>CM060920.1:805619185-810619185 GCA_030737875.1 Allium sativum
CAAAACGCAATTCGTTTTCTTCCTCAAACTCACGCTTCTTTCTCTTTCAATACTCGTAACAAACGGTGTGCCCTAATTCGACGATCGAATTAGGAAAAAAAATCGCAGAAACTATTCCAGATCGATGGAAACAACCGTAGCTGCTTTGAAGAAGATTACGTTGAAGAGATCGAAGACAAAGCGAAAACAGATCAGATTTTCTTGTTTTTCTTTTCTGATCATAATTTCATAGGGTTTCTGCTATTTTATAGATTTTGATTCCTTTTCATGTGATATTCTGTTGAGAATTTGGGGTTTTGCTGGAGGACAGAATTTTGGATTGATTGAGATGATTTAAATAATAAAGATGCTTCCTTTTCTCATGTAATTGAGTTATTGTGTTTGCTGATTTCTTATGTGACTGAATTATGGAGTTTTCTGGATAGGATTCTGATTTTTTTTTAACGTAGTGACCGGAACGGAAAATATCGTGATTTCCGGTCCGGTCACCGCCGGAACGGGACCGGGATGGCCGGAGTTCCGGCGTGCCGGCCGGAATTTAGAACCTTGGTTCAACCTCAAATAAAGCTTTATCTCAAAGCTACGTCCATCCAGTACCACAGAAAACAGCAAGCACAACCAACTACAGCAGCTTTATCTGTAAACTCACCAGAGACATCAACAGATTCAGATGACTTCAGCCCTCCAGCCATCATCAAAAAAGGCCATCTAAATATCAACCTTCAATCAAGGCTGCGTCATGACAACAATTCTTTTACAACCAGATTAAATAAATTCATTGAATCTAGTAAATATCAAACACCTCACCATCTCCACCCAGTAGAAAATCAAAATAAAGAAAAGACAATAAAATTTCTAGTTCGGACAAGAACCATAAGAGGACCGTTGTACTCTAGCATAAAAAACCTTCACCAAATTGAATAACGCCCAAACCAGAAAATCACCAATTAGGTATTGCAAAAAAATTATAATTAATCTGTTAGAGCATCTCTAACAGTGTGAGGAGATGCTCAAATAGGGATTTCTCCCATTGATTTCGTATCTCCCCATGCTTCAGCAGTAGGAGTTTGAGCGTGGGGAGGCAATGGAAATGGGGGAAATCCCCATTTAATTTTTTTGTGGCGATCCATAGACGGGGTTCTGGATCCCGTTTATCGTTTAAACGGTGTTTTGAAACCCGTTTAAACCATATATGGGGTTTTGAACCCTGTAAAACATTTTTTTTTACACTAGTTCGGGGAACTGAAACCCGTTTAGTGCATTTAAAAAAAAAAATCGCTGTTCACTCCTGGAACAACGGTGCTTTCTCACTTTTTTTGCCTCCTCCCCACGCTCAAAATCCATCGACTGATGGAGTTGCTCTTAGGGCTATACAGAAATTTTATCGAAAAGCTTGATTAAAAATTGTTACAAAAGGAGCAATTCCACAAACACCTCGTTGAACGAAGCCACTACAACCACGTGACGATGATTCAGAGCACAAGACTGAAGAGCTAGAGAAGGCGGTATTGGAACAAGAGGCTGACGCTAGAAAAGTCTAACTTCAGCGTGCATGTGCATAGCTGTGTACGTGTACATGCTGCTGTTGAAAGGCCAAAACTATTATATATGGGCTTCCTGCATTTTATGGGTTAATTACTAATGTGTAAGCCACAAGTTGATACGTGGGCATTTGTTGTACGGACTACCGATGAAGGAAAAGAAACAAGAACTGCTGGAATTGAATAGTACTTAGAAAATTATGGTGCAATATGCTGAAGTAAGCAAGAATTGGTTGAAAAGATTACGAGGCTGTGATCGGGTGGAATACGGAGGAACGGGGGAAATGGAGACAGAACAATTGATGCCAGATCTTATGGTCTAGTATTGCAAATGAAAGACAGGTTGCATGAAAATAAGAGAAATGAAGAACAGAAATACATTGCAATAATGTTCATGAAGAGAACTGGAACTAAAAGCAAATTATAACCAGCTGCCAAAATAAAGCATTTTTCGAATGTAGCCAGTTTTTTTTAGCGTGGTGCTAAAGGCACCCCAATATGTCTGTCTAATACCACAATTATAAAATTAAAACCTATCAAATTTCATATGCTTCCTAATACCACGATTATCTCAATCTAATCTTTCACTCAGTCGTTCATTAATGAATTAATCACGTAAACCCTAGTTCCTGTGCTCTTGCCGCGACTTTTCCTGGTTTGAATTTTTTTCATCGAATTTTTTTTTCGATTATTTTTTTTTCGATTCTTTTTTCTTCCTCATCTAAATCTTTTTTCCACCTAATACCACTATTCTTTTTCCCTGGTTTGAACCCAGATTCGAATTTGGTGAAGAAATAGATGGGTGAACACATTGGTAGCAATAATCATGGCAATGATTATGAAAATACGGTTTGTTTTTTCATATTTATTGTTGTTGTGTACTTTTTATTATTAAAATTCTAAATTTAATGCCATTTTAACAATTTGTTGTAGGAAATGTACAATGCGTGTGGGTTTGAAAACATGGATGCAGATCTCAAAATTGATGATGTGGTTATAGATAATGCAGAGGTAAGCATGATACTACGATTTTCCAAATTGAACATTTTTATTATTTTAATTTTTTAATAATATTGTAGTTAATGGTGGATGAGTTAAATACGAAAGAAAGTATGGATGTTTCAAATGGCGAGGATCAAAAATTTCTTCTGAGTAATGAATCAGCCATTGATGGAAATATAGAAATTGATATGACAAACAACTTCGTAACGGATGAAGTAAGTGTTGAAAATAAATAAGATGATTGAATTTTTTGTGTAATTAATTGACTCGTTGTTATTTTAATTTCAGGTTTTTGATTCTCGTAGCGACTTGATTCATTGGTGCAAAGTGCAAGCTAAAAAACTGAACACTGTTATAACAATTACGAAATCGGATAAATTGGCACCTGGGAGAAAACCTAGATTACAGTTAGGTTGTGAAAGAGGTGGCACGTATCGAACTCACCACTTCAAGCAGGAAGAGAAAAGTAGAAATTTGAAGCGTCATCGAGATACTGCTACTAGAAAGTGTAATTGTCCGTTTTTGATCAAAGGAGTTTATATTGCAGAAAACAAATGGGAAGTTGTTGTACACAATGGGATACACAATCATGAGCTTTCGCATACTTTGGTTGGGCATCCATTTGCTGCGAGACTACTAGATGAAGAGAAAAAAAAATTAGTCGATATGACACTTGCAGGGGTGCAACGACGAGAGGTACTCACTACAATTAAAAATACATTTCCAGAGAATACATCTACATTGAAGACCATATATAATACAAAGTATAAGATGCAACTTTCAGCCATAGAATGTAGATCCGCGATGCACAACTAATGAAGGTTCTAGTAGAAAATCATTATGTATATTTTGATAGAGTGGATCTGTCTAGTGATTATTTGATTGATTTAATGTGGGCTCATCCCGAAAGTGCAAGTCTATGTAAATGTTTTTCATCGGTTTTATTACTCGATTGCACTTACAAAACAAACCGTTATAACATGTCATTATTGGAAATGGATGGTATGACATCTACGGGTCTAACGTTTAGTATTGCTCATGTTTTTTTAGCACATGAAAGAGAAGAAAATTATGAATGGGCTCTATCAAAGCTTAAACATTTATACATGCTCGATAAACTACCGGAGGTGATAATCACGGATAGGGAATGGGCTTTAATTAATGGAGTGAAAAAAGTATTTCCCAAATCAAACTTGATGAAGTGTTTATTTCATATGGGCAACAATGTTATAACGAATTGCAAACCCGAATTTGAAACGAATGACATATTCGACACGTTCTTGTAAAGTTGGAAAAAAGTTCATGCACAAACGGAAGAAGAGTTTTGGATTGGTTGGCGTGATCTCAAACATGATTGGAAAGAATTCCCAAAAAGTTTGAACTATCTTGAAAAGGAATGGATTCCATATAAAGAGTATGTATGTATAGCTTGGACAGACAAGATTAAGCATAGATGCAATAGAACAACTACAAGAGCGGAATCTTCACATGCTTAGCTTAAAAAGCATCTTGGTACATCAAAGGCATCATTTAATGTTGTTTGGTCAAAAATGAATAATATGTTGTGCATACAACATACACAAATTAAAGCATCATTTGAAAAAAGTTTAGGAGCAACAAAAACCTCGTATCAAATCCCTTTGTTTCGAAATCTCCGTGGTAGAGTATCATTTTATGCATTGGACTTAATTGTGAAAGAGTTGGCAAATGTAAAAGTTGTGAGTATAGAACCTTCAGCTTGTGACCATCTTAATCGAGTGATGTATGGTCTTCCATGTGCTCATGAAATGTTAGAATTTTACAACGATGGTCGTCCGTTACCGTTGGACATGACAGACGAGCATTGGACGAAATTAAATTACATTCCGAAAGAGGAGGAGTCAACGGAGTTGCTTCATATTCCCGAATTCTTGTATTTCAAGAAGTTGTTTGATTCTTCTACAGAAGAAGAAGAAAAAAATACTATTGTTGAAACTGAAAGAAATTGCCCTACCGTCAACAACTTCTACGTTAGAGCCAAAAACCACTCAACACAAAGGAAGACCAGCGGAGAGGAAAAACAAGTTAACTTCGAAGCAAAAGAAACAAGCTCAATCGACAAAATGAGAACCGTCATCCTTTGAATTAGCGACATCGATGGAAGAAAAACTATCTCAATCGAGTGTCACTAAGAAATTGACATTAAACATATATTGCAAAACTGCGAAGTTACAAAAATTAATTGCACGATAATCAGAACATTAAACAGACAAGTGCCGAACAGAATTTAAAAATGCACAGAATAACATCATAACATTAAAACAACAAATCTTGTTTGTACAACATAACATGACAACATCAAAACGTTAACAAAACATAGAATCTTAAGTTAACATGTTCGTACATCATATCAATACAAGTTCGAAGAGCAAAAGATAATAATAGTTCATAGGCTAAACAGTCATAAGCCACGAGCTAATTCCTAGAATCATACATCCTTTTCTTTCGTTTTTCACGCTTGTTGCGCTCATTCAAAGCTTCCTCCAAAACGTCAACAGCTGCTTGGTCCATTTGTAATAAGTCTGCCACTCGTTTAGGCCGCGGAGCATTTAAATTTTGCTTGAGCATTTCTACTGCGGTCCTAGCAGCAATTCTCTGATATGACATGTTATAATAAATTAGCAATGTATAATGAAAATGGTAAAATGATTTAATTGATTATTACCAATCTTTCAGCAATGTCAACTTTTCTACTATGACTCTGTCTCAAATCTGGATGTTGAACTATAGGATGTGATTCTTTCGTATACCATTCCATGTATTTAACAGTGCAATCCCAAGGATCGACAACCACTGGTAGTCTTGATTTAGATGACAACACGTGATCTTCCCAATTTTCTGCATACCAGAAAGAATTATCGTATGAAATCTTATATTGGTTAGCATTTGATCCCCTGCGACACTTTTTCGGTTCCATTGGTTTACGTTGAATTGTTTGACAAATATCAAATTGTCTAAGTATTCTTTGCGGATAGTATGATTCGGCAATATCAAAACATAACAAAACACCATTGAAAAATGCAACATCGGGCAATGGGTAATGAGATCTCACATCTCGATAAGGGTCCCAACAAACCTGCAAGGCTAAACATACTCAACAACTATAATTAACTAAATTACATTTTACAGGTATTTAGTACTTACGTCTTGTGGATTTAAATCATCCAGTTGTTCGCGTAAACGAATAATGGTTGAAGTGGCATCACCGGATTGTTTAACAGGTTGCCATCTACACATTCTAGGCAACGAAACGTCATAGTTTTTGTTTGGTACAGCATTCGGAAGCATCGGGAAATGATCATAAATCCATGCCTGAACTATTATATATGAGTATATGGATATAAAAATCAAACTTAAACGTAAAATAGTAAATTTTACTTACAGTCAATAATGTCAAGTAACCAGACATCTGCCGGACATCGCATCTAGAAGCCAAACCTAGTTGTCGATATAAGTAAGCTAGTACTCCCATTCCTCAGCCATACTCTCCTACCTGATTCACATTGTCTAGACATTTCAGATAATTAAGAGAAACTTTAGTTCCCGACTTATCACAAAATATAGAGCAACCCAATAAATACAAAATATAAGCTCGTGTAACAATCTTGTAATCATGCTCATTTGCATCGTCTTCGTTTGCCCTTTCACCAAATTTATCCAACAAAAAATGAAGCTTAACTGAAAGCGAGTCATTTGTTTGTTCCTTTGCTTCTGCTGAAGTAATTTCAAGATATTCCATTAATAATCATTTTCCAGATCGGTCATCCTTCTTGTATACTCACGTACCAACTACAGGAATTTTTAAAATTTGGGCAACATCATCTAAGGTGATTGTCATTTCTCCAAATGGCATATGAAAAGAGTTGGTTTCTGGATGCCATCTTTCAACAAAAACAGATATTGTTACGTAATTAACATGCTTATACGTGTGTTGCACTAAATTAAACAAACCGGAATTTTTACTCTTTTCAACCACGACACTAGGCATGTCCTTTAAACTCCATTCTTGTAGCTTTCTCCAATGCGAAATGCATTTCAATGGCCCTCTCTCCTATAATACAATAGAACACAATTTAAAAAAAAATTACAAAATAAATTACGTCAAAAGAGTATACCTCTTGATTATTCCATATGTCGTACGCTATGTGGGTGTTAATACTTTTAAGTAGAGAATCATTAATGCTTGAATAAGGATAGACAACTTTGGCAACTCCAGAAGTCGATGCACTTCTAACTACCAATGCAGAAGAAGGTTCTTTTCCTTTGTCTTCCAAATCATCTTCTTCACTAGAACTATCACCGTCATTTGATTCACCAACGCCTCCTAAACAATCACCATTTGAAGCGTCTCAACGATTACCACTTGACTCTTTAGAATCATCATCGGCTGATTCTTTAGAACCATCTTCACTTGATGCTTCATCGTTTGATTCATGTTCGGTGCTACTTTCATTCTCTCCAATCTCTTTTTCTGATTCTTTAACAGATGCAGTTTGCAGAGCTTTCTCTAGTTCTTTGGCTCGATTACGTCGGAACGACGCTGTCATAGGTTGCTTTCGATTTCCTATGCAAATTATAAACAACTATGTGGTTACTATATGAAATACGACTAGTTGTTACTATAACCACTAATGGATAAATATTTACATTATGATATGAATGAATGAATAAATAATTTAACTAGTTGTTAGACCTAAGTGTATAATACTTGTTAGCATAACCATTGATGAATAAATAAATTCATGAACAACTATGGTGTGATTATGCAATGCTATATTACTTGCTTCTTAGACTATGATCTCGGTAATTTTATCTGGAGCTAATTATTTTCAACGGACATTTGTCAGGGATAACTTGATCAAAGATATCATAATGGCTGAGTAGATAAATCATAATGGATGTTACTAACTATTAAACTTTATGTTGTTTCATATTATAAAAAGAAAGTAGTCAACACAGTAAATTTTTAGGCTTAGGAACTCAAATTACAGCAAGCAATATGTGCAAAGTGAAGATAGATCAAATTGTATAGGCATGTAGTGGTGACTAAAATGATGAAATAAAGTGAATATAATTGGTGAACTAACGTCATAACTAGACCGACAACAATATATTACCACTAGTTCTCATATTCAAGTCGTACAATAAAGGAAAAAGAAAAAAAAAATCTTTATACGAAACTGCAATTTTGTTTTTCAAAGTTAAAAAATTAAAACTAGATACTTAAAGGCATTAACAATATGCTAGTACAAACCATATGCAAATTATGATAGTCTTTCTCTAACAAAAATCAAAATGCATGAACTAAAACGAACAACTGTTCTATATGGTAGAACCACTTTAACGGTTTACCTGAGACTCAAAGGTTGCATATTATGCTATATTAGTTTGGTAGGGCGTAAATAATTTGCCAAAAAGATTTAATATTTGCAGTGGTTGCAATTAAAACACATTTATCCTCTTATTTCTGCTAAAAAATGTCTATCCATGAATGGCGATACCAAACTGACATCAACCACCACCACAAACACAACTGATCGGCATTTAACCTCATTTCCAGCAAATCAACTCGCGGAAACAAAAAGTCGTACGATCAATGGCAGTAATCCCAAATTAACACGCAAAGAACTTAAATCAAACCAAAATTAGGGTTTAATACTTACCTACGTGGGATTGAGAGGATGATGGAACTGCAGCTTTTTTCCTCGGCATTGGCACCAATTTCGGATTAAGAACGACGAGGGGAAGAGGATCTGAATTTACACCGTCGACTAAGCTTGGTTAGGGTTTTGGAGTGAAAGAGATGTCGATGTCAATTTGAGATAGGAACGATGAAAGGTTTGGTGGTAGCCCCAAATTATTAACTAGAGGTATTTGGAAGAGTAGCGACATCTTTTTAGTGGTATTTTTTAGTTGTGGTATTAGGTAGCATATATTGGGGTGCCCTTAGCACCACACTTTTTTATTACACTAATAGCCTTTTTGCAAAAAATTACAAATATGGTCCACTTTCGGCCAACTCAACGCCGAGCTGGCCGGAGTTGACCAAAATGCAATGGCGCAATCTGGAATTGCGCCGGTACACGTATACACTGGCGCAATAACTGAAAAGAAAAAAAATTGCAACTTTCTGGGCGTAATATGAAATTGCGCCTAACTATATTTGTAATTTTCCACCAAGAAAGCTCTCTTCCAACCATTTAACCCTACTCTGCAACCCAGCATCCCTCAAAGCTTCAACGCAGACTTAACCTCTCATCCACTTCCAACTTCTCCTCCTTCACATCCTGAAGCAACATTATAACGTCATTAATCCTACTACTCTTAGAAAACAAACCCACCCTTATCCCTGAAAATACTCTATCAACCTTACCACAACTCTTCTTATACTCGTAATAATACTTCCAACACACATCGTACTCTTTCGCCTTACTATAAGCATTTACAATGCTCGTATAACTTACCTTATCGGGCGTCACTCCTCTTCTTTTCATCTCTTTCCATAACCTATCCACATGTTTCAAGTTCAATAGTTTTCCATGCATGTCCAGTAAAGAATTGTAAACCCAAACGTCCTGTTCATAGTCCCAATCTTAACATTGTTAGCATATGTTGTTTATTTCAGTAATAATATCATAACTTGAATTTTCTAGAAAACTTATGTTCTTACCGCTTGTAAATGCACATGTTAATCCAACTGCAAAGCTGATGCACACCGACAACAGCATTTGCATCGTGAGAATACTGTAGATTTTCCTGATAAAGCTCCATCGCAATTCTGGGTTCTCCATAATTGCTGGATACAGGGGCCGCGCATGTCCGGTTTCCACATCGACAACGTCCCTGGATCCCTCCACATTCTCGAACTTTGTAACTGCAATCTCCCGGATCAGATGGGGACTGTTTTTACTTGCGCCCTATTTTTTTCCAATCTCATTCTCTCCCAAATGAAGCAAGCTCAGTCCAATACCATCACCCTCCGAAGCTACAGGCCTGAACCAAACCATTCTTTTTTCTTCATCAAACTCCATATTAGCCTCATCCCTTCCATTCAACAATGCCGCCTCTTTCACTACGCCAACACTCACCTTTGCATTTTTTTTCTTCCACCACAATCATTTTAACAACCATATATCTCTTCCCATAACTTCTCCAAAGTCACTTCATACAACGTCAACTTTCTCATCTGTTCTCCGTCCATTTGCTCACCTTCATGCCCGATTCGCTGTCATTGGGCTTCAGAATCCATATCAAACCCCTGCTCAGCTCACGTGACATGAATGCCTCCATCTCTAGCTCCGTTGTTTTCATAACTATGGTCCCTCGTACAGCAGCGAACCCACCGCGTTCGTTGTCAACTTGACGTACTTCTTGATCGCCGCTCCATCCTTGTGCGAGATGATGGAGCTGGGGAGTATCAGATGGCACATGTTCATGGTGTACGCATTCTGTTTGGAGTTGATCATGATCAGGCTAGCTCCCCCGGATCCCCCCACACCCTCGAACTTGTAACTGCAATCGCCTAGATCAGATGGGGACTGCTTTTACTTGTTAGGCCCTACGCAAAATGCAAATATGAACAGGCCTAATCCAATCATCACTTGCGCCTACTCCAGTCATGTCAAGTGATCCAAACAAGTTTCCACTGTGTGTCAAGTGATCTTCCTGACTACAAGTTAATTAAGCTTCAACCGTGCATCCATTGATACTTGTTCACTATCTTGGTTACATTTATTCCAATGTCTGCATGGTGTTTATAGGAAGAGCTATTGTGATATGCGATACTATATGTGTTGGATTGAAGAGGACGAAGATAGCTTCGAGTCGGAGGTGACTGTTCACAAATCGGAGCTCGTATGGAGGAGATATGAGCTGGAAGTTGCAGGTTTCAGTGGTCTGGAGCGACAGATGTCTGTCATAGGGGATGACAGACGTCTGACTGTAGGGATTTGATTTCCCGAGAGCTCAGACAGACATCTGTCATACCCTTGGCAGACGTCTGTGCCGAGTACATTTGCCCAATGGATATTTGGAAGATGACAGATGTCTATAAGGAGGTACGACAGACGTCTGAACGAGTTTTGGGCTATTTTCGGGCTGAAGATTAGCAAACTGATTTGTGACTAATTCAGGGGCAATTTGGGTAATTGGCCAACCTCTATAGAAGTTATTTTCTGAAGTGAATTAGGGGAGCTTGAAGACTTGATTTGGGATCAAGGGTTTATTCTCAAGGGAGAATTAGGGTTTATAACCTAATTCCAATTCTTTAATTCTATTCTCCTCAAACTCTTTTCTATATTGAAATATAGTGATTATTAATCAACCTCTTGTATCCCTTTCATCGTGGTAATAAAATACTCTCTCCAAAGTGGATGTACACTAACAAGATGTTAGTGGAACCACTATAAATCCTTGTATGATTTATTTTTTTCTACTTTGTCATTAGTTTCTTTCTTGTGATTGAGATTTGGATTGTTCGCGATTGGTTGATCTTTGTTTATGGCTAGAGTTATTGCTTTGGTTGTTTTTGCAAGTCTAACAACTATCTAGTCTTCCGCTAGCGCATTGTGGTTTAGATATCGGATTCGAGTGGTCTTGAATCGGATTAATCACAACGGTTACAACAGTTGGTATCAAAGCTATTTTGGTGCTTGTTAGGTGTTTGTGAAAATGCCGGAGACCGATTGTAGCTCGGTAAGTCTTTCAACCGGAAGTCCGAATAGTGTGGCGCCTTACATAGGGGTTCGTATGCAGCTTCGGGTTCTCAATTGATTATTGACAAGTGGAATGGTGATAATGACTTTGGGAAGTGGCAATGGAAAATGAAAGCGGTTCTTAGACGGAATCTGGTGCACTGGGTAATATTTGATATTCACTTATTGCCAAGTGATATCTCGGATGCTGAGAGAGAGGAGATGGAGGAATGGGCTTACACTACTCTTCAACTTGCTATGAGGGAGAATGTGATCTCTGAAATTAGTGGTGAGACTACCGCTAAAGGTATTTGGGACAAGTTGGAAGAACTTTATATGAAGAAGTCGCTCACTAACCGTTTGATCTTGTTGCGAACGTTTTTCACCTTCAAGATGAAGGAGGGTAATTCTCTTAAGGCACATTTGAATGCCTTTGATGACTTGCTCATGAAGATGAAGGTCATTGATTTGAAGATTGAGGAAGAGCAAAAGGCGATGATATTATTGTGTTCGTTGCCGGACCGTTATATGGGTTTCTCAAATAGTTCGATCTATGGCCGGGATACCTTGACTTTAGATGATGTCAAGACGGGTTTTCTTAGTGAGGAGTTGAGAGATCAAATGAAGGAGATGAGTGAGGGCATTTGTGCTTTATTTGTAAAAAACCAGGACATTGTAAAAATGAATGTCCAAACAAAGACAAGAAGGAAGTAGCGTCTTTATCTGTAGCGGTGGAGACTGGGAATGGTGAGTTAGATGAGAATGTGTTGGCGGCGGTAGCAACGGGTGTTTCGGGTAGCGAATGGGTACTCGATTCGGGCGCATCATATCATATGACGCCAAATAGAAATTGTTTTTCATCCTTTGAGGTCAAAGAAGGAAATGCAATTGCTATGGGAAATGGTGCTATTTTCAAGTCGATGGGTAATGGCTCCGTGCAAATAAGGATGTTTGATGGAGTTGTTCGCACGCTCACCAATGTTAGCTATGTTCCAGGACTTAGGAAGTCGCTTATATCTTTAGGGCAATTGGATTCTCTAGGATGTATGATCGCTATCGAGAAGGATTGCCTGAGGGTTTCGAAGGGGGCACTTGTGGTTATGAAAGGTGCTAGGACTCATGGTATATATTTGCTTTAAGGTGTGACCGTAGGAGGTGAGACTTGTGTGGGTGTTGATAGTTCTCGTGACTTGGATGCGACACAGTTGTGGCATTTGAGATTGGGTCATGTCTCGGAGAGGAGTTTGGATATTCTTCGGAAGCGGGCGATGATCGAGGGTGAGAGTTTCAACAAACTAGAGTTTTGCGAGGAATGTGTCATAGGGAAGCAAACATGGGTATCATTCGATAAAGGCAAGCATGACTCAAAGGAGGTTCTTGAGTATGTTCGTTCGGATATTTAGGGACCAACACCGGTTGCTTTTTTGGGAGGAGCAAGGTATTATATTTCTTTCATTGATGATTTGTCTCGAAAGGTATGGGTGTATGTGTTGGGGGCCAAGTCGGAGGCATTTGCTAAGTTCAAAGTGTGGAAGGCTCTTGTTCAGAATGAGAGTGGTAAGACTTTGAAGGTGTTAAGGACCGACAATGGCGGTGAATATGTCTCGTGTGAATTCTTGGAGTATTGTAAGCATCACGGAATCCGAAGACATTTTACTACACCGGGAGATCCGTAATCTAATGGAGTAGCGAAGAGAATGAACCGAACTCTACTTGAGAAAGCTCGATGCTTGAGATTGACATCGGGTTTGTCTAAGGGATTTTGGGCCGAAGCTTTGACAACCGTAGTACATATTGTAAATCGAATTTCGTGCTCGGCCATTAGTAACAAAATTCCGTAAGAAGTGTGGAAAGGGAAGAGTGTTGACTTGAGATATCTTCGTTTGTTTGGTAGCCCGGTTTACGTGCATGATCCGGTGAGTGATAAGCTTGGAGCTAAAGCAGTCAAAGGGGTCTTTCTTGGTTTCACGGATGGCGTGAAAGACTATCGGATTTGGAATCCGGAAACGAAGAAGGTTGTTAATTCTCGTCATGTCACTTTTGATGAGTCGGTTTTATTCAAGGTGAATGAGAGCTCATCGGACATTCCGGATTTGGTTCATGGTGAATCAAAGGAGAAGGAAGTCATTCCCACATTCCGTCCAAGTGGTAGTAGAGTTGAAGAAGCTCGTGGGGTTCAAGCGGTTGATGAAACATCACATAGTCCACATGGTTCCTCTAGTGATGTTGGTAATGTACATGATACTAGAGAAGTTACGACTCAAGGTGGAGCCGAAAGGGGTTTGGGTGATAGTATTGCTACTCGGGTTGGTCGACGTGCAATAAGGCCTCCCAAAAGATATGGTGATTGGAACTACCTTATCTTTTGTGATCATTTGGACTATGCTCTCAATGTAGTCCAAGATGAGCCAATGGACCTTGATGACGTCATGGAGTCGAGAGAGAGCTCGAAGTGGATTTGTGCCATGGAGGAAGAGATGCAATCGCTTATGAAGAACCGAACTTGGGAGTTGGTTCCACTTCCTCAAGGAAACCGTGCTATAGGGTGAAAATGGATTTACAAGGTGAAGGATGATGGAAGGTACAAAGCATGGTTAGTGGCAAAGGGGTTCTCACAAAGGAAAGGAAAGGAGTATGATGAAATTTTTGCACCGGTGGCGTCATACATCTATCCGGGTTTTACTAGCCATTGTTGCTATCCATGATTTAGAGTTGGAGCAACTTGATGTGAAAACCGCCTTCTTGCATGGAGACATGGATGAAGACATCTACATGGAGCAACCGGAATGGTTTCTTGTAGATGGTAAGTCTAAATTGGTTTTCAAGTTGAAGAAATCACTATATGAGTTGAAACAATCGCCTAGACAATGGTATAAGAGATTTGATCATTTCATGCTTGAAAGTGGCATCCATCGAAGCATCAAGGATGCTTGCGTATATTTAAAGAGGTTGGGAAATGATTGTTGGGTGTATTTACTCTTGTATGTGGATGATATGCTCATTGCTTCCAAGGATCAAAATGAAATCAACAAGTTGAAGATGCTTTTGAAATCAGAATTCGAAATGAAAGATCTTGAAGAAGTAAGAAAAATCTTGGCCATGGAAACTGAAAGGGACCGAAAGCGTTTTATTTTAAGATTGACTCAAAAGGAATACATTAAGAAAGTGCTTATATGGAAAAGGTGCCATATGCAAGTGCGGTTGGTAGCTTGATGTACGCAATGGTGTGTACAAGGCCTGATATTGCAAATGTTGTCGGGGTGGTTAGTCGGTATATGGCTAATCCGAGGAAATCGCATCGAGAAGTCGTGAAGGCTATTATGAGATACTTGAAAGGCACAGCATCTCATGGACTTTTCTTTGGCGGTAGTAAAGATAGGAGTTGCAAGTTGGTTGGTTATTGTGACTCGGACTACGCCGGTGATAGGGATCGGAGGAAATCAACTTCCGGGTATGTCTTCACACTTGGCGAGACAACCATTAGTTGGAGATCGCGATTGCAAACCATACTTGCTTTATCCACTACGGAGGCGGAGTTGATTGCCGCTGTGTAAGCAGTCAAGGAGGAACTCTACTTGAAGCAATTGTTGTGTGACTTGGGTTTCGAACATGAAAGTGTTGATGTTCGATGTGATAGCCAAAGTGCTATCCATTTGGTGGAGAATTTTGGCGTTTAGCTCACAGACCAAGCATATTGAGGCGAGAGAGTCATTTCTTATAGCCGTGGATGAGGGTAAGCTAGTATACCTTCGAAAAGTGCACACAAAGGATAATATGGCGGATATGTTTACGAAGGCATTGCCATATGGGAAGTTCGAGCATTGCTCGAACTTAATTCGCTTGTTGAGTTGCTAGGTGCCACGGGGTGGCACGAGGTGGAGAGAGTGATTTTGTGTTTGATGGAAAAGGAATAGCGGTGAGAGATTGGAGATCTATCTTCATGGTAAGTACTTGTTACACTCCCAAGTACATTGTCTTTTGGTGAGACGGTTTTTGATTTGAATGTTTTCAACACTACATTGGCGGGTGGGGGCTTTGCCTGAACTCGTTGGTGTAGTGCAATGGGCGGTGGCCATGCCGGAGCTCATTGGGGAAACATTCAAGTTGCTTAGTCGAAGGTAGAAGGAAGTGCATGGTGCATTGAAGTTTGGAGTTGAGATGGTTATAGTATCGAGATGGAGTGTTGTGATATGCGATACTATATGTGTTGGATTGAAGAGGACAAAGATAGTTTCGAGTCGGAGGTTACTGTTCGCAAATTGGAGCTCGTATGGAAGAGATATGAGCTGGAAGGTGCAGTTTTCAGTGGTTTGGAGCGACAGACGTCTGCCATAGGGGATGATAGACGTCTGACTATAGGGATTTGGTTTCCCGAGAGCTCAGACAGACATCTGTCATACCCTTGGCAGACGTCTGTGCTGAGTACATTTGCCCAATGTATATTTGGAAGATGATAGACGTCTGTCAGGAGGTACGACAAACGTCTGAACGGGTTTTGGGCTATTTTCGGGCTGAAGATTAGCAAACTGATTTGTGACTAATTCAGGGGAAATTTGGGTAATTGGCCAACCTCTATATAAGCTATTTTTTGAAGTGAATTAGGGGAGCTTGAAGACTTGATTTGGGATCAAGGGTTTATTCTCAAGGGAGAATTAGGGTTTATAACCTAATTCCAATTCTTCAATTCTATTCTCCTCAAACTCTTTTCTATATTGAAATATAGTGATTATTGGATCAATCTCTTGTATTCCTTTCATCATGGTAATAAAATACTCTCTCCAAAGTGGATGTACACTGACAAGATGTTAGTGAAACCACTATAAATCCTTGTGATATTTATTTTTGCTACTTTGTCATTAGTTTCTTGCTTGTGATTGAGATTTGGGTTGTTCGTGATTGGTTGATCTTTGTTTGTGGCTAGACTTATTGCTTTGGTTGTTTTTGCAAGTCTAACAATGATCTAGTCTTCCGCTAGCGCATCTAGTCTTCCACTAGCGCATTGTGGTTTAGATATCGGAATCGAGTGGTCTTGAATCGGATTAATCACAACGGTTACAACAAGAGTATCATCGATTTTTGTCATAATAAATTCTCAACCTGCTGTGTTGCATGGAGGACGGAAGCTCGCGGTTCATTACTAGAGCATGTTCTGTAGGTGAGATGGAGTTTACATGAAGGATGGGTTGAGGGAAGCTTGCTGTAGGCGTTGAAAAGGAGGATTTTGGTCAGTTTGAAGTTAATTGTTCAGAAAAGTAGGAGTGTGTGCATGTTACATGGAAGGAAAACTAGGTGGAGAAATTCTTTTTTTCTCTTGTTTTCGGCCATGCAAATAAAAGGAGTAGGTCCTTTAAATTGCGAAAGAGAGGAGGGTAGTTGTTCAGATCGTCGAAGATGCATCAAAATTTTTGGGGCGTAATTCTAGATTGCGCTCCAGAATATAGCAAATTTCATGGGACATCAATTTCTTGTTGAACTGGCGCAACTTGGGATTGCACACGTGTACGTACATGTGTACTTTTTTACCAACTCAGCGCTGAGTTGGCCAAAAGTACGCTACATTTGCCTTTTTTTGGTAAACCAAGGATAAAAGTGAAAAAAAGGGCCATAAATGTAAAATGCTCAAAAAGAAATTAACAAGGCAAGAAATTGAATTAATCTAAATTCAATATTGTATTGCAGAAATTCAAGAACAAAGAACACTAGACTTCTGAAAGTTTATATCAAGAACAATATGGTATTAACAGTGGAATGGTAAATTGATAAAATGATAACAATGACAAATACAAAAGTTATTAAAGAAGAAAATAATAATAAAGTGGCTTACTGCTTTACTATCTTTCAGCTTATGCTTCTGGTGTTTACAGGCCCAAGTGTTGGCCCATAATCATAAAGCCTGTACATGTTTTGTTACCGTTTGTTTACTTGCAAAAAGTGTATATATATATATATATACACCAATGGCAGTACAAATCATTCATTATGAAATGAAGAAGTATCTATTGTATCAACTTTGTCACAAATTATATGTGATATCAGAGCATTCAAGCCAAAAGGCACATTACAACTCATTAAAAATTAAAGACATCATCAGAAAACTTCATCAGAGGGCTGTACCTCGCCAATGAGTCATTAGAGGATTATCGTCACCTGACTCTTGGATGCACAATGCCTATATCATTAGATTTCAGAATTCAATTGCATCATCATTTGATAGTAGCCATTAATAAGCAATTGATAACATAAAGAACCATCAAGAAAACAAAGTTTCTCATAATAAGTAACTATGTATCTGTCCTAGGTTTTAAATCTCGGATATCGGTGGCGTTTCATCTCGGGGATTTTATAAACTTGATCTCGTATCGTAGGAGATCTCGAACGAGATGAGTCTAACTCGGGAGTTCGTCTCGGATTTCCATCTTGGGTCTGAAAGTTCATAACAAAACAATCTCTGGGTATATGATATATTAAAAATGATGTTTTTACAAAATGATTTTGATGAATGCTATTAAAAACATAATAACTTAAACTTGAATTGCAAAATAACTTTATTATCCTTTATTTTGCAAAAGATCATTCATACTCTAAATCGTAATATGCTTAAAACAGAAATATTGTTGGACATGGAACATTATAAGGATCCAAAACATTAAAAAAAATTAGCATAAGTAGACCATAAAATGCATAATTTCATAGGTAATATGTATGTAAAAAAGACGAATATTAAAATCATAAGAGTTATAGAACATTTATAAACATGCAATATGGTAATTTAACATGCAAAATGTGAAATAACAAAAGATTATTATGGCTAAATTTGAGTTTTTTCAATTATTGTTCTAGCTCAGGCATATATTTAAATTTTAACCAAAAAACTAAGATCTCGGACGATATTCCAGTATTTCGTCTCGGTCAATATATCGTTCGATATTACAGTATCTCGGGCGATATATTTGAAAGAAGATTTAGAGTGATATCTGCAGTTTTGTTTTGGAAGGAGCCCAAAACGAGATCTCGGAGGAGATATCAAATAATATTTGCGAGATTTAAAATAGTGTACCTGTCTCAATCGTGTTACCATCTGAAGTAGGTCGCTACCAATCTCTGAGCCTCTCTATCAATTCATCATTCAGAAAGATCAGGGCTACAGCTTCAGTTCTACAGTTTTTAATCTAGTTTGAGTTCATTTTCTCATCTTGATTTAAAAATAGTGTTAGAAAACCCTAAATTATCACAAAATCAATTGACAATGTGAATGGTGGACTCTTAATATTTATACAGAGCTTATTTTTATAAATTCCCTGATGTGGGACTTGTCTCAACACGCTCTCGCATGTGTGGTATATCCTGAGCCTAACACATGAATCTTCTTAGGTGACATGGAAAAGCGTGGCGATTATGTGCACACGAATTAAACCTTACTCTGATACCATGTTAGAAAACCCCATATTATCACAAAACCAATTTGCAATGTGAAATGAATGACGTAATTTTTAATATTTATACAGAAATTATTTTATAAATTCCCTGATGTGGAACTTGTCTCAACAAATAACATTTCTTTCCTTAATTTTATTTTTCCTTGTATCATGGAAGAAGGCATGGTTGATAACACCCTGCAACCACAAAGAATTGATCAACAACAAACATAAAGAAGTAATCAACTATTGAGCGTAAATGAAAGCATCAAAACTACTATCAACCCACAATGTCATCTTATCACCAATCAACTTGAAGAAAAAAATTACTTATCTTGGAAATAAAGTCGAAACTACCATCAATGGATATGGACTAAGTGAATTCATCAAAGTCTCTACATCAATTCCAACGAAATTCGATAAAATTAATAGTAGAATGACCAATAATAATGAATACATCAAGTATACCAGACAAGATAGTTTACTCAGTGCAAGGTTATTCTCTTCGATTGGATCCAATTTCATCCCTCAAGTTGCGAGAAAATTGATCACACAACAAATAAGTGCTACTTCACATTTGACAATAGTTATAACCCCAGTCATCCATCAAGCAACAACATTAACACTTCACCAAGGAATTTCAGTGTAAAAATGGCTAGTGTTCAGACAATCTCAACTTACAAAATGATACTGAAAAAGAAAATGACAATGCAAGAGTTGATGATATACAATGTAACAACCCTATTTTTATTGCTTTAATTTGAAATATTTAATTAATTTTAAATATTCAAAAATAAATGTTTTTATAATTAAAATATCCTCTTTTAATTTGTATTATATAATGCGGAAAATATATTTTTATTTAGTTAACAAAAATAAATAGTTCAAAGAAAAACAGGAAATGCGATGAAAAGAATTTTCCAAAATATTGAATTTTGACCATGTAAAAATTGTTTAAAATGTTGGTTAAATTACTTAAATAATTATAACATATAAAAATATTAACAAATAAACGTAGATTAATGTTAATTAACTTATTGAGTTGATAAAGTAAGATGTGATGTTAAGTAATTTTCATAAACATAATAAAGGATACAGTACTTAAACCTTGATTGTGAAATTGTTCATTTTTCAATGCACATGCTAGCGATCAGCAGGCACGTGGCAGACAGGTTATAGAAGATTTAATCGCTGCAGAGATTGACCGGTTGAAAGCTAGGAAGGCGGAGCTTGAGGACCAAAACCACCGTCAAACCATTAAGACGACTCAGCTCCTAGAGAGGCGTTTGGCGGAGTTTGAGCAATAGCATGGACACGTTCCCTCTTCATCCGATTCCGCAGAGGATGCTAATAAGTGATGGAGTGTTAGGTATGTTTTTTGGTTAGGCTGGTATGACTGGTTTGATTTTTTTATATATATGTGTTATGATGGTACAGTTGATTTGTATATTTTTTGTGCTAGACATGGTGTTGGAGTTGATATATTTGTGTTATTATGATGGTAGACAGTGGTATGTACATATTTATGCATTGTATAGTTGGTTGTTTGGGATTGTGGTTTAATTTATGTAGTTTTTGTTGATTTTTCGAGATAGAATTTGTTTTTATTTTGATATATATATTTGGCATATGATATGTTGTTGTTGTAAATTGTGGCTGAGACGAAGTTTTGAGTGGTTATTGTGGTTTGAGGGCTAAACAGCAGCTGAAATATTAAAAAAAAAATTGCAGGTTTATGGTGGATTCTGACGGCTCTCAACGGCTTATAGATCTTTGAAACCGTAACGGTCTGCTAAGACCTTTTGGCATGTGTATGTAATGGTTTCGACCGCTATCTACGATTGTCGGAAGCCACTGAAAACCGTTGCAAACAATTATAAGCCATAGGAAAATACATCGACGGGTTGTTTCAATAACCGTCGAAAATCCTATTTATCGACGCTTCGAATTGCTACGGTTATTTCCTATGGTTTTCGACGGCTATGAACGGCCGCCGACGATTTTCAACCATCGAAAATAGCGTGTTTTCTTGTAGTGTACACTTAAATTAAGGAAAGGAAGACACATATGTACTTTAAAGGAATGATGTTGTTGGAAGAAAGGACATTATGTGTAAAGTAGAGCAAGGAAGATGATGAGGTGGCATTAGCTTAAGGAGGGTAAAATACAAAGGTTATAAAGGAAATTTGACATTTTCATTTTATATAAAAGTGATTTTTCTTGTTCTCCTTCTCATTTTCTTTCTTTATTTTCTCATTTTCAACCTTTTTCTTCTTTTATTCAAAGTTTTAAAAACTTGTTAATGGCTTCCTAATTTTCATATTTGATCCATGGTTTTAAAACTAAAAATTTATTTGATTTCTTTCATTTTCAAAACTCAAAAACTTGTGTTTTATTTTCTATTTGTGCTTAGATTTTCCTCTTCTTCATATGGCCATAACTCTCAGAATAAAATTAAGATTTTTTTTTTCTTGAAACCCAAGAGCTTTGAGTTAGTTAAAACTCTGTTTAGATCATTTTCCTTCTTCTGATTTTGGGTTTTACTATGTTAAAAGTCTCATTCTTTCAAACTCATTTTCTAGCCTATTTTTAAGATAAGAAAATGATCCTTACTTTTTTGACTATATCTCACTTAAAACAAATTAGAATTTAGATTTTCTTTTATTAAAACTATACAAAAAGAAAATGCAAGAACTTCCCTTTTGACCTCTTTTTGAAATTTCATCGCTTTAATACATGAAAATCAGTTTGAAACAGACTAATTTTGGAAAAAAAATCTTGATTTGTTGATATTTCAATTCCTCAAACCCTCATCACATCAGTTAGGCTGAGTCATTTTGCCCATAAAGCTTTCAAAGTTCATAATTTTTTAGGGAATTGCATATACTAGTGTTGATTCAAGTTGGGATGAAGTTAGAATTGGTTTGGATATGCTTAAGGTGAGTAAAACTCACATTGTAAAATCTAAAGTTTTGACCTTTGAAATATTTTGTTCTTCATGTTGTTCGATTGTTGTATTTTAGATCTTTGGCTTGTTCGTTGTTATGTTTTGGTTATGAATGTTATAAACAAAATGTTGTGCTATATGCTTAAAATGGTGAGTCATTATGCGGTTTATGACTTGGAAATCCTTGGTTAAAAACAAGCTATGTTTTTTAAACCTAAAATTATTTTAAGGTTTCAAACTTTATTTTCATTTTTTATATACAGTTGCTTTAAATTTTGGAAAGTTAGCAAGCATTCATTAGTAAGTTTCCAAAAGAAATTCAAAAGCTAAGATTTTGAAGTTGTGTATTTTAGAACGATAATCGTTATAATTGTAGTTTATGAAAACGAACTTTTGAAAAGTAAGATTGTTTTTTTTTTTACTTAAGTAAGGTTTGAAAAATGTTCAAAACTCATTTGACATGTAAGTAATTTTATTATTTAATTACTTAATTATTTAGTAAATGATTATTTATTTAATAAAAAAGAGTGATTAATATTTAATTACCATGTAATTAAGTAAAATTTGAACTTAAGTTCAAGTTTTTTTAAATTTATATAATTAATGAAAGATAATTATCTTATAATGACTTTAAATTTAAGATTAAGTATAATTGATTATTTGATCAAGATTATTTAAATTAATTGGTTATTTAATAAAGGTTTTAAATAATTAATTATTATTAATTAAGCTAAGTTAAATTTAAGAACTTAATTAAAGCTTAGTAATTATTAATTGAGGTTTAATAAATTAATTAATAAGGAATAATTATTATTTAATTATTCTTTCAGTGTGACAACCTGAATTCCGACAGACCGATTTTTTTTAAAATTCCAATCTATCGAAACTCAGATTGGTTTGCTCCGGTAGCCTGTAGAAAAAACACAGACATAAAATATGTCAAAGCTCAGAAAATATCTCACAGCGGAATGGATAAAATATAATATAATCAAAATATAGCCCTACCGTATTAATAATACTGCCTAACCAGTTTCCAAGGCTATCATGTCTCTGCAACAAATCTAACCTGCGAGTATGTTATGAGGAGGGGGTAAAAACACAAGTTCTGGTGACTAGATTTAAATTGTACAATTTGGATAATCCTACATATACCATTCAATCATATTTTTCTTATTTATTAGGTTACTTGGATTAACAACACTCAAGGCTTAAAAACACGCCGTACCCATTTACTCTCCAGTGGATTAACCTAATATAGTATATATGTAGCTACCCCTCAATACTGAGGTACACCCCATGTTACCCCACTCGCACGATCTCCGCCGTAATGCCACAAAAATGAATGCAGTCCCTCATCCTACACCGAAATGACGTACGGATCTCCACATAACAATGTTGTGTTCCGCATATATCTGTCATTACTACGCTACGTAAGCGTATGAACGACCATCGTCGATCAAATTAGATTTCATACCGGAGTAATGCCCTCAAGTCTACGATACACCACCCAGAACCGACATGCATTTATCTAGACTGTCCCACATACGTATCATCAATTATAGCTCGATGCCTTAACCACACGTCCTCTAATGTGCACCGAGTTCCATGGTAGGGCAATACAAGAAACACGGAACCTGGTCAGAAACTTTTCCATATCTGTACAGGCCCGTCTTTAAGAGCCTCTATATACATATATTCCTATGGTCTGTTTTCATGGCGGCTATGGCCCCACCTTGGCCCCTCCCTCGACTAGTAAAGACTACAAGAGCTAAACGACTGATCCCTAACAAACAATCTAAACATCGTGTTGGCGTCATCCCTCAACCACCGTACCTCGATAGTGAAAGGTGAATGGTCTATTGGTTTAACAATAGCCTTTTCTCATCCCATTGGCTACCATGACGGATATCCGACGATCTACTATCCTTGTTGGTCGTGATCATTCGCCCCCCTCCCCCGGTTGAGGCGACTGTCGAATTACCCTGGCGTCACCGCGTCACAGCATTCTGACTGCAGTGCTACTCTTGTAGTCTAGGCCCACCCATCTAGCAGTTACGCGTAGATCCAACCTCTGCGAGCACAACCGAAACATCTGCCACTGCACAAAGGACTACTAGGAGCACGTTACGTATCTCAGGAAGCCGCGTGCTTCCCCTTTCAGTCCTTCGGAGCCGACAGAATAATCAGATGAATGTGTGTTCCCCTCGTGCCTTATAACACCATGATGATCTACCCCGTTGGGTTATTCATCCTCAAATGTGCAGACTGGTCCATGCGCCTCACTTTAATATGTTGTTAGATCCTATGTCTAATCATTCTTTTACGACTTTCCTGACCTCATCAGGTTCCCATTTAACTTGGTTATTCCCATTCATATTGAATTCTTAATCAAGTTACCAAGTTCCTCTTGCTTATTAATTGCAGTTATATAACTTAGTTCATTTAAGTTTGTAAATAAGCCCACAACATGTTATTCTCTTGATTGTGGTCCAAGGTCAGTAATTCACAATCCCTTTTATATTCTTGTTTGATTTCATCATTAAAATAACATGTTCTACTTATTGTGTAATTAAGTATATACCAATTCGCATGTTTTCTATTTAACATGTCAGTCATTATTTATGATTAAATATAACTTACTTCATAAGTTTTCCTCATTCTTTATCATTTAATCATAATTCCATTTTACACCGTTACTACAACTTATCGTTGTTCCCATTAATAAGTTTCTCTACCCATTTATTATAACCTATTATAATTTCTTCTTGTCTCTAGGACAAGTCAAAACATGTTATTCTTATCAGCGGGTTTCAGGCTTCCAAGTTTACAAATTACTTAATTTATAATTAAGTACAACTTCTTATATTTCAAATATTTTCCCCTTTTTCTTAACTGGTTTCAAGTTTTCCCCATTTACTGATTACTTAATTTATAATTAAGCGTCCCTTGTCTCATTTCACCAGTTATCCCATTTCCTTGCTAGTTTATTATAACCTAAGTTATAATCTTCACTTGTTCCTGGGGCAAGTCTACCTATTATACAACATTTTCATTAATGTTATTTATTTATAATAGGTTATTATCATTTCCGGTTTATACCAAATCATTTACTGTTGTAATCCATTATTCTTCATTCACTGTAATATATGTTCCTTATTTTATTAAGTAAAACACTTCATGCACCTTATCAGTTTGATTTATAGAAGGAATCAGTGATTTATTTTCATAACGTATCCCCATCAAAATCTGTGGTGGTAAGTAATTTCTTTTCTTTTTCTTACTTTATTCACTTTGGCTTACGTGCAATCTTGTTCTCAGAATTAGCTGATTTAGGGAAATACATCACTTTTCCTTCACATCGCACTAACTCAGTCCATTACATCCCTTCCTTTCTTATTTTCGAAGTTAGACACTTAATTACCATCATTTCCATTTATTCTTGTTATACACACACACACACACAAAAACACACACACATCTATGCAATAGACCTCTCACATTAAGCCTACACTTGTGGACGCTGGATTTGCCGGGCGGGTCTGGGCAGACTTCTACCACAAGTTGACTTAACCTCGTGTCTTAGCACCATTACATGTTTTAATTATGCACTTAGTACCGTCACATTAGATTTACCACTTGTGAATGCTGGATAGGCTGGGTGGTTACGGACAAACTTCTATCACAAGTGCAATCTAACCTCGTATCTAAGAGTGTTACAGTGTCAAGTTACTGTGAATCTAGGCATGTTCGTTCTTTAACAATTGTTCCTATTCATGTGAATTTTGGCATATTATACTTTTTACTGTAATCTAATTCACATGTCATCAAAATATGCCTATATTATGGTGCATGTCTTTTTAACATGTGTTTAACTCTATTTTGACATGTAAACATTTAATTGGGTAATTGTTCAAATCTGATAGGTTAACATGTCATTTACTCAATAATATGCCACAAGTGAATCATGTAATTATAACAACAGTAGACATTACACATATTCTAACAAGTTTGTTTTCCAACATGAAATCATTCCAACACTTTAACTGATTCAACATATGAATTATTCATATTAATATCTCAACTTGTTATAACAGAAATTTATAATTACTCTGATAATTTAACAATTAATAAAAAGGGGAATGCTAAATGATAACATATTATTATCTAAAATGGTATAGTTTAAATCCACTCACCTCATACGCTTTCCCAATTCTGGATCTAATCCAGTTTTAGCGTCCATGGTTTTACCCTTAATTTTATTCAAAACCTAATAACCATGGATTGATTATTTTCATTGAAAGATAAAGAAAAGAAAGAGGAAGAAATTTGAATAGATTGGATCTAGAAAATCACCTTACTTTCATGATTCGGAACACCCTTTTATTATCATCAATTATCTCCTCCAGATCTTGATTTTTATAATTCTCCTAACTAATAATCTTAATTTTCTAAATAGATTTGAGTAGAGAGAGTAATGGCAGAGCTCCAGCGTAGCCTTAGAATTATGAGGTTTAAGGTTAGCTCTAAAGACTTACTTATTGGTGTTCAACAATGTACTTGGTCAAGAAACGAGTCCAAATTCACAAAACTGAATTCTGCCCAGATCTGTATGGGGGTTGACCCTCCCTTTAGGTATCGACCCCAGGGTCGACCCATGGGTCGACCCCAAAGAGCCTGGGTTGACCCAGCGGGGATTCGGGTCAACCACCAGAAATGGCCGGTTCCGCTTCTGGGGCTTCGGCTTCGCTGGTTTGATTTTTTCTATATATATATATATATATATATTTGTTTGTATGTATATAATTCTATTGCTCGTATACAAACTTCTAGGCTTAATAACTTCTTCATATAATGTTCGTTTTACGCAAACCAAGTGTCTATCTTGACCAGAATTCCCAGACGGACGCAGTGGCACAATCCATTATACTTTATTCTAAACATTTAATCAAGTTATTCTTATATTTTATCATTTTGAGTTAAAAAATGTGGGGTATTACATTCTCCTACCCTTAGGAAATTTCGTCCAGGAAATTTGATAAGGGTAAAATCAGTTAACCCCTCGCTTAATATTCATCCATCATGTGTGCATCCAATTTTTCCAACCATTGTGCACTTGTGCAAAGTGAAGTATAACATAATAATGAATGTATGGTTAAGCGGTGCCTCCTATGTGTATGCAAATTTTTCAAAATTCCTTTTAAAAGATGATGCTCACATCCTAAATATACTGGCAGTTCTACACGAATGCAATATTTTAAAAATCAAAATACATTTTCATCCAAATTTTCCACATCTTACTGGGTAGGAGCATATTCCATCTAATTGTTGCATCCAAAATCCTGCCAATCAACATTATTTTTCGAATTTCTGAAAAACCACTTATCTAAATTCGATTTCTTATGTTACAAAAAGGAGGAAAACGTAAAATTTCACATCTTCCGGTTTTCTTTTATATACTTTTTTCCAATCGTACTTGGATTTTATGAAACTATTTATAAAGATCCTCCTATTTTCCTATCCAAAAACAACCCACATAATAAAATTTTCTTTTGTTACTGATTTTTTTTTTATCCTGGAATTTTTTATTCTTATCCATCTTTTCTCATAATTTTCCATTTTTATTGCTTTACTGAGTTTGTTGTTTCCTTTTTAGTTGTACCATTTCTCTTTTCTTAGCTTATTTAATCATATGATCTTGGGTTAGTTTTCAAATAAGCCTACTAGTCTTTCAACTAAGACAGCAAAACAAGCACCCTACACATCTACTACTTAGGGCCAAGAATCTTGGGACTATGTCCCCTTAGACAGAATAGTCCAAACCATGAGATCCATAATAGGTTTAGTTATTACCGTAGTTACCCAACAAGAACTAAATAACGGAACAATCCCAACAGAAATGTAGTAACGGGTTTTACCCCTAACATGAAAATTTGCAATAGGATCTAAACACTTACTTGCCCTTTTTACTATCAAGTAGTTACCACTATTACTAGCTGTATACCAACAATTATTCCAAGCAACACCCTTGGCTTTTCAATGCTTATGCATTCTACTGGAACTTAGCATTATTCCAGTACAATAAAAAACACTTTTCACAACAGACAATATCTACTGTAGTAGACCAATTGCAACAGACCCATGCCTGTTGGTATAGCCGAAGTTGCAAAAAGTTCGCAACATTTTCCACCTTTTGCAATAACCTGTTGCGGTAGACTTTTTTGCAACAGGCTTTTGCTGTTGCAAAGGATTCTTTTGCAATAGTATATGCCCGTTGTAATAGATTCATAAATCTGTATAAAAATAATAATATTACAGCATATAAACATTATATATTAAATGTATTCATTTTAGTAATAATTTATATCATAGAATGAAATAAACAAATAAAATTTTTATTTTAACAAATCTTTAATAGTACAAACAATTACAACAAAAATTTCTACAATTTTCATACACCATTCATGCACAACAATTTCTTCTCTCTCACAACACATTTTTTTCCAATAGTAGTTTCTAATCATATTTCTACTCTATCATACATATACTATAACAAGAAAATAAATATCATCGGTTCATTGGAACAAATATGCGGTTCACACTCCAAGTATGTTGTCGATCATAAACATGCACATACCTATCCAGGAATATGTATGTCATTCCAATGAACTCTACATCAAATAAAAGCTTGGAACCGACAACACCTTCTGTACTTCCTTGCAAACCATTGATGTGCAACACTGGGCAACTATTTTGACTGACTTGTTTCAACAAATCTATGATGCTTTCTTAACAAAAAAAAAGAAAGTAAATTACTTGACGGAGACCAAAATCAATTGCTTTAACATATAAAATATTCAGTTGCTTCCCATAACGGCACAACCACAGGCGATGTAATACATGCGCTGCAAGGCTAAAGAAAAGAATAGAATGAGCAAACAAAATAGTGGAGAATCAACAAAAATAGAAGAGTTGCGAATAGAGAAAAGCAAATCGAACAAGTTATAGCGTTATATATAGTGCTGGTTACAAATCAGCTTGGTTTGAAAGGAATATACAAACAATGAACTGATATTTAACCATAACTAGCAAATCATTTCATCATAACTAAGTGTATCTATGAAGATGATAAATCACCATACATGATTAAAAATATGCCATAATCATAAAAGAGCGGATAAAAATTCTCACCTGAGCACATGTAAGGTACACACTATAAGAAAATTTTAATCTTTTCCTTTGACAGCATAATTTTTCCTTTGACAGCACCATCAACATTTCATTGTATGCCTGTAAAACAAAAGGCCAATACTGTACATTAGATAAAAGAACAATGCCCATAAATTTATTAAATAATTTTTTTGAAATATTTTATATTATGAAGATACACTAAGAGTAAAAAATATGCTAAATCCAAATGGAGAACATAAACTACATTCTAACATTTTGAGGTATACACAAACAAACATGGATTTATGAGGAACTATGCCACAAGTTCATGACACGACGATGCACAGTATCGTGCTCACATATGAGAACAAACCTATTTCGAGAGAGAAACAATTCCTAGAAGCAAATATTCAACTTAAGACATGATTGTTTCTTTCATATTGCAGGGAAATGAACAATGTTTAGTTTCTTTTATAAACCTGCTACATGAAAGGTGTACTAAGTTATAACGTTGTTTTCAAAGCAAGTAGTACAAATGATAAATTAAAATGCAAAACTGATTTTGTATGCAGATGCGGATATGACACTATCCATATCCAAAAGTATTGACAGCCCTAGTTTGGCATATTGATCTATAGATGTCTGCTTCCAAGTAAAATATATCCAAATGTCCAATCTTTTTGTGAGTATCATCACTGGCCAGTATTGTGGTATAGTCGGAAATGTTTGTCTATTTAAGTTTTTATGTCTATATGTGCATTTGCAACCCATTTAATTCATGATGCTTGTTTCTCATGATATCAAGACAGATTGTTATTAGAAAGAGAAGAAAAAAAGGAAACATACACATTGAACCATGGATATAGAATAGTTGTAACAAGTTTTGATACAACCTTCATCAACGGTTTTATTCAATAAATTCAAATATTTATCATTTAGAACACAACAGTCTTTCAAAAAATTATGTTGAATCTTCATGAAGAAGTGGAATTCATCAAGGCTTATGTCATGATTCTTACTATATATTTTAAGTGCAAAATTGCATTAGGTAAAGCTATGGCAAACAGAGAGATGCGCATGCGTCTGTTGGCACTTTATCCTCTTCTTCTCTTGGACGTGTAGTTGCCCATTTCTTCAATCTAGCCGCTGCTATCCTAGCCTATGATGTAAATTTCGTAACCCGAAAACAAAAGAATGAATAAACTAATGTCTTAACTTTGGAATACAGTTTGCACTCTGCTAAATAAGGTTCTCAAATTAATTTAAATTTTGTAGACTAGACAAAGTTGTTTCTTCAAAGCATTTGATTAGAAAAAATAAAAATAGACTGCGTGTATAAATATTTGAAGTAATAGTAGAAATTTCCATACCTCTTTATCCCAATCACATCGTATAACGATGAAGATAAGTATAACTGTTTGTACTGTTGTTCCATCTATCAACCCCCCCTAAATTCCCTGCACAAATTTGAAATGTTTAATTGAACTGTATGGCATCAATGATCAAACTCCTTCACCTTCATTGTTATTTTTTTTTCAATTTAGTTTCTTTTCAAGTAATAACATAATATGATATATTAATTATGCATACCACAACTTGAAAGTCGAAAATACACCCTAATATAAGGCCAGCAGGAACACTAATTAAGTAATAGCTTCCAAGATTAATAAATGCTATTAGTCCTTGCCATCCAGAACCAATTGCTACACCTACATTAATTTAGCAGTTTGGTATCTGTTTGTGTCCATTGTATTCGAGGAAAGTATGTGTAATCAGTTACGCAACAGAGTCCGTAAATAAAGCATTTTATATTACGTGGTATATATGTTTGGTTTGTATAGTAAAAATTTTATGGTGTACTTATGGATTTCTTAAAGACACATATAGGAAATTAGCACCAACCAGATAAAACAGGTTGCACGCTGTTGAGTAGAATAGTGAAAGCCAATAGAAAAAACAAGTTTATAAACAGAGATAAAACGAAAGGATTGTGGGCTTTATCCGGAAAAAGGCATCCAAAAAGAGGATTTAAAAAGAAAATAAGACATTCTTTGACCAAGGCCAGAATAACAAATTATGTAACTAACTGTCTTAAGAACCTATCTTATGCACGGTGAATACCACAAAATTTATCACCATCAATTAATAATCAATCAAATAATTCAATGCTTCAAAATCATGTCTAGTATATTGGTTGTATATCAAAAGAACCAACTATATATCAATTCACACCAATTTGTGGTTAGATTGGAGAAAACTAACCTTTATAATCTTTGAATAATCTTCCTCTTGAGAATCCTGCCTGAACGAGTTACTGGCCTTGTGGATGTTTGAAGTTTGAGACATTAGCACAAGCAGATTGGTTCTTGTTTTTGTTTTCAGAAGAAATGATTTATGGTTTTAAACGTGATGAGAGGAAAGCATCGTGGCTGTTGAAGCGGAGAATATCACAAGACAAAGATAAGTGATAAAAAGCGGATGCGTTCTGTGTGGGTGAAAGTAGGAATGTTGGATCAACGGGTCCCGATTAGAAAATCGGGTGTGCTACGGAGGAGTACATATTTTGCACGACAAGTATGTGGAAGACGATCAAATTTGGGGAAGAAAATAAAACGAGATCTGAAGTTGAGTCTGGGATCTGGAAATTTTGATAAATTGTGAATTGGGGATCTGGAAATTTCGGCAGATTAGGTTTATTTGGTCTTGGGGGTGAAACCGTGAAAGCGGGAAATGAAAATTTCATGGGAACGAGGGCATGAATATACAGCTACAAACCAGAAAAGTACTTGGATTGGAGCCACAAAGTAGGGCTGGACCGTAAAATCTATTGGATTGAACCGTAAAAATCTGATATTATTTGTTGTAATCCAAAGTTGTAAATCTTTTTGGTAAATTTACCAAATAATATCATTAAATATAAATATCAATTTATAAAAATTAAAATTTATAATCAATTAATATTAATACTAAATTGTAGTCTTAATTATTATGTAATTACTAATGGTAAATTATTTAGTAATTATTATGAATATTTTATTAATTATTTAATATTATGAATATTTTATTAATTATTTAAAATTTGTTGTTAATTTGTTTTATTTATTATTAAATGTAGTTAATAATTGTTAAATATAATTTAGTGAATATTAGGCTCACGTCCCTATTTTGAAACTTAATTAGGCTCACATCCGGTCATAAACTTATTGTAAATTAGGTCCCTGTTTTCAAAACTTATAAAATAATAATTAAAAAAAAATTCGTAAATTAGTAATAAAATATATTACGCATTATAAAAAAAATTCAGTTAAAAAAACAACAAAAATAATGTCAGAAAGAAGAAAACAGCAAAAAAATAGAAAAAAACTGCAGTTAAATGCATAAAATTATGCACCTTTTTGATTTTATTGCATGCATATATGAAATTATTGCAGTTCTTCCAGCGGATAGATTTAACATAATTTTTCAGTTCATTTTTATTTGCATCCAAATGTGCAAATTTCTCAAAAAAATGCACACATGTGTGCAACATTTTTATAGGATAAAAAGTAGGTTATAAAAAAAAAACAAAGTTCTGAAAATTTTTAAACCCGCCCCCTATTTTATTTTTTCCGCCTTTTTAATTTTTTTTAAAAAAAATGTGTGTACGTTCATAAAAAAAATATTCTAAAATATGGAAATAATGTCAGGAATGTACGGAAATCGAAAAAAAATAGTTGCATACATTTATGCAATTATTACTGATAATTGCATATATGTATGCAACTTTTCTGTAAGCTGTTTTCAGATTAAAATCTGAAAATAAACCTGCACAAATGTATGCAAGTATTTGAAATTTTTGCGCACATGTATGCATTTATTTGCATGAATAAAAATCAACGAAGATGTATGTAGTGAAAAATATGCACAGATGTATGCAGGAAAGTGATATATGTGCATACTATTATGCATTTAACTGGAAATTTCGTTTTTTTTTTTTTTTTTGCTTTTTTGATTTTTGACGCCTTCGTTGATGGTTTTTTGTTCTGAATTTTTTAGTGTTTACATGTTTTATTTAAATACGAATTTACGTGATTTTTTTATGACTTTTCAAAAAATAGGGACCTAATTTACAATAAGTTTATGACCGGGTTTTTTTTTTATATTTTGAAACTTAATAGGGACCTCTAAAAAACGCACCCTATAATTTATACACTACTTACAACTAACCTTGATAAATTAGTAAAATATTAATTCATATTAATTAATTATTATTACTTAAATACTTATTATATTATAACTGAATATTACTTATTATATCGTACTTTTGTAGTAACTATGCTTACCAAATGTTAATTATCAGTTAATTAGTAATTATTATTATTTAATTATCAGTTATAAATATCACTTTATAATACTTAAATTTTATTACTAATTAATAATTATTAAATATTAATATTAATTATAATATAATTATTACTAGTTAATCATTTAATAGCAACTATTTAAAATTAATTAGTAAAAGTTAATCATCAAAAACTGATACTAATTTTTGATAGTATGTTTTTTGCAACTGGCTTTACTAGTTGTAAAAAAATACAGTTATTACAAGAGACGAAAACAGTTGCCAAAGATATTTATTCGCAACTGGCTTAGAATCGCACTTGCAAATAATATGTTTGTTGCAACTTCTATGAAAGCATGGTTGCTAAAATTATGTTTTTGTAACAGGAAGAGAACTACAATTGCTAAAAATATACTTTTCGTAACAGGAAAAAAATGCATGTTGCTAAATCTCACCTATTGCAACTGCTGTAATAGGTCTGTTGCTAAATATTATTTACTGCAACTGTCATTTATCGCCTGTTGCAAATAACTAGTTACAATAGGTTATTTTTCTTGTAGTGTTCCGAGATAATTCTCGTTATTTACTTCATAGCCTCAAAACTTTTCCCGTCTTCCCTACGCTCTAATCCTCACCTACTACATACTTTTAAAACACGATTTGGCCTTTTCATTTCACTTTTCTTCCAAAAATTAAAAGCGTCCAAACTTTATTTTCCTCATGAAAACTTTCTTTTGCCAACGCATAAAAACATGTTAAAAAAATGTAAATCATTTTTTGTTCAAATCACAAAAACTGGAGTAGTTAAGGACAACTATTTCTCAATCGGGATTATGACTTGTTCTTACCTATAAAGTCAGTTCAATCTCTTACTACAAGGTGCCAACATCCACTCTATTCTCATTTTCTGCAACTTATTTTGTCCACCCAACAAAATTTTCTCTTTTAAACAATTTATCAAAAATGATTGTCAAAAGAATAGAGACTTCAAAACTTTATTAAAAATTCTTTTATGAAATATAACAAGAAAACTAGCGAGTTATACATGCTCTATAATATGCACCTTTTATTGAGAGAATTTTATCTTAGACAAAATTTTCATGCGGTTGTTGCATATGAATGAATGATTGTGCACACATATAGTATCTATATGACTAGGACTATTTGCATACATGTTGGATTCATGGCACTATACATATTTTTGCATTAGAAAGATTATTCAGGCCTGATCATTAGCATTAGCTAAGGAACATGTACACACACGTTCTGCATATATTCATATAGCATTAGAAATCATCTAAGGATAATGATTGCTTGTGGATGATGTTTTGAGTAGATGGATGATGGATGGTAGGATAGGTTCTTCCTAACTTGGAGATTTCGGGGACGAAATCCTAAAAGGTGAGGAGAATGTAACAACCCGTATTTCGATAACATGAGTAAGACAAGAATCGAGGCAGAATTTAATTTTAAATTCTGAATCAAGTTAAACGGGCTATGCCATTGCATTCGTCTCGGAAAAATACGCGAAATAGAGTCCGAGTTTTCGAAAATCGGAGTCCGTATGACCCAATTAAGGCCCAACGAAGTTTTCAGAAAATTTCTAAGTAAAAACAGATTTCAAATTCAAACTTGAATTTGGAAAATTGTGCCAGATGGGCCAGGGCGGGAAAAGTTCCCGCTACAGTACCCAAGTCGACAGCCCTGTCGACTTGGGAGTCGACTTGGTCTGACCAAGTTGACAGCCCTGTCGACTGGGCTGTCGACCTGGCTCAGACGAGCAGTCTTGCCTGGTGCACCTGTTTCTATCTTGGCTAGGTTTCTGGGCCTGATTTGAAATCTGACGGTTCAGGTTGGTCCTAGGGTTAATCTAAGGGTCCTAACTAGCCTAATCTTCTATAAATAAACCCGTAAACCCCCCTAATCCCTCATTATTCACTCATGTAACTAAACTATGGCAAAATTTCTACTCTCATGGCCTCCACTCAACTATCCTAGCCTCCACTTCATTTCTATAAAAGGTTTCATGATCATGAGAGTGTTAGAGAGTCCCTATGTTAGTATGAGAGCTTCTCAAGTTAATTTCAAGGCAAAAGTTGTGATCTTTGTTCTTAAAGATGGTGTTTTTAGTGGTTTGGAGCATCCATCTTTGGGTTTTTGGGTGATGGCATGCATAGGCTTCATCACAAGCTTTAGTTTAATCGATTTAGGCCTTCATAGCAAAGTAAGCCCTTCCCTACTCTTAGATATTAACTATGAAGTTAAATGTTCATGTTGAAAGTTTGGGTTTGATCATTGAGAATGATATATGCTATCATGTCATGCAAGTCTATGAAGTCATTAGCTTGATCTTATAAGCAAAAAGCCACAACCTTTATGTTGAAATGTTGCATTATGCAACATGAGAACCTTCATAATCATTATGTCAACTTGCATATGAAGTCATAATCCTTATATGATGATATATGCGATTTTCTAGCCATCATTCCATGTCTTTTGTCACCATGATTCGCTTATGTACCAAGTTTGGGTTGATGCATGTTTTTGGAGGCTTAAGAATGTAACATGCAAGCTAATGAACACATTTGTGCCTCATTTGCCACCATGATTAACTTGTGGCTTAATATCCATTTTTGTCATGCCTTTGTCAAGTCTCTTCTTTTGGTCCATTACGTTGTTGCGGACATATATGCGAGTTTAAAAGTGTTGGGGTCACATTATGAGGAAAACATAATGACATGAACATGATTTGGGTAAATGGGTATAAACATGACAACATGTAACGTTAAATATGACATGTGTTTATACTTGAAAACATGACTTGAAATATAACATGGAAGTTGACATGTAAGTATGCATAAAAACATAAGCTTGGGAATTTACCTATTAAGTTAGGTCTACCCATTGGGAATTTACCTATTAAGTTAGGTCTACCCAATTGCTTGAAAACTTGACTATGAACATGACATTAAACTAAACATGAAAGTGGCCAACTCGAGGTTGGGTTGAGTTTGCAACGTAAAACTACCCGGAACCGACCGGCCTAACTAGTAGTTGCAAACAATAGGACCCAATGTGAGAAGTTGGTCATGTGTGCTCGAACCCGAGGTTAGACCAAGTTGTGGTGTAAAGCTACCCGGAACCGACCGGCTTAACTAGTAACCACAACAAAGTCTAATGTGAGAGGTGAAGGTGCATTAAGTAATTAATGCCACATAATAGGGTTAAGACAATTTGATTAAGTAATTTGATCAGGCTAATGATACTTAACAAAACATGACAAGGTTGGGTGGGTTAAGTAACTTGATTCGCCTAATGACACTTAACCATTTTTTTTATACGACTAGTGGACGGGGTTAAGTTAATCAACACTTAATCAATCCAACACGATAACTTGGTAAGGTTAAGTGGGATCGGGTTTGATTTCTTAATGACGCTTAACCATGCAAGATGAGTAGGGGATGAGGTTAAGTAATTTACACTTAACTAATCCGACACGGTAATTAGATGGGGTTAAGTAATCCACACTTAACTAATCTAAACACGGTAATTCGATGGGGTTAAGTTAAACACTTAACCAATTTAAACTCGGTAATTCAATGAGGTTAAGTAACCAATACTTAACCAACTTAACGTGATAATTTAATGGGGTTAAGTAACTTATACTTAACCAATTATACATGATGATTTGATGGGGTTAACTAACTTACACTTAACCAATCTAATACGCGGACCTGATAAGGTTAAGTCACAAGACCTTTTTAGAATATACTTAACCATTATAGTACGATTAGAGGATGGGGTTAAGTCAACCTATACTTAACCAATCCGACTCGATAATTTGATGGGATTAAGATAATCTATGCTTAATCGATCCAGCAAGATAATCCGATAGGATTAAGGTAAGCTAGTACTTGACCAATTTGACTTGATAAGGTTAAGTCATGAGCCTCTGGGTACACTTAACCAACTTGTTGGACTAAGTCTTGAACTTAAATACTTTGCCAATCTTTGACGTGATTCTAGGGCGGGTTAAGTCATGGACTTGAATGATAACACTTAACCCAATAGACAAACCCTAGCTAGAAGAACTAGGTAGAAAACCGTGGTTAATCAAGGATAACGGGAAAGGAAGCTAAGTGGTAAACCTTAGTTAAGGGTAACTAAGTAATAATTCTTAGCTAAGGACATAGGACTAATTCTCAAAACGATGAGTAACCTGATACGGTAGGTCATCGCTTAGTATACGAGGAGGAGCAAGCTATCTGACTTGGATAAAAGCTCCAGCGCACTGGGTGCCGAAGTGGAAGCTTCGGGGGACGTGAGGATATTCTTGGGATCCCTCTGTGGGCTGCCAGGTAATTATACTAGGCCCATGAGAGGTTAAGGTCTGCGTTAGAAGGACCAAGAGTATGCCTTGGTTGCTATGCGAGCGACCTAAAGACTGGGATGGATTAGCGTGGAGTCGACGATTCTTGGTTTTTGCCCTGGATAGCACATCGCCGACTACCTACCATCTTTAGTCAATCGTGTACGTACGGAAAGGCAGGGAACCCCCAACAGACCATGTGCTTGCTATCGAGTCATGGGTGAGGTTGGCCCGTAGGAAAGTGGGCTATAGCGGGGCCGTAGAGTGCTTTTTATACATGATTTTTCTTGGATTGCCTTTCAGTAGTTGAGGGAGGGGTCACGTGGGACCATAGCCATGGGTACAAAAACAGACCTTGATATCTTCATCGGCAGACGATTTAAAGCTCCCGACCGAGTTCCGTATTTCTTGATTTGCCCTGGCACGGAACTCGGATGGCACATTGAGGAACATGTGCATCTAGACATGGAAAACGATTCACGATACATACGTGGGATCAAGGGCGCGGTTGACGAGTGGCGTAATCCCTAGTGGTCCTAGGTGGCCAAGACCCAAACTGAGACACGAAAACGTTCATTAGGTAGCATAATCCCTAGCGGTCCTAGGTGGCATAAATCCTAAGTGGACGCGCGATAGTTCATGGCAAGGAAACACAACTAGATCAAGGGTTGCAGTCCAAAACAACTCCAAGGATAAACCGTTTACATGAGAAAGCCAGTACGGCCTACGGCAAAGGACTGGACTTATACATGGAAAGAAACATATGAGTTGAGTAACCTATATATGCGGCATATTAGGTTGACATGGACCATTACACGACTTTTGAGTAAGGGTCATTCACGGATAACACGTAATACAGTTGGGATACTAGTACGATAGGTGCAGAGCAGGCATACAGGATAGATACATGGGACGTTATACGTGATAGATATCTTGGGGATATTATACTTGATAGAAACCTGACGATGTGATACCTTGTTTTATCTTGACATCGTAATTTATCATGACACCTTAGTTTACCTGAGTTCAGTAGTTCATCCTGTTATTTTGATTTAGCTTATCTATCTTGTTATCATGCTTATGTTCATCTCAGTTTCTCATGTCAGTTAACTTTACTGGTTTTTATGCTAATAGTAGATAGGGCTTACTCAGTCTTTTTGACTGACCCGTTTTGTTTCGCCTCTTTTCTTCCGTTTCCCCCCTAGGTTACAGGGAGGAAATACTGTTGTTTAGTTCGGACTTCTTCTGCTTAAAGGTCATCATGGATGGCTTGGACTTTCCTTGGCTATGGCTACTTTACTGCTTTATCTTGGGGAATAATTTATGAAAAAGTCTTTATGCTTCTTTATTATTGCAAGACAGGTTTTGATGTACTCTGATGTAAAAGGCTTTAGACCTTAATTATTAATGTTAATGAAAGTTCGATTTTACTTCCGCTATTTTATATGTTCTGTCTTGTGATATTTCTGTGCATGTTTACCAATAATGCCCCTCTAAAGCTAGTGCATTCCTTTGCGAGTGACCCTAGCGGAGGCGGGGTGTTACAAAAACAGTTGCCAAAGATATTTATTCGCAACTGGCTTAGAATCGCACTTGCAAATAATATGTTTGTTGCAACTTCTATGAAAGCATGGTTGCTAAAATTATGTTTTTGTAACGGGAAGAGAACTACAATTGCTAAAAATATACTTTTCGTAACAGGAAAAAAATGCATGTTGTTAAATCTCACCTATTGCAACTGCTGTAATAGGTCTGTTGCTAAATATTATTTACTGCAACTGTCATTTATCGCCTATTGCAAATAACTAGTTACAATAGGTTATTTTTCTTGTAGTGTTCCGAGATAATTCTCGTTATTTACTTCATAGCCTCAAAACTTTTCCCGTCTTCCCTACGCTCTAATCCTCACCTACTACATACTTTTAAAACACGATTTGGCCTTTTCATTTCACTTTTCTTCCAAAAATTAAAAGCGTCCAAACTTTATTTTCCTCATGAAAACTTTCTTTTGCCAACGCATAAAAACATGTTAAAAAAATGTAAATCATTTTTTGTTCAAATCACAAAAACTGGAGTAGTTAAGGACAACTATTTCTCAATCGGGTTTATGACTAGTTCTTACCTATAAAGTCAGTTCAATCTCTTACTACAAGGTGCCAACATCCACTCTATTCTCATTTTCTGCAACTTATTTTGTCCACCCAACAAAATTTTCTCTTTTAAACAATTTATCAAAAATGATTGTCAAAAGAATAGAGACTTCAAAACTTTATTAAAAATTCTTTTATGAAATATAACAAGAAAACTAGCGAGTTATACATGCTCTATAATATGCACCTTTTATTGAGAGAATTTTATCTTAGACAAAATTTTTGTAAGAAATCACTATTTGCAAAATATACCCCATTTTACTATAAAACTCAATATCTATACTTTGCATATTTAAAACTATAACTTTTAAGATTAAAACTTGAAAACACCACAAACCATTTTCCCAAAAGTTTTATAATTTCAAGTTCTTAAAAGTTAACAATGGGGTTAGACTCAAAGCGGGTTTTCAATTTTTCTAGGCTTTCCTAGACACTCCCCAAGGTCAATTCTCTCAACTATATATATTCCTAATCTATTTTTTTCTTTTCAACCTTTTCCAATTCATAAGGTTTTCAAGCCCACTAACCCAAAATACTAATCATATGGGATTCACTTTCCTTCCGTACAAAGTACATTGTACACTCTCTACCCAAATTACCTAAGGATCTCAAATTTTCATATTCATTCCTTTAGTGTACAAAACAAACATCCCATTTCTTACCATGTTATACTCTTTCTTTTAGTAGGTTCCTCTATGGATCTAGGCCAAGCTCCATGGCAATAACCAAGTATACCAAAATGCATTTCAAATGGAAAGGGTCTCTAGGTAGAAGCCCAAAAATAAACAATATAAATAGAATGATATGCACTCTATTAGCAAGAGACAATTAATCATTTAAATTCCATGTAAACTTATGCAGACACAAGCTCAAAACATTTCTGATATTCTGCACATTGATTATAATATTCAGCTTTGCAAACCAAGAGATCGGAATTGTTTTCCAATGTCATTGAGGAATCATCTTCTGAAGAAGACACGTCAGAGGACATCTCTCGAGTTCTGGAAATTTATTTTCAACACTTTCTGTATCGTGTTGAGGATCAAATGAACGTTATTTTTATTAACTACTCTACATGAACAGAAAAGGCATAAACAAGATATAATATAGTAGAATCGAATGTCGTCATATACCTTCATCAGTAAACATGAATAAAATGCGGAGAGCCATCCATGACCTTTACCAAATCGCAGGGAGGACAATAATACTGATTCTGGAATAATCATAAGAGACTGATAAGCATAGAAGTGAGGGTAAGGATGCTGAACAAGTTAGTTTAAATGCTAAACGACGGAAGTCAAAATACAAAATAGTCGTCCAAGGAAGATCAGGTAGTTTACAATTTTATTCATTTTAGTCAATATAAGATAACAAACTCAAATTATATTACGCTTCTCATTTCGAATCAAATGGCAAATATTATTAACTTGAAATTATACAAAAGGTGAAATAACATTGAATGAAAATTGGCATTTTGTATATAGATTATTTTTCTATGGTATCAAATTTATAAAATACAAATTTACATGATTGCATAACAAGTTATCTGGTTCACTGATGATGTCAGTATAAGCTTAACAAAATTGATAGAATAAAAACATGAACTCTGACCGTTAATGCAATACTTAAAAAACCTACAGCTTCACGCTTAGCACCCATCCTTAGGAAGATAAATTACCTATACTAAAATAAAACAGATAAATAGAACCAGTAACAACTATACACTCAACAACGCTAAAGTATACCATTTTTTGGGCAATAGAAATGGGTTAGTCAATAAATAACAGTTATATACTGCAGCAAGTTCTAAAATTAGTGCACACTGGCACCAAATGAATACCTAGGGGTTGTTTTTCCTTAATTGTAAGTTTTATTAGCGTAACAAGTCTAGATCTTTCAGGCCTACGAAATAGGATAAGTCCCAGTACTCTTGTATTTTTAAAAGCTGCATTTAAATAAAATAGATAACTAAATGAATAGTTATATTATATGACATTTTTCAAAGTTGCATCGTGTGTGTTTGTGTGTGTGTGTATTCCACATCTTAGAGTTGTACCCGATTCGATTGTATGCACTTATGGTCAGCATAATTTGAAAACATTTTTGCATGCATGATCTACATGTCATGAACATCATATCTAAAAAAAGTTATCTCGTTCTAATACTAGGTGCCGTCTAAGATTAATTGTGCAGTATGTTGTATATTTAGAAACTTACAATAATCATTGATTTAAGAAAAATCATTTTGAAGTTAAAATATCATTTTGAAGTTATTAAGTGATTTCGGAATATGGTTTTGGCAAGGCAGTTTTTTTGATATGTAGAGGCTTCCAGTTGAAAATCCATAAAGATGCGTGACACTCAATTATGGATTTGGGTCACCTAGTTGAAAATCAAAGCAGCACCAGCATTTGAAATCTCGTTGTATCTTACTCAAGATTTTACTTTTCCACATAAGCGTGAATGAGACATTGTATCTTGTTCATATATAGTCTGAAGTCAGCTTGCCCAAAAAATTTAACTGAAATTTGAATTTGAGATATCAATCCAAGGGTCTGGTCAAAATTGTATTTGTGTATTAAGTTTTTTAAAACCTTTATACAAGATCAGAATAATATACCCATCTGAATCACTTTGCACCTAAACCTGTAACTTATTTAATTATTTATTTATTGTAATGAGACACAACACAAAAAATCCCCTTTTTCTCACCAATCAAGCTTTGATAGTCCAATATAAATATCATTCTTTTTATGACTATACAACACAAAAAAACCAGTCTTGATTATTTGTAGTTTCCTATTTACAGTTGGAATACTCCTTAAACTTGAACAATAATTATTTGTAGTTTTTTATTTGCAATTGATCAAAATTCATGAAACGAGTTTATGAAACATCTATTATCCCAATTCACATTGAACAAATTTACATAGAAATTTCTCCTACCAGAAGTAAACTGTCTCGGTCCCAGTGGTTAATTATTTTGAAAAAACTGCCAAAGCAAATCATAATTGTAATGAAATAATAGTGAAGCAAAGGAAGCGAAGAAGTAGGAATTTCACCTCTAGGAATCGATGTAGCTCTGCTTGATATTCCACCGCTTTTTAAAACCCTAAATCGAGTAAACCTCTAAAATGCTGAATTCCTGACAGCAAATTATTATTAAAAAAACTGAGCTGGATTGAATTGTTCGGATATGAAGAGAAGTGGAGTTAGGGATGAATAGAAATAGCTTCGTTCACATAAATATATAGGGTACATAAAAGAAAAGAAGAATAGGTCATTTGAAAAAGAGGAGGAGGGAAGGATCTGAAGAAATGGTATATGCAGAGAAGAACAGGACATTTGCGAAAGAGGTGAATCAAAGGAGGCGCAGCATCGTCACTGAAGGAGGAAGCCGTACGCGCTTCTGGTTGAAATAAAGTTCATATGGATCGGTTTTGAAGAGAAAAAGTGGATCTGAGGGTTGAATAAAAACAAGCGAGTCCTTCGATATGAAGAAACGTATCGGGAAAGAAAAAGTCAAACAAAGACGAGAAGTAGATTGCGGGAGAAAGGTATAATATCAGCGGAAGACATGGCTGCGAGCGAAAGACATGGCTGCAAGCAGAAGATATGGATTTGGTCCGGCTTGAGATGGACGGAAGTTTTTAATTACATAGTCGAATCAAGAGAAACCGACAAAGTCGGTTTGATAAATTAAGCAACAACTTAAGTCATTTGAAACACCACGAAATTATTGCAGGCCTAGATATGTAGTATATCCATTTCAAACTAAGAGCACGGTGCATTTCAGATTCCCTAATTTGGTGCAGTGAATGCTGGATATGTCGTGCGGTTACGGGAAGACTTCTATCATAAGTGCAATCTAACATCGTGTCTAAGAGCGTTACAGTATAAAGAATCTATGCATGTTCGTTCTTTTAACCACTATTCCGATTTCATTATAGGACTTCATGCCCCTTTCCCAAGTCATATTTATTATGTATTATATGCCCAAATTAAGATCTTTACTCATAATTTGATTTATGCCCCCGAAACCCAAATGTATTCAATTTTTATGCTATAACATGAAACCATTTAATCATATAACTATTCCAATTCATACAAGTGAGGATTCATGTATATAATTGTGGCAAGTTAACATGTCGTTTTCTCAATTCTACATCTAACAATTCAAATACATAGTATGCCACAAGTGAATCATGCAATCATAAAAACAGTGGTTGCTACCCATTATTCTGAAAAGTTTGTTTTTCAACACAACTTTTAACCGATTCAACAAATTAAAATCTTAGCATATTAATTGTTCCTGCATGTCATGCATATCACTTTAATCAGTATTAACGTATATTAAACATCTCAACATATTACATTTCAACTTTACAAAGTTGGGAATGTTAAACGATAACATATTATTATATAAAATGCTATAGCTTAAATCCACTCTCTACGCTTTCCCAATTCTGGATTTGATCCAGTTTTAGCGTCCATGGGTATTTCCCTTAATCGGATTCAAAACATAACGATCATGGATTTATCATTTTCATTAAAAGAGAAGGGAAAGAAAGAGGGAGAATTTGAATAAACTGGATCTAGAATTTTACCTTGCTTTTCATGATTCTGAATAATCTTTTACTAACGTCAATTATCTCCTCCAGATCTAGAATTTAAAATCTTCTTATTAATAATCTAAATTTTCTAAATAGATTTGAGGAGAGAGAGAGTAATGGCAGAGCTTCAGCGTAGCCTTAGAATTATGTGGTTTAGGGTTAGCGTTGGAGACTTATCTATAGGCATATCAGAGAAACCAGGACCCTCAGATTTGCTTAAAAACCATCAGAAACATCCAAATCTCAAAAAACCTAATCTGCCAAAATCTACAGTAGGGGGGTCGACCCATAGGTCGAAACCCCCCTTGAGGGGTCGACACCCCTGAGTGGGAAATCTACTGCCTCCCTGAATTTCGAGTTTTGTACCAATTTTTGAAATTCTGAACCTATTTTTGAATTTATGAACCTATAATATATATATATATATTTCCTGTGCGTATACAAACTTCAAACATTAATAACTTCTTCATACGGTATCCGATTTACGCAAACCAGGTGTCTATCTTGACCAGAATTTCGAGACAGACGCACTGGCGTAGACCATTTTAATTAATTCTGAATATTTAATTAAGTTATTTTTATTTTATTATCTTGAGTTGAAAATGTGGGGTGTTACATTCTCCCACCCTTAGGAAATTTCGTCCCGTAAATTTGATAAGGGTAAAATTAATTAACTCCTCATATAATATACATCCATCATGTGTGCATCCAATTTTTTCAAACATTACGCACTTGTGCAGACTGAAATACAATATAATAATGCATGTATGCCTAAGCGGTATCTCCTATGTGTATGCAAATTTTACAAAAATCCTTTTTAAAACATGATGCTCACATTCTAAATATACCGGTAGTTATCTATGAATGCAATATTTTGAAAATCAAAATGCTTTTTCATCCAAATTTTCCCACACTCTTACTAAGTAGGAGCGTAATTCATCCAATTGTTGCATCCATAATCCTACCAACCAACTTTTTTTTTTCGAATTTCGGAAAAATCTAATTTTCTAAATTTGATTTCTTATGTTACAAAAAGGTGGAAAACGGAAAATTCCGCATCTTCCGCTTTTATTTTATGTACCTTTTTCCAACCATACTTGGATTTTATGTAATTATTTATAAAGATTCCCTATTTTCCTATCCAAGCACAACCCACATAAGAAAATTTTCTTTTGTTACTGATTTTCTTTTTCATCTTATCTTGGAAATTTTTGTCTTTATCTATCTTTTCTCGTAATTTATCATGTTTGTTGCTTTACTGAATTTGTTGTTTCCTTTTAGTTACACCATTTCTCTTTCCTAAGCTTATTTAATCATCTGATCTTAGTTTAAATTTAAATAAGCCTTTAGTCTTTCAACTAAAACAGGAGAACAAACACCCTACACAGCTACTACTAAGGGCCAAGAATCTCGGAACTATGTCCTCCTCAGACAGAAAAGTCCATACTATGGGATCCACGACAGGTTTAAGTGTTACCCTAACTACCCAACAAGAACAAAATAACAAAACGATCCCAACAAAAACACAGTAACGGGTTTTACCCCTAACATGAAAATTAACAACAAGATCTAAACACTTACTTTCCCTTTTTCTATGTAGTAGTCACTACTAATTCTAGCTATGTACCAACAATTAGTTTAAGCAACACCCTAGGCATTTCAGTGCTTACGCATTCTAAGGGAACTTACCATTAGTTCAAGATAATTCTCGCTATCTGCTGAGCCTCAAAACTTTTCCCATCTTCCCTAGGCACTAATCCTCACCTACTCCATTCTTTAAAACATGGTTTGGCTTTTTTTTTTCATTTAAACTTTCTTCCAAAAATATAAAAATGCCAAAAACCTTATTTTCCGTATGAAAACTTACTTTTGCCAAACCATAAAACATGTTATATACTAAAAAAATGTAAATCATTTTTTTTTTAAATCGCGAAAACTGGAGTAGATAAGGACAACTATTTTCAATTGGGTTTATGACTTGTTCTTACGTATAAGGTCAGCTCCGTCTCTTATTACTGGGTGCAAACATTTTCTCTATTCCAAATTTCTACAACTCATTTTGTCCACCCAACAAAACTTATCTTATTAAAATAACTTATCAAAAAGGATTATCATAATAATAGATACTTCAAAACTTCCTTTATTAAAAATTCTTGTATGAAATATAATGAGAAAACTAACAAGCTATACATGCTTTATAATTTGTGCCTTTTATTAAGAGAATTTATTTTAGACAAAATTTTCGCAAGAAATCACTATTTACAAAATATACCCCATTTTATTTCAAAACCCAATATGTACTTCTTTACATATTTTAGAAATATAACTTTTAAGATTAAAACTTGAAAATACCATAAAACATTTTCTCAAAACTTTAACAATTTCAAGTTCTAAAAAGTTAATAATGGGATTAGACTCAAAGCAGATTTCCAATTTTCTTAGGCTTTCCTAGTCACTTCCATAAAGTCAATTCTCTTAACTATATATATATATATATATATATATATATATATATTCCTAATCCATTTTTCACTTATTAACCTCTTCCAATTTATAAGGTCTTACTGCCAAACCCACTAAACCAAAGTACTAATCATATAGGATTCACTTTCCTTCCTTAAAAAATAAATACATTATACACTTTCCACCCAAATTACCTAAGGGTCTCAGATTTCCATATTCATTCATTTAGTATACAAAACACACGTCCCATTTCTTACATATTATACTCTCTATATTTAGTGGGTTCCTTTATGGATCTGGGTATATATATATAATATACTTATATTTTTAAAAGTACAAATACGTTCACTCACTATTTATGCAGGAATCCTAAATCTCGCTCTGATACCAGATGTAACAACCCGAATTCCGATAGACTGTTTTTTTTTTCAAAATTCCAATCTATCGAAACCCAGATTTGGTTTGCTTTGGTATACTATAGAAAAGACAGAGACATAAAACATGTCAGAGCTCAGAAAATATCTCACAGCGGAATGGATAAAATATGATATATTCAAAATATAGCCTTACCATATTAACAATGTTGCTTAACTGATATCCAAGGCTATATATAGTGTCACATGTCTGTGCCACGAATCTAACCAGCGAGTATGTTGGGAGGAGGGAGTCAGAACATAAGTTCTGGTGACTGGATTTAAATTATACACTTCGGGTAATCCTACATATACCATTCAATCATATTTTCTTATTTATTAGGTTACTTGGGTTAACAACGCTCAAGGCTTATGCACATGTCGTACCCATTTACTTCCCAGTGGATCAACCTAATATAGTATATATGTAGCTACCTCTAAATACTGAGGTACATCCCATAGTACCCCACTTGCACGGTCTCTACTGTAATGCCACCAAAATGAATGCAGTCCCTCATCCTACACTAGAGTGACGTATGGATCTCTACATAACAATGTTATGTTCCACATATATTTGTCATTACTACGCTACGTAAGCGTACGGATTGCCGTCGTCGATTGAATCAGATTCCATACCGGAATAATGCCCTCAAGTCTGCATACACAACCCAAAGCCGACATGCATGTGTCTAGACTGTCCCATATATTTATCATCAATTGTAGCTCGATGCCTCAACCACACGTCCTCTAATGTGCACCGAGTTCCGTGGCAGGGCGATACAAGAAACACGGAACTAGGTCGGGAGCTTTTTCATATCTGTACAGGTTCTGTAACGACCCGGGGAATTCGCGATCCTGAGTAAACGACATAAACTCAATGTCAACTATTCAATGATCAGAAATACCAGATAGTTAATTAAAGAAAATAGAGGGTGAGAATAGATAAGATAGAAGGTTAGAATAAAAGAAGAAGAAGGAGAACATACAACATCATCGGAGTAACACGAATCTCACAGCGGAACGAACAATATATATAATAGATACATAAATTTGAAATAAAACTAGTATATGTATAGAATGACATTATCAGAGTACAACACTTACAACACAGCGGAAATGAACAATTGCTATAAAATCTTGAAGCCTCCCGCTCCAAGCTCTCAGTATATCTACAGAATCCTGACTACTTGACTGTCCATACAAATTTGGGCACCTAAGAATTTAGGGAAAAACAAAACAAAATAAACTCCGGGTCACTCATGGGACTGGTGTGAGTAAAACCATTTAAAACAGTTTGAGCAATTAAACGATATCTCATAAGACCACGCCGTATAACGGAACGAGTTTTTCCCTTTTGAGAATCCAAAACACTTGGTCCAACATTCAAAAACCTTTTGAAAGGAATGAAAATCTTTATATTAAACTCATTTGATATTATAGTAATGTCTATCAACCACCATATAATAATCATCTAGCAAAACGCTTTCATCTCATGTTCCATATACATAATATATAATCAAAATCCGCGCGTGCTTATTGGGTAATGAATTCCAACTGGCAAGGTATGGCACCACCTTCTATAGTGTATGTCTAGAGAGGAATACACCAAGTTCAACAAGAACATCTTGTAACCCTGGCTAAACATGACCGGTAGCTCATTTCACTTGAGTTTACCGAATGTATTATCACCAACGGTTGGGATCAGCAACCGTTTTGCGAAAGGGACAGCATCAAAATAGATTATAGAAGTAAAGTGAATTTCTCTAGATCAGGTGACAATACACCCTAATTGGCAGCTAACCACTTAGCCATGCGACCTACCCGATTTTATACCATTCCGGTTATGTGGCTAGAGGCTATGACATATCCTTTACAAACCAGATCTTCATTCACTTTGAATGTCACACCATCGTACCCGCTAAATTACAAATTGATTTCTCCAAACATGTTACAGGTAAACAGCTAAGAGAAATGAATTCCTCTACCACCAAACGTAAATACGTTTGAAGCGTTAAACTTACGCGATCTATTGAATATACTGTGTCAAACATTCTTCTATATAGGTCGCCCTGAGACTGGACAGACCGAAGGTACTATTCTGTGAACAAGACAGTCATGCATAACTCCGTCTTCAATTATCTTCACCATATTTGATCGCAACACTAACGCCCGTACAGAGCGGTTTTCAGATAATGAATATGATCCCGGTGTCTCCGTATTGACGACGAAAAAATGGTCAAGAACTTTGATAGTCTGTGATTTAACTATCAACGAAAAACATGTGTTCAAAAAATGATATTATTTCCAGATGGAAATTCTATCAATCAATCATCAATCAACATTTATTAATTTCCCCATTTCTCGTTTCCATATATTCATCAAATCCTTATTTTCTAATTTTGGAAAATATACGTTATTAACTTTGGAAAACATTTCCATTTCTGATTCACGCATCACTATCTTCTCACATATATCTGTCTCTAACTGTAAACTAGTAAGAGAACAACCCCCTATGTATTAACCCGAAGGCCGAAACCAAACATCAGATTAATACCCAAACAGTTGTTCAACTTAACTAATCTCCAGTCAGTTTCTATTTCGTTTAACTCCATTTTAATTCCTATTTCAAACCCTATTTCCTTTATAAAATTTTATTTGCAAAATATTTACTTTAAATCAATATCATGTTACTCTCGTGTGCGAAGCACGGGTCTTAACCTTCCTAATGTAAAATTATCTTTTTATAAAACTCTATTCATTTTCCAAATATTTTCCTTTTATAATTCTATTTACTTTCTAAATCAATATTCCTTTTATAAAATTCTATTCATTTTATATAAATCCTAACCTTCCTAATGTAAAATTCTCTTTTTATAAAACTCTATTCATTTTCCAAATATTTTCCTTTTATAATTCTATTTACTTTCTAAATCAATATTCCTTTTATAAAATTCTATTTATTCTATATAAATCCTTTTATATCATTCTATTCATTTTATATAAATCCTTTTATATAATTCTATTCATTTTATATAAATCCTTTTATATAATTCTATTAATTTCCCAAATATTTCCTTAGTTATATTTTCCAATATTTGTTTTCCAAATAATACCTTTTATACTATCCTATTTATTTCGTATATAAATATTTTATTTTCAATATTCACTTTGAAAATTTACTTTTTACATTCCAGTATTTCATATGGTATTTAAAATACCAAATAACATGACCAGTGTCATCATAATCAATCACAGATTATATATCACATCATATATCACAATATATGATAACAAACAGTATTATAAATATTGAGGAGTCCGGTTGGATCCCTCTAACCTGTTTCCCTGCATCATAGATGTTAAACAGTATAAATAGCATCGATTTCATTTCAATATGAAATATTCTGATAAACAGAATTAATATTTGATTAATGATTTATATGTACATATATATATATATATATATATATATATAATTTCAACCAATAAATCAACAATTCAACCAAACAACAATACCCAGCAATCAACCATCGTTTACCAATTCTAAAAATACGTTATAAAAATATAACTGGGTAGAGTTAGTGAGATTTACTCACTTTGGTAGTTTATCGTTAAATAACGATAAACTGTCATAAGATCCGTTCAAGTTATTTTAATCCGCCATAAATTCAAACGATCTCCGGTCCACTCCAAACCAGTTCCAGTACGTCATATTTTCCGATACGATTCCAACGTGACTGGTTTTGTCAGATTCTGATAATGCATGACAAAGTTATACATTATATAAGTTTGAATAAATAATTCGATTTTTGACTTATAAAATAATTAAATTATGTTACCCTAATGATCATTAATCATTAACAACCTTCTTAATCCTTCTTCTCCTAGGTGTGATGTCCTCCTATAAATAATATATCCCATGGCCGCATCAATCTTTCGACCAACTCCTTGAATTTAAAACTATGAATGCTATTCAAGTCCCTTCCAGATTCTCTTTCAACTCATGCCGCATATGTACAACTCAAGCCCCTTTTAACTTCACGATCAACATACTAATTTGCGTGAAACCCAGAGAAGTGTAAACCATTTCGATCACTCCATATACCCCATTCTACACCATTCCTTATGAAACTTCTCATACTCTTCACCACTGATTTCCTCAACAAAAACTCGGTTATCTTATCTCCTTAGAAGTCAGTGCGGCCTCCTTCTCCTGGTTGTGTATCCAGATGCTCACGCTACAGCCAGTACAAGTAGCGACAATTCTACTCTTCAATAAACCCAAAAAATGCACACAGACTTCATTTCTCACTACAAATGCCAATACTATACCCCTTTCTTCAATCGATGCTTCTACTTCCGGAACTCACTAACCCTAGTCCGTTGATCAAAGTCGCACTTCCTAGAACATGTGCGCAACCTACCGAACTCACTTAAATGAAAGCCTTAGCCCACCCGAACTCAAAAATATTGGCTTTACAATTAATCGATTTTTGATCGATTTTCTACCTCACGTTTTGCTAAAGAACAAAAGGAAAATGTGACGGCTTGTTTCTGTGTTTGACTAGAGAGATGAAAAGGTTAGGGTTAGGATAACATGGGTAGTGTATTTATACGAATTTTATATATTTTAATATTCAATTTTTATATTAATTTATATCCAACTACTATTTGTATTCGTCAATTAAAATCCGTGTAGTCAAATACGATACCCAATTCCAATGAAAATGGACATACAACTACAGTTTGATATTACGGACCCAACGAAACTAGTTTCGTCGAATTCCCACTCCGTTTCCTCACACAGCGTATTTTTAAAATCAAATTATTAAGTGCTTTTCACATTAAAATTTCATACGGCCACACACTGACTCCAAAAATCACGTAAATTGAAATGTATCAATAATTTAATATTCCGGATCCAACAAAATTAGTTTCGTTGAAAACGGAGGTCGTTTGCAAATCTGGCTATTTTTAGAGCTCTAAATAAACCCTTTTAAATATAAATATATTTAAAAATAATTAAATTAATATTATTGTATATATTCACATAGAATATAATTCGGCTCCAAAATAAACATATTGGGATTTATAACTCGACATTTAAAAATCCCAGAATAAACTGATATTCAATTTATATTAAAAATCCATTTATAATATAAATAAATCATTATAAATTATAAAGGAATTCCATAGCGACTTTTCAAAAATTTGATTTGATCATAAATCAAAATATACACGAAGAAATCCCAATTTTTCTCTTGCATTAGAAAAATATACTTTACCAGCTCTGAATATTTCTTATTTAACAGGAATCCGGCTTAAAACAGATTCTGTATATTCGTTTAAAGTTCGAACCACCAAATTACGAACTGTCGCGCCATTTCGTGCTCGATTATAATTATAATATAAATTATACATTCAATTGACATTTATAAATAAATTCATTAATATAATTCAAATTCTAAACTGAATTATATATTTTAAATAATCCAATTCGCACCATATTGCAAATTCTACTATTTCTGACTATTTCAGAAATTAAATATATTTTTCTATTATTTATATAAATTAAATATTCAGTATTATTTAATTAAACAACCATTTAAATCTCTAAACACTATTTAAATAATTAAATAAATTAATCTTTTTATCGTCAAAATATGGGTCGTTATATTCTTCCCCCCTTACAATAATTTCGTCCTCTAAATTGCTAAGGTAGAAAACACACCCAATTAACTGGGTTAAAAATTATTTATTTACTTATTAACTTTAGTTTCACAGTACCAATTATTTTCAATTAAATTATTAATTTATTCTGAATAACTAAAATTTTCAAAAATTCTGAAAATTTTCTAACACCCGAAATTTCTGAAAAATTTCGCCAGCACCTCCTTTGTATGGGTCAATCGGCACAACTACAACTCGCCTCTCTAGGCCTTCTACAACCCAAAAGAAAATCAAATTGCCAAGCGGCTTGCCAAATAGGCTCATAAATCACCAAATTCTTATATAAATAAACTTGTACCTTTTTGTTGGGCATATCATTATATCTTTTCCATCAGCTATCAATTCAGCATATACCAATGTCATCCCAATCAAACTCCATTCAGTTTTTCTTCTCAGATCCAACCATTGTCTTATAACTAAGCCAACTTCCATACTAAACCCAAATTCCATTCCAAATTCTTACGACATTAATCCAACTTACTTGATATCATTATATTCTAATTCAAATTCAATTACCACTTAACGGCTTTACTTTAATTCCAATTTGCTTTTGCAAATTTTCTTTGAATTTGTTTTTAATTCAAAACAATCTTCTGGGGAGTTTTAAACAACTTACCCTTTTCAAACATCAAATATTCCTTTTTGGAAATCAAAACCACTTATTTTCTTAAAACATTTCAAAAAAAAAATTTGGTAGTAATCCATCACTTACAACTCGAAAATGAACACCGATGATGATCATGATAATCATCAAAATCTATTCCCAGCTATCGAAGTGAGTTCAATACTATATTACTTTCAAAACCATATCTAAACACTTCCATTTTGAAATTCATTTCAGAAAACCATTTATAATTCTTTAAAACAATTTAAAATCTCCCAGGATTTTAAAATTTCTCTTATATCTAATCCATATTCATTTACAAAAACTTATTCAAATTACAGAGTTTTAATTTCAATTCTGATTTAAATTCAGATTTAATTCACTTCGTAATACTTATACGAAATTTGATTGGTTATTTACATAACCGTTTCAATTATAATCTTATCTGATTATAATCACAACCATCTCATTCAATATACGATAACACTTCAAATATTAATCATACTTTTGTGTCAGAATACGATTTGGGTAAAATTATATCATTTACCCTCTTTTCAAAACATACAATGTCGGTTCATCATATTCGAGTGTTTAAAAACTCCTACCGATACAGTGGATCAAACTGATCGACCAGAACCCATAAACGACTCAACCAATAAATCACCATAATATAAAACAGTTTTTATAAAATCTACAAATACGCTCTCTCTTGTATATACACTCAACTCAATCTAGGGCATTACTAGCCCCATCTCTATGGAGTCACGCCACAGAGCCAAGGTAATTACTTAACCTTTAGCTCTGATACCACTATAACAACCCGGGGAATTCGCGATCCCGAGTAACCGATATAAACTCAATGTCGACTACTCAAGCATCGGAAATACCAGATAGTTAATGAAAGAAAATAGAGGGTAAGAATCGATAAGATAGAAAGTTAGAATAGAAGAAGAAGAAGAACATACAACATCATCAAAGTTACATGAATCTCACAGTGGAACGAACAATATATATAATAGATACATAACTTTGAAATAAAACTAGTATATGTATACAGTAACATTATCAGAGTACAACACTTACAACACAGCGGAAATAAACAACTACTATAAAATCTTGAAGCTTCCAGCTCCAAGCTCTCAGTATGTCTGTAAAATCCTGACTACTTGACTGCCCATACAAATTTGGGCACCCAAGAGTTTAGGGAAAAACAAAATAAAATAAATTCCAGGTCAATCATAGGACTGGCGTGAGTAAAACCATTTAAATAAGTTTGAGCAATTAAATGATATCTCATAAGACCGCGCCGCATAACGGAACAGGTATTTCCCTTATGAGAATCCAAAACACTTGGTCCAACATTCAAAAACCTTTTGAAAGGAACGATAATCTTTATATCAAACTCATTTGATATTATAATAATTTCTATCAACCACAATATAATAAACTTCTAGCAGAACGATTTAATCTCACGTTCCACATACATAATATATAATCAAAAACCGCGGGCGCTTATTGGGTAATGAATTCCAATGGGCAAGGTATGGGAACACTTTCTGACAGTGTATCTCTAGAGAGGAATACAATGGGTTCAACAAGAACATCTTGTAACCCAGGCTAAACATGACCGGTCACTCATTTTGCTTGAGTGTACCAAATGTATTATCGCCAACGGTTGGGATCCGCAACCGTTTCCCGAAAGGGACAGCATCGAAATAGATTATAGAAGTAAAGGGAATTTCTCTTGATCAGGTGACAATACACCCTAATTGACAGCTAACCACTTAGCCAGGCGACCTACCCGATTTTATACCATTCTGATTATAAGGATAGAGGCCATAACGTATCATTTACAAACCACATCTTCATTAACTTCGAATGTCACATTGGCATACCCACTAAATCACAAATTGATTTCTCCAAACATATCACGGGTAGACAGCTAAGAGAAACGAATTCCTTCGCCACCTACGTAAATACATTTGAAGAGATCAACTTACGCGGTCTATTAAATATACTTTGTCAGACATTCTTCCATACAGGTCGCCCTGGGACTGGACAGACCGAAGGTACTATTCTGTAAACATGACAGCCCTTGCATAACTCTGTCTTCAGTTATCTTCATCATATTTGATTACAATGCTAATGCCCATATAGAGTGGTTTTCAGATAATGAATCGGATCTCGGCCTCTCCATATTAACGACGGAAAAATGGTTAAGAACTTTGATAGTCGATGATTTAACTATCAAAGTAAAACATGTGTGCAAACAACGATATTACCAGATGGAAATTCTATTGATCAATCATCAATCAACATGTATTCATTTCCCCATTTCTCATTTCCATATATTCATCAAATCCTTATTTTTCTAATTTTAGAAAATATATGTTATTAACTTTGAAAAACGTCTCCATTTCTTATTCACGCATCACTATCTTCTCACATATATTAGTCTCTAACTGTAAATTAGTAAGAGAACAACCCCCCACGTATTAACCCCGATGGCCGAAACCAACATCAGATTAATACCCAGACAGCTGTTCAACTTAACTAATCTCCAGTCAGTTTCTAATTCCTTTAACTCCATTTTAATTCCTATTTCAAACCCTATTTCCTTTATAAAAATTTATTTGCAAAATATTTACTTTAAATCAATATCATGTTACACCCGTGTGCGAAGCACGGGTCTAAATCTTCCTAATGTAAAATTTTCTTTTTATAAAACTCTATTCATTTTTCAAATATTTCCCGTTTATAATTCTATTTACTTTCGAAATCAGTATTCCTTTTATAATTCTATTTATTTTATAGATATTTCCTTTTATATAAATTCTATTTATTTTCTAAATAAATATTCCTTAATTATATTCCTTTTATAAAATTGTATTTATTCTATATAAATCCTTTTATATAATTCTATTCATTTTATATAAATCCTTTTATATAATTCTATTCATTTCATATAAATCCTTTTATATACTTCTATTCATTTCCCAAATATTTCCTTAATTATATTTTCCAATTTTTTTCTCCAAATATTACCTTTTATACTATCCTATTTATTTCTTATATAAATATTTTATTTTCAATATTCACTTTGAAATTATCCTTTTTACTTTCCAATATTTCATATGGTATTTAAAATACCAAATATCATGACCAGTGTCATCATAATCAATCACAGATTATATATCACAATATGTGATAACAAACAGTATTATAAATATTGAGGAGTCCGGTTGGATCCCTCCAACCTGTTTCCCTGCATAATAGATGTTAAACAATATAAATAACATCGATTTCATTTCAATATTAAATATTCTGGTAAACAGAATCAATATTTGATTAACGATATATATATAACGTTATCTTTAATTTCAACCAATAAATCAACAATTCAACCAAATAACAATACACAACAATCAAACATCATTTATCAATTCTAAAATTACGTTATAAAAATATAACTATGTAGAGTTAGTGAGATTTACTCACTTTGGTAGTTTATCGTTAAATAACGATAAACTGTCATTAGATCCGTTCAGGTTATTTTAATCCGCCATAAATTCAAACGAGCTCCGATCCACTCCAAACCAGTTCCAGTATGTAATATTTTCCGATACGATTCCAACGTGACCGGTTTTGTCAGAATCTGATAATGCATGACAAAGTTATACATTATATAAGTTTGAATAAATAATTGGATTATTGACTTATAAAATAATTAAATTATATTCCCCTAATGGTCATTAATCATTAACATCCTGCTAAATCCTTCTTCTCCAAAATAAAGTTGCAATGTCCTCCTTTAAAGAATACGTCCCATGGCTGCATCAATCTTTCCACCAACTCATTGAATTTAAAACTACGAACGCCATTCAAATCCCCTTCAGATTCTCTTTCAACTCTTACCATGTATGTTACAACTCGAGCCCCTATTTAACTTCACGATCAACAGACTAATTTGCATGAAACCCAGAGAAGTGTAAACCATTTCAATCACTCCACATAGCCCGTTCTATACCATTCCTTCATGAAACATCCCATACTCTTCACCGTTGATTTCCTCGTCATAAACTCGGTTATCTTGTCTCCTTTGAAGTCAGCGCGGTCTCCTTCTCCTAGTTGCGTCTCCAGATGCTCACGCTATAGCCAGTATAAGTAGCGACAATTCTACCCTTCAATAAACCCAAAAAATGCACAAAGACTTCATTTCTCACTACAAATGCCAATACAATACCCCTTTCTTCGATCGATGTTTCTACTTCCAGTACCCACCAACCCTAGTCCGCTGATCAACGTCGCACTTCCCAGAACGTGTGTGCAACCCACCAAACTCAGATAAATGAAAGACTTAGCCCGCCCGAACTAAAAAATATTGGCATTACAATTAATCGATTTTTGATTGATTTTAAATCGATTTTCTACCTCACGTTTTGCTGAAGAACAAAAGGACAATGTGACGGCTTGTTTCTGCATTTGACTAGAGAGATGGAAAAGGTTAGGGTTAAAAGAAAACGGGTTGTGTATTTATAGGAATTTTATATATTTTAATATTCAATTTTTACATTAATTTATATCCAACCGCTATTTGTGTTCGTCAATTAAAATCCGTGTAGTCACATACGATACCCAATTTCGATGAAAATGGACATACAGCTACATTTCGATATTACGGACCCAATGAAACTAGTTTTGTCGAATTCCAACTCCGTTTGCTCTCACAGCATATTTTTAAAATTAAATTATTGTCTGCTTTTCACATTAAAATTTTGTGTGGCCCCACACTAACTCCAAAAATCACGAAAATTGAAATGTAGCAATAATTTAATATTCCGGATCCAACAAAATTAGTTTCGTCGAAAACAGAGGTCATTTGCAAAACTGGCTATTTTTAGAGCTCTAAATAAACCATTTTAAATATAAATATATTTAAAAATAATTAAATTAAATATTAATAAATTAATATTATCGTACATATTCACATAGAATATAATCCGGCTCTAAAATAAACATATCGGGATATGTAACTTGACATTTAAAAATCCCAGATTAAATCGAAATTCATTTTATATTAAAAATCCATTTATAATATAAATAAATCGTTATAAATTATAAAGGAATTCCATAGCGACTTTTCTAAAATTTAATTTGATCATAAATCAAAATTTGCATGACGAAATCCCGATTTTCCTCCAGTAGAAAAATATACTTCACCAGCTTCGAACATTCCTTGTTTCACAGAAATCCGGCTTAAAACGGATTCTATATATTCGTTTAAAGTTCGAAGCACAAAATTACAAACTGTCGCGCCATTTCGAGCTCGATTATAATTATAATATAAATTGTGCATTCAACTGACATTAATAAATAAATTCGTTAATATAATTAAAATTCTAAACTGAATTATATATTTTAATAATCCAATTCACACCATATTTCAAATTCTACTATTTCCGACTATTTCAGAAATTAAATATATTATTCTATTATTTATATTAATTAAATATTCAATATTATTTAATTAAACAACCATTTAAATCTCTAAACACTATTTAAATAGCTAAATAAATTAATTGTTTTATCGCTAAAATACAGGTCGTTATAGGCTTATCTTTAAGAGCCTTTATATATAGATATACCTAGGGTTTGTTTTCACGGTGGCTATGGCCCCACCCCGGCCCCTCTCTCAACTTGTAAAGACTACCAAAGCTAAATGACAACCCTTAAAGAAAACAATCTAAACATCCATTTGGCGTCCTCCCTCAACTACCGTACCCCGATAGTGAAGGGTGAATGGTCTATTGGTTTTAGCTCTAGTCTTTCTTCATCCCACCGGCTGTCGATGACGGGTATCCGATGATCTACTATCCTTGTTGGTCGTGACTCTTCACCTCCCCATTGAGGCAACCACCGAATCACCCTTGTGTCACCGCGTCACAACATTCTGACTGCATAGCTACTTCTGTAGTCAAGGCCCACCCACCTAGTAGTTACGCGCAGACCCAACCTCTGCGAGCACAGCCTAAACATCTGCCACCGCACAGAGGACTACTAGGAGCACCTTATGTACCTTAGGAAGCCACGTGCTTCCCCTTCCAATACGGCCGTCAGAACAATCAGGTGAACGTGCGCTCCCCTCATTCCTTATAACACCACGATGATCTACCACGTTGGTTATTCACCCTCAAACGTGCGGACTGGTCCAAATGCCTCACTTTAATATGTTGTTAAACCCTACGTCTAAACATTTTTTATGTGCTTTCCCTACCTCATAGGTTTTCATTTAACTTGGTTATTCCATTCAAATTGAATTCTTAATCAAGTTATCAAGTTCCTCTTGCTTATTAATTTTGGTTATATAACTTAACCAATTTATGTTTGTTAATAAGCCCACGACATGTTATTTCCCTAGATTGTGGTCCAAGGTCTGTAGTCCACAATCCCTTTATATTCTTGTTTGATTTTATCATTACAATAACATGTTCTGCTTAATACGTAATTAAGTATATCCCAATTCACATGTTTTCTATTTAACATTTCAACCATTTTTTATGATTAAATACAACTTATTTCATGAGTTTTCCTCATCCTTTCTCATTTAATCATAATTCCATTTTACACCATTACTACAACTTATCATTGTTTATTTATAAACTTAGTTCTCTTAACTAAGGTCCACTGACAAGTTTCTCTACCCATTTATTATAACCAATGTTATAATTTCCTCTTGTCCCTAGGACAAGTCCAAACATGTTATTCTTATCAGTGTGTTTCAGACATCCATGGTTACAAATTACTTAATTTATAATTAAGTATAACTTCTTATATTTCATATATTTTTCCCCTTTTCTCAACTGGTTTCCGATTTTCCCTATTTTCTGATTACTTAATTTACAATTAAGTGTCCCTTATCTCATTTCACCCATTGTCCCATTTCCTTACAAGTTTATTATAACCTAAGTTATAATCTTCACTTGTCACTAGGACAAGTCTACCTATTATACAACATTTTCATTAATGTTATTAATAGGTTATTGTCATCCCCCGTTTATTCCCTTTCCTTTACTATTGTAATTATCTTTCATTCAATTCCATTTGTTTCCATTAATTACATTTAGTGGCATTTGTCAGTCCTGCCATTTACCTATATTTATACATATGTTTAAGTACTAGACCTCTCACATTAAGCCTACATTTGGGGATGCTGGGTTTGTCAGGCGGGTCTGGGAAGACTTCTACCATAAATTGACTCAACCTTCTGTCTTAGCACTATTATATGTTTTAATTATGCACTTAGACCCCTCACATTAGATTTACAACTTGTGAATGCTGGATATGTCGGGCGGTTCCAGGTAGACTTCTATCACAAGTGCTATCTAACCTCGTGTCTAAGAGCGTTACTATATCAAATTACTATGAATCTTGGCATGTTTGTTCTTTTAACCATTATTCATATTTCATTATAGGTTTTCATTCCCCTTTCCCAAGTCATATTTATTATGAACCATATGACCAAATTAAGGTCTTTCTTCATAATTTGATTTATGCCCTAAAACCCATATGTATTCAATTTTTATGCTAACATGAAACCATTTAATCATATAACTATTCAAATTTATACAAGTGAGGATTCATGTATATAATCGTGGTAGGTTAACATGTCATTTTCTCAATTCTACATCTAACACTTCAAATACATAGTATGTCACAAGTGAATCATGTAATCATATCAATAGTGGTTGCTACCCATTATTCTGACAAGTTTGTTTTTCAACACATAAACATTCCAACTTTTAACTGATTCAAAAAATTAATATCTTAACATATTAATTATTCCCACATGTCATGCATATCCCTTTAATTAGTTTTAACGTATGTTAAATATCACAACATATTACATTTCAATTTTACAAAGTGGGGAATGATAAATGATAACATATTATTACCTAAAATGTTATAGCTTAAATCCACTCACCTTGTACGCTTTCCCAATTCTGGATCTGATCCAGTTTTTTGCGTCCATGGTTTTTTTTCCTTAATCGGATTCAAAACCTAACGACCATGGATTTATTATTTTCATCAAAAGAGAAGGGAAAGAAAGAGGGAGAATTTGAATAGATTGGATCTAGAATTTTACCTTGCTCTTCATGATTCTGAATAGTCTTTTATTAACGTCAATTATCTCCTCCAGATCTTGAATTGAAAATCTTCTTATTAATAATCTAAATTTTGTGAATAAATGTGAAGATATAGAGTAATGGCAGAGCTTCAGCGTAGCCTCAGAATTATGAAGTTTAGGGTTAGCTCTGGAGACTTATTTATAGGCGTATCATAGAAACCAGGACCCTCAAATTTGCATAAAAACCATCAGAAACGTCCAAATATCAAAAAACCTAATCTGCCAAAATCTACAGCAGAGAGGTCGACCCCGCTTAGGGGTCGACCCATGGGTCGACATCTCCCTTGAGGGGTCGATACCCCTGAGCGGGAAATCAGCCGCCTGCTTGAATTTTGAACTGGTTTTTGAATTTCTGAACCGATTTTTGAATTTCTGAACCTACTATATATATATATATATATTCTTCCTGCACGTAAAAAAACTTCAAACCTAAATAACTTCTTCATACAGTGTCAATTTATTCAAACCAGGTGTCTATCTTGACCAAAATTTCGAGATGGACGCAATGGCGTAGTCCGTTCTGCTTAATTCTCAATATTTAATTAAGTTATTCTTATTATAGTGTATTGAGTTGAAAATGCGGGGTGTTACACTACGACAATTCTTACATTATAAAGTTTATACAAAAACAGTGATGACTTGAGAATGTTGTTTGTTGGTGAAGTGTGGTTCAATTCTAAGTTGGTTAAAACTATAACGGGAGTGAAACTTCATGATATCATTCTTTCAACAAGGTTTTGGAATAGCCTTGATGATTGCATTAGAGCATCACAACCACTTTTGGTTGTATTGATGATTGTTGATGGTGATGAAATACCGGCTATGGTGGAGATTTGTACGACAATGGAGGGTAAGATCAAAAGTGCACTTGAAAAAAAAAATTCAAGACCTGTTATTAAAGTCTTAAGCAATATTGTGAGACGATGGTCATCTCAAATGGAAGTAAATTTGTATGGAGCGACTTTGTTTCTTAATCCGGGAAGATATTTTGATATCAAAGAAAATGATCTTGCCTGCTCTTCACGATTTCGGATGAAGTTTAATGATGTTCCTTAAAGGATGGTGCTTCATATAAATGTAGTGGAAATGACTAGCGATCAAGCCGTTCAACATGAAAATTCAAGAAATTCTTTTGAGAAGCAATTGCAAATTCGCCAAAGGAAAACTAAGAATCCACGTAAGTACATCAACTTCCAAGTTAATATCTATGAATTTACTAATTGTCACACCATTATAATTGGAGTGTTTATGTAAACTTTTTTTTATTTACTCTAGTTGATTGGTAGGGTGTTTTTGGTGGATAGAACATTGAGCTTACAATATTTGCAAAAAGAGTCATTGGCCTTTGTTGTTCCTCATCCGGTTGCGAACGTAATAGGAGCACTTTTGAGTTTATATGTAGCTTTTTATTCTCTTATACATGTATACATATTTATTACCATTGTTATTTATAGTGTATATTTTATTTAGATTCATACCAAGAAAAGGAATAGATTAGAGCATCAACGTTTAAATGATTTGGTGTATGTACAATACAACCAGAAAATTACAACAAGGTTCCAAAACAGACGCGAAGAGGGTAAAAATTTTTACCCTTTGATTTTTAGATGATTTCCAATGGGATAATGAGTGTGTAAATGGAAAAATTGTTGATCCCGGTGATGTGGATTGGCTTGCCATGGATAGAGCATTAGACGCATCCATTGTCTCAAATCTCGGTGATGTGGATTTGTATTGTTTAAGTTGCACTTTATTAGGTTCCAAGCTTGTTGAAACACCGTTTTGGTTTGTGTTCCCTTTGAAATTTGCAATTTATTATATTCTTTGCATCATTTGCATTTATTTCAACACATTGCTATATATCTTCTACATTATCACGTATACTTTCATTAATTTATTAGTTGTCATTACATAACACGATACATAGCAACAATACATCACTATATACTTTATACATCATTTTATATAACATGTTGCCTTGCAAAAATCACTTTATATTGCTATCAAGTCACTAATATTAACGTCTGTCAACGGTTGTTGTCACCTCATATTGCTTCCCTGTAAGAAGCAATGAGGTATGTTAGTACATGTTTGAATTTTTATGCGTATGTATTAGTTAGAAATTTATAATATATATGTATATATTTATTTAGTTATCGATTAATCTCGAATAGTCTACGACTAGTCCACTAGTGACTAGTTGGACCTCTGTCGACTCGACTTGACTTACCACCGTAATAACCATATCACCCGGCGTGTGTATCTAGACCCTCACACGTACGTACACCTACTGTGTCCTGAGTCTTGTAATAAGGCTACATCCAATGCATAGGACTCGGTCGGGAGCCTTTCCATATCTTTATAGGTCCGCCTTTAAGAACCTATAATACAGATATCCAAGTATGGTCTGCTTTTTCACGGTGCCTAGATCTCCACCTAGGCCACTTTCCCAACTAGTGAAGGACTCCATCAAGAGCTACTGACATGCCCCTAACAACCAATCTAGCATCTAATTTAGCATGTCCCTTAACCATGCCTCGATAGTTAAAGGACAATGGTATCTTGGTTTAGCATCCCACCGATTTCCAGTGAAAAGACAATGGTGTCTTTGTGCATCCCACTGACTGCCAGTGACAGGTATCCAACGATTACTATCCTTAAGTTGGTCCTGACCAACCACTCTTGAGACAACCGCTGAATCATCCCATACCATACTGCCACAGCCTTCTTGCTGCCAAGCTACGGTTTCATTAAGGTATACCCTTTGGGTGGTATCGCACAGACCCCTACCTATGTGAGTACATCCTGAGCGTGTGTACCGCATAGAGGACCACCACGGAGTACCCTACAACGTCGCTCGGAAGCTACGTGCTTCCCTCCAGTCTCACGAAGAAATCAAGCCGCATGTCGAGATGAGTAATCAAGTGGATGTACTCCTATTGTGTCTCTAGACACCCCGATAATCTACCTTGTTGGTTTCTTCACATTCATTCGTGCAGACTGGTCCAAGTGCATCACGCAAACATGTTATTAGACCCTATGTCTAATCTTTTAAATGTGCTTGCTTTAACGATAGTAATCTATATCCTTTTTCCCCAAATTGTAATTAACAAAAGTCATCTATAACCCATTTTTATTACCATCAATTACATGTTTACAAGTTCCAATAGCATGTCCTACTTAATGTATAATTAGGTATATATTATTCCAATCCACATGTTTTTTGTTATCATGTTACATAATGTATATAATTAAGTGCAACTTATTTTATTCCATAAGTTTACCTCATTCTTCCTTATTTGATCATAATTCTTACACTCTTATCACAACCTATTGTTGTTTACTTATTAACTTAGTTCTCTTAACTTTGGTTTATTAATAAGTTTCCGTTTTATTTATTATAACTCATGTTTTAATATCACTTGCCCCTAGGACAAGACTATCGATTATATTGCACTCTTATTAATCTAATTAATTATAATAGGTTATATTCCCCATTCATCACATTTTCCCTTTTTAACCAAACCTTTACTATTGTAACTTCCGTTTCTTTACCGACTTATATATTTTCACATGTACCATTTATTTTTGTTGGTAACCATTAATGTCACTTATGAACCTAACGGTCATATTTCCCTAAGACATTAATGGACAATGAAGTATCCTTATTTTATTATTTCCCAAAATATCTATTTTGTTGTACCCAGGCAAACTTGCGTCGACCCATCTTGGGTCCATGCCGATTTCTTGCGCAGTTGCGATTTTCTGATTTATAACGTTACTTGATGTTTATATATATTCCTGATTTGTATTATTCCATTTATGAACCATAATTAAGTTTGAATTTCTATTCTTCACGTATACATATATATGTATACAATTTCTTATTTATTAGTAACTTATCTTAACGTTTGAGTTTCAAATTTGCATGTTTATATAAGCATGCATTATTTTGGTTATTAATTCATTAATAAATTACCTTTTAATTCCTTGTACTTTAATGGCTACTTATTTAATATAATTAATGACACTATTGATTCATTTTTGTTGTATTCCTTTTAATGCATTGTTTTATTCCCTTTTTAACGCATGCTTTCTAATTTCGTATACAACCAAATTTCTTGTCATGCATGTATTTATTTATGCATTTATTTCTTTCTGTTTTTAACTTGCAGTCTTTATTTCAACATTTATATTCATGAATATATATATATATATATATATATTTGTGCGTGCAATCTTTATTTCTTACCCAATTTATTATTTAATTAAATGTGGGGTGTAACAGTATCAGTAGTAAGTAATTGAAAAGCATTTGAAATAGTAAGAAAAAAATGGAAATTGTGCTACCTGCTCTTTGAAATTTTTCGCTAAGTTCTCTATTTGAGAGCCCAGTAGCCATTGTTTAAATGAAAATACCAACCATTTCTCTTACACAAACGTTGAAGAGAAACCATGGGACGTTGTAGTCTGTCACATAACGAGTAGAAACAAAGCCTTTGCATATGAAAATTATTTTGACAATATTGTTGATACCCGTTCAAAATGTTGTTGATCCAAGCTAAACCGGTATACTCTGAAGTATTAATCTGGATCATATGATTCCTCCATGAATTTTGGCATAATGATATTACGTATAGATCAAGCAAATCATTGAAATCAGATGATGAATCAGAGGTAAATATTTTTTTGAAAGATAATGAAGAAGAAGACGTTGAATGAGAAATTGAGGAAGTAAGAGATGATTTATAAGGGAAAGGGGAAGGGGAAGATGTCATTGGGGAAGGTAAACGTTGACGTCGTCGCCTCATTTTTCAACATTCACCAAAGTCGTTGGTAAACGTGGTATTCCACATTTATGCATCGGACGCAAACGCAATAGTAACGTTACATGAAACGACTGTGAATGGCACCAAAGTATCATCAGTTTAATAAACCATATGACACACATTACAACATAATGGATAAGTCATGGGTTAATGAGAGATAATGTAACAACCTGTATTTTTGGAACCAATTCAAAATTTATTTTTAAATGATTTTCGTAGAAATTACTTATTTCAGATGAATTAATTTGGTAATAAACGATTTAAAATTGGTTTTAATTGAACTTAGAACGTAATTTGTTGTCTTAAAAGTCACATTTTGTATATGAACGAATTTGGACTCGAAACTACTTCCATTGAGTCCGGAACATCGTTTAGTTAGTCGAAAACTATAAGGATCGATATGTTTGGTGTTGGTGAAAATTGGGACATGGGTTGGGTCTTGGTTGGCTAAACCTAGCCACTCATTTAAGTGCCCCAAATCAACCCATTCTCCCTCATTCATCCAACACTTAGAAGAAAATTAGAAAATGGAGAGTGAAAAGGGAAATTAAAATTCCTAAGCTAGGGTTCTTGATTCCAAGCCCAATTCTTGTTGAAATCAAGTTGTAGAAGCTTAGGTAAGCTCCTCTTTATCTTCTCCATCTTCTCTAGCTTATCTCCTCTTTGATTTTTAATAATTCCTATGACGTAACTCTTACGAAATCTATTCATATGTGCTTAGATTGGAAGAGAAGGTGATTTTACTTGCTATTGGGTCCATTCCTTGTTTGTAAACAAGCAAAGGTGAGATTTTCTATCATAATGTTTGATGTGAGAAACAAAAAGGGGTAGTACTAGTTAAATGTGTAGTAGCTGATTAAGTTTGGGTTGATGAAATAATTATCGATAGACTATATGAGTTTAACATGAGGATAAATGTTAAGTATTGCAATTAAAACCATTTTATTTGATATTGGTGAGTTATTCATGAACTCACGTCTATGCCACAAGCTATTGGCTTGTAAAAGAGTAATTTAATGTTCATTTGAGTTTGCATATGCTAGTGGAATGGATATGATAGTGTAACTTAGCAGTTTCATGTATTGATATTTCATTGAATTGAAAAATGGTGATGAAGATTGTCCACACAATCTAATTCATATTCTATGAGTTGATTAGGTGATATTGTGAAGCTCCGTTGCCGCCCCTGGCATAGTTCTAAGTCTTCACATGTCACTTGTATTGCATTTGATTGCCTTGGTTAGAGAATTTAGTCGTTTTGGAATTTATAATCAAAAGTCATTGCAAATCTCTTATTTGAATGTTTGTGCATGTAAGCTTGGTGTTATGAGCTACCCTGATGAGTTTAGAAGCCTCATTTGCATGTACATAACATCATAGCCTCCGGGCATGAGTATATATCACTTAGAGCTTGTTATTTAGGAAAATTGTGCTCAGGAACAAGATTCAGACATCTGAATATTATGGAGTAGACGTCTTCAAATGTATGACCTGCTCCAAATAATTATAGAATCAAGCATAGGAATTCAGACATCTGAAAATTTTAATTCAAATATCTGATTTTTTATTCAAATGTCTAACTGGAAAAATTCAGACGCCTGAAATAGCTCAAAAATGAACTAAATTCTTGTGGGTTGAGGAAATTGCAAATTCAGATGTCTGACCTAAATGATTTGGACTTATGAATCTGTTTTTCAACTGTTGACTGGTGGAGTCCACGGTCAACAATTTAGATGCAACCGGGCTCTTTCCCGGCTGAGTTTCAGCCCATTTCGACTTCGATTGTGACTTGTCAGTTTCACTAATTCGCAGATACCAGCACTCGATTTTATTCGAAATTGTTTTATAAATCGTTTTAAGTCGTTAAGTGATTTAGAATGTGTGAAAATAAAATTTTGCTTCGTTTATAAAATATAAATGGTTAAATGATTTGGCACGAAAATGTATAAAATGAATATGTGTATGTTATGACTTGAGTATTTAATTTGATGACCAAATTAAATTCTCGACTAAACCTTTTTATATAAAGTAACGAATGGGGAAGGGGAAGGCCAATAGTTTAACCAGAAAGAATTTGATTTGAAACTTTATATGAGAATTATTTGGAAAGGCTGAGTTAAATCTCATTCCAAATAATTAAACGACAATTAGAAGTCGAAGATAATGAAGACGGTGCAAGACTAGAAATCTTCACATCAAATGGATTACTACTGATGCCTCGGATATGGATAGCTCCCTTGAAGGGGTTATAGTGGTAGTTGTTCGGACGTACTTGTTGATAGTCTGGAGATGCGAGAACCACTCTTCTGTATTGGACATACGGGACGAGGAATAAGGTGCCTTCGGTTTCGTTCAGACCTAGAACGAACGTATGAATGGATTGTATGTTTGTCATTGTAATGTGTGCTATGTAATTGATCTCTACTAAGTATATATCTGTTTGGTGGCGGAGAATTTATTCTCTTTCTTAACACCCTTCTCTGAGACATACAAGCTTAGAGGTTATATATTGGTGGAAATCAACGACATGCTATGGATTGACAGTGTGGCATGCCAAGATGTTAGTGATCAAGGATTTTGATGAAAAGTAAAGCCTTGTGGTTGATGATCAAAGTATGGCTTTAAAATAGCGTAGCTTTGTGTTGTAGCATTAATTCGCGCGCCTCACCCCCCGGTATGAGTCCGAAACGGGATGAGGGAAACAAGGAGTGCATACCTTTCTTTCTAGTTAGAAGTTGTGTCATGGTATAGGGCCCAGACATTTTTACTTTTATGGATGTTGGATGCGAGGCGCCTCGAAAATGATTGGTCACCATTGGCTAAGTGATAGGTCCAATAGGACCGGAAAACGTATTGTTCCGGAATAACTAATCCACAAACGTTAGGTATGGACCAACCTTTCAAGATCCAAGGGTTGCCCATAGGTGTGATCCTGGGTCATCTTGATAGAGGTGATCTGAATCTGTAAGGAGACCATCCCTTGCCTTGACTCCTAACAGAAATCCAATTTCCAATATGACATTATGCGGTTTCAATTGTAAACCTATATGGCGACATAGTAGGATGGGGTACTATGCCGTCTAGGATTGACACATTTATTTTGAAAGTGTTTTAAACTATTCAGACACTAATAATAATATCAAATGAGTTTTATTTTAGCATGTTTGGCCATTATAAGGTAAAACTCTATCCTCCGGTTTGTGTTTGCATTGTGTGATAGGACCTGAGTCTTATAACAGCTTCATTTTCTAAAAAGCATTTCGATGTTTACTAATTTACTTTATTTTATGCACCGACATTCCAATGGAGTAAACCCGTTCCGTGACCTACGGCGTGGTCCTGTTATTGGCCTCACTTTTAAATATGTTAAGTAATTGTAGAATTTCTCATATCAGTCCTATGACTGACTCGTAATTTGGTTTTCCCTTGAAAACTCGGGTGCGCTTATTTTTTTACATGGGTAGCCTAGTGAATAGGTAATCGGCTTTCTTTTGGATATGCACCTTTGCGTTGGGAGCTCTTTTGGCTGAAGATGAAGACTTGTTCTTTTATCACTTCTTTTGGGCTATGTTATACATCACCTTATGTATAATTATATTTGATTCCCAAGTGGACTTATTATCTATTTGATGAAACTTGTTATGTACCATGTGGATCCTGTATTTGTGTAACTCTAATGATGATTATGATTCCGTTGTTATGATGTAAATTATTATCCAATTTTATGTATTATGCTATGTTCTGTATTCTGCTGATGTAATTAATGTGTTATTTTCCAAAGACCGAGCTTGCCACTGTGGAGCGGGGGTTTGGTTCGTGTCAGGCGTGTTATCAGAGCTTTGTTTAACCTTAGTTTTGGAAGATAACATATTAAACAACTCGTCAGATATAGAATCATTAGTATTTTAAGACGAGTAACTCAATGGAGATAGGATTAGTAATATCCTAGAATGAGTACATCACAATAACATATAACCTGATCATTACATCATTATCTATGCATATGTCTATATGCTCTTGTCATTCCTTTAGCTATCTTTTCTGTTGGCTTGACTCTTCCCTTGCTATCCACAGAATTGAAAGGAAATGAGTGGGCGAGGCAGAGGCAGAAGAGGCAGAGGCCAAGGAAGGGCCAATATCCCCACTATTAATAATCAACCTGATCTTGATGAAGGTGGACCAATGGCTAATAATGAGCTCGCATTCCAACAACAACCACCACCGTAGCAATTTGATCTTGATGTTATCGCCAAGAAGTATAGAAACTTTGGCGGAGTGCCATTCATGGGCACTGGGACTGTAATTGAAGCTCAAGCTTGGATGAGGTCTTGCGTAAGAATCTTCGAAGGCCTAGGATTGGAAGATAACAGAAAGAGGCTTTTAGCATCCTGGTTACTTAAAGATGAGGCCCTAATTTGGTGGAAAGCAGTGACGGTAGGTAATCCGGTAGCTAATATGACTTGGGAAAGGTTTAAAGAGATATTTGAAGAGAAGTATGCCCCACAACAAGAAGTTGAGCACATGTATGAAGAGTTTGCTAATATTCAACAAGGTGACAGGACTATTCATGAGTATGTCAAAAGATTCGACGAACTCTCTCGTTTTGGATCGGAATTAATTCAAAACCCAGCTAAGAAGAACAAGAGGTTCATTGAGCGTCTTCAAAGGAGGTCCCACAACTGAGTGACATCCCACATAGATCTTCCATTTGCTAAGGTTGTGGAGATGACTTGCAGATACGAGGCAATTGATAAGAGAAATTCTCATGCGGATCGGAAGAGAAATCAAGCAAGCAATAAGAGAAAGCATCCCGACAAGAAGCCGAAAGCAAGTAAGAATGAAGCAACTAAGCCCCAGGAAGATAAGAGAGAAAAATTTAAATGCTACAATTGTGACCAATACAGCCATGTGTCTAGGGAATGCAACGCTTCCAAAAGGCAAAAAAGAAATGAAACCGGCCCTAGCCAGAAGCCTCGCAACAGTGGTGAGTTCTATAATTGCCATAAGCCGGGACACATTGCAAGGAATTGTCCACTAATTAAGAAGTATGAAGTGGCCCATGTATATAATGTGGCAGATGCGCCATCTCCCTCTACCAATGAAGGTAAACCCGATGTGTTAGAAGGTACGCTTACAATTAAAAATATTCGTGTTAAAGTATTATTTGATACGGGAGCATCACGAAGTTTCATTTCGAGTAACACTGTTAAGATTTTAAATTTAAAATTAAGAAATCTAAAAGTATCAATTAGTGTTCATAACCCAATAGGTGGTTCTCTTATTCTCCGTTTATATAGTAGGGTGCCTGTCTCCTATTCTTTTTACCGGTTTTCTTTTAGATTGATTGTCATGAATTTTTCTGAATTCGATATTTTACTTGGGTTGGATTGGTTGATAAAGTATGAGGTCGAAGTTAAATGTGCCGAAAGAATTGTTAAACTCAAAACCAAACTCGGGAGTATTATTATACCATGCATAGGTTCAAGTTCAGATAGAAAAGAATTTTAGTCTACGCTTGAAGTTTCTCCTACTTCTATTGAAAATATTCCCATAGTTATAAATTATGCGGATGTGTTTGAAGAGGTTGATAGCTTAGCTCCGTAGAGAGAAATTGATTTCACGATCGATTTATTCCCGAACGCAAGGCCAGTTGTGCATGTAATTCGAAGAATGACATTGAAAAAGAAAGAAGAGTTGTGTAACACCCCGCCTCTGTTAAGGTGACTCACAAAGGGAATGCATTAACTTTAGTGGAGCGTCATAAGTGTTATAGAACAGATAAATTACAAAACAGACAAAATTTAAACAATGGAAGTAAAACTTTATTGATAAAACAACAGCTTCGTAAAACAGCTTGTACAAAGATTGTTTTCCAGCACCAATACACCCTTACCTATTATAACAAAGCATCTGTCTTGTTTAACAAAATAAACAAGAATAGAATGACAATGATATTCCCCAATAAAACATGAGTCATCCATTGTAGTGGGAAAGAGAGTCCAAAGCAATATATCGTCTATCTTCGAGCTTGGAAAGAAGACTGAGCTAAGTGGTGATATTCCCTCCCTGTGAACCTTGGGGGGGGGGAATAAAAGAAGGCGAAAGAAAACGTGTCAGACATAAGTCTGGTAACTCCAGTGATTATTCAGCATGTAAACAGGTAAAAGGATCATGACATGAATAAACTGAATACCATACATAACCATGATAATAAACATAGCAAGACAACAAATGATGATCGTTAGATATGACAAGGTAAGGTACAATGAATGCGCTTTGGTTCTTTCTCTGATTTCCTATTTTCTATGCACTACCCAACTAGCATCCTAACTAGTGTCTTTTAATGAACGATTCGTATTCTCTACTAGTGTCCCAATAAGTACCCTGTGAAAAAAGGATATGTATCCTCTACTAGTGTCCCAAATAGTATCCTGTGTTATAAAATAAGGTGATCCCAACCCCGCAATTGCGGTAGCCTTCAGGTATACATCGTGTATGAGGATTTTACCTCAACCAGCTTAATTGCCATGAGGATGTTAGATGTACCCTTATTACCCTATCAATCGGCTCCCTACTTGTGTTAACTTTCCTTGTGTCTGTGTTAGTCGGCCCTCTCTTGCGTGTAGATACCCTGTGCTGGTCCAACCATAAGGTGTATCAATCCTTATGATAGCAACCCAACACAAATTCTAGATGCATAGTGTATACTACTTATGCCCAGTGCCTGCTTTTCCATGTCAGAGCACGTGCACGCCCATACTCCGTCGGAACTACACTGCTGCGCGACCTTCCACTACTTTGATCACTTATAATCATCCCAGTAATCATGCCCCACCCTGCCTAGTTCAAGGTACCATTATACATCTATATGGGTTACTGCTGAAATGGGTCCCCGTTACTAGGTTTTATAGGGTCTATTCGTATACCCCCCCAAATTGGCTAAGTGTTATCCATCCATTCAAGTTAACTTAACCCATCCACATGTCATGTCATGTTGGTTAAGTGTTTCTTATTAACTTAACCCTTCTCATTCAATCATGTTGTAATTGGTTAAGTGTTTTCTGTTAACTTGACCCTGTTCACTCATCATATTATATTGGTTAAGTGTTTCCCATTAACTTAACCCCACTCGTTCATTGATTAAGTGTTAACTTAACCCTACCACCGGTCATGTTACATTGGTTAAGTGTTGCGCTCTTGTGTTACATAACCCTACCACCTGTCATGTTATATTGGTTAAGTGTTGCCCTCTTGTGTTACTTAACCCTACCACACATCATGTTATATTGGTTAAGTGTTGCTCTCTTGTGTTACTTAACCCTATCACACATCATGTTATATTGGTTAATTGTTGCTCTCTTGTGTTACTTAACCCTATCACACATCATGTTATATTGGTTAAGTGTTGCTTTGATTAACTTAACCCTACCATTCTTAGCATGTCTATTTCTTAGCTTTAATATATTCATTAAAGCACCAACATCTCACATTAGATCTATATTGTTGCGGTCGCTGGATGTCCTGGGCGGTTCCGAACAGTCTTACAATGCAACTCAATCTAACCTCGGGTTTTTGGGCTTAATGTGCTAACCTCTCACATTAGATCTATATTGTTACGGTTGCTGGATGTGCCGGGCGGTTCCGGGCATGTCTTACACCGTAATTCAATATAAACTAAGGTTAGGCATATTCAGCTTTTAATTAATTTACATATTTACAATTTACTTTTATGTGTAAATTATCCACCAGTGTTTTCAATTCAAGTCATGCCCCATTTACCCTCTAAATTATGTCCATAACTCTAGGTATACAGATTCTACCATTTCATGCTACTAATCATTTACATGATTATGAGCCAATCTATGCCAATAGAATGTAATTTAATATTTTTCCCCTAGCTTCTCCCCCGTTATTCGTTCGCATAATTCACATAGAACGTTAGGCTTGCAAATTAGCCTAACTTATAAACAAAAGGGAAAAGAAAGGGACATGTAACATTCAAACAGGCGTAAACAATATAGATCAATATGCGTAGTATAAATTTGGGAAAGGATGACATAAACTTAATTAAGAACATGAATGTGATCTTGCATTTAAATTAGATCCTATTAACATGCGAACTAGCAAAGGTCTAATTGTATAAGCATGAACTTACATAGATCTTAAACATGAGAACTAGCTTGGATCTAACATATAACATGCATGAACATAACTTAGCATGTAATTCAATGTACATAAAAGAACCACAAATTTAATACAACGTGATAGGTTCAAATGTATCAGTCCCAATAGTCTCAAAGGCATAGGATGTATAACATGATAGGTTTAATCATATAAGTCACCACAGTCCAATAGGCATGATCGGTTTTGTATGTCAGTCACACTACAACAAAAACACCATATTACAACCTTAAATTTACAACGGTGGTAAATGCACCATTGTAATAAATGGGTTTTTACAACGGTGGTAAAAGCACCGTTGTAATAAATGGTTTTTTACAACGGTGGTATAAACACCGTTGTAACTACAACGAAAACACCATATTACAACTTTAATTTTACAACGGTGGTAAAAGCACCGTTGTAATAAATGTTTTTTTACAACTTTTTTCCAGAAAGGTTGTAATAAGCTTATTTTTGACAACTGTGTTATTTTGACAGTTGTAATAAAAGCCTATCACAACTTTTATTTTTTGACTGTTGTAATATATGACTATATTTTAATATTAATTATTTTCATTAAATAATTTTTAATAATTTATAATTAATATTAACAACTAATTAGTAATTATTAATTAATAACCTATATATTAATATTAAATATTAAATTAAAAATACTTCAATAAATAAATAAATAAGCTTTTAATAATTAATATTCAATTATGACTACGAAGAAATAAGTAATAATTAATAGTAACTCCTATTCATAAGTAATATTTAACATTTTAATAAAAATTAATTCTCAGAAAATCCATATTAATTTTGATTTTAATTTTTACTTATGAATTTTCAAGAAATCCATAATTATAACTAAATAATAATACTTGATTATTAATCAAAAATATAAATTCTAAGATTTGTTTAAATAAATTCTAAGATTCGTTTAAATAAATTTTGAAATATACATAAAATTTTGAAACTTTCATAAAGTCGAAAAGAAACTAAAACTTTAGATAAATTTAAACTAAACTGGATCTTTAAATTTAAGAAAACTCATAAACGTTAAAAAATTCAAATATAAAAATTATGTTACAAATTATTACTTCTTTATTCATTTCGAGGTTTTCTTTACTACTACTTTTTAAGTAGTACGTACTTGTTTTCTTCCAATGTAAGAAACATAGCCCAACGTTTTGTCTAACTTAAAATTTTGGCTTCAATTCAAAATTCCCTCCACATTGAAAATTTTCCCGCTACATGTTTTTGCTTCAGCTCTGCCTTCAACCAGGATTATTTTTTATTTCCCTGTCCATTCGTTCTTTCCACTTCCCCAGGTCGCCATTATTAATAAAACATTATTATATTCTTTCCTTTTCTATATTATGTCTAGATCCGATCGTCTAAGCTTGCAACGAAAAAAAATCCCAATCGTCACTTCCTTCTTCTTCCCCAAAATTTGATCCTTCTTCTTTTCACTCATCACTTCCTTCTCTTCCAACCTGTCGTTTCTCTACCTTACCCCTCTCTTCGGATCTAATATTCGCCACGCCTGGTTCTTGCAGCAAACTCTCCTCTCAACCCCTAACCTATCTCAGATCTATTTTGCAAATCGTCTTCTTTTCTCAATCCTATGATCCTGATGAAGTCCTTATGCCTAGATCTAGTGTTGAAGCACGGAACACATCAGTATTTTCTATTTTGTTTTTGTGTGCCTGTCTAGTCCTTCCTTTTGTGGTTCGATTCTCCCAAAGGCTTGGGTTTTGTTCAGCTTGTTATAGTTCTGCTGTCTATTGTTTGGTGGAGTTTCTTAGATTGTAATGGTCGCGATTTTCTGTGTGTTGACTGCATTCAACAAACTTCATGATAGCCTTGCTAATGATTTTTGCTTAAAAGCTTGTATCTTCTTTGTCTTTGCTTTGGAATGGATTTCTTATCATCCTATAGAGGCATTGCTGACTGAGCCTCTGTTTGTCATGGTTTTGTGCCTTTTGTGCTGTGGTGATGCTGCCTTGATGGGGCTTTTATGATTTTCTTTTCAGACATGAGGATCCATTTCTTTGTATGTTGTATGCTATATGCAATATTTTTTTGGTGATAGCCTTCCACGTTGACTGAAATTCCCTCATCGAGACTTGTTTATTAGTGTTTCATCTTATTTCCTGATTAAAGTGTCTTTTGGCTGCAGGCAGAGGTGATTGAATGGAAGTTCCGGCGGGGGAAGGGGCATTGGTGAAGATGTAGTTCCTTAGTGAAGTGCACGCAGGTGAATGGTTCATATGTTTAGATTGTAGTTGCTTATATGAGCTTTGCAGAAGCAGTTTTTTGTTGATGGTACTTGAATTTTGCAGAGGAGGCGAGGAAGCAAGCCAGTTTGGGTTATTGGTGTGGTGAAATAGGCGATCAGAGGTGGATGTTTGGTCTTCGCTATGTCGTGCCATGTTTTGGGTTTGGTTGGAGTTTTATCCTTTGATTGTATGTATATTTATACAAAAGTGTGTATGTAGCCGAGTGTATCGAGTGATCAGTTTGTAGTGAGGAATGTATGTATTGTTATGACTTATTATGTAAAAGTGAGTTGTACGATAGTGGATCAGAAAGTTGTACTAATTCAGATATTGAAATAAAATATTTAATTGATTATTTCAGTTCAGTGTAGTATCATTTTATTCAATATAAATATTTATTTTTATATGAACAAAAATCATATTGTTATAATTAATTGTAGTAGGAATTACTACAACAGTGAAAAAAAGTTGTAATATGTATTACTACAACAGTGCAAAAATGTTGTAATATTTATTACTACAACGGTGGAAAAAGGTTGTAAAATATACATATTACAACGGTGGTGCAACAGTGCAAAAAAGTTGTAAAAGATATTAGTCTATTACAACTTCTTAATACACGACGGTTTTTCCACCGTTGTAAAATGTATATTACAACGGTGTTCCACCGTTGTAATAGGGTCATTTTGTTGTAGTGTCACAACAGTCTAATAAGCATGATAGGCTTTTCTATGTGAGTCTCAACAGTTCAATAGGTATGATAGGTTTTTCTATGTCAGTCCTAACAGTCCAATAGGTATGATAGGTTTTTTTATGCCAGTCACAGTAGTTGAATAGGCATGATAGGATTTTCTATGTCAGTCACAACAGTCCAATAGGCATAAGAAATTCAGAATTCACAAAAGGATATTCACGAATAGAAGTGTCATAGTTCTAGATCCAGTTATTACATTCAAGATTTCTTATTAGGTTTTTAAATCGGAACAATAACTGAACTTACAGAAAAAGGACGGATCTTTATTTCTGGGATCTGATTTCTGAATTTGAAAAGCTATCCTTTGATGTAGACGTTTGATTTGATGTTCTTCTTAATCGATTACTAGTTTGGATTTGATTTTCTGGTTTGGAGACGATGAAGGAGGCTAGGCTAGCTTGTAGACAAACATCATGACGGAACCATAGTTTTAGGGTTATGATGTTAGGGTTTAGGCTTAGCTACATATATATAGAGCCCTTAGATGAACTAGGATTCCACCAGCTCAAATACACATCATCTGGCCACTCAGAAGAAGACACATCATCACAAAGCACCCAAGAATTGTGTGCTGGATCGGTATGGGCGCACTTTGCAGGTGCGCCAATGAATTTTTGTACTGGCGCACTTGTGAAGTGCGCCAGTGCATTCTGGTGGACTTCCGGTTTTTCTGCTTAACTTCGTTTGGTCATATCTTCTTCATCTGCGGCGCAGCGCGTTCTATTCAGGCCATTATATATATAATATATATATTATATATATTTCATCGATTTCCTTTTAAAACGTATTTTATAAATCATTTTAAATTCGTTTTCGAAACGATTTCAACTTCATTTTCAAATTCAAATCAAGATTGAATTTTTTCAATAAAATTCGTTTTAAATTCATCTCAAATTGATTTCAATTTAAATCGATTTTTAATTCAATTTCAGTTCGTTCTCAATTCATTTCAATTTCAATTCGAATTCATTTCTATTCAATTTCAATTCGAATTCAATTATATTCAACTTCAATTCTATTCAATTTCAATTCGAATTCATTTCAAATTGATTTCCATTCAATTTCAATTCGATTCGAATTCATTTTCAAAATATTTGATTATTGAAATCACTTTTCAATATTCATTATAAAAACGAATATAATCGATATAAATATCGTTTGCGTCAAAATGGCGTCAATCTAATCAACACGACTTCATATATTTCTATTTTCAAATATTTTATTTCAATTATTTCTTTTTCAAATACTTCTATTTTCAAATATTCTATTTCAAATATTCTATTCAAAACTGGAATGAGGCCCAATCAATTACCATAGATTTTATTTCTATGGATTTCCATACAACGCATGTTTATATCAACAATGACAAATAATCAGCCATCATCCAAAGTGCATTCTAAACTGTATAAGCATCAAATATAAATATTCAATGCTTATAACAGTCTGTCAATCAATCGATCGACATACATCTAATTATTGGGATTAGTGTATGTCATATATCACCCCAATACCCGTGTGGGGTTTTCAAACAATCAAACACAAATTTTATTTGTGCAGTTGGGCGATGTGTATAATTTATCGTCCCAATCAATATCAGTCAAATGTGTGTATATAAAAAAATCGTCCGATTTGTTTATTTTTATTTCATTTTAAATACACGTTAAAATTTCTATTTTCAACTATAAAATATTTTAACTATATAAATATTTTATTTCATTTAACATCACATCACATAATCAACTACACATCAAAATCAAACAAACAAGCATACAAGCCGTCCATGGTCTGTGGACGACGGGTGTCAGGTGCTACTAAACACCGTCTGCATCCTAGTATATATTTTAACTAGAAAATTAAATTAAAAGTGAGAAGTTATCACCGACTAGCTAAACCAATACACCGCGATTCTTCTTATGTAGAAATCTTCGCCGTTCTCGCCTTTTGTCACTTTCGTTGTCCGTAGCCACTACATATATAAAAATCATATTTTTATATTGTTGCCATGTATATAAAAATCACATTTTTATAACTACGCTATACGGATAAAAATTCTATTTTTATATCGCTACTATATAGATAAAAATTCTATTTTTACAACGGTGTTCATATAATAAAGATCATATTTCTATCACACTATTTCAATAAATAAAAATCATACTTTTCTTTGAAATAAAAAGCAAACCTTTCTTTAAAATAAAAAGCAAACCTTTCTCACTTCGCTATCGTATATAAATAAAATCCCTCATTTTATTTTACAGCATTATATAAAATAAATAATTAAAAGACTGAATTAAATAAAATAAAAATTAAATTTTACCTTTGTTTTAAAGGGGGAAGGGTTCACAGCGGAGAGGACGGTTGGGGGAGTGGCTCGGTCACCTGAGGCGGCGTTGGAGGTGGGTCTAGGGGGGAGGGGGCAGGCGGCGTTCGATTTGGTGGGGAAAGGGGGGCAGGCGGCGTTCGATTTGGAAGTGGGGGGGTCTGGGTGGCTCGCGGCGAGAGGAGGAGAGGGGGCTCCGCGCCTGAGGCGGCAATGACGATGGAGGGGGGGCAGCGTTCGTGGGTAGGGGCGACGGGGCTCCATTTTTTTATTCTTTATTTTTTATGGATGAAGAACGGGGAGGGGGGCTAAGAGATAAACGAGGGAGGGGGGCCATATAGAAAGGGTTTTTTTTTATTTAATTAATTTCAAAAGCAACCTTCTATTTTGAACTCAAAACGAAACCCACCGCCTATCGCCCATAGCTAATTACCCCTATTCCGAACACAATGGGATATGTATCGTAAGCTGATTCGATCATTTCGATCAGTTTTCGTCAAAATCAAAAAATAAATCTAAATATTGAATTTGAACGCGCATTATAATTTAGCGGGGTCACATACAACCTCTAAAAATTCCCAAAAAATATTATCTAGCTCCGTATTGACGATACGGTCCTAACAGAACTAATTTCGTCAAATTCTGAGACCGTTTGAAAAATGACCATTTTCTAGTCGATTAAAATCAACTAAAATTGGTCAAACGCGTTTTCCTTTGCCATACTCACATATTGATTCGAAAAATTACAAATTTTGAAACCTAGCAATAATTTGACATCCCGGATCCAACAAAAATGGTATCGTCGAATTCTGAGGTCGTTTGCAAAATTTCCATTTTTAAGGGCTGAAATTCCATAGCGACTATTCTGAAATTTCAACTGGGCATAACTTTTGATTCTCGCTATGAAATTTTGATGTTTCGGGTTGGAAAGATATTCTCAATTAGATTCTAATATTTTTGGTTTCACTAGTATCTGGTTTATTTTGAATCCTGTACATTCATTTGAAATTTGAAATCGAATTATAGAACTACTGCGCCATTTTCAATTCCTTTTATAATTTAAAATAAATATTTATATTCTAATGACGATCTATATAATATATACGTTCGAATTCTATTCAAAATAAATTTCTCGTCGTTATTATTTAAAATAAACCATTTTAAATATTCGAAATTCACCAAATTTGCCAAAATAAAAAATTTTAATTGGCTCGGATTTCCGGGTTATTACAGCTTTAAATCCATATCACGTTATACCCGTGTGCGAAGCACAGGTTTAAAATTTCCTGATGTAAAATTCTATTCATTTGCCAAATATTTCCTTATATGACATTCTTTTCCATTTCCCAATAAATCCCTTTTATAACTCTATTTATTTAACAAATAAATATTTCCCCTTTTTATTTGTTTCACAAATATTTTCCTTTTCTATTTGTTTCACAAAATATTTTCCTTTATAATTATATTTGTAAATGGTTTACAAATATCTCCTTTTATAATTTTCTATATTTATTTTATAAATAAATATTCGATTAAATCCTCTTATATTTGTTTCACAAATATTTCTAACTCAATTATATTTGTTTTACAAATATAATTAAATTTCAATATACACTTTTGAAAAATCCCTTTGTATATTCCAGTATTTCTTATGTATTTCTAATATCATATATCACTGTTCAGTATCACCCAGACATACACAATTAACAATAGATTGTATATCACATCATATATCACAATATATATGAAAATAGTAAAATGAATGTTGAGGAATCCATTTGGATCCCTCCGACCTGTTTCCCTGTATCCACAAATGTTAAACAATATAATCAACATCAATTTCATTTCATTATGAAATATTCTGATAACAGAATCAATATATATTTAACGATTATATATATATATATATATATATATATATATATAATTTCAACCAATACATAAGCAATTCAACCAAACAGTTAACACACAGCAATCAACATATAATTATCAGTTTTACAAATATGTTATAAAAATATAACTGTTCAGAGTTGATGAGTTTTACTCACATTGGACGATCATCGTTAATAACGATAACCATCGCTTGATTCAAACGGACAATTTATTTTGCTATAAATTGTAACGAGCTCCAATTCACTCCCAGTCAGTTCCATTGGGTAGCCCTCGTCCATACGATCCCATCGGATCTTGTTTTGTCCAATTCTGATAGCGTTCGACAATGGTATTCATTTTACAAGTTATTATATAATTTAATTTAAATGATATAAATAGTTTAGGACTCACTCTACCATCTCGACCCAACTCTTCTCTTACAAGGCCCGCCCCCACGAAATCCTTCTTCTCCGATCAGTACAAATTTCAATGCTCCACTTTGAGTCCATGACCGAGATATACATGAAGTAAATATACATTTTAATTTAATTTAAATTAAACCTTTATCTTTAAATGGGCCTTACCCCTTAGTTTCACGGCCCAACTCCACATAGAAAAACCCACCCGCATCGTCTAAACTTCTTCTTCCAGGATTTCCAAATCCCGTCTCCACACTGTTGGTTCGAACGCCATTCCCAAACTTTCGATCTACCGTTCCCCTTCATCCATAATTTTAAATACAAACAGAAATCATCACCGAGATTCCCTTCAAAACCTGCATCTACTCGTACCCCTTTCGCCAAGCTCGCATCCGCCATTTCATCGCGATCTCCAACAGTGACCGCGTCACTTTGACCCATCGTTCCTCATCACAAAGTGCTCGGCTGTTCCAAAATGAGCCACAAGTCCAAATATAAACTTAAATACATCGATTGATGCTCAAATCAAAGGAAAAGTCGAACCCTAGTCTCACTGCTTTAAAACCCATGATGGCAATAGATTTCGAGCTCAACAAAAAGGATACTGCACTGAAGAGCAACACATGGAGAATCTAGAAATATGTATATAATGATTTTAGGATTTTGTTTTGATTTTATTTCGATTTTTCCTTTAGCTCGCGATTTTCTACTTTGAGGAAGGGAATTTGTTCCTGGCGTTTTAAACATGGAGGGTGCGGTTGAAAGAGAGAAAACGTAGCCTTGTTTTGACCTAGTAATAAGTTAGGATATTTTGATTTGGATATTTACAATATTTATATTCGATTATAAACAACCGTTTGTGTATTAAACGTTTAAACCCGTACAATCACATACGCTATCCAATTCCAATGAAAATGGACATATTACTAGAGTTCGACATTACAGACCCAACGAAACTGATTTCGTCGATTCCGACTTCGTATGCTCACACAGGGTATTTTTAAAGTCAAATTATCATCTATTTTTCACATTAAAATTCCGTACGGCCACATACTACTTCAAAGAAATGTAACAATAATTCAATGTTGCGGATCCAACAAAATTTGTTTCGTCGAAAACAGAGGTCGTTTGCAAAACTGGCTATTTTTAAAGCTCTAAATAACCCATTTAATTATATAAATATATTTGAAAATAATTAAATTAAATATTTATAAATAAATATTATCGTATATATCCACATTAGAATATCATACAACTCCAATTTGATTTACAACTTGGTATTTCAAAATTCCCAGTTATATCAATATTCGATTAATATATAAAATCCTTTTATAATATAAATATATACTTATAAATTTCAAAGGAGTTCCATAACGACTTTTATAAAATTTGATTTGGATATAAATCAAAATCTACACAATGAAATCCCAATTTTTCTCTTCCATTAGAAAAATATACTTCACCAGCTCCGAACATTTCTTGTTTCACTGAAATCTGATTTAAAACGGATTATGTATATTCAACTGAAGTTCAAATCGCCAAATAGCGAACTGCTATGCCATTTCGAGCTCGATTTTAATTATAATAAAATTATACGTTCGAACTGTCGTTCAAATAATGTATTCGTTATTCTAATTCAAATTCTAAACTTAATCATATATTTTGAATTGCCCAACTCACACCGTATTTCCATTTCAGCTAATTCTGATTATTTTCGAATTAAATATACTATTAAATTATTATATTAATTAAATGTTCAATATAATTTAATTTAATGGCCATTTAATTCTCTTAAATCACTATGTAAATAATTAAATAAATTAATTATTATATCTCCGAAAATATGGGTCGTTATAAGTAGATCGTATATATGATTGAACGAGTATGCTCAGTGGCGCTCGTAAAAGGTACGCCTACGCGAAAATATAAATTTCGGGTTTAGATTTTTGTTTTCTGACCGTGTGAATCGATGTATATAAATTATTTGTTCCTGCAATATCGTAGAAGTCCCTCCGTACATGGGAGACTCTGCCGAATTTTTCCAAGAATTTAAGGTGTTAGACAGTTTTTGATATTTTTGAAATTTATGTTGATTATAATGAATTGGTTTTTGATTTATAATAAATTGGATTTTAAAGATAATGACTTTATGACATTTTTCTTACCTTAGTATTTTCAGGAACGAAATTCTATTAAGGGGGAAGAATGTAACGACCCGGATTTTTCAGCTATTTGAATTCAAATATTTAAATTTTATTTTAAATATTATATTGGTATATTACTGGATTTTAATATTTAATTATTTTATTAATAATGAAGTTTGGATGTTAAATTTATATATAATATAAATCGAGCTCGAAATGGCGTAGTAGTTCGTGATATTGAGTTCTGAACTTCAATTGAATAAACAGGATCCGATATAAGTCGGATTGCCATGAAACAAGAAATGTTGGAATCTTGTTGATTATAATTTTCATATGAAAGAGAAAAATCTCGATTTCATGTTATAGATTGTTTGTTGTTGACCCGCCTTTTGGCAAGGCCGTCAACCCATGGACCCATCACAGGATCACTCAAGACTCGAGCAGGGCCTGGACAAGCCCATACATTTTAGGCCCGAGGCTCCTTGGCTCAAGGGATCTCGGATAGAAGCACTTCAGCCCTATAGACCTAGGCTAGGTGGTCATGAGATCATCTTACATTACAGAAATGACTTGGTCATGAGATATATTTCATAGCCTATTTACTTGGTCCAACTACCTATTCAAAAGCCTATAAACTAGGATCTAAATACATTTATGATGCCACATATTGAAGGGAACTTCTCCATGTAATCAAGACTTAGCTCCATTATTTGCTATTCACAAGGATCAACTGACACATGGAACCTCCAATTATTGAAGCCTGCTACCTATAAATACACCAAGCAATACAATAAAGAGGGGATCTTCTTCTTCAGCTCAGATTAGAGCATAACTCTTTGGACCACGCATGACTCAATCATGGCTGCCAAACACTTTCATCACGAAATACTTGTTGTATTCCTCAAAAATGATTATGTAATAGAGATCCTGACGATCTCATTCATTGTATCTCCGACTTTATGACATTATTATGAGATTATAAAGTGGACGTAGGCTCGTTAACGCCGAACCACTATAAAAACGTTGTTGCCTTGCTTTTTCTCGCTTTTTCTGATATTTCTTCATATATCATGCTCAAATTCGACTTTTGGTCGTTGATGACCACTTTTTGGCGTCAACAGTTTGGTGCTTTCACTGAGAAATGAATTTTCAACGTCTTAAGGGTTTTGCCCAACTTTGGATCACCAAGTCCAAGACAAAATCCTATTTTCCGTCATCTTCAGCAGCCATGGTTTCCAATACTTCTGCACATGCTTTGGAAAGTAGAAGCAGAAACATCTGCATAAAAAAACTGTTTTTTTTTCAGTTCTGGTTCGACCCCAGTCGGGTTGACCCTTCCTCGGTCGACATCGACCCGACCTGAGAACCAGCCAGTAGGAATTGTACTTTGGAAAGCTCCCAGTATGTAGTTTGCCCCCAGAGCAGGTCATGGGTCGAGGTGAGATCAGTTCGAACAGCCATCATCGTAACAATATTCAAGTCTAGGTCGACCGCCTTCGGATCGACCGTCTCGTCTGAAGCTCTCCAGGTTGACCGACTCCTCTGAAGATCTCCAGGTCGACTTGCTTCGAACCAACTTTTCCAGATATATCGGCTCGGATTACTAGTAATTTCTAAAGTCTTGCACATCGACCCGAGATAAGGTCATTTTCAGAAGAAAAAAAGCATTTTTCTGATCGTTTCAGAAAAAACTCCATCTTCCAAAATCAAAAAAATCGTGCGGTGCCCGCATTTTCGACCTAACCGGCTAGGTCGATCGCCGACGGGACTGTGGGGCCCCGGACCGCCACCAGCGCTGCGCTTGGACCCGCTTTATGGCCTGCATTAGGCTTGGCATATATTTTGGCCAACAATTAATCTTATCATCCAAGATTCGACGGATGGTCCGAGAATATCAACAGCAAGATGGTAACGACCGAGATTCTTCCAAGAGCCATCACTCTCATTTACTATAGTTATTCAATCCTGATCGACTACTTTAGTCTTGCCTAAAGATCGACAAGTTAAAAGTTTGAAAGACTTAAGCCTGGATGCTGATTGATTGTCTATATATCGGCTCTCATTTCTCGACGTGGAATCAAAGACATTACCACGGATGGACGAGGCATGTCTACATTCTTAGCCTCCATATCCCACTTCCTGACATGGAAAAGACAAAGCTTCTATAAGCATGGATCCATTGTTCTCCTGTCGATCACCGCCTTAGCACCGACAAGATGAGATGCCACCATTAGCGGTTCTGATCTGATTACCTGACCTTTATTCCTTGCCCTCGACGTGGGGGCAAAGAAGGTGATTCAAAGGAAACACACCCTCATCATTCACCCACAAAGGCCGCCTGATTGCCTTTATTATCCCAATACCCTGATCAAGGTCTGATCGTTCTTGGCATTGCCGCCCCATGAGGATTTGAAAAGACATCCTTCATCAATTAAAGCTTCAGCGGTCATCACCTGTCAGAGATGGGACAAGCCAGAATGGACTAGCAATAGATATGCGATACCATTCTCATTCTGAATAATACTCATTCCTTTAACATGATTATTTTTTATCCATATCTCTTATCCTTGCATGCTTTATGAGTTATTGATGTGACTACCTCATAAAATTTATGTGTGAATGATATAGGTACCCGGAGTCTAGTACTAAACAGACTTCCAATGCCTGCATATAGAACTACATGACATTGCCATAACGAGCCCGATTGAACCATTCATTTACAAAACCATGCCTCCCGTCCGAGGAAAGTTATACAGCTCAAGGTGGATCTGACATGACCATCTACTACTCGGCTCATTCGTGGCATGACCCAAGACAATTGTGCATCGACTTTTGTACTTCAAAGTCCGAATCCGACTCAAAATGGACGCGGTTCAATAGTCATATGGATGGATCCTATGCTTGACGCCATCGGATTACATGAATCCAAATAGAGGTAACCGAAGTTTGGTACCAACCACACCGAACGTAAAGCTTGGGGGAACGTGATTCGACCATTCACCCGCTTACTTTTGGCCTGACACCAACAATCTAACGTGAATGAAGTTCGCCCATTCATTTACTGACTTTTTGCCCTTGATGCATGGGGTAAGAAAATAAATACACATGAGTTCGACGTGTGTTATTTTTGCATGGGCACATTAATGAGGCATCCTCAACATCTAGCCTTCGATTCGCCAGACAAGACAAGAGATGTATTCGAGTGTGACATAACCACTTAGTAGATCGACGACTCTATCCCTTGATCTGAAGGGAAGAGTGCAACAGTGACGGGTACAATCCCATGAACGACATAACTTTTTCCTTCGATGTGGGGGAAAGAGAGAAATGTTAAGACGAGGATGAGTATGACTCGACCGCTCTCCAACGACGTATCTAACTCTTTCCCATGCTTCTGAAGGGAGGAGTATAAACTCAAGAGGGGTTTGAACCGACCATCCCTAAAGGCGACCTTTGCCCTTGACATGGGAGAAAAGGGACGATGCCAAGGCAAATGTGACCCGACTGTTTGCCCGACTGACTCTAATCCTAAGAGCCTGGATAGGAGTATAAACCTATGACGAGTGTGATGGGCGCACCAAGATTTAAGACCACTCGATCCACAACTCTAACCCAAACTGACTTTGGGAGAGTATAAAGGACAATCCACGACATCCATAACTCTAACTCTCATGACTTGAGAGAAAGTATAAATCTATTGGGTTAGTGTGAATGGTGCACCATGACTTAAGACCGTTAAACCCATAACTCTAACCCTCACGACTTGGGAGAGAGTATAAAGGACAATGCTGCGACGTGCATGCAATCTCCATCTCCCTCCGATCGAGGATGGAATTATGAAAGAGTTACGAACTAGACGTCCAAACAACTTAACCCGGTTCCCAATGGCGCTGGGGGCACAGACATAGACTTCTGAATTAACTTCAAACACGCTTCGGACGCGACCCATGTTTCAAAGTTAAACGGAGGCTACATACATTATACCTCCAAACTACGACACCTTACACTTTTGACATTTAATAGTTTCTATGCTAGATAGCTTAGCACTTAACACATTTTCGTTTCAAGCTAGACTTGTTTCATAAAGGTTAACTTAATAACTTGCAAATTAAACGAATTGTCCTATTCAAATTGCAGTATTATGTACAGATACAAAGCAAAGACACGAGGGACACATCGCATGTAACAACAAAGGGGTCGTGTTCGAAGGACTGACGTCGACTACTAATGCTAAATTAACCACACCAATCAATGCAACGACCGAAATGAGACCTTCAGAGTGGGATGTTCAATAACACATCACACAATTTAAGGCAACGACTGAAAGAGGGACTTGAGAGTGATACCAAGAATCAACACACATGCCTATATGTGACTGATTATAGCCTAAGTGCAACGATGAGTTTCACATTGCCGTATGGGGACCATGAAAGGGGTGCAGAGTGACCATCCATTGACTGATCCCAACCTACTTCCCAATTGGAAGGGGATAAGAGTATTCAAAGTGACTACAGTCTGACGTCTCACAGCCCAACATCGATTCTCAGAGCTTGGATGGGAGAGCAGAAACTAGTACGAGTTGAGTACCAACAAATTGTTTTGCACCCAACTCTGACCCATGATTTGACGATGGAGCATGAATCCACAGAGGGCATGGATTTGGGTTCTACTACTCAGCCAAACCCCCATTGCTGGGAGCACGACGAGCCTCGAACAACATAGCTCGACCACCCGACTACTCCATGCACATTTCCAACACCTTAAAGTTTCGTAGGATCTCAAACTACAGCCAAAAATGATGACCTCAATGGAACCGAGCATGAAGAACGAACTCGACAAGAGTGTGATGACTATTTTGGACTATGATGAAACATAAACAAAGGGGATTGGCCTAACTTGCTCGAATGATAAGAGTAACTATGTTCACTAGCGCTCGATGAGCCGATCCTCATTTTCTGACTAAAGTGAAGGAACGATGCCTAGGCAAATGAGATTCGACTGTTTGCGTGTTCAACTTTAACTCTCGCCGACTCAAGAGAAAGTACAAAACGACTTGGGTTGGCTAAGATCGCCAAACCCGCAACTCTAACCTGAAACAACGACGAAATGTATAAAGGCTTAAGGACTGGACACCCGACTGAGTTAGCTCGACCCCTACTGACACTGGGGGCATCAGCATTGGCTTTGTTTATTCCCCACCGACGACGTAGGCATGAGCGTCAGTTTACAGACTGACTTTAAATGCGTCCTTGACTTGACACGTGATTCAAATGATATATACTATACCTTCGGACCCTGACATGATTTTGCTTACTCACACATTCAAGAGAGTCTACTTATGTGTTCGACATGACTGGACTCACTCATTCTAGCGAGACTGCTTATGAGTTCGACATTACATGACCTTACACTTGACTATGTCCTCGACTTGCATAAAAAGATGACACCATTTGGCGAAGAATCTTCATGAACGACCATGTGCAGAAGCCAGCGGCCTAGCTTGACTTATGATGATATCATTCGACCTCTTGACTCGATGAGGCGTAAGTGATTACTTGTTCATCTCAACTACTCTAGCCTTGAACTTTGGCTCGATAGGTACCACAGATGGTGGAGTAATGCATGACATGCTGTTCGCACAGAGAAAAGAAAAAAGAATTCAAGCTTCAGGACTACTCCTAAAGACATGACAACTCGACATTGCTTTCCCGAAGATGAATGATATTCCAAAGAGATGCATTTCGACTTACTCAAAGTACATCCTGTCCGCCACACGATGTACTTCAGGGGGGCAAAGTGTTGACCCGCCTTTTGGCAAGGCCGTCAACCCATGGACCCATCACAGGATCACTCAAGACTCGATCAAGGCCTGGACAAGCCCATACATTTTTGGCCCGAGGCTCCTTGGCTCGAGGGATCTCGGATAGAAGCACTTCATCCCTATAGACCTAGGCTAGGTGGTCATGAGATCAGCTTACACTACAACAATGACTTGGTCATGAGATATATTTCATAGCCTATTTACTTGGTCCAACTACCTATTCTAAAGCCTATAAACTCGGATCTAACTACATTTATGATGCCACATATTGAAGGGAACTTCTCCACGTAATCAAGACTTAGCTCCATTATTTGTCATTCACATGGATCAACTGACACATGGAACCTCCAATTATTGAAGCCTACTGCCTATAAATACACCAAGCAATACAACAAAGAGGGGATCTTCTTCTTCAGCTCAGATTAGAGCATAACTCTTTGGCCCACGCATGACTCAATCATGGCTTCCAACCACTTTCATCACGAAATACTTGTTGTATTCCTCAAAAACGATTATGTAATAGAGATCTTGACAATCTCATTCATTGTATCTCCGACTTTATGACATTATTATGAGATTATAAAGTAGACGTAGGCTCGTTAACGCCGAACCACTATAAAAACGTTGTTGTCTTGCTTTTTCTCGCTTTTTCTGATATTTCTTCATATATCATGCTCAAATTCGACTTTTGGCCGTTGGTGACCACTTTTTGGCATCAACATTAGTCATGTCCAATTCAATTTTTAAAATATTCGCTATGGAAATCGTTATTGAAATATAATGTATGTTAATTAATTTGAAAGGTTTTATATATAATTTGGATATTGTTTAACCAGAAAATGTTAATATTGAGTTGTATATTCTATATTATTTATATTTGAAGTTGTTTATATTATTATGTTTGAATATTTATGATTATAATAATTTATTATTATTTAATTGAATTATTTTAGAATTTTATAATAATTAATCGATATTTTGTAAGCCCTAGAAATAGCAAATTTTCAAACGACCTCCGTTTGCGATAAAATGAATTATGTTGGATCCGGAATGTCAAAACGAAGCATGCTGCAAATTTTGGGGCCAAAAGGAGTTAATATATGAGCGTACGGAATTTAATTGTAAACCAACAAATAATTTAAATTGTAAAATATCGTCGTTTTCCAAACGGAGTCAGATTTCAACCAAACAAATTATATTGGATCCATCTTAGTAAATTATTGTTATGTTTCAAATTTGGTAGCAATCCAATTGTCCATGTGATCGTGGCAGCGTCAAACGCACTTGTTTTTATTTAATCGTTTATTTTGTTTTGGCTAATTTAGACAGGGGTAACTTCAGAGGAATAAACGATTAGCCAAATAAACTTCGATTTCAACGACATAAATTTCATTGGATCCATAAGGAAATGGTTTAGTAGAATTTCAAAGTTTCAAGTTGACTGGATTTATTATGTGATCATAGGAAATTTAAACGAATGTTTTTCGCCTATGATTTATGAAGAACTTTTCACGGACGACCTTTGAATTTAACGAAACTTGTTCCATCATGTCTGAAATGTCCTTTTATGCTAGAACGCAAATTTTCAATTTGATTGGATGTCTTTTGTAGATGTTTATGCGCGTTATTTAGCGATAAAGTTTCATTTAATATTATAATAATAATTGATGCCCTATATAAAAAGTCCATAAGTAGTCAACACCCTTTTCTCTTGGTCAACCCCCTTAGCAGCCACCACCCTAAGTAATGAACGGCTGATACTCCAAATTTCCTCCTTCAAAATTCGCTCCATCCTCACCTCCTTTTTGAAAACTCTAAACTACAAACTTGTTCATCTACACAAGATCTATCATATAAACGGCATCGACGAGTTTTAGTTGATTACACTGGTCGGAATTGTGCCATAAAGGCAGTGTCATTCGTGGTCGTTAGATGGAAAGGGATGTCATCGGGTGTCCCTTCATCTGGAGCGGCTGCTGAGTGGGGAGGCGCATTACCTGAGAAAGTCAGATCGAGCTCCGATCGTGGGTACGAGGAGTAGACGGTTGTCAAAGAAGTCGTGGTTTGTTTCGTTTCAAAGTCGAGAACGAACTGGAAGGATTAGATGTTGGGTATGTTACAAAAGGGGTCGGAAGATATAAATTATTTTATGTAATTAGTAACCTAATTAGTTAATTAACGAAGTTATTATTTAAACTAAAGATCATACAGATTAAAACATGGAATTGCTGCAAGAATGCACGAACCAAAATGGATCAAAGCACAACAGTACGAAGCAAAAGAAATGTATGTCAGCCGTATTTATTAAAATGTAATTTAGATGCTATACTCGTTAAGATCAATTAATTGTTTAATTAAATTTATAAACTGATTTGTTATTTAAAATTTTAATTCGGGATTTTTAGTTGGCCAGTTAATTATTAAACACAGTAATATGTTTTATAAACTATAATAAAGAAATTAATTTTTATAATTAATATCGATTGAGGAAATTAATAATTTAATTAAATCGTATTGTTTATAAAATCAATAACCAGTCCATATATTAACAGAATTGGACGATTCAGGATATGTTGGAACTGTAATATCGAGATCTACGCAATGGAACTAATCTGGGCAGAAACGGGGAAGACAAGAATTTACAGATAAATTAAACAACTGTTTAATTTAATTGTAACCGAACGATTTTAGAAATAAACGGAATCAAGGTGAGTTAAATTCGCTCAGTTCTTCCCACTTATATTTTATATAATTCGGGTTTTATAATTGTGTGCTTTGGTTGCTAATGGTTGACTGTTTGTTAACTTTATGTTCATATGTTGACTTAACTGATGAAATTAATCCGTCATTTAATTTCAGTGAAATACCAAATCGTATTTTTGTGGTTGGATCCAATGGAGGTAACTTACCTTGTTAGTCACGTTTATTAAATAAACGTGTTCAATTGTTTGAATTGTTTTGTTAATTGGTTGATGTTAAATAATCATTATTTACTGTTATAGAAATTATCCGTTAAATTGAATTGAATGAAGTTATGTGAGATAATATATTTTAATACAGGGAAGAACAGGTTCGAGGGATCCAACTGGATTCCTCAAATATGTTAGATGTTATTTATTTTTAGATTATCATTATATGAACTCTTCTGATTGGATGATTGATTTGGTTGTGGGCTGTTGACACGAAATTCAATAATTGTTTTGTTTAAACAATCAAGCAGAATTGGTTGAGTAATTGGCAGTATATAGCCTATAAATCAATCGTTTTATAAATATCAATTTACCGTTAAGTGAATCGACGGAAATGAAGTTATAAAATTTATTTTATAACTAAAGATAGATTTTTAAATCTATTATTTTGAATAAAAGAAAATAAATTATTATTTAAATTTATAAGGGAGTATTAAATGATTTTATAAAGCAAATGGCTTATGTTAATAAGATTTTATTAGCAAGAGAGTAGAAAATTAACCTAACGGTTAAGAGTTGGATAATTGTTTATAAGAAACAATTAAATGAAATTATTTAAATTAATTATTTTGAAGGAAAGACTAGTTGGAATTGGTTCACGAGATAACTTTGTTTCGAGTTGACTAAGTCGACCGTTTTAACTGGAAATTGATTATTAAATTAGTTTGTTTTGAGTTAATCTAATGAAATAGCTTAACAAATATTTGTTAAATTTTAATAAGATCTTAAAAAGAAAATTATCATTTATTTCGTTATTAAATAAGTAAACGACTTCTACAGTAGTTAATTATTGAAGTAAATTATTATTTTAATTAATAATAATTTAAGGGATTACTTTCTGAATGAAATTCATTTTAAAAAGTAATCGCAGTTGACATGGAATCTAATTGAATTATGAAAGGAGTTTATGGACGGGTTATATATTAAAACCCAAGCTTTTATAACAAAGTTATAAAAGGGATTCTAAGCTGATACGATAGCTTAAAATAGATGTTTTGTTTAATATTTGAATTAAGTAAAAGGAAATTGAGAACATAAGGGTTTATACTAAACCCGAGTTTTGGAAACAAGGTTTATAAAAAGAGATGTGAGGTCAAAGCAGTAATAATAATCGGGTTATAAAATAAATTCTTTGGAAGAAGTTAAAGTTAAGAAATGATTTTTACTAAGAAATTATTTATTCAACAGATTAAGTAATACTAAGTTATATTTAAAAAGTGATATTTTCAAAAGTAAGAAGTCTTATAAACCATATTTTTAATAAAGGTTTAATGAGATTTGGCTTGATATTAGGATAATTATCGATTTGTGAATTACAACTCATATCTATTTTAAGATAAGAACATTACTGATCAAGACCTGAGAGGTAAATAAATTCCCCAACTTGAATGACTTCAGGATTATCCGAGGATGGTATTAGTTTGTAATGGAAAGATGTTAAGAATAATTTATTATTTCCATATGAGAAATAATCACGCAACTTAACTGCAAGTTTAGAGAATATATATAATGAGATTTCCAAAGTAATGGAAATGGGAAGATTTGAGATTGTATATATATAAAGCTTTCTAAGGTAAAGGAAATAAAAGGAGAATGTGTGAAATTATAACGGTATTTTCGAGATAAAATGGAAATGAAGTGGAGTTTGGAATGGGTGTTTTCTATAAGAATAGGGGTTGATTATTGTTTTCAAGTAATACAATAAAATATTTTGTAACTTTATTTCACAAATGATAAGATGAATTTATTTTTCCAATTTTAGCAAATGTTTGAAATGATTGTAGTATAGGATTTTTCTAAGTATTAAATTTAAAGGGTTGAGAATAACATTATGTTACATAAGATGTAAAAGCTATGCTCGAGATATATAAAGATTTAGAAGTTTAATTAACCATTAATAAATTCTTATTAAAAAGGCCAAGTAATGCTGAGTACTGGACCAATAAACTCAATTTATTTTCATGATTTTTATTTGATATTAAAATAATCGACTATCAAATCTGATCCATACAATTGTTGGTATGAAAAAACTGGGATCGAATCTATATTTGAAAACCATTCCGAACATGCAAATACATGAAGATGAAGATTGAAGACAGAGTAATTGAAGACTGTGGATCTTCATAAGCGGAAGGACTACTTGTTGAAATTCTCTGGCATGCATCTAGAGTTATTTGATTCGAGATTCTTTCGTGGTTGAATTCTATCGATTGCATGGATTACTCGCTACAGATCCATAGGGTGATTCCTAGGATGTGGTAGGAGGGTGCCTTCGGATCATCTTGTTCCTGGATGACTTGTATTGATGAGTGTCTAACAAAGTATTTCCAAAGTATCACGTACATTGATTATGCAAACGTATTTATTTTGGTGGTGGAGGAATTCATTCTTCTTGCTTAAACACCCAAAGTATTTTTGTGGAAGTTAATTAGTTATATCTAGCGGATCTGACGATGTGGCATTCAAACTGGATGGAGATGTGCTGTTCTAAAGGGTAAGCTTAACCTCAAGCCTCATCAATCGGGAAGTGACACAAAATCAGGTAGGTTGCATGGCTATGTGGGTCGCACCCATCAAAAGGTTATATCATTAACTAATCTGGAGAAACCAAATGCCTTCTATTGTCCCTTTTTTATTATTGTGTGTTTGTTATCGGTTCAGTTAGCTGGCCCCCAACCGGGGTAATGATATATTTGGTACTCTCAGAAGAAGTGAGGATCGGTCATGTTTAGTCTCGGTTGCAAGATGTTCTTGTTGAACCCCAATGTATTCATCTCTAGGGGTACATCATCGGGAAGGTGGTCTCATACCTTGCCAGGAAATCCATTCTCCAATAAGCACTCGCAATTTTGATTATATACTACGTATGTAGAGTGTGAGATGCAAGCGTTCTGCTAGATTGATATTTATTTGTATTAAGACACTATCATAATATCAAAAAGATATTGATTTCAAAAACGTTTTGGGATATCATAAGAATTTGACTTTAAAATCAAGTTGGATGATACCTTTAAACTTAATGTATTTTTCTTACTCTGGTTCACCAGACAGATCCAGCGTGTAAGGCTTGGGTTAGACCGGGTTTTACATGTTCAGGTTGTCGGATACTATGAAGAGACAAGTTGAAATAGTTCAGACGTATGATATTATATAATATTTTTCCGCTGTGTGTGTTATATATGAGGACAGGTTGTTATAATTGTCCAGATGTGTTGATGTACTCTGATGATTGTAAGTATTTTTTTCAAGTTCTCAGTAAAGACTTATTTCTATATTATATTTTGTTCCGCTACGATGTGAGACTCTGTGTTGTGTTGTTTCTTGTTCTTCTTCTTCTATTCTAATATTTCTTTCTTTCTTATCTCACCCTCTAATTTCTTTCTATAAACGATCCAGTATTCTCGATGCTTGAATTGTCGACATGGTGTTTTGTGTCGATTTTCGGGGTTGAAAATCCCTATTCATTACACTATCGTTAATCAACACAAGGACATTGCGACACCTCCATAACCAATTTAACAACATAACATGAGGATTTCATGTATAAATTCATACATAGAACACAAGGACATTACATATAAACAATTCTCTTCTTTCTTAAACATGTACTGATTCATGTAATCTATCAGTATAAATAATAGAGTATAGAGTGGATATAGGCAAGGATTTTGCCAAACCACTATAAAAATATCGCATGTCCCTATGTTATTTACTGCATTTACATTCTGTGATCTATGCTTGTAAGGATTTCACACCGAGTTGGGTGTTAATACCATTTTTCAGTCTAACACTCTGGCAAGCCAGGAAGGGGGAATGCTATAACTTCAACTTCTAGCTTAGAAGAAAATAGATTGTTTGGATTTTGGCCCAATGATCGAAAGGAGGAAAGGCAGAACCTTCTCTCATGTAGAGGATGTTAGCACAAAAGGCACATGAAACGAGGCAAGCCAGGTGGCTTCTTCTCGCGGAGATCCATTAACATACCTTATTAGAGGGAAGATATATGGTGTCCTTACCGAATTGATAAATCATATGGCACAGCAAGATGAACTCCTTCAGAAACAACAGGAAATGATGAACGAAATCTTCACTCTAATGGATGGCAGGCCGAGCACCAATCATCAATCCACTAGAGATCATATCGTTGGAGTGCAAACGGAAACTGCCATGGCTCGAGCAGCCAACTGGGTCGGGTCAAGAAGGAACCCAATTCAGACAGAAGGCAGTCGACTTCCTCCCAGTAGCATGCAGCATGCGATAGAAACTCTTAATGTTTTAGATGAAAATGTTGGCGTTGCTATTATCGCTACAAAATCAAATCAAGCTCGACCAACCTCTTCTTTGATCCGCGTGAACTTCACAACACCAGAATTCAATCAACATTAGCATGAAGCGCCTCAGTTCAATGCACATGGAGCAACCCGGGGTCAATTCCGACCCACAAGCAGAAGCTCCACATACATTTCCTCCTCTCGAACTCAACGTTTGGGGCATCACCACAGGATTGGACAACTGGCAACAGTTGTTGTCTGATGGAGATCACATTACTAACATGATTCGATGCTTCATGAGAGGCAACATTCAGGATGATGTGGATAACGTCAATCGCAATCCATTCATATGGGAAATCAGGAATTCCCACAAACCTCTAGACTTTAAACTTCTAGTTTTGGAACTAGACAATGGCAGGACAAATCCTACCGTGCATCTAATGCGCTATATGCACCACATGGAAGTTTTGTCGATGTCAAGCAATGTCATGGACAAATGATTCTCCCTCTATTTGACTAGCATAGTTGTTATGTGGTTTTGGCAGTTGGAATCCGAATCGATCAATAGCTGGAAAGTGTTGGTCGCTTTCTTCATTGAACAGTTTTGGGTCCACATTTCTCGACCCAAGAATGTCATGTCACTTACTTCAATCAAACAATAATCCGGTGAGACCCTGCGCTCATTCCTGGAAAGACTTAACACCGTAGTGGCATCGGCAGATCGACGTGAACTGTCTATCGTATTAATGGCAGCGGTATCCGACATTTCGGACAAGTTGGATTTCAAAGTTTCATAGCACCGATATCCACCGGGAGATCTTGCTAAATTCTACTTCGAAGTAGACAGATTTATGTTGGAAGAAGATGCGAACTCCGAGAAAGACATTCTGGATGTTAACATGATCAAGGATGGAGAGCCATCCAACTTTGGAAAAATCAATGATAGGGCCAAAGGAAAAGCCGCTGCTAAGAGTGATCGTAACGCTCTGCCTTGGAGAGCGCCCAGATGCGACAAATACACTAAACTCGGTTCTTCATTGATTGACATCTACATGAATACAAGAGATGTTGTCTCCTACCAAAAGCCTCTCAAGTGGGAACCAACGCTATGAGAACGTGATTTCGGAAAACATTGCAGATTTCATGACATGGACAGTCATAACACCAATGACTGCAGGCATTTACGAGACTTGATTAAGGAGCGAGATAGACATGGAGAACTATCAAAGTATTTCAAACAACCAACAATGCCTACACCTGCGCTACCACTTCCTACTCTGCGAAAAGCGAATGATCTCGGACCGAGCACTCGCAGGATTGCCATCAGCTGATCCAGATTAGATCACCTTGCATTTTATACATTTCTTAGGACTTAAGATATGTTTATGTTTACTTTCTTTTTTAGTTACCTGAATGGTTAAGTTGAAGCACACACTTGTAGGATTAGGATGTAATCACTAGGCATGCTCTGGATTCAATGATAAGCCAAACATGATTTGTTTGTTATTGCATTTGAATTTAATAACATGAACTTTTCAAGCATGGATTATGTTTGGCACCTTAAGTATCTTGCCAAGATGTGGCAAGATTATCAATCTTAACTTAAGTATGGCTTATACTTACCTCGGAACTCTAGGTATAGATTATGCCTAGGGAAGGGCTATCTTGTCAGGCTATGGCAAGTATAGCTCTATCTCGAAATGAGTATGGTTTGTACTCAGTTGAATTCCTCGGTATGGATTATACTCAGGGACGTCAAATCGTCTTGCCAGGATATGACAAACGAACCCAATAAACATCGAGTATGGATTATGCTTTGTTTGAACTTCCAAGTATGGATTATGCCTAGAGGGTTAGGTCCCTCGGCAGGACTTAGAAGGATGGTTCAAACATCCCTCGATTATGGTTTATGCTCAAATGGATGCTCAAGCATGTTTTTGATCGAAAAGTTTAATCAGTGTTGTCAGGATTTGACACATTTATTTTCCCTTTTTTCTTTGTAGATATGGATTATACTTGCAGCTGGAGAGCAAGGCGTGGCTCTGGTTTTCTTGGATTTCTGGCCTTAATACGATTCTGAGCAATAGTCAGCCTTCTAGCCTTATCCGGCGGGATCGTGGCATTCTGGATTTCTTTTATCCATAACACATCTTTCACCAGAAAGATATGTTTGAACGGGCAAAATGTTGACTCGCCTTTTGGTAAGGCCGTCACAACTCGAATTCTATCAGGAGAATAACTCAGGACTTGAGTACAAACTTGCATTAATTGGCACTCACTTAGATGAAGTGACGAAATGTTGGAAACCTCAACTCTGCATGCGCATGGAATTGGATCGGGTCGACCAACATGGCTTGAATCCACTTCATCAACTTAGCATTCCATCAGTTCGAACAAGCGTGTTAAATCATTGGATCGGGTCGAATCGTTGGATCGGGTTGAACTTGACCTGCATCCTCACGAAAGCTTGCAACTCACGTTAACATCATTGGTCCCTACTGAAGGAATCACCACCGAGGCAGTTGCCATGCATTGGTTTGGACCTATTCTCTAGGCTTGTAACTTGAATCGAGTTACACGTGGCTTCACACGACTCGAAGACCACTTCCCCACTCCTCCCACTTCGGCTCCGCACTTCATTGGATGAGCTCCACATGGCATTCAACCCGAGCCCATGAACGGACAATAAATACATAACTTCACCACATTTTAAAGGGATCTTTTGGCCACTCTTCTTCATGGATTCTTCCATTAATCAACGCAAGGACATTGCGACACCGCCATAGCCAATTCCACTGCATAACAAGAAGATTTCATGTATGAATTCATATGTAGACATAAGGATTTTATGTATAACAATTCTCTTTATCTTCTTTCTTACACATGTACTGATTCCTGTAAGCTATCATTATAAATAATAGATTATAAAGTGGACGTAGGCAAGGATTTTCCCAAACCACCATAAAAATATCGCGTGTCCCTATGTTATTTACTTCATTTACATTATGTGATCTGTGTTTGTAAGGATTTCACACTGCATTGGGTGTCAGTACCATTTTTCGGTCTAAGAGATTTCGGTAGTTTTGAAATTTCGATTATGGAAAAAAATAGTGTTTTAAAATATAGTTTTATGACGATATGGTTATAAAATTTTAATTTATTTGTGTTTCAGAGTTGCTGGGCTTTGTGTGATTTTAATAAATATAATCCGATTGGTAGAAGGGAATTGGAAATAATAAGGAATATGCCACTAAACTTAAAAATAATAAATACATATTCCTTGTGATTTTTAGTATCCCTCTCTTTTTATTTATACCGGATGGTTTATTAAGATCATCACAATTAATCCTCGAGATTTTAAAATTCCAACAATTTTGAATGCGAAAAGGTTTTTCAGTTTGTAACATAAACTGAAATATAAATAATAGTAGTAGTAGTAATAAATTAAATTTACAAAAACAAAACTGTTAGTTTTGTAATAAATTCCATTTTTGAAAAGTTTTAAATTTTCCTTTGAAAAAGTTAAGGAAAATCTTTCATCCTTATTTTTTGGGTATTTGGTTTTGAATTGTTTAATTTCATGTCAGCTAGTTAAGGGGAAAATCTATTTTAAATTTTTATTTCAGATTTCTAGCTTATTTTCTAGCCTAAATTCATTTGTTGTGTGGTCACAACATTATTGTTGAGACTACTTTAAATCCTTGAAGTTGATTCATAGTTTTGACTGCGGTCTATGGTATCGCCATAATGAGGATAATAATTTTTCGGATCGCGCCAAATCTTAAAAGATGACAATGGATGATAAATATTTCAATCCAGCCTAATAAGGTCAAGGTTCAACCTTTGCTAAAATTCCATTTGACATTCGGCCGTTTAGCATTATACCTAGAGTAGTCAACTTGTTGATTGGTTTTGGTACAACTTAGACCTAGGACTTAACCGTGAAAGTTGCGTCAAAATCACCCCCACTTAACTTCTTTCGTCCTTCCTTCCTCATCTAGCCGAACGATACTATTATCCTTCTTCTCTTTCTTTGTTGCCACCTCATCTCCTCTTTTTTCCGCAGTTGTTTGCGCACTAGATCTCACCCCACTAGCACTCCAAAATCTAACTTCTTCTCTTTGGTCATTTCTTAGTCCGTAATACCTACTTGTACTACCTGGTCTTTATAATACCATTTATGTATCATCCTTAGGGAGAGATTATTTGGTTGGATTGGGATGAGCAAAAATTGTCTTAATGCCTCTAGGACTAAGAAAATTTGTCAAGACGTTTGGACCTGCACTGGCCAGTTGCTTTAAGATCTTAGAATAGGATTGTTGTTTGTGCTACATCCATCTTTGCTATACTTGTTGGAATTGATTCCGATGAAAGCGATTATCGTTTCGGAGATGAAGATTAAACTATCTTTGGATGGCTTTTGCGAGGAGAATGTCGATGAGATTTTAGAGGCATCAGGGTTGTACGCAAACTTGTATGGTCTTTGGTTTGACTGGCTTTAGAGATCTTGCAACATATCTCTTTATCTTAATGTCGGATTTTGTGTTCGGAGATCTATGTCGAAACTATCCATGTTGATGTGTGACTCATTTAACACATCATCCCAATGATGGTAAGTTATGACTAGATTTGTCTCATGATGTGAAAATTAATCTTTTGCTTAATCGATGGTGTAACCGTCATTTCATGCCACATCATATCTGATTTAGCTTGTTGTTTTGTTGTCTTCCTTGTGTTTTCCCTTCCCAGCATTTGGATATTGGCTTTGTGGAAATTCGTGCTTGTAACTGTTAGTGTTTATTGCCTTTCAAATCCCATGAAGAGATTTCTATGTTTGGAAATTTTTATTCATTCACGCATGCCTGTTTGAATGAAATCTTGTTTCTCTTATCTAACTAATAGTTGTCCTAGAGTTGGAAAAAATAGAATTTTGTGTTAGATAAATTTTAACAAAGGACCGGTTTTGCATTGTTTTCGTCATGGGCATAAATAAATCACTGTTTCTTGTTAAGCTAAAATTTATCGTGTTCTTTTGTGTGTGATTTAAGTTTCCATATTTTTGCATGATTGACCTCCTTATTCGCCAACATGTGACTTAAATCATTTACGTTTTAGCAAAATACATTTTTGAAACTTTTGGAAAATGTTGTTGAAAAAGTAACTTTTATCATTTATGCTTTTACTGAATTACTTTCTTCTAGTTCGATTAATGTGAAAATGCAGAATTTGGGTATGGAAGTTATACATGTGTATAAAACGAATGTTTTACAATAAGATAGACTGGTTGAAAGGCGCAAAGTGCACATTACCAAAAAAAAAAAAAAAAAAAAAATCATACTAATCTCATATGGAAAGTGAAATGGTATTGAAAGGAGATTTTCAAAATAAATATAAGAAATTTTAAAGTGGAAATTTATTTTTATGAACAATTTCGATTTTCTGTCATATGAACAAGGCAGGGAAGATTTTTGGATGGTCTATATGCGCATTTTAGGGGTGCAAAAGAACCGATGACGTGATAAAATGTTAACAAGGAAATTGTTGTTTTCGCCTTAGAAATATTGTTTACATACCTTGTCAGCGATGCGCGTGATCTACTAATCAACTCGTTTTACATTTTAGAGCTTGCTTTAAGCCTCTTTTATAGTCTATAAATGGAAATTTTTGGATTATTTTGGGTAACTAAGGTGAAAATTCACCTGTACGGCCGAAAATGCAATATTTATAAGTGGAGGAAACGTTAAAATTCTTCATTTTGATTTCCTTTTTCCGGTTTAGGAGTAAAAATATAGGAAGCGATTAAATGCATTTACATTTTGAATGGTAGGGTTTGAACGAAAAATTAGTTGCTTCACACTTTTATTTGTAATCGTGTGAAGGTTATGGATGAAAAAGAGTTTTTAAAATTTGCATTCATATAGAACTGATAGTATATTTAGGATGTTTTGCATCATGTTTCCAAAAGTGTTTAAAAATTGAAAGTATAGATGTAGCAAGATCCGACTTAGAATCATTTTGCATACATGTTTTATGGTTGAAATGCATTATGTACACTATGCACATGCGCACAAGTGGATGAACACAAATTTATTGTACATTATATGATAAGTAGGTGTCAGAATTTCGGGATGAAATTCCTTTTAAGGGAGAAGAATATAACAACCCAGAATCTTGACAATAAATTCCTTATTTAATTACACCTCAAAAATAGGAATTTCTGCAAATAATGGAATTTGACCATGAAACTTTAGCCGTTGCGTTCATCTCGGAATTCTGGTCAACTTTCATGTCTGGAATTTTGCACATAGAGTACGTATGAAAAAGTTGCGGACAAAATATGAAAAACGCACGAAAATAAATAAACATGATAAATATAATATTCATTTCCTTTTATAACCCGCCTTCGCAGGGGGGATTGACTCAAGGGCGGTCGACACCCTTGTAAAAGTGGTCGACTGCTACAAGCCAAATCAACCCAGTGACTGCTAGGGTTAAAGGGATTTGTTTTATATATATTATTATATAATCGAGAAGATGTTAATCAAAATAAATCTAACGGTTCATGGCTAATTCCACTCCTATGAATAAAGGTATAAGACCTCATTCTTTTCCATACAAATCTGTAGGCAGCAGCGAAGCTCTGCCATTTCCTTTTCCCTTCCAATTAATTTCTTAATCTAAAATATATTCATATATAATCAATCAGATTTGAAAGGGATTACGATTGGAAAAGGGTACTGATGGCTAAGCTATTCTATATCAGATTCTCCCCTCTTTTCCTATATTCTTGCAAATCCGCAGATCCGAAAATATCCCATTTTCAAAATAATTGTAGATCTGCAAGAACTTGGGGATCGTAGGCTAAAAAATTATTCAGATCTCAAATTTGGATGCTTTCAGGTGAGTGGGAAATTTATATACAATCAATTAAATATAAATCATATAGATTTGAAAGGGATTATGAATGGAAAAGGGTACTGACGAATAAGCTATTCTATATCAGATTCTCCCCTCTTTTACTATTTTCTTGCAAATCTTCAAATCCGAAAGTATCCCATTTTCAAAATAATTATAGATCTGCTAGAATTTGGGGATTATTGGCAAAAAGATTATTCAGATCTCAAATTTGGATGCTTTCAGGTGAGTGGGAAATTTATATACAAAGTTACGATAACTTATTATCTCGTTTGTATTAGATCTTAAATCTATTCCTAACATTTATCAGGTGTGTTCATATATTGTTAACTCTAAAATGATGCTTATCAGATGTACTTATAAATGTTGTCAAAAATATGAAGTATATATTTGTTGTTTGGAATAATATTATTTGTAGGTTTACTAAATTATTAAATTATTGTCTGCAATTGCATTGTAGAAAATATTGTATTTATTGTAAAACACTGTAGATCTGGAAATCGGTCCTATAAACACTGTTAAGATGTAGTCTTATTTCAGATCTCTAGTTTTAGTGTTAAATGGTGAATTATGTAATCTTGATTAAAAAGATACAACGGTGAATTATGTAATTTTGATTAAAAAGACATAAGCCTATTTGTGTTCAATTTTGCTGGGGTTTAACTTAGTTATAGTGAATTGTGCCTTTTTGCTCTTTTTAAATAAAAAGACACCGTTTGAAACCAATTAGAAATATGTTAAATATTGAAAATGGAAAAAGTTGTGTAAATTCACAAATAAATATAAATATATGTATTTGTGCATAGTTTACATCAACTATTACAAAACATACATACATACATACATACATACATATATATATATATATTTCTTGAGGTTTGAAATATGTTTATTCCAATATACAGGTGTGGTTTACAATAATTGTAGTTAACAGTCATTTTATAAAACTTAGAACCTTATTTCAAGATTGAATACAAAAAGGAATGTTTGGTTATTAGTTGAACCAAATTATTAAACTTAACGCTAATAATAATAAAAGAAAATAAATACGTTAACTATGCTAAAATATAAATATATATACATTATCCGTCTGAATCTACGTAAATAATGAAATATGTATAATAATGAATGTTTGAATGTTTGAACGGATTTCATTTTATGGAATTATACATGTAAATGTAGCCCATAATAAATGAATATATTTAGGGTGACCTTTGTAGCAATTAGTATAATTGATTGCTATAAATGGAGCAATAGATAAATAATTAACTATTGTAATTGTAATTGATTTGGGGAAAATAAATTAAATTATGTAGTTAAGCCTAAAGGTTATAATTTCTAAGCTGTCTAGTATTAATGTTGTAAACCCATTTAGGAAAATTGAATTATAACCACATTAAGACACGAGGATAAGTTCAACTTATGGTAGAAGTTTGCCCGGAACCGCCCGGCATGTCCAAGATCCACAAGTGGCCAGCTTAATGTAAGGGGTCTAGTGCGTAAATATAACTGTACTAGGAAATGAGGTTAAGTTCAGCTGGTGGTAGAAGTTAGCCCGAAACCGCCCGACAAATCCAGCATCCACAAGTGGTCAACTTAATGTGAGAGGTCCGGTGCATAAATATGTGTGTGTGTATATATATATACACACACATATACAACAGATAATAAATCAATAAAATCAAATAATTAGAAATGTTTGTTGGGGTACAACCAATAGATATTTTGAGAATGATAAAATAGGTATATTACATTGTTGATTGATGTCTTAGGAAAATTATGACCGTTAGGGTCATAAATGACTTTAATTTTAATCACTGGAAATAAATGATAATTAAAGATAGATTGTTACCTTAGGAAAATATGACCGTTATGGTCATAAATGGAAATAACCTTATTAAATAGAAATAAACAGAGAATTAATGGGTATTGATTTTTGTTTAAAATGCTAAGTTCAATAGGCAAGATAATTAAATAAATATCATAGGCTAAAAGGGATATAACTTTCCTTGTTTATACCAATTAATCTAAAATTCATAATTAAAAGATAGAATGAACTTAGTAGGTAAATAATGCTAGTTATTTTTTACTATAGAAGCCCGTAACAACGAATAATCGTGTACGTATGATATTTTCGTGAAGAGAGACTAAACGGGAATAACTCAATAATTTAGCCTGCTTTGGGGTTAAGGTCTTAAGTGGTTGGATGCACCTATAAAAAGGTGTTAAGCTATTGTGTAGCCCACCTCCCAAATATGAAAGCATTAAAGGCTATTTGGGTGCGAACTTGATAATCTTTGCGTATAGTTCGCTTCCTTGGGTCTTAAGTGGCTTGGGTCAAGCAGTCCACCTAGGAGTAGGTCTTCCAGTATAGGGGTCTTAAATGATGTGTGTGAAGCCTACCCAAACATGGGAATTAAAAATGTCTGGTATGGTCATTCTATAGGACTACCTATCCTACGAGAAGTATTAAGCGACTAAGGAGATTATCTAATAAGGTCAGCTAGATGGTAAAACGAAACACCTCTCTCACCTTACATGGGATATGGGTTTTATATGCATGAATGATGGAAGCCTTAACTTGCAGGGCCTCGTAGCTAGTGCCCTCTAGTTTATATTAATGTTGAATAAGTCATCGAGAGGTATTGAGTGACCAACAGGTCTGCCTAGGGTCTTAAGCGATCAGGAGAATCCACCTTATCGGAGGCGTTAAGTAGTTAAGGATGTGCATGTGAATAAATAAACTCCGTAATTAGGAGTTCAACCTCGATTTAATAATTAGCTATGTCTGGTTTAAAGGCTTCATAAATTTAAGTAAAAATGTTATATCTTGTTATCGTATTTATTAGGAATGCTACCTTGGAAAGGGTAGTTAGAATCGTGTGTAAGTGTTTACATGGTTAGGCTGGATTTAGTAATTTCCTTGGTAGACATACATCTTGGTTTGAACCAAATGGGATACATCTATGTATTGTAATCTGTGTTATACGTTTCCTGTTCACTAGAATCTTGTTGTTTTGACCCTCTCCTCATTACAACCTCCCAGGTTTTCTAGAGATGGTTAGGTTTTCACATGTGTTTAAGTTTGGCTTTCGGTTTTTGTTCTCTCTCATGCTCGGTATTAGCAAAAGTGACTTACTTTGAAAAGGTAGTTACTTGAGTTAATATTAATCTATCCTATTTTGTTTCCGCTATGAGTCATTTTACCGTACTCATTTGCAGGAAACAGATTTATATGATGGTGTTCATGTTTCAATTTTAATCAAAATTTGGTCTCAAAAGAGTGTAGGATGTTATAAAATCACAAATAGGTGGAAACTAATATGCAAAATGGAAAGTAAATATTACTAATATGGATTAACATAAATCATTTATTGTATTTACATGAGATGGTAAAGAAATAAATGCAGGCATTAATTTTTTCGAAATAGATTGATTTACTTCCTATATTTGCTCATTTTGTTTCCATTGTAATTTGCCTTTACTATCTTCTTACCATATCCTGGTAAGATAATTGATGACTCACATATACTTCACTTGTTATATATTAGGTGTACACTTTATTGTAAACCCGTCCTAGCATGGAGCCAGTGATCTCCAAATGAAGCATCTCTTCTTATTAAGCCTAATTTGAGGTTTTAGTTATGAAAACTCTTATATTGTAATCTCTTATATCTCTCTCTTATGTGGAATAAAATCTATCATTTGGACTGGAAATACACTATCTTATTTATGATAGTAGAACCATTATAAGTATTATGTGTCTTTATTTTCTTCTTTACAGTTATTTACAATTTGTTTGGAGCAATAAAATAATTAATGTTAGATTAATTGATATTGAATTGGCAAATCTATATCCAGATTATGTTGCTTCCGCGTTTGTGCAACCTTATTTGCACAACATATTGGTATCAGAGCAATTTGTGCAACATTTTTCTTAACAAATTGGTATCAGAGCATCTGTGCAACATTTTTGCACAACAGATTAGTATCAGAGCCATGTTATTTGTTTAGATTGTGCATCAATGGCTTCAAGAAAGAGAGGCAAATTTGCTAGTAGTTATTCTACTACTATTTTAGGGGAAAAGAAAGAATTTGATGGAGAAGATTATGTTGAGAGTGAAGAGCGTTCCCATCTGGGAACTTTGACGTGATAAGGAGTTTACTGTATTGAAGGGATTATTGGATTTGGGAACTTTTGATCATGTTTCAGGCAGGGTTCTTCATGTTGATGATGCTCGAGGGATCCAAGGTGATCAGGAAAGGAGCTCAGGTCAAGTGATAGACGGGTATCAAGACAGAGATCATTGTGGTATTACAAACTTTTTTGACCCCTTGGTTTCTCGCGTGGTGCATCTCATGTGAAAGATACATCTTTTGCAGATGGCGGATTAAGTTTGCAATGATTTTAATTGATTTAAGTGGCAGAAGAGAGATTTTTTGTATTTACATAGATTTGTATTAGCCTTTTTTGTTGTTAATTGGCTTTAGTTTCTGGCTTTGTATTTAGATTGGTAATTGAGAGGATTTGTTGGCCTTAGTGGTATTAGTATTACTTTGGAACCTACCTTATTTGGATTTTGTATATTTGCAACATTCGTTGGCAAGCAAAGACGAAGTCTGAGCTTGTTAACATAGTATGAAGGGGGTAGCTTTGCTGGAACCCATTTGGTAAATATTCAGTTTTTCTCACTATGAGATTATGGATCAAGGTGGAGTTCTTTTTAGAAGTGTTTTATGTTGTGAAGAGAATTGATTCAAGATGGGATGTTGGAGATATGTGATTTGAATCAAGACGGAGCATTGAATTTGGTGATACAAAATCAACATTAAGTGGAAAAAAATACGCAAAATGGAGAGTAAATATTATTAATATGGATAAGAATAAATCATTTATCGCATCTGCATGAGATGACAAAGAAATAAATGCAGCCATTAATTTCTTCCATCTTTGCTAAGGAAAGAGATTGATTTACTTCCTATGTTTGCACATTCGGTTGCCAATGTAATTTGCCTCTATTATCTTCTTGCAATATCTTAGTAAGATAATTGATGGTTCACATATGTTTTACTGGCTATATATTGGGGGTAGACTTTATTGTAAACCCATCTTAGGATGGAGTCAGTGATCCCCAAATGGAGTGTCTCTTCTTGTTAAGCCTAATTTGAGGTTTTGGTTATGTAAACTCTTATATTATAATCTCTTGTATTTCTCTCTAATGTAGAATAAAATATCTCTCCATTGGACTATACGTACACTATCTTATTGATGATAATGGAACTAGTATAAATATTATGTGCCTTTATTTTCTTCTTTATAGTTGTTTACTATTTGTTTGAAGTAATAAAATAATTATTGTTAGATTCATTGATGTTCAATTGGCAAATGTAGATCCTGATTATGGTGCTTCCGCATTTGTGCAACCTTATTTGCACAACATATTAATGTCAGAGCAATTTGTGCAATATTTTGCTTAATAGATTGGTATCAGAGCATCTATGCAACATTTTCGCACAACAGGTGTCACACTTTTTTGTTATCGATGTGAACTACCGATAATGCCCTAAATATTATTTAATTTTAGTAACACTAAAAGTAGGATCTAATGAACATTTCATTTGCTAATTTAAAATGTCTCTCAGTAGATCTTTGTAACCCATAATATCGCTTGAAACTGAGATCTAACACATAGCTTGATTAAAAAATCACTTTTTTATATTGACTACTAGAAATCAAAGTGTCCCTCAATATATATTAATAAATCTCGATTTCCCTTAAAAGTATGATATAATAGTAAGATTTCTATACGAATTCAAAATATCTCATTATGCTTAAAGTTAGCATTTTACAAATAAGCGTCATTTATTAATTACGAATATAAATAATATTCAAACTAATAATAAAAAATTAGATATTGTAATTTATACATAAAAAATTAAATTAACTACACATGATTTCAACATAAAAGCATTATTAAATATTTGTATAAATTATTTTCATTTGGATAAATCAATCATAAGAAGAAAATATCTCATGCGTAGCACACGTCATTATTAGGCGCGAAGCGCGTGCCGTAACGCTTGTTCTTGGAATGAGGGATACATAATGTACAGTTGGGGTGGTAAAGGGTTGATACGTTATGTTTGAAACCAGTCCATCTGCCTTTGATTGAAACAACATTTTCATTTATAAAAGTGCTACTAATAGGCTGGTATCAGCAGTCTCAAGTCTATGGTTAGCCAAGTTGCTCTTAGACCCAATATAAGCATGAGCGACAAAAATTGATTATTACAACAACCCACAAATAGGCCCAATTAGCATATGGGCCAATAGCGTAACTATTGGGATTTGGCGGGTCAGCCTATTTTTCGGTCACTCCCCACCAGCCCAGTTACTCCCCTCCAGCCTACATCTCCCAACATAATAACATAGCTCAATTCAAGAAGCCAACCAACAGACCAATGAGTTTTCATGGACCGCCATAGCTTTTATTAATACCTACAGTTTTAGAATAAAATTTCCAGTTGAGGAATGCCATGCGCTACTCCAAATCATGAGGGGATTTTTTTGTTTCTAATGCAGAACATATTCTTTAGTAACAAAAAGCAAAAATGGTTTTTCTTTCCTTGTCGTGAAGTTCGTTTGCTTTTAGCAAGTCAAAAGGTTAAAATGATTTTTTTTTTTGAATTATATGTTAAATAGGAAAAAAAATTGAAACTGAATTTTGTTTGCTTCGGAAAAAAGAACCAAGTTTATAGCAAATAAAAAAAATTAGGAAACTGAATTCAAATTTTGCAATTTTGATAACTTAATTATTAAAATTTGAATCTGGAAATTCAAATTCTAAATTTAACCTTTTAAATTTGAAATTCTAAAACTTTCGACTTTTGAAAAATTTAAAGACAATTAAATTTAAATGATTCAGACTTCTGAATATTTGAATTTGAAATCAAACCTTTTAAATATTCAAATTTTTAGAAAAGGGGAAAAAATCCTAAAATCAAGGTACTATTGTGGAATATTAACATGTGGATTTAAGAAAGTATTCTGAATTCAAATTATGAAAATATAAACAAAGTCTATATTATTCTTTCTAAGCAAGTAAATGCTGCTTTTACCATTGGCTTATAATTTTACTTTGTTATCTGGAACATGCTATCTTAAAGATTAAAATAACATGACATTTAGATACTTCTTTTTGCCTGAGAATGAATATATATATATATATATATATATATATATATATATATATATATATATATATATATATATATATATAAGGGAGGATCCAGGGCATCCCTATTATTTGGCACCCCATTTGCCCCTTAATATTAGCCAAGTATTTAAATTAAAATAAGTTATTGGATAGAGAGAATTAGTGGGAAGAGAGAGAAACAGGGATGTGTGGTGGAAATCAGGGGGCTATAGGGGTGCTGCACTATTTTTGAGGTGCTCTTGATCCTACTCTCTCCCTCTCCCTCTCTCTCTCTCTCTATATATATATATACATACACACACACACACACACACACACATATATATATATATATATATATATATATATATATATATATACATATATCTTTTTGAATTTGTTCAGGAGGGAAACCGACCGGAGTCGTAAAACCATCTCTAGTGCACCTAGCCTGGTCCACGAGCACCACATAAGTGGCTGATCTGAGCGTATGCACAAGGTAAGCTCTTACCATGTCATTCGGGTTTCGAACTCACGCCACTATTACCATGATATAAGTCCTTAATCGTTGGGCTACTACTGCGGATATATATATATATATATATATATATATATATATATATATATATATATATATATGTATATATATATATACATACATACATACATACATACATACATATATATATATGTTTATCTGCTAAACTAGTAATAGGTTTTTGAGGAGCTATACATATAGGGTTACGGTTTGATGCTTGGACAAGCAATTCACTGATATGCCTCACTATGTTGGACAAGGAAGAGTACTGGGCTTCCAGCCTTCATGGATTTTACATGTTTATAGAAACATCTGGTCATGTTTGTGTCATGTTTTTACTTAGACTATTAGTGGACGAGTATATTTGCATTTAGGACCAGCCCTGGGCCTAGGCCCACTAGGCGGTAGCCTAGGGCCTCAAGGAACTACGGGCCTCAAAATTATTTATATGTTTTATATATATAACTTACAGGTTTTATGTTTCCCAAAAGTGTGCCCGGTTAGTTGTTGGTAAGATTGCAGAATATTTGGAAGACAATACGGGATCAAGTCCTGGCGGCCTCACCTGGTTATACTACACTTTGTGAGGCCTCCAAAATATTCTAGCAATATGTTTTTTTCTCGCTGTTGGCCTTTGACAACTCAGGGCTGAGCTTGTTTGCATTCTATTCTTAAAGTGGCTTCATTCAAAGATATATAAAATCAACCAACACATGTTACATTCGACTTTAGTTTTTGATGCTTTATGATTTAACTCCTTCATGCTTTTTAATGATTATAATCACAAAAAAAGCTAAGGGCTAGATTGTATATTGTGCTTGATAATATTTTTTTTCTTTGTTAGAAATGCCATAACATGAATCCATAAAAGCGTTACAACAAAAACTTTACGCTTAACACACATTGGTCCCCTGATATATTTTTTCATTGGTCCTCTAATTTATTATTAATTAAAAAGTAAATAAATCTAAATATTTTTAGGAGTGATTACCAACAAATCTTATTTCAAATTCAAACTAAACTAACCAAAATGAAGTGGTTCGGTTGTTTATTTAGTTTGACTAAAGATTGCTCATTCATAACTGTAATCTTTAAGGCTAGGCCTCATTCTCCCTTCAAAAATAGCCTAATTCTAAATCATTTATGAATGTAAAGGTTAAAATCACAAATAATAGCAAAATTGATGGAAGACCTAGGGTTTTGGGATCATTGTTTAATTAATATATCACTTAGCAACCATATTGGACATTCAACAGTAGTTCATCATCAATAACACTTATTTTATCAATATAAACATATACTAACACCACCATACATGTAATCACTAGCATCTGAAGTCAACAGCCGGAAACACATCAGCAGCAGCGCCTGAAAACAAACTGACTTTGCAATCTTCTTTTTTTGTAACTAGCCTTAAAGCATGCTTGCCTTAGTCTCTTTGTTTTCTCCTCCATTTTGATTCCAGGGTCTTTCTCCATTGATTTCTTCTCCTGCTCCAGTAACTCTATCGTTTTCTGCAGTTCTTCTCCTCCTTCTCCTTGCTTTCTTTCCAGTTCCTGCTTATGAACATGTATACGTTCAACAATAACTCTTTATATTTATGGACATTTCTGTGGATTCAGTAATCAACTAGCTACAACTGTTGTATTTACAGTCCATTAAGATCAATAACCTATACTGGAATATGAACAGACTGAAGAATGCGTAAAGCAAAACATTAAACTAAAAATAACCTGAACATTTTCTATGAGTTTTTGCAAGCTCTTCAATTTACGATAAGGCCATCGAGGAATTCCCAGTTCTCTGCACTTCTTCTTCAAATGAGTTAGGCCCATCTTCAATTCTTTTGCAGCTTTCGTAATTGGCATGTGAAAGTACTCCGATACTTGTTCGAATGATAAAAGAAATTCTACCTTGTAATCGCTACTGTTCTCCTTCATGAATATTTTCTTCTGATTTCCTCTTTCTTCTTTCGATTCTTTCTTCTGATCATCGACAGATACTGTGTTACCCAGCTTTGACATCCCTGTCTCAGCATTCAAGTCATTGAGAAGGATGTTGAACTCTGTCATTTTAATTTATTCAAATTAAAACTTGATTTGTAAAACAAAGGAAACTTAATACAAAGGTACAGAGTTATAATAATAGTATAATACCATTAGAAAGGTTAACAGAATCTAAAAGAGGGTCCAAACGATATCTCTGAGATAGAGGAATGGCATTTACTGTTCCATCTAAATCCAACACATGATCACTCCAACCACTAAATGATCCACGGCCAACCCAAAATTCAAAAACCAACAGATTAGAAATGTAATTTTATTATGGCATGACTTAAAAAAGAGACCGTCACCTGAAATGTAATTGAACATCATCAAATCCAGCGAGCTGCAGGTCATCAATATCATTCCAATAGCTATTATCCATGTCGTGTAATTGGTTACCCATGATCGGAAAAGGAATGGTTTCATATTTTTGACATGACATAGATATATATAGCCCACGCTTGCATTTTGTAAATGGGATCGGAGTTAATAATGACTCATAAAAAAGAGTAAATGCTAGAAGATGAAAAGTACTGGATCTTTCTATTATTATTATTTCAGTTTAATCAGAATAACTAGCTCTGGAAATCAATGCAAGATTTCAGTTTTAGAAGAAGAAAAAGAATCAGTTTCCATCAAAATTTATAGTTCAATATATATAATGGGGCATCTAACCTTTTAGTATACTAGCCTCCATCATTTCATCAAGGCACAGCTCCAGTAATCGGATTCAACCATTAACACTTCATCCAGTAGGAACATATTATTTTAAAATAGTTGACCTGATTCAACCATTACCATTTCATCAAGATGGAGAGCTCCAGTCGTTGCAGCAAGTACCAATATGAATAGACTTCACATAATAACCAGTCCCAAACAAAGAACCAATAAGCTTTAGCAAAGCATTTCATTTCATCATCTCAATCTAAGGCATACCATCAGACTTGTTCAACCTCAAATAAAGCTTTATCTCAAAGCTACGTCCATCCAGTACCACAGAAAACAGCAAGCACAACCAACTACAGCAGCTTTATCTGTAAACTCACCAGAGACATCAACAGATTCAGATGACTTCAGCCCTCCAGCCATCATCAAAAAAGGCCATCTAAATATCAACCTTCAATCAAGGCTGCGTCATGACAACAATTCTTTTACAACCAGATTAAATAAATTCATTGAATCCAGTTAATATCAAACACCTCACCATCTCCACCCAGTAGAAAATCAAAATAAAGAAAAGACAATAAAATTTCTAGTTCGGACAAGAACCATAAGAGGACCGTTGTACTCTAGCATAAAAAACCTTCACCAAATCGGATAACGCACAAACCAGAAAATCACCAATTAGGTATTGCAAAAAAATTATAATTAATCTGTTAGAGCATCTCTAACAGTGTGAGGAGATGCTCAAATAGGGATTTCTCCCATTGATTTCGTATCTCCCCACGCTTCAGCAGTAGGAGTTTGAGCGTGGGGAGGCGATGGAAATGGGAGAAATCCCCATTTAATTTTTTTGTGGCGATCCATAGACGGGGTTTTGAACCCCGTTTATCGTTTAAACGGTGTTTTGAAACCCGTTTAAACCATATATGGAGTTTTGAACCCCGTAAAACATTTTTTTTTTACACTAGTTCGGGGAACTGAAACCCGTTTAGTACATCTAAAAAAAAAAAAAAAATCGTTGTTCACTCCTGGAACAACGGTGCTTTCTCACTTTTTTTGCCTCCTCCCCACGCTCAAAATCCATCGACTGATGGAGATGCTCTTAGGGCTATACAGAAATTTTATCGAAAAGCTTGATTAAAAATTGTTACAAAAGGAGCAATTCCACAAACACCTCGTTGAACGAAGCCACTACAACCACGTGACGATGATTCAGAGCACAAGACTGAAGAGCTTGAGAAGGCGGTATTGGAACAAGAGGCTGACGCTAGAAAAGTCTAACTCAGCGTGCATGTGCATAGCTGTGTACGTGTACATGCTGCTGTTGAAAGGCCAAAACTATTATATATGGGCTTCCTGCATTTTATGGGTTAATTACTAATGTGTAAGCCACAAGTTGATACGTGGGCATTTGTTGTACGGACTACCGATGAAGGAAAAGAAACAAGAACTGCTGGAATTGAATAGTACTTAGAAAATTATGGTGCAATATGCTGAAGTAAGCAAGAATTGGTTGAAAAGATTATGAGGCTGTGATCGGGTGGAATACGGAGGAACAGGGGAAATGGAGACAGAACAATTGATGCCAGATCTTATGGTCTAGTATTGCAAATGAAAGACAGGTTGCATGAAAATAAGAGAAATGAAGAACAGAAATACATTGCAATAATGTTCATGAAGAGAACTGGAACTAAAAGCAAATTATAACCAGCTGCCAAAATAAAGCCGATTGTAGCCAGTTTTTTTTAGTGTGGTGCTAAAGGCACCCCAATATGTCTGTCTAATACCACAATTAAAAAATTAAAATCTATCAAATTTCATATGCTTCCTAATACCACGATTATCTCAATCTAATCTTTCACTCAGTCGTTCATTAACGAATTAATCACGTAAACCCTAGTTCCTGTGCTCTTGCCGCGACTTTTCCTGGTTTGAATTTTTTTCATCGAATTTTTTTTTTCGATTCATTTTTTTTCGATTCTTTTTTCTTCCTCATCTAAATCTTTTTTCCACCTAATACCACTATTCTTTTTCCCTGGTTTGAACCCAGATTCGAGTTTGGTGAAGAAATAGATGGGTGAACACATTGGTAGCAATAATCATGGCAATGATTATGAAAATACGGTTTGTTTTTTCATATTTATTGTTGTTGTGTACTTTTTATTATTAAAATTCTAAATTTAATGCCATTTTAACAATTTGTTGTAGGAAATGTACAATGCGTGTGGGTTTGAAAACATGGATGCAGATCTCAAAATTGATGATGTGGTTATAGATAATGCGGAGGTAAGCATGATACTACGATTTTCCAAATTGAACATTTTTATTATTTTAATTTTTTAATAATATTGTAGTTAATGGTGGATGAGTTAAATAAGAAAGAAAGAATGGATGTTTCAAATGGCGAGGATCAAAAATTTCTTTTGAGTAATGAATCAGCCATTGATGGAAATATAGAAATTGATATGACAAACAACTTCGTAACGGATGAAGTAAGAGTTGAAAATAAATAAGATGATTGAATTTTTTGTGTAATTAATTGACTCGTTGTTATTTTAATTTCAGGTTTTTGATTCTCGTAGCGACTTGATTCATTGGTGCAAAGTGCAAGCTAAAAAACTGAACACTGTTATAACAATTACGAAATCGGATAAATTGGCACCTGGGAGAAAACCTAGATTACAGTTAGGTTGTGAAAGAGGTGGCACGTATCGAACTCACCACTTCAAGCAGGAAGAGAAAAGTAGAAATTTGAAGCATCATCGAGATACTGCTACTAGAAAGTGTAATTGTCCGTTTTTGATCAAAGGAGTTTATATTGCAAAAAACAAATGGGAAGTTGTTGTACACAATGGGATACACAATCATGAGCTTTCGCATACTTTGGTTGGGCATCCATTTGCTGCGAGACTACTAGATGAAGAGAAAAAAAAATTAGTCGATATGACACTTGCAGGGGTGCAACCACGAGAGGTACTCACTACAATTAAAAATACATTTCCAGAGAATACATCTACATTGAAGACCATATATAATACAAAGTATAAGATGCAACTTTCAGCCATGGAATGTAGATCCGCGATGCACAACTAATGAAGGTTCTAGTAGAAAATCATTATGTATATTTTGATAGAGTGGATCCGTCTAGTGATTATTTGATTGATTTAATGTGGGCTCATCCTGAAAGTGCAAGTCTATGTAAATGTTTTTCATCGGTTTTATTACTCGATTGCACTTACAAAACAAACCGTTATAACATGTCATTATTGGAAATGGTTGGTATGACATCTACGGGTCTAACGTTTAGTATTGCTCATGTTTTTTTAGCACATGAAAGAGAAGAAAATTATGAATGGGCTCTATCAAAGCTTAAACATTTATACATGCTCGATAAACTACCGGAGGTGATAATCACGGATAGGGAATGGGCTTTAATTAATGGAGTGAAAAAAGTATTTCCCAAATCAAACTTGATGAAGTGTTTATGTCATATCGGCAACAATGTTACAACGAATTGCAAACCCGAATTTGAAACGAATGACATATTCGACACGTTCTTGTAAAGTTGGAAAAAAGTTCATGCACAAACGGAAGAAGAGTTTTGGATTGGTTGACGTGATCTCAAACATGATTGGAAAGAATTCCCAAAAAATTTGAACTATCTTGAAAAGGAATGGATTCCATATAAAGAGTATGTATGTATAGCTTGGACAGACAAGATTAAGCATAGATGCAATAGAACAACTACAAGAGCGGAATCTTCACATGCTCAGCTTAAAAAGCGTCTTGGTACATCAAAGGCATCATTTAATGTTGTTTGGTCAAAAATGAATAATATGTTGTGCATACAACATACACAAATTAAAGCATCATTTGAAAATAGTTTAGGAGCAACAAAAACCTCGTATCAAATCCCTTTGTTTCGAAATCTCCGTGGTAGAGTATCGTTTTATGCATTGGACTTAATTGTGAAAGAGTTAGCAAATGTAAAAGTTGTGAGTATAGAACCTTCAGCTTGTGACCATCTTAATCGAGTGATGTATGGTCTTCCATGTGCTCATGAAATGTTAGAATTTTACAACGATGGTCGTCCGTTGCCGTTGGACATGATAGACGAGCATTGGACGAAATTAAATTACATTCCGAAAGAGGAGGAGTCAACGGAGTTGCTTCATATTCCCGAATTCTTGTATTTCAAGAAGTTGTTTGATTCTTCTACTGAAGAAGAAAAAAAAATACTATTGTTGAAATTGAAAGAAATTGCCCTACCGTCAACAACTTCTACGTTAGAGCCAAAAACCACTCAACACAAAGGAAGACCAGCGGAGAAGAAAAACAAGTTAACTTCGAAGCAAAAGAAACAAGCTCAATCGACAAAATGAGAACCGTCATCCTTTGAATTAGCGACATCGATGGAAGAAAAACTATCTCAATCGAGTGTCACTAAGAAATTGACATTAAACATATATTGCAAAACTGCGAAGTTACAAAAATTAATTGCACGATAATCAGAACATTAAACAGACAAGTGCCGAACAGAATTTAAAAATGCACAGAATAACATCATAACATTAAAACAACAAATCTTGTTTGTACAACATAACATGACAACATCAAAACGTTAACAAAACATAGAATCTTAAGTTAACATGTTCGTACATCATATCAATACAAGTTCGAAGAGCAAAAGATAATAATAGTTCATATGCTAAACAGTCATAAGCCACGAGCTAATTCCTAGAATCATACACCCTTTTCTTTCGTTTTTCACGCTTGTTGCGCTCATTCAAAGCTTCCTCCAAAACGTCAACAGCTGCTTGGTCCATTTGTAATAAGTTTGCCACTCGTTTAGGCCGCGGAGCATTTAAATTTTGCTTGAGCATTTCTACTGCGGTCCTAGCAGCAATTCTCTGATATGACATGTTATAATAAATTAGCAATGTATAATGAAAATGGTAAAATGATTTAACTGATTATTACCAATCTTTCAGCAATGTCAACTTTTCTACTATGACTCTGTCTCAAATCTGGATGTTGAACTATAGGATGTGATTCTTTCGTATACCATTCCATGTATTTAACAGTGCAATCCCAAGGATCGACAACCACTGGTAGTCTTGATTTATATGACAACACGTGATCTTCCCAATTTTCTGCATACCAGAAAGAATTATCCTATGAAATCTTATATTGGTTAGCATTTGATCCCCTGCGACGCTTTTTCGGTTCCATTGGTTTACGTTGAATTGTTTGACAAATATCAAATTGTCTAAGTATTCTTTGCGGATAGTATGATTCGGCAATATCAAAACATAACAAAACACCATTGAAAAATGCAACATCGGGCAATGGGTAATGAGATGTCACATCTCGATAAGGGTCCCAACAAACCTGCAAGGCTAAACATACTCAACAACTATAATTAACTAAATTACGTTTTATAGGTATTTAGTACTTACGTCTTGTGCATTTAAATCATCCAGTTGTTCGCGTAAACGAATAATGGCTGAAGTGGCATCACCGGATTGTTTAACAGGTTGCCATCTACACATTCTAGGCAACGAAACATCATAGTTTTTGTTCGGTACAGCATTCGGAAGCATCGGGAAATGATCATAAATCCATGCCTGAAGTATTATATATGAGTATATGGATATAAAAATCAAACTTAAACGTAAAATAGTAAATTTTACTTACAATCAATAATGTCAAGTAACCAGACATCTGCCGGACATCGCATCTAGAAGCCAAACCTAGTTGTCGATATAAGTAAGCTAGTACTCCCATTCCTCAGCCATACTCTCCTACCTAATTCACATTGTCTAGACATTTCAGATAATTAAGAGAAACTTTAGTCCCCGACTTATCACAGAATATAGAGCAACCCAATAAATACAAAATATAAGCTCGTGTAACAATCTTGTAATCATGCTCATTTGCATCGTCTTCGTTTGCTCTTTCACCAAATTTATCCAACAAAAAATGAAGCTTAACTGAAAGCGAGTCATTTGTTTGTTCCTTTGCTTCTGCTGAAGTAATTTCAAGATATTCCATTAATAATCGTTTTCCAGATCGGTCATCCTTCTTGTATACTCACGTACCAACTACAGGAATTTTTAAAATTTGGGCAACATCATCTAAGGTGATTGTCATTTCTCCAAATGGCATATGAAAAGAGTTGGTTTTTGGATGCCATCTTTCAACAAAAACAGATATTGTTACGTAATTAACATGCTTATACGTGTGTTGCACTAAATTAAACAAACCGGAATTTTTACTCTTTTCAACCACGACACTAGGCATGTCCTTTAAACTCCATTCTTGTAGCTTTCTCCAATGCGAAATGCATTTCAATGGCCCTCTCTCCTATAATACAATAGAACACAATTTAAAAAAAATAATACAAAATAAATAAATTACGTCAAAAGTGTATACCTCTTGCTTATTCCATATGTCGTACGCTATGTGGGTGTTAATACTTTTAAGTAGAGAATCATTAATGCTTGAATAAGGATAGACAACTTTGGCAACTCCAGAAGTCGATGCACCTCTAACTACCAATGCAGAAGAAGGTTCTTTTCCTTTGTCTTCCAAATCATCCTCTTCACTAGAACTATCACCGTCATTTGATTCACCAACGCCTCCTAAACAATCACCATTTGAAGCATCTCAACGATTACCACTTGACTCTTTAGAATCATCATCGGCTGATTCTTTAGAACCATCTTCACTTGATGCTTCATCGTTTGATTCATGTTCGGTGCTACTTTCATTCTCTCCAATCTCTTTTTCTGATTCTTTAACAGATGCAGTTTGTAGAGCTTTCTCTAGTTCTTTGGCTCGATTACGTCGGAACGACGCTGTCATAGGTTGCTTTCGATTTCCTATGCAAATTATAAACAACTATGTGGTCACTATATGAAATACGACTAGTTGTTACTATAACCACTAATGGATAAATATTTACATTATGATATGAATGAATGAATAAATAATTTAACTAGTTGTTAGACCTAAGTGTATAATACTTGTTAGCATAACCATTGATGAATAAATAAATTCATGAACAACTATGGTGTGATTATGCAATGCTATATTACTTGCTTCTTAGACTATGATCTCGGTAATTTTATCTGGAGCTAATTATTTTCAACGGACATTTGTCAGGGATAACTTGATCAAAGATATCATAATGGCTGAGTAGATAAATCATAATGGATGTTACTAACTATTAAACTTTATGTTGTTTCATATTATAAAAAGAAAGTAGTCAACACAGTAAATTTTTAGGCTTAGGAACTCAAATTACAGCAAGCAATATGTGCAAAGTGAAGATAGATCAAATTGTATAGGCATGTAGTGGTGACTAAAATGATGAAATAAAGTGAATATAATTGGTGAACTAACGTCATAACTAGACCGACAACAATATATTACCACTAGTTCTCATATTCAAGTCGTACAATAAAGGAAAAAGAAAAAAAAATCTTTATACGAAACTACAATTTTGTTTTTCAAAGTTAAAACTTAAAACTAGATACTTAAAGGCATTAACAATATGCTAGTACAAACCATATGCAAATTATGATAGTCTTCCTCTAACAAAAATCAAAATGCATGAACTAAAACGAACAACTGTTCTATATGGTAGAACGACTTTAACGGTTTACCTGAGACTCAAAGGTTGCATATTATGCTATATTAGTTTGGTAGGGCGTAAATAATTTGCCAAAATGATTTAATATTTGCAGTGGTTGCAATTAAAACACATTTATCCTCTTATTTCTACTAAAAAATGTCTATCCATGAATGGCGATACCAAACTGACATCAACCACCGCCACAAACACAACTGATCGGCATTTAACCTCATTTCCAGCAAATCAACTCGCGGAAACAAAAAGTCGGACGATCAATGGCAGTAATCCCAAATTAACACGCAAAGAACTTAAATCAAACCAAAATTAGGGTTTAATACTTACCTGCGTGGGATTGAGAGGATGATGGAACTGCAGCTTTTTTCCTCGGCATTGGCACCAATTTCGGATTAAGAACGACGAGGGGAAGAGGATCTGAATTTACACCATCGACTATGCTTGGTTAGGGTTTTGGAGTGAAAGAGATGTCGATGTCAATTTGAGATAGGAACGATGAAAAGTTTGGTGGTAGCCCCAAATTATTAACTAGAGGTATTTGGAAGAGTAGCGACATCTTTTTAGTGGTATTTTTTAGTTGTGGTATTAGGCAGCATATATTGGGGTGCCCTTAGCACCACACTTTTTTATTACACTAATAGCCTTTTTTGCAAAAAATTACAAATATGGTCCACTTTTGGCCAACTCAACGCCGAGCTGGCCGAGTTGACCAAAATGCAATGGCGCAATCTGGAATTGCGCCGGTACATGTATACACTGGCGCAATCACTGAAAAGAAAAAAAATTGCAACTTTCTGGGCGTAATATGAAATTGCACCTAACTATATTTGTAATTTTCCACCAAGAAAGCTCTCTTCCAACCATTTAACCCTACTCTGCAACCCAGCATCCCTCAAAGCTTCAACGCAGACTTAACCTCTCATCCACTTCCAACTTCTCCTCCTTCACATCCTGAAGCAACATTATAACGTCATCAATCCTACTACTCTTAGAAAACAAACCCACCCTTATCCCTGAAAATACTCTATCAACCTTACCACAACTCTTCTTATACTCGTAATAATACTTCCAACACACATCGTACTCTTTCGCCTTACTATAAGCATTTACAATGCTCGTATAGCTTACCTTATCGGGCGTCACTCCTCTTCTTTTCATCTCTTTCCATAACCTATCCACATGTTTCAAGTTCAATAGTTTTCCATGCATGTCCAGTAAAGAATTGTAAACCCAAACGTCCTGTTCATAGTCCCAATCTTAACATTGTTAGCATATGTTGTTTATTTCAGTAATAATATCATAACTTGAATTTTCTAGAAAACTTATGTTCTTACCGCTTGTAAATGCACATGTTAATCCAACTGCAAAGCTGATGCACACCGACAACAGCATTTACATCGTGAGAATACTGTAGATTTTCCTGATAAAGCTCCATCGCAATTCTGGGTTCTCCATAATTGCTGGATACAGGGGCCGCGCATGTCCGGTTTCCACATCGACAACGTCCCTGGATCCCTCCACATTCTCGAACTTTGTAACTGCAATCTCCCGGATCAGATGGGGACTGTTTTTACTTGCACCCTATTTTTTTCCAATCTCATTCTCTCCTAAATGAAGCAAGCTCAGTCCAATACCATCACCCTCCGAAGCTACAGGCCTGAACCAAACCATTCTTTTTTCTTCATCAAACTCCATATTAGCCTCATCCCTTCCATTCAACAATGCCGCCTCTTTCACTACGCCAACACTCACATTTACATTTTTTTCTTCCACCACAATCATTTTAACAACCATACATCTCTTCCCATAACTTCTCCAAAGTCACTTCATACAACGTCAACTTTCTCATCTGTTCTCCGTCCATTTGCTCACCTTCATGCCCGATTCGCTGTCATTGGGCTTCAGAATCCGTATCAAACTCCTGCTCAGCTCACGTGACATGAATGCCTCCATCTCTAGCTCCGTTGTGTTCATAACTATGGTCCCTCGTACAGCAGCGAACCCACCGCGTTCGTTGTCAACTTGACGTACTTCTTGATCGCCGCTCCATCCTTGTGCGAGATGATGGAGCTGGGGAGTATCAGATGGCGCATGTTCATGGTGTACGCATTCTGTTCGGAGTTGATCATGATCAGGCTAGCTCCCCCGGCTCCCCCGGCTCCCCCCACACCCTCGAACTTGTAACTGCAATCGCCTAGATCAGATGGGGACTGCTTTTACTTGTTAGGCCCTACACAAAATGCAAATATGAACAAGCCTAATCCAATCATCACTTGCGCCTACTCCAATCAAGTCAAGTGATCCAAACAAGTTTCCACTGTGTGTCAAGTGATCTTCCTGACTACAAGTTAATTAAGCTTCAACCGTGCATCCATTGATACTTGTTCATTATCTTGGTTACATTTATTCCAATGTCTGCATGGTGTTTATAGGAAGAGCTATTGTGATATGCGATACTATATGTGTTGGATTGAAGAGGACGAAGATAGCTTCGAGTCGGAGGTGACTGTTCGCAAATCGGAGCTCGTATGGAGGAGATATGAGCTGGAAGGTGCAGGTTTCGGTGGTCTGGAGCGACAGATGTCTATCATAGGGGATGAAAGACGTCTGACTGTAGGGATTTGGTTTCCCGAGAGCTCAGATAGACATCTGTCATACCCTTGGCAGACGTCTGTGCCGAGTACATTTGCCCAATGGATATTTGGAAGATGACAGACGTCTATAAGGAGGTACGACAGACGTCTGAACGAGTTTTGGGCTATTTTCGGGCTGAAGATTAGCAAACTGATTTGTGACTAATTCAGGGGAAATTTGGGTAATTGGCCAACCTCTATAGAAGTTATTTTCTGAAGTGAATTAGGGGAGCTTGAAGACTTGATTTGGGATCAAGGGTTTATTCTCAAGGGAGAATTAGGGTTTATAACCTAATTCCAATTCTTCAATTCTATTCTCCTCAAACTCTTTTCTATATTGAAATATAGTGATTATTAATCAACCTCTTGTATTCCTTTCATCGTGGTAATAAAATACTCTCTCCAAAGTGGATGTACACTAACAAGATGTTAGTGGAACCACTATAAATCCTTGTATGAATTATTTTTTTCTACTTTGTCATTAGTTTCTTTCTTGTGATTGAGATTTGGATTGTTCGCGATTGGTTGATCTTTGTTTATGGCCAGAGTTATTGCTTTGGTTGTTTTTGCAAGTCTAACAACGATCTAGTCTTCCGCTAGCGCATTGTGGTTTAGATATCGGATTCGAGTGGTCTTGAATCGGATTAATCACAACGGTTACAACAGTTGGTATCAAAGCTGTTTTGGTGCTTGTTAGGTGTTTGTGAAAATGCCGGAGACCGATTGTAGCTCGGTAAGTCTTTCAACCGGAAGTCCGAATAGTGCGGCGCCTTACATAGGGGTTCGTATGCAGCTTCGGGTTCTCAATTGATTATTGACAAGTGGAATGGTGATAATGACTTTGGGAAGTGGTAATGGAAAATGAAAGCGGTTCTTAGATGGAATATGGTGCACTGGGTAATATTTGATATTCACTTATTGCCAAGTGATATCTCGGATGCTGAGAGAGAGGAGATGGAGGAATGGGCTTACACTACTCTTCAACTTGCTATGAGGGAGAATGTGATCTCTGAAATTAGTGGTGAGACTACCGCTAAAGGTATTTGGGACAAGTTGGAAGAACTTTATATGAAGAAGTCGCTCAGTAACCGTTTGATCTTGTTGCGAACGTTTTTCACCTTCAAGATGAAGGAGGGTAATTCTCTTAAGGCACATTTGAATGCCTTTGATGACTTGCACATGAAGATGAAGGTCATTGATTTGAAGATTGAGGAAGAGCAAAAGGCGATGATATTATTGTGTTCGTTGCCGGACCGTTATATGGGTTTCTCAAATAGTTCGATCTATGGCCGGGATACCTTGACTTTAGATGATGTCAAGACGGGTTTTCTTAGTGAGGAGTTGAGAGATCAAATGAAGGAGATGAGTGAGGGCATTTGTGCTTTATTTGTAAAAACCAGGACATTGTAAAAATGAATGTCCAAACAAAGATAAGAAGGAAGTAACGTCTTCATCTGTAGCGGTGGAGACTGGGAATGGTGAGTTAGATGAGAATGTGTTGGCGGCGGTAGCAATGGGTGTTTCGGGTAGCGAATGGGTACTTGATTCGGGCGCATCATATCATATGACGCCAAATAGAAATTGTTTTTCATCCTTTGAGGTCAAAGAAGGAAATGCAATTGCTATGGGAAATGGTGCTATTTTCAAGTCGATGGGTAATGGCTCCGTGCAAATAAGGATGTTTGATGGAGTTGTTCGCACGCTCACCAATGTTAGCTATGTTCCAGGACTTAGGAAGTCGCTTATATCTTTAGGGCAATTGGATTCTCTAGGATGCATGATCACTATCGAGAAGGATTGCCTGAGGGTTTCGAAGGGGGCACTTGTGGTTATGAAAGGTGCTAGGACTCATGGTATATATTTGCTTCAAGGTGTGACCGTAGGAGGTGAGACTTGTGTGGGTGTTGATAGTTCTCGTGACTCGGATGCGACACAGTTGTGGCATTTGAGATTGGGTCATGTCTCGGAGAGGAGTTTGGATATTCTTCGGAAGCGGGCGATGATCGAGGGTGAGAGTTTCAACAAACTAGAGTTTTGCGAGGAATGTGTCATAGGGAAGCAAACATGGGTATCATTCGATAAAGGCAAGCATGACTCAAAGGAGGTTCTTGAGTATGTTCGTTCGGATATTTAGGGACCAACACCGGTTGCTTTTTTGGGAGGAGCAAGGTATTATATTTCTTTCATTGATGATTTGTCTCGAAAGGTATGGGTGTATGTGTTGGGGGCCAAGTCGGAGGCATTTGCTAAGTTCAAAGTGTGGAAGGCTCTTGTTCAGAATGAGAGTGGTAAGACTTTGAAGGTGTTAAGGATCGACAATGGCGGTGAATATGTCTCGTGTGAATTCTTGGAGTATTGTAAGCATCACGGAATCCGAAGACATTTTACTACACCGGGAGATCCGCAATCTAATGGAGTAGCGAAGAGATTGAACCGAACTCTACTTGAGAAAGCTCGATGCTTGAGATTGACATCGGGTTTGTCTAAGGGATTTTGGGCCGAAGCTTTGACAACCGTAGTACATATTGTAAATCGAATTTCGTGCTCGGCCATTAGTAACAAAATTCCGTAAGATGTGTGTAAAGGGAAGAGTGTTGACTTGAGATATCTTCGTGTGTTTGGTAGCGCGGTTTATGTGCATGATCCGGTGAGTGATAAGCTTGGAGCTAAAGCAGTCAAAGGGGTCTTTCTTGGTTTCATGGATGGCGTGAAAGACTATCGGATTTGGAATCCGGAAACGAAGAAGGTTGTTAATTCTCGTCATGTCACTTTTGATGAGTCGGTTTTATTCAAGGTGAATGAGAGCTCATCGGACGTTCCGGATTTGGTTCATGGTGAATCAAAGGAGAAGGAAGTCATTCCCACATTCCGTCCAAGTGGTAGTAGAGTTGAAGAAGCTCGTGGGGTTCAAGCGGTTGATGAAACATCACATAGTCCACATGGTTCCTCTAGTGATGTTGGTAATGTACATGATACTAGAGAAGTTTCGACTCAAGGTGGAGCCGAAAGGGGTTTGGGTGATAGTATTGCTACTCGGGTTGGTCGACATGCAATAAGGCCTCCCAAAAGATATGGTGATTGGAACTACCTTAGCTTTTGTGATCATTTGGACTATGCTCTCAACGTAGTCCAAGATGAGCCGATGGACCTTGATGACGTCATGGAGTCGAGAGAGAGCTCGAAATGGATTTGTGCCATGGAGGAAGAGATGCAATCGCTTATGAAGAACCGAACTTGGGAGTTGGTTCCACTTCCTCAAGGAAACCGTGCTATAGGGTGAAAATGGATTTACAAGGTGAAGGATGATAGAAGGTACAAAGCAAGGTTAGTGGCAAAGGGGTTCTCACAAAGGAAAGGAAAGGAGTATGATGAAATTTTTGCACCGGTGGCGTCATACATCTATCCGGGTTTTACTAGCCATAGTTGCTATCCATGATTTAGAGTTGGAGCAACTTGATGTGAAAACCGCCTTCTTGCATGGATGAAGACATCTACATGGAGCAACCGGAATGGTTTCTTGTAGATGGTAAGTCTAAATTGGTTTTCAAGTTGAAGAAATCGCTATATGAGTTGAAGCAATCGCCTAGACAATGGTATAAGAGATTTGATCATTTCATGCTTGAAAGTGGCTTCCATCGAAGCATCAAGGATGCTTGCGTATATTTCAAGAGGTTGGGAAATGATTGTTGGGTGTATTTACTCTTGTATGTGGATGATATGCTCATTGCTTCCAAGGATCAAAATGAAATCAACAAGTTGAAGATGCTTTTGAAATCGGAATTCGAAATGAAAGATCTTGAAGAAGTAAGAAAAATCTTGGCCATGGAAACTGAAAGGGACCGAAAGCGTTTTATGTTAAGATTGACTCAAAAGGAATACATTAAGAAAGTGCTTATATGGAAAAGGTGCCATATGCAAGTGCGGTTGGTAGCTTGATGTACGCAATGGTGTGTACAAGGCCTGATATTGCAAATGTTGTCGGGGTGGTTAGTCGGTATATGGCTAATCCGAGGAAATCGCATCGAGAAGTCGTGAAGGCTATTATGAGATACTTGAAAGGCACAGCATCTCATGGACTTTTCTTTGGCGGTAGTGAAGATAGGAGTTGCAAGTTGGTTGGTTATTGTGACTCGGACTACGCCGGTGATAGGGATTGGAGGAAATCAACTTCCGGGTATGTCTTCACACTTGGCGAGACAACCATTAGTTGGAGATCGCGATTGCAAACCATAATTGCTTTATCCACTACGGAGGCGGAGTTGATTGCCGCTGTGTAAGCAGTCAAGGAGGAACTCTACTTGAAGCAATTGTTGTGTGACTTGGTTTTCGAACATGAAAGTGTTGATGTTCGATGTGATAGCCAAAGTGCTATCCATTTGGTGGAGAATTTGGCGTTTAGCTCACAGACCAAGCATATTGAGGTGAGAGAGTCATTTCTTATAGCCGTGGATGAGGGTAAGCTAGTATACCTTCGAAAAGTGCACACAAAGGATAATATGGCGGATATGTTTACGAAGGCATTGCCATATGGGAAGTTCGAGCATTGCTCGAACTTAATTCGCTTGTTGAGTTGCTAGGTGCCACGGGGTGGCACGAGGTGGAGAGAGTGATTTTTTGTTTGATGGAAAAGGAATAGCGGTGAGAGATTGGAGATCTATCTTCATGGTAAGTACTTGTTACACTCCCAAGTACATTGTCTGTTGGTGAGACGGTTTTTGATTTGAATGTTTTCAACACTACATTGGCTGGTGGGGGCTTTGCCTGAACTCGTTGGTGTAGTGCAATGGGCGGTGGCCATGCCGGAGCTCATTGGGGAAACATTCAAGTTGCTTAGTCGAAGGTAGAAGGAAGTGCATGGTGCATTGAAGTTTGGAGTTGAGATGGTTATAGTATCGAGATGGAGTGTTGTGATATGCGATACTATATGTGTTGGATTGAAGAGGACAAAGATAGTTTCGAGTCGGAGGTTACTGTTCGCAAATTGGAGCTCGTATGGAGGAGATATGAGCTGGAAGGTGCAGTTTTCAGTGGTTTGGAGCGACAGACGTCTGCCATAGGGGATGATAGACGTCTGACTATAGGGATTTGGTTTCCCGAGAGCTCAGACAGACATCTGTCATACCCTTGGCAGACGTCTGTGCTGAGTACATTTGCCCAATGTATATTTGGAAGATGATAGACGTCTGTCAGGAGGTACGACAAACGTCTGAACGGGTTTTGGGCTATTTTCGGGCTGAAGATTAGCAAACTGATTTGTGACTAATTCAGGGGAAATTTGGGTAATTGGCCAACCTCTATATAAGCTATTTTTTGAAGTGAATTAGGGGAGCTTGAAGACTTGATTTGGGATCAAGGGTTTATTCTCAAGGGAGAATTAGGGTTTATAACCTAATTCCAATTCTTCAATTCTATTCTCCTCAAACTCTTTTCTATATTGAAATATAGTGATTATTGGATCAATCTTTTGTATTCCTTTCATCATGGTAATAAAATACTCTCTCCAAAGTGGATGTACACTGACAAGATGTTAGTGGAACCACTATAAATCCTTGTGATATTTATTTTTGCTACTTTGTCATTAGTTTCTTGCTTGTGATTGAGATTTGGGTTGTTCGTGATTGGTTGATCTTTGTTTGTGGCTAGACTTATTGCTTTGGTTGTTTTTGCAAGCTAACAACGATCTAGTCTTCCGCTAGCGCATCTAGTCTTCCACTAGCGCATTGTGGTTTAGATATCGGAATCGAGTGGTCTTGAATCAGATTAATCACAACGGTTACAACAAGAGTATCATCGATTTTTGTCATAATAAATTCGCAACCTGCTGTGTTGCATGGAGGACGGAAGCTCGCGGTTCATTACTAGAGCATGTTCTGTAGGTGAGATGGAGTTTACATGAAGGATGGGTTGAGGGAAGCTTGCTGTAGGCGTTGAAAAGGAGGATTTTGGTCAGTTTGAAGTTAATTGTTCAGAAAAGTAGGAGTGTGTGCATGTTACATGGAAGGAAAACTAGGTGGAGAAATTCTTGTTTTTTTCTTGTTTTCGGCCATGCAAATAAAAGGAGTAGGTCCTTTAAATCGCGAAAGAGAGGAGGGTAGTTGTTCAGATCGTCGAAGATGCATCAAAATTTTTGGGGCGTAATTCTAGATTGCGCTCCAGAATATAGCAAATTTCATGGGACATCAATTTCTTGTTGAACTGGCGCAACTTGGGATTGCACACGTGTACGTACATGTGTACTTTTTTACCAACTCAGCGCTGAGTTGGCCAAAAGTACGCTACATTTGCCTTTTTTTGGTAAACCATGGATAAAAGTGAAAAAAGGGCCATAAATGTAAAATGCTCAAAAAGAAATTAACAAGGCAAGAAATTGAATTAATCTAAATTCAATATTGTATTGCAGAAATTCAAGAACAAAGAACACTAGACTTCTGAAAGTTTATATCAAGAACAATATGGTATTAACAGTGGAATGGTAAATTGATAAAATGATAACAATGACAAATACAAAAGTTATTAAAGAAGAAAATAATAATAAAGTGGCTTACTGCTTTACTATCTTTCAGCTTATGCTTCTGGTGTTTACAGGCCCAAGTGTTGGCCCATAATCATAAAGCCTGTACATGTTTTGTTACCGTTTGTTTACTTGCAAAAAGTGTATATGTATATATACACCAATGGCAGTACAAATCATTCATTATGAAATGAAGAAGTATCTACTGTATCAACTTTGTCACAAATTATATGTGATATCAGAGCATTCAAGCCAAAAGGCACATTACAACTCATTAAAAATTAAAGACATCATCAGAAAACTTCATCAGAGGGATGTACCTCGCCAATGAGTCATTAGAGGATTATCGTCACCTGACCCTTGGCTGCACAATGCCTATATCATTAGATTTCAGAATTCAATTGCATCATCATTTGATAGTAGCCATTAATAAGCAATTGATAACATAAAGAACCATCAAGAAAACAAAGTTTCTCATAATAAGTAACTATGTATCTGTCCTAGGTTTTAAATCTCGGATATCGGTGGCGTTTCATCTCGGGGATTTTATAAACTTGATCTCGTGTCGTAGGAGATCTCGAACGAGATGAGTCTAGCTCGGGAGTTCGTCTCGGATTTCCATCTTGGGTTTGAAAGTTCATAACAAAACAATCTCTAGGTATATGATATATTAAAAATGATGTTTTTACAAAATGATTTTGATGAATGCTATTAAAAACATAATAACTTAAACTTGAATTGCAAAATAACTTTATTATCCTTTATTTTGCGAAAGATCATTCATACTCTAAATCGTAATATGCTTAAAACAGAAATATTGTTGGACATAGAACATTATAAGGATCCAAAACATTAAAAAAATTTAGCATAAGTAGACCATAAAATGCATAATTTCATAGGTAATATGTATGTAAAAAAGACGAATATTAAAATCATAAGCATTATAGAACATTTATAAACATACAATATGGTAATTTAACATGTAAAATGTGAAATAACAAAAGATTATTATGGCTAAATTTGAGTTTTTTCAATTATTGTTCTAGCTCAGGCATATATTTAAATTTTAACCAAAAAACTAAGATCTCGGACGATATTCCAGTATTTCGTCTCGGTCAATATATCGTTCGATATTACAGTATCTCGGGCGATATATTTGAAAGAAGATTTAGAGTGATATCTGTAGTTTTGTTTTGGAAGGAGCCCAAAACGAGATCTCGGAGGAGATATCAAATAATATTTGCGAGATTTAAAATAGTGTACCTGTCTCAATCGTGTTACCATCTGAAGTAGGTCGCTACCAATCTCTGAGCCTCTCTATCAATTCATCATTCAGAAAGATCAGGGCTACAGCTTCAGTTCTACAGTTTTTAATCTAGTTTGAGTTCATTTTCTCTTCTTGATTTAAAAATAGTGTTAGAAAACCCTAAATTATCACAAAATCAATTGACAATGTGAATGGTGGACTCTTAATATTTATACAGAGCTTATTTTTATAAATTCCCCGATGTGGGACTTGTCTCAACACGCTCTCGCATGTGTGGTATATCCTGAGCCTAACACATGAATCTTATTAGGTGACATGGAAAAGCGTGGCGATTATGTGCATACGAATCAAACCTTACTCTGATACCATGTTAGAAAACCCCATATTATCACAAAACCAATTTGCAATGTGAAATAATTGACGTAATTTTTAATATTTATACAGAAATTATTTTATAAATTCCCTGATGTGGAACTTGTCTCAACAAATAACATTTCTTTCCTTAATTTTATTTTTCCTTGTATCATGGAAGAAGGCATGGTTGATAACACCCTGCAACCACAAAGAATTGATCAACAACAAACATAAAGAAGTAATCAACTATTGAGCGTAAATGAAAGCATCAAAACTACTATCAACTCACAATGTCATCTTATCACCAATCAACTTGAAGAAAAAAATTACTTATCTTGGAAATAAAGTCGAAACTACCATCAATGGATATGGACTAAGTGAATTCATCAAAGTCGCTACATCAATTCCAACGAAATTCGATAAAATTAATAGTAGAATGACCAACAATAATGAATACATCAAGTATACCAGACAAGATAGTTTACTCAGTGCAAGGTTATTCTCTTCGATTGGATCCAATTTCATCCCTCAAGTTGTGAGAAAATTGATCACACAACAAATAAGTGCTACTTCACATTTGACAATAGTTATAACCCCAGTCATCCATCAAGCAACAACATTAACACTTCACCAAGGAATTTCAGTGTAAACATGGCTAGTGTTCAGACAATCTCAACTTACAAAATGATACTGAAAAAGAAAATGACAATGCAAGAGTTGATGATATACAATGTAACTACCCTATTTTTATTGCTTTAATTTGAAATATTTAATTAATTTTAAATATTCAAAAATAAATGTTTTTATAATTAAAATATCCTCTTTTAATTTGTATTATATAATGCGGAAAATATATTTTTATTTAGTTAACAAAAATAAATAGTTCAAAGAAAAACAGGAAATGCGATGAAAAGAATTTTCCAAAATATTGAATTTTGACCATGTAAAAATTGTTTAAAATGTTGGTTAAATTACTTAAATAAATATAACATATAAAAATATTAACAAATAAACGTAGATTAATGTTAATTAACTTATTGAGTTGATAAAGTAAGATGTGATGTTAAGTAATTTTCATAAACATAATAAAGGAAAGAGTACTTAAACCTTGATTGTGAAATTGTTTATTTTTCAATGCACATGCTAGCGATCAGCAGGCACGTGGCAGACAGGTTAGAGCAGATTTAATCGCTGCAGAGATTGACCGGTTGAAAGCTAGGAAGGCGGAGCTTGAGGACCAAAACCACCGTCAAACCATTGAGACGACTCAGCTCCTAGAGAGGCGTTTGGCGGAGTTTGAGCAATAGCATGGACACGTTCCCTCTTCATCCGATTCCGCAGAGGATGCTAATAAGTGATGGAGTGTTAGGTATGTTTTTTGGTTGGGCTGGTATGACTGGTTTGATTTTTTTATATATATGTGTTATGATGGTACAGTTGATTTGTATATTTTTTTTGTGCTAGACATGGTGTTGGAGTTGATATATTTGTGTTATTATGATGGTAGACAGTGGTATGTACATATTTATGCATTGTATAGTTGGTTGTTTGGGATTGTGGTTTAATTTATGTAGTTTTTGTTGATTTTTCGAGATAGAATTTGTTTTTATTTTGATATTTGTTTGGCATATGATATGTTGTTGTTGTAAATTGTGGCTGAGACGATGTTTTGAGTGGTTATTGTGGTTTGAGGGCTAAACAGCAGCTGAAATATTAAAAAAAAAATTGCAGGTTTATGGTGGATTCTGACGGCTGTCAACGGCTTATAGATCTTTGAAACCGTAACGGTCTGCTAAGACCTTTTGGCATGTGTATGTAATGGTTTCGACCGCTATCTACGATTGTCGGAAGCCACTGAAAACCGTTGCAAACAATTATAAGCCATAGGAAAATACATCGACGGGTTGTTTCAATAACCGTCGAAAATCCTATTTATCGACGCTTCAAATTGCTACGGTTATTTCCTATGGTTTTCGATGGCTATCAACGGCCGCCGACGATTTTCAACCATCGAAAATAGCGTGTTTTCTTGTAGTGTACACTTAAATTAAGGAATGGAAGACACATATGTACTTTAAAGGAATGATGTTGTTGGAAGAAAGGACATTAGGTGTAAAGTAGAGCAAGGAAGATGATGAGGTGGCATTAGCTTAAGGAGGGTAAAATACAAAGGTTATAAAGGAAATTTGACATTTTCATTTTATATAAAAGTGATTTTTCTTGTTCTCCTTCTCATTTTCTTTCTTTATTTTCTCATTTTCAACCTTTTTCTTCTTTTATTCAAAGTTTTAAAAACTTGTTAATGGCTTCCTAATTTTCAGATTTGATCCATGGTTTTAAAACTAAAAATTTATTTGATTTCTTTCATTTTCAAAACTCAAAAACTTGTGTTTTATTTTCTATTTGTGCTTAGATTTTCCTCTTCTTCATATGGCCATAACTCTCAGAATAAAATTAAGATTTTTTTTTCTTGAAACCCAAGAGCTTTGAGTTAGTTAAAACTCTGTTTAGATCATTTTCCTTCTTCTGATTTTGGGTTTTACTATGTTAAAAGTCTCATTCTTTCAAACTCATTTTCTAGCCTATTTTTAAGATAAGAAAATGATGCTTACTTTTTTTGACTATATCTCACTTAAAACAAATTAGAATTTAGATTTTCTTTTATTAAAACTGTACAAAAAGAAAATGCAAGAACTTCCCTTTTGACCTCTTTTTGAAATTTCATCGCTTTAATACATGAAAATCAGTTTGAAACAGACTAATTTTGGAAAAAAAAATCTTGATTTGTTGATATTTCAATTCCTCAAACCCTCATCACATCAGTTAGGCTGAGTCATTTTGCCCATAAAGCTTTCAAAGTTCATAATTTTTTAGGGAATTGCATATACTAGTGTTGATTCAAGTTGGGATGAAGTTAGAATTGGTTTGGATATGCTTAAGGTGAGTAAAACTCACATTGTTAAATCTAAAGTTTTGACCTTTGAAATATTTTGTTCTTCATGTTGTTCGATTGTTGTATTTTAGATCTTTGGCTTGTTCGTTGTTATGTTTTGGTTATGAATGTTATAAACAAAATGTTGTGCTATATGCTTAAAATGGTGAGTCATTATGCGGTTTACGACTTGGAAATCCTTGGTTAAAAACAAGCTATGTTTTTTAAACCTAAAATTATTTTAAGGTTTCAAACTTTATTTTCATTTTTTATATACATTTGCTTTAAATTTTGGAAAGTTAGCAAGCATTCATTAGTAAGTTTCCAAAAGAAATTCAAAAGCTAAGATTTTGAAGTTGTGTATTTTAGAACGATAATCGTTATAATTGTAGTTTATGAAAACGAACTTTTGAAAAGTAAGATTGTTTTTTTTTTACTTAAGTAAGGTTTGAAAAATGTTCAAAACTCATTTGACATGTAAGTAATTTTATTATTTAACTACTTAATTATTTAGTAAATGATTATTTATTTAATAAAAAAGAGTGATTAATATTTAATTACCATGTAATTAAGTAAAATTTGAACTTAAGTTCAAGTTTTTTTAAATTTATATAATTAATGAAAGATAATTATCTTATAATGACTTTAAATTTAAGATTAAGTATAATTGATTATTTGATCAAGATTATTTAAATTAATTGGTTATTTAATAAGGGTTTTAAATAATTAATTATCATAAATTAAGCTAAGTTAAATTTAAGAACTTAATTAAAGCTTAGTAATTATTAATCGAGGTTTAATAAATTAATTAATAAGGAATAATTATTATTTAATTATTCTTTCAGTGTGACAACCTGAATTCCGACAGACCGATTTTTTTTTAAATTCCAATCTATCGAAACTCAGATTGGTTTGCTCCGGTAGCCTGTAGAAAAAACATAGACATAAAATATGTCAAAGCTCAGAAAGTATCTCACAGCGGAATGGATAAAATATAATATAATCAAAGTATAGCCCTACCGTATTAATAATACTGCCTAACCAGTATCCAAGGCTATCATGTCTCTGCCACAAATCTAACCTGCGAGTATGTTATGAGGAGGGGGTAAAAACACAAGTTCTGGTGACTAGATTTAAATTGTACACTTTGGATAATCCTACATATACCATTCAATCATATTTTTCTTATTTATTAGGTTACTTTGATTAACAACACTCAAGGCTTAAAAACATGCCATACCCATTTACTCTCAAGTGGATTAACCTAATATAGTATATATGTATCTACCCCTCAATACTGAGGTACACCCCATGTTACCCCACTCGCACGATCTCCGCCGTAATGCCACAAAAATGAATGCAGTCCCTCATCCTACACCGGAATGACGTACGGATCTCCACATAACAATGTTGTGCTCCGCATATATCTGTCATTACTACGCTACGTAAGCGTACGAACGACCATCGTCGATCAAATTAGATTTCATATCGGAGTAATGCCCTCAAGTCTACGATACACCACCCAGAACCGACATGCATTTATCTAGACTATCCCACATACGTATCATCAATTATAGCTCGATGCCTTAACCGCACGTTGTAATGACCCGCATTGGCAGGGGTATTATGATTTATTTATTTAATTATATAAATGGTGGTTTAGAGAATTTAATGGTCGTGAAATTAAATAATGATGGATATTTAATTAAAATAATAAATTAAATAATATATTTAATTCTGAAATAAACAGAATTGGCCGAAATGACGATATGGTGTGAACTGGATCATTTGTGATATTTAATTCAGCTTAGAATTTGAATTAGAATAATGAATATGTTATATAAACGACAGTTGAACGTATAGTTTATAATATAATTATAAACGAGCTTGAAATGGCGCTGCAGTTCGTAAATTGGCGTTTCGAACTTCAAATGGATGTACAGGATTCGTTTTAAGCCGGATTTCTGTGAAACAAGAAACGTGCGGAGCTGGTGGAGTATATCTTTTTAGTGGAAGAGAAAAATCGGGATTTCGTCGTGTAGATTTTGATTTATGTCCAAATCAAATTTTAGAAAAGTCGCTGTGGAATTCCTTTATAATTCGCAACGCTTTATTTACGTTATAAAAGGGTTTTTCAATATATTTGAATATCGGGTTTGAATTTAGACGAGGTTCTTTTGAGACATAACAATAAATTAATTTTTAGAATTTTACTGTAATTTTTAATTAATTTAATAAGTGACTTTTTATTTGAAGTACTTCGCACCCGGAAATCAACATTTTGAAGTTTCAAAATATGAGTCCACCTACCGGTATTATTATATTTTTGAGATCATGGCACCGTACTCGATACAATGGTATTTTTACTTCTGTCTAGAGCAGGTCATCTGTGGATGAAATTGTATATATACGGTATCCTAACTTATTACTAAGCCTAAAATAAGCCACGCACCAGTCTTTTTCCACCGCACAAATAATATCTCAGCCTCTCCTATATAAATAACCCTCCTTATAAGCTAACCTAAATTCATTCATTCCACGGTCAAAACGTGGCCGCCAGTTCCTTCAAGCAATAAAGGATTTCGATCCTTTCAAAAAAATAAAAAAAATCAAATTAAATTCCTAAATTCTCAAAACAGAGATCTTTGAAATCGTCTTAAGTGGAGCTCCCATCCTATACCCATTTTGTAGGGTGCGCACCATTTTCTGAAGCTCAAGACAAGGAGGAACCGACGGTTTCTGTTTGGAGCCGAGCTGAGGACGTAAAGGATTGTAGGAAGAACGAGGAGGAGTGTGAAATCGAACTTTGATGTGTTGGAGAGGAGTCGGGAAAGGATCTCCGGCGATGTAAAGAGGAGGGGATGGGCTGTTACTGTGCTGGCGAGTGGAGCAGGAAAAGGAGTTCTTCTTTTTATTTGAGGTAGTAGGTTTATTAGAGGGAGTCAGGTGTTCGAAAATTCTAGAGGGGAGAGAAGTTCGGTTGTTTCACTTACTGGAGATGCCGAAGTTGATATTTCTGAAATGGTGGATGGTGCGTGAAGTATTGCCGAAGGGATGAGAGGTTGGAAAGGTCTGAAATGTTGGATGGTAATTTTAGTTGTTTAAAATGTGAAGGAACTTTCTGTCATAAGTTTTTGACAGAGAAGGGGTAGGCGTTAAGGGTGGGTGTTGTGTTTGTATACGAGGCAAGTAGGAGTTTGCATGGGGTAAGTTGGATTCCGTTACGTAAGTGGTGGAAGGGCACCATTTTAATGGAAGGGAAGAACTGTTGCAATGGGTCTGCATGGTATATGGGCTGATGTAACGTTAAGGCCCAAGATATGATAGAAAAATAAGAAGAAGAAGAAAGAAATAAAGGGGGAGTACAGTGGAGCAATGTTTGGGATACTATAAGAGGAGGAGAAGGCAACATACGGTGTAATATGGTAGTGGATATTAGGCCAACAGAATGGGGCGAGCCCATTTATTTAAAAAGAAAGAAAATTAAATAGGAAAGAAGGGCTTACGAATAACACAAAGTGAAGGTGGAGCTTTGTCCCAGTTTCGAACAAGAATACAAGAAAGGAAAGCACTGCGGGCTGAAGAGTTAGGCACACCTGAAATTGATAGATCGAGATAAGGCCCAGATGATCCGATAGAATCTTACAGACGAATGCTACGAAATGGAACCACTTTGGAATGAAGTTGAGCTCATTACAAATTATATCGAAACAAATTGCCTAATCAGAACTATCGATCACAAACCGTTATTTAACGGTTAACGCGCCAAAGTGAGTAAATCTCACTAACTTTGAACAGTTTATAATTTCATGTTATATTTTTAGAACTGTTAGATATTGGCTAATACTGTATGTTGACTGTTTGATTGAACTGCTAGTCAGTTAGTTAAATTTTCTATATTGATTCTGTTTAACAGAATATATCATATAGAACTGGAAGTGATGTTATCTATATTGTTTAACATCTATGATGCAGGGAAACAGGTTGGAGGAATCCGACTGGATTCCTCAACATTTATTTTACTGTTTTGCATATATTGTGATATATGGTGGGTTATATAATCTGTTATGGATTATGGGTGTTGGAATGATGTTGATCATTGTTATTCGATATTGTAAATATCATAACAGACCCTGGGATGTAAAAAGAAGTATTTCAATGTATATTGAAATAAAGGAATTTTATAAAATCATAGGATTTTATAAAAGGAATTATTTATAAAACGAACACGGTTTTATAAAAGGGATATTTATTTAGAAAATAAATAGAAGTTATAAATAGGAAATATTTGTAACGGTAAATAGAAGTTATAAATATGAAATATTTGTAACGGTAAATAGAAGTTATAAATAGGATATATTTGTAACGGTAAGTAAACGTTATAAAAAGGAAATAGTTGTAACGGAAAACGTAGTTTATCAAATGAGTTAATCGATGTTAGTTAATCGATTAGTGTTAAAGTTAAAAGAAGTTAATCGATGTTAGTTAATCGATTAGAGTTAAAGTTAAAAGAAGTTAATCGATGTTAGTTAGTCGATTAGAGTTAAAGTTAAAAGAAGTTAATCGATGTTAGTTAATCGATTAGAGTTAAAGTTAAAAGAAGTTAATCGATGTTAGTTTAGTCGATTAGAGTTAAAGTAAAGGAGCTATTCGATGTTAGTTTAATCGATTAGAGTTAGAATAAAGGAGTTAATCGATGTTAGTTGAATCGATTAGAGTTAAAGCAAATGAGTTAATCGAATATAGTTTATTCGAAGAAAGTAAAGGGAGTTATCGAATATAGTTATTCGAAAGGGGTTAAGTGAATAGGGTTAATCAAATAGAGATTTATTCGAACGAGGGTTAAGTAAGGAAGTCATTAAAAGGAATAAAGTGAACTTTGCCTATTTCAAAGTTAGAAATGTTGTTCAGTTAAGGCCTGAGAGGTAGTTCTACCCCAACTTGATTGGCTTCGTTTTAACTAAGGAACAGTTAAGGTTCGGCAGTAAAGGAAATGGTTTGAGTTGGCATCGCGATGGTTTGTTTAAACATCTGTCTAAGACCAATGAAGAAGCTTTGGAAATGTTTTCCAAATAAAGAAACCAGAAATGTTTTCTAATAAAGAAAACAAGAAATGGAAATGTTTTCCATTGTTAATAACGTATATTTTCCAAATTTAGAAAATAAGAAATATTGAATATAGGGAAACAGGAGATAAGTAAATTTATGAAATTAAGAGATAAATGTTGAATGATGTTTGATCGATATAAATTTCCATTTGGAAATAATATCGTTGTTTGAACACCTGTTTTTATTCGATAGTTAAATCACAGACTGAAGTTTTGACCATTTTAACGTTGTTAATATGGAGAGACCGGTTGGATTATTATCCGAAGAACCACTCTGTATTGGCATAACCGTTGCGAATCATATATGCCAAAGGAAATTGAAGACGGAGTTATGCAAGGGCTATCCTGTTTACAGAATAGTGCCTTCGGTTCATCCTGTTCCTGGATGACTTGTATGGATGGATGTCTGACAGAGTATGTCCAGACGATCACGTATATTGATTTCTCCAACCTTACCAAGAGTGGAAGCGGAGAAGGAAACTTCTTTTAGCTAACACATAATGTATGGTTGAGGACATCAATCGGTGATTTGATGGATTTGACGATGTGGCATTCAAAGTGAATCTGGTATGATGATAAAGCGTAGCTTCTAGCCTCATCATCCGGTAAATGACAGAAATCGGGCAGGCAGCATGGCTAAGTCGGTCGCACCGAAGTAGGGTGTATAATCACCTGATCTAGAGTTTCATTTACTTCTAAAAATCTATTGTTGATGCTGTCCCATTCGGGAAACGGTTGCTGATCCCAACTGTTGGTGATATACATTCGAAACACTCAAGCGAAATGAGTGGTCGGTCATGTGTGGCCGGGTTGTAAGATGTTCTTGTTGAACCCAGTGTATTCCTCTCTAGAGGTACACAAGCGAAAGGTGATTCCATACCTTGTCATAGTTGGAAATCCATTACCCAATACGTGCTTGCGGTTTTGATTGTATACAATATATGTAGAACGTGAGATGAAAGCGTTTCTGCTAGATGATTATATACATACTGTGGTTGATAGACATTATTATAATATCAAAAGGCACTACAACAAAATGACCCTATTACAACGGTGGAACACCGTTGTAATATACATTTTACAACGGTGGGCTAACCGTCGTGTATTAAGAAGTTGTAATAGACTAAAATCTTTTACAACTTTTCTGCACCGTTGCAGCACCGTTGTAATATGTATATTTTACAACTTTTTCCCACCGTTGTAATAAACTTTATTACAACAGTTATGCACCATTGTAATAATATCTACTACAACTGTTATGCACCGTTGTGATTGATAGTTGCATTTTAAAAAAAAAGACCTTTTGCAAATGAAATGAACTATACACAAAATGTAGCAATATTCCATAAGCAAATCAGATATTACAATTATTTGCAAACTAATTTATTAAAATACTCAAATTTTCAGTATTACAAACAATAAGTTTTAGAAAACATTTCGCGCATTATTACATGCTTGACCGTTACAAAGCAACTTAGTATAAGCACAAGTTATCCACAAAAATTACATATCCTATGGGAGTACACAACTCGAAGACAACAAAATATTTACGCCATTTATCTTTTTGCTACAAGTTCACTACAGTGATCTGAAACCTGTTGCATAAGAATACGTATGTTGTCAGAAAAACGAACATAAAGTGTTTTTTTAAGCCAACAATATATATCTAGCATCACTCTATGACTACGCGCATTCAAAACAATGCCTTTCTATTCCTTTATAATTGATAATTCATGTTTTCTCCATTATTATACATACATATATATAGTTACACTTTATATATCAACCAAGATATGAACATAATCAAGTCATATTATTGGTACTTCATTACATCAATAAGTCATTGTTCCGTTCCAGGCTTAAGGGTTTATAAACCACTTATTTCTAATATTTGTTAAACATAAGACTCATGCTATTAAAACAGTTGCACGAAGGACTCAGCATTCACTTATACAAATGTATATAAACTTAGTTCAAATCATTGTGTTTACTAATTTCATAACCATGAATAACAGATAAACTGGAATCCCATTTTGTATTGAATCTTGCTCACTTAGCAGTGTACCTTTAAACCTAAAAGGGTTCCAGACGTGTATACCAACATGACACGCTTTATACAATTAAACTGTTAACTAGAACCCATGCTGCACTGAAATGTACGTTCATTTATTTATACACAACATATAAAAACTCGTCACTTTTATACTGAACAATATCTCAATGAGAATTATAGAAAACCTTGCTGAACAGTGCTACTGTGTATCTCAATGAGAATTATAGACAACTTGTTTAAGCCAGCACTATCCAACATACATTGAGATTTTGTTCATTTATTTATACACAACATATAAAAACTTGCTCACACAGAAAAGATTTATAGAAACTGGTATGCTACTGTGTAGTGAGAATTGGCATGTGCATTCACCAAAACAGGACCAGCCCAAACTTTTAAAACCCAGCACTTATATCTAACACCAAAAAGGCATATTCAAGAAAAACCATACCTTGAGTAGAACATTCAGTTGGCTGCAAACTGAAATCAATTTGGTTTCAAAAGTCATACCATACCTTGAGTAGAAATTTATGCATGAAATAGCAAAGAGATTTATGATCAACTTTCTCCGCTTGCATTGCTCATCTCTATTGATAAACTCCTTGGTATCATCGAAAAATGCATCTTTGTCCCTATAAAATTCAGAAGAATAGTCTTTCAATGATAAGGAAGAATCAGTAACAGGATTGTTATGCTTTTCCAAAACATATAGAATTATGGTTCAAAATAGACTCAAAAAAATAAAACTATGTAAAGTAGACGCAACACTTGCTTACATTTTATAGAACTTACTGTACTTTTGAAACATAGTATATTTGAAAAACGAGTTTAAACTGAACTTCAAATATGATTCGATTCTAACATTCGAGTACATGAATAACTATTTCAATGTAGTCCAACTTAATTCTAAAGGATCTACAATTGTAGTTAGTAACTATTTGTTTACTTCTACAATATAGTGTTGGAACTGATAACAGTCTGAAGGAAAATAACAGTAACTGAAAAGCAAAAAAATTGATAACTGCTTTTGGAGTATATCAAGTATCATACTAGTTTAAATATTTACCTCAAGCTCGAATTTATGCATCTCCGCCAAGTCCGATACCACTTCATCCAAACATGACTAAACTTGAGCAGTGGCTTCCCGAAATTCAAGTTCCATCCTGGTTAAACAAAGAAAGTCAGAAGTATAAAAATATGAAATAATAAGTGCAAAAGGAAAAGTGCGAAAGCAAAGTAGCCACAAAGAAACTCCAAATCTGTCACACTGCCAAGCAGAGAGATCACCAGATTTGGTTGCAAGCTGAACAAGCAAAGTAGCAAATCAGCACACTGACTTGAACTGCAGCAGACAAGCTATTACCAAATTACAAGGTGTCATGCACTCGAACAACAAGTGTTAAACTGACATGAACAGTGTCAGCGCCAAGAATGCCGACCACTGCAAGTTACCTCATCTAAAAAGTACCCTAAAGCACACTACGAAAGGAACCTCACTTCCACCACAGAAGCCGTAAAAAAGATCGGACAGAATAACTGCTACCACCAGCAACACCAAGAACCAAAAGACAATATCGTACAATAAACTCCAAACGACAAACAGTCTCAAGGCGAAACAAACCACAACGCAGCAACTCAAAAATCTCCTACCAAGCACTAGCAAGCAACAACACAGAAACTAAAAACTGACAAGGGATAAAAATTCGCAAATCAGCATGACGCTCATGCGTTCCACAGCTAACAAGTTAGCTTGCCTTTCTGTAGTCACAGAGAATCCCTCGATAGCCAAATAGATCTGGGCAGAATAAAAGGAGAAGACGCGTAAAGAAACTTAAGAAACCAAGGTTTGAAGGAGGAAGAGTCGTAAGCGAAACTGCATGAGAAAAGATCGGAGGAGAGAATAGCAATTGGGAAAAAGTGATGTGATGGAACCAAAATTTAGATCTGGAAGTGAATCGCGAAATGAGGACTAAAATAGTGGAAACGAAACCGAACCAGCGTTAATATGGAAAGCTAGGTCAGAAGAATGGAAAAGAGAGAGAATCAAAGGGGGGGAAACGAAGGAAGAAGTCAAAGGGTAGGCGGCAGTGAAGAAAAGACCCTAGTCACCATTAGTAGAGGAAACAGCTGAATAGATCCGCCGCTGAAGATAGTAGCTGAAAGTAGGTTTAAGAAGAGGGGAGCTGAGGGAAAGAAATCGCCAGTCCTCACGAAAAAGATCCGAATAAATTAGGGATCCGTTTTGACATACAAAAAAGAACAAGACACGATTTAATTTGTAGTTAGTTTGAGAGATAGGCCCACAGAAGTCGCTAGAAATATAAGACACAAATTCCCATCGAGCGAAATTTTCAGTTTTACCGCCTTCCTACGTTTCATCGTAGTTTTACCGCCTTTCTTTGTTTCATCGTTCTGCATTATCATGAGTGCCAGATTTCCATAGGTCAAAACTAAAATTTTACCAGAATTTAAATAATTAAAAATTATAAGTTATAATTAATATGTTAAATTTTATATTAAATATAATATGAATTTTTTCAAAATTAGTTTTTACTAAAATATTAAATATTACTTATCAATAACGTTATTGTTAATTATTACTAATTTATTCTTAGTTATAATTAATACTAGTTTCTTCGTAGTTAAATTTTATGTATAGTTAAATTCATATACCGTTAACTATTATTATTTAATTATTGTTCGATTAATCAACATTGTTTATAAAATTTTATAATTAATTATAAATTATAGCATTCAATAGTGAGTTATTTATAAATTGTAGATTATAAATTATTAATTAGATAATTACTACTAGTTTATTTATTATTAATAATAATTTAATACCCAATTATTGAATATTAATTATTAATTAACTATATTTACTAGTACTAATTACCAAATATTAAATATTAACTACTTATTAAATAATAAATATTAATTACTTATTAAATATTAATTACCAGTTATTAATTTCTCATTAAATATATAAATTACTAATACCAGTTATTAGTAAGTAGTTAACATACATTAACTATTAAAAATAAATTACTACTTATTAACTATTAATTATTTAATAATAATTGATAAAAATTACTGATTTCTAAGTTTATTATTAATTATTATTATTATTAAATATTAATATAATTAGTTATCAAAAAAAGATATTATAAACATGAAGTTTGTAACAACATCTATTACAACTAATGAAATGTAAAAGTTGTTAAAAATATGTTTATTACAACTTTAGAGAGATGACAGTTGTAAAAAAACATTTATCACAAGTGTGCTTTTCCCACAGTTGTAATAAACATTTATTACAACTGTGCTTTTTCCACAGTTGTAAAATTAAAGTTGTAATATGATGTTTTTGTTGTAGTGAGGTTTTTTTGATATAAATTTATTTTGGATTCTCATAAGGGAAAAACCCGTTCCGTTATGCGGCGTGGTCTTATGAGATATCGTTTACTTGTTCGAACTGTTTTTAAAATGTTTTACTCACACCAGTCCCATGACTGACCCGGAGTTTACTTTGTTGTTTTCCCTAAACTCTTGGGTGCCTAAATTTGTACGGGCAGTCAAGTAGTCGGGATTTACAGATATACTGGAAGAGCTTGGAGCAGGAGGCTTCAGGATCATATAGCTATTATTATTCCGCTGTGTTGTAAGTGTTGTACTTTGATAAATGATATGTATATGCAAGTACAAATGTATATTTCAAGTTATGTTATGAAATATATTTATTCGTTCCGCTGTGAGATTCGTGTTACTCTGATGTTGTGTTCTTCTTCTTCTTCTATTCTAATTTTCTATCTTATCTTTCCTCACCCTCTAATTTCTTTCACTAATTACCAGGATTTTTCGATCTTTTGGTTATCGACATCGTGCTTATGTCGATAACCAAAGTCGCCGAAAATCCGGGTCGTTACAGTTGGTATCAGAGCTTAGGTTAAGAATTACTTGGCTCTGTGGCGTGACTCGGTAGAGATAGGGTTAGTAATACCCTAGACTGAGATTGAGTGTATATATACGAGTGAACGTATTTGTTATTGATATAAAAATTTGTTTCATATTGTGGAGATTCATTGGTTGAGTCGTTTATGACTTCTGGTCGATCAGTTTGATCCACTGTATCGGTAGGAGTTACTAAACACTTGAATACGATGAACCATCATGGTATGTTTTGAAAGAGGGTAAACGAAATAGTTTACCCAACGTATATTTTGAATATAGTGGATATATTGGTTGTTATTATAATCGAGTAATATTATAAATTAAATGGTTATGTAAATAGCAATCAGAATTCATATAAGTGAAATATGTGAATTCAGATAAGTTAAATCTGAAATTTAAACCAGAAATTGAATTAAAATTTTGGAAAATTTGATAAGTGTTTGTAAATGGATTTGGATTAAAAATAAGGAAAATTTAAGATTTTGGGAGATTTTAAATTGTTTTACAAGCAGTGTGAATTATATTTTGAAATGAATTTCAAAGTGGAAATGTTTAGAAATGGTTTTATAGTATTGAACTCACTTCGATCGCTGGAAAATAGATTCTGATGATGACAGCTGCATCATCAGTATTCATTTTCGAGTTGTAAGTGACGAATTACTACCAGAGATACTGTTTTGAATTTGTTTTGGGAAAGACAAGTTGTGTTGAATTTCAAAATGGGATTTTAAATATAAAATTTGAATTTTTAAATAGATTTGAAATATTAACATGTTTTAAAAGAAATAGAACGAGAAGTTCCTTTATAAACGAAGTTTATAAATAGTTCTTTTATAAGCGAAGATTATAAATGAAGTGAAAAGAATTATCATTGGATAATTCAGAAATAAAAATACAAGTGTGAAATTGAAAGGGAAATCTATTTTCCAAAGGTAGAAATATCGATTTCAAAAGGAATTGAAATCGAGACTTATGTAAAGAATGAATAAAGAAAGTTTGAAAAGGAATTTGAATAAAGGAAGTTCAAACATAGAATTTTAATAAGAAAATTCAAAAGGGAGTGTGAATATATGAAATTCAATGAAATTGAAATAGGAATTGAATATGGAAATTCAAAGGGAGTTTGAATATATGAAATTCAATGGAAGTGATATAGAATTTGAATAGAGGAAATTCGAATTTAGAAATCTAATATAATTTGACATATGAGAAATCGAATAGAATTTGAATAAGAGAAGTGACATAGAAATTGAATAAATAATTTGAAAAGGAATTTGAATACTTGTAATTCAAATTGAATATAGAAATTTAAAGGAGTTTAAATATATGAAGTTCAAATAGAATTTGAATTAGGAAAATTCAAATAAAGTTGAAATGGAATTTGAATATAGAAATTCAAATGGCGTTTGGATATAGAAAATATAAGAGAATTGAAATGAAATTCAAATATAGAATTTGAATAAGGAAATTGAAACGAAATTCAAATATAGAAATTGAATAGAATTAACTAAGTCGAGAGGAATTAGTTAATCGAGTTTTGAAGTTAAAGTTGAACTTTGAAAGGTGGATTGGATCTGTAAATGGATATTCGAAATCGAATATAGAACATAAAATTGAAATGGAATTCAATTAGTGGATAAACAAGTTAAACCTATATTTGAACATGTATATTCAAATAAAAAGGTGAAATGGGCAAACCAAGTAATTTGAAAATCACTTAACGAAATAAGTTAAAATGATTGGATTAAGTTGGAATGAATTAGAAATGTATGGATATACATGAGATAGGTATGGATAAGGTATGAAGGAATATAAATAGAATGCTCGACAAAAAGGTATGTATTTAATTCCATATGAGATTTTATGCGCCGTATCGGCTAGCTGCTTGGATTTTCTTTTTCTTTTTGATTGGAAAAGGCCTGTGTGGCAGTTTGGGGATTTTCCCGATGCTCCTAGTACAAAGGAGGTTATGGAGAATTTTTCTGGGAATCTAAGGAGTTAGAATATTTTTAAGAAAATTTGATAACTAGAAATCTATATATCAATATATATAGAAGTCGATAAGGAAACCAACTTAGAAATATAATAGTATAATCAAAAAGAAAGTCTAGAATAAAATCTAGTTAGAATAGAAAGAGAAAGTGTATATGTGTTTAAAAGTGAAGAAGTAATTGTATGGCATTGATTATTCGAGTAAGTGGTCTTATCTGTTTTGACGTTATAAATGTTATTCAGTCAAGGTCTGAGAGGTAGTTATACCCCAACTTGATTGATTTCATTTTAAACAAATAAATAGTAAGATTTCAGGCTCGAAGATCAATGTTGAATAAGAGTTAGTTGAATATAGTATTTGGGTTGTCGTAACAATGTTTTACACAACATCCGTTTTAACCCAAATAAGTGTAAGCTTGGAAATATAATAAATAAGTATTTCCTAAAGTATAGAAATAAACAAGATCGGAAAAGAGATAAGTAATTGGAATATTTTCCAATTATAAATAGCATATATTTTCTAAAGTTTAGAAAATAAAGGAAGGCGATATTCGGAAATGTTTTCCAAATAACATAAAAGGCCAATATGGTTATTGAAAATATTTGGTTAACAAATATTGATAAAGAAATAGAGAAGTGATTTAACTAATGGAATATTGATTATGGGCTCAGTTGAATTTCAAAAAGGAAATTTTGATTTTTGAAAAGAGTAAACTGTTTGAAAACTCCCAGGGAAAGACTGTTTGAATTAAAAACAAATTTAACAGAAATTTGTGAAAGAAAATTTGAATTAAAGTAAAGCCAGTAAAGTGGTAACTGAGTTTTGAATTAGAATGATATCAAGGCAAATTTGATTGTGAGATTCAAATGTGAAGTGTAATGTGATAATCAAGTTAAGAGTTGGGGATCAAGAACGAAACTTGAGTTGAAATGAAAATTTGGCTAGGTAAAAAGCGAATGGTTGTGTTGAGGATAAGTTGATCAGAGTTTGGTTTGATTAATATTAGTATATGCTGAGTTGATAGCATATGGAAGTGATGGGGTTGATATGCCCGACAAAAAGGTACAAGTTTATATTCCTATTGGATATAAGATTTATGAGCCGAATTGGCAAGCCGCTTGGCTGTTTGATTTTCTTTTGGGTTGGAGATAGCCCAGAAAGGCGAGTTGAAGTTTGACCGATTGACCAGTACAAAGAAGGCACTGGCGAAATTTTTCAAAAAAAAAAAAAGTTAAGGTGTTAGAAAATTTTCAGGATTTTTGAAAATTTTCGTCGATAAGAATTAATTAATATTTAATTGAAATAAAATTGGTTCAGTTGAAACTGAAGTTAAGAAGTGAACAAATATGTTCGAACCAGTCGATAGGGTTGTCCTCTACCTTTTAGCAATTTCGAGGACGAAATTATTTTAAGTGGGGAAGATTGTAATGACCCTCATTGGCAGGGGTATTATGATTTATTTATTTAATTATATAAATGGTGGTTTAGAGAATTTAATGGTCGTGAAATTAAATAATGATGGATATTTAATTAAAATAATAAATTAAATAATATATTTAATTCTGAAATAAACAGAATTGGCCGAAATGACGATATGGTGTGAACTGGATCATTTGTGATATTTAATTCAGCTTAGAATTTGAATTAGAATAATGAATATGTTATATAAACGGCAGTTGAACGTATAGTTTATAATATAATTATAAACGAGCTTGAAATGGCGCTGCAGTTCGTAAATTGGCGATTCGAACTTCAAATGGATGTACAGGATTCGTTTTAAGCCGGATTTCTGTGAAACAAGAAACGTGTGGAGCTGGTGGAGTATATCTTTTTAGTGGAAGAGAAAAATCGGGATTTCGTCGTGTAGATTTTGATTTATGTCCAAATCAAATTTTAGAAAAATCGCTGTGGAATTCCTTTATAATTCGCAACGCTTTATTTACGTTATAAAAGGGTTTTTCAATATATTTGAATATCGGGTTTGAATTTAGACGAGGTTCTTTTGAGACATAACGATAAATTAATTTTTAGAATTTTACTGTAATTTTTAATTAATTTAATAAGTGACTTTTTATTTGAAGTACTTCGCACCCGGAAATCAACATTTTGAAGTTTCAAAATATGAGTCCACCTACCGGTATTATTATATTTTTGAGATCATGGCACCGTATTCGATACAATGGTATTTTCACTTCTGTCTAGAGCAGGTCATCTGTGGATGAAATTGTATATATACGGTATCCTAACTTATTACTAAGCCTAAAATAAGCCACGCACCAGTCTTTTTCCACCGCACAAATAATATCTCAGCCTCTCCTATATAAATAACCCTCCTTATAAGCTAACCTAAATTCATTCATTCCACGGTCAAAACGTGGCCGCCAGTTCCTTCAAGCAATAAAGGATTTCGATCCTTTCAAAAAAATAAATAAAATCAAATTAAATTTCTAAATTCTCAAAACAGAGATCTTTGAAATCGTCTTAAGTGGAGCTCCCGTCCTATACCCATTTTGTAGGGTGCGCACCATTTTCTGAAGCTCGAGACAAGGAGGAACCGGCGGTTTCTGTTTGGAGCCGAGCTGAGGACGTAAAGGATTGCAGGAAGAACGAGGAGGAGTGTGAAATCGAACTTTGATGTGTTGGAGAGGAGTCGGGAAAGGATCTCCGGCGATGTAAAGAGGAGGGGATGGGCTGTTACTGTGCTGGCGAGTGGAGCAGGAAAAGGAGTTCTTCTTTTTATTTGAGGTAGTGGGTTTATTAGAGGGAGTCAGGTGTTCAAAAATTCTAGAGGGGAGAGAAGTTCGGTGGTTTCACTTACTGGAGATGCCGAAGTTGATATTTCTGAAATGGTGGATGGTGCGTGAAGTATTGCCGAAGGGATGAGAGGTTGGAAAGGTCTGAAATGTTGGATGGTAATTTTAGTTGTTTAAAATGTGAAGGAACTTTCTGTCGTAAGTTTTTGACAGAGAAGGGGTAGGCGTTAAGGGTGGGTGCTGTGTTTGTATACGAGGCAAGTAGGAGTTTGCATGGGGTAAGTTGGATTCCGTTACGTAAGTGGTGGGAGGGCACCATTTTAATGGAAGGGAAGAACTGTTGCAATGGGTCTGCATGGTATATGGGCTGATGTAACGTTAAGGCCCAAGATATAATAGAAAAATAAGAAGAAGAAGAAAGAAATAAAGGGGGAGTACAGTGGAGCAATGTTTGGGATACTGTAAGAGGAGGAGAAGGCAACATACGGTGTAATATGGTAGTGGATATTAGGCCAACAGAATGGGGCGAGCCCATTTATTTAAAAAGAAAGAAAATTAAATAGGAAAGAAGGGCTTACGAATAACACAAAGTGAAGGTGGAGCTTTGTCCCAGTTTCGAACAAGAATACAAGAAAGGAAAGCACTGCGGGCTGAAGAGTTAGGCACACCTGAAATTGATAGATCGAGATAAGGCCCAGATGATCCGATAGAATCATACAGACGAATGCTACGAAATGGAACCACTTTGGAATGAAGTTGAGCTCATTACAAATTATATCGAAACAAATTGCCTAATCAGAACTATCGACCGCAAACCGTTATTTAACGGTTAACGCGCCAAAGTGAGTAAATCTCACTAACTTTGAACAGTTTATAATTTCATGTTATATTTTTAGAACTGTTAGATATTGGCTGATACTGTATGTTGACTGTTTGATTGAACTGCTAGTCAGTTAGTTAAATTTTCTATATTGATTCTGTTTAACAGAATATATCATATAGAACTGGAAGTGATGTTATCTATATTGTTTAACATCTGTGATGCAGGGAAACAGGTTGGAGGAATCCGACTGGATTCCTCAACATTTATTTTACTGTTTTGCATATATTGTGATATATGGTGGGTTATATAATCTATTATGGATTATGGGTGTTGGAATGATGTTGATCATTGTTATTCGATATTGTAAATATCATAACAGACCCTGGGATGTAAAAAGAAGTATTTCAATGTATATTGAAATAAAGGAATTTTATAAAATCACAGGATTTTATAAAAGGAATTATTTATAAAACGAACACGGTTTTATAAAAGGGATATTTATTTAGAAAATAAATAGAAATAGAAAAGGAATATTTATTTAGAAAAAAATAGAAGTTATAAATAGGAAATATTTGTAACGGTAAAGAGAAGATATAAATAGGAAATATTTGTAACGGTAAATAGAAGTTATAAATAGGATATATTTGTAACGGTAAGTAAACGTTATAAAAAGGAAATAGTTGTAACGGAAAACGTAGTTTATCAAATGAGTTAATCGATGTTAGTTAATCGATTAGTGTTAAAGTTAAAAGAAGTTAATCGATGTTAGTTAATCGATTAGAGTTAAAGTTAAAAGAAGTTAATCGATGTTAGTTAGTCGATTAGAGTTAAAGTTAAAAGAAGTTAATCAATGTTAGTTAATCGATTAGAGTTAAAGTTAAAAGAAGTTAATCGATGTTAGTTTAGTCGATTAGAGTTAAAGTAAAGGAGCTAATCGATGTTAGTTTAATCGATTAGAGTTAGAATAAAGGAGTTAATCGATGTTAGTTGAATCGATTAGAGTTAAAGCAAATGAGTTAATCGAATATAGTTTATTCGAAGAAAGTAAAGGGAGTTATCGAATATAGTTATTCGAAAGGGGTTAAGTGAATAGGGTTAATCAAATAGAGATTTATTCGAACGAGGGTTAAGTAAGGAAGTCGGTAAAAGGAATAAAGTGAACTTTGCCTATTTCAAAGTTAGAAATGTTGTTCAGTTAAGGTCTGAGAGGTAGTTCTACCCCAACTTGATTGGCTTCGTTTTAACTAAGGAACAGTTAAGGTTCGGCAGTAAAGGAAATGGTTTGAGTTGGCATCGCGATGGTTTGTTTAAACATCTGTCTAAGACCAATGAAGAAGCTTTGGAAATGTTTTCCAAATAAAGAAACCAGAAATGTTTTCTAATAAAGAAAACAAGAAATGGAAATGTTTTCCATTGTTAATAACGTATATTTTCCAAATTTAGAAAATAAGAAATATTGAATATAGGGAAACAGGAGATAAGTAAATTTATGAAATTAAGAGATAAATGTTGAATAATGTTTGATCGATATAAATTTCCATTTGGAAATAATATCGTTGTTTGCACACCTGTTTTTATTCGATAGTTAAATCACAGACTATCGAAGTTTTGACCATTTTAACGTTGTTAATATGGAGAGACCGGTTGGATTATTATCCGAAGAACCACTCTGTATTGGCATAACCGTTGCGAGTCATATATGCCAAAGGAAATTGAAGACGGAGTTATGCAAGGGCTATCCTGTTTATAGAATAGTGCCTTCGGTTCATCCTGTTCCTGGATGACTTGTATGGACGGATGTCTGACAGAGTATGTCCAGACGATCACGTATATTGATTTCTCCAACCTTACCAAGAGTGGAAGCGGAGAAGGAAACTTCTTTTAGCTAACACATAATGTATGGTTGAGGACATCAATCGGTGATTTGATGGATTTGACGATGTGGCATTCAAAGTGAATCTGGTATGATGATAAAGCGTAGCTTCTAGCCTCATCATCCGGTAAATGACAGAAATCGGGCAGGCAGCATGGCTAAGTCGGTCGCACCGAAGTAGGGTGTATAATCACCTGATCTAGAGTTTCATTTACTTCTAAAAATCTATTGTTGATGCTGTCCCATTCGGGAAACGGTTGCTGATCCCAACTGTTGGTGATATACATTCGATACACTCAAGCGAAATGAGTGGTCGGTCATGTGTGGCCGGGTTGCAAGATGTTCTTGTTGAACCCAGTGTATTCCTCTCTAGAGGTACACAAGCGAAAGGTGATTCCATACCTTGTCATAGTTGGAAATCCATTACCCAATACGTGCTTGCGGTTTTGATTGTATACAATATATGTAGAATGTGAGATGAAAACGTTTATGCTAGATGATTATATATATACTGTGGTTGATAGACATTATTATAATATCAAAAGGTTTTTTTGATATAAAGTTATTTTGGATTCTCATAAGGGAAAAACCCGTTCCGTTATGCGGCGTGGTCTTATGAGATATCGTTTACTTGTTCGAACTGTTTTTAAAATGTTTTACTCACACCAGTCCCATGACTGACCCGGAGTTTACTTTGTTGTTTTCCCTAAACTCTTGGGTGGCTAAATTTGTACGGGCAGTCAAGTAGTCGGGATTTACAGATATACTGGAAGAGCTTGGAGCAGGAGGCTTCAGGATCATATAGCTATTATTATTCCGCTGTGTTGTAAGTGCTGTACTTTGATAAATGATATGTATATGCAAGTACAGATGTATATTTCAAGTTATGTTATGAAATATATTTATTCGTTCCGCTGTGAGATTCGTGTTACTCTGATGTTGTGTTCTTCTTCTTCTTCTATTCTAATTTTCTATCTTATCTTTCCTCACCCTCTAATTTCTTTCACTAATTACCAGGATTTTTCGATCTTTTGGTTATCAACATCGTGCTTATGTCGATAACCAAAGTCGCCGAAAATCCGGGTCGTTACACACGTCCTCTAATGTGCACTGAGTTCCATGGTAGGGCAATACAAGAAACACAGAACCTGGTCAGAAACTTTTCCATATATGTACAGGCCCGTCTTTAAGAGCCTCTATATACATATATTCCTATGGTCTGTTTTCATGGTGGCTATGGCCCCACCTTGGCCCCTCCCTCGGCTAGTAAAGACTACAAGAGCTAAACGACTGACCCCTAACAAACAATCTAAACATCGTGTTGGCGTCATCCCTCAACCACCGTACCTCGATAGTGAAAGGTGAATGGTCTATTGGTTTTAACAATAGCCTTTTCTCATCCCATTGGCTACCATGACGGATATCCGACGATCTACTATCCTTGTTGGTCGTGATCATTCGCCCCCCTCCCCCGGTTGAGGCGACTGTCGAATTACCCTGGCGTCACCGCGTCATAGCATTCTGACTGCAGTGCTACTCTTGCAGTCTAGGCCCACCCACCTAACAGTTACGCGCAGATCCAACCTCTGCGAGCACAACCGAAACATCTGCCACCGCACAAAGGACTACTAGGAGCACGTTACGTATCTCAGGAAGCCGCGTGCTTCCCCTTTCAGTCCTTCGGAGCCGACAGAATAATCAGATGAATGTGCGTTCCCCTCGTGCCTTATAACACCATGATGATCTACCCCGTTGGGTTATTCATCCTCAAACGTGCAGACTGGTCCATGCGCCTCACTTTAATATGTTGTTAGACCCTATGTCTAATCATTCTTTTACGACTTTCCTGACCTCATCAGGTTTCCATTTAACTTGGTTATTCCCATTCATATTGAATTCTTAATCAAGTTACCAAGTTCCTCTTGCTTATTAATTGCAGTTATATAACTTAGCTCATTTAAGTTTATAAATAAGCCCACAACATGTTATTCTCTTGATTGTGGTCCAAGGTCAGTAATTCACAATCCCTTTTATATTCTTGTTTGATTTCATCATTAAAATAACATGTTCTACTTATTGTGTAATTAAGTATATACCAATTCGCATGTTTTCTGTTTAACATGTCAGTCATTATTTATGATTAAATATAACTTACTTCATAAGTTTTCCTCATTCTCTATCATTTAATCATAATTCCATTTTACACCGTTACTACAACTTATCGTTGTTCCCATTAATAAGTTTCTCTACCCATTTATTATAACCTATTATAATTTCTTCTTGTCTCTAGGACAAGTCAAAACATGTTATTCTTATCAGCGGGTTTCAAGCTTCCAAGTTTACAAATTACTTAATTTATAATTAAGTACAACTTCTTATATTTCAAATATTTTCCCCTTTTTCTTAACTGGTTTCAAGTTTTCCCCATTTACTGATTACTTAATTTATAATTAAGCGTCCCTTGTCTCATTTCACCAGTTATCCCATTTCCTTGCTAGTTTATTATAACCTAAGTTATAATCTTCACTTGTTCCTGGGGCAAGTCTACCTATTATACAACATTTTAATTAATGTTATTTATTTATAATAGGTTATTATCATTTCCTGTTTATACCAAATCATTTACTGTTGTAATCCATTATTCTTCATTCACTGTAATATATGTTCCTTATTTTATTAAGTAAAACACTTCATGCACCTTATCAGTTTGATTTATAGAAGGAATCAGTGATTTATTTTCATAACGTATCCCCATCAAAATCTGTGGTGGTAAGTAATTTCTTTTCTTTTTCTTACTTTATTCACTTTGGCTTACGTGCAATCTTGTTCTCAGAAATAGGTGATTTAGGGAAATACATCACTTTTCCTTCACATCGCACTAACTCATTCCATTACATCCCTTCCTTTCTTATTTTCGAAGTTAGACACTTAATTACCATCATTTCCATTTATTCTTGTTATACACACACACACACAAAAACACACACACACATCTATGCAATAGACCTCTCACATTAAGCCTACACTTGTGGACGCTGGAATTGCCGGGCGGGTCTGGGCAGACTTCTACCACAAGTTGACTTAACCTCGTGTCTTAGCACCATTACATGTTTTAATTATGCACTTAGTACCCTCACATTAGATTTACCACTTGTGAATGCTGGATAGGCTGGGTGGTTACGGGAAAACTTCTATCACAAGTGCAATCTAACCTCGTATCTAAGAGTGTTACAGTGTCAAGTTACTATGAATCTAGGCATGTTCGTTCTTTAACAATTATTCCTATTCATGTGAATTTTGGCATATTATCCTTTTTACTGTAATCTAATTCACATGTCATCAAAATATGCCTATATTATGGTGCATGTCTTTTTAACATGTGTTTAACTCTATTTTGACATGTAAACATTTAATTGGGTAATTGTTCAAATCTGACAGGTTAACATGTCATTTACTCAATAATATGCCACAAGTGAATCATGTAATTATAACAACAGTAGACATTACACATATTCTAACAAGTTTGTTTTCCAACATGAAATCATTCCAACACTTTAACTGATTCAACATATGAATTATTCATATTAATATCTCAACTTGTTATAACAGAAATTTATAATTACTCTGATAATTTAACAATTAATAAAAAGGGGAATGCTAAATGATAACATATTATTATCTAAAATGGTATAGTTTAAATCCACTCACCTCATACGCTTTCCCAATTCTGGATCTAATCCAGTTTTAGCGTCCATGGTTTTTCCCTTAATTTTATTCAAAACCTAATAACCATGGATTGATTATTTTCATTGAAAGATAAAGAAAAGAAAGAGGAAGAAATTTGAATAGATTGGATCTAGACAATCACCTTACTTTCATGATTCGGAACACCCTTTTATTATCATCAATTATCTCCTCCAGATCTTGATTTTTATAATTCTCCTAACTAATAATCTTAATTTCTAAATAGATTTGAGTAGAGAGAGTAATGGCAGAGCTCCAGCGTAGCCTTAGAATTATGACGTTTAAGGTTAGCTCTAAAGACTTACTTATTGGTGTTCAACAATGTACTTGGTCAAGAAACGAGTCCAAATTCACAAAACTGAATTCTGCCCAGATGTGTATGGGGGTTGACCCCCCCTTTAGGTATCGACCCCAGGGTCGACCCATGGGTCGACCCCAAAGAGCCTGGGTTGACCCAGCGGGGATTCGGGTCAACCACCAGAAATGGCCGGTTCCGCTTCTGGGGCTTCGGCTTCGCTGGTTTGATTTTTTCTATATATATATATATATATATATATTTGTTTGTATGTATATAATTCTCTTGCTCGTATACAAACTTCTAGGCTTAATAACTTCTTCATATAATGTTCGTTTTACGCAAACCAAGTGTCTATCTTGACCAGAATTCCCAGACGGACGCAGTGGCGCAATCCATTATACTTTATTCTAAACATTTAATCAAGTTATTCTTATATTTTATCATTTTGAGTTAAAAAATGTGGGGTATTACATTCTCCTACCCTTAGGAAATTTCGTCCAGGAAATTTGATAATGGTAAAATAAGTTAACCCCTCGCTTAATATTCATCCATCATGTGTGCATCCAATTTTTCCAACCATTGTGCACTTGTGCAAAGTGAAGTATAACATAATAATGAATGTATGGCTAAGCGGTGCCTCCTATGTGTATGCAAATTTTTCAAAATTCCTTTTAAAAGATGATGCTCACATCCTAAATATACTGGCAGTTCTACACGAATGCAATATTTTAAAAATCAAAATACATTTTCATCCAAATTTTCCACATCTTACTGGGTAGGAGCATATTCCATCTAATTGTTGCATCCAAAATCCTGCCAATCAACATTATTTTTCGAATTTCAGAAAAATCACTTATCTAAATTCGATTTCTTATGTTACAAAAAGGAGGAAAACGTAAAATTTCACATCTTCCGGTTTTCTTTTATATACCTTTTTCCAATCGTACTTGGATTTTATGAAACTATTTATAAAGATCCTCCTATTTTCCTATCCAAAAACAACCCACATAATAAAATTTTCTTTTGTTACTGATTTTCTTTTTTATCCTGGAATTTTTTATTCTTATCCATCTTTTCTCATTATTTTCCATTTTTATTGCTTTACTGAGTTTGTTGTTTCCTTTTTAGTTGTACCATTTCTCTTTTCTTAGCTTATTCAATCATATGATCTTGGGTTAGTTTTCAAATAAGCCTACTAGTCTTTCAACTAAGACAGCAAAACAAGCACCCTACACATCTACTACTTAGGGCCAAGAATCTTGGGACTATGTCCCCTTAGACAGAATAGTCCAAACCATGAGATCCATAATAGGTTTAGGTATTACCGTAGTTACCCAACAAGAACTAAATAACGGAACAATCCCAACAGAAATGTAGTAACGGGTTTTACCCCTAACATGAAAATTTGCAATAGAATCTAAACACTTACTTGCCCTTTTTACTATCAAGTAGTTACCACTATTCCTAGCTGTATACCAACAATTATTCCAAGCAACACCCTTGGCTTTTCAATGCTTATGCATTCTACTGGAACTTACCATTATTCCAGTACAATAAAAAACACTTTTCACAACAGACAATATCTGCTGTAGTAGACCAATTGCAACAGACCCATGCCTGTTGGTATAGCCGAAGTTGCAAAAAGTTCGCAACATTTTCCACCTTTTGCAATAACCTGTTGCGGTAGACTTTTTTGCAACAAGCTTTTGCTGTTGCAAAGGATTCTTTTGCAATAGTATATGCCCGTTGTAATAGATTCATAAATCTGTATAAAAATAATAATATTATAGCATATAAACATTATATATTAAATGTATTCATTTTAGTAATAATTTATATCATAGAATGAAATAAACAAATAAAAATTTTATTTTAACAAATCTTTAATAGTACAAACAATTACAACAAAAATTTCTACAATTTTCATACACCATTCATGCACAACAATTTCTTCTCTCTCACAACACATTTTTTCCAATAGTAGTTTCTAATCATATTTCTACTCTATCATACATATACTATAACAAGAAAATAAATATCATCGGTTCATTGGAACAAATATGCGGTTCACACTCCAAGTATGTTGTCGATCATAAACATGCACATACCTATCCAGGAATATGTATGTCATTCCAATGAACTCTACATCAAATAAAAGCTTGGAACCGACAACACCTTCTGTACTTCCTTGCAAACCATTGATGTGCAACACTGGGCAACTATTTTGACTGACTTGTTTCAACAAATCTATGATGCTTTCTTAACAAAAAAAAAAGAAAGTAAATTACCTGACGGAGACCAAAATCAATTGCTTTAACATATAAAATATTCAGTTGATTCCCATAACGGCACAACCACACGCGATGTAATACATGCGCTGCAAGGCTAAAGAAAAGAATAGAATGAGCAAACAAAATAGTGGAGAATCAACAAAAATAGAAGAGTTGCGAATAGAGAAAAGCAAATCGAACAAGTTATAGCGTTATATATAGTGCTGGTTACAAATCAGCTTGGTTTGAAAGGAATATACAAACAATGAACTGATATTTAACCATAACTAGCAAATCATTTCATCATAACTAAGTGTATCTATGAAGATGATAAATCATCATACATGATTAAAAATATGCCATAATCATAAAAGAGCGGATAAATATTCTCACCTGAGCACATGTAAGGTACACACTATAAGAAAATTTTAATCTTTTCCTTTGACAGCATAATTTTTCCTTTGACAGCACCATCAACATTTCATTGTATGCCTGTAAAACAAAAGGCCAATACTGTACATTAGACAAAAGAACAATGCCCATAAATTTATTAAATAATTTTTTTGAAATATTTTATATTATGAAGATACACTAAGAGTAAAAGATATGCTAAATCCAAATGGAGAACATAAACTACATTCTAACATTTTGAGGTATACACAAACAAACATGGATTTATGAGGAACTATGCCACAAGTTCATGACACGACGATGCACAGTATCGTGCTCACATATGAGAACAAACATATTTCGAGAGAGAAACAATTCCTAGAAGCAAATATTCAACTTAAGACATGATTGTTTCTTTCATATTGCAGGGAAATGAACAGTGTTTAGTTTCTTTTATAAACCTGCTACATGAAAGGTGTACTAAGTTCTAACGTTGTTTTCAAAGCAAGTAGTACAAATGATAAATTAATATGCAAAACTGATTTTGTATGCAGATGCGGATATGACACTATCCATATCCAAAAGTATTGACATCCCTAGTTTGGCATATTGATCTATAGATGTCTGCTTCCAAGTAAAATATATCCAAATGTCCAATCTTTTTGTGAGTATCATCACTGGCCAGTATTGTGGTATAGTCGGAAATGTTTGTCTATTTAAGTTTTTATGTCTATATGTGCGTTTGCAACCCATTCAATTCATGATGCTTGTTTCTCATGATATCAAGACAGATTGTTATTAGAAAGAGAAGAAAAAAAGGAAACATACACATTGAACCATGGATATAGAATAGTTGTAACAAGTTTTGATACAACCTTCATCAACGGTTTTATTCAATAAATTCAAATATTTATCATTTAGAACACAACAGTCTTTCAAAAATTTATGTTGAATCTTCATGAAGAAGTGGAATTCATCAAGGCTTATGTCATGATTCTTACTATATATTTTAAGTGCAAAATTGCATTAGGTAAAGCTACGGCAAACAGAGAAATGCGCATGCGTCTGTTGGCACTTTATCCTCTTCTTCTCTGGGACGTATAGTTGCCCATTTCTTCAATCTAGCCGCTGCTATCCTAGCCTATGATGTAAATTTCGTAACCCGAAAACAAAAGCATGAATAAACTAATGTCTTAACTTTGGAATACAGTTTGCACTCTGCTAAATAAGGTTCTCAAATTAATTTAAATTTTGTAGACTAGACAAAGTTGTTTCTTCAAAGCATTTGATTAGAAAAAATAAAAATAGACTGCGTGTATAAATATTTGAAGTAATAGTAGAAATTTCCATACCTCTTTATCCCAATCACATCGTATAACGATGAAGATAAGTATAACTGTTTGTACTGTTGTTCCATCTATCAACCCCCCCTAAATTCCCTGCACAAATTTGAAATGTTTAATTGAACTGTATGGCATCAATGATCAAACTCCTTCACCTTCATTGTTATTTTTTTCCAATTTAGTTTCTTTTTAAGTAATAACATAATATGATATATTAATTATGCATACCACAACTTGAAAGTCGAAAATACACCCTAATATAAGGCCAGCAGGAACACCAATTAAGTAATAGCTTCCAAGATTAATAAATGCTATTAGTCCTTGCCATCTAGAACCAATTGCTACAACTACATTAATTTAGCAGTTTGGTATCTGTTTGTGTCCATTGTATTCGAGGAAAGTATGTGTAATCAGTTACGCAACAGAGTCCGTAAATAAAGCATTTTATATTATGTGGTATATATGTTTGGTTTGTATAGTAAAATTTTTATGGTGTACTTATGGATTTCTTAAAGACACATATAGGAAATTAGCACCAACCAGATAAAACAGGTTGCACGCTGTTGAGTAGAACAGTGAAAGCCAATAGAAAAAACAAGTTTATAAACAGAGATAAAACGAAAGGATTGTGGGCTTTATCCGGAAAAAGGCATCCAAAAAGAGGATTTAAAAAGAAAATAAGACATTCTTTGACCAAGGCCAGAATAACAAATTATGTAACTAACTGTCTTAAGAACCTATCTTATGCACGGTGAATACCACAAAATTTATCACCATCAATTAATAATCAATCAAATAATTCAATGCTTCAAAATCATGTCTAGTATATTGGTTGTATATCAAAAGAACCAACTATATATCAATTCACACCAATTTGTGGTTAGATTGGAGAAAACTAACCTTTATAATCATTGAATAATCTTCCTCTTGAGAATCCTGCCTGAACGAGTTACTGGCCTTGTGGATGTTTGAAGTTTGAGACATTAGCACAAGCAGATTGGTTCTTGTTTTTGTTTTCAGAAGAAATGATTTATGGTTTTAAACGTGATGAGAGGAAAGCATCGTGGCTGTTGAAGCGGAGAATATCACAAGACAAAGATAAGTGATAAAAAGCGGATGCGTTCTGTGTGGATGAAAGTAGGAATGTTGGATCAACGGGTCCCGATTAGAAAATCGGGTGTGCTACGGAGGAGTACATATTTTGCACGACAAGTATGTGGAAGACGATCAAATTTGGGGAAGAAAATAAAATGAGATCTGAAGTTGAGTCTGGGATCTGGAAATTTTGATAAATTGTGAATTGGGGATCTGGAAATTTCGGCAGATTAGGTTTATTGGGTCTTGGGGGTGAAACCGTGAAAGCGGGAAATGAAAATTTCATGGGAACGAGGGCATGAATATATAGCTACAAAGCAGAAAAGTACTTGGATTGGAGCCACAAAGTAGGGCTGGACCGTAAAATCTGTTGGATTGAACCGTAAAAATCTGATATTATTTGTTATCCAAAGTTGTAAATCTTTTTGGTAAATTTACCAAATAATATCCTTAAATATAAATATCAATTTATAAAAATTAAAATTTATAATCAATTAATATTAATACTAAATTGTAGTCTTAATTATTATGTAATTACTAATGGTAAATTATTTAGTAATTATTATGAATATTTTATTAATTATTTAATATTATGAATATTTTATTAATTATTTAAAATATCTTGTTAATTTGTTTTATTTATTATTAAATGTAGTTAATAATTGTTAAATATAATTTAGTGAATATTAGGCTCACGTCCCTATTTTGAAACTTAATTAGGCTCACATCCGGTCATAAACTTATTGTAAATTAGGTCCCTGTTTTCAAAACTTATAAAATAATAATTAAAAAAAAAATTCGTAAATTAGTAATAAAATATATTACGCATTATAAAAAAAATTCAGTTCAAAAAACAACAAAAATAATGTCAGAAAGAAGAAAACAGCAAAAAAATAGAAAAAACTGCAGTTAAATGCATAATATTATGCACCTTTTTGATTTTATTGCATGCATATATGAAATTATTGCAGTTCTTCCAGCGGATAGATTTAACATAATTTTTCAGTTCATTTTTATTTGCATCCAAATGTGCAAATTTCTCAAAAAAATGCACACATGTGTGCAACATTTTTATAGGATAAAAAGTAGGGACCTAATTTATAAAAAAAACAAAGTTCTGAAAATTTTTAAACCCGCCCCCTATTTTATTTTTTCCGCCTTTTTAATTTTTTTTTAAAAATGTGCGTACGTTCATTAAAAAAAAAATTCTAAAATATGGAAATAATGTCAGGAATGTACGGAAATCGAAAAAAATAGTTGCATACATTTATGCAATTATTACTGATAATTGCATATATGTATGCAACTTTTCTGTAAGCTGTTTTCAGATTAAAATCTGAAAATAAACCTGCACAAATGTATGCAAGTATTTGAAATTTTTGCGCACATGTATGCATTTATTTGCATGAATAAAAATCAACGAAGATGTATGTAGTGAAAAATATGCACAGATGTATGCAGGAAAGTGATATATGTGCATACTATTATGCATTTAACTGGAAATTTCGTTTTTTTTTTTTTTTTTTTTTTTTTTTTTTTTTTTTTTTTTGATTTTTGACGCCTTCGTTGATGGTTTTTTGTTCTGAATTTTTTAGTGTTTACATGTTTTATTTAAATACGAATTTACGTGATTTTTTTATATTTTTTTATGACTTTTCAAAAAATAGGGACCTAATTTACAATAAGTTTATGACCGGGTTTTTTTTATATTTTGAAACTTAATAGGGACCTCTAAAAAACGCACCCTATAATTTATACACTACTTACAACTAACCTTGATAAATTAGTAAAATATTAATTCATATTAATTAATTATTATTACTTAAATACTTATTATATTATAACTGAATATTACTTATTATATCGTACTTTTGTAGTAACTATGCTTACCAAATGTTAATTATCAGTTAATTAGTAATTATTATTATTTAATTATCAGTTATAAATATCACTTTATAATACTTAAATTTTATTACTAATTAATAATTATTAAATATTAATATTAATTATAATATAATTATTACTAGTTAATCATTTAATAGCAACTATTTAAAATTAATTAGTAAAAGTTAATCATCAAAAACTGATACTAATTTTTGATAGTATGTTTTTTGCAACTGGCTTTACTAGTTGTAAAAAAATACAGTTATTACAAGAGACGAAAACAGTTGCCAAAGATATTTATTCGCAACTGGCTTAGAATCGCACTTGCAAATAATATGTTTGTTGCAACTGCTATGATAGCATGGTTGCTAAAATTATGTTTTTGTAACGGGAAGAGAACTGCAATTGCTAAAAATATACTTTTCGTAACAGGAAAAAAATGCATGTTGCTAAATCTCACTTATTGCAACTGTTGTAATAGGTCTGTTGCTAAATATTATTTACTGCAACTGTCATTTATCGCCTGTTGCAAATAACTAGTTACAATAGGTTATTTTTCTTGTAGTGTTCCGAGATAATTCTCGTTATTTACTTCATAGCCTCAAAACTTTTCCCGTCTTCCCTACGCTCTAATCCTCACCTACTACATACTTTTAAAACACGATTTGGCCTTTTCATTTCACTTTTCTTCCAAAAATTAAAAGCGTCCAAACTTTATTTTCCTCATGAAAACTTTCTTTTGCCAACGCATAAAAACATGTTAAAAAAATGTAAATCATTTTATGTTCAAATCACAAAAACTGGAGTAGTTAAGGACAACTATTTCTCAATCGGGATTATGACTTGTTCTTACGTATAAAGTCAGTTCAATCTCTTACTACAAGGTGCCAACATCCACTTTATTCTCATTTTCTGCAACTTATTTTGTCCACCCAACAAAATTTTCTCTTTTAAACAATTTATCAAAAACGATTGTCAAAAGAATAGAGACTTCAAAACTTTATTAAAAATTCTTTTATGAAATATAACAAGAAAACTAGCGAGTTATACATGCTCTATAATATGCACCTTTTATTGAGAGAATTTTATCTTAGACAAAATTTTCGTAAGAAATCACTATTTGCAAAATATACCCCATTTTACTATAAAACTCAATATTTATACTTTGCATATTTAAAACTATAACTTTTAAGATTAAAACTTGAAAACACCACAAACCATTTTCCCAAAAGTTTTATAATTTCAAGTTCTTAAAAGTTAACAATGGGGTTAGACTCAAAGCGGGTTTTCAATTTTTCTAGGCTTTCCTAGACACTCCCCAAGGTCAATTCTCTCAACTATATATATTCCTAATCTATTTTTTTCTTTTCAACCTTTTCCAATTCATAAGGTTTTCAAGCCCACTAACCCAAAATACTAATCATATGGGATTCACTTTCCTTCCGTACAAAGTACATTGTACACTCTCTACCCAAATTACCTAAGGATCTCAAATTTTCATATTCATTCCTTTAGTGTACAAAACAAACATCCCATTTCTTACCATGTTATACTCTTTCTTTTAGTAGGTTCCTCTATGGATCTAGGCCAAGCTCCATGGCAATGACCAAGTATACCAAAATGCATTTCAAATGGAAAGGGTCTCTAGGTAGAAGCCTAAAAATAAACAATATAAATAGAATGATATGCACTCTATTAGCAAGAGACAATTAATCATTTAAATTCCATGTAAACTTATGCAGACACAAGCTCAAAACATTTCTGATATTCTGCACATTGATTATAATATTCAGCTTTGGAAACCAAGAGATCGGAATTGTTTTCCAATGTCATTGAGGAATCATCTTCTGAAGAAGACACGTCAGAGGACATCTCTCGAGTTCTGGAAATTTATTTTCAACACTTTCTGTATCGTGTTGAGGATCAAATGAACGTTATTTTTATTAACTACTCTACATGAACAGAAAACGCATAAACAAGATATAATATAGTAGAATTGAATGTCGTCATATACCTTCATCAGTAAACATGAATAAAATGCGGAGAGCCATCCACGACCTTTACCAAATCGCAGGGAGGACAATAATACTGATTCTGGGAAAATCATAAGAGACTGATAAGCATAGAAGTGAGGGTTAGGATGCTGAACAAGTTAGTTTAAATGCTAAACGACGGAAGTCAAAATACAAAATAGTCGTCCAAGGAAGATCAGGTAGTTTACAATTTTATTCATTTTAGTCAATATAAGATAACAAACTCAAATTATATTACGCTTCTCATTTCGAATCAAATGGCAAATATTATTAACTTGAAATTATACAAAAGGTGAAATAACATTGAATGAAAATTGGCATTTTGTATATAGATTATTTTTCTATGGTATCAAATTTATAAAATACAAATTTACATGATTGCATAACAAGTTATCTGGTTCACTGATGATGTCAGTATAAGCTTAAAAAATTGATAGAATAAAAACATGAACTCTGACCGTTAATGCAATACTTAAAAAACCTACAGCTTCACGCTTAGCACCCATCCTTAGGAAGATAAATTACCTATACTAAAATAAAACAGATAAATAGAACCAGTAACAACTATACACTCAACAACGCTAAAGTATACCATTTTTTGGGCAATAGAAATGGGTTAGTCAATAAATAACAGTTATATACTGCAGCAAGTTCTAAAATTAGTGCACACTGGCACCAAATGAATACCTAGGGGTTGTTTTTCCTTAATTGTGAGTTTTATTAGCGTAACAAGTCTAGATCTTTCAGGTCTACGAAATAGGATAAGTCCCAGTACTCTTGTATTTTTAAAAGCTACATTTAAATAAAATAGATAACTAAATGAATAGTTATATTATATGACATTTTTCAAAGTTGCATCGTGTGTGTTTGTGTGTGTGTATTCCACATCTCAGAGTTGTACCCGATTCGATTGTATGCACTTATGGTCAGCATAATTTGAAAACATTTTTGCATGCATGATCTACATGTCATGAACATCATATCTAAAAAAAGTTATCTCGTTCTAATACTAGGTGCCGTCTAAGATTAATTGTGCAGTATGTTGTATATTTAGACAACTTACTATAATCATTGATTTAAGAAAAATCATTTTGAAGTTAAAATATCATTTTGAAGTTATTAAGTGATTTCGGAATATGGTTTTGGCAAGGCAGTTTTTTTGATATGTAGAGGCTTCCAGTTGAAAATCCATAAAGATGCGTGACACTCAATTATGGATTTGGGTCACCTAGTTGAAAATCAAAGCAGCACCAGCATTTGAAATCTCGTTGTATCTTACTCAAGATTTTACTTTTCCACATAAGCGTGAATGATACATTGTATCTTGTTCATATATAGTCTGAAGTCAGCTTGCCCAAAAAATTTAACTGAAATTTGAATTTGAGATATCAATCTAAGGGTCTGGTCAAAATTGTATTTGTGTATTAAGTTTTTTAAAACCTTTATACAAGATCAGAATAATATACCCATCTGAATCACTTTGCACCTAAACCTGTAACTTATTTAATTATTTATTTATTGTAATGAGACACAACACAAAAAATCCCCTTTTTCTCACCAATCAAGCTTTGATAGTCCAATATAAATATCATTCTCTTTATGACTATACAACACAAAAAAACCAGTCTTGATTATTTGTAGTTTCCTATTTATAGTTGGAATACGCCTTAAACTTGAACAATAATTATTTGTATTTTTTTATTTGCAATTGATCAAAATTCATGAAACGAGTTTATGAAACATCTATTATCCCTATTCACATTGAACAAATTTACATAGCAATTTCTCCTACCAGAAGTAAACTGTCTCGGTCCCAATGGTTAATCATTTTGAAAAAACTGCCAAAGCAAATCATAATTGTAATGAAATAATAGTGAAGCAAAGGAAGCGAAGAAGTAGGAATTTCACCTCTAGGAATCGATGTAGCTCTGCTTGATATTCCACCGCTTTTTAAAACCCTAAATCGAGTAAACCTCTAAAATGCTGAATTCCTGACAGCAAATTATTATTAAAAAAACTGAGCTGGATTGAATTGTTCGGATATGAAGAGAAGTGGAGTTAGGGATGAATAGAAATAGCTGCGTTCACACAAATATATAGGGTACGTGAAAGAAAAGAAGAATAGGTCATTTGAAAAAGAGGAGGAGGGAAGGATCTGAAGAAATGGTATATGCAGAGAAGAACATAACATTTGCGAAAGAGGTGAATCAAAGGAGGCGCAGCATCGTCACTGAAGGAGGAAGCCGTACGCGCTTCTGGTTGAAATAAAGTTCATCTGGATCGGTTTTGAAGAGAAAAAGTGGATCTGAGGGTTGAATAACAACAAGCGAGTCCTTCGATATGAAGAAACGTATCGGGAAAGAAAAAGTCAAACAAAGATGAGAAGTAGATTGCGGGAGAAAGGTATAATATCAGCGGAAGACATGGCTGCGAGCGAAAGACATGGCTGCGAGCAGAAGATATGGATTTGGTCCGGCTTGAGATGGACGGAAGTTTTTAATTACATAGTCGAATCAAGAGAAACCGACAAAGTCGGTTTGATAAATTAAGCAACAACTTAAGTCATTTGAAACACCACGAAATTATTGCAGGCCAAGATATGTAGTATATCCATTTCAAACTAAGAGCACGGTGCGTTTCAGATTCCCTAATTTGGTGCAGTGAATGCTGGATATGTCGTGCGGTTACGGGAAGACTTCTATCATAAGTGCAATCTAACATCGTGTCTAAGAGCGTTACAGTATAAAGAATCTATGCATGTTCGTTCTTTTAACCACTATTCCGATTTCATTATAGGACTTCATGCCCCTTTCCCAAGTCATATTTATTATGTATTATATGCCCAAATTAAGATCTTTACTCATAATTTGATTTATGCCCCCGAAACCCAAATGTATTCAATTTTTATGCTATAACATGAAACCATTTAATCATATAACTATTCCAATTCATACAAGTGAGGATTCATGTATATAATTGTGGCAAGTTAACATGTCGTTTTCTCAATTCTACATCTAACAATTCAAATACATAGTATGCCACAAGTGAATCATGCAACCATAAAAACAGTGGTTGCTACCCATTATTCTGACAAGTTTGTTTTTCAACACAACTTTTAACCGATTCAACAAATTAAAATCTTAGCATATTAATTGTTCCTGCATGTCATGCATATCACTTTAATCAGTATTAACGTATATTAAACATCTCAACATATTACATTTCAACTTTACAAAGTTGGGAATGTTAAACGATAACATATTATTATATAAAATGCTATAGCTTAAATCCACTCTCTACGCTCTCCCAATTCTGGATTTGATCCAGTTTTAGCGTCCATGGGTGTTTCCCTTAATCGGATTCAAAACCTAACGATCATGGATTTATCATTTTCATTAAAAGAGAAGGGAAAGAAAGAGGGAGAATTTGAACAAACTGGATCTAGAATTTTACCTTGCTTTTCATGATTCTGAATAATCTTTTACTAACGTCAATTATCTCCTCTAGATCTAGAATTTAAAATCTTCTTATTAATAATCTAAATTTTCTAAATAGATTTGAGGAGAGAGAGAGAGTAATGGCAGAGCTTCAGCGTAGCCTTAGAATTATGAGGTTTAGGGTTAGCGCTGGAGACTTATTTATAGGCATATCAGAGAAACCAGGACCCTCAGATTTGCTTAAAAACCATCAGAAACATCCAAATCTCAAAAAACCTAATCTGCCAAAATCTACAGTAGGGGGGTCGACCCATGGGTCGAAACCCCCCTTGAGGGGTCGACACCCCTGAGTGGGAAATCTACTACCTCCCTGAATTTCGAATTTTGTACCGATTTTTGAAATTCTGAACCTATTTTTGAATTTATGAACCTATAATATATATATATATTTTTCCTGTGCGTATACAAACTTCAAACATTAATAACTTCTTCATACGGTATCCGATTTACGCAAACCAGGTGTCTATCTTGACCAGAATTTCGAGACAAACGCACTGGCGTAGACCATTTTAATTAATTCTGAATATTTAATTAAGTTATTTTTATTTTATTATCTTGAGTTGAAAATGTGGGGTGTTACATTCTCCCACCCTTAGGAAATTTCGTCCCGTAAATTTGATAAGGGTAAAATTAATTAACTCCTCATATAATATACATCCATCATGTGTGCATCCTATTTTTTCAAACATTATGCACTTGTGCAGACTGAAATACAATATAATAATGCATGTATGCCTAAGCGTTATCTCCTATGTGTATGCAAATTTTACAAAAATCCTTTTTAAAACATGATGCTCACATTCTAAATATACCGGCAATTATCTATGAATGCAATATTTTGAAAATCAAAATGCTTTTTCATCCAAATTTTCCCACACTCTTACTGAGTAGGAGCGTAATTCATCCAATTGTTGCATCCATAATCCTACCAACCAACTTTTTTTTTTCGAATTTCGGAAAAATCTAATTTTCTAAATTTGATTTCTTATGTTACAAAAAGGTGGAAAACGGAAAATTCCGCATCTTCCGCTTTTATTTTATGTACCTTTTTCCAACCATACTTGGATTTTATGTAATTATTTATAAAGATTCCCTATTTTCCTATCCAAGCACAACCCACATAAGAAAATTTTCTTTTGTTACTGATTTTCTTTTTCATCTTATCTTGGAATTTTTTGTCTTTATCTATCTTTTCTCGTAATTTATCATGTTTGTTGCTTTACTGAATTTGTTGTTTCCTTTTAGTTACACCATTTCTCTTTCCTAAGCTTATTTAATCATCTAATCTTAGTTTAAATTTAAATAAGCCTTTAGTCTTTCAACTAAAACAGGAGAACAAACACCCTACACAGCTACTACTAAGGGCCAAGAATCTCGGAACTATGTCCTCCTCAGACAGAAAAGTCCAGACTATGGGATCCACGACAGGTTTAAGTGTTACCCTAACTACCCAACAAGAACAAAATAACAAAACGATCCCAACAAAAACGCAGTAACGGGTTTTACCCCAAACATGAAAATTAACAACAAGATCTAAACACTTACTTTCCCTTTTTCTATGTAGTAGTCACTACTAACTCTAGCTATGTACCAACAATTAGTTTAAGCAACACCCTAGGCATTTCAGTGCTTACGCATTCTAAGGGAACTTACCATTAGTTCAAGATAATTCTCGCTATCTGCTTAGCCTCAAAACTTTTCCCATCTTCCCTAGGCACTAATCCTCACCTACTCCATTCTTTAAAACATGGTTTGGCTTTTTTTTCATTTAAACTTTCTTCCAAAAATATAAAAATGCCAAAAACCTTATTTTCCGTATGAAAACCTACTTTTGCCAAACCATAAAACATGTTATATACTAAAAAAATGTAAATCATTTTTTTTTAAATCGCGAAAACTGGAGTAGATAAGGACAACTATTTTCAATTGGGTTTATGACTTGTTCTTACCTATAAGGTCAGCTCCGTCTCTTATTACTGGGTGCAAACATTTTCTCTATTCCTAATTTCTACAACTCATTTTGTCCACCCAACAAAACTTATCATATTAAAATAACTTATCAAAAAGGATTATCATAATAATAGATACTTCAAAAGTTCCTTTATTAAAAATTCTTGTATGAAATATAATGAGAAAACTAACAAGCTATACATGCTTTATAATTTGTGCCTTTTATTAAGAGAATTTATTTTAGACAAAATTTTCGCAAGAAATCACTATTTACAAAATATACCCCATTTTATTTCAAAACCCAATATGTACTTCTTTACATATTTTAGAAATATAACTTTTAAGATTAAAACTTGAAAATACCATAAACCATTTTCTCAAAACTTTAACAATTTCAGGTTCTTAAAAGTTAATAATGGGATTAGACTCAAAGCAGATTTCCAATTTTCTTAGGCTTTCCTAGTCACTTCCATAAAGTCGATTCTCTTAACTATATATATATATATATTGCTAATCCATTTTTCACTTATTAACCTCTTCCAATTTATAAGGTCTTACTGCCAAACCCACTAAACCAAAGTACTAATCATATAGGATTCACTTTCCTTCCTTAAAAAAAAAAATACATTATACACTTTCCACCCAAATTACCTAAGGGTCTCAGATTTCCATATTCATTCATTTAGTATACAAAACACACGTCCCATTTCTTACATATTATACTCTCTATATTTAGTGGGTTCCTTTATGGATCTGGGTATATATATATAATATGCTTACATTTTTAAAAGTACAAATACGTTCACTCACTATTTATGCAGGAATCCTAAATCTCGCTCTGATACCAGATGTAACAACCCGAATTCCGATAGATTGTTTTTTTTTTTTTCAAAATTCCAATCTATCGAAACCCAGATTTGGTTTGCCTTGGTATACTATAGAAAAGACAGAGACATAAAACATGTCAGAGCTCAGAAAATATCTCACAGCGGAATGGATAAAATATGATATAATCAAAATATAGCCTTACCATATTAACAATGTTGCTTAACTGATATCCAAGGCTATATATAGTGTCACATGTCTATGCCACGAATCTAACCTGCGAGTATGTTGGGAGGAGGGAGTCAGAACATAAGTTCTGGTGACTTGATTTAAATTATACACTTCGGGTAATCCTACATATACCATTCAATCATATTTTCTTATTTATTAGGTTACTTGGGTTAACAACGCTTAAGGCTTACGCACATGTCGTACCCATTTACTTCCCAGTGGATCAACCTAATATAGTATATATGTAGCTACCTCTAAATACTGAGGTACATCCCATAGTACCCCACTTGCACGGTCTCTACTGTAATGCCACCAAAATGAATGCAGTCCCTCATCCTACACTAGAGTGACGTATGGATCTCTACATAACAATGTTATGTTCCACAAATATCTGTCATTACTACGCTACGTAAGCGTACGGATTGCCGTCGTCGATTGAATCAGATTCCATACCGGAATAATGCACTCAAGTCTGCATACACAACCCAAAGCCGACATGCATGTGTCTAGACTGTCCCATATATTTATCATCAATTGCAGCTTGATGCCACAACCACACGTCCTCTAATCCGCACCGAGTTCCGTGGCAGGGCGATACAAGAAACATGGAACTAGGTCGGGAGCTTTTTCATATCTGTACAGGTTCTGTAACGACCCGGGGAATTCGCGATCCTGAGTAACCGACATAAACTCAATGTCAACTATTCAAGGATCAGAAATACCAGATAGTTAATGAAAGAAAATAGAGGGTGAGAAAAGATAAGATAGAAGGTTAGAATAAAAGAAGAAGAAGGAGAACATACAACATCATCGGAGTAACACGAATCTCACAGCGGAACGAACAATATATATAATAGATACAAAAATTTGAAATAAAACTAGTATATGTATAGAATGACATTATCAGAGTACAACACTTACAACACAGCGGAAATGAACAATTGCTATAAAATATTGAAGCCTCCCGCTCCAAGCTCTCAGTATATCTATAGAATCCTGACTACTTGACTGTCCATACAAATTTGGGCACCTAATAATTTAGGGAAAAACAAAACAAAATAAACTCCGGGTCACTCATGGGACTGGTGTGAGTAAAACCATTTAAAACAGTTTGAGCAATTAAACGATATCTCATAAGACCACGCCGTATAACGGAACGAGTTTTTCCCTTTTGAGAATCCAAAACACTTGGTCCAACATTCAAAAACCTTTTGAAAGGAATGAAAATCTTTATATTAAACTCATTTGATATTATAGTAATGTCTATCAACCACCATATAATAATCATCTAGCAAAACGCTTTCATCTCACGTTCCATATACATAATATATAATCAAAATCCGCGCGTGCTTATTGGGTAATGAATTCCAACTGGCAAGGTATGGCACCACCTTCTACAGTGTATGTCTAGAGAGGAATACACCAGGTTCAACAAGAACATCGTGTAACCCTGGCTAAACATGACCGGTAGCTCATTTCACTTGAGTGTACCGAATGTATTATCACCAACGGTTGGGATCAGCAACCGTTTTGCGAAAGGGACAGCATCAAAATAGATTATAGAAGTAAAGGGAATTTCTCTAGATCAGGTGACAATACACCCTAATTGGCAGCTAACCACTTAGCCATGCGACCTACCCGATTTTGTACCATTCCGGTTATGTGGCCAGAGGCTATGACATATCCTTTACAAACCAGATCTTCATTCACTTTGAATGTCACACCATCGTACCCGCTAAATTACAAATTGATTTCTCCAAACATGTTACGGGTAAACAGCTAAGAGAAATGAATTCCTCTACCACCAAACGTAAATACGTTTGAAGCGTTAAACTTACGCGATCTATTAAATATACTGTGTCAAACATTCTTCTATATAGGTCGCCCTGAGACTGGACAGACCGAAGGTACTATTCTGTAAACAGGACAGTCATGCATAACTCCGTCTTCAATTATCTTCACCATATTTGATCGCAACACTAACGCCCGTACAGAGCGGTTTTCAGATAATGAATATGATCCCGGTGTCTCCGTATTGACGACGAAAAAATGGTCAAGAACTTTGATAGTCTGTGATTTAACTATCAACGAAAAACATGTGTTCAAAAAATGATATTATTTCCAGATGGAAATTCTATCAATCAATCATCAATCAACATTTATTAATTTCCCCATTTCTCGTTTCCATATATTCATCAAATCCTTATTTTCTAATTTTGGAAAATATACGTTATTAACTTTGGAAAACATTTCCATTTCTGATTCACGCATCACTATCTTCTCAGATATATCCGTCTCTAACTGTAAACTAGTAAGAGAACAACCCCCTATGTATTAACCCAAAGGCCGAAACCAAACATCTGATTAATACCCAAACAGTTGTTCAACTTAACTAATCTCCAGTCAGTTTCTAATTCCTTTAACTCCATTTAAATTCCTATTTCAAACCCTATTTCCTTTATAAAATTTTATTTGCAAAATATTAACTTTAAATCAATATCATGTTACTCTCGTGTGCGAAGCACGGGTCTAAACCTTCCTAATGTAAAATTCTCTTTTTATAAAACTCTATTCATTTTTCAAATATTTTCCTTTTATAATTCTATTTACTTTCTAAATCAATATTCCTTTTATAAAATTCTATTCATTTTATATAAATCCTAACCTTCCTAATGTAAAATTCTCTTTTTATAAAACTCTATTCATTTTCCAAATATTTTCCTTTTATAATTCTATTTACTTTCTAAATCAATATTCCTTTTATAAAATTCTATTTATTCTATATAAATCCTTTTATATCATTCTATTCATTTTATATAAATCCTTTTGTATAATTCTATTCATTTTATATAAATCCTTTTATATAATTCTATTAATTTCCCAAATATTTCCTTAGTTATATTTTCCAATATTTGTTTTCCAAATAATACCTTTTATACTATCCTATTTATTTCATATATAAATATTTTATTTACAATATTCACTTTGAAAATTTACTTTTTACATTCCAGTATTTCATATGGTATTTAAAATACCAAATAACATAACCAGTGTCATCATAATCAATCACAGATTATATATCACATTATATATCACAATATATGATAACAAACAGTATTATAAATATTGAGGAGTCCGGTTGGATCCCTCTAACCTGTTTCCCTGCATCATAGATGTTAAACAGTATAAATAACATCGATTTCATTTCAATATGAAATATTCTGATAAACAGAATTAATATTTGATTAATGATTTATATATACATATATATATATATATATATAATTTCAACCAATAAATCAACAATTCAACCAAACAACAATACCCAGCAATCAACCATCGTTTACCAATTCTAAAAATACGTTATAAAAATATAACTGGGTAGAGTTAGTGAGATTTACTCACTTTGGTAGTTTATCGTTAAATAACGATAAACTGTGATAAGATCCGTTCAAATTATTTTAATCCGCCATAAATTCAAACGATCTCCGATCCACTCCAAACCAGTTCCAGTACGTCATATTTTCCGATACGATTCCAACGTGACTGGTTTTGTCAGATTCTGATAATGCATGACAAAGTTATACATTATATAAGTTTGAATAAATAATTCGATTGTTGACTTATAAAATAATTAAATTATGTTACCCTAATGATCATTAATCATTAACAATCTTCTGAATCCTTCTTCTTCTAGGTGTGATGTCCTCCTATAAAGAATATATCCCATGGCCGCATCAATCTTTCCACCAACTCCTTGAATTTAAAACTATGAATGCTATTCAAGTCCCTTCCAGATTCTCTTTCAACTCATGCCGCATATGTACAACTCAAGCCCCTTTTAACTTCACGATCAACATACTAATTTGCGTGAAACCCAGAGAAGTGTAAACCATTTCGATAACTCCATATACCCCATTCTACACCATTCCTTATGAAACTTCCCATACTCTTCACCACTGATTTCCTCAACAAAAACTCGGTTATCTTATCCCCTTAGAAGTCAGTGCGGCCTCCTTCTCCTGGTTGTGTATCCAGATGCTCACGCTACAGCCAGTACAAGTAGCGACAATTCTACTCTTCAATAAACCCAAAAAATGCACACAGACTTCATTTCTCACTACAAATGCCAATACTATACCCCTTTCTTCAATCGATGCTTCTACTTCCGGAACTCACTAACCCTAGTCCGTTGATCAAAGTCGCACTTCCTAGAACATGTGCGCAACCTACCAAACTCACATAAATGAAAGCCTTAGCCCACCCAAACTCAAAAATATTGGCTTTACAATTAATCGATTTTTGATCGATTTTCTACCTCACGTTTTGCTAAAGAACAAAAGGAAAATGTGACGGCTTGTTTCTGTGTTTGACTAGAGAGATGAAAAGGTTAGGGTTAGGACAACATGGGTAGTGTATTTATACGAATTTTATATATTTTAATATTCAATTTTTATATTAATTTATATCCAACTACTATTTGTATTCATCAATTAAAATCCGTGTAGTCAAATACGATACCCAATTCCAATGAAAATGGACATACAACTACAGTTTGATATTACGGACCCAACGAAACTAGTTTCGTCGAATTCCCACTCCGTTTCCTCACACAGCGTATTTTTAAAATCAAATTATTAAGTGCTTTTCACATTAAAATTTCATACGGCTACACACTGACTCCAAAAATCACGTAAATTGAAATGTATCAATAATTTAATATTCCGGATCCAACAAAATTAGTTTCGTTGAAAACGGAGGTCGTTTGCAAATCTGGCTATTTTTAGAGCTCTAAATAAACCCTTTTAAATATAAATATATTTAAAAATAATTAAATTAATATTATTGTATATATTCACATAGAATATAATTCGGCTCCAAAATAAACATATTGGGATTTATAACTCGACATTTAAAAATCCCAGAATAAATTGATATTCAATTTATATTAAAAATCCATTTATAATATAAATAAATCATTATAAATTATAAAGGAATTCCATAGCGACTTTTCAAAAATTTGATTTGATCATAAATCAAAATATACACGAAGAAATCCCAAATTTTCTCTTGCATTAGAAAAATATACTTTACCAGCTCTGAATATTTTTTATTTAACAGGAATCCGGCTTAAAACAGATTCTGTATATTCGTTTAAAGTTCGAACCACCAAATTACGAACTGTTGCGCCATTTCGTGCTCGATTATAATTATAATATAAATTATACATTCAATTGACATTTATAAATAAATTCATTAATATAATTCAAATTCTAAACTGAATTATATATTTCAAATAATCCAATTCGCACCATATTGCAAATTCTACTATTTCTGACTATTTCAGAAATTAAATATATTTTTCTATTATTTATATAAATTAAATATTCAGTATTATTTAATTAAACGACCATTTAAATCTCTAAACACTATTTAAATAATTAAATAAATTAATCTTTTTATCGTCAAAATATGGGTCGTTATATTCTTCCCCCCTTAAAATAATTTCGTCCTCTAAATTGCTAAGGTAGAAAACACACCCAATTAACAGGGTTAAAAATTATTTTTTACTTATTAACTTTAGTTTCACAGTACCAATTATTTTCAATTAAATTATTAATTTATTCTGAATAACTAAAATTTTCAAAAATTCTGAAAATTTTCTAACACCCGAAATTTCTGAAAAATTTCGCCAGCACCTCCTTTGTATGGGTCAATCGGCACAACTACAACTCGCCTCTCTAGGCCTTCTACAACCCAAAAGAAAATCAAATTGCCAAGCGGCTTGCCAAATAGGCTCATAAATCACCAAATTCATATATAAATAAACTTGTACCTTTTTGTTGGGCATATCATTATATCTTTTCCATCAGCTATCAATTCAGCATATACCAATGTCATCCCAATCAAACTCCATTCAGTTTTTCTTCTCAGATCCAACCATTGTCTTATAACTAAGCCAACTTCCATACTGAACTCAAATTCCATTCCAAATTCTTACGACATTAATCCAACTTACCTGATATCATTATATTCTAATTCAAATTCAATTACCACTTAACGGCTTTACTTTAATTCAAATTTGCTTTTGCAAATTTTCTTTGAATTTGTTTTTAATTCAAAACAATCTTCTGGGGAGTTTTAAACAACTTACCCTTTTCAAACATCAAATATTCCTTTTCGGAAATCAAAACCACTTATTTTCTTAAAACATTTCGAAAAAAAATTGGTAGTAATCCATCACTTACAACTCGAAAATGAACACCGATGATGATCATGATAATCATAAAAATCTATTTCCAGCTATCGAAGTGAGTTCAATACTATATTACTTTCAAAACCATATCTAAACACTTCCATTTTGAAATTCATTTCAGAAAACCATTTATAATTCTTTAAAACAATTTAAAACCTCCCAGGATTTTAAAATTTCTCTTATATCTAATCCATATTCATTTACAATAACTTATTCAAATTACAGAGTTTTAATTTCAATTCTGATTTAAATTCAGATTTAATTCACTTCGTAATACTTATACGAAATTTGATTGGTTATTTACATAACCGTTTCAATTATAATATTATCTGATTATAATCACAACCAACACATTCAATATACGATAACACTTCAAATATTAATCATACTTTTGTGTCAGAATACGATTTGGGTAAAATTATATCATTTACCCTCTTTTCAAAACATACCATGTCGGTTCATCATATTCGAGTGTTTATAAACTCCTACCGATACAGTGGATCAAACTGATCGACCAGAACCCATAAACGACTCAACCAATAAATCACCATAATATAAAACAGTTTTTATAAAATCTACAAATACGCTCTCTCTTGTATATACACTCAACTCAATCTAGGGCATTACTAGCCCCATCTCTACGGAGTCACGCCACAAAGCCAAGGTAATTACTTAACCTTTAGCTCTGATACCACTGTAACAACCCGGGGAATTCGCGATCCCGAGTAACCGATATAAAATCAATGTCGACTATTCAAGCATCGGAAATACCAGATAGTTAATGAAAGAAAATAGAGGGTAAGAATCGATAAGATAGAAAGTTAGAATAGAAGAAGAAGAAGAACATACAACATCATCAAAGTTACATGAATCTCACAGCGGAACGAACAATATATATAATAGATACATAACTTTGAAATAAAACTAGTATATGTATACAGTAACATTATCAGAGTACAACACTTACAACACAGCGGAAATAAACAACTACTATAAAATCTTGAAGCTTCCAGCTCCAAGCTCTCAGTATGTCTGTAAAATCCTGACTACTTGACTGCCCATACAAATTTGGGCACCCAAGAGTTTAGGGAAAAACAAAATAAAATAAATTCCAGGTCAATCATAGGACTGGTGTGAGTAAAACCATTTAAATCAGTTTGAGCAATTAAATGATATCTCATAAGACCGCGCCGCATAACGGAACAGGTATTTCCCTTATGAGAATCCAAAACACTTGGTTCAACATTCAAAAACCTTTTGAAAGGATCGATAATCTTTATATCAAACTCATTTGATATTATAATAATTTCTATCAACCACAATATATTAAACATCTAGCAGAACGCTTTCATCTCACGTTCCACATACATAATATATAATCAAAAACCGCGGGCGCTTATTGGGTAATGAATTCCAATGGGCAAGGTATGGGACCACTTTCTGACAGTGTATCTCTAGAGAGGAATACACTGGGTTCAACAAGAACATCTTGTAACCCAGGCTAAACATGACCGGTCACTCATTTTGCTTGAGTGTACTGAATGTATTATCGCCAACGGTTGGGATCAGCAACCGTTTCCTGAAAGGGACAGCATTGAAATAGATTATAGAAGTAAAGGGAATTTCTCTTGATCAGGTGACAATACACCCTAATTAACAGCTAACCACTTAGCCAGGCGACCTACCCGATTTTATACCATTCCGATTATAAGGATAGAGGCCATAACGTATCATTTACAAACCACATCTTCATTCACTTCGAATGTCACATTGGCATACCCACTAAATCACAAATTGATTTCTCCAAACATATCACAGGTAGACAGCTAAGAGAAACGAATTCCTTCGCCACCTACGTAAATACATTTGAAGAGATCAACTTACGCGGTCTATTAAATATACTTTGTCAGACATTCTTCCATACAGGTCGCCCTGAGACTGGACAGACCGAAGGTACTATTCTGTAAACATGACAGCCCTTGCATAAATCTGTCTTCAGTTATCTTCGTCATATTTGATTACAATGCTAATGCCCATATAGAGTGGTTTTCAGATAATGAATCGGATCTCGGCCTCTCCATATTAACGACGGAAAAATGGTTAAGAACTTTGATAGTCGATGATTTAACTATCAAAGTAAAACATGTGTGCAAACAACGATATTACCAGATGGAAATTCTATTGATCAATCATCAATCAACATGTATTCATTTCTCCATTTCTCATTTCCATATATTCATCAAATCCTTATTTTTCTAATTTTGAAAATATATGTTATTAACTTTGAAAAGCGTCTCCATTTCTTATTCACGCATCACTATCTTCTCACATATATTAGTCTCTAACTGTAAATTAGTAAGAGAACAACCCCCCACGTATTAACCCCGATGGCCGAAACCAACATCAGATTAATACCCAGACAGCTGTTCAACTTAACTAATCTCCAGTCAGTTTCTAATTCCTTTAACTCCATTTTAATTCCTATTTCAAACCCTATTTCCTTTATAAAAATTTATTTGCAAAATATTTACTTTAAATCAATATCATGTTACACCCGTGTGCGAAGCACGGGTCTAAACCTTCCTAATGTAAAATTTTCTTTTTATAAAACTCTATTCATTTTCCAAATATTTCCCGTTTATAATTCTATTTACTTTCGAAATCAGTATTCCTTTTATAATTCTATTTATTTTATAGATATTTCCTTTTATATAAATTCTGTTTATTTTCTAAATAAATATTCCTTAATTATATTCCTTTTATAAAATTGTATTTATTCTATATAAATCCTTTTATATAATTCTATTCATTTTATATAAATCCTTTTATATAATTCTATTCATTTTATATAAATCCTTTTATATACTTCTATTCATTTCCCAAATATTTCCTTAATTATATTTTCCAATTTTTTTCTCCAAATATTACCTTTTATACTATCCTATTTATTTCATATATAAATATTTTATTTTCAATATTCACTTTGAAATTATCCTTTTTACTTTCCAATATTTCATATGGTATTTAAAATACCAAATATCATGACCAGTGTCATCATAATCAATCACAGATTATATATCACATCATATATCACAATATATGATAACAAACAGTATTATAAATATTGAAGAGTCTGGTTGGATCCCTCCAACCTGTTTCCCTGCATCATAGATGTTAAACAATATAAATAACATCGATTTCATTTCAATATTAAATATTCTGGTAAACAGAATCAATATTTGACTAACGATATATATATATATCGTTATCTTTAATTTCAACCAATAAATCAACAATTCAACCAAATAACAATACACAACAATCAACCATCGTTTATCAATTCTAAAATTACGTTATAAAAATATAACTATGTAGAGTTAGTGAGATTTACTCACTTTGGTAGTTTATCGTTAAATAACGATAAACTGTCATTAGATCCGTTCAGGTTATTTTAATCCGCCATAAATTCAAACGAGCTCCGATCCACTCCAAACCAGTTCCAGTATGTAATATTTTCCGATACGATTCCAACGTGACCGGTTTTGTCAGAATCTGATAATGCATGACAAAGTTATACATTATATAAGTTTGAATAAATAATTGGATTATTGACTTATAAAATAATTAAATTATATTCCCCTAATGGTCATTAATCATTAACATCCTGCTAAATCCTTCTTCTCCAAAATAAAGTTGCAATGTCCTCCTGTAAAGAATACGTCCCATGGTTGCATCAATCTTTCCACCAACTCATTGAATTTAAAACTACGAACGCCATTCAAATCCCCTTCAGATTCTCTTTCAACTCTTACCATTTATGTTACAACTCGAGCCCCTATTTAACTTCACGATCAACAGACTAATTTGCGTGAAACCCAGAGAAGTGTAAACCATTTCAATCACTCCACATAGCCCGTTCTATACCATTCCTTCATGAAACATCCCATACTCTTCACCGTTGATTTCCTCGTCATAAACTCGGTTATCTTGTCTCCTTTGAAGTCAGCGCGGTCTCCTTCTCCTAGTTGCATCTCCAGATGCTCACGCTATAGCCAGTATAAGTAGCGACAATTCTACCCTTCAATAAACCCAAAAAATGCACAAAGACTTCATTTCTCACTACAAATGCCAATACAATACCCCTTTCTTCGATCGATGTTTCTACTTCCAGAACCCACCAACCCTAGTCCGCTGATCAACGTTGCACTTCCCAGAACGTGTGTGCAACCCACCAAACTCAGATAAATGAAAGCCTTAGCCCGCCCGAACTAAAAAATATTGGCATTACAATTAATCGATTTTTGATTGATTTTAAATCGATTTTCTACCTCACGATTTGCTGAAGAACAAAAGGACAATGTGACGGCTTGTTTCTGCATTTGACTAGAGAGATGGAAAAGGTTAGGGTTAAAAGAAAACGGGTTGTGTATTTATAGGAATTTTATATATTTTAATATTCAATTTTTACATTAATTTATATCCAACCGCTATTTGTGTTCGTCAATTAAAATCCGTGTAGTCACATACGATACCCAATTTCGATGAAAATGGACATACAGCTACATTTCGATATTACGGACGCAATGAAACTAGTTTTGTCGAATTCCGACTCCGTTTGCTCTCACAGCATATTTTTAAAATTAAATTATTGTCTGCTTTTCACATTAGAATTTCGTGTGGCCCCACACTAACTCCAAAAATCACGAAAATTGAAATGTAGCAATAATTTAATATTCCGGATCCAACAAAATTAGTTTCGTCGAAAACAGAGGTCATTTGCAAAACTGGCTATTTTTAGAGCTCTAAATAAACCCTTTTAAATATAAATATATTTAAAAATAATTAAATTAAATATTAATAAATTAATATTATCGTACATATTCACATAGAATATAATCCGGCTCCAAAATAAACATATCGGGATAAGTAACTTGACATTTCAAAATCCCAGATTAAATCGAAATTCATTTTATATTAAAAATCCATTTATAATATAAATAAATCGTTATAAATTATAAAGGAATTCCATAGCGACTTTTCTAAAATTTAATTTGATCATAAATCAAAATTTGCATGACGGAATCCCGATTTTCCTCCAGTAGAAAAATATACTTCACCAGCTTCGAACATTCCTTGTTTCACAGAAATCCGGCTTAAAACGGATTCTATATATTCGTTTAAAGTTCGAAGCGCAAAATTACAAACTGTCGCGCCATTTCGAGCTCGATTATAATTATAATATAAATTGTACATTCAACTGACATTAATAAATAAATTCGTTAATATAATTAAAATTCTAAACTGAATTATATATTTTAATAATCCAATTCACACCATATTGCAAATTCTACTATTTCCGACTATTTCAGAAATTAAATATATTATTCTATTATTTATATTAATTAAATATTCAATATTATTTAATTAAACAACCATTTAAATCTCTAAACACTATTTAAATAGTTAAATAAATTAATTGTTTTATCGCTAAAATACAGGTCGTTATAGGCTTATCTTTAAGAGCCTTTATATATATATACCTAATGTTTGTTTTCACGGTGGCTATGGCCCCACCCCGGCCCCTCTCTCAACTTGTAAAGACTACCAAAGCTAAATGAAAACCCTTAAAGAAAACAATCTAAACATCCATTTGGTGTCCTCCCTCAACCACCGTACCCCGATAGTGAAGGGTGAATGGTCTATTGGTTTTAGCTCTAGTCTTTCTTCATCCCACCGGCTGTCGATGACGGGTATCCGATGATCTACTATCCTTGTTGGTCGTGACTCTTCACCTCCCCATTGAGGCAACCACCGAATCACCCTTGTGTCACCGCGTCACAACATTCTGACTGCATAGCTACTTCTGTAGTCAAGGCCCACCCACCTAGTAGTTACGCGCAGACCCAACCTCTGCGAGCACAGCCTAAACATCTGCCACCGCACAGAGGACTATTAGGAGCACCTTATGTACCTTAGGAAGTCGCGTGCTTCCCCTTCCAATACGGCCGTCAGAACAATCAGGTGAACGTGCGCTCCCCTCATTCCTTATAACACCACAATGATCTACCACGTTGGTTATTCACCCTCAAACGTGCAGACTGGTCCAAATGCCTCACTTTAATATGTTGTTAAACCCTACGTCTAAACATTTTTATGTGCTTTCCTTACCTCATAGGTTTTCATTTAACTTGGTTATTCCATTCAAATTGAATTCTTAATCAAGTTATCAAGTTCCTCTTGCTTATTAATTTTGGTTATATAACTTAACCAATTTATGTTTGTTAATAAGCCCACGACATGTTATTTCCCTAGATTGTGGTCCAAGGTCTGTAGTCCACAATCCCTTTATATTCTTGTTTGATTTTATCATTACAATAACATGTTCTGCTTAATATGTAATTAAGTATATCCCAATTCACATGTTTTCTGTTTAACATTTCAACCATTTTTTATGATTAAATACAACTTATTTCATGAGTTTTCCTCATCCTTTCTCATTTAATCATAATTCCATTTTACACCATTACTACAACTTATCATTGTTTATTTATAAACTTAGTTCTCTTAACTAAGGTCCATTGACAAGTTTCTCTACCCATTTATTATAACCAATGTTATAATTTCCTCTTGTCCCTAGGACAAGTCCAAACATGTTATTCTTATCAGTGTGTTTCAGACATCCATGGTTACAAATTACTTAATTTATAATTAAGTATAACTTCTTATATTTCATATATTTTTTCCCTTTTCTCAACTGGTTTCCGGTTTTCCCTATTTTCTGATTACTTAATTTACAATTAAGTGTCCCTTATCTCATTTCACCCATTGTCCCATTTCCTTACTAGTTTATTATAACCTAAGTTATAATCTTCACTTGTCACTAGGACAAGTCTACCTATTATACAACATTTTCATTAATGTTATTAATAGGTTATTGTCATCCCCAGTTTATTCCCTTTCCTTTACTATTGTAATTATCTTTCATTCAATTCCATTTGTTTCCATTAATTATATTTAGTGGCATTTGTCAGTCCTGCCATTTACCTATATTTATACATATGTTTACGTACTAGACCTCTCACATTAAGCCTACATTTGGGGATGCTGGGTTTGTCAGGCGGGTCTGGGAAGACTTCTACCATAAATTGACTCAACCTTCTGTCTTAGCACTATTATATGTTTTAATTATGCACTTAGACCCCTCACATTAGATTTACAACTTGTGAATGCTGGATATGTCGGGCGGTTCCAGGTAGACTTCTATCACAAGTGCTATCTAACCTCGTGTCTAAGAGCGTTACTATATCAAATTACTATGAATCTTGGCATGTTTGTTCTTTTAACCATTATTCATATTTCATTATAGGTTTTCATTCCCCTTTCCCAACTCATATTTATTATGAACCATATGACCAAATTAAGGTCTTTCTTCATAATTTGATTTATGCCCTAAAAGCCATATGTATTCAATTTTTATGCTAACATGAAACCATTTAATCATATAACTATTCAAATTTATACAAGTGAGGATTCATGTATATAATCGTGGTAGGTTAACATGTCATTTTCTTAATTCTACATCTAACACTTCAAATACATAGTATGTCACAAGTGAATCATGTAATCATATCAATAGTGGTTGCTACCCATTATTCTGACAAGTTTGTTTTTCAACACATAAACATTCCAACTTTTAACTGATTCAAAAAATTAATATCTTAACATATTAATTATTCCCACATGTCATGCATATTCCTTTAATTAGTTTTAACGTATGTTAAACATCACAACATATTACATTTCAATTTTACAAAGTGGGGAATGATAAATGATAACATATTATTACCTAAAATGTTATAGCTTAAATCCACTCACCTTGTACGCTTTCCCAATTCTGGATCTGATCCAGTTTTTTGCGTCCATGGGTTTTTTCCCTTAATCGGATTCAAAACCTAACGACCATGGATTTATTATTTTCATCAAAAGAGAAGGGAAAGAAAGAGGGAGAATTTGAATAGATTGGATCTAGAATTTTACCTTGCTCTTCATGATTCTGAATAATCTTTTATTAACGTCAATTATCTCCTCCAGATCTTGAATTTAAAATCTTCTTATTAATAATCTAAATTTTGTGAATAAATGTGAGGATATAGAGTAATGGCAGAGCTTCAGCGTAGCCTCAGAATTATGAAGTTTAGGGTTAGCTCTGGAGACTTATTTATAGGCGTATCATAGAAACCAGCACCCTCAAATTTGCATAAAAACCATCAGAAACGTCCAAATATCAAAAAACCTAATCTGCCAAAATCTACAGCAGAGAGGTCGACCCCCCTTAGGGGTCGACCCATGGGTCGACATCTCCCTTGAGGGGTCGATACCCCTGAGCGGGAAATCGGCTGTCTCCTTGAATTTTGAACTGGTTTTTGAATTTATGAACCTATTTCTGAATTTCTGAACCTACTATATATATATATATATTCTTCCTGCACGTAAAAAAACTTCAAACCTTAATAACTTCTTCATACAGTGTCAATTTATACAAACCAGGTGTCTATCTTGACCAAAATTTCGAGATGGACGCAATGGCGCAGTCCGTTCTGCTTAATTCTCAATATTTAATTAATTTATTCTTATTATAGTGTATTGAGTTGAAAATGCGGGGTGTTACACTACGACAATTCTTACATTATAAAGTTTATACAAAAACAGTGACGACTTGAGAATGTTGTTTGTTGGTGAAGTGTGGTTCAATTCTAAGTTGGTTAAAACTATAGCGGGAGTGAAATTTCATGATATCATTCTTTCAACAAGGTTTTGGAATAGCCTTGATGATTGCATTAGAGCATCACAACCACTTTTGGTTGTATTGATGATTGTTGATGGTGATGAAATACCGGCTATGGTGGAGATTTGTACGACAATGGAGGGTAAGATCAAAAGTGCACTTGAAAAAAAAATTCAAGACCTGTTATTAAAGTCTTAAGCAATATTGTGAGACGATGGTCATCTCAAATGGAAGTAAATTTGTATGGAGCGACTTTGTTTCTTAATCCGGGAAGATATTTTGATATCAAAGAAAATGATCTTGCCTGCTCTTCACGATTTCGGATGAAGTTTAATGATGTTCCTTAAAGGATGGTGCTTCATATAAATGTAGTGGAAATGACTAGCGATCAAGCCGTTCAACATGAAAATTCAAGAAATTATTTTGAGAAGCAATTGCAAATTCGCCAAAGGAAAACTAAGAATCCACGTAAGTACATCAACTTTCAAGTTAATATTTATGAATTTACTAATTGTCACACCATTATAATTGGAGTGTTTATGTAAACTTTTTTTTATTTACTCTAGTTGATTGGTAGGGTGTTTTTGGTGGACAGAACATTGAGCTTACAATATTTGCAAAAAGAGTCATTGGCCTTTGTTGTTCCTCATCCGGCTGCGAACGTAATAGGAGCACTTTTGAGTTTATATGTAGCTTTTTATTCTCTTATACAAGTATACATATTTATTACCATTGTTATTTATAGTGTATATTTTATTTAGATTCATACCAAGAAAAGGAATAGATTAGAGCATCAACGTTTAAATGATTTGGTGTATGTACAATACAACCAGAATTTACAACAAGGTTCCAAAACAGACGCGAAGAGGGTAAAATTTTTTACCCTTTGATTTTTAGATGATTTCCAATGGGATAATGAGTGTGTAAATGGAAAATTTGTTGATCCCGGTGATGTGGATTGGCTTGGCATGGATAGAGCATTAGACGCATCCATTGTCTCAAATCTTGGTGATGTGGATTTGTATTGTTTAAGTTTCACTTTATTAGGTTCCAAGCTTGTTGAAACACCGTTTTGGTTTGTGTTCCCTTTGAAATTTGCAATCTATTATATTCTTTGCATCATTTGCATTTATTTCAATACATTGCTATATATCTTCTACATTATCACGTATACTTTCATTAATTTATTAGTTGTCATTACATAACATGATACATAGCAACAATACATCACTATATACTTTATACATCATTTTATATAACATGTTGCCTTGCAAAAATCACTTTATATTGCTATCAAGTCACTAATATTAACGTCTGTCAACGGTTGTTGTCACTTCATATTGCTTCCCTATAAGAAGCAATGAGGTATGTTAGTACATGTTTGAATTTTTATGCGTATGTATTAGTTAGAAATTTATAATATATATGTATATATTTATTTAGTTATCGATTAATCTCGACTAGTCTACGACTAGTCCACTAGTGACTAGTTGGACCTCTGTCGACTCGACTTACCACCGTAATAACCATATCACCCGGCGTGTGTATCTAGACCCTCACACGTACGTACACCTACTGTGTCCTGAGTCTTGTAATAAGGCTACATCCAATGCATAGGACTCGGTCGGGAGCCTTTCCATATCTTTATAGGTCCGCCTTTAAGAACCTATAATACAGATATCCAAGTATGGTCTGCTTTTTCACGGTGCCTAGATCTCCACCTTGGCCACTTTCTCAACTAGTGAAGGACTCCATCAAGAGCTACTGACATGCCCCTAACAACCAATCTAGCATCTAATTTAGCATGTCCCTTAACCATGCCTCGATAGTTAAAGGACAATGGTATCTTGGTTTAGCATCCCACCGATTTCCAGTGAAAAGACAATGGTGTCTTTGTGCATCCCACTGACTGCCAGTGACAGGTATCCAACGATTACTATCCTTAAGTTGGTCCTGACCAACCACTCCTGAGACAACCGCTGAATCATCCCATACCATACTGCCATAGCCTTCTTGCTGCCAAGCTACGGTTTCATTAAGGTATACCCTTTGGGTGGTATCGCACAGACCCCTACCTATGTGAGTACATCCTGAGCGTGTGTACCGCATAGAGGACCACCACGGAGTACCCTACAACGTCGCTCGGAAGCTACGTGCTTCCCTCCAGTCTCACGAAGAAATCAAGCCGCATGTCGAGATGAGTAATCAAGTGGATGTACTCCTCTTGTGTCTCTAGACACCCCGATAATCTACCTTGTTGGTTTCTTCACATTCATTCGTGCAGACTGGTCCAAGTGCATCACGCAAACATGTTATTAGACCCTATGTCTAATCTTTTAAATGTGCTTGCTTTAACGATAGTAATCTATATCCTTTTTCTCCAAATTGTAATTAACAAAAGTCATCTACAACCCATTTTTATTACCATCAATTACATGTTTACAAGTTCCAATAGCATGTCCTACTTAATGTATAATTAGGTATATATTATTCCAATCCACATGTTTTTTGTTATCATGTTACATAATGTATATAATTAAGTGCAACTTATTTTATTCCATAAGTTTACCTCATTCTTCCTTATTTGATCATAATTCTTACACTCTTATCACAACCTATTGTTGTTTACTTATTAACTTAGTTCTCTTAACTTTGGTTTATTAATAAGTTTCTGTTTTATTTATTATAACTCATGTTTTAATATCACTTGCCCCTAGGACAAGACTATCGATTATATTGCACTCTTATTAATCTAATTAATTACAATAGGTTATATTCCCCATTCATCACATTTTCCCTTTTTAACCAAACCTTTACTATTGTAACTTCCGTTTCTTTACCGACTTATATATTTTCACATGTACCATTTATTTTTGTTGGTAACCATTAATGTCACTTATGAACCTAACGGTCATATTTCCCTAAGACATTAATGGACAATGAAGTATCCTTATTTTATTATTTCCCAAAATATCTATTTTGTTGTACCCAGGCAAACTTGTGTCGACCCATCTTGGGTCCATGCCGATTTCTTGCGCAGTTGCGATTTTCTGATTTATAACGTTACTTGATGTTTATATATATTCCTGATTTGTATTATTCCATTTATGAACCATAATTAAGTTTGAATTTCTATTCTTCACGTATACATATATATGTATACAATTTCTTATTTATTTGATTTATTAGTAACTTATCTTAACGTTTGAGTTTCAAATTTGCATGTTTATATAAGCATTCATTATTTTTGTTATTAATTCATTAATAAATTACCTTTTAATTCCTTGTACTTTAATGGCTACTTATTTAATATAATTAATGACACTATTGATTCATTTTTGTTGTATTCCTTTTAATGCATTGTTTTATTCCCTTTTTAACGCATGCTTTCTAATTTCGTATACAACCAAATTTCTTGTCATGCATGTATTTATTTATGCATTTATTTCTTTCTGTTTTTAACTTGCAGTCTTTATTTCAACATTTATATTCATGAATATATATATATATATTTGTTTGTGTATGCAATCTTTATTTCTTACCCAATTTATTATTTAATTAAATGTGGGGTGTAACAGTATCAGTAGTAAGTAATTGAAAAGCATTTGAAATAGTAAGAAAAAAATGGAAATTGTGCTACCTGCTCTTTGAAATTTTTCGCTAAGTTGTCTATTTGAGAGCCCAGTAGCCATTGTTTAAATGAAAATACCAACCATTTCTCTTACACAAACGTTGAAGAGAAACCATGGGACGTTGTAGTCTGTCACATAACGAGTAGAAACAAAGCCTTTTCATATGAAAATTATTTTGACAATATTGTTGATACCCGTTCAAAATGTTGTTGATCCAAGCTAAACCGGTATACTCTGAAGTATTAATCTGGATCATATGATTCCTCCATGAATTTTGGCATAATGATATTACGTATAGATCAAGCAAATCATTGAAATCAGATGATGAATCAGAGGTAAATATTTTTTTGAAAGATAATGAAGAAGAAGACGATGAATGAGAAATTGAGGAAGTAAGAGATGATTTATAAGGGAAAGGGGGAGGGGAAGATGTCATTGGGGAAGGTAAACGTTGACGTCGTCGCCTCATTTTTCAACATTCACCAAAGTCGTTGGTAAACGTGGTATTCCACATTTATGCATCGGACGCAAACGCAATAGTAACGTTACATGAAACGACTGTGAATGGCACCAAAGTATCATCAGTTTAATAAACCATATGACACACATTACAACATAATGGATAAGTCATGGGTTAATGAGAGATAATGTAACAACCTGTATTTTTGGAACCAATTCAAAATTTATTTTTAAATGATTTTCGTAGAAATTACTTATTTCAGATGAATTAATTTGGTAATAAACGATTTAAAATTGGTTTTAATTGAACTTAGAACGTAATTTGTTGTCTTAAAAGTCACATTTTGTATATGAACGAATTTGGACTCGAAACTACTTCCATTGAGTCCGGAACATCGTTTAGTTGGTCGAAAACTATAAGGATCGATATGTTTGGTGTTGGTGAAAATTGGGACATGGGTTGGGTCTTGGTTGGCTAAACCTAGCCACTCATTTAAGTGCCCCAAATCAACCCATTCTCCCTCATTCATCCAACACTTAGAAGAAAATTAGAAAATGGAGAGTGAAAAGGGAAATTAAAATTCCTAAGCTAGGGTTCTTGATTCCAAGCCCAATTCTTGTTGAAATCAAGTTGTAGAAGCTTAGGTAAGCTCCTCTTTATCTTCTCCATCTTCTCTAGCTTATCTCCTCTTTGATTTTTAATAATTCCTATGATGTAACTCTTACGAAATCTATTCATATGTGCTTAGATTGGAAGAGAAGGTGATTTTACTTGCTATTGGGTCCATTCCTTGTTTGTAAACAAGCAAAGGTGAGATTTTCTATCATAATGTTTGATGTGAGAAACAAAAAGGGGTAGTACTAGTTAAATGTGTAGTAGCTGATTAAGTTTGGGTTGATGAAATGATTATCGATAGACTATATGAGTTTAACATGAGGATAAATGTTAAGTATTGCAATTAAAACCATTTTATTTGATATTGGTGAGTTATTCATGAACTCACGTCTATGCCACCAGCTATTGGCTTGTAAAAGAGTAATTTAATGTTCATTTGAGTTTGCATATGCTAGTGGAATGGATATGATAGTGTAACTTAGCAGTTTCATGTATTAATATTTCATTGAATTGAAAAATGGTGATGAAGATTGTCCACACCATCTAATTCATATTCTATGAGTTGATTAGGTGATATTGTGAAGCTCCGTTGCCACCCCTGGCATAGTTCTAAGTCTTCACTTGTCACTTGTATTGCATTTGATTGCCTTGGTTAGAGAATTTAGTCGTTTTGGAATTTATAATCAAAAGTCATTGCAAATCTCTTGTTTGAATGTTTGTGCATGTAAGCTTGGTGTTATGAGCTACCCTGATGAGTTTAGAAGCCTCATTTGCATGTACATAACATCATAGCCTCCGGGCATGAGTATATATCACTTAGAGCTTGTTATTTAGGAAAATTGTGCTCAGGAACAAGATTCAGACATCTGAATATTATGGAGTAGACGTCTTCAAATGTATGACCTGCTCCAAATAATTATAGAATCAAGCATAGGAATTCAGACATCTAAAAATTTTAATTCAAATATCTGATTTTTTTATTCAAATGTCTAACTGGAAAAATTCAGACGCCTGAAATAGCTCAAAAATGAACTAAATTCTTGTGGGTTCAGGAAATTGCAAATTCAGATGTCTGACCTAAATGATTTGGACGTATGAATCTGTTTTTCAACTGTTGACTGGTGGAGTCCACGGTCAACAATTTAGATGCAACCGGGCTCTTTCCCGGCTGAGTTTCAGCCCATTTCGACTTCGATTGTGACTTGTCAGTTTCACTAATTCGCAGATACCAGCACTCGATTTTATTCGAAATTGTTTTATAAATCGTTTTAAGTCGTTAAGTGATTTAGAATGTGTGAAAATAAATTTTTGCTTCGTTTATAAAATATAAATGGTTAAATGATTTGGCACAAAAATGTATAAAATGAATATGTGTATGTTATGACCTGAGTATTTAATTTGATGACCAAATTAAATTCTCGACTAAAACTTTTTATATAAAGTAACGAATGGGGAAGGGGAAGGCCAATAGTTTAACCAGAAAGAATTTGATTCGAAACTTTATACGAGAATTATTTGGAAAGGCTGAGTTAAATCTCATTCCAAATAATTAAACGACAATTAGAAGTCGAAGATAATGAAGACGGTGCAAGACTAGAAATCTTCACATCAAATGGATTACTACTGATGCCTCGGATATGGATAGCTCCCTTGAAGGGGTTATAGTGGTAGTTGTTCGGACGTACTTGTTGATAGTCTGGAGATGCGAGAACCACTCTTCTGTATTGGACATACGGGACGAGGAATAAGGTGCCTTTGGTTTCGTTCAGACCTAGAACGAAAATATGAATGGATTGTATGTTTGTCATTGTAATGTGTGCTATGTAATTGATCTCTACTAAGTATATATCTGTTTGGTGGTGGAGAATTTATTCTCTTTCTTAACACCCTTTTCTGAGACATACAAGCTTAGAGGTTATATATTGGTGGAAATCAACGACATGCTATGGATTGACAGTGTGGCATGCCAAGATGTTAGTGATCAAGGATTTTGATGAAAAGTAAAGCCTTGTGGTTGATGATCAAAGTATGGCTTTAAAATAGTGTAGCTTTGAGTTGTAGCATTAATTCGCGCGCCTCACCCCCTGGTATGAGTCCGAAACGGGATGAGGGAAATAAGGAGTGCATACCTTTCTTTCTAGTTAGAAGTTGTGTCATGGTATGGGGCCCAGACATTTTTACTTTTCTGGATGTTGGATGCTAGGCGCCTCGAAAATGATTGGTCACCAATGGCTAAGTGATAGGTCCAATAGGACCGGGAAACGTATTGTTCCGGAATAACTAATCCACAAACGTTAGGTATGGACCAACCTTTCAAGATCCAAGGGTTGCCCATAGGTGTGATCCTGGGTCATCTTGATAGAGGTGATCTGAATCTGTAAGGAGACCATCCCTTGCCTTGACTCCTAACAGAAATCCAATTTCCAATATGACATTATGCGGTTTCAATTGTAAACCTATATGGCGACATAGTAGGATGGGGTACTATGCCGTCTAGGATTGACACATTTATTTTGAAAGTGTTTTAAACTATTCAGACACTAATAATAATATCAAATGAGTTTTATTTTAGCATGTTTGGCCATTATAAGGTAAAACTCTATCCTCCGGTTTGTGTTTGCATTGTGTGATAGGACCTGAGTCTTATAACGGCTTCATTTTCTAAAAAGCATTTCGATGTTTACTAATTTACTTTATTTTATGCACCGACATTCCAATGGAGTAAACCCGTTCCGTGACCTATGGCGTGGTCCTGTTATTGGCCTCACTTTTAAATATGTTAAGTAATTGTAGAATTTCTCATATCAGTCCTATGACTGACTCGTAATTTGGTTTTCCCTTGAAAACTCGGGTGCGCTTATTTTTTTACACGGGTAGCCTAGTGAATAGGTAATCGGCTTTCTTTAGGATATGCACCTTTGCGTTGGGAACTCTTTTGGCTGAAGATGAAGACTTGTTCTTTTATCACTTCTTTTGGGCTATGTTATACATCACCTTATGTATAATTATATTTGATTCCCAAGTGGACTTATTATCTATTTGATGAAACTTGTTATGTACCATGTGGATCCTGTATTTGTGTAACTCTAATGATGATTATGATTCCGTTGTTATGATGTAAATTATTATCCAATTTTATGTATTATGCAATGTTCTGTATTCTGCTGATGTAATTAATGTGTTATTTTCCAAAGACCGAGCTTGCCACTATGGAGCGGGGGTTTGGTTCGTGTCAGGCGTGTTATCAGAGCTTTGGTTAACCTTAGTTTTGGATGATAACATATTAAACAACTCGTCAGATATAGAATCATTAGTATTTTAAGACGAGTAACTCAATGGAGATAGGATTAGTAATATCCTAGAATGAGTACATCACAATAACATATAACCTGATCATTACATCATTATCTATGCATATGTCTATATGCTCTTGTCATTCCTTTAGCTATCTTTTCTGTTGGCTTGACTCTTTCCTTGCTATCCACAGAATTGAAAGGAAATGAGTGGGCGAGGCAGAGGCAGAAGAGGCAGAGGCCAAGGAAGGGCCAATATCCCCACTATTAATAATCAACCTGATCTTGATGAAGGTGGACCAATGGCTAATAATGAGCTCGCATTCCAACAACAACCACCACCGTAGCAATTTGATCTTGATGTTATCGCCAAGAAGTATAGAAACTTGGGCGGAGTGCCATTCATGGGCACTGGGACTGTAATTGAAGCTCAAGCTTGGATGAGGTCTTGCGTAAGAATCTTCGAAGGCCTAGGATTGGAAGATAACAGAAAGAGGCTTTTAGCATCCTGGTTACTTAAAGATGAGGCCCTAATTTGGTGGAAAGCAGTGACGGTAGGTTATTCGGGAGCTAATATGACTTGGGCAAGGTTTAAAGAGATATTTGAAGAGAAGTATGCCCCGCAACAAGAAGTCGAGCGCATGTATGAAGAGTTTGCTAATATTCAACAAGGTGACAGGACTATTCATGAGTATGTCAAAAGATTTGACGAACTCTCTCGTTTTGGATCGGAATTAATTCAAAACCCAGCTAAGAAGAACAAGAGGTTCATTGAGGGTCTTCAAAGGAGGTCCCACAACTGAGTGACAGCCCACATAGATCTTCCATTTGCTAAGGTTGTGGAGATGACTTGCAGATACGAGGCAATTGATAAGAGAAATTCTCAAGCGGATCGGAAGAGTAATCAAGCAAGCAATAAGAGAAAGCATCCCGACAAGAAGCCGAAAGCAAGTAAGAATGAAGCAACTAAGCCCCAGGAAGATAAGAGAGAAAAATTTAAATGCTACAATTGTGACCAATACAGCCATGTGTCTAGGGAATGCAACGCTCCCAAAAGGCAAAAAAGAAATGAAACCGGCCCTAGCCAGAAGCCTCGCAACAGTGGTGAGTTCTATAATTGCCATAAGCCGGGACACATTGCAAGGAATTGTCCACTAATTAAGAAGTCTGAAGTGGCCCACGTATATAATGTGGCAGATGCGCCATCTCCCTCTACCAATGAAGGTAAACCCGATGTGTTAGAAGGTACGCTTACAATTAAAAATATTCATGTTAAAGTATTATTTGATACGGGAGCATCACGAAGTTTCATTTCGAGTAACACTGTTAAGATTTTAAATTTAAAATTAAGAAATCTAAAAGTATCAATTAGTGTTCATAACCCAATAGGTGGTTCTCTTATTCTCCGTTTGTATAGTAGGGTGCCTGTCTCCTATTCTTTTTACCGGTTTTATTTTAGATTGATTGTCATGAATTTTTTCTGAATTCGATATTTTACTTGGGTTGGATTGGTTGACAAAGTATGAGGTCGAAGTTAAATGTGCCGAAAGAATTGTTAAACTCAAAACAAAACTCGGGAGTATTATTATACCATGCATAGGTTCAAGTTCAGATAGAAAAGAATTTTAGTCTACGCTTGAAGTTTCTCCTACTTCTATTGAAAATATTCCCATAGTTATAAATTATGCGGATGTGTTTGAAGAGGTTGATAGCTTAGCTCCGTAGAGAGAAATTGATTTCACGATCGATTTACTCTCGAACGCAAGGCCAGTTGTGCATGTAATTCGAAGAATGACATTGAAAAAGAAAGAAGAGTTGTGTAACACCCCGCCTCCGTTAAGGTGACTCACAAAGGGAATGCATTAACTTTAGTGGAGCGTCATAAGTGTTATAGAACAGATAAATTACAAAACAGACAAAATTTAAACAATGGAAGTAAAACTTTATTGATAAAACAACAGCTTCGTAAAATAGCTTGTACAAAGATTGTTTTCCAGCACCAATACACCCTTACCTATTATAACAAAGCATCTGTCTTGTTTAACAAAATAAACAAGCATAGAATGACAATGATATTCCCCAATAAAGCATGAGTCATCCATTGTAGTGGGAAAGAGAGTCCAAAGCAATGTATCGTCTATCTTCGAGCTTGGAAAGAAGACTGAGCTAAGTGGTGATATTCCCTCCCTGTGAACCTTGGAGGGGGGGGGGAATAAAAGAAGGCGAAAGAAAACGTGTCAGACATAAGTCTGGTAACTCCAGTGATTATTCAGCATGTAAACAGGTAAAAGGATCATGACATGAATAAACTGCATACCATACATAACCATGATAATAAGCATAGCAAGACAACAAATGATGATCGCTAGATATGACAAGGTAAGGTACAATGAATGCGCTTTGGTTCTTTCTCTGATTTCCTATTTTCTATGCACTACCCAACTAGCATCCTAACTAGTGTCTTTTAATGAACGATTCGTATTCTCTACTAGTGTCCCAATAAGTACCCTGTGAAAAAAGGATATGTATCCTCTACTAGTGTCCCAAATAGTATCCTGTGTTATAAAATAAGGTGATCCCAACCCCGCAATTGCGGTAGCCTTCAGGTATACATCTAGTATGAGGATTTTACCTCAACCAGCTTAATTGCCATGAGGATGTTTGATGTACCATAACTACCCTATCAATCGGCTCCCTACTTGTGTTAATTTTACTTGTGTCTGTGTCAGTCGGCCCTCTCTTGCGTGTAGATACCCTGTGCTGGTCCAACCATAAGGTGTATCAATCCTTATGATAGCAACCCAACACAAATTCTAGATGCATAGTGTATACTACTTATGCCCAGTGCCTGCTTTTCCATGTCAGAGCACGTGCACGCCCATACTCCGTCGGAACTACACTGCTGCGCGACCTTCCACTACTTTGATCACATATAATCATCCCAGTAATCGTGCCTTACCCTGCCTAGTTCAAGGTACCATTATACATCTATATGGGTTACTGCTGAAATGGGTCCCCGTTACTAGGGTTTTATAGGGTCAATTCGTATACCCCCCAAATTGGCTAAGTGTTATCCATCCATTCAAGTTAACTTAACCCATCCACATGTCATGTCATGTTGGTTAATTGTTTCTTATTAACTTAACCCTTCTCATTCAATCATGTTGTAATTGGTTAAGTGTTTTCTGTTAACTTGACCCTGTTCACTCATCATATTATATTGGTTAAGTGTTTCCCATTAACTTAACCCCACTCGTTCATTGATTAAGTGTTAACTTAACCCTACCACTGGTCATGTTACATTGGTTAAGTGTTGCGCTCTTGTGTTACATAACCCTACCACCTGTCATGTTATATTGGTTAAGTGTTGCCCTCTTGTGTTACTTAACCCTACCACACATCATGTTATATTGGTTAAGTGTTGCTCTCTTGTGTTACTTAACCTTATCACACATCATGTTATATTGGTTAATTGTTGCTCTCTTGTGTTACTTAACCCTATCACACATCATGTTATATTGGTTAAGTGTTGCTTTGATTAACTTAACCCTACCATTCTTAGCATGTCTATTTCTTAGCTTTAATATATTCATTAAAGCACCAACCTCTCACATTAGATCTATATTGTTGCGGTCGCTGGATGTCCTGGGCGGTTCCGAACAGTCTTACAATGCAACTCAATCTAACCTCGGGTTTTTGGGCTTAATGTGCTAACCTCTCACATTAGATCTATATTGTTACGGTTGCTGGATGTGCCGGGCGGTTCCGGGCATGTCTTACACCGTAATTCAATCTAAACTAAGGTTAGGCATATTCAGCTTTTAATTAATTTACATATTTACAATTTACTTTTATGTGTAAATTATCCACCAGTGTTTTCAATTCAAGTCATGCCCCATTTACCCTCTAAATTATGTCCATAACTCTAGGTATACAGATTCTACCATTTCATGCTACTAATCATTTACATGATTATGAGCCAATCTATGCCAATAGAATGTAATTTAATATTTTTCCCCTAGCGTCTCCCCCGTTATTCGTTCGCATAATTCACATAGAACGTTAGGCTTGCAAATTAGCCTAACTTATAAACAAAAGGGAAAAGAAAGGGACATGTAACATTCAAACAGGCGTAAACAATATAGATCAATATGCGTAGTATAAATTTGGGAAAGGACGACATAAACTTAATTAAGAACATGAATGTGATCTTGCATTTAAATTAGATCCTATTAACATGCGAACTAGCAAAGGTCTAATTGTATAAGCATGAACTTACATAGATCTTAAACATGGGAACTAGCTTGGATCTAACATATAATATGCATGAAAATAACTTAGCATGTAATTCAATGTACATAAAAGAACCACAAATTTAATACAACGTGATAGGTTCAAATGTATCGGTCCCAATAGTCTCAAAGGCATAGGATGTATAACATGATAGGTTTAATCATATAAGTCACCACAGTCCAATAGGCATGATCGGTTTTGTATGTCAGTCACAACAGTCTAATAAGCATGATAGGCTTTTCTATGTGAGTCTCAACAGTCCAATAGGTATGATAGGTTTTTCTATGTCAGTCCTAACAGTCCAATAGGTATGATATGTTTTTTTATGCCAGTCACAGTAGTTGAATAGGCATGATAGGATTTTCTATGTCAGTCACAACAGTCCAATAGGCATAAGAAATTCAGAATTCACAAAAGGATAGGCACGAATAGAAGTGTCATAGTTCTAGATCCAGTTATTACAGTCAAGATTTCTTATTAGGTTTTTAAATCGGAACAATAACTGAACTTACAGAAAAAGGACGGATCTTGATTTCTGGGATCTGATTTCTGAATTTGAAAAGCTATCCTTTGATGTAGACGTTTGATTTGATGTTCTTCTTAATCGATTACTAGTTTGGATTTGATTTTCTGGTTTGGAGACGATGAAGGAGGCTAGGCTAGCTTGTAGACAAACATCATGACGGAACCATAGTTTTAGGGTTATGATGTTAGGGTCTAGGCTTAGCTACATATATATAGATGTCTATGATTATTTAGAGCCCTTAGATGAACTAGGATTCCACCAGCTCAAATACACATCATCCGGCCACTCAGAAGAAGACACATCATCACAAAGCACCCAAGAATTGTGTGCTGGATCGGTATGGGCGCACTTGGCAGGTGCGCCAATGAATTTTTGTACTGGCGCACTTGTGAAGTGCGCCAGTGCATTCTGGTCGACTTCCGGTTTTTCTGCTTAACTTCGTTTGGTCATATCTTCTTCATACGGTATCCATTTTATGCAAACTCGGACTCTATCTCAAGCAGAATCCTGAGACAAACGCAATGGCATAACCCATTTTATCTAATTTTTCTTTTAATAATTAATTATTTTTTAATTATCTCTTATGTGCCACTTTAAAATTATGGGGTTTTACATTCCCCCCTACTTCAAGGATTTCGTCCCCGAAATCTTCCAGTTTAGAAGATTGTATATCCTTCCATCCAAAATCCATTTACTCAACCATTCAATCACAGGCATCCATTATCCTCAAAAAGGTTTCTAATGTTTTTAATGAACATATGCATAGTGTGTGTATATGTCCTTACCCAAATGCAAAATCAGGCGGTCTACTGATTCAGTTGACCTCCTTAATGCAATTCATGATAGTGTCATGCGTCCATTATGTATGCAAAAGAACTCTATTGATACATATCATTTCTATATGAGTGCACAACCATACATTCAAATGCATCATCCATATGATATCACCTCAAGTTTCAAACCATATATATAAATATCCACTCGTGCATATGCAATATGGAAGTGGCGGAGCCGATCTAGTGCCTAATGTGTGTGTATATGCATCCACGAGCAACCACTAGAAAATACTAACATCCACTTGCATTCACCAAACATAACAAGTCTCAAACACATGTTTACCTCTATTGGCTTCCACCAAAGGATCGAGGATATGACCGAGAGGATATACAAAAAAGATAAATACTAGCATGTAGATAAACTTTATAGAAAAAATAGAGATCAAGGATATACCCTCAAAAAGGGTATGATGCGCGTATCTAATCTTCAGCCTTCTAAGTCGCATCTTCTTGAGCTTCACCGCATTGTGCTTTGACTGTCTTAACTTCATGATTGCGTAGCTTCTTAATTTTTGTTTCCAAAATATGAGTTGGAACCCATTACACTGTCGCCTCTCGTTCCACACCTTCTCCTTATAGTATATTCGGCACTACAACTTCTGTTATGTCATGCTAACATTTCTTCAAAAGGGCCTTCAAAATTCATTAGAGGGTATTCAATGTAGAAGAACTATCTCTTGAAAATAAATAGATGCTAAACATGCTACCAAGTTTATTTATTAAAGTGATCAGAGGTCTCTTCTTTACTTAACTTATTCATTGCGTCAACTATCTGAGAGTCTTTTCTTTGTGAAGTCCCTATTTGAACCAAAAGCTTAGGTCTTACTCCGAGAGATGCCAACTACTAACTTAACCAAAGGTTTTAAAATCAAAGGTTGATATGTATTCTGAACTTTTCCTTTTCACATAAAGAGGACCTGAAGTCAATGTTTTTCTTCTTAAGGCATCCGCTACGACCTTAACATTCCTTCTAACATCAAATGGCTCCTAGTCCCATGCCGTATGCGTCCTTGTATACCGTAAACCTTTTACTACCGTAAGGTAAAAGTCAAAATTGGGCCATTGTAAGAGCCCTCTTCGATCCTTGGAAAGCGACACCACAATCAAAATCCCAAGCAAAGGTTAGATTCTTCTTTGTTAATCCAGTAAGTGGGGCTAATACCTTCGCAAAGTTCTTAATGAAATTCCTATATTAACCCGCTAGTCCAAGAAAGCTTCTTACATCTGTTGCATTCCTTGGGACCTTTCAGTCTTAGAAAACTTACTTCTTCTCTCCAAAAATGATATTTGGAGAACCTAGCCTTAAGCTGATGCGCTTAGAGGGTATCCAAGACTTCCCTTAGATGCAAAGCATGTTCTTCCTCACTCTTAGAGAAAACCAAGATATCATCTATGCAAAAACGAAGTGAACCATCCGCCTTTGTAGCGAAAATAACTGGAGCTCCCCATTCAGAAATACTTCGCCTTATGAACCCTTTCTCAGGTAACCCTATTACTTGTTTACTGAGCCCTTCCTTTACCTTGGTGTTATGTGTCATACAGATAATGCAACTGACTTTGCATTGTCAACTAGATATATGCGAAAGTCTATCTCGCGTTTTAGTGGGCAAACCCCTAGCCTAAAAAAAACATCGGTGACTCATGGACTACTCTAACTGATCGCAAATTATCAACAGATGCATCAAGAGATTCTAGGTAACTAAGCATGAAAGAACCCTTAGGGTTACACGAGATTTCGAGGGTATTAACGAATCAAAAGTCTAACTAACCTCCTTTCACAATTGAGAATGGCACCATTACTGGATAACCAATCCATCCCTAGAATCAACCCATAGCCCATGAAACCAAAAACGTAAGCATTATATCTAAACTCAACACTTAGTACAGATATTCCCAAATCCAAACAAATCATAGATAAATGAGCCGAACCCCCAATAGGACTTGAGACAACAATGGGATCCTTTACTATACAAGTACTAAGGTGCAGAGACTCAACTATGGAAGAAGATAGAAAAGAATGCGAAGCGCTGGAATCAAACAAAGTTCTAACAGGATGATTGAAAAGAAAAACTAAACTTTCAACAGAAATGTTCCTTCCTCTCTTAGGTACACTAGCAGTAAGAGCATGCAATTTCCCTCTAGAGAATTATGTCCTTTTCCCTTGTCCTTGTCCTTCGGCAATCCTGATAAGATGCCCTGCTTCACCATACTGAAAACAACAACCTGCCTTCTTCTTCCTACAATTAAATGACCCACTATACCATAGAAAAGACACCCCCTCTTGTCGCAGGATCTATTATTTCTTCCACTCTTCTTATATTCCAATACCTTTGTTTGTGATTCTTCCACTTTGGCCTCTTTCTTTTCACCTTTCTCCTTCTGCGAGGATTAAGCCGTATCGACAAGCTTCTTATTCTTGGGCTTGTGCTCCTTAGCCCAAACTCCCTTATTCTTATCCTTACTATCCTTGTGTATCCTGTTAACAAGTTTCTAGAAACTACCTTCATTGCACGACAACCTACAAAGCTTTGAAAGAAAAATTAGCCCCAAGTGAAATTACTGCGGCTTTATATGGAAGTTGGGCACTTCTTCGCCCTTTGACAGGTGTCGTAGTCTCATCAAGCCTACCATCCATGCCGCGATGAGGCTGCCTCCCAGAAAGCCAAGAGCCCCGGAGACTCAGGAAAGAAGGAAACAAGGGTAGAAATAGAGAATCAAAAGACAGTGCATATGGATTTGGGGAATATGCCTTTAAAATAAAACTTTTCTTTTGAAAATACTTCTTTAAAACATCTTTTTGAAAAATAGTTTTCAATTTTTTTTATCTGATTTGGTAACCATCAGCTCTGATACCATGTGTAACACCCCACATCCGTTAAGGTCACTCATAAAGAGAATGCATTAACTTCAATGAAGCATCATAAGTGTATAGAATAGATAAATTACAAAACAGACAAAATTTAAATAGCGAAAAATAAATAAAACTTTACTTTATTGATAAAACAACATCTTGGTAAAACAGCTCGTACAAAGATTGCTTTCCAACACCAAAACACCCTTACCCATTACAACAAAGCATCTGTCTTGTTTAACAAAATAAAGAAGCAAAGAATGACAATGATATTCCCCAATAAAGCATGAACCAACCATAGCAATGGAAAAGATAGTCCAAAGCAATACATCATCTATCTTCAAACTTGGAAAGAAGACTGAACTAAGATGTGATATTCCCTTCCTGTGAACCTTGGGGGTGGGGGTGGGGGGGGGGGACGGAAGAAAAGAAGGCGAAAGAAAACGGGTCAGACATAAGTTTGGTAACTCCGGTGATTATTCAACATGCAAACAGGTAAAAGGATCATGACATGAATAAACTGAATACCAGACATAACCATGATAATAAGCATAGCAAGACAACAAATGATGATCGCTAGATACGACAAAGTAAGATACAATGAATGCTCTTCGGTTCTTTCTCTGATTTCCTATTTTCTATGCTCCACCCAACTAGCATCCTACCTAGTGTCTTTTAATGAATGATTCGTATTCCCTACTAGTTTCCCAACTATTATCCTATTAAAAAAGGATTCGTAACCCCTACTAGTGTCCCAACTAGTATCTTGTGTTATAAAATAAGGTGTTCACAACCCTGCAATTGTGGTAGCCTTCAGGTGTACATCTAGTATGAGGATCTTACCTCAACCAGCCTAATTGCCATGAAGATGTTAGATGTACCCTTATTACCCTATCGATCGGCTCCCTACTTGTATTAATTTTCCTTGTGTCTGTGTCAGTCGGCCCTCTCTTGCGTGTAGATACCCTGTGCTGGTCCCACCATAAGGTGTATCAATCCTTATGATAGCAACCCAACACAAATTCTAGATAAATAATGTACACTACTTATGCCCAGTGCCTGCTTTTCCATGTCAGAGCACGTGCACGCCCATACTCCGTCGGAACTACACTGCTGCACCACCTGCCACTACTTTGACCACTTATAATCAGCCCAGTAACTGTGTCCCACCCTGTCTAGTTTAGGGTATCGTGATACATCTATGTGGATTACTGCTAAAATGGGTCCCCTTTACTAGGGTTTTCTATGTTCTATTCGTATACCCCCTAAATTGGCTAAGTGTTTTCCATCCATTCAAGTTAACTTAACCCATCCACACGTCATGTCATGTTGGTTAAGTGTTTCTTATTAACTTAACCCTTCTCATTCAATCATGTTGTAATTGGTTAAGTGTTTTCTGTTAATTTAACCCTGTTCACTCATCATATTATATTGGCTAAGTGTTTCCCATTAACTTAACCCCACTCGTTCACTGGTTAAGTGTTAACTTAACCCAACCACTGGTCGTGTTACATTAGTTAAGTGTTGCCCTCTTGTGTTACATAACCCTACCACCTGTCATGTTACATTGGTTAAGTGTTGCCCTCTTGTGTTACTTAACCCTATCACACAACATGTTATATTGGTTAAGTGTTGCTCTCTTGTGTTACTTAATCCTATCACACATCATGTTATATCGGTTAATTGTTGCTTTGATTAACTTAACCCTATCATTCTTAGCCTTTCTATTTCTTAGCTTTAATTTATTCATTAAAGAACCAACCTCTCACATTAGATCTATATTGTTGTGGTCGCTGGATGTGCCGGGCGGTTCCGGGTAGTCTTACACCGCAACTCAATCTAACCTCGGGTTTTTGGGCTTAATGCGCTAACCTCTCACATTAGATCTATATCGTTACGGTTGCTGGATGTGCCGAGAGGTTCCGGGCAGTCTTACAGTGTAACACAATCTAACCTCGTGTTAGGCATATTCATCTTTTAATTAATTTACATATTTATAATTTATGTTCATGTGTACATTATCCACTAGTGTTGGCAATTCAAGTCGTGCCCCATTTACCCTCCAAATTATGTCCATAATTCTTGGTATACAAATTCTACCATTTCATGCTACTAATCATTTACATGATTATGAGCCAATCTATGCCAATAACATGTAATTTAATATTTTTCCCCCAATGTCTCCCCCGTTATTCGTTCGCATAATTCACATAGAACGTTAGGCTCGCAGTTTGCCTAACTTATAAACAAAAGGGAAAAGAAAGGGACATTAACATTCCAACAGGCATAAACAATATAGATCAACATGCGTAGTATAAATTTTGGATAGGACAACATAAACTTAATTAAGCACATGAATATGATCTTGCATTCAAATTAGATCCAATTAACATGCGAACTAGCATAGGTCTAATTGTAAAAGCATGAACTTATATAGATCTTAAACATGGGTGCTAGCTTGCAACTAACATATAACATGCATGAACATAACTTAGCATGTAATTCAATGTACATAAAAGAACCACAAATTTAATACAACATGATAGGTTCAAATGTATCAGTACCAATAGTCTCAAAGGCATAGGATGTATAACATGATAGGTTTCATCGTATAAGTTACCACAGTCCAATAGGCATGATTGGTTTTCTATGTCAATCACAACAGTCCAATAAGTATGATAGGCTTTTCTATGTCAGTCTTAACAGTCCAACAGGTATGATAGGTTTTTCTATGTCAGTCACAACAGTCCAATAGGCATGATAGGCTTTTCTATGCTAGTCACAACAGTCCAATAAGCATAAGAAATTCAGAATTCACAAAAGGATAGGCACGAATAGAAGTAGGCATATTTCTAGATCCAGTTATTACAGTCATGATTCCTTATTAGGTGTTTAAATCAGAACAATAACTAAACTTACAGAAAAAGGATGGATCTTGATTACTGGGATCTGATTTCTGAATTTGAAAAGCTATCCTTTGATGAAGATGTTTGAATTGATGTTCTTCTTAATCGATTATTAGTTTGGATTTGATTTTCTAGTTTGAAGACGATGAAGGAGGCTAGGCTAGCTTGAAGACGAACTTCATGACAGCACCATAGTTTTAGAGTTACGATGTTAGGGTTTAGGTTTAGCTACGTATATATAGATGTCTATGATTATTTAGAGCCCATCGTTGAACTATGTGTCCATCAAAGCCATCTAGCTCAAATACACATCATCCGGCCACTCACAGGAAGACATATCGTCACAGAGCACTCAAGAATTGTGTGCTGGATCGGTATGGGCGCACTTGGCAGGTGCGCCAGTGCATTTTTGTACTGGCGCACTTTTGAAATGCACCAGTGCATTCTGGTCTACTTCCGGTTTTTCTGCCTAACTTCGTTCGGTCATATCTTCTTCATATCGTATCCATTTTACGCAAACTCGAACTCTATCTCAAGCAAAATCCTGAGACAAACGCAATGGCATAACCCATTTTAACTAATTTTTCATTTAATAATTAGTTATTCTTTAATTATCTCTTATGTCCCGCTTTAAAACTACGGGGTGTTACAAGTTGGGTGATCAAACTCGACAACTTTTATGGAAAGGTCTAATTAGGCCTAGTCTCCCGAATTGGGGAGCAGTTATTGTATTTGTTCCTAAGTTAGACAATACTCTCAGATTATGCGTAGACTACCGGGATTAAATAAGCAAACATTGAAGAATAAATATCCATTGTCGCGCATTAAAGATTTATTAGATTGCTTGAATGGAGCGAGAGTATTTTTGAAGATGGACCTAGCTACAGGTTTCCATCAATTGCGAATTGCAGAAGAATGTGTTCCTTTGACTACTTTTAGAGTTCTAGACTTATTTTATGAATGCCTAGTAATGTCCTTCGGTTTATGTAACGCTCCTTCTTATTTTGTTGATTTGACGAATCGAGTGTTCCGCGGATTGTTGAATAAATTTTTGCTACTTTTCATTGATGATATTTTAGTCTTCTCTAAGCTAGCTAGCGAGCATGAGAAGCATTTAGAACAAGTTTTGCACATTCTGAGAAAGAATGTATTGAAAGCCAAATTTTCTAAGTGCCTTATTCTAGCAAGGAGAAGTGAAGTTCCTCGGTCATTTTGTATCGAAGGATGGAATTTCGGTGGATCCGGGCAAAATTACAACCATTAGAGATTGGAAGCAACCTAGCACCCCTACAGATGTTAGAAGTTTTCTGGGATTGTCAGGCTATTATAGGAGGTTCATTAAGGATTTTTCGAAGCTATCTAGTCCATTGACAAAGCTTACAAAGAAGCATGCGAGGTTTAATTGGACGACAGAATGCGAAGCCGCTTTCCAAGAGCTTAAAGTAAGGTTGACTACTACTGTATTGTTGACTATTATAGATGGCAATCAAGATTTGACTATCTATACAGATGCTTCTTATGAAGGAGGTATTAACGCAAAGAGGCCAAGTGGTTGCTTATGCTAGCCGCCAATTGAAGCTGCATGAGAAGAGATATGTTACACATGATCTGGAGCTATTGGCAGTGGTATTTGCTTTGAAGATATGGAGGCATTATCTTTTGGGTGAGAAGTTCGAGTTATAAATAGATCATAAATCATTGAAATATCTGTTCACCCAAAATGATTTGAATATTAGACAACAACGCTGGTTAGAATTTCTTGTAGCATATGATCTAGATATTTTGTATACTCTAGGAAAATCCAATGTTGTAGGGGATGTACTTAGTAGAAAGAATGCAATTGTTACTAATTTGATTATTACGCCTTCATTGATCGAGATGATCTCTGTTTTACAGAAGGAGGATGAGTTTATTCAGATGATTAGCAACGAATTCAAGAACGAGAAGTTTCAAGCTTTCATATTGATAGTAATGGAACTCTTAGAATGCAAGGGTGAATCTGTGTTCCAGATATTCCCGAGCTCAAAAGAGAGGTGATGGATGAATGTCACAAATCCAAACTTAGTATTCATCCAGGGGTGAGTAAGATGTATTATGATCTTAAGCGTACATTCTGGTGGAAGTTTATAAAGAGAGACATTTCTATATATGTTAGCAGGTGTTCTACTTGCCAACAAGTTAAAAGTGATCAATAGATGGTTGCTGGCTTGTCATAACCTTTAAAGATTCCAAAATGGAAGTGGGATCAAATTTCTAGGGATTTCATTGATGGTTTGCCTAGAACCAAGAAAGGCAATGATAGTGTTTGGGTTATAGTTGATCATTTTACGAAGAGCACCCATTTTATTCTAGTGAAATCTAAAAGAACGGCTTGAAGTTTGGCTCAGATATATTTCAGAGAGATTGTTAGGCTACATGGAGTTCCCAGCAGCATTGTTAGTGATCGTGATCCGATCATTGCAAGTAAGTTCTGGGAAGCATTCCAATATGAATTGGGAACCAAGATTAATCTCAGCACTGCATATCACCCTCAGACAGACGGCCAAACTGAGAGGGTGAATCGTATATTAGAAGAATTACTGCGGGCTTGTATTCTTGATTATGGAGGATCTTGGGAAGATCACATGCATTTAGTGGAGTTTTCATATAATAATAGCTATCAAGCAAGTTTGAAAACGTCACCATTTGAAGCATTGTATGGTAGGCCGTGTAGATCTCCTAAATGTTGGATAGAGCCCGGGAATCGATTAGTATCGGGTACAGATATGATCCGAGAAGCTTCAGATAAAGTGGATTTAATTAAGAAGCAACTACAAGCATCTCAAAGCCGATAGAAAAGTTATGCAGATTCTAGAAGAAGAGATTTGGCATTTTCCGTTGGTGATTACGTGTATTTGTGAGTTTCTCCGATGAGAGGAGAAATTCGATTTGGGAAGACGGGGAAGTTGACACCTAGATATATTGGCCCATTTCCGATACTCGAGAGGATTGGAACTCTAGCTTATAGAGTTCAGTTGCCCAATTGGTTGCCCGGTGTTCATGATGTATTTCACATTTCTTAGCTTCGCAAGCATGTACATGATCCAGATTTGATTATACAAGAAGCATCGCAACAAGATTTGGATATGACTCCGAGTTTAGTTGTGAGAAGAGAGCCAATGAAGATTATTGGCAGAGAAACCAGAGTTCTAAGGAACAAGAAGGTACACTTAGTCAAAGTGCAATGGAGCGGAGATCCTAGAGACTGTACATGGGAAATAGAAGATAGCATTAAACAGGCTTATCCTAAGTGCAGAGTGGATATCTCTGGCTAGCTCTATTGAGAGGTACATTTACGTTATGTTACGCTACTATTTAATTCCTACTTTGCGGTCATTTCTTTTTTGGGGACGAAAAACTTTTAAATGGGAGAGATTGTAACAACCTGTATTTTTGGAACCAATTTAAAATTTATTTTTAAATGATTTTCATAGAAATTAATTATTTCAGATGAATTAATTTGGGAATAAATGATTTAAAATTGGTTTTAATTGAACTTAGAACATAATTTGTAGTCTTAAAAGTCACATTTTGTATATGAACAAATTTGGACTCAAAACCACTTTCGTTGAGTCCAGAACATCGTTTAGTTGGTCGAAAACTATAAGGATCGATATGTTTGGTGTTGGTGAAAATTGGGACATGGGTTGGGTCTTGATGCTAAACCTAGCCACTCACTTAAGTGTTCCAAATCAGCCCATTCTCCCTCATTCATCCAACACTTAGAAGAAAATTAGAAAATGGAGAGTGGAAAGGGAAGTTAAAATTCTTAAGCTAGGGTTCTTGATTCCAAGCCCAATTCTTGTTGAAATCAAGTTGTAGAAGCTTATGTAAGCTCCTCTTCATCTTCTCTAGCTCCTTTAGCCTATCTCCTCTTTGATTTTTGATAATTCCTATTACCTAACCCTTAGGAAATTTGTTCATATGTGCTTAGATTGGAGATTTGCATGCAATATTGGGAGAAAAGGTGATTTTACTTGCTATTGGGTTCATTCCTTGTTTGTAAACAAGCAAAGGTGAGATTTCTATCATAATGTTTGATGTGAGAAACAAAAAGGGCTAGTACTAGTTAAATGTGCAGTAGTTAACTAAGTTTGAGTTGATGGAATGATTATTGATATACTATATGAGTTTAACATGAGGATAAATGTTAAGTATTGCAATTAAGACCATTTGATTTGATGTTGGTGAGTTATTCGTGAACTCACGTCTATGCCACAAGTTATTAGCTTGTAAAAGAGTAATTTAATGTTCATTTGAATTTGCATACGCTAGTGGAATGGATATGATAGTGTAACTTAGCCGTTTCATGTATTGATGTTTCATTGAATTGAAAAATATTGATGAGGATTGTCAACGCTCTAATTCATATTCTATGAGTTGATTTGGTGATATTCTGAAGCTCCGTTGCCATCCCGGCATATTTCTAAGCCTTCACAAGTCATTTGTATCGCATTTGATTGCCTTGGTTAGAGAATTTAGTCGTTTTGGAATTTATAATCAAAAATCATTGCAGATCTCTTGTATGAATGTTTGTGCATGTAAGTTCGGTGTTATGAGCTAGCCTGATGAGGTTTAGAAGCCTCATTTGCATGTACATAACATCATTGGCCTTCAGGCATGAGTTTATATCACTTAGGGCTTGTTATTTTGGTAAATTGTGCTCAGGAACAGGATTCAGGGTTCTGAATATTTTGGGGCACACGTCTGACCTGCTCCAAATAATTATAGAACCAAGCAGAGGAATTCAGACATCTGAAATTTTTAATTTAGATGTCTGATGATTAATTCAGACATCTGACTGAAAAATTCAGACATCTGAAATAACTCATAAATGAACTAAATTATTGTGGTTTCATGAAATTGCAAATTCAGACGTCTGACCTAACTGATTCAGATGTCCGAATCTATTTTTGAACTGTTGACCGGTGGATAGTTTAGATGAATCCAGGCTCTTTCCCGACCGAGTTTCTGCCCATTTCGACTTCGTTTGTGACTTGTCAGTTTCACTAATTCGCATATTCCAGCACTCGATTTTATTCGAAATCGTTATATAAATCGTTTTTAGTCGTTACGCGATTTAGAATGTGTGCAAATAAATTTTTGGTTGGTTTGTAAAATATAAATGGTTAAACGATTTGGCATGAAAATGTATAAAATGAATATGTGTATGTTATGACTTGAGTATTTAATTTGAAGATCGAATTAAATTCTCGACTAAACCTTTTCATATAAGGTAATGAATGGGGAAGGCCAATAATTTAACCAATGGAAAGAATTTGATTTAAAACTTTATACGAAAATTATTCGGAAAGGCCAAGTTAAATCTCATTCCAAATAATTAAATGACGACTAGAAGTCGAAGATAATGAAGTTGGTGCAAGATCGACAATATTCACATCAAATGGATTACTACTGATGCCTCGGATATGGGTAGCTCCCTTGAAGGGGTTATTGTGGTAGTTGTCCGGACGTAATTGTAGATAGTTCGGATATGCGAGGACCTCTCTTCTGCATTAGACATACGGGACGAGGAATAACATAACACCACGTGTATTCTATAACAGTGAAATTCACAAATTAAAGTATAACTAATTTCAAATCAAAGAATTAAGGGAAACGGGATACGCCATTGCGTTCGTCTCGGAATTCTGCTTGAAATAGAGTCCGAGTTTGCGTAAAACGGACTCCGTATGAAGGAGTTATGGCCTCCGAAAGTTTCAGAATTCAGTTTAAAATTCAAACGGACGAAAACAGATCAGAAAAACAAATTTAAAATTCAAAATCGGGCCCAATTGGCCAGGGCAGGAAAATTCCCGCCCAAGGCACCCAGGTCGACTTGGCAGTCGACCTTGGGCTAGCCAAGTCGACTGGGCAGTCGACCTGGGTAACCCGTGTCGACTGCCAAGTCGACACGGTGTCGACTGGGGTGTCGACCTGGCCCCTGAGCCAGGTCGAACCCAGCCCACCCTGGCTGGCCTGGTCTGTGTTTGGTCGATTTTCTGAGCCTTGCCTTGTCACTAGGGCTAGGTGTTAGCTCCTGATTGGTCTCTCCTTCAAATGAAAGGCTATTATTAAACCAAGCTCCATCGACGGTCCTAATCAACTCGCAAACACTATAAAAAGACCCTAAGAACTAGCCTAAATCATACTATTCATTTTAGCCTCGTGCCACCACCATTAAACCTAGAGCTCTAAATTAAAAATACAAAGAACAAAATTATAGAAGACGAAGGACGATTCTTGAACTCTACAACTAGAAGCTACAACAACTACGATGTTTTAGACAACGAATTTGGGGCTATTTGATTTGGGATTTTTATTTGGATTATTTATTTGGATTATTTTCTTCATATTGTAAGTTCTATGTCACTTTTTAGGCAAAAACGCTAAAATAACATGGACATGCCATGAATTGAAACCGGATTTAGAAACTATTATTAATTCATGTTTATATTGTTTAACTTTGAATCATAATTTGGGAATATTGCTATGTCGATGTTGCAAGTTAATCTTATCATGATTTTGATGTTGTTATGAATCACTTGGGCTTAATTATATGGCAAGTTGGACTAATACATGTCCATGGAATCACTATGTTTATTGAAACCTTTATGTTGATTAAACCATGCCTATGATGCTAACTAAACCACGTCTATGATGTTGATGGAACTATGCCTGTGATGTTAATATACCTATCATGTTAATGACAAATTGGGAATTGCTAGGTTATGATGAAAAGTTGGAATCATTATGTTTATAATGCTAGATGAGAATCATTATGTTAAAAATGCTAAATTGGAATCTACTATGCCTATTAGAATTACCATGCCTTTAATGTTTCATGTTTGTAATAAAATTATTATTATGCCCACAATGATTATTATGCCTATGATGTAAAGATGAAATCATCATGTTAAACTAAGTTGGAACCATTACTATCCCAAGTTATCATCATGCTAGTATTGAAACCATATGATATGTTATAGCCTGTTTATTATGCAAGTGATGTTGGAATTGTCACATATGCCTATCACATGTTTGGTGTTATTCCCCTTTATTTCTTGAATTGTTTATGCTTGTGAATGAAGTACGTTTATATACCTTGGGGATACGATTGGGTAGAATAGGCAAAACCTGAATTGATTATAATCATAAACCGTGAAATTTGGCATAAGTAGAACATGAAATATGGCACGAAAACTTGACTTGAACATGCCATAACTTGACTTGAAACATGCCTTAGTTGGGCACGAAGTTGACATATGAACATGCTATGGAAATAGCACGAATCTGATAAGAACATGGGCATGAATTTAGAAAACAAGAAAGTGGCCAACTCGAGGTTGGGTTGAGTTTGTAGTGTAAATCTGCCCGGAACCGCCCGGCAAATCCAGTTGCTACAAACAATAGGATCCAATGTGGGTAGTTTGTCACATCGCACTTGAAACCCAAGGTTGGGTTGAGTTCGTAGCGTAAACCTGCCTGGAACCGCCCGACAAATCCAGTGGCTACGAACAACAGGATCCAATGTGAGTGGTTCGGTGCATTAACGAATCAATTAATGCCAATTAGGGTTAAGTCATGAACATGAAAAGACAACCTAACCAACTTGAACACGATTTGTAGGGCTAAGTCATGAACTTGAAACGAAAACACATAGCCAACTTGACATGACACATAGGCGGGTTAAGTCGCGAATTTAAATGACATACTTAACCACCTTGACATGACTAGACTGGAAAAGGATTAAGTCACGAATTACATGACTTAATCGGTTAGGCGGGTTAGGTCATGAATTACATGACCTATTCTATTAGGCGAAACCCTAGACACGACCCTTTTCAGTAGTAACCCTCTAGATGTATCAAGGTACCCTGGGGCTAGGCCGGGTGGGGCACGATTACTGGGCTGATTGTAAGAGGTGAACGACGGCAGTGGGGTACGCCAGTGTAGGTTCGGTGGACTACGGTCGTGGCACTAGGTATTCGTAGATTTATCTGTGCATCTTGAATCGTGTCAGGGGTTGACACCCTAGGGCTGATACACCCGAAGGTGGACCCAGCACAGGTGACTACATTCGTGATTAGCCGTATGACACGGACACTTGACGAGCTAGAACTTGTAGGGAGCCGATCGACTAGATAAGCGCTCCGTATGACCCCGTACTTGGGTCAGACTCCGTTTTAGGGTCATTTCATAATATTGGGCCGTGGGATTTATTTCGTGATTAACTTGTGACATGGGCTTAGTATACTAGTACAGTCGATGCAACGAGTATTGAACATGTGCTGCTTTATTTGACTTGTCTTGACTTATCATGATCACCTTGGTCTATCTTGTCCACCTTGACTCCATTCTTAAGTTTAGTTCCAGTTCATACATGACATGTTGTTTTAACCATTTTTACACTGAAAGTCACTAGGACTTACTCGGTCTTTATGATTGACCCTTTTCCTTTCGCCTCTTTTTCTTTCGTTTCTCCCCCCTCCCCAACTTGACCAGTTTTCACATCCAGGTTGAAGAGAAAGAATGTATTGCTTGGATCTTTTCCATTTGGACTATGGCTTTGGACAGCAATTAGGGGACTTTTGCAGTTTATTTATGTTTTCTTTATGCTTCTTTAAATAATGTAATCAAGACAGTTATGATTTTTGGAAGTATTGTAAGACAAATTATGACATGGTTTGTGAACACGTATTATGTTGAAATAAAAGTTGTTGTTGTTTTTCCGCTGTTCAAAAATATGTGTTCTTATATCTGTCTTGTATATCTGTGACTTATACTTATAAACCTCCCCCAAAGTTAGGGCATTCCCTTCGAGAGTGACCCTAACGGAGGTGGGGTGTTTCACTTGGTATCAGAGCATAGGTTTACCAGATAAGATAAAAAGTTTTGAAAATTTATTTTCAAAAAGGAAATTTAAAGAAGCATTTTTAAAAGATAAAATATTATTTTATTTTAAAAAAGCAAAGTCCCCCAAAGCCATAGGTACTATCTCTTCTCCTTCGTTTTGAATCTATCCTTTTTGTTTCAGCATGTTCGAAGAACTTAACTTGCTAGAGGGTGTACCAATACCTGGTTGGTTTAGACGGTTCTTAGAAGCAAGGGCAACTCAGCCAGGTCCTACCGTTCCTCCTCCCCCAGCTGCAGGAAATCATCCAGCTGCAGCACCTCTTCCTCCACCTCCTCCACGGGGAAACACTTTTGCTAAGATATGTAAAGATTTTAAAGCTATGGGAGGAAAGGATTTTCATGGAACTGATTCCTTCGTAGCAGCACGAAATTGGCTGAAAGAAACCGAGGACTTATTCGTCATCTTTGAGGTAGAAGATAGGCGGAAAGTACAACTGGCAGTATGGCTACTAAAAGGTGAGGCTTCCTACTGGTGGGAAGTCACTAATGTAGAAAGACCAGTGGAAACATGGGAGGACATTAGGGCATGGTTCGAGGCTAAATTTCTCTCAGAAGCTGAAAGGAGTCTTCAGTTGGAGAAATTCTTATTTCTTAAGCAAGGGAACATGACAGTCAAAGAGTATTTAATCAGTTCGATGAGCTGGTTAGGTTCGAACTGGACCTAGTCAACACCCCGCACAAGAAGGCTCTCCGCTTTGTCAAGGGGCTGAATGAGCCATTACACAGTTTGGCCATGACCCATATACCCATGGGAGCTACGTATGAAAGGTTGGTGCAGATGGCATTGCTGAACGAAGAAGATAAGGGCAAGAAGGAGACAAAGGCAGAAAACTCTCAAGAGAAGAAAGAGGTCAAGCCCAACGATTCTCAGAATAAGAAGGGAGGCTCCGGGAAAGGAGGCAAGAACGACAACTCACGTCATAAAAGGAAATGCAATTTCTATGGTGCGGAAGGGCATATAGCCAAGGATTGTAGAAAGAGGAAGAGAAAGCAAGGTGAATGTTTTCATTGTGGGGAGACTGGACACATCAGCAAAGACTGGCCTAAGAAGCAGACCGGACCTTCTGGGGGTACATCGTAACTTCTTCTAGATGCTTTGTTTTATCTTGTTTCTTTCCTCGATCCTATCTTGAGAACCATAGGTAGAATCTTTTTGGATGTAAACATGTAATTGAAACATGTTATGATTGAGAAATGGTTGCAAGTGGTTGCTCGTGGATGCATGAATACACATTAGGCACTAGATTGGCTCAGACACATTTTCATGTTGCGTATGCATAAATGTGTTTATTCGTATATGGATGAAGTTTAGTGTGTTGTCATATGGATGTTGCATTTATATATGAATGGTTGTGCACTCATGTAGAATCATGAATAGGAAAATTTGCATACATAATGGATTCATGACACTTACATAATTCGCATTAAGGAGGTCAACTGAATCAGTAGACCACCTGATTTTGCATTAGATAAGTACATGTACACACACATACACTTCGCATATGATCATGAAGCATTAGAAGTCTTTTAAGGACAATGGATGCTCGTGTTTGATGGATGAGTAGATGGATGTTTGGATGTTAGGATGTACATTCTTCCTGAACTTGAAGATTTCGGGGACGAAATCCTTTTAAGTGGGGGAGAATGTAACACCTGTGTATTCTATAATAGTGAAATTCACAAATTAAAGTATAACTAATTTCAAATCAAAGAACTAAGGGAAACGGGATACGCCATTGCATTCGTCTCGGAATTCTGCTTGAAATAGAGTCCGAGTTTGCGTAAAACGGACTCCGTATGGAGTTATGGCCTCCGGAAGTTTCAGAATTCAGTTTAAAATTCAAACAGACGAAAACAGATCAGAAGAACAAATTTAAAATTCAAAATCGGGCCCAATTGGCCAGGGCAGGAAAATTCCCGCCCAAGGCACCTAGGTCGACTTGGCAGTCGACCTTGGGCTAGCCTGGTCGACTGGGCAGCCGACCTGGGTAACCCGTGTCGACTGGGGTGTCGACCTGGCCCCTGAGCCAGGTCGAACCCAGCCCACCCTGGCTGGCCTGGTCTGTGTTTGGTCGATTTTCTGAGCCTTGCCTTGTCACTAGGGCTAGGTGTCAGCTCCTGATTGGTCTCTCCTTCAAATGAACGACTATTATTAAACCAAGCTCCATCGACGGTCCTAATCAACTCGCAAACACTATAAAAAGACCCTAAGACCTAGCCTAAATCAAACTATTTCATTTTAGCCTCATGCCGCCACCATTAAACCTAGAGCTCTAAATTAAAAATGCAAAGAACAAAATTATAGAAGACGAAGGACGATTCTTGAAGGCTACAACTAGAAGCTACAACAACTACGACGTTTTAGACAATGAATTTGGGGCTATTTGATTTGGGATTTTTATTTGGATTATTTGCTTCATATTGTAAGTTCTATGTCACATTTTAGGCAAAAACGCTAAAATAACATGGACATGCCATGAATTGAAACCGGATTTAGAAACTATTATTAATCCATGTTTATATTGTTTAACTTTGAATCATAATTTGGGAATATTTCTATGTGATGTTGCAAGTTAATCTTATCATGATTTTGATGTTGTTATGAATCACTTGGGCTTAATTGTATGGCAAGTTGGACTAATACATGTCCATGGAATCACTATGTTTATTGAAGCCTTTATGTTGATTAAACCATGCCTATGATGCTAACTAAACCATGTCTATGATGTTGATGGAACTATGCCTGTGATGTTAATATACCTATCATGTTAATGACAAATTGGGAATTGCTAGGTTATGATGAAAAGTTGGAATCATTATGTTTATAATGCTAGATGAGAATCATTATGTTAAAAATGCTAAATTGGAATCTACTATGCCTATTATAATTACCATGCCTTTGATGTTTCATGTTTATAATAAAATTATTATTATGCCCACAATGATTATTATGCCTATGATGTAAAGATGAAATCATCATGTTAAATTAAGTTGGAATCATTACTATCCCAAGTTATCATCGTGCTAGTATTGGAACCATGTGATATGTTATAGCCTGTTTATTATGCAAGTGATGTTGGAATTGTCACATATGCCTATCACATGTTTGTTGTTATTCCCCTTTATTTTTTGAATTGTTTATGCTTGTGAATGAAGTACGTTTATATACGTTGGGGATACGATTGGGTAGAATAGGCAAAACCTGAATTGATTATAATCATAAATCGTGAAATTTGGCATAAGTAGAACATGAAATATGGCACGAAAACTTGACTTGAACATGCCATAACTTGACTTGAAACATGCCTTAGTTGGGCACGAAGTTGACATATGAACATGCTATGGAAATAGCACGAATATGATAAGAACATGGGCATGACTTTAGAAAACAACAAAGTGGCCAACTCGAGGTTGGGTTGAGTTTGTAGTGTAAATCTGCCCAGAACCGCCCGGCAAATCCAGTTGCTACAAACAATAGGATCCAATGTAGGTAGTTGGTCACATCGCGCTTGAAACCGCAGGTCGGGTGGAGTTCGTAGCGTAAACCTACCCGGAACCGCCCGGCAAATCCAGTGGCTACGAACAACAGGATCCAATGTTAGTGGTTCGGTGCATTAACGAATCAATTAATGCCAATTAGGGTTAAGTCATGAACATGAAAAGACAACTTAACCAACTTGAACACGATTTGTAGGGCTAAGTCATGAACTTGAAACGACAACACTTAGCCAACTTGACATGACACGTAGGCGGGATAAGTCGCGAATTTAAATGACATACTTAACCACCTTGACATGACTAGACTGGAAAAGGATTAAGTCACGAATTACATGACTTAATCGGTTAGGCGGGTTAGGTCACGAATTACATGACCTAATCTGTTAGGCGAAACCCTAAACACGACCCTTTTCAGCTGTAACCCTCTAGATGTATCAAGGTACCCTGGGGCTAGGCCGGGTGGGGCACGATTACTGGGCTGATTGTAAGAGGTGAACGACGGAAGTGGGGTACGCCAGTGTAGCTTCGGTGGACTACGGTCGTGCATGTATTCCGGGGCAGGCACTGGGTATCCGTAGATTTATCTGTGCATCTTGAATCGTGTCAGGGGTTGACACCCTAGGGCTGATACACCCGAAGGTGGACCCAACACAGGTGACTACATTCGTGATTAGCCGTATGACACGGACACTTGACGAGCTAGAACTTGTAGGGAGCCGATCGACTAGATAAGCGCTCCGTAGGACCCCGTACTTGGGTCAGACCCCGTTTCAGGGTCATTTCATGATATTGGGCCGTGGGATTCATTTCGTGATTAACTCGTGACATGGGCTTAGTATACTAGTACAGTCGATGCAACGAGTCTTGCACATGTGCTGCTTTATTTGGCTTGTCTTGACTTATCATGATCACCTTGGTATATCTTGTCCACCTTGACTCCATTCTTAAGTTTAGTTCCAGTTCATACATGACATGTTGTTTTAACCATTTTTACACTGAAAGTCACTAGGACTTACTCAGTCTTTATGACTGACCCTTTTCCTTTCGTCTCTTTTTCTTCCATTTCTCTCCCCCCAGGTTCTCACGGAGGGAATACAGCAGCTTGACCAATTTTCACATCCAGCTTGAAGAGAAAGAATGTATTGCTTGGATCTTTTCCGTTTGGACTATGGCTTTGGACAGCAATTAGGGGACTTTTGCAGTTTATTTATGTTTTCTTTATGCTTCTTTAAATAATGTAATCAAGACAATTATGATTTTTGGAAGTACTGTAAGATAAATTATGAAATGGTTTGTGAACACGTATTATGTTGAAATAAAAGTTGTTGTTGTTTTTCCGCTATTCAAAAATATGTGTTCTTATATCTGTCTTTTATATCTGTGACTTATACTTATAAACCTCCCCCAAAGTTAGGGCATTCCATTTGAGAGTGACCCTAACGGGGGTGGGGTGTTTCAAATAAGGTGCCTCCGGTTTCGTTCAGACCTAGAACAGATGTATGAATGGATTGTATGTTTGTCATTGTAATGTGTGATATGTAATTGATCTCTACTAAGTACATATCTGTTTAGTGGCGGAGAATTTATTCTCTTTCCTAACACCCTTCTCTGAGACGTACAAGCTTAAAGGTTATATATTGGTGGAAATCAACGACCTGCTATAGATTGACAGTGTGGCATTCCAAGATGTTAGTGATCAAGGATTTCGATGAAAAGTAAAGCCTTGTAGTTGATGATCAAAGCATGGTTTTAAAATAGTGTAGGTTTGTGTTGTACCGTTAATTCGCGAGCCTCCACCCCCCACCCCCGCCCACCCCCGATATGAGTCAGAAATGGGATAAAGGGTGCAAGGAGTGCATACGTTTCTTTCTAGTTAGAAGTTGTCTCATGGTATGGAGCCCAGACATTTTTACTTATGTGGATGTTGGATGCGAGGCGCCTCAGAAATGATTTGTCGCCAAAGGCCAAGTGATAGGTCCAATAGGACCGGGAAACGTATTGTTCCGGAATAACTAATCCACAAACGTTAGGTGTGGACCGGCCTTGCAGGATCCAAGGGTTACCCATAGGTGTGATCCTGAGTCATCTTTCTAGAGGTGTTCCGAATTGGTAAGGAGACCATCACTTACCTTGAATCATGATGAAATCCAAATTCCAATACCACATTATGCGGTTTCAATTGTAAACCTATATGGCGACATAGTAGGATGGGGTACTATGCCGTCTAGGATTGATACATTTATTTTGAAAGTGTTTTAAACTGTCCAGACACTAATAATAATATCAAATGAGTTTTGTTTTATGCATATCAAGCATATTTGGCCATTATAAGGTAAAACTCTATCCTCCGGTTTGTGTTTGCATTGTGCGATGGGACCTGAGTCTTATAACGACTTCATTTTCTAAAAAGCACTTCGATGCTTACTAATTTACTTTATTTTATGCACCGACAATCCAATGGAGTAAACCCATTCCATGACATACGGCATGGTCCTGTGATTGGCCTCACTTTTAAATATGTTAAGTAATTGTAGAATTTCTCATATCAGTCTCATGACTGACTCGTAATTTGGTTTTCCCTTGAAAACTCGGGTGCACTTATTTTTTTACACGGGTAGCCTAGTGAATAGGTAATCGGCTTTCTTTTGGATATGCACCTTAGCATTGGGTACTCTTTTGGCTAAAGATGAAGACTTGTTCTTTTATCACTTCTTTTGGGCTATGTTATACATCACCTTATGTATAATTATATTCGATTCCCAAGTAGACTTATTATCTATTTGATGAAACTTGTTATGTACTAAGTGGATCATGTATCTGTGTAACTCTGATGATGATTATGATTTCATTGTTATGATATAATGTAAATTATTATCCAATTTTATGTATTATGTTATGTTCTTTATTCTGCTGATGTGATTAATGTGTTGTTTTCCAAAGACCGAGCTTGCCACTGTGTAGCGGGGGTTTGGTTCGTGTCAGATAAACATTCACATAGGAAAAACCAAAATAGGTACAAATATTTACATATCAGTTTACAGGCAACGAAAACTGGGTTTATAAATATTCAATGTTAAAGCAAAACAAGATACTAAAATACTTAAAGCTGCGCAGGAGCAGACTTAAATATGGGCAGGGGGCCCACGCACACGGGCAATTTTGAGACAGCAGGTATAAATTTAGCGATGATAGTTTTATTATGACAGTTAGTTTGTATGCATGTATTTTCTTATAAATTTAATTTTGGATATGGTGGGCGATATGAATGTGAAACGTTAGTTTAGAATAGTGTTGGATCATATTATTATCAGATTGATTTCTTCATCTTGTTAATGCCAATTAAAGATAGACATCACATTTTATTTGGTAAAGGTACATATTATCTTATCACTTGTTCTAATATGAATCTTCTATGTGTGTTGATGGTTGTAATCCAAGGTTTATCAACGCTGTACATGTAAAGAAGACTAAAATAGAATTGGTTACATATAAACCAACTTTATTGCTTTTTCTTAATGTTCTGATTCAATGAGTACAAAAATGAATTTGAAAAGCAGTGGTACTTGGCACTATGTCAAATTCAATCTATACTACTACAATGGAATAAACTGCTTGCACAACAGAATCATGAAGACTAGTAAAAAGGGAAGTTAAATATCATATATTTTGCATGTATCATTCATGGAAGTTTCTACAAGTTCAAGTAAAATATGTAAGGTTTGACTATATTCACAAATCTTGCAAAAGAACACTCCACATCTAATTTACATAAGAAATTGTAAGGGACAATCTATAAAATAAGATAAAATTCCCAACTCATATTAATCGAAATAAGTGAAAACCTATGCCCGAAATGTGTCATTTTGTGCATCAACCACTCTTGCTACATTTGTTACTGATCCCCTCTAAGGCATTGATAAAGTGTTCTTCAATGGACACGTAAGATTATAAATCCACTTCAGATGCAAATTTTCATTTTTGTCGGCAATCATGCTTTAGTCTTAACATTATGACTATAACACTTGCCTTTGTTTCGTTTAGTGCTTAAAACAATTTTCTTTAATTATATTCTTCCAAATTATTACCCTCAATCTAGCCTTAAACTATGCTCTGTTTTGTCCCGGTACAACTGCTCTCTGGTGCTTTATTCCCGTCTTTAAATGCCATTTAGTGCAGCACTTTAATGATTCAATTACCTTATGGTATGTTCAACTAGAAATAGTAATAGGTAAGGAAAATATATGCATTATTATATTATTTAAAGCGATCCGAAAATAAAGAAATAACTCATATATTCAAGATAATTACATATTTACAAAATACTGTCTCAATTCATCATATTTCATCAGATCTGGGATGTGATATGGTTCCGAAGTATGAACCAGATATGAAACGTTCTAATAAGATCTCATTCTTGAAAAAAAACCTTTTTTGGATTCATTTCATCTCAATACATATTACAATATCAAAGCCTATATATCATTCATTAATTTTAATTGAATCATTCCGTTGTTTTCAGTTTACACATCAACTTTTTGTAGAAAATGGAAGGTAAATATCTCTCTTAGAAAACAATTACTCCAACTCTGGCACGCCATATTGTCTCATCCAGGTAAATGTTAAGTAACAGGACTTTCAATGTTGTTTAATTTATCTACTTACTAGTTTTTATCCTTGGTTTATGTTGTCATATTTATGTTGTAACTTTGGTTTATTTGTATTTACTGTTAGCTATCGCGCTTCTGTGTTGATCATTTATGATGATATAGTTATATGCTGCAATATTGAATAAACCAGACTTCTAGCATATTTTTGTATGAGTATCATCAAGTACCAGTCTTATATTGGTTGGTTTCATGGTTTCACCATTATTATTTTTTACACACTTTTTGGCCAAAGCTGTCATACGTCAATAACACCGTCAGTAAACTCAAGCGATTTGCTCGAAGTCGCGACGTAAGCATAAAAATGGCCTCAAACCCCTTTTAGATGACCTCTTTTGGTCCCAAAAACATGGATTAAGGTGCACATTGTAGTAACTCTTATTGCCCTCTGAGTTAGCTTCAGGTACAAATTCCATTTGGCCTAAACGGCCTTATAATTTGAAAGTTATGCTCGTTTTCGTAAGCATGTGCAGAAATGTCTTCACAGTCTTTTCTGGCCCGACAGAAGTCGTGCGCGCATAGGCCTCACAACTCCTCAAAATAGTTAGCTCTGTGTATTTCGAATCCCCTATTTCAGGGATTTCGAATCTCTTGTTTTTGGGATTTTGAATCCCCTGTTTTGGGGATTTTGAATCCCCTATTTCGGGGATTCTTCAAGGATTTCGAATCCCCTGTTTCGGGGGTTTCTAATCCCTCCATCACCCGAATTTCGTGTTCCTCATTAGCACACTTAGAGAGGATGCAAAATTTTAGGTATTGGCTTCCAAGGATTCGAAATTCTACTGTGTGATCCCCAAATCTCACCTACTCCTATCTAACACACTACCAATAAATACGCCCAAGCTTGGCACTCAAAGGGGTTGGACTCTCTTTGCATTTTTGGACATCTTGAAGCTCTCAAGTATCATTAATGGCACTCGTCTTCTTCTCCATGACAACTGGACATAGCATGGACCGCTAAAACGTTGCATACACGTTTTCCATCAACTTTTGGATATTTATAAGGGGATTCTTCAAGGATTTCGAATCCCCTGTTTCGGGGGTTTCCAATCCCTCCATCACCTGAATTTTGTGTTCCTCATTAGCACACTTAGAGAGGATGCAAAATTTTAGGTATTGGCTTCCAAGGATTCGAAATTCTGCTGTGTGATCCCCAAATCTCACCTACTCCTATCTAACACACTACCAATAAATACCCCCAAGCTTGGCACTCAAAGGGTTGGACTCTCTTTGTATTTTTGGACATCTTCAAGCTCTCAAGTATCATTAATGGCACTCGTCTTCTTCTCCATGACTACAGGACATAGCATGGACCACTAAAACGTTGCATACACATTTTCCATCAACTTTTGGATATCTATAAGGACTTTTGCACGGCTTTTAGGCTATTTTAGACATTTTTGGATATTTTGGACATTGAAACTTAAATTAGACATTGTTGACCAAGTCGACACTCTTTTCACTCAACAAAGAAGATGAATGGCATTTTAGTCAAAGTTTAGAACTAACAATCATTTTGTTATTCTATCGCAACACTTTGTACTTAAATAATATATGAACTTATACAACTCTTGTAATCGACAAATATACGATGAATGATTACTATGAAGTGGACATAGGCGTTAGTGCCGAACCACTATAAAATCCCGTGTTCTCCAAAATTAATTTATTTTGGATTTTGATTATTATGTTCATAATACATGTACACTCGAGGGTTGGCATGTGCTGGATAAAGCGACAATTCCCAATGGAACACATTGGCGTGCCAGGAAGGGGGGCGCACAACTTCAGCTTCAGTCTTAGTTCTAGACTTCAGTTTTTAGCTTTAGTTTTCGACCTTAGCATTGATCTCCGGATTTTTGAATTCAACCTCAACTTCCTTTCAGAACCAAATTTAACTCGCTTCATGTTGGAGAATGGAGTTTTGATGACAACAACCTTATTTTAATTATGACTGATTATAAAATAAATAATGTCGTTTTTGTCTAGAATATATATACATGTAAATATAGAATTTATGTACAGGAATTAATACTGAAGACTGTGCAGTTTTAGAGTTTCAATAGATTCAGAATTCAGAGAAAATTCAAGACTCATGAGTAATCAAGTTATCAAGAATTCAAGAGTTCAAGACAAATATAGTAATAGAGTCTAGTTTATAGGTAAGACTCTGAATAGCACTCCAGGTTCAAATTCAAATTCTGGTTTTCAAAATTCAAGTTCTAATTTCAAATTGTTTTCTATTTTATTTATGATTTCAAATTTGAGTTTATATAAGTTTATATAGTTTATATTTACAATTTTATAAATATATAGTTTTAAACTTTATAAGTTTATAAATATGTGTATATAATTTATATTTATGTTTTCATATGATTTTATACTTCATAATACTATTTATATCACTATGTTTTAATTCTAGAATTTCCAGAATAGTATATATATTTAAACACTTGAAAAATGATCAAATTTCAAAATTTACACAGGGCTATGTCGAAATACATAATAGTCTATGTTGACATACAAATGTCACTTTTTCAATTTTTAAAGGAAGTGTGATTTCATTATTTGTAACGTTCCAGAAGCATTGCAACCTTTCAAATCTTATAAATAGGAGTTGAATTCGAACTTTATAATCATTCTTCTTCTTCATCTTCACCCCTCTTCATCCCACCATTAATATTTCATATTTTATTGATTTTTACACTTCTACTTTGCCGTTTCTATTCAAATTTTATAAAACTTTTTTTCTCACTCTCTATCCATTACTCTCTGAATTGAAGTGCTACTGAAGAGTTATAGGGCTACTGTAATCATTTGGGAAGTGCTTGGGAAATGTTGTGTTCCTTGTAGCCCTTAAATCAAGGCAAGGGAGTGGTGTTAACCTTGTAGCCGTAGAATCAAGGATGTTTGGAGTGGTGTTAACCTTGTAGCCGTGAAATCAAGGTTAATGCAATTAGTGTTAACCTTGTAGCCATGAAATCAAGGGTGTTGTACTTGAATATTGATAATAATAAAACTCTGCGTAATCCAGTGTTGCGTGGGACTGGACGTAGGATCAATCTGAACTAGTATAAAAATCTGGTGTGTTCTTTCATTTTCTGCTTTTTATTTTTGTTTATTTTTGTTTTTTTGTTTGATTCTGTGTCTGTGATCATCTCTAATGTATGTGATTCATATAGTAGATCATATAAGTTTTAGATTTTTATAAATTCCTTGTGTATACTATTCACCCACACTATTTTTAATCTTGCATTAAGATCCGCATTCTGCATTCCCTAACAATTTTATGGAACAATTTTACAAATCAATTTTCAAATATTATTTTTGGTTGGGATTTGTTTTTGAAGAAGGAAGAAGGATGGGCTAAATTGATTTGTCCCACATTGTAGAAGAAGTAAGGGTATGCCACTACTTAAGTGGCCTTCTCACAAGTGTTTTGGGGCCTTAGGGCACCCAAATGTTTACTTTGTTGTGAAGAGGGAGACAATACATAACTATACCATAAACGCGTGCGCCGCCGCCGCCGTCCATCTGACCGAACCGGGCCGATCCGGGTACGAGTTCAATAAGAATATTTTATGGACCATGTTTTTAAACTGTAATAGGCCGAATCTAGCCTAATAAGATTCCTAATTACATGGTGAATTTAGGTAATGGAGACAGCATTTAAATTCAAACAAGCACGGGAATTACAACATTTCAAAAACGTTGTAAATGAAAAGACTTGACGTTTTGTTTGAAATTTTTTAGACCGTTGCAACGTTTGATGAAAGGGCTTGTCCATCCTTTACAATAAATAACCACGTGGAAGAGTATTTCAGACACTTTTTGTTCCGTTCTTCTTCTTCCCAGTTCTTGCAAGTTCTCGAATTTGCAACACTTTTAAGGCATTGAAGAATCTGATTCTTCTTCCTCTTCATTCTATTCTATAATTGTATCATCAGAAACCGTATTCGAGAGTGTTATTGTGTGGATCAAAGTCGTACAAACTTTGAATCCAATTTCGCTATTCCGTGGCTTTATTGAATCCTGAAAGTATATAGTTCGATAACCGTTTGTACCTTGTAGATTGAACTATTGTCTAAAAGAATCTTTTACATAGATCCTTAAAGTCTAAAGTACGTCAATTACTACTCCTCCAATAGTCTCCAACCACAAAATCCCCAACAAATTTCCAGACAATATCTTCAATCATGGAAGGTTTGAGCGCATTACTTATGAATCAGCATTTTGCTAAATTATAGCGATTTAATGGCGAAAATTTCACTCGTTGGCAAGAGATGATGAAATTCTTTCTGAACACTATCAAATTGTTTTACATCTTGGAAGACAGATTGGAAGTTATACCGATGGAAATCTCTGATGAGGATGCCGCCCTGAAGGCTAAACATGCAAAGCGCAAAGAGGATGATTTTCTATGTAGAGTGCATATTCTAAATGCATTGTCTACTCCAGTCTACAACGCTCAAAGGACCTTGGAAACTGCAAAGGACCTCTGTACTGTTTTGGAGAGCCAGTATCGCATATTCGAGACAAGTAATAAAAAAGTTCGTATTTGTAATTATATGGATTTCAAAATGGTCGCCAACAAGTCCATAGTTGGACAAGTAAATGGAATTCTACAATTGGTGAATCATCTTAAAGATGCCAGAATTGATCTCCCTAAATCTTTTATTGTTTGAGTTATTGTTTTGAGACTCCCGAATTCTTGGAATGATTATAAGAAAAAATGAAATATACATAAACGGATTATAATTTAGATGATTTACAGTGACATCTTCATATTGAGGTGGATTCTCATAAACGTGTACTAGATGATACTCCATAAACAAAGTCTCAGTCTAAGGCAAATAATGTTGAAATTATATGAAAAGTTGAAGCCTAAAAATGTGACACAATTTAAGAAGAATAATAATTCCAAGAACAATAAGAGTAGTGCATGTTACTATTGTAACCAACCCGACCACTATGCCCGAGACTGTCGTCTTCGGAAGAAACAACAAAAAGCGAATGTGGTTGCAAAAAAATCTTGTGGCAGTTGTATAAGAGGCGAACCCCATCAGAGGCATTGACAATGATTGGAGGCTCGATACTGGACTCTGGAGCATCCATTCATATTTGCGAAGACCGTAATCTATTCAAGTCTTACAAAGAAAATAGTGGAGAATCCAGTGAAGTTACTGGCACAAACAAATTTGCAAGCAAAGTTCTGGGAAAAGGCACAAGTGAACTTACCTTCACCTCTGGGAAAGTTCTTACAATGGTCATTGTATTTTACGTACAGGATATGTGTAAGAATTGGTTTCTGGATACCTTCTTAACAAAGGAGGATTCAAGTTGGTGTATGAGTCTGATAAGTTAGTGTTATCCAAAAACAGCAAATTTATTAGACAGGGATATTCTTGTAACAACATGATTAAGTTGAATCTAGTAAAGAAAATTTCTGCTTATATTGTTGATTGTGTTAATTTATGGTATGGTAGATTAAGTCATGTTAATTATAAATCTCTTAGAAATATGCATAAATTAGGATTAATTTCTGATTATGATTTCGATTCTATCTCAAAATGAAAAATATGTGTTCAAGCAAAAATACATTGGAAATCCTTTAAATCCGTAGAAAGGAAAACAAGTTTGCTTGATTTGGTATATAGTGATCTGGGTGAGTTGAAAAGTCATATCATCTATGGTGGTAATTAATACTGTATAACATTTATTGATGATTATACCAGATATGCATTTGTATATCTAATGAAATCGAAAGATGAGGCCTTTGATAAACTCAAAATTTGCAAAGCGGAAATTGAAACATAATTAGGAGTTAAAATTAAAGTGTTTCATTCAGATCGTGGTGGTGAATATTTTTCAAATGAATTTACTTTGTTTTGCAAACAAAATGGTATAGTTTACCAATGTACTTCCCCATGTACACCACAACAAAATGGTGTTGCTGAGAGGAAAAGTAGAATTTTGGTAGAAATGGTTAACGTCGTGCTCATAATTTCTAATTTATCTTATAACCTATGGGGCGATGCTATGTTATCTACATGTTACATTTTAAATAGAGTACCACATAAAAAGAGTAATATTTCCCATTATGAATTATGGTTTAATAGAAAACCTAATCTTACTATACTAAAAGTTTGGGGTTGCTTAGCATATGTTAGAAAACCTAACCCCAAAATGACCAAAGTTAGGTAATTGGGCATTTAAGTGTGTTTTCATAGAATATTCTCTTAATAGTATTACTTATAGGTTCCTTGTACTTGATACCTTATAAGTTATAGAATATGTAGATTTAGAATTCTTTAAAAATCAAACTGTTGAGAATCCATTGACATCATATAGTCCAGAACCAACGGTGACTAACGATATCAATGACGATGAATATGCTCCTGCTCAAAATAGCAAGGAAGTGTCAGTACCAGATAATAGTACTGAACACAGGAGAAGTAAAAGAGAAAGAATGGAAAAGGACTATGGTCCTGGCTTCATAACATATCTCGTAGAAGGCAATAAGGACGATGTCCTTAATGTAACAAGATATGTAATGAATGTCTATGATGACCCCAAAATTTATTCTGAAGATATGAGTTCTTGAGATTCTAATTTCTAGAAAGAAGCTATCAATGTTGAAATGAATTCCATAATGTTAAATAAAACTTGGGTTTTAACTGATTTACATCCTGGTGCTAAACATATAGGATGTAAATGGATATTCAAGAAAAAGCTGAATACAAATGGATCCATTGATATGTTTAAAGCCAGATTAGTTGCTAAAGGATATAAGCAAATACAAGGAGTATATTATTTTCATATATATGCTCTGGTTGCTCGCATATCTTCTATACGTTGTTTAGTAGCAATTGCATTAATTCATAATTTATTCATACTTCAAATGGATGCAAAGATAGCTTTTCTAAATGGATGTTTAGAAGAACAGATATACATGGAACAACCTGAAGGTTTTATAACCCTAGGCCAAGAAAAGAAAGTTTGTAAATTAGTAAAATCTCTTTATGGCCTGAAGCAAGAACCCAAGGAATGGCATGAGAAGTTTGACAAAGTTCCATTGTCATATGGATTCATTGTTAATGATGCAGATAAATATATTTATAGCAAACTATATTGTTATAATATGTTTATACGTTGATGACATAATAATATTTGGTTCCTATATATCTTGTGTGAATGAAACTAGGAAGTTTCTTACTTCTAAATTTGATATGAAAGACCTAGGAAAGGCTGATGTAATTTTAGGAATTAAAATCATTAGGAAAGCGGGGGAGTTATTAATAACTCAATCTCATTAAGTTGAGAAGTTCCTAAATAAATATGGTCATTATAATGACAAACCAGCACCAACTCCTTTAGATCCAAGTATCAAACTAGAAAAGAACACTGGACGTACCATTTCTCAACTGGAGTATTCCAGTGTTATTGGGAGTCTTATGTATGATATGCATTGCACGAGACCATATATCGCACATGTTATAAGTGTATTGTGTCGATTTATGAGTAATCTAGGTTTCGAGCACTAGAAAGCCATTTCCAGAGTTTTAGCGTATTTGAAAGGAACCTTTAACTGTGGTTTATCTTCTTATGGATATCCTGCTGTAATAAAAGGACATAGTGATGCAAACTGGAACAATGTTGAATCCAAATCCAAGTCTACGACTAGATGGATATTTCCATTAGGAGGTGCTACTGTGTCTTGGGCTTCCAAGAAGAAGGCTTGTATATCTGACTCAACTATGATGTCAGAATTGATTGCATTAGCAAATGCATGTAAGGAAGAGGAATGGCGTAGGAACTTGTTACTGGAAATCCCGTTATGGAAGAAGCCACCTCCAATAGTCTTGATTAACTGTGATAATCAAGTAATGATATATAATGTCTCTAATAAGACATATAATAGAAGGTCCAGACATGTGAGTCTAAGACATCAAATGGTTAGACAGTTACTTAAAAGTAGAGTTATAACTGTTAACTACATAAAAAAAAAGAAAAACTTGGCTGACCTACTTATAAAGGGTCTTCCAAAGGCAATGATTTCTATAAAGTAATAGGAACATTCGCTTTTTGTTGTTTCTTCCGAAGATGACAGTCTCAGGCATAGTGGTCGGGTCTGTTACAATGGTAATAGGCACCATTCTTTTAGTTCTGGAATTATTATTCTTCTTAAAGCGTGTCTCATTGTTAGGCTTTAATTTATCAGTAATTTCAACATTATGTACCTTAGATTGAGACCCAGTTTATGGATTGTCATCTAGTTTGCATTTACGAGAATCCTGTTCAATACGAAGATGATGTTGTAAACCATCTAAATTATAATCCTTTTTCGCATATTTTAATTTTTTCTTATAATCCTTCCGAGAATTTGGTAATTTTAAAATAAGAACTCTAGCAACAAAAGATTTGGGGAGATTAATACTGACATCTTTATGTTGATTCACCGACAGTAATATTTCACTTACTTGTCCAACTATGTACTTGTTGGCCACCATTTTGAAATCCATAAAATTAGAAATAAGAATTTTTTTATTACTTTCCTCGGATATGCGATACTTGCTCTCCAAAGAAGTGTAGAGGTCCTTTGCAGTTTCCAAGGTACTATAAGCGTTGTAGAATGGAGCAGACAATGCATTCAGAATATGCCCTCTGCATAGAAAATCGTCCTCTTTACGCTTTTCATGTTTTTCCTTCAGAGCAACATCTTCATCAACGGTCTCCTCCAGTATCACTTCCAATACGTCTTCCAAGATATAGAATAATTTGATGGTGATCGGAAAGAACTTCATCATCTGTTACCAACGAGTGAAATTTTCGCCATTAAATTGCACCAGTTTAGTCAAATGCTGATTCATCACTTGTAGCGTGCTCAAACCTTCAATGATTGAAGTTATTGTCTGAAAATTTTGTTGGAGATTTTGCGGTTTAAAGCTATTGGAGGAGTAGTAATTGTCATACTTCATGCTTTAAGGATCTATATGATAGATTCTTTCAGTCAATAGTTCAATCCGCCAGGTACAAATGGGTTATTGAACTGTCGACTTTCAGGATTCATTAAAGCCTTGGAACATCGAAATCAGATTCAAAGTTTATACTACTTTGATCAAATCAATTACACTTTGATTTTGATTCTGATGATGCTATATAGAAGATAGAGACAAAAAGAAAGAAGAAGACAACAATTCTGCAATGCTTTTAGAATTGAAACACTACAGGAGTGTTCGAAACATAACTGTTTTGAAATAGTTTAATGGCATTGCAGAATTAACAAGGACGAAGAAGAAGAATTTTTGAAGTGATTTCGAAATGCTTCTGTGCATGGCTATTTATTGCAAGCGAATGAAGGTTATCCATGAATAGCCGCGTTCGTATCCGTTTCAATTTTGAAATGTCGCATCCTGTAACAACCCGAATTCCAACAGACCGATTTTTTTTCAAAATTCTAATATATCAAAACTCGTATTGGTTGTTCTGGTATCCAGCAGAAAAGACAGAGATATAAAATATCCGAGCTTAGAAAAAATATCACAACAGAATGGATAAAATTTAATATAATCAAAATATTGCCTTACCCAGATAATAATACTGCCTAACCACTACCTAAAGCTATCATACCTTTGCCACAATTCTAAATTGCGAGTATGTTATGAGGAGGGGGTCAGAACACAAGTTCTGATGATTGGATTTAGACAACACATTTTGGATAACCCTACATGTACTGCTTAGTTACATTTTCTATTTATTAGGTTACCTGGGTTAACAACACTCAAGGCTTACACACACGTCGTACCCATTTACTCCTTAGTGGATTAACCTTACATAGTATACATGTAGCTACCCCCAAATTAATGTATACCCCATGGTACCCCACTCGCACGGTCTCCACCGTAACGGCATCAAAATATACACAGTCCTTCATCCTACGCCGGAGTGACGTATGGATCTCTATAGCACAATGCTACTTTCCGCATTGAACCACAATCGCCATGCTAGGTAAGCATATGGGCTGCCACCTTTAATCAAATTAGATCACAGAGTAATGCCCTAGAGTCTACGATACACCACCCAGAGCAGACATGTATATATCTACACTTTCCAACGTACATATCATCAATTTTACTCAATGTCTTAACAGCACATATCCTCTATGGTGCACGGAGTCCTGTAGCAGGGCTGTACAAGAAACACAGAACTCGGTCAGGAGCTTTTCCGATATCTGTATACACAGATGCTAAGGTCTGCATTTTCAGTGGCTATGGTCCCACCTAACCCCTGCCTCAACTAATGAATGACGAACAAGATTGAGAGCTAATGACCTGGCCCAAGAGCAAACAACTAACAACAAATCCTAATTGGCATGTCCCTCACTCATAGCCTTGATAGCAAATGGTCTATGGTTTGTTGGTTTAGATGTCTGCCTTTCCGCATCACACTAACTGTCGATGGTAAGTACCCGACATCTTGCTATCAATAAAGGTTAGACCTATCAGTACACAAGAGTGGTCATAACCCAGCCTAGTCATAGGGCAACCATATATCTTGGATCACCTATGCCACCCTACTGCCTTCTGATTGCCCACTATCGTGGCAATCAAGGCATACTCAGCGGGTGGAAATGCGCAGACCTAACCTCTGCGAGTACGTTCGAACACTGTCACAACACAAAGGACTACCAGGAGTACCTTCCATATCCCAGGAAGTCACGTGCTTCCCTTTCTAGTCCTTCGCAGCCAACAGAATCAACAAGCAAAATAGGCAGAACAACTAGATGGACATGCGCTCCCCTCGTGTCCAAAGACACCATAATGATTTACCCCGTGGGTTATTCATCCTTAAACATACGAACTGGTCCATGCGCCTCAGTTTAATGTTTTATTAGAACCTATGCCTAAACATTCAATTATGGGCTTGCTCTACCTCATCAAGTTTCCAGTTAACTTTGTTATTCCTAATTATATTAACATATTATTCAAGTTACCAAGTTCTTTCCAAGTCCCTTATATCTCTAAGGAATGGGCCCCTCTTGCTTATTAATTTTTGTTACAAAGCTTAACCCTTTTGCATTCATTAATAAGCCTATAACATGTTATTCTCTAGATTGTAATCCAAGGTTTGTAATCTACATTCTCTTTATGTTATTCATTTTCCGATTCCATAGTTACAATAACATATTCTACTTCATATGTAATTAAGTATACCTCGATTCACATGCTTTCTGTTTAACGTGTCACTTATTATTTATGACTAAATATAACTTATTTCATTCCATAAGTTTGCCTCATTCTTTCTTATTTAATCATAATTATGTCTTACACTGTCACTACAACTTGTTTCTGTTTACTTATTAACTTAATTCTCTTAACTAAGTCTTACTAATAAGTTTCCTTTCCATTTATTATGACCTATGTTATAATTTCCACTTGTCCCTAGAACAAGTCTTTAACATGTTATTCTTATCAGCAGATTTCAGATTCTCAAGTTTACAGATTACTTAATTTATAACTAAGTACAGCTTATTGCATTTCATGGGTTATCACATTCCCTCTATTGTTTATTATAATCTAAGTTATAATTTCCACTTGTCCCTAGGATAACCTACCTATTATCTTTCCTTTTCCTATTCAGGTTTATACATAATAGGTTATTATCATTCCCAGTTCATTACATGTCTTTTACTATTGCAACTTTCATTCATTTCCATTAATCACAATTATCGCCTTATGTTTCTATTCTTATATATATATATTTATGCACTAGACCTCTCACATTAATCCGACCACTTGTGGATGCTGGATTTGTTGGGCGGTTCCGGGCAGACTTCAACCAAAAGTTGGACTTAACCTCCAGTCTTAGCATCGTTACATGTATATTTACATACTAGACCCCTCACATTAAATTAACGACTTGTGGACGCTGGATTGGTCGGGCGGTTCCGGGCAAGGCTTCTGCAACAGGTTGAATTTAACCTCGTGACTAAGTGCAGTTACAGTTTTCTATTTACTGTAAATTTAGGCATATCATTCTTTCCAAATTTTACTATAATCTATTTTACATGTCATACTTAATATCAAATTAAGTCCATTTTCTGAATATCATGTCACATATTCTTTCTAACATGTAATTAATTCTGTTCTAATATGTAATCATTTAGTCATGTAATTATTCCAATCTAACAAATTAACATGTAATTATCTCAATTCTACAGTTAAGAATTCAAGTACATAATATGCTATAGATTAACATATAATTAGAACATGTATGTATACAACAGTAATCGTTTGCACATATTTTAACAAGTTTATACATTTCCTCGTATGAACATTCCAACATATTAACGTTTCAACATACTAATGTTTCATCATATAAATGTTTAAACATATCAAATTAACATTTCAACATATTAATTTTTAAACATATCAAATTAACATTTTTACATATTAATCATTCTAGCAGATTTACATTGCATATTAACAAGGAATATCAAACGATAAAAAGGTATATTTTAAATCCACTCACCTAATTGCTTTTCAAATCTTGAATCTGGTCCAGATCTAGCATTCCATGGTTCCCCTAACTGGATTTAGAACCTAAACAACCATGGATCCACAATTCTTAACTAAAACAAGAAAGGAAGAAAGAGGAGAAATTTAAATAGACCAGATCCAAGAAATTACCTTATTTCGAATAGAATTATGAACACCTTCTTTATTAATATTCTTTTGTTTCCTCTAGATCATGAATCAAAATTTTCCTAAACTAATTATTCTATTTTTCTGAAGAGATTTGTGGAGAAAAAAGAATGACAGAGCTTAGGCGGCTTCCCATAAAATGTGAGATTTAGGCAAGGCTCCGCTAGCCTATTTATGCTTTTTAGGATCTTATTGTACACGCAGCGCTGAGTCAGCAATGAACGTAGTTAATAAAATAGTCTAGATTCATTAACGAATCTAGTCGAATCTGGGGTGGGTCGATCCCTTGATCGACGCCCCTATGGGTGTGTCGACCCCTAGGTCGACCCCTCTATGGATGTGCCGACCAATGGGTCGACCTCCCGGGGTCCCGCGAGTAGTTTTCTTGGGAACTGTTTACCATTTTGACATTTTTGATTTTAAACGTTTGATTAATATCCCATTATACTCTCTTTGATTTATTTTAAATATTATATTTACATATTATCTTCTTATATGTATACAAAACTTCAAATGCCCATTTTACACGTATATATATACACATACATGCATAACATTTATTTCCTTTTCAAAATTCAAACGGTATTATACTGTTATTTAATTTTTACCATATTTCTTTGATTGTAGCCTTATTTTGAATTTTTCTCTTATATATATATATATACACACACACTTCTACACATATATACTCATATATTTTTATGTACATATATTTTTTCTATACTTCTTATATGTGCATTTATACATATTTTCTCTTTAGAGCATGCATTATATTAGTTATTCTCTTAAAACAAAAATATGGCGCCGCCGGGATTGAACTCTGCACCTCTTGCATGAAAGCCACATGCTCTAACCAAGTAGACTACTTAGGCTTTTATTAACAAGACTTAGAATAATGGTGTTCATTGTTCTTTTCTTATTCCTCCTTTTCATGTTTGTTACAATATTTTATTTAAACCATTGCATGCATCGTTTTCTTTTCTTATTAATGCATAATACTTGTAGATCATTGCATGCAACATAATTACACTGCCTACAACTGATTTCTTCTTTCTTTTAACGCATATATTTGCATTAATCTTTTCTTCTTTTCCAATACATGTATTTATTACATGCAATTATACATTACCATTATTTTATTCTTCTTTTATATATTTATGTCTATGTATATATATACACATATGCACTATTTAAATAATTAATTGCCATAAAATGCAGGGTGTTACGTTCTCCCACCCTTAGGAAATTTCGTCCCCAAAATTTGATATGGGTAAAAATCAAATAAGCCCTCGCATAATATCCATCCATTATGTGTGCATCCGATTTTTGCAAACATTGTACACTTGTGCAAAGGGTAATACAACATAGTAATGCATGTATGCTTAAGCGGTACCTCTGATGTGTATGAAAAATTTTCAAAAATTCTTTAAAAACTTGATGCACACATCCTAAATATACTGGCAATTCTACATGAATGCAATATTTAAAAAATAGGAATACATTTTCATCCAAATTTTACCAAACTCTTGCATAGCAAGGGCGCAGTTCATCCAATTTTTGCATTCAAAACCTTACCAAGCAACTTTATTTTTCGAATTTCAGAAAAAACTAATTTTCTAAATTCGATTTCTTATATTACAAAAAGGTGAAAAAGGGAAAATTTCACATCTTCCGTTTTTCTTTTTTAACCTTTTTCCATCTGTACTTGGATTTGAAACTATATTATAAAGTTTCCCTATTTTCTTATCCAAGCACAGCCTACATAAGTAAGCTTTCTCTATTAAGATTTTCTTTTTCATCTTATCTTGGAATTTTTTTTTACTCTTATTCATTTTCTCAGAATTTTTCCATCTTTCTTTAACTGACATGTTTGTTGCTTTACTGAATTTGTTGTTCCTTTTTAGTCATGCCATTACTCTTTTCTTAGCTTACTTAAATTAATCCTCTTTGCTAAGTTTAGTTTCAAATAAGCCTTCTAGTCCTTCAACTAAAACAAGAAAACAAACGCTCTACACAACTACTACTAAGGGCCAAGAATCTCAGGACTATGTCCCCTACAGATAAATTCAAACAATAGGATGTAAATACTTACTTGCCCTCTAATGTCTAGTTGTCACCACTAGTCCCTGCTATGTACTAACATGAATTTTTAAGAAATACCCTAGGCTTTTCAATGCTTACGCATTCTACGGGAGCTTACCATTATTCCAGGATAATTCTTGTTGTTTACTCCATAGCCTCAAAAACTTTTCTCGTCTTCCCTGGGCATTAATCCTTACATACTCCATACTTTTCTAAACACGGTTTGGCCTTTTCATTTCACTTTTCTTCCAAAAGTTAGAAGTATCAAAACTTTATTTTTCCTTACCAAAACTTACTTTTGTCAAACCATAAAAAAACATGTCATCTTAAAAAAAAGTAAATAATATTTTTTTTTCAAATCACAAAAACTGGAGTAGACAAGGAATTTCTTAATCAGGTTTACAACTTGTTCTTGCCTATAAGGTCGGTTCAGTTTCTTACTACAAGGTGCAAACATCTACTCTATTCTTAATTTCTACAACTTATTTGGTGCACCCAAAAAAAATTCTCTTTTAAAACAATTTATCAAAATGGATTGTCAAAAGTATAGAGATTTCAAAACTTTCTTTACTGAAAATTCTAGTTTTCAACAAAATGCAACATTTTCTATTTTTTTCTTTTTAATCCTTTCATGCAATATAACAAGAAAACTAGCAAGATATACATACTTTATAATATGCACCTTTTTACTGAGAGAATTTTATTTTAGACAAAATTTTCACAAGAAATTACTGTTTCCAAAATATACCCCATTTTACTTTAATACTCAATATGTACTTTTCTTATATGTTCTTTACATATTTTAAAACTGTAACTTTTACGATCAAAACTTGAAAACACCATAAACCATCTTCCCAAAAGCTTTTTCAATTTCAAGTTCTCAAAAGTTAACAATGGCGTTATACCCAAAGCAGGTTTCCAATTTTCCTAGGCTTTCCTAGACACTCCCACAAAGCTAATTCTCTTAACCATATATGAATTCCTCATCCGTTCCTCTTTTTAACCTTTTCCAATTTATAAGGTTTTACTACTAACCTCGCTAATACGAAATATTAACATATGGGATCCACCCTTCTCTAATTCAAAACATATTGTACACTCCCCACCTAAATTTCCTAAGGGTCTCAGATTTCTATAGTTATTCCTTGAGTGTACAAAATAGACATCCGAGTTCTTACCATATTACACTCTTTCTATTTAGCGGATTCCTCTGTGGATCTAGGTGTATATATATAATATTCATATTTTTTAAAATACAAATATGCTCACTTACTATCTATACATGTGTCCTAAACCTAGGCTCTAATACCAGATGTATCAACACGAATTCCGATAGACCGATTTTTTTTTCAAAATTCTAATCTATCGAAACTCATGTTGGTTGCACTAGTATCCTACAGAAAAGACAGAGATATGAAATATCATAGCTCAGAAAACATCTCATAACGGAATGGATAAAATATAATATAATCAAAATGTAGCCTTACCCAAATAATAATACTGCCTAACCAGTATCCAAACCTATCATACCCTTGCCACAAATCTAACCAGCGAGTATGTTATGAAGAGGGTGTCAGAACACATGTTGACTGGATTTAGACTACACATTTTGGATAACCCTGCATATACCGTTCAATTACATTTTCTTATTTATTAGGTTACTTGGGTTAACAGCACTCAATGCTTACACACACCCCTCGTACCCATTTACTCCAATATGGATTAACCTAATACAATATATATGTAGTAGCTACCGCAAATTAAGGTACCCCCCATGGTACACCACTCGCACAGTGTCTGCCGTAACGCCACAAAAATATATGCAGCCCCTCATCCTACGTTGGAGTGAAGTACGAAGCTCTATATAATAATGCTACGTTCCGCATAGAACCACCATCTCTATGCTATGTAAGCGTATGGACTGCCACCTTTGATCAAATCTAAACACAGAGTAATGCCCTAGAGTCTATGATACACCACCCTAAGCAGACATGCATGTATCTAGACTTTCCAATGTGTGTATCGTCAATCGTACTCGATGCCTTAACCTCACATATCCTCTATTGTGCACCAAGTCCCATGGCAGGGATGTACAAGAAACATGGAACATAGTCAGGAGCTTTTCAGATATATGTATACACAGATGCTAAGCTATGCATTTTCAGTGGCTATGGTCCCACCTGAGCCATCCCTCAACTAATGAAAGATGAACAAGATTAAGAACTAATGACCTGGCCTATGAGCAAACAACTAACAACAAATCCAAATTGACCTATCCCTACCCATAGCCTTGAAAGAAAACAGTCTATGGTTTGTTGATTTAGCTCTATGCCTTTCCACATTACGCATCACGCAGACTGTCGATGGTAGGTACCCGACATCTTGCTATCAATAAAGGTTAGACCTGTTAGTACACAAGAGTGGTCGTAACCCAGCATAGTCACAAGGAAATCATATATCGTCGGATCACCCATGATACTCTACAGCCTTCTGATTGCCCACTATCGTGGCAATCAATGCATACTCACCGGGTGGAAATGCATAGACCTAACCTCTGTAACACAATCGAATACTATCACAGCACAGAGGACTATCAAGAGTACCCTCCACGTCCCAGGAAGTTGTGTGCTTCCCTTTCCAGTCCTTAGGAGTTAATAGAATCAACAAGTAGAATAGGCAGAATAATCAGATGGATGTGCGCTCCCCTCGTGTCCCAAGACACCACGATGATTTACCCTGTTAGGTTATTCAGCCTCAAACATACAGACTGGTCCAAGCGCCTCAGTTTAATGTGTTATTAGACCCTATATCTAAACATTCAATTACGCGCTTTCTCTACCTCATCTGGTTTCCAGTTAACTTTGTTGTTCCCAATTATATTAACATATTATTTAAGTTACCAAGTTCTTTCCGATCCCCTTATATCCCCAAGGAATGGACCCCTTTTGCTTATTAATTTTGGTTACAAAGCTTAACCTTTTTGCATTCATTAATAAACCCATAACATGTTATTCTCTAGATTGTAATCCACGGACTGTAATCTACATTCTCTTTATATTATTCATTTTCAGATTCCATAGTTATAATAACATATTCGACTTAATATGTTATTAAGTATACCTCAATTCACATTTTTTCTGTTTAACATGTCACTTATTATTTATGATTAAATATAACTTATTTCATTCCATAAGTTTGCCTCATCCTTTCTTATTTAATCATAATTCTATCTTACACTGTCACTACAACTTATTGTTGCTTACTTATTAACTTATCTCTCTTAACTAAGGCTTACTAATATGTTTCCTTTCCATTAATTATGACCTATGTTATAATTTCCACTTGTTCTAGAATATATCTTTAACATGTTATTCTTATCAGCAGATTTCAGATTCCCAAGTTTAAAGATTACTTAATTTATAATTAAGTACAACTTATTGCATTTCATAAGTTATCACATTCCCTTTATTGTTTATTATAACCTAAGTTATAATTTTCACTTGTCCCTAGGACAAGCCTACTTATTATCTTCCATTTTCCCCCTTCAGTTTTATAAATAATAGGTTATTATCATTCCCCATTCATTCTGTTGTAACTTTCATTCATTTGGATTAATCACAATTAGTGCCATTTGTTTCTATTCTTTTATACATATATATATATTATGTTTATATATATATTTGTACACTCGACCTCTCACAATAAGCCGACCACTTGTGGATGCTGGATTTGCCGGGTGGTTCCGGGCAGACTTCTACCACAAGTTGGACTTAGCCTCGTGTCTTAGCATCGTTACATGTATATTGACACACTTGATCCCTCACATAAAATTACAACTTGTGGATGCTGGATTTGCCGGGCAATACCAGGCAGGCTTCGAACACAAGTTGAATTTAAGCTCGTGTCTAAGTGCAGTTACAGTTTTCTATTTATTGTAAATTTAGGCATATCATTCTTTCCAAATTTTATTGTAATATATTTTACATGTTATACTTAATAACATATTAAGTCCATTTTCTGATTATCATGTCATATATTCTTTCTAACATGTAATTATTTATGGTCTAACATGTAATCATTTAATCATGTAATTATTCAAATCTAACAAATAATCATGTAATTATCTCAATTCTACAGTTATTGTAACACCCCGAATTTTCTATTAATAATAAATTAACAAATTAAAGTATAATTAATTATAAATGAAAAAATTAAGGGAAACGGGTTACGCCATTGCGTTCGTCTCGGAATTCTGCTTGAGATTGAGTCCGAGTTTGTGTAAATCGGACTCCGTATAAAGAAGTTGTGGTCTTCGGAAGTTTCAGAATTCGATTTAAAATTCAAACAGCCCGAAACAAGTTCAAAATTCGAAAAACTGGACCAGAATTGGGCTGGGCGGGAAAATTCCCACCCAGGACCCAGGTCGACCTGGGGGTCGATCTGGTTACCCAGGTCGACGTAGGGCTCGACCTACCCAGTCGACCTGGTCAGGTCTTGGCTGGTCTGGTCGGGTTCTGAGCGATTTTCTGAGTTCTGATGTGTCATTAGGGCTGATTTGTCACTTTCCAGTTGGCTCTTCTCGATGTGAATGGTCTAGATTCATCTATGATCATCTGATGGCTCTAATTTGTTTGAAATTCTATATAAACAACTTAAGTCTCCAACCTAAATTCACACAAAAATTAGAACCAGAGCCGCCATGCTGTTGGGAGAAAACTGAGAGTAGCCTCCACTTTAGGAAAGCTAAGAGACGAACAAAAGCTAAGAGACGAACAAAATCTAATTCAATTAAAATCAAAACAACGTTTATCTACCCAAAGGAAAGCATCTCAATTCCAGAATTCAGAATCCAGAACTCAAGTTCGTCGTTCGTTGTATGTTTAGTTATGTTTTGGGATGCGAATCAAAATTAATGTCATGCCTTGGAAATAAATTGATAATAGAACAATGTTTATTATGTTATATGTGGAATTGAATGATATTGATTTATGTCTGTGGTTCTATTTTATTATCATGTTGAATTGGGAATTAATGGATAAGTCTATTCATATGTATATGAACTTGGAGTATAACCTGTTATGACAAGTTGTGTAGTTTATCATGTTATGCAAGTTTTAGGTTGTAAAATCATATCACATATGTGACCAAATGTTAGATCTACATGTTTGTGTGTATATGTCAAACCTATGTCATATTTCAAGTTCACACTTATACATATGTTCGTGATTGATTTGTAAATCCACATATATGTAAGTTGATTTAGTCTATGTTGCAAATTCACATATATGTAACTTGATTTAGTCTATGTTGCAAATTCACATATATGTATGTTGATTTAGTCTACATTGCAAGTTCACAACTATGACATTCATGTTGACTATTTTGCAAGTTCACACCTATGGTGTTCATATTGACTATGCCGAAAATGCCAAGTTTACACCTATGTCATGTTTATATTAGTGAATTTCTTTATGCCAATTTTGTGTACGCTAAATTAGGCTAAGTTTTTAGCCTAATATTTTATGTCAAAAATCATGCGGACGAAAATTAGGCTAAGACTATTAGCCTAATATTTAGACGGGGTAACGTTGGGAAAAAATGGTAATTATAGGAAACTTGACATAAACTGGTGAAAAATCACATAGGTAATTTATGGCATGAAACGATATAAATTATATACCTAAAATTAATGAACTTGATTAGAAACAAATCTGGGCAATGACATGAATTCTGGATAATATACATAAAAAAACGAAAATTCAGAAAATACGAATATGTTTAACCCGAGGTTAGATTGAGTTGTGATGTAAACCTGCCCGGACCAGCCCGGCTGTCCAGTAATCACAACAATACCTATCTAATGTGGGAGGTTAAGGCATTGAGCCCAATAAGGACCCGAAGTTAGACTGAGTTACCGTGTAAACCTACCCGGAACCGACAGGCACATCCAGTAACCGTAACAATACCTATCTAATGTGAGTGGTTGGTGCTTTAACTAATTAAAGCTAAGGACAGACAAGTCAGGATGGTAGGGTTAAGTTAACTAAAACACTTAACCAATTCAACATGTTAATTAAACTGATGGGTGCGGTTAGGTAAATACAGACACTTAACCACTTAACATGTTTGACTAGAAAACCCCAGTAACGGGGACCCATTTCAGCAGTAACCCAATTAGGTATCATGGTACCCTGAAACTAGGCAGGATGGGGAACGATTACTGGGCTGATTGTAAGCGGTCAAAAGCGACGGCGGTTGGTGCAGCATTGTAGGTTCTAAGGGAGTGCGAGCGTGCATACACTTCGGAGCAGACAAACAGGGCACTGGGCATCAGTAGTATAACTTATGCATTCTAGAATTGTGTCGAGCCGCCACCATGGGACTTGATACAACCCATAGTTGGACCAGCATAGGTATCTACAATCATGTGGGGCCGTATGACACAGGAAGAACACGTTGCGAGTAAGAGACGATCGAATAAGGGATCACCATGTCATGAACATGTGGTGCTAGTTAGGCTAGTTAGTAGGTGCAGAGAAGTAATAGTGAGTGCGTTTACTATGGTTAGTATTTTCTGCCATATCTTGTCTTATATTCTGGTATTGTCCTGTTCTCAGTTTATGCAAGTCATGATTTTTTATTGTTCTCATGCCAGAAATATAACTAGAGTTACCAGACTTATGTCTGACCCATTTTTCCTTTCACTTTCTTTTCTTCCGTCCCCCCTAGGTCCACAGGGAGGAAACACCTCAGCTAGTCAGATTTTTTATCCAGATTGAAGAGACAGAATGTATTGCTTGGATCTCTTTTGTTTGGGCTATGGCTTTGGACATTCTATGGCGATTTATGCAGTTTTAATTATGTTTCATGCTTCTTTGAGTTTTAAATCAAGACAGTGTTATGGTTGTAATAATTGGAAGTTTGTTTTGAGGCAATTATGGAAGTGTTTTGTATAAACACGTATTTATGATATGAAAGTCTGTTTGTTTTTCCGCTGTTTATATATATGTGTTTATATCTGTCTTGTGTTTTATCTGTGACTTTTACTTATAAACCTCCACCGAAGTTAAGGTATTCCCTTTGTGAGTGACCTTAACAGAGGTGGGGTGTTTCACTTAGTATCAGAGCAAAGGTTTACCAGATTAGATAAAGGTTTTTGAAACTATTTTCAAAAAGAAGTTTAAAGAAGCATTTTTTCCAAGAAAAAGCATTGTTTTTAAAAGGCATACTTCCCCAAAGCCATATGGACTATCTCTCTATCCTTTTGTCTTGAATCTTTCCTTTTTGTTTCAGCATTTCTGGAGAACTTAACCTTCCGAAAGGAGTACCGGTACCTAGCTGGTTCCGAAGGTACCTAGAGGCTAGGGCCAATGACGCAGGCCCAGCAGACATTCCTCCTCTCCCAGTGGCAGCGGTTCCTCCTCCTCCTCCTCGTGGAAATGCTTTCACAAAGACGTGTAGAGACTTCAAGGCTATAGGTGGAAAGGACTTTTATGGAACTGAATCCTTACTGGTAGCAAGGAACTGGCTGAAGGAGACTAAAGATTTGTTCATCATCTTCGAGGTTGACGACAGACAAAAGATACAGCTAGCAGTGTGGTTGCTTAAAGACGAAGCTTCTTATTGGTGGGAGGTTACCCATGCTAAGAGGCCAGTGGAAACTTGGGAAGATTTCAGGATGAGGTTTGAGATGAAATTCCTTTCCCAAGCTGAAAGAAGCCTGCGATTGGAGAAGTTTCTAACTCTTAAACAAGGAAGTATGACGATCAAGAAGTACGTCAATCAGTTTAATCAGCTGGCCAGATTTGGACTGGATTTAGTAAACACCCAACACAAGAAGGCTCTTCGCTTTGTCAAAGGTCTGAGTGAGCCTCTACACATCCTTGCTATGACCCATATACCCATGGGAGCGACTTATGAAAGCTTGGTGGACATGGCGCTGCTACACGAGGAATATAAAGGCAAGAAAGAGACAAAGGTGGAAGTGCCTCAAGAAAAGAAAGAGGGTTTACAGGTTAAGAAAACAGACTTCAAGAAGGGTAGGAAGAATAACAAATCCCATGAAAAGAGAAGGTGTAATTTCTGTGGCATTGTTGGACATATAGTGAAAGACTACAGAAAGAAGAAGGAGAAGATGAATGGTGGTTGATTCCTTTGCGGCGAGACTGGACACATGGCTTAGGACTGCCCGAACAAGCGAGGGTAGGGACAGAGGACTGGATCCACTTCAGGGGGACAGGTTCACGTGCTGGTGGCACCTCCACAGAAACGAGATAGAAATATTTCTGTAGAAAGTGTATTTTATCTTTATGATCATCTAGTTCGCACTCTCTTTGATTCTGGCGCATCGCACTCTTTTATTTCATCTTCTTTAGTTGAATCTCTACACCTAGAAACTAGTATGGTAAGAGATCCCTTGGTTGTTTCAAATCCAATTGGTGGCTCAGCTTATTTGTCGATGGTTTGTTTGGATTTGAAAATCTCTACTCTAGGTGTTGAGTTTAGATGTAGTGCCTTTGTTTTGGGCTTCTCGGGATATGGATTGATCTTAGGCATGGACTGGTTATCCAGTAATGGTGTCATTCTTGATTGTGAGAAGAGAGTGGTTAGACTCTTGACCCGGCTCGGTAACACTCTAAAAATTTCTTGTAATCCTTGAATGTTGTTATGCTTAGTTATCTAAAGTCGCTTGATGCTTTTGTTGAGAATTTGCAGTCGGTTAGAGTGGTCCATGAATATCTGGATGTCTTTGAAGTGGTGAAGGGCTTACCTCCGAGGCGAGAAATAGACTTCCATATATATCTTGTTGATAATGCAAAGCCCATAGCTTTACCTGTTAGACACATGGCTCCAAAGGAGAGAAAGGATCTCAGTAAGCAAGTTAAGGAGCTTCTCGAAAAGGGGTTTATACGGCGGAGTATCTCGGAATGGGGTGCTCCATTGGTGTTCGCCACCAAAGCAGATGACTCACTACGTCTTTTTGTGGACTATAGGGAGCTAAACAAGCTGACTAAGAAGAATAGATACCCGCTTCCCAGAATAGATGATTTGTTTGATCAGCTTATAGGTGCGTCGGTTTTCTCTCAACCTGATCTGGCTACTGGGTTCCATCAGCTAGGGGTAGCTGAAGATAACATTGATAAGATGGCATTTAGAACCCCAAACGGTTCTTCAAGTGGCTTGTTATGCTTTTCGGCTTGACAAACACACACGCTTATTTCGTAGACCTAATGAGTAGGGCATTCAGAGAATTCCTCAATAAGTTCGTGGTGGTCTTCGTAGACGATATTTTTATCTTCTAAAAGAATGAGGAAGAACATGCTCAGCATCTGAAGGAGATTATGGAAACTCTTCGAGTTCATCAGCTGAAAGCCAAATTCTCCAAGTGGCACTTTTAGTGAGAAGAAGTAAGGTTTCTTGGACATGTAGTGTCCAAAGAGGGGTTAGCTGTGGACCCCGCGAAAGTGGTGATGGTGCAAGATTGGAAGGCACCAAGAAATGCAACCGAAGTCCAAAGCTTTCTAGGGCTAGCAGGTTTTTACTGAAAGTTCATTAGACATTTCGCGAAAATCTCAGCTCTACTCACAAGGCTAACAAAGAAGAATCTATCGTTCGCTTAGGATTTGGATTGCGAGTTTGCTTTCCAACGATTGAAAAGGGCTCTCACAACAGCCCCTGTTCTTACATTGCCAGATGGAAGAAAGATGTTTACAGTACACGGATTCTTGGGGTATGGGACTAGGCGCTGTTCTGATGCAAGAAGGGAAGGTAGTAGCTTATGGTGGAAGACAATCGAATGTTCATGAAAAGAACAACCCAACCCACGATCTTGAGTTTGCCGCCATTGTCTTTGCGCTTAAGTCTTAGCGCCATTATCTCCTAGGTGAGAAGTTCGAATTATATACTGACCATAAATCATTGAAGTATCTTTTCTCGTAGAAACATCTTAACTTAAGACAGAAAAGGTGGATGGAGTTTCTTACCTCGTATGATTTTGAGATTTCCTATACTCCTGGCAAGGGCAACGTAGTAGCACACGCCTTGAGTAGAAAGAAGCTAACCTTAAGCCCTCTCTTTGTAGAAAGGCAAAGCTTGGAGTATATAGCCAGTTTTGACTTTAGGCCCTCCTCTGATTTTGTACTTAGTTTGTTGGCATCACTAGAAGTACGACCCACTCTTTTAGACTCAATAGGGGCCGCACAACGTGAAGACCCTCAACTTGTTGATGTGATTGATAAGCTAATTAGGGGTGAAACTTCCAGTCACCTCAATAGTTACTCCATCGATGATAAGGGTTGGCTGAGGCGAGATGGAGGAAGAAAGGGATTTGGTAAAGATGGTTCTCGAGGAAGCACACCATTCCAAGATGACAATACACCCAGGTGGAGACAAGATGTACAAGGACATAAAGAGAGTTTTCTTTTGGAGCGGCATGTAGAAAGATGTGGCAGATTTTGTTTCTAAGTGCATGATATGCCAACAGGTCAAGGCAGAACAAAAGAAGCCTGGAGGACTGCTTCATCCTCTAGAAGTCCCGCAATGGAAGTGGGATAGCATTTCAATGGACTTCATTGATGGGTTTACTAGGTCTAGAAGGGGCAATACTAGCATTTGGGTAATAGTGGACAGGCTCACAAAAAGCGCCCACTTTATACTTGTCAAGAGTAGAAGGACTGCCTCATATCTAGCATCTCTTTATCTCAAGGAAATAGTTTGACTTCATGGAATACCCTCCAGCATAGTGAGTGACCGAGATCCTATCCTTACAAGCGAGTTTTGGCGGAGTCTGCAAGAAGCTATAGGCACACAGTTATGCCTGAGCACAGCCTATCACCCCCAAACAGATGGTCAGACGGAAAGGGTGAACAAAGTATCAGAAGATCCTTTGAGATAGTGCGTTCTTAACTTTGGAGAGACATGGGAGGATCATCTTCCTTTAGTTGAATTCGCCTACAACAGCAGCTACCAAGCCACCATTGGCATGGCGCCCTTCGAAGCTCTATATGGAAGACCGTGCCGATCACCAACTTGTTGGTGGGAGTCTACAGACAAGCTTATACTTGGGCCAGACATGATTGGAGAGACTTCAGAAAAAGTGGACTTGATATGAAGGAGAATGTAGACTGCCCAAGATAGACAGAAATCCTACGCAGACAAAAGAAGGATCGACCTTGATTTTGAGGTTGGGGACAGGGTTTTCCTTAAGGTATCTCCTTTAAGGAACGTCATTCTCTTTGGATCCGCAGGAAAACTAGCGCCAAGATTTGTAGGTCCGTTCCCCATCATCTAAAAGATTGGGAAGATGGCTTATAGAGTAGAGCTGCCCGAAAGGTTGGCCGGAATTCACAATGTCTTTTACGTTTCTCACCTCCGGAAATGTTTACATGAATCTGCGGAAGTGGTGGAGCCAAGCATTCTAGAAGAAGTTGAAATAGAAGAGAAACAACTGCGAGGAGAGTTCCAACTCGAATCGTAGGAACTGAAATCAAAAAGCTACGCAACCGTGAAATCAAGCTTGTTAAAGTTCAATGGAGCGATGCCGAGGAAGACGCGACTTGGGAAACTGAGGACAGAATATGTGATGCCTACCCTTTTCTTTTTGAGGGTACATCTTTGATCTCTCCTTTTGCATAAGTTTATGTTTGTATCTACCTTTTAGTGAATTTTCTCGGTCCTTTTTCTCCTAACTCCTTAGGTAGAAACTAATGGATGTAAACATGTATTTGAAACATGTTATGATTGATGGCTGCAAGTGGTTGCAAGTGGTTGCTAGTGGTTGCTCGTGAATGCATATACACACACCCTAGGTATTAGATGGCTCAGTCACTTCCATATTGCATATGCATATATGTATTCATATTTGTATGTGGTTGAAACTTTATATGTTTTCATATGGATGTCGCATTTGTATGAATGGTTGCGCACTCATGTAGAATTATGAGTATGGGAGAATTTGCATACATAATGGATTCGTGACACTTACATGATTCGCAATAAGGAGGTCAACTGAATCAATAGACCACTAATTATGCAATAGATAAGGACATATACACACACTATGCGTATGATCATGAAGCATTAGAAGTCTTTTAAGGACAATGGACGCCTATGTTTTTTGGTTGAGTAGATGGACGATTGGATGTTAGGATATACGTTCTTCTAGACATGAAGATTTTGGGGATGAAATCCTTTAAGGAGGGGAGAATGTAACACCCTGTATTTTCTGTTAACAATAAATTAACAAATTAAAGTATAATTAATTCTAAATGAAAGAATTAAGGGAAACGGGTTACGCCATTGCGTTCGTATCGGAATTCTACTTGAGATAGAGTCCGAGTTTGCGTAAATCGGATTCCGTATGAAGAAGTTATGGTCTTCGAAGTTTTCAAAATTCGATTTAAAATTCAAACAGCCCGAAACAAGTTCAAAATTCGAAAAATTGGACCAGAATTGGGCTGGGCGGGAAAATTCCCGCCCAGGACCCAGTTCGACCAGGGGGTCGACCTGGGCCAGGTCGACCTGGGGGTCGACCTACCCAGTGGACCTGGTCAGGTCTTGGCTGGCCTGCTCGGGTTCTGAGCGATTTTCTGAGTTATGGTGTGTCATTAGGGCTGATTTGTCACTTTCTAGTTGGCTCTTCTCGAGTGAATGGTCTAGATTCATCTATGATCATCTGACGGCTCTAATTTGTTTGAAAATCTATATGAACAACTTAAGTCTCTAACCTAAACTCACACAAAAATTAGAACCAGAGCCGCCATGCTGTCGGGAGAAAACTGAGAGTAGCCTCCACTTGAAGAAAGCTATGAGACAAACAAAATCTAATTCAATTAAAATCAAAACAACGTTTATCTACCCAAAGGAAAGCATCTCAATTCCAAAACTCAGAATCCAGAACTCAAGTTCGTCGTTCGTTGTAAGTTTAGTTATGTTTGGGATGCGAATCAAAATTAATGTCATGCCTTGGAAATAAATTGATAATAGAACAATGTTTATTATGTTATATGTGGAATTGAATGATATTGATCTATGTTTGTGGTTCTATTTTATTATCATGTTGAATTGGGAATTAATGGATAAGTCTATTCATATGTATATGAACTTGGAGTATAACCTGTTATGACAAGTTGTGTAGTTTATCATGTTATGCAAGTTTTAGGTTGTAAAATCATATCACATATGTGACCAAATGTTAGATCTACATATTTATGTGTATATGTTAAACCTATGTCATATTTCAAATTCACACTTATTCATATGTTCGTGATTGATTTGTAAATTTACATATATGTAAGTTGATTTAGTCTATGTTGCAAATTCACATATATGTAAGTTGATTTAGTCTATGTTGCAAATTCACATATATGTATGTTGATTTATTCTACGTTGCAAGTTCACACCTATGATATTCATGTTGACTATTTTGCAAGTTCATACCTATGGTGTTCATATTTACTATGCCGAAAATGCCAAGTTTACACATATGTCATGTTTATATTAATGAATTTCTTTATGCCAGTTTTGTGTACGCTAAATTAGGCTAAGTTTTTAGCCTAATATTATATGTCAAAAATCATGCAGACGAAAATTATGCTAAGATTGTTAGCCTAATATTTAGATGGGGTAACGTTGGGAAAAATTGGTAATTATAGGAAACTTGACATAAATTGGTGAAAAATCACATAGGTAATTTATGGCATGAAACTGTATAATTATATACCTAAAATTAATGAACTTGATCAGAAACAAATCTGGGCAATGACATGAATTCTGGATAATATACATAAATAAAAATGTAAATTCAGGAAATACGAATATGCTTAACCCGAGGTTAGATTGAGTTGTGATGTAAACCTGCCCAGACCCGCCCGGATGTCCAGTAATCACAACAATAACTATCTAATGTGGGAGGTTAAGGCATTGAGCCCAATAAGGACCCAAGGTTAGACTGAGTTACGGTGTGAACCTACCCGGAATCCACCGGCACATCCAGTAACCGTAACAATACCTGTCTAATGTGAGTGGTTGGTGCTTTAACTAATTAGAGCTAAGGACAGATAAGTCAGGATGGTAGGGTTAAGTTAACTAAAATACTTAACCAATTCAACATGTTAATTAAACTGATGGGTGAGGTTAAGTAAATACAGACACTTAACCACTTAACATGTTTGACTAGAAAACCCTAGTAACGGGGACCCATTTCAGCAGAAACCCAATTAGGTATCATGGTACCCTGAAACTAGGCAGGGTGGGGCATGATTACTGGGCTGATTGTAAGCGATCAAAAGCGATGGCGGTTGGTGCAGCAGTGTAAGTTCTAACGGAGTGCGGGCGTGCACACACTTCGGAGCAGACAAACAGGGCATTGAGCATCAGTAGTATAACCTATGCATTCTATAATTGTGTCGGGCTGCCACCATGGGACTTGATACAACCCATATTGGGACCAGCATAGGTATCTACAATCATGTGGGGCCATATGACACAGGAAGAAAACGTTGCAAGTAAGAGCCGATCGAATAAGGGATCACCTTGTCATGAACACGAGGTGCTAGTTAGGCTAGTTAGTAGGTGCAGAGAAGTAATAGTGAGGGCGTTTAGTATAGTTAGTATTTCCTACCTTATCTTGCCTTATATTCTGGTATTGTCCTGTTCTCAGTTTATGCAAGTCATGATCTTTTTATTGTTCTCATGCTAGAAATATAACTAGACTTACTAGACTTATGCCTGACCCATTTTCCTTTCGCTTTCTTTTCTTCCGTCCCCCCCCCCCCTCCCTCCTCAGGTCCACAGGGAGGAAACACCTCAGCTTAGTCAGATTTTTCATCCATCTTGAAGAGAGAGAATGTATTGCTTGGATCTCTTTCGTTTGGGCTATGGCTTTGGACATTCTATGGGGATTTATGCAGTTTTAATTATGTTTCATGCTTCTTTAAGTTTTAAATCAAGATAGTATTATGGTTGTAATAATTGGAAGTTTGTTTTGAGGCAATTATGGAAGTGTGTTGTATGAACACGTATTTATGATATGAAAGCCTGTTTGTTTTTCCGCTGTTTATATATATGTGTTTATATTTGTCTTGTGTTTTATCTATGACTTTTACTTATAAACCTCCACCGAAGTTAAGGTATTCCCTTTGTGAGTGACCATAACGGAGGTGGGGTGTTTCAGTTAACAATTCAAGTACATAATATGCCACAGATTAAGATGTAACTAGAACATGTATGTATACAACAATAATCATTACACATAATTTAACAAGTTTATACATTTCCTAATATGAAAATTCCAACATATTAACGTTTCAACATATTAACATTCCATCATATTAATGTTTAAACATATCAAATTAACATTTCAACATATTAGTGTTTAAACATGTCAAATTAACATTTTTACGTATTAATCATTCTATAAGATTTACATTGCATATTTACTGGAAATGCAAACGATAAATATACCACTATCAAAAAGATATATTTAAATCCACTCACCTAATTGCTTTCTGAATCCTGAACCTGGTCCGAATCTAGCATTCAATGGTTCCCCTTACTGGATTTAGAACCTAAACAACCATCGATCCACAATGCTTAACTAAAAGAAGGAGGGAAGAAAGAGGAGAAATTCAAATAGACCAGATCCAACAAATTACCTTACTTCGAATAGAATTCTAAACACCTTCTTTATTAATATTCATACCTCTCCTCTAGATCTTGAACCAAAATTTTCCTAAACTAATTATTCTATTTTTCTGAAGAGATTCGAGGAGGAAGAAGAATGGCAGAGCTTAGGTGGCTTCTCAGTAAATGTGAGATTTAGGCTAGGCTCTGCTAGCCTATTTATAGGTGTTTAGGATCTTATTGTACATGCAGCGCTGAGTCAGCAACGACCGTAGTTAATAAAATAATCCATATTCATTAACGAATCTAGTCAGATCTAGGGTGGGCCAACTCCTCTATGGGTGTGTCGACCCCTGGGTCGACCCCCCCTTTGGGTGTGTCGACCCATGGGTCGCCCCCTAGGTCCTACGAGCAGTTTTTTTGGGCACTTTTTACCGTTCTAACATTTTTGATTTTAAACGTTTAATTAATATCCCGTTATTCTGTCTTTGATTTATTTTAAATATTATATTTATAATCTTCTTATATGTATACAGAACTTCAAATGCCCATTTTACACGTGTGTATATATATACATATAACTTTTATTTCGTTTTAAAAATTCAAACGGTGTTATACCGTTATTTTATTTTTACCATATTTCTATGATTGCAGCCTTATTTTTAACTTTACACTTGTGTGTGTGTGTATATATATATATTTCTGCACAAATGTTTTCATATACATATATCTTTTATATACTTCCTTATATGTATGCTTTTCCTTATATGTGCGTTTGTACATATTTTCTCTTTTATGCATGCATTATTTTAATCGTTCCCTTAAAACAAGAATATGGCACCAGCGGGGATTGATCTGTACCTCTTACATGAAAGCCACATGCTCTAACCAACTAGACTACTTAGGCTTTTGTTAACAAGGCTTAGAACAATGGTGGTCATTATTCTTTTCTTATTCCTCCTTTTCATGTTTTTTACAATATTTTATTTAAACCATTGCTTGCATCTTTTTCTTTCAATTTTCTTCTCTTATTGATGCATAATATTTGTACATCGTTGCATGCAACTGATTTCTTCGTTCTTTTAACGCATGTATTGCATTGTTATTTGCATTAAACTTTCTTCTTTTTCAATGCATGTATTTATTACACGCAATTATACATTGCCATTATTTTATTCTACTTTTATATATTTATGACTATTCATATGTATACACATATGCGCTATTTAAATATTTAATTGTCATAAAATGCGGGGTGTTACACATCCCTTCGGTTTGAAACACAACGCCATTTTTCAACATTCTGAAGTGTTGCAGAAAACGTTCCCACCTCATTTTGAGTGTAGTTCGGGTCTAGGTTCTTAACGGTTTGAATTTGGTCCATTACAGTTTAAAATCGTGGTCTAGAAATAATTTTATTGGACTCGAAACCCATACCCGTACCATTCCCGGTTCGGTTCAATCGAACGGACGGCGGCGTCACGTGCATGTGTGGTCTAGATGCATGATCTCCCTCCTCACAACAAAGCAAACATGTTGGATCCCCAGGGCCTCAACAACCCTTTGAGAAGCCTACTTAAGTACCTATCATACTTATTTCTCTTCTACAATGTGGGAGAAATACATTTCATCTTCTTTCTTTCTCTTTAAATTAAACCCATACCCCAAAACAATCAATTGAAAATTTACAACAATTAATTGATATCAGAGTGAGGTTTTTCAAAAAGTTCATAATTTGATTTTTGAAATATTAAATTGAAAATTTTGAACACTAGTTTAAATTCATGAACTGCACCAGTGTTAGATAAGTCTACATTCAGTTTTATAAAAAAATCAAGTTATCGCGATATGGTTTCTTTAAAATTTAAATGAATATATCATAGAATCATCATGATGTTAGTATCTCAAATTATAATTAGTTATTTTGAAATTCTTTGAAAAGGTGTGTTGTTTGCAGGAAAAGTAGTTATATCTGATGAACGTTGGCCAAAAGACACCAAGATGATCATTCATCAATCAAGAAAAGAAGAGTTTATGAAGAGATATGACTTTTTTGGCTTATAGTAGTTGAAGTGTCCACTCATTTAAAATTCTGGAGCCAAGTTGGTTATACTACTAAATCATCGATATCATCGTCATTCTGAAAGATTTAAATGCATGGTTTGTGACAATAGAAGAAATGAGGATAGATGTTATAACTACAACAGACCAGGCCATATAAAAATGACATGTCCTTATCCAGATGATTCAGATTCATCATCAAGTGATGAAGACCCAGAAATTGGAAATCCAAATATGTGTTTAACAACAATTTAGAATTCAGATAATAATGAAGAAATGGATTTAAAAACTAGGTACACCTTAATAAATTTTCGAATTTTTTTGGTTGAGTGGATGCTTTGTTTGTCTTGTTTGAATATGAAATTTAAATTCTAAAATTCAATCTTGAATTCTAAATTCAAATCTGAAATTTGAATTTTGAAATTCAAAATAATAATAAAATAATAAATAATAATGTAGTTAATTTTAATTATTTGATTAAGATTAATATTTTTTCACGAAACTAATTAAACAGAAAATATGAAAGTTAAAATAATAAAACAAAATAAAAAAGAACTTGTCCTTTGAAAATATACATATTTGTCGACATACAAAAATCGACATATTGACATACGTACCAATAAATTCAAATTTTAAACTTTCAAACTTCCCTCCATCTTTTCAATAAGAAAATGCCAGTTCAAACTCTAGTTATTAACTTTTTCAACTTATTTTCTTATATCTTGTTTCAAAATATATATATTAAAAGTATATAAAATAGACATGTTAATATGATATACAGAATTAATATATAATTTTCAAACATTTGGTATTGTTATAAATTTATTTATCTTTTATATATAGTTTAAACATACATATTTTAACTTATATATTATTCATATGATTTCATAACAATTTTGGGTTACATTATCACAAATACTATTTGTAATTTAATACTAATTTTGATTTCATATTAAGATTTATAAAAGCTTGAATATTTAACCTAATATTTTGGGATAAAAATAATAACATGATTTTATGTCTTAAATATATAGTTTAAATATAAGAAGTTATAGTTTTATAGTTTAATTCGTATCCAGATTTCATAATTTTGTTATAACTATAAATTTCTTTTAAAGTTATAACATATAAATAATTCTTTAGCAAATTGTTATATTTTAATTTTTGAAGTTTGTATCAAAAGATAAATAATAAATTAGATTTTAATTCCTTTTAAATTAGTTTTTATATACACTTATGAATATGTGTTTATAGTTTACTTTATACGATACAATTATATATACTCTTTATAAAGATCTTCAATTTTACCGTATTAAAGAAGCACCCTACTAAGACTATTTAACTCCTTATTTCTCAAAGACTTATTTTGAATATTATACTACCTATCATGAATATATTTTGTCCGTTAAATTTTTGTTTTTGCTATCCTTCCAGTTTCTTTCATAAGTACCATTAACCTAAGTCTGGAAATTAATATACATTACCTTTGTTTAATACAAATAATTTATAATATATATGTGGATATTACTTTAAATATCTTTTACAGAAATACATATCATCATCAAATCATTCTGTATATTATCATAATATCATTACACGTTTTATTTCATATCATATATCATTATTACAAATTACAGTACTTCTCAAATTAAAATCATTCACATCACAAAATGCGTTTCATTTAATATATCGTCTCATATTGCTTTGTATATTACATATAGTTCATACTGCATCCTAAACAAGATACTGCACATACTGTATTACATGTTAAATTTTTTTACTCTACGCACATAACAAGTATATTGTATAATGAGTTTTTATCTAATTAGAAATATAGGATTATTAATCAAATACATAACATATTTACTTTGTCGTGTTAGCTTGATTTAATTGATTGGCTTGATTGAATTTGTTGACTTGTTTGGTTTGTTTGACGTAAAGAACTTGATTGACTTACTTGACATGGTTAAATTTCATTAGTGGTTGATAGGTTTGTTAGAAAAATACATATGCATTTGTAGTTGATAGGAGCTTTATAGGTTTTTAGGAAAAATAGAAGTTACAAGAAATGTTTGGCTTTATGTTCTGTGACAACTAACCTTAAACTGGTTGATTGCTTGATTTAAATTGCTTGAATATTGACTTATCATTACTTGACTTATATTAATTTACGTTGTATCATAGTTTTAAGGATATCTTATCAGAATCATTTCTTAATCTAGATTAAAGTCTTAAGGAAATTAGAGTTTAGATAGGTTTAGTCTTGTTTAGACTAATGGGTGGGGGGTTATATTTTTCAGGGTTCGATTAAGTTTCAAGAAGTGTTTTTGAATTTACATTAGTTGATTTGGTTTAGATTGATTGTTTGAAATTCTTGTTTGAATTGATTGGTTTGCTTAGCTTATTATCCTTCTATTTAGTTTATTAGATTAGTGTGGTCATGGGTTTAAGGGAGAGTTGTAGGTTTAGGGGGATTAATATATAGGATTAGTTACTGGGATTATTCTGAGATATAATTTTTGTTGATTTAATCAATACATAATAAGTAACATAATTAAAGAATGATGAGGTTTGACTAACTTAAAACCGGAATTTGAATATAATTAAGATTCAATATTTTTTTGGATTGATTGGATGCTTTCTTGTATAAAAAATTTGTATTGAATTGGTTTGACTTGATTTTTAGTCTAAATATTGTTTAGATTGCCTGATTGGTTTATGATTGTATTACAATAGTATAGTCATGAATTTAGGGGAAGTATAATCATAGGATATATATGTATAGGATTTAGGGGGAGTATTTTTAGAATTTCTTTTTGATAATGACAAAGGGGGGGGGGGGGGTAAATTATAAAATAAGGATTAGTTTAAGAGATAGAATGTAGCATTCATGAAGTTAGGGGGAGTATTAGAAAAATCAGATTCAACAAGTATGAGCATGTTTGAATATTTTATGAATCAAGGTTGTCATCATCAAAAAGGGTGAGATTGTTAGAGAATGGGGTTTTGATGACAACAACCTTATTTCAATTATCATTGATTATAAGATAAATACTAACATTTTTGTCTAGAAATATATATACATGTATATGTAGGATTTATATACAAGAATTAGTACTGAAGACTGTACGGTTTTAGAGTTTTAAGAGATTCAGAATTCAGAGAAGACTCAAGACTCATGAATAATCAAGTTATCAAGAATTCAAGAGTTCAAGACTGTAACGACATGCCATTTTGACTGTGCCGAATCGGCAAAACTTGTCAACTCGAACCGTTCAAAACGACAGATTGTTATTAGCTTCTGGGGTAAATAGAATAAATCATAGAATCACAGATCATAGACACAGATACAGAGCAATATAATATCTCACAGCAGAAAAATACAACATATAATAGTAGTTCATGAAGCTACTAAATAAATTTTACATCATAGTTTACACAAAATATTACAATGGAAGTCTAATAAAATAAATAAATGAAAACAATAGCTTTCCTTTATAAGAAATCGTTTCAAGTCGACTCATTTAAATCCAACATTTTGGTTTGAATTTGAATATACTATTCAAGTCAAAACTTACATTTCAAATTAAACAAATTATATCGTACTTTATAATTAAAGTCATATGTTTAAATTCGTTAATGATAATTTCAAATAATTCTTAAAATAGGGTTTTACCCCTTTAAAGCATTCAATTTAGTTGATCTATAAAATCCAACACTTAGGTTCAAATCCCATTTTAAACAATTCAAATCTAACTTTTTTCGATTCAAAACAAATCATATATTTCAATTCATGTTTAATCACTTAAAATTGAATTCAATTCATATCAATTACAAATTTAAAATAAATCAATTTACCCGATTCACATTCAATTCTTATCAAAGTTCATCATTTAAAACAATTCAAATTCAATTTCATATCAATTATAAGTTTCAATTTAAATCTCAATTTACGCAATTCAAATTCATTTCATATTTTACCCAAATCATCGCTACTAAAAGTTCGTATCAATTCAAATTCATAACTTAATATGGGTTCATTCATTATTCAAATATCATTATGCAAATTTACATCGTTAAACTTCGAATTTAAATCGTGAAATCGAACTTATCCATCTTGAGTTTATTATCAAAGTTTGTAAAATATATATAAGAAAATTTAAACTTCAAAATATATATATATATAAGAAAATATAACTTTGAACATAATTATATATATAAGTTTATAAAAGTCTAAAATTAATTAGAAATAGATTATAAACATATATAGGTCTAAAATAATATAAAAATAGATTTAATGAAATATTTATTGTAATAATATAAAATTAAAATACTTATAGGATTAAATTATATGGTTTAAAATAAATAAAATTATAAGTAAAACTTAAATAAACATCTAAATCTATATTTACTCATAAAATCATTTTTAAATATATAATTCAAAATTTGCAAAAATTTTAAATTTTAAGTAAATATAAATTTAAAATATAAAACATTAAGTTATTATTTTAAAAATCAAATTTCCAATTGACCAACGGTGTCCGTATATAGTTTTCTACCCTATGGTCAAATGATACAGATGTTTATCATTTTAAACCACAATTTATACAATTTCTACGGGTCTATCATTTCAACCCATGATTCTGAATTCAGTAAAAACCGTTCAGGTTTATCATTTCAGCGCATAAGGATTTTCCCCTATTCTAATGTCCGTTAGGGTATGTATAATTTCAACCCGTAGTGATTTTTCCTAAACTAGGGGAATCAACAATAACAATCACATAGTGACAATTCACAATATATATATATATATATATAGATCATCAGTGCAACTACATGCCATATGAATATATCCTGTCACAAATGAAATGTGCATATATATATATATATATATATATATATATATATCAAATCAAATATTTTCTACTAGCAGTCCTATACACTTTGTAACAGTTCAGATAGCTGATCTAACATCCGTGAAATAAATGTGAGTCAGGTGTGAGATAAACTCACCTTTCGTGGCATAGAAAGGGAGACAACAGACGGATGGACACGGACTGAGATGACGGCATTCAAGCACGATTCGAAATAATCACTCAATATATTATTTAGAGGCAGTCAGAGAAATTTCAATGGATCGGTCGGCTATTTGGTTTTAGATCGGTTCGGCTATTGGGTTTGGAACGGTTTACGAACTGAACACCACATCTAATGAAAATAAACACCAAATTCTTTATACCAAAATATTATATATTTAAATATAAATATACGCACCCTGTAACTACAAATATAGTTTTATTCAAATATAAAAACCCACACGAACACTCCAGCAAGCCCTTACGTATACACTAACTCACACAAAGACACAGGGATGAACACACTCACATACATATCACACAACATACACACGGTCACATAGAAGGTGATAGCCAGGTTCAAGCAGAGAGGAGAGGGGGAACGACAATAATAGAGTCTAGTTTATATGTAAGACACTGAGTAGCATTCCAGCTTCAAATTCAAATTCTGTTTTCAAAATTCAAGTTATAATTTCAAATTGTTTTCTATTTTACTTATGATTTCAAATTTGAATTTATATAAATTTATATAGTTTTATATTTAAACATTTATAATTATATAGTTTAAAATTTATAATTTTATAAATATGTTCATATATATTTATGTTTTTATATGATTTTATACTTTATAATACTCATTTATATCACTATGTTTTAATTAAACAATTTCCAGAATAGTGTGTATATATATATATATATAAACACTTGAAAATGATCAAATTTCAAAATTTACACAAGGCTACGTCGACATACATAATAGTCTATGTCGACATACAACTGTCACTTTTTCAATTTTCAAAGGAAGTGTCTTTTCATTATTTGTAATATTCCAGAAGCATTGCAACCTTTCAAATCTTACAAATAGGGGTTGAATTCGAATTTTTTGTCCATTCTTCTTCTCCATCTTCACTGCTCTTCATCCCACCATTTATATTTCATATATTATTGATTTATACACTTCTACTTGGCCTATTTCTATTCAAATTATATAAAACTTCTTCTTTTCTCACTCTCTATCCATTACTCTCTAAACTGAAGTGCTATTGAAGAGTTATAGGGTTGTTGTTATCATTTGGGAAGTGTTTGGGAAATGGTATGTTCCTTGTAGCCCTGAAATCAAGGAAAGGGAGTGGTGTTAACCTTGTAATTATAGAATCTAGGGTGTTTGGAGCGGTGTTAACTTTGTAAAGGGTGGTGGAATCGGTGTTAACCTTGTACTCGTGAAATCAAGGATGTTGTACTTGGATATTGATAATAATAAAGGTCTGTGATATCCAATGTTGCGAGGGACTAGACGTAGGAGTAATCCGAACCAGTATAAAATATGGTGTGTTCTTTCATTTTCTGCATTTTATTTTTGTTTATTTCTGAGCTTGTGTTTGATTCTGTGTCTGTGATCATCTCTAGTGTGTGTGATTCGTATAGTAGATCATATAAGTTCTAAATTTTTATAAATTCCTCATAAACACTATTCACCCCCCTCCTCTAGTGTTAGTCTTGCCTTAAGATCTGCATTCCACATTCCCTACCATTTCCCTTCGTGGTTAAAAGAAAACTGATAATTCGCTCAGAAGGAGCAGATGCGGAGTAGGAGCAAGAGCTCTTCTCGACCGGACAACTATCTAACTTCATCACTCGAGACGACACCGACAGAGTCTTCAAAGATCTGACTAAATATCTTACCTCTCGCTTAGAACAACAAGAAGAACATTTATTTTGCCAAGAAGCCACCATGGCCACTCTTCTTGCCCGACTTGAAGGATTTATGAGGCAATCGGGCCAAGGAAATCTAGTCGGAACAAGTGCTAATGTTTCACAAGACTTAGCTCGGGACTTGGGGGCAATTCTCGAAGAGCAACCCCATGTTGACACCAATCCATAGACATCTATTGGATTGACTGGGCTCGGGGGCAACACCCCCAATCCCATTCAAGGCACGGCTCAAGTTGTTGCCAATCAGATCTCGGGATCATGCATTGGAATTGTCATTCAAGTGTCAGTGCGTGCAGCTTTAGATGCAGGAACTCCCGTAGTTCCTAATCTCGAATTTGTGGCCATCGAGGCACCTAAGGCTAGGATCGAGCCATACATTTTGCTTGGCGCTCGACCTTTTGCTAACATTGGACTTGACACAGGGGGCATCGACGTCAATTTACATAATGTGAACCCATTTCATAGCTTGGGCATCAAAAGCCAAGTCATCAATGTCATCCGACGCTACGCCCGTGGCAAAATATCCCATACCAGTTTGGACTATGTTACTCGCAGCCCCTTCACTCCAAACATCAGGAACTCTCAGAACCCACCGAACTTCAAGCTGCGGGTGCTAAAACTTTTTGATGGTAGGAAAGACCCTACTATTCATCTCATGCGCCACATGGAACTAAACTCAGCCTCAGAAGGCGTCATGGTCAAGTGCTTCCCTCTCTATCTTACTGACACTGTTACTCTATGGTTTAGATAGTTGGAACCATAATCTATTAACAACTGGAGCATCTTGGTTGAAAGATTTATTAGGCAATTCATAGTTCACATCTGTAACACCCCGTAATTTTATAACATAAAAATTCACAAATTAAAGTATACTTAATTTTTAGAAGAAGAACTAAGTGAAATGGATTGTGCTATTATGTTCGTCTCAAAATTTTGGGTCAAGATAGACTTTTGGTTTGCATAAAATGGATAACTTATGAAGAAGTTATTAAGCCTTGAAGTTTGTATGCATATGAGAGAAATATATATATATATATATATATATATATATATATATAAAATAACCAAAAATAAAGTTCAAAACAACGAATCGGGAGGGGGAATAGCTGAACCGCACCATTTTTGGAGTCGACCCGAGCCCTGCTGGGTCGATTAGGGGTCGATCCAGGGTGCTTGGCTGTCAACCCGTGGCCCGATTCGCCCTAAGGGCTGATGTGGAATCTGAGTGGTCGTGACGGTTGTAACACCCCGCCTCCGCTAGGGTCACTCGCAAAGGAATGCACTAGCTTTAGAGGGGCATTATTGGTAAACATGCACAGAAGTATCACAAGACAGAACATATAAAATAGCGGAAGTAAAATCGAACTTTCATAAACATTAATAATTAAGGTCTAAAGCCTTTTACATCAGAGTACATCAAAACCTGTCTTGCAATAATAAAGAAGCATAAAAACCTTTTCATAAATTATTCCCCAAAATAAAGCGGTGAAGCAGCCATAGCCAAGAGAAGACCCAGCTATACATCAAGCTATACATGATGACCTTCAAGCATAAGAGGCCCGAACTAAACAACATCATTTCCTCCCTGGAACCTGGGGGGAACGGAAGACAAAGAGGCGAAAGAAAACGGGGTCAGTCATAAAGACTGGTAAGTCCTATCTACTCCCAGTATAAAAACAGGTAAAGGTAACATGACATGCATAAACTGAAAGTAAACATAAGGATGACTACAAGATAGATAAACTAAACCAGGGTAACTGGCTGAACTACTGTAGCAAGGTAAACTAAGATATCGTGATAAACTACGGTGTCGTGATAAATCAAGGTATCACATCGTCAGGTTTCTATCAAGTATACTATCCCAAGGTATCTATCCTGTCTAACATCCCCCGGTGTCTATTATGTATATATTTCCTGGTTCTAACATCTACATTTGCTCTGCACCTCTCGTACTAGTATCCCTACCCGCGTCATGTGTTAACCATGAATGTCCCTTGCCCCATGTCATGAAATGGTCCATGTCAACCTAATATATAGCATATGTAGGTTTTCCCAACTTGTATGTTTCTCTCCAAGTGTAAGTTCAGTCCTTTGCCATAGGCCATACGGGCTTTCCCATGTAAACGTTTTATCCTTGAAGTTGTTTTGGACTGCAACCCTTGATCTAGTTATGTTTCCCTACCATGAACTATCGCGCGTCCACGTAGGATTTATGCCACCTAGGGCCGCTAGGGATTATGCTACCTAATGAACGTTTCCGTGTCTCGGTTTGGGTTTTGGCCACCTAGGACCACTAGGGATTACGCCACCCGTCAACCGCGCCCTTGATCCCACGTATGTATCGTGAATCGTTTTCCATGTCTAGATGCACATGTTCCACAATGTGCCATCCGAGTTCCGTGCCAGGGCAAACTAAGAAATATGGAACTCGGTCGGGAGCTTTAAGTCGTCTGTTGATGCAGATACCAAGGTCTGTTTTTGTACCCTTGGCTATGGTCCCACGTGACCCCTCCCCCAACTAGTGAAAGGCAACCCACGAAAAATCATGTATGAGAACCACTCCCCAGCCCCACTATAGCCCTCTTTCCTACGGGCCAACCTCACCCATGACTCGATAGCAAGCACATGGTCTGTTGGGGGTTCTCTGCCTTTCCGTACGTACACGATTGACTAAAGATGGTAGGTAGTCGGCGATGCGCTATCCAGGGCAAAAACAAGAATCGTCGACTCCACACTAATCCATCCCAGTCTTTAGGTTGCTCGCATAGCAACCAAGGCATACTCTTGGTCCTTCTAACGCAGACCTTAACCTCTCATGGGCCTAGTATAATTTCCTGGCAGCCCACGGAGGGATCCCAAGAATATCCTCACGTCCCCCGAAGCTTCCACTTCGGCACCCAGTGCGCTGGAGCTTTTATCCAAGTCAGATAACTTGCTCCTCCTCGTATGCTAAGCGATGACCTACCGTATCAGGTTACTCATCGCTTTGTGAATTAATCCTATGTCCTTAGCCAAGAATTATTACTTAGTTACCCTTAACTAAGGTTTACCACTTAGCTTCCTTTCCCGTTGTCCTTGATTAACCACGATTCTATACCTAGTTCCTCTAACTAGGGTTTGTATTATTGGGTTAAGTGTTATCATTCAAGTCCATGCCTTAACCCGCCCACGAATCACGTCAAGATTGGCTAAGTATTTAAGTTCAAGACTTAGCCCTACAAGTTGGTTAAGTGTACCCAGAGGCTCATGACTTAACCCTATCAAGTCAAATCGGTCAAGTACTAGCTTACCTTAATCCTATCGGATTATCTTGCTAGATCGATTAAGCATAGATTATCTTAATCCCATCAAATTATCGAGTCGGATTGGTTAAGCATAAGTGGGCTTAACCCCATCCTTTAATCGTACTATAATGGTTAAGTATATTCTAAAAAGGTCTTGTGACTTAACCTTATCAGGTCCGCGTATTAGATTGGTTAAGTGTAGGTTACTTAACCCCATCAAATCATCATGTATAATTGGTTAAGTATAAGTTGCTTAACCCCATTAAATTATCACGTTAAGTTGGTTAAGTATTGGTTACTTAACCTCATTGAATTACCAAGTCTAAGTTGGTTAAGTGTTTAACTTAACCCCATCGAATTACCGTGTTTAGATTAGTTAAGTGTGGATTACTTAACCCCATCTAATTACTGTGTTTAGAATAGTTAAGTGTGGATTACTTAACCCCATCTAATTACCGTGGTTAGATTAGTTAAGCGCCAATTACTTAACCCCATCTAATTACCGTGTTTAGATTAGTTAAGTCTTAATTACTTAACCCCATCTAATTACCAAGTCGGATTAGTTAAGTGTAAATTACTTAACCTCATCCCCTAATCATCTTGCATGGTTAAGTGTCATTAAGAAATCAAGTCCGGTCCCACTTAACCTACCCATTCGTGTCATATCGGTTAAGTGTCATTAGTCAAATTTACTTAACCTTATCATGTGGCATTAATTTAATTAATGCACCCTCAACCTCTCACATTAGACCTTGTTGTGGTTACTAGTTAAGCCGGGCGGGTCCGGGTAGATTTACACCACAACTAAGTCTAACCTCGGGTCTTAAGCGCGACATGACCAACTTCTCACATTGGATCCTATTGTTTGTAGCTACTAGTTAAGCCGGGCGGGTCCGGGTAGATTTATGCTACAAACTCAACCCAACCTCGAGTTGGCCACTTCCATGTTTGGTCTAGTGTTATATTACACTTACAACTCATACGTGTCTAATTTCAAGTCCCAAGTTTACCCCTCGTATCATGCCCCCATTTTGGTTCAACTTACATGTCGTGTTCACATGTAACCTCAAGTCAAGTTTTCATGTCATATTCAAGTCAAGATTTCGCGTCATGTTCATGTTTATCTAACTACCCCAAAGTCGTGTTTTCCAACGCAAGCAAAAGCGAGTCAACATAGTAAGGATACTACGTCACATATTGGCCTCAAATCATGCATGATGCCAAAAAGGGATTGGCTTCCACATGCACAACCTTGGCCAAAAACATGCATGGTGTCTCAAGGGGATTTGGCCACAAACATGCATAGCATAAAAGGGGATTACTTGCATAAGTGTTCATGTCATAAACCTATCATGAAGGGATGAACATGCCCATGTTACTCATGTGATAAAAAGGTAAACTTGCATATTATCATAAGGGGTTTCGGGTTCATATACTTGCATAGCCTCAAAGTCACATTCATGCACATGTTTCATGAGTCAAAGTGGTTTCAAGTGTGCATGCTAACATACCACAAGCAAAGGTCCAATCTTGCATGGCAAACTCGGTCCAATGTAACATGAATAGCATGGTTTAGTCGCTACAACATAACCCAAAGTCATATGTTCATGCTAAAGGGGCAAACTAGGTTCCCATAGGCTAACATACTCATGTTACTTTGCATTTTATCCCATGTCACATCAAGATCATCGTTTAAATCTACAAGTAGCTAGAACTTACATAGCGTGGCAAGAGGACTAGGAGCATGAATCGTTTTGACGAAGAAAGGTGGCTCCTTTGATGAAGATCCGTCATGAAACTCGCATTGCAACGTTGATTTGGCCTCTATTTGGTGTAGCAAGCTTGCACCTTTTGATTTAAACCCGATTTGAATGCATAGGCTCTAGGGATTGGAGATGGAGGCCATGATCAGAATTGATTTTGGCAGCACTTAGTTGCTAGGTTTGATTTTTAGGGATTTAGGTTAGGTTTAGGGTCTTTTTATAGAGATTAGGATAGTTTTAGGCCCTTAGATTAACCCTAGGATAGATCTGAACCATCAAACCATGTCAGAAGCTTCCAGAACAAGACCAGGGACCAGTGCAGGTGCACCAAGCAAGGAATGCTCGTCTGAGCCAAGTCGACAGCCAAGTCGACAGGGCTGTCGACTTGGTCAGACCAAGTCGACTCCCAAGTCGACAGGGCTGTCGACTTGGGTACTGTGGCGGGAATTTTTCCCGCCTGGCCCAACTGGCCCAATTTTCCAAATTCAAGTTTGAATTTGAAATCTGTTTTTACTTAGAAATTTTCTGAAAACTTCGTTGGGCCTTAACCGGGTCATACGGACTCCGATTTTCAAAAACTCGGACTCTATTTCGCGTATTTTTCCGAGACGAACGCAATGGCATATCCCATTTCGCTTGGTTCAGAATTTAAAATTAAATTCTGCCTTGATTCTCGTCTTAGTCATGTTATCGAAATACGGGTTGTTACATTCTCCCCACCTTTTAGGATTTCGTCCCCGAAATCTCCAAGTTATGAAGAACATATCCTACCATCCATCATCCATCTACTCAAAACATCATCCACAAGCAACTATTGTCCTTAGATGATTTCTAATGCTGTATGAATATATGCAAAACGTGTGTGTACATGTTCCTTAGCTAATGCTAATGATCAGGCCTGAATAATTTTTCTAATGCAAAAATATGCATAGTGCCATGAATCCAACATGTATGCAAATAGTCCTAGTCATATAGATACTATATGCGTGCACAACCATTCATTCATATGCAACATCCACATGACAACACATTCAATTTTATCCATAAAGAAGTATAAATGCTCGTGCATATGCAACATGAAACGTGATCGCGTCAATCTAGTATCTAACATGTACTCGCGCATCCACGAGCAACCACTTGCAACCATTTGCAACCATATCAATCATAACATGTCTCAAATACATGTTTACATCCATAACGTTCTACCTAGGGTTCCCAGGATAAGATCGAGAAGATAAACAAGACAAACTCCTTACGGGGTTTGTAACAGAAACAGGACCGAGAGGATATCCACCAAGCGATAGCATGCAAGTAAGTTTTACAGGTGAACCAAGGATCAAAAATATACTCTTAAAAAGAGACGTGATGCGCGCGTCCAAGCCGCATTTCCATGAGCTCAATCCCATCAGGCCTTGACCGCCTTTGACTTCATGATTTCGTAGCTCCTTGATTCCTATTTCCGAGGTGTGAGTGGAACTCATCTCACTGTCGCCTCCCGTTTCACTTTCACTTATTCTTTCCCTAGTATGCTCGGCTCAAATATGTCTGCGTACTCATGCAAGCTCTCCAAAATTCACTAGTGAATTCTGGATCTCGTTTTCCGATGCCGATCCATGTTGCCAAGGGTTCTTACTAGGGTGATTGCCATAACCCATGCATAATCGAAACGAACCATCCGCCTTAGCGGCGAATCCTAATTGAACGGATTACCAACAACTGCATCCCGGGATTCTAGGTAACTAACCATGACAGAACCCCAAAAAGGTTACACGAGACTTTGAGGGTATCACCAAGATGAGTCGAGAGTCTAACTACCCTCTTTCCAAAACCGAGAATGGCACCCCTTATTGGGTGACCACTTTATCCTTAGAATCTATCCGTAGTTGAGACATGTCATTCTCAAATCCAACAAGTCATGAAGGAATGGACCAACTCTCCAACCAGATTTTTGGGACAAAACTGGGATCCTCTACCATGCTAGTACTAAGGTGCAGAGACTCAACTATCTAAGCAGGCTTAAGTGATACGATGATCAAAACAAAGTCTGGACGGGATGATAGAAAAGGAAGGCTGAACCTCTAATAGAAACGGTACCATTTCTTTTAGGCACCCCAGAAGTGGGAGCGTACTATTTCCCTCTCCGTTGATCTTGTCCTTGTCCTCCTTGATGGACCAAGCCCTAACAACAATTGCTTATCCTTAAGCTGGTATCCTTTATCCTTACTCTTATTATCCTTTCTTGTAACACGACAATGGGTCTCTCGAGAACCACCTCCATCGTACGGGAAACACCTACGTGGCTAGACCAAGATTAGTCACAGTGAGAACTACTGTGACCATGGATAGAGAAAAGAAAGGAAACGAGATTTAATCAAGGAATCAAAGGATGGTGCTAATGGATTTTGGGGAATAGCCTTTAAAACAAACTTTTCTTGAAAAATGCTTCTTTATAAACGATTTTTCAGAAGGTCTTTAAAAACTTTTGCCTAGTCTGGTAACCTTCTGCTCTGATACCAAATGTAACACCCCGCCTCCGCTAGGGTCACTCGCAAAGGAATGCACTAGCTTTAGAGGGGCATTATTGGTAAACATGCACAGAAGTATCACAAGACAGAACATATAAAATAGCGGAAGTAAAATCGAACTTTCATAAACATTAATAATTAAGGTCTAAAGCCTTTTACATCAGAGTACATCAAAACCTGTCTTGCAATAATAAAGAAGCATAAAAACCTTTTCATAAATTATTCCCCAAAATAAAGCGGTGAAGCAGCCATAGCCAAGAGAAGACCCAGCTATACATCAAGCTATACATGATGACCTTCAAGCATAAGAGGCCCGAACTAAACAACATCATTTCCTCCCTGGAACCTGGGGGGAACGGAAGACAAAGAGGCGAAAGAAAACGGGGTCAGTCATAAAGACTGGTAAGTCCTATCTACTCCCAGTATAAAAACAGGTAAAGGTAACATGACATGCATAAACTGAAAGTAAACATAAGGATGACTACAAGATAGATAAACTAAACCAGGGTAACTGGCTGAACTACTGTAGCAAGGTAAACTAAGATATCGTGATAAACTACGGTGTCGTGATAAATCAAGGTATCACATCGTCAGGTTTCTATCAAGTATACTATCCCAAGGTATCTATCCTGTCTAACATCCCCCGGTGTCTATTATGTATATTTTTCCTGGTTCTAACATGTACATTTGCTCTGCACCTCTCGTACTAGTATCCCTACCCGCGTCATGTGTTAACCATGAATGTCCCTTGCCCCATGTCATGAAATGGTCCATGTCAACCTAATATATAGCATATGTAGGTTTTCCCAACTCGTATGTTTCTCTCCATGTGTAAGTTCAGTCCTTTGCCATAGGCCATACGGGCTTTCCCATGTAAACGTTTTATCCTTGAAGTTGTTTTGGACTGCAACCCTTGATCTAGTTGTGTTTCCCTACCATGAACTATCGCGCGTCCACTTAGGATTTATGCCACCTAGGGCCGCTAGGGATTATGCTACCTAATGAACGTTTCCGTGTCTCGGTTTGGGTTTTGGCCACCTAGGACCACTAGGGATTACGCCACCCGTCAACCGCGCCCTTGATCCCACGTATGTATCGTGAATCATTTTCCATGTCTAGATGCACATGTTCCACAATGTGCCATCCGAGTTCCGTGCCAGGGCAAACTAAGAAATATGGAACTCGGTCGGGAGCTTTAAGTCGTCTGCTGATGCAGATACCAAGGTCTATTTTTGTACCCGTGGCTATGGTCCCACGTGACACCTCCCTCAACTAGTGAAAGGCAACCCACGAAAAATCATGTATGAGAACCACTCCCCGGCCCCACTATAGCCCACTTTTCTACGGGCCAACCTCACCCATGACTCGATAGCAAGCACATGGTCTGTTGGGGGTTCTCTGCCTTTCCGTACGTACACGATTGACTAAAGATGGTAGGTAGTCGGCGATGCGCTATCCAGGGCAAAAACAAGAATCGTCGACTCCACGCTAATCCATCCCAGTCTTTAGGTTGCTCGCATAGCAACCAAGGCATACTCTTGGTCCTTCTAACGCAGACCTTAACCTCTCATGGGCCTAGTATAATTTCCTAGCATCCCACACAGGGATCCCAAGAATATCCTCACGTCCCCCGAAGCTTCCACTTCGGCACCCAGTGCGCTGGAGCTTTTATCCAGGTCAGATAACTTGCTCCTCCTCGTATGCTAAGCGATGACCTACCGTATCAGGTTACTCATCGCTTTGTGAATTAATCCTATGTCCTTAGCCAAGAATTATTACTTAGTTACCCTTAACTAAGGTTTACCACTTAGCTTCCTTTCCCGTTGTCCTTGATTAACCACGATTCTATACCTAGTTCCTCTAACTAGGGTTTGTATTATTGGGTTAAGTGTTATCATTCAAGTCCATGCCTTAACCCGCCCACGAATCACGTCAAGATTGGCTAAGTATTTAAGTTCAAGACTTAGCCCTACAAGTTGGTTAAGTGTACCCAGAGGCTCATGACTTAACCCTATCAAGTCAAATCGGTCAAGTACTAGCTTACCTTAATCCTATCGGATTATCTTGCTAGATCGATTAAGCATAGATTATCTTAATCCCATCAAATTATCGAGTCGGATTGGTTAAGTATAGGTGGGCTTAACCCCATCCTTTAATCGTACTACAATACTTAAGTATATTCTAAAAAGGTCTTGTGACTTAACCTTATCAGGTCCGCGTATTAGATTGGTTAAGTGTAGGTTACTTAACCCCATCAAATCATCATGTATAATTGGTTAAGTATAAGTTGCTTAACCCCATTAAATTATCACGTTAAGTTGGTTAAGTATTGGTTACTTAACCTCATTGAATTACCAAGTCTAAGTTGGTTAAGTGTTTAACTTAACCCCATCGAATTACCGTGTTTAGATTAGTTAAGTGTGGATTACTTAACCCCATCTAATTACCGTTTTTAGAATAGTTAAGTGTGGATTACTTAACCCCATCTAATTACCGTGGTTAGATTAGTTAAGCGCCAATTACTTAACCCCATCTAATTACCGTGTTTAGATTAGTTAAGTCTTAATTACTTAACCCCATCTAATTACCAAGTCGGATTAGTTAAGTGTAAATTACTTAACCTCATCCCCTAATCATCTTGCATGGTTAAGTGTCATTAAGAAATCAAGTCCGGTCCCACTTAACCTACCCATTCGTGTCATATCGGTTAAGTGTCATTAGTCAAATTTACTTAACCTTATCATGTGGCATTAATTTAATTAATGCACCCTCAACCTCTCACATTAGACCTTGTTGTGGTTACTAGTTAAGCCGGGCGGGTCCGGGTAGATTTACACCACAACCTTGTCTAACCTCGGGTCTTAAGCGCGACATGACCAACTTCTCACATTGGATCCTATTGTTTGTAGCTACTAGTTAAGCCGGGCAGGTCCGGGTAGATTTATGCTACAAACTCAACCCAACCTCGAGTTGGCCACTTCCATGTTTGGTCTAGTGTTATATTACACTTACAACCCATACGTGTCTAATTTCAAGTCCCAAGTTTACCCCCCGTATCATGCCCCCATTTTGGTTCAACTTACATGTCGTGTTCACATGTAACCTCAAGTCAAGTTTTCATGTCATATTCAAGTCAAGATTTCGCGTCATGTTCATGTTTATCTAACTACCCCAAAGTCGTGTTTTCCAACGCAAGCAAAAGCGAGTCAACATAGTAAGGATACTACGTCACATATTGGCCTCAAAACATGCATGATGCCAAAAAGGGATTGGCTTCCACATGCACAACCTTGGCCAAAAACATGCATAGTGTCTCAAGGGGATTTGGCCACAAACATGCATAGCATAAAAGGGGATTACTTGCATAAGTGTTCATGTCATAAACCTATCATGAAGGGATGAACATGCCCATGTTACTCATGTGATAAAAAGGTAAACTTGCATATTATCATAAGGGGTTTCGGGTTCATATACTTGCATAGCCTCAAAGTCACATTCATGCACATGTTTCATGAGTCAAAGTGGTTTCAAGTGTGCATGCTAACATACCACAAGCAAAGGTCCAATCTTGCATGGCAAACTCGGGCCAACGTAACATGAATAGCATGGTTTAGTCGCTACAACATAACCCAAAGTCATATGTTCATGCTAAAGGGGCAAACTAGGTTCCCATAGGCTAACATACTCATGTTACTTTGCATTTTATCCCATGTCACATCAAGATCATCGTTTAAATCTACAAGTAGCTAGAACTTACATAGCGTGGCAAGAGGACTAGGAGCATGAATCGTTTTGACGAAGAAAGGTGGCTCCTTTGATGAAGATCCGTCATGAAACTCGCATAGCAACGTTGATTTGGCCTCTATTTGGTGTAGCAAGCTTGCACCTTTTGATTTGAACCCGATTTGAATGCATAGGCTCTAGGGATTGGAGATGGAGGCCATGATCAAAATTGATTTTGGCAGCACTTAGTTGCTAGGTTTGATTTTTAGGGATTTAGGTTAGGTTTAGGGTCTTTTTATAGAGATTAGGATAGTTTTAGGCCCTTAGATTAACCCTAGGATAGATCTGAACCATCAAACCATGTCAGAAGCTTCCAGAACAAGACCAGGGACCAATGCAGGTGCACCAAGCCAGGAATGCTTGTCTGAGCCAAGTCGACAGGGCTGTCGACTTGGTCAGACCAAGTCGACTCCCAAGTCGACAGGGCTGTCGACTTGGGTACTGTGGCGGGAATTTTTCCCGCCTGGCCCAACTGGCCCAATTTTCCAAATTCAAGTTTGAATTTGAAATCTGTTTTTACTTAGAAATTTTCTGAAAACTTCGTTGGGCCTTAACCGGGTCATACGGACTCCGATTTTCGAAAACTCGGACTCTATTTCGCGTATTTTTCCGAGACAAACGCAATGGCATATCCCATTTTGCTTGATTCAGAATTTAAAATTAAATTCTGCCTTGATTCTCGTCTTAGTCATGTTATCGAAATACGGGCTGTTACAACGGTTCTGGTTATCCCTAGGTTAATCCGACGGCTTTTATTAAATTAAACTTCTATAAAAACACTCCTAAACCCCTTACCCTAATCACATTAATTCATAACAAGAGCCGCCATGCCGTCAATGAAGAACCTAGAGTAGCCACCATACACTTTCAACCCTAAAGCAAGATAGAAGCTTGAATCAAAATCAAATCAAATCTAAATAACGATTAGTCTACATCAAAGTCAAGCAATTCAGTTTTAGAATACTGATCACAGAAAGACAAGACTATTCTTTTTAATTGTGAGTATGATAGCTTTCACAAAATAATTAATTAATTTAATTATGATAAGATATAATTGGGATTATGAGAATATGATTTTGAATCATGTGATGTGAATTATATGTATGTTTGTGGTGTTGAATCATATGTTAGACTTATGCAAGTTGGATCATATGTTAATTCTTATGTGAATCTTATGCAAGTTGAATCATATATCTTATGCAAGTTTGTGACGATTGGATCATATATTCATGTATGAATCTTATGCAAGTTTGGGTTGTTAAAATATATGTGTGACATGTATATGCATATGCTATTTCATGTGACATTAACCTTTATGTCTAGATCCATATGCAAGTTTACATCTTTATGTTTAGACCCATATGCAAGTTTACATATTTATGTTTAGATCTATATGCAAGTTTACATCTTTATGTTTAGATCTATATGCAAGTTTACATCTTTATATTTAGATTTGTATGCAAGTTCAACCCTTTATGTTTGGATCTATAGGAGTACATAAGTTATGCAAGTTTATGCCCATTACCTATGCTAGTTTTGTATCATATGCTAGTTTGAATGAAATTCATATGCAAGCTATTGGCTATATAATCTTATGTCATGATCCTTAGATCTATTTTATGTGTTATGTGATGTTGTTTTTCTTTTTATAAGTTAGACTACTTGCAAGTCTAACATATGTCATATGAAAACATACGAATAGCGTGGGGATGATGGGATAATATTGAATATACATAAATTGTGGACTGACATAAAATGGCCTTAAAAGGCATATAATTAATTTGAGACATTAATTGGCATAATTGGTATTTATGGACATAATTTTAAGAGACATTTATGGAAATAAATAAATTTGGAATTTATTGACAAATTTGAATTGGGATATTAATCCAATTTGGGGTTAAACAAAGATGTTTAACAATTAACCCCCTAAGACACGAGGTTAGACTCTTTTGTGGTGTAAGACTGCCTGGACCCACCCGGCAAATCCAGCAGCCACAAATGTCAGTCTAATGTGAGAGGTCAAAGACATAAATTAAATGCGTAACAATTGTAAATACACGAGGTTAGGCTCGTTTGCGATATAAGACTGCCCGGACCCACCCGGCAAATCCAGCAACTGCAAATGTAAGCCTAATGTGGGAGGTCTTTACAAAGGTTACGGTTCTAATGAATTAAGTAACACTTAACCAGATAAACATGTGGTGGGACATGGGGGTTAAGTGGGTGCCTTGGGTGGCATGTGAAATTAAGAGGGCGCCTTGGGTGGCATGTGAAATACGATTAGATGCACTTAACCAAGATTGAAACATGTAAGAAGACATGAATAAGAATGGGGTTAAGTGGGGAAACCTTAGTGGGGACCAAGCATAGGTGGAAGGCTTGTGTCAAGCATGTGGGCCCTTTTCAAACCAGTAACCCATTAAGTATCATTGTGAGCTCGACCCAAGTCGAGGACAGGACACGCTTACTGGATTTGATTGTAAGAGGTCAAAATGGGTTAGCGGTGACAACGCATGTCCAGCGGGGTCATGTGCATGCGTGGGCCTGGGCTGGTAGGTAAGACGTTGTTGCATCGTGTAGATATAAGTCGTGCATCTTTGGTGGTATCGGGTTGCCACTTTTGGGAGTGATACATCCCACTGTGGGACCAGCATGGGTATCTACAAGTTAGGGAGCTAATCGAATGGGGGTAGTGGGTACAACTAGTGGAGATAATGGTAGACGGCACCTATGAAGGCAGCTAGGGGTACACGAAACTACCATTATCATTATTAAGTTCTGTAGGCGGGATCAACTTTTAGGGTGACTAGTGGTGGTGCAGTATAGTAATTATCCTATAGTGATTAGGAATGAGATTAACGCCAGAATATTCCTCTTATTTGCTTTGTCATGCCCACTTGTTTCATGGTCATATCTTATCTTACTAGTTTATGCCTTATCCTAGTGACTTTAATAATTATATTGTTAAAGTTATTATACTCGCCAGACTTTACGTCTGACCCCCTTGTTTTCGCCTCTTTTCTTCCTTCCCTCCCCTCCCCCAGGTTCTCAGGGTGGGACTAGTACTAGTGGAGCTTGATCTCGGATCTATTTCTCTCTCTTTTGGAAGTGCTTGGATTGCTGAAATTAAAGTTCAGCTCATCTCTTTTATGGCTACTTGTGTTGGGGTTTATGCTTTTTATTTTATGTACTCTGAAACAATTTATCAAGATGGCTATTAAGTGTACTTGGTTTATGAAGTTGTTGTAATCAAACTATTTCTCCGTTGCAATAAAAGTTGTTTCAAAATTTTCAAGTACCATTATTTATATCTGTCTTGTTATATTCTATTTTATACACTAAATACGCTCCATGGAAGTTAATGCATTCCCTTTGTGAGTGACATTAATGGAGGTGGGGTGTTACACGTGGTACCAAAGCTGAAGGTTACCAGACCAGATATGAATTTTGAAAAACTATTTTTCAAAAAGCATTTTATAAAGAAATACTTTCAAAAGTATGCTTTAACGAAAGTATTTTCAAGAGAAAAGTTTGTTTTAAAAACATAACCCCCAAGAGCCATATATCTTTCCGTTTTGAATCTCTTTATTTTCTTTTCAGCATGTCTGGAATTCCTGAGATACCCAAGGGTATACCGAAACCAGGATGGTTTAGAAGGTATCTGGAAGCTAGGGCCAATGTCGCAGGCCCAACAAATGCTCCTCCTCCTCTTCCTCCCCGTATTGATACTTTTGTAGAGATATGCAAAGATTTTACGGCAATGGGCGGGAAACCTTTTCACGGATCAGATACGTTTGTTGAAGCTCGAAATTGGCTTAAGGAGGTGGAAGATCTATTTGGTGTTTTCGAAGTTGAAGATGGAAGGAAGGTCCAATTGACAGCTTGGTTAATGAAAGGCAAAGCCTCATTTTTGTGGGAGGTCATGAACGGAGAGCGTCCGGTGGAGACATGGATGGATTTCAAGCGTAGGTTCGAAATGAAGTTTCTCTCATAAGCAGAAGAGAATTTATATATGGAAAGATTCTTGGCGTTGAAGCAATGGTATTTATCAGTAAGGGAGTACATCAACATGTTCAATCAATTGGCGAGATTTGGATTGGAATTGGTAAACACACCTGAGAAGAAGGCCCCGAGGTTCGTTAAATGTTTGAATGAGCCGCTACATGGGTTGGCGATGACCCACATTCCGATGGGGGCTACCTTTGAGACACTGGTTGACATGGCTCTTATGCATGAGGAAGAGAAAGGTGCGAATGCTAATAAGGCACCGGAGAAGAAAGGAGACCAAAAGAAGCCACAACAGCAAAACAAGAAAGGCGGGAAGAACCATAATGGCAAAGGAAAAAGAAGTGCTTTAATTGTGGGACATTAGGCTATCTGAGCAAAGACTGTAGGAAAAAGAAGAAGACTAACTGTTTCCACTATGGAGAGGCAGGTCATCTAATTAAGGACTGCCTAAGGAAACAGGGGCAAGGACAAAGAACTTCTGGAGGGCAGCTTCAGGCTCCCATGGCATCAGGGCAGGTGAGAGGGAAGATTCAGGCTCTCATGGCACCAGGACAGGAGAGAGGTAGAAACATTTCTGTTGAAAGTTTATTTTTTTCTGTTTGATCATCCTGTTCTTACTTTGTTTGACTCTGGCGATTCACACTCGTTTGTATCTTCTTCGTTAGTTGAAACACTGCACCTAAATACTAGTCTAGTTACGGACCCCATAGTAGTCTCAAATCCTATTGGTGGTTCGGCCCATCTTTCTATGATTTGTCGGGATTTGAGAGTGTCTATCTTGGGCATAGATTTGAATGCAATGCCTTTGTTCTTGGCTTCATGGGCTACGGCTTGATTCTAGGTATGGATTGGCTAACTACATACGGCGCCATCCTAGATTGTTAAAGAAGGGTAGTTAGATTGTTGACTCGTTGTGGAAAGACCATTGATATTTCTTGTGACCCTAGAGGTCCAGTAACGCTTTGCTACCTAGAATCCCTAGATGCATCCAATGATGATTTGAAATCATTTCGTGTGGTCCATGAATATAGTGACGTCTTCGATGAAGTTCGAGGTTTACCCCCGAAGCGTGAGATAGACTTTCGAATATATCTAGTAGATAATGCAAAGCTAGTTGCATTACCAGTGTGCCACATAGCTCCGAGAGAGAGAAGAGAACTCAGTAAGCAAGTGAAAGAATTGCTTGAGAAGGGGTTCATAAGAAGAAATAATTCGGAGTGGGGTGCTCCAGTCGTTTTTGCTACAAAAGCTGATGGTTCACTTAGATTGTGCGTGGATTATAGAGAGCTGAATAAGCTAACAAAGAAGAACAGGCACCCATTGCCGAGGATAGACGATTTATTCGATCAGTTGGTGGGTGCTTCAGTTTTCTCGCAAGTGGATTTAGCTACAGGGTTTCATCAGCTAAGGGTGGCTGAAGATAGCATTGATAAGACTACCTTTAGAACTCCTGGCGGTTTCTTTGACTGGCTCGTCATGCCTTTTGGTTTGACGAATGCACCCGCATATTTTGTTGATTAATGAGTAGGGTGTTTAGGGAGTTTCTAAACAAGTTTTTGGTGGTCTTTGTAGACGATATTCTGGTTTTCTCTAAAAATGAAGAAGAGCATGCCCTACATCTTAGGGAAGTCTTAGAGACCCTACGAGCGCATCGGCTAAAAGCTAAGTTCTCCAAGTGCCTTTTTGGAGAAAAGAAGTGAGGTTCTTAGGACACGTGGTCTCTAAGGAAGGGATAGCTATGGATCCCGCCAAGGTGGTGGCAATCCAAGATTGGAAAACTCCTAAGAACGCAACAAAAGTAAGAAGCTTTTTAGGGGTGGCTGGCTATTATTGGAAGTTCATTAAGGACTTCGCGAAGATATCAGCCCTTCTCACTCGATTAACGAAGAAGAAATTGACTTTTACTTGGGACTTTGACTGTGACGATGCTTTCCAACGTCTGAAGAGGGCTTTGACGACAGTTCCAGTTTTAGTTTTGCCAGACGGGAGTAAGACATTCACTATATATACCGATGCTTGCGGGACAGGGCTTGGAGCAGTTTTATTGCAAGAGGGGAGGGTGATATGCTATGGTGGAAGACAGTTGAAAGCCCACGAGAAAAATTACCCTACCCACGACTTAGAGTTGGCGGCCAGAGTTTTCGCGCTTAATTCATGGCGTCATTATTTGCTTGGCGAGAGGTTTGAGTTGTATACAGACCATACATCGCTAAAGTACTTATTCTCTCAGAAGGACCGAAACTTGAGGCAACAAGGATGGATGGAGTTTATAGCATCCTACGATTTTGAGATTGCATATACCTCTGGAAAGCGTAACGTTGTAGCCAATGCCTTAAGTAGAAAGAAGTTAACTTTAAGTTCTTTGTTTGTAGAGAGGCAGAGTGTGGAGTATATATTTTCCTTTGACTTCAGACCCTCTATCGATTATGTACTCAAATTATTGGCATCGTTAGAGGTGCAACCTACACTTTTGGGTCGAGTTGGAGAGGCACAACGAAATGACCCACAGTTGGTTGAGATAGTAGGCAATCTTATAGGAGGGGAGTCCTCGAGTCATCTTGATAGATATGCTACAGATAAGAGAGGTTGGCTACGTAGAGATAGAAGACTTTGTGTACCACAAGACGAGAGTTTGAAGAAGGCAATTCTTGAAGACTCACATCGCTCTAAGATGACCATACATCCCGATGGTAATAAGATGTATAGGGATATGAAGCGAGTTTCTTTTGGGCCAGAATGAAGAAGGACGTGGCTGAGTTCGTTGCTAGATGCTTAGTGTGCCAACAGGTCAAGGCGGAGCAAAAGAAGCCTGGAGGTTTGCTCCATCCCTTAGAGATTCCGCTTTGGAAACGGGAAAACGTTTCCATGGGTTTCGTAGATGGGTTACCAAGATCAAGGAAGGGTAATACAGGGATTTGGGTAATTGTAGACAGACTTACCAAAAGTGCCCATTTTATTCCCGTTAAAAGTAGAAGGACCGCCACATGGTTAGCATCTATTTACTTTCAGAGATAGTTCGTTTGCACGGCATATCCTCTAGCATTGTGAGCGATAAAGATCCCATTTTCACAAGCGAATTTTAGAAAAGCTTACAAGAGGCGGTTGGAACACAATTATGCTTAAGTACTGCTTATCACCCTCAGACGGACGGCGGAACCAAAAGAGTAAATCGAGTTCTAGAAGACCTTCTGAGACTATGCATCCTATACTTTGGAGGAACATGGGAAGACCACCTTCCACTAGTGGAGTTTGCCTATAATAATAGTTTTCAGGCTAGCATTGGCATGGCACCTTTTGAGGCTCTTTATGGACGACCGTGTCGATCACCTACATGTTGGTGGGAATCCACTTATAAGGTTTTGCTTGGACCCAACATGATTAGGGAGACTTTGGAGACGATAGACCTGATTCGATGGCGAATGAAGACGACGTAGGACCGACAGAAGTCATATGCTGATAGGAGACGAACCGATCTTGAATTCAATATTGGGGATATGGTTTTTGTTAAGGTGTCACCGTTAAGAAACGTAGTCCGTTTTGAATTAGTAGGGAAGTTTGCACCGAGATTCGTAGGACCCTTTCCAATTATGGAGAGGATTGGACAGATGGCGTATAGAGTAAAGTTGCCAGAGAAGCTCAGCGGAGTTCATGGCGTATTTCACGTTTCGCATTTGCATAAGTGTTTACATGATACGGTGGAAGTGATAGAGCCGAGCATGCTCGAAGAAGTGGAAGTAGAGCGCAATGCCACGATCAGACGAGCTTCTACATGCATTCTCGGATCGGAGGTCAAAAAGCTTTGCAACAAAGAGGTTAAGTTGGTCAAAGTGCAATGGGGAGATGATCAAAGAGACGCGACTTGGGACACGGAAGACAAAATGCATATGTTGTACCCTTTCCTTTTTGAGGGTATGTTTTAATTTCTACTTTTTCTACCGCATGGTTGACACTTGTCCTATCTTTTAGTATTATCTTTGCGATGACATCTTCGATCTTTAGTTAGGAAGAACCCTATGGTTGCAAACATGTGTTTGAGACATGTTATGTTTGGTGGATATAAATGGATGCAAGTGGTTGCTCATGGTTGCTCGTGGATGCATGTACACACACATTAGGCACTAGATCAGCTCAATCACCTTCAAGTTGTATATAAATGTGTGTGCATATCTAAATTAGTGGATGTATAATGGTTGAGTTATCATATGGATGCTGCATTTTGATGAATGGTTGTGCGCACATGTAGAAATAATATGTATCGATAGGATTCTTTCGCATACATGATGGATGCATGACACTATCATGATTTGTATTAAGGAGGTCAACTGAATCAGTGGACTGTCTGATCTTTGCATTAGATAAGGAACATATACACACATTTTTGCATAAGTTCATATAGCATTAGAAATTTCTTTAAGGACAATGGAAGCTTGTGGATAATGGTTCAGTAGATGAATGATTGGTTGGTAGGATACATTCTTCTTAACATAGATATTTCGGGGACGAAATCCTTTAAGGAGGGGAGAATGTAACACCCCGTAATTTTATAACATTAAAATTCACAAATTGAAGTATACTTAATTGTTAGAAGAAGAATTAAGTGAAATGGTTTGCGCTATTATGTTCGTCTCAAAATTTTGGATCAAGATAGACATTTGGTTTGCATAAAACGGATAACTTATGAAGAAGTTATTAAGCCTTGAAGTCTGTATGCATATGAGAGAAATATATATATAGATATATATATATAAAAATATTCAAAAAAAAGTTCAAAGCAGTGAATCGGGAGGGGGAATAGCCGAACCACACCATTTTTGGAGTCGACCCAAGCTCAGCTGGGTCGATCCAGGGTGTTTGGCTGTCAACCCGTGGCTCGATTTGCCCTAAGGGCTGATGTGGCATCTGAGTGGTCCTGATGGTTCTGGTTATCCCTAGATTAATCCGATGGCTCTTATTAAATTAAACATCTATAAAACCACTCCTAAACCCCTAACCCTAATCACATTAATTCATAACAAGAGCCTCCATACCGTCAATGGAGAACCTAGAGTAGCCGTCATACACTTTCAACCCTAAAGCAAGATTGAAGCTTGAATCAAAATCAAATCAAATCTAAATAACGATTAGTCTACATCAAAGGCAAGCAATTCAGTTTCAGAATACAGCTCCCAGTAAGACAAGACTATCTTTTTAATTGTGAGTATGATAGCTTTCACAAAATAACTAATTAATTTAATTATGATAAGATATAATTGGGATTATGAGAATAAGATTTTGAATCATGTGATGTAAATTATATGTATGTTTGTGGTGTTGAATCATATGTTAGTCTTATGCAAGTTGGATCATATGTTAGTTCTTATGTGAATCTTATGCAAGTTGAATCATATATCTTATACAAGTTTGTGATGATTGGATCATATATTCATGTATGAATCTTATGCAAGTTTGGGTTGTTAAAATATATGTGAGACATGTATATGCATATGCTAGTTTATGTGACATTAACCTTTATGTCTAGATCCATATGCAAGTTTACATCTTTATGTTTAGACCCATATGCAAGTTTACATCTTTATGTTTAGATCTATATGCAAATTTACATCTTTATGTTTAGATCCATATGCAAGTTCACACCTTTATGTTTGAATCTATAGCAGTACATAGTTATACAAGTTTATGCCCATTACCTGTGCTAGTTTTGTGTCCTGCTAGTTTGAATGAAATTCATATGCAAGTTATTGGCTATGTAATCTTATGTCATGATCCTTAGATCTATTTTATGTGTTATGTGATGTTGTTTTTCTTTTTATAAGTTAGACTATTTGCGAGTCTAACATATGTCATATGAAAACGTACTAATAGCGTGGGGATGATAGGATAATATTGAATATACATAAATTGTGAATTGGAATAAAATGGCCTTAAAAGGCATATAATTAATTTGAGACATTAATTGGCATAATTGGTATTTACGGACATAATTTTAAGAGACAACTATGGACATAAATAAATTTGGAAATTATTGACAAATTTGAATAGGGATATTAATCCAACATGGGGTTAAATAAAGATGTGTAATAATTAACCGCTTAAGACACAAGGTTAGACTCTTTTGTGGTGTAAGACTGCTCGTGTAACACCCCACCTCCGTTAAGGTCACTCACAAAGGGAATGCCTTAACCTTGGTGGAGCATTTTAGTAAACAGAACAGAAACTTACAAGACAGATAAAATAGTACTTGAAAATTTTATAACTTTATTTCAACGGAAACCGAAATAAACTTGGTTACATCCTTTTAGATCACATTATCAAAATTCAAGTACAAAATATCAGTCTTGTACAAAAGCCTTCAGAGTGCAGTTTAAAATCATAATCCCCATAGAACGGAAGCTATACAGAGCCAAGCCATACTTTAAGCACTTCAAGCAGAAGAAATCTGGATCAAGCTAAAGTATTCCCTCCTTGGATAACCTGGGGGGAATGGAAGAAAGGAGGCAAAACAAAAAGGGTCAGACAAAAAGTCTGGCAAGTCCAGTGATTTTCAGTTATGAACAGATAATAATAACATGACATGAAAATAAAACTGGATGAGAGGTAACTGTAACAGGTGTAATAGATATAATAGAAGAACAGAATGATATAATCTATTGTTTTACACTTCTCTGTACTAATACTAGTATAACAGAATTAGGTGTCACCCTAATGTCTAAACTGAAACTGAAACGGGTACAGAATAATTTAACAGAAACATAATGCTAATAATGGGCCTTTACTACCCGATCAAAAACAGACAGAAGCAGAAACAGATTAATCCCTACGGAAACAGAATGTAGAATTAGGTGTACACTAGTAATGGGCCTTTACCACCCAAATAGACGGTACCACGCAGAAACAGACAGGTGTTACCACCCAACAGAAACAGACGGTACCAACAGAAATAGACATAACTAAGTGTACCCTAAAACCCTACCCCAAGCGATCGGCTCCCTAATACATAAATATCCTGTGTCGGCCCCACAATAGGGTGTATCACTCCCTAAAGTGACAACCAATTGGCACAGACCTATTTACATATGTCACGGCGTCTTACATCCTCAGAGGCCGACCGGGATCCATGCACGCACATGACCCGGTTGGAACGCACCATCAACACCCCTCGCCATTATCAGAATGAACCGCTTATAATTAGTTCAGTAAGCGTGCCGGGACTCTACTTACTGTTGGGTCAAAGTTTTGATACCAGATTGGGTTACTGACTAATATGGGTCCCAAACAACAGATGACACAAGTAATTCCCCTCCTAACCTTGTGTCCCCAGACTAGCTTAACTTGTCAACAAGTTTTAGACATACAAAATTTAGATTAACTAGTTCACAGATCAGACAATCAAGTTAACAGGTTTTCAGACTAACGGATCAGATGTTCGGATTAATAGGCTTACAGATTAACTAGTTACAGATTAACAGACTTACAGATTAACTGGTCACAAATTATCTAACTTTGTATTGGGCCTACGGATTCACGAAACGGGTTAATCAGATTCATTGGTCCAATTGGTTTAGCCTTACCCAACACGTTTTAGACATCATAATTATCTCAGATTTTCATTAATTAAATATTAATGCCCAAACCTCTCACAATAGACTGACAATTTGCGGCTACTGGTTAGGCCGGTTGGTTCCGGGCAGGTTTCTGTCGCAAACTGAGTCTAACCTCGGGTTTCAAGCAAGTTATGACTAACTTCTCACATTAGAACCTATTGTTTGCGACTACTGGAATATGCCGGGTGGTTCCGGACAGAATTACGCCGCAAACTCATTCTAACCTCGAGTTAGCCATGTTTATCTTTGCGGCCAATTAATTAATGATTCACCATTTATACCCACGCCTAATATACATGTCAATTATTCATAACTATAGCCAATTCAGATTATGTCAATAGCAGACTAATTATATCAACTCAACAGATATTGTAGATAACATATTTTTCAGATTAGGCGACTTAACGGATTTAGCAGATTAAGCAAACTAGCAGATCTAGCATTTTCAACAGACTTAGCAGATGACAGATTTGGCAGATGAACAAATCTAGCAGACTAGGCAGTAGAGCAGAACTAGCAGATTAGGCAATATAACAGAACTAGCAGATTAAGCAATATAGCAGAACCACCAGATTAGGCAAATATAACAGATTTAATCATTCCTTAAAGTTTCACAAACATATCTTGCCTAATTTTAAATTTGGCCTAAGCATGCCTAAATAATTGTCATGATTCACACTATGATCATATACCAAATATAACCATCGATTACTATGCATGTCATATATCCCAAAGATCCCTTACTTAGTTGTTTATTTACATTTAATAGATGTCCTATCTTAATGTAAATCTTTATACCTAAGCCATATTTTCTTTGTCTCATGTCATATGTTAACATGCCATGGTTCCTCTTCTTCCAATTCACAGAATATGCATAGATCTAAATCTAGTTTACAACCCATGTCCTTTTTCTAAAATCAGTCTCAGATTAACCATGTCCAATTATTCCACATTCCTTATTTGTCCCAAACATTTTAGCGTTCGTGCGTTAATCTCTTAGGAGATTGGCGCAGGCTCGTAGTAGCCTGGCTATAGAACAGAAAGAAGAAGAGATACATAATAAAATAGATCAGAATAGAACATACACAATCTCAAATTCAGATTTACAATCATGTCACAATTATGATTAAAGTTTATATTGAAAAATAACTGCACTTGCCTTGGTTGGATTAAAGAAAGAACTTTAATTGTTGTAGAATCGTTGCAAAAGCTTTGATCTCTAATTTGAATTGAGTTGCTTAGGTTGATGTTGATTAGCTTCTAGTTTTGATTCCAGCAGAGTAGCAACGCCATTTTTATTTTTATTTAGAACAGAGGCAGAGAAGTAGAATAGAATTGTGTGTGGGGAAGGCTAGGTCTTAGGTTGTTTTTATAGGTGTAGCAATTCATTTCAGCCATCGGATTAACCATAAAACCAATCCGGACCATCAAAAATCGTCCCTAGGCTTCAAAAACGTGTTCTAGATCGAAACAGGCCGACCAGGTCGACCTATAGGGGGGAGGTCGACACTATAGTCGAACCCCATGGGGGCGGTCGACTCCCAGGTCAACCCCCTGGTCGACCTGGCCCCCAGGTCGACCCCCAGGTCGACCTGCCTAGTTCTGTGCTGACCGAAACCTTCTGAATCTTCCACAGGCCATAACTTCTTCATCCGGACTCTAATTTTCGAAAACTCGGACTCTATTTCATGTAAAATTTCGAGAGGAACGCAACGGTGATGTCCATTTTATCTAATTCCTGATTCTTAAATTAATTATCCTCATTTTACTATCTTTTCCGTTACACACACCGTTATCGAACTAATTTTTCTTCTCTTTCATGTATTAATTAATTCTTCTTATGCATCACCATTATTTACCTATCATAATCATATTTTCATATATTTTATTTCATTTTTAATTATACTTAAAAATGCGGGGTGTTACATTCTCCCCTCCTTAAAGGATTTCGTCGTCGAAATCTTCATGTTAATAAGAATGTGTCCTACCATCCAGTCATCCATCTACTCAATCACCAATCACAAGCATTCATTGTCCTTAAGAGATTTCTAATGCTGTATGAACATATGCAAGAAGTGTGTGTATATGTTCCTTGTCTAATGCAAAGATCAGGCGGTCCACTGATTCAGTTGACCTCCTTAATGCGAATTATGCCAGTGCCATGAGTCCAACATGTATGCAATTTTCCTACTCGATACATATCATTTCTATATGAGTGCACAACCATTCAGTCATATGCAACATCCATGTGCTGAGTCAATCATTTTGCATCCACAAAAATTAAAAATGCTCACACATCCATATGCAGTATGAGAGTGTTTTCGAGCCGATCTAGTGCCTAGTGTGTGTATATGCATCCACGGGCAACCACTAGCAACCACTTGCATCCACTTGCAACCATCAAACATAACATGTATCAAACACATGTTTACACCCATTAGTTTCTACCTAAAGTTCGAAGATTCGATCGATTGGATACAGTCGAATGATGGAAGCGAGTACAAATAGAACAAAAACTTGGTTCCCATTAGGCATGGATCCTAAGTATCGGCCCCGAAGACCGAAACCAACATCAAATTGACACCCAGAGGATTACCCTCTTTAGACAATGTCAAAACTGGAAATCTTATCATAAGTATTCAGATATTTACAGACTACTGGTACAGATCAGGTTCCCTAATGGCTCTTAGGAAGTTAAGCATGATAAAATCATACCCCACGAAAACTCAGAATGTATGCGTCATACTTAACGCCTAACACAGATATCCCTCAAACCCCAATCTCAAACAGATGAGCCATTACCCTTATGGGTCTGAGTCTATAGCGGAATTCAAAAATAATACTAGTATTAAAGTGCAGAGTATCGATTACAAAATCAAAATACCAGAATCAGAAAAAGTCTTAACTCCATAATCAGATAAAGAAATTAAACCTACTATAGAAATTTTCCTATTTCTATCCTAGCCACTAGCCTCAAGAGTGTTCGCATGCCCTCCTTGCCCTCGTCTCTTCGGGCAGTCCCTAGTGAAGTGTCCCATCTCTCCACAGTTGAAGCAAGTGCCTTTCCTTTTTCTGCAACCCTTGTTCAGATGAGTCGAGCTCCCACAAGTAAAGCACTTTTTCCCCTTCTTATCTTCAGACTTCTCATCCTTCTTTTGTGTTTCCTTTTTGGGCCATGCTTTCTTATTCTGTGGTTCTTCCTTCTTTGTCTCTTTCGGGCCCTTGTCTTCCTCGTGCAGTAATGCCATGTCCACCAATTTCTCGTAAGTCGCTCCCATGGGTACATGGGTCATAGCTAGGTTGTGCTGTGGCTCGTTCAATCCTTTAACAAAGCGAAGAGCCTTTTTATGCTGAGTGTTGACTAAATCCAATCTGAACCTAGCTAGTTGGTTGAACTGGTTGACATATTCCTTGACCGTCATACTTCCTTGCTTAAGAGATAAGAACTTTTCCAGTTGTAAACTTCGTTCAGCTTGCGAGAGGAATTTTGTCTCAAACCTTGTTCTGAAATTCATCCATGTCTCAACTGGCCTCTCGGAGTTAGTGACTTCCCACCAGTAGGAAGCTTCGTCTTTGAGCAGCCATACCGCCAACTGTCCCTTCTGCCTATCGTCCACCTCGAAGATAACGAATAGATCCTCAGTTTCTTTTAGCCAGTTCCTCGCTTCTACGAACGATTCAATTCCCTTGAAATCCTTCCCACCCATGGCCCTAAAATATCTACAGATCTTTGAAAAAGCAATTGCACGAGGAGGGGCCGGAGGAGGAGGGGGATCATTTGCTGGACCTGCGGCGGCGGTCCTAGCCTCAAGATATTGACGAAACCAACCGGGTATATGAACACCCTCTGGTATCTCAGATGCTTCAGACATGCTGAAACGAAAAAAAAGGAAAGATTCAATACAAAAAGGACTGAAGGAAAGATATATGGCTCTTGGGGATATGTTTTTCAAAATAAGCTTTATTTTTGAAAATACTTCCTTTCAAAACCTTTTTGAAAATAGTTTTCCAAAAACTTTACCCAATCTGGTAACCTTCAGCTCTGATACCAAGTGTAACACCCCACCTCCGTTAAGGTCACTCACAAAGGGAATGCCTTAACCTTGGTGGAGCATTTTAGTAAACAGAACAGAAACTTACAAGACAGATAAAATAGTACTTGAAAAATTTATAACTTTATTTCAACGGAAACCGAAATAAACTTGGTTACATCCTTTTAGATCACATTATCAAAATTCAAGTACAAAATATCAGTCTTGTACAAAAGCCTTCAGAATGCATAGTTTAAAATCATAATCCCCATAGAACGGAAGCTATACAGAGCCAAGCCATACTTTAAGCACTTCAAGCAGAAGAAATCCAGATCAAGCTAAAGTGTTCCCTCCTTGGATAACCTTGGGGGAAACGGAAGAAAGGAGGCGAAACAACAAGTGTCAGACAAAAAGTCTGGCAAGTCCAGTGATTTTCAGTTATGAACAGATAATAATAACATGACATGAAAATAAAACTGGATGAGAGATAACTGTAACAGGTGTAACAGATATAATAGAAGAACAGAATGATATAAGCTATTGTTTTACACTTCTCTGTACTAATACTAGTATAACAGAATTAGGTGTCACCCTAATGTCTAAACTGAAATAGAAACGGGTACAGAATAATTTAACAGAAACAGAAAGCTAATAATGGGCCTTTACTACCCGATCAGAAACAGACAGAAGCAGAAACAGATTAATCCCTATGGAAACAGAATGTAGAATTAGGTGTACACTAGTAATCGGCCTTTACCACCCGAATAGACGGTACCACGCAGAAACAGACAGGTGTTACCACCCAACAGAAACAGATGGTACCAACAGAAACAGACAGAACTAAGTGTACCCTAAAACCCTACCCCAAGCGATCGGCTCCTTAATACATAAATATCCTGTGTCAGCCCCACAGTAGGGTGTATCACTCCCTAAAGTGACAACCAATTGGCACAGACCTATTTAAAGATGTCACGACATCTTACATCCTCAGAGGCCGACCGGGATCCATGCACGCACATGACCCGGTTGGAACGCACCATCAACACCCCTCGCCATTATCGGAATGAACCGCTTATAATTAGTTCCGTAAGCGTGCTCGGACCCTACTTACTGTTGGGTCAAAGTTTTGATACCAGAAAGGGTTACTGACTAATATGGGTCCCAAACAACAGATGACACAAGTAATTCCCTTCCCAACCTCGTATTACCAAACTAGCTTAACTTGTCTACAAGTTTTAGACATACAAAATTTAGATTAACTAGTTCATAGATCAGACAATCAAGTTAACAGGTTTTCAGACTAACGGATCAGATTTTTGGATTAACAGGCTTACAGATTAACTGGTTACAGATTAACAGACTTACAGATTAACTGGTTACAGATTATCTAACTTTGTATTGGGCCTACGGATTCACGAAACGGGTTTATCAGATTCATTGGCCCAATTTGTTTAGCCTTACCCAACACATTTTAGACATCATAATTATCTCAGATTTTCATTAATTAAATATTAATGCCCAAACCTCTCACATTAGACTGACAGTTTACGGCTACTGGTTTGGCCGGTTGGTTCCGGGCAGGTTTCTGTCGCAAACTGAGTCTAACCTCGGGTTTCAAGCACGTTGTGACTAACTTCTCACATTAGAACCTATTGTTTGCGACTACTGGAATATGCCGGGCGGTTTCGGGCAGAATTACGCCGCAAACTCATTCTAACCTCGAGTTAGCCATGTTTATCTTTGCAGCCAATTAATTAATGATTCACCATTTATACCCACGCCTAATATACATGTCAATTATTCATAACTATAGCCAATTCAGATTATGTCAATAGCGGACTAATTAAATCAAATCAACAGATATTGCAGATAACAGATTTTTCAGATTACGCGACTTAACAGATTTAGCAGATTAAGCAAATTAGCAGATCTAGCATTTTCAACAGACTTAGCAGATAACAGATTTGGCAGATGAACAAATCTAGCAGACTAGGCAGTAGAGCAGAACTAGCAGATTAGGCAATATAACAGAACTAGCAGATTAAGCAATATAGCAGAACCACCAGATTAGGCAAATATAACAGATTTAATCATTCCTTAAAGTTTCACAAACATATCTTGCCTAATTTTAAATTTGGCCTATGCATGCCTAAATAATTGTCATGATTCACCCTATGATCATATACCAAATATAACCATCGATTACTATGCATGTCATATATCCCAAAGATCCCTTACTTAGGTGTTTATTTACATTTAATAGATGTCCTATCTTAATGTAAATCTTTATACCTAAGCCATATTTTCTTTGTCTCAAGTTATATGTTAACATACCATGGTTCCTCTTCTTCCAATTCACAGAATATGCATAGATCTAAATCTAGTTTACAACCTATGTCCTTTTTCTTAAATCAGTCTCAGATTAACCATGTCCAATTATTCCACATTCATTATTTGTCCCAAACATTTTAGCGTTCGTGCGTTAATCTCTTAGGAGATTGGCGTAGGCTCGTAGTAGCCTGGCTATAGAACAGAAAGAAGAAGAGATACAGAATAAAATAGATCAGAACAGAACATACACAATCTCAAATTCAGATTTACGATCATGTCACAATTATGATTAAAGTTTACATCGGAAAATAACTGCACTTGCCTTGGTTGGATTAAAGAAAGAACTTTAATTGTTGTAGAATCATTGCAGAAGCTTTAATCTCTAATTTGAATTGAGTTGCTTAGGTTGATGTTGATTAGCTTCTAGTTTTAATTCCAGCAGACTAGCGACACCATTTTTATTTTTATGTAGAACAGAGACAGAGAAGTAGAATAGAATTGTGTGTAGGGAAGGCTAGGTCTTAGGTTGTTTTCATATGTGTAGCAATTCATTTCAGCCATCAGATTAACCCTAAAACCAATCCGGACCATCAAAAATCGTCCCTGGGCTTCAAAAACGTGTTCTGGACAGAAACAGGCCGACCAGGTCGACTTGTAGAGGGGGAGGTCGACACTATAGTCGACCCCCATGGGGGAGGTCGACTCCCAGGTCGACCCCCTCGTCGACCTGGCCCCCAGGTCGACCTGCCCAGTTCTGTGCTGACCGAAACCTTCTGAATCTTCCACAGGCCATAACTTCTTCATCCGGACTCCGATTTTTGAAAACTCGGACTCTATTTCATGTAAAATTTCGAGAGGAACGCAATGTTGATGTCCATTTTACCTAATTCCTGATTCTTAAATTAATTATCCTCATTTTACTATCTTTTCTGTTACACACACCGTTATCGAACTAATTTTTCTTCTCTTTCATGTATTAATTAATTCTTCTTATGCATCACCAATAATTACCTATCATAAGCATATTTTCATATATTTTATTTCATTTTTAATTATACTTAAAAATGCGGCGTGTTATAGCTTGGACCCGCCCGACAAATCCAGCAGCCACAAATGCCAGTCTAATGTGAGAGGTTAAAGGCACGAATTAAATGCGTAACAGTTGTAAAGACACGAGGTTAGGCTCGTTTGCGGTATAAGACTGCCCAGACCCGCCCGGCAAATCCAGAAACCACAAATGTCAGCCTAATGTGGGAGGTCTTTACAAGGTTACGGTTTAATGAATTAAGTAATACTTAACCATATAAATATGTGGTGGGACATGGGGGGTTAAGTGGGTGCCTTGGGTGGCATGTGAAATTAAGTGGGTGTCTTGGATGGCATGTGAAATACGATTAGATGCACTTAACCAAGATTGAAACATGTAAGAAGACATGAAAAGAATGAGGTTAAGTGGGGAAACCTTAGTGGGGATCAAGCATAGGTGGAAGGCTTGTGTCAAGCATGGGGGACCTTTCCAAACCAGTAAACCATTAAGTATCTTTGTGAGCTCGACCTAGGTCGAGGACGGGACACGCTTACTGGATTTGATTGTAAGAGGTCAAAACGGGTTAGCGGTGGCAATGCAAGTCCAACAGGGTCATGTGCGTGCGTGGGACAGAGCTGGTAAGTAAGACGTTGTTGCATCGTGTAGATATAAGTCGTTCATCTTTGGTGGTATCGGGTTGCCACTTTGGGGAGTGATACACCCCACTTTGGGACTAGAAGGGTATCTACGAGTTAGGGAGCTGATCGAATGGGAGTAGTGGGTACAAATAGTGGAGATAGGGGAAGACGACACCTATGAAGCCAGCTAGGGGTACACGAAACTATCATTATCATTATTAAGTTCTGTAGGCGGGATCAACTTTAGGGTGACTAGTGGTGGTGCAGATAGTAATTATCCTATAGTGATTAGGAACGAGCTGAACGCCAGAATATTCCTCTTATTTGCTTTGTCATGCCCACTTGTTTCATGATCATATCTTATCTTACCAGTTTATGCCTTATCCTAGTTACTTTAATAATTATATTGTTAAAGTTATTATACTTGCCAGACTTTATGTCTGAACCCCTTATCTTCGCCTCTCTTCTTCCTCCCCCCCCCCGGTTCTCAGGGTGGGAACTAATACTAGTGGAGCTTGATCTCGGATCTCTTTCTCTCTATTTTGGAAGTATTTGGATTGCTGAAAGTAAAGTTAAGCTCATCTCTTTTATCGCTACTTGTGTTGGGGTTTATGCTTTTTATTTTATGTAATCTGAAATAATTTATCAAGATGGATATTAAGTGTACTTGATTTATGAAGTTGTTGTAATCAAACTATTTCTCCGCTACAATAAAAGTTGTTTTAATTTTTTCAAGTAACATTATTTATATCTGCCTTGTTATATTCTATTCTATACACTAAATACGCTCCATGGAAGTTAATGCATTCCCTTTGTAAGTGACATTAATGGACGTGAGGTGTTACAACATCGCTCAACCAAGGAACATCATGACTTTGACATTAGTCAAGCAAAGAAAAGGTGAGAATCTCTGCAAATTTCTTGAGCGTTTCAATGCGGCGGTAGCCTCTATTGACAGGCCGGATCCGTCCATAGTCTTAATGGTCGCCGTCTCCGGCATTCTCGTCAATACAAACTTCAAGATCTCGTTGCGACAAGGCCTGCCAAAGGGACCTCGCTGAATTCTACTTTGAGGTCGAAAGTTTTCTTTAGGAGGAGGGCTCCCACGAATAAAAGCCTGTGTAGTGAGCAACCTCAATAGCAGATTCATGGTCATCTACGTTCGACAAAGGCAAAGGTAAATCTTAGGACAACCAAAACTCATGGCCTCGCTTCGAGCCAAAGTTCCCAGCTTACACCGGGCTCACTCACGGCCTAGAAAGAATTTATCAGGACATACATGAAATTGAGCCTTTTCAGAAGCCTTCCAAGAGAGACCCGACTCCGTAGTAGGCAAGCTCTGAGAAGTACTGCTTATTCCATGAGCTGCGAAGCCACGACACCGAACACTGAAGGAAGTTCCACAATCTTGTTGAATCCCGCATCGGGCAGGGCGAACTATAGCAGTATGTCCTGAACCCAGCAACAGCTGCACCACTTGCTCTGCCCCTTGCAACATCCTAGGATAGGGGTAGAACGGGTCTTCTCCAGGGCTTCATCATCAATTTATCTCGCTCAACATATCTCCTTGGCTCTCGGACTCTGGTATGTTACTTATGTTTGTTTTTGTAGGCGACTTCTTGCACTTTTTTGCTTTTCTTGCATGTAATCAAAGCAGCAAAGTCAGCGCACATGCACGGAACTGGCTTGTGGTGTCCAGTCATGTTCGAGGTTGGATTAACGACCATTGTACTTTCATGACATTAATAAAGATCGTCTTTGGGCTACAGCCCTACACTAGATCCTCCAGTATAAATATAGGGCTCAGGCTCCACACTTGATCTGTCTAGTATAATCATAGGGCTCTGGCTCCTCATTGGATCCGTCCAGTATAAACATAGGGTTGTGGTTCCACACTGGATCCGTCCTATATAAATATAGGTCTCCAGCTTCACACTAGATCTGTCCAGTATAAACATAAGACTCCGGTCTCCCCGGCACTGGATCCGCGACTACCCCTAAAGATCAGGCCTATTGGGTGTTAGGATTCCTTGCATAAGTTTGTCAAACAAAAGAACTACCCGACTTGGACCGCCAAGCAGGAGAGTTCCTTATTGAAACCCTCTTATGACAGCAACCTTAACAACCTAGCCCTTCATACACATTACATTACATAACTTGGTCCTTTAAGTGCAAAATCCTCTTTTGCAGGTACATACTTGTTCTGGAAAAGCTCATCAATCCCATGGCTTCTTATTTTCTAGATATCAAGCATCCCGGACTCGACAGTCCATCCTAAATACGATTGTCAGCTTTCATTTTTGTTATGATCCCAGCGTTCGTAGGCTTTCTATTCTACTAATACGATCCCAACGATCATCGAATTGCCATTCTAATACAACCTCAGTAGTCATTGGACAACTATTATTACAAACTCAATGATCATCAGTTTCTACTCTATTACGATCTCAGTGATCATCAGCTTCCATCGTATTTTAAATCTTCTAGTTTCTGGGTTAATATATAACACGATCCAGTGTGATCGTGGATCTTTGATTTTCTGGTTACCGAAGATCGCTTCGGACTTCTCCTAACTTTTATTTTCTGAATTTCTCACAAAACTCATCTTCCACCTATTAAGCAAGACATGTTTTTGGGGGCAAATATTGACATGCTTTTTGGTCGAAGCTATCATATATCAATAACATCGTCAGTGCAAATGCAAAGCGATTTGGTTGAAGTCGCGACATAAGCATAAAAATGGTCTGAAATGCCTTTTATATGACCTCATTTGGGCCTAAAAGCATGAAAGTATAGTTCCTCGCACAGTAACTCCTATAGCCCTCTGAGTTAGCTTCAGGTACAAATTCCGTTTGGCCTAAACAACCTTACGGTTTGAAAGTTACACCCGTTTTCGTGAGCGTGTGCAGAAATGTCTTCACGGTCTTTTTAGAACCGAGAGAAGTCGTGCGCGCATAGGCCCCACAGCTCCTCAAAATAGTCAGCTCTGTATATATTTCAAATTCCCTATTTCAGGGATTCTTCAGGGATTTCGATTCCCCCGTTTTAGGGATTTCGAATCACCCGTTTCAAGGATTCTTTAGGGATTTCGAATCCTTATTTCGGAGCTTTCGAATTCCCTATTTCTGGGAATTTGAATCCCCTGTTTCGGGGATTCTTCAAGGATTTCGAATCCCTTGTTTCGGGGACTTCGAATCCCTCTATCATTGAAATTTCGAGTCCTTCCTTCACACACTTAGGGGGAAGCAAAATTTTAGGTGCTGGCATCCAGGGATTCGAAATTCTGATGTGTGATCCCCAAATCTCACCTACTCTTATCTAACCTACTACCTATAAATAACCCCAAGCTTTGCACTCAAAAGGGTTGGACTCTCTTTGCATTTTTTGATCTCTTGAATCTCTTAAGAATTATTAATGGCTTCCAAGATCTTCTCCATGACTAGTGGACATAGCACGGACCATTAAAACATTGCATACACTTTTTCCATCAAATTTTGGAAATCTACGCTTTTGGGTTATTTTGGACATTCTTGAATTTCTTCGACATTATTGACCAAGTCAACACTCTTTTCACACAACAAAGAAGACGAAGGGCATTTTAGTCAAAGTTCAGAATTAACGATCATTTTGTTATTCTATCGCAATGCTTTGTACTCAAATACTATCTGAACTTGCACAACTTTTTTAATCGACAAATATACAATGAATGGTTATTATAAAGTGGATGTAGGCATGTGCTAAATAAAGTGACAAATCCTCACGCCAACAATTATATTAATAAATAATATTGAATGATTTCCTTAGTTTGAGGATTGCTCTTTAATTAGAAAAATCATATAATAGTTAAATTATATTTGATGCACAGTATATTTATTTTATCAAGTCAAAAAGAACTCTGAGTAAGCGCATATGTCAACCACAAAATTTAACGACTCAAATCCAAAGGATAGTAGATATGGATGACTAAATTTTCAAATGAAATAGTAGCATAAGAGAAAATACCTCCTGCCAACTAGATCCATCATTTTCTTAAAAACATCTACAAACTTGAAACTCTCTTTAGTTTGCCTGGATATTCTAACATCTACTAGAAATAAGATGTATAATTTATGCATCATTAGTTATATTCATGGAAACCGTGTAACTTTGTGTTAAATTCCCCAATGAAGTACATTAACTTTACACAAAACATATAGGTATTGTAGCATTTCTGACATATTATTCAACAGGTATAAGAAATGTGTTTAACAGTAAACAAAAAAGCTGATTTGAAATCATAAAGGGTTGAAAGCTTGAGAGTAAGTACTTCTAAAAATTGAAAAATATACAATGAATGGGTACAAAATGAATAATACAACAGTGCACAAGGTACCAAACAGTGTAGAGAAACTTATGGGCGAAATACAAGAAATTCGAATGGTTTGAAAATTGAACAATCAGGATTATCTGGAATTTAGCATGTGATAAAATTGGTAAGTGTTTCACATTTGATGAATAATGTTTCTAGGATTTACATGAGTCAAATTTGGCAATTATTCGATTCAGCATATAAGGCAAGAAATACGCAATCAATTATGGGTAGAAAAACAATCGAACTGTTTCAAGAAATCATTCAAGAGATTCACTCAAGATTTCATTAGCAATATCTGAGACCAATTTTTGGAAAGATATCAATTTTGCAATTCTAAATTACTTCCAGAAATCACAATGAATAATTCTGGCAAGATTGAATTTCACGTGTTCAAAATCATTCCAAAATTCAATCGCATAGTCACGACAATCAATCAAGCAAATTAATAACGCAAGAAATCCGTTCAATGCCTTGGAAACAAAGGGGTAAACACACTCAACAAATAAGACAATTCCTTTCATGAAATCAGAGAATGAATTCAAGGGTTTTCTATACCCTATATAAGCACCGTTTTGATTACCAACTTAAAATCATCGAAACAACAAGCAACAAAATCGAGAGCAAGAATTATATCAAATCAAGTATACTCACATGTTTCGATCGCGGAGCATAGCCTAAATTAATCGATCAAGAACATCAACTTTTGAAGTTCATCAAAGAACAATTTCAAAAAAGCAATCGAAGTCGTGATTTGGGGATTTGACAAAACCCCTAATTTTAGGGTCAACCGTTGAAGAAGAAAGATGGAACCCAATAGTTATTGAGTCAAACAAAGAAAAAGAGTCGGTCATTCATATTTTAGTAAAGGATTTTTTAATTCGTTTTTATTTTAAGTTGTATTTTTTTGTAACCAATCTATTTTATTTTTTTATTTTTTCTGTGTAACTAGGGTTTACTAGCTATAGGATTTATAGTTAGGGTTTACGAGTTACGAGTTTGTGATTCGGGGAAAATCCGATCTTGGAGATAAATATCAATCCACCCTTTTCAGCGTAGGATTAGAGTAGTAGTAGTGTTTGTGAGTTTACAGGGTTTAGTAAGCGGGAGTCTGTTTTAATACCTAGTAGAATTCTTGTGAAATGTAGCAGTACGCAGGGTTTTCGAAGTCAGGTAAAATTTGTGTCATTTACTTTTCACATTTATTTTCTCTGCTGAATTTTGTGATGTGAATTTTTAATATCTAGTAAAACTCCAATAAACCCTATTCAGCTCCCCGCTCTAGGGTTAATCTAGATCCAATAAATGGTATCAAAGCAGATATTTTTTTCATTAACTCTAGAGTCATGGATTCTAGTTGTCAATCCAGTGAGAGTCGGTCCAGTCGCTTTCCAACAATTTTTGATGTTATAGATTTTTTTTTTTAAATGGAAATTCAAAATAGAATCTTAATAAAATATGTTAATATTAAATGTTGTGATATTGTTATCAAAGGATATGAAGGGTAAATAGGAATGGTACTGGGTTTAATTCTCGTCCTACACATACTTTATATTCTTGTACTGATGATGATCAATATTGCCTTATCCCCCATTGTTTAACTTCACAGGAAATTTGGGAAACTCTCAAAACTTTTCATGGATGAAAAGAGAACAACTGCTCAAAACCCTAGAATGTCAACTTTGATCCAAATTTGTGCTAATAGGTCTTGCAAATGGAAATTCAGATGGATCAGACGAAAAATTTTTCATATGAAGATTTAGTTTATATGTGTACTAGTTTAGTTAAATATACTGATCATAAACTCCAATGGAAAAACAAATCTCTGAAATATAAAAATCATGAGTTGACTAGGAAAATTAATAAATTTTGGAATCAAATCATGAAATCGTCAAGAGGTATTCAAACTCTATTTGCGAAACTTGTTTGAATTTGAAAAACGATCTTGTTCATCAAACTAAAAATATTCAAAAGATTGAAAATGAAATTTTGATCCTAAAAGAGAACAAGATAGAGCTTATAAGTACAGACAATTTTTTGTAAAAAGAATCTGAAAATCTTAAGATGACACAAACTTCCAGATATGAAATTGCTGAGAAATATTTTTTTTTTTAGAAAACTGAGTCAATCTTGAATGATCCTGAAAAAGAGACTGAAAAATTCAAGAGATTTGAAAAACATCAATTTGAAAAAAAAATCAATTTGAATCTGAGATTTTTGAGTCCAAGACCAAAATCAAATTGCTTGAAGACAAAAACTTGGTTTTGAAACAAAATGATGCTGAAAAGAGAAAGATTAATATTAATCATTGTTCGATTTTGATGAAAGAGAATAGTGATCTTAAATCCAAAATTCAACGACTAGAATCAATTTTGGGTAAATTATCTAATGGGGAAAAATTGTTGAATATGTTGTTACAAAACCAAATTTGTATTGGAAATGAAAGCGGTCTTGGGTTCGAAAAACTTGATAAATTTGCACAAAAGTTGAATTCAAATGGTTTTAAAATTCCTTCAAATTACTTTGAAAAAATCGACTAGAAATTTGAACTTTAACAATTTCAAAGGATTTTTGAATCATAAACTAGATGTGACCTTGTTTAGTAATAAAGCATTTAAACAATCTTGGATCCCAAAGGAAATAAAACGATTTTGACTAAATTTAAACAGATTTGGATTCCTAAGGATACAAAGGAAAATTCAAATGGATTGTTGTACAAACAAATTTGGGTACCAAAACGTATGAACGAAACTGTGAGTGGTTATACAAATTTTGTTAGACCACTCGATCCCCTGAATGCTTAGGTACTAAAGGATGGATGGCTAAGGCTGTGGAAAAGAAAATTGAATTCAAATTGTTCTACATTATGGAATCATTCAAAATTCCTTAGCCAAGATTGTTGAGTTAAAGATTCGTTGGTCCACACTGATTTCAGGTATGATCTCTAAACTCATTTTTTGTTTATATTCCATGTTTATATTCTTCTTTTTATTCCTCCCCTTATCTTACATTTTATTCTTCTTTTATTCCTTCTTTCTGATTATTTTGATTCATTCTAACACCGCCATATCATTTGAAACTTTTTCTTATGCTTTTAAACTTCAAATTGCAATATTCTTGTTCCTTTAGAAATTTGCTTCATTTGTATAAAACTCTCAAGTTTTAATGACTTCTAGATCTTGAATTCCGATTTGTAAATATTTGCAATTGTTTTGAAGTTTGTTTCTCCTGAATTCCAAATAGTGCTGAAGCATTCTTATCATATCTTGAACATTGTTAATTTGAATTCTAAATTTTTTGAAGATCTGTAAAACAAATGAAATTTCACACATCTCTACTATTTTGAGTTTCTTCTAATTCATTTTGGCAAGACTTGAAAAACTACACTCATTATAGCAGACTACTATTTTTCAGTTGTGATAATTCCATTGGTTTTTGATTGGCTTTGTTATTATGAATTGAAAATCATTTGATATGCACTCTTGTGTTGCATCTTGAAATTCATTTTTAATTCATGATCTTTTGGCTTGGATATTTTATTATTTTGAAATCATTTGAAGCATTTAATATCTTGAATCTCACATACTTCTTCGATTTGAAATTGATAATTTTGTGTGATCAATTCATTGAATCCTGAAATTTACACATCTCTTGAAGTGATTTCAAATTAACTACTTTAATCATTGGATCATGATCTATCCCTTGTACGTATAAGAACTATTACAAAAAGTTTTCTTGTGATTCTTGTTCTGAAACTAAAAGTTTGCTGCTTTGATAAAAGGGATTGTCTTGTAGATAGTCTTGATGACAGCCTGATTTGGTATCAAATGTTTTCTGTTGTTCGAGTTAAGTGTTGAAAATTCAGTGCTTAATTTTCATTGATTTCAATAGTCAATTAGGAGCTTTAAGTGGAATCAGGCTTAGAAGTCTTGTAATATTTCTCATACAACTGTTTGATGTCTTTGAAACTGCTTTTCTTCTTGTATAAATCCTTCATAATCCCTCTTGTAACTGATATTTTAAATTTTAAAATTATTTATCAATTATTTATTCAGAAATTGAAATCAATAACCAAATTGAACTGTATTTAGAATTCATCAAAATTATTACCAGATTTATGAGTTGTGACTATAGTATACTTCACAACAAGAGAAAATTTTATTTAAAATTTCTTGATGATTGGACCGTTTTTATAATATCTTTAAACTGGCGCTTACTTCACGATCATCTTCTTTTACAATCATAATTTTGTCATCCATCAAGATCTTATATTAATGTGGAGAATATATTTTTATAAATCATCTTAAATTTACAGTTTCAAAATTTTTGATGGAAATGTGACTATATTATTTTTCAGAAAAAGAGATAATTGAAAATTTTTAAAGATCCCAAAACAGTTGAGCATATTTCACAATATGATTAATTTAGAAATTTATTTCATAACCAACTTTGTACCTACCATATTTCTATCATCCATTTTGGTTTTGTGTACTGAGGAGATTTTTTTTTGTAATAAGTGTTTCTCTAATCTCATTTAAAAATCCAAGATATGGTTATGCGTGGGTAGTGTGCTCTTAATAAAAAAGGAAACAAAAGGAAAATAAATAAAAATTTATATGAAATCTTCTTTGATGTGTAAAAAACCAGTCTATCAATCCATTTTCAAATTTGAAATGTGTTAATATTTTATTGTGTATTATGATTTGTTGATTGATAGTCATTGGGTTTGAGATTATTTGATTTTGTCACTTGATTTGAATTTATAATTATAGTTCAAATCCATCACTGTTTTGTACTCATTTTTTAAAAAAAAAAAATAATTATTTGAAAAAATTGGAAATCATAAGTTTTAACCCTCTCTCCATTTTTATAAAATTCATCATAAATCCATCATTTTACAATGTGAAATTTTCCACTAGTTTAAGGAATATTATGATTTTTGTTTGATTGAATTAGATTAATGATGAACATTCTCTCTCTTAATCTGATTTTATATTTCTAGTCAATTTTTCATCACTATTTTAATTTCTCTGTATCCTTTTGATGATAACGAAAGGGGGAGAATGGTTAAGATTTTGATTATTGAGTGAATATTCCACAAATATTTTAATGTTGGAAATTCAATTCATTCATTCTTTTCACTCATATGCACATATTTAAGTGAAGTTATGTTGTAGGGGGAGCATACATATAGGGGGAGTTCTACACTTCACTATCAAACACATTTACTGTATTCAAAATCCTATAATATGTTTATCAACATCAAAAGGGGGAGATTGTTGTATATAACTAGGGTAGAGGAAAACGATAAAACCAAATGTTTTGGAGTTAAGGTTGAGTTTTAGTCTTAATTATTTTTGATGATATAACACATGGGAATAATGGTCATTAACTGTCCAGCAATTTGAACAAAAGAGTATTAAGTTATATGATAGTTAACTTATTTTTTTTTTAAACTCCCGATAAATAATAGTTGTAGTTAAAGACAAGATATGTATGGTAATAAATTAAAATACTTCGTGTAATATAAATAGGATCCTTAAGGACTTTACCTGACGTATTTAGCATCAAAGTACTAATTTTAGGGTAGGTATTATTTATTTCATTTCGGAATGTTTTAGTCACCCTGCACTAATTTGCAATCATGGTTGTGTGTAATGTGATAACTCTCATTTATGTGTGAAATTAATGACCCAATTATTCATACTATTGTCTTGTTTCAACTGTGCATGGGTGGTCGTGGTCTAAGTCTAGTAATATGCATATGTTGTGTTTTCGGCAGAAATACACATTAATAGGTAGTTATTAAATCTAAACATTATACTTTATAACATATTTAGATAAACATAAATATACCATCTATGTGAATACAAGATAAAAATGGTTTGAGGACTAATGCATCACTATTATTTTTAATATCGATGTACCGAGTTTTCTATGAATATGCTAGGAAATATGCACACATGGTTATTCACTTACGTAGTTTCTATTTACTGATACACGACTTTGTTATGATAAACTGCGCCTTTGCGGAAGCATCCAGGATTTTCTTCACCAAATTACTTAAAGATGATTTCTATGGAAACAAACACAGATATGAAATCACATGCGCAAACACAAAATAATCCACCCAACCACCCTCTTTATTGATTCTCAAAACGAAATTTTGTTTACACTCACTGGTTCAACAACCAACAATAAACAAACTACAAGAATCAATAACCTTATTGAGAAAGGGAAAGAATATCTAGATGACTACAACTCTTGTTGGAGAAGGAGAACAATGAAGAACGACTGCTAACCCTTGGATTAATTAATTCGGTCTCAATCCTATACTTTTAATCCAAACCTAGATGCTGCTTTTATAGGAGAATAGAAGCCCTAGGCAAATACCCAATTTGCCCCTTCATTACTTGCAGAATAAGTCACAGAAAAGACAAGTCAAAAACGCCGGAAACCCCGCTCAGACGTCTGATCCAGATTGGTCAGACGTCTGTCCCGGCTCTCGGGTTACCAAAACCCTGACAACAGAGGTCTGACCAAATGTTGTCAGACGTCTGTGCCGAAACACAGCACAAAACCGCTTCTCCTTGCCTTCTTTCTGCCGCTGCTCCATGTCCTCTATTGCCAAGCACATCCACGCCTCGTCTTCATCAACATATGTGATTTCATGTCACAAATCACAACACTCCACCTTGATATGAAATCACATCACATCAAACTAACTTCCGACACACAAATCATCTAGCTCTTTCAACGACACCTTCTCTCAATTAAACCATTACAAACACAACCCACCGCCTGCCAAAGATGCATCTTCCCCTCGAGATGCACCATGCAATACTAACGGTCTAAAAGTGCTTGTAATACCACAAGGATCTACACCTTGTGGATTTTCTGCATTGATACCCGTCTATCACTTGACCTGAGCTCCTTCCTTGATCACCCTGGATCCCTCGAGCATCATCAACATGAAGACCCCTGTCTAACACATCAGCAACGACCAAATTAACCTCTCCACCTTGCTGTGGACTAGGTTCTTAAACCGTCACTCGCCTTCCACTTTCGACCACAGAACCAACCAATCTATACAGGTTTCCTGCCTCCAAGACACCTCTCATCACAACACGACCACCCTTCTTCACTCTCAAAACTCCACCTCGAGTATCATAAGTGCAACCACGGCGATCTAACTGACCGAGAGAAATGAGGTTATGCGAACTAGCGGGCACATGTCTAACTCTAGAGACTTCCCTTACCACGCCATCATGCATACGAAACCGGATAGATCCAATACCACAAACTGGTAGCTCTACTCCATTGATTGTTCTAATCACGTCGACACCCTTCTCATAAGAAGAGAAATACTTCACATCCTGACAAATGTGAAAACTGGCTCCTGAATCCATCATCCAAGGATTAACTTCTCTAAACATGACATCACTAGAAGTATCGCTAATGGAACTTGCATCAATATCTGCCTGTGCCTCATTACTTCCATCACCATCCGCAACCTTCTTCTTATCCCTCTGATAAGCATAACAATTCTTGCGTATGTGACCTTCCTTACCACAATAATAACAAGCACCTTTACCATTAGCCCCCTTCTTCTTCCTTCTTGTATCTTTCCCCGAGTCCTTTGCTACCATGGCTTCACCTTGAACTGACTTAAAACCAGACCCTTTTCTCCTTAGTTCCTCATTCAAAAGGCTGCTTCGAACAGTTTCCAAAGAGATGGCTCCACCTGCATTGGAGTTACTCAATGAAACAACCAAAGTCTCCCAACTTTGTGAAAGCGAACTCATCAACAAAAGAGCCTGCAACTCATCATCAAAATTGACCTTCAGATTTGCCAATTGATTGATCACATCTTGAAACTCATTCAGGTGCCCTGCAACAGACTTCTCCTCATTCAATCTCAGCTGAACAAGCTTTCGAACTAGAAAAGCCTTACTTGTAGCACTCCTCGACTCATGCAAAGATACCAACTTGTCCTATAAATCCTTTGTGGATTCACAATTAGCCACATGATGGAATACCGAATCATTAAGGTACTGTCGAATCAAGGCAATAGCATTCTTATCCATCTTCTTCCACTTTCCCTCATCCACACCCGAGGGCTTCTTCCCATCTCCATCAATCGAATCATGAAGATCATTGAGGTAAAGCACATCCTCCATCTTATGCTTCCAAATCCCCCAATTTCTTCCATCAAAAACAGTCATCTTCGGAAATACCATCATAAAAAAAATTGATTTTTCCAATCCAAAATCACTATAACCTTCGCGATGATCTCGCTCTGATACCACCTGTTATGATAAATTGCGTCTTTGCGGAAGCGTCCAGGATCTTCTTCACCCAATTACATAAAGAGGATTTCTATGGAAACAAACACAGATATGAAATCACACGCGCAAACACAAAATATTCCACCCTACAACCCTCTTAATTAATTCTCAAAACGAAATTTTGTTTACACTCACTGGTTCAACAACCAACAATAAACAAACTACAAGAATCAATAACCTTACTGAAAAAGGGAAAGAATATCTAGATGACTACAACTCTTGTTGGAGAAGGAGAACAATGAAGAATAACGGCTAACCCTTGGATTAATTAATTCGGTCTCAATCCCATACTTTTAATCCAACCCTAGATGCTGCTTTTATAGGAGAATAGAAGCCCTAGGCAAATACCCAATTTGCCCCTTCATTACTTGCAGAATAAGTCACAGAAAAGACCAAGTCAAAAACGCAGGAAACCCCGCTCAGACGTCTGACCCAGATTGGTCAGACGTTTATCCCTACTCTCGGGTTACCAAAACCCTGACAACAGACATCTGACCAAATGCTGTCAGACGTCTGTGCTGAAACGTAGCACAAAACCGCTTCTCCTTGCCTTCTTTCTGCCGCTGCTCCATCTCCTCTATTGCCAAGCACATCCACGCATTATCTTCATCAACATATGTGATTTCATGTCACAAATCACAGCAGACTTTTATCAAAAGAACTCTACTAATAGTAGAAAATATAAATAAGTGCAACAATTGAATTTAACATTAACATGTGATAACTTTGAAGGAACGTATTCTTTATTGTATGTTACATTTTAGTTAGTTGTTAATTCATAGCGACGAATTTGTTTTCATCTTTATCTTGATATTATGCACATTCCTTATTATGTCATTCAGAATTATCAATATAGACATGAAATGATGAGGAGGCTAATGAGCAATTTAGTATATAGTAGTAAATAAAACAGGCTTTCGACATTGCCACTTAATTCTATTTTTTGATCAATTTTTATTAATTCAAGATCAACAATATCAATTTACAAATTGATGTAAGCTACGGTTAGCACTAAATGTGGCTCTAATACCTAAAAATGGGATTAGAAGAAACTAATGAAGAAAGTTAAATGGAATATGAGAAAAAAAACAATAAAATTGCATATAAATGTTTATAATGTTTTAACGTTAAGAATCCCACTATTTTTTCTTGAGTTGTTAAGATTACAGCGATTGAGATAGGCGAAGATCCAAAGTGCAAATAATAACTGAAATATCTCAAATGCAAAAAAAAAAAAAAAAAAAAAAAAAAAAAAAAAAAAAAAAAAAACAAAAAAACATTTGTTCCAAAGCAAAACATATTTATAGCCAAGGATAAGCTTGGATCGATCAAAATATTAGTGATTTGTAGAGGAGTCAGTGGGAGTAGTTGCGTTAGTGGGGAAACCACATTCTAGAACTCAGATCAGGACGGTTGTGGCTTGATTTCAAATCAGTACTGATCCAAATTCAATTAACCTCTGTCGATTCGAAATTGGTCATCTCCATGCAACCTATGTCTACTTCATCTTTCGAATCTGAAGCTTCATGTGGTTGCTTCCTCATATTGACCGGAGTATGATATCATGATTTTGCAGTAGGTCATGGAGTTGTAGTGCTGTCTTACAGGTTGACCCGGGTCAGAGTAATGTCCTCAAAGGAAACCAGTTCGGGTTGATGCAGCTTAGACAGATGCAATGAGAGACTATGTCGATTTGGAGCAATGTAACAACCTTAAGTTCCGTAAAAATTAGGGTGGATCGATCCAAGTACATCGATCCGAGCTTGTTTCCTCTTGAACATGATTTCAAGCGTCATGTCATCCAGTCTTATAAGTTTGTCTAATTGCAATACCGCAGTTGTATCCTACCTCAATATCGGGGCTTTCAAGTTTTCATTTTGATCATCCACTGTATCATTACCCATTTACTGTTGTCTGGATAATCTGAAGTAGCCGGGCCTAAAGGTCGGGTAACGTTCTACCTTCCAAAAGTACATATTGTTGTAAAACATGACGTGCTTTAAATCAAGTCGAGCTTTGTTGTCTAAGAAGGTGCTATTCTGTCTCTGGAATAATCACTGCAATTTTTAGAGTTATGTTTAGGTAAATTTTATTTTAATACACATTTTTAATCAGTTAGCCCACCCTATAAAATAGGATCTTTGACTTTTAATAATATTTAAATTTTAGTTAGTTTATCCATCGTAAAATCCAGATATCTTTCTTCTTTGTTCATTTATAAACGCTACAAACCGCTACATATTTTGCATTTTACTGCATACAATGTCTCACCAATAGTACAATTTGTGCTGTTGCCTCTTCTTTTTCAATGCAAAGTAATGTTCTGTTTTGATTCAATTAACTTGCTGCAATTATTCATTTAGTAGTAACTGTTCTTATCCTTCCATCAGTATTGATTCCAGTTCAAGTTTAACTCTTGTGCTTTTATCTTCCTGCAATTTACTTCGATTCCTTAGCCTCTCACTCTTGCCTTGCATTTGATGTCATTTCAAGTTGCATTCAAATTACATTCGTTCCAGCCATTACAATTTCTACAATAACAATTTTGATCTTAGTTTCTATATACAAATCATTTCAGCTTGTATCTTGACTCAATTTACTCTTATTCTTGTAATTCTTGAAACTGTAAATCATATTTCTTGCATTATCCAATAAACTCTTCTTTTTGCTTATTTCATAAGATTGTAATTGGATGAATATTTGCCATTTTCATGCAATCAAATCCATACAATTTGTAGCCATTTTCCAGAATATTGACAAATCTTATGCCCTTCATTTCCTGTTGAATTCCAACAAACATTTGTACACATCCTTTTGTCTCAATTATTGGATTAAATTCATTTCTTATGGCGTAAGTAAGTTCCAAATCATATTGTTCTTGCACATGCATGGTGGGAAGCTATGGATACGTGTAACAACATTTAGGATTTCAACAAGCATTTGACATCTGAAATCCCACACAATTTCAAAGATTCAAACATGACCAAATATTTAATCACAGCACAGACTTAAAATTTCGAAGATTCAATCCGGTCATTTGTGAAAGTTTGCAAATATGACAAAAATTATGGTATGTAATGTAATAAAGCTAAAGCATCATCCATAATTACTTCCTTAGGTCTGAATATCATTATAAAAATTTATTGGTCAGAAAGCCGACAATTGCAAATGTAGAGAAACAGAGCCAAAAAAAAAAACATGAAATCTTTAAGTTAATCCACTTGTGGATTAACTTACAAAATAGTTGTGGATTAATTTATTAAAGTAAAATGGTGGATTAACTAACGGAAGTGGTGGATGAAAATAAAAATTACCTTATGTTTATAGAATAGTCGTGTCTCTTTGAAATCATTGCAATGATTGATCAATTTTTGTCCATATAAATATTTGAGTGGGTCTTGTTGGTGTTTTTATCTTTCCCCGGTTTCATTGAGCCAAGTACTTATAATCAGTCTAGACCGGGTCTCTTCCTGGAGTGCGTATGCGAGTTATTTAATCTCTGTCGAACCAAGAAATTGAATACTAAACACACACATGCTTGTGCGTCAGTGAATGCAATTTTAATTTTCGGCTCCTAAGTGTTGAGGTGCGGTCAGGTCATTGCCAAACAGAGTAATTCTCATCCGCACACACGGTTGCACATGCATATAAAGTAGGTTTTTCTTTCCTTGCCTTTTTTTCCATTTTTTTTATATTCTCTAGATCGGTATACAAACCGGATTCAGAGATGAATTCTGAATCGGTAATGAACCGAGAATGAATATTGAACTTCAAACTACCAATAGTGAATCCCAGTACTCGGTCAAAACTGAAGCTTGCTGATTCAAAGGCAAGTCAAACTATTAGCAATGACATTTGGAATCTGAACCACGTCTTTGACGTTGACTCGGCTTTAAACTACATATTCTTGCACTACATCACACATGAGCACTAGACTGCATACATGGGGACACAAGTTAATTTCTCTAACTGCAATTATTTATCGAATATCATGGTTAATGGATTTGAGATGATTAAGCATGTTGTTGAGTACGCTGCTGAAAGGAAACAGAGCACGGGAACTCTAATAAATCATCTAGCTCGTCTATGACTTCTGATAAAACAACCTTCGATCAGCGCATTGATCAGCCTGGCATTCAACCAAAGGTCGCAGATGGCGTAAGAAATAATGTCGTTCTACCTTTAAATGCTGTGGAAGGATTTGTGTTGTTAGAGAATCATGTAGACTATGTAACTTCTACTATCGACGAGGCTATGCTAAAAAGGATCTGTGCTAAGCATAACAACCTTTTTGAACATGTTTTGGTTCCAAGCCAAGTGATAGGGCACATACTCCTCTATAAGGTTATACCACTTGCAATCAGTACATGGGCACAGTTGGCTACGTCACACCTTTTAGGTCTTACTTTTGAGATGTTTTTTTAATATATGAGACTTGCTGCCAAGTAACTGTCACTAACTTCATTCAAATGCTCATGCACATCTGTTACGCATCTATATTTTATCTTGAATACATCCATTAAGTGCCCACCATTGACGATGTTGGCTTCTATTTAACTTCAAACGAAAGACTGATGCACCATCCTTCATATATTTCGAGGCGAATCAAAGCAAACAGACAATAATCGAAGGCCGAAACAAGCTGAACAGCTTCAAAACAGACTGGTTCCACGTTTGATGTCCGGATGGCTTTGCTAGACAATGAATGGAAGGATTTAAATGCCACGCATTGGTTTTGCATTAATATTTCAATTTTTACATCAATGCACTATCACTATAATTGATATGAAACTTTTCGCTGATTCAGAAAATACAGAAGAACATCAGGGAGTATATGTTTAACGCAGCGCTTACTAGATTACATGGCATTTCCAAAGCTTAATTACCGAAAAGCTCTTACATGGCTTTGGTCTATTAAACAATGACACGAGTGTCAACTATGGTGGGGTTAGAGCGCCAAGGAATGCCCAAGAAGAAGGTGAAGGCATTGGAGAAGAAGAGAGATATAGATTAGATGAAGCAAGCCTCTTAGTGCCCTCAGCTCCGAAGCATGAAGTTAAGGGAGTTCAGGGCCACACTAAAAGCGAATGTGTGGCTTTGAGTCATATACCAAATACGGTAGGAAGATAATATGCCCTGCCTCCTTCTCTAAGAACTCCTCTGCCAACCAACCTTGAAGCGGGACAACCTTCCTAGTCTAGCCTTCCATAGCAGATACAGAGAAAGAATCTTCAATTGCACTGAAGAGATGCTCAAGGGCTTGAATGATATCTAACATAAGACCACCTCGTATGATTTTAGGGACATTAATCTCGACTCCTACTTTGGTTTAGAGAGGACCGCCACTTCCCTTAATGTTGGAGAGGTTACTCCATCGAGGAAGGATCTGAAAACTAGTCTGTCGGAAGGACACTAGGGCACGCATAGCATGGACACTGAACTCCATAACACCTATTTTTATCACCACTAATTGATTTTGATTGAGACTTGTCTTCATTTTCACGTGCAACAGGAAGAAATAGTGGACACTAGGGCACGCATAACATGGGTAGTACACTCCATAACACCTATTTCTATCACCATTAGTTAGTTGATTTTGATTGAGGCTTGTCTTCAATTTCAGGTGCAACAAGAAGAAACAATCTCCACTGTTGCAATTTAGGAAGTTATGTTCATAGGCATCACTATAAGCCAGAGTATAGACATCATGACGGTCGCGATTGTGGAAGTGAAGAACGACGTGGTTTTGATAGTGAATATTACTCAAGATCTCGATCGTCGCCCCAGAGGAATTTTGACAATTCATCACGTGTTAGATATCAATCACGGGTGTCTATTAAGGATTTTGCTATGAACAGTCGCTCAGTAAGCGACTGTATATCTTACTCGCCCTTTAATTGGATGAAAGTTGCAAGTGGGACCCAGCCATATATAAAAATCACTGTAAAAAAAGAAAAAAAATACTGCTCTGGCAATCAAACAAGCGAGTACCCATACAGCTGCTATGCGCGAGTGAGCATAGCAAAGCTCGTCTATTAAAGCCCCTCTTTTGGGTTCCTCCACCACTAGTGCATAAAAGTTAGAGCCCTTCTGAAGGAGCTTTGGAACTGACAAGGAAGACATCTGCCCATGTTCAACCATCCAAACATATATCAACTCAAGTTGTTGCAACTCCTGACTAAGTATCTATTGGAAATGTTTTACAAACATTAAGTGAATTATTAAAAATGTTGAATAAGTGTATAAATGGCTCATATGTGTGAATAGTCCCACATCATGGGATTATATGGAAGAGGCAAGGATTTATACTTGTTTCTAAGAAATCATGTTGGTGCCTTGGGTTCCCAATACATGCTTTGTTGTGAGGAGGGAGACCATGCATCATGAACACCATGCGCGACCAACCGACCAACCCGGTCCAGGCTTGGACTTGGGACAGTTATATTTTTGGACCATAAAAATTTCCAGTTTTTGAACCGTTTTTTAATGGAAAATTATTTTCTGCACCGATAATTTTTTCTGCAACAGTAAAAACTTTGTCCCCTGAAATTTTAGCAGATTCGAATTTTTCTCCCAAACCCTATTTCTCGTTCTATATATACTTTATATCTGCAGACACAAAAGAATATCGAATTCTACTTTCTTCTAGCCTCCGCCATTAAATCTTTTTTTCAGAAAAATCGAGCAATATTATTTTCGAAAGTGCAAATCTGCGCTGATTTGTTGTGCAAGCAAATCGGTTATCCTTTTTCGAGGCTATTTTATCCTAGAGGCGGCGGCGGAGGAAAGAACTGGTTTGCACCTCTGACCAGATCGCCGAATCGTCTTCAAGAAAGCGACCTAGTCCGCAACTCAGCCATTGTTTTCCAACAAATTGAAGACGAATTTGAAAAAATGGCTTCGAACTCAACCGTAGACGATGCTGCTCCACCCTCTGCTTTCCTGAACCCTCTCGTGACTGCTGCTCATTCAAATTCGAAGGCTTGCATTTCAAGCGATGGCGTTAGAAGATGGAGTTCTTCCTCACGATCAGAAAGGTTGTGGTTGCGCTGACTGCTGAAAAACCGCAGCTACCAGATAAACCTGACGAGGCTGATGCAGCGAAGATGACATCATGGACTGAACAGTCAAAGCAACTGCAGACCTGGACTGAACAAGATTATCTATGCAAGAACTTTATTCTGAATGGACTGAGCGATGATCTGTATGATTACTATAACTCAGCTGAGAAGACAGCAAAGGAGATCTGGGAAGCACTGAAAAGGAAATATGATACAGAGGAGGCAGGGGCAAAGAAATATGCTATAAGTCGCTACCTAAAGTATCAGATGACTGACGACTGATCAGTTGAGATGCAGTCTCATGAGCTGCAGAGAATAGCGCATGAGATCATCTCCGAAGGTACGACACTGGACGAACAATTTCAAATTGCTGTTATCATTGACAAATTACCCTCTGGTTGGAAAGATTTTAAAAATGTTTTACGTTATAAGACTAAGGAATTTTCCTCAGAAAGCTTGATCACGCGCCTCCGTATTGAGGAGAAGGCATGCAAACAGGACCCGAAAGCAGAGGTGTTGATTGCCAATAACAACACTAAAAAGACCACACCCGCTGTTCTGAAACCTAATCAGAAATCTTTGAAGAATCAGAACAGGCACAAAAAACCAGAATGGGAATCCGCAAGGAAACCCAAAAGAACAGCAGAAACCAGCCCAAAAGGATGATTCTGGATAGTTGTTTCTATGCTACAACTGTAGAAAACCAGGTCATATGGCACGAAAGTGTCGGAACAGGCCAAGTCTACACCGCAGGCTTGGGGACACTTATATTTTAAGACCATAAAAATTTGCAATTTTCGAACCGTTTTTTTAATGGAAAATTATTTTCTGCACCGATAATTTTTTCTGCAACGGTAAAATCTTTGTCCCCCGAAATTTTAGCATATCCGATTTTTTCTCCTAAACCCTTATTCTCGTTCTATATATACTTTTTATCTGCAGACACAAAAGAATATCGAATTCTACTTTCTTCTAGCCTCCGCCATTAAATCTTTCTTTCAGAAAAATCGAGCAATATTATTTTTGAAAGTGCAATCTGCACTGATTTGTTGTGCAAGCAAACCGGTTATCCTTTTTAGAGGTTGTTTTATCCTAGAGGCGGCGGCTAAGGAACGAACTGGTTTGCACCTCTGACCAGATCGCCGAATCGTCTTCAAGAAAGTGACCTAGTCCGCGACTCAGCCATTGTTTTCCAACAAATTGAAGACGAATTTGAAACAATGGCTTCGAACTCAACTGTAGACGATGTTGCTCCACCCTCTGCTTTCCAGAACCCTCTCGTGACTGATGCTCCATTCAAATTCGAAGGCTTGCATTTCAAGCGATGGCGTCAGAAGATGGAGTTCTTCCTCACGATCAAAAAGGTTGTGGTTGCGCTGACTGCTGAAAAACCGCAGCTACGAGATAAACCTGACGAGACTGACGCAGCGAAGATGGCATCATGGACTGAACAGTCAAAGCAACTGCAGACCTGGACTGAACAAGATTATCTATGCAAGAATTTTATTCTGAATGGACTAAGCGATGATCTGTATGATTACTATAACTCAGATGAGAAGACAGCAAAGGAGATCTGGGAAGCGCTGAAAAAGAAGTATGATACAGAGGAGGCAGGGGCAAAGAAATATGTTGTAACTCGCTACCCAAAGTATCTGATGACTGGCGACCGATCAGTTGAGATGCAGTTTCATGAGCTGCAGAAAATAGCTCATGAGATCGTCTCCGAAGGTATAGCACTGGACGAACAATTTCAAATTGCTGTTATCATTGACAAATTACCCGCTGGCTGGAAAGATTTTAAAAATGTTTTACGTCATAAGACTAAGGAATTTTCCATAGAAAGCTTGATCACGCACCTCCGTATTGAGGAGGAGGCACGCAAACAGGACCAGAAAGAAGAGGTGTTGGTTGTCAATGACGACAACACTAAAAAGACCACACCCGCTGTTCTGAAACCAAATTAGAAATCTTTTAAGAATTAGAACAGGCGCAAAAAACAGAATGGGAATCCGCAAGGAAACCCAAAAGGACAGCAGAAACCAGCCTAAAAAAATGATTCTGGACAGTTGTTTCTATTCTACAACTGTGGAAAACCAGGTCATATGGCAGGAAAGTGTCGAAACAGGCCAAGCTCTACACCGCAGGCTAACCTGACTGAAGAGCCTCTTATGGCTATGATTACTGAGATTCACCTTGTTGGTGGATCAGAGGGTTGGTGGGTAGACACTGGTGCCACTCACCATGTCTGCTATGATCGTGGCTTATTCTCTACATACACAGCTATTGAAAATCAGAAAGTGTAGTTGGGAGATTCTCACACCACTAAAGTTGCAGGGATTGGCAATGTGGAAATTAAGTTTACCTCTGGAAAGAATGTAATTCTGAAAGATGTTATGCATACTCCAGAGATTAGAAAGAATATGGTGTCTGGCTTTCTCCATAATAAGGCTGGGTTTACTCAAGTTATTGGGGCTGATTTGTATACCCTAACTTATAAGGGAACTTTTATGGGTAAGGGTTATGCTTGTGAGGGTATGTTTAAACTGAATGTTGAAACTAATAAGGTGACTACTTCTGCTTTTATGTTGTGTGACTTTAATATTTGGCACTCTAGTCTATGTCATGTTAATAAACGAATAATTCACAATATTAGCACCCTAGATATGATTCCTAAGTTAACAGAATCGGAACTTGAGAAAGGTGAATTCTGTACACAAGCAAAAATCACAAAGAAAACTCATATATCTGTTGATAGATTTTCTGAACCCTTAGACTTAATTCATTCTAACATATGTGAACTTGATGGTACTTTGACTAGACAAGGACATCGTTATTTTATCACTTTTATTGATGACTGTTCTGATTTCACATATGTATACCTTATTAAAAATAAAAGTGATGCTTTTGACATGTTTAAAACATTCAAAACTGAGATTGAGAATCAAGCAAATAGGAAAATTAAGAGACTTCGTAGTGATAGAGGTACAGAATATGAATCCACTACAATTCTGGAATTCTATAAACAACATGGTATAGTACATGAAAGAACTGCACCCAATTCTCCAGAGATGAACGGTAAAGCTGAAATGTAAAATAGGAAATTTACCGAACTTGTAGTTTCCATCACTACGACAAAATGACTCTATTACAACGGTGGAACACCGTTGTAATATACATTTTACAACGGTGGGCAAACCGTCGTGTATTAAGAAGTTGTAATAGACTCATATCTTTTACAACGTTTTTACACTGTTGCAACACCGTTGTAATATGTATATTTTACAACTTTTTTCCACCGTTGTAGTAATATATATTACAACTTTTTTCCACCGTTGTAGTAATTCCTACTACAATTAATTATAACAATATGATTTTTGTTTCGTTATACATTACATTTCATATAAAAATAAATATTTATATTGAATAAAATGATACTACACTGATCTGAAATAATCAATTAAATATTTTATTCCAATATTTGAATTAGTACAACTTTCTGATCCACTATCGTACAACTCACTTTTACATAATACAGTCATAACAATACATACATTCCTCACTACAAACTGATCACTCAATACACTCAGTTACATATACACTTTCGTATAAATATACATACACACTGACATACACCAAGTCTTTATGCTCCAGTATCCCCAATCGATCATCCATTTCAACATCATGCTCATCGTCAAATATCCTTATTACTCCGTGTCATTCATTCATGAGTACAGTGATGCCCAAATGCATATATATTTTGCATTTCATTTATTTTTGTGTCGAAAAAAAATCAATTTATATATATATATATATATATATATATATACACACACATACATATATATATATATGCATGCGCGCGCGCTCACACACACACACACATATATATATATATATTTATCGGTTTTGTGGACAGAATTATATATCTTCCCGGACAGACATAGCCTAAAAACTGCTACTTTACCCAGAACTATGGAAGAAAAAAAATAGCATGCAAAACCTTATTTCTGAGGTATAAACCTTACTTGATCTTGGATTCTTCAGCCAAACCAATGAAATTTTCATACTTTTTTCCATGCTAACTCCCACTCGAGTATCTATTAGAAAAAACATTTTGCCTTGCATTAGTCGCATATTAATAACAACAGATGGCACCAATAAAGCATAGATATCAACGTTTTATTTCAGCAATTTCGGCTAAAAATATGGTCTGACATGGTTCCCACAAATTATTCAGCTGAACCATGATCTATATTATACACATTTACTAACCCAACATATCGTTTAATAGTGAATTAGTGGTATCAAATATTGAAAACTGGATATTCCATCAGCTAAAACTTGTTGGTAGCAAAATTTAATTTAATCATAAGCATGAATCAAAATCAAATGAAATCATGTCAATACTTAGATGCATGCTACTAACATCTTTGCAACTCCTAATCCAAAGTGGGATCAAAGGAGAATTATCGGGCCTAGATAACATTATCTATTCCAATATACAGACATAAGAGTTATGTGTAACAATTATAAATTGTCAACAACAGTGCATTTACACAAAACAAACAAGCTAGTTACTTGGACCAATGAAGAACATAAGGATAAGGAAAATTGGCAACCATCAATTTCTAAGTGTATTATTCACTAAGAGTGAGGTACATAGTTCTAGACAAACATATTAACACTTCAAAGACTAATATGAAATCGAAACAATTTAACACAATTTAACACTTCAAAGACAATCAATAAGAACTCCGACAAAGCACAACCGACCAGCAACCCAAAACCACCGAGCAATACCAACAAATCCTAAAGCTAACCAAAGCACAGACAACTCAAGAACGACCACACTAACACCCAAGTCAAAACACTCACAGCACAAATGACATATCCAAGTTCCAACCAAGTCAAACAAACAAACCAACAAAAGCCACCACAGTCACAATACCTTAAATTCCAATAGTGATGCTCCAGTAAAATGAAGATATTGACAACATCTGGCACACTGGAATAAGTTTAATCCACAGCATATAGTAACTGCGAGATCTGAAAGAGGATTAGTGAGCTACAAACAAGGCCAAGACGTGCGTTCCCCCAAAACTTTAAAGGTGGGAAATAGCAAATCCAAAACTTACCGTATTCAGCAAATCCAAAACAGATCCACAAAACAGATCGACTAAGAGGAGAAAACCAGAAAAGAGGCGGCCGATTAAGTAGAGATAGAGGAAGAAAGGCGAGCTCCTACCCACGACGATGAAAGCTAGGGCTAGAGGACGGAGAAGAGAGGGGACAAGAGGAAGGGATATGACGAGGAAAAGAAGAGCAGAAGAGCGGAAACTGAAGAAGAGAATGGGGCGGCGGAAACCCTAGTCACCATTGTAGGACAGGAAAGCTCGATTGCGTTTTAGTTTTTTATTTGGGGAAACGAATGGTTGGAGGTAGGTCGATATTGATTTAGGGGAAGAATGGGTGGACGCAACTGTAAAAAAAATACGAAGTAGGTCGGTGCTAATTTTTTGGTTTCCCGCTTAAACTTGAAGTAGTTGGAGCCAATTTTTTTGGTTTTCCGCTTAAAATTTGGATTGAACTATTAAACTGTCCCTAAAAATAGCTGCAGCGCGGAGCTATTACTTATTCAATATATGTTTTTATCATTAATTTCAATTATTATTTTAGTTAATTATAAATTATTATTATTATTTACTACTGATTTTTAACTTACAATTGTTACTTAATTAACGATTATTGTTAAATTTTGAGTAAGATTCAAATTCAACAGTACACAAAATGTACCGTTTCGGACGGGGCGCTGCCCCCTGGACCCCGCGACCTGACCGGGCAGGTCGAACCCCGTAAGCGGGGGCGTTGCCCCTGCACCCCCACCTAGGGGCGGTTGCCACCCCCTTGGATCCCCCCTCCGTAGGGATCATATTTGACAAAAGATTTTGGAAAAACTTTCAACAACGATTACTTATTAAAAAATATTATATACTAAATATTAATTACTACTAATAGTCATGATTAATTACAAATTAAATATTTATTAATTGTTATTTACTTATTGATTATCAACCGCTCATTAGTTATTACTTACTAATTAATTACTAGTACTTAATAATGAAGTAGTTATAAATAATTATTTTTAATTAAATATTTAATATTTATATATTGATTATTATTAAATAATTACTAATTGGTTGTTAATTAGTAATTATTAGTAGGAATTATTTATTTATTGATGTATTTTTAATTAAATATTTAATATGTATTTATTGATTATTAATTAATAATTACTAATTGGTTGTCAATTACTAATTATTAGCATGAATTATTTATTTATTGAAGTATTTTTAATTAAATATTTAATATTAATATATGGGTTATTAATTAATAATTACTAATTAGTTGTAAATATTAATTATTAAAAATTATTTAATGAAAATAATTAATATTATAATATAGTCATATATTACAACAGTCAAAAAATAAAAGTTGTGATAGGCTTTTATTACAACGGTGTTTATACCACCGTTGTAAAAAACCATTTATTACAACGGTGCTTTTACCACCGTTGTAAAAACCCATTTATTACAACGGTGCGTTTATCACCGTTGTAAAATTAAAGTTGTAATATGGTGTTTTTGTTGTAGTGCATATTACTAAATTCTTGTGCAGCAAAACATTGGTGGGGGGATATTTTATTGACTGTATGCTATGTTCTGAATAGAATCCCCAAATCTAAGAATAAAATTTCGCCATATGAAATTTTAAAGAATCATAAACCCAATGTCTCATATTTTAGAATTTGGGGTTGCTTAGCATATGTTCGCATTCCAGACCCTAAGAGAATAAAATTGGCTAGTAGAGCATATGAATGTGTATTTATAGGCTATGCTACTAATAGCAAAGCATATAGATTTTATGACCTTAGTGCACATAATATAATTGAATCAAATGATGCCAATTTTTATGAAACTAAATTTCCTTTTAAATTAAGGACTAGTGGGGGCACTCCAAGTATGCCTATTAGAACAGAACTTAATAAAAATTCTGAAGCTGAACCTAGAAGAAGTAAAAGAGCAAGAACCATAAAAGATTTTGGTTCAGATTTTTGTGCTTTTACTATTGCGGAGGATCCCATAAACCTCTAAGAGGCCTTATCTTCCTTAGATGCTGATTTTTGGCAAGAGGCTATAAATGATGAGATGGATTCTTTAGAATCCAATAAGACTTGGCATTTGGTAGATTTACCTCCTGGTTGTAAGTCTATAGGCTGTAAATGGGTACTAAAAAAGAAATTAAAACCTGATGGCACTATTGATAAATATAAAGCACGACTAGTAGCCAAAGGTTTTAAACAAAAAGAAAACATAGATTTCTTCGACACTTTTTCACCTGTTACTAGAATCACATCCATTCGAGTATTAGTCTCACTTGCCTCTATTCATAATTTGTTAATACACCAAATGGATGTGAAAATCGCATTTTTGAATGGTGAATTAGACGAAGAAATATATATAGACCAGCCTGAAGGATTTGCGATACATGGTCAAGAATATAAAGTGTGCAAATTAGATAAATCATTATATGGTTTAAAACAAGCACCTAAACAATGGCATGAAAAATTTGATAACTTAATCAATTCACATGGTTTTAAAGTTAATGAAAGTGACAAATGCATTTATTACAAATTTGAAAATGACATTTGCACTATTATATGCCTTTATGGTAGATGACCTACTCATTTTTGGGTCAAACATTCATGCCATAAACTCCGTCAAATCCTTATTAAGTGCCAATTTTGATATGAAAGATCTAGGTGAGGCGAGTGTAATCCTTGGTATTAAGATTACTAGGTCAGAAATGGGAATTTCTTTGGATCAATCTCATTACATTGAGAAGATCCTAAAGAAATATAATGACTTTGACTGTAAATCTGCAAGTACACCATATGATCATAGTGTAAAGTTATTTAAGAACACTGGTGAACGTGTAAGACAGTCTGATTATGCGAGCATCATTGGCAGCCTTCGGTATGTCACTGATTGTACTAGACCCGACATTGCCTCTGTCGTGGGATTATTGTGCAGGTTTACCAGTAGACCTAGTATATAGCACTGGCATGCTATTGAAAGGGTGATGAGATACCTTAAACGAACCATGAACCTTGGATTACATTATCAAAGGTTTCCATCTGTACTTGAAGGATATTCTGATGCAGACTGGAATAACTTATCTGATGATTCTAAAGCGACCAATGGCAATATATTTAGCATCGCTGGAGGAGCTGTTTCTTGGAAATCCAAGAAATAGACTATTTTGGCTCAGTCTACTATGAAGTCTGAGATGATAGCACTAGCCACAGTTAGTGAAGAGGCAGAGTATTTGTGAAACATGCTAGCTGAGATTCCCTTATGAAAAAAACCGATACCGGCTGTGTTAATACATTGCGATAGTACCGCGACTGTTGCAAAAGTTCAAATCCGTTATTATAATGGTAAGAGACGACAAATACGTCGTAAGCACAACACGGTTAGAGAAATGCTTTCCACATGTACCGTTAGAGTGGATTACGTACGTAGTGAAGAAAATTTGGCAGATCCTTTGACGAAAGGACAATCAAGAGAAAAGGTCCACAATTCTTCTAAAAGAATGGGACTATTGCCCTTAGATTGTTGAGTCACGCACCGACCTAAATGACTGGAGATCCCAAGAACTAGGTTCAATGGGTAAAATCAAGTTGTGTAGTGATAGGAGTTGAGCATGCTATTTAATAAACCAAGAAGCATGTATTCCTGAAGTGATTAGAGGATGAGTTAATAGAAACTCTTAATGAAATCTATACTCTATTTGGAGTGGAGTAGCTACCTTCAGGAGTACTCTTGATAGACTCACCATTGTGAATGTAGAAATGTGGCCATCTCCTATGGAGTTTTGGGCAAAACTTCTAGAGCATTCACTAAGCTAGGATAGACGTGCATGGCCATAAATGCACGGGCTTAATTGATTGCACTATAGAAAATGTTGTGTGTGGTTTGATGTCAGGAATAGAGTTCAAGACTACGTGTCACTCTAGTAAAAACTGAATCTTACTCACTATGCAAAGGTTCAAGTCGGATGACACCTTTGTTTATGGACAATCTTATGGTTTTAGAAATTGCTCAAAAATATTTTTAAAAATTCAAGTGGGGGATTGTTTGAAATGTTTTACAAACATTAAGTGAATTATTAAAAATGTTGAATAAGTGTATGAATGGCTCCTATGTGTGAATAGTCCCACGTCATGGGATTATATGGAAGAGGTAAGGATTTATACTTGTTTCTAAGAAATCATGTTGGGGCATTGGGCTCCCAATACATGCTTTGTTGTGAGGAGGGAGACCATGCATCATGAACACCACGCACGCGACCGACCGACCCTGCCCGGTCCGGGCTCGAGCTTGGGTTGGGGTTGGGGACACTTATATTTTTGGACCATAAAAATTTGCAGTTTTCGAACCGTTTTTTTTATGGAAAATTATTTTCTGCACCGATAATTTTTTCTTCAACTGTAAAAACTTTGTCCCCCGAAATTTTAGCAGATCTGATTTTTTCTCCTAAATCCTTATTCTCGTTCTATATATACTTTTTATCTGCAGACACAAAAGAATATCGAATTCTACTTTCTTCTAGCCTTCGCCATTAAATCTTTCTTTCAGAAAAATCGAGCAATATTATTTTCGAAAGTGCAAATCTGCACTGATTTGTTGTGCAAGCAAATCGGTTATCCTTTTTAGAGGCTGTTTTATCCTAGAGGCTGCAGCGAAGGAACGAACTGGTTTGCACCTCCGACCAGATCGCCGAATCGTCTTCAAGAAAGCGACCTATTCCGCGACTCAGCCATTGTTTTCCAACAAATTGAAGATGAATTTGAAACAATGGATTCGAACTCAACCGTAGACGATGTTGCTCTGCCCTCTGCTTTCCAGAACCTCTCTTGACTGCTACTACATTCAAATTCGAAGGCTTGCATTTCAAGCGATGGCGTCAGAAGATGGAGTTCTTCCTCACGATCAGAAAGGTTGTGGGTGTGCTGACTGCTGAAAAACCGCAATTACTAGATAAACCTGACGAGGCTGATGCAGCGAAGATGGCATCATGGACTGAACAGTCAAAGCAACTGCAGACCTGGACGGAACAAGATTATCTATGCAAGAACTTTATTCTAAATGGCGATGATCTGTATGATTATGATAACTCAGATGAGAAGATAGCAAAGGAGATCTGGGAAGCACTGAAAAAGAAGTATGATACAGAGGAGGCAGGGGCAAAGAAATATGCTGTAAGTTTCTACCTACAGTATCAAATGACTGACAACCGATCAGTTGATATGTAGTCTCATGAGATCATCTCCGAAGGTATGGCACTAGACGAACAATTTGAAATTGTTGTTATCATTGACAAGTTACCCCCTAGCTGGAAAGATTTTAAAAATGTTTTACGTCATAAGACTAAGGAATTTTCCTAAGAAAGCTTGATCACATGCCTCCGTATTGAGGAGGAGGCATGCAAACAGGACCGGAAAGAAGAGGTGTTGATTGTCAATAACAACAACACTAAAAAGACTGCACTCGTTGTTCTGAAACCTTATCAGAAATCTTTTAAGAATCAGAATAGGCGCAACAAACAGAATGGGAATCCGCATGGAAACCCAAAAGGACAGCAGAAACAAGCCCAAAAGAATGATTCTGGACAGTTGTTTCTATGCTACAACTGTGGAAAATCAGGTCATATGGCACGAAAGTGTCGGAGTAGGCCAAGCTCTACATCGCAGGCTAACCTGACTGAAGTGCCTCTTATGGCTCTGATTACTGAGATTCACCTTGTTGGTGGATCAGAGGGTTGGTGGGTAGACACTGGTGCCTCTCGCTATGTCTGATATGATCATGGCATGTTCTCTACATACACGGCTGCTGAAAATCAGAAAGTGTTGTTGGGAGATTCTTACACCACTAAAGTTGCAGGGATTGGCAATGTGGAAATTAAGTTTACCTCTGGAAAGACTGTAATTCTGAAAGATGTTATGCATACTCCAGAGATTAGAAAGAATCTGGTGTTTGGCTTTCTCCTGAATAAGGCTAGGTTTACTCAAGTTATTGGGGTTGATTTGTATACCCTAACTTATAACGGAACATTTGTGGGAAATGGTTATGCTTGTGAGGGTATGTTTAAACTGAAGGTTGAAACTAATAAAGTGACTACTTCTGCTTATATGTTGTGTGACTTTAATATTTGGCACTCTAGATTGTGTCATGTTAATAAACGAATAATTCACAACATGAAAACCCTAGATATGATTCCTAAATTGACAGAATCTGAACTTGAGCAATGTGAATTCTGTACAGAAGCAAAAATCACAAACAAACCTCATATATCTGTTGATAGAGTTTCTAAACCCTTAGACTTGATTCATTCTGACATATGTGAACTTGATGGTACTTTGACTAGACAAGGACATCGTTATTTTATCACTTTTATTGATGACTGTTCTGATTTCACATATGTATACCTTATGAAAAATAAAAGTGATGCTTTTGACATGTTTAAAACATTCAAAACTGAGATTGAGAATCAAGCAAATAGGAAAATTAAGAGACTTCATAGTTATAGAGGTACAGAATATGAATCCACTTCAGTTCTGGAATTCTATAAACAACATGGTATAGTACATGAAAGAACTGCACCCAATTCTCCAGAGATGAACGGTAAAGCTGAAAGGAAAAATAGGACATTTACCGAACTTGTAGTTGCCATATTACTAAATTCTGGTGCAGCAAAACATTGGTGGGGGGATATTTCATTGACTGTACTCTATGTTCTGAATAGAATCCCTAAATCTAAGAATAAAATTTCGCCTTATGAAATTTTAAAGAATCATAAACCCAATGTCTCATATTTTAGAACTGGTTTGCTTAGCATATGTTCGCATTCCAGACCCTAAGAGAATAAAATTGGCTAGTAGAGCATATGAATGCGTATTTATAGGCTATGCTATTGATAGCAAAGCATGCAGATTTTATGACCTTAGTGCACATAATATAATTGAATCAAATGATGCCGATTTTTATGAAACTAAATTTCCTTTTAAATTAAGCAATAGTGGGGGCACTTCAAGTATGCCTATTAGAACAGAACTTAATGAAAATTCTGAAGCCGAACCTAGAAGAAGTAAAAGAGCAAGAACCATAAAAGATTTTGGTTTAGATTTTTGTGCTTTTACTATTGAGGAGGATCCCATAAACCTCCAAGAGGCCTTATCTTCCTTAGATGCTGATTTCTGGCAAGAGGCTATAAATGATGAGATGGATTCTTTAGAATCCAATAAGACTTGGCGTTTGGTAGATTTACCTCCTGGTTGTAAGTCTATAGGCTGTAAATGGGAACTTAAAAAGAAATTAAAACCTGGTGGCACTATTGATAAATATAAAGCACGACTAGTAGCCAAAGGTTTTAAACAAAAAGAAAACATAGATTTCTTCGACACTTTTTCACCTGTTACTAGAATCACATCCATTCGCGTATTAGTCTCACTTGCCTCTATTCATAATTTGTTAATGCACCAAATGGATGTGAAAACCGCTTTTTTGAATGGTGAATTAGACGAAGAAATATATATGGACCAGCCTGAAGGATTTGTGGTAATGGTCAAGAACATAAAGTATGCAAATTAGATAAATCATTATATGGTTTAAAACAAGTACCTAAACAATGGCATGAAAAATTTGATAACTTAATCATTTCACATGGTTTTAAAGTTAATGAAAGTGACAGATGCATTTATTACAAATCTGAAAATGACATTTGCACTATTATATGCCTTTATGTAGATGACCTACTCATTTTTGGGTCAAACATTCATGCTATAAACTCCGTCAAATCCATATTAAGTGCCAATTTTGATATGAAAGATCTAGGTTAGGCGAGTGTTATCCTTGGTATTAAAATTACTAGGTCAGAAAAGGGAATTTCTTTGGATCAATCTCATTACATTGAGAAGATCCTAAAGAAATATAATTACTTTGACTGTAAACCTGCAAGTACACCATATGATCACAGTGTAAAGTTATTTAAGAACACTGGTGAAGGTCTAAGACAGTCTGATTATGCGAGCATCATTGGCAGCTTTCGGTATGCCACTGATTGTACTAGACCCGACATTGCCTAAGTCGTGGGATTATTGTGCATGTTTACCAGTAAACCTAGTATAGAGCACTGGTATGCTATTGAAAGGGTGATGAGATACCTTAAACGAACCATGAACCTTGGATTACATTATGAAAGGTTTCCAACTGTACTTGAAGGATATTATGATGCAGACTGGAATACCTTATCTGATGATTCTAAATCCACCAGTGGCTATATATTTAGCATCGCTGGAGGAGCTGTTTCTTGGAAATACAAGAAAGACTATTTTAGCTCAGTCTACTATGGAGTCTGAGATGATAGTACTAACCACAGCTAGTGAAGAGGCAGAGTATTTGAGAAACCTGCTAGTTGAGATTCCCTTATGGGAAAAAGCGATACCGGCTGTGTTGATATATTAGGATAGTACCGCGGCTATTGCAAAAGTTCACAACCGTTATTATAACGGTAAGAGACGACAAATACGTCGTAAGCACAGCACAGTTACTGAACTGCTTTCCACAGGTACCATTAGAGTGGATTACGTATGTAGTGAAGAAAATTTGGCAGATCCTTTGACGAAAGGACTGTCAAGAGAGAAAGTCCACAATTCTTCTAAAAGAATGGGACTATTGCCCTTAGATTGTTGAGTCGTGCACAATGGTAACCCGACCTAAATGACTGGAGATCCCAAGAATTAGGTTCAATGGGTAAAAACAAGTTGTGTAGTGATAGGAGTTGAGCATGCTATTTAATAAACCAAGAAGTATGTATTCCTGAAGTGATTAGAGGATGAGTTAATAGAAACTCTTAATGAGGTCTATACTCTATTTGGAGTGGAGTACCTACCTTCAGGAGTACTCTTGATAGACTCACCTTTGTGAATGTGGAAATGTGGCCGTTTCCTAAGGAGTTTTGGGAAAAACTTCTAGAGCATTCACTAAACTAGGATACACGTGCATGGCCATAAATGGATGGGCTTCATTGATTGCACTATAGAAAAGGTTTTGTGTGGTTTGATGTCAGGAATAGAGTTCAAGACTACATGTCACTCTAGTAAAAACTGAATCTTACTCACTATGCAAAGGTTCTAGTCGGATGACACCTTTGTTTATGCACAATTTTATGGTTTTAAAAATTGCTCGAAAATATTTTTAAAAATTCAAGTGGGGGATTGTTGGAAATGTTTTACAAACATTAAGTGAATTATTAAAAATGTTGAATAAGTGTATGAATGGCTCCTATGTGTGAATAGTCCCACATCATGGGATTATATGGAAGAGGCAAGGATTTATACTTGTTTCTAAGAAATCATATTGGGGCCTTGGGCTCCCAATACATGCTTTGTTGTGAGGAGGGAGACCATGCATCATGAACACCACACACGCGCGCGATCGACCACGCGACTCGACACGACCCGGCCCGGCCTGGTCCGATTCGGGCTTGGGCTTGGGCTTGCTGGTGTAGACACTTATATTTTTGGACCATAAAAATTTGCAATTTTTGAACCTTTTTTTAATGGAAAATTGTTTTCTGCACCAATAATTTTTTCTGCAACGGTAAAAACTTTGTCCCCCGAAATTTTAGCAGATCCGATTTTTTCTACCAAACCCTAATTCTCGTTCTATATATACTTTTTATCTGCAGGCACAAAAGAATATCGAATTCTATTTTCTTCTAGCCTCCGCCATTAAATCTTTCTTTCAGAAAAATCGAGTAATATTATTTTTGAAAGTGCAAATCTGCACTGATTTGTTGTGCAAGCAAATCGGTTATCCTTTTTAGAGGTTTTTTTATCCTAGAGGCAGCGGCGAAGGAACAAACTGGTTTGCACCTCTGACCAGATCGTCGAATCGTCTTCAAGAAAGCGACCTAGTCCACGACTCAGCCATTGCTTTCCAACAGTATCTCTTGGCAGGAGAAAAATATGAGCTTTAAGCCTTACTTCCTAAGCTCCACTTCGATAGCTGATATTTGCCCCGTAGATCGAATCGATTCCTCGTGAAATCGAGAAGGACATCATGGAACGAGTCTTTGATATACACACACACAATATGGAGAGATTAATCAATTAGTTAGAAAATGATGATGGATAGTAAGAAAACGATGATGGGTAGTCTGACTTTCGAGTCGTAATTAAAATGACAATAACATGAGTCATCATACCCTGACCAAGTGAGGTCTCTCATCCAATCGAACACGCTTCTTCGATAACATGTTTGTTTCTTTGTGATTGTTTGGTGGCCACCTTTGATTATGGAAGTGTTGTTGGGCGGTTGTTGCGGCTATGCACTACCACTAGCCTGGGTCCGATATCCGGTAGAATCCTATCATTGGGTATCGTATCGATGCATTGTCGTATTATCCTGATCGAACACCATTAACGTTGTCGTATCACGACACATACTTATCCACTGACAGTTACTAGTATATTATATGCACACTATACGCCAACGGTATAAATGGTGTAAGAGTAATGTAGTAATCTCGCTTATGCTAACTTCAATAGTATTTTTACCGAAGACACATTATAATATCAAATTGTATTATATGTATCTAGTTCCAAAGATCATTAAAGGATGAAAATCCCAAATATCCTTTAACTTAATAACGCGTTTCATTAAACACTTCACTTGATTTGATTAACATATATGGGAATGTTAGTCCTGATGTGAATGTTTTATATTTTCATTATGATTGGGTCAAACCGAGAGTTACAGTTTCGAGATTTACACCTTTCAGAGCAGAAAGATTTTCTGAAGACTCGTTTATTTTTTTTTTGTTTCCGCTGATTCCATATGTATTAGAAATCCTACGTATCTAGTATTATGATGTATTTATTTATGTAAACTATGAAAAATTATATTACTTTATTCTACTGTGAGATGTATTATTCTACGATTTGATTCTTATTAAACTGCATAATCCGTTTTTCACGCGATTTGAATTGGCTTTATTTTCGACCTAAATGGTTGGAAATAGCAGATCAATACATAATTGAAAAAAAAAATTACTCCTTTTATTTGAACTAACCTTCAGCATAACATAATATGTTTGAACCGTATGTTATATTTAATTTTTAGCAGTGCTCATGTTTCCACCTCGTTCGGTGTTTTAAGTGCATTGTCACAGACTTCAGAGCTAAAAAAATATCGTCGCTTACTTCAAAATATGGATAGTCCTGCACAAGAATAAAATTTGATTTTTAATAATTAGTTTTTATTTCTGTTAAACCTCAAATTAGTATCTCTCCAAAGTGAACCTGTTTCCTAGTAAATGTATACATTTACACCTCAAATGAACATCACCTCAAATGACCATTCAGATGGTGATGTTGGACAGATGGTTAGGCTTAAACTATAACTTCCCATATCCGTGAAATCTATTCCATATGCTATATAAGAAGAAATTGAATAACACTCTACGGTACTGAAGATGTTGCAGGCTATGGTACTATTTGTAGATGCAAGAAAATTACTGTTAATATTGATGCACTTTGGTGCAAGGATAAAAGCTACTGAAGAGGCAAGCCAAGGAACTATTTGTAGATGTAAGTTGAGATGCTACAGGCTAGCCATGATCTAGTGTTTTAACATCAGAGTTGGACGAAATAATGAAGCAATGATAAAGAATCAATGGAAGAAAAGCAATTCCATATGGTAGTTCAACAGTAAAAGTAGCAAAACTGATGATATTTGGAAGTACTGTCATGTTGAAGTGCTATTGAGTTGCTATGATGAATTGACAATTTCAATAGCAAAAAAAAAACAGTAAGTTTTGTAAGAGGTACCAATGGAATTTTATATCCAACTATATTTGGATTGCAATATAACAAATCAAAACCAATAACATCCAACTAAGTTGAACTTTTATAACAATTAATTGTTTTCTTGTAAAAATGTTGTTTCTTTATACATTTTGTTTAACTTAGTTAAAAATTGGTAAAACATAGTTATCTTTTCCAGTTTTAATTTTGGAATTGTCTATTTAGACACTATTGGTGACACAATTGCGCTCAACCATTGGATCGTCTCCTCAATTCCACCTCTCTAGATAAGGGAAAAAAAATCAATGATCGAGACTCTGTGTTTCTCAGTTTTTGTCTAATTTTGTGTTTAAATGACCGTCCTTTTTTTTATGAATGCGCTTGGTTTATATATACCTTGCTTAGCATTATTATTATTTTTGTAAAAGTAATTATGTTTTTGTAAATTTTGACAATGTTTTTAAACTAGATTGATTTTTGTAAAAAAAACGACTTAATTATATTTCTATAAACATTTGCTAATTTTTTATAAACTTACTAAATCTCTAGCAACATTTCCTTTACTGTATAGGTTTTTGCTTGCACACCACAATTCAATATATATTTGTTTGATCAAAAAAAGACTGGATTCCTATCATATAACAAAATATACTATATTATTGCGCACACACATCTAAATGGATAAAAACATACCTTTTATTAGAAAGTTTAGCTAACAATCTTTTGCATAGTAAGTTAATGTTTTATGAGCCTATACAACAAAGTAAAGGTAACAGTCATGATGCAAATCTTAAATAATTTTGTAATTATGAAAAAGAATTAATTGCTTAATTACTATAAAACTTAATTGGTTGTTACCAAGTCAAATATTATACATGCTCACTTTCAAATAATGAATTATTGAATAATACCTTACAGTACTAAATGATAAATCTGAACATTTGAACTATGGTACAGATGAGCTACAAATGAGGCACCAGCAACATTATTGATGATATACATGTACAGCATATATAAACATCAAATAAAAAGCTGAGTTTACAAACAGGAACACCAAGAATTTTTAAAGAAAATTTGTTCAATTTATATTAGAATAGTGGTGCGGTATTGTAGCAAGTTGGAAATGCAGTTATGCAGAGGAATGTACTCAAACTAATTAACACGAGCAAGACAAGATCTCAAAGTAGATCAAAGATATGCTACAAATCAATAAACAAAATAAACACATCTCAGTCCTTTCTGCCGGTTATTTTGAACTCAAAATGTTGTTAAATAAAATACTATAAACTTGGGATCAACATGGGAAGGGACCCCCTAAACTTGAAATTATTTAAAAATAATCCAAACCCGGGATTATTATGGAAAGACGCGTCAAACTTGGGATTATTCGTGTCAATTTATCCTAAAAAAATGATGTTACATTTTTTTTTTGAAAGGTTTCATCTATAGCTTAGTTAAATGTCTATAAATTTTAGTTAATTTTTATAAAACTTTTCTATATTTTATGAACTTGTCGTTTTTACAAACATGGTTGACTTTTTTAGAACTTAATTGAAATTGTTAAATTTTTGTAAAACTAGTTATAAAATTAAGTGCTGCTGACGTTGACAGTTGGTCACTTGTTCACACCAACGCCCAATATTTGATTGAGTAGTAAACCCGATATCCAAATATCCAAAATGCAAGAAATGTAAAGGGGCACCCAACTTTTATAGTGGTTCGTTATTAACTTCTACGTCCACTTCATTGAAAATATTCATCATCATTATTACAATTACAATGTTAATCCATTTTTGAACACTGAACTCACAAGGTCATACAAGAGAATAATAAAGTCCTTATTAATTCTTCATTCTGCCCAAAATGCTCTTCTTCTTCTTCCGTAGGACAAAATGTGTAGGTAAGCTCCAAATATCCAAAGAAAAACTTCAATATCCAAGTATGTCCATGAATGCTTCAAAGTCCAAGTTCCAACACTTGGAGTTGTATGAAATTGAGAAAGAGAAGTGATAAAGTCCTTGCCAACTTTCTACAAGGCCAAAGCAACCATTAATCCTCTTCCAAGATCCAAAAAGCTCAAAGTATGCTAAAAATGTCCAAAAGCAAGGCAAATATCCCAGAGAACGCCAAAATGTTGAAGGAAAACTTCTATGTCAAGTTTATTGGTCCAAAAGATATTCCAAAGTAAAGAGAACCACCTTGGAAGCCATTAAAAAGATTTAAGAAAAGCACTCCCGCATGCTGGAATGAAGCAGAAAAATGTCCTCCAAAACAGCCAACCACCTGAGGTATTTATGGAGAAAAAACTAGCTAAAGTCCAAAAATTCATATCACGAAAGTTGGTATTAATCCCGAGATCGGTACGTATTCTGGAACTTAGTCAAATTTCTGAGCTGAATTCCAGAAATTGAAGTAGCAAGCCAAAACCGAGTGCCAAGCCAAATTTCCCGTGTTGATCACATGAAATTCTTTGATCCACACGTGCTGGGCATGAAGCCAAGTGGTGCTAAGTCAAAACCAAAAGAATACCAATATGGATATTTTGTATGTAGAAATTCTGGATGCGCACGCATGAAAATGAGTGATCCGGCCATGGTGCTAAGGCCTTTTACAATGTGCCAGATCCAGAGTTAGTTAATACTGATCCTAGTCCATTTTCCTATAACGATCCCTGAAAAACCTGAGCTAAACCTGTGTTTGTGTAACACCCCGCATTTTTAATGTAATTAAAAATGTTTATATGCAAGATAGTGATATGCAGTTTAAATTAATACATACATTGAAAAGAAGAAAATTTATACGATAACAATGTATGTAATAGAAAAAGATAATAAAATAAAGATACTTTATTTAAATATCAGGAATTAAGTAAAAGAGATGACATCATTACGTTCGCCTCAAAATTCTGGTTCAGATGGATACCAAGTTTGCGTAAAACGGATAACATATGAAGAAGTTGTAAGCCGCAGAAATTTATATACGCGTAGGATAAAATATATATATTTTTTATATGCATTGACGTATTTAAGGAAAAGAAAAGTAATATACAATAAGGAATGCGCGTTTAAAGAGGAGAATGGAAATACATTCATATGCGCGTTCATAAATTTAGTTTAAATTGTAGAGATTGTCATGCACTTAAAAGGTTCAATGTATTTGAAAAAAAAGAAAGCATTAAGTACTCTTTTTGGAACCGACAGAGGTTGAAATAAATGTGGTACTTTTTTCGATTTAAATGTTTGGAGACTACATGCATGCACCTGTGATTAAGGAGACTAGATGCATGCACCTATGATTAAGGAGACTAGATGCATGCACCTGTGATTAAGGAGAGTAGATGCATGCACCTACGATTATTTATAGCAAACATGTAAATAAAAATAAAAATAAAAAAGTTAATGCATAATTATGATATTAATAAATTGGCTTGAGGTTGACTAAATATTAAGTATTATATATATATATATATATATATATATATATATATATATATAAGAGGCAACACTAATTCGAGATTAGGGGATTTGTTTTAATGGTAAGAAATGAAATTGGTAAATTAAAGACATTAATGTTATATTTAGGGATAATATAACGGTTACATTAAATATGGAAAAAGAGAGTACATGTAGTAAATGCATTTAGGCATTTCAAATATGACATGAATAGAAAAACAATGAATAAATGGCCATCAATAATGGCTATGAGAAGGATAAAATAAAAATAAAAAGATATTAAATTCCCTTTAGTAAAATAGTTAACACATACTATATTTCTTACGATTAAAAATAAAAATAAAGGCATAGTTGGATACCATATTTGATATGAACATGAGTGTAAGTAAACGTATGGTATTTATTTACATAAATAAATAATAATTATGTTAAAAAGGTAGAGAAAAATAAATTGTTGCCTTGTTTAAATAAAAGAAAAAAGGGAAAGAAATTTTATACGGTTAAGGTATAAACAAAGGAATGGTTTTGCTAAATAAATCTTTATTAATGTTCTTTAACAAATAAAAGAGGGCTAGATTCGTAGTTTGGCACCTATATAAACAACCCTAAGCTCATTGTAAACTTCACAACAATTCTTGGCGAAGCCATGGCTCCCTTCTCTCTCATTTTCTTCTTCTCCAAAAGATCTTGGATCTATTCTCCCCTCTTTTCTCTACAACATCTATTCTTTAAAATAAAAAGAATAAGATCTAGAACAACAATGAAATAGAAAAGAGATTCAAAGCTAAAGAGAAGATAATGGATTCAGATTTGCGAATTTATGCCGCAAAGAGAAATCAAAGATGATTCAAAAACAGAAATCCAAGCTAACCAAAAGAGGGAAAACAATACTAGAGTTATCTAGTACTCATTTTGAAGACGACAAGAATGTGAGTGGTTTATAATACAACTTTTGTATAAGATTATTATTTATCGTTCAAACATTCCCCATGTAAAACATGCGATGAAATTATTGTGAAAGATTGGACCTGTAATGTTTTCATATGTTAAATTATTATATGGTCACGTTCCTCCTTTTATCCTTCCCTCTTTATTTCTTTATAATTAGGCTATCTCGAGCCTAGATCTATCATGAAATGAATACGATTGAATATTGCAAACGAAAAGGGGAAACACTGGATTTTGGGGTATGACATAAATTGGAGAGTTTGGTTATGAATTACAAAGGGGTTTGGGTATAGTGTACCATTATCAAGGTTTGAATGTGTAAACCAAGTTGGGAAGTATAAGTATGAACACGATTTGGGTTTTAGCATAAGATTGTCATCATTGAAAAGATTTGAACTTGTTAATTAGCCTATGACACTAGAATAAAACATGGATTTGAATTTGGGGATTTAATATGTTAGTCCTATTTTTATAGGACTCGAACTTTTTTAAAAATATAAATACCATTGGAAATAAATGATTTGGAATTGGTAAATTTAAATAAAATTTAGGTAATTGTGTTACATGTAATTTGGTATGAATCAACATTAAATTGGTCTAATTAATGACCACTTGAATAGGCTTAAAAGTAAATTTGAACTGCATAACATGAAATTTAGGAGTTTGGGTGAAATATGAATATTAATAAACCTTTGACACGAGGTTAGACGCAATTGTGGTATAAGACTACCCGGAACCGCCCGGCAAATCCAACTGCCACAATTGGACGTCTAATGTGAGAGGTCAAAGAAGGAAATTTGAGTGTAACGGTTTATGACACGAGGTTGGACTCAAGTTGTGGCGTAAGACTGTCCGGAACCGCCAGGCACATCTAGCAGCCACAAAATGTTCGTCCAATGTGGGCGGTCATACATCGTTATGGCATAATGAATGCATTAAGGAATACTAACCATAATAAGACATGTGGGTGACAAGGGTATGGTTAGAGGGTTAAGTGGGTACAGGTAAGTATAGACTTAACTGTAGTAAGACAAGATATGTGTAAACATGTAAGTATAAGACTTAACCGTAGTAAGACATGTGTAAAATATGGAAACAATAATAATAAAAAGGTTAATCTGAACTAATGACGGAATATGGGGAATGATAAATAACCTATTACAAATTTGAATAAGAAAAAAGAAGGGTAATAGGTTAGACTTGTCCTAGGGACAAAAAGGGGAAAATATGACTTATGGGATACGATAAGTTATAAGAACGAAAAAGGGAAGAATAAGATAACTTATATGAGGAGATATACTTAATTATAAATTAAGCGGTTTGAAAAGAAAAGAAGTAAATTTTGAATCATATATGTTGGTTGGGTAGAGTAATTCCCGAGGTGTCAGTCTGATGTTGATCTCGTTCTTCGGGGCTGGTATTTAGGGGGTTGTTCCCCCAATCAGTATATATGTGGGATAAGGTATACTTAACAATGAATTAAATATAACATGTTGTTGTGACCCAAAAAGAGAATAATTTATGAAATTGAAAGACAACATGTTATAAGGCTTATCAATGGACTTAAGTAAGTTAAGTATAAATTCAGTTGATAACCAACGGTAAACATAAACTAAGTATCAAACCATGGTTAAGAGAATCTTATATTAAACCTTAGTTAAAATAACTAAGTAGATAACGAGAAAGAAAACTATGTAGTAAACCTTAGTTAAAGTGGACTAAGTTGTAAACCTTAGTAGAACACGAGAAGGAGCATACGACCGTCTGATTTTAAAGAAGGCTCCAACGAATTGGGTTACGAAGCCCGAGGCTTCGAGGAGACGTGAGGGTACTCTTGGTATCCCTCTGTGAGGCTGCAGATGATCCTCCTAGGCTCACAGAGGTTAAGGTCTACGTTAGAAGAACCAAGGGTATGCCTTGGTTGCAATAAATGGCAACCTAAAGACTAGGATGGACCAGCGTGATTCGGCGAGACCAGTAGCCCTGTGATAGCAACTCGTCGTCTACCTACTATCTTGAGTCTGTCGAGATACGCACATCGGAAAGGCGAAGAACTCCTACGAACCATATACTTGCTATCTAGTTGTGGTTTCGGTTGCGGTTGGCCATAGGTTAGTGGGGCATAGAGGGGCCGACATATAGTTCTCATTTTTCAAGGATGGCCTTTCATTAGTTGAGGGAGGGGTCGAGTGGGACCATAGCCACTAGAAAAACAGACCTTAGCATCTGCATCAGCAGACAACTTAAAGCTCCCGACCGAGTTCCGTGTTTCTTGACTTGCCCTGCCACGGGAGTCGGGTAGCACATATAGAGTACATGTGCATCTAGTCATCGAAAAACGGTTCACGATACTTACGCGGGGAAGGTCTAGGAACATATATCGCTCTGGGTAGTGTGTCCTAGACTATAGGGCATATTTCGTTAGGTAGCATAATCCCTAGTAGCCCTAGGTGGCATAAACCCTAACCGAATTAAGGAAACGTGGCAGTCCAAACAATTATGGAAATGGTGGCACTACGCTGAGGTAGTATATAGTTACGTAATGAAGTCTGTACGATAAATGGAAAGGGACTGTACACATACATGGAAAAGATAATACGAGTAGGGGGTATCCACATATATGAGATATTATGTTAATATAGTAGTATGTGAATAAGAACGATATGAGTTTAGCCTTAGGTGCTAATGACGAGATTAACCTAATAACTAAGAAAATATACGGAACGGTACATGTAGTGTTACACAGAAATTTATTATAAGTCCTCTTACACAAAACTTATGTTCTGACCCCCTCCTCATTACATACTTCCAGGTTAGGTTCATGACAGAGATGATATAGCTTTGGATACTGGTTAGACAGCATGATTTATAAGGTAAAGCTATTTTTGAATATATTATATTTCAATTCCTTCCGCTGTGAGATGCTCTACGAGTTTTGACATGTTTCTTTATCTCGGTCTTTTTCTGTAGGATATCAGAGCACCCAACTCAGGTTTTGATAGATCGAATTTGAAAAATTCGGTCTGTTGGAATCCGGGTCTCATAGTTGGTCCACCGAAAACCAGAGATCCGCACGTCTCCCGGGCTATACCAAGCCTAGTACCGATCCCAACCAAAACCAAGAGTACCGATCCCAAATCAAAGCTTGCACACGTAATTTCCTATGGTCTGTACATGCTGATCCCGACATTTTGTGTATCCAATAGCATGACCGATAACAAGATCGACAGTGTTGAAGCCTGATCCGCGCACCCATATACATCATGTCGCGCAACCATTTTTGAATGGTCGAGCCGGAGTTGAGATTTTGCCAATCCGAGAACGTCGATTCGAGAATCGACGATTTTTTCAACATTTTCTGAATACTTCAGGACTTTAACCAAGTCGTTTTGTGTTTTCAAGAGGACTGCTCAAGTCTGAGCGCGTTGCTAACCATAAACTTGACGTGGTACTGCCTTATCAAAAAGTGGGCCAAAACTTTGTCCCCAAATCATGTCTTTCTTAGAGAAAGGGAGATGTATTTTGCGAGAAATCTAAGAACCCGTAAACCGAAAGCCAGCAGAAGTCCGAAGGGAATTCCGATAAACAGAGAGCCGAAGAGTCATGATTGCGCCGGACGGTATTCACCATAGAACCCGAAAACCAGAAAGTCGCGATCTCACCAACCAAAAATCCACGACCGCGCCCGATCGTACTAACCAGAAAAATATAACCTAAAATTCAATGTGTTATGAATCATTACTTGAGAGATAACCAAAATAACCGGGATGACCAAAATAATTGAGATAGGCAGAATAACCGAGGACCGTGGGGTCCGAAAGCCAGAATAATCAACAACCAGTGGACCAAGGAGGTCCGAAAGCCAAAATGACCGAAAAGTCAATAACTGAGGGACCGTGTTGGTCCAAAAACCAAAGTACCAAGGGAAAACCATAGCCGGGAAACCTAAATACCAGAAGACCATAACACCAAAGTGACTGTAGCTAGGAGATCGGGAAAACCCGAAATTCATAAAACCAAAGTAACCGATAGCCAAATAACCAAGTAACTGAGTGGACCGCCATGCCATAAGTAGAAAAAACGATGCAAAACTGATGGTAAGTGATCTCGTTGATCGACAAGACCACTCAAGTTTAATTAGGTGAGTTGCATGTCATGAACCGACTGAATAACCCAAAGCAAAACAAGTAAGGACCTTACCCGCCACTAATCAAGGCGGCCTTGCCAAGAGATGAATATGCGACCAGGATAGCCAATGAGTTCACGGCGGCCTTGTCGAGGCAAGACAACTAATAATAGCCTGAGTGCCTACTTGGCGAACCAAGTGCAAAAGTCGTGGACCAGAGTCCAAAACGTAGTGGAACGGAGTCCAAGAGTCATGGACCGAAGTCCAAAGAGTAGTGTACCACAACCCAAAGAGTAGTGGACTAAAATCCAAAAGTCGTGGACCGGAGTCCAAAAAGTAATGGACCGGAGTCAAAGAGCCATGGACCAGGGTCCAGAATTAGTGGACCGGAGTCCTTAGGGTTCGCAACTCAATTTCATGTTTCGTACTCCGCAAAGAGCAAAGTAATATTATTAAAGTTAGAAAGGCCAAGGGGCTTTTAGTGGAATCGAAAAGAAAACTTAACGGTTTATCATCCGTAATTAAAAAACATGCTTAGGAACTCGCATGTTCTCATACATGGGTATGCGGATTTGGTAGTTTTTTCGATTTCAAATTCATTCGTGAAGGAGATTGAATGGTTTATCGTTTGCGAAGAGCATGTCAAAGATCTCATCGATTCCTGTTACATGGCAAGCGAACTTAGCCATTCAAAATCCAAAGCCAGAAAAAGAGTTCAAAGCGTCCTTGTCGGGGCAAGACGACCAAAAAAATCCAAAAAAGCTAAATTTTTATTATTAACCGGGGGTGATGGTGTATTATCGGGCATTTGCTGTCTCAACCATCTACAACCAAAAAGCCATAATGGATACAACTAGAAGGTCGGAGCCCATAAAGACAAAACCAAGGGTCGGAGCCCAGAAGCCCATAACTATGGGTTGAAGCTCAAATAAACGAAGTCCAGAAGAAGCCAAAATCAAACCATGAGCCAGAGATAACCAAGAAGACCAGATGCCTAAGAAAACCAAGAGCCTAAGAACTGACAACCAAAGGCAAAATACAAAAGATCCAAAAAAAACCAAAAGCCTAACAAACAAAAAGCCAAAATATCCTAACCACAAGCCATAAGATACTGATGTCCAGAATGTCTCAATTAATCCAAGACACCAGAACCAAAGAAATCAAAGACTAATTAATAACCATGTCGCGAGTGCTGGGCCCGGGCCTATCCTGAGAAGCAATAGGGGGTTGTGCCTGTCCTATTTTAAAGTGTGAGACTTACCTTTTTTTTTATTTTTTATTTTTATAATAATTTAGGGTACTTATATACAAGTCTAGGTAATATATACATGGCAAGTGCGTTATATCTCGTTAGATAAGATTTGAATCCATGACATCTCATATCATGTCGAATGGAATGGCATTAACCCCTAATATATAAAATAGTATGATAATTACCTACTTCATCTTAGTCTATTGTAGCAGCCATCAATTCAATAAAAAAGGAAAAAGATCATTTGACTTCATACGCCTGGCGGTGGCTGTACATTGATGCATATCTAGTTTCTGTGGCTTGCACCCCGACTAATAATTAATGTATCCAAATGTTTGATGAATGCATAGTTCATACAATACATTAAATGCAATTTTATAGCAAATCCATTAAGAATCACTACAATATAAGCCTTGCAATGTTGCATCAAACTGAACAACTATTCATAATTGTCAATAGACTGTTCTTCATTCATATTCCGCCCATTCTTACTGTTCCTTCTATGCAGAAATCGTTGCAGCGATCTCTTCATCGACAGTCCTGAATTGTTTAGTTGCGGTTTTACTACCATTTCCGGTTTCAGGTGGGAAGATGTCGAATGAAATTGACTGGTAGGACTTGTAGCCTTATGACCATTTGCCATGCTTATTATCACTTTCGCCTGTTTGATGCAAACAAATATCTTGATATAATGATCATATATTGTTAAATGAAATATCATGATAGTTCGAAAGCTAAAATGATATTGCTGCAATGTAAACTTATTATGAAAATGAAGAAGTTAACTGCAAACATCACTAAAGATCAAATGGAGAAATAACACAAACCTGAAACTCAGTAGCATCAAAACAAGACATCCTTCCATTGTAAAAAATTGTCATTGGTCGACTACACGTTCCTTCCTCCACTCTAACAGTATAACTACCATTAGATACACTTCAAAATCATTAAACTGAGATTTATCAGCTATACTTATGTACCTGCTTGATCTTGTACCAAGCTGTAGACTAAGCTCAAGATCACCATCGCTTTGATTCATTTGTTGTTGTTTATTTTTGGTTGTACTTTGGACCTGAAATGTAAAAAAAAAAAATTAAACAAAGATGGAAGAAATATGGTACAAGCAGTGCTATTTATCAAATCATGTAATGTTTGCTGTCCATATTTTTAGAAAACGAGGCAGACAACACTGATGTTGAAAGCACAACATAAGAGAAAGTACAACGTGAAACACAAGTTTGATAAGTTTCCCTTCCCATAACTCATTTCCTTGTTCCACGTTCCCTAAAGCTCATGTAGAAGAATGGTCAAAATGGGCCCTAATACATAACTCTCCATGTTTTTATTATGTATGTGTGGCTAATTAAATGACTATCATGCGGTTAGTGAATCAAAGTGCCGCCTTACTACGTGACAAGTGATAGTTTTGAGTTCAGTGGTGTGGTTGGTTTCTAATAACGTGCAAAAATACGTAGTACATTTAATGATTGAGGTGAACATGAATTGATCATCCAGTGTTTTTAGCACAAGGCCAATAGTAGAACCACCGACAATTTAGAATACCGGATACAAAGATCCAAAAATAGAGGATGGACTTTAAGGACATGCAAGAATTATGGATGTTGATTGAATCGATGGAGACGAGCCTTCGTCGGTTGAAGAACAGTTTTCAAGTATGCAATCCAATCCAAAGAAAAATAAGGCTGACATCAATTTAATTCAAAAGTCGGATTGGATCGGCTTTAGATTGTAGAAATTCAAATTCAATCATTTCGAATTGATTGGCAGTATGATGGTAATTAAACAACCAATCTAACATAGTTTAAATTATCTGAACTAACAGTCAAGTTATAATTTTCAAATTGATATATATTTATTGATCTTAATTCTTTGTAATATAGGATTTCTAATTTTTCAATTTCTTTTGATTTTACATTATGCGTGTTTTAATTGGAACATCACATTCATTAAGTTTTCCTTAACATGCATGAAGCTTAAGGGTTTAAAGTACAGGTATTTTACACCTATGAAGTTTAAGTATTTTACGATTAGCTAATGAAAGAGTGGTACTATAAGAAAAGATAATGTTATACCCCAATTTTCCAAGTTGCATCAAGGGGAAGGGGTTGAACAAAGTATAAAACCAATGAAACTGGCACGTGGTTAAGAATACAATAAAGAAATAAGAGACTGAAACGACTAGAGTGGATACCGCACCAAAAAGGTTAAAAATTACAACAATCTACATGAAATTGCGCTTAGATGTATATCGAATTAAGGCCTTATTGCCACCACCAAGGAAGATTACAAATCACTGGAACCTACCTACATTCAAGATATTAGTCTATCTGGAAGAGCCACAACCGAAAAACACAAAGTTACAACGCAGTGATGTTTCGTTGCCACAAATCATTTCGTAAAGAGCTCAAGCATGTATCAACACAACATGTCATGTCGAAACATCAAAAAACACACAAACACACAAAAGGCAGGACCACGCGAAGCCAAAGTATCACAAGGACTATACACACCACCGATCAAGCAACACAGCAATAAAATGAACGTCTACTTTGTCAACGGCTTACGCAAGCGCAACCCACTGCTCAGACCAATGCATCGCTAGATCATTTACAACCCGACTTCAAAGATATAAACTTCGGGGATGAAGAACTCTAACGTTCCAACTAATAATCTTAGATCTAACCCACATTAATGTTCCTTATTCCTAACTTTTTTTTTTTGGAATTTGTTCAGGAAGAAAACCAACCGAAAGTAAAACACTCCCTAATGCAAATAGTCTAGTCCGCGAGCATCATATAAGTGGTTGATCACACAAAGCATAAGGACCATAAATACAACCAGAAAGAATGTAACACCCTCCATTTATCAGAATAAATAATTAATATGACTTGGTTATTAAAAAGAAAAGATGAACATTTTGGAGGTATCGGAATATGGCTGTGAGACATATACCATCACATTCGCGGTGATTTTCTGATCAATTTACATATATGAGTTCAAACGGAAAAGTTACATGGAAATTGTTAAAATCTAGTTATGAGACTTATACCATCGTGTTCATACAGAAAAGTTATTAACATTATAAGTCCGGCGTCAGAGGGATCATCGTATGTTTAAACGCATCTGTATATATATTTATTTCATAATATACATACATGCATGACAACATGATTGTCGAATCAATTAAGCCACCCTATGATTGCCCACTATCGTGGCAATCTAGGTAATACTCACCGAGTTGTAACGTGCAGACCTAACATCTGCGAGCACAGCCTAAGTGCCGTCACCACACAGAGAACTACCAGGAGTACCCTTCACGTCCCAGAAAGCTGCATGCTTCCCCTTCCATTCCTTCGGAGCCAGCAGAATATCACTAGAACAGACAGAATAATCATATGGATATGCGCTCTCCTCGTGCCTCATGACACCACGATGATCTCCCCCCATTGGGTTATTCACCTTGCAACGTACGGACTAGTCCAAGCGCCTCAGGTTTATGGGTTATTAGACCCTATGTCTAATCACTTAAATACGTGCTAGCTCTACCTTTACAGATTCCCAATTTAACTTTGTTATTTCAAGTCATATTGACTTCTTATTCAAGTTACCAAGTTCCTCTTGCTTATTAATTTCGATTATATAACTTAACCCATTTAAATTCATTAATAAGCCTTTAACATGTTATTTCCTAGATTGTAATTCAATGTCTACAATCTCTTTATATTATTCATGTTTGATTCCATAGTTACAATAACATGTTCTACTTAATATATAATTAAGTATATTTTACCTCAATTCACATGTTTTCTGTTTAACATGTCGCTTATTATTTGTTATTAAATATAACTTATTTCATCCTATATATTCACCTTATTCTTTCTTATTTAATTATAATTCCATCTTACACTGTCATTACAACTTGTCGTTATTTACTTATCAATTTAGTTTTCTTAACTAAGGTTTACTAATAAGTTTCCTTTCCATTTATTATAACATGTTATAACTTCCATTTGTCCATAAGATAAGTCTACCTATTATATAGCATTCTCATTAATGTAACTAATTATAATAGGTTATTATCACTCCTCGTTCATTCAACTTCTTTTACTGTTGTACTTTCATTCATTTTCATTTATCACAACTTGTGCCTTTTATTTCTCTCTTTTTATTTATATATATTTATATATATGTTTATGCACCAGACCTCTCACATTGAGTAGACTACTTGTGGATGCTGAATTGGTCGGGTGGTTTCGGGCAGATTTCTACCATAATTGGACTTAACCTCGTGTCTTAGCACCGTTACATGTATATTTACGCACTAGACCCCTCACATTAAATTAACAACTTATGAATGCTGGATATGTTGGGCGGTTCCGATCAGACCTCTACCACAAGTTTAATTTATCCTCGTGTCTAAGTGCGGTTTTAACTTGTTATTAACTGTAAATTTAGGCATATTCATTCTTCCAAATTTTACTGTAATCTATTTTTAAATGTCAAACTTAATATCATATTAAGTCTATTTTAACTTATTATCATGTCGCATGTTCTTCCTAACATGTAATTAACTTCATTTTAAAAAATAACATGTAACTGTCAAACGTGTAATTATTCCAATCTAACAAATTAACATGTAATTATCCTAATTCTTACAATTAAGGATTCAAGTACATAGTATGCCACTGATTAACACGTATTTATCCTAATTTCACTGTAACTTAACTTACAATACCCAATTAGCAAGTTATTAGAACGTGTATGTATAACACAATAATCATTTCCACATATTTTAATAGGTTTACATTTTAACAGATTAACCATTCTAGCTGATTTATATTTCAACAGATTAATCATTCTAACAGATTTACATCGCATATTAATGAGGAATGTCAAACGATAAATATACCAATATCAAAAAGGTATAACTTAAATCCACTTACTTAATAGCTTTCCAATTCATGAATCTGGTCCGGATCTAGCCTTCCATAGTTCTCCTAACTGAATCTAGAAACTAAATAACCATGGATCCACAATTCTCAACTAAAAGAAAAAAGGAAGAAAGAGGATAAATTTAAATTGACCAGATCCAAGAATTTACTTTACTTCAAGTAGAATTCTGAACACCTTCTTTATTAATATACATTCTTTTCCTCTAGATCTTGAATTAGAATTTTCCTAAACTAATTATTCTATTTTTCTAAAGAGATTTGAGGAGGAAGAAGAATGGCAGAGCTTAGACTGCCTCTCAGAAAATGTGAGATTTACGCTAGGCTCTGCTAGACTATTCATGGATGTTCAGGATCTTATCATACACGCAGCGCTGAGTTAGCAACGAACGCAGTTAAGAAAACAGTCCAGATTCATCAATGAATCTGCCCAGATCTGGGGTGAGTTGACCCCGAGATCGACCCCCCCTATGGATGGGTCGACTCTAGGGTCGACAAAACCCATGCCTGGGCCAATCCCGGCTCTTTTTTTATCTTTTTCTTTGCATATGGTCTTCAGTTTGAATTGATTTGAATTATATTCATATATATGGTCCTTATATGTATACAAAACTTTTAATGTCCATTTTACATGTAAATGTATATGTACAACTTTTGTTTCATTTTCAAAATTCAAATGGTGTTATGCCATAATTAAATTCTTGCCATATTTCATTGATTGCATCCTTATTTTAGTTTCTCCTTTGTGTGTATATATATATATATGTATGTATATATATTTGCATATATATATACGCATATATTTTCATATACATAGATACATATTGTAACACCCCGCCTCCGCTAGGGTCACTCGCAAAGGAATGCACTAGCTTTAGAGGGGCATTATTGGTAAACATGCACAGAATTATCACTAGACAGAACATATAAAATAGCGGAAGTAAAATCGAACTTTCATAAACATGAATACATAAGGTCTAAAGCCTTTTACATCAGAGTACATCAAAACCTGTCTTGCAATAGTAAAGAAGCATAAAGACTTTTTCATAAATTATTCCCCAAATAAAAACAGTAAAGTAGCCATAGCCAGGAAAAGTCCAAGCCATCCATGATGACCTTCAAGCAGAAGAAGTCCGAACTAAACAACAGTATTTCGTCCCTGTAACCTGGGGGGGAAACGGAAGAAAAGAGGCGAAACAAAACGGGTCAGTCAAAAAGACTGAGTAAGCCCTATCTACTATTAGTATAAAAACTAGTAAAGTTAACTGACATGAGAAACTGAAATGAACATAAGCATGATAACAAGATAGATAGGCTAAATCAAAATAACAGGATGAACTACTGAACTCAGGTAAACTAAGGTGTCATGATAAATTACGATGTCAAGATAAAACAAGGTATCACATCGTCAGGTTTCTATCAAGTATAATATCCCCAAGATATCTATCACGTATAACGTCCCATGGCATCTATCCTGTATATCCGCTCTGCACCTACCGTACTAGTATCCCAACTGTATTACGTGTTATCCGTGAATGACCCTTACTCAAAAGTCATGTAATGGTCCATGTCAACCTAATATGCTGCATATATAGGTTACTCAACTCATATGTTTCTTTCCATGTATAAGTTCAGTCCTTTGCCGTAGGCTGTACGGGCTTTCCCATGTAAACGGTTTATCCTTGAAGTTGTTTTGGACTGCAACCCTTGATCTAGTTGTGTTTCCTTACCATGAACTATCGCGCGTCCACTTAGGATTTATGCCACCTAGGACCGCTAGGGATTATGCTACCTAATGAACGTTTCCGTGTCTCGGTTTGGGTTTTGGCCACCTAGGACCACTAGGGATTACGCCACCCGTCAACCGCGCCCTTGATCCCACGTATGTATCGTGAATCGTTTTCCATGTCTAGATGCACATGTTCCCCAATGTGCCATCCGAGTTCCGTGCCAGGGCAAATCAAGAAATACGGAACTCGGTCGGGAGCTTTAAATCGTCTGCCGATGCAGATATCAAGGTCTGTTTTTGTACCTGTGGCTATGGTCCCACGTGACCCCTCCCTCAACTACTGAAAGGCAATCCAAGAAAAATCATGTATAAGAACCACTCCACGGCCCCACTATAGCCCACTTCCCTACGGGCCAACCTCACCCATGACTCGATAGCAAGCACATGGTCTGTTGGGGGTTCTCTGCCTTTCCGTACGTACACGATTGACTAAAGATGGTAGGTAGTCGGCGATGTGCTATCCAGGGCAAAAACCAAGAATCGTCGACTCCACGCTAATCCATCCCAGTCTTTAGGTCGCTCGCATAGCAACCAAGGCATACTCTTGGTCCTTCTAACGCAGACCTTAACCTCTCATGGGCCTAGTATGATTACCTGGCAGCCCACAGAGGGATCCCAAGAATATCCTCACGTCCCCCGAAGCTTCCACTTCGGCACCCAGTGCGCTGGAGCTTTTATCCGAGTCGGATAACTTGCTCCCCCTCGTATACTAAGCTATGACCTACCGTATCAGGTTACTCATCGTTTTGTGAATTAGTCCTATGTCCTTAGCTAAGAATTATTACTTAGTTACCCTTAACTAAGGTTTACCACTTAGCTTCCTTTCCCGTTATCCTTGATCAACCACGAGTCTTTACCTAGTTCCTCTAACTAGGGTTGGTCTTATTGGGTTAAGTGTTATCGTTCAAGTCCATGCCTTAAACCGCCCACGAATCACGTCAAGATTGGCTAAGTATTTAAGTTCAAGACTTAGCCCCACAAGTTGGTTAAGTGTACCCAGAGGCTCATGACTTAACCCTATCAGGTCAAATTGGTCAAGTACTAGTTTACCTTAACCCTATCGGATTATCTTGCTTGATTGATTAAGCATAGATTATCTTAATCCCATCAAATTATCGAGTCGGATTGGTTAAGTATATTCTAAAAAGGTCTTGCGACTTAACCTTGTCAGGTCCGCGTATTAGATTGGTTAAGTGTAGGTTACTTAACCTCATCAAATCATCATGTATAATTGGTTAAGTATAAGTTGCTTAACCCCATTAAATTATCACGTTAAGTTGGTTGAGTATTGGTTACTTAACCTCATTGAATTACCAAGTTTAAATTGGTTAAGTGTTTAACTTAACCCCATCGAATTACCGTGTTTAGATTAGTTAAGTGTGGATTACTTAACCTCATCTAATTACCGTGGTTAGATTAGTTAAGCCTTAATTACTTAACCCCATCTAATTACCAAGTCGGATTAGTTAAGTGTAAATTACTTAACCCCATCCCCTAATCATCTTGCATGGTTAAGTGTCATTAAGAAATCAAACCCGATCCCACTTAACCTTATCAAGTTATCATGTTGGATTGATTAAGTATTGGTTAACTTAATCCCCGTCCACTAGCCGTATAAAAATGGTTAAATGTCATTAGGCAAATCAAATCACTTAACCTACCCAACCTTGTCATGTTTTGTCAAGTATCATTAGCCTAATCAATTTACTTAACCCCTTCATCCATGTCATATTTGGTTAAGAGTCATTAATCAAATTAACTTAACCCTATCATGTGACATTAATTACTTAATGCACCCCAACCTCTCACATTAGACTTTGTTGTGGTTACTAGTTAAGCCGGTCGGTTCCGGGTAGCTTTACACCACAACTTGGTCTAACCTCGGGTTCAAGCACAACATGACCAACTTCTCACATTGGGTCCTATTGTTTGCAACTACTAGTTAGGCCGGTCGGTTCCGGGTAGTTTTACGTTGCAAACTCAACCCAACCTCGAGTTGGCCACACTTATATTATCTAAGTGTCATGTTCATCATGTTTCCAAAACATGTTACAAGTTTTTCAAGCATTTGGGTAGACCTAACTTAATAGGTAAATTCCCAAAGGGTAGACCTAACTTAATAGGTAAATTCCCAAGCTTATGTTTTTATGCATACTTACATGTCAACTTCCATGTTATATTTCAAGCCATGTTTTCAAGTTGTATTTTCATGTCATTAGAAATTACCCATAACATAACCCAACGCTTTTAAACTCGCATATACGTTCGCAACAACGTAATGGATTAAAAGAAGAGACTTGGCAAAGGAATGACAAAAATGGGTATTAAGCCACAAGTTAATCATGGTGGCAAATGAGGCACTAATGTGTTCATTAGCTTGCATGTTACATTCTTAAGCCTCAAAAGCATGCATAAACCCAAACTTGGCACATAAGCGAATCATGGTGACAAAGGACATGGAATGATGGCTAGAAACTCGCATATATCATCATATAAGGATTATGACTTCATATGCAAGTTGACATAATGATTATGAAGGTTCTCATGTTGCATAATGCAACATTTCAACATAAAGGTTGTAGCTTTTAGCTCATAAGATCAAGATAATGACTTCATAAACTTGCATGACATGATAACATATATCATTCCCAATGATCAAAACCCAAACTTGCAACATGAACATTTAACTTCATAGTTAATATCTAAGAGTAGGGAAGGGCTTACATTGCTATGAAGGCCTAAATCGATTAAACTAAAGCTTATGATGAAGCCTATGCATGCCATCACCCAAAAACCCAAAGATGGATGCTCCAAATCACTAAAAACACCATCTTTATGAACAAAGATCAAAGCTTTTGTCTTGAAATCAACTTGAGGGGCTCTCATACTAACATAGGGACTCTCTACTACTCTCGTGTTCATGAAACCTCTCATAGAAATGAAGTGGAGGCTAGGATAGTTGAGTGGAGGCCATGAGAGTAGAAATTTTGCCATAGTTTAGTTGCATGAATGAATAATGAGGATTTAGGATAGGTTAGGGTCTTATTTATAGATTAGGCAAGTGTTTTAGGCCATAGGATTAAACCTAGATTCAATCCAAGCCATCAAAGCATGTCTTGGGGAAGAAGTCAAGTGTAGGAACCATCTAGGGCCTTTAGATTAAAGATGAACCATGAGAACCATCCAAATGCAAAATCTGCATTTGAGCGAATCGGCCCACGGGTTGACAGCCAAACACCCTGGATTAACCCCTAGTCGACCCAGCGGGCTTGGGTCGACCTCAAAAATCGGCAGGTTCGGTTATTCCCCTCTCCCAATTCGCTGTTTTGAACATTTTTGCATATTTATTTATTTAATTTTCAATTATATATATATATATATATATATATATCAATATATATATATTTCTCTGCGCAACCCATTTCACTTAATTAAGTATACTTTAATTTGGGAATTTTTCGTGAAACTTCGCGAGGCCATATCTTGGTCATACGGACTCCGATTTTCGAAAACTCGGACTCTATTTCGCGTATTTTTCCGAGACGAACGCAATGGCATAGCCCGTTTCCCTTGATTCAGATTTTACAGTTTAATTCTGCCTCCATTTATGTTATAACAGGTTATTGAAAATACGGGTTGTTACACATATATTTTTCTATACTTCCTTATGTGTATAATTTTCCTTATATGTGCGTTTATACATATTTTCTTTTTAGAACATGCATTATTTTAGCTGTTTCTCTAAAGTAAAAAATAGAGTGCCTACGTGGATCGAACTTACTCCACTCTCATGAAAATCACATGCTCTAACCAACTGGACTACTTAGGCTTTTGTTAACAAGGCTTAAAACAATGGTGATCATTGTTCTTTTCTTATTTCTCCTTTTCATATTTGTTAATCATGCACTAATTACACTACATGCAACCAATTTTTTCTTTCATTTAACTCATGCTCTGCATGCATTATTACTTGCATTAATCTTTTCTTCCTTTTAATGCATGTATTTATTACATGTAATCATACATTACCATTATTTTATTCTTCTTTCATATATTTATGACTATGCATATATATATATATATATATATACACACACACACATATGCACTATTTAATATTTAATTATCATAAAATGGGAGTGTTACAGTTTCTTACTTTTGTTGGAAAAATATAGTTCAAAATATTATAAAGTTTCTTATTTTACTGAAATCCGACTTATTTTGAAGTCTGTACAGTCATTTAAAGTTCAAAACTAAATTTCTCGAACTACCACGATGTTACGAGTTCGTTTTTAATTAAATTTAAACGTTTTAACTTCACTTTTAAATAAATTCTAAGTTATTAACTCTCAGAATAAACCATTTTAAGATTTTAAAATCCATTAACATCAATTATAAGTCAAAATTTTAATTGGCCAAAATTACATGTAGTTACACATGATGACCAAAGAATAACCATAGTGCATACTAGCAGAACAAAGTCGAAAAGCCGTGAACCAGAGTCCAAAAAGTAGCAGACCAGAGTGCAAGAGCAGTGGAACGAAGTCCAAAAAGTAGTGGACCGAAGTCTAAGAGCCATGAACCGAAGTCCAAAGAGTAGTGGGCCAGAGGCCAAAAAGTAATGGACCGGAGTCCAAGAGCCGTTGGACAAAGTCCAAAAGTAATGGACCAGAGTCCTTAGAGTTCCCTACCCAATTCCATGTTTTATACTCCGCAAAGAGCAAAGTAATCTTATTAAATTTATAAAAGATGAGGTTTTTTTAGCAAAATCGAAAAGAAAACTTAACGGTTTATCATCCGTAAAGTGCATGCCTAGGCACTTGCATGTTCCGTACATGGTTATGGGGATTTGGCAGTTTTCGATTTCAAATTCATTCGTGAAGGAGATTGAACGGTTTATCGTTCGCGAAGAGTATGCCTAGGATCTCATCGAATCCTGTTACATGGGTAAGAAAATTTAGCCATTCAACATCCAAAGCCAGAAAAAGAGTTCACGGCGGCCTTGCTGGGGCAAGATGACCAAAAAAATCCAGTAAAGTTAAATTTTATTAATAACCAGGGGGGTAATGATGTATTATCGAGCAATGAATATGCCGACTCAACCATTTACATTAGAAAGCCATAAAGAATACATCATAAAGGCCAAGCCCATAAAGCCAAAACCAAGGGTCGGAGCTTGAAAACCCATAACTATAGGCTGGAGACCAATATTCGAAGCCCAAAAATCAACCAGAAAACTTGCATCCTAATTATTTTACCTATCTATCTATGTCGTGTGCACCCTTAAACCGGAAAATTTGTATATTATTTATGCCACATGCAGCCTTAAAATGGAAGTGGCAGCCTTAAACCGAAGATTTTGTGATATTTTTTCATTTCGGCCTGGTTTTTACATTTTATTACATGTTCAGCCCACTTTATCAAAATATTACATTTTATAGCCCACTTTTCGCCAACTCAGTGCAGAGTAGTCTAGAGTGAACTCACGCAATCTCGGATTGCACCGGTACACGTTTACACTGACACGATCCGAGAATGCGCCAGTTCATTTCAATAAAAAAGTATAAAGTTACGGCGCACAATCCTGGATTGCGCCAGTTGGGCGCAATCTCATATTGTACCCCGTAACTTTATATAGCAACCTTCTCCCTTCTTTTCTTTCTCATTCCTTCATCTCTGAACAAACAAACTCAAATCTAAAAACCTAAAAAAAACCAATGCGAGATTAAATCATCAAGTTTTAAATTTCAATTCAAAAATGCCAAGCTCTTCTGCACATGAACAAGCTACAGGTATCAATTCCTATCACTATACCTAATTTGTTAAAAAATTAAGTTTTTCGTTAATTTTTGAGGATTATGTGGATAGGTGTTTTATTGCTAGTTATAGTTGATTTGTAGTTGTTTAATCTTTATAACAGTTGATTGCTTGAGACTTTTGTTGAGGTCGGAAACATTAGTTATTGGTTTTGGCTAATATTTATTGAGGTTGAAAACATAAGTTAACGATATGTATTGTGCACTCAAAAAATAGCGATTCAACAAATTTGGCATTTTTTTTGTTGAGGCTGAAGATGGGTATGTAATTTTTGTTCGCTTTAGAAGTGTCATTTTGGGTTTGGAATTAATTTTTCCTGTTGTTGAACATATAATCAAATAATGTTGATTTACGTAGATTGACAAATATGTTTTAGATTGAATTATAAAGTAAAATAATTCTTTGTATACAATTGATGATTGCTTGTTGTGTAGTTATTTTGAAAATATATAATGTTAAATTACTATCATTGAATATTTGTAGAGTATGTAGAGATGTTACTCGGACCTATAGATCGGAGGATCTTATATACGCGGCCGCATCATCGGTCAAGCAACGTGGATTTGATGGCGGTAATCAAATTTCTATTTTGAATACAAATAAGAATTTATGTTTATAATACATAGTTTGAAATCCTTTTTATTTATTGTGGCAAATAAATACTCCTGTTAGTACCATTGATCACTCATCTTCTTTAAAATTGGTCACTTCTACTCATCCAGGTGTGCTAACGCTATTAGATCGAGCAGGCTTTCTATTAATACATTGGCTCGAGTACATACAGCTAGACCGTCATCTTATCATGGCTTTGCTAAACCGCTGAAGGCCAAAGACGTCGTCTTTTCACCTTAGATACGATGAAATGATCAATGAATTATCTAATGTAGCAATCGCTACTACAAAAGTGGGCATATTCGACACTAACTTGTGTGCGTTGCATAAAACAGTGCAGCGAAATCTATGCTTTCTTTGATTTTCTGCAGCAATATTCATATGCTGTTGCATTAGACGTGAATGCACTATTGTGGTTGGAATTGTTGTGTTATGACTTGCAACACCAATTCAAAGCGTAGCTTTATATAAACATAATTCAGTTCAGCGATTTGCGTTATTAGTTTAAACAAATAAATAACCATAGATGTTGACTAATCCAACAGTTCAAACCGATCTCCGCTTTAGTTATTTGAAATTTTAGTGCGATGTTTTCCCCATTCACGAAATACTTCCCCCTAAAACAAATTTCTCCCTTACTCTTCCCTATGTACTCTTCTCTCTCAAAATGAAATCTGTCCACAAACGCCTCTCATTGCTACTTTATCTCCGATTACAAACTATATACCTGTAATTGCTCCTATTTTACAAATTTTAGTCGTCCGATTTGCTTCATTTAGGATAATTACGGGTAGTTAGGGCTTCATCATTTCGGTTTTATTTAGGTGATTTCATCTCTAACTTATTTTGTTCTACATTCAAAGTCTCTATGTGATTTAGGTATACCGATTGCCATAAATTAGGGTTTTGCTGCTCATTTTTATTTGTGTATATATACATATACATGTCTGGGGGTTTTTACCTGAACATTTTGGGTTTTTATATTTGAAGTATTGTATTTATATGTTTGCATGTGTTGAAATTGTGCAAGTTTTGTTTTTTTATGTTTGCCAAACCATTGATGTATTGGTAAATAAATTAACACTGCCTTAATATGTTTAAATGTCAAATTACGAAAAGAGGACAAAAGAAAAAGAAATCCAATTTAAATGTTTAAATGGCTATTTTTGTTTGTAGTTAAATAATGTCTATTTCTCTTGCTGCACCATATGACTATGAAGATAACCTAGGCATGAGTGATCTAGGACTGTCAAACCCATCATCACCAGAAACTCCTATTGACTTCTAATAGAGATGAAAAAAAGGCACTATGATGATTTGCATGAATATAAACTAGAGCAAGAAGAACTCCAAAGACGAAGGCGAGAAAAAGAACAATGTGAAGAAAGGGCAATGCGAAGGCAAAGTTATGCTGCCTTGTGTCGCCAGCATCAAAACAACTAATTGGTTAACGAACAACAAGTTAAATCACCAATGATAATATTTGAGTGTGGGTATTCCGTTGTAGAAGGTGTTATTTTGATTGGATTTAACATTGGTCATCGTTATTTTAGATGTTGTATTTATCTCATAGGGTATACCTTTTAGTAGTGGATTGAACATCAGTTTCCATGTCGAGCCACTAGAGTACGCAAATGATTTACAACATTAACTTACAACACTGCAAAATCGATTTATTGGTTTTCAAACTGAAATTAGTAGAATTAACGACCAGCTTCAAGGGCTAAACATTAGAAGACAAGATTAAATTAGTGTATCGTTCTTTGTATTAGGTACAACTGTATCATCTTTGTATCACCTGTATAGTCTTTGTATCCGTACTGTTTTGTTTTGGTGCAGCCATGTATGTTTGTAAATTATTAACTTGTTTTGATTTTATTTCTAACTTAATCAAACCTTACAGGATAGCCCTTGTTTGTGTCTTGAAACTGCTAGTGATATCAAATTTAGTCTTACAAGGCCGTGGTTAGCTTGTGGCAATGGATAGTGAGTATTACATATGGATAGGACTTTCGAGATCGAGTGCAGAATATGTAAGAGGGGTGAAAGCTTTTCTAAGAAATGCATTTCCCATTTATAAAGTAGGTGATGAGAATAAGTGCCCCTGCAAAAAATGCACAGAACGTAATTGGTATTGTGAAAATGTCATATACGATCTTCTTATTATTAATGGCCCTTCTCCAGTACATACCGAGTGGATTTGTGAGGTTTCACAGACGAAATTAACAGGTGTTGACGACCATAGGGATTGTGAAACGGAGATGGATTTTGAGGATAATTTAGATGTGATGTTCAAATGTGCGGGTTACAAATTTGATCAAAATCCCGGGGACTTTGAAGTAGAACCAAATCCAGAGTCTGAGAAATTTTATTGGCACATTAAAGAAGGAAAAAAACTATTATATCCTGGCTGCATTAAATTTTCTCAACTATGTTTCTGCGTCAGGTTTTATCATTAAAAGTGTGCTTACGAAATTAACGTGTCTGCATTTGGGGAATTAATAAAGCTTATAAAAGAAGCCTCTCCTAATGCCCAGCTACCTTTGTCTTCCTACACTGCAAAGGTATCATTAAGGATTTAGGTCTTGATTATCATAAAATACATGTTTACCCAAACTATTGCATGTTATATTGGGCACATAATAAAGATAAAGTGGCTTGTGGCATTTGTGGTTTTTCGAGGTAGGCTGTAAAAGAAAAAGAAGACATTGTTGATAATAATGATCCACCAAAGTTGATTCCCAAAGTCTCGGTAAATGTTATGAGGTACTTTCCACTAAGACCAAGGTTACAAAGGATGTTTATGTGTAAAGAATTTTCCAAACTTATGAGATGGCACCAAGTGGAATAATAAGAAGATGGAAAACTAACACATCCGGTTGATGGTGTGGCATGCAAGATGATGGATGCTTGCTATCCTGATTTTTCATCAGAAAATCAAAATGTTAGAGAGGGTCTAGCATCTAATGGATTTAATCCATATCGTTCAATGAATTCAAGTTATAATACATAGCTAATTGTGTTGGTAAACTACAATCTTCCGCCTTAGTTATGTATGAAACAAGAGAATTTGTTTCTTTCAATATTAATATCTGGTCCATATTCTCCAAAGAACATTATTGACGCATATATGCAGCCTTTAATTGCGGAATTGAAATTGTTATGGAATGCTAGCGTCAAAACTTATGATTCCGTGACTGATGGGAATTTTAATTTGCGTGCAAGCGTCTTATGGACCAATAGTGATTTTTCGGGATATGTAGTGTTGTTAGGTTAGAGCACGAAGGGGAAACTAGTGTGTCCAGTATGCCATTATGAAACTTCTTTAGATTATTTAAAGCATAGCAAAAAAATGTAGTATGTACACTGTGGAAAGTTTCTTGATCCGACACATAAGTGGAAGCTAGATAAGAGGAGATTTAATGGCGAAACTGAAATGGGGAGCATTCATAAATATTATTAGGAACAGATATTGAAGAGTTATTGCGGGAGTTCAAAAATCAGCTTGGGGATAAGACCAAAAAAAGGGGTAAAAGTGATGGTCCTTTTAAAAAAAAGTCAGTATTGTTTGACTTACCATATTGGTGTCATAATCCCCTTCGACATAACCTGGATGCCATGCACATAGAGAAGAACATATGCGACAAAATGTTAGGTACTTTACTTAATATAGGTCATCGATGGATCACCTAAACGCTCGTTAGGATTTACAGGAGTTGGGCATAAGGAAGGCTTTTCATCATGTTGAATGTGCTGACGGAAAAAATGTTGAAATTAGAGCTGCAATATTTGATATGGCAAATAAGGAAAATCTTTTGCTTTATATTGAAGAACGCCAAACTGCCACATGGTTGGGCCTCGAATGTAACGATCTAAGATTTTTGAAAATCAAATTTGAATTTAATATGAATCTTAAATAAAGTTTAAAAGTTTTAAATAATTATTGAACTAGATTTTAAGGCGATAATAATATTTAAATGATGGAAAATTAAATTTTACTGTGGAATTTGTTACAACAATGTTTGTTTGGAGAAAACGTTTCGTCATTAGTCGAATTATTAAAACGATTTGAAAATTTTGTTGCTAGAAACGATCAGAATTTGAAATTAAATTATAATTAAATATTAGTCGCAAATTTTTGTTCAGTTTCTGTTCACGTAGTCTTAAATATTTTATAGAAATTAATTGAAATTTTTATTTCAGAAAATAAAAATATTTTTTTTCTAACGTATTTTAGAGTAATTGTGGTCCTTCTAACACTGTACAGAATCAATCAACCGGTCTATCTTTATTTCTGTTCTAGGATCATAACACAATATTATACATGATTATATTGTTAGTTTGGTGTTACTAGTCGTCGATAATTAAAAACAAGAGAAATCGAAATGGGAACATTCGGTATACAAATTGTAAGTGAAAGTTAATGGGTTCTAGGCTAGATATATGGGATGTTAGGAGTCACGCCATCTCCATTTGAAGAATTCAGACAAAAGAAATACACGTGTTAATTCCTCCTACACGTGTTAATCTCCATCTCCATTTAAAGACACGTTGTTCTCCCATAATGCTTCCTCATGCCACCTCATTTAGTCCTCACGTAAGTAATACTCTCCTCCCCTTAGTTAATGGCCTCCCCCACTTATGGCTATTTCCATTTCACGGAAAAGAAAAAGAAAAAAATTAAGATTTTTAAACCGTGAAGTCTGCATTCCCTACACCGCACCTCCCTTCCAACCTCCGACGAGCTCAGTCCGCCCCACCGTGAAGCAATTCGCCCAGTCCATCACTTCGGCCTGCATCCAGCACTTTGCCATAACTCAACCGTGCTGCCTTCCATCCATCGCCATCAACCCGCACTCTGCTGTCTGAGCATGTTCGCAACTCTAAGAGCATCCATTCCAGTCTCAAACGCGAAACATGCATGCGAGCTTTTAGGCTTTACATTAAAAAAGCCTAGTTCTCTAGAAAAAAAAAGATAGATAGAACAGAATGCAAGAAGAGGTTAGAGAGAACGCCAGAAGAAGGAAATGCAAGAGCTACCTTTTTCATGTGCATGCAACCGCCCAAGAGCCATCGTGCATTGTACCCCTCATCGCATGCATGCGCAGTTTTTTGGAGAAGGAAGATCGGGGAGAAAGTGCGCGTACAGACATGGAAAATGTGAGACTGAGAAATGGATTGCAGTTCGGGAAGATTTAATTTTTGGAAAGGTAAAGGTGAGAACATTTAAATTTAATTTTTAATTAAATTAGTATGATAAATCATGGATCGTATGGTTGATTTGTTGGTCGACGTAACACTATGTGTTAGCAACTAGCGATGATTAGTTGCATGTATGTTTCATTTATGATCATCAGAAATAATGCATTGTCTGTAAAACCCGCATATGCGTGTTATTTTATAATGTGAAATTATTAGTTGCATGAATATGGATAGAGTAATTTGTAGATAATATGGTTATTGTGTGATGGTTGCCGATATGAATTGTATATCAAGGTGCGTTAGTGTTATAACGCGTGTTCGCAAATTTTGTTGTATGCGTATAAGAAAAGAATATATGAAATGATTGTGAATGTATAAATATGCATGTGTATAAATTTCAGCGAAGGATTTAGTAATATCTTAAATTTAATTAAAGAGCGATTTATGGAATAAATGACATTTAAAGGATTTTGCGGTATTTTGTTAACTTAATACTATCGATTTGTTAACGTTATTATCAGAGTTAATTGATATCATATTTTGTTTTGAGAGTACCTTGAATTAGAGTTGTCGAATTTTAGTGAATGAATTATTATAAAAGGTAGGCAACTCAAACTATTGGATTTTCAAATCAAACATGACTTTAGATAATAATTTGAGATAACATTATAAATTTTTTGAAAAGATATTTAAACCTTGAATTATTTGGGTATGAAAACATTTAGAATAATATATTAGAAGTTGCATTGGACATGATCTTGAATTTGAAGCTTAAATAAGGGGCGTAACTTAAGTTCGGATAAAGGAGCAATTGGAAAGTGAATTCGAATATTGTGAAATGCTAATCATAATAAACGGTTTTCCAATTTAAAATTTGAAAAAAAATGGATTGGATGAAGCGATCTTCAGATATTTAATGTAAGTTCTGTAGATGATGACTAATACTATTTGTGAAATTAAATAGTGGAAATATTGTAATTCCGCTTATGGCATCGGTTTAATACGAAAACATATATTGGATATATGAAGTTCGATTTCTAACTGAGCATATATATATATATATATATATATATATATATAGATGTGTGTGTGTGTGTGTGTGTGTGTCTAGTATGTATCGTTTGGAATAAGTTAAATATGGAACTAAATGGACGAAAGAGGAAGTCGAATGGCTTTGAATCGGTTTGATTAACTCAAGATTTTTTGAATTAGTTATACTCTTCGAGTATGAATATGAATGCAAATCATCGGCACGGGAAGGAAACAATTCAAGTTTAAAGTATTTTGTATATTACTATGAGTTTCAACTATTTAAACAAGGTATGTTAATTTCAAAGATATTTAAATAAAACTTGATTAAAAGATATGTACACAGTTTAAATAATCTATGTGTATACTTCTTCCAACTTCAAACATTGTAAGTAATTTCTTCAACCATTTCTATTTTTATAAATTTCTAAATATCTACATGTATATGTATGTATATATATATTAATTTAATTTATAACAAATGTATTATTTTCAAATATTTTTATTTAATTAAATTTGGAATTGTTTCGGTCCTGAATCCTTTGATTTGAATATAATGAATCCATTTTGAATGATTTCATTGAATTTGAATTAAGGAAATATTGAAATCATGATCCTTGGTTTATATCGACTGTTCGAAAGTAAGGCATTAAGGAAAAGACTATCTATAAAAGATCATCTCTTAAATGAACATTTATAGATTTAGAAAAAGATTAGGAGTTGTATGTGCATATATATGATGGAAAGCACTTGTTTTGAAATATGAAGCGCTGGTTATTTGGGAAGACCGAGATCGGAATTTATTTTTCGAAAACCATTCGAAATAACCATACGACGTAAATAATGAAGATATGAAGACGACGATTGAAGACCGTGGCTCTTCAAATCGAACGGACTGCCTGCCGATTGGTTTCTTTACTAATAGCTACAGTAGAGAGATGCCCCTATTACCGGAGTGGTAGAAAGTCCGAACGTATTTGGAGAATTTTCGGATTTTGTTCCGTTCGGACCCAGAATGGACTTGTATGGATAGTGTGCCTGACCTTGTAATTGACAGCATAACACTTGATTCCCGTTCATATGTATCTGGTTTGTGACGTATGATCTCGAAGTGGTTATGTATGGATGGAAATCAGTGGTCATGTTGTGAATGGACAAATGTTACATACTTAAGATATGAAATGAGCTTGTATGATCAGGGCATTGCTATTCTAGGCATGCTTTGTATATGACATGACATCGAAAAACCTCACACCCCGGATGATGAGAAAATGGTGGTTAGGTTGTGTGTATTTATATATGAATTAATGATGACCGCTGCAGTAGTGGGAAACCACTTATGACTTATGGAATAGGGTATGTTCGGGGGGGGGGGGGGGGGGAGGGGGGACGTGTCTGGTAGAAAACCATTGATCTACCTCGCGATTTGTATTGGTGTCCACGTTTGGATGAAAAAACCTGTGATTACATTTCGTTTGTGTTCCGATTGATCTTTCGTGCCAGGAATCATTAAGTTGGAAATCCAAATCTCCAATACGAGCCAGACAATTTTGATTGTGTGTGTATATATATATATATATATATATATATATATATAGCGACATAATATTATGGGTATTATGCCGTCTAGTATTAATACATTTATTTGCGAAATGGTTTTCCACACTATGGAATAATATTAATAGAGGATTTTCACGTATGAAAGCATGTTCGGTTATCATAAGATAAAACTCGCCAATCTAATAGGCGCTTGCATTGTGTGATGTGGGACGAGCCTATGACAGCTTCATTTTCCCAAAGTCATTGCGAATTTATATGCACAGGAATTCACATGGAGTAAACCCGTTCCGCGTTAGTGGCGTGGTCCGATGAATTTCTCAACCTTAAAATAAATCCTAAAAACAATTGTTTTATGTTCTCACACCAGTCCCATGACTGACCTGGAGTTTAATGTTCCTTCCTAAACTCTGGGTGCCCACAAATTTTTATGCAGGTAGCTAGTAGTTTAGTTTTACAGTTATATATCATTGGAGCAAGAATCGAAGCGCTTTCTGGATTAGAGTTCACGCTAGAGTTTGGATCTTCTGCTATATCATACTGTTTCTTTCGCTGAGAGTATATTTTCTTTCTTCCAATGTATATGTTATATTGTAACTCTCATATTCATGTAACTCTGATGTAATATTAAATTATTCAATTTTTGTTCTATTATTCTGTTCAATGTATTTATGTAACCATAACAATTCGTCTTTCTGAATGGTTTAAGTTGGTTTAATTACTGGCGAGAACCGGGAAAAAAGGCGGGTCATTACATCGAATGTTAGTCGATACATGCACATAAAAGAGAGAATGGTTGTGCGATATAAGAGCCATGATGCTTGTTTCATACTCCACTATTTGTTATAATTTTTCGTGAAGAAAGCATCAAAACCCGAGGTTGTGTTACCAATGATCAAATTTAGTGCATTCCTTAAAGGACTATGGAGCAAGGTTATCGAAGTGACGATATCAAGAGGCTATAAAAAGAAATTGTCGAGATACTTTGTCATTTTGAAATTTTTTTTCCCACAGGATTTTTTCAATATAATGGTACACTTGCCTGTTCATTTATGCAAAGAAATCGAATACGGTGGGCCTGAACACCTTAGATGCATATATCAAACTGAGCGATATCTAGAAATTTGACATATTATGTGGGAAATAGAAACAGACTGGATAGCTCCATTGCAGAAGGTTACTAGGCAGAAGAGTGTGTGACCTTCTGTTAAAGATTTTTAAGCGTTGATGGAGGAACATAAAACATGTCAATTGATCTTCGGAGATCTCCAATAGATTTGGAATATCATATTGGAACAAAGAAGAATAAAGATGGAATTCAATTTGAAAGTTGCAGATTGGAAGGCAACGCACCACTATATTCTATTTAATTCTGGTAATAAAGAAATTGAGAGTTTGATCGAGTAAGTTCTTAAGATCCTATATAAATTTCCTTAACTATAAATTAATATCTGCATTTCATAGTTTTTTGACCTTATTTATTATTTAGGGTTCACCGAGCTTTTGTGGATGGCCTTGCAAATCCTATAAGGTACAAGAGGGAACGAGAACATTTCGAAGAGTTTTGAAATTGGCTAAAAGAAGAGATTCTGAAAAAGGACAATATTTCAAGAGATTTATAAGTGTTTGCATTAGGTCCTAATCGAGTAGCTAGGAAGTTTACCAATTATATAGTAAATGGATATAGATTCCACACAAATTTTAGAGATTCTTGATGCACCACACAGAATAGTGGTGTATTTTTGACTTCCAAAACCACTTGCTTTGCAAGTTCGAAAGACCGAAACCCATTAGTTGGTGATATCAATTACTATGGATCAATCGAAGAAATTTTTGAGCTAGATCATTAGGGAGCTTTCGTAGTATCCTTTTTAAGTGTTGTTGGTACCAAGAGGAAAAAGATTCATATGGTATTACTTGAGTAAATTTTTGTAAGTGCCATAAAATTAATCCTTATGTCCTGTCTTTGCAAGTGCAGCAAGTATTTTACGTGGAAGATGCAGCTGAAAAGAACAGTCATTACATTAATAAAAAATTGCCGATAGATTGGTGTGATACTGAAAATCAGAATGTAATGGAAGAAGACATGAGTAATCAGCATTCACATGATATTGGCATAGGTGGTGAACTAGAACCAGAAGTTGTTGATAAGGGTTGGATTAGGGATGATGTCTCCATAATGCAACTAGAAACAGAGCAATTAGCAGAAGTTCCTCATGTTCCATCTTGTTAGGACAAAAAAATCCTCTTTGTTATTACTTTATTTCTGTCTAATCTAGTGTCTAATTTATGATGTATTTGGCACTTTTTGTTTTAGCTATAAATTATTATCTTTGATGAATATATTTGGAACTCTTTTCCCATATTGCAATCTACACTATTCGCATGTTTTATGATTTAATGTCTTTCTTTACTGTCATCTAAATTTTTTATAGTCCAAAATTTTAATTGTTGTTTTTGTCCACTTTAACATGCATGTACCTTGTTCTAATGTATTCATTTTGTACATGATGGATGAACTTAAAAATAACGGACTGCACCATGATGGAGAGTTTCGAAGGACTTGTAAAGGGTGGAAAATCCTTCTTAGTAACAAAAAACAATGTAGATTGCTTTTCTTACAGTGTGCTTATGGAGTTTGTTAAAGATTGCCTCTATTATATTGAAGTAGGAGGAGTCTATTTCAGCAAAGGAAAGAGGGGTGGCCGGTAGCAGATACTGAATGACAAGGACGTAAACGAATACATACAAGGTTGCAATAAGGAAGAAGAAGTTGACTTTTACATTGACAACACCGTTGACAAAGACAGTAAGCTGTTGATTCAACTGCAACCACATGTAGTCATACGGCCTAGGAAAAACATAATTCAAGGTATATATGTATAGTAATATAGATCCATTCTTGTATATACATATGCAAAGAACTATGAAGGCCATCGTTATTATTTTTATTGTTACAAGTTCTACTAAGAAACCGGTTGCAAAGTGCAAGTATATTACAGCACATAGACTTCAGCAGCAACTCAAAATGGTGAAAAACAATCCAACTCAAGTGGATCCGAAGAAACTATCGCTGGATCCTGATATGAATAATGCTAAAGAAGATGTAACTGTGATGGACAAAGGAACCATGAGGAAATTAAATGTAGAAAATGAAACAGATAATGATGATGATACCTGAGAGAATGAAGCTATGTTCAGGTATTTTTCAGTTATCATTTCAGTTTTATTAATCGGGTTGAAATCTTGAATTTTGAACTAATTTTTATTAAAATTCTACACGTAAAAGCAAGAAATGCATTTTAGTATTTTCTATTGCTGTGTCGATTTCCTATTCCGCCCATGAAGGTTGCAGCTAATTCAAGTGACTATTGGTTCTTTGTGCCTGCATTCCGTCGAAAAAGCAAGATCTGTTTATACGTCAACTCTATTTGGTTAACTAGCTTAAATTTATCATCGAGGGTGAATAGTAACGCTAATATGCTTGCAGTTCTCACAACCATCGGTTTTAACGAAGCATGAACAAGAGTGAATCATGCGAATGCAAGAAAATGATGCAGTTAGTAGATCAATTTGGGTGCCTTCATTGGTTAGTAGTATGAAAGAGGCTGCAACATGAAATAGGAAAGAAAAAGGTAAATATATTGATGGATGTGATGAATACATCGCAAAAACGATGGTGAAGATGTCAGTGATGATTCATCGAATTCGGAGGTATAAAAAAGTTATTTGTTTACTACTTATTGTCTTTGCCTTTATGAATGTCAAAGATCTTAAACTTCGACTTAATTGTAGAAAATCAAATTTGTTAAGTTAAAGGAACATTTACTTGGACCGAGAAATCGTTCGCGAGCCAATGCAACCATTGAAATTGAGAACGATGTGATGACCTGCACCCCCTCCAAAGAAAGTTGGCTCTAATAAGGAAGTGACGATACACACTCGACTCCAAAGAAAGTCAGTAACCAGGAGAAAACTATAGAAATAATTAAGAAATTGACGAAACATGTACTATCTCATCCAGGAATTTTAAAACCTACAACATCTCGTCCACCAGTTTTAAAATCTAAATGTAGCAAAATTTTCAAACAATCAACTAATTGTGAAGCTACTGGTTCAGTTGCTACTTATTCGTTGATGCGGAAAAGTCAAAAGCAGAATGTTGTAGTGCCTCCAACAATAGAAAATGTTACTAATCGATTAGAGCAGGAATTTAATGCACATGAAGATGTAGCAGGTACAATGTTTCTTTATCTGTGAACCGCACTGCACTATTGAGTGTGTCTATTACAAGTTTTGCATGCATATTATGTTTCTATAATGCCGTACACTAACTTCCTATTCATTTTTTTGAACCTGGTATGTAAAGTACAAGGTCCAATAAAAACCTAGAGGGAATTCAAAAATGACCAAGGTGCATGCTAGAACCCCTGATGACAAAGTAGTCATTGAGTTAAATGAGCACGGTCAGCCAGTTTCTGATAATATTACGGAGTTAAGCAATTTCCTTAGGATAGTAGCAAAGCATAATGTGTCCCTTACTTACATCAATTGGCATGTTGTTCCTGATCAAATAACCCAACAAAAGTTGGAATATACTCTGGTAAAATCTATCAACCTAAACCATAGTTCAACCGACTTCCTAAATGTTGGGTTTAATTAATTTGTTTGTTTCCTAAATTTTTGTGTTTGATATATTGTAGGCAAGGTATGTCATTCTGGAAGAAGGACACAAGACTCTTGGAGGCAGTACAAGTCTCGTATGAAAGATAGGTATTATAAAAAAAATTCAATTGGTGAGAAAAGGCTTGCGAATAGGCCCAGTACAACTCCGTTGGAGGATTTTAAAATGCTCTAGGAATACTGAGGGGATGAAGCAGTTCATGTACGACTTTAACGTGACCACAAAAGAAAACTAATTTGTGTAATGTTATTTAAATAATCATGCAACAAATGGAAAAAATAAACAAAATAAATTAATGATATTCACATTTTCTTGTTTAGTGCTAATCTTTTCTTGTTTAGAGCTAATTTAATAATCATGCAACAGATGGAAAAAATAAATAAAATAAATTAATGATATTCACATTTGTATAGAGTTTAGTAGCTCACATTATCTTATTAGTGCTAATCTTTTCTTTAATAGTTCGCATTATCTTATTTAGTGCTAATCTTTTTTTTAGTAGTTCACATTATCTTTGTTTAATGATAATTTTTTCTTCGATTTCTAGGCCCTAGCTGAGAATAATTATGCGCATGGTAATTCATTAAGTGAGATATATACCATGGGTCCCAAAAGTCATGCAGTAGCCAAAGAATAGATAGTATGTGTTTTTTTTGAACTTACGTTATGTTTTTTGTGATTGAGTTGAATTGGTCACATGATAATTCTAATTTGTTATATCATTGAATTATATTTTATATCATTGGCACAATGTTTATAGGCAACAACTATATTTGTAAATTCTTAACATTGAATGTTAAAAATTCTGTTTAATTTTTGATAATCCTAATACTTGACAGAGAAAAAAGGACCCGCAAAAAGCTAATCCATCTACTGCCTTGGTCTATTTGGAAACGTATAAATGAGAACCGGGGAGAACTTACAAGACTAACATGGATGAACTAAAAGCCAAATACGTAAGTACATTAGATACTAAAGTAGCAACTTAATAGTTATTTTGAAAGATGACCACATTGCGGCCGAAACTTCCATATTTTAATTTATATGTTTTAAAGATAACCACTTCTGTTAATAAATTTTTTCTATTAGCTTATATAAAGTGTTTGACCCAAGATCAATTATGAATCAATACTTGTGTTAGTATAATTGGCACATTGTATGTTTGTTGGAGCTGCTTATTAAATCGAACAAATAGTTAGTTTGAAAGATAACCAGTTCTGTTAATAAATTCATTCTGCCAGCTGCCTGTTTATATGCTTTCTTGGTTTTTATTTTGTACGCGAAGATTCAAGAAATGGTGGATGCAGGAAATATTGCTGAGGCAGATGCACTTGTCTCTGTTGGAAAGAGCCATAAACGGAACTGGCTTATGGGAAGGCAAGGTTGGGTAAATAGAAAGTCAGATGTCATACCTGGAAATAATAGAAAACCCAAGATCCATACTTGGGAAAACTAAAATCAGAAACCATGTAGAAACCCTGAAACAATTGGTAGTTACTAGAAAATGTCGTAAGTGTAATGTATTAATAAGAGTATAAAGAAAGCATTGAAATTCACTCAAAGACCATCTAATGAAAGCATCACAAATCATCCAATGATTACATATGTGCACAGCGCCAACCTTTGAAAGTGATCAAGCAACTATAAGTTATCTTGGGTTCCTAAGAAGTTTACTCAGAGGAACCACATGAGTGAAAGAGTCATAAATATACTAAGGGATAATTTCTTAGAGGTATATGAGGAGGATTGATTTTGAAATAAATTAATCCTATCTTGGGTTAATTAGTCGTTTGGCAGATGTTACTCTCAACTTTCTAGCCAGTGGGTATCTATCTTTCTAGCCAGTGGGTATCTAATGTCTACTCTTATTCCTATCCCATAGGATATGCAGACGAATGAATGTTCTTTAAGAGAGTGACACTGGTTATTTTATACGGGGAGATGTAGCATTACTAGCCCCACTTAGGGGTAATATAATTTATAGGGAATATTAGCCTCACTTAGGAGCCAACTCCACAAGGAGGACATTTGTGTTCGTTAGCCCCACTTAGGAGGCAACCACACTAGGTGGAGATGTAACTTTGTTTGTTAACCCCACTTAGGAGGCAACTCCACTAGGTGGAGATGTAACTTTGTTTGTTAGCCCCACTTAGGAGGCAACTCTACTAGGTGGAGATGTAAATTTTTGGCTTCTCTTCTTGGAAGCATTATTTGCCACTCCTCTTCTGAAGTCTTTGTTTAATGCTCCTATTCTAGGTGGTTTTGTTTGGCGCTCCCCTTCTGGGAGGATGTTTTGTTGCTGCTTCTCTCTTTGGATGCATTGTTTGTCGCTCCTCTTGTGGGAAGTTGTGTTTGTTGTTGCTTCTCTCTCTGGTAGCATTGTTTGATGGCGCCTCTCTTTTCGGAAGCTTTGTTGATGTAGCTTCTTCCCTTGGAAGCATTTTTTGTTGTGCCTTTTTTTCTTAAGGCTCTATTGGTTCGCCCTTCCTTCTGAAGGCTTTATTGACATTGTTTATCAAGGGTACGTTTCACACCTTTCATAGAAGCATTTCATATGTCAATATAACATGTTGACAAAGTTGATAAATACTGAAATAGTGGAGATAAGATTTAGAAGAATCTTATTTAAGCCGAGCTATTATGGGTGATTAATTATTCCTTTTCTGCATCTTTATATGGACAACATCCACCGAAGCTTGTCATTGATTGATAACTTTGTCGTGCAATTATTCATGTATTATGTTCCTTGAGTGCTCCCTTTTGAGCTTTCATTCCCTTCCACAGGACGAGTCATAGGCAGTGGTTGGGTGCGCTTTAGGTGCTCCCCCTGAGCTCTTGTTGTATGCATAAGCTTGAATAGGTTTTGTTTTCTACCTGCAAAGGCATTCAAACTTGTATTAATATTTATTTAATTACAATAAAGATATAAAGTGAATTGACTAATGAAAGCAAGTATTTGAGATGGAAGACTGATTGTTAAGTTCTCATTTCCACGTTGTGTTTTCTCTGAACGGCTTCCCACCGTTCTTACTTCAAATTTCTCAACTGAGCATTTTCTCTTTTTGGCTTGATTTCTTTTTTTCAAACTCCAACAATGTCTGGTTTTGTGTTATTCTGTCTTGTCATAACAGAAATAATCTTTCCTTTTGTTCTATTTTGTAGAACCTTCTGTAAGGGATCGGAGCCAAGTCCTTCTATCTTTTGTTCTTGCTTCAAGATTTTCCTTGCATTAAGTATTTCTTCCATGAGAATGAATTTATCAGCTCTGGAATACAAATCATTCAAGCTTCCACATTAATTTAAGATAAGCTCCTTCCAAAAGGGGATGGTACAAGCAACACTGATCATACGACTCTTAGCTTTCCTCTATCCATTGCCCCTTTCAATTTGAGCGACTTATTATGGAACTGTTTTAGGTGGTAGTTAAGCGACTCCTCTAGACCCTGTTTGATTTTAGCTAAACCATAATTGTTATTTGCTAAATCCTTTTACATATGGAATTGTGTGCTGAATGCAGTGGACACCAAGTTGTAGTGACCGGGCCATGATAAAACTTGCGCCATTTAAGGGCTTTTCCCTGAAGAGTTATCACGAAGACCTTTCTTCAAAGGGCTTCAAAAGTGTTATTCGTATCCGTGCAACTCTTGAAAATGGAAAGATATTCTTCGGGGTCTGTATTCCCATCATATCCGAGTTTGTTCACTTTTATAACAGATGGAACCTTTACCATCATTATCTATTTGGAGAAGGGGATCCCTTGCAACTTCTTTCCTTATATACATGTTAGGCTTTCGTCTTATTCTGAACTGACCACCTCTTTTGATGCTTGGTTGTTTCTCCATGTAATTGGACTGCTCTGTAGATCTGATAAGGAATTAGTTTGGCTAGGAAGCTCTCGAGCTGCTATTATTCTTGATTCTACTTTATAAGGTTTTTCTTCAGAGGACCTTCAGGTCGAGTCTTCTTTAATAAATGTCATAGTGGTATCAATTATCCTAGGATAGTATAATATTTCCAACTCATCTGTTGTTAAATTTGAAGGTCCTCCAGTTTCTTGTTTGGCTATGTTGATATTGTTTTCTGGGATGGATGACATGTTGGATCTTTCTTTATCACTCTTTCCCAGTTGAATCATCCTTTAACTTATTTTTAGAGTATCTTGTTATGATGGAATGTGAAATAAGGTTGAAAGGTTTAAGATAATTATGGAGGGTATGAGAATTAAGCGCTAATGATAGGGGCGAAAGTATAGGAAATGAGCTTAGGGATTTAAGGTTACACTTCTCCTTAAATAGCTTGGATACATGATGCCTCAAGCATTCGATTGGTGTTCATAAGCTCTTTGCCGAGACTCTTTATCTATAATATTGCTATTTTAATTCCTAGTCTAACCCAGGATGGAACAATACAGTTAGAAACATGGCAATGTTATCCAAAGGGTTAAAGGTACGAAAAGGGAAGGGAGGTTCAAGCCCATCTTCTAGCGCCAAAATGTTTACGATATTTTTTGTCAACACCGGAGATAGGTCTAAGGAAGTGGACCTAAGGACATATTGAGATTATTTAGTTTCCACAAGCTTGAGTTAGTTCATAGTTTCCGAGATATCAAGGTCTCAAGCCCGAAAATTAGTTACTCTTCCCTCAAGGGGTGAGTATCACGCTTTCAAGATTTAAGGACCAACGGTTGCCTTAGGATAAGGGTTTCGTAAGCTTGTCACGGGTAGGAAGCTAAATGGCTTATAGAAGGGTATTTTAGTAATATAGCATGACAGAACACATTTTGAAGCATAGTAAAGAACAGTATAATATGAAAAAATAATAAGAACACGACGATTTATAGTGGTTCGGTTCGAATTGAACCTACGTCTACTTTAAGGGCTTTGATGATTTTATTCATATAGGAGGTTACATAAGAATCCCCAAATTGATTTAGAAATTAGGGTTAACTCTCTTAGAAATGAGAGTAAGATTGTGAATAAGGAAAAGTCCCCTAAAATGAGATCCCTGGGGTCTTATTTGTAGGCAAATTGGGCCCTTTTTGTTGGGAGCCCAGCAGAAGACTCTCTCGGATGCTTTAACAAGGTTCGACCTGTCTTGTGACCTTTGGTTTCGGTCGCCTTTCTCCTTATCAAAAGTCTTCTTGCCTTCGGAATATCAATCTTGGGCTTATGGGAATGCTTTCGCTGATGTGTCTCTTGGTAGCTTTAAAGCTATTTCTTCGTGACAGTTGCAAATCCTTGGTGTGTTGCTCATATGCTTCCGGTATGCCCTCCGACAATAGGCTTTCGGCACTGGGACCATTAGGTTCGGTCTGCTTCTGTGCTTGGCTTTTGACATCGAGTCATAATGACTCTAGTGTCGGTAAAGGGTATCGGTAAAGAGTGTCGGTAAAGAGTGTCAGTTCAGATTTCTTTATCTCCCTTTGTATTCTTTACTTGTTCTGGCAAATGATTCTTTCGCTTGCCAGTTCCACTTCCTGAATCATGGGTAGGGGTATCTCCTTTTTTGCCCTATTTCGCTCTAGCGTATCTGGTTTTGATTATAAAGATATGCTTCTAGAACATCTTTCGGTGATGTTGAAACTGCTTCTTGATGTTTGTTACCAATACTAGGCAAATTGGTATCGTTAGCCTCTTGCTTCTTTCTGCTAGGCCTTAGACCATATGCCTTTCGGCATCTTCTTATCACTGGCTACTGGTATTATGTGGAATGCTTCTGGGATTGTTTCTCCGCATCTCATTAAGTGACAGTGTTTCCTTTTCAGAGTCTTCCTTATTACCTTCAATCTTTCGTTATTGGTGTTGGATCGATATTCTTGTGCCTAAGTGTTGATGCTCGTTTAACTTGAATCCTCTTTGTTTTCGGTATTGGATTCTGGCCTACCGTTTTCGACAATAACTTTGGCTTTACTCTTTCCTTCATGATCTTGGTTTCGCTGTCCGATCCCTTTTCCCTTTCGGCTTTGGAATCTCTGTTTCTTTATATTTGGCCACTACAGATTTTGGTGTTAACATATTATATTGCATATTATCACATCTCGTTTGGTATGCGACCATTCAAAGTCACATATATGGCTGAGGTGGATACATTATTCAGAGTACTTTGATGTATTCCGTCAATACTCAACGGGCAGCGTTGTGCTAGCATAAACATATACAAAGCTGACACACATGTCTTTACTGTGACGACCCGGATTTTCGACCGATTTATTTTGAACATTAAAATATTGTTTTAAATATTGAGTTGATAATATAAATCAATTTTTATATTGAGTTATCGATTCGATAATCGAAATACGATTTATTTCGAATATATATATATAATTATCGTAATACGAGAATCTAAAATAATTCAATATAAAATTAAAACGGAGTCAAAATTATTCAAATGATCAATAAAAAACGTATTTTGATAATAAACGATAAAAATAAAAATTTATTATCAAGAAATTAATTGTTTTGAATTTAATTTACATATTTAAATTAATATATTCTCTATATGATCAAACGAGGCTTCGAAACTTGTCCCAGTATGTCCAGAATAGCTGTATAACTCTAGGGACGCGTGTTGTTACATTCAAATAGGAGTTCGACAGCCCATGATATTTTTAAATAAGGTAAAGCACATCAAACCGAAAATAATATATATATATATATATATATATATATATATATAAATTAATTTCTGCTGCCATAAGTTAACATGCACAACATGACACCCTGGCTAATCTAAAAACGCAGGCCTATCAATCTCTAATCACCATCTTCTTAAAAAATCTTGTACGATGGTTTTCTAGCTTCATAACAAAGTAAAACAGTGAGTTAACTGTCTTATACGTATTGTCCTCTCGTTTCATTATTTATACATTGTGATAACATCTATTCGCTTTTTCTTTCATTTTACCAGGCCATGAAATTTAATCAAAATGGGCGTATCCAAAGATCAAATTAAAATTGTTCCCTCTTTTATTAATTCACAACAGCAAAATCGGTCTGAGAAAAAAATTCGAAATTGATTTCGATTCCAAGTCTGATGCCCGGGTTAAAGGAAAATTAGGGCTTTCCGACGGTGAAAGCCGCGATGATGTAGGAGGGTTTCAGCGCAACAGGAGGTTAAATATTCGAGACTCAGGCGAAGACAATGATGTAGAAGAGGATATTGTGATGGCTCGCGAGGAGGATGTTGTGACGAAAAGGAATTTCGCTCGGTCCGAATCGGTCGTTAAACCGATCTAGACCGTTCGAAACGCCTGGTCGTTTCGAGAACAATACAAATCAGAACGCATACAAAAGAACATTTCATTGTATATTGCAACAATGCATCAGATTACAAGAATATACAGAGTATAAACAAATAAATATTACACAGAAATATCAGAGATTACAATAAATTACATAGCAGCGGAAAATAATACAATACACAACTAGAAGGAGATATATGGATACAAAGCTTTCCGGATATCGTTCCAGCTGTAAACCAGGATCCTGTGAATATAAATCTGCAAAACCAAAACTACTAACTGCCCGTGTCAAAATAAGGGCACCCAGAGTTTAGGTTAAAACAATAAACTCCAGGTCAGTCATGGGACTGGTGTGAGAACTAAAACAGTTTAAATCTTTATTTTAAAGTTAGGTAAATCAAGGGACCACGCCGTATAACACGGAACGGGTTTCCTCCCAAGAATACCAGTGCATAAAACAAACAGCGCAATGCTAAATAAAGAAAAATGAAGTCGTTATAAGACCCAGGTCCTATCACACAATGCAACGCAATCCGGGGGATAGGGTTTGCCCTTATAACAGCCAAAGAATGCTTGATACGTTTTAAAACAAACCATTTGATACTATTATAAGTGCATAGTGTATAAAACAGCTTCAAATCATAAGTATCAATCATAGACGGCATGGGTACCATATATCATGTCGCCATACTAGGCTCTACAATCAAAACCGCAAATGTCACGTATTTGGAAGTTGGGTTTCCGTCTGTGAACCGAGGCAAAAGATAGTCCTCAACCGATTCGAGACGCTCTAGCCCGTGTCTCAGGAACAACCGCAACTGCCCCTTGGGTCGTCAGGGCCGGTCCACCGATGTGGATTATAATGCCTAAACACTACGTTTCTCCGCCCTTTGGGGCGTAAGTGAGCCAGAAATGTCTCCATCGGACCCGGATCTTCCGATCAAACCGAGGCGCCTCGCAACAGCAACAACCACACAGGTGAAAAGTATATAAATGTCAGGGTCGGTAGGTCACTGACACCACCCTAGCTAGAAAGAAAACGCATGTCCCCCCTGAGGTCCGTCTCCCGTTTTTGGTTCACAACCGGGGTGCGAAACTCGCGAAGCAAACGTTACACAAAGCTACGCCACAAAGGTTGTGCTTCGATCATCAACCACAAGACTTTGCTTTTCAACAGAAGCCTCGATCAATTGCCACTTAGGCATGCCACACAGGCAATTCACTCCATGCGTTTGATATCCATCAATATATAACCCCTGAGCTCGTACGTCTCATAGAAGGGCGTTAAGCCAGAGAATAAATTCTCCGCCGCCAAACAGATATATATTTAATAGAGATCAATCACACGGACTAAAATCCAATGTCAGACACACGGTCCATTTACAAGTCCGTCCTGGGTCTGAACGAAACCGGAGGCACCTAGTACCCCGCATATCCATCGATCTCCAAGCACGTCTGGACGATCACCAACTATTTCCATCTTCTTGGGTGTACAGCCCAATCCAGATCATCAGTAATCACCCAAACGATGTGAAGACTTCCAGTCTTCGACCACCGTCTTCATCTTCGACTTATCGTCGTATCAGTTATTCAGAATGGGATAAACCCGGTCTTTCCAAATAACTCGCGTATATTTTAAATAAGTGTTACACAAACACAACAGATGCCTCATTCCAATTCATTAGTCACTAACCGTAAATTAATCAAGAGAATAATGCCCCAAATATTAACCCTGAAGGCCGAAACCAACATCAGATCAATATCCAGAAAACCATTCTACTTGGCTAACCAACAGTTAGTTTCTAAATTTTACATTCATAGGGAAAGGTTCCCATTAATTTTATCAAAGATAAATCATTAAAATTTATTCTTTAATCTATTTTTGAATATCAATTCAAACTAGTCGGGATTAGCGAACCTTACCGAAGTAATCATTTATTTTAATTTCCCAATTCCAATCTATTCATCCCATGAAGTAAAACTGGTAATACTTCATATCTAACACCACAGTGTTATCGGTAGATTCAATTACCATTTCACGTTCAAATCTAATTAAAGATTTAACTATCGCCTGGAGTAAAACTGGTGATACTCCATTCTCGATCTTTTCAATCTAATTAAAGATTCATTAAAACTCCACTTAGTTTTAATCTTTAACGGGGTTAAAGAATCAGTGTCATTTAAAAACACTGTTCACGATAAACCCCAAGATCACATTCCATTAACTGTTGGGTTAAAGAACAAGTGTTATTTAAAACACTGCTCACGATAAACCCAAAAATTAATTCGAATTCAATTCCAATTAAATATTATTTAATTGGTACACTTCATTAAATCTAAATAAAAAGATTTAATCTTTTCTCAACTGGGTTCAAGAACAGTGCTAATGAAGACACCATTCACGACAAACCCAAATCACATTTGATATTCAATACAAGGCTCTGAATAGAAAATATATCGGCTTATATTCAATATCAAATTCTACGATTAACAAATGTCGTATTGGAAATAACGATATAAATATACATATCTTTCAAATTTCCATAACAACATCTGTATAATCACGAATTCCAACATCGAAATATTCCGAAGACAATTTCGATTCGAATCCACTCCAATGCAATCACTGGAAATTTCGGTTATTTTTAAAGCCTTTTCAAATTCAATTTATTTATTTAAAAATAAATAGAATTATAATTCTAGTTCAAAACTAGTTCATTTAGATAAAAATCTATTTTTATCTTTTCAAATATGGAGTTTTTCATCCCAAACCTTTCTAAATCATTTCTTATGATTTTACACAAATTATTACCATTTTTTAATAATTTTAGCAAGGCTCGTACAGTCGATTTCCATCAACGGTCATCGAACTGCACTTGCAGCGACCTTTTTCAAATTTGATTTGGACATAACTCCAAATCCATCTGTTAGATTTCAAATTTCTAATATTCGTTAGAAAGCTCTTTTCGATACGAACCCAACGGTTCCGGTTTTAGGAGAATCCGACGGTCGGATATCCCGTAATGTCCGTTTGAAATAAATGGTCAAAATTCACGAACGGCCGCGGCGCGGCGCGTTCTATTTAGGCCATTATATTATATATATAATATATATAATATATACTTCGTCGATTTCAATTTAAAACGTGCTTTATAAATCGTTTTCAATTCATTTTCAAAGCGGTTTCAACTTCATATTCAATTTCAAATCAAAATTGAATATTCCAATATAAATTCGTTTTAAATTCATTTCAAATCGATTTCAATTCAAATTGATTCCTAATTCAATTTCAGTTCTAATTCAATTCAATTCAATTTCAATTCGAATTCATTTATATTCAATTTCAATTCGAATTCATTTATACCCTTTCAATTCGAATTCCTTTATATTCAATTTCAATTCGAATTCATTTATATTCAATTTCAATTCGAATTCATTTATATTCAATTTCAATTCGAATTCATTTATATTCAATTTCAATTCGAATTCATTTCAATGTGATTTCAATTTCAAATCTATACAATTTAATTCGAATTTCAAATCTATTTCAATATTCGTTGAAAAACGAATAAAATCGATATAAATATCGTTCACGTCAAAATGACGTCAATCTAATCAACACGGCTTCATATATTCCTATTTTCAAATATTCTATTTCAAATATTTCTTTTTCAAATATTTCTTTTTCAAATATTTCTAAATATTTCTTTTTCAAGTATTTCTTTTTCAAAACTGGAATGAGGCCCAATCAATTACCATATAATGTTAATTATATGGATTTTCTACAACACATGTATATATCAACAACGACGAATAATCAACCATCATCCAAAGTGCATTCTACACTGTATAAGCATCAAATATAAATATTCAACGCTTATAACAGCCTGTCAATCAATCGATCGACATACAACTAAACAATCGGGATTAGTGTACGTCAAATATCATCCCAATACCCGTGTGGGGTTTCAAGCAATCAAACACAGATTTTTATTTGTGCAGTTGGGCGATGTGTAAAATTTATCGTCCCAATCAATGTCCTTCAAATAGGTGTACATAAACAAACCGTCCGGTTTGTAAATGAATATTTATTTCTTCACATTCACGTTAAAAATTATATTTTTAACGATCAAACTATTTTATTCAACCTATGAATATTCTATTCGGTTCATTTATTAAATAAAATGTTATCTTTATTTTTCTAACTTATTTTTAGAAAATTTCGGCGGCATAACAGCACGATACTAGAAACGGGACAAGGCCTAGCCTTATCCCCGGTCTAGTAAAGGCCCACGCCATTGACACATCAATCAAATCAATTTCATTTCACCAAACAATTCAATTCGAACCAAATAATCTAACCAACTACACAACCAAACAATTAAACAAAAAAGTCATCCATGGTCTGTGGATGACGGGTGTCGAGTGCTACTAAACACCGTCTGCATCCTAGTATATATATATAACTAGAAAAAGAAATTGAAGAGTGAGAAGTTCTCACCGATAGCTATCCAAACTCCACGGCACTTCTTTTGCAGAAACCTTCGTCGTTATCACCTTTTTGTCATCTTCGTTGCCCGTAGCCACTACATATGTAAAAATAGAATTTTTACTTTGTTATTCAGTATATAAAAATCAAATTTTTATTATACTATTCAATATATAAAAATCAAATTTTTATCTTGTTATTCAATATATAAAAATCGAATTTTTATTACGATGTCATATAGATAAAAATTCCATTTCAAAAATATAGGTTTCGCCTTTTCTATTATAAAGATTTCGCCTTTTCTATTATAAAGATTTCGCCTTTTCAATTTCACCTCTATAAAAATCACCTCTTTATTTTTCTATACATATAAAGATGATATTTCTAATATTCCTATCATGTAAAAATTATATTTTTAATTCTCTACATAAACAAAAATCATATTTTTACACCTTCTACATAATAAAGATTATATTTTTAATACTATAAAAATATAAAAATCATATTTTTATTACTTTAGAAATATAAAAACCATATTTTTATTACTTTAAAAATATAAAAATCATATTTTTATTACTTTAAAAATATATAAATCATATTTTTATTACTACCTTTCAACACTATCGTATAATTACCGGAATAAAAATCGCATTTCCTTTACGAAGTTATATATATGAAGAGCAAGCTATTTACTTCAATAAAAATCAAATTTTTAAATGAATTAAGCTGAACAATTAAAGTAAAACTTACATTGGGCGTTGACGAGGCGAAATGGTGGTCCGGGATGGTCGGAGGGTGCTCGCAGGGGGGGAGGGTGCTGCTCTGACGTGGCGGATGAGGGGGGGTGCGATGCGAATTGGGGAAAACCGAAGGGGGGGTCGATGAGGCGGCGCGGCCTGCGAGTAGGTGGCGGGTGGTAGGGCGACGGAGGTGGGGGAGCAACAGGGGGGTGCGGTGGTTCGGAGGTGGCGATGGGGAGGCGAGGCCCTCTTCTGGACGGCGGCGTGTCGATAGTTTAGGGTTTTTTTTTTTAGTTTTTTTTCCTGGAATGAAAACGAGAAGGGGGGCCAGAACGTATAGGAGAGGAAGAAAGAGAAATGGATTTTAAATTTTTAATTATTTTATTTTGCAAAAAGTTGACTTTTACATACGACCTCGAAACGAGGCCCACCGCCTGTCGTCCATAGCGTTTTACCCACATTCCGAACACAATGGGAGTATCATAGGCTGATTCGATCGTTATAATTAGTTTCTGTCAAAATCAACATATAACTCTATATATTGAATTTGAACGCGCATTTCAATTTACCGGGGTCACATACTAACTAGAAAAATTCCAGAAAAATATTTTCTAGCTTCGTATTGACGATACGGTCCTAACAAAACTAGTTTCGTCGAATTCTGAGACCGCTAGAAAAATGGCCATTTTCCAGTCGATTAAAATCAACTGAAATTGGTGAAACGCGTTTTCCTTTGCCACGCTTACATATAGATTCGAAAAATTATGAAATTTGAAACCTAGCAATAACTTTACATCCCGGATCCAACAAAAGTGGTTTCGTCGAAATCCGAGGTCGTTAAGGGCCTGAATTCTATAGCGACTATTCAGAATTTTCAACTGGACATATCTTTTGATTCCCGCTATGAAATTTTGATTTTTCAGATTCATTGGAAAGATATTCTCAATTAGATCCTAATGATTTTTGTTTCACTAAAATCCGGATTGTTTTGCACCCGGTACGTTCAATTGAAGTTTGAAATCGAATTATCGAACTACCACGCCATTTTCAATTATATTTATAATTATATATAATTATATATATTCTAAGGACGACGTATATACTATATATGTTCTAATTATATTCAAAATAATTTTTCGTCGATATTATTTAAAATAATCTATTTTAAATATTCAAAATTCATTAAAATTGCCAAAATAAAAATTTTAAACTGGCCTAAATTTTCGGGTTGTTACAGATGTCGAGTAAGAGCCATGATTGGAGCATGCGCTATTTCTGTTTTGGAATTCGAAGTGGCATAAGGTTGAGTCGTGCAGTGGCTTTAGGCGAATGGAGGAGAGTCGAGTTCTGGTTTGAGGAGGTCGATGATGGTGGTTGTTGTGATACTGGTGGCAGCGATGGTTAACGTTGGGGATAGGGATTGGGTTCCTGTGAGCCTGGAAGTCGCAAGGCAAAAAGGATGAAGGTATTAGCATTTTTTTAACGTAATTAAGAGATTGGTAAGATAAATTTTTTTGTTACCTTAAATTTATCAGTGCCTTATAGATTTTGTATTTAACTAATACAAGTCCTGAAATCCAAAAAAATAAGACAAGATTGGAGTTGGTGCCGATTTCAATGAAAAGAGGATTAGTAATTGATTGAGTCGGTTTCATAGGTGTTTAGAAATAAGGTATGCAATTTTTTTCATAATTTAAAATACATAAATTGATTTATTTATTTGTTAAATTTATTTAAATTGATGATCGTTAATCGATAAATATAAATAAATAATTGTAGGTGCAAAATGAATTCATTCAAGTGAGATTCATAGTCGAGATGATACAACAATTAACTGGATATTCGACAAATTTAAAATCAAGCGAGTAAACTCACTCTATGGTTCGGTTATAATTTATTGTAATCAAATTTTTATTAATATAAATATTTATATGACATTCATTCGTTGATTGGTTGCATTTCTATTTATTGATAAATTGTGGTTAATATACATACTAGTTATTTAGGCTTTGTGTTTGTGGCTATTATATATATGGCTATTATATATATATATATATATATTGGTGGTTGGATATTTCGTGCAGTACCGATAGCGGATGCCCGCAATTTCATTAGCGGATAACCCTATGCGCCCCACAATATATTATAGTTAATGACCTTCTATACCGCGATATCCTAGCTCGAAGCAGGATGGGTATTATTTATGCTGGCCAACATCTGTGGATGCAGGAAAACAGGTTGGAGGGATCCAACTAGATTCCTTAAAAATTATTATTACTTGATTTCATATATATATATTATCATATATGATGTGTTAGAAAACCTACGATTAATAATTTGGTGTTTTGGATGTTTGAAATATCACTGGGCCTAGATGTTGATTTATAAAAATATCGTGATAAGGGTTTTGAGTTTTAAAAAGGGGAAAAAATCTATTTTTCTAAAAATAAAATTTGAATTTCGAGTGGGATAAGAAATATTAACTTGTTTTGAATAATAAAAACAAGTAAAGAAATTTATAAACGATGTTTACAAATTAAATAATGTGGGGAATTTAAGTGAATTTATAAATGGTGTTTATAACTGAAATGGAAAAATTATCATTTGGATGATTTGGGAAGTCTAGATTTAGATGTGAATTTAAAAAGGGCAAACTAAAATTAGTTTCAGAGAGAAATGATAAATCTATTTTGATATTCAGAATGTAAATTGTATTAAAATAAATCCTTATGGATTTATGATTTGAATTTGATTAGATCGAATTTATTTAAATATATATTTTCAGAACGAATATTAGGATTGTATTAAATAAAAATTTAAAATTTAAAATATGAAAATATATTCTATATTTATATAGATAAGTTATAATAAATAGAATAATCCAAAATAAGATTTTTGTTTTTAATGGATTTCGAAATGGAACTTGTTTAAATGTATAAAACAAGAAAATTTATAAACAGTGTTTATAAATATACTGAATTAATTATCAATAGATAATTTTAAATATTAAATTGAAGTATGAATTTAAAAATAGAATTTGAAATCATTTCGAAAAGGAAACAACGGTTTTTTTTCCGGAATTCGGTATATAAAATTAATTGAGTTTCAAATGGATTTTGAAATGGAAACTTGTTTTAAATTATAAAACAAGGAAGTCAAATTTATAAACAACGTTTATAAATTAAGTGAGATAAAGTATCATTCGATAATATAGAAGTCTAAATTCAAGTATGAATTTAAAAATGAATTGGAAATCGTTTCAAAAAGAGCATGATGAATGTTATTCTGAAATTCAGAATATAAACGGAATTGAGATAAATCAGAGGATGTTTAATTAGAATTTGATTATATCGAATTTTATAAATAATTTATTTATAAAGGGAATTGGAATTTAATATAGCAAATTGAGTTATAAGTAAATTTATAATCGAGTAATGAAAAATCGATAATTAAAGATAATCGGAAATATTAAGTTGGATTTGAAAATTTGATTATATATATTAAAATATATATTGGAATTAGATTGAAATTTAAATTAAACAAGGTTTAAAGTTTATATTTAAATATAATTTAAAATGAACTCGCCGCAGCGCGGAAGTTCATAATTTAGTGTTTCGAACTTCAATTGAGTATATAAGACTCAATTTAAGTCGGAATTCTTTGAAACAAGAATCGTTAGGACCAATCTGATGATAGTTTTCTAATGGAAGAGAAAATTCTAGATTTCGTCGAATAGATTTTGAGTTATGTCAAAATCAATTTTCCATAAAATTAGCGCCATAATTGCTTAAAAACCATCACAGTTTATTTTAATAAAAAAGGATTTTAAGTAAATAAAATCCGAGTTTCCATTAGAAAAATCGATACTTGAGATATAAAATAAATATGAACTCAAGTGGAGTAAGTGAACTAATTTTTGAAACTAAAATCATATTTTTGATTATTAAATAGAATTAACTAATTTGAAGAATAATTAGTTAATCGAGTTTTGATACGAAATTGGGTTTTGGTTAAGTAAATTGAATAGGTGTTATGTTTGAAATGGAATATGAAACTTAAATTAAAAATGGAATTTGATTGGCTTATAAGTAAATTAAAAATGTATATAAATGTGATATGTTCAATTAAAAGGTGGAATAGGCAAAAGAGCTAATTAACGAATAAATTAGCGAATTGAGTTAAAGTGATCGGATTGAGTTGGAATAAATTGGGAATGGACGTATATGAGTTAGATAGGTACAAAATGAAGTGTATGAAGATTATAATTTAAGTGCCCAACAAAAAGGTACATGTTTAAATTCCATACGAGTTTTTATGCGCTAAATCGGCAAGCCGCTTGGGTTTTTAATTTTCTTTGTGAACGGACAGGGCCTAGAGAGGCGAGTTGAGGTTTGAGCTATTGACCAGTACAAAGGAGGTGCTGCAGAAATTTTCCAAAACTTTAAGAAGTTGAAATATTTTTAAGAAAATTTGATACTACAAATCAATATATCGGTATATATAGAATTCGATAAGGAAATGAACTTAAAATGGAATATTATAAACAAAAAGGAAATCTATAATTTAATCTGGTAAAAATAGAAAGAGAAACATGTACACATTTTAAAAATGTATAATTGGTTTACATGATTTGATTATTCGAGATAAGTAGTCTTGTCCATTTTGAAGTTAAGAATATTATTCAGTCAAAGTCTGAGAGGTAGTTATACCCCGACTTGATTAATTTCATTATTAACCGATAAATAGCAAGATTCAGTCTCGAAGATAAATGTTTGAATAAGATTTATTTGAATGCAGTAATTTGGATTGTTGTAACGATGTTTTACACAACGTTCATTTTAACCCAAGCAAGTAGGATTTTGGAAATATAATAATAAATATTTCCTAAGTATAAAAATAAATGGGATTGAAAAAGAGATAAGTAATTGGAATGTTTTCCAATTATAAATAGGAAATATTTTCTAAGTAGAGAAAATAAAAGTAGGCGGTATATGGAAATGTTTTCCAAATAGTGTAAGAGGCCAAGATGATTATTGAAAATATTGGGTTAACAAATATTGATAAGGAAATGGAGAAGTGATTTAATTAGTGAAATATTAATTGAGGGGCCCAGTAATTTTTTGATGATTTGGATGAAAGATATGTTTTTCTTCGATAGTTAAATAACTGACTATCAAAGTATTGGCCAATATCATTGTCAATATGGAGAGACCGTTTGGATTATTATCCGAGAACTACTCCATATTGGCAGTAGCGTTGCGAATCAGATTATATGAATGCAATTGAAGACGCAGTAAAGTGCAAGGGATTTTTCTGTTAATCCTAGGTAGAAAATGCCTAAGATGGATTAATGGAAATTATGCCTTCTGTTTCATTCAGTCCCAGAACAATTGTGTATGGACGAATGTCTGACAGAGTATTTTCAGCGATCCAATATGTTGGTTTGTACAAATTTTCATCTGGTTGCGGAGAATTTATTCTCTTAGCGTAATATCCAGAATATTTTGTGAAAATCAATTAGTGATTATAGGATCTGATAATGTGGCATTCAAATTGATTGTGCTGTCAATGAATGGAAATTAATCGTGACCTCAAGCCGCCCAACAGGGAAATGGTATAAAATCGGGTAGGTCGCATGGCTAAGTGGGTAGCACCCTAGTCGGATGTATTGTCACCTGATATAGAGAAAATCCTTTTGCTTCTTTATTCTATTGCTGTAGTTGCTTCGGAATGGTTGTTGATCCCAACTGTGGGTGACAATACATTTGGTACTCTCAAGCGAAGTGAGGGGCCAGTCACATTTAGCCTGGGTTGCAAGATGTTCTTGTTGAACCCGATGTATTCCTCCCCAGAGATTCACTGTCGGATGGTGGTCCCATACATTTCCGTTTGGAATCAATTCTCCAATACGAGCCCGTGGATTTGATTGTATACCATATATGTAGAGCATGAGATGCAAGCATTCTGCTAGATTTATATTTACTCATTCTAGACACTATTATAATATCAGAAAAGTATTGATTTCATAGAATGTTTTGGTTATCGTAAGGTAAAAACCATCCGTATTTATGTGTGGATCAATCTTATAATTATCTTTTCTTTCAAAAAGGATTTTTTTTAAAGTTAAACTAAGTGGTTGGAGTTTATTCGCACCAGTCCCATGACTGACTAAAAGTTTTATTCTGTTTTGTTTTACCTTAAACTCTTGGGTGCCCAAATTTATACGGGTAGTCAAGTAGTTCAGGTATTTACAGATATCCTTTGAGGAGCTTGGAGCAGGAGGCCTCAACATTGGATATTTACTGTTATTTCTATTGTGTTGTAAATGTTGTACTCTGATAATTGCATTGTATACAGATATTGATTTGTATTTCAAAAAGTTACGTTATATATATATATATATATATATATATATATATATATATATATTATATTTTATTCCACTTTGATGTGAGATTTTGTGTTTTGTTTTTGTTCTTCTGTCCTTTTGCTTCTTCTGTTCTAATATTTCTTTCTTTCTGTTTATCACCCACAAAGTTCTTTCTAATTATGATCTGGTATGTTCGATGCTTGAATAGTTGACATGGATTTTATGTCGATTTTCGGGGTCGAAAATCCCAGTTCGTTACATTTATAGTAGGGTGGGTCCATTAGAGGTAGTCTGACTTTAGAGCATGTACTACAACTGCATGTTCTTCATTTTCACGAATATTATTTATCATTGCATTTCCTATTTTAATATATATATACACACACTAGTATGCATATATGGTCTTGGTCATATCCCCCGGTCGGGAGAATATTTATGAAGCGTTCGAATGTTAATAAATCTTTGCCTTTTGGTGACAAGTACTTTTACAAGAATATTAAATTGCAAGTATTTATTTTGAATATGCAATAACTAATATTGAATGCTCGTAATAGGTGGGTTGGCCCGAAGAGCGCGACGATGATGCCTAGACGCGTTTTATTGTAACGAGTTTGATGTACTCAATTATGATGTTTTTCTCATGGACCCCTTGCACCGAAGCACTTCCTCATTTACCGTTCTTATGTGTTACATCTATCCAGTTTTGGGGATGTAGTGTTTCATCTTTCGAATAGAGTTGTGTGATAATTAGGCTTGCCGCAGCATATTCAAAATCAACTTCCGCACTATTAAATGGAAATTGATACATGGAACCAGCGATGTGGATATGTTCAACAACAAAGAGATGTAACAACAACGGATTTGAGGCATTACACATGGTACTGGAACATCACTCTCTACTATATTCTCATCGCTTAGACCCTCCTTTAGATGTTCCTCAGGGCATATAATTGTACATCACTAGAGCGCCGCTTGAGAGGAATGTGGTGTGAAACTTTTTTTTTAACATTAAGCCATATATAACATACATTCTCATAAAAAATTTATAGTATGATGGAATTTATCATGCAGTTGATTTGGTTGATGAGATGGCGGAGGAGGTGCCGAAGCCTTCAAAAACTAAGTTCTTAAGCATTAAATGCATACTCCAGTCGATATTGGGGGGAGGGGGGGATCAAGCTTACTAGACCGCCACCGCCACCATCTCAACCTCCACCTACTAGACTTCAAGAAGCTGGACATCTACATAAATCTACCCGTAAAGCTAAAGGAAACACTTTAGCTTCATCTTCTCAAACATCACAAATGAAGTACTAACATGGTCCTTCCCAGCCAAGCGAATCGTATGACCCGGAAGATCCAACACCAAGGCCTCGGAAGAAAGCTTCATCTCCTCACAAAGCAACCCCTATAGAGGTTAAAAATCTTCGATAACATTGTTAACGGTAAAAAAATATAAGTGTATGTTTTTTTTAACTTGAATTAACTAGTTTGGTGTTTGTTTGATTGTTGAAACATTGAATTGTTGAATCGTAAAATAGTTGGTATGTTTCGTGTTATGTTTACATTTTGGTAGTTGAATCGTTAGATTGTTGGTATGTTGGATCGCCGTTAGTTGAATCACTGGGTTGTTAGTATGTGGAATTGTTTGCATCATTGTATTATATGATTACAAAGAGCAAAATTTCTCTCTGTAAGCACCCAGGGACGCAATTTCGGATTGCTCCAGTAGGTGCAATTCGAAATTGCGCAATCGGGGCATAATCTGAGATTGCGCGCCAGGGGTTTACAAAGAGAAATTTTGCTCTCTATTAACAAACAAAGAGCAAAATTGTTCTCTGTCTTCTTACGGAACAATTTTTTATTGTGCATGTAAGCAAACATAGGGCAATACGCTCTCTGTAAAATCCGATGGCACAATCCGAGATTGCGCTCTAGAAGTTTGCAAAGAGCCAATTTTCTCTCTGCAGTTTTTATGAAGAGCAAAGGTTCTCTTTGTTTGCTTGAGACGCAATCCGAAATTGCGCCTATAAGCAGACATATTCCAACTTTTATCTCTGTATTTTTACTAAGAGAAATATGCTATGTGAAAAAACTTGGCCCCGTTTGCGCAATTTTAGATTGCCGCTAGTAGTGCAATCCGAAATTGTGCCAATTTCTCAGCTTCTATAAAAGAAAGCCCCCTCCTCCCTCTTCTATCACTTACCTTTTCACCTTCCTACTTTACCAAATTCCCAGTACATAACCCATTACCCCGTCTTCACTTCTACTCAAAAAAATCTATAACATAGGTTCTTATAATTGCACTATTTAGATGGATTTACATCGAAATAAAAGGTAGTTTTATTATATCTAACATGTTTTCCTTTTCTCATACATTGAATCTTTTACAATTTTTTCCTCCAAATTTTATATCATTAGTAGGTAGAATGGATCAATGGGAAATTGATGATGGGACTTTAATGATGTTTTGAGATAGTTTAAAGTCTGGATCGTATGGGAACATGATGGATGTTGATCCGGTATCATAAGCCTAAGTATCACCTAATCATTGTCGACCGGGTAAAGAAATTTGCACCGATACAGAAACATTTGAACTTTTTGAACAAGCAGGTCATCTTTACAGTAGCATGCAAAAGTATTTCATTGCGATAAGTGGTGGTGGATGGGTTAATCGCAGTCGAGCATTAGCTATAAGGGAGCCTGTACCAAAAGGCTATGTTATGCCATGTGATTGTGGCTAAAAATAAAAGCCTTAGTATAGGTCATAGGATCTACAATTGTACAAACTATAATCTGAAAAGTTATTATCATGATTCATTTCATTGTTGGAAGTATAGCGAGTGGGTTGGTCCTCCGATGTGTCGAAGTGGACACGAGTATGCGCTGGAGATGTAGGATTAAAATGAATGATTAAACAAGAATGGCAGAAGCAAAAACGCATTTGGAAAATGAAAATTTCCGTTTGAAACTACTCAGTTCGGATGTTGTGATGACCCGAAAATCCCAGCATTTCGAATCGACCGTAAACCACATAAGTCCGATCCAAAGGGCAGAAATCCTCGAATGTTATGGGATACAACACATCATAACAAAACACAAAAGAACATTTCACTGTTATTACAGCAATTTTACATTAAAGTACAAGAATATATCAGTGTACAAATAATAGATTCACAACGGAAAAATATCAGAGAACAGTAAATTATAATAAAGTGGAAACATAAATACATTAAGTGGAAGACTACCCACTAATCCATAGTGTAGCTCCAGCCATAATCCAGGGTCCTATTTTAATAGTATCTGTAAAACAAAAACTACTAGCTGCCTACGTAGAAAATATTATCAACGATAGCTTAAGTGCGAAACAATAAACTCAAAGTTAGTCATGGGACTTGCATGATAACCGAAACAGTCATTATATTATATTTTAAAGTTGGGTAAATTAAGGGACCAAGCCATATAACACGAAATGAGTTTTGTACACATGAATAATAGTCATTAAAACTCGCAATGCTTTTTGAAAAATGAAGCTATTATAAGACTCAAGTCCCATTACATAATGCAACGCAAACCGGAGGATAGAGCTTTACCTTATAATTGCCAAACATGCTTGATATGCGAAATTTCTCTTTTATTATCACTAGTGCATAGTGTAGAAATCAATTTCTAAAATAAATGTATCAATCTTAAATGGCATAATACCACATCCTATTATGTCGCCATATAGGTTTACAACTGAAAATGCAATGTTCATACTGGAAATTGGATTTCCATCAATGATCAAGGCAAAGGATCTTCCTTATCTGACTTCAAACAATCTCTAGCATTCCAGGGATCACACCATGTGTCCCTTGGAGTGGCAGAGCCAGCCCACCAATTCACGGTAATGGCCCGAATTTCCGTACTATCTGAGTTGACTAAATACAACACACGTCGAACCCAAATTTCACAGAAATACAAATCATTGTGGGTAAAAAAAGAAAAAGAGATTGAAGACATACAGAAATAACAATATAGAATCTCACATCGCAGTGAAATAAAATAAATATATATATATATATATATAAATTTTTGGAATGCAAAACTATATCTATACCTACATACATCATCAGAGTACATCTCATAAGCCAACATAATGGAAATAAAATATAATAACTAACGATGAACCCTCCTGCACCAAGCTCCTCCAATGGTATCTGCAACACCCAAACTACTTAACTGCCGTACAAATTTGGGTACCTTAGAGTTTAGGGAAAATAAAACAAAATAAACTCTGGGTCAGTCATGGGATTGGCGTAAGTAAACTTCAACCATTTGATTTAAGGTTTTAAAATCCTTTCAAAAGAAAGGTTAATCGTAATACCGATTCACACATAAACACAAATGGTTTTTACCTTACGATAACCCAAGATATTCTTTGTATCAAAACTTTTCTAATATTGTAATAGTGTCTAAATCAAATAAATAGCGATCTAGTGGAACGCTTGCATCTCACACTCCATATATAATGTAAAATTAAAAACCGCAGGGCGCATATTGGAGAATGGATTTCCAACTATGACAAGATATGGGACCACCTTTCGATAGTGTATCTCTAGAGAGGAATACACTGGGTTTAGGAAGAACATTTTGCAACGCAGCCACACATGACCGACACTCATTTCAACTGAGCGTGTCGAATGAATATCACTAACGGTTGTGACAAATAACCATTATCGAAAGATCATAGCAGCAGTAGAAGAAGAAAATTGAATTTTCTCTAGATCAGATGATAATACATACTAATTGGGTATGTCCCACTTAGCCATGTTGTCTGCCCGATTTCTGTAATCTCCTAGTTGATAGGGCTTGAGGTTACGATATTCACTTTGAATGTCACATTGCCAGATCCATCAAATGACTAATTGACGTTTACAAAAATACTCTAGGTGTTAAGCTAAGAGAAGGTGTCTTCTCCGCCAAAAATTAGAAGTACGTTTGAGGGAATATATGTACATGACCATTTGGAAATACTCTGTCAGACACTCGTCCATATATGTTGTCGTGGGACTAGACTAATCGAAGGAGCCACTCAATCAATCCATTTTGGGCAATTTCTACATAGGATTAACATAACAGTCCTTGCACTTTACTCTGTCTTTAATTTATCTTCAACATAATCCGATTCATAGTGCTTATGGCAATACGGAGTGGATTTCGAATAATAAATCCAACCACCGCCTTGACAATATGGTATAGATAGTCGGTTATTTAACTGTCGAAGAAACAAACATTCATCTAACATCTTATTTTCAACAGGAAATACCATTAATTAGCATCAAACAATCACTAAGCCCTTTTTAATTAATATTTCATTTGTTCAATTCTTTCCAAGATTTCATTGTATAAATTTCCTTATAAATTCTATTATACGTTTATCCACTTATTGAATTTTGTATATAATTGATAATCAGTTTCCAGTTATCCAATTTTCTTAAATTTTTCTATCACCTTAAATTTCCAGAAAATTTCGCCAGCGTCTCCTTTGTACGGCTCAATCGGTATAACTGCAAATCGCCACTCCAGGCCCTTCTCATTGAAAACGAAAATCTAAAAGCTAAGCAGCTTGCCAAATAGGCTCATAAAATCACATATTCAATTAAATACGTTCCTCTTTTGTTGGGCATTCAATTTATTTTTCTCCTCACACTTCATTCCATACCCGTTAACATATATTCATCCATTTCCGAATCTATTCAAAATCAGTTCAATATTTTTAATTTAATCACTCTCCATTTGCTAATTAGTTAATTAGCTCCTTTACTTAGACCATTTATAGTTTGATTCTATCACGTTCAAAATTATTTTTAATTCTTTTATAAACCAATCGAATTCCCCTTTTAACTCAAGTTTCGTATTCGATTTCAATTTTGAATTCGCAAACTCAATTTACTTAACTAAAGTAAAGTTCAACCCAAAATTCCGTTAACTAATTATTTTCTAATTAGTTGAATTCATTTAATAATTAAAAGTCAAGTTTTTGTTCAAAAATAAATTCACTTTCTCCACTTGAGTTCATATTTATTTTATAACTCAAGTATGGATTTTCTAATGGTAATTTACGTTTTATTCGGATTAAAACCCTTTTATTTAAATAAATAAATTGTTATGGTTAAATAACGATTATAACTTTTTTTTCGAAAATTTGATTTGGACACACCTCAAAATCTATAAGGCTAAATCCAGATTTTTCTCTTCCATTAGAAAATATTATTCAATAGATTCTAATGATTCTTGTTTCAAGGAATTCCGACTTATATTGATTATATACACTCAGCTGCAGTTCATATTGCCAAAGTACGAACTATCGCGCTGCGGTGAGTTCATTTTAATTAAATTTAAATATAAACGCTCAAACTTCATTTATAAAATAAATTCCAACCCCATTCTTCCGAATTTTTAATATAAATTAAACCAGTTTCCCAAATTCAACCTAAACATTTTGATTATCCAAAACGTTGATTACCTCATTCAAATTCATAACTCGGTTGTAAAATTATTCACTGCTCGATTTCTATATTAAATTCCAATTCGCTTGGAAATAATACACACTTTACCATAGCAAACTAATATCGTCCCTTGATAATAGTGAAGTCGTTCAAGTTAGGGTATTTTAATTACTCCTCATACCTTGATCGACAACATTCTTATCATGGAATAGATAAAAATTTGTAATACACAAAAGCAGATATTACTCATAAAAATAACCTCTTCTATCTCATTTAAAATTTGATTTTTGAATTCCCCTCCGTACGTTTGAAGAATCTCTTTCCAACTTATTCGATGAAAATTACTTCATTGCATTTATAAACATTGTTTATAAATTAGGTTCCATATTTAATATATTAAACAAGCTTCCATTTTATTAATCTGTTTGAAACTCGATTCTCATTTTGAATATTTTATTATTATGACTTATTATATAAATATATATATATATATATATATATATAAACGTTGGATCTATTCTCGTATTAAATTTTAGTTTCTATTGAATAAAATTCCAATACCTTTCTAGAAATATTATTATAAATTTGATATAGCCGAATTCCATCATAAATCCATATTGATTTATCTAATTAATTATACATTCCCAACATCGGAATAAATTTTATCATTTCCTTTTCTAAATGATTTAATTCTTTTTTAAATTCATACTTGAATTTAAATATTTAATTTTTCCAATAATGATTTTTTCCACCTCTATTTATAAATACCGTTTAAAATTTATAACACTTGTTTATATTTTTAAACAAGTCTCGATTTCAAATCCATCTGAAATTAAATTTCTTCTCCGGGACATTAGATTTTTTAGATTTCCATTCGAATTAACATTCCCTATTATCTAATGATAATTTATTTTTCTTTATTTATAAAGATCGTTTATAAATTCAACTACTTGTTTTTATAATTAAAAACAAGTTACAAATTCCTATTCTAATCGAAATCCAATTCCTATTTCCAAAAAACAAACGATTTTCCCTTTTAAAACCCCAAAATCACTTTTCATGGTATTTTAAAATATCAATATTTAGGGCCAGTGACATTCAACATCCAAATCACACAATCATCGATTTTCTAGCACATCACATATTCTAATATATAAGAAAATAAACAATAATAAAATTTGAGGAATCCAATTGGATCCTTCCAACCTGTTTCCCCGCATCCACGGAAGTTAGGCAACATATATAATACCAATCCAGCTACAAGGTAGGATACATGGTATAGAAGATCATCCACGTTGTGGGGGGCATAGGGTTATCCTCTAATATATCACCAACACCACTCCCTCGACCAACACAGAGTTCGACAAATCGAGACTGTCTCTTTCTTCCACTTCATGAATGCTCATATCTCTGCCTAACATCTCCTAACTCGCACGCCATACTCAAACCCGTTCACAGCTCCATCTCAAGCATAACAAGTACAAGGTGCGACAATTTTTGAAGCCGTTTCCCCTAAATCCCATGAACCATCTTCCAACTTCCTAAATCACCTTGAATTGGAACTCGCGTAACATATATAAGTCGCAACCTTAGCTTCGACTCGCTACACTAATGAGACCTCAACATATTTTTTTCTTTTTAACATAACCAAACCCTGTACGAGATGGCATTCTTCTCCGCTATCACGAATTTGTAACCAATTTCAATCGATTCCTCCAAAATCGAACACTTTGACGCACGATCATTGCTCGAAGTCTAGCCCTGATACTCGCGTTTCAACGCTGACTTAGTTGCTCATGAATTCTTGCTTCAGAATCGAATTTGAATTCAAATTCGATTTTTTTAATATATAAAAAGAGGTTTCGATTGACGAAAAATTCGAAATTAAAGAAAAGGGAAATTTTGTTTTTAATTTTGTTCAGAAGGATTGAATGAGAGGGAGAAAAAAATAAAGGGAAATGGGGGTGTATGGTTGTGGTTATATAGGCATGGATAGTTGCTTACTAGGGAAGATTTACCAAGGTGTATTTAACAAGCTAATAGATTTTATTATTATATTATATTTTCGCGAAACTTTCGTCTGAAGCTTCACGCTAAAACTACCACAGGTGAGCTCCGATCGCAATGGAAATTGACACCTTATTATAAATTAACATTTCAGACATGATGGAACTAGTTTCATTGAATTACGATATCGATTGTAAAATTTCCTTTTTAATTTTTAACGTGAATCGATACGCGTTTAAATTGCGCACGATCACATATAAATTTTGAATAACTCGAAAATTTAAATCTAGGCATAATTAACTATTATGGATTTTATAAAATTGATTCGGTTGAAAGTCAAGGTCATTTGAAAATTGGTTATCCTTAAGTTCTAATTTAAGTTGATATAATATAATTTAAATTCAAGAAATCAATTTTTTGATAATAAATTATTATTATCGTTTATATTCCAGATAGAATTTATGTTGGTCATCTCAATCGTTTCGATTTATTTTCAACTTAGAATTCAATTATTATCGTTTTCGTATAACGGTAATTCCATATACACGAATTAAATTGTATTTGATTATTAAATTGATAAACTCGATAAAAAAATCCATTTATATTATCAATTAAACATTTAAAATAATATTAAATGTTTAAAATTAATAGACTAAAAATCCGTGTCATTAAATTCTTCCCCCTTAAATGAATTTCGTTCTTGAAATTACTAAGGTAGGAAAATGCTGCAAACCCATTAGATTTTCAAAAATCCACATCGTTATAACTCGACCTTTCAAATTTCTGACTAATTTTAAATTGGTCTCAAATCAATTTATCTATTTAACTTGCTTAAATTTAAACTTAAATTCCAAAATTCAAATTCTTGGGATTTTATTTCAAATCCTTCAAAATTCACATAACACATATATCCGTGATTGCCTCAAATTCAAATCGACACATATATTTTTGATCGTCTCAAATTCAAATCATTTCAAATTTTTCAAAACAACATGTCTTTTAGAAATAAATTTCCATTGGAAATTTCACTATGGTAGCAATCCATCACTTAGAAACCCAAAAATGAACAGCAATGACGTCACGATCATCATCCGAATTATTTTCCAGTCAATGAAGTGTGTTCAGTGCTTTGTCATCTCCAAAATACATTTAAAACGATTTTATTCAAAAATCCTTCCAAAAACAAGGCTATATTATTTTAATGTACTTCAGAAAACATTTTTTCCACATCGAAGATTTTAAATTCCAGATTCTAGTTTGAATTCGTCTTTAATTCACCACTCATCTCATTTGTATATTCCAGCAACAAACTTCTATTCAATTCCAATTACATTAATTAATTGGAAAACTTCACTTTAGAAAACTTCACTTTGGAAACTACATTAATTTTAGTTAAAAGTTTTATTCCATAAACTTCATTTTCAACTGGGTTTGAGAACAGTGTTATTGAAGACGCCATTCACAACAAACCCAAAATCTAATTTGATATCAAATATAAGGCTTTAAATAAAAATCATATCGACTTATATTCAACACCAAATTCTAAAACCAACAAATGCCGTATAGAGAATAATGATACCTATATCTTTCAAATTCCTCAAAACTATATCCGTAAAATTATGGAATCCAATACTGAAATATCCAAAGATTATTTCTATTCAAATCCAATATTCATACACTGGAGAACTTAACTTGGTTAAGTATTTATTATCTTCGAACCATTTCAATCATTTTTTCAAAATAGTTAATTTTCACAAAATAGCTTTATACTGTCCAAAACTAAATATATTTAGCCCAAATCACTTTTAAATCATTTATTATGACTTATCATAACTTTTCCCTATTTTTAATAATTTAAAAATAGCACAATTCATTAAAAAAACATTTTCAGGTCATTTACGGCACTAGCGCTATTTTTATTCAAATTTGATTTGAATTTATCTCAAAATCTAATTGCTGGATTTTGAAAATTCACATATCATTGGATAGTTATTTTAGTTTCAAACCAAACTTTTTTCATTTTAGGAAGATCCGACGGTTGGATCTCCCTGTACGTCAATTTGAAGCTAATGGTCGATATTCACAAACGATCGTTGCGCACTCGTCCTATTTAGATTATTTTACTATATATAATAAAATTCATCGCTTCGGTCCTAACATATATTATAAAATGTTTATGTATTCGTTTAAAAAGGAATTCAATTTCCAATTCAATTTTAAATCAAAATTGAACATTCTATATTGTTATAATATTAAAATAATAATATTATTCAAAATATAATATTTTGAAATCCAAGTTCTGCTGACATCCGGTATAAAAATAATAAAGATCAATGGAAATATCTATTCGAGTTAAAAACTTCGTTTATATACCTAACTCGAATTCATAATGAATTTATTATTCAAAATCTAACTCGAATTAAAACAAGACATTTTTAATCTAAATTTCCTTCAAATCCATTTCAATAGTTGTTTGAAATTATATTAACTTCATTCTCAAATCAGTTAGGATTTAAAAATCCAATTTTATTTTTTTCTGTCAAATTTCACTTAAATGAATATAAAATCATTCAAATTTTCAAAAGAAAGAAATTTAATCAATTTCCAAATCTCGTATTCGTGGTTTTAATTTTTTTGTCAACCATGTAAATACATTCTTATCAGCTACCATCCATCAACAAATAATTACAATATAAGCATTTTATCGAGTTATCAAAGTCAGATAGGAATATTTTAGAGCTGTATGATACTCTAGTGTGGATATATACGATAATATTTATTTATAAATATTTAATTTGATTTTTTTTAAATATATTTAATATTTAAATGGGTTTATTTAGGGCTTTAAAAATACCCAGTTTTGCAAATGACCTCCGTTTTCAACGAAACTAATTTTGTTGTATCCGGAATACTTAATTATTGTTAGATTCAAATTTTCATGATTTTTTGAGTCAGTATGTGGCCATACGGAATTTTAATGTGAAAAACAGTTGATAATTTGACCTTTAAAAATACTCTTGTGAGCAAACGGTGTTGGAATTCGACGAAACCAGTTTCGTTGGGTCTGTAATGTCGAACTGTAAATGTATGCCCATTTTCATGATTTTTGGATATCGTGTGTGATCATGCGAATTTTTTAGAAGTCGAATACAAGTAGCGGCTGGATATAACTAATATAAAAAAAATCATGAAGCTTCTATAACAAGCCAAATATACTCTATAAATACCCTACATCACCCTTAACCCTAATTTTTTCATTTCCACGATCAAACAATTTTTCGTTGCTCCTTCTTTTCTAAACACAGTAAAACATTAGGAATAAAAATCATAGAAATGGAAGTAAATTCGTACAAATTACAATATGTATATATATGGATTCATCAATGCAAAAGCTTCATTTCCATATGTGAAATTCCCAGTTTGACGTTTGTTTTGGAGCATTGATTTTCTGAACAGCAAGCTAGGGTTCAAGAGTTTGTGAATGATAAGTGTTGATTTGCGAATTGAAGATGATAAATGAACTCGTGAAGTAATTTCGAGCACCGTATGATTTTTTTGGTGATTTTCTAAAACCAAAAATGTCGATCGTTGTCTTACAGTGCACGGGTAACCCTGGTTGTTGCGATAACTGTGTTGAGTGCGAGTTAGATTCTTTTGTTTTGGAGATGTAGCTGTTGAAACGAGGATCTCAACTGTTATAATGGTTTTGAACTTAGTGGAGTAATGAGCTTGGGAGGATGATTTAAAGTCGGTCATGGTGGTTTTTATCTAGAGCAGGAGGATGCGAATTTTTATTGGGGGAGGAAGCACTATTCACTTTGGGTTTGGGCCGATAAGAGTGTGGTGAGGCCCATCTTAGATTTAATTCAAGTTTAATTTAATATAAATAACGTATTTAACTTGTAAAATACATAACTTCATTATACGTGACCCGAATTCAGTGAAACAAGATCCGTTGGGATCGTATGGACGGTGGCTACACAATGGAACTGATTGGGAGTGAATTGGAGCTCGCGGCAATTTATAGCAAAATAAATTGTCTTTTTGAATCAAATGATAGTTAATCGTTATTTAACGATAATTGTCCAATGTGAGTAAAACTCACTAACGCTATTAGTTTATATTTTTATAAATATAATCTAGTAATGATAAATGATTATTGACAGTTGTGTGATGATTGTTTGATTGAATTGCTTATGTATTGGTTGAAATTAAAGATAACGATATATATATAAATTGTAAATCAAATATTGATTCTGTTTATCAGAATATTTCATATCGAAATGAAATCGATGTTATTATATCGTTTAACATCTGTGATGCATGGAAACAGGTTGGAGGGATCCAACTGGATTCCTTAATATTTATTATAATGTTCTTTTCATATATTGTAATATATGATGTGATATATAATTGGTTATTGATTATGTGTGTTTGAATGATATCGATCATTGTTATTTGGTATTTTAAATACCATAATAAATACTGGGATGTAGAAAAGAGGATTTTCAAAGTGTATTTTGAAAATAAATTATTTATATAAAATCAATGGATTTTATATATAAAAGAAAAAGGATTTTTATAAAAGAAAATAATTATGAAATAAATAGAATTATAAAAGAAATATTTATTTAGAAAATAAATAGAATTATATAAAGGGAATATTTGGAAAACAAATAGAATAAAAAAGAAAATTGGCTATATATAAAAGAATAATGGAAAAGATTTATTTAAAGAAGATTTTTAAATAGAAATCTGTTTTAACAGATAAATGGAGAAGATTAATTTATAAATATTTTTTTATAAATTGAGTAAAGTATTTATCATTTGATAAATTGGATAATTGTGTGACGACCCCAAACCCCGATAAGACGGTGCAAGGGTAATCTTTGGAATATAACACATAAACAGATAACAGCAGAACAGAAATAAATAAATAAACTTGATAATGTACAATAGAATACACTGGATAAATAAAATCATCAGAGTTACACAGTATATAGGATCATACTTAGTACAAATACAGTTCAACTATACATAAATGTCTACAGCGGAAAAGAAAACAAAATATGTACAACAGGAGCTGAACAGCATAAAAGGGAGATAAATGATAGAATCCATCTTCAGCTCCAGCTATCCAGAAAGAGCCTGCTAAAACCTGAATACATGGCTGCCCGTGTAGAAAAAGGGGCACCCGAGTTTGCAAGTGAAACAAACTACGAGTCAGTCATGGGACAGGTATGAGAAATCTACTTAACACATTTTCAAATATGGCTAATCACAGGACCTTGCCACTTTCGCGGAACGGGTTTACTCCATTGGATTGCCAGTGCTTTAAAACAAATAATCTTTTAAACATCGCAGTGCTTTTTATAAAAATGAAGCCATTATAAGACTCGGTTCCCATCACACAATGCAACACAAAACGGAGGATAGAGTTTTACCTTATAATGGCCAAAATATGCTTGATACGAGCAAAACAAATCATTTGATATTATTGCTAGTGTATATATGTTTCAAAAACAATTTCAATCATAACTATCAATCATAGACGGCATGGGTACCATATATCATGTCGCCATATATACATACAATCAAAACCGCGTAGTGTCGTATTTGGAATTTGGATTTCCGTCATGAACCGAGGCAAAACATAGTCCTCACCGAATTCGAGACTGTCTAGCCCGAGTCTCAGGATCAGAACGCATCGACCCTTTGGAGCCACAGGCCGGTCGACCGATGTGGATTAAAATGCCTGAACACCGCGTTTCCCTGCCCTTTGGGTGTAAAAGAGTCCTACGACTCCATCGGCTCCATATACTCACCGATATATCCGAGGCGCCTCGCAACAGCAACAACCACACAGGTGAAAATAATATAAATGTCAGGGCTGGTAGGTCACTGACACAACCCTAGCTAGAAAGAAACGCATGTCCTCCCTGGATCCTTCTCCCATTTCTGGTCCATACCGGGGTGTGAGGCTCGTGAATTCACGTTATACACAAAGCTATTGTAACACCCCACGTCCATTAATGTCACTCACAAAGGGAATGCATTAACTTCCATGGAGGATATAAGTGAATATAGAACAGAAAAATTACAACAAGACAGATAATAAGTAGTACTTGAAAACTAAAACTTCATTTTATTGCAGCAGAAACATGTTCATTACATCACAAAACCATCAATCAGAGTCAAGTACATTATCCATCTTCATAAAACAAAATACATAATCCCATTACACAAATAGCCATTAAAGAATATAACAAGATGGAATTTACTTCAATGGTCCAAGCTTTCCAAGAGAGATAAAGCAATCCAATCAAACTCCACTAGAGCTGGGCCCAACCTGAGGACCTGGAGGGGGAAAAGGATAGAAATGGAGGGGGTCAGACATAAAGTCTGGCGAGTATGATAATTCTAACAATACTATTATCAAAATAACTAGACTAAGGCATAAGCTGGAAGACAAGTAAATGTCTATGAACTCTTAGGAAGATAAAGATAGCGTTTAAGATAATGTTAAAGATAATGGTAAAGACGCACCTAATTACTAACGAATAATTACTGCACTGCACCGCACCAGTCACCCTAAAGGTTGATCCCGCTTGCTTCACATAGAAACATATAAATAGCCTTACGTACCCTTAGCTGACTGCATAGGTACCATCTGCCCCTATCTCCACTAGGTGTACCCTACTACCCACTTTCGATCGGCTCCCTACTCGTAGATACCCGTGCTGGCCCCATAGTGGGGTGTATCACTCCCCTAAAGTGGCAACCCGATACAACTGAGAACGCACGGCTTATACCTACACGATGCAACAACGTCTTACCTACCAGCCCGGGTCCACACACGCATATGAAACCCGTTGGACTTGCGTTGCCACCGCTCCCCGTTTTGGCCTCTTATAGTCAAACTCAGTATGCGTGTCCTGTCCTCGACTTGCGTCGAGCCCACAAAGATACGTTTGGGATACTTGTTTAAATGGTCCCCCACAAGCTACCCACCTAAGCTTGTCATTAATATATCCCACTTAACCCTCTTAGTCATGTTCATTTACATGTGTGTTTGGTTAATGTCTTACTAATCGTATTTCACATGCCGCTAAGGGCACCCACTAGATTCCTCATGCCACCCAAGGCACCTACTTAACCCCCATGTCCCACTTTACATGTTTATCTGGTTAAGTATTTCTTAATTCATTCAGGCCATAACCTCATAAAGACCTCTCACATTAGACTGGTTTTTATGGCAGCTGGATTTGTCGGGCGGTTCCGGGCAGCCTTACACCATAAAAGAGTCTAACCTCTTGTCTTTACAACTGTTATGCTTTAGTTTAGGCCTAGGACCTCTCACATTGGGCTGACGTTTGTGACCACTGGATTTGCCGGGCGGGTCCGGGCAGGTTTACGTCACAAACCAGTCCAACCTCGTGTCCTAAGCATTGATTATCAATTATAATCTTTTACCCCAGTTTTAATAATTCCTTATCCAAATTATTAATTAAGCCCACTTTTATTGATGTCCATAATTGTCTCAATTATGGTCATCCATTCATGGTATGCAAAATCATATCAATTGCACCCAAACATCTTATTATTAAATCCTTAATATTACCCCTACCCCACGTTTATACGTTCGCTTATTCAACGCATAATATAGGCTAGACTTGAATAGTCTAACGCATAGCACAAAGATAAATTATCACAACATATAGACAGTTAAAATAAATCTAATCATAATAGGGGTGAAACTTGCATAAACTACGCATGTTAAGGATCAAAAGGTGTCAACTTGTTAAATGTCACAATTTACATGATATGATCATAGCCCAAATCTATACATAAACTTGCATATGGGGTTTTTAGGCAACATAATGATGGTGTGAACTAGCATAGGATATCACATATGTCATAGCATAATTCTAGATGTCATAATAGATGTCATGGCATATGTTCATAACTTTTCTAATCAATTTAACTTACATATGTAACTTGTCATATAGATCAACATAGCCCAAACATGATGATTTAATTAATATGAACTAACTAGCATAGATGGCTTTCTAGCATGTATGATTCATCACAACTTAGCATAGAAACTTTCAACATACATAACATCATCATAGCTTGATTTACAACATATAGGATATCATCAGTACATAGCATAGGATTAATAACATACATGATAACATATACGACAATTCACATCATCTACTCATAATCCATTCATGACTTAACCTAATTAAAATGATAATAATCTTGTTAAGACTATCATACTCACAATTAGAGAAGAAAAAGAGAGTTTTGATTTGCTTTAGGGTTGAGAGAATTAGAATTGAATTTGCTTTTCTTCTTTCTTAGTTGGCGGCGGCTAGACTGAATTCCATGGTGGCGGTATGACGGTAGCTACTCTATTTTTCATTAGGTTGAGAGACTACCTAGGTATTTATAGAGTTATGATTTATTTTAGACCGTTAGATCAGTTCAGAACTAATCCCAGACAACCAGATTAGGTCAGAAACCCTAATGGGTCATTAGCCCATTAAAAACAGGTCAGCCAGAAACCCTAGCCGCCAGACCCAGGTCGACACTATAGTCGACCTGGGGGTGGGGGGGGGGGCAGGTCGACACTAGTGTCGACCCCCCAGTCGACCTGCCTGGGCGGGAATTTTTCCCGCCCAACCCGCTTCTGCACTTTTCAGTTTGAATTTTGAATTTCCTGCGAGCTGTTTTGAATTTTCTAAAACTTCCGATGGCCATAACTTCTTCATACGAAGTCCAATTCACGCAAACTCGGACTCTATTTCAACCAGAATTTCGAGACAAACACAATGGAGAAACCCGTTCCCACAATTCTCACGTCTGAGATTGATTATTCTTTAATTTGTGGATATTATTATTAACAGAATTACGGGGTGTTACATTCTCCCCTCCTTAAAGGATTTCGTCCCCGAAATCTTCAAGTCAAGAAGAATGTATATCCTAACATCCAAACAACCATCTACTCAACCATCAAACACAGGCATCCATTGTCCTTATAAACTTCTAATTCTTTCATGTTTAAATGCACAGTGTGTGTATATGTCCCTATCTAATGCAAAATCTGGCGGTACACTGATTCAGTTGACCTCCTTTAATGCAAACCATGATAGTGCCGTGCGTCCATTATGTATGCAAAAGTTCCCTAATGCTACATATTATTTCTACATGAGTGCACAACCATTCACCAAAATGCGGTATCCATATGATAGCACAACCATTATACATCCATTTTACTAAATGCAGCCAATTATATGCAATATGCAGTATGAAGTGACTGAGCCGATCTAGTGCCTAATAGTGTGTGTATATGCGTCCACGAGCAACCACTAGCAAACACTTGCATCCACTTTGCATTCATCATACATAACATGTCTCAAACACATGTTTCAACCATAGGATGATCCTAACTAAAGGTCAAAGATACTAGCGAGAGGATACGCTAAAGATAAGATAAGTACAAGATAAGCGATAAAGGAGAAATTAAAAGACATACCCTCAAAAAGAAAAGGGTATCATGAACGCATCTTCTCTTCTGTCTCCCAAGTAGCGTTGCTCTCATCATCTCCCCATTGTACTTTGACTAGCCCGACCTCTCGATTTCTCAGCTTCTTAATCTCCGACCCAAGAATGCATGTAGGAGCTCGTCGTATTGTCGCATCACGCTCTATCTCCAACTCTCTAAGCAAACTCGGCTCTACCACCTCCGCGGTCTCGTGCAAGCACTTCCTCAAATGTGATACATGGAATATGTCATGAACACCACTAAGTCTCTCCGGCAGCTCCACTCTATATGCCATCTGTCCAATTCTTTCCTTAATAGGAAACGGCCCTACAAACCTTTGGTGCTAACTTCCCAATGGACCCAAAGCGAACTACATTTCGTAATGGAGACACTTTGACCAAGACCATGCCCCCAAATTCAAATTCAAGATCCGTCCTTCTCTTATCCGCATATGATTTCTGCCTATCTTGCGCTGCTTTCATCCTTCTTCGAATCAAGTCGATCTTCTCCGAAGTCTCTCTAATCATATCGGGCCCAAGTAAGATCTTGTCCGTAGATTCCCACCAATGTGTAGGTGAACGACAAGGTCGTCCATAAAGAGCTTCGAAAGGTGCCATGCCAATGCTAGATTGAAAGCTGTTACTATATGCGAACTCCACTAATGGAAGATGCTCTTCCCATATACCCCCAAAGTCTAGGATACAAAGCCTCAAAAGATCCTCTAGAATGCGATTCACCCTCTCGGTCTGGCCGTCCATCTGAGGATGATATGCGGTGCTCAAATATAACTGAGTCCCTACCGCCTCTTGTAAGCTTCTCCAAAATTCGCTAGTGAAAATAGGATCGCGGTCGCTCACTATGCTAGAAGGAATACCGTGCAAACGAACTATTTCTCGGACGTATACGGAAGCTAACCATGCAGCAGTCCTCTTACTCTTTATGGGAATGAAATGGGCGCTCTTAGTAAGTCTATCTACTATAACCCAAATCCCCGTGTTACCCTTCCTCGATCGCGGTAATCCATCCACAAATTCCATCGAGACACTCTCCCACTTCCATAGTGGAACCTCCAATGGGTGAAGTAACCCACCGGGTTTCTTTTGCTCCTCTTTTACTTGTTGGCACACCAAGCATCTAGCGACATACTCGGCCACGTCCCTCTTCATACCGGCCCAAAAGAAAACTCGCTTCATGTCTTTGTACATCTTGTCCCCACCGGGATGAATGGTCATCTTCGAACAATGTGCATCGTCAAGAATAGTCTTCCTTAGGTCATCGTCTTTTGGTACACAAAGTCTACCGTCATTACGTAACCAACCCTTATCATCTAGGGTATACTTACAGAGATGGCTTGATGACTCCCCTCCTTTGAGCTTTTCTACTAACTCAACCAACTGTGGGTCGTCTCGCTGTGCCTCGCCAATCCGTCCCAAAAGCGTAGGTCTAACCTCTAAGGATGCTAGCAAACCGGGTACGAAGTCAATGGAAGGTCTAAAATCAAACATAGAGATGAACTCTAAACTTCGCCGCTCAACAAACAAAGGACTTAAGGATAATCTTTTTCTACTAAAGGCATCGACCACCACGTTACCCTTGCCAGGGTATATGCTATCTCAAAGTCGTAGGACGCCATGAACTCCATCCACCTTTGCTTCCTTAAGTTCAAGTCCTTCTGAGAGAATAAGTATTTTAAAGACTTGTGGTCAGTGAATAATTCGAATTTCTCGCCAAGAAGATAATGACGCCAAGACTTAAGCGCGAAAACAATAGCGGCTAACTCTAGGTCATGTGTAGGATAATTTTTCTCATGCGCTCTCAACTGCCTTCCACCATAGGCTATTACCCTAACCTCTTGCATTAAGACTGCGCCTAGTCCTGTCTGACAAGCGTCAGTATATACGGTAAATGGCTTACTCCCGTATGGTAGTACTAAGACTGGGGCTGAGGTCAAAGCTCTCTTTAAACGTTGGAACGCATCATCACAATCTACGTCCCATGTGAAAACTAGGTTCTTCTTCGTCAAGCGTGTCAAGGGAGCTGATATCTTTGCGAAGTCTTTGATAAACTTCCTATAGTAGCCAGCCAATCCTAAGAAACTTCTCACTTCAGTAGCATTTTTAGGGACCTTCCAATCTTGGATGGCCACCACCTTCAAGGGATCCACAGCTATCCCTTCTTTGGAAACCACGTGCCCCAAGAACCGTACTTCCTTCCTCCAGAAGTGACACTTAGAAAATTTAGCCTTAAGGCTATGCGCTCGAAGAGTCTCCAACACTTCCCTAAGATGTAGGGCATGCTCTTCTTCATCCTTAGAAAAGATCAAGATGTCATCTACAAAGACTACCACGAATTTGTTAAGGTACTCCCTAAACACCTTACTCATCAAATCAACAAAGTATGCGGGGGTGTTTGTCAAACCGAAGGGCATCACTAGCCATTCATAGAAACCGTCTGGAGTCCTAAAGGTAGTCTTGTCAATGCTATCCTCAGCCACTCTCAACCGATGGAAACTAGTGGCTAAGTCCAACTACGAAAACACTGAGGCGCCAACTAACTGATCGAAGAGATCGTCAATCCTCGGCAGTGGGTGTCTGTTCTTCTTAGTAAGTTTATTAAGTTCCCTATAGTCCACACAAATTCTAATGGACCCATCCGCCTTCGTGGCAAATACTACTGGAGCACCCCACTCCGATATACTTCGTCTTATGAACCCCTTCTCAAGCAACTCCTTCACTTGCTTATCGAGTTCCCTCCTTTCACGTGGGGCCATGTGGCGTACTGGCAAAGATACTAGTTTTGCATTATCCACAAGATATATTCGAAAATCTATCTCCCGCTTCGGAGATAAGCACTTCACCTCCTCAAACACATCTGAATACTCTCGGACCACTCTAACAGATCGTAGATTTTCCTCAGATATGTCAGGCGATTCTAGATAACTTAGCATAACCGAATTTATGGGATTACAAAAGATTTCGAGAGTGTTGCCAAGGCGAGTCACGAGCCTAACTACTCTCCTTTCACAATCAAGAACGGCCCCATTTCTGGATAGCTAATCCATTCCTAAAATTAGCCTATAGCCCGTGAAGCCCAACACATAAGCATCACATCTAAACTCAACGCTAAGTATAGAAATTTTCATATCCAAACACATCATGGACAAATGAGCTGAGCCCCCAATTGGATTCGAAACAACTAAGGGATCCACTACTAAACTGGTGTTTAAGTGCAGTGATTCAACTAATGATGTAGAGATAAATGAATGCGATGCGCCCGAATCGAATAAGGTACGGATAGGATGATCAAACAGAAAACTAAGCTTTCAACAGAAATGGTTCTACCTCGTTCTTGCAGCGGTGGGACCGCGAGAGCCTGAACTTGTCCCCTTGCCTGCCCTGTTGCTGTAAGAGCCTACACCTGTCCTCCCGAGGTAGCCACTGCCCACTGCCCCTTCCTTGGGCAGTCCTTCACTAAATGTCCCGCATCGCCACAATGGAAACAACCAGTCTTCTTTTTCTTTCGGCAGTCCTTGCTGAGATGGCCTGGGGTCCACAGTTAAAACATTTCTTCTTTCCTTTGCCATTATTGTCTTTACCACCCTTCTTGTTTTGCTGTTGTGGTTTCTTCTGATCCCCTTTCTTCTCGGGTGCCTTATCAGCTTTAGCGCTTTTCTCCTCGTTCATGAGCCCCGTTTCTACTAGCTTCTCAAAGGTGGCCCCCATAGGGATGTGGGTCATGGCCAACCCTTGCAACGGTTCATTCAAGCTATTCACGAACCTTAGAGCCTTCGTCCCTGGCGTGTTCACTAATTCCAAACCAAACCTTGCTAGCTGATTAAATTTGTTGACATATTCTTTCAATGATGAGCTTCCTTGCTTCAATGTCAAGAACCTTTCCATATATAGATTTTCTTCCGCCCTAGAGAGAAACTTCGCCTCGAACCTACGTCTGAAATCCGCCCAAGAGTCAACAGGACGCTCCCCATTAGTGACCTCCCACCAAAACGAGGCCTCTCCCTTCATTAGCCAAGCTGCTAATCTAACTCTCCTCCCTTCTTCCACTTCAAAGATTTCTAGCAATTCTTCCACCTCCTTAAGCCAATCTCTAGCTTCCACAAACGTTTCTGACCCTTGAAAGGGTTTTCCACCCATAGCTTTAAATTCCTTGCACGTCTTTGCAAAAGTATCTATGTGAGGAGGAGGAGGAGGAACGGGTGCAACTGGTGGTGGAGGAACATGGGCTGGACCTGCAGCGGCCCTAGCCTCTAACAGCCTCCTATACCATCCTGGTATCGTTACACCGTCAGGTAGGTTAAGATTTCAGCAATGCTGAAACGAAAAAGGAAAGATTCAAAATGGAGAATTCGAAAGATAAAGATATATGGCTATTTGGGGATTATGTTTTTCATAAAAACTTCCTCTTTAAATTTCTCATTAAAACTTGTTTTTGAAAACATTTCTTCCAAAAATAACTATTTTTCTAAAGTATTTTTATCTGTTCTGGTAACCTTAAGCTCTGATACCACGTGTAACACCCTACGTCCATTAATGTCACTCACAAAGGGAATGCATTAACTTCCATGGAGGTTATAAGTGAATATAGAACAGAAAAATTACAACAAGACAGATAATAAGTAGTACTTGAAAACTAAAACTTCATTTTTTTGCAGCAGAAACATGTTCATTACATCACAAAACCATCAATCAGAGTCAAGTACATTATCCATCTTCATAAAACAAAATACATAATCCCATTACACAAATAGACATTAAAGAAGATAACAAGCTGGACTTTACTTCAACAGTCCAAGCTTTCCAAGAGAGATAAAGCAATCCAATCAAACTCCACTAGAGCTGGGCCCAACCTGAGGACCTGGAGGGGGTAAAGGATAGAAATGGAGGGGGTCAGACATAAAGTCTGGCGAGTATGATAATTCTAACAATACTATTATCAAAATAACTAGACTAAGGCATAAGCTGGAAGACAAGTAAATGTCTATGAACTCTTAGGAAGATAAAGATAGCGTTTAAGATAATGTTAAAGATAACGGTAAAGGCGCACCTAATTACTAACGAATAATTACTACACTGCACCGCACTAGTCACCCTAAAGGTTGATCCCACTTGCTTCACACAGAAACATATAAATAGCCTTAAGTACCCCTAGCTGACTACATAGGTGCCGTCTGCCCCTATCTCCATTAGGTGTACCATACTACCCACTTTCGATCGACTCCCTACTCGTAGATACCCGTGATGGCCCCATAGTGGGGTGTATCACTCCCCTAAAGTGGCAACCCGATACAACTGAGAATGCACGGCTTATACCTACACGATGCAACAACGTCTTACCTACCAGCCCGGGTCCACACACGCATATGAAACCCGTTGGACTTGCATTGCCACCGCTCCCCGTTTTGGCCTCTTATATTCAAACTCAGTATGCGTGTCCCGTCCTCGACTTGGGTCGAGCCCACAAAGATACGTTTGGGATACTGGTTGAAATGGGCCCCCACAAGCTACCCACCTAAGCTTGTCATTAATATATCCCACTTAACCCTCTTAGTCATGTTCATTTACATGTGTGTTTGATTAATGTCTTACTAATCGTATTTCACATGCCGCTAAGGGCACCCACTAGATTCCTCATGCCACCCAAGGCACCTACTTAACCCCCATGTCCCACTTTACATGTTTATATGGTAAAGTATTTCTTAATTCATTCAGGCCATAACCTCATAAAGACCTCTCACATTAGACTGGCTTTTATGGCAGCTGGATTTGCTGGGCGGTTCCGGGCAGTCTTACCCCATAAAAAAGTCTAAGCTCGTGTCTTTACAACTGTTATACTTTAGTTTAGGCCTAGGAACTCTCACATTGGGCTGATGTTTGTGACCACTGGATTTGTCGGGCGGGTCCGGGCAGGTTTACGTCACAAACGAGTCCAACCTCGTGTCCTAAGCATTGATTATCACTTATAATCTTTTACCCCAATTTTAATAATTCCCTATCCAAATTATTAATTAAGTCCACTTTTATTGACGTCCATAATTGACTCAATTATGGTCATCCATTCATGGCATGCAAAATCATATCAATTGCACCCCAACATTTTATTATTAAATCCTTAATATTACCCCTACCCCACGTTTATACGTTCGCTTATTCAACGCATAATATAGGCTAGACTTGAATAGTCTAACACATAGCACAAAGATAAATTATCACAACATATAGACAATTAAAATAAATATAATCATAATAGGGGTGAAACTTGCATAAACTACGCATGTTAAGGATCAAAAGGTGTCAACTTGTTAAATGTCACAATTTACAAGATATGATCATAGCCCAAATCTATACATAAACTTGCATATGGGGTTTTTAGGCAACATAATGATGGTGTGAACTAGCATAGGATATCACATATGTCATAGCATAATTCTAGATGTCATAATAGAAGTCATGGCATATGTTCATAACTTTTCTAATCAATTTAACTTACATATGTAACTTGTCATATAGATCAACACAACCTAAACATGATGATTTAATTAATATGAACTTACTAGCATAGATGGCTTTCTAACATGTATGATTCATCACAACTTAGCATAGAAACTTTCAACATACATAACATCATCATAACATGATTTACAACATATAGGATATCATCACCACATAGCATAGGATTAATAACATACATGATAACATATACGACAATTCACATCATCTACTCATAATCCATTCATAACTTAACCTAATTAAAATGATAATAATCTTGTTAAGACTATCATACTCACAATTAGAGAAGAAAAAGAGAGTTTTGCTTTGTTTTAGGGTTGAGAGAATTAGAATTGAATTAGCTTTTCTTTTTTCTTAGTTGGCGGCGGCTAGACTGAATTCCATGGCGGCGGTATGACGGTAGCTACTCTATTTTTCATTAGGGTGAGAGACTACCTAGGTATTTATAGAGTTATGATTTATTTTAGACTGTTAGATTAGTTCAGAACTAATCCCAGCCAACCAGATTAGGTCAGAAACCCTAATGGGTCATTAGCCCATTAAAAACAGGTCAGCCAGAAACCCTAGCCGCCAGACCTAGGTCGACACCCAGGTCGACGCTATAGTCGACCTGGTGGGGGGCAAGTCGACACTATAGTCGACCTGGGGGTGGGGGGGGGGGCAGGTCAACACTAGTGTCGACCCCCTAGTCGGCCTGCCTGGGCAGGAATTTTTCCCGCCCAGCCCGCTTCTGCACTTTTCAGTTTGAATTTTGAATTTCCTGCGACCTGTTTTGAATTTTCTGAAACTTCCGATGGCCATTACTTCTTCATACGATGTCCAATTCATGCAAACTCGGACTCTATTTCAACCAGAATTCCTTGATGAACAAAATGGCGCAACCCGTTTCCCACAATTCTCACGTTTGAGATTAGTTATTCTTTAATTTGTGGATATTATTATTAACAGAATTATGGGGTGTTACAGCTATGCCACAAAGGCCGTGCTTTGATCATCTACCACAAGACTTTGCTTTTCAACAGAAGCCTTGATCATCTGCCACTCAGGCATGCCACATAGGCAATTCACTCCATGCGACTGATTTCTATCGATATATAACCTCTGAGCTCGTACGTCTCAGAGAAGGGCGTTAACCAAGAGAATAAATTCTTCGCTGCCAAACAGATATATATTTAATAGAGATCAATCTACACAGAACAAAATCCAATGTCAGACACACAGTCCATTTACATGTTCATTCTGGGTCTGAACGAAACCTGAGGCACTCAATACGTCGCATATCCGTACAATCAACAAGTACGTCTGGGTGGCTACTACTTCAACCCCGTCAAGGTAGCTACTCCTATCATGAGCATCAGTAACACCCCTCCATTCGACGTGAAGATTATCGGTCTTACACCGTCTTCATATCTTCGACTTTCACTCGTCGAACAATTATTTGAAATGAGAATCAACTCGGCCATTTCAAATATTTCACATATGTTTATAATTTCAAATCAATTCATTTCAATGGTTAAATTATTCGATATCACCAGTTCTGTTCTTTGATGTAATTTTCGCGCCAAACACATTCAACCATTAAATATCACACAAATCGAGCAAATTCAATTTTTTTCTATTCCATATCGTTTATAATATTTTATCATGATTTATCGCTATTTTTATTTATTTAAAAATAGCCAATTCATTCAAACGACGCCTCAGGCCATAACGCGACTGTGGCGCTGTTTTTCTTCTGATTTGATTTACACATATCTGAAAATCTAACCATTGGATCTTCACAAATTTTATATCATTAGAAAGATCTTTTCAAAACGAATCCAATGGTTTCAGTTCCGGGAAAATCCGACAGTCGTATCTCCCGCACTAATCGTTTGAAGTTACGATTTCAAAATATGAACTGCAGCGTCGTTATTCGATTCAATTTAATTATATATATATATAAATATAATTGATTCTGGCGCTATTTTTCTTCAGGTTTGAATTAAACATTCCAGACAATCCAACCGTTGGATCTTTACAAAGTTGGTGCCGTTGGGAAGATATTTCCAAGATGAACCCAACGGTTTCAGTTCCGGGAAAATCCGATGGTCGGATCTCCCGCACTAATCGTTTTAAATCACGGTTTCAAAACACGAACTGCAGCTTCGGTAATCACTATATTTTAATTATATTTATATAAATATAATTCTTTCTTCTATTTCAAAACCATATCCACTTTATATATTTGATAAAAATGATATTTTTATCATCAAAAATATTTATTTCACACATCACCATTTTTAACACTTCATATTCACAATAAAAATGTAGATTTTATTGTTCAATCTATATATTCAACACATGAATGTTTTCGACTTCACACCCACGATAAAAATATGATTTTTATCGTTCTAGTCCTTTATTCAACACATGAATATTTTCTGTAGTTGATAGATATAATAAAAATGTGATTTTTATTGTAAAACAATTTATTTCAAAACACGATTATTTTATATAGTCTATACATAAGGTAAAACTGTTATTTTTGGTGTTAAAACAATTTATTTAATATACTAATATTTTATATAGGCTATATACATAATAAAAATGTGATTTTTATCTTTCAAATAATTTACTCAACACATGAACTCATTCAACACATGAATTTCTATTCAACACACGAATATAGTTTCAACAAATGAAAATAATTCTAACACATGAATATCACTGAAAATTTCGACAGCATAACTGTAGGGTAGTTAAAACCGGCATCGTCCCTAGTACGGCTCCTCGCTCTACCTTAAAACCTCGCGGTTTTTGACAATGGGGATTTTCAATATCTAGTTCGCACGCAGGCGACTTTTCCCATATACTAATTCTATTGGGATTTCAATCATAATCCATCATTTCAAATCAACCATTCATTACATTCACCAAATTTCACATCAACCAATAATTCAAGCAATATCACAACCAATAAATATCATCCATGTTCTGTGGTTGAGGGGAGTGTGTGTGTATATATATATATATTCGTATATAAATATATTTCAACTCACTTCAATTTATTTCAACTCATATATTATTTTTACAACGCATATATAACTTATACATCGAACATACAACTTATACAACGCTTATACATGAGGTGTACAACGCTTATATAACTCATACATCGACTATATAATTTATACATCGTTGTTTTCCATATCGTTTATAAATTAGAAATCTCACATTGGGTTCCACTCCACCAAAAATTGCAGAAGGCTCAGAAAAATATGCGGTCTCTTCTAAAATGTAGAAGACGTCCGCACAAGTCCACTGTCTCTTGTTTCACTGGATTTCAACAAGAAACGAAAAAGATATGATTTTTATTGTAAAATCATAAACCGTAGCGCTTTAAAGCGCTATAAAACAATTAAAATAACATACTGCCGTTACCTCCACTATTCGTTCAAAACTATGTTTTGATTTTCACGCAAATTCGTGTAGCGATTCGTCGATCGGTCTTCACCACGCGGAAGAGCAAGGAGAGTCGCGCCAGGGGGTCACCTCCTGATGAACTCAACGACCTTGGTAGCCCTCGGCGGCGGCCTGAACGTTGGATGTTCACGGAGGTGGATCTCCCAAAGTACTCAATGAAAAAATCCAAACTTGCTATGGATTTGAAGATCTTAACTAGCTCTACAAAATCCTCAACACGATGGAGGTCTAATTTTGAGCGGATTGAGAGGAATCGAGGAGAGAAGGATTTGTCTGATTTCCGTCGTCGCCTGGAACGATTACGGGAGAGAGAAATTGTGTTGGCCAATCAGATTTTTTCTATTTATTTATATGTTTTTAAATTTCCAAAATACCCCTTATCTCCTACGAACTTCAATCCAAACCCAACGACAGTTGTCCTTAGCTAAATACCCCCATTCCGAACACAATGGGATATGTTTCGTAGGCCTATTTGACTGTTTCAGTCAGTTTCTCTTCAAATTAAAATATAAAACATTCAATATTTGATTTGAATGTACATTTCAATTTGCCGGGGCCACATACTAATTTTAAAAATTCCCGAAAATTAAATCTAGCTATGTTTTGATGATACATTCCCAACAAAACTAGTTTCGTCGAACTCTGAGACCGTTTGAAAAATGGCCATTTTCTGGTCGATCCAAATTAACAGAAATTAACCAAACATATTTTCCTTTGCCACGCTCAAACATCAACTTCAAAAATTATGAAATTTGAAACCTAGCAATAATTTGACATCCCGGATCCAACAAAAGTGGTTTCGTCGAATTCCGAGGTCGTTTGCAAAATGTCTATTTTCACGGGCTATATAAATTTATGGCGACCTTTCTGAAAATTCATTTGGCCATAACTTTTGACTCCCACTATGAAACTTCGATTTTTCAGATTCGTTAGAAAGATCCTCACTAATAGATTTAAATATTTTTGGTTTCACTAAAATCCATTTTATTTTGCACCCGATACAGTCAAAGTTCGAAATCAATTTTTGAAACTGCCGCGCCATTTCAGGCCTTGTTTATAATTCAAAATGATACGTACTTTTCGTCGTTACTATTTAAAATATTTATTTTAAACATTTAAAAATTCACTAAAATAGCCAATTTAAAAAATTTAAACTGGTTCAGATTTTCCGGGTTGTTACAAATTAAGTAAAATATTTATCATTTGATAAATTGGATAACTAAGTAAAATATTTGTCATTGGATAAATTGGATAATTAAGTAAAATATTTATCATACTGGATATATGAACAAAATATTTACCATTTTGATAAATGGGATATATAAGTCTAAAAGTTTATAGAGAAGTAAAAACCGGTTTCAACACCGATATTTGAAATCGAATGTGATGTAGAAGTTGTAAAAGGAGTTAATCGAATATCGTTATTCGAAGGGAGTTAGTCGAATATTAGTTATTCGAAATAGAGTTAATTTATTAGAGTTAATAGAATAAGAGTTAATTGATTAGAGTTAATCAAATAGAGTTAATTTATTAGAGTTAATCAAATAGAGTTAATTGATTAGAGTTAAACAAATAGAGTTAATTTATTAGAGTTAATCAAATAGAGTTAATTGATTAGAGTTAATCAAATAGAGTTAATTTATTAGAGTTAATCAAATAGAGTTAATTTATTAGAGTTAATCAAATAGAGTTAATTGAAAAGAGTTAATTGTATTTGAGTTAATCGAATATTAGTTATTCGAATAGAGTTAATCGAATATAGTTTATTCAAAGGAGTCAATTGAATATGGTTTATTCAAAAGGAGTTAAGCGAATATAGTTTATTCGAAAGGAGTTAATCGAAAATAGTTTATTCGAAAGGAGTTAATCGAATATAGTTTATTCGAAAGGAGTTACTTGAATATAGTTTATTCGAAGAAAGGAGTTATCGAATAGAGATTATTCGAAAAAGAGTTATACGTTGAAATTCGATTATATCGAATTGAGGAAAGTAATATTCACTTTTCGTTTTTAATTAAGATTTATTTATTTATAAAATAATTTGTTTGTTTATTTATCCAAATTAATAAATAAAGGTTAAATTCAAGTTATTACAGTTCGGAAGCATTGGATTATAACACTGTTGTTATAATCAAACGATTTATGTAAAAGAAGTAGATTCGTAAATAGAATCGAATTACGTAAGGAAGTTTTGTTAAAGATTTAAAAGGTGAACTTTGTTTATTTCAAGGTTAAAGATGTTGTTTAATTAAGGTCTGAGAGGTAGTCATACCCCAACTTGATTGACTCCATTTTTAACTAAGGAATGGTTAAGGTTCGATAGTGAATGTAGGCTAAGTGAATTTAGTTAATAAAGGTAATGGTTTGAGTTGGCATAGTGATGTTTTATTTAAACATCTATTTAAATCCAATGAAGGAGTTTTGGAAAGGTTTTCCTAGTAATAATCAGAAATGTTTTCTAATATAAAATAAAATAGAAATGAGAGTAAATATGGAAATGTTTTCCAATGATTAATAATGTATATTTTCTAAATTTAGAAAATAAAAATTTATGGAGATATGGAAATGGGTAACTGAATAAATTAATGATAAATTAATTTAAAAGAGATAAAAAATTGATTGTTGATTGATCGGTAAGATTTCCATTTGGAACCGTTGTTGTACACTTGTTTTTCTTTGATAGTTAAATCACCAATTATCGAAGTTTTTGACCATTTTTCGTTGTCAATACGGAGAGACCGGGATCAGTTATATTATCTGAAAACCACTTCGTATGGCATTAGCGTTGCGAATCAAATATGATGAAGATAATTGAAGACGGAGTTATGCAAGGGCTGTTGTGTTTATAGAATAGTGCCTTCGGTTTGTCCAGTCCCAGGACGACCTTTATGGAAGAATGTCTACAAGAGTATATTTAATAGATTGCGTAAGTTGATATCTTCAAAATTATTTACGTTTGGTGGTGGAGGATTCGTTTCGCTTAGCCGTATACCCGTGGTATTTTTGGAGAAATCAATTTTGTGATTTGGCGGGTATGACGATGTGACATTCAAAGTAAATAAAGGTGTTGTCTATACGTTATGACCTTTAGCCTCACAACCAGGAAATGGTATAAAATCGGGTAGGTCGCATGGCTAAGCGGTTTACTGCCAATTAGGGTGTATTGTCACCTGATCTAGAGTTTCATTTACTTCTTTGACCTATTTTGATGCTGTCCCTTTTGGAAAACGGTTGCTGATCCCAACCATTGGTGATAATACATTCGGTACACTCAAGCGAAATGACCAGTCATGTTTAGCCTGGATTACAAGATGTTCTTGTTGAACACGGTGTATTCCTCTCTAGGGATACACTGTCATAAGGTGGTCCCATACCTTCCCAGTTGGAATTCATTAACCAATAAGCGTCCGTGGTTTTTGATTATATATTATGTATGCAGAACGTGAGATGGAAGCGTTCTGCTAGATGATTATTATATTGTGGTTGATAGACACTTTTATAATATTCAAAGAGTTTTGATATAAAGATTATCATTTCTTTCAAAAGGATATTGAATGATAAATAAGGTGTTTGGATTCTCATAAGGGAAAAACTTGTTCCGTGTTATACGGCGTGGTCTTATGAGATACCGTTTAATTGCTCAAACTTTTTTAAATGGTTTTACTCATATCAGTCCTATGACTGACCCAGAGTTATTTTGTTTTGTTTTCCCTAAACTCTTGGGTTCTCAAATTTGTACGTATAGTCAAGTATCAGGATTTTACAGATCTATTTGGAGAGCTTTTGTAGCGACCCGGAAATTTCGACACTTGAATCTAGACATTTTGCACAATCCAAACTCAAGTATCAAAACCCAGAAAGCTAGGAGAAAGAAGTTAGAGGGTGAGATAAGAAAGAAAGAAAGAAATATCAGAATAGAAGAAGAAGAACCAACACAGTAATCAGAGTCTCACATCGCAGCGGAAAAATTATAATACAGAAATAAATCTTTATTAAGAGCTTTAAAATACTTACAATATCAGAGTACATCAAAATCTGGACAGTTATAATGACCTGTCCTCATATACAACACACGGCACAATAGTAGCAATGTAATATCATACGTCTGGACTCTTCCAACTCGTCTCTTCACAGTATTCAATAACCTAAACCTGTGCACCCAGGGCTAACTCGAGTACTTACAAAACACCGGGTCAGTCTAGTGAACCAAAGTGAGAAAAACTCACACAGTATTAAGGGTAAATCATCCAATCATGATTTTAAAGTTCGAAATCTTCTCAAAAGAAAAGGATAATCGTAAGACCAAACCCAAACATAAACATGGACGGTTTTTACCTTTCTGTAATGCCCCGTACTTTCTTTTAACATTATAGTAATGAATTAAACAATACTTAAGTTCAAATATAAAATTAAGGGAAACGGGTTACGCCGTTGCATTTGTCCTGGAATTCTACTTGAGATAGAGTTTTAGTTTGTGTGAATTAGATTTCGTATGAAGAAGTTATGGCCTCCTGAAGTTTCAAAAATTCAAATAAATTCAAACAGCTCAAACCAGATTTCAAAATTCAAACAGAAGTCAGAAGCGGGCAGGGCGGGAAAATTCCTGCCCAGGCAGGTCGACCAGGGGGGCGAACCTAGTGTTGACCTCCCCCCTAGAGGTCGACCTTGGGGTCGACCTTAGGGTCGACCTGGCCCCCGGCCAGATCTGAATTTTGAACGACTGATGACTTGCTGCTGAGTCACTAGGGTTTCTGGATGGTCCTGATCTGGTCTGAGTGGCTGTGATTAACCCTAGGTTCATCCGACGGCTATAATTAAACTGAAATTCTATATAAACAACTCAATGCTCAACCTTAAAACACACAGAAAACTAATCCTAGAACTGAAATGTCGTCAGTAGAGAACTTGGAATGGCCATCACCTCTTTTAATTCTGAAACAAGATAGGAGCCTACATCAAAATCAAATTTGAACTAGTATAATTCAACGATCTTCAACAAAGGCGCGCATCTCCAATTTCAGAATTCAGATTTCAGAAATCAAGAATTCCTTTTAGTTTGTAAGTTGGTAATTACGCAGATTTAAACGTCCTCTTTTTCTAAATGAAATCATGGCATGTTGTAACTCGAATATGGAATGATGCTTATGTATGAGATAATGAAGTTTGATTCTAGTGTATCTTAAATTTCTTTTGTGATTGATCATGCCTTTATGTTTGTGGTGGTAAACATATTATATTGTATGTTATTGGAATCTATTATGATTGGGTAAAGAATTTATTATGCCAACAAAATGGTGAAACATGTCATGTTGTAATTTGGTGGTTATTTGCAAGTTTATGATCTAAATCACATGCTTACATATTAGATCAACATTCATGAATATTTTGAACTACATCAAGTTGAATCCATTTATGTTGCAAGATTGGATTTGTAATCCTCTTATGTTTTAACATAAGTTATCTTGCTAAGTGTGATTTAAACATGTTTGTGGTAATCCTCTTATGTTTTAACACATAAGTTATCATGCCAAGTCGTGATTTAAATATGTTCATAGTGGCTTTCTTATGTTTTGACACACATAAGTTATTATGCTAAATTGTGGTTTAAAATTTTGTTTATATGTAAAATCTCCACGTTAGACCCATATCAAGTTTACATGAAAATTAGATCCAACTTAGGCACGAGTTCACCCTTACCTGTTTAGTTAAGATAATGATACATCTATGCCAAGTTACTTTTGATAAGTTAAATGTATGCTGTTTTATTTTTATTTCATGTTCCTTGTTTATTACCCCTTTTTGTTTATGGGTTTGGGCTAATTTTTTAGCCCAACATTTTATGTAATTCATATGCACGTTCTATGGGGATAACGATGGGAAAACATGAAAAATTCATGGCATAGGTTTGTTCATAGAATGGTATATTTGATATGCCATTTATCGTGAGCAGTATTTGAAAAGATAATTATGGCATAAGTAAATTAAAATTAATTTACATAAAGAACTAGATATATATAGAAAATATGTGAATTTAGAAAAGACGATTATGCCTAACCCGAGGTTAGACTAAGTTGTGGTGTAAAACTGCCCGGAACCGACCGGCATATCCAGTGATCACAACAAGACCTGTCTAATGTGGGTGGTTAGTGCATCAAGCCCAAAAAGAACCCAAGGTTAGACTGAGTTGTGGTGTAAACCTGCCCGGAACCGACCGGCACATCTAGTGACCACAACAAGACCTGTCTAATGTGAGTGGTTGGCGCTTTAATAAATTAAATCTAAGTCAGGATTGGTAGGGTTAACTCAATTTAGGGAAACATTTAACCGATCCAACATGTTAACCAAACGAATGGCTGGGGTTAGGTAAACTTGGACACTTAACCAAATAAACATGTTGATTAGAAAACCCTAGTAACGGGGACCCATTTCAGCAGTAACCCATATAGATGTATCATGGTACCCTGAAACTAGCGAGGGTGGGGCACAATTACTAAGCTGAATTATAAGCGGTCAAAAACGTCTGCGGTTGGTGCATCAGTGTAGGTTCCGATAGAGTATGGGCATGCACATACTCCGGAGTGGAAAAAGCAGGCACTGGGCATCAGTAGTGTACACTGTGCATCTTGAATCATGTCGGGTTGCCATTAGAGGGACTGATACACCCAATGGTGGGACCAGCACAGGTAGCTATAGTCAAGAGGGGCCGAATGACACATGATATGAATGCATGCGAGTAGGAGTCGATCATTAAGGGGGATCATTCGTTATAAACACGTGGGACTGGTTGAACCAATGGTTAGTAGGTGTAGAGACTTTAGTAATGGGTGCGATCACATGTTCAACTTATCTTATATTAGGGTATTGTCCTATATTCCATTATTACCGTCATGATCCCTTTCCTTGTTTAAATACTAGTAATCAATGAACTTACCAGACTTATTGTCTGACCCGTTTTCTTTCATCTTCTTTTCTTCCGCCCCCCCCCCCCAGGTCCACAGGGAGGGAATACTCCAGCTTAATCAGACCCTTTGCAAGCTTCAAGAAAGTAGATGTATAATTGGGACTCTCTTTCATTGGCTATGGCTTTTGGATACGACTCTTGGGGATTTATACAGTTTATCTATGTATTATGCTTCTTTATTTAATAATCACGACAGAAATTATGGTGTAATGTTTTGGAAGTTATTTTGAGACAATTTGCTGTAATGCTTTTGTATTGAACCACGTATGCATTAAATGTCTGACTTTCGCTGCTTATATTTATCTGTCTTGTAAATTTTCTTATGTCTTGTACCTCTAACCCTCCACCAAAGTTAAGGAATTCACTTTGTGAGTGACCTTAACGGAGATGGGGTGTTTCACTTGGTATCAGAGCAAAAGGTTTACCAGATTAGACAAGAATTTTTGAAAAACTATTTTCAAAAAGAAATATAAAGAAGCATTTTACAAGAAAAAGTGTTGTTTTAAATTTAAAAAGGCATAATCCCCAAAACCATATGCACTATCTTTCAATCCTTCATTTTGAATCTTTTCTTTTTTGTTTCAGCATGTCTGGGAATCTTATCCTTCCAGAGGGTGTACCGATACCTGGCTGGTTCAGGAGGTACTTAGAGGCTTGGGCCAACGATGCAGGCCCAGCAGATATTCCTCCTCCTCAAGCTACAGCGGTTCCTCCTCCTCTAGCTGCAGCGGTTCCTCCTCCTCCTCCTCGTGCAAATGCTTTCTCAAAGATTTGTAGAGACTTTAGGGCCATGGGTGGAAAGGATTTCAAGGGAACTGAATCATTCATATAAGCTAGGAACTGGCTCAAAGAAACTGAGGATTTGTTCGTTATCTTCGAGGTGGATGATAGGCAGAAGATACAGTTGGCTGTATGGTTGCTCAAAGACGAAGCTTCCAATTGGTGGGAAGTCACTAACACTGAAAGACCGGTTGAAACGTGAATGGATTTCAGAATAAGGTTTGAGATGAAATTCCTCTCACAAGCTGAGCGAAGTCTACACCTGGAAAAGTTCTTATCCCTTAAGAAAGGAAGTATGACGGTCAAGGAGTACGTCAACCAATTCAATCAGCTGGTCCGATTCGGATTGGACTTAGTGAATACTCCTCATAAGAAGGCTCTCCGTTTTGTTAAAGGATTGAATGAGCCACTTCACAGCTTGGCTATGACCCATATACCTATGGGGGCTACTACGGGAGGTTAGTGGACATGGCACTCTTACATGAGGAAGACAAGGGCAAGAATGAGGCCAAAGCGAAAGTGCCTCAAGATAAGAAGGGAAGGGGTCGCAAAACAAGAAGGCCGATTCAAAGAAAGGAGGGAAGAACAATAAACCCCGTGAAAAGAGAAAGTGTAATTTCTGTGGCATTCCTGGACATCTGATCAAAGACCGCAAGAAGAAGAAAAGGAAGATGGGTGGTTGTTTCCACTGTGGTGAGACAGGACACATGGAAAGGGATTTCCCAAGGAACCAAGGGCAGGGAGCTGGACCTTCTTCTGGAGGACAAGTTCATGCTCTTATGGCACCTCCGCAAGAATGTGGTAGAAATATTTTTGTCGAAAGTTTAGTCTATCTTTTTGATCATCCTGTACGTACACTATTTGATTCTGGTGCATCACTCTTTTATATCTACTGCTTTAGTGGAATCTCTGCACCTAGACACCAGTATAGTAGAGGATCCCTTGGTTGTTTCAAATCCAATTGGGGGCTCAGCTTATTTGTCAATGGTTTGTTTGGATTTGAAAATATCTATACTAAGCATTGGGTTTAGATGTAATGCCTTTGTTTTGGGCTTCACGGGCTATGGGTTGATTCTAGGCATGGATTGACTATCCAGAAATGGAGCTGTCCTTGATTGCGAAAAAAGAGTGGTTAGACTCATGACTCGCCTCGATAACACTCTCGAAATTTCTTGTAATCCCATGAACTCAGTTATGCTTAGTTATCAGAATCTCTTGATGCGTCCGTTGAGAACTTGCAGTCTGTAAGGGTAGTCCATGAATATTCTGATATGTTTGAAGAGGTAAAGGGTTTACCCCCGAAGTGGGAGATAGACTTCCGCATATACCTGGTTGACAATGCAAAACCCGTTGCTTTACCCGTTAGACACATGGCTCCAAGGGAAAGGAAAGAACTCAGCAAGCAAGTTAAAGAATTGCTTGAGAAGGAGTTTATAAGGCGGAGTACATCTGAATGGGTTGCTCCAGTAGTGTTTGCAACTAAGACGGATGGTTTGCTTTGCCTGTGCGTTGATTATAGGGAGCTAAACAAGCTGACCAAGAAGAATAGGCACCCACTCCTGAGAATAGATGATTTGTTCGATCAGCTTGTAGGTACATCTGTTTTCTCCCAATTGGATTTAGCTATTGGGTTTCACCAGCTAAGAGTAGCTGAAGATAGCATTGACAAGACCGCGTTTAGAACTCCAAATGGTTTCTCCGAGTGGCTTGTCATGCCCTTCGGCCTGACAAATGCACCTGCTTACTTAATTGATTTAATGAGCAGGGTGTTCCGAGAATTCCTCAATAAGTTTGTGGTGGTCTTCGTAGACGATATTTTGATCTTCTAAAAGGATGAGGAAGAGCATGCTCAGCATCTAAAAGATGTCACGGATACTCTCCGTGCACATCAGTTAAAGGCGAAATTCTCCGAATGCCATTTCTGGAGAGAAGAAGTTAGGTTCCTTGGACACGTGGTGTCAAAAGAGGGGATAGCTGTGGACCTCGTGAAAGTGGTTGCTGTGCAAGATTGGAAGGTTCCTCGAAACGCAACCAAAGTCCGAAGCTTTCTCTGGCTAGCAGGCTTTTATCGAAAGTTCATCAAGGATTTTGCAAAAATCTCAGCTCCACTGAAAAGGTTAACAAAGAAGAACCTAGCTTTCAATTGGGATTTGGATTGCGATATTACCTTCCAAAGTTTGAAAAGGGCTCTACAACAGCCCCAGTTCTGACATTGCCTGATGGAAGCAAGATGTTTACAGTATACATAGATGCTTGCGGAACGGGACTAGGCGTTGTTCTGATGCAAGAGGGGAAGGTAGTGGCTAATGGTGGAAGACAGTTGTAACGACACGCATTCTACGCATAATAGGATCGTGGAATATTTATTTCTTTCACATATGAAGTCGTATGGTCATGTAACTTTGGGAGACGATTATTGGGGTCATTTCCCATGTTCATGATTTTTGTCGATTTTTAAATGACCGTTTTGCCCCTAGTTGGTACTGTTTTGGCCATAACTTTTGACTAAAAAGGAATTTTGACCTGAAACCACTTCCATTGGATTCGAATGATGGTTTCTCTTTCCGTAGAGTGGTTTCATTAGCCAAACGGACTTACCGTTTGGGAGATATGGCTGAAACAATGTTTAGAAGGTGAAAAACAGCTAATCGGGCTTAATCGGGTAATTAGCAACTAGGCCCAATGGGGGATTTCGGGATTTGGGGTATTTAAGGGCTGCTAGGGTTAGGATTTCGATTTTAGACTCATTTTCCAGCCGCCACTTACCTCCTTCAAGCTCTAGCAAGGGCCTCCACCTTCTAATTTCATCCGATATCATCTCTAATCACTTTCTAATCGAAGATTAAGCAAAACTACATCAAATCAAGGAAGGGTAGTACCAAATCAGAGAGAGAGCTGCTGGAACACATAGGGATTGGATCCAAATCAGAGATTATTTCAGATCTAAAGTTTGTTTGTGGCTAAGGTGAGTGATTTGCATAGCTCCTCACTAATTATGGCTAATTAATGTAATTTGCGAAGATTAGCGAAATTATGGCTCAGAAAAATCTAGAAAAATTCCCAAAATTCTAAAACATCATTTTATGCCTCTGGTATGAATTTGGGTTAATTTCGACTAATTTTGCAAATCCCGGAATTTGGGGGATTAAGGGGTGATTAGTGATAATTAGCGAATTTATGCATGTTAAAAATCTGGAAAAATATTCAGAAATTATGAAATATTGTTTTAGGCCTCTGTTAGAAATTTGGTTCCATTTGGTTAAGTTTTGCTAATCATATCATTAGTTTTGCTTAAAACATGCTTAAAGGAAAATATGGGGTTTTGGTCATGTTTGATCCATTTTGATATGTCATATTGTTGTTTTGGTGTTTGTGGTTGATTCCCTATGTTCCTATGATTGTATGATATGCTTTGTGGTTGATTAGAAGTGTTAGATTGGTCGAAAACGCCGTCGAGAGGCGAAAATAGCTTGCTGGAATGGTGTAGGTTTTAGGACCAGGAAAAACCGACCAGGCTTCTGACCGACCAGGTTCTTGACCGACCAGGTTTCGACCGACTGGGGGAAAACAGAACGACCGACCAGGTTCCAGACCGACCAGGAATGAAGGAGGTTTTATACCGACCAAGTCTGGAACGACCAAGGGAGTTTTGACCGACCAAGTCTGGAACGACCAAGGGAGTTTCGAACGACCGAGTTTGGACCGACCAGGGGGGTTTCTGACCGACCGACCCCGTAGGAACTTTAGACCGACCAGGATGGGTGAAATGCGACTAGGAGAGGAGGTTTCAGACCGACCAGGGGAGGAGCGAAATGTGACCGACCAGGAATGAAGGAAACCGATCCACTCGTGCTCCATATCACGATCTGAACCATATGCAGATGACCACGATCCGAGCTGAAGGAGCTTGTCACGAATCGATCTGGAGGGGAGCGCACGATCCGAAACAGAGGGTGACCACGAGCTAGTGACTGCGAACCGAACTAGAGTGGTGCGACCTGAACCGTTGGAGGGCGGAGCACGATCCGAACCTAAAGGATGACCACGACCTGAAACAAAGTGAAGAGAAGAAAGGAAGACCGATCCGGAGGATGATGACTAAAACCCGAGATGCAAAGGTATTCCAAATGGAAGTTAGAGCTCAGGATCCCGGACCCAGTTGGGAACCAATGAATTCACTTCATGGTTGGGCTTTGCTGCGGGACGTGTGCAAAGGGGTTGTCGATATTCAAAACCTTGGTTCACCACTGAGAGATGGATGGTGGGCTTGTAGTGATAGTTACACGGGATTGGATTCCGTCATGGCCCAAAGTATTGCGTGACCAAAGTAGTGGATATCGTATGCTTTACGCACTGAGTGAGGGATGTGAGGTTGATTGCTATGCTTGATTGTTTGACATCACTATGACATGCACACCCCCACCCCCGTTATCTTTACACCATTTGAAAGGGCACCTTAGAGTGTTGTACAGTATGTAGTGCTGACTCTTTGGTTGCAGGTCCAGGTTCAGGTATGATTGGATTATACCTGTTATTGTTCTGTTTTGTTGCTTATCGCTCATACCAGGCTTTATGTCTGACCCAGAGTTTTATGTCTCCTCTTATTACTCTGGGTGCTCACACGAGTAGACTAGAGACAAGTTATGGTTAGCTGGTGATGCGCGAGTAGCTGATTCGGAGGCGAGCAGGCGGCTTCCACGTATGATATATAGATATTCTCCCTGTGTCGTTGGTGGTCGCTACTTGGGCATTAGTAGTGTACCTCCTTTATCTTGCTTTTGCTTTGAGACAGTTTGAAAAGTTGTAATAAGCTATATTTTGGATTTCCGCTGCTATGATGCTCAGTTCTGGTTTTTTAGCTTATGCACTGTCTCACCGGTTTTATGTCAAGTATGTTATTATTATATTTTGTTCTATGCGCTGTGAGACATATTACAGGTTCCTTGATTAGTCCATTCTCTTCTTTCTTTTCCTTCTGGCGACCGTCCCGTGCTAACTGGACATGTGTACAGCGCACTTTTGGAGTATGTGTCGGTTGGTGCGGGGCGGGCCGTCACACTTGGTATCAGAGCTCTAGGTTGCGTAGTTAACCTAGGGAAAGACACTAGGGAGAGATAGTACGTATACGAGAGCGCGTATTTGTGATTACTTTGGTTTTTAAAAGCTATATATATATATATATATACTATTGGTAGTATAAGAATGAAGTCGTACTGCACTAGCACCACTATGGGGTCGTTAATCGTTTCCCCTTTTACAGATTAACGATGAGCCGATATCCTAGAGGTGCTGGTAGAGGGACCAACCATGGGAATGCTCCTGACATGAGGACAATGTTCACTAACTTCATGAGAGACATGCTTAGAGATGTTCAGGGAGCAGTTCCCAATCCCGAAAATGGTGGTGGTCCAGTAGTGCAGGCGCCAAGGGTCGATTTCGCCAAGTTGTGCAAGGATTACACTAACCTTGGTGGGAAGCCGTTCCACGGAACGGAGTCGGCCACAGATGTTCAGGATTGGTTGGATAGCTGTGATCGTATATTCGACGACTTGGGTCTTGAGGATGCGATGAAGAGAAGGCTAGCGTCTCGTCAGCTGCAAGGGCGAGAGATGAATTGGTGGAATGCCATTAGAACAGCTACTCCAGAAGATCAAGTTACTTGGAATCAGTTTAAGACTCACTTTTGTGATAAGTTTATTCCAGCTGCTCATAAATCAGAACTGTTCAGGAAGTTCTTGGAGCTTAAGCAGAACGGTAGAGCAGTCTCGGAGTATATCGCTGAATTCGACACTTTATCGAAATATGGATGGTCCCTTATCGATACAGTCGAAAAGAAGAACGAGAAGTTCATAACTGGCTTGGATGGGTACTTGGGGGAAAGACTTATAAACCATATCGATGAGACGTTCGAAGTCTATTGTAGGAAAGGCATTAAGATCAGAGAGCCTTTTCCCTAAGTCGAAGACCGAAGTTGCTACGGCATCTGCAGAGGAGCCAAAGCCGCAAGCAGGCGGTGAAGGCAAGAAGAATTCCTAGAACAAGAGGAAGCAGAACCCGACCAAGGATGGTCAGAGTAAGAAAAATAAGAAAGACGGTGAATGCTTTAGTTGTGGCCAGAAGGACCATTACGCCAGAGATTGTCGAGAAAAGCCTGGGGAAAGGAAGTGCTTTAACTGCGGCCAGGCGGGACATCACAAGGATGATTGCCCACAACCTCCTAGGAAGAAGCAGATTGTGAAAGCGTATGCTATCAACGCTGTTCCTTCTTCGTCAAATGTCCCAACTGCGGCGCAGAAGGAAAAAGGTGTCGTTATTCGAGGTATGCTTTCTATTTAAGAAGTTTTGATCGGGTTTTGTTTGACAAACCTGAGTTAGTAGATAGACTTTTAGTAGTGACGAACCCGATTGGTGGTTCGACTAGTTTTGGCATGATTTGTTAATGTGGTCTTATCGAGTCATGGATGTATGTTTCCTTGTGATTGCTTTGTTTTGGGCTTTACTGTGTTTAGCACTATTTTGGGGAGTCGATCTACTCCAAAGGAATAGGGTGGTATTAGGTACCTACCTAGTGATGGCGATAGTAACTGGAGTTAAGGAAGCTAAGAGGTTATCGTTGTAATAAGTTCTAGTTGTCTCTGGGAGGCAAATGAGTACTCCAGTGCTAGATTGTTTTGCTAGTATCACCTCATGTGGATTGTCTTAACTCGGAGGAGATGTTCCTTGGGTGCTTGTCTGATATTGGTTTAGGCCTTTGGGGCTTGTGCTTGGGGAATGTCGATTTCGACTAGGATGGGTTGCTTGAGGGGTAAATAGTTGTTGTGATTATTCATTGGATGATATCTTGGTTTACTCGAGGAGTGATGGGCAGACGAAACATGATAAGACTGTTCAATGGTATAGACTGCCCAGAGTTAGACTCTATAGGGTTATGAGATTGCTCGAGTGGGACTCGAGACAGATGCAAAGAAATGGATTGTTTAGGACCCTATGTTGATGTTCTCTATTGGATAGTAGAACTTTGAAGGAATAGGATGTGTTCGTTGATCATGGAAGATACAACGAAGATTAGAGCGATTCAAGTTGGACTTGAACTCGTAAAAGAAAATAGGTGTTCGTTGATCTTGGAGATGCAACGAATAGGGAGACGACTCGCGTTGGACTAGAGTTTGTCGGTACTCAAGACTGGGTCTGTGTTATAGGTTGACTCGAGATGGACTCGAGAAGGCTGCAAGGAATTGGATTCGGCTCGATTTGGACTCGAGAGGGCAGCAAGATAATGGATAGACTTGGGTTGGACTCAAGTATTTTAGGAGGACTAAAAGCAGGGGTATCTGGGGACGCCCGTTACCTTGGATCCGTTGGACGTGATCTAGTTATCCTTGGAGGATAAACGTACGCTGGACGTATGGTAGTCCGATTAGAGGCTGGGCTTCCATTAGTTTAATTATCCTTGGAGGATAAACGTACGTTGGACGTATGGTAGTCCGAAGGGAGGCGGGGCTTCCATTGGCCTGGGATTGGTTGGACCAGTCAAGTAGGCATCGGTGTATGTATGGAGGCCGGGCTTCCATTAGTTATTGATGTTGGTTGGACCAGACATACTAGAATCGACATATTGGGATTGGTTAGACCAGTCATATAGGTGTCGATGTGTTTATGAATTTAGCAGGTGATAGGTAGGACTTGTGTGATGGATGTTATGGTTGCTATGTTTGTTCCTATCTTTCTTCTCTTGAGTAGACTATCACCTGTAGGGTTCCAGCGATGGGGAACAAAGTGATTGTAGTAGGACTATGAGCCAGTGCAGTAGAGTCATCATGACTCGAGGGGCAAAGTGGACATAGTAAAGGATTAGTAAGGCTATGAGCCAGTGCAGTGGAGTTGTTATGACTTCATGGGGCAGAGTGGACATAGCAAAGGACTAGTGGCTATGGATCAGTGCAGCGGAGTCGCCATAACTCCATGGGGCAGAGTGATCATAGTAAATGAATTGGGTGCGGTAATAGTTGCATTGAGTAGGAAACATGCCAGTTTAGGGGTTTTGTTTCTAGGATGGAAGCAACTAGAGTATATCACATGATATGATTTCAGGCCCAAGAGTGAATTGGATTCAGAAACACTAGTAAGCTTGACGATTAGATCGATTTTGATTGAGTGGATTGGTTCCAGTTAGATGGACGATCCTAATCTATTGGAAACCATCTCTAGGGTAGAGATGGGTATCGATGGAAAGAGAATGATAAGGTAAGGATTTGATCGAGAAGTGTGGCTTCGAAAGAATAAGGGACTAGTTGTACCCAACGTAGATGGACTGAGAGGTGAAGTGCTTAGAGCATATCATCACTCGAAATTGACTATACATCCAAGTGGTAACAAGATGTATTGAGACATAGAGCAGATCTACTACTGGGAAGGGATAAAGATAGGCAGAAGGCTTATCTCGATAAGAGACAAAGAGATTTGGAATTCTTCGTTAACGACTTGGTGTTCGTCGAGATCTCTCCATAGAGAATGTGATTCGGATTGGTTGGAGAGGTAAGTTAGCACCAAGATTTGTTGGCCCATTCCCAGTCCTCGAGCAAGTTGGGAATTTGGCATATGAAGTAGAGCTACCTGACAAGATGGCGGGAGTTCAAAACGTATTTCATGTTTCCCAGTTAAGGAAGTTGTGCAAGACCCTAATGTGGTTATTTCACCAGATCAGTTGGACGATATCGAGGTTGAACCCGAGGCGGTTGAGAACCGCAAGTCTATGCGTATTGTTAGGGACGATACGAAGCAGTTTTGAAGGAAGGCGGTGAAACTAGTCAAAGTCCAGTGGGGTGAGAATGAAAAAGACTGTACTTGGGAAACAAAGGAAGATATAAGGAAGAAGTATCCAGAACTCTTTGCCTAGTAAAGTTTTGGTAGTGATAGTTTCTTCCCTTGTTAGTAAACCGCATGCTAGGATAGACTTGTTTTGCATGTTGATTGTTGTTTATGGTTGATAGGCATGCGGAACCCTTTGTGTGTTTTGGTTAGGGAATTTCGGGGGCGAAATTTCTTAAGGAGGGGAGAGTGTAACGACCCGCATTCTACACATCATAGGATCGTGGAATATTTATTTCTTTCACATATGAAGTCGTATGGTCATGTAACTTTGGGAGACGATTATTGGGGTCATTTCCCATGTTCATGATTTTTGTCGATTTTTAAATGACCATTTTGCCCCTAGTTGGTACTGTTTTGGCCATAACTTTTGACTGGAAAGGAATTTTGACCTGGAACCACTTTCATTGGATTCGAATGATGGTTTCTCTTTCCGTAGAGTGGTTTCATTAGCCAAACGGACTTACCGTTTGGGAGATATGGCTGAAACAAGGTTTAGAAGGTGAAAAACAGCTAATCGGGCTTAACCGGGTAATTAGCAACTAGGCCCAATGGGGGATTTCGGGATTTGGGGTATTTAAGGGCTGCTAGGGTTAGGATTTCGGTTTTAGACTCATTTTTCCAGCCGCCACTTACCTCCTTCAAGCTCTAGCAAGGGCCTCCACCTTCTAATTTCATCCAAATCATCTCTAATCACTTTCTAATCGAAGATTAAGCAAAACTACATCAAATCAAGGAAGGGTAGCACCAAATCAGAGAGAGAGCTGCTGGAACACATAGGGATTGAATCCAAATCAGAGATTATTTCATATCTAAAGTTTGTTTGTGGCTAAGGTGAGTGATTTGCATAGTTCCTCACTAATTATGGCTAATTATGGTAATTAGCGAAGATTAGCGAAATTATGGCTCAGAAAAATCTTGAAAAATTCCCAAAATTCTAAAACATCATTTTATGCCTCTGATATGAATTTGGGTTAATTTCGACTAATTTTGCAAATCCCGGAATTTGGGGGATTAAGGGGTGATTAGTGATAATTAGCGAATTTATGCATGTTAAAAATCTGAAAAAATATTCAGAAATTATGAAATATTGTTTTAGGCCTCTGTTAGAAATTTGGTTCCATTTGGTTAAGTTTTGCTAATCATATCATTAGTTTTGCTTAAAACATGCTTAAAGGAAAATATAGGGTTTTGGTCATGTTTGATCCATTTTGATATGTCATATTGCTGTTTTGGTGTTTGTGGTTGATTCCCTATGTTCCTATGATTGTATGATATGCTTTGTGGATGATTAGAAGTGTTAGATTGGTCGAAAACGTCGTCGAGAGGCGAAAATAGCTTGCTGGAATGGTGCAGGTTTTAGGACCAGGAAAAACCGACCAGGCTTCTGACCGACCAGGTTCTTGACCGACCAGGTTTCGACCGACCGGGGGAAAACAGAACGACCGACCAGGTTCCAGACCGACCAGGAATGAAGGAGGTTTCAGACCGACTAAGTCTGGAATGACCAAGGGAGTTTCGACCGACCAAGTCTGGAACGACCAAGGGAGTTTCAAACGACCGAGTTTGGACCGACCAGGGGGGTTTCTGACCGACCGACCCCGTAGGAACTTCAGACCGACCAGGATGGGTGAAATGCGACCAGGAGAGGAGGTTTCAGACCGACCAGGGGAGGAGCGAAATGTGACCGACCAGGAATGAAGGAAACTTATCCACTTGTGCTCCATATCACGATCTGAACCATACGCAGATGACCACGATCTGAACTGAAGGAGCTTGTCACGAATCGATCTGGAGGGGAGCGCACGATCCGAAACAGAGGGTGACCACGAGCTAGTGACTGCGAACCGAACCAGAGTGGTGCGACCCGAACCGTTTGAGGGCGGAGCACGATCCGAACCTGAAGGATGACCACGACCTGAAACAAAGTGAAGAGAAGAAAGGAAGACCGATCCGGAGGATGATGACTAAAACCCGAGATGCAAAGGTAGTCCAAATGGAAGTTAGAGCTCAGGATCCCGGACCCAGTTGGGAACCAATGAATTCACTTCATGGTTGGGCTTTGCTGCAGCACGTGTGCAAAGGGGTTGTCGGTATTCATAACCTTGGTTCACCACTGAGAGATGGATGGTGGGCTTGTAGTGATAGTTACACGGGATTGGATTCCGTCATGGCCCAAAGTATTGGGTGACCAAAGTAGTGGATATCGTATACTTTACGCACTGAGTGAGGGATGTGAAGATGATTGCTATGCTTGATTGTTTGACATCACTATGACATGCACACCCCCACCCCCGTTATCTTTACACCATTTGAAAGGGCACCTTAGAGTGTTGTACAGTATGTAGTGCTGACTCTTTGGTTGCAGGTCCAGGTTCAGGTATGATTGGATTATACCTGTTATTGTTCTGTTTTGCTGCTTATCGCTCATACCAGGCTTTATGTCTGACCCAGAGTTTTATGTCTCCTCTTATTACTCTGGGTGCTCACACGAGCAGACTAGAGACAGGTTATGGTTAGCTGGTGATGCGCGAGTAGCTGATTCGGAGGCGAGCTGGAGGCTTCCACGTATGATATATAGATATTATCCCTGTGTCGTTGGTGGTCGCTACTTGGGCATTAGTAGTGTACCTCCTTTATCTTGCTTTTGCTTTGAGACAGCTTGAAAAGTTGTAATAAGCTATATTTTGGATTTCCGCTGCTATGATGCTCAGTTCTGGTTTTTTAGCTTATGCATTGTCTCACCTGTTTTATGTCAAGTATGTTATTATTATACTTTGTTCTATGCGCTGTGAGACATATTACAGGTTCCTTGATTAGTCCATTCTCTTCTTTCTTTTCCTTCTGGCGACCGTCCCGTGCTAACTGGACATGTGTACAGCGCACTTTTGGAATATGTGTCGGTTGGTGCGGGGCGGGCCGTCACAACAGTTGAAAGTACATGAGAAAAACTACCCAACCCACGACCTAGAGTTGGCAGCCATCGTTTTTGCACTTAAGTCTTGGCGCCATTTTCTCCTAGGTGAGAAATTTGAACTGTATACTGACCATAAATCGTTGAAATACATTTTCTCATAGAAAGATCTCAATTTGAGGTAGCAAAGATGGATGGAGTTTCTTGCCTCATTCGATTTTGAGATTTCTTACACTCCTGGCAAGGGCAATGCAGTAGCAGACGCCTTAAGTAGAAAAAAGCTGGACTTAAGCCCTCTCTTTGTATAATGGCAAAGCTTAGAGTTCATAGCAAGCTTTAACTTCAGACCCTCCTCTAATTTAGTACCTGGCTTGCTAGCAACGTTGGAAGTGCGACCAACTCTATTAGACTCAATCGGAGTCGCGCAAAGAGAAGACCCTCAGCTAGCCGATGTGATGGACAAGTTAATTAGGGGTAAGACTTCCAGTCACCTCAATAGTTACTCCATTGATGCCAAGGGCTGGTTGAGACGAGATGGAAGACTATGTGTCCCACGAGTATGGGATTTGGTAAAGGCGGTTCTAGAAGAGGCACACCATTCCAAGCCGACCATACACCCAGGCGGAGATAAAATGTATAAAGACATCAAAAGAGTTTTCTTTTGGAATGGCATGAAGCAAGACATAGCTGAATTTGTTTCTAAGTGTTTAATATGCCAACAAGTCAAGGCGGAGTAGAAGAAGCCTGGTGGTCTGCTCCATCCTCTAGAGGTCCCACAGTGGAAATGGGATAGTATCTCGATGGACTTTATAGATGGGTTCCTAGGTCAAGAAGGGGCAATACCAGCATTTGGGTAATAGTGGACAAGCTCACAAAAAAGCGCCCACTTTATACTCGTCAAGAGTAGAAGGACTGCCTCATCTCTAGCATCCATATACCTTAAAGATATAGTTCGACTACATGGGATACCCTCCAGCATAGTGAGTGATCGAGATCCTATCTTCATGAGCGAGTTTCGGAAGAGTTTACAAGAGGCTGTAGGCACACAGTTATGCCTAAGCACGACCTATCACCCTCAAACTGATGGCCAGACGGAAAGGGTCAACAGAGTATTAGAAGACCTCTTGAGACTATGCATTCTTGACTTCGGAGGTACATGGGAGGATCACTTACCTTTGGTGGAATTTGCTTACAACAATAACTACCAACCTACCATAGGCATGGCGCCTTTTGAAGCTCTATATGAAAGACCGTGCAGGTCACTAACTTGCTGGTGGGAGTCCACAGACAAGCTCATACTTGGACCAGACATGGTTAGGGAAACTTCAGAGAAAGTAGACTTGATACGAAGAAGAATGAAGACTGCCCAAAACAGAGAGAAGTCCTACGCAAACAAAAAAGAACTGACCTTGAGTTCGAAGTTGGATACAAGGTGTTCCTTAAAGTATCTCCTTTGAGGAACGTTGTTCACTTTGGATCCGCAGGGAAGTTAGCACCAAGATTTGTAGGGTCATTCCCTATCATTGAGAAGATTGGAAAGATGGCTTATAGGGTACAGCTGCCCGAAAGATTGGCCGGGGTTCATAATGTCTTTCATGTCTCTCACCTGCGGAAGTGCTTACACGAGTCTACGGAAGTGGTGGAACCAAGCATGCTAGAGGAAGTAGAAGTTGAATGAGAAGCAACTGTGAGGAGAGTGCCAACCCGTATCTTAGGAACAGAAGTCAAAAAGCTACTCAACCATGAAGTTAAGCTCGTCAAAGTTCAATGGAGCGACGCCAAGGAAGACACGACTTGGGAAACTGAGGACATAATACGTGCAGCCTACCCTTTTCTTTTTGAGGGTACATCTATGATCTCTCTTTCCTTAAGTTTATGCTCGTATCTATCTTTTTAGGTGTATCTCCTATACTTTATCCTTAGGTAGAAAGCTTTTTGGATGTAAACATGTAATTGAAACATGTTATGGTTGATGGTTGCAAGTGATTGCAAGTGGTTAATAGTGGTTGCTCGTGGAAGCATATACACACACATTGGGTATTAGGTCGGCTCAGTCACTTTCATATCGCATATGCATATATGTATTTGTATATGGATTGAAACTTGATGTGTTAGCATATGGACGTTGCATTTGTATGAATAGTTATGCACTCATGTAGGAAATTTTGAGTTGGAAAAATTGCATACATAATGGACTCATGGCACTGACATAATTTGCATTAAGGAGGTCAACTGAATCAGTGGACCGCCTGAATTTGCATTGGTTAAGGACATGTACACACGCTATGCATATGATCATGAAGCATTAGAAACCTTTCAAGGACAATGGACGCTTGTGTTTGATGGTTGAGTAAATGGGTGATTGGACGGTAGGATATAAGTCCTTCCCGACTTGAAGATTTCAGGGACGAAATCCTAAAAGGAGGGGAGAATGTAACACCCCGTACTTTCTTTTAACGTTATATTAACAAATTAAACAATACTTAATTTCAAATGTGAAAATTAAGGGAAATGGGTTACTCCATTGCGTTCGTCTCGGAATTCTTCTTGAGATAGAGTCCGAGTTTGCGTGAATTGGACTTCATATGAAGAAGTTATGGCCTCCAGAAGTTTCAGAAATTCAAATAAATTCAAACAGCTCAAGCCAGATTTCAAAATTCAAACAGAAGTCAGAAGCGGGTTGGGCGGGAAAATTCGTGCCCAGGCAGGTCAACTAGGGGGTCGACCCTAGTGTCGACCTACACCCTAGAGGTCGGCCTGGGGGTCGACCTGGGGTCGACCTGACCCCCGGCCAGATCTGAATATTGAACGACTGATGACTTGCTGCTGAGTCACTAAGGTTTCTGGATGGTCCTGATCTGGTCTGGGTGGTTGTGATTAACCCTAGGTTCATCCAACGGCTATAATTAAACTGAAATTCTATATAAAAAACTCAATGCTCAACCTAAAAACATACAGAAAAATAATCCTAGAACTGAAATGCCGTCAGTAGAGAACTTGGAATAGCCGTCACCACTTTTAATTCTATAACAAGATAGGAGCCTACATCAAAATCAAATTAAAACTAGCCTAATTCAACGATCTTCATCAAAGGCGCGCATCTCCAATTTCAGAATTCAGATTTCAGAAATCAAGAATTCCTTTTAGTTTGTAAGTTGGTTATCACGTAGATTTAAACATCCTCTTTTTCTAAATGAAATCATGGCATGTTGTAACTCGAATATGGAATGATGCTTATGAATGAGATAATGAATTTTGATTCTAACGTATCTTAAATTTCTGTTACGATTGATCATGCCTATATGTTTGTGGTGGTAAACATACTACATTGTATGTTATTGGAATCTATTACGATTGGGTAGAGAACTTATTATGCCAACAAAATGGTGAAACATGTCATGTTGTAATTTGGTGGTTATTTGCCAGTTTATGATTTAAATCACATGCTTACATTTTAGATCAACATTCATGAATATTTAGAACTACGTCAAGTTGAATCCATTTAGGTTGCAAGATTGGATTTGTAATCCTCTTATGTTTTAACATAAGTTATCATGCTAAGTGTGATTTAAACATGTTTATGGTAACCCTCTTATGTTTTAACACATAAGTTATCATGCCAAGTCGTGATTTAAATATGTTCATAGTGACTTTCTTATGTTTTGACATACATAAGTTAATATGCTAAATTGTGGTTTAAAATTTTGTTTATATGTAAAATCTCCATGTTAGACCGATATCAAGTTTACATGAAAATTAGATCCAACTTAGGCACAAGTTCACCTTTACCTGTTTAGTTAAGATAATGATACATCTATGCCAAGTTACATGTGATAAGTTAAATGTATGCAATTTTATGTTTATTTCTTGTTCCTTGTTTATTATCCCTTTTTGTTTATGGGTTTGGGCTAATTTGCTAGCCCAACATTTTATGTAATCCATACGCACGTTCTACGGGGATAACGATGGGAAAACATGAAAATTCATGGCATAGGTTCGTTCATAGAATGGTATATTTGATATACCATTTATTGTGAGCAATATTTGAAAAGATAATTATGGCATAAGTAAATTAAAATTAATTTACATAAAGAACTAGAAAAATATAGAAAATATGTGATTTTAGAAAAGATGATTATGCCTAACCCGAGGTTAGACTGAGTTGTGGTGTAAAACTGCCCGGAACCGACCGGCATATCCAGTGATCACAATAAGACCAGTCTAATGTGGGTGGTTAGTGCATCAAGCCCAAAAAGAACCCGAGGTTAGACTGAGTTGTGGTGTAAATCTACCTGGAACCGACCGACACATCCAGTGACCACAACAAGACCTGTCTAATATTAGTGGTTGGTGCTTTAATAAATTAAAGCTAATTCTGGATTGGTAGGGTTAAGTCAATTTAGGGAAACACCTAACCGATTCAACATGTTAACTAAACGAATGGGTGGGGTTAGGTAAACTTGGACACTTAACCAAATAAACATGTTGATTAGAAAACCCTAGTAATGGGGACCCATTTCTGTAGTAACCCACATAGATGTATCATGGTACCCTGAAACTAGGAAGTGTGCGGCACGATTACTGGGCTGAATTATAAGCAGTCAAAAACATCGGCGGTTGGTGCCTCGGTGTAGGTTCCGACGGAGTATGGGCGTGCACATACTCCGGAGTGGAAAAAGCAGGCACTGGGCATTAGTAGTGTGCACTATGCATCTTGAATCATGTCGGTTCGCCACCAGAAGGACTGATACACCCCACGGTGGGACCAACACAGGTAGCTACAGTCAAGCGGGGCCGAATGAAACAGGATATGAATGCATGCGAGTAGGAGCCGATCATTAAGAGGGATCGTTCGTTATAAACACGTGGGGCTGGTTCAACCAGTGGTTAGTAGGTGTAGAGACTTTAGTAATGGGTGCGATCACATGTTCAACTTATCTTATATTAGGGTATTGTCCTATATTCCGTTATTACTGTCATGATCCCTTTCCTTGTTTAAATACTAGTAATCACTGAACTTATCAGACTTATTTTCTGACCCGTTTCTTTTGTCTTCTTTTCTTCCGTCCCCCGTCCCCCCCCCCCCCCAGGTCCACAGGGAGGGAATACTCCATCTTAATTAGACCCTTTGCAAGCTTCAAGAAAGTAGATGTATGATTGGGACCCTCTTTCGTTGGCTATGGCTTTTGGATACAACTCTTGGGGATATATGCAGTTTTATCTATGTTTTATGCTTCTTTATTTAATAATCAGGACAGAAATTATGGTCTAATGTTTTGGAAGTTATTTTGAGACAATTTTCTATAATGCTTTTGTATTGAACCATGTAGCAATAAATATTTGACTTTCGCTGCTTTTATTTATCTGTCTTGTAAATTTTTCTTTCGTCTTGTACCTATAACCTTCCACCAAAGTTAAGGCATTCCCTTTGTGAGTGACCTTAACGGAGGTAGGGTTTTTCACTTACGATAACCCAAAACAGGTTTGAAACCAATATCTTTTCTGATATTACAGTAATGTCTAAATACGAGTAAATAACAATCTAGTGGAATGCTTGCATCTCACGCTCCACATATATAGTATACAATCAAAATCGCGGGCGCTTATTGGAGATTGAATTCCAACTTATGACAAGGTATGGGGCCACCTGCTGATAGTTTATCTCTAGAGGCGAATATACTAGGTTCAACAAAAACGTCTTGCAACCCGGCCCGCATATGACCGACCACTCATTTCGCTTGAGTGTATCGCATGTATATCACCAACGGTTGGGCTCAAACCACCGTTTCCAGAAAGGGACAGCATCGATAGATTTAAAGAAGCAAATGGAATTTCTTTAGATAGGTGATTATACAACCTAATGGGAGCGACCCACATAGCCATGCTGCCTTCCCAATTTTTGTCATTTCCCAGTTGATGAGGCTTGAGGCTAGAATTTCCTTTTTTGATAGCACACCACCATTAACTTTGAATGCCACCTCATCAGATCTACCAGATATCACTAATTGACATTCCACAAAAATACCCCGGTCGGGAGCGGCCCAACTGTGATACGTTTGAAGTAATCAATGTACGTGACCCCTTTGGAAATACTCTGTCAGACATTCGTCCATACAAGTCATCCAGGAACAGGATGAACTGAAGGCACCCTCCTACTGCATCCTTGGAATCACCCTCTAGATCAATAGCGAGAAGTCCTTGCAATCCGTAGATTCCAATCACGAAAAAATCATTATTGAAATATCTTCATCCGCTAAACCAGAGAAATTCAATCAGTAGTTCATCCGCTCATGAAGATCGTCGGTCTTTAATTGCTCCATCTTCAATAATCTCCTTTCACGTATTCACTGGTCCGAATGGTTTTCGAATATAAATTCGATCACGGTCTTTCCGTTCCAGCGATCGTATGGGTCATGTTTGATAGTCGATGTTTAACTATCAAATAAATAATTGTGAGAATAACATGAGTTTACTAGTTCAGTACCAGCGCCATATGGTGTGACGGCCTGGAATTTCGCTCGATCCGAATCAGTCGTTAAACCGATCTAGACCGTTCGAAACCCCTGACTGTTTGAGAACAGGACAAATCAGAACGTAGACGGAAGAACATTTCATTGCTATTACAACAATTCCATCAGATACAAGAATATACAAAGTATAAAGAATAAATTACATTCGATCAATATCAGAGATTACAATAAATTACATAGCAGCGGAAAATAATACAAAGCACAACTGAAGGTGATATACGGATACAGAGCTTTCCGGATATCATTCCAGCTGTAAACCAGGATCCTGTGAATATAAATCTGCAAAACCAAAACTACTAGCTGCCCGTGCGGAAAATAGGGGCAACCAGAGTTTAGGTTAAAACAATAAACTCCAGGTCAGTCATGTGACTGGTGTGAGTACTAAAACAGTTATTTAAACTTTACTTTAAAAGAGAGTAATTCAAGGAACCACGCCGTATAACACGGAACGGGTTTCCTCCCAAGAATACCAGTGCTTAGAATAAACAGCGCAATGCTTTTTCGAAAAATGAAGCTATTATAAGACCCAGGTCCTATCACACAATGCAACGCAAGCCGGGGGATAGGGTTTTCCCTTATAATAGCCAAACATGCTTGGTACGTTTAAAACAAATCATTTGATACTATAATAAGTTATAGTGTCAAAACATTTCAATCATAAATATAAATCATAGACGGCATGGGTACCATATATCATGTCGCCATACTAGTTCTACAATCAAAACCGCAATACACGTATTGGAAATTGGATTTCCGTCATGAGTCGAGGCAAGGGGCGAGCTCCTCTCCGCGTTCGAGACACTCTAGCAAATGTCCCAGGGCTACACACTCTGGGCAACCCCTGGATGCTTCAGGGCCGGTCCTCACTTACGTTAGAGGATTAATTATGCCTGAACACATGTTTCCCGGTCCTTACAGACTTATAATCGAGGCGCCTCATCCAACAACCACAAAGGTGAAAAGTATATATATGTCAGGGCTGGTAAGTCACTGACACCACCAAAGCTAGAAAGAAACGTCGTGCTCTCCCTGCAGTCCGTATCCCGTTTTTGACTCATACCGAGGTGTGAGGCTCGCGAATTCACGTTATACACAAAGCTACGCCACAGGGGTCGTGCTTTGATCATCAACCACAAGACTTTGCTTTTCAACAGAAGCCTTGATCATTGCATCTTAGCGTGCCACACAGGCAATTCATGCCATGCGACTGATGTCCATCGATATACAACCTCTGAGCTCGTACGTCTCAAAGAAGGGCGTTAAGCAAAAGAATAAATTCTCCGCCGCCAAACAGATGTATATTTAATAGAAATCAATCAACACAGAATAAAATCCAATGTCAGACACACAATCCATTTACAAGTCCGTTCTGGGTCTGAACGAAACCGGAGGCACTTTCCTCATGTATCCATCCATCTCCAAGTACGTCTGGACAACCACCAACTATTTCCATCCTCTTGGGCGTACAGCCCAATCAGGATCGTCAGTAATTATCCAAACGATGTGAAGACTTCCGGTCTTCGACCACCGTCTTTATCTTCGACATATCGTCGAATCGGTTATTCAGAATGGGTGTAAACCCGGTCTTTCCGAACAACCCGCGTATATTGAAAACAAATGTTACACAACCACAACATACGCCTCATTCCAATTCATTAGTCACTAACCGCAAATTAGCAAGAGAACAATTTCCCGTACATTAACCCCGAAGGCCGAAACCAACATCAGATCAATACCTAGGAAACCATTCTTCTTAGTCAACCTACAGCTAGTTTCTAAATTCCACATTCTTAGGGAAAGCTTCCCATTAATTCTATCCAAGATAAATTCTTTAAAATTTATCCTTTAATCTTCCTTTGGATGTCGTTTCAAACCAAATTATGGTTTTTCTAAACTAGTCGAGATTAGCGAACCACACCGAAGTAATTATTTAATTTATTTCCCAATTCAACCTATTCATCCCATGAAGCAAAACTGGTAATACTCCATATCTAACACCACGGTGTTACCGGTAAAATTATTTACCATTTCACGTTCAAATCTAATTAAAGACTTAACTATCGCTTTGGAGCAAAACTGGTAATACTCCATTCTCGTTCATTTTCTAAATTTGGAAATTTAGATTACAAATTCACATTTCAATCTAATTGCAGATTCGTTAAAATTCCTTTTACTGGGTTAAAGAACTAATGTCATTTAAAACTCATTTCACGATAAACCCAAATCACATTCTATTTATTATCGGGTTAAAGAACTAGTGTTATTTAAAACACAGTTCACGATGAACCCATATCAAATCCAATCAAATATATTAGAAATTCCGATTATTTAAAACCCCTATTGAAATCTAATTTATTTAAAAATAAAAACCCGGGTTTTAAATTTAGTTCAAAACTAGTTCATTTCGATAAAAATCCATTTTTATCTTTTCAAATATGGAGTTTTTCACCCTAATTTTTCTCAAATCATTTCTTATGATTTTACACAAATTATTGGTATTTTTAATAATTTTATCAAGGCCCGTACAGTCGATTTCCATCAACGGCCATCGAACTGCACTTACAGCGACCTTTTTCAAATTTGATTTGGACGTATCTCCAAATCCAACCGTTAGATTTCAAATTTCTAATATTCATTAGAAAGCTCTTTTCGATACGAACCCAACGGTTCCGGTTTTAGGAGAATCCGACGGTCGGATCTCCCGTAATGTTCGTTTGAAAAAAATGGTCGAAATTTATGAACTGCCGCGGCGCGGCGCGTTCTATTCAGGCCATTATATATTATATATATAATATATATAATATATATTTCGTCGATTTCTATTTAAAACGAATTATATAAATAGTTTTTTTAAAATTCGTTTCAAAAGCAATTTCAACTTCCATTTCAATTCAAATCAAAATTGAATTCTTCTTTATAAATTCGTTTTAAAATTCATTTCTATTCAATTCAAATTTCAATTCAATTTGAATTCATTTCAATTCGCTTTCAATTCAATTTGAATTCGTTTTCAATTCAATTCAATTCCAAAGTCGTTTTCTATTCGATTCAATTCAAATTGGTTTTCTATTCGATTCAATTCAAATTGGTTTTCTATTCGATTCAATTCAAATTGGTTTTCTATTCGATTCAATTCAAATTGGTTTTCTATTCGATTCAATTCAAATTGGTTTTCTATTCGATTCAAATTCGTTATATATTCAATTTATTTCGAAGTCGTTTTCTATTCAATTCATTTCGAAATCGTTTTCTATTCAATTCATTTCGAAATCGTTTTCTATTCAATTCATTTCGAATCTCATTTCAAAATATTTGTTTTCTAAATCACTTTTCAACATCATTTTAAAATGATTAAAATCGATATAAATATCGTTCACGTCAAAATGGCGTCAATCTAATCAACACGGCTTCATATACTTCTATTTTCAAATATTCTATTTCAAATATTTCTATTTCAAATATTTCTTTTTCAAATATTTCTATTTCAAAATATTTCTTTTTGTCAACACCCGACTAATCTCAATGAATGAGTACCGTCCACGTGTGACTACTTTTGTTAAATTATTTCGTTCAACACATGACTAATCTCAACGGATGAGTATAGTCAACACATGAACCTTTATTTTATATTGATAAAGATATAAATTTTATTATTAAAATATTTCGTTCAACACATGACTAATCTCAACGAATGAGTACAGTCAACACATGAACCTTTATTTTATAATATTCTTTATCTTCTAAATTGGAATGAGGCCCAATCAATTACCATATAAAATTAATTATATGGATTTCCATACAACACATGTATATAATAGCATTGAAAAATAATCAACCATCAACCAAAGTGCACTACACTGTATAAGCATCAAATATAGATATTCAACGCTTATAACAGCCTGTCAATCAATCGATCGACATATTTAATCAATCAGGATGAGTGAACTTCAAATTTCATCCCAACACCCGTGTGGGGTTTCAAACAATCAAACACAGATTTTATTTGTGCAGTTGGGCGATGTGTGAAATTTATCGTCCCAATCAATGTCAGTCAAATCAGTATACATAAACAAACCGTCCGGTTTGTAAATGAATATTTTATTTTATTCACTTCACGTTAAAAATTATATTTTTAACGATAAAACATTTTATTTCAACATATGAATTTCTATTCAGTTCATTTATTCAATAAAAATGATATTTTTATTTTTCTAACATATTTTAGAAAATTTCGGCGGCATAACGGCATGATACTAGAAACGGGACGAGGCCTAGCCTTATCCCCGGTCTAGTGAAGGCCCACGCCATTCACACATCAATCAAATCCATTCATTTTACCAAACAATTCAATTCAAATCAAAACTATCTAACTAATCTATGCAACCAAACAAACAAGTCCATGGTCTGTGGACTATTGTGTCGGGTGCTACTAAGCACCGTCTGCATCCTAGTATATATATATAGCTAGAAAAGAAATTGAAAGGTGAGAAATTCTCACATATTTGCTAAACCAGACGCCTCGGCTCTTCTTTGCAGAAATCTTCATCGCTATCGCATCTTTTGTTACTTTCGTCGCCCTTATACACTGTATATATAAAAATCACATTTTTATATTTCCTATTATATAAAGATCATCTTTTTATCGCTAACTTCATATTGTGAAAATAGAATTTTCATCGCTATTTCTATAATGTAAAAATAGAAATTTCCTTGCTATTTCATATTTGTAAAGATAGAATTTTCATCGCTATTTCTATAGAGAAAAATTCTATTTTTATACCGTTACTATCTATATAAAGATTATACCTTTTTAATTATAGAAATCATATTTTCCTATTCAACTTCATATAAGGAAAAATCATATTTTTACTATTCAACTTCTTATAAGGAAAATCATCTTTTTACTTCACCTTTCAATATAGAAAAATCGAATTTTTACTTCGCTATTTTCCATATAAGGATTTTGCCTTTTCTACAATATAAAAATTATATTTTCCTCAAAGTAAAAATCATATTTTTACTTCACTACTCATATCAAAATATCGCCTTTTCACTTTTAAAAATATCGTCTTTATTTTGCTTCCTATATAAAGATGATATTTTTAATATTCCTATCATGTAAAAATTATATTTTCACTTCTCTACATAAACAAAAATCATATTTTTATATCATCGATATAGTAAAGACTATATTTTTAATACTTTAAAAATATAAAAATCATATTTTTATTACTTTAAAAATATAAAAATCATATTTTTATTCTTATATCATTCACACAAAAATCGTGTTTTTACAACGCTACAACCTATGTAAAAATCGTATTTTTATAACGCTATGTTTATAATAAAAATCATATCCTTAAGTAAATACAAATCACCTTTCGACATCTTTATACTTTTAAAATCTACATCTTTATACTTTTAAAATTTAAACCTTATTCAAATAAAAATCAAACCTTTTACATGAATAAAAATCGTTTCTTTTCTATGATAACAATCGTTTCTTTCCTAAGAATCTAAGTTTTAATTTCCTAAAAATAATTCTAACATACGATAAAAATTCTAGCTTTATGCATTTAAGAAAATCAGGTTTTAAATAAATTTAACTATGTAAAACAAAACAAAAATAAACAAAGAAGCATACCTTTTCGATTTCGTTTATTGGAGGTGGGGGGGTTTGTTGTTCGCTGGTGGAAGCAGGGGGCGGGTCTTCGAATGGAGGAGGGCGCAGCAGGGTAGGGGGGCTCGAGGTCGTCTCGCTGCTGGGGGGGGAGGGGGAGTCTTCGCGCCAGGCGCCAGTCGAAGGGGGAAAGGAGGGGAAGAAGTGGAAGGGGCGGCGATTGGGTGGAGGATGGTGGCGAGAGTGGAAGAGGGAGGCGCGAGCGCGTCTTGGGGAAGGAGGAATCGGGTTTTCCCGATTGAAAAGGAGAAGGGGGAAAATGAAAATAACGGGGGGGGGGGGGGGGGAGGGGGGGCTGACGTGTATAGAGGGAGAGGTTTTAATTAATTTTTTTTCTTATTTAATTATTTTATTTTCAACCAAAAAGCAACTTTTATTTTCGACCTCTAAACGAGGCCCACCGCCTGTCGTCCATAACGTTTTACCCCCATTCCGAACACAATGAGATATGTATCGCAGTTTGATTCGATCGTTTGAATCAGTTTCTGTTAAATTTACATTTAAATCACTATATTGTATTTTAAACGTACATTTCAAATTACCGGGGTCACATACTAACTCTAAAAATTCTCAAAAAATATTTTCTAGCCTCGTATTGACGATACGGTCCTAACCAAACTAGTTTCGTCGAATTCTGAGACTGTTAGAAAAATGGCCATTTTCCAGTCGATTAAAATCAACTAAAACTGGCCAAACGCGTTTTCCTTTGCCACGCTCACATATTGATTCGAAAATTTATGAAATTTGGAATCTAGCAATAAATTGACATCACGGACCCAACAAAAGTGGTTTCGTCGAAATCCGAGGTCATTTGCAAAATTCCCATTTTTAAGGGCCTGAATTCCACAGCGACTATTCAGAATTTTCAACTGGACATATCTTTTGATTCCCGCTATGAAATTTCGATTATTCGGATTCGTTGGAAAGATATTATCAATTAGATCCTAATGTTTTTGGTTTCACTAAAATCCGGATTGTTTTGCACCCGGTACATTCAATTGAAGTTTGAAACTGAATTATCGAACTACCGCGCCATTTTCAATTCTATTTATAATTATATATAAATATTTATATTCTAACGACGACGCGTATAAATATATACGTTCTAAATATTTCAAAATAAATTTTCGTCGATATTATTTAAAATAATTCATTTTAAATATTCAAAATTCGCTATAATTGCCAAAATAAAAATTTAAACTGGCCCAGATTTCCGGGTTATTACAATCTCCCCCACTTAAAACTTTTCGTCCCCGAAAAGGAACAAAGTCGAAAGTGGTTTGACTAATCAACTCTACGTTAAATTTGGCTTGCATCTTCCAACTTTTCAGTTTTTGAGAATTTTCAAATTTTCAAAAATTTGGCTAACACTCTAAATTTTCGAAAAATTTCGCCATAACCTCCCCTGCACCAGAAGCATCGGGGAATTTCAAATAGCTTCCCCGGTCCTTCTAATCTCAAAAAGGAAAAGAAAAAGCCAAGCGGCTAGCCAATAGGCTCATAAAATCATCATCACCCAAACAAAACAGTAAATTATGTAGTAAACATGTACCTATTTGTCGGGCAAACAAATTTTATTCTCTGCTCTAGCCTCCTTGCTATGACCTGTTCAATGTAAGTATATGTATATGCAAGCAAATGCGACCAATTTTCAATATAATTCAATATTTGATGCAATTAGGCATAATGGTTCAAAATTATCAAACAAATAAACAAACAACACAAACATCAATCAATTAGTGTATTAGAGTTTCAAATTCATAATTTTGATATATATACTGAAAATCTTGTTTTTGATGCCAATTCAAAACAATGTGTTCTAGTTATATAAATTTTGGTTCTCACACCAGTCTAATGGAAATATATAGAAAATCACACCTTCGAAACACGAACATAAATTTTGGTGATGGAGCTCCATCATCAAAATCATCCCCGAGCGACTAGAGTGTAATCCTATATCTATCCAGTATATTAAAACTTCGAATATACGTTCATGACACGTATATACAAAACCTTTATATATTGGATTGTCCATATTTAAAATAAATAAATATTCAAATACGTATAAAATGGTTTAAATTTTCTAAACAAAATTGTTTTCATTTGAAAAATATACTCTTCACACTCGTTCCAGGATACTACTGATCCTATCTCTAACGAGTCATTCTAATTGGATATTGCTAATCCAATATCTGATGAATTCTTTCGTATGGTTCTAATGTGTCTTGTTCTCGAGCTCTGTAAACCAAAGCTCTGATACCAAATGTGACGGCCTGGAATTTCGCTCGATCCGAATCAGTCGTTAAACCGATCTAGACCGTTCGAAACCCCTGACTGTTTGAGAACAGGACAAATCAAAACGCAGACGGAAGAACATTTCATTGCTATTACAACAATTCCATCAGATACAAGAATATACAAAGTATAAAGAATAAATTACATTCGATCAATATCAGAGATTACAATAAATTACATAGCAGCGGAAAATAATACAAAGCACAACTGAAGGTGATATACGGATACAGAGCTTTCCGGATATCATTCCAGCTGTAAACCAGGATCCTGTGAATATAAATCTGCAAAACCAAAACTACTAGCTGCCCGTGCAGAAAATAGGGGCACCCAGGGTTTAGGTTAAAACAATAAACTCCAGGTCAGTCATGTGACTGGTGTGAGAACTAAAACAGTTATTTAAACTTTACTTTAAAAGAGAGTAATTCAAGGGACCACGCCGTATAACACGGAACGGCTTTCCTCCCAAGAATACCAGTGCCTAGAATAAACAGCGCAATGCTTTTTCGAAAAATGAAGCTATTATAAGACCCAGGTCCTATCACACAATGCAACGCAAGCCGGGGGATAGGGTTTTCCCTTATAATAGCCAAACATGCTTGGTACGTTTAAAACAAATCATTTGATACTATAATAAGTGTATAGTGTCAAAACATTTCAATCATAAATATAAATCATAGACGGCATGGGTACCATATATCATGTCGCCATACTAGTTCTACAATCAAAACCGCAATACACGTATTGGAAATTGGATTTCCGTCATGAGTCGAGGCAAGGGGCAAGCTCCTCTCCGCGTTCGAGACACTTTAGCAAATGTCCCAGGGCTACGCACTCTGGGCAACCCCTGGATGCTTCAGGGCCGGTCCTCACTTACGTTAGAGGATTAATTATGCCTGAACACATGTTTCCCGGTCCTTACAGACCTATAATCGAGGCGCCTCATCCAACAACCACAAAGGTGAAAAGTATATATATGTCAGGGCTGGTAAGTCACTGACACCACCAAAGCTAGAAAGAAACGTCGTGCTCTCCCTGCAGTCCGTATCCCATTTTTGACTCATACCGAGGTGTGAGGCTCGCGAATTCACGTTATACACAAAGCTACGCCACAGGGGCCGTGCTTTGATCATCAACCACAAGACTTTGCTTTTCAACAGAAGCCTTGATCATTGCATCTTAGCGTGCCACACAGGCAATTCATGCCATGCGACTGATGTCCATCGATATACAACCTCTGAGCTCGTACGTCTCAGAGAAGGGCATTAAGCAGAAGAATAAATTCTCCGCCGCCAAACAGATGTATATTTAATAGAAATCAATCAACACAGAATAAAATCCAATGTCAGACACACAATCCATTTACAAGTCCGTTCTGGGTCTGAACGAAACCGGAGGCACTTTCCTCGCGTATCCATCCATCTCCAAGTACGTCTGGACAACCACCAACTATTTCCATCCTCTTGGGTGTACAGCCCAATCAGGATCGTCAGTAATTATCCAAACGATGTGAAGACTTCCGGTCTTCGACCACCGTCTTTATCTTCGACATATCGTCGAATCGGTTATTCAGAATGGGTGTAAACCCGGTCTTTCCGAACAACCCGCGTATATTGAAAACAAATGTTACACAACCACAACATACGCCTCATTCCAATTCATTAGTCACTAACCGCAAATTAGCAAGCGAACAATTTCCCGTACATTAACCCCGAAGGCCGAAACCAACATCAGATCAATACCCAGGAAACCATTCTTCTTAGCCAACCTACAGCTAGTTTCTAAATTCCACATTCTTAGGGAAAGGTTCCCATTAATTTTATCCAAGATAAATTCTTTAAAATTTATCCTTTAATCTTCCTTTGGATGTCGTTTCAAACCAAATTATGGTTTTTCTAAACTAGTCGAGATTAGCGAACCACACCGAAGTAATTATTTAATTTATTTCCCAATCCCAACCTATTCATCCCATGAAGCAAAACTGGTAATACTCCATATCTAACACCACGGTGTTATCGGTAAAATTAATTACCATTTCACGTTCAAATCTAATTAAAGATTTAACTATCGCTTTGGAGCAAAACTGGTAATACTCCATTCTCGTTCATTTTCTAAATTTGGAAATTTAGATTACAAATTCACATTTCAATCTAATTGCAGATTCGTTAAAATTCCTTTTACTGGGTTAAAGAACTAATGTCATTTAAAACTCAGTTCACGATAAACCCAAATCACATTCTATTTATTATCGGATTAAAGAACTAGTGCTATTTAAAACACAGTTCACGATGAACCCATATCAAATCCAATCAAATATATTAGAAATTCCGATTATTTAAAACCCCTTTTTAAATCTAATTTATTTATTTAAAAATAAAAACCCGGGTTTTAAATTTAGTTCAAAACTAGTTCATTTCGATAAAAATCCATTTTTATCTTTTCAAATATGGAGTTTTTCACCCTAATTTTTCTCAAATCATTTCTTATGATTTTACACAAATTATTGGTATTTTTAATAATTTTATCAAGGCCCGTACAGTCGATTTCCATCAACGGCCATCTAACTGCACTTACAACGACCTTTTTCAAATTTGATTTGGACGTATCTCCAAATCCAACCGTTAGATTTCAAATTTCTAATATTCGTTAGAAAGCTCTTTTCGATATGAACCCAACGGTTCCGGTTTTAGGAGAATCCGACGGTCGGATCTCCCGTAATGTTCGTTTGAAAAAAATGGTCGAAATTTATGAACTGCCGCGGCGCGGCGCGTTCTATTCAGGCCATTATATATTATATATATAATATATATTTCGTCGATTTCTATTTAAAACGAATTATATAAATAGTTTTTTTAAAATTCGTTTCAAAAGCAATTTCAACTTCCATTTCAATTCAAATCAAAATTGAATTCTTCTTTATAAATTCGTTTTAAAATTCATTTCTATTCAATTCAAATTTCAATTCAATTTGAATTCATTTCAATTCGCTTTCAATTCAATTTGAATTCGTTTTCAATTCAATTCAATTCCAAAGTCGTTTTCTATTCGATTCAATTCAAATTGGTTTTCTATTCGATTCAATTCAAATTGGTTTTCTATTCGATTCAATTCAAATTGGTTTTCTATTCGATTCAATTCAAATTGGTTTTCTATTCGATTCAAATTCGTTATATATTCAATTTATTTCTAAGTCGTTTTCTATTCAATTCATTTCGAAATCGTTTTCTATTCAATTCATTTCGAAATCGTTTTCTATTCAATTCATTTCGAATCTCATTATATTCAATTCATTTCGAATCTCATTTCAAAATATTTGATTTCGAAATCACTTTTCAACATCATTTTAAAATGATTAAAATCGATATAAATATCGTTAACGTCAAAATGGCGTCAATCTAATCAACACGGCTTCATATACTTCTATTTTCAAATATTCTATTTCAAATATTTCTATTTCAAATATTTCTTTTTCAAATATTTCTATTTCAAAATATTTCTTTTTGTCAACACCCGACTAATCTCAATGAATGAGTACCGTCCACGTGTGACTACTTTTGTCAAATTATTTCGTTCAACACATGACTAATCTCAACGGATGAGTACAGTCAACACATGAACCTTTATTTTATATTGATAAAGATATAAATTTTATTATTAAAATATTTCGTTCAACACATGACTAATCTCAACGAATGAGTACAGTCAACACATGAACCTTTATTTTATAATATTCTTTATCTTCTAAATTGGAATGAGGCCCAATCAATTACCATATAAAATTAATTATATGGATTTCCATACAACACATGTATATAATAGCATTGAAAAATAATCAACCATCAACCAAAGTGCACTACACTGTATAAGCATCAAATATAGATATTCAACGCTTATAACAGCCTGTCAATCAATCGATCGACATATTTAATCAATCAGGATGAGTGAACTTCAAATTTTATCCCAACACCCGTGTGGGGTTTCAAACAATCAAACACAGATTTTATTTGTGCAGTTGGGCGATGTGTGAAATTTATCGTCCCAATCAATGTCAGTCAAATCAGTGTACATAAACAAACCGTCCGGTTTGTAAATGAATATTTTATTTTATTCACTTCATGTTAAAAATTATATTTTTAACGATAAAACAATTTATTTCAACATATGAATTTCTATTCAGTTCATTTATTCAATAAAAATGATATTTTTATTTTTCTAACATATTTTAGAAAATTTCGGCGGCATAACGGCACGATACTAGAAACGGGACGAGGCCTAGCCTTATCCCCGGTCTAGTGAAGGCCCACGCCATTCACACATCAATCAAATCCATTCATTTTACCAAACACTTCAATTCAAATCAAAACTATCTAACTAATCTATGCAACCAAACAAACAAGTCCATGGTCTGTGGACGATTGTGTCGGGTGCTACTAAGCACCGTCTGCATCCTAGTATATATATATAGCTAGAAAAGAAATTGAAAGGTGAGAAATTCTCACATATTTGCTAAACCAGACGCCTTGGCTCTTCTTTGCAGAAATCTTCATCGCTATCGCATCTTTTGTTACTTTCGTCGCCCTTATACACTGTATATATAAAAATCACATTTTTATATTTCCTATTATATAAAGATCATATTTTTATCGCTAACTTCATATTGTGAAAATAGAATTTTCATCGCTATTTCTATAATGTAAAAATAGAAATTTCCTCGCTATTTCATATTTGTAAAGATAGAATTTTCATCGCTATTTCTATAGAGAAAAATTCTATTTTTATACCGTTACTATCTATATAAAGATTATACCTTTTTAATTATAGAAATCATATTTTCCTATTCAACTTCATATAAGGAAAAATCATATTTTTACTATTCAACTTCTTATATGGAAAATCATCTTTTTACTTCACCTTTCAATATAGAAAAATCGAATTTTTACCTCGCTATTTTCCATATAAGGATTTTGCCTTTTCTATAATATAAAAATTATATTTTCCTCAAAGTAAAAATCATATTTTTACTTCACTACTCATATCAAAATATCGCCTTTTCACTTTTAAAAATATCGTCTTTATTTTGCTTCCTATATAAAGATGATATTTTTAATATTCCTATCATGTTAAAATTATATTTTCACTTCTCTACATAAACAAAATTCATATTTTTATATCATCGATATAGTAAAGACTATATTTTTAATACTTTAAAAATATAAAAATCATATTTTTATTACTTTAAAAATATAAAAATCATATTTTTATTCTTATATCATTCACACAAAAATCGTGTTTTTACAACGCTACAACCTATGTAAAAATCGTATTTTTATAACGCTATGTTTATAATAAAAATCATATCCTTAAGTAAATACAAATCACCTTTCGACATATTTATACTTTTAAAATCTACATCTTTATACTTTTAAAATTTAAACCTTATTCAAATAAAAATCAAACCTTTTACATGAATAAAAATCGTTTCTTTTCTATGATAACAATCGTTTCTTTCCTAAGAATCTAAGTTTTAATTTCCTAAAAATAATTCTAACATACGATAAAAATTCTAGCTTTATGCATTTAAGAAAATCAGGTTTTAAATAAATTTAACTATGTAAAACAAAACAAAAATAAACAAAGAAGCATACCTTTTCGATTTCGTTTATTGGAGGGGGGGGGTTTGTTGTTCGCTGGTGGAAGCAGGGGGCGGGTCTTCGAATGGAGGAGGGCGCAGCAGGGTAGGGGGGCTCGAGGTCGTCTCGCTGCTGGGGGGGGGGGGGGCTTCGCGCCAGGCGCCAGTCGAAGGGGGAAAGGAGGGGAAGAAGTGGAAGGGGCGGCGATTGGGTGGAGGACGGTGGCGAGAGTGGAAGAGGGAGGCGCGAGCGCGTCTTGGGGAAGGAGGAATCGGGTTTTCCCGATTGAAAAGGAGAAGGGGGAAAATGAAAATAACGGGGGGGGGGGGGGGGGCTGACGTGTATAGAGGGAGAGGTTTTAATTAATTTTTTTTCCTTATTTAATTATTTTATTTTCAACAAAAAAGCAACTTTTATTTTCGACCTCTAAACGAGGCCCACCGCCTGTCGTCCATAACGTTTTACCCCCATTCCGAACACAATGAGATATGTATCACAGTTTGATTCGATCGTTTGAATCAGTTTCTGTTAAATTTACATTTAAATCACTATATTGTATTTTAAACGTACATTTCAAATTACCGGGGTCACATACTAACTCTAAAAATTCTCGAAAAATATTTTCTAGCCTCGTATTGACGATACGGTCCTAACAAAACTAGTTTCGTCGAATTCTGAGACCGTTAGAAAAATGGCCATTTTCCAGTCGATTAAAATCAACTAAAACTAGCTAAATGCGTTTTCCTTTGCCACGCTCACATATTGATTCGAAAATTAATGAAATTTGGAATCTAGCAATAAATTGACATCACGGACCCAACAAAAGTGGTTTCGTCGAAATCCGAGGTCATTTGCAAAATTCCCATTTTTAAGGGCCTGAATTCCATAGCGACTATTCAGAATTTTCAACTGGACATATCTTTTGATTCCCGCTATGAAATTTCAATTATTCGGATTCGTTGGAAAGATATTATTAATTAGATCATAATGTTTTTGTTTCACTAAAATCCGGATTGTTTTGCACCCGGTACTTTCAATTGAAGTTTGAAATTGAATTATCGAACTACCGCGCCATTTTCAATTCTATTTATAATTATATATAAATATTTATATTCTAACGACGACGCGTATAAATATATACGTTCTAAATATTTCAAAATAAATTTTCGACGATATTATTTAAAATAATTCATTTTAAATATTCAAAATTCGCTATAATTGCCAAAATAAAAATTTTAAACTGGCCCAGATTTCCGGGTTATTACATATGGCCTCTTTAATTAAAAACGATTAATAATAGTAAATATCAAATCCTTAAATATTTCAATATTTTCAAATAAAACTCATTTGATGTAAGGTTATTATTTAGACTATTTCACTTTCGTATTTAAGAAAATATCATATTCAATTCTTTATTCTACTATCGTTTCAAAACCATTTACTACCATAGTGGAAAAGGAGTCATCTTATTTCAAGTAAACAACGTTATAAATCTCCTTTAGTTTATCACCTGAAAATAACTAACTATCATTCTCTTAGTCTAAATCATTCCCAAAACTTTACTTTTTCAATTTCCTTTAATCTCGAAAATACCATTTCAACTTTCCACCGTCCCCTTTTTATTTCTTTTACTTTTGGACATTCTATATATAGATGCCAAATTCTTCCACTTCCGATACTTGGAAAAATCTCATTATATATTCTCGACCCTTTCATTTACATATTTCCCATATGAAGATAAAAAATTATTTCTCTCCTTTCACATTACAAACTAATGTCATCTTTAGATAATCCCGAGGTCGTACAAGTTGGGTTATTTATTTACCTCTCAGACCTTGATCAACAACGGTCTTATCATTAGATAGACATTAGTTGTAATTCAAAAACTGAACTTATTTTAATATCAAATACATCTCATTTAGCTATTGTATTTATAATATATTTATAAAAAAACTTCTTATCTTTTGAATCTTCCATCTCAAGTATAACCATCATTCTTAATTCATTGATTAAGAAAATCATTTATAAAACATCACATTCTCTTTTACTCCTCTAAACGATACCTTTTACTACTTAAATTTTTGTTAAAATCCTATTACTTACCCCTTTACCACATTCACCTTTTAACCTTTCGCTTAATGTCTTATTTTATAAATTTAAGCTCTCGCACTTGCTTAGAACTCCCTTTTTTTATCTCTCAAAAACAATTATTTAAATTTATAATATTAAATAAATTTCTGCTCATTCACTTATAAATCTAATAAATATTAGAGACTTCCTTTATAAAATCATTTATAAACCAATTATAAACTCAATTCATAAATAATATATATTTATTTTCTTTTTACAACTTTTATTCAAAATATACAGGTTTAAAAATCTGTCCTCAGTAATAAAATATATTTTATAACTTCATTTGTCGATTTACCTGATGGTACATTGATATTTATAAAACGGTTAATCCATAGGCCATGTACTGCCAATCACTTAACCAATAGTACCCATTGGTTTAAACCAAACAAATATTGAATTTCATGTTGATATTCAATAACTAGATGAACCATCCAATCAAACATTTCAACTTAAATAAATAATGGTCTCATAAAGGTCAATACCAAATTTATTTCACATAATCATGACAGTTCAAACAATCCATTTAAATGAATCACGTTTATTTTATAAACGTGGCCAGTAAGGTGAATTACCTTGACTAGGACCCATCGTTAAAATAACGATTTGTGTTTCACTGAAATTGAATGACGTTTAATTCCATTAGTTCAAACGATAGGTGAATATATATCATCAACTAGTCAAGACACTAGCAACCAAAGCACCCAAAAATAAAAACCCAACTTATAAAATATAAGCGGGAATTACTGAGTGAGTTTAACTCACCTTGATTTGTTTCCGTCGTTAAATTGGTTTGGTTCAGTTAAATTAAACATGTGTTTAATTTAACTAGAAATTCTTACTTCTTCCATCTCCAACCAGGTCTATTCCAGAATGTAGTATCCTTCAATACGATCTCAACGCTTCTGACGGCATTAAATTCCTCAATTCATTTGGCCCACTACAAAGTTTCCCCTTTAACTTTGGCCCGCCATCACCATATAGCCACCGCCTCACTTTCCTTTTACCCGACCCGTTCCTCTTATATCAAAACCTTTGGTTCCTCTTGCCACAATTCATCAACCGCCACTAAAAAAGTATCCTCCTTCAAACCCTACGACACCTCATCTCAGATCCGCTCCCCTTTCTCTCTTCTTTTCTTCAGCCAAAATCCTTCGTCGCAATAACGCGCCACCCTGCTCTAGTCATTCCGTCGCCCCCTAGATTCTGTCATGCCCTCCTACCCTTCGATCTCCTTCTACAAACCAACGTACAGTCCACATCCCCTTCCGCAACTATCGAGTAACCCGGAATTCCACTGGAAACCCCAAATCCTTCTAGAAGTTTAAGATCCCATGACGTCAGAAAAATAAGACCGAGGCTTCAATCGCAAACCCTAGCTCTTCGGCTTCATCACAAATCAGATAAGTGATTTCACTATATTTTAACCTCTGTTTTTATTTTGTTTTGGTAATTATGAGGTTCGAAACATTCTGGTTTGTGTGAAATGTTATGCACATATATATAGTCGTGTAGAAGTTCGGATATGAACAATGTTGAATCCAATTGTGAAATCATAGGTATAGGTTGTGCTGTGCTTAGATTCTTATGTGTTATTTACTTTCATGTACTAGTTTTGTTCAGATTTATACACAAGGATCGAACTGTTTATGTATAGATTTAGTGAATCTATGAATTGTTACATCAATCATAAGCTGGAGAATCCATCTAGATCCTTGTATTCCATTTTTAAAAGTGTGGTATAGTCTTGTCTGAGATTTTGTATGAAATTTTACTGAACGTCAATTTGCTGTTCTGATCTGCATAGATCTTAATGGGGAACATATTCATATAATTGATTTTTTTTCTTTTCGACATTGTACGCTTTCTTAGCTGTTAAAGATCTATTAAGATTTGATGCATATCTTTCTTTATCTGTTCGACTTGTTTTGTAAATCTGATGTCTATACACATATCTTGTTTCACTGATGTTGAATGTGGACCTAAATACACATATATTTTGTTTGTTTCATTTTTTTAACTCTTTGATTACCTTGCAGATTGATGCTGTACATTTCATTCCACTGTTTGTGAGAGGGCAAGACATGTTCCTGTACATGAACTCGAAATGAGTTGTTTTTTTGTTTCTTTTTTTCTTCTTTCTTTTCACATTTGGTTGTACTGTAAAATCAAAACCAGCTGTATATTGTACTGTTATAGATTTGTATATTCACTGTTTTCTAGAGTTATACATTTTACTCTGCGTGGGAAGTTTGAACCTTACTGTTGTTGTGAGGTAGATTTGTATTGTTTCTGATTTGAAAATACACTGTGCTGCCTTCAATTCAATGTTGGGCTGAGCGAAACTTAAGGGGAAAGAATGGTAAAAGATTGTGGCTAGTTTATTATATACTATATACATAGTAGTCAAGCTACATAACTTCACTGTGAATATATACCGTGGTCAGTACATAGATCGATGCCAACTTGGTTTACTGTTGGTTCCAGGCACATGTGGTACGAATGGTAAAAGATAGTGATAAATATTTTTAGTCACCATTTCAAGATTTCCAATGTATTTGGTTTTCAATTCATTTAACATTGTAAATCCAAATAGGTTTTCCGTTTCACTCGAATTCAATTAAATAATAAATTGTTATAATTATAAAAATCCAAATGGAAATATCATATGGCTTCTCATATGAACAATATGTATTTTACAACCCAGTATTATCAATATTCAAGTTAAACCCTATCAAAGTTATATAAAAATTCCTATTTAATATTTAAATAAACGTTATCGTTTATAAATGATTTTCATAACGACTATTTCAAAATTTTAACTGGACATAACTAACAAATTATAACACAAAATATCGATTTTTCTCTTCCATACGAAAAATATAATCAAATCGATTCAAACGTTTATGGTTTCACAGAATTCTGACTTAAAACGAGTTCTGTATAATCAGTTGAGGTTCAGAACGAAATTTACGAACTACCGCGCCATTTCTAGTTCGTTTATATTATAAATATAAATTTAATGTTCTAACGTCGTTTCTAACAACGAATATATTTATATAATTCGATATAAACGAATATATTTATATAATTCGATATAAACCATATTTAAACCACTTTAAGTCGCTCGCATTATATAGTAAATTCAACATTTTCCCAATATCCCGAAAATAAAATATTATTAATATAATTTAAATATTCAAATGAAAATGGTCAAATCCCATTATTTAAACTCAAATCAATATTTCAAATAAATAAAATATTTCAAATATATGGTCAAAAAAAATACGGGACACTATAGCTTTGAGTTGGAGGCTTCAAGATTATATAGCTATTGTTATTTCTACTGTGTTGTAAGTGTTGTACTCTGGAAATGTTACGCTATACATATATTAGTTTTATTTCAAAGTTATGTATCTATTATATATTGTTCGTTCCGCTGTGAGATTTGTGTTTACTCTGATGTTGTATGTTCTTCTTATTCAATTCTAAGTTTCTATCTTATATATTCTCACCCTCTAATTTCTTTCATGGACTACCCAGTATTTATGATGCTTGAATAGTTGATATTGAGCTCATGTCGGTTACTCCGGATCACGAAAACCCGGGTCGTTACAGAACTTGTTTGCAAAATGGATATTTTAAAGGCTATGTAATATTATTATAATTGAAAACTATTCAAACTAATAATAAACTGATTATTTTTTATTTAAATAATAAATAATAATTAACTCAATTGATTAGAGGTGGGCGGATTGGGATGAGACATAAGTCTCGGGTACGAGGGCCACCTCTACCAATTTCTAGGGGTGACTACCTAAGTAGTGTGAAGGAATTGAAAAATCGGGTTATATCACTACCCGTAGGGTTTATTAAGACCGACAAGCAATGGCTTGAGTGAAGTCTTAGGTTCCACACTTAAATAAAGAAATAAAATGATTATTATTATCGTATATATATATATATATCCTTATGGTATTGTATATAACTTGTAAATCGATATTTACTAATTCAGAGTTAAACGACATTCATATTATATATAAAAATCCTTTTATATATTTAATAAGTTGATAAAATATTAGTTAGTCCCATTGCGACTATTTTGAAAATTGATTTGGACATAACTTACAATTTATAACACGAAATACCGATTTCTCGTTCTTGTAAGAAAATTATAGTTCAGTTGATTTGAACGTTTCTTGTTTTAATTTTTTTTTGACTAATATTGAATTATGTACATTCAATTGAAATTCAAAACTAAATATTTCCTACTACCATGACGTTATGAGTTCGTTTTATAATTAATATCAATTTATACATTCGGACTTCGTTTCAAATAAATTCTAAGTCATTAATTTTCAAAATAAATCATTTTAAATATTTAATTTCCATTAAATATTTCTTAATAAATTTTGGGTCGTTACATTCTCTCCCACTTAAAAGGATTTCTTCCTCGAAATCGAAGATGGAACCGAAGGTTATTTACTTAACCAACTCAAGTTAACAACTTAAATTTTCGAAAAAAATTCGCCATAGCCTCCTTTATACGGGGTGACCGTTACAACTACAATTTGCCTCTCTAGGCCCTCATCAATAAAAATGAAAATCCAAAAGCCAGGCGGATTGCCAATCGACTCATAAAATTGTCAAACCTAATCAATACATTAAATATGTACCTTTGTGTCGGCATCTAATTTTATTCCTCAATCTTAGCTTCCATGCAATAACCTGTTCAACACACACACACACACACACATATATATATATATATATATATATATATACACACACATATACATACATATATATACATATACATATATATACATATATATTTCCAATCCCAACTATATTTCTAAATAAATTCAACACTAAATTTGAGTTTGCTCAATTTACCTTCCAAACTCATATTGGTTTTATCATTCGAATTTTTTATATTAGCTAAACTAACTATCGCATATCCCAACCAACAGTCAATTGGTTAATTAAATTCCCAATTTATATGTCGTCAAAACATATATCTTTTATATACTTAAAGTATATATTCAAAGTCAAATTACAAACGTTAAACTCTAACCAAGTTCTCTGTCCTCACACTTGTCAATTGGAATTATATAGACATCCCACTTTCGAAACACCAAAATAAACATTGACGATGTTGCAATCATCAACAGAATCATCCCCAGGCAATTAGAATGTGATTCTATGTCTACATTGTATTTGAGACTTCGTATATATATCGTTCGATCAAGCATTATGCAAAATCTTCCTTCACACGAGAGTCCTGTAACACCCCGCCTCCGCTAGGGTCACTCGCAAAGGAATGCACTAGCTTTAGAGGGGCATTATTGGTAAACATGCACAGAAATATCACAAGACAGAACATATAAAATAGCGGAAGTAAAATCGAACTTTCATAAACATGAATACATAAGGTCTAAAGCCTTTTACATCAGAGTACATCAAAACCTGTCTTGCAATAGTAAAGAAGCATAAAGACTTTTTCATAAATTATTCCCCAAATAAAAACAGTAAAGTAGCCATAGCCAGGAAAAGTCCAAGCCATCCATGATGACCTTCAAGCAGAAGAAGTCCGAACTAAACAGCAGTGTTTCCTCCCTGTAACCTGGGGGGGGGGGGAAACGGAAGAAAAGAGGCGAAACAAAACGAGTCAGTCAAAAAGACTGAGTAAGCCCTATCTACTATTAGTATAAAAACTAGTAAAGTTAACTGACATGAGAAACTGAGATGAACATAAGCATGATAACAAGATAGGTAAGCTAAATCAAAATAACAGGATGAACTACTGAACTCAGATAAACTAAGATGTCATGATAAATTACGATGTCAAGACAAAACAAGGTATCACATCGTCAGGTTCCTATCAAGTATAATATTCCAAGATATCTATCACGTATAACGTCCCATGGTATCTATCCTGTATATCTGCTCTGCACCTACCGTACTAGTATCCCAACTGTATTACGTGTTATCCGTGAATGACCCTTACTCAGAAGTCGTGTAATGGTCCCTGTCAAACTAATATGCCGCATATATAGGTTACTCAACTCATATGTTTCTTTCCATGTATAAGTTCAGTTCTTTGCCGTAGGCTGTACGGGCTTTCCCATGTAAACGGTTTATCCTTGAAGTTGTTTTGGACTGCAACCCTTGATCTAGTTGTGTTTCCTTACCATGAACTATCGCGCGTCCACTTAGGATTTATGCCACCTAGGACCGCTAGGGATTATGCTACCTAATGAACGTTTCCGTGTCTCGGTTTGGGTTTTGGCCACCTAGGACCACTAGGGATTACGCCACCCGTCAACCGCGCCCTTGATCCCACGTATGTATCGTGAATCGTTTTCCAAGTCTAGATGCACATGTTCCCCAATGTGCCATCCGAGTTCCGTGCCAGGGCAAATCAAGAAATACGGAACTCGGTCGGGAGCTTTAAATCGTCTGCCGATGCAGATATCAAGGTCTGTTTTTGTACCCGTGGCTATGGTCCCACGTGACCCCTCCCTCAACTACTGAAAGGCAATCCAAGAAAAATCATGTATAAGAACCACTCCACGGCCCCCCTATAGCCCACTTTCCTACGGGCCAACCTCACCCATGACTCGATAGCAAGCACATGGTCTGTTGGGGGTTCCCTGCCTTTCCGCACGTACACGATTGACTAAAGATGGTAGGTAGTCGGCGATGTGCTATTCAGGGCAAAAACAAGAATCGTCGACTCCACGCTAATCCATCCCAGTCTTTAGGTTGCTCGCATAGCAACCAAGGCATACTCTTGGTCCTTCTAACGCAGACCTTAACCTCTCATGGGCCTAGTATAATTACCTGGCAGCCCACAGAGGGATCCCAAGAATATCCTCACATCCCCCGAAGCTTCCACTTCGGCACCCAGTGCGCTGGAGCTTTTATCCAAGTCAGATAACTTGCTCCCCCTCGTATACTAAGCGATGACCTACCGTATCAGGTTACTCATCGTTTTGAGAATTAGTCCTATGTCCTTAGCTAAGAATTATTACTTAGTTACCCTTAACTAAGGTTTACCACTTAGCTTCCTTTCCCGTTATCCTTGATTAACCACGGTTTTCTACCTAGTTCTTCTAGCTAGGGTTTGTCTATTGGGTTAAGTGTTATCATTCAAGTCCATGACTTAACCCGCCTACGAATCACGTCAAAGATTGGCTAAGTATTTAAGTTCAAGACTTAGTCCCACAAGTTGGTTAAGTGTACCCAGAGGCTCATGAATTAACCCTATCAAGTCAAATTGGTCAAGTACTAGCTTACCTTAATCCTATCGGATTATCTTGCTAGATCGATTAAGCATAGATTATCTTAATCCCAGCAAATTATCGAGTCGGATTGGTTAAGTATAGGTTGGCTTAACCCCATCCTCTAATCGTACTACAATGGTTAAGTATATTCTAAAAAGGTCTTGTGACTTAACCTTATCAGGTCCGCGTATTAGATTGGTTAAGTGTAAGTTACTTAACCCCATCAAATCATCATGTATAATTGGTTAAGTATAAGTTGCTTAACCCCATTAAATTATCACGCTAAGTTGGTTAAGTATTGGTTACTTAACCTCATTGAATTACCGAGTTTAAATTGGTTAAGTGTTTAACTTAACCCCATCGAATTACCGTGTTTAGATTAGTTAAGTGTGGATTACTTAACCCCATCTAATTACCGTGTCGGATTAGTTAGGTGCAAATTACTTAACCCCATCCCCTAATCATCTTGTATGGTTAAGTGTCATTAAGAAAACTTACTTAACCTTGCCAAATTATCATGTTGGATTGATTAAGTGTTGGTTAACTTAATCCCCGTCCACTAGTCATATAAAAATGGTTAAGCGTCATTAGGCAAATCAAATCACTTAACCTACCCAACCTTGTCATGTTTTGTTAAGTATCATTAGCCTAACCAATTTACTTAACCCATTTACCCATGTCATATTTGGTTAAGAGTCATTAATCAAATTAACTTAACCCTATCATGTGGCATTAATTACTTAGTGCACCCCAACCTCTCACATTAGACTTTGTTGTGGTTACTAGTTAAGCTGGTCGGTTCCGGGTAGCTTTACACCACAACTTGGTCTAACCTCGGGTTCAAGCACAACATGACCACTTCTCACATTGGGTCCTATTGTTTGCAACTACTAGTTAGGCCGGTCGGTTCCGGGTAGTTTTACGTTGCAAACTCAACCCAACCTCGAGTTGGCCACTTTCATGTTTAGTCTAGTGTCATGTTCATAGTCAAGTTTTCAAGCAATTGGGTAGACCTAACTTAATAGGTAAATTCCCAATGGGTAGACCTAACTTAATAGGTAAATTCCCAAGCTTATGTTTATATGCATACTTACATGTCAACTTCCATGTTATATTTCAAGTCATGTTTTCAAGTATAAACACATGTCATATTTAACGTTACATGTTGTCATGTTTATACCCATTTACCCAAATCATGTTCATGTCATTATGTTTTCCCATAATGTGACCCCAACGCTTTTAAACTCGCATAATGGATTCAAAGAAGGAACTTGTCAAAGGCATGACAAAAGGGGGTATAAAGCCACTAGTTGAACATGGTGGCAAATGAGACATAATGTGTTCATTAACTTGCATGTTACATTCTTAAGCCTCAAAACATGCATCAACCCAAACTTGGTACATAAGCGAATCAAAAGACATGGAATGATGGCTAGAAACTCGCATATATCATCATATAAGGATTATGACTTCATATGAAAGTTGACATAATGATTATGAAGATTCTCATGTTGTATAATGCAACATTTCAACATATAGGTCGTGGCTTTTAGCTCATAAGATCAAGATAATGACTTCATAAACTTGCATAACATGATAGCATGCATCATTCTAATTAATCGAACCCAAACTTTCAACATGAACATTTAACTTCATAGTTAATATCTAAGAGTAGGGAAGGGCTTACATTGCTATGAAGGCCTAAATCGATTAAACTAAAGCTTGTGATGAAGCCTATGCATGCCATCACCCAAAAAACCCAAAGATGGATGCTCCAAATCAACAAAAACACCATCTTTATGAACAAAGATCAAAGCTTTTGCCTTGGAATCAACTTGAGAAGCTCTCATATTAACATAGGGACTCTCTAACACTCTCAAGATCATGAAACCTTTCATAGAAATGAAGTGGAGGCTAGGATAGTTGAGTGGAGGCCATGAGAGTAGAAATTTGGCCATAGTTTGGTTACATGAGTGAATAATGAGGGTTTAGGGGGGGTTAGGGGGGGTTAGGGGCTTATTTATAGAAGATTAGGCTAGTTAGGACCCTTAGATTAACCCTAGGATAGATCCCAGCCCTCAAAAATCGTCACAAGCCTCCAAAACAAGACCAAGGGCCAAAACAGGTGCACCAGGCCAGCCAGGGTCAAGCCAGAAGGCTGTGCAGGTTTCTGGCTCGACACGGGCGCACTTCCCAAGTGCGCCAGTGTATTTTTGTGCTGGCGCACTTCACAAGTGCGCCAGTGCATTCTGGCTTGTTTTCGGTTTTTTCTGCCTAACTTCGTTCGTCCATATCTTCTTCATACGGACTCCTATTTACGAAATTTCGGACTCTATTTCGCGTATTTTTCCGAGACGAATGCAATGGCGCAAGCCGTTTATCCTGATTCAGATTTTATAATTTAATTCTGCCTTGATTCTTGTCTTAACACGTTGCTAAAAATTCGGGTTGTTACATCCTCCCCAACTTAAAGGATTTCGTCCCTGAAATCTCCAAGTTAGGAGGAACATATCCTACCATCCATCATCCATCTACTCAAAACATCATCCACAAGCAACCATTGTCCTTAGATGATTTCTAATGCTGTATGAATATATGCAAAACGTGTGTGTATATGCACTTATCTAATGTAAATGATCAGGCCTGAGTGATCTAATGCAAAATATGTATAGTGCCATGAATCCAACATGTATGCAAATAGTCCTAGTCATATAGATACTATATGTGTGCACAATCATTCATTCATATGCAACAACCGCATGATAATACATTCGATTTCATCCATAAACAAGTATAAATACTCGTGCATATGCAATATGAAATGTGACCAAGTCGAGCTAGTATCTAATGTGTATTCGCGCATCCACGAGCAACCACTTGCAACCACTTGCAACCATATCAATCATAACATGTTTCAAATACATGTTTACATCCATAGGGTTCTACCTAGGATTCCCTGAAACAGGGTCGAGAAGATAAACAAGACAAACTCCTTACGGGGTTTGTAACAGAAAATAGGACCGAGAGGATGTCCACAAAAGATAGCCTACAAGTAAGCTCTACCGAAAACAGGGATCAAGAATATACTCCCAAAAAGAGATATCATGCGTGTATCTAGTCTTTGACCATCAAAGTCGTATTTCCTTGGGCTTAATCCCATTGTGCCTTGACCGTCTTTTAACTTCGTGATTTCGTAGCTTCTTATTTCTTGTTTGCATAACATGAGCTAGAACTCATTTCTTCGTCGCCTCTCGTTCCACTTGCACTTATCCTTTTTCTAGAATACTTGGCGCAAACATGACTGCGTACGCATGATCTTATGCAAGCTTTCCAAAATTCACTAATGAATCTTGGATCTTGTTTATATACTATAAGGTATTCCATGTAGAAGAACTTCTTCTTGAAAGTAAACAGATGTCAACCAGGTTACCAAGCGCACTTACTAGGGTGATTTCCATAACCCATGCATAAGTGAAATAAACCATCCATCTTATCGGCGAACACCACTCGATCGGGCTTCAAATTTCCAATAAAGGCATCACGGGATTCTAAGTAACTAATCATGACCAAACCCAAAAGGTTACACGAGACTCCGAGGGTATTACCAAGGCTAGTCAAGAGTCTAACTACCCTCCTATCAAAACCGAGAGTGGCACCCCTTACTGGATAACCACTTCATCCTTAGAATCCATCCATAGCTTATAAACATAAGAATTATTTCCAAGCTCAACACTTGACATAGATATTCTCAAATCCCAACAAGCCATGAATAAATGGACTGATTCTCCAATAGGACTTTGAGACAAAAATGGGATTCTCTATTACGTTAGTACTTAAGGTGCAGAGACTCAACTATCGAAGCAGACTTAAATGATACGATGATCAAAACAAAGTCCTTACGGGATGATAGAGAAGAAAAGCTAAACCTTTAACAAGATCGTTACCCTCCTTCCGAGGTACCCTAGAAATAAGAGCATACTATTACCCTCCCGATGATCTTGCCCTTGTCCCATAATACTTAACTATCCACCCCGTTTTACCATGCCAAAGGTACTCTCTCGTCATGGGTTTCATTGTTCATCTTTCTCCCTCCTTTGAGGACTAAGCCATACCAACTAGTTGCTCATCCTTAAGCTCGTATCCTTTATCCTCTTTCTCACTATCCTTTCTTATAACGTGGCCACTGGTCTCTCGAGAACCAGCTCCATCGCATGGAAAGCACTTTCGTAGATAGAAAAGACTAGTCGCAGTTAAAACCACTGTGACTACAGATGGAGGAAAGAAAGGAAAAGAGATTCAATTAAGGAAACAAGGATAGTGCTAATGGCCTTTGGGGAATAGCCTTTTTCTTTTAAAAGAAAATTTTCTTGAAAAATGCTTCTTTATAAACGATTTTCAAATAGTTTTCAGAAGGTCTTTAAAAACTTTTGCCCAGTCTGGTAACCTTCTGCTCTGATACCAAATGTAACACCCCGCCTCCGCTAGGGTCACTCGCAAAGGAATGCACTAGCTTTAGAGGGGCATTATTGGTAAACATGCACAGAAATATCACAAGACAGAACATATAAAATAGCGGAAGTAAAATCGAACTTTCATAAACATGAATACATAAGGTCTAAAGCCTTTTACATCAGAGTACATCAAAACCTGTCTTGCAATAGTAAAGAAGCATAAAGACATTTTCATAAATTATTCCCCAAATAAAAACAGTAAAGTAGCCATAGCCAGGAAAAGTCCAAGCCATCCATGATGACCTTCAAGCAGAAGAAGTCCGAACTAAACAGCAGTGTTTCCTCCCTGTAACCTGGGGGGCGGGGGGGGGGGGGGACGGAAGAAAAGAGGCGAAACAAAACGGGTCAATCAAAAAGACTGAGTAAGCCCTATCTACTATTAGTATAAAAACTAGTAAAGTTAACTGACATGAGAAACTGAGATGAACATAAGCATGATAACAAGATAGGTAAGCTAAATCAAAATAACAGGATGAACTACTGAACTCAGATAAACTAAGATGTCATGATAAATTACGATGTCAAGACAAAACAAGGTATCACATCGTCAGGTTCCTATCAAGTATAATATTCCAAGATATCTATCACGTATAACGTCCCATGGTATCTATCCTGTATATCTGCTCTGCACCTACCGTACTAGTATCCCAACTGTATTACGTGTTATCCGTGAATGACCCTTACTCAGAAGTCGTGTAATGGTCCCTGTCAACCTAATATGCCGCATATATAGGTTACTCAACTCATATGTTTCTTTCCATGTATAAGTTCAGTTCTTTGCCGTAGGCTGTACGGGCTTTCCCATGTAAACGGTTTATCCTTGAAGTTGTTTTGGACTGCAACCCTTGATCTAGTTGTGTTTCCTTACCATGAACTATCGCGCGTCCACTTAGGATTTATGCCACCTAGGACCGCTAGGGATTATGCTACCTAATGAACGTTTCCGTGTCTCGGTTTGGGTTTTGGCCACCTAGGACCACTAGGGATTACGCCACCCGTCAACCGCGCCCTTGATCCCACGTATGTATCGTGAATCGTTTTCCAAGTCTAGATGCACATGTTCCCCAATGTGCCATCCGAGTTCCGTGCCAGGGCAAATCAAGAAATACGGAACTCGGTCGGGAGCTTTAAATCGTCTGCCGATGCAGATATCAAGGTCTGTTTTTGTACCCGTGGCTATGGTCCCACGTGACCCCTCCGTCAACTACTGAAAGGCAATCCAAGAAAAATCATGTATAAGAACCACTCCACGGCCCCACTATAGCCCACTTTCCTACGGGCCAACCTCACCCATGACTCGATAGCAAGCACATGGTCTGTTGGGGGTTCCCTGCCTTTCCGCACGTACACGATTGACTAAAGATGGTAGGTAGTCGGCGATGTGCTATCCAGGGCAAAAACAAGAATCGTCGACTCCACGCTAATCCATCCCAGTCTTTAGGTTGCTCGCATAGCAACCAAGGCATACTCTTGGTCCTTCTAACGCAGACCTTAACCTCTCATGGGCCTAGTATAATTACCTGGCAGCCCACAGAGGGATCCCAAGAATATCCTCACGTCCCCCGAAGCTTCCACTTCGGCACCCAGTGCGCTGGAGCTTTTATCCAAGTCAGATAACTTGCTCCCCCTCGTATACTAAGCGATGACCTACCGTATCAGGTTACTCATCGTTTTGAGAATTAGTCTTATGTCCTTAGCTAAGAATTATTACTTAGTTACCCTTAACTAAGGTTTACCACTTAGCTTCCTTTCCCGTTATCCTTGATTAACCATGGTTTTCTACCTAGTTCTTCTAGCTAGGGTTTGTCTATTGGGTTAAGTGTTATCATTCAAGTCCATGACTTAACCCGCCCACGAATCACGTCAAAGATTGGCTAAGTATTTAAGTTCAAGACTTAGACCCACAAGTTGGTTAAGTGTACCCAGAGGCTCATGACTTAACCCTATCAAGTCAAATTGGTCAAGTACTAGCTTACCTTAACCCTATCGGATTATCTTGCTAGATCGATTAAGCGTAGATTATCTTAATCCCATCAAATTATCGAGTCGGATTGGTTAAGTATAGGTTGGCTTAACCCCATCCTCTAATCGTACTACAATGGTTAAGTATATTCTAAAAAGGTCTTGTGACTTAACCTTATCAGGTCCGCGTATTAGATTGGTTAAGTGTAAGTTACTTAACCCCATCAAATCATCATGTATAATTGGTTAAGTATAAGTTGCTTAACCACATTAAATTATCACGCTAAGTTGGTTAAGTATTGGTTACTTAACCTCATTGAATTACCGAGTTTAAATTGGTTAAGTGTTTAACTTAACCCCATCGAATTACCGTGTTTAGATTAGTTAAGTGTGGATTACTTAACCCCATCTAATTACCGTGTCGGATTAGTTAGGTGCAAATTACTTAACCCCATCCCCTAATCATCTTGTATGGTTAAGTGTCATTAAGAAAACTTACTTAACCTTGCCAAATTATCATGTTGGATTGATTAAGTGTTGGTTAACTTAATCCCCGTCCACTAGTCGTATAAAAATGGTTAAGCGTCATTAGGCAAATCAAATCACTTAACCTACCCAACCTTGTCATGTTTTGTTAAGTATCATTAGCCTAACCAATTTACTTAACCCATTTACCCATGTCATATTTGGTTAAGAGTCATTAATCAAATTAACTTAACCCTATCATGTGGCATTAATTACTTAGTGCACCCCAACCTCTCACATTAGACTTTGTTGTGGTTACTAGTTAAGCCGGTCGGTTCCGGGTAGCTTTAAACCACAACTTGGTCTAACCTCGGGTTCAAGCACAACATGACCAACTTCTCACATTGGGTCCTATTGTTTGCAACTACTAGTTAGGCCGGTCGGTTCCGGGTAGTTTTACGTTGCAAACTCAACCCAACCTCGAGTTGGCCACTTTCATGTTTAGTCTAGTGTCATGTTCATAGTCAAGTTTTCAAGCAATTGGGTAGACCTAACTTAATAGGTAAATTCCCAATGGGTAGACCTAACTTAATAGGTAAATTCCTAAGCTTATGTTTTTATGCATACTTACATGTCAACTTCCATGTTATATTTCAAGTCATGTTTTCAAGTATAAACACATGTCATATTTAACGTTACATGTTGTCATGTTTATACCCATTTACCCAAATCATGTTCATGTCATTATGTTTTCCCATAATGTGACCCCAACGCTTTTAAACTCGCATAATGGATTCAAAGAAGGAACTTGTCAAAGGCATGACAAAAGGGGGTATAAAGCCACTAGTTGAACATGGTGGCAAATGAGACATAATGTGTTCATTAACTTGCATGTTACATTCTTAAGCCTCAAAACATGCATCAACCCAAACTTGGTACATAAGCGAATCAAAAGACATGGAATGATGGCTAGAAACTCGCATATATCATCATATAAGGATTATGACTTCATATGCAAGTTGACATAATGATTATGAAGATTCTCATGTTGCATAATGCAACATTTCAACATAAAGGTTGTGGCTTTTAGCTCATAAGATCAAGATAATGACTTCATAAACTTGCATAACATGATAGCATGCATCATTCTAATTAATCAAACCCAAACTTTCAACATGAACATTTAACTTCATAGTTAATATCTAAGAGTAGGGAAGGGCTTACATTGCTATGAAGGCCTAAATCGATTAAACTAAAGCTTGTGATGAAGCCTATGCATGCCATCACCCAAAAAACCCAAAGATGGATGCTCCAAATCAACAAAAACACCATCTTTATGAACAAAGATCAAAGCTTTTGCCTTGGAATCAACTTGAGAAGCTCTCATACTAACATAGGGACTCTCTAACACTCTCAAGATCATGAAACCTTTCATAGAAATGAAGTGGAGGCTAGGATAGTTGAGTGGAGGCCATGAGAGTAGAAATTTGGCCATAGTTTGGTTACATGAGTGAATAATGAGGGTTTAGGGGGGGTTAGGGGCTTATTTATAGATGATTAGGCTAGTTAGGACCCTTAGATTAACCCTAGGATAGATCCCAGCCCTCAAAAATCGTCACAAGCTTCCAAAACAAGACCAAGGGCCAAAACAGGTGCACCAGGCCAGCCAGGGTCAAGCCAGAAGGCTGTGCAGGTTTCTGGCTCGACACGGGCGCACTTCCGAAGTGCGCCAGTGTATTTTTGTGCTGGCGCACTTCACAAGTGCGCCAGTGCATTCTGGCTTGTTTTCGGTTTTTCTGCCTAACTTCGTTCGTCCATATCTTCTTCATACGGACTCCGATTTACGAAATTTCGGACTCTATTTCGCGTATTTTTCCGAGACGAACGCAATGGCGGAAGCCGTTTATCCTGATTCAGATTTTATAATTTAATTCTGCCTTGATTCTTGTCTTAACACGTTGCTAAAAATTCGGGTGGTTACAAGTCCAAACATAATATCAAATGAAATACTCAAATTCTTATTATAAGATATAATTTTTCATAATCAAATTCGTTTTATATATACACTAATTCGTTTTCTTTTATATATAATTCTCTTCAAACTCATTTTAGGGCATTACTAACCCCATCTAATGAGTCACTCTTATAGGATATTACTATTTCTATCTTTGTTGATTCTTTCATCTCGTTCTAATGCGTCGTATACCCAAAGCTTTGTAAAACAAAGCTCTGATACCAAGTACGACGACCCAAAAATTCCAGCCTTTCAAATCGACATCAAACCACATAAGTCCAATACAAAGGGTAGAAATCCTCAAACCGTTATGGGATTCAACACATCAGAAGAAAAAAAACCAAAGAACATTTCATTGTTTTTACAACATTTTTTCATCAGACTACAAGATTATACCATAGTACAAATAATAGATTCACAACGGAAAAATATTAGAGAACAGTAAATTATAATATAGCAAAAATATAAATACATTCAACTGAATACTACCCACTAATCGAGAGTATAAATCTAGCCACAATCTAGGGTCCTATTTTAAAAGAATATGAGAAATCAAAACTACTAGCTGTCCATATGGAAAATATGGGCACCCGGAGTTTAGGTGGGAAACAATAAACTCCATGTCAGTTATTGGACTCGTATGAGAACCAAAACAGTTATTATATTTTATTTTAAAGTTAGGTAAATCACGGGACCACGCCGCATAACAAGACACGGGTTTTCTCCATATTACTACGAGTTATTAAAACTCGCAATGCTTTTTGAAAAATGAAGCCATTATAAGACATAAGTCCTATCACACAATGCAACGTAAAATGGAGTATAGAGTTTTACCTTATAATAGCCAAACATGCTTGATACACGAAATTTCTCTTTTTATTATCACTAGTGCATAGCGTAAAAATAAATTTTGAAAATAAATGTATCAATAGTAAATGTCATAATACCCCATCCTATTATCTCTCTATATAGGTTTACAACTGAAAACGCTAGGTTCATATTGGAAGTGGGATTTCCATCAATGACCAATGCAAAGGATCTTCCTTATCCGACTTCGAACCATATCTAATAAGATGTCCAGAGATCATACCATGTGTCCCTTGGAGCGGTAGAGTCGGCCCACCAATTCTCAGTGGATTAGGGTTAGTCTAAAATATAATATTCCCTGGTCGTTGTTAACCATCATACTTGTCGTTGATTGACCATCATCCAAGGCGCCTCAATTCCAACATCCACATAAGTAAATTGCCTAGGCTCCATACAATGGCATCACTTTTCAGCCAAAAGGAAACGTATGTCCTTACTCTGTGGTCCTTCATCCTATTTTAAGCCATTCTCGGGTTTTGAGGCTTGCCAAAATCACGTTTCAACACATAGCTATGCTATATCAGCCATACTTTGATCATCATCACATAGCTCTGCTTTTCAACGAATGCTTTGATCTATCAGCAACTTAGCACGCCACATTGTCAATTCACAACAAGTAATATGTTAATTACTAATCATATAACCTTTGAGCTCTTATGTCTCAAAGAAGGGTGTTTACCTAAAGGAATAAACTCCTCGTCGCCAACAAAAATATGTTTAGCAAAGACCAATCGCATATTATGAAATGCAATGTCAAACACACATCCATGCAAGTCCATTCTGGGTCTGAATGAAACCGAAGGAACCTTATTCCTCATCGCCTAAGAGAGAGGGCCCTTGCACATCCGATCAACCTCCAAGAACGTCTGGACGATTGCCAATTTAGCCTTATAATGGGAGATACCTAAGGCACAAGCAATAATCCAAACAATGTGAAAATCTTTGATCTTCAACCATTGTCTTCAATATTGTAACGAACTGGGATTTTTGACTCCGAAAATCAACACCAAACTACCATGTTGACTATTCAAACATCGACAATTTCTGATCATTAATAGAGAGAAGTAAGAGGGCGGGAATAGATAAGATATAAAATTAGAATTGAAGAAGAAGAAGAACACTACATAAAAAATCAGAGTAACATGAGTCTCACAGCGAAAAGAGTAAAATATATTATAACATAACTTTGAAATAAAACAGTGTATATATAAAATAACATTATCAGAGTACAACACTTACACACAGCGGAAATAAAGATAGTTATATAATCGTGAAGCCTCCTACTTCAAACTCCTCCAAGTATATCTATAAAGACCTGAACTAATTGACAGCCCGTACAAATTTGGGCACCTAAGAGTTTAGGGAAAGCAAAACAAAATAAACTCTGGGTCAGTCATGGGACTAATGTGAGTAAACTCAAATCATTTGGTTTAACTTTTCAAAACACTTTTCAAAAGAAAAGATACTCGTAAGACCAATCCACACATAAACACAGACGGTTTTTGCCTTACGATAACCCAAAACAGTTTTGGAAATCAATACTTCTCTTGTATTATAATAATGTCTAATCACAAGTAATTAACAATCTAGCAGAACGCTTGCTTCTCACGTTCCACATATATAGTATAAAATCAAAAACCGCGGGCACTTATTGGAGATTGGATTCCGACTATGACAAGGTATGAGACCACCTGCCGATAGTGCATCTATAGAGGAGAGTACGCTGGGTTCAACAAGAACGTCTTCCGACCCGACCCACACATGACCGACCACTCATTTCGCTTGAGTGTATCGAATATATACCACCAACGGTTGGTAGCTACCCACCGTTTCCCGAAAAGTGACAGCATCGATAATAGATAAAAGAATGAATTGGATTTTCTCTAGATAAGTGATATACACCCTAATGGGAGCGACCCACTTAGCCATGCTGCCTGCCCGATTTTTGTCATTTCCCGGTTGATGAGGCTTGGGGTCATAACGTATCTTTTGCAACACCTGACCACCATTCACTTTGAATGCCACATCGTCATACCCGCCAAATCACAAATTGATTTTCTCAAAAATACCAAGGGTATAAAGCTAGGAGAAACGAATTACTCCGCCACCAAACGTATGTACGTTTGAAGAGATCAACTTACGCGATCCATTAGATATACTCCGTCAGACATTCGTCCATTCACGTTTGTCCTGGGATTGGACAACCGAAGGCATTAGTCTGTAAACAGGATAGTCCTTGCATAACTCTGTCTTCAATATTTGATCGCAATGCTAACGTCCATACGGAGGGGTTTTCAAATAAAAATCTGATCCCGGTCTCTTGGTATCGACGACATAAAAATGGTCAAAAACTTCGATAGTCGGTGATTTAACTATCAAAGAAAAACAGGTGTGCAAACAACGATATTATTTCCAGATGGAAATTCTATCGATCAATCAACATTCAACATTCATCTTTTTTTTTATTCATCCATTTTCCCTTTCTATATATTTGTAAATTCTTATTTTCTAAATTTAGAAAATATACTTTATTTACTTTTGAAAGCGTTTCCATATTTTCTCCCATTTCTTATATTATAAAACATTTCTGATCCTTATTTGGAAAACATTCCCAAACTTCTTCATCGGATTTAAGCTGATGTTTAAATAAAACATCGCTTCGCCTATTCAAACCATTTCACTCATTAACTAAATCCACTTAACCAATTTTAACTCTCGAACCTTAACTACTCCTTAGTTAACAACAAAGTCAATCATGTTGGGGTATAATTACCTCTCAGACATTAAATGAACAACATTTCCAACCTCAGAATAGATAAAGTTCACCCTTTTTAACTCTTTAACAAACTTCCTTAAGAAACTCTCAGATTCTATTTATGAATCGCTTTCTTTATTGAAAACACTGGTTATAACTATAGCGTTATAATCCCTTCTTCCTAAATATCAAGTTTCAAAATATAACTTGTATTCCTTAATTTAACTAAATAACTAAACCACTAATTTATAAATAAATAAGTAAATCTTGATTAAAAGCGGAAAGTAAATATTACTTTCCTGAATTCGATATAATCGAATTCAATGTATAATTCTCTTTTTCGAATAATCTCTATTCGATTGCTCCTTTTTGAATAAACTATATTCGATAACCCTTACTTCGAATAACTATATTTGATAATCTCTCTTCGAATGATTTACATTCGATTAACTTTCTATGAATGATTTACATTCAATTAATCTCCTTCTGAATAAACTATATTCGATTAACTCCCTTAATTTTATTCGAATAAATTATTTTGAATAACTCCTTTGGACTAACTCATTTGGATTAACTCGATTTGATTAACTCATCTTGATTAACTCAACTCGGTTAACTCAACTTGATTGACTTACTTGATTAATTCAACTTATTTAACTCCTATCTAATAACAAATATTCGATTAATTTATATTTGAATAACTAAGTCTGTTTAACTTTGTTTCGAACGGCTAATATTCAATTTAACTCCATTCGCTTGACTCAAGATCGCAGCGATCACAATGGTTACGTCTGATTCCCTTAGGAAACATCTGACCGCCGTAGGCTATCTGCAGCCTTGCGAAATACGCTAGCAGTCGTACGAAATGGCAACACATTCTAAAGAACTATGTTTGACTAACTTTATCTCAAATAACTACATTCGATTAACTCTAATTGAATAACTAATATTTGATTTACTCTAATTCGATTAATTCTATCTAATTAACTCTAACGGATTAACTCTAACTGATTAACTCCTTTGATTAACTCTACATTTATTCAGTTTCAAATATCGATGTTGAAATTGATTCTTACTTCTCTATATAAGTCCCGACTTATATATTCTATTTATCCAATGATAAACATTTTATTTTATTTATAAAATATTATTTATAAATTTATCTTCTTACTTTATCTGTTTAAACAGATTCTATTTAAAATCTTTGCTTTAAATCCATTGCATGTTATACCCGTGTGCGAAGCACGGGTCTAAACCTTTCAAATGTAAAATTCTCCTTTTATATAATTCTGTTCACTTTTCAAATATTTTCCTTTATAATCTATTTATTTACAAAATAAATCACTTTTTGATAATTCTATTTATTTATAAATTATTTCCTTTTTATATAAAATCCATTGATTTTATAAGTAATCCCTTTTATAAGCTAACTATTCTCTTTTCTATTTATTTTACACATATTTCCTCCTTCATATTTTATATATTTTTCAAATAAATATCCCTTTCAATTCTATTTGTAAATGGATTACAAATATTTCTTTTTCAATTCTATTTGTAAATGTTTTACAAATATTTCCATTCAATTCAATCTATTTGATTAACAAATAAGTATTCCTTTTTAATCTATTTATTTTCTAAATAAATATTTTCTTTTTATAAAATCTTTTGATTTTATAAATATTTCTTTTTCAATATAACATTGAAAATTTCCTTTTCAACATTCCAGTATTCCTTATGGTATTTAACGTACCATATAAGAATGATCAGTATCATTCCAACATATAAAATCAACAACATATTTCATATCACATCATATAACACAATATATGAAAACAGTAAAATAAATGTTGAGGAACCCAGTTGGGTCCCTCCGACCTGTTTCCCTGCATCCACTGATGTTAAACAATCAAATTAACATCAATTTCATTTCACTATGAAATATTCTGCTAAACAGAATCAATATTTGATTAAAGATTTTTATTTATATCATTATCTATATTTTCAATCAACTGACTAACAGTTCAACCAAACAGTCAACACACAGCAAACAACCATCATTTATAAATTCTAAAAATACTTTAGAAAAATATAACTGAGAAGAGTTAGTGAGTTTACTCACATTGGACAATCATCGTTAATAACGGTAACCATCGCTTGATATGATTCTGATAATTTATTTCACTATAAATTGTAATGAGCCCCATTTCACTCCTAGTCAGTTCTAGTGAGTAGCCGTCGTCCATACGATCCCAACGTGACCAGTTTCGCTGAATTCCGATAAAGGACGGACAAGTTATACAAATTCGAAGTTAAAACACAAATTTAATAAATAAATAACTTGGATTTTAATTTCTTAATGGGCCTTACCCTTTTCCCTATCAACCCACCCAAAATTCAAAGCCTAAACCGCTGCAACGGTACCTTCCCTTCTAAACTGATACTACGACATCACAGCATGCCATTTCCTTACTTCAACTCTTCGTCGCTCCCTTTATACAAAACGAATTCACAAATTAAAACCACCATCAGACTCTCCATCAAAATCTCCATCTTCTAGTACCCAAAACGTACAACTCGAGCCCCTCAGCTGATTCACATTCGACCCCTTCCATTCGTTGTTCTTGTACAAGTATCAAATAACTTTTATGCCGAAACCCATCAAACCCATTCACAAGGAGCGCCTCACCTCGACAAAGCCAATGCCACCCTCGGTTTTCCCTCTGACTGCCTGTAGCCTCCCCAATAGCAAAACCCTAGTTTCGCTATTAGTTTTCGAGCATCAGAAAAAGATATCGCACCCTAAATGAATTGTACCGGATCGAAGCTCAGACACTGATGATCTCAACAAACCTTGTTTCAAGATTTTAGGAATTTTCTTTGAGTTGTTATGATTTATTTTTTTTGAAGATGGAAACTTTTTCCTGGAAGAAGAAAGCTTGCGACGGATTATTGTGTTGATTGGCGAATGAGAAAATTAGGTTTAGAAATAGTTAAGGTGTTTATATAGGATATTTTTAATAATTTAATATTCAATTATTATATTAAAGTTATAAGAAAATGCTATTTTTCTGTGGCCTCTAAAATTCCTGTGATCACATATGATACCCAAAAATCACCAAACTGGACATACTGCTAGAGTTTGACATTACGGACGCAACGAAACTGGTTTCGTCGAATTCCGACTTCATATGCTCACACAGGGTATTTTTAAAGTTAAATTATCATCTTCTTTTCACATTAAAATCACGTACGGTCGCATACTGACTTCAAAAACCATGGAAATTGAAATCTAGCAATAATTTAATATTGCAGATCCAACAAAATTAGTTTCATTGAATTCTGAGGTCGTTTGCAAAACTGGTTATTTTTAAAGCTCTAAATAACCCATTTAAATATATAAATATATTTAAAAACAATTAAATTTAATATTTAAAAGTAAATATTATCGTATATATTCACAACAGAATATCATACTGCTACACTGGGATTTATAACTCGATATTTCAAATCCAGTGTTACATCGATATTCGATTTATATTTAAAAATCCATTTTAAAATATAAATAAATCGATATAAATTATAAAGGAATGCCATAGCGACTTTTTGAAAATTTGATTTGGACATGTAATGACCCGGATTTTCAGCCATTGATTTCTAAATATTTAAATTTGTTGTTTGAATTTTATATAGGAATTTATATGAAATTATTTAATAAAACGATATTTAAACGTATAATTTTTAATATAATTTAAATATGAGCTCGTAAAGTCATCGCAGTTCGTAATTTAACGTTTTTAACTTCAATTAGATGTAAAGGATTCAAAATAAGTCGGATTTCTTTGAAACAAGAAACGTTCGGTTCTGTTTAACTATATTTTTCTAACGGAAGAGAAAATTCGAGATTTCGTTTTATATATTGGGAGTTACGTCCAAATCAAATTTTCAGAAAGTTGTTGTGAAATCTTATATATGCCATAACGGTTATTTAAATATATTTAAATAATGGTCTCGAATCAGGGCAAGGCTCTTTTGAGAAGTAGTTATAATTTAAATTTTAGAATTTTGCTGTATTTTTCAATTAATTAAATATGCAACTTTTTATTTGGAGTATTTTGTACCCTATATCAATATTTTGGGGTTTCATAATATAAGTTAAAGTACCGATATTATTATATTTTTGGGATTGTGGTACCTCGCTGGGCATGACCGTATTCTTACTTCTGTCTGAAGCGGCTCGAACATAAACGAAATTCAATGTAGTCAGTACCACATGATCATATACATACCTTAACTTAACAACCACTAAGCCTAAAAGTCTGTAGATTCTCTTGGCTATTAGAATTTATGTCTATTGTCAAGAAGAATTTTTAAAAAGGAAAGCAAGTATTGCAAAAGTTCTGTATGCCCGGTGATAATTTCCTCCGTATATAATGGTTGAAACCCTGAAGCACATACCAATATGAAACCCTCACCACTTAAGTACTCGGTAAAAATAAATAAATAAACAAGGCATATGGTAAATTTGAGAACTGTTCACTGTTTATGTCTTCTGAAAAGAATTAAAAGAGCGCACATGCAAAGCTGAAAAAAATGGATAGACCTACCCTATCCTATATAGAATAGACGTGCGCTCCAATACATCCCAATTCCGTGTGTAACAAACCATTTAATACCGTATGCCCTAAGCTATTAAACCATGCTCTCCAAGGTGTTAAAACCGTGGATACCAAGGCACTCTTCGTTATAAATTAACCCAACATCCTTTCTCGCCGTGAGCTCAAATCTCTCTTTCTATTTCATCGCCCCTTTTCTATTCCATCATTTTGTTAAAACCAAAGGGTACCGATCATTTTAATTTTTCCATTTCCCTCCTCAGCAGCCTGATTTTCATGGCGTTCGAACTATTTTGTTCAACATCTTAAAACAATAGTATAGCTCTGATTTTTGTATCATGGGATGTGTGCTCACTGGTTGATGACGTTGACGGCAAGCAAAGGAGGTCGTTCGGTCCTTGTTTTTGGCGAGATCTGATGCTGTACGACATTGATTCTTTGGCCAGTGGTGCGATTGAGAGAGAGACTAGCAGAAGGAGTTTGCGATGGGGAGTTCGGTGGTATGTTTTGGGTTTGCTGTAGGCGTCGATTTGTTTTGATGGGGACTAAAAGTGGAGAGAGAAATGGCAAATGTTTTGGGTGAAGCCAGCGAGGGTAATGGCGTGAGAAGCTGGGTAAAGTGGTGGCTCCACGTGGATGGACTAATGTATGTAGGACCATAATGGAGTAAAGGATTTGTGAAAGGGGAGGTTGACCGTGATTTTGTTTGATTTTTGTGAGGCATTAAATTTGGTTAGTGGAGAAGAGCAGTTAGTGGCATCGGATTCAAAGTTTGCTACGGAGAGAGATGATGTTTAAGGCGTGGTAAATATGATGATTAAATTAAACTAATGATGAGGTGAAGGGCGGTTTGTTGGGTCTAGGCACGGTTGAAAAGTGGTGAAACATCAGTTAACCAAAGGAAGGTAGGACTAGGAGTATTAAGCATCTAAACAGGGAAGAAAGGATTTGGAGGTTCATAAACATAAATTAAAGAAAGTGGATGTCGGGTTTTAGAAATTTGGTAGAGCATGGAAAGGGGTTGAGTTGCTGTGATGAAGATGGTGCGTAGTATGGGTTTTGGAGATACACGTTTGATATGGGATCGGTGTGTTTATAAATTGGGAGACAATGAAGAGAGGTGGTGTTTGTTTGATGGGATTGGAGTTACAGATTTGAAACATCAAAGGATAAAAATGATTCGCGTGGCAGTAATAAGGAAATTAAGTTAAATGAGGTTTGATCTTATTATTATAGGACGTAAAAAGTTCTAAAGTTTTCGGTGCTAGTATAATGTGTTTTGCAATAAACTTGTGAACCACTACTAGTATGTCTATTATATTTTAAAGCTTATATGAAGAAACCGAATATTGATAAAACCATACTATAATCCTTTTTTAGTTTTAAGGATGGAAGTAAGAGCAGAAGTATCATAAACACATTCCAGAATATCGACCGTAATTTTTATGTATAAAGTAATCAAGTAATTAATAAAGTTATTAAGGAAATAATTAGTTTAATTAACCGTAAATACTCATAATTGTGTAATTTGGTTATATGTAAACAGAGTTGCACAAAACCGACCACGTTGGAATCATAGCAACGAAATCTACGTTGTGGAACTGACATGGCTGAGAATGGAGCCACTAAAAATTCGTGATAAAAATCAAACGCTGTTGGTTTTATCTGAAACAAAAGCAGAACCGTCAACTACAAAACAAGGTGAGTAAACTCACTAACTCTGACTTATTTATATTTTTATATAAACGAGTTTTAAAATTTATTTTATACTATGTGATGGTTGCTTGGTTGAATAGTTGATAAAATTGGTTGACATGATTACATCGTTGATCGATTATTAGTTCTGATATTTCATATTGATGTGAAATAATATTATTGATGTTGATTAACATCTGTGGATGTAGGGAAACATGTTGGAGGGACCCAACTGGGTTCCTCAATATTGAGATTACTGTTTTTCCTTGATTTTGATGTGTGGTGTGATATATATAGTCACTGATTTACTTTGTTGTGTTTGAGCTACCTTGGCCCTAGAATTTTAGTATTTAAATACCGTAAAATATTCTCGAATAGAAAATAAAATTTGAGATTTAAAAAGAAAATATATTTTTTCCAAAAATTTGAAGTGTTAGTTAAAGGGTAGAAACTTGTTATATTAAAACAAGAAGTTGATTTTAAACGAATATATAAATTAATTAAATTAGTTATCGTTGGATAAACTAAAATATAAATCCAAATATGAATTTATATGGGAAAGTAGAAATGGGATTTGAAACCAATATTTGAAATAAGATTTGAACTTAGCAAATTTTAAAGGGAATTATAAACGAAAATTTAAATAATTAGAATAAGAATGAGATTAGTTTGAAAACTCTGAGTAAAGGTTATAAATAGAATTTGGGTTTAAAATATTATTTTTAAGCATGAAAATAAAACTGATTTGATTATATATAGATGGAATATATTTACGATTAAAGTGAATAATGGTTTAAAGGAAATATTTTGCAAATACTCATAAAGGAATTTAAAGGATAAATTCAATAGTGAATTTGAAATTTGAATTTTACCTGAAATGGTAAATAAATTCTGAAGTTCAGAATATAAATCAAATATAGAGTATTCGAATGAGAGTTATTTATTGGAATTCGATTATACCGAAATTAGGGAAGTAGTTATTTTACTTCTGTTTGAATCAAATTAAATAATTATTTATTTTCTTATTAATTTATTTATTTAAATAAATAAATAAATACAATTTATAATTTTGTAAACCAAATATTTTTTAATAGCGATTTTTAAACACTGCCGTTATAATAAATGTTTTAGTAAATCTAAATAGAAATTTTAACGCTGTTGTTAGAATAACTGTTTTAACAGTGATCTTAATGCTATTGTTATAATAAGTGTTCTATAATTCTAGACAGCGATTGTAACGCTGTTGTTAAAAGTAATGTTTTATAAATCAAATATTTGGAAATAGCTATTGTAACGATGTTGTTAAAATGAAATGAATTGGTCAACGAGGAATTAAGAAAGGGAATTCAGAAATATTCTCCAACATTAATAATGTATATTTTCTGAATATAGAAAATAAGGATTGGTGAATATTTAGAAAAGTTTTCTAACTGGAATAAGAGATATTTCTCGAATAAAGGAAATATAATATTGAAAATGTTTTTCAAAGAATCGAGAGGGGAAATCGAGCTACAAAAGAATACGAAAGATGGGAAATGAGAATTGTAAATGATAATATAATAAGGAATTAATTTAAAAGGCCCAGTGTTGATTGTTGATTGATCGATCGAATTCCTACCTGGAAATAAAATCGTTGGTTGTACACTTATTTTTCTTTGATAGTTAAATCACCGACTATCGAAGTTTTTGACCATTTTTCCGTTGTCAGTACGGAGAGACCGGGATCAGATCCAGTATCTGAAAACCACTCTGTATGGACATTAGCGTAGTGATCGAATATGATGAAGATAATTGAAGACGGAGTTAAGCAAGGGCTATCCTGTTTATGGGATAGTGCCCTCGGTTTGTCCAGTCCCAGGACAATGTGAATGGATGAATGTCTGATAGAGTATATCTAACGGATCGCGCAAGTTGATCTCTTCAAACGTACTTACGTTTAGTGGCGGAGGAATTTGTTTCTCTTAGCTTTATACCCGTGGTATTTTTGGGGAAATAAATTTGTAATTTGGCGGTTATGACGATGTGGCATTCAAAGTGAATGGTGGTCAGGTGTTCTAAAGATACGTAATGACCTCAAGCCTCATCAACCTGGAAGTGACAAAAATCGAGTAGGCAGCATGGCTATGTGGGTTGCACCCATTAGGATGTATAATCACCTATCTAGAGAAATTCCATTTGCTTCTTTAAATCTATCGATGCTGTCCTTTTTGGGAAACGATTGCTGACCCCAACCGTTGGTGATATACATTCGATACACTCAAGCGAAATGAGTGGTCGGTCATGTGTGGGCCAGGTTGCAGGACGTTCTTGTTTAACCTAGTGTATTCGTCTCTAGATATACACTATCGACAGGTGGTCCCATACCTTGTCATGTTGGAAATCTAATCTCCAATAAGCGCCCTGTGGTTTTTGCTTTTATATTATATATGGAACGTGAGATGCAAGCATTCCGTTAGATTCTATTTATTTGATTTAGACACTATTATAATATCACCGGATTTTGATATCAAAATGTTTTGGGTTATCGTAAGGTAAAAACCATCCGTGTTTATGTGTGGATCGGTCTTACGATTATCTTTTCTTTTGAAAGGAATTTTAAAAGTTAAACTAATGGTTGGAGTTTACTCACACCAGTCTCATGACTAACCCAGAGTTTATTTTGTTTGTTTTCCCTAAACTCTTGGGTGCCCAAATTTGTACGGGCAGTCAAGTAGTCGGGATTTTACAGATTCACTTGGAGGAGTTTGAAGCAGGAGGCTTCACCAGTTAGCTATAAACTATCATATATTCCGCTGTTACCATGTTTGTATCTGGAAACAGGTGTTTATAACTGTTCCAGAGTTAGTTGTTGTGCTCTGATGATGGTATATGTATAAAGTTACTGGTTTGTATTTCAAAGTTATGTTATCTAATATATTTTATTCGTTTCCGCTATGAGTTTGTGATCTTCGTTTTTTTTTTCTATTCTAATATTTCTTTCTGTCTATTTCTCATCCTCTAACTTCTTTCTAATAATGATTCGTATTTTTGTGCAATTTGAGCTGGACGTATGGTGTTCTCAGTCGACTCAAAGAGTACGGAAATTCGGGCCATTACAATTGGTATCAGAGCTGAAGGTTGAGTAGTAACCTTGGCTCTGTGGCATGACTCAAATAGAGATGGGGTTAGTAATGCCCTAAATTGAGTTGAGTGTATATATTTGAGCACGTATTGGTAGATGTGATATAAAATTGGTTTATATTGTGTTGACTGGTTTATTGAGTGGTTTATGAATTCTGGTCGATAAGGATGTACAATTGTATCGATAGGTGTTTCTAAACTCTCGAACAAAACAATTCGACATAGTATTGTTTTAAAGATGGGTAAATGATATAATTTTGCCCAAAGGATATTTTTGATATAAAAGTGATAATTTTCTGAAATTATTGAATGTGTTGATTGTTATTACAATCAAATGGAATTATAAAATATTGAAATGGTTATATATAACCAAATATAACTTGTATATGGAAAATATACATAAATAAGATGAACTGGAATTGAATTCAAACCAAAAATTGGAATTCTAAATCCTGTTTGTTTAGAAATATTTTTTGAATTATTTTTAAAGTAATCTAACATTACTTTGGACAATTTTTCAATAAGAATGATTTTAAGTGGATTTTTAAAGGGATTAAGCACTGAAATCGCTTCAGTGGTAAGAAAATAATTCAGATGATGGGTCGCGACATCATCAGCATTCATTTTCTAGTTTCTGAGTGATGGATTGCTACCATAATAGTTCGTTAATGGAAATTTTGTTTGAAAAAAACAAGTTGTTTTCAGAATTCAAAGGTTTTGGATTTGTAATTGGTTATGGATATATGTATCTATATCATTTCAAGCGAGATTGAAATAAAACCCGAGAATTTGAATTCTGAAATTAAATTTAAACCTGTATAAGTTGAATAAATTGAAATGGTAAAAATATACCAAATGAATTGAAATTTAACTTAAGTTAAATGGAAATTGAAACTCAAACTGAGTAAGTGGATTGATTCTGAAATAAAAATTAAATGGAATCGATAGAATGGAAGTGAACTAACTAGGAGTTGATTAGAGATTTCAAAACTGGGTTGATTTGAAACCAAGTGGAAATGGATGTATGTATGCTGAGCAGATATTGAAGGAAAGCAAATGCAAGAGATAGATTTATTCACGACAAAAAGGTACGTATTTACAATATTACTTGTATTTGATGATTTTGTGAGCCTATGGACAAGCCATTTTTTTTTCCTTTTGGATTGGAGAAGGCCTAGAAAGGCGAGTTGTGGTTGTACCGATTGAGCCGGGCAGAGGGGATGCTGCTGAAATTTTTCAGAATTTAAAGTGTTAGAAAATTTTCAGAATTTTTGAAAATTTTCGTTTGTAAGAATAAATTAAAATTTTAATTGAAATAAATTGGCCTAGTTAAACTGAAGTTAAGAAGTGAACAAAAAGGATTTTTGGACCTAGTTAATAGGGTATGTAACATCTTTTCCTAGCCTAGCAATTTCGACGGTAAATTTATTTTAAGGGGGAAGGAATGTAACGACCCAGATTTTCAACCGTTGAATTCTGAATATTTAAATTTGTTGTTTTAATTTTATATAGGAATTTATATGAAATTATTTAATAAAACAGTATTTAAACGTATAATTTTTAATATAATTTAAATATGAGCTCGTAAAGTCGCAGCAGTTCGTAATTTAACGTTTTGAACTTCAATTAGATATAAAGGATTTAGAATAAGTCGGATTTCTTTAAAACAAGAAATGTTCGGTTCTGTTTAACTATATTTTTCTAACGGAAAAGAAAATTCGAGATTTCGTCTTATATATTGGGAGTTACATCCAAATCAAATTTTCAGAAAGTCGCTGTGAAATCTTATATATGCCATAACGGTTATTTAAATATATTTAAATAACGGTCTCGAATCTGGGCAAGGTTTTTTTGAGACTTAGTTATAATTTAGTTTTTAGAATTTTACTGTAATTTTCAATTAATTAAATATGCAACTTTTTATTTGGAGTATTTTGCACTCTATATCAATATTTTGGGGTTTCATAATATAAGTGTTAAACTACCGATATTATTATATTTTTGGGATCGTGGTACCTCGCTGGACACGATCGTATTCTTACTTCTGTCTGTAGCAACTCGAAAATAAATGAAATTCAATGTAGTCGGTACCACATGATCATATACATACCTTAAGTTAACAACCACTAAGCCTAAAAGTCTATGGGTTCTCTTGGCTAATAGAATTTCTGTCTATTGTCAAAAAGAATTTTTAAAAAGGAAAGAAAGTATTGCAAAAGTTTTGTATGCCTGGTGATAATTTCCTCTGTATATAATGGTTGAAACCCTGAAGCACATACCAATATGAAACCCTCACCACTTAAGTACTCGGTAAAAATAAATAAATAAATAAGGCATATGGTAAATTTGAGAACTATTCACTGTTTATGTCTTCTGAAAAGAATTAAAAGAGCGCACATGCAAAGCTGAAAAAAATGGACAGACCTACCCTATCCTATATAAAATAGACGCGTGCTCCAATACATCCCAGTTCCGTGTGTAACAACCCATTTAATACCGTATGCCCCAAGCTATTAAACCGTGCTCTCCAAGGTGTTAAAACGTGGATACCAAGGCACACTTTGTTATAAATTAACCAACATCCTTTCTCGCCGTGAGCTCAAATCCCACTTTCTATTTCATCGCCCCTTTTCTATTCCATCATTTTGTTAAAACCAAAGGGTAACGATCATTTTAATTTTTCCATTTCCCTCCTCAGTAGCCTGATTTTCATGGCATTCGAACTATTTTGTTCAACATCTTAAAACAACAGTAAATCTCGGATTTTTGTATCATAGGGTGTGTGCTCATTGGTCGATGACATTGACGGCAGGCAAAGGAGGTCGTTCGGTCCTTGTTTTTGGCGAGATCTAATGTTGTACGACATTGATTCTTCGGCTAGTTGTGCGATTGAGAGAGAGACCAGCAGAAGGAGTTTGCGATGGGGAGTTCGGTGGTATGTTTTGGGTTTGCTGTATGCGTGAATTTGTTTTGATGGGGACTGAAAGTGGAGTGAGTAATGGAAAATGTTTTGGGTGAAGTTAGCGAGGGTAAGGGCGTGAGAAGATGGGTAAAGTGGTGGCTTCACATGGATGGATTGATGTATGTAGAACCATAATGGAGTAAAGGATCTGTGCAAGGAGAGGGTGACTGTGATTTTGTTTGATTTTTGTGAGGCGTTAAATTTGGTTAGTGGAGAAGAGCGGTTAGTAGCATCGGGTTCAAAGTTTGCTAGGGGGAGAGATGATGTTTAAGGCGTGGTAAATGTGACGATTAAATTAAACTAATGATGAGGTGAAGGGTGGTTTTTTGGGTCTAGGCACGGTTGAAAAGTGGTGAAACATCAATTAACCAAAGGAAGGTAGGACTAGGAGTATTAAGCATCTAAACAGGGAAGAAAGGATTTGGAGGTTCATAAACAGAAATTAAAGAAAGTGGATGTCGGGTTTTAGAAATTTGGTAGAGCATGCAAAGGGATTGAGTTGCTATGATGAAGATGGTGATTAGTACGAGTTTTGGAGATACACGGTTGATATGGGATCGGTGTGTTTATAAATTTGGAGACAATGAAGAGAGGTGGTGTTTGTTTGATGGGATTTGAGTTAAAGATTTGAAACATCAAAGGATAAAAATGATTCGCATGGCAGTAATAAGGAAATTAAGGTAAATGAGGTTTGATCTTATTATTATAGGATGTAAAATGTTCTAATTTTGTCGATCCTACTATAAGGTGTTTTGCAATTAACTTGTAAACCACTATTAGTATGTCTATTATATTTTAAATCTTATGTGAAGAAACCGAATATTGATAAAACCATACTATAATCCTTTTTGATTTTTAAGGATGGAAGTAAGAGCAGAAGTATCATAAACACATTCCAGAACATCGACCGTAATTTTTATTTATAAAGTAATCAAGTAATTAATAAAGTTACTAAGGAAATAATTAGTTTAATTAACCGTGAACACCATAACTGTATAATTTGGTTATACGTAAACAGAGCTGCACAAAACCGACCACGTTGGAATCATAGTAACAAAATCTACGTTGTGGAACTGACATGGCTGAAAATGGAGCCACTGGAAATTCGTGATAAAAATCAAACGCTGTTGGTTTTATCCGAAACAAAAGCAGAACCGTCAACTGCAAAACAAGGTGAGTAAACTCACTAACTCTGACTTGTTTATATTTTTATATAAACGAGTATTTAAATTTATTTTATACTATGTGATGGTTGCTTGGTTGAATAGTTGATAAAATTGGTTGATATGATTACATCGTTGATTGATTATTAGTTCTGATATTTCATATTGATGTGAAATAATATTATTGATGTTGATTAACATCTGTGGATGCAGGAAAACAGGTTGGAGGGTCCCAACTAGGTTCCTCATTATTGATACTACTGTTTTTCCTTGATTTTGATGTGTGGTGTGATATATATATATATATATATATATATATATATATATATATAGTCACTGATTTACTTTGTTGTGTTTGAGCTACCCTGGCCCTAGAATTTTAGTATTTAAATACCGTAAAATATTCTCGAATAAAAAATAAAATTTGAGATTTCAAAAGAAAATATATTTTTTTCCAAAAATTTGAAGTGTTAGTTAAAGGGTAGAAACTTGTTTTATTAAAACAAGAAGTTGATTTTAAACAAATATATAAATTAAGTAAATTAGTTATTGTTGGATAAACTGAAATATATATCCAAATATGAATTTATATGGGAAAGTGGAAATGGGATTTGAAACCAATATTTGAAATAAGATTTGAACTTAGCAAATTTTAAAGGGAATTATAAACAAAAATTTAAATAATTAGAATAAGAATGAGATTAGTATGAAAACTCTGAGTAAAGGTTATAAATAGAATTTGGGTTTAAAATATTAATTTTAAGCATGAAAATCAAACTGATTTGATTATATATAAAAGGAATATATTTATGATTAAAGTGAATAATGGTTTAAAGGAAATATTTTACAAATACTCATAAAGGAATCTAAAGGATAAATTCAATAGTGAATTTGAAATTTGAATTTACCTGAAATGGTAAATAAATTCTGAAGTTCAGAATATAAATCGAATATAGAGTATTCGAATGAGAGTTGTTTATTGGAATTCGATTATATCGAAATTAGGGAAGTAGTTATTTTACTTCCGTTTGAATCAAATTAAATAATTATTTATTTACTTATTAATTTATTTATTTAAACAAATAAATACAAGTTGTATTTTTGTAAACCAAATATTTTTAAATAGCGATTTTAAACGCTGCCGTTATATTAAATGTTTTGGTAAATCTAAATAGAAATTTTAACGCTGCTGTTATAATAACTGTTTTAACAGCGATTTTAATGCTATTGTTATGATAAGTGTTCTATAATTGTAGACAGCGATTGTAACACTGTTGTTAAAAGTAATGTTTTATAAATCAAATATTTGGAAACAACGATTGTAACGCTGTTGTTAAAATGAAATGAATTGGTCAACGAGGAATTAAGAAAGGGAATTCAGAAATATTCTCCGATATCAATAATGTATATTTTCTGAATACAGAAAATAAGGATTCATGAATATTTAGAAATGTTTTCTAACTGGAATAAGAGATATTTCTCGAATAAAGGAATTATAATATTGAAAATGTTTTTCAAAGAATCGAGAGGGTAAATAGAGCTACAAAAGAATACGAAAGATAGGAAATGATAATTGTAAATGATAATATTATAAGGAATTAATTTAAAAGGGCCAATGTTGATTGATGATTGAATGATCGAATTCCTACCTGGAAATAAGATCGTTGGTTGTACACTTATTTTTATTTGATAGTTAAATCACCGACAATCGAAGTTTTTGACCATTTTTCCGTCGTCAATACGGAGAGACCGGTATCAGATCCAGTATCTGAAAACCACTCTGTACATACGTTAGCATTGCGACTGAATATGATGAAGATAATTGAAGACGGAGTTAAGCAAGGGTTATCCTGTTTATGGGATAGTGCCTTCGGTTTGTCCAGTCCCAAGATAACGTGAATGGACGAATATCTGACAGAGTATATCTAACGGTTCGCGTAAGTTGATCTCTTCAAACGTACTTACGTTTGGCGGCGGAGGAATTCGTTTCTCTTAGATACCCGTGATATTTTTGGGGAAATCAAATTTTGATTTGGCGGGTATAACGATGTGGCATTTAAAGTGAATGGTGGTCAGGTGTTCTAAAGATACGTAATGACCTCAAGCCTCATCAACCCGGAAGTGACAAAAATCGGGTAGGCAGAATGGCTATATGGGTCGCACCCATTAGGATGTATAATCACCTATCTAGAAAAATTCCATTTGCTTCTTTAAATCTATCGATGTTGTCCCTTTCCGGAAACGGTTGCTGATCCCAACCATTGGTGATATACATTCGATACACTCAATCGAAATGAGAGGTCGGTCATGTGTGGGCCGGGTTGCAAGAGGTTCTTATTTAACCGAGTATATTCGTCTCTAAAGATACACTATCGAAAGGTGGTCCCATACCTTATCATGTTGGAAATCCAATCTTCAATAAGCGCCCTGCGGTTTGTGATTTTATATTATATATGGAACGTGAGATGCAAGCGTTCTGTTAGATTCTATTTATTTGATTTAGACACTATTATAATATCACCAGATTTTGATATCAAAATGTTTTGGGTTATCGTTAGGTAAAAACCATCCGTGTTTATGTGTGGATCGGTCTTACGATTATCTTTTCTTTCGAAAGGATTTTTAGAAGTTAAACCAATGGTTGGAGTTTACTCACACCAGTCCCATGACTGACCCAGATTTTATTTTGTTTCTTTTCCCTAAACTCTTGGGTGCATAAATTTGTACGGCAGTCAAGTAGTCGGGATTTTACAGATTCACTTGGAGGAGTTTGAAGCAGGAGGCTTCACCATCATATATTCTGCTGTGTAACATGTTTGTATCTGGAAACAGGTGTTTATAACTGTTCCAGAGTTAGCTGTTGTGCTCTGATTATGGTATGTATATAAAGTTACTGGTTTGTATTTCAAATTTATGTTATCTAATATATTTTATTCGTTTCCGATGTGAGTTTGTGATCTTCGTTTTCTTTTATTCTAATATTTCTTTCTGTCTATTTCGCATCCTCTAATGTAATAACCCGAAATTCTGAGCCAGTTTAAAATTTTTATTTTGGCTATTTTAGCGAATTTTGAATATTTATAATAGATTATTTTGAATACTATCGATGAGGAATTTATTTTGAATATATTTAGAATGGTTATATTATATACGTCGTCGTTAGAATATTTATATATAATTATAAAAGGAATTGAAAATGGCGCGGTAGTTCGATAATTCAATTTCAAACTTCGATTGAATGTACCGGGTGCAAAATAAACCGGATTTTAACGAAACCAAAAACATTAGGATCTAATTGACAATATCTTTCGAACGAACCCGAAAAATCAAGATTTCATAGCGGGAATCAAAAGATATGTCCAGTTGAAAATTCTGAATAGTCGCTATGGAATTCAGGCCCTTAAAAATAGACATTTTGCAAACTACCTCGGATTTCGACGAAACCACTTTTGTTGGGTCCGAGATGTCAAATTATTGCTAGGTTTCAAATTTCATAATTTTTTGACTCAATATGTGAGCGTGGCAAAGGAAAACGCGTTTGACCAGTTTCAGTTGATTTTAATCGACTGGAAAATGGCCATTTTTCCAACGGCCTCGAAATTCGACGAAACTAGTTTTATTAGGACTGTATCGTCAATACGAAGCTAGAAAATATTTTTCGAGAATTTTTAGAGTTAGTATGTGGCCCCGGTAATTTGAAATGTACGTTCAAGTTGAATATATATATAGATTTATACTTTAATCTCAATCAAAACTGATCGTAACAAGCGAATTGGCCTATGTGACATATCCCATTGTGTTCGGAATGGGGGTATTTAGCAAGGGGCGACAGTCGTTGGGCCTCGATTGGTGTTCGAATGTAAAGTCAACTTTTAAGTAAATTAAATAATATTAAATAATATATATATTTTAATTCCTTCCTCTTTCCCTCTTATCTCTCCTCCTCCCCCGTTTATTCTTCAAACCAGATCTGAAATAAAAAAAAAGAGAAAGAGGGCGACGGAGGACTGTCGAAGACGCCACCAGAGGCGCTCCACCTCCGTTCATCCCGCCGCGCCTTCTCCTCGAGCTCCCCCTCCTCTCGCGCTCTCTCCGCTATGAAACCCCCCCGTCGATATCCCCTAAATCAAACCACCCGCGCCCAAACCCCCCCTACAGCCAACGACCACCACCCCTCGCCAGAACCCGAACCGCCTGCACCTAGGTGCCCTCCGACCGTCCACCAAACACCGGCACCACATGTGAACCTCCCCTCTGATTGAAATTAGTAAGTTTTCTTTTTTTTATTTTGCATTTGTTGTTTTCAGTTTTTATATAACATGAAAGGTCAAATTTTTAATTATATGAAAGGTTGAATTTTTAAAGTATGAAAGGCGATATGTTTATTAACATGAAAGCGAGTGGAAAACGTGATTTTGTTTATATTGAAAGATTTGATTTTTCTTTATAAAAAGATGTGATTCTTCTTTATAAAAAGATTGGATTTTTAAATATATAAAGAAATGATTTTTAGCTAAGGAAAGTTGTGAAAGATTTATTTTTGAAAAGGAGAGATTTTTATATATTGAATAGAGAAGTAAAAATTCGATTTATATATATTGAATAGCAAAGTAAAAATTCGATTTTTATATATTGAATAGCAAAGTAAAAATTCGATTTTTATATATTGAATAGCGAAGTAAAATTTTGATTTTTATATATTGAATAGCGAAGTAAAAATTCGATTATTATATATTGAATAGCATAGTAAAAATTTGATTTTTATATATTGAATAGCGAAGTAAAATTTTTATTTTTACATATGTAGACGATACGGGCAACGAAGATGACAAAAAGGCGAGAACGACGAAGATTTCTATAAATGAAGAGTCGTGGTATTGGATAGCTATCGGTGAGAATTTCTCACCTTTCGATTTCATTTTCTAGTTATATATACATATACTAGGATGCAGACGGTGTTTAGTAGCACCCGACACAATCTTCCACAGACCATGGACTAGTTTGTTTGGTTGTGTAGTTAGTTAGACTATTTGGTTTGAATTGAATTGTTTGGTGAAATGAATGGATTTGATGGATGTGTGAATGGCGTGGGCCTTCATTAGACCGGGGATAAGGCTAGGCCTTGTCCCGTTTCTAGTATCGTGCCGTTATGCCGTCGAAATTTTCTAAAATACGTTAGAAAAATAAAAATATCATTTTTATTGTGTAAATGAACTAAATAGAAATTCATGTGTTGAAATAAAATATTTTATCGTTAAAAATATATTTTTTAACATGGAAGTAAATAAAATAAAATATTCATTCACAAACCAGACGGTTTGTTTATGTACACCTATTTGAAGGACATTGATTGGGACGATAAATTTTACACATCGCCCAACTGCACAAATGAAATCTGTGTTTGATTGTTTGAAACCCCACTCGGGTGTTGGGATGAAATTTGAAGTTCACTCATCCTGATTGATTAAATATGTCGATCGATTGATTGACAGGCTGTTATAAGCGTTAGATATCTATATTTGATGCTTATACAGTGTAGTGCACTTTGGTTGATGGTTGATTATTTTTCAATGCTATTATATACGTGTGATGTATGAAAATCCATATAATTAATATTATATGGTGATTGATTGGGCCTCATTCCAATTTAGAAAATAAAGAATATTATAAAATAAAGGTTCATGTGTTGACCGTACTCATCCGTTGAGATTAGTCATGTGTTGAACGAAATATTTTAATAATAAAATTTACATCTTTATCAATATAAAATAAAGGTTCATGTATTGACCGTACTCATCCGTTGAGATTAGTCATGTGTTGAACGAAATATTTTAAAAATATTTGAAATAGAAATATTTGAATAGGAAATATTTGAAAATAGAAACATATGAAGCCGTGTAGATTTGATTGACGCCATTTTGACATGAACGATATTTATATCGATTTTATTCATTTTAAAATGAATATTGAAAAGTGATTTAGAAATCGAATATTTTGAAATGAAAATTTAATTCAAATTGAATAGAAAACCAAATTTGAATTGAATCGAATAGAAACCAAATTTGAATTGAATCGAATAGAAAATCACTCTGAATTGAATTGATTAGAAAACGAATTTGAATTGAATAGAAAACGAATTGAATTCAAATCGAATAGAAAACCAATTTGAAATTGAATCGAATAGAAAACCAATTTGAAATTGAATCGAATAGAAAACCAATTTGAATTGAATCGAATAGAAAACCAATTTGAATTTGAATTGAATAGAAAATGAATTGAATTTGAATTGAATATAAAACCAATTCGAATTAATTTGAAAACGAATTTGAATGGAATTGAAAACGAATCGAAATGAATTCAAATTGAATTGAAATTTGAATTGAATGGAAATGAATTTTAAAACAAATTTATAAGGAAAAATTCAATTTTGATTTAGATTGTAATGGAAGTTGAAAATGTTTTTGAAACGAATTCAAAACTATTTATATAATTCGTTTTAAATAGAAATCGACGAAATATATATTATATATATAATATAATGGCCTGGATAGAACGCACCACGCCGCGGCAGTTCGTGAATTTCGACCATTTATTTCAAACGGACGTTACGGGAGATCCGACCGTCGGATTCTCCTAAAACTAGATCCGTTGGGTTCGTATCGAAAAGAGCTTTCTAACAAATATTAGAAATTTGAAATCTAACGGTTGGATTTAGAGATATGTCCAAATCAATTTCAGAAAAGGTCGCTGTAAGTGCAATTCGATGGCCGTTGATGGAAATCGACTGTACGAGCCTTGATAAGATTATTAAAAATAGTAATAATTTGTGTAAAATCCTAAGAAATGATTTGGAGAAAATTGGGATGAAAAACTCCATATTTGAAAAGATAAAAATAGATTTTTATCGAAATGAACTAGTTTTGAACTGAAATTAAAACCCATTTATTTTTAAATAAATAAATTGGATTTAAAAAGGGGTTTTAAATAGTCGGAATTTCTAATATATTTGATGGAAATTAAATTAGAAGTGATTTGTGGGTTTATCGTGAACAGGGTTTTAAATAACACTTGTTCTTTAACCCGATAATAAATAGAATGTAATTTGGGTTTATCGTGAACTGTGTTTTAAACGACATTAGTTCTTTAACCCAGAAAAAGGAGTTTTAATGAATCTGCAATTAGATTGAAATGTGAATTGATAATTTAAATTATCAAATTTGGAAAATGAGCGAGAATGGAGTATCACCGGTTTTGCTCCAAGCGATAGTTAAATCTTTGATCAGATTTGAACGTGGAATGGTAATTAATTTTACCGATAACACTATGGTGTTAGATATGGAGTATTACCAGTTTTGCTTCATGGGATGAATAGGTTGGGATTGGGAAATAAAATAAATAATTACTTCGGTGTGGTTCGTTAATCCCGACTAGTTTGGAAAACCATAATTTGGTTTGAAACGACATCCAAAGGAAGATTAAAGGATAAATTTTAAAGAATTTATCTTGGATAAAATTAATGGTAACCTTTCCCTAAGAATATGAATTGGAATGAGGCGTATCTTGTGTTTGTGTAACATTCGTTTTAATATACGCGGGTTGTTCGGAAAGTTCGGGTTTATACCCATTCTGAATAACCGATTCGACGATATGTCGAAGATGAAGACGGTGGTTGAAGACCGGAAGTCTTCATATCGTTTGGGTGATTACTGATGATCTTGATTGGGCTGTACACCCAAGATGAGGGAATCAGTTGGTGGTCGTCCAGACGTACCTGGAGACCGATGGATATGCGAGGAAAGTGCCTCCGGTTTCGTTCAGACCCAGAACGAACTTGTAAATGGATTGTGTGTCTGACATTGGATTTTATTCTGTGTTGATTGATTTCTGTTAAATATATATATGTTTGGCGGCGGAGAATTTATTCTCTTGCTTAACGCCCTTCTCTGAGACGTACAAGCTTAGAGGTTATATATCGATATATATCAATCGCATGGCATGAATTGCCTGTGTGGCACGCTGACTTGCATGGATCAAGTCTTCTGTTGAAAAGCAAAGTCTTGTGGTTGATGATCAAAGCACAGCCTACGTGGCAGCTTTGTGTATAGCATGGATCCGCGAGTCTCACACCTCGGTATGAGTCAAAAATGGGATGAGGACCCAAGGAGTGCACGACGTTTCTTTCTAGCTATGGGTGGTGTCAGTGACCTACCAGCCCTGACATTTATATACTTTTCACCTTTGTGGTTTGGATGCGAGGCGCCTCGATTTTAGGTCTGTAAGGACCGGGAGACGTGTGTTCAGGCATAATTAATCCTCTAACTTAAGTGAGGACCGGTCTTGGAGGATCCCAGGGTTGCCCAGAGTGCGTAGCCCTGAGATATTTGCTAGAGTGTCTCGAACGCGGAGAGGAGCTTGTCCCTTTCCTCGACTCATGACGGAATCCAATTTCCAATACGTGATATTGCGGTTTTAATTGTAGAACTAGTATGGCGACATAGTACATGGTAGCTATGCCGCCTATGATTGATATTTATGATTGAAATTGTTTTGACACTATACACTTATTATAGTATCAAATGATTTGTTTTAAACGTACCAAGCATGTTTGGCTATTATAAGGGAAAACCCTATCCTCCAGCTTGCGTTGCATTGTGTGATGGGACCTGGGTCTTATAATAGCTTCATTTTTCGAAAAAGCATTGCGTTGTTTATTCTATGCACTGGAATTCTTGGGAGGAAGCCCATTCCGTGTTATACGACGTGGTCCCTTGAATTACTCTCTTTTAAAGTAATGCTTTAAATAACTGTTTTAGTTTTCACACCAGTCACATGACTAACCTGGAGATTATTGTTTTAACCTAAACTCTAGGTGCCCTCATTTTCCGCACGGGCAGCTAGTAGTTTTGGTTTTGCGGATTTATATTCACAGGATCCTGGTTTACAGATGGAATGATATCCAGAAAGCTCTGTATTCGTATGTCACCTTCAGTTGTGCTTTGTATTATTTTCCGTTGCTATGTAATTTATTGTAATCTCTGATATTTATCGAATGTAATTTATTCAATTATACTCTGTATATTCTTGTATCTGATGGAATTGTTGTAATAGCAATGAAATGTTCTTCCGTCTGCGTTCTGATTTGTTGTGTTCTCAAACGATCAGGGGTTTCGAACGGTCTAGATCGGTTTAACGACTGATTCGGATCGAGCGAAATTCCCGGCCGTCACATCTAACTTATTTCTAATAATGATTCGTATTTCTGTGCAATTTGAGTTGGATGTATGGTGTTGTCAGTCGACTCAAAGAGTACGGAAATTCGGGCCATTACATGACATAAATCAAAATCTACACAATGAAATCCCGTTTTTTCTCTTTCATTATAAAAATATACTTCACCAGCTCCTAACATTTCTTATTTCACAGAAATCCGATTTAAAATGGACCCTGTACATTCAGTTGAAGTTCAAATCGCCAAATTACAAACTGCAGCGCCATTTCGAGCTCGATTTTAATTATATTATAATTATACATTCAAACTACCGTTCAAATAATGTATTCGTTATTCTAATTCAATTCTAAAATGAATTAAATATCATAGATGATCTAATTCACACCATTTTGTGAATTCCACTATTTCTGACTATTTCAGAAATTAAATATATTATTATATTATTTATTTTAATTAAATTTCAATATTATTTAATTCTGGTCATTTTAAATATCCAAACCATTATATAAATAATTAAATAAATTAATTATATATCGTAAAAATACGGGTCGTTACATTCTTCCCCCCCATAAAATAATTTCGTCCTCGAAATTGCTAAGGTAGATAACAAACACTATTGACTAGTACAAATTTATTTGTTTACTTATCAACTTTAATTTCAACCGAACCAATTTAATTTCAATTAAAATATTCATTTATTTCTGTTAACAAAAAATTTCAAAAATTCTAACACCTGAAATTTTCGAAAAATTTCGCCTGCGCCTTCTTTGTACTGGTCAATAGTTCAAAATCCAGCTCGCCTCTCTAGGCCTTCTCCATTCCAAAAGAAAATTAAACAGCCAAGCGGCTTTCCAAATCGGCCCATAAATCACCAAAACCATAAAAATAAATGTGTACCTTTTGTCGGGCATATCATATACCAATGTCATCCCAATCAATCTCCAATCATCTGTTCTCAAATCAAATCATCCTACTTCAAACCAAATCTCATTCTCAATCTCAAATTCCATTACAAATTTCAACTCTTCTTTATCCGTCCAATATACTTAAACAAATTCATAATTTACAAACCCAACTTTATTCGATATCATTCTGTTTCAATTTAATTTCCCCTTACTGGTTTTTAATCAATTTCAATTTTCTTTCGCCAATTTTCTTTAAATTTGTTTTTAATTCATACTATCTTCCTGGGTATTTTAAACAATTTAGTTTTTCTAAAATAAATTATTCCCTTTCGGGATTCAAAACAACTTCCTTTCTCAAAACAATTTCTTTAGTAGTAATCCGTCACTTACAACTCGAAAATGAACACTGATGATGTGGCCAGCATCATCAGAGTTACTTCGCAGCTATCGAAGTGAGTTCAATACTATATCACTTTCAAAACCATATTTAAACATTTAATTTTTAAATTCATTTCAAAATATCCTTCACGATGCTTGTAAAACAATTTTAAAATCTCCCAAGATCTAAAATTCTCATATATTTAATCCAAATCCAGTTATGAACACTTGTTCAATTTTCCAGGGTTATAATTCTGGTTTAATTCATTCATAACACCTGTGGGAAATTTATTTGGTTATATATTCATAACCAACTCAATTTTAAGCTTTATTCGATTTATATAACAACCAACAATTCCAATATACTATAATACTTCAAATATTAATCATTCTTTTATATCAAAATATGATTTGGGTAAAATTATTTCATTTACCCTCTTTCAAAACATACTGTGTCGATTTATCGTATCCAAGCGCTTAGAAACTCTTATCGATACGGTGGATCAAACTAATCGATCAGAACTTATAAACAACTTAACCAGTAAATCTCCACAATATAAAGCAATGTTTATAAAATCTACAAATACGTTCACTCGTATATATACACTCAAACTCAATTTCGGGTATTACTAACCCCTTCTCTACTGAGTCACGCCACAGAGCCAAGTTAATAACTTAACCTTCAGCTCTGATACCACTATAATGAACTGGGGTTTTCGACTCCGAAAATCAACACCAAACTACAATGTTGACTATTCGGACATCGACAATTCCTGATCATTAATAGAGAGAAGTTAGAGGGTGGGAATAGATAAGATAGAAAATTAGAATAGGAGAAGAAGATCACTACACAAAAAATCAGAGTAACACGAGTCTCACAGCGGAACGAGTAAAATATATTATAACATAACCATGAAATAAAATAGTGTATATATACAATAACATTATTAGAGTACAACACTTACACACAACAGAAATAACGATAGTTGTATAATTCTGAAGCCTCCTGCTTCAAGCTCCTCCAAGTATAGCTATAAAGACCTGAACTACTTGACTGCCCGTACAAATTCGGGCACCCAAGAGTTTAGGGAAAACAAAACAAAATAAACTCTGGGTCATTCATGGGACTGATGTGAGTAAACTCAAATCATTTGGTTTAACTTTTCAAAACCCTTTTCAAAAGAAAAGATAATCGTAAGACCAATCCACACATAAACACGGACGGTTTTTACCTTATGATAACCCAAAATAGTTTTGGAAATCAATACTTCTCTGATATTATAATAATGTCTAATCACAAGTAATTAACAATTTAGCAGAACGCTTGCATCTCACGTTCCACATATATAGTATAAAATCAAAAACCGCGGGCGCTTATTTAAGATTGGATTCCGACTATGACAAGGTATGGGACCACCTCCCGATAGTGTATCTATAGAGGCGAATACACTGGGTTCAACAAGAACGTCTTGCAACCCGGCCCACACATGACCGACCACTCATTTCGCTTGAGTGTATCGAATGTATACCACCAACGGTTAGGAGCTACCCACCGTTTCCCGAAAAGGGACAGCATCGATAATAGATAAAAGAATGAATTGGATTTTCTCTAGATAGGTGATATACACCCTAATGGGAGCGACCCACTTAGCTATGCTGCCAGCCCGATTTTTGTCATTTCCCGGTTGATGAGGCTTGAGATCATAACGTATCTTTTGCAACACCTGACCACCATTCACTTTGAATGCCACACCGTCATACCCTCCAAATCACAAATTGATTTCCTCAAAAATACCACGGGTATAAAGCTAAGAGAAACGAATTCCTCCACCACCAAACGTAATTACGTTTGAAGAGATCAACTTACGTGATACGTTAGATATACTACGTCAAACATTCGTCCATTCACGTTTGTCCTGGGACTGGACAAACCGAAGGCATTAGTCTGTAAACAAGATAGTCCTTGCATAACTCCGTCGTCAATATTTGATTGCAATGCAAACGTCCATACATAGGGGTTTTCAGATAAAAATCTGATCCCAGTCTCTCTGTATCGACGACGTAAAAATGGTCAAAAACTTCAATAGTCGGTGATTTAACTATCAAAGAAAAACAGGTGTGCAAACAAATATATTATTTTCAGATGGAAACTCTACCGATCAATCAACAATCAACATTCATCTTTTTTTTATTCATCCATTTTCCCTTTCTATATATTCGTAAATTCTTATTTTCTAAATTCATAAAATATACTTTATTTACTTTGGAAAGCGTTTCCATATTTGCTTCCATTTCTTATATTATAAAACATTTCTGATCCTTATTTGGAAAACATTCCCAAACTTCTTCATCGGATATAAGATGACGTTTAAATAAAACATCGCTTTGCCTATTCAAACCATTTCACTGATTAACTAAATCCACTTAACCAATTTTAACTCTCAAACCTTAACTACTCCTTAGTTAAAAACGAAGTCAATCAAGTTGGGGTATAATTACCTCTCAGACCTTAACTGAATAACATTTCCATCCTCGGAATAGACAAAGTTCACCCTTTTTAACTATTTAACAAACTTCCTTACAAAACTCTCGGATTCTATTTATGAATCCCTTTCTTTATTGAAAACATTGGTTATAACTATAGCGTTATAACCCCTTCTTCCTAAATATCAAGTTTCAAAGTATAACTTTTATTCCTTAATTTTACTAAATAACTAAACCACTAATTTATAAATAAATAAGTAAATACTAATTAAAACCGGAAAGTAAATATTACTTTCCCAAATTCTACACAATCGAATTCAATGTATAATTCTCTTTTTTGAATAATCTCTATTCGATAGCTCCTTTTCGAATAAACTATATTCGATAACCCTTTCTTTGAATAACTATATTCGATAATCTCTCTTTGAATGATTTACATTCGATTAACTTTCTACGAATGATTTACATTCGATTAATCTCCTTCCGAATAAACTATATTCGATTAACTCCCTTAATTTTATTCAAATAAATTATTTTGAATAACTCCTTTGGGTTAACTCATTTGGATTAACTCGGTTTGATTAACTCATCTTGACTAACTCAACTCGATTAACTCAACTTGATTAACTTACTTGATTAATTCAATTTACTTAACTCAACTTATTTAACTCAACTTATTTAACTCCTATCTAATAACTAATATTCGATTAATTTATATTCGAATAACTATGTCTGTTTAACATTATTTCGAGTGGCTAATATTCAATTTAACTCCATTCGCTTGACTCTAGATCGCAGCGATCACAATGGTTACGCCTGATTCCCTCAGGAAACATCCGACCGCCGTAGGCTATCTGCAGCCCTGAGAAATACGCTAGCAGTCGTACGAAATTGCAAAACATTCTAAAGAACTATGTTTGACTAACTTTATCTCAAATAACTACATTCGATCAACTCTAATTGAATAACTAATATTTGATTTACTCTAATTCGATTAATTATATCTAATTAACTCTAACGGATTAACTCTAACCGATTAACTCCTTTGATTAACTCTACATTTATTCAGTTTCAAATATCGATGTTGAAATCGATTCTTACTTCCCTATATAAGTCCCGACTTATATATTCTATTTATACAATGATAAACATTTTATTTGATATATAAAATATTATTTATAAATTTATCTTCTTACTTTATCTGTTTAAACAGATTCTATTTAAAATCTTTGCTTTAAATCCATAGCATGTTATACCCGTGTGCAAAGCATGGGTCTAAACCTTTCAAATATAAAATTTTCCTTTTATACAATTCTATTCACTTTTCAAATATTTTCCTTTATAATCTAATTATTTACAAAATAAATCCCTTTTTGATAATTCTATTTATTTATAAATTATTTCCTTTTTATATAAAATCCATTGATTTTATAAATAATCCCTTTTATAATCTAACTATTCCCTTTTCTATTTATTTTACCCATATTTCCTCCTTCATATTCTATTTATTTTTCAAATAAATATCCCTTTCAATTCTATTTGTAAATGGTTTACAAATATTTCTTTTTCAATTCTATTTGTAAATGTTTTACAAATATTTCCCTTCAATTCTATCTATTTGATTAACAAATAAGTATTCCTTTTCAATCTATTTATTATCTATATAAATATTTTCTTTTTATAAAATCTTTTGATTTTATAAATATTTCTTTTTCAATATAACATTGAAATTTTCCTTTTTAACATTCCAGTATTCCTTATGGTATTTAACGTACCATATAACAATGATCGGTATCATTCCAACATATAAAATCAACAACAGATTTCATATCACATCATATAATACAATATATGAAAAAAGTAAAATAAATGTTGAGGAACCCAGCTGGGTCCCTCCAACCTGTTTCTCTGCATACACAGATGTTAAACAATCAAATTAACATCAATTTTATTTCACTATGAAATATTCAGCTAAACAGAATCAATATTTGATTAACGATTTTTATTTATACCGTTATCTATATTTTCAATCAACTGACTAGTAGTTCAACATAACAGTCAACACACAGCAAACAACCATCATTTATAAATTCTAAAAATACTTTAGAAAAATATAATTGAGAAGAGTTAGTGAGTTTACTCACATTGGACGATCATCGTTAATAACGATAACCATCGCTTGATTTGATACTAATAATTTATTTCGCTATAAATTGTAATGAGCCCCATTTCACTCCCAGTCAGTTCCAGTGTATAGCCGTCGTCCATACGATCCCAACGTGACCAGTTTCACTGAATTCCGATAAAGGACGGACAAGTTATACAATTTCAAAGTTAAAACACAAATTTAATAAACAATTAACTTGGATTTTTATTTCTTAATGGGCCTTACCCATTTCCCATCGGCCCACCCAAAATTCAAAGCCTAAACCGCTGCTATAGTACCTTCCCTTCCAAACTGATACCACGACATCACAGCATGCCATTTCCTTACTTCAACTCTTCGTCCCTCCCTCTACACAACATGAATTCATAAACTAAAACCACCATCGGACTGTCCATCAAAATCTCCATCTTCCAGTACCCAAAACGTACAACTCGAGCCCCTCAGCTAATTCGCGTTCGACCCCTTCCATTCGTTGTTCCTGTACAAGTATCGAACAACTTTTATGCCGAAACCCGTGAAACTCACTCACAAGGAGCGCCTCACTTCGACAAAGCCAACGCCACCCTCGGTTTTCCCTCCGACTGCCTGTAGCCTCCTGTAACAACCCAAAAATCTGAGCCAGTTTAAAATTTTTATTTTGGCAATTTTAATGAATTTTGAATATTTAAAATGAATTATTTTAAATAAAAATGACGATAAATTTATTTGAATAGAATTCAAACGTATATAGTTATATAGATCGTCGTTAGAATATAAATAATTATTTATAATTATAAAAGGAATTGAAAATGGCGCAGTAGTTCGATAATTCAATTTCAAAGTTCAAATGAATGTACCGGGTGCAAAATAAACCGGAATTCAGCGAAACCAAAAATATTAGAATCTAATTGAGAATATCTTTCCAACGAATTCGAAAAATCAAAATTTCATAGCGGGAATCAAAAGATATGTCCAAATAAAAATTCAGAGTGGTCACTATGGAATTCTGGCCCTTAAAAATGGAAATTTTGCAAACGACCTTGGATTTCGATGAAACCACTTTTGTTGGATCCGTGATGTCAAGTTATTTCTAGATTCCAAAACTCTTAATTTTTCGATTCAATATGTGAGCATGGCAAAGGAAAACGCGTTCGACCAGTTTCAATCGACTGAAAAATGGCCATTTTTCAAACGGTCTCAGAATTTGACGAAATTAGTTTTGTTAGGACCGTATTATCAATATGAAGCTAGAAAATATTTCTCGGGAATTTTTAGAGTTAGTATGTGTCCCCGGTAAATTGAAATGCGCGTTCAAATTCAATATATAGAGTTATATTTTGATTTTTATGGGAGCTGATTGAAACGATCGAATTGGCTTACAAAACATATCCCATTGTGTTCAGAATGGGGGAAATTAGCTAGGGGCGACAGTCGTTGGGCTCAATTTGGAGTTCGATAGAAAAGTCAACCATGTTGGAAAATTAAAATTAAAATAAAATAATTATATATTGGCCCTTATACACTTAACCCCCCCCCCCCCAGGCTAAATCATTTCCCTCGTTCACGAAGGAAATCCCTCTTCCCAAAATCGATCAGCGGTTGATCTCCCGCCCCCCCCCCCCCCCCCGACCAGTCGCTCCCCATCCGCCGTCGACATCCATCCACCCGTCGTCGCTGAAGACCCGACCTCCCTCCTCACGCGACTACAACACCAGACGCACCCGGATCGAGACACCACCGGAGCTCCGCCACTCCCCGACCAGCGCGACGCCACTACCACCCATTTCCGACCCTATAGACCCCTGCACCACCGCCTGTTAGCTTTCCCCCTCTCCCGAACTCGAACTATAAGTTTTTCCCCTTTGTTATATATTTTTATTTAACGAAATTAAGGTTTATTCAAATTAGTTTATGTATAATTAGCAATTATAAAAATCAGTTTTTATTTACATAGTTATAGAGAGTTTGATTTTAATTGGAAATGTTGGTATGATTTATAAACAATAAAAGAAGTGATTTTTATTCGCTAAAAGAAGTGATTTTTATTCGTTAAAAGTATTTTATATTTAAAAATAGAAAGAAAGGATTTTTAAAGATGGAAAGATTGTGAATTTTATAAATAAAAGTTTTGATTTTTATAGTTAGAAAGTTTAGATTTTTAGATAAACAAAAATTAGATTTTTATAAAGTTAAAAACGAGATTTTTATATAGGGAAAGGGGAGATTATCTATATAGAATAAAAATACGATTTTTAATGTGAAGCAGAAGTATAAAAATATAGTCTTTTATATTGTAGAAGTATAAAAATGTGATTTTTATAGCGATGAAATAAAAATTCGATCTTTATATTAGAAGTAGAAAGATAAAAATATAATTTTTATATAGGAAGAAGCGTTGTATAGATATATAAAGTAAAAATAAAAATATTATTTTATTTATTGAAATGAAGCAATAAAAATGTGATTTTTATTATGAACAGCGTGAAAAGAACTGAATAGGAATTGCAAACAAATCCAGATGTTCAGCAGTTCAAAAGCAAAGCACGGCGGAGTGGAACCCTCTGTGAGAACTCATCACCTTTTATTTATTTTTCTTATTGAAATATATACGAGGATGCAGACGGTGTTTAGTAGCACCCGACACCCGTCGTCCACAGACCATGGATGGCTTGTATGCTTGTTTGTTTGATTTTGCTGTGTAGTTGATTGTGTGATGTGAAATGAAATAAAATATTTTTATAGTTAAAAATATTGTATAGTTAAATATAGAAATTTTAACGTGTATATGAAATGAAATAAACTAATATAAACAAATCGGATGATTTTTTTATATACACACATTTGATTGATATTGTTTGGGACGATAAATTTTACACATCGCCTAGCTGCACAAACAAAATCTGTGTTTGATTGTTTGAAAACCCCACATGGGTATTGGAATAATATATGACATACACTAATCCCAATAATTAGATGTATGTCGATCGATTGATTGACAGACTGTTATGAGCGTAAAATATTTATATTTGATGCTTATACAGTGTAGAATGCACTTTGGATGATGGTTGACTATTTACCGTTGTTATTTTATACGTGGGTTGTAGAAAATCCATATAATTAACATTATATGGTAATTGATTGGGCCTCATTCCAGTTTTGAAAAAGAAATATTTTGAAATAGAAATATTTGAAGAAGAAATATTTGAAATAGAAATATTTGAAATAGAGTATTTGAAAATAGAAATATATGAAGCCGTGTTGATTAGATTGACGCCATTTTGACGCGAACGAGATTTATATCGATTTTATTCATTTTTTTTATGAATATTGAAAAGAATTGAAATTCGAATTATATTGAAAAGAATTGAAATTCGAATTATATTGAAAAGAATTGAAATTCGAATTAGATTGAATTGAATTGAATATAAAATGAATTCGAATTGAATTGAATATAAAACGAATTCGAATTGAATTGAATATAAAGTGAATTCGAATGGAATTAGATATAAAATGAATTGGAATTGAATTGAATTGAAAAGAAAATGAATTCAAATCGAATTAAATTCGATTTGAATTGAAATCAATTTGAAATGAATTTAAAACGAATTTATAAGGAAAAATTCAATTTTGATTTGAATTAGAAATGAAGTTGAAATCGTTTTGAAAATGCATTTAAAACGACTTATAAAATACGTTTTAAAAGGAAATCGACGAAATATATATAATATATATATTATATATATAATGGCCTGAATAGAACGCGGCGCGCTGCGGTAGTTCGTGAATTTCGACCATTGACTTCGAATGGATATTGCGGGAGATCCGACCATCGGATTCTTATAAAACCGGAATCGTTGGGTTCGTATCGAAAAGAGCTTTCCAAAGAATATTAGAAATTAGAAATCTAACGGTTGGATTTGGAATTATGTCCAAATCAAATTTGGAAAAGTTCGCTGTAAGTGCAGTTCGATGGCCGTTGATGGAAATCGACTGTACGGGCCTTGATAAAATTATTAAAAATAGTAATAATTTGTGTAAAATCATAAGAAATGATTTGTGAAGAATTGGGATGAAAAACTCCATATAAGAAAAAAAAATAGATTTTTATCGAAATGAACTAATTTTGAACTAGAATTATAATTCTATTTATTTTTAAAATAAATAAATTAGATTTGAAATGGTTTTGAAAATTACCAAGATTTCCAATAATTGAATTGGAAGGGATTTGAATCGAAACTGTCCTTGGAATATTTCGATGTCGGATTTCGTGATGATACATATGTGGTTATGGAAATTTGAAAGATATATATATATATATATATATCGTTATTTCCAATACGATATTTGTTGGTCATGGAATTTGATATTGAATATAATCCGATATATTTTCTATTTAGAGCCTTGTATTTAATATCAAATGTGATTTGGGTTTGTCGTGAATGGTGTCTTCATTAACATTGTTCTTAAGCCCAGTTGAGAAAAAGATTAAATCTTTTCATTTAAATTTAATGAAGTGTACCAATTAAATGATATTTAATTGGGATTGAAATGTGATGTGATTTTTGGGTTTATCGTGAACAGTGTTTTAAATAACACTTGTTCTTTAACCCGATAATTAATGGAATGTGATTTTGGGTTGTCGTGAATGGTATCTTCCATAATACTGTTCTTAGACCCAAAGGAGTTAAGAAAATCAGAAACTAACTGGAGATTAGTTAAGTTGAATGGTTTCTGAGGTATTGATCTGATGTTGGTTTCGGCCTTTAGGGTTAATACTTAGGGAATTGCTCACTTGCTAATTTACGGTTAGGGACTGACTGAAATGTGATGTGATTTTGGGGTTTATCGTGAACCGTGTTTTAAATGACACTGATTCTTTAACCCAGTTAAAGATTAAAACTAAGTGGAGTTTTAATGAATCTTTAATTAGATTGAAATGATCGAGAATGGAGTATCACCAGTTTTGCTCCAAGCGATAGTTAAATCTTTAATTAGATTTGAACGTGAAATGGTAATTGAATTTACCGAAAACACCATGGTGTTAGATATGAAGTATTACCAGTTTTACTTCATGGGATGAATAGGTTGGGATTGGGAAATAAAATAAATGATTACTTCGGTGTGGTTCGCTAATCCCGACTAGTTTGAAGTAATATTCAAAAGGAAGATTAAAGAATAAATTTAAAAGAATTTATCTATGGTAAAATTAATGGGAACCTTTCCCTAAGAATGTGAAATTTAGAAACTAGCTGTAGGTTGGCTAAGCAGAGTGATTTCCTGGGTATTGATCTGATGTTGGTTTCGGCCTTCGGGGTTAATATTTGGGGGATTATTCTCTTGATTAATTTATGGTTAGTGACTGATGAATTGAAATGAGGCGTATGTTGTGTTTGTGTAACACTTGTTTATTATATACGCGAGTTATTCGGAAAGACTGGGTTTATCCCATTCTGAATAACTGATACGACGATAAGTCGAAGGTAAAGACGGTGGTTGAAGACCGGAGGTCTTCACGTCGTTTGGATAATTACTGATGATCTTGATTGGGCTGTGCACCCAAGAAGATGGAAACAGTTGGTGATTGTCCAGACGTATTTGGAGATCGATGAATATGCGGGGTACTAGGTGCCTCCGGTTTCATTCAGACCCAGAACGGACTTGTAAATGGACTGTGTGTCTGACATTGGATATCATTCTGTGTGACTGATATCGGTTACATAGAGTGGTTTGCCTGTGTGGCATGCTAAGATGCAAATGATCAAGGCTTCTGTTGAAAAGCAAAGTCTTGTGGTTGATGATCAAAGCATAGCCTGTGTGACATAGCTTTGTGTAACGTTGATTCGCGAGCCTCGCCCCCGGTGGTGAACCAAAAACGGGAGAGGACAGCAGGGAGAACATGCGTTTCCTTCTAGCTAAAAGTGGCGTCAGTGGTTTAGCATGCCCTGACGAGTTTGACTTATGTGGTTGTTGCTGTTGTGAGGCGCCTCAGATATATCGGTGACTATGTGAAGCCGATGGAGTCATTCGTTGACTCATTGACACCCTAAAGGGTGGGGAGACGTAGTGTTCAGGATTTCGTCTAATCCACATTGGTGGACCGGCCCTGAAGATCCAAGGGACGATGCGTTTTGTTCCTGAGGGGCGGGCTAGAGCATCTCGAATTCGGTAGAGGACGATCCCTTGCCTCGGTTCACAGATGGAAATCCAACTTCCAATATGTGATAATTCGGTTTTATTTTTAGAGCCTAGTACGTCGACATAGTGGGATGGGGCGCTTATGCCGCCTATGATTGATACTTATGATTTGAAGTTGTTTTGACACTATACACTTATAGTAATAATAAAAGATGAAATTTAACGTATCAAGCATGCTTTGGCTATTATAAGGTAAATCCCTATCCTCTGGCTTGTGTTGCATTGTGTGATGGGACCTGGGTCTTATAATAGCTTCGTTGTTCTTTATTTAGCATTGCGCTATTTGTTTTATGCACTGGTGTTCTTGGGAGGAAACCCGTTCCGTGTTATACGGCGTAGTCCCTTGATTTACCTAACTTTAAAAATAAAGATTAATAACTATTTTAGTTCTCACACCAGTCACATGACTGACCTAGAGTTTATTGTTTTAACCTAAACTCTTGGTGCCCTTATTTTCGACACGGGCAGCTAGTAGTTTTGGTTTTGCAGATTTATATCCACAGGATCCTGGTTTACAGTTGGAACGATATCCGGAAAGCTTTGTATCCGTATATCTCATTCAGTTGTGTTTTGTATTATTTTCCGCTGCTATGTAATTTATTGTAATCTCTAATATTTATCGAATGTATTTTATTTGTTAATACTCTGTATATTCTTGTATTCTGATGGAATTGTTGTAATAATAAGGAAATGTTCTTCCGTCTGCATTCTTTTGAGTTTTGTTCTCAAATTATCCGCGCTTCCTTCATGGGGAAGTTACAGGTCTTCACATTTGGTATCAGAGCTTTGGTTTACAAAGCTCAGAGAACAAGACACGTTAGAACTGAACGAAAGAATTCATCAGAGATTGGATTAGCAATATCCAATAAGAATGACTCGTTAGAGATGGGATCAGTAGTATCCTAGAACGAGTGTGAAGAGTATATTTTTAAAAAGTGAAAACAAATTTTGTTTTGAAATTTAAATCGTATTATACATATTTGAATATTTATTTATATTGAATTTGGACAATCCGATATATAAAGATTTTGCATATACGTCCTGCAAACGTGTATTCGAAGTTTTAATATACTGGATACTTATAGAATCATACTCTAGTTGCCCGGGGATAATTCTGGTGATGGGGCACCATCGCCAGTATTTATTTTCGAGTAACGAAGGTGAGATTTCTATATTTCCACTAGACTGGTGTGAGAACCAAAATATAGCTAGAATACATTATTGTGAATTGACACCAAAAATGTGATTTTTGACTATATATCAAAATTATGAATTTGAAATGATAATTCACTAATTGATTGATGGTTGTGTTGTATGATTATTTATTTAAACCATTATATGAAATAACGGTGATTTAGGCCAAATTGGTCAAATATTGAACTGCATTGAAATTATTTTGGATTGCATACATATACATGTATATCCATTGAACAGGTCATAGCAAGGAGGCTAGAGAAGAGGAATAAAATTGTTGGCCCGACAAACAGGTACATGTTAATTGTATTTCTTGAGTTTTGGGTGATTTTGTGAGCCGATTGGCTAGCCGCTTGGCTTTTTCTTTTTCTTTTGGATTGAAGAAGACCATGGGAGGCTATATGAAATATCCCGAAGTCCCCGGTGCAGGGGAGGTTATGGCGAAATTTTTCGAAAATTTAGGGCGTTAGCCAAATTTTGAAAAATTTTGAAAATTTTGAAAAGTTCTTAGAAACTGAAAAGTTGAAGAACTTAAGCCATAATGAAAATAATGAAAGTTGAGTTGATTAGTAAACAACTTTCGGCTTCGTTCCTTTTTGGGGACGAAAAGTTTTAAGTGGGGGGGATTGTAACAACCCGATAATTTGAGCCAGTTTAAAATTTTTATTTTGGCAATTTTAGTGAATTTTGAATATTTAAAATAAAAATGACGAGAAATTTATTTTGAATAGAATTCAAACGTAAATAGTTATATAGATCGTCGTTAGAATATAAATAATTATTTATAATTATAAAAGGAATTGAAAATGGCGCGGTAGTTCGATAATTCGATTTCAAAGTTCAAATGAATGTACCGGATGCAAAATAAACCGGAATTTAGCGAAACCAAAAATATTAGAATCTAATTGAGAATATCTTTCCAACGAATTGGAAAAATCAAAATTTCATAGCGGGAATCAAAAGATATGTCCAAATGAAAATTCAGAATGGTCGCTATGGAATTCTGGCCCTTAAAAATGGAAATTTTGCAAACAACCTCGGATTTCGACGAAACCTCTTTTGTTGGATCCGTGATGTCAATTTATTGCTAGATTCCAAAATCCGTAATTTTTTGATTCAATATGTGAGCGTGGCAAAGGAAAACGCGTTCGACCAGTTTCAGTTGATTTTAGTCGACTGAAAAATGGACGTTTTTCAAACGGTCTCGGAATTTGACGAAATTAGTTTTGTTAGGACCATATCGTCAATGTGAAGCTAGAAAATATTTCTCGGGAATTTTTAGAGTTAGTATGTGGCCCCGGTAAATTGAAATGTGCGTTCAAATTGAATATATAGAGTTATATTTTGATTTTGACGGGAACTGATCGAAACAATCGAATTGACTTACGAAACATATCCCATTGTGTTCGGAATGGGGGTAACTAGCTTGGGGCGACAGTCGTTGGGCTCAATTTGGAGTTCGATAAAAGAGTCAACCATGTTGGAAAATTAAAATAAAATAAAATAATTATATATTGGCCCTTATACACTTAACCACCCAAGGCCAAATCATTTCCCTCGTTCACGAAGAAAATCCCTCTTCCCCAAATCGATCAGCGATCGATCCTCCGCCCCCCTGACCAGTCGCCCCCCCTTCCCCGTCCGCCGTTGACATCCATCCACCCATCGTCGTTGAAGACCCGACCTCCCTCCTCCTCGCGCGACTACAACACCGGACGCACCCAGATCGAGACACCGTTGGAGCTCCGCCACTCCCCTACCAGCGCGACGCCACCACCACCCATTTCCGACCTCATAGACCCCTACACCACCGCCTGACAGCTTTCCTCCTCTCCCGAACTCAAACTGTATATTTTCCCCTTTGTTATGTATTTTTATTTAATGAAATTAAGGTTTATTCAAATCAGTTTATGTATAATTAGCAATTATAAAAATTAGTTTTTATTTACAAAGTTATAGAAAGTTTGATTTTAATTGGAAATGTTGGTATGATTTTTAAACAATAAAAGAAGTGATTTTTATTCGCCAAAAGAAGTGATTTTTTATTTGTTAAAAGTATTTTATATTTAAAAATAGAAAGAAAGGATTTTTAAAGATGGAAAGATTGTGGATTTTATAAATAAAAGTTTTGATTTTTATAGTTAGAAAGTTTAGATTTTTAGATAAACAAAAATTAGATTTTTATAAAGTTAAAAACGAGATTTTTATATAGGGAAAGGGGAGATTATCTATATAGAATAAAAATACGATTTTTAATGTGAAGCAGAAGTATAAAAATATAATCTTTTATTTTGTAGAAGTATAAAAATGTGATTTTAATAGCGATGAAATAAAAATTCTATCTTTATATTAGAAGTAGAAAGATAAAAATATAATTTTTATACAGGAAGAAGCGTTGTATAGAAATATAAAGTAAAAATAAAAATATGATTTTATTTATTGAAATGAAGCAATAAAAATGTGATTTTTATAATGAACAGCGTGAAAAGAACTGAATAGGAATTGCAAACAAATCCAGATGTTCAGCAGTTCAAAAGCAAAGCATGGCGGAGTGGAACCCTCTGTGAGAACTCCTCACCTTTTATTTATTTTTCTAGTTGAAATATATACTAGGATGCACACGGTGTTTAGTAGCACCCGACACCCATCGTCCACAGACCATGGACGGCTTGTATGCTTGTTTGTTTGATTTTGCTGTGTAGTTGATTGTGTGATGTGATGTGAAATGAAATAAAATATTTTTATAGTTAAAAATATTTTATAGTTAAAAACAGAAATTTTAACGTGTATATGAAATTAAATAACTAATATAAACAAATCGGTTGATTTGTTTATATACACACATTTGACTGATATTGTTTGGGATGATAAATTGTACACATCGCCCAACTGCACAAACAAAATCTGTGTTCGATTGTTTGAAAACCGCGCAAGGGTATTGGGATGATATATGACATACACTAATCCCAATAATTAGATGTATGTCGATCGATTGATTGACAGACTTCTATGAGCGTTAAATATTTATATTTGATGCTTATACAGTGTAGAATGCACTTTGGATGATGGTTGACTATTTGCCGTTGTTATTTTATATGTGGGTTATAGAAAATCCATATAATTAACATTATATGGTAATTGATTGGGCCTCACTCCAGTTTTGAAAAAGAAATATTTTGAAATAGAAATATTTGAAGAAGAAATATTTGAAATAGAAATATTCGAAATAGAATATTTGAAAATAGAAATATATGAAGCCGTGTGGATTAGATTGACGCCATTTTGATGCGAACGAGATTTATATCGATTTTATTCATTTTTTTTATGAATATTGAAAATAATTGAAATTCGAATTATATTGAAAAGAATTGAAATTCGAATTATACTGAAAAGGATTGAAATTCGAATTAGATTGAATTGAATTGAATATAAAACGAATTCGAATTGAATTGAATATAAAGTGAATTCGAATGGAATTAGATACAAAATGAATTCGAATTGAATTGAATTGAAAAGAAAATGAATTCAAATCGAATTCAAATCGATTTGAATTGAAATAGATTTGAAATGAATTTAAAACGAATTTATAAGGAAAAATTCAATTTTGATTTGAATTAGAAATGAAGTTGAAATCATTTTGAAAACGAATTTAAAACGACTTATAAAATACGTTTCAAAAGAAAATCGAAAAAATATATATATAATATATTATATATATATATATATATATATATATATATATGTAATGGCCTGAATAGAACGCGCCGCGCTGCGGTAGTTCATGAATTTCGACCATTGACTTCAAATGGATATTGCGGGAGATCCGGCCGTCGGATTCTCCTAAAACCAGAACCGTTGTGTTCGTATCGAAAAGAGCTTTCCAACGAATATTAGAAATTAGAAATCTAACGGTTGGATTTGGAATTATGTCCAAATCAAATTTGGAAAAGGTTGCTGTAAGTGCAGTTCGATGGCCGTTGATGGAAATCGACTGTACGGGCCTTGATAAAATTATTAAAAATAGTAATAAATTGTGTAAAATCACAAGAAATGATTTGGGAAGAATTGAGATGATAAACTCCATATTTGAAAAGATAAAAATAGATTTTTATCAAAATGAACTAGTTTTGAACTAGAATTATAATTCTATTTATTTTTAAAATAAATAAATTGGATTTGAAATGGTTTTGAAAATAACCAAGATTTCCAATAATTGAATTGGAAGGGATTAGAATCGAAATTGTCCTTGGAATATTTCGATGTTGGATTTCGTGATGATACAAATATGGTTATGGAAATTTGAAAGATATATATATATATACATATATATATATATATATCGTTATTTCCAATACGATATTTGTTGGTCGTGGAATTTGATATTGAATATAAGCCGATATATTTTCTATTTTGATCCCTGTATTTAATATCAAATGTGATTTGGGTTTGTCGTGAATGGTGTCTTCATTAACACTGTTCTTAAGCCTAGTTGAGAAAAAGATTAAATCTTTTCATTTAGATTTAATGAAGTGTACCAATTAAATGATATTTAGTTGGGATTGAAATGTGATGTGATTTTTGGGTTTATCGTGAACAGTGTTTTAAATAACACTTGTTCTTTAACCCGATAATTAAGGGAATGTGATTTTGGGTTGTCGTGAACAGTTTCTTTCATAATACTATTCTTAGACCCAAAGGAGTTAAGAAAATCAGAAACTAACTGGAGATTAGTTAAGTTGAATGGTTTCTGAGGTATTGATCTGATGTTGGTTTCGGCCTTCGGGGTTAATACTTAGGGAATTGCTCACTTGCTAATTTACGGTTAGGGACTGATTGAAATGTGATGTGATTTTGGGGTTTATCGTGAACCGTGTTTTAAATGACACTGATTCTTTATCCCAGTTAAATATTAAAACTAAGTGGAGTTTTAATGAATCTTTAATTAGATTAAAATGATCGAGAATGGAGTATCACCAGTTTTGCTCCAGGCGATAGTTAAATCTTTAATTAGATTTGAACTTGAAATGGTAATTGAATTTACCGAGAACACCGTGGTGTTAGATATGAAGTACTACTAGTTTTACTTCATGGGTTGAATAGGTTAGGATTGGGAAATAAAATAAATGATTACTTCGGTGTGGTTCGCTAATCCCGACTAGTTTGAAGTGATATTCAAAAGGAAGATTAAAGAATAAATTTAAAAGAATTTATCTTGGGTAAAATTAATGGGAACCTTTCCCGAAGAATGTGAAATTTAGAAACTAGCTGTAGGTTGGCTAAGCAGAGTGATTTCCTGGGCATTGATCTGATGTTGGTTTCGGCCTTCGGGGTTAATATTTGGGGGATTATTCTCTTGATTAATTTACGGTTAGTGACTGATGAATTGGAATGAGGCGTATGTTGTGTTTGTGTAACACTTGTTTATTATATACGCGAGTTATTCAGAAAGACCGGGTTTATCCCATTCGGAATAACTGATACGAAGATAAGTCGAAGGTGAAGACGGTGGTTGAAGACCGGAGGTCTTCACGTCGTTTGGATAATTACTGATGTTCTTGATTGGGCTGTACACCCAAGAAGATGGAAACAGTTGGTGATCATCCAGACGTACTTGGAGATTGATGGATATGCGGGGTACTAGCTGCCTCCGGTTTCGTTCAGACCCAGAACGGACTTGTAAATGGACTGTGTGTCTGACATTGGATATCATTCTGTGTGACTGATATCGGTTACATAGAGTGGTTTGCCTGTGTGGCATGCTAAGATGCAAATGATCAAGGCCTCTTTTGAAAAGCAAAGTCTTGTGGTTGATGATCAAAGCACAGCCTGTGTGGCATAGCTTTGTGTAACGTTGATTCGCGAGCCTCGCTCCCCGGTAGTGAACCAAAAACAGGAGAGGACTGCAGGGAGAACATGCCTTTCCTTCTAGCTAAAAGTGGAATTAGTGGTTTTACACGCCCTAACGAGTTTGACTTATGTGGTTGTTGTTGTTGCGAGGCACCTCGGATATATCGGTGACTATGTGAAGCCGATAGAGTCATTTGTTGACTCATTGACACCCCCAAAGGGTAGGGAGACGTAGTGTTCAGGATTTCGTCTAATCCACATCGGTGGATCGGCCCTGACGATCCAAGGGACGATGCGTTCTGTTCCTGAGGGGCGGGCTAGAGCGTCTCGAATTCGGTAGAGGACAATCCCTTGCCTCGGTTCACAAATGGAAATCCAACTTCCAATACGTGATAATTCAGTTTTATTTGTAGAGCCTAGTACGGCGACATAGTAGGATGGGGCGCTTATCACTACACCAAAACAACCAATTTGACACACTAGGATGAGGATATTTGATACGGCTTTAAGCCGTATCAGATTTGATAAGCCATATCAATTTTTTTTTTGGCAATCCGCACCTCCTTCAAAACTTGAAATCTCACCCTAGATCTTCAAGCGTTCGGATCGGTTCTTTTTAATTATGCTTAGACCCGTATCAAATGGGAATGCTAATTTATACATTCTGTGTCGTTCTTTTCTTCTTTCTCCCTACCCACTTTTCCATTTTCGGCCGAAACAAAAATAATTCCCAAATCTTCCAATCCCTAAAATTTCAAGCGATCGCTAAGAAACTGACCATCTATATCAATCGCTTCCTTCGACTTCGAGCCGCCCTCCTCTCCTTCGACTTCGTGTCTCGACAGCAACCCTAGCCTCCAAGTTTCAACATCAGCAGAAACCAGCAATCAAGTTTCAATAGTAGCCCTGGCTCCAAGTTTCGATAGAAATGGAGCAACCCTAGCCGCCCTCCTCTCCTTCGGCAGTCAAGTTGAACGTCAACGGCGCTGCGGTAGCGAGCCCTCCTCCTCCAGCCTCCAGGATCCAGTCTCCAGCTTTCAGGTTTCAGTTAATCAGCCCTCCTCCTTCTAGTTTTATAATACTTGTTGATAATAATAATTATTATTATTGTCTATCAGTCCATACACTGTTACGGTTTCTGATTTTCTTTTTTGGTTATTCTGATTAATATTTGTTGCAATACTTGTCCAGAGAATGAGATTTGTTGATGCAGCAATTAGTTTGGGGGTTAAATTCAATATTTAATGTTTTGGCTCTCTTTTTAATGCATTTTTTGTTGAAGTCCTGATCCTATATGTAGATGTGGTCACTTTTTGCCGGCAATGGCCTGAACTGAAATCAACCTCTACAAGGGGACGTCTTTATTCTTTGTATTTCTTGCTCATAGTATATGAATCTATCACTTTAGATAATATCATCATCCCTGACATGTTTATTATAGATACTTTTGTTGCCTTATCTTCTAGTAACATCGTATACCCAAGTCCCAGGATATATGTCACTAGATTTTTCTCTTTTATAAAAGAAAAAAAGCCACAAAGCTCTTCCCTACATACTCCTCTAAGTTAATATATATAGTCGTAACTGGTATTTCATTGTTGAGGCCAAATAAACAATTATCAATGCTTACTATGGCATATACAAAAGGTTAAATAGCATCTTTTAGTGTTATAACACACAGTTGATATTGCACTATTTCAGTATTATAAACAAAAAAGAGAAGCAACTTCCACATGCTTGGCACATTGCAGTTGTGAGTAATACACACACATAATATTGAACATGTATGATTGCTTAATTATCGAAGTTATTATGTCACGGAATAAAATTATGGTACCCACAACTTATTATGGCAATGGGAACAATACTACAGAAACCAAATAGTATGTCTCATTCATAAATAACTTTATATCCAAATCATGATAAATGCAAAGCTTCTACATAACAAAAAACCGAAAACAAACTCATTCCTCTTTTATTAGAAGTTACATTGCACTTGGCATAACAGCTCAAACCTGTATATGTACATAATAAAGCTAAAAGAAGAGTGAATACATAAGCAGCTTACTTTTGACAGTTATAGGCCTTTTTTATTGTTGGGAAATTTTGATTTCTTCCATTTTTTTTGGGGCATAATTTTGGATAGTAATAAAGGTGTACTCTTTACATTTTCCCTTCATTTAGAAGTAGAAAGATCCACCGTTATAGTGTGATTTTTCTTTGTATGAAAAATATGTGGAAATTTTTCAGCCGATATCGAATTAAGATAACTTTAAAAACTGTAAGTGTTTATGAGTTCAAATGAAAATCACAATTATCCTTCTTTGTATGACGTTATTTTGTAGTCATACCTTTTTTGCTTCACAGTATGCTAAGGGTAATTGTTTCATTTTATAGTTGATGATTGTCTAAGCATTACTAAACAGGTCCCGTGGTTTGTTTACTGATACGAGGAAGGATGTGTTAATTGTTTCATTTCACAGTCTGCTAAGGGAAAACTTAATACTGATAGGAAACTGGTAAGTGCCATCATAATGCTACGCTGAATACATTTACTGCTAATACCCAACCCTCTTCCTTTTGGAATGCAGTCTACATTCACTGGGCAAATAAAAGCTTTATACACAGTTATTTTTGGAATATCTGCCACCACATGAACTGAATATGACTGCTCTCTGCAATTTGTAATGCGTACTGTTTTGATCGGCATTTAACATGTTAAGCATGCCTTTTTTCTTGCTGATGGTCTGATACCTTTTTCTGTTCTGTTATATGTCCATACACAGATAATCTTGGAGGAGATTTCCCTGTGTTTGAAAACATTTTTGAATTCTGTCAAATATATGATGGTGGTACAATAGGTAATTTTTTTTATTTGTTGAAATTATACATTGTTTTCTTTTTCCTAATGCAAGTTCCTATAGATGAGGCGAAACGGTTAAACAATCAGCTATGTAATATTGCTATAAATTGGATCGGAGGCTTGCATCATGCAAAAATTGTGAAGCTTCGGGGTTTTGCTATATAAATGGTCTTAGGAATTCTTGAACTTCCCAACTATCATGCCCGAGTTTTGCATATAGATATTGATGTTCACCATGGTGATGGGGTCGAAGAAGCCTTCTGTTTCACAGACAGGTATCAGTTTTATTTAGTACATTGACTTCTATAGTTCCAATTTATAGGCATCATTTATGATTACTTCGTATATCACTTGTCTATAGAAGCGATGTAAACTCATGAAACTCTATTAAATTTCATAGTTATGACTGTTAGTTTTCACAAATATGGAGATAAGTTATGTCCTAGGACTGGTGATGTTAATGTGACATTTCTCTCTCTTCTAATCAGACAAAAGTTGGGTAAACGATCAGGTCTAAGCTTCAATTACCTTGCTGAAAAACTTTCATTTTTAATGGAATAATATTTATATTTCACCTTTATCTTATGACTATTTGAGAAGAACATGTGATCTATAAGCAGTCTATCATGGGATTTTATCAAATTTTAGTGGAATAATATTTACATGTTAAGTTGTTCACACCATCTATAAGCAAACAGGCATCTGTGGATCTGTCTAAAGTGGAAAATATATGTAATAAAAATTCAAAACAGATAAGTATATCATGCCTGACTAGTGAAGATCGTGAATGTGAAATATGTGGTCTTTGTTTCCAACAGTCAGACAACCTAAAATCAAACAAATAATAAATGATTACCTTTTGGGCAGGAGTGACTCCTAAAGGGGTTCTCAAAGTCATGGGAGCAACTGGGTTGACGATCTACCATGTCAAAAGCCACCTACAGGTATTCTTCTTGACATATTGTGTAGTGTGCAGGTAATAAGGTTGAAAATGAAGAACATGGTGATCTGTTTTCAAGCATGGAAAACTCTTCGTAAGTACATAGCAACCTTTTGTTCTTTTTTACCCTTCTTTATATATATTACATTACATATATGTTCTTAAAAATGGAAAGACTACCTATGTATCACAGTTTTTACTCTTCGTAATTTTATGTTGTTTACTGCTTTAATGGTGCAAGAGATAATAGCTACAACCTGTGAGAAAGATAATTTTTACTAACGCATGCTTTAAGCTAGCATCTACTGACAATTTTATCAGTATTTTTATGACTTCAAAGTTGGGAATATTGATATGTTCTGCTTTTTGTAAGGATTTTCAGGATTCATTATTATGGTATATACTATATATATCGCATGGAGTAACGTCGATAAGTAGCCTAGAGATTCTTTTGTAGGTTTAACTATGAGAAAGACAATTGCTGGTTTTCTAAAGTTGTGTAAATGTTGGTTACTGTCCTATTAGTTGGTTCATTTTTTATTCTGCCCAAGCTATATTTTTTGATCTGTATTATTTATTCAGATTAAATCCTATATATCAGTTTTTCGTGTCTGTTGTTATGCTCAATGCATTTTGTGTGAAATGTATGTGCTTATGTTTTAATATATAGTTATATGTACTGTATTTCAGTTTAAATTAATAAAAAAAAAACATTGCTGATTTTTGGAAAAAGATCTTGTAACTTAAAAGTGTTTGATCAGTTGACGGCACGGGCATAAAAGGGATGGCTGAGTAGGTAATCTATTTTCTAATTCCTCCTGTTTGGTCAGTTTACACAATGCTCATCTATGTTTTGATGACTTGCCGATTATTCACCTATGTTTACTCAAACTACCGCTCATGAATGTATATATTTGATTGTTTAATTCAGTCCAATTTGCTTTACCATTTGCAACTGTTGATTTGATCCCAGATGTATTTCCAACAAATTTCCCTGATTTTCCTTTCAGATGCCACTAAAGCTTTTACCATACAACCTTATTTTCTCCACAAATTACTTCAACATTACATTGTTGGCTCTAGTGCATTGTGCATGACTTGACAAAAAGGACATGTGATGTTCACGTTTAAAGTGAATGGAGAATGACAATCGCCTACCAGCGTTGACCATCCCATCGTCATCCGTTAAAATTTGAGGTAAAAACGTAATGAATCTGCAACTCCTGTTAAATAGTGTTAGCTTTCTTTGTTCGTCCAATTATTTGTTTTTTAGGTACATCCACTTAATTTCATATCCATTAATATTTACATATCTTTCTTCTTTCGGTAATCCAAATATATGTACGATATTAAGACCAAATTTAATATGTATATTATATATGTATACATATGGAAAAATAGGAAAATCTTGTAGTTGCCTTATAGCAAGCAATAACTATCATGTAAAAAAAATTGCCATTCTCAATTTGTAGGTCAAATGAATTTCAATAATACTCCTTGAATTTGAAAGAATAGGCTGATAAATGATAACTAGCCAAGCATATTGTATACTCTCGTTGGTCTGAATGTGGTAGTAACTATAGCTTAAGTCTTTTACTAACACCTTGAATTTTATTAGTGAAGTAGTAGGTCAATTCTCAATACTGTGTATCAATCGAGGTAGATATAAATTCTATCATTACGTAAAGTATGGTATGTCTACTTCTGATGAATGTTTAAAATATCAGCCCACGGATTGGTGTCGAAAGTTTATGCAAAACTATATATCTTTACCTTCTTGATGGTTAATTCGTTCTTCAAAAAATAAAAACAGTAACTATTAATTAAATCCAGTCAGTGTGATCTTGAATGATTTTCGGATATCAATCAAACAAGGTTTCCCTTCATTCGATCTTCATTTGTACTTGGAGATAAACGACACATTTTACCCCTATTTTTTAAATGCTCGATATAATTTAGCATACTTTTGTGGTGTGCAAAAAAAATTGACAGTAAAAGATGAAGAGTTGACTCTGCAATAAAACAGATTTGCCAGAAAATAATCAGAAACAACTGAGGTTGCTAAGTCCGCTGCATGTGCTACTCCTATGATGGATGGCCAGCGAAGAGTTGCATATACAAAAATTGAACAACTGGCCATACATTTCGAGAAGCATAAACAGTTATCATTTGAAAAGGTAATGAAATGCTTTAAGTTTATTTGACTTATTATCACTCGCCTTCTTATGCAAATGAAAATAGCAAAGCTTTTATTAGCTATCTTTCATTCTTACAAAATTATATGCTTATCTAACCTTTTACAGTCTCAAAATTATAGTATGTCCATACACGATACATGACATGGCAATTTGAGTTTGTGGTAAGATGACTGTTTTTATTTTATTACATTAATTATACATCTAATACTTCATGTTCAGCTATGTGAGAATGGTTTAAAAGCCAACATTTTGCTATGTTCATCTTCATTTATAGGTGCAAAATGTTGAAACAAGCTATGATTGTATTGTTTGGACGCATGTTTTATTTGGACACACTCAGTTGACAATGTGTTATTGTTTCATCTCTAGATATATTTGCAATTTTCTCAGTTATGCTCATTTTGGGGCTTTGAAGTTTTTCCCAACAATTCCAATAACCCTAAAGCAAAAAATTTATGCAGCAAATTCCTTTTATTTGGTTTAACAAATTTAAACTGCAATCTGTAGTTTTTCCATTGTGTCTTCATGCGTGAATGCCAGACTCAAATTTTCAGACTAGCTCGATATAATCATACCTAATATTTGTTGACAATAGTTTAATGCCTTCAAAATAACATATATACTATCCAGATAGATACTGCGAGATTAATTAGTCTTTACATGACCTATCACCTGCTGGTTTGTGATAGCTAAGTTATATTTGAAAAGCCATTAAGTAATTTTTTTTTTTTTATAAAACCAGGTTTTAAAACATGAAGTTGGGCGAAAAGATATTTTTCTACATGCTTTATTCAACCTGGCCGTATTTCAAGTTTATGTTAGAAACTGCACTTATCGACTTCAAGTCCAGGTATTACCATTTTAAAACTCATCGAAGGTTTTGCATTTTTGTTTTTGTATATCATTGGTTTTAGTTTTCATGCATATGTACCTAGAATGTTTACCATTTCACATCAGTTTATTTGTGAACCATTTTTCTACTGTACATCTTTAATATTGAATGTTTTTGACGCTTTGCCTTCCCATGTTGGGTATTGTTTGTTTTAGTATTGACACTTGATGTAATGGCGCGTTTTGTTAGCTGTCGAATAATTAATTTATTTAATGATTTATATATCGATTTGGGGATATCGATAACTTAAAGTACAACGTTCGAACTTATAATTTATAATTATAATTAAAACGAACCTGAAACGTCGTGGCAGTTCGCAATTTGGCGATTCGAACTTCAACTGAATATACAGAATCCGTTTTAAGCCGAATTTCTGTGAAACAAGAAACGTGTGGAGCTAGTGGAGTATATCTTTCTAGTGGAAGAGAAAAATCGGGATTTCGTCATGAAGATTTTGAAATATGTCCAAATCAAATTTCAGAATAGTCGCTATAGAATCGTTTATCGGCCATAACGGTTATTTCAAAATAACTAGATATCGGGTGTGAATTCAGACAAGGTTCTTTTGGGAAGTAGCGATAATTTAATTTTTAGAATTTTACTGTAATTTTTAATTAATTAAATAAGCAACTTTTTATTTTGAGCATTTTGCACCCTTAATAAACGATTTGGGGTTTCACAATATGAGTTAATCTACCGGTATTATTATATCTTTGGGATCGGGGTACGTTGGTCGTCACAATGGTATGTTCAACTCTGTCTATAGCAGTCCGTACAATCGTGTAAATCTTGTGTAACAAAGTTGGTGCATTTCGGTACGCTAAACTTTATAATCCAAACAAGGATAATCTATTTTGATTTTTTTATGTCAAACGAGCATTCCCTTTTGATGCCACGACATGTGAGTAGTAACCGCGAAGTAAAGGAACCAGCGTATGATCAAAACATGGCCACGTTAGGCTAGTACTGGACAACCACGTATATTCTCATTTGTATATAAAATACTCTTTACATTCTTTAAGACCAAAACACAAAACAAGCCGCCACTTCAGTAAATTCCTCCATTAATTTAATCCCATCAAATACTAAATCGATTCAAGCAAATTTTGGATTCATTTTCATCGCGTGAGAGGGAGCTTCACCGCAGTGTACCTTGTTTAGGGTGCGATCAATTTTCCTTAGGCTCGACATTTGCTCATCTGTGACTTAGGGTTAGGGATTTACTCGGAATTTGGGCATTTGTTTGGTGAATCAGGGATTGGTGTGGGTTCGCGGAGTTGAGTGGCACCTGCGCTCACTTCCGGGTGGGTTGCGGTGATGAAAGTGACGAGGTCACTGGGGGAGGCCGCGAATCACGGAGCAGATCGAGTTCAACTATCTGGGTATGGAGGCGAAGAGTTTTAGACGGGGATCATCATGGTATAGTGGGTTTGTTGATTTGTGGAACGGAGGAGGAGGAAGTAGCGGTCAGAAGGGTGGACGTTTCTTTGATTATTGTATTCGTGGAGCGTCTGGTAATGGGAGAAGAAAGAGGTAGTAGCGGGTTGGTTATTGTCAAAGTTTGAATGGGCCTTAGGTAAATGTTTAAGCCCAATTAGAAAATAAAATCCCTGTTTTATTTTATTTAAAATGTATACGAACTTCGGATGTTGATAACTTTATCATACATGGTTAGAACTGGACGAAACATGATCCGTTGGGATCGTATGGACGGACACTACACGATGGAACTGACTGGAAGTCCATCGGAGCTCGTTACAATTTATGGCGAAATAAATTGTCCGACTGAATCAAATAACACAAACCGTTATTTAACGGCTAACGCGCAAATGTGAGTAAATCTCACAAACTCTAAACAGTTTTATTTTCACGTTGTATTCTTAGAACTGTTAAAATATTGTCTGTTTGACTGTGTGTTGATTGTTTGCTTGAACTGCTAGTCAGTTAGTAGAGATCTTATATATATATATTTACGTATATATATATATATATATATATATATATAAACCGCAAAATAGTTATATGTTGATTCTGTTTATCAGAATATTATACTGGTATTGTTTAACATCTGTGGATGCAGGGAAACAGGTTGGAGGAATCCAACTGGATTCCTCAACAGTTATTTTACGGTGATTTATATATTGTGATGTATAAATGTGATATATAATCTGATGTTGATTATGTGTGTTTGAACGATATTCATCGTGTTATATGGTGTGTTAAATACCATGAGAAATACCAGAATCTGTAAAAGGGATTTTCAAAGTATAATTTAAAAATATCTTATTTATATAAAATCCCTGGATTTTATATATATAAGAAAAAGGATTTTTGATAAACAGAATTTATTTGTGAAATCAAATAAGGGAATTTATTTGTGAAAACAAATATAAAGAAATTATATTTGCTAAACAAATATAAAGGATAATATTTGTAAAGCATTTACAAATAAAAATAAATAGGATATTTAAAAGGAGTTATTTATTTATTAAATAAATAAAAAGATAAAGGAAATATCTATTTGTAAAATAGATAGGATTTAATCAAAGGAAATATCTATTTGTAAAATAGATAGGATTTAATCAAAGGAAATATCTATTTGTAAAATAAATAGGATTAAATCATAGAAGTTAGTTAGTTAAATCCAAAGGAATAAAATTGGTTAAGTTAGTCTAAATGGATGGGTCGAGTTAGTCTAAATGGATGGGTTGAGTTAGTCAAAGTGATTTGGTTGAGTTAATCAAAGTTATTTGGTTGGGTTAATCAAAGTAATTGGTTAAGTTAACCAAAGTAAATTAGTTAAGATAAACTAAGCGGTTAATCGAAGTGAATTTGTTAAGTTAAACTAATTGGTAAATCAAAGTGAATTAGTTGCGTCAAACTAAGTGACTTAGTTAAGTTAAACTAATTTGTAAATCAAAGTGAATTAGTTGCGTCAAACTAAGTGAATTAGTCAAGTTAAACTAATTGGTTAATCGACGTAAATTAGTTGGGTTAATCAAAGTGAATTAGCTGAGTTAAACTAAGTAAATCGGTTAGAGTTAATCAAAGTGAATTAACTAAGTTAAACTAAGTGGATTAGTTCAGTTAATCGAGACAAGTAAATCAAGTTAGGTTAAACCATTTGAGTTAACCAGTTAAAGTTTACCAGTTAAAGATAAACATTTAGAGTTGACCAGTTAAAGTTAACCAGTTAGGTTAAACCATTTGAGTTAACCAGTTAAAGATAAACATTTAGAGTTGACCAGTTAAAGTTGACCAGTTAGAGTTGACCAGTTAAAGTTGACCAGTTAAAGTTGACCAGTTAGAGTTGACCAGTTAGAGTTGATCAGTTAGAGTTACTCAGTTAGAGTTGACCAGTTAGAGTTGACCAGTTAGAGTTATCCAAGTGGAGTTAATCGAGTAGAGTTGCCGAATATCACTTATTCGAAGTAGAGTTATCGAATATAGTGTATTCGAGGGAAGAGTAATCGAATATAGTTTATTCGAGTGGAGAAATCAAATGTTATTCATTTGAGAAGAGTTACCGAATATTAGTTATTCGAAGTTAGTTAATCCAAAGGAGTTATTTGAAGTTAGTAATCCAAAGGAGTTATTCGAAGTTAGTTAATCCAAAGGAGTTAGTCGAAGAGTTAATCGAATATAGTTATTCGAAAGAAAGTGTTAATCGAATATAGTTATTCGAGTAAAGTTAAAAGAGTTAATCGAATATAATTTATTCGAATAGAGTTAGAGAAATTAATCGAATATAGTTCATTCGAATAGTATTGGAGGAGATATCGAATATAGTTTATTCGATAGGATAGAAGTGAATATAATTTATCAATTAAGTTATTCGAATGAGTTATTCGAAGGAGTAAATCAAATTAAGTTAATCGATTAGAGTTGAGTTAATCGATTTGGGTTAATTTAAGTTATCGAGTTGAGATAATCGAGTTAAGAAAATCAAGTTAAGTTAATCGAATAAGTTATTCGATAAGAGTAAATCCATTTAAGTTAAATCGGATGTTAGTTATTCGATAAGAATTGACATATTTAAGAGAATCGAATATTTGTTATTCGATAGGAGTTAATGAAATAGAGCCAACCAAGAAGAGTTATTCAAATATTAGTTATTCGATAGGAGTTAATCGAAATAGAGTTTATCGAATATAAGTTATTAAAAAGAGAGAGTTAATCGAATAGAGATTACTCGAAAGAGAGTTATACGTCGAATTCGATTATATCAAATTCGGGAAAGTACTATTTACCTTCCGGGTTTTAAATCAAGGTATAGTTATAATCAAACGTTTTCATATAAGAAGTGGATTCGTAACCTGAATCCGAGAATTTGCGTAAACAGATGATTGGAAAAAGTGAGTGACGAGCTTCATCTATTTCACAGTAAAGGACGTTGTTTAATTAAGGTCTGAGAGGTAATTATACCCCAACTTGATTGACTTCAGAATTGACAAAGGAATAGTTGTGGTTCGATCTAAAAGGTTGATTAGGAATAAAGTTAAGGAATAAGCGATAAATGGATTAAGCGAAACGATGTTTTATACAACGTTCATTGGAAATCCGTAAATGAGTTTTGGAAACGTTTTCCAAATATAGTCAGATATGTTTTCTAAACATAGAAAATGAAATGTTTTCATGATAAGAATTTAAGAAATAGAGTTAAGCAAATTCAGAAACTGACTGGAGAGGGTAAGTTGAACGGTTTTCTAAGTGACGATCTGATGTTGGTTTCGACCTTCCGGATTGATACTTAGAGAATTGTTCTCATACTAGTTACAGTTAGGGACTGATAGATGCGAAATAATAGTGATGTGAAAATAAGCTATGGAAATGTTTTCCAATGATTAATAACATATATTTTCTAAATATATGAAATAAGGAAATATGAACATATGATGATTGATCGATCGAATTCCCATTTGGAAATAAGATCGTTGTTTGTACACCGACATGTTTTCATTTGATAGTTGAATCACAGACTATCATAGTTTTGACCATTTTTACGTTGTTAATATGGAGAGACCGGTTGGATTATTATCCGAAGAACCACTCGCATAAGCGTTGTGAATCAAGTACGCTGAAGATAATTGAAGACGGAGTGAAGTACAAGGGCTATTGTGAAAAGCCTAGGTAGGATGGATTCACTGAATAGTGCCTTCGGTTTATTCAGTCCCAGAACAACGTATATGGACGAGTGTCTGACAAAGTATTCTTAACGAATCATATATGTTGATCTCTTTAAATGTATTACGTTGGTGGCGGAGAAATTCGTTTCTCTTAGCTTTTATACTCGTGATGCCTTGAGAAATCGATAATGATTTGACGGGTATGATGATGTGGCATTCAAAGTAATTGAAGAAATAATCTGTCAAAGTGATAAACGTGACCTCAAACCTCACAACCGGGAAATAACAGAAGTTGGGCTAGGCAGCATGGCTAGTTGGGCCATACCCAAGCAGGGTGTATTATCACCATCTAGAGAATATTCAATTGTACTTCTTTATAATCTATTTCAATGCTGTCCCTTATCGGGAAGGATGGTTGTTGATCCCAACCATCGGTGATAATATATTTGTTACACTCAAGCTAAATGAGTGAACGGTCATGTGTGGCCGGGTTGCAAGACGTTCTTGTTGAACCCTAGTGTATCTCCTCTAGAGTACACTGATCGGAAGGTGCTCCCATACCTTGTCTGTTGGAAATCCAATCTCCAATAAGCGCTCACGGTTTTATTTGTATACTATGTATGTGGAACGTGAGATGCAAGCGTTCTGCTAGATTGATATCTATTTGTATTTAGACATTATTATAATATCAGAAAGATATCCTTTATTTAACCAAGTGTTGGAGTTTTATTCACACCAGTCCCATGACTGAGCCGGAGTTTATTTTGTTTGTTTTCCCTAAACTCTTGGGTGCCTAAATTTGTACGGGCAGTCAAGTAGTCGGAATTTTACAGATACACTTGGAGAGCTTGGAGCAGGAGACTTCAGGATTATAGCTATTATTTTTCCGCTGTGTTGTTAAGTGTTGTACTTTGAAATGGTATGTATATACGAGTACTGATTTGTATTTCAAAGTTATGTTATATTTTATTCGTTCCGCTGTGAGATTTGTGTTTACTCTGATGATGTAAGTTCTTCTTCTTCTTCTTCTTCTATTCTATTAGTTCTATCTTTTCTTCCTCACCCTCTACTTTCTTTCACTAACGTTCTCGGAATTTCCGACTCTCGAGGAGTCGGAAATTTCCAGCCGTTACACTTGACAGCCAGGTTTTTAGAATTACGGTAATGTAAGCCGTTGAAATATGTAGGTAGTGTCCAGTTTGAGACTTCTGTTTCAAACTGGATCAGTTTGCGACTAAAGCCGCAACCGATCCAGTTTGCGACTTCAGTCGCAAACTGGACTCAGTCTGCGACTGAAGTCGCAAACTGATGTCGCAAACTGGACTCAGTTTGGAGTCCAGTTTGCAACTGAGTCGCAAACTGGACTTAGTTTGCAACTCAGTCGCAAACTGAGTCCAGTTTGCGAGTTGCAAATTGATTCCAGTTTGCAACTCTGTTGCAAACTAGATCAGTGGTGTCTACTTTCTTTTGTTGTGGAGACGGAACTAAACTGATGCTTGTTATTTTAATTTCTTTTCAGGCTTTGGAACAAGCATGAGTTGCATGGGCTCGACAACCGCAGTTTTGTTGTCTTTTTTTTTATAAGCAAGAACTATGAACATTATGCTTTGTATATATTGTGTTATGTGGTTTGTATTAACTGAAGTTATGGTTTATGTATTAATCGAATTATGCTTTGTGTATCTTCTTTATATACTATTATATGGGTGCAATGTATCTTCTTTATTGTGCATATATACATATACATATATATATACATATACATACATATATATACATATACATATACATATATATACATATACATACATATATATATATATATATAGTGTTTCTGTATATATCTAATTCGTTGATAGCATTGTAGAAATGTGGCATTAAACACTGTTTTAAGCCGTATTAGTATAGCAATTTGATACGGTTTTAAGTAGTATCAATCTACTAAATTGATACGGCTTAAAACCGTATCAATCTATGAAGTTGACTGTGCCAACATATTAATTTGATACGGCTTCAAGCCTTATCAAATTATTAATTTGATACGCCTTAAAACCGTATCAAATTCGTAAATTAATACGGTTTAAAACCGTATCAAAATACCAATTTGATACGGTTTTAAACCGTATCAATTTATGAATTTGATACGGTTTTAAGCAGTATCATAGCAACAGAGACGCCATTTTTTGATACGGCTTAAAACCGTATCAAATCCATTTTGATACGGCCTTGAACACTGCCAAATTGGCATTTTTGGTGTAGTGTATGCCGCCTATGATTGATACTTATGATTTGATGTTGTTTTGACACTATACACTTATAGTAATAATAAAAGATGAAATTTAGCGTATCAGGCATGCTTTGACTATTATAAGGTAAAACCCTATCCTCCGGCTTGTGTTGCATTGTGTGATGGGACCTGGGTCTTATAATAGCTTCATTGTTCTTTATTTAGCATTGCGCTGTTTGTTTTATGCACTGGTGTTCTTGGGAGGAAATCTGTTCCGTGTTATACGGCGTAGTCCCTTGATTTACCTAACTTTAAAAATAAAGATTAATAACTGTTTTAGTTCTCACACCAGTCACATGACTGACCTGAAGTTTATTGTTTTAACGTAAACTCTGGGTGCCCTTATTTTCGACAAGGGCAGCTAGTAGTTTCGGTTTTGCAGATTTATATCCACAGGATCCTGGTTTACAGCTGGAACGATATCCGGAAAGCTTTGTATCTGTATATCACATTCAGTTGTGTTTTGTATTATTTTCCGCTGCTATGTAATTTATTGTAATCTCTAATATTTATCGAATGTATTTTATTTGTTAATACTCTGTATATTCTTGTATTCTGATGGAATTGTTGTAATAACATGGAAATGTTCTTCCGTCTGTGTTCTTGTGTTTTGTTCTCGAACTATCCGCACTTTCATTCACGAGGTAGCTACAGGTCTTTACACCTCCCCAACAGCAAAACCCCAGTTTCGCTGTTAGTTTTCGAGCATCAGAAAAAGGCATCACACCCTAAATGAATGGTACCGGATCGAAGCTCAGACTCTGATGATCTCAACAAACCTTGTTTCAAGATTTTAGGAATTTTCTTTGAGTTGTTATGATTTTTTTTTTTTGTAGATGGAAACTTTTTCCTGGAAGATGAAAGCTTGCGACAGATTATTGTGTTGACTAGTGAATGAGAAAATTAGGTTTACAAATAGTTAAGGTGTTTATATAGGATATTTTTAATAATTTAATATTCGATTATTATATTAAATTATAAGCAAATGCTGTTTTTCCGTGTCCTCTAAAATTCCTGCGATCACATACAATACCCAAAAATCACCAAACTGGACATACTGCTAGAGTTTGACATTGCCGACCCAAGAAACTGGTTTCATCGAATTCTGACTTCGTATGCTCACATAGGGTATTTTTAAAGTCAAATTATCGTTTATTTTCACATTAAAATCCCGTACGGCCACATACTGACTTCAAAAATCACGGAAATTGAAATCTAGCAATAATTTAATATTGCAGATCCAACAAAATTAGTTTCGTTGAATTCTGAGGTCAGTTGGTTATTTTTAAAGCTCTAAATAACCCATTTAAATATATAAATATATTTAAAAACATTTAAATTTAATATTTAAAAATAAATATTATCGTATATATTCACAACAGAATATCATACTGCTACACTAGGATTTATAACTCGATATTTCAAATCCAGTGTTCCATCGATATTCGATTTATATTTAAAAATCCATTTTAAAATATAAATAAATCGATATAAATTATAAAGGAACTCCATATCGACTTTTTGAAAATTTGATTTTGACATAAGTCAAAATCTACAAAATGAAATCCCGATTTTTCCCTTCCATTAGAAAAACATACTTCACCAGCTCCTAACGTTTCTTATTTCATAGAAATCCGATTTAAAATGGACCCTGTACATTCAGTTGAAGTTCAAATCGCCAAATTACGAACTAGAGCGCCATTTCGAGCTCGATTTTAATTATATTATAATTATATGTTCAAACTGCCATTCAAATAATATATTCATTATTCTAATTGAATTGTAAACTGAATTAAATTTCACAGATGATCCAATTCACACCATTTTGTGAATTCCACTATTTCTGACTATTTCATAAATTAAATATATTATTATATTATTTATTTTAATTAAATATTCAATATAATTTAATTCTGGTCATTTTAAATAACCAAACCATTATTTAAATAATTAAATAAATTATTTATATACCATAAAAATATGGGTCGTTACAAATATCTTCAATACTAGTCATATTAGTTATTCAGAATGGGATGAAACCCGGTCTTTGCGAATAACCATTGCATCATAAAATCAAGTGATATATAAACATATCAAAAGCCTCACTCCAATTCAGAATATTCTTTTACTCAAATATTCTTTCAAATTGGGAATTACTCCCTTAAATCTTATCAAAGATTTATATCATTTAAACTCTTATTTAAATATTTCCTTGAAAATCATTTCAAATGATTATATAATTTTTTTCATAAAATTAATTCAAACCAAGGTTAATAAGCCTTATCGGGATTATCGAGACTTACAAAAAGGTAATCTCTTATATCGCTATCTCATTCCCATTCTATTCATCCCATGGAGCAAAACTGGTGGTATTTTATATTAAACACCCCTCGTATTTGGTAAATTTAATTACCTATTTTCATTCTAAATCTTTGTTGGATGATTTAATACAACTCAAACTTGAGAAATCATCTTTTCTTTAATTGGGTAAATGTTGTTTAAAACTTCGTTCATGATAAACCCAAAATCAAGCTTCTAATCAATTCCAATTACATTTATTGATTGGAAACTTCACTTTGGAAAATTTCATTAATCTTAATTAAAATATTTATTCCATAAACTTCATTTTCAACTAGGTTTAAGTACAATGTTAACGAAGACACCATTCACGACAAACCCAAAATCCAATTTGATATCTAATTTAAGGCTTTAAATAGAAATTATATCGACTTATATTCAATATCGAATTCTGAAACCAGCAGATACCGTATAGGGAATAACGATATCTATATCTTCCAAATTCCTCAAAACAGTATCCGTATAATTATGAGATCTAATATCGAAATATCCGAAGATTATTTCTATTCAAATCCAATATTCACACATTGGAAAAACTTAACTTGGTTAAGTATTTATTAACTTCAAACAATATTAATCACTATTGTCATAATAGTTAATTTTCACAAAATAACTTTATATTGTCCAAACCTAAATATATTTTGTCCAAATCGCTTTTAAATCATTTATTATGATTTATCATAACTTTTCCTTGTTTTTAACAATTTAAAAATAACTTAATTCATTAAAAAATAATTTCAGGTCATTTACGACACTTGCATTGTTTTTATTCAAATTTATATTGAATTTATCTCAAAATCTAACTGTTGGATTTTAAAACTTCACATATCATTGGAAAGCTCTTTTTATTCTAAACCAAACATTTTTCGTTTTAGGAAGATCCTATGACCGGATCTCCCGGTATGTCAATTTGAAGTTAATGGTCGAAATTCGTGAACGGTCGCTATGCGAATGTCCTATTCAAACCATTTTATTATTTATTATAAAATTCATCGCTTTTGTTTGTATGTATTTTATAAAACGTTATGAATTCGTTCATAAAAGATTTCAATTTCCAATTCAATTTTAAATCAAAACTAAATATTCTATATTATTAAAATATTAAAATAATAATATTTTTAAAATATAATATTTTGAAATCCAAATTTTGCTGACATCCATTAAAAAATTAAAAAAGATCAAGGAAAAATCTGTTCGAGTTAAAAACGTCATTTATATACCTAAATTGAATTGATAATATGAATTTATTATTCAAAATCTAATTTGAATTAAAACAATTCGTTTTTCATCCAAATTTCCTTCAGATCCATTTCAATAGTTGTTTGAAATTATATAAAATCTTTTCAAATCCAAATGATTTAAAAATCCAATTTCTATTTTTCTGTCAAATTTTATTTAAATGAATATAAAATTCATTTGAATTTCCAAAAGAACGAAATTCAATCAATTTCTAACTCTTATATTCTTGGTATAATTTTTTGTTCCAACAATATAAATCCATATATATCAACTACCATCCATCAACCAATAATTATAATATAAGTGGTTCTATCGACAACGCTTATATTCACAATTTAATAATAATAGTAATAATTGTAGACATCATCAATCAACCATGAAACAAACATTGCAATCACAAGTAGTCGATACATATTCAGGTATGATTATAATAACTATAAAAATTAGTTGAGTGAGTGAGTACTCACATTGATCGGTAAACCGTTGAATAACGATAAACGTCGATTGATTAAATCAGATGTTTTATTTCTCTATAAATTGCAACGAGCTCCAAATCTCCAAACAAGTTTCATTGTGGAGTCAGCGTCCATACGGTTCCAACAGATCCTGTTTCGTCACATTCTAATAATGTATGGAAAAGTTGTACGTTTAATAATTAGGTTATATGTTAATAACCTAATTATTTAATAAATACTCTTAATCACATTTTAAAGCTCCTAATCCCTTGCTCATTCCTTCTCCCCCTACAGGTTACGCACGCAAGCCCAATGGACATTCACGAAAACTCCTTCACCCATAACTCCTTCTACACTCAACGAAAACGAACACCGTCACCACCATTGATTATGTCTTCGTGAGCTCCATCTTCCTGCCACCACCTTACACAACTCGCATATCCCAACAAATCGCGTGCTACTTGGTCATTCGTGCTACCTAGGTGAAATCACAACATAAAAATTCAACAACTCCTACAAAAATTTGCGTACATACTCTATTCGACCACCTAAACCCAAATACAACATCAAAAGCTGGAATTGATGACTCCATTTCACGAAATATCTAACCCAATGGTGCGCTGCTATAAAACATGCTACGACAATAAGCGTTGAACGCCACAAAACCTACATAGAAATGAAAAAAAATCCCTTTATAAACCCATATATATATATCTTGGGATCCATGGACTTTTGTTTGATTTGTTTTATTTTCTAAAGCTTCATCCTCTCATGTTTTTAGAGAAGCTAGTGGAGGTTGGAGCATTTTGACTTAAGAAGAAAGTGGACTAGGGTTGGGGAGGTTAAGGGTATCATATAGGGTAGGTATGTACTTTTTTTAATTAGTTTTATTTTATTCCATTGCAACTTGTATTTATGGCATAAAAATTTGTATGATCACATACTATATCCAATTTCGATGAAAATGAATTTACATCTATATTTTGACATTCCGAACCTAACAAAACTTGTTTCTTTGAATTATAAGTCTGTTTACACAAACATTGTATTTTTAGAGTCAAATTATAGATCTTTTACATTTAAATTACGCACGGTCACAAAACGACTCCGATGGGCACGAAATTTGGAATCTTGCAAAAATTTACTATTTCGGATCCAATAATATTGGTTTCATCAAAAAAGGAGCTCATTCGCAAACTTGGTTTTTTTATGGCCTATGGAATATTATTGTAATATTATTAAATTTCAAAACTATTCAAATTAATAATAAACTAACTACTATCATATATATATCCTAATGGGATTATATAAAACTTCTAATTCGATATTTGCTAATTCTGAGTTGAATGGCATTCATATTATATACCAAAACCCTTTTTATATATTTAATAAATCGATAAAATATTAATTAATTCCATAGTGAAAATTTGGTTTGGACATAACTTACAATTTATAACATGAAATCTCGATTTCTCATTTTTGTTAGAAAAATATAGTTCAATAGATTTGAACTTTTCGTATTTTAACGAATTCTGACTTATATTGAATTCTGTACAATTAATTATAATTCAAAACTAAATATTTCGAACTACTACGATGTTACGAGTTCATTTTATAATTAATATAAAAGTATGCATTCAAACTTCATTTTACATAAATTCTAAGTCATTAATTCTCAAAATAAATTGTTTTAAATATTTATTTTCCAATAAATATTTCTTAATAAATTTTTGGTCGTTACAGACTTAGAGTCAGTGCTCCCGAGATATCCCGATGAGTAGTTTTGAAGTAGTTTGTAACAATTGAAAATGTATCGATCATTGTATTCGGTTTGGAAATGTAATCTGTAACAATGTATGAGTCATTATATTTAGTGTATGAATGAAAGTGATGAATGTATGCTCATTGCAAATTGTCATCAGTGTACAAATGAAAGCTATTCTTCTACAAGCAATATTAATAATAATCTCAAAATGAATAACATTATTAAAATCTAATTTATGAATTACATTGACTCCTTTTGCGACCTATCACTCCGCAATTACAGCATCTATTTGATTTGGAGCACGCATTTCATCCATGGTCTCTTTAATTCTTGTTGATCTAGATCTCCCAAGTGCTCTACGCATTGTTGGCGGCAAAACAACATGTACCTGGAACACTCCAATTAATTTTAGTTGGAACAGGACGAAACACTGGTTGTAAGCTGCCAAGTAATCCTGGACCGAATACCAGTCTAAAGCAAACTCATGATTAAATCTGTTAGCACCATTGGCTACATTTAAACAAGCTGCCATAACATGTTCACATGGAAGCTGTTGTAGTAATGGAATGTTGCATGTACGAAAACATGTGTTTTAGTCGATTTTTTCCTTATACTCATTGCCAATATAGTCAACCATTAGACACTCGTTTCTACTAAATCGAACAATCCAGCAACGTCTTTCTGCACTTGCCCTTTTAAATATCTTTACTCCCAATTTGGGGTTAATCGAGCCATCGATGACATACCAAACTCTTGTCATTTGATAATAATAATATATCGACCGAAAGAATGTGCATGCAACTAAAGCTTTGACGGGCAAGTGATCTTGCACCTCTAAGTAAACCATTAAAGCTTTTAAAAGCATTTGTTGTCATGACATGAAATCTTCCACCATCATCCTAACAAATCCCAGTTCTCCTCTTTCTCTTGCAAACAATGCTAAATCCAATGATGAGCTTGAACCATTAGTTGTTTTAATTTCCTCCTAGATCTTTAGATATTCAACCACCTCTGAAGCATATGTTGCTGCATAAAATAAACCCGTTAACCTTTTACCTTTAAACGTAACAGTTTGAAAATTGGTTTTTAAATGCCTTTCGCGGAACCAATGCTTGTGAGGGGATCTCCAATGGTCTCGGTATTCCTTTCATTCTATCAGAAATGAAAGTGATACATCGATTGTTATTATTGAATGAATCTTTGTCAACAAGCAAAAAACCAACCCCAACTATCGCATGATTCAAACTCAACAACCATAAGCCAAAGGGTATAGTTGTTCATTCGCATCTACTCCAGATGTAACTAGTAGGGTACCTTTGTATTTACGGTATAAATGTGCGTTGTCAATGCAAAGCAGAGGTCGACAATGTACAAATCCTTGGATGCAAGATCCAAATGCCCAGAATGCTCTTTCGAATACACCACACTCATCAGTTATTACATGCCCAATACTTCCAAGAATAGTTTTGGACATTTTGTCAAAATACAATCGTATGGTGGAGTACGACTCCACCCAATCCCCATATATACGTTCAATTGCTTTACTTAACGCCCTTTAAGCTTTCATGTAACCAACTTTTATAAATAGTTGGTCCTCTATTAAGACCGACATTGTCCTAGTAGTAATGCTCAAATTCGCTTTAACAAAAGGTAGGATCTTCAAAAAAAAAAAAAAAAAAAAAAAAGTGGACGTTGCTTGCTTGTTATTGGAGTTATGTGTTGGGTTTACACAACTATGTTCAACTGAATATTTTTTAATAATCCACCAACCTATTCGCGATTTTTTAGAATATATGGCATGTATTTTCCACGGGAAGTTGAGATCGATGTTGCAAATAACCGGGTATTTTTAATTATACCAGATAGGGTTAAACGAAACTGTATGTAAAATTGACCATTCACTTAGTTGTTGAAAGAATTTACTTTTACCCTCGAATATCATACCGACTTTGAAACCATTCTGAACACAAGACGATGAGAAATTTTCATTATTTAATTGCAAATTAGCAATAACAGTAACATTTGTGTAGTACACAAATCATCATCTAACGGTAACTGCATGTCTGGATCTGGATCAGCACTATCTACGGAAGCATTGTCTTCACCCCAAAATCTTAATTTGAAGGAACATTATTTACTTTCATTACATTAATCCACGTCGTATCATTCTCGAGAATACTAACAAAAGTCATGTTGTCAGGTGAAGGAATGTAATTTAACTCTCCAATGTCAGGTTCTTCTATTTCCATATCAACATCGGTTTGATTTAGTTCCATGTTCGATTCTGTTTCGGTAGCATGTGTCGGATAACTGCAGTAAGCTAGCGGAAAATTTTGGGTAAACCTTTATATGCAACATAGTTCTATATCAATAAGGACATAACTTATTGTTGGCTCGTGTGATACAATTCAGAGAGCATTGGCACATGTGATACAAATGACAGAGCGTTGGCTGCATGTGACAAGAACGATAACTTGTTGACGGTCCAATGGTATTTTGCATCGGAAAGTAATGCGGAACACAACTTAAAAATACAATTTTTTACTATCAAACACAAAAAATTGGTAATATTTTCAACATGAGAAGTTTGAAGTTTGAGTCACCATTGACTAATATTTGCAATCGTATCCTACGTCAGATATGGATAGACGGGTTTTGGTGCTTGTTGAAAATTCGTAAATGGTTTATACCCAAAAAAATTGTTCTTTCCCATAATATGGTATGTTCATAGGAAGATATGGATGGTTGGCTGCAGGAGCCGCTGAGGAAGGAAAATAATTTTACAGATTTTGACACGGTAAAAAACATTAGTTCAACATCGTTGTTATTTGCAATTTTTGCTTTAGATCCGGAATTGGTTGGCCGATTGCAAATAACTCAATGTCAAACTCCTCCAGTTTAATCATAGTAGCTTTGTAAACAGCCTCTTTTACTTGTACGAAGTTTAACCCTTTTAGAAATTTTGTCGGTTTTTTAGATCCACCATTGTATATTTCACATTTATGTTCATCAATAACCAAATCTCCATCATAATAGCATATAGTAGTAATATAATTAGGAGTCATTCTATGTTGAACAAAAATAAAAAGTACTTAAATTGCTAAATTAAAAAAAAACCATGTGTTTGACAACCTAACACATGCAGAATCTGTTAGTCTACAAGTAGATCTGTAAAAAATGATCTTTGTTTTAATAAACAATAATGTTGGATGTGAAAATATTTTTTTTAGGTTTGGTTTTTTTTGTTTGTTGAAAGATGAAGGAATGAGAAAGAAAAGAAGGGAAGAGGTTGCTGTACAAAGTTACATGGTGCAATCTGGGATTTCTCCCAACTGGCGCAACCTGGGATTGCACCCAGTAATTTTATTTTATTTTTACTAAAATGAACTAGCGCAATCTTGGATTGCGTTAGTGTACACGTGTACCAGTGCAATCCGAGATTGCGATAGTTCATTTTGTTTAACTCAACGTTGAGTTGGTCAGAAGTAAGCTTTAACTATAATATTTTGAAAAAGTGGACTAAACCTAAACATTTAACAAAATGTAAAAAGAAGACCAAATTGAAAAAAAAATCCAAAATTTTGCGCGCTATCAATGCCATGTGGAGCCTTGAAATAGAAGCAATATATGGCATATGTAACACGTATGGCTGTTCGACAAAAGTTAATACTTACAGCCTTAAGTGCGTTTGTTTTTTAATAGGAAGGGGTATAATTGAAAAGGGTCAAGGAAGGGGTATAATTGGTGAAAGGAGTATGTATTTTTTATTTTATGGGGAGTGAGCACACGAAAGAGGAAAATGAGTGCAATGGGGGTGCAAATGAGTGAACGGGGCAGCGAAAGCTACAAACTCGAGCTTTCGTTTGGAAGGGGCAAATTGATGCTCGTGTCGGATGCTTCAGACACTTCCGTCGCGAACACGAACTTAACGTGCGTGTTCCGAAAAACAAATGGTACCTTAGTATATGCCATGTACGGCCTAAATACTTGCCATGTACAACGGTTCTATGAAGGTGAATATGTTAACAGACTTAGGTCCACACGAGATGTATTCAACAAAAAATATTCTATAATAATTAATGTGCTAAATGGAATAGTTCCACGTCAAGTATCTGATATATTTCTGTATATATCCTAGAAAAATATAAATTACCCCACAAATATCACTCACTCTACCTATTTTCATTCACATATCTCCACTGTTATACTAATATCTACTGTTTCTTTTTTAGTGATTTCTAGTATTCTCTCTTATTCAATACACTCACAGCCATCGACCATCATTAGTTTCTAACATCTTTCTTCAGGTTAGATTTTCCAGTACTACTATAGAAGTTTTACCACATGAATATATAACCTCTTTAAATAATCTAATAGTCTTTTTTTTTCTTCTCTTTAAAGTTTGGAGAGCCTTAATATCAAACTTTTGTGTATCATCGTAAGAAGTAGTTTACTCCATAGTTGATGAACTTAGCCAGTAATTCATTTTCTAATTAAATAATGTTTCCATGTGATACAGGTCATAGTTGATATGTTAACTCGAGTCCCTATTGATTTTTCAAGCTAATTATTTATAGCTATATATAATAGATAAACAATAAAAGATTGGACTTCAAACACATTAAAACACATATTACAACAGGATTTACCAAAGTCACTCTCTAATGTTATCAAAAGATGCCACCCAACCAATGGTAGCTACTAGATTTCACTACAACAAAGAATGTGTTTTTCATACAGATTAACCACATATTGGGACTCTAGAGCTATTACTCAGCCATGATATCATATTGCACCGTTAATTGAACAGTACGACATAGATCCCATTGTGTAATGGTGCTCTTTTATCAAAATAATCTTCAAACGTCAACTAAATCTATTGTTCATGGCTTCCACTTTGTATTTATGGATGTTAGGTTGCAAAATGTTATGTTTTCCTTGAGGAGAATATAAGCGCATCTGCTATTTCTTTACATGGATGTAAAGTGGTTTAAAGATTAAATACTAAGTGGCAAAAAGACCATGTATTAAGTGTTGATTACATTTTTGTTTGTAACACTTCCATTTCACAAAAATGGTGAAAACGTATAAATGAAAGGATAAACTTGGAATTTTACTGCCTACATTTGAAATTTTTGGTCAGTTGATTTTTATCTGGCTAGTGGCTTCCATAATCCGAATGTCATTGCTCAAGAATATAGATGACATGTGTTTTGTGTTAGATTTTGAGAACTGAAGTAGAAGGTGCTAACTTGGCTATTGTTGCTCATAAAACTATACATCTTACTTATAACTTCAACAATGCGAGTTTGAAGCCTGGAATAGCATGTTAAAGGTTTATTAAGGACATAGCTAAGATCAGCCATCTATGTTGTATCCGCGGACCAAGCTAAGTGCGTTGGGAAGGTTTTTACGACTTCGGTCATTTTCCCTTGAACAATTTAAAAAAAAAGTTACTTATAACCTGACATGTAACATGTTTTATGTGATTTTTCAACCTGACATTTAACCTGCGTAAATGTAACTATTATTCAAAACTAGAGAATTTGCAAAAACAAAATTTTGGTATTTTTTACACTTTTTTGAATGGTACCATTGAACTGTCACTTATTTTTCAGGTCCTGACATTGCTCTATGATGTTGGATGTCTCATTCTTCATTAATTGAGATCGCCTTCATTTTTTATTGTATTTTATTTTGTGGCCCCCATATGTTGACACTTGATTTGAATTGTAGACCAGTTTAAACTTTTATTTTTTAGTCTATTCAGTCAATTGAGATTTTTAGTAACATATACAACAAACGTAAAAATAATTTAAAAATCAAGTCTCAGATGGTTGAATTGGTAGCTGTTTTGAATAGGGGTTGATAAATGGTTGGTTCGGTTTGAAACAAATCAAAAATATCGAAACCACAATAACACAAACCGATTCAAACCAAACCGATATATTTTTAAAACCAAAACAGATAATATTTGGCTTGTTTGGTTTATTTTAAAATGAAATTGATTTTACATCAATGGGCAGAATATAATATTAAAGCAGTTAATTGAGTCTATAAGATGCAAAAATTTTGAAAAGAAAATTCAACTTTGAAAAGTATTTGTAACACCCCATAATTGCAAAAACAATAAAAGATGATAAACTAAAGAATACTTAATTAAATATTGGGAATTAAGTAATGGATTGCACCATTGTGTTTGTTTCAGAGTTCTGCTTAATATAGACTTCGAGTTTGCGTAAAACGGATATCATATGAAGAAGTCATTAAGATTTGAAGTTTGTATACGCATAAGACATTTATATATAAACAAAACCATATCAGAATTCAAATTCATGCAGCGGAGAGGGGTGGGAAAATTCCCGCTATGGGTGTCGACCCATAGGTCGACCCCATCCAAGGGGTGTCGACACCTGTGTCGACCCTTGGGTCGACACACCAAGGAGGGGTCGACCGTCATACGGATTTTGTAACACCCCGCATTTTCAATATAATTAAAAATAAAATAAAATTTATGAAAATATGCTTATATAGGTAAATAATGGTGATGTATAATGAGAATTAATTAATACATGGAAGAGAAGAAAAATTAATTCGATAATAGTGTGTGTAACGGAGAAGATAGTAAAATAAGGATATTTAATTTAAATATCAGGAATTAAGTAAAATGGACATCACCATTGCGTTCCTCTCAAAATTTTACATGAAATAGAGTCCGAGTTTTCGAAAATCGGAGTACGTATGAAGGAGTTATGACCTCCCGAAGTTTCAGTGAAAAATCAGAAAATAGCCCAGCCCAGAACAGAAAAAAAAATGACCAGGTCGACCATAGTGTCGACCCCCCTTGGGGAGGGCGACCTGGAGCGGGAATTTGGTTCCAGAAGCGGGAAATTCACCCCAGAAGCTGTCCAGGTTCATTTTTGAGCACCTGGATGTGTTTTTGGGCCTGGTACGTTGGTCTAACACCTATATAAACATCCTAGGCTCATTGTAAACTCCACAATAATTCATGGCAAGGCCATGGCTCTCTTCTAACTTGATTTCTTCTTCATCCTCAAGCTATTGATCTAAATAAATCTTAGATCTATTCTTCTCTCTTTTCTCTACAACATCTATTCTTAAAATTAAAAAGAATGAGATCTAGAATTACTACAACCATGAATAAAAAGAAAAGAGGCTTAGATCTAAATTACTGGGCAAAGAGAAGGAATTCAGATCTACAACCTACGCCGCATATGAAATCAAAGATAAATTGAATTGGGCATGAAATCAATCAAAGATGAATCAAAAGAAACAAAAAGGGGGAAATCAGTTCGAAGATTAATCTCGTTCCTATTTTGAAGTTGACAAACACTCTGAGTGGAGTTATAATACACTTTTTGTGTAAAATTATGATTTATCGTTCAAACATTCCTTATGTAAACGCGAAATGAAATTATTATGGAAATTGGATCTGTAATGTTTAATACTGTCATGTGTTCGCTTTTAATTATTATGCCTACGATTATGTCCTCTTTTATTCTCCCTCTTTTATCTTTTTATGACTAGGCTATCACGAGCCTAACTTTATTATGAAATGAATACGACGGAATGATTATTGCGAACTAAAAAGTGGAATGCTTGGTTTTGGGCTATGACATAAACTAGAGGATGTGGTTATAAATTACCAAGGGGGTTGGGCGTAATATAACATTGACAAAACCTGAATGCGTAAACCAAATTTAGAATTATATGCATGAACATGATTTGGGGTTTGGCGTAGAATTGACATCATTGATTTAAGCATGAAATTGACTTATGGATTTGTTAATGGGCACATGTCTCTAGAATAAAACCTGTATTATAACTTGAATTTGGATAAGGACACAAACTTGATATGAATTGACATATGGAATTTGACATAAAGTTTACATCTGGAACTTGAACATGAAATTGACATGAACATGAATTATGAATTTAATGATAGACGTAACCTGTTAATGGGATTACAAGCATTAATATAAATTGGGAGTTTTTAGGTAAAGCTTTGGATTTGGGGAATTGACACTTGACATCTAGATTGAACTTGATACTCGAATTTTGGCACTATTGAAATGCAGTGAACATGAATATGGTTGAGTAATTTGTGTAATGTAAATAGGGACAAAATTATGAAACTTGAAATATGTCATTTAGAATATGCTTATGAACTTGACATCTAAAACGAACACGAACATGGCATAAATTGGTAGTTAACATTTATAAGAACATGCTTGTAAGTTGGGTAATTGGCATAACATGAACTTAATATTTCTGACATGATTATGAACTTGACATATGCCAATTAGAATATACATGAACCAAACATGAAACGTGGCTAACTCGAGGTTATGATGAGTTTGCGATGTAATCCTGCTCGGAACCGCCCGGCCTAACCAGTGATTGCAAACAATAGGTCCTAATGTGAGAAGTTAGTCATATTGCGCTTGAAACCCGAGGTTAGACTGAGTTGTGGTGTAATTCTGCCCGCAACCGCCCGGCATAACCAGTGACCACAACAACAGGTCTAATGTGAGAGGTTGTGGTGCATTAATAATTAATGGCACATGATTCGTAGGGTTAAGTCATGAATTCAATTAGAACACTTAACCAAATTTGTGAATGAATGTTATAAGGAGATGGGGTTAAGTCGACACGAACACATGAACAAAACTTAACCAAAAACGGAAATAGGGAATGTTAACTACCTATTATAAATCGAAGTTGAAATATTCGAAGGGTTAATTAGGGGGTAAACCTGTCCTAGGGACAGAGAAAGATTATGACTTAAGATGTAATGTAAGACCTGACGGGCGGGATAACCTATAATATGGGGTAAGCTAAGCAAGAACTGTGGGAAAACACCCATGCGCTATCACTGAATAAAAGAGAACTTAAGTTATGCTTGAATTCATGGGAAAACCTTAGTCCACAAGATGAATTATAAAGCGAGAATATGTGGTCTGATGTCTAATGTAACCAGAATTGACTAAGTAAAACAATGAGAATGATAACTAAGTAACAAGGCTTAGTTAATAGGAACTAAGCAACAAACCTTAGTTAAGAAAACGGTCGAGAACGGGAACTAAGTTGTAATCCTTAGTTAAGGGGACTAAGTGGTAAACCTTAGTTAACAAGATTAACGAGAAAGGAAACTAAGTGGTAAACCTTAGTTAAGAACAACTAGGTAATAATTCTTAGTCAAGGAAACTGAGCCAGTCAATAAATAGATGAATAACCCGATACGGTAGATCATCGCTTAACAAATACACGAGGAGGCGCGAACGTTTATCTGATTTCGATAAAGTCTCCAGCGGACTGGGTTACGAAGCACGTAGCTTCAGGGAACATGAGGGTACTCTTGGTATCCCTCTGTGAGGTTGCAGATGATCCGCCTGGGCTCACAGAGGTTAATGTCTGCGGTAGGAGAACCAAGAGTATGCCTTGGTTGCAATATAAGGCAACCTAAAGACTAGGATGGACCATCGTGAGGCGGCGATATCTTGTTTAGCTCTGTGATAGCACTCATCATCTTCCTACCATCTTCAGTCAATCGTAGTATGTATACGGAAAGGCAGAGAACTCCCAGCAGACCATATACTTGCTATCTAGTTGTGGGTGAGGCTGGCCAATAGGAAAGTGGGGCATAGGTGGCAGGAGTACAGTTCTCATGCTTGATTTTATTGAATTTCCTTTCCTTAGTTGAGGGAGGGGTCACGTGGGACCATAACCACTGGTAGAAAAACAGACCTTAGCATCTGCATCGGTAGATAACTTAAAGATCCCGACCGAGTTCCGTATTTCTTGATTTAACCCTGTCACAGGACTCGGGCCGCACATATAGTGTACATGTGCACCTAGACATCGGAAACGATTCGCGATACATACGTGGGAAAAGGGCGCTGTTCGACAGGTAGCATAATCCCTAGTAGTCCTAGGTGGCATAAACCCTAATCGAATCTAGAAAACGTTCAATAGGTAGCATAATCCCTAGTGGTCCTAGGTAGCATAAATCCTAGTTGAACACTCGATAGTTCATGATAAGGAAACCTAGCCAGATCAAGGGTGGAAGTCCAAACGATTTCAAGAATGGTGACACTACTTTGAAGTAGTATAGAATTATGTGATAAAGCCCGTACGATATACGGCAAGGGACTGTACGTATACATGGAAAGATTATACGAGTTGGGGGAAAATTACGTATACGATGTATTAGGTTAAGTCTACCAGTAATTGGACGAGAATGACATGGATTTGGCCTTGGGTGATAATATTCTGAATAACCTAATAAACAAGGAATTATAACTGAATGGTATATGTAGGGTTACACAAGAGTTTATTGTAGTCCAGTCACACAGAACTTATGTTCTGACACCCTCCTCACAACATGCGCAGGTTAGGTTCATGACAGAGATAGTATTGCTTGACTACTGGCTTGGCTGTATTATTATTAAGGTAATGCTATTTTGTGTAAATTATATTTTATTCCTTCCGTTGTGAGCTACTTATCAAACTTTGACATGTTTCTTTCTCTCTGTCTTTTCTACAAGATACCAGAGCACCCAACTCGGGGTCCGATGGATTGAATTTTGAAAAATTTGGTCTGTCGAAACCCCGGTTGTTACATTTGGTATCAGAGCTTCGGTTTAGTGATCTTAGGGCGATAATGAGTGAACTGTTTGTATTTTCTAAATTATAAATATATATTATATATAAACCTAAATCCATATAGTAGCCCACTAGACATATAAAGAGTTGGGATATTGGTTTGTACACTAAAGGCATGGACATAGAAATTTTGGAAACCATTAGGTGGTTGGGAAAGTGTACAATATGACTTGGAGCTAGAAAGTATCCCACGGAATGGAAACTGAAATATTAGTATTTCAGAGTAGTGGGTCTAGAAGTAAAACCTTAGAAATTAGAAAAAAAGGTTAAAGTGTGAAAATGGATTAGGAATATATTTAGTCGAGAAAATTGAATTTGTGAAAGTACCTAGGAAAGCCTAGTTGAGTGGAAAACCCGCTTTGAGTCTGACCCAATAATAAACTTTTAAGAACTTGAATTTGTAAAAGAGTTTGTGGTATTTTCTGAGTTTTGATCTTAAAAGTATCTTGATGTCTGAGAAGTGCATATTGGGTTTTAAAATAAAGTGGGGTATATTATGCAAAACAACGATTTCTTGTTTTGAAAGAATTCTCTCATGAAAAGGAGCATATATATATATATATATAGCTCGCTAGTTCTCATATATGAAAATCTTGAAAGGAAAATGTTGTATTTTGTAAAAGGAGCTTTTGAAATCTCTATTCTATTAAATTTTGATTATTATTATAAAAAAAATTGGGTAAACAAATTTCCCGTAGAATGCATAAGCATTGAGACCTATAACTGTTGCTTGAGAAAAAGAAAAGGATAGGTTAGTAATACACAGCATGGACTAGTAGTGACTACTACGTGATGAAGGGCAAGCAATTATATAGACCCTGTTAGGTGGACTCGTGATTGTCAGAGGTAATAAAGTCTTAAGATCCTTGTCCCATAGTTGTAGCTGTGTAGGATACTGTTTGACTAGAAAACGGAAAAGCTTATTTGAAAAGATAAATAAATAATATAAACATGAGAAACTGGACTAAGCCAAATAAGCTAAAGAATAGCCTAACTAAGAAGAAAACAATAAATTCAGTAAAGCAACAAAACAAGACAGGGAAAAGAAAATGAAAATCTCAAGAAAAAGATGAATAAATATGAAATTATTTCAAGATAAAGTCGAAAATACGAGAAAGAAATTTTCTTATGTGGTTGTGCTTGGATAAGAAAATAGGAAATCATAATAGAATAGTTATATAAAAATCCAAGTACAATTAGAAAAGAAAAACGGAGGATATGAATTTTTCCGTTTTATACCTTTTCATAACATAAGAAATCGAATTTGGGATAATTAAACTTTCCTAAATCTCGAATTAAAAGATGGTTGGTAGGGTTTTGGATGCGAAAATTGGATGAACTACGCTCTTATTCTATAAGAGTATGGGAAAATTTGAATGGAAAATGTTTTGATTTTTCAAAAATATTGCATCCATATAGAACTGCAAGTATATTTAGGAAGCTAGCATCATGTTTTGAAAAGTTTTTTTAAGTTTGCATACATATAGGTGGATCCAAATTAGGCATACATGCTTTACTATAATGTACTTCACTTTGCACATGTGCACAATGTTGCAACAATTGGATAAACACTAATTGGATGTTGCAAGGGATTATCTATTTTACTCTTATCGAATTTCGAGGACGAAATTCTTTAAGGTGGGTGAATGAAACACCCCGTATTTTTAATATAATTAAAAATGAAATAAAATTTATGAAAATATGCTTATATAGGTAAATAATGGTGATGTATAATGAGAATTAATTAATACATGGAAGAGAAGAAAAATTAATTCGAGAATAGTGTGTGTAACGGAGAAGATAGTAAAATAAGGATATTAAATTTAAATATAAGGAATTAAGTAATATGGATATCACTATTGCGTTCCTCTCGAAATTTTACATGAAATAGAGTCCGAGTTTTCAAAAATCGAAGTCCGTATGAAGGAGTTATGATCTCCCAAAGTTTCAATGAAAAATCAGAAAACAGCCCAGCCCAGAACAGAAAAAAAAATGACCAGGTCGACCTCCCCTTTTATCAAGGCCATGGCGCAGAATTTTGGTCCAGAAGCAGGAAATTCGCCCCAGAAGCTGTCCAGGTTCATTTTTGAGCACCTGGATGAGTTTTTGGGCTTGGTACATTGGTCTAACACCTATATAAACATCCTAGGCTCATTGTAAACTCCACAACAATTCATGTCAAGGCCATGGCTCTCTTCTAACTTGATTTCTTCTTCCTCCTCAAGCTATTGATCTAAATAAATCTTAGATCTATTCTTCTCTCTTTTCTCTACAACATCTATTCTTAAAATTAAAAAGAATGAGATCTAGAATTACTACAACCATGAATAAAAAGAAAAGAGGCTTAGATCTAAATCACTGCGCAAAGAGAAGGAATTCAGATCTGCAACCTACATCGCATATGAAATCAAAGATAAATTGAATTGGGCATGAAATCAATCAAAGATGAATCAAAAGCAACAAAAAGAGGGAAATTAGTTCGAAGATTAATCTCGTTCCTATTTTGAAGATGACAAACACTGTGAGTGGAGTTATAATACACTTTTTGTGTAAAATTATGATTTATCTTACAAACATTCCCTATGTAAACGCGAAATGAAATTATTGTGGCAATTGGATCTGTAATGTTTAATACTATCATGTGTTCGCTTTTAATTATTATACCTACGATTATGTCCTCTTTTATTCTCCCTCTTTTATCTTTTTATGACTAGGGTATCACGAGCCTAGCTTTATTATGAAATGAATACGATGGAATGATTATTGTGAACTAAAAAGGGGAACGCTTGGTTTTGGGCTATGACATGAACTAGAGGGTGTGGTTATAAATTACAAAGGGGATTGGGCGTAATATAACATTGACAAAACCTGAATGCGTAAACCAAATTTAGAATTATATGCCTGAACATGATTTGGGGTTTGGCGTAGAATTGACATCATTGATTTAAGCATGAAATTGACTTATGGATTTGTTAATGGGCAAATGTCTCTAGAATAAAACCTGTATTATAACTTGAATTTAGATAAGGACGCAAACTTGATATAAATTGACATTTGGAATTTGACATGAATTTTACATCTAGAACTTGAACATGAAATTGACATGAATATGAATTATGAATTTAATGATAGACGTAACCTGTTAATGGGATTAAAGGCATGAATATAAACTGGGTTTTTTTAGGTAAAGCTTGGATTTGGGGAATTGACACTTGACATTTAGATTGAACTTGATACTTGAATTTTGGCACTATTGAAATGCATTGAACATGAATATGGTTGAGTAATTTGTGTAATGTAAATAGGGACAAAATTATGAAACTTGAAATATGACATTTAGAATATGCTTATGAACTTGACATCTAAAACGAACACGAACATGGGCATAAATTGGTAGTTGACATTTATAAGAACATGCTTGTAAGTTGGGTAATTGGCATAACATGAACTTAATATTTCTGACATGATTATGAACTTGACATATGCCAATTAGAATAGACATGAACCAAACATGAAACGTGGCTAACTCGAGGTTAGGATGAGTTTGCGATGTAATCCTGCCCGGAACTGCCCGGCCTAACCAGTGGTTGCAAACAATAGGTCCTAATGTGAGAAGTTAGTCATATTGCGCTTGAAACCCGAGGTTAGACTGAGTTGTGGTGTAATTCTGCCCGCAACCACCCGGCATAACCAGTGACCACAACAACAGGTCTAATGTGAGAGGTTGTGGTGCATTAATAATTAATGGCACATGATTCGTAGGGTTAAGTCATGAATTCAAAGACAACACTTAACCAAATTTGTGAATGAACGTTATAAGGAGATGGGGTTAAGTCGACACGAACATATGAACAAAACTTAACCAAAAACGGAAATAGGGAATGTTAACTACCTATTATAAATCGAAGTTGAAATATTCGAAGGATTAATTAGGAGGTAAACCTGTCCTACGGACAGAGAAAGATTATGACTTAAGATGTATTGTAAGACCTGAAGGGTGGGATAACCTATAATATGGGGTAAGCTAAGCAAGAACTGTGGGAAAACACCCATGCGCTATTACTGAATAAAAGAGAACTTAATTTATGCTTGAATTCATGGGAAAACCTTAGTCAACAAGATGAATTATAAAGCGAGAATATGTGGTCTGATGTCTAAGGTAACGAGAATTGACTAAGTAAAACAACGAGAATGATAGCTAAGTAACTAGGCTTAGTTAATAGGAACTAAGCAGTAAACCTTAGTTAAGAAAACGGTCGAGAACAGGAACTAATTTGTAATCCTTAGTTAAGGGGACTAAGTGGTAAACCTTAGTTAACAAGATTAATGGTAAAGGAAACTATGTGGTAAACCTTAGTTAAGAACAACTAAGTAATAATTCTTAGTCAAGGAAACTGAGCCAGTCCATAAATAGATGAATAACCCGATACGGTAGATCATCGCTTAACAAACACACGAGGAGGAGCGAACATTTATTTGATTTCGAGAAAGGCTCCAGCGGACTGGGTTACGAAGCATGTAGCTTTGGGGAACGTGAGGGTACTCTTGGTATCCCTCTGTGTGGTTGCAGATGATCCGCCTGGGCTCACAGAGGTTAAGGTCTGCGGTAGGAGAACCAAGAGTATGCCTTGGTTGCAATATAAGGCAACCTAAAGACTAGGATGGACCAGCGTGAGACGGCGATATCTTGTTTAGCCCTGTGATAGCACTCGTTGTCTACCTACCATCTTCAGTCAATCGTAGTACGTATATGGAAAGGCAGAGAACTCCCAACAGACCATATACTTGCTATCTAGTTGTGGGTGAGGTTGGCCAATAGGAAAGTGGGGCATAGGTGGCATGAGTACAGTTCCCAGGCTTGATTTTCTTGGATTGCCTTTCCTTAGTTGAGGGAGGGGTCACGTGGGACCATAACCACTGGTAGAAAAACAGACCTTAGCATCTGCAACGGCAGATAACTTAAAGCTCCCGACCGAGTTCCGTATTTCTTGATTTAGCCCTGTCACGGGACTCGGGCCGCACATATAGTGTACATGTGCACCTAGACATCGGAAACGATTCTTGATACATACATGGGAAAAGGGCGCTGTTCGACAGGTAGCATAATCCCTAGTAGTCCTAGGTGGCATAAACCCTAATCGAATATAGAAAACGTTCAATAGGTAGCATAATCCCTAGTGGCCCTAGGTGGCATAAATCCTAGTTGAACACTCGATAGCTCATGATAAGGAAACCTAGCAAGATCAAGGGTGGCAGTCCAAACGATTTCAAGAATGGTGACACTACATTGAAGTAGTATAGAATTACGTGATAAAGCCCTTACGATATACGACAAGGGACTGTTCGTATACATGGAAAGCATTATATGAGTTGGGGAAAAATTACATATACAATGTATTAGGTTAAGTCTACCAGTAATTGGACGAGAATGACATGGGTTTGGCCTTGGGTGCTAATATTGTGAATAACCTAATAAACAAGGAATTATAACTGAACGGTATATGTAGGGTTACACAAGAGTTTATTATAGTCCAGTCACACAGAACTTATATTCTGACCCCCTTCTCACAACATGCGCAGGTTAGGTTCATGACAGAGATAGTATTGCTTGACTACTGGCTTGGCAGTATTATTATTAAGGTAATGCTATTTTGAATAAATTATATTTTATTCCTTCCGCTGTGAGCTACTTTTCGAACTCTGACATGTTTCTTTCTCTCTGTCTTTTTTGCAGGATACCAGAGCACCCAACTCGGGGTCCGATGGATTGAATTTTGAAAAATTTGGTCTGTCGAAACCCGGGTGATACAGATTTGGGCAGATCGCTGCTTTCGAATGTGGACTGATTCCTGCACAAGATTCGTCAGCTGATGTCCCAAAATTCTGGTACAATTTGAGCTGACCAAATAACACAAGTCTAACCTGAATTACACTTGAAACCAGAAAACTAATTGAAAGAAAACATAGGGTGAGAGTAGATAAGATAGAAATTTAGAATAGAAGAAGGAGAAGAACATACAACATCAAAGTAACACGAATCTCACAGTGGAACGAACAACATATAATAGATAACATATCTTTGAAATAAAATCAGTATATGTATACAGTAACATTATCATAGTACAACACTTACAACACAGCGGAAATAACTATAGCTATATAATCCTGAAGCCTCCTGCTCCAAGCTCTCCAGGTATATCTGTAAAATCCTGTTTACTTGACTGCCCGTACAAAATTGGGCACCCAAGAGTTTAGGGAAAACAAAACAAAGCAAAACTTTGGGTCAGTCATGGGACTGTTATGAGTAAACAATTTAAAACAGTTTGATAAAATAAACGATATCTCATAAGACCACGCCGTATAACGGAATGGGTTTTTCCTTATGAGAATCCAAAACATTTGGTTTAACTTTCAAATCATTTTGAAAGGAACGATAAACTTTATATCAAAACTCTTTTAATATTATAATAATGTCTATCAACCACAATATAATAATCATCTTGTAGAACGCTTTCATCTCATGTTCCACATACATAGTATACAATCAAAACCGCGAGCACTTATTGGGTGATGGATTTCCAACAATGACAAGGTATGGAACCACCTTCCGATAGTGTACCTCTAGAGAGGAATACACTTGGTTCAACAAGAACATCTTGCAACCGACCACACATGACCGACCACTCATTTCGCTTGAGTGTATCGAATGCATATCACCAACGGTTGGGATCAGCATCCGTTTCCCGAATGGGACAGCATCGACAATGGATTATAGAATGAAATGAATATATCTAGATAGGTGATAATACACCTTAATTGGTAGCTAACCACTTAGCCATGCTGCATGCCCGATTTTTTTCATTTCCTAGTTGTAAGGCTAGAGGCCACGCTTATCTCTGAAAGATCACACATTTATTCACTTTGAGTGTCACATCGTCATACCCGCCAAATCACAAATTGATTTCCCCAAAAATACCATGGCTATACAGCTAAGAGAAATGAATTCCTCTGCCACCAAACGTACATACATTTGAAGAGATCAACTTGCGCGATCTATTACATATACTCTATCAGACATTCTTCCATACAAGTTGTCCTGGGACTGGACAAACCGAAGGCACTATTCTGTAAACAGGACAGCCCTTGCATAACTCCATCTTCAATTATTTTCATCATATTTGATTTGCAACGCTTATGTCAACACGGAGTAGTTCTTTGGATAATAATCCAACCAGTCTCTCCATATTTACAACGTAAAATGGTCAAAAACTTTGGCAGTCGGTGATTTAACTATCAAATGAAAACACATGTGCAAACAACAAATCTTATTTCCAATTGGAATTTCTATTGATCAATCATCACACATATATATATATATATATATATATATATTCATTTTTCCTTATTTTTTTATATTCAGAAATTATATGTTATGAATATTGGAAAACATTCCCATTGCTTATATACTTATCACTATTCTCCCACATTTATCAGTCTCTGACTATATACTAGTATAAGAGCAATTCCTTAAGTATCAATCCCGAAGGTCGAAACCAACATCAAATAGACACTTAGAAAACCATTCAACTTAACAAATCTCTAGTCGCTTTCTGAATTAGCTTAACTCCATTTCTTAATTCCCTATAAATAAAACATTCCATTTTCTATGTTTAGAAAATATCTCTGATTCTATATTTCGAAAACGTTTCCAAAGCCCGTCTATAAGGATTTCAAACTAACGTTGTATAAAACATCGTTATGACCGCTCAATCCAAAAATCGCTTATTACTTAACTGTATTTATAACTAACTCTCGCCATCGAACCTCAACTATTTCTTAGTTAAGTAAGGAAGTTAATCAAGCTAGGGTATAATTACCTCTCAGACCTTAACTGAACAACGTTCTTAACCTTGCAATAAACAAAGCTCACCACTCCAATTTTTACGGTCATTTGCTTACGTAAATTCTTGGATTCAAATTTTGAATCCACTTGTTTTGTGAAAAACATTTATTATAACGCTAACGTTATAAACTCTACTTCAAAAATATCTAACTTAAATTCTTATTTTGAATAAATAAACAAACCACTAATTATTAATAAATAAACAGATCTTTATTAAACGCTGGAAAGTAAATAATACTTTCCACAATTCGATATAATCGAATTCGACGTATAACTCTCTTTCGAGAAACCTCTATTTGATTAATTCCTTCGAATAACTAATATTCGATTTTCTCTAATTCGAGTAAACTATATTCGATTAACTCGTTTTTGAATAATTCTATTCGATTAACTCCTTTCGAATAAACTATATTCGATTAATTCTTTTCGAATAAACTAATATTCGATAACTCCTTTCTTCGAATAACTAATATTCGTTTAAATCACTTCGAATAAACTATATTCGATTAACTCCTTTCGAATAACTAATATTCGATAATCCCTTTTTGAATAAACTATATTCGATTAATTCTCTTCTTCGAATAACCTTATTTGATAACTCTTTTAATTCTATTTGAATAAACTATATTTGATTACTCTTCTTTCGAATAAACTATATTGAATGACTGTAATCCGACTAACTCTAATTCAATTAACTCTATTTGAATAACTAATATTCGACTAAATCTTGTTTGATTAACTCTATTCAATTAACTCTAACTCAATTAACTCTTATCGATTATTCTAATTCGTTTAACTCTAATCGACTAACTCCTTCTCGATTTATTGAACTTAATCGATTTACTCTAACTCTATTTGATTAACACATTTTGATTAGCTCCATTGATTAACTCTACTTCCATATTCAGTTTTAAATATCGATGTTGAAATCGATTCTTACTTCTCGATATAAATCCTGACTTATATATTTTATTTATCCAATGATAAATATTTTATTTATCCAATGATAAATATTTTATTTTATTTATAAAATATTATTTATAAATTAATCTTCTCAATCTATCGGTTAGAAAAGAATCTATTTAACTCTTTGCTTTAAATCCATATCATGTTATACCCATGTGCGAAGCATGGGTCTAAACTTTCCTGATGTAAAATTCTATTCATTTGCCAAATATTTCCTTATATAACATTCTTTTCATTTTCCAATAAATCCCTTTTATATTTCTATTTATTTCCTAAATAAATATCTCCTTTTATAACTCTATTTATTTTCTCAATAATTCTTTTTCTATAATTCTAATTATTTTATAAATATTTCCTTTTCAATTCTATTTGTAAATGTTTTACAAATATCTCCTTTTCATTCTATTTGTAAATGGTTTACAAATATCTCCTTTTAAATATATTTGTAAATGGTTTACAAATATCTCCTTTTCAGATCATCCTTTGATTTTATAATTATTTTCTTTTATAAAATCCTTCTACTTATAAAATCTATTAATTTTATATAAATAATTCATTTTCAAAATACACTTTGAAAATCCCTTTTTCTACATCCCAGTATTTCTTACGGTTTTTAAAATACCCAAATAACAATGATCGATATAATTCAACGCACGTAATCAACACATATTAAATATCACATCATATATTACAATATATGAAAAACAGTAAAATAAATATTGAGGAATCCAGTTGGATTCCTCCGACCTGTTTCCCTGCATCCACAGATGTTAAACGATATAATAACATCGATTCCATTTCAATATGAAATATTCTGCTAAACAGAATCAATATTTGATTAACGATTTATATATATATATCATTATTTATAATTTCAACCAATACCTAAGCTATTCAACCAAACATTTAACATACATCAATCAACAGATAATTATCAGTTCTAAAATATGTTATAAAAATATAACTGTTTAGAGTTGGTGAGTTTTAGTCACTTTGGACGATCATCGTTAATAACAATAACCATCGCTTGATTCAGACGGACAATTTATTTTGCGATAAATTGTAACGAGCTCTGATGGACTTCCAATCATTTCCATGGTATAGCTGCCGTCCATACGGTCCCAAAGAAACAAACCGTTTGTAAATCTGACCACGTATGAGTGAGATATAGCATTTACAAGATTGTACGTATGTTTAATCAAAATCAAAACAAAACATATTTTTATATATATTGGGCCTTACCCAATTGATTTTCGCTTGGCCCGTTAAAAATCCATCTGCTCCATGAATGAATAGCTCCATCTTCCTTCTCCTCTAAAACCGTAAACTCCAGTAATCATTTTCCACCATTTCAAAAACTTAAAACACCACGCTCACCCTTGTTTCTCCATACATTTCGAAACAAAATTCACTGTACTCTCCCAATCTTCTTCTTGTGCTACATAAGCACCGCCTATACCCTTCCATCGCCAAAACAATGCTCCCATCCATCTCCTTCCACCAAGAAAAAAACTCGCTCCAGGCATATATTTTGAGTGCCATTTCGATGCATATTCCTCTTGCAAACATTGCTCTTCAATCCCATCACCGAAATATACTCACCTTATCCGCTCTCTACTGTAAAACATCTCTCTTTTTGCTTGTACCTGATATGCCATTCCCAGTACCAAACATTAGTGAACTCCAAAGCCAAAACCATATGAAGGAACCCGTCCTGTTCATAAATTTTGAACCCACCCCTCCACACAGTGTGTAATAACCTGGAAAATGTGAACCAATTTAAAATTTTTAAATTAGGTTATTACCAAAGAATTTGAATAGTTGGAATAGCCTATTTCAATAAAATATAGAATTGGGTATAGTGTTGCAGTTTGAAATTTTGTATACAAACTTTGTCTGATTGTACCGGGTGGAAAATATAACGGATTTTAGCGAAACGGAAAATATTTAAATCTGTTTATGAATACCTTTCTAACGAATCTGAAAAATCGAAGTTTCATAACGGAAATCAAAAGTTATGGCCAAATGAATTTTCAGAAAGGTCGCTATATAGCATATATAGCCCTTGAAAATTAATATTTTGCATACGACCTCGGAATTCGACGAAACCACTTTTGTTGGGTCCAGGATGTCAAATTATTGCTAAGTTTCAAATTTCATAATTTTTGAATCTAGTATGTGAGCGGGGCAAAAGAAAATGTGATTGGTTAATTTCTGTTAAAATGGGTCGACCTAAAAATGGCCGTTTTTCAAACGAGCTCAGAATTCGACGAAACTGGTTTTGTTAGGACCGTATCGTCAAAACAAAGCTAGATTTATTTTTCTGGAATTTTTCGATTCAGTTTGTGGCCCTGGCAAATTGAAATGTACGTTTAAATTAAATATCGAATGTTTTATATTTTAATTTGAAAAATAACTCACTGTAACAGTCGAAATGGCCAACGAAACATATCCCATTGTGTCCGGAATGGGGGTATTTAGCTAGGGGTGACAGTCGTTGAGTTTAAAAAGGAGTTCGTTTGAGAAAACACTATTTAAAATTTACTATATAGCTTGGACCAATAGGATTTTTTCTTTTAAAAAAAAAATAGAAAACGCGGAAAACCCTAGCCGCCAGCGATTTGGACGACGCACGAAGCACGAGACTTCCCACCGATTTTGCCGCCGCCTCAGTCGATTTCGCCGCCTCCGCCAGTTGAAGCTTCTGACCGCCTTCGCCTCCTCTATCAATCCAACCAAGCCACGCTTCCATCCATCAACTATAGGCGTCGGATTTCGACCAGGAAGTCGCGCCCTTTAGAGCGCTGCCGCGATCCACAGGAGCCACCGAATCCATCGCCACCACCGCCGATCTGAAGGTGGTTCGTAGCTCTCTGACGCCGTGTGGTCTGATCGAAGCAACGAGGTACGGTTTGGATTAAAAATCGAGACCTAGTTTTGAAGCTTTGAAAACTTTTCTGATGTAAATTTCTGAAATGAAAATAACACTTTTAAGTGTTGCAAAACTTTGAAAAATAATATCTTTTTCGTTCTTTAACGAAATTCGATGAAACAGGAGACACCGTGACCGCAAGGAGGCTCTCTACATTCTAGAAGAAGCCGCGGATTTTTCTGATCTTCCTACGATTTTTAGCACTGCAATAACCACTGTGAGGAATCTAAACTATTTGTGTGAATGAAATCGTGTTGTATAAATTATATAAGCGAAGTGTAAATTATATACGCATTGTATACCTCATATACATGTGTTGTATAAGTTATATTAGCGAAGTATAAATTATACAAGCGTTGAATGAAACATATATGCTTTGAATTGTGAAGAAATGCAAGTGAATTTTTATATATATATATATATATATATACACACACACACACACACACACTCCCCTCGTCCACAGACCATGGACGATATTTATTGCTTATGATTGACGTGATTTTATTTGGTATGACGAATGGTTGGAAATAATTGTTTGTGGTTGATATTATGGTTGAAAAATACCTTTGTGGTTGAAAAATACCTTTGTGGTTGAAAAATACCTTTGTGGTTGAAACAAAATAGAAAAGGATTGTGGAATTGAAAATAAAACATGCCGCCTGCGTGCGAACTAGATGCATGATCCCCATTGTCAAAAACCGCGAGGTTTTAAGGTAGAGCGAGGAGCCGTACTAGGGACGGTCCCGGTTTTAACTACCCTGCCGTTATGCTGCCGAAATTTTATGAAATATTTATGTGTTAGAATAATTTTCATTCATTGAAATAAACTACATATGCTATAGCGAATATTCATGTGTTGAGTTGCAATTCATTCGTTGAGTTGAAATTCATGTGTTGAATATTATTTGAATTTAAACAAATAGCTTTAGCGATAAAAATCACATTTTTATATATATACAAACTATAGCGAATATTCATGTGTTGAGTTGCAATTCATTCGTTGAGTTGAAATTCATGTGTTGAATATTATTTGAATTTAAACAAATAGCTTTAGCGATAAAAATCACATTTTTATATATATACAAACTATAGAGAATATTCATGTGTTGAGTTGCAATTCATTTGTTGAGTTGAAATTCATGTGTTGAATATTATTTGAATTTAAACAAATAGCTTTAGCGATAAAAATCACATTTTTATATATATACAAACTATAGCGAATATTCATGTGTTGAGTTGCAATTCGTTCGTCGAGTTGAAATTCATGTGTTGAATGTTATCGCATTTTAAAATAAAATGAATAGACAATAAAAACTACACCTTTATTGTGAATATGAAGTGTTAAAAACATTCACGTGTTGAATAAATATTTTTGATGATAAAAATATTTCTTTTGTCATGTATACGCTTAGATAAAAATATAAACGTGTTGAAATAAATAATAGATTGCTAGAAGTATTATTATTAGCTTTGTTCTGCATATATATACATGTGTTGAACAGGAAAAATGGATTAGCTGTAGAGTAAAGAAATTATTTGCGTGCCCAACAAATAGGTAAACCTTGATGAGTTGGCCGCGCAATTTTATTTATATATAACCTCCTGTGAATGCCATTGGATGCGGAGTGTTGGTTATTCTATGTGAAATAATAAACATCACCATAGGATAGTAACAATTAATTTTGAACTGCACTACATGGCATACTTCTTGACGATAGGCATACTTCATCATATTCCACATAAGCAACTGGAGCTTGTGTGACGAGGTGGAAGATTTACCATACAAGAAAGAGGCTTGTATGGCGATGACTATATACTACAGGTTGAACTGATGACTGATATGGACTATATAAATTATAACGATAAATTGCCAGATTAATAAAAACCCCACACGGGTCTGGAGTTGACAATAATCACGTCGCTCTAGTTATTAGATACGGCACAAGGACTATTTATTTCCACACGGAAACGGGGTGACGAGAATTTATTCTGCAGAGTGATTATCAGTACATGCTTCCCCGTAAACACCAAAATATATCACTATAAATATGTGAATGCTTTTTAGGATTTATTGGGTACCTAATACGGCCCAATTGTAATGACCCGAAAATCCGGTCCAATTTGAGCTGACTAAATAACACAAGTCCAACCCCAAATTGCACTGAAAATTCAAGAAATTAATAGAAAGAAGATAGAGGGTGAGGAAAGATAAGATAGAACTTATAGAATAGAAGAAGAAGAAGAAAATCATCATCAGAGTAAAACACGAATCTCACAGCGGAACGAATAAAATATAACATAACTTTTGAAATACAAACAGTATGTATACAATAGCACTTATCAGAGTACAAAACTTACAACAACAGCGGAAATAATAATAGCTATAGAATCCTGAAGCCTCCTGCTACAAGCTCTCCAAGTGTATCTGAAAAATCCCGACTACTTGACTGCCCGTACAAATTAGGCACCCAAGAGTTTAGGGAAAACAAACAAATAAACTCCGGGTCAGTCATGGGACTGGTATGAGTAAAACAGTTTAAGCAATTCAAACAAGTGAACGATATCTCATAAGACCACGCCGTATAACGGAACGGGTTTTTCCTTATGAGAATCCAAAATATCTTTATATCAAAAACCTTTTGATATTATAATAATGTCTATCAACCACAATATAATAATCATCTAGCAGAAACGCTTTCATCTCGCGTTCTACATATATAGTATACAATCAAAACCGCAAGCACATATTGGGTAATGGATTTCCAACTATGACAAGGTATGGAACCACCTTCCGATCAGTGTACTCTAGGAACGATACACTGGAGTTCAACAAGAACATCTTGTAACTCAGCCACACATGACCGACCACTCATTTCGCTTGAGTGTATCGAATGTACATCACCAACGGTTGGGATCAGCAACCGTTCCCGTATATATATATGGGACAACATTGGTAGATTTAAGAAGCAAATGAATATTCTCCAGATAGGTGATTATACACCCTACTTCGGTGCGACCGACTTAGCAATGCTGCCTGCCCGATTTTTGTCATTTACTGGACGTGTAGCTAGAAGCTACGCTTATCTATCTTTCCTTGATAGCACAATTAATTTGAATGCCACATTATCAGATCCGTTGATCATTAGTTGGATCTGCACAAATAGATTCTGGATATTATGCGAAGGGAATAAATCCGTTGGCCACCATATATATTTGTACAGTCCAACCCATTCGATCATTGAAAATACTTTGTCAGACATTCGTCCATATACGTTCGTTCTGGGATTAAACGAAACCGAAGGCACTATTCTGTAAACAGGACAGCCCTTGCATAACACCGTCTTCAATTATCTTCATCGTATTTGATCACAACGCTTATGTCAATACGGAGTGGTTCTTTGGATAATAATCCAACCCGTCTCTCCATATTAACAACGTAAAATGGTCAAAACTTGATAGTCTGTGATTTAACTATCAAATGAAAACATGTCGGTGTACAAACAACGATCTTAATTCCAAATGGAATTATCGATCCAATCATCAATCATATATATATATATATATATTCATATTTCTTTATTTTCTAAAATTAGAAAATATACGTTTTCAACATTGGAAAACATCTCCAATCCTCATTTACGCATCACTACCATTTCACAACTATTAGTCCCTAACTGTAAACTAGTAAGAGAACAATTCTCTAAGTATAAACCCCGAAGGCCGAAACCAACATCAGATCAACACTCAGAAAACCATTCGACTTAACTAATCTCTAGTCAGTTTTTAATCTTGTTTTAACTTTATTTCTTTAACTCTATTCGATTAACTTTAACTGATTTACTCTAACTGATTAACTCAAATTCGAATAACCTATATTCGATTTACCTCTTTAAATAACGTTTATCCATTTATAAAGATTTACTTTTAGTAACGGTTCTTCACTTTAAAAATGTCCTTTTTATAACGTTTCTCCACTAATAAAGATTCCCTTTTTAACAGCGTTTAATCACTTATAATGTTTCCTTTTTGACAGCGTTTAAATCACTTATAGTGATTTCCTATAACAGCGTTTAAATCACTTATAGTGATTTCCTATAACAGCGTTTAAATCACTTGTAATGATTTCCTTTTTAATCCTATTTATTTTCCAAATAAATATTCCTTTATCACTTCACTTCTATTCATTAGATCCTCATTATAAATTGATAAGTGAATAAACTTCTCAGTGTTAATCCCGAAGGCCGAAACCAACATCAGATCAACACGTTGAAATTTACTCAACTCAATCAACGTATAACCAGTTCCAATTACTCAAAAACCATATCCTATTCTCTTCAACATTTTTAAATCGATTCTATTTGTTTTCAAATAAATATTCCTTTTATAAAATCCTTTGATTTTATAAAATATTTCATTTTCAATATACGTTTTGAAAATTCCCTCTTTACTTTCCAGTATTCATTTTGGTATTTAAAATACCGTATAACCATGATTAAAATCATCCACACATATAAAATCAATAACCGATTTTATATCACAGCATATATCACAATATATGATAAATAGTAAAAATAAATGTTGAGGAATCCAGTCGGATTCCTCCAACCTGTATCCCTGCATCACAGATGTTACACAGTATAATATACATCAATTTCATTCTAATATGAAATGTACTGACCAACAGACTGAATATTTGATTGACAGTTTTCTATATATATCTATATCTATGTTTTCAATCAAATCTATTTAACAGTCCAAATTATCGATACAACAATCAATCAACAGTTATCAAAAATAAAGTACAGAGTTAGTGAGTTTTACTCACATTGTCCGTAATCGCTAACCAACGATTTACGGTCGATGGTACTGATCATACTATTCATTCCGCTATAAATTCAGTCGAGCTCTAACCCATTTCCAGTCGTCTGTTCCAGTAAAAATAACGCATCTGATTCCCGATCTTCCCAGAAAAGCCTCGATCCCATTGAAATAAGATATTAGTCCTTGTAAAGAAATTCTTTTCATATATATATAATTGGGCTTAGTTCATCCCATTCCCCTTCCTTTTTAAATCCTCACGTGACCACTGCATGTACCTTCTTTGCCGTGACCTTCTGATTGATGACCGGCTTCCCATTTGTTTATCCCTTTTTTTCTTCTTTCTCTTCTTATTTTTTTGTCTGGGCTTAGCAAAATACACTGGCCCGTATTCATGCAAACTCACGTAAGCCACTTAAATACATGGCAGTGCTCACGCATTGCACTTCTCTCCTCATTGAAATATAAAATACCACTTCCTTTCACAGTCACCATACTTTGAAACCCAACAGCCTACTCACGTTGAAGACCCCCTCAACAGACCATTAAAACAATCACTCGGCCTTTCGTTCACCTCTTCTATTTCCGCATCTCCTTAGACACAGTATTTCGCTCCTGTTCAAGCACCATTTTCGTGCTTTTCAGATCCAACTCCCCCTTTCTTCTTTGATTTCACACACAAACCATCTCCTACATTTGCTAACTCCCTATGCTCCCCTTTGTCCTTTTCTATTTTCCTATTTATTTTAACAGTAGAGTGTACGTGTGCCCAACATTACTTCCCTCACCAACACTCACACTACATGTATGGTTTGCACCAAACCAGAAAAAGAAACCCACGTAACCCATTTTATAAACAACAATACCAGTACAAATTTTACTACCTCAAGCCTCCTCATAGCCGTGGACTTCCAGCTCCTCCTATCCCATCTCTTCTGACGAAAGCTTCAAGCACAAACCGACCATACTGGTAAACTCCCTCAACTGTTTTCAACGCAACACCCTGCTTCCACTATTCGAATTCGAAGTACACAGAACCACTCCTCCATCAAACAACTCATAATGGTGCAACACTGGTCGAGACCGACCCCACTGCGTTGCTACAGTACCTCCGTCGGAGCTCAGGCCGATGCCTCTCACCCAGGACGACCCCTCGAATTCCACTCCATAGCTTCTTCCTCGCCAAAACTCGAAGCACAATCAGCCCCTAAAACACTTCGAAATGGCTGCGAACAGAGCTGGAAAACTGGCGATCCACCACACCGATCCGTGAGTTGAAATCACCGGTCAACATCTCTCCCTAGCACGCATAGGTTTCATTCTGGAGAGTTGATGTAATTCGGGTTTGATTGGTGAAAGGGATTTGAGAACGTTCGTTATTTATTTTCGGAGGCGGCTGATCTTTTAGTTTTTCATTTGCTTTCTGGGTCTTAAGGAAATTATTTAGGGGAGTATTTATAGGCAAATAGGTTTTAGATATTTGTTTGATGGCTGAGGGACTTCCACGTTTTTGTATCGTGTTTGTGCGTTTATAGCTAGACCAGTTCGTCTCTTGGTCATGAAGTAATAGCGAGATACTTTAGCTGTTTGGATGGTGACCACTCATCTAGAATATATATTAGTTTACACTTAGCGCCAAAGCCAAGTTTTGCAGAACACGCGACTTTTGCATTGAGTGAAAGGGTAGAGTACAGGGTAGTAGAGGCATCTACTAGATAGGACGGTGACAACATTTTAAAAGACAATTCATTGAGATATATTTACAACTAAACTTAGTTGTTAAGTAAAAGTATGCACACGATACTTTATCTTCATCACGTACTCAAATACATGCAGTTATTGTAACTTTTCATGTGTAGAAATGTGTTGGCAATACTACTTGTTACATTTATTCTTCGTAAATAGTTAAATGTCGTTTGCATATTGTTTTATGTACCGATTTCGTAGGCTCCGCCCACTTACGGACTGCTATCGACAAATATAAATACATCATTGTACCGAACAATGTGCCACGGTCCCAAAAATATAATAATACCGGTAGTTTAACTCATTTTGTGGAACCCCAAAATGTGGATTACATGGTGCAAAATACTCCAAATAAAAAGTTGCTTATTAAGTTAATTAAAAATTACAGATAAATTCTAAAAATTAAATTATCGTTATGTCCCAAAAGAACCTTGTCTAAATTCAAAACCTATCTCTAGTTATATCGAATAACCCGTTACGGTCGATAAACGATTCTATAGCGACTATTTTAAAATTTGATTTGGACATATCTCAAAATCTATACAACGAAATCCTGATTTTTCTCTTCCTCTAGAAAGATATACTCCACCAGCTCCACACGTTTCTTGTTTCACAGAAATCCGATTTAAAACGGCCTCTGTACATTCAGTTGAAGTTCAAATCGCCAAATAACGAACTGCAGCGCCATTTCGAGCTTGATTTTAATTATAATATAATTATACGTTCTAACGTCGTCGATTAAATAATATATTCGTTATTTAAATAATTAAATAAGTTAATTATTACACCATCAAATGTCCGGGTCATTACATTCTTCCCCACTTAAAATAATTTCGTCCTCGAAATTGCTAAGGTAGTGGACGACCCTATCTACTGGGTAAATATTTATCGGTTTACCCCTTAACTTCAGTTTCAACCGAACCAATTAATATCGACTAAAATATTAATTTATTCCGATTAACTGAAATTTTCCAAAATTATGAAAGTTTTCTAATGCCTAAATTTTTCAGAAAATTTCGCCATAACCTCCTTTGTACAGCCCTATCGGTAAAACTCCTACTCGCCTCTCTAGGCCTTCTCCAACCCAAAAGAAAATCAAACAGCCAAACGGCTCGCCAAATCGGCTCATAAAATCCAAACTCATATATAAATATAAACTTGTACCTTTTTGTTGGGCATATCAACTCTATCACTTCCATATGCTATAATCTCAGCATATACCAATGTTATCCCAATCAAACTCCAATCAGTTCATTCTCAAAACCAAATACTTTGCTTATACAAGCCAAATTTCATTCCATATTATTCACTAATCAATTCCAGTTTCATTTAACTTAGTCCCAGTTAAATTCTAATTTATTATTCACTTTCACTATTTTAATCCATTTAACTTCATACGTTAAATTTAAATTTCAAATTTCAAATTCCTGGGTTCATTTCAAATTAATTTGAAATCATAATACCAATTCAAACATTTGAATTTCTAAACTACTTGTTTTCTCAAAACAATTCAAAAACAAAATCCTTGGTAGTAATCCGTCACTTAGAAACTCGAAAATCACACTGATGATGTGCACACCATCATCAGAATTATTTCCCAGCGATCGAAGTGAGTTCAATACTATATTTATCTTTCATATTTGAAAACAATTTCAAACTCTCCCAGGAACTTAAAATTTTCTTATTATAATTCCAAATTTGATTTAAATTCAGATTTACTTCATCTTATTTGACATACTTTACTTATATGAATTCTGATTGGTTATTTATAACCATTTCACTTTTTTATAATTTCTATTCAATTATAATATCAACCAACACATCCAATATACTATAATGATTCAATTCTTAACCATTCTTTTATATCAAAATATAATTCGGGTAAAATTACTTCATTCACCCTCTTTCTAAACATACCGTGTCGACCCATCGTATTTGAGTGTTTAGAAACCCCTATCGATATTGTGGTGCCCCACTATCGACCAGAATTCATAAGCCACTCAACCAATAAATCTCCACAATATAAAACAAATTTTTATATTAAATAACAAATACGTTCACTCGTATATATACACTCAATCTCAGTCTAGGATATTACTAATCCCATCTCTACTGAGTTACGCCACAGAGCCAAGGTAATTCACTAAACTTAAGCTCTTATACCAACTGTAATGACCCGAAAATCCGGTACAATTTGAGCTGACTAAATAACACAAGTCCAACCCCAAATTGCACTGAAAATTCAAGAAATTAACAGAAAGAAGATAGAGGGTGAGGAAAGTTAAGATAGAACTTATAGAATAGAAGAAGAAGAAGAAAATCATCATCAGAGTAAAACACGAATCTCACAGCAGAACGAATAAAATATAACATAACTTTTGAAATACAAACAGTATGTATACAATATCACTTATCAGAGTACAACACTTACAACAACAATGGAAATAATAATGGTTATAGAATCCTGAAGCCTCCTGCTCCAAGCTCTCCAAGTGTATCTGAAAAATCCCGACTACTTGACTGCCCGTACAAATTAGGCACCCAAGAGTTTAGAGAAAACAAACAAATAAACTCCGGATCAGTCATGGGACTGGTATGAGTAAAACAGTTTAAGCAATTCAAACAAGTGAACGATATCTCATAAGACCACGCCGTATAACGGAACGGGTTTTTCCTTATGAGAATCCAAAATATCTTTATATCAAAAACCTTTTAATATTATAATAATGTCTATCAACCACAATATAATAATCATCTAGCAGAAACGCTTTCATCTCACGTTCTACATATATAGCATACAATCAAAACCGCAAGCACGTATTGGGTAATGGATTTCCAACTATGACAAGGTATGGAACCACCTTCCGATCAGTGTACTCTAGGAACGATACACTGGAGTTCAACAAGAAAATCTTGTAACTCAGCCACACATGACCGACCACTCATTTCGCTTGAGTGTATCGAATGTACATCACCAGCGGTTGGGATCAGCAACCGTTCCCGTATATATATATATATATATATATATATATATATATATGGGACAGCATTGGTAGATTTAAGAAGCAAATGAATATTCTCTAGATAGGTGATTATACACCCTACTTCGGTGCGACCGACTTAGCCATGCTGCCTGCCCGATTTTTGTCATTTACCGGATGTGAGGCTAGAAGCTACGCTTATCTATCTTTCCTTGATAGCACAATTAATTTGAATGCCACATTATCAGATCCGTTGATCATTAGTTGGATCTTCACAAATAGATTCTGGATATTATGCGAAGGGAATAAATCCGTTGGCCACCATATATATTTGTACAGTCCAACCCATTCGATCATTGGAAATACTTTGTCAGACATTCGTCCATATACGTTCGTTCTGGGATTAAACGAAACCGAAGGCACTATTCTGTAAACAGGACAGCCCTTGCATAACACCGTCTTCAATTATCTTCATCGTATTTGATCACAATGCTTATGTCAATACGGAGTGGTTCTTTGGATAATAATCCAACCCGTCTCTCCATATTAACAACGTAAAATGGTCAAAACTTAATAGTCTGTGATTTAACTATCAAATGAAAACATGTCGGTGTACAAACAACGATCTTAATTCCAAATGGAATTATCGATCCAATCATCAATCATATATATATATATATATATATATATATATTCATATTTCTTTATTTTCTAAAATTAGAAAATTTACGTTTTCAACATTGGAAAACATCTCCAATCCTCATTTACGCATCACTACCATTTCACAACTATTAGTCCCTAACTGTAAACTAGTAAGAGAACAATTCTCTAAGTATAAACCCCGAAGGCCGAAACCAACATCAGATCAACACTCAGAAAACCATTCGACTTAACTAATCTCTAGTCAGTTTTTAATCTTGTTTTAACTTTATTTCTTTAACTCTATTCGATTAACTTTAACTGATTTACTCTAACTGATTAACTCAAATTCGAATAACCTATATTCGGTTTACCTCTTTAAATAACGTTTATCCATTTATAAAGATTTACTTTTAGTAACGGTTCTTCACTTTAAAAATGTCCTTTTTATAACGTTTCTCCACTAATAAAGATTCCCTTTTTAACAGCGTTTAATCACTTATAATGTTTCCTTTTTAACAGCGTTTAAATCACTTATAGTGATTTCCTATAACAGCGTTTAAATCACTTGTAATGATTTCCTTTTTAATCCTATTTATTTTCCAAATAAATATTCCTTTATCACTTCACTTCTATTCATTAGATCCTCATTATAAATTGATAAGTGAATAAACTTCTCAGTGTTAATCCCGAAGGCCGAAACCAACATCAGATCAACACGTTGAAATTTACTCAACTCAATCAACGTATAACCAGTTCCAATTACTCAAAAACCATATCCTATTCTCTTCAACATTTTTAAATCGATTCTATTTGTTTTCAAATAAATATTCCTTTTATAAAATCCTTTGATTTTAAAAAATATTTCATTTTCAATATACGTTTTGAAAATTCCCTCTTTACTTTCCAGTATTCATTTTGGTATTTAAAATACCGTATAACCATGATTAAAATCATCCACACATATAAAATCAATAACCGATTTTATATCACAGCATATATCACAATATATGATAAACAGTAAAAATAAATGTTGAGGAATCCAGTCGGATTCCTCCATCCTGTATCCCTGCATCACAGATGTTACACAGTATAATATACATCAATTTCATTCTAATATGAAATGTACTGACCAACAGACTGAATATTTGATTGACAGTTTTCTATATATATATCTATTTCTATGTTTTCAATCAAATCTATTTAACAGTCCAAATTATCGATACAACAATCAATCAACAGTTATCAAAAATAAAGTACAGAGTTAGTGAGTTTTACTCACATTGTCCGTAATCGTTAACCAACGATTTACGGTCGATGGTACTGATCATACGATTCATTCCGCTATAAATTCAGTCGAGCTCTAACCCATTTCCACTCGTCTATTCCAGTAAAAATAACGCATCTGATTCCCGATCTTCCCAGAAAAGCCTCGATCCCATTGAAATAAGGTATTAGTCCTTGCAAAGAAATTCTTTTCATATATATATAATTGGGCTTAGTTCAGCCCATTCCCCTTCCTTTTTAAATCCTCACGTGACCACTGCATGTACCTTCTTTGCCGTGACCTTCTGATTGAAGACCGGCTTCCCATTTGTTTATCCCTTTTTTTCTTCTTTCTCTTCTTATTTTTTTTATCTGGGCTTAGCAAAATACACTGGCCCGTATTCATGCAAACTCACGTAAGCCACTTAAATACATGGCAGTGCTCACGCATTGCACTTCTCTCCTCATTGATATATAAAATACCACTTCCTTTCACAGTCACCATACTTTGAAACCCAACAGCCTACTCACGTTGAAGACCCCCTCAACAGACCATTAAAACAATCACTCAGCCTTTCGTTCACCTCTTCTATTTCCGCATCTCCTCAGACACAGTATTTCGCTCCTGTTCAAGCACCATTTTCGTGCTTTTCAGATCCATCTCCCCCTTTCTTCTTTGATTTCACACACAAACCATCTCCTACATTTGCTAACTCCCTGCGCTCTTCTTTGTCCTTTTCTATTTTCCTATTTATTTTAACAGTAAAGTGTACGTGTGCCCAACATTACTTCCCTCACCAACACTCACTCTACACGTATGGTTTGCACCAAACCAGAAGAAGAAACCCACGTAACCCATTTTATAAACAAAAATACCAGTACAAATTTTACTACCTCAAGCCTCCTCATAGCCGTGGACTTCCAGCTCCTCCTATCCCAACTCTTCTGACGAAAGCTTCAAGCACAAACCGACCATACTGGTAAACTCCCTCAACTGTTTTCAACGCAACACCCTGCTTCCACTGTTCGAATTCGAAGCACACAGAACCACTCCACCTTCAAACAACTCATAATGCTGCAACACTGGTCGAGACCGACCCCACTGCGTTGCTACAGTACCTCCGTCGGAGCTCAGGCCGATGCCTCTCACCCAGGACGACCCCTCGAAGTCCACTCCATAGCTTCTTCCTCGCCAAAACTCGAAGCACAATCAGCCCCTAAAACACTTCGAAATGGCTGCGAACAGAGATGGAAAACTGGCGATCCACCACACCGATCCGTGAGTTGAAATCACCGGTCAACATCTCTCCCTAGCACGCATAGGTTTCATTCTGGAGAGTTGATGTAATTCGGGTTTGATTGGTGAAAGGGATTTGAGAACGTTCGTTATTTAGTTTCGGAGGCGGCTGATCTTTTAGTTTTTCATTTGCTTTCTAGGTCTTAAGGAAATGATTTAGGGGAGTATTTATAGGCAAATAGGTTTTAGATATTTGTTTGATGGCTGAGGGACTTCCACGTTTTTGTATCGTGTTTGTGCGTTTATAGCTAGACCAGTTCGTCTCTTGGTCATGAAGTAATAGCGAGATACTTTAGCTGTTTGGATGGTGACCACTCATCTAGAATATATATTAGTTTACACTTAGCGCCAAAGCCAAGTTTTGCAGAACACACGACTTTTGCATTGAGTGAAAGGGTAGAGTACAGGGTAGTAGAGGCATCTATTAGATAGGACGGTGACAACATTTTAAAAGACAATTCATTGAGAGATATTTTCAACTAAACTTAGTTGTTAAGTAAAAGTACGCACACGATACTTTATCTTCATCACGTACTCAAATACATGCAGTTATTGTAACTTTTCATGTGTAGAAATGTGTTGGAAATACTACTTGTTACATCTATTCTTCGTAAATAGTTAAATGTCGTTTGCATATTGTTTTATGTACCGATTTCGTAGGCTCCGCCCACTTACGGACTGCTATCGACAGATATAAATACATCATCGTACCAAGCAATGTGCCACGGTCCCAAAAATATAATAATACCGGTAGTTTAACTCATTTTGTGGAACCCCAAAATGTGGATTACAGGGTGCAAAATACTCCAAATAAAAAGTTGCTTATTTAATTAATTAAAAATTACAGTAAAATTCTAAAAATTAAATTATCGTTATGTCCCAAAAGAACCTTGTCTAAATTCAAAACCTATATCTAGTTATATCGAATAACCCGTTACGGTCGATAAACAATTCTATAGCGACTATTTTAAAATTTGATTTGGACATATCTCAAAATCTATACAACGAAATCCTGATTTTTCTCTTCCTCTAGAAAGATATACTCCACCAGCTCCACACGTTTCTTGTTTCACAGAAATCCGATTTAAAACGGCCACTGTACATTCAGTTGAAGTTCAAATCGCCAAATAACGAACTGCAGCGCCATTTCGAGCTTGATTTTAATTACAATATAATTATACGTTCTAAAGTCGTCGATTAAATAATATATTCGTTATTTAAATAATTTAATAAGTTAATTATTACACCATTAAATATCCGGGTCATTACACCAATAAATTTCCAAACCCCTCCCCGTACAAAGGAGGTTATGGTGAAATTTTTCGAAATATTAAGGCGTTAGTGAAATATTTGAAGTGAAAACGAAGTTGAAAATATAGAATGAACTATAGTTGAAATAATAGAATGAACTATATTTATATATATAAATATAAATATAATTAAAAGGAATAGAGGCCGTGCAGTTCGTGTTTCGAAATCGTAATTTGAAACGATTAGTGCGAGAAATCCGACCAGCGGATTTTCCCGAAACCGCAACCGCTGGGTTCGCCTTGGGAATATCTTCCCAACGGCACCAACCTTGTAAAAATCCAACGGTTGGATTGTCCGGAATGTTTAATTCAAATCTGAAGAAAAACAGCGCCAGAATCGTTTATATTTATATATAAATATAAATATAATTAAATTAAATCGAATAACGACGCTGCAGTTCGAATTTTGAAACCGTAACTTCAAACGACTAGTGTGGAAGATCCGACCGTCGGATTCTCACGAAACTGGAACCATTGGGTTCGCTTTGGGAATATCTTCCCACTGATATAGACTTTGTAGAATTCCAACGGTTAGATTTTCCGATATGTGTAAAACAAATTAGGGGAAAAACAGCGCCAGTGCCATGGCACGACCTGAAACGTCATTTAATTAAATATGGCCATTTTTAAATAAATAGAAATGGTGAAAAATCGTTATAAAATATTATAAGCAACATCGATTGAAAATAAACCAATTGGGCTTGAATTGTTTGATATTTGATGGTTGTATGTGTCTGACGTGAAAATAACACTAAAGAACTGAAAGATGGATGTCGACTAATATAACCATAGAAAGAATCAATTTAAATTCTAATGACGTGAATTATTTGAAAAGGCCGAGCTAACCCTCATTTCAAATAATTTATCGAGCGATTCGAATTGGAAAATGCAAAGACAATTCAAGACCGACGATCTTCGTATCGGTTGGATGGGCGCTACTGAGGTTCCTGACCGGAGTAGCTACCGGAAGGGGACGGAAATAGTAGCCGTCTGAACGTATGTGTTGATTGGACGGATATACGAGGAATTTGACGCCTCCGGTTTCGTTCAGACCCAGAACGGACTTGTAAATGGACTGTGTGTCTGACATTGGATTTTGTTCTATACTGATTGATCTCTGTTAAATATATATCTGTTTGGCGGCGGAGAATTTATTCTTTTGCTTAACGCCCTTCTCTGAGACGTACGAGCTCAGGGGTTATATATCGATGGAAATCAATCGTATGGAGTGGACTGCCTATGTGGCATGCCAAGATGTTATGATCAAGGCTTCTGTTGCAAAGCAAAGTCTTGTGGATGATGATCAAAGCAAGGTCTACGTAGCCTAGCTTTGTGTATTTCGTAGATTCGCGAACCTCACACCCCGGTATGAGTTAAAAACGGGATAACGACCCAAGGAGAGCATGACATTTCTTTCTAGCTATGGTGGTGTCAGTGACTTACCAGCCCTGACATTTATATATATTTTTCACCTATGTGGTTGTTGGAATGCGAGGCGCCTCGATTATAGGTCTGTAAGGACCGGGAAACGTGTGTTCAGGAATTACCAATCCTCAAACGTAAGAGAGGACCAGCCTTGGAGGATCCAGGGTTACCCAGAGTGTGTAGTCCTGAGGCATTTGCTAGAGTGTCTCGAAGCGGAGAGGAGCTTGCCCCTTGCCTCGACTCATGACGGAAATCCAATTTCCAATACAAAATAACGGACTCGATTGTAGAACTGGTATGGCGACATAGTAGATGGTAGCTATGCCGCCTATGATTGATATTTATGATGCTATTCGCTTTTGAAACATATATGCACTAGTAATAATATCAAATGATTTTGCTTTATACGTATCAAGCATATTTGGCCGTTATAAGGTAAAACTCTATCCTCCGGCTTGCGTTGCATTGTATGATGGGACTTGAGTCTTATAATGGCTTCATTCTTTCAAAAAGCATTGCGTTGTTTTAAAAGAATTTACTTTGTTTTAAATGCACTAGCAATCACTGGAGTAAACCCGTTCCGCGAAAATGGCGTGGTCCTATGATTTTCCAACACTGTTGTTTAAACTGTTAAATAGATTCCTCATACCAGTCCCCATGACTGACTCGTTGTTTGTTTCACTTTGCGAACGCGGGTGCCCTTAATTTCACACGGGCAACCTAGTTCACAGGTGACAGGTTGTTTTTGGCTCTGCACTGCTGCATAGAGTGCATTTTTGGCTCATGGTGAGGCTGACTTAACAGAGACGACTTTGACTTTTTCCGCCATTACTATACTTATATTATGATTCCGCCACGGGCGATGCAGACTGATTTACTTTTCGTATTTCTTATTGTATGTATATGTACCGCCATCGGCGATGTGGACTGATACCCTTATTATGTCTCACTGCATGTATGTATTCCGCCTCTGGCGATGATGACTGATCACTTTCCTTTTTATTTACTAAGTTATATCCTACGCTATGCTATTCTGATGTTGTTACATGTTGTGATTCCGCTGTCATATCCATGTAAAATTATTCTATTTATTGTTTCTGCTATTATCTGTACTCTGCTATGATGATTAATGTGTTATATCCCAATGATTATCCTTAATACCGCCCCTCGGATTTTGGGATCGTCACAGTTGGTATCAGAGCTTTGGTTAACCTTAGTTCTGGGATCTAACACATTAAACACCTCGTCGGAATAGAATCAGTAGTGTTCTAATGCGAGTAGCTCATTAGAGATAGGATTAGCAATATCCTAGAATGAGCTAAGCAGATTAGCAAAACAATTTGATCAGTACATCATCATTATTTTTCCTTGTATTCCCCTGCTTTATCATATATAAAAATTATCAAATCTGTGAGCTTGACTCTTTTCTTGCTTATACAGTATTCTCTTAGATGGCTACACGAGCAGCAGCAGCTAGAGGAGGCCGTGGGGGCCGAGGAGAGGCAGCAGGAGGACGGGGGAATATCCCCGTAGTTGTGGAAGGCCCTATTGTTCAGCCACCAGCACCCGAGGACTTTGAGCTAGACAAAGTAGCGAAGAGGTACAGGAACCTTGGGGGAAAACCCTTTACTGGCACTGGTACTGTGACCGAGGCTATAGCTTGGTTGAAGACCTGTGAGAAAATCTTTGAAGGCATGGGTATGGGAACCAACAACAAAGCATGACTTGGATTTGGCTCCTCCAGGAGGAAGCAGAGCTGTGGTGGGATGCCATTACCTCAGAGGATGCAACAGGTACTGCCAGAATCTGGGAGCAATTCAAAACTATGCTCAATGAGAAGTTTGTACCTGAACAGGCTCTAGAGAGGATGCGAGAGCAGTTTGCTAATCTCCAGCAAGGAGATCTCTCTATTCAAGATTACCTGAATAAGTTCACCCAGTTGTCGCGCTATGCTCCAGAGCTGATTATGACCAACAAAGCAAAGAACAAGAGATTCATATTTGGGCTGAAGCGCAAGTACCATGACAGAGCTATGAGCAACATCAAACTCTCCTTTTCAGAATTAGTAGAAATGGCTTGCAATTATGAAGATATGGATGAAAGGCACGCTAGCCAAGACCGTGCCAAAAGCCAAGCTGGAAATAAGTGCAAGGCTTCAATAGATCAACCCGAGTCTAGCATTACAGCGGCCGCTACTTAGAAACCTGGAAAGATCCCCAAAGGAAATTGCTACAACTGCGGGAAGCCAGGACATTTTTCTAATGTATGCAAGCCCCAAGGAAGCCAAAGGCAAATGACTCAGCCTAATGCTACAACTGCCATAAGAAGGGGCACTATAGCAGGAATTGTCCTCTGAAGCAGAATGCACAAGTGCCTCATGTGTATGACGGGAAGACCCCGCCGTCTACCACCGATGGATCAGGTAAACCCGACGTCTTGGGAGGTACCCTTACCATTAAAAATATTCCTATTTCTGTACTTTTTGATACTGGTGCATCACGTAGCTTCATTTCTGGCAACATTGTTCACAAGTTAAAATTAAAAAGAAGAATTCTAAAAGAACCAATTAAAGTTCAAAACCCGATAGGAGGTTCTGTTAGTCTCAGTTCGTACTGTAAGGTGCCTATCTCTTACTCTTTCTATAAGTTCTCTTTTGATTCGATTGTTATGGACCTTTCCAAATTTGATATTATATTGGGGCTGGACTGGTTGACAAAATATAAGGCTAAAGTTAGATGTGCCGAACGAATCGTTAAAGTCAAAACGAAGCTTGGACCTATATGTATACCATGCCATGGCTCCGAAATTAATAGAACAGAATTTTGGTCTTCTTTAGAAGTTACTCCCCCTTCAATAGAAAAGATACCGGTCGTTAAAAACTACGCGGATGTGTTTGAAGAAGTAGAAAACTTACCGCCGCAAAGAGAGATTGAATTTAGAATAGATCTAATTCCTAACGCCCGACCAGTAGTACACCCAATTAGAAGAATGGCCCCGAAAGAAAAAGAAGAGTTAAGTAGTCAAACCCGAGAATTACTTTGGAAAGGTCTGATCAGACCGAGCTTTTCAGCTTGGGGAGCAGCAGTAGTATTTGTCCCGAAATCAGACGGTACTCTAAGACTTTGTGTTGATTACTGAGATCTCAATAAACAAACACTGAAGAACAAATATCCCTTGCCCCGTATAGATGATCTGTTAGATCAATTAAATGGAGCAACAGTATTCTCTAGAATGGACCTAGCTACAGGTTTCCACCAATTACGTATAGCCGAAGACTGTGTTCCTTTGACAGCCTTCAGGGGTCCCGATTTATTCTACGAATGGTTAGTAATGCCGTTCGGCTTGTGTAACGCTCCGGCGTACTTCGTTGATCTTATGAACAGAGTGTTCCATGGTGTATTGAATAAATTTGTTCTAGTCTTCATCGATGACATTTTAATCTACTCCAAGTCGGAAGACGAACATGCAAGGCATTTGGAGAAAGTGTTGAAAATTCTAAGGAGAAATGTCTTGAAAACTAAATTTTCTAAGTGTGTCTTCTGGCAAAATGAAGTTAAGTTCCTTGGCCATGTCGTATCAAAAGAAGGGATTGATGTGGACCCAAGCAAAATTACAGCGATTCAGAACTGGAAACAACCTACTACGCCCACAGAAGTTCGAAGTTTCCTTGGATTGTCTAGTTACTATCGGAAATTCGTTCAGGATTTTTCAAAGATATCTGGTGTATTGACAAAGCTTACAAAGAAGCATGAGAAATTCAAATGGACTCCCGAATGTGAAGAAGCTTTCCAGGAGCTGAAACTGAAGTTGACAACCGCTCCAGTATTGACCATTATAGAAGGTAACCAAGACTTGACTGTATGGACAGATGCTTCTATTAGAGGGCTAGGCGCAGTGTTAATGCAAAAAGGCCAAGTGATCGATTATGCCAGCCGTCAGCTAAAGCCGCATGAAAGGAACTATGCTACTCATGATCTTGAGTTATTAGCTATCGTGTTTGCTTTAAGAATCTGGAGGCATTATTTACTGGGCGAGAAGTTCGAACTATTCACCGATCATCAATCCTTGAAATATTTATTCACACAGAAAGATCTGAATTTGAGACAACAGCGTTGGTTAGAATTCCTTGCAGCATACGATTTTGAAATTCTATACACTCCAGGGAAAGCCAATGTTGTAGCGGATGCGCTAAGAAGAAAGAATGAAATCATCGCCAGTTTTGTCATCACGTCTTCATTAATAGACAGGATCTCGACCCTTCGGAAAGATGATGAATTTATTCAAAGAATCAGTCAGAGAGTCAAAGGAGGTGAATCCACAAGTTTCCGACTCGATGACAAAGGAGTTCTAAGATTAAAGGGCAGAATTTGCATCCCGAACCTTCCTGAGCTCAGAAGAGAAATACTTGATGAATGCCACAAGTCCAAATTAAGCATCCATCCCGGTGTGAGCAAAATGTATAATGATATCAAGCGCACATTCTGGTGGAGGGCAATGAAAAGAGATATTTCATTATATGTTAGCAGATGCCCTACTTGTCAACTAGTTAAAAGTGATCAACAGAAATTGGCTAGATTATTGCAACCATTAGAAATTCCAGGATGGAAGTGGGAGCAAATCTCGATGGACTTCATTGATGGCTTGCCTCGAACTAGAAAAGGAAACGACAGTATATGGGTAATCGTAGATCGCTTCACGAAGACTGCCCATTTCATAGCTGTCCGATCCAACAGAACGGCTCAAAGTCTAGCACAGATTTACTTCAAAGAAATAGTTAAACTACATGGAGTGCCGCTCAATATACTCAGTGATAGAGATCCCCTGTTTACTAGAAAATTCTGGGAAGCATTCCAGACAGAATTGGGATCCAAGTTGAATCTAAGCACCGCTTACCACCCACAGACAGACGGCCAAACCGAGCGGGTGAATAGAATTTTAGAAGATTTGTTGTGGGCTTGCGTTATCGATTTTGGAGGTTCATGGGAAGATCACTTACATTTAGCCGAATTCTCTTACAACAATAGCTATCAAGCAAGTTTGGGAATGTCTCCATTTGAAGCATTATATGGTAGACCGTGCAGATCTCCCGCATGTTGGGTAGAACCTAGCAACAGACTTGTGTTGGGGCCCGATATGATTCAAGAAGCATCAGATAAAGTCGATTTCATTAAGAAGCGATTGAAAACCGCACAAAGCCGACAGAAAAGTTATGCTGATGCGAGAAGAAGGGATATATCGTTTGCCGTTGGCGATTATGTTTATTTAAGAGTTTCTCCAATGCGGGGAGTAATCAGATTTGGCAAGACCGGGAAGTTGGCACCGAGATTTATTGGTCCCTTTCCTATACTTGAACGGATTGGAACTCTTGCATATAGGGTTTCATTACCTAATTGGTTGCCTGGTGTACATGATGTGTTCCACATGTCTCAACTAAGAAAACATGTTCATGATCCAGATCTTGTTGTGGAAGAAGCAGCACAACATGATATTGACATAACTTCAGAATTAGCACTCAGAAGAGAGCCATTAAAGATAGTGGGCAAAGAAACTAGAGAGCTAAGGAGGAAAAAGATTCATCTAGTCAAAGTGCAGTGGAGTAGTGATCCTAGAGACTGTACTTGGGAGACTGAGGAAAGCATTAAACAAGCCTATCCCAAATGCAGAGTGGATATCTCTGACTAACTCCGGTGCAGGGTACCTTTACAATACTTTGCATCTACATTTTAATTCCTACTTAGCTGTTATTTCCTTTTCGAGGATGAAAAGTTTTAAGTGGGGGAGATTGTAATTACCCGGAAAATGTGAACCAATTTAAAATTTTTAAATTAGCTTATTACCAAAGAATTTGAATAGTTGGAATAGCCTATTTCAATAAAATATAGAATTGGGTAAAGTGTTGCAGTTTGAAATTTTGTATACAAACTTTGTCTGACTGTACCGGGTGGAAAATATAACGGATTTTAGCGAAACTGAAAATATTTAAATCTGTTTATGAATACCTCTCTAACGAATCTGAAAAATCGAAGTTTCATAACGGAAATCAAAAGTTATGGCCAAATGAATTTTCAGAAAGGTCGCTATATAGCATATATAGCCCTTGAAAATTGATATTTTGCATACGTCCTCGGAATTCGACGAAACCACTTTTGTTGGGTCTGGGATGTCAAATTATTGCTAAGTTTCAAATTTCATAATTTTTGAAGCTAGTATGTGAGCGGGGCAAAAGAAAATGTGGTTGGTCAATTTCTGTTAAAATGGGTCGACTTAAAAATGGCCGTTTTTCAAACGAGCTCAGAATTCGACGAAACTGGTTTTGTTAGGACTGTATCGTCAAAAAAAAGCGAGATTTATTTTTCTGGAATTTTTCGATTCAGTTTGTGGCCCTGGCAAATTGAAATGTACGTTTAAATTAAATATTGAATGTTTTATATTTTAATTTGAAAATTAACTGACTGTAACAGTCGAAATGGCCAACAAAACATATCCCATTGTGTCCGGAATGGGGGTATTTAGCTAGGGGCGACAGTCGTTGGGTTTAAAAAGGAGTTCGTTTGAGAAAACACTATTTAAAATTTACTATATAGCTCGGACCAATAGGATTTTTTCTTTAAAAAAAAAATAGAAAACGAGGAAAACCCTAGCCGCCAGCGATTTGGACGATGCACGAAGCACGAGACTTCCCAACGATTTTGCCGCCGCCTCAGTCGATTTCGCCGCCTCCGCCAGTTGAAGCTTCTGACCGCCTTCGCCTCCTTTATCAATCCGACCAAGCCACGCCTCCATCCATCAACTATAGGCGTCGGATTTCGACCAGGAAGTCGCGCCCTTTAGAGCGCTGCCGCGATCCACAGGAGCCACCGAATCCATCGCCGCCACCGCCGATCTGAAGGTGGTTCATAGCTCTCTGACGCCGTGTGGTCTGATCGAAGCAACGAGGTACGGTTTGGCTTAAAAATCGAGACCTAGTTTTGAAGCTTTGAAAACTTTTCTGATGTAAATTTCTGAAATGAAAATAACACTTTTAAGTGTTGCAAAACTTTGAAAAATAATATCTTTTTCGTTCTTTAACGAAATTCGATGAAACAGGAGACACCGTGACCGCAAGGAGGCTCTCTACATTCTAGAAGAAGCCGCGGATTTTCCTGATCTTCCTACGATTTTTAGCACTGCAATAACCACTATGAGGAATCTAAACTATTTGTGTGAATGAAATCGTGTTGTATAAATTATATAAGCGAATTGTAAATTATATACGCATTGTATACCTCATGTACATGTGTTGTATAAGTTATATTAGCGATGTATAAATTATACAAGCGTTGAATGAAACTTATATGCTTTGAATTGTGAAGAAATGCAAGTGAATTATTATATTATATTATATATATGTATAAGTATATACTCCCCTCGTCCGACAGACCATGGACGATATTTATTGCTTATGATTGACGTGATATTATATGGTATGACGAATGGTTGGAAATAATTGTTTGTGGTTGATATTATGGTTGAAAAATACCTTTGTGGTTGAAAAATACCTTTGTGGTTGAAAAATACCCTCTTGTGGTTGAAACAAAATAGAATAGGATTGTGGAATTGAAAATAAAACATGCCGCCTGCGTGCGAACTAGATGCATGATCCCCATTGTCAAAAACCGCGAGGTTTTAAGGTAGAGCGAGGAGCCGTACTTGGGACGGTCCCGGTTTTAACTACCCTGCCGTTATGCTGCTGAAATTTTCTGAAATATTTATGTGTTAGAATAATTTTCATTCGTTGAAATAAACTACATATGCTATAGCGAATACTCATGTGTTGAGTTGCAATTCATTTGTTGAGTTGAAATTCATGTGTTGAATATTATTTGAATTTAAACAAATAGCTTTAGCGATAAAAATCACATTTTTATATATATACAAACTATAGCGAATATTCATGTGTTGAGTTGCAATTCATTCGTTGAGTTAAAATTCATGTGTTGAATATTATTTGAATTTAAACAAATAGCTTTAGCGATAAAAATCACATTTTTATATATATACAAACTATAGCGAATATTCATGTGTTGAGTTGCAATTCATTCGTTGAGTTGAAATTCATGTGTTGAATATAATTTGAATTTAAACAAATAGCTTTAGCGATAAAAATCACATTTTTATATATATACAAACTATAGCGAATATTCATGTGTTGAATTGCAATTCGTTCGTCGAGTTGAAATTCATGTGTTGAATGTTATCGCATTTTAAAATAAAATGAATAGACAATAAAAACTACACCTTTATTGTGAATATGAAGTGTTAAAAACATTCAAGTGTTGAATAAATATTTTTGATGATAAAAATATTTCTTTTGTCATGTATACGCTTAGATAAAAATATACACTTGTTGAAATAAATAATAGTTTGCTAGAAATATTATTATTAGCTTTGTTCTGCATATATATACATGTGTTGAACAGGAAAAATGGATTAGCTGTAGAGTAAAGAAATTATTTGCGTGCCCGACAAATAGGTAAACCTTGATGAGTTGGCTGCGCAATTTTATTTATATATCAACTCCTGTGAATGCCATTGGATGCGGCGTGCTGGTTATTCTGTGTGAAATAATAAACATCGCCATAGGATAGTAACAATTAATTTTGAACTACACTATATGACATACTTCTTGACGATAGGCATACTTCATCATATTCCACATAAGCAACTGGAGCTTGTGTGACGAGGTGGAAGATTTACCATACAAGAAAGAGGCTTGTATGGCAATGACTATATACTACAGGTTGAACTGATGACTGATATGGACTATATAAATTATAACGATAAATTGACAGATTAATAAAAACCCCACACGGGTCTGGAGTTGACAATAATCACGTCGCTCTAGTTATTAGATACGGCACAAGGACTATTTATTTCCACACGGAAACGGGGTGACGAGAATTTATTCTCTAGAGTGATTATCAGTACATGCTCCCCCGTAAACACCAAAATATATCACTATAAATATGTGAATGCTTTTTAGGATTTATTGGGTACCTAACACGGCCCAATAAATTTCCAAACCCCTCCCCGTACAAAGGAGGTTATGGCGAAATTTTTCGAAATTTTAAGGCGTTAGTGAAATATTTGAAGTGAAAACGAAGTTGAAAATATAGAATGAACTATATTTATATATATAAATATAAATATAATTAAAAGGAATAGAGGCCGTGCAGTTCGTGTTTCGGAATCGTAATTTGAAACGATTAGTGCGAGAAATCCGACCATCGGATTTTCCCGAAACCGCAACCGCTGGGTTCGCCTTGGGAATATCTTCCCAACGGCACCAACCTTGTAAAAATCCAACGGTTGGATTGTTCGGAATGTTTAATTCAAATCTGAAGAAAAACAGCGCCAGAATCGTTTATATTTATATATAAATATAATTAAATTAAATCAAATAACGACCCTGCAGTTCGAATTTTGAAACCGTAACTTCAAACGACTAGTGTGGAAGATCCGACCGTCGGATTCTCACGAAACTGGAACCGTTGGGTTCGCTTTGGGAATATCTTCCCACTGATATAGACTTTGTAGAAATCCAACGGTTAGATTTTCCGATATGTGTAAAACAAATTAGGGGAAAAATAGCGCTAGTGCCACGGCACGACCTGAAACGTCATTTAATTAAATATGGCCATTTTTAAATAAATAGAAATTGCGAAAAATCGTTATAAAATATTATAAGCAACATTGATTGAAAATAAACCAATTGGGCTTGAATTGTTTGATATTTGATGGTTGTATGTGTTTGACGCGAAAATAACACTAAAGAACTGAAAGATGGATGTCGAATAATATAACCATAGAAAGAATCGATTTAAATTCTAATGACGTGAATTGTTTGAAAAGGCCGAGCTAACCCTAATTTCAAATAATTTATCGAGCGATTCGAATTGGAAAATGCAAAGACGATTCATGACTGACGATCTTCATATCGGTTGGATGGGCGCTACTGAGGTTCCTGACCGGAGTAGCTACCGGAAGGGGACGGAAGTAGTAGCCGTCTGAACGTATGTGTTGATTGGACGGATATACGAGGAATTTGACGCCTCCGGTTTCGTTCAGACCCAGAACGGACATGTAAATGGACTGTGTGTCTGACATTGGATTTTGTTCTATACTGACTGATCTCTGTTAAATATATATCTTTTTGGCTACGGAGAATTTATTCTTTTGCTTAACGCCCTTCTCTGAGACGTACGAGCTCAGGGGTTATATATCGATGGAAATCAATCGTATGGAGTGGACTGCCTATGTGGCATGCCAAGATGCTTTGATCAAGGCTTCTGTTGCAAAGTACAGTCTTGTGGATGATGATCAAAGCAAGGTCTACGTAGCCTAGCTTTGTGTATTTCGTAGATTCGCGAACCTCACACCCCGGTATGAGTTAAAAACGGGATAAGGACCCAAGAGGAGCATGACATTTCTTTCTAGCTATGGTGGTGTCAGTGACTTACCAGCCCTGACATTTATATCTATTTTTCACCTATGTGGTTGTTGGAATGCGAGGCGCCTCGATTATAGGTGTGTAAGGACCGGGAAACATGTGTTCAGGAATTGCCAATCCTCAAACGTAAGAGAGGACCGGCTTTGGAGGATCCAGGGTTACCCAGTGTGTGTAGTCCTGAGGCATTTGCTAGAGTGTCTCGAAGCGGAGAGGAGCTTGCCCCTTGCCTCGACTCATGACGGAAATCCAATTTCCAATACGAAATAACGGACTCGATTGTAGAACTAGTATGGTGACATAGTAGATGGTAGCTATGCCGCCTATGATTGATATTTATGATGCTATTCGCTTTTGAAACATATATGCACTAGTAATAATATCAAATGATTTTGCTTTATACGTATCAAGCATATTTGGCCGTTATAAGGTAAAACTCTATCCTCCGGCTTGCGTTGCATTGTGTGATGTGACTTGAGTCTTATAATGGCTTCATTCTTTCAAAAAGCATTGCGTTGTTTTAAAAGAATTTACTTTGTTTTAAATGCACTAGCAATCACTGGAGTAAACCCGTTCCGCGAAAGTGGCGTGGTCCTATGATTTGCCATCACTGTTGTTTAAACTGTTAAATAGATTCCTCATACCAGTCCCCATGACTGACTCGTTGTTTGTTTCACTTTGCAAACGCGGGTGCCCTTATTTTCACACGGGCAGCCTAGTTCACAGGTGACAGGTTGTTTTTGGCTCTGCACTGCTGCATAGAGTGCATTTTTGGCTCATGGCGAGGCTGACTTCACAGAGACGACTTTGACTTTTTCCGCCATTACTATACTTATATTATGATTCCGCCACGGGCGATGCAGACTGATTTACTTTTCGTATTTCTTATTGTATGTATACGTACCGCCATCGGCGATGTAGACTGATACCCTTATTATGTCTCACTGCATGTATGTATTCCGCCTCTTGCGATGATGACTGATTACTTTCCTTTTTATTTACTAAGTTATATCCTACGCTATGCTATTCTGATGTTGTTACATGTTGTGATTCCGCTGTCATATCCATGTAAAATTATTCTATTTATTGTTTCTGCTATTATCTGTACTCTGCTATGATGATTATTGTGTTATATCCCAATGATTATCCTTAATACCGCCCCTCGGATTTTGGGATCGTCACACAGGGATTTCTTCCTCTTATACACCCATTACTCCAACACAAAAACTGGTCCACTCGTATCTAATGCTGAACTACATCAGTCCACGTAGTAGTTTCTTTTTCCATGGACTTTCCATTTACCACAACCAACAGCATTTTCTCGTCACCAACACTTTTCTTCATTTTAACGCCACAGCATCTCCCAGGCGTTGCATCATTAGATCCAAGCTTTCAAATCCAGTGACCATGCTTAAGTTCTTGGCATCTCTCGCATGTGGGACCAAGTTTTAGAACGACTTGGGAGGATTGTTTTCATTTATTTATTTTTTCAGAAAAAGAAATGGCCGAGTGTGTGAGATTATTTATAGCCTTCGGATACGTGGTAGCTAAGTGAACACATCATCAAAATTTCACTTGGCTTCAAAAGAAGCACGTTTGCAATGGAATCAAAAGAGATGTGTTTGTTTAATTTATAAGGTATGGCATGCCCCGCTATCAAAAATCTTGTTTACGTACGGACTGTTATGCACAAAAATAAAAATACTATTGTATCAAGTGGTGTGCCACGATCCTAAATGTATAAAAATATTGGTAGACTAACTCATATTGTGAAACCCTAAAAGATTGATATAGGGTGCAAAATACTACAAATAAAAAGTTGCGTATTTAATTAATTAAAAATTGCAGCAAAATTCTAAAAATCACTACGTCTCAAAAGAATCTTGTCCAAATTCGAAATCGATATTTAAATATATTTAAATAACCGTTATGGCCATAAACGAATATGCCGCTGCTTTTCTGAATATTTAATTTGGACATAACTTAACAATTTACACAACAAAATCCCAAATTTTCTCTTTCATTAGAAGAATATACTTCACCAGCTCTGAAACTTTCTTGTTTCACAGAAATCCGATTTAAAACGACTTCTGTATGTTCGTTTAAAGTTTGAATCGCCAATTTACGAACTGCAGCGCCATTTCGAGCTCGATTATAATTATAATATAAATTATACGTTTAAATGGCGTTTATAAATCTATTCGTTGATATAATTCAAAATCTAAACTGAATTATATATTTTAAATGATCCAGTTCACACAATATTGCCATTTCGGCAAATTCTGATTATTCCATAATTAAATATATTATTTAATTATAATACTAATTAAATATTCCCTATAATTTAATTTAACAACCATTTAAATTCTCTGAATCACTTATTTAAATAATTAAATTAATTAATTATAATGCCATAAGTTACGGGTCGTTACATTCCTCCCCACTTAAAATAATTTCATCCTCGAAATTGCTAAGGTAGAAAACAAACCCTATTGGCTAGGTTAAAAACAATTTGTTTACTTCTTTAGTTTCAATTTCAACTGAACCAATTTATTTCAACTGAAATATTAATTAATTCTTACTATCGAAAATTTTTAAAAATCCCGAAAATTTTATAACACCTTACTTTTCGAAAAATTTCGCCAGTACCTCCTTTGTATTGGTCAATAGGTCAAACTCCAACTCGCCTCACTAGGCCTTCTCCAACCCAAAAGAAAATCAAACAGCCGAGCGGCTTGTTAATTCGGCTCATATAAATGAAATATTTAATTAAATATGTACCTTTTGTCGAGCATTCAACTCTATATCTTTATTTTTTACTCAGTCCATATGCATAAATAATATCCCAATCAATCTCCAATCGATTTATCCTTAAATCCAAATCATTCGCTTATATCTAAGTCGAATTCTATTTCAAACTCGAGTTCCATTCTGGATTTTCAAATTCTTAACTCACCAATCCAATATACTTAACCTCGTTATGTTCCATCCACATATTTCATGAACTGGTTAATTTCACTAATCAGTTATCTTTATCTCATAATTCAATTCTGATTCTTATTTCAAAAATCAATCCATTTACTCAACCGAGTCCAATTATATACCAAATTCCAATTTTACTCGATATCATTCAAATCCAGTTAAATTTCCACTTACTTAACTGATTTTAATTCAAATCATCTTTTCTTAGGAATTTTAAATAACTTAGATTTTCAAAATCAAGTATCCTTTTCTGGAATTTCAAAACAACTTGTTTTTCTCAAACAATTCAAAAACAAAATCTTTGGTAGTAATCCGTCACTTACAACATGAAAATGAACACCGATAATGTCATGATCATCATCAGATTCTATTTTCCATGATCGAAGTGAGTTCAATACTATATTACTTTTCAAAATCAAAACACTTCCATTTTGAAATATATTTCAAAATACCTTTCACACGGCTTGTAAAACAATTTAAAATCTCCTAGGATTTTAAAATTCACATATATTTAATCCAAATCCATATACAAACACCTTTCCAAATTTCCAGGGTTTTAATTTCAGTTCTGATTTAAATTTTAGATTTAATTCATTTGATTTCATATATTACACTTGTACGAGTTCAGATTGGTTACTTACATAACCATTTCACATTTTTTTCTTTTATCTTTCTCGATTATAATAACAACCAACACATCCAATATTATAATTTCAATATATATTTCCTTTATATCAAAATATATGTTGGGTAAAATTGTTTTCATTTACCCTCTTTTCACAACATATCGTGTCGACCCATCGTATTCGAGTGTTTAGAAACCACTATCGATATTGTGGTGCACCACCATCGAACAGAATCCATAAACAACTCAACCAATAAATCTACTCAATATAAAACCATTTATATCACATAACAAATACGTTCACTCGTATATATACACTCAACTCATTCTAGGGTGTTACTAACCCCATCTCTACTGAGTCACGCCATAGAGCCAAGGTAATTACTTAACCTTAAGCTCTGATACCAACTGTAGTGTCCCGAAATTTCGGTACAATTTGAGCTGACCAAATAACACAAGTCCGGCCACAATTACACTAGAAACAAGAAAACTAACAGAAAGAAAATAGAGGGTGAGAATAGATATGATAGAAATTTAGAATAGAAGAAGAAGAAGAAGAAGAACATACAACATCAGAGTAACACGAATCTCACAGTGGAACGAACAACATATAATAGATAATATATCTTTGAAATAAAATCAGTATATGTATACAGTAACACTATCAGAGTACAACACTTACAACACAGCGGAAATAACTAGAACTATATAATCCTGAAGCCTCCTGCACTAAGCTCTCTCGGTATATCTGTAAAATACTAACTACTTGACTGCTCGTACAAAATTGGGCACCCAAGAGTTTAGGGAAGACAAAACAAAACAAAACTCTGGTTCACTCATGGGACTGGTGTGAGTAAACAATTTAAAACAGTTTGATAAAATAAACGATATCTCATAAGACCACGCCGTATAATGGAATGGGTTTTTTCCTTATGAGAATCCAAAACATTTGATTTAACTTTCAAATCATTTTGAAAGAAACGATAAACTTTATATCAAAACTCTTTTGATATTATAATAATGTCAATCAACCACAATATAATAATCATCTTGCAGAACGCTTTCATCTCACGTTCCACATATACAGTATACAATCAAAACCGCGAGCACTTATTGGGTAATGGATTTCCAACAATGACAAGGTATGGAACCACCTTTCGATAGTGTACATCTAGAGAGGAATACACTGGGTTCAACAAGAACATCTTGCAACCCGGCCACACATGACTGACCACTCATTTCGCTTGAGTGTATCGAATGTATATCACCAACAGTTGGGATCAGCAGTCGTTTCCTGAATGGGACAGCATCGACAATAGATTATATAATGAAATGAATTTCTCTAGATAGGTGATAATAGAGCCTAATTGGCAGCCAACCACTTAGCCATGCTGCTTGCCCGATTTTTGTCATTTCCAGGTTGTAAGGCTAGAGGCCACGCTTATCTCTGACAGATCACACATTTATTTACTTTGAGTGTCACATCGTCATGCCCGCCAAATCACAAATTGATTTCCCCAAAAATACCATGGTATACAGCTAAGAGAACTGAATTCCTCCGCCACCAAACGTACGTACGTTTGAAGAGATCAACTTACGCGATCTATTACATATACTATGTCAGACATTCTTCCATACAGGTCATCCTGGGACTGGACAAACCGAAGGCACTATTCTGTAAACATGACAGCCCTTTAATGACTCCGTCTTCATTTATCTTCATCATATTTGATTTGCAACGCTTATGTCAATACAGAGTGGTTCTTTGGAAATAATCCAACTGGTCTCTCCATATTTACAACACAAAATGGTAAAAAACTTTGATATTCGGTGATTTAACTATCAAATGAAAACACGTGTGCAAACAACAAATCTTATTTCCAATTGGAATTTCTATTGATCAATCTTCATATACGTGTGTGTATATATATATATATATTCATTTTTCCTTATTTTCTATATTCAGAAAATATATGTTATGAACATTGGAAAACATCCCCATTGCTTATTTACTTATCACTATTATCCTACATCTATCAGTCGCTGACTGTATATTAGTATGAGAGCAATTCCCTAAGTATCAATCCCGAAGGTCGAAACCAACATCAGATAGACACTTAGAAAACCATTCAACTTACCAAATCTCTAGTCAGTTTCTGATTTAGCTTAACTCCATTTCTTAATTCCTTATAAATAAAACATTCCATTTTCTATGTTTGGAAAATATCTCTGATTCTTTATTTGGAAAACGTTTCCAAAACGCATTTATAAGGATTTCAAACTAACGTTGTATAAAACATCGTTATGACCGCTCAATCCATAAATCGCTTATTACTTAATTATATTTCTAAGTAACTCTCGCCATCGATCCTCAACTATTTCTCAGTTAAGTAAGGAAGTTAATCAAGTTGGGGTATAATTGCCTCTCAGACTTTAACTGAACAACGTTCTTAACCCTGCAATAGACAAAGCTCGCCACTCAAATTTTTACAATCATTTGCTTATGCAAATTCTCGTATTTAGATTTTGAATCCACTTCTTTTATGAAAAACATTTATTATAATGCTAACATTATAAACCTTACTTCTGAAATATCTAACTTAGAAATCTAACTTAAATTCTTATTTTTAGTAAATAAACAAACCACTAATTTATTAATAAATAAACTAATCTTGATTAAAAACCGGAAAGTAAATAATACTTTCCCGAATTCGATATAATTGAATTCAACCTATAACTCTCTTTCGAGAAATCTCTATTCGATTAACTCCTTTGAATAACTAATATTCGATTTTCTCTAATTCGAATAAACTATAAACAATTAACTCATTTTCGAATAATTCTATTCGATTAACTCCTTTCGAACAAACTATATTCAATTAATTACTTTCGAATAAACTAATATTCGATAACTCCGTTCTTCGAATAACTAATATTCGATTAACTCACTTCGAATAAACTATATTCGATTAACTCCTTTCGAATAACTAATATTCGATAATCCCTTTTCGAATAAACTATATTTGATTAATTCTCTTCTTCGAATCACCTTATTCGATAACTCTTTTAATTCTATTTGAATAAATTATATTCAATTACTCTTCTTTCGAATAAACGATATTCGAATAACTCTAATCCGACTAACTCTAACTCAATTAACTCTATTCGAATAACTAATATTCGACTAACTCTTTTTCGATTAACTCTATTCAATTAACTTTAACGCGATTAACTCTTATCGTTTATTCTAATTCGATTAACTCTAATCAATTAACTCCTTCTCGAATTATTTAACTTAATCGATTAACTCTAACTCTATTTGATTAACACATTTTGATTAACTCCTTTGATTAACTCTACTTCCATATTCAGTTTTAAATATCGATGTTGAAATCGATTCTCACTTCTCTATATAGGTCTTAACTTATATATTTTATTTATCCACTGATAAATATTTTATTTAATTTATAAAATATTATTTATAAATTAATCTTCTCAATCTATCGGTTAGAACAGATTTTATTTAACTCTTTGCTTTAAATCCATATCATGTTATACCTGTGTGCGAAGCACGGGTCTAAACTCTCCTGATGTAAAATTCTATTCATTTGCCAAATATTCCCTTATATAACATTCTTTTCATTTTCCAATAAATCCCTTTTATATTTCTATTTATTTCCTAAATAAATATCTCCTTTTATAACTCTATTTATTTTCTCAATAATTCTTTTCTATAATTATAATTATTTTACAAATATTTCCTTTTCAATTCTATTTGTAAATGTTTTACAAATATCTCCTTTTCAATTTATTTGTAAGTGGTTTACAAATATCACCTTTTCAATCTATTGGTAAATGGTTTACAAATATCTCCTTTTCAAATCATCCTTTGATTTTATAATTATTTTCTTTTATAAAATCCTTTTCCTTTTATATATAAAATCAACTGATTTTATATAAATAATTCATTTTCAAAATATACTTTGAAAATCCCCTTTTCTACATCCCAGTATTTCTTACGGTATTTAAAATACCCAAATAACAATGATCGATATCATTCAACATATGTAATCAACATAGATTATATATCACATCATATATTACAATATATATAAAATAGTAAAATGAATGTTGAGGAATCCATTTGGATTCCTCCGACCTGTTTCCCTGCATCCACAGATGTTAAACGATATAATAACATTGATTCCAATTCGATATGAAATATTTTGCTAAACAGAATCAATATTTGATTAACGATTTATATATATATATATATATATATATATATATCGTTATCTACAGTTTCAACCAATACCTAAACAATTTAACCAAATAGTTAACATACAACAATCAACAGATAATTATCAGATCTAAAATATGTTATAAAAATATAACTGTTCAGAGTTTGTGAATTTTACTCACTTGGGACGATCATCATTAATAACGATAACCATCGCTTGATTCAGACGGACAATTTATTTTGCGATAAATTGTAACGAGCTCTGATGGACTCCAGTCAGTTCCATGGTGTAGCCGCCGTCCATACGGTCCCAACGAGACAAACCGTTTGTAAATCTGACCCCGTATGAGCAAGATATAGCATTTACAAGATTGTATGTATGTTTAATCAAAATCAAAACAAAACTTATATTAATATATATTGGGCCTTACCCAATTGATTTCCGCTTGGCCCATTAAAAATCCACCCGCCCCATGAATGAACAACTCCATCTTCCTTCTCCTCCTAAACCGTAAACTCCAGTAATCATTTTCCACCATTTCAAAAACTTAAAACTCCACGCTCACCCTTGTTTCTCCATACATTTCGAAACAAACTTCACTGTACTCTCCCAATCTTCTTCCTGTGCTACATAAGCACCGCCTTTACCCTTCCATCGCCAAATCAATGCTCTCATCCGTCTCCTTTCACCAAGAAAAATACTCACTCTAGGCATATATTTTAAGTGTGATTTCCATGCATACTCTTCTTGCAAACATTGCTCTTCAATCCCATCACCGAAATATACTCACTTAATCCACTCTCTACTGTACAGCATCTCTCTTTTTGCCTGTACCCGAGATGCCATTCATAGTACCCAACATTAGTGAACTCCAAAACCAAAACCATATGAACGAACCCGTCCTATTCATAAATTTCGAACCCACTCCTCCACATAGTAATTTCTTCCACTTATACACCCGTTACTCCAACATAAAAACTGCTCCTCTCGTATCCCTTGCTGAACTACATCAGTCCACGAAGTAGTTTCTTTTTCCATGGACTTTCCATTTACCACAACCGACAAAACTTTCCTGTCACCAACACTTTTCTTCATTTTAACGCCACAGCATCTCCTAGGCGTTGCGTCCTCAGATCCAAGCTTTCAAATCCAATGACCATGCTTCAGTTCTCGGCATTTCTCGCAAGTGGAAAAAAGTTTTAGAACGACATGAGAGGATTGTTTCCATTTATTTTAGTTTTCAGAAAAAGAAATGGCTGAGTGTGTGAGGTTATTTATAGCCTTCAGATAAGTTGTAGCTAAATGAACACCTCATCAAAATTTCACTTGGCATCAAAAGGAACACGTCTGCAATGGAATCAAAAGATACGCGATTGCTTAAGTTATAAGGTATGGCATACCCCGCTATCAAAAATCTTGTTTACGTACGGACTGTTATGCACAAAAATAAAAATACTATTATATCAAGCGATGTGCCACGATCCCAAAAGTATAAAAATATCGGTAGATTAACTCGTACTGTGAAACCCTAAAAGATTGATATAGGGTGCAAAATACTCCAAATAAAAAGTTGCGTATTTATTTAATTAAAAATTGCTGCAAAATTCTAAAAATTAAATTATCACTACGTCTCAAAACAATCTTGTCCAAATTCGAAACCGATATTTAAATATATTTAAATAACCGTTATGGCCATAAACGAATATGCCGTTGCTTTTCTGAATATTTAATTTGGACATAACTTACAATCTATATAACGAAATCCCGATTTTTCTCTTTCATTAGGAAAATATACTTCACCAGCTCTGAACGTTTCTTGTTTCACAGAAATACGATTTAAAACGGCTTCTGTATATTCGTTTATAGTTCAAATCACCAATTTACGAACTGCAGCGCCATTTCGAGCTCGATTATAATATAAATTATACGTTCAAATGGCGTTTATAAATGAGACGAACCCAAATCCAGTACTGATGGTGGCAAGGGTAATATTTGGAATATAACACATAAATAGATAATAGCAGAACAAAATTAAATACACTAGATAATGTACAAATAATACACTGGATAAACATAATCATCAGAGATTCGCAGTATACAGGATCATACTTAGTACAAATACAGTTCAGCTATACATAAATGTCTACAGCGGAAAACAAACATAATATGTACAATAGGAGCTGAACATCATAAAAAGAGATAAAATGATAGAATCCATCTTCAATTCCAGCTATCCAAGAAGAGCCTGCTAAAACCTGAATACAAGGCTGCCCGTGCAGAAAAAGGGGCACCCGAGTTTGCAAGTGAAACAAACTATGAGTCAGTCGTGGGACTGATATGAGAAATTAACTTAACCAATTTATAATATGGCTAATCACAGGACCACGCCACTTTCGCAGAACGGGTTTACTCCATTGGATTGCCAGTGCTTTACAACAAGTAAATCTTTTAAACATCACAATGCTTTTTATAAAAATGAAGCCATTATAAGACTCAGTTCCCATCTGCAACGCAAACCGAAGGATAGAGTTTTACCTTATGATAGCCAAAATATGCTTGATATGAATAAACAAAAGAATTTCATACTATTACTAGTGTTTATATGTTTCAAAAACAATTTCAAATCATAAGTATCAATCATATACGGTATGGGTACCATATATCATGTCGCCATATATAGGTATACAATCAAAACCGCACAGTCGCGTATTTGGAAATTGGATTTTCGTCATGAACCAAAGAAAAAGATAGTCCTTACCGATTTCGAGACTCTCTAGCCCGAGCCTCATGATCAGAGCTCGAGTGACCTTGGATCGTCAGTGCCAGTCCACCGATGTGGATTAAAATGCCTGAACACTGCGTTTCCCCACCCTTTGGGGCGTAAATGAGCTAACAAATGTCTCCATCGTCTTTACGTAGTCACCGATATATCCGAGGCGCCTCACAACAGCAACAACCACACAGGTGAAAATAATATAAATGTCAGGCAGTTTAAGCACTGACACCACCTCTAGCTAGAAGGAAACACATGCCCTCCCTGATGTCCTCTCCCGTTTCTGGTTCATACTGGGGTGTGAGGCTTGCGAATTCACCTTATACACAAAGCTATGCCACACAGGCCGTGCTTTGATCATCAACCACAAGACTATGCTTTTCAACAGAAGCCTTTATCGTTTGCCACTTAGGCATGCCACACAGGCAATTCACTCTATGTGACTGATTTCTATCGATATATAACCTCTGAGCTCATACGTCTCAGAGAAGGGCGTTAAGCAAGAGAATAAATTCTCTGCCGCCAAACAGATATATATTAAATAGAGATCAATCGGCACAGAAAAAAATCCAATGTCAGACACACATTCCATTTACAAGTTCGTTCTGGGTCTGAACGAAACTGGAGGCACTATATACCTCGCATACCCATCGATCTCCAAGCACGTCTGGACGATCAGCACTTATTATCTATATTTCGGGATGCCTCCCAATCAAGACATCAGTTATCATCCCACCGAGGTGAGGATCTCTGGTCTTCAACCACCATCTTTATCATTGACTTCTTATCGCCGATCAATTATTTGAAATGAGATTTAAATCGGCCTTTTCAAATAATTCACGTATATTTAGAATTTAAATCAATTCATTTCAATGGTTAAATTATTCGACAACAATTCACGCCAAACACATTCAACCATCAAATATCCACTAAACCGGGTAAATTCAGTCTATTTCCATTCCATATCGTTTATAATATATAAGATTTATGGCTATTTTTATTTATTAAAAATAGTCATTCCATTCAAACGAGCTTCAGGCCATAACGTGGTCGTGGCGCTGTTTTTCTTCAGATTTGATTTACACATATCTGGTCATTAGAAAGAACTTTTCGAAACGAATCCAACGGTTTCAGTTTTTGGAAAATCCGACGGTCAGATCTCCCGGTACACTCGTTTGAAGTTTCGATTTCAAAATACGAACTACAGTGTCATTACTAGATTTAATTTAATTATATTTATATATAAAAAAAATATAACCGATTCTAGCGTTGTTTTTCTTCAGATTTGAATTGAACATTCCGGACAATCCAACCGTTGGATCTTCACAAAGTGGATGTCGTTGGAAAGATATTTCCAAGGCGAACCCAACGATTTCGGTTTTGGGAATATCCGACGGTCGGATCTCCCGCACTAATCGTTTGAAATCACGATTTCAAAACACGAACTGCATCTTCGTTGTTCGATATATTTTAATTATATATATATATATATAAGAATATAATCGATTCTTCAATTTCAAAACCATTTTCACTTCACATATTTGATAAAAACGATATTTTTATCCAACAGATATTTATTTCAACACATGAATTTTGTTTATTTTATTTCCACACAAGAATTTCTATTCAACACATGAATTTCTATTCAACACATGAATTTTATTTATTTTATTTCCACACAGGAATTTCTATTCAACACATGAATTTTATTTATTTTATTTCCACACAGGAATTTCTATTCAACACATGAATTTCTATTCAACACATGAATTTTGTTTCAACATTCGACACATGAATATTTTCTATAGTTTATATATATATATATATATATATATATATATATATAATAATGTGATCTTTATTGCAAAACAATTTATTTCAAAACACGATTATTTTATATAGTTTATATATAAGGTAAAAATGTTATTTTTGGTGTTAAAACAATTTATTTCAAATCATGACTATTTTATATAGTTTATATATAAGGTAAAAATGTTATTTTTGGTGTTAAAACAATTTATTTCAAAACACGATTATTTAAATAGTTTATATATAAGGTAAAGATGTTATTTTTATTTTTCAAAGAATTTATTCAATACACGAACTCCATTCAACACATGAGTTTATTTCAACATTCAACACATGAATATAATTTCAACATTCAACACTTGTATTTTATTTCAACATGCAACACATGAATTAAATCAAACGCAGAAATATTTCAGAAAATTTCGGTAGCATAACGGCAGGGTAGTTAAAACCGGGACTGTCCCAAGTACGGCTCCTCGCTCTACCCTACAGCCTCGCAGATTTGACAATGGGGATTTCATGCATCTAGTTCGCACGCAGGAGACATGTTTATTTTTTTCTTTTCCACAAACTAATCCTTTGTGGTTTCAACCAAAGAATTCTCAACCACAAACAGGTATTTTTCAACCACAATCAATCAATTTCAACCACAAACAATTCTAATCAACCATTCGCTATCAACCAATTTTCACACCAATCACAACCAATAAATATCGTCCATGGTTTGTGGACGAGGGGCGTATATATATATATATATATATATATATATATATATAAGTATATTTCACTTCTACTTCAACACATATATAATTTTTAAAATGCATATATAACTTATACATCGAACATACAACTTATACAACGCTTATACATGAGGTGTACAATGTTTATATAACTAATACTTCGAACATATAATTTATACATCGTCATTTCCATATCATTTATAATTCAGAAATCTCACGTTGGGTTCCACTCCACAAAAAATCGTAGAAGGCTCAGAAAAATATCCGGTCTCTTCTAGAATGTAGAAGACGTCCACATGAGTCCACTGTCTCTTGTTTCACTGAATTTCGTCAACAAACGAAAACGATATGATTTTTACAGTGAAATCTAAAACCGTAGCACTTTAAACTATTATAATTATTTAAATTAAAAACAGTCGTACCTTCTCTGAAGTTGTTCAAAACTAGGGTCTCATTTTTCGTGCAATCCATCGAGTTTGGTGACGATCGGCCGACGCCACCTTGGAGAGTTTGGAAAGGCGCTGGCGCGTAGGGCGGTGCGGTGACGTTCGATCCACTGTAGTGGCGGTGACGGCGAAGTGAAGTCTTCAACTTCGTGGCGGTAGATCTCGACGGTGGAGCGATGGCGGGGGGCATGGTAGGTATGGATTTGAAGCTTGAGGGGGGCTCTTTAAAAACCTCAACTGGGTAGAAGGCTATCGATGCGTGATTTAGTCGGAAATCAGCCGGGAAGCACAGAACTCTTTTCCGTCGTCGATCAGAGGGTTATCGGGGAGAGAGAGTTATAACTGGCCAATGATTTTTTTATATTTATAAGTTTTAAAAATCCAAAAATACCCCTCTTCACATAATAACACCAATTCAAACCCAATGGCTATCGTCCCTAGCCAAATACCCCCATTCCGAACACAATGGGATAATGTTCGTAGGCCCATTCGACTGTTTCAATCAGTTTTCCTTCAAATTAAAATATAAAACATTCAATATTTAATTTGAACGTACATTTCAATTTGCCGGAGCCACATACTGATTCTAAAAGTTCCCGAAAAATAAATCTAGCTATGTTTTGACGATACGGTCCCAACAAAACTAGTTTCGCCGAATTCTGAGACCGTTTGAAAAATGTCCCTTTTCTATCGATCCAATTTAATAGAAATCAACGAAACACATTTTCCTTTGCCACACTCAAATATTAACTTCAAAAATTATGGAATTTGAAACCTAGCAATAATTTGACATCCCGGATCCAACAAAAGTGGTTTCGTCAAATTCTGAGGTGGTTTGCAAAATGGCCATTTTTCCGGGCTATATAAACTCTATAGCGACCTTTCTGAAAATTCATTTAGCCATAACTTTTGTTTCCCGCTATGAAACTTCGATTTTTCAGATTTGTTAGAAAGATATTCACTAACAGATTTAAATATTTTTGGTTTCACTAAAATCTGTTTCGTTTTGCTCCCGGCACAGTCAATCAAAGTTTGAATTCAAATTTTGAAACTACCGCGCCATTTCAGGCCTTGTTTATAATTAGGAATAATTATATTCATTTTCAAACATCGATTCAAACTTACTTTTCGTCGTTATTATTTAAAATATTTTAAATTCACTAAAATAGCCAAATTAAAAATTTTAAATTGGCTCAGATTTTTCGGGTTGTCATAATCTCCCGCACTTAAAACTTTTCGTCCTCGAAAAGGAAAGAAGTCGAAAGTGGATTCATTAACCAACTCTACTTTCAATCTGGCTTCCATTTTTCGACTTTTTAGTTTCTAAGTATTTTCAATTCTTCAAAAATTTGGCTAACACCCTAAATTTTCGAAAAATTTCACCATAACCTCCTTTGTACAGGGAGGGGTTTGGTAATTTATTGGGCCGTATTAGGTACCCAATAAATCCTAATAAGCATGCACATATTTATAGTGGTATATTACAGTGTCCATAGGGGAGTGTGTATAGATCATAACTCCAGAGAATAAATTCTCGTCACCCTATAAATGGTTTTTGTGCCTTAATGACCAGAGAGACGTGTTTATTGTCATCTGCAGAACCGTTTGGGTTTTTTTATTAATCTTGCAATTTACCGTTACATTTTATATGGTCCATATCAGTCATCAGTTCAACCTGTAATATATAGTCATCGCCATACAAGCCTCTCGCTCATATGGTAAATCTTCAACCTCGTCACACAAGCCCCAAACGCTTATGTGGCATATGATGAAGTATGCCTATCTTCAAGAAGTATGCCATGTAGTATAGTTCAAAATTAATTGTTATTATCCTATGGCGACATTTATTATTACACACAGAACAACCAACACTCCGCATCCAATGACATTCACAGAAGTTGATATAATAATAAAATTGCACATCCAACTCTTTAAGGTTTACCTATTTGTCGGGCACGCAAATAAATTCTTTACTCAACAGCTAATCCATTTACCTGTTCAAACATATATAATGCACACATATATATTTCTATCTATTTTTAAATCAGTTCAATACTTGATTTAATTTCATAAATTTACCATCATTCTCTTCTTGATTAAATTAACTATCATTCTAATAATTTAATTAATCATATCCGCTATCACACAACACAAACAACAATCAATTTGTTTTTAACTTTTCAAAAATATACTAATTGATTCATATACTCTTTTAAAATAATCAGACTATAAAATTAAAAGTTTACATCCATGAAAAGAAAATAACAACAAAGTAGAGAACATAATGGAAATTTCAAAATATGGTAAATGTACCATGCACCAGGGTCAATCAGAGATATCCACCCTGCACTTAGGATAGGCTTTCTTAATGCTTTCCTCTGTTTCCCAAGTACAATCTCGCGGATCTCCACTCCACTGCACTTTGACTAAGTGATCTTTCTTGTTCCTCAGCTCTTTGGTTTCTTTGCCAATAATCTTCAGCGGCTCTCTTCTCACAGCCAATTCTGGAGTAATTTCTATATCCTGTTGTGCGGCTTCTTCCACAACCAAGTCTGGATCATGAACATGCTTTCGAAGTTGAGATACGTGAAATACATCATGCACTCCAGGCAAACAATCAGGCAATTGAACTCTATAAGTGAGGGTTCCAATCCGTTCAAGTATAGGGAATGGACCAATAAATCTGGGTGCCAACTTCCCGTTTTGCCAAATCTAATCACTCCTCTCCCTGGAGAAACCCTTAGATACACATAATCACTAACATAAAAAACCAAATCTCTTCTTCTTGAATCATCATAGCTCTTTTGTCGGCTTTGAGCGGCGAGTAATCGTTTCTTAACGAAATAGACTTTGTCTGCAGCTTCATGGATCATATCAGGTTCCAATACAAGTCTATTACCAGTTTCAACCCAACAAGCAGGAGATCGGCACGGTCTACCATACAATGCTTCGAATGGTGACATTTTCAGGCTCGCTTGGTAGATGTTGCTGTATGAGATCTCAGCCAAATGTAAATGGTCTTCCCATGATCCACCAAAATCAAGAACACAAGCCCGCAATAAATCTTCTAGAATACAATTCACCCTCTCAGTCTGACCATCTGTCTGAGGATGATAAGCGGTGCTTAGATTCAGCTTCATTCCCATTTCTACATGAAATGCCTCCCAAAATTTTCTAGTAAATATTGGATCTCTATCACTAACTATACTGATTGGCACTCCATGTAGCCTAACAATTTCTTTGAAATAAACCTGTGCCAGACCTTGAGCAGTTCTATTGGATCTAACAGGTATAAAATGGACGGTCTTCGTGAAGCGATCTACGATCACCCAAATACTGTCATTTCCTTTCTTGGTTCTAGGCAAACCATCTATGAAGTCCATGGAAATATGTTCCCACTTCCAACCTGGAATGTCCAGCGGTTGCAACAATCCAGCAAGTTTCTGTTGGTCGCTTTTGACTAATTGGCAAGTAGAGCATCTACTAACATATAAAGAAATGTCTCTCTTCATCGACCTCCACCAAAAAGTGCATTTGATGTCATTATACATTTTGCTCACTCCTGGATGGATACTATGTTTTGACTTGTGTCATTCATCCAACACTTCCTTTCGGAGCTCAGAATTGTTTGGAACACAAATTCGACCCTTTAGCCTTAGAATCCCTTGGTTATCAATCTGGAAACTCAAGTGTTCGCCTTTCTATATTCTTTCTCTGATCCTCTGAATGAAGTGATCATCTGTAACACCCCACCTCCACTAGGGTCACTCACAAAGGGAATGCACTAGTTTTGGAGGAGCGTTATCGAGGTAAACAAATATAGAAATATTACAAGACAGAACATAGATAAAACAGCGGAAGAATCAAAAGACAAATTTCATTAATTTCAAAAAGAGTCAAAACCTTTTACATCAAATAGCCAAGGTCATTATTTTCCATTACAATAAATTCTATCTTGCATAAATAAAGAAGCATAAACTTGAAACAACAAAATGAGCTTAATTCCCCAAAGGTAGCAGAAATGCAACCATGACATAGCTCAAGATCAAACCGTACATGAGCTGAACCGAAAGCAAGTGAAATCCAAGCTAAGTGCTAGAGTTTCCTCCCTGAGAACCTGGGGGGGAAACGGAAGAAAAAGAGGCGAAAGAAAATGGGTCAGTCATAAAGACTGGTAAGTCCAAGTGACTTTCAACATAAAAAACAATAAAGGTAACATGACATGTATAAACTGAAAGTAATCATACGGATGATGACAAGATGGGCAAGATAGACTAAGATAACATGATAAATCAAGTATAAATCAAGTATAGCATCACGTATTCAAGATTCGCTGCATCAACTGTACTAGAATCCCAAACCCATGTCTTATATTAATCATGAAATGATTCCTTGGCCCAATATCATGAAATGACCCATTTCTAGGTCCAACGAAACGATCCACTAGTCGATCGGCTCCCTTAAGTTCTAGCTCGTCATGTGTCTGTGTCATACGGCCCTATCACGAATGTAGTCACCAGTGTTAGGTCCACCATAGGGTGTATCAAGCCCTATTGTGCCAACCACCGACACGAATCAAGAATGCACAGATAAACCTATTGATGCCAAATGCCTTCTTTTTCAACTCCGGACCACGTGCACGACCATAGCCCGCCTGGACCTACATTGGCGCACCAACACAGCCATCGTTCTGGTCGCGGACAATCAGCCCAGTAATCGTGCCCCGCCCTGCCAAGTTCCAGGGTACCATGATACATCTAGTGCGTTACTGCTGAAATGGACCGCATAACTAGGGTTTCCATCCAGCAGGTTAAGTGTTGTCATTTAAATTCGAGACTTAGCCCTTATCAGTCTAGCATGTCAAATTGGCTAAGTGTTGTCACTTAAGTTCGTGACTTAGCCCTATAATTCACGTGTCAAGTTGGTTAGGTGTTGTCGTTCAAGTTCATGACCTAACCCTATAAATCATGTCTCAAGTTGGTTAAGTGTTGTCTTTCATGTTCATGACTAACCCTATCATGTGGCATTAATTCATTAATGCACCCCAACCTCTCACATTAGACATGTTGTTGTGGTCACTGGATATACCGGGCGGTTCCGAGCAAATTTACACCACAACTCAGTCTAACCTCGGGTTTCAAGCGCGATATGACCAACTACTCACATTGGATCCTATTGTTTGTAGTCACTGGATTTACCGGGCGGTTCCGGGCAGATTTACACTGCAAACTCAACCCAACCTCGAGTTGGCCGTTTTCAAGTTCAATCTAGTGTCATGTCCATGTTCAAGTTTTCATGTCAAGTTCGTGTCAAGTTTTCAAGACAAGTTTCATGTCAAGCTTCCTATAATTACCAATTTTTCCCATCGTTACACCGTCTAAATATTAGGCTAACAATCTTAGCCAAATTTTCCGTCCACATGGTTTTTGGCATATAATATTAGGCTAAAAACTTAGCCTGATTTAACATACACAAAATTGGCATAAAGCAATTTATTAACATAAGCATGACATAGGCGTAAACTTGGCATCATCGGCATAGTCAATATGAACATCATAGGTGTGAACTTGCAAAATAATCAACATGAATATCATAGGTGTGATCTTGCAGCGTAGACTGAACCAACATACATATATGTGAATTTGTAACATAGACTAAATCAACTTACATATATGTGAACTTGCAAATCAATCACGAACATATGAATAAGTGTGAATTTGAAATATGACATAGGTTTAACATATACACATAAACATGTAGATCTAACATTTGGTCACATATGTGATATGATTTTACAACCTAAAACTTGCATAACATGATCAACTACACAACTTGTCATAACGGGTTATACTTCAAGTTCATATACACATGAATAGACTTATTCATTAACTCACAATTCAACATGATAATAAAAATAGAACCACAGGCATAGATCAATATCATTCAATTCCACATATAACATAATCAACATTATTCTATTATCAATCTATTTTTAAGGCATGACATAACTGAATAAATTGATTAAAACATCGTAGGCATATAGATCTAATAACATTATGAACATGAAAAGGTTTGAATAATAATCTAGGTTCAAGAACATGGGTAGATCTAACTTAAATTGAAAAATTCCCAAAATCAAGATCCAAGGACAAAATAAAGAAAATAGGTCTGATTAGAAAATCAAGCTTAGATCCAATTTCATAGTCACAATTCTAGGCAATAACCTCATGGTCATGAATCATATGTGATTAGCCACAATTGTCCTTGTCATAGTAATAGAAAATAGTCTTATTGTTCATAGTCATAGGCAGTCTTATGTTCACCGTCATAGTCATAGGCATAGTCTTATGTTCACCATCATAGCCATAGGCATAGTCTTATATTCACTGTCATAGTCATAAGCATAGTCTTATATTCACCGTCATAGTCATAGTCTTATATTCACCGTCATAATCTTAGGCCATTAACAATAGTTTCAACGTCACAGGCAATATTCCCAATAGTCAAGATCTAAGAAGAAAACAAGAATAGATTTGAATCATACATAAATCACTTCCAATTTATACCATGCTCATATTAGATTTATAGTTTTTATCTAAAAGTAACTGGAACTTACAGATCGTGGTCTACGAAATTTAGATGCAGTAGTCAGCACTAGAAATTAGTCATTGAATTGTTGAATCGCTGAATCTTGCTTTGATTGTAGAAGCAAATCCCCAATAATAAATTCCTTGCCGTAGTCTTCAAGAAATAATCTTCACAATTTAATTTAATTTAATTTAATTTAATTTAGAGGAAGAAGAAGAAGCCATGATCGTCAAGAGTTTGAGCAGCATAAGGTTAGAGAAGAATGGTGTAAAGAGAATGAGGCTAGGAGGCTATTTATATAGGGTTTCAGACTAATTAGAGCCGTCGATGAAGCTAGAAGAAATCAAGGCCGTTCATCTCAAGAAAAGCCAATCAGAAAATGGCAAGTCAGCCCTAGTGACACAGCAGAGCTCAGAAATTCGACCAGAACCCGACCAGGCCAGCCAGGGTCCAACCAGAAAGTTGTGCAGGCCTGCTGCTCGACCTGGGCGCACCTGCCAAGTGCGCCAATGCAAAATTGTATGGGCGCACTTCCCAAGTGCGCCAGTGCAATTTTGTTCTGGCGCACTTCCCAAGTGCGCCTATGCATCCTGACCGGTTTCTGGTTTTTTGGCCTAACTTCGTTCGTCCATATCTTCTTCGTACGGTATCCATTTTACGCAAACTCGGACTCTATTTCAAGCAGAATTCTGAGACGAACGCAATGGCTTAAACCATTTCCCTTTATTCTTATTTTAAAAATTAATTCTTCCTTGATTTATGGTTTTAACATGTTATAAAAATATGGGTTGTTACATCGTCCTTTTGAAGAGCAGATATTTTATCGATCAATGAAGTCGTAATAATAAAACTGGCGATCATTACATTCTTTCTATTTAGCGCATCGGCCACAACATTGGCTTTCCCTGACATGCACAAAATCTCAAAATCGTATGCTGCAAGAAACTCTAGCCAATGTTGATGCCTCAGATTCAAGTCTTTCTATGTGTACATATACTTTAGCGACCGATGATCTGTAAATAGTTCGAATTTCTCACCCAAAAGATAGTGCCTCCAGATTTTTAAAGAAAATACAATGGCTAACAACTCAAGGTCGAGAGTAACGTAGTTTTTCTCATGCGGTTCCAATTGATGGCTAGCATAAGTAACCACTTGACCTCTTTGCATTAATACTGCACCAAGGCCTTCTCTAGAGGCATCCGTCCAGACTTTCAAGTCTTGATTGCCATCGATAACCGTTAACACTGGAGCAGTTGTTAATTACAATTTTAGCTTCTGAAAATCCTCCTCACATTCGGGAGTCCACTTGAATTTTGTGTGCTTCTTCGTAAGCTTTGTTAAGGAACTAGATATCTTCGAAAAATCTTTAATGGACTTCCGACAATGACTAGCTAATCCAAGAAAACTTCGAACTTCTGTCGGAGTACTAGGCTGCTTCCAATTTTGAATAGCGGTGATCTTACCTGGATCCACAACAATTCCCTCTTTTGATACGACATGGCCAAGAAACCTTACTTCATCTTGCCAGAATATACATTTGGAAAATTTGGCCTTCAAGACATTCTTTCTTAGAATTTCTAACACTTGTTCCAAATGTTTCGCGTGCTCGCTTTCTGACTTAGAGAAGATCAATATGTCATCAATGAAAATCAGAACAAATTTATTCAAGACATCACGGAATACTCGATTCATAAAATCCACAAAATAGGTAGGAGCATTACATAAGCTAAACGGCATTACTAACCACTCATAAAACAAATCGGGACCCCTGAGTGCTGTCATAGGAACACACTTTTCGGCAATACGAAGCTGATGGAAACCTGTAGCTAGGTCCATCCTTGAGAATACCTGTGCACCATTCAATCGATCCAGCAAATCATCAATCCACGGCAATGGATATTTGTTCTTTAATGTCTGTTTGTTCAAATCATGATAATCCACACATAGTCGAAGAGTACCGTCTGACTTTGGGACAAACACCACTACTACTCCCCAATCTGAGAAACTAGGCCTGATCAGACCCTTCCATACGAGCTATTGAGTTTGATTATCTAGTTCATCCTTCTCCTTTAGAGTCATTCTCCGAATAGCGTGCACTACTGGCCTTGCATTCGGAATTAAAGCGATCTTGAAATCAATCTCTCTTTGGAGGTAAACTGACAACTTCTTCGAACACATCTGCATAATTCTTGATGACAGGAATATCTTTTATGAGTCCTGTATATTCTCTATGACTACAGGGATATTTTCTATTTGAGCAGGAGAAACATCAAGAGCTGACCAAAAGTCTTTTCTATCTGAATTCGGACCTTCACATGGTATGGTTATATAATTCCCTGATTTAATCTTTGCCCTAACCACTCTCTCGGCACATTTAACCTCTGGTTCATATTTGGTTAACCAATCCAATCCCAAAATAAGATCGAATTCAGTAAAATTCATGACGATAGAGATGGTAGGGAACTTATAACAGGAAAAAGAGACAGGCACCCCACATACCCAACTAAGATCAAGGGAACCCCTAATCGGATTATGGATAGTGATGGGTTCTTTGAGCTTTTTCAATTTCAAGCCCAACTTTTTAACTGAATTCTTTGCAACAAAGCTTCATGATGCGCCTGTATCAAATAGTACTTTAACTGGAATGTTTTTGACAGTAAGCATGCCTTCTAAAACATCAGACCTTCCCTGACTAGCTGAGGGCTCAGAAGTTTCTGATACTTCATTTATATGTACTGCTTCAGATTTCTTGAATAGCGAGTAGGCCTTTGAAAGGTGACCAGACTGATGACATCGATTACACTCTCTGTTCTCTTGAAACTTCTCATGTTTCTTTAAAGCTCTGCATCTTATCGAGAAATGTCCTTGCTTATTGTAGTTAGAGCATACAACTATCATTACTGGTTTCTTCTCAGATTTAGCCCTTTTCCTCTTGGCACTGGGCTTCTTATTGACCTCCGTACTATCAGTTCCAGACTCCCCATTTTTACTCGAACTGACTTCCTCTTCGTAGCGTAACTTACCTTTCTTGTCGAGATCCTCATACTGGTAAGCCATTTATACCATTTCAAAGAAAGGAAGCTTCACATGCCCCATTACTTTACTTTGGTACTTTCTTTGAAGCCCGTTAGTAAATATCAGATTCTTCCTCTTCGGATTTTGAATTAGATGAGGGGCAAAGTGAGAAAGTTCATTGAATTTCTTATGATATTCTGGAATGGACATATCTCCTTGTATCAAATAAGAGAATTCATCACATAACCGATCAGTTGCTTCTAGAGGAATAAATCTTTCACTGAAAACCTCTTTAAATCTGTCCCAGGTAATACTACCTTCTGGATTATCCTTAATAATCGAATCCCACCAGAACAAAGCTTCGTCTTTGAGTGCCCAAGATGCCAATAATCTTTTTTGATCATCTCTCAGCTTTAAACCATCAAAGATTTTCTCAACAGAACGAATCCAAGCTTGTGTTTTAATAATAGATTCTTCGCCCGAGAACGGTATTCCACCCATATTTCGATACTTAATTAATAGAGCCTCAATATCTGGTTCTGCATTCCTTTGGTTTCTGACACTCATTTTCTAGTACTTCTGCAAATAGCAGATCAAGTGTCAGGTAAACAGAAAAAATATTTTAAAGCATAGAGACATATACTTGAATGTAAATGCTTCTATCATGGTGTTATTTCATTCTACTATACTCATACTAGGATATTACTGATCCTATCTGTAATGAGTTATTCGTCCTAGAACACTACTGGTTCTATTTCTGATGAGTTCATTAATATGTTATATTCCAGCACTAAGCTTAACCAAAGCTCTGATACCACGTTGAGACGACCCCAAACCCCGTACTGACGGTGGCAAGGGTAATCTTTCGAATATAAAACATAAACAGATAATAGCAGAACAGAATTAAATAAATACACTAGATAATGTACAAATAATACATTGGATAAACATAGTCATCAGAGTTACGCAGTATAGAGGATCATACTTAGTACAAATACAGTTCAGCTATACCTAAATGTCTACAGCGGAAAACAAATATAATATGTACAATAGGGGCTGAACAGCATAAAAAGAGATAAATGATAGAATCCATCTTCAGCTCCAGCTATCCAGGAAGAGTCTGCTAAAACCTGAATACAAGGCTGCCCGTGTAGAAAAAGGGGCACCCGAGTTCGCAAGTGAAACAAACTACGAGTCAGTCATGGGACTGGTATGAGAAATCTACTTAACACATTTATAATATGGCTAATCACAGGACCACGCCACTATTACACAACGGGTTTACTCCATTGGATTGCCAATGCTTTACAACAAGTAAATCTTTTAAACATCGCAGTGCTTTTTATAAAAATGAAGTCATTATAAGACTCAGTTCCCATCACACAATGCAACGCAAACCGGAGGATAGAGTTTTACCTTATAATGGCCAAAATATGCTTAATACGAACAAAACAAAAGAACTTGATATTTTTATTATATGTTTCAAAAACAATTTCAAATTATAAGTATCAATCATAAACGGCATGGGTACCATATATCATGTCGCCATATACAGGTATACAATCAAAACCGCACAGTCACGTATTTGGAAATTGGATTTCCGTCATGAACCAAGGCAAAAGATAGTCCTTACCGACTTCGAGACTCTCTAGCCCGAGCCTTTAGATCAGAGCTCAAGTGACCCTTGGATAGTCAGGGCCGGTCCAACGATGTGGATTAAAATGCCTAAACACTGCGTTTCCCCACCCTTTGGGGCATAAATGAGCTAACGAATGAATCCATCGGCTTCACATAGTCACCGATATATCCGAGGCGCCTCGCAACAGCAACAACCACACAGGTGAAAATAATATAAATGTCAGCCAGTTTAAGCACTGACACCACCTCTGGCTAGAAGGAAACGCATGCCCTCCCTGATGTCCTCTCCAGTTTCTGATTCATACCGGGGTGTGCGGCTTGCGAATTCAAGTTGTATACAAAGCTATGCCACACAGGTCGTGCTTTGATCATCAACCACAAGAATTTGCTTTTCTACAGAAGCATTGATCATTTGCCACTTGAGCGTGCCACACAGGCAATTCACTCTATGCGACTGATTTCTATCGATATATAACCTCTGAGCTCGTACGTCTCAGAGAAGGGCGTTAAGCAAGAGAATAAATTCTCCACCGCCAAACAGATATATATTTAATAGAGATCAATCAACACAGAACAAAATCCAATGTCAGACACACAGTCCATTTACAAGTTCGTTCTAGGTCTGAACGAAACCGGGGGCACTATACACCTCGCATACCCATCGATCTCCAAGCACGTCTGGACGATCACCACTTATTATTTATATTTCGGGATGCCTCCCAATCAAGGCATCAGTTATCATCCCACCGAGGTGAAGATCTTCGGTCTTCAACCACCGTCTTCATCACCGACTTCTTACCGTCGATCAATTATTTGAAATGAGATTTAACTCGGCCTTTTCAAATAATTCATGTATATTTAGAATTTAAATCAATTCATTTCAATGGTTAAATTATTCGACAACAATTCACGCCAAACACATTCAACCGTCAAATATCCACTAAATCGGGTAAATTCGGTCTATTTCCATTCCATATCGTTTATAATATTTTATAATTATTTATCGCTATTTTTATTTATTTAAAAATAGCCATTCCATTCAAATAATGCTTAGGCCATAACGTGGCCGTGGCGTTGTTTTTCTTCAGATTTGATTTACATGTATCTGAAAATCTAACCATTGAATCTTCACAAATTTTATATCATTAGAAAGATCTTTTCAAAGCGAATCCAACGGTTTTAGTTTTGGGAAAATCCGACGGTCGGATCTCCCGGTACACTCGTTTGAAGTTTTGATTTCAAAATACGAACTGCAGCGTCGTTATTCGATTTAATTTAATTATATATACATATATAATCGATTCTGGCGCTGTTTTTCTTCAGATTTGAATTAAACATTCCAGACAATCCAACCATTGGATCTTCACAAAGTGGGTGTCGTTGGAAAGATATTTCCAAGGCGAACCCAACGGTTTCGGTTTCGGGAAAATCTGACGGTCGGATATCCCGCACTAATCGTTTGAAATCATGGTTTCAAAACATGAACTACAGCTTCGTTATTCGATATATTTTAATTATATATATATATATATATGAATATAATAGATTCTTCGATTTCAAAACCATTTTCACTTCACATATTTGATAAAAACGATATTTTTATCCAACAGATATTTATTTCAACACATGAATTTTGTTTATTTTATTTCCACACAGGAATTTCTATTCAACACATGATTTCTATTCAACACATGAATTTTATTTATTTTATTTCCACACAGGAATTTCTATTCAACACATGAATTTCTATTCAACACATGAATTTTATTTATTTTATTTCCACACAGGAATTTCTATTCAACATATGAATCTCTATTAAACACATGAATTTTATTTCAACATTCGACACATGAATATTTTCTGTAGTTTATATATATATAATAAAATGTGATCTTTATTGCAAAACAATTTATTTCAAAACACGATTATTTTATATAGTTTATATATAAGGTAAAAATGTTATTTTTGGTGTTAAAACAATTTATTTCAAAACACGATTATTTTATATAGTTTATATATAAGGTAAAAATGTTATTTTCGGTGTCAAAACAATTTATTTCAAAACACGATTATTTTATATAGTTTATATATATATGGTAAAAATGTTATTTTTATTTTTCAAAGAATTTATTCAATACACGAACTCCATTCAACACATGAATTTATTTCAACATTCAACACATGAATATTATTTCAACATTCAACACATGAATTTTATTTCAACATTCAACACATGAATTTAAATCAAATACAGAAATATTTCAAAAAAATTTGGTAGCATAACGGCAGGGTAGATAAAACCGGGACCGTCCCTAGTACGGCTCCTCGCTCTACCCTAAAGCCTCGCAGCTTTTGACAATGGGGATTTCATGCATCTAGTTCGCACACAGGAGGCATGTTTATTTTTTTCTTTTCCACAAACTAATCCTATGTGGTTTCAACCAAAGAATTCTCAACCACAAACGGGTATTTTTCAACCACAATCAATCAATTCAACCACAAACAATTCTAATCAACCATTCACTATCAACCAATTTTCACATCAATCACAACCGATAAATATCGTCCATGGTTTGTGGACGAGGGGCGTGTGTCTATATATATATATAAGTATATTTCACTTCTATTTTAACACGTATATAATTTTTACAATGCATATATAACTTATACATTGAACATATAACTTATACAACGCTTATACATGAGATGTACAATGCTTATATAACTCATACTTCGAATATATAATTTATACATCGTAATTTCCATATCGTTTATAATTCAGAAATCTCACATTGGGTTCCACTCCACCAGAAATTGTAGAAGGCTCAGAAAAATATTCGGTCTCTTCTAGAACGTAGAAGACATCCACACGAGTCCACTGTCTCTTGTTTCACTGAATTTCATCAACAAACGAAAAAGATATGATTTTTATTGTGAAATCTAAAACCGTAGCGCTTTTAACTGTTATAATTATTTAAATTAAAAACAGTCGTACCTTCTCTGAAGTTGTTCAAAACTAGGGTCTCATTTTCGTGCAATCCGTCGAGTTTAGTGATGATCGGCCAACGCCATCTTGGAGAGCTTGGAAAGGCGCAGGTGCATAGGGGGTGAGGTGGCGTTCGATCCACTGTAGCGGTTGCGGCGGCGAAGTGAAGTCGTCAACTTCGTGGTGGGAGATCTCGACGGTGGAGCGATGGTGGGGGCGTGGTAGGTATGGATTTGAGGCTTGAGGGGAACTCTTCAAAAACCTCAACTGGGTCGAAGGCTATCAATGCATGGTTTGGTCGGAAACCAGCCGAGAAGCACAGAACTCTTTTCCGTCGTCGATCAGAGGGTTATCGGGGAGAGAGAGTTATAACTGGCCAATGATAATTTTTTTTATATTTATATATTTTAAAAATCTAAAAATACCCCTCTTCACATATTAACACCAATTCAAACCCAACGACTGTCGTCCCTGGCCAAATACCCCCATTCCGAACACAATTGGATATGTTTCGTAGGCCCGTTCGACTGTTTCAGTCAGTTTTCCTTCAAATTAAAATATAAAACATTCAATATTTAATTTGAACGTACATTTCAATTTGCCGGGGCCACATACTGATTCTAAAAATTCCCGAAAAATAAATCTAGCTATGTTTTAATGATATGGTCCCAACAAAACTAGTTTCATCGAATTCTGAGAACATTTGAGAAATGGCCCTTTTCTGGTCGATCCGATTTAATAGAAATCGAACAAACACATTTTCCTTTGCCACGCTCACATATTAACTTCACAAATTATGGAATTTCAAACCTAGCAATAATTTGACATCCCGGATCCAACAAAAGTGGTTTCGTCGGATTCTGAGGTAGTTTGCAAAATGGCCATTTTCCCGGGCTATATAAACTCTATAGGACCTTTCTGAAAATTCATTTAGCCTTAACTTTTGCTTCCCGCTATGAAACTTCGATTTTTCAGATTCGTTAGAAAGATATTCACTAACAGATTTAAATATTTTTGGTTTCACTAAAATCCGTTTTGTTTTGCTCCCGGTACTGTCAGTCAAAGTTTGAATTCAAATTTTGAAACTACCGTGCCATTTCAGGCCTTGTTTATAATTAGGAATAATTATATTCATTTTTAAATATCGATTCAAACTTACTTTTCGTCGTTATTATTTAAAATATTTATTTTAAATATTTTGAATTCACTAAAATAGCCAAATTAAAAATTTTAAATTGGCTCTGATTTTCCGGGTTGTTACAATAAATCTATTCGTTAATATAATTCAAAATCTAAACTGAATTATATATTTTGAATGATCTAGTTCTCTCAATATTTACATTTCAGCAAATTCCGATTATTCCAAAATTAAATATATTATTTAATTATAATATTAATTAAATATTCCCTATAATTTAATTTAACGACCATTTAAATTCTCTGAATCACTTATTTAAATAATTAAATTAATTAATTATAATGCCGTAAAAATATGGGTCGTTGCAGCTGATGGCTATAAAAAAGATCCTATACTCCCTGTTTTATTCATCTAAATCAATGGAGACAGTGAGATGCTACTCCAACTCGTATTAAATTAGCTTTTCCTTCGGCAACGGCGATCCATACGTATTCAAGGATCGCTGATTCAGCGTCAACACGGATCCCTCAGTTTACTTAGATCCATTCTCTGTGAGTCTACGTTATTTTTAGATATGAATGCTTAAAAGTTAATCCTAATGTGTAATGAATTGGATCTAAGACTGTGACTAATTCAATCATATTAGATCTGCCATAACCTGTGTATTTAAGTTATTTTGACACAAATATGAATTGGATCTAAGCTTATGCCTATTTATCATGTCAGATCTACCATTGTTCGTATATCTAATTCACTGATTAGATCTCATTATGCCTGTTTATGATCATGACATTATGCCTAATCAGTTCTATTATCACATGTTCATCAGATCTGTTCCTATATGCCTATCTCGTCATTATGCTCAATTTTGTCACTATATGTTTAGTAGTTGATGTAACAACTCGTATTTTCAATAATCTGTTATAACATAAATCGAGGCAGAATTTAACTCTAAAATCTGAATCAAGGGAAATGTGCTATGCCATTGCGTTTGTCTCGGAAAAATACGCGAAATAGAGTCCGAGTTTTCGAAAATCGGAGTCCGTATGACCCGATTAAGGCCCAACGAAGTTTTCAGAAAATTTCAAAGTAAAAACAGATTTCAAATTCAGGTTTGAATTTGGAAATTTGGGCCAGTTTGGGCCAGGCGGGAAAATTCCCGCCAGAGCACCCAAGTCGACAGCCCTGTCGACTTGGTTGGACCCAAGTCGACAGCCCTGTCGACTTGGTCCAGCCGGGCTGTTTAGCCTGGTGCACCATTTTGAGATTGTGTTGAGTTTGGGGGCCAGATTCGGTTTTAAGGGCTGAGATTGGAACTAGGGTTTAATCCTAAGGTTGAAACTAATCCTAATCTCTATAAATAAGCCCCTAACCTAACCCTAAATCATCATTATTCATTCTAGTAACTAAACTATGGCAAAATCAATCCTCTCATGGCCTCCACTCTCTTCATAAAATTCCTAAATAAATTTCTATGAGATTTTCCATGCATATAAGTGTTTTCAAGCTTGTATGAGCATCATTAGCTTGCATTCAAGTCAAGTTTCTATATTTGCATCATAAAGCAAGAGTTTTGATCATTTTGGCTTAAGGGTTTTCTATTAAAGCTTGCATTTTGGGTTTAATTGGTTGCATAAGGGCTTTGTCATATTTCCTAAGCATTGTAAGCCCTATTATACTTTCATATTTAAACTCTAAAGTTAAATGTATGATATCCAAGTTTGATATGTTATGATATGCAAGTTTATTATGTCATGATATGCAAGTTTGATATGTTATGATATGCAAGTTTATTATGTCATGATATGCAAGTTTGATATGTTATGATATGCAAGTTTATTATGTCATGATATGCAAGTTTGATATGTTATGATATGCAAGTTTATCATGTTATGTTATGCAAGTTTGATATGCAAGTTCGTCACATGATATGCAAGTATGTTATGCAAGTTTGGGTTGATCATTTGGTTCATGTTATCATGTTATGCAAGCTTATCTTGAGTATATGAACATAAAGCTCCAAGCTTTATGCTAAAGGTTGCATTTTGGCAACATGTAAGTTATCATATCTCTTATGATAACTTGCATGTGAGGCTAAATGCGAACTTATGACCATGTCTACATGTCATTTAGCACCATGTATCACCAATATGCCAAGTTTGGTTTTATGCATGCTTTTGAGGACTAAAAATGTAATATGCAAGTATATGAACATATGTACATTTCTTATGCCACCATGTTGAACTTGTGGCTTCAACACCTTTATGTCACGATTATGCCAAGTTCCCTCTTTCTATCCTTTATGCGCTATTGCGATATGTAAGCGATGGGATTGCGTTTGGGGTTGGGTAAACTTAAAAGACATAAAAACATAAGCTTGGGAATTTACCTATTAAGTTAGGTCTACCCATTGGGAATTTACCTATTAAGTTAGGTCTAACCAATTGCTTGAAAACTTGTAATGTGTTTTGAAAACATGATGGACATGACACTTAGAAAATATAAGTGTGACCAACTCGAGGTTGGTGTTGAGTTTGTAGCGTAAACCTACCCGGAACCGACCGGCTTAACTAGTTGCTACAAACAATAGGACCCAATGTGAGAAGTTGGTCATGTTGTACCTTGAACCCGAGGTTAGACCAAGTTGTGGTGTAATGCTACCCGGAACCGACCGGCTTAACTAGTAACCGCAACAAAGTCTAATGTGAGAGGTTAAGGCGCATTAAATTAATTAATGCCTCATGATTAGGGTTAAGTCATGGACCGCTTGAATACTTAACCAATTAAACACGATGGGTTGGTAGGGTTAAGTCATGAACCTTGGGTACACTTAACCAACTTGGTACTTGAATGGGTTGGGTTAACCACGTTTAACCCATTAAGGAAACCCTAGTTACATGGTCATTTGCACCAGTAACCCTCTTAGTTGTATCATGATACCCTAGGGACTAGGCTAGGGAGGGGCACGATTACTGGATGCCATGTAAGCGACCAAAACGAAGGCTGAGTAGGTGCGCCGGTGTAGGTTCAGGCGGGCCATGGTCGTGCACATGGTCCGAAGTTGAAAAAGCAGGCACGGGCACCAGTAGGTTTAGACTGTGCGTGTATTGATTTGTGTCAGTGGTTGACACCCTAGGACTTGATACACCCTAGGGTGGACCTAGCACAGTTTAGCTACACTTCGTAGTTGGGCCGTATGACACCGACACTTGACGAGTTAGGCTTATAGGGAGCCGATCGACTAGACAGTGCTAGTTGGACCTCGGTTTAGGTCATTCATGATGTTTGGGCCAAACTTGGGCCTGGGGATCACTTCTTGTTTACACTTTGGACCTCGTATTGGGGTCACTACATGTTATTGGGCCAAAGCTTGGGCCAAGGGATCAATACTTGTTTATTCAAGTCATGTTAGTTTTCTAGTACACCTGTGGTGCAAAACCTTAAACCTGATTATGCGATGACACCTTTATCTACCTTGTTAGTTAATCATCATGCCAGTATGTAGTTATCCATATGTTCATCTCAGCTTTCTTCATGCCAGTTAACTTTATCAGTTTACATTGATTGTAGTAGGGCTTACTCAGTCTTTTTGACTGACCTGTTTTCTTTCGCCTCTTTTCTTCCGTTTCCCCCCTAGGTTCTCAGGGAGGGAACATTGGAGCTTAGCTGGATTTCTGATCGCTGGCTTGTGGGATTTTAGCTCATGTACGGTCTTGACATGAAGCTAGCTATGGTTATCACTTATTTTGGGGATAGTACTTATGTATTTCAGTTTTTCAGTTGATGTTGTTTTTATCTAGACTTGTTTATTTGGAAAGCTATGTTGTACCAGACTTGTTTTGAAATTGTATGAAATCTTCCGCTGTTTTATCTATGTTATTTACTCTGTTTACATATATACATATGTTCTTGTTCTGCCTTGATATATCATTATGCATGTTTACCTGATTCAAACGCCCCTCCAAAGTCAGAGTGCTTGCAAGAGTCACCCTGGCGGAGGTGGGGTGTTACATTTGGTATCAGAGCATATGGTTTACGAGAAGGAACAAAAAGGTTTTTATAAAACTTTTGGAAAACTATTTTCAAAACCAAGTATAAAGTATTTTCCAAAGAAAAGTCTAGTTTATTTTAAAGGCTATTCCCCAAAAAGCCATTAGCAAAATTCCTTCGTTTTTTCTCCATTCTTAATCTGTCTTTTTCTTCGTTTTCAGTATGGCCGATAACTTTGCTATTCCGGAGGGAGTACACGTACCTGTTTGGTATAGGAGACTTTTGGAGGCTAGGGCGACCGAAGCCGGCCCCGCAGATGTCCCTCCTCCTCCTCCCCCAGTAGTTAATGTTCATCCTCCTCCTCCTCCGGTCGTTAATGTTCCTCCTCCTCCTGTCGCTGAGGTTCCTCTTCCTCCTCCCCCTCAGCATCCTCAAGCTGACTTCGCAAAGACTTGCAAAGATTTCAAAGCAATAGGTGGCAAGAACTTTCAAGGCACTGAGACTTTTGTAGAGGCCAGAAAATGGTTGAAAGAGACCGAGGATTTATTTGCCATCTTTGGGTTAGACGATCAGAGGAAGATCTTGTTGGCGGTTTGGCTTATGAAGAATGAAGCCGCTTATTGGTGGGAAGTCACCAATGGTACTAGGCCTATTGAGACTTGGGCCGATCTCAGGGCAAGGTTCGTGCTTAAGTTTCTATCTTCTGCTGAGGAGAATCTGCAAATGGAGAGGTTCATAACCTTGAAGCAAGGAGATATGTCTGTCAAAGAATATGTGAACAAGTTCAATCAGTTAGCTCGTTTTGGCTTGGATATGGTGAATACTCCTCAGAAGAAGGCTCTTCGTTTTGCTAGAGGATTGAATGAGCCGTTGTAGGGATTGGCTATGTCACATATTCCCCATGGGGCCACGTTTGAGAGCTTGGTTGATATGGCGTTACTTCAGGGAGATGTCAAGAAAAATGATACTCAAGCCAAGAAGACTGATTCCCAGGGAAAAGGAAATCAGGGTAATCCAAGTGGTCAGAGCAATCAAGGCAATCAGAACAACAAGAACAACAAGGGCAACAAGAACAAGGCAAAGGAAACAAGAAAGTGCAACTTCTGTGGGATTGTTGGGCACATAGTCAAGGACTGTAGGAAGAAGAGAAGGAAATTGGGTCGGTGCTTTCACTGTGGAGAGACGGGACATTTTAACAAGGATTGCCCAAGGAAGCAAGGGCAAGGCCAGGGTCAGCCTCAGCGTGCTAGACCTTCAGGAGGGCAAGCTCATGCTCTCAATGCCGCTCCAGTTCCCGATCGAGGTAGTATTTCTGTTGAGAGCCTTGTATATATTTCTTACCTTGTTTGATTCTGGTGCATCGCATAGCTTTATCCCATCTGATCTAGTTGAAAGTTTGCACCTAAGTACTAGTCTAGTTAATGATCCCGTGTGTGTTTTAAATCCAATTGGGGGTTCCGCCCATTTGTCTGTTATCTATGTGGATCTGAAAATCTCTATCTTTAGTGTAGAGATCTCGTGTGATGCTTATATTTTCGGTTTCTTGGGGTATGGGTTGATTTTGGGCTTGGATGGGTTGTCCAGTTTTGGAGCCATTCTTGATTTTTGAGCATAGGGTTGAGAGGCTCATGACTCGCCTCGGTAATACCCTAAAAATTTCTAGTAACCCTATGAGTCCCGTCATGTTGTGTTATCTTGAATCCCTCAACTCGTCTATCGATAGTTTGTAATCGGTGAGGGTGGTCCGAGAATATCCTGATATCTTGGGGGAAGTGAAGGGGGTTACCCCTAAACGAGAGATAGATTTCCGCATTTATCTGGTTGATAATGCCAAGATAGTTTCGTGGCCGGTAAGGCACATGGCCCCGCAAGATGAGAGTTAAGAAAGCAAGTCAAGGAGTTGCTTGAGAAGAACTTCATTAGACGAAGTATATTTGAATGGGGAGCGCCTGTGGTATTTGCTACCAAGGCAGATGGTTCTCTCCGACTTTGTGTTGATTATCGTGAGTTAAACAAAGAGAATAGGCAACCATTGCCAAGGATCGATGATTTGTTTGATCAGCTTGTAGGAACATCTGTTTCCTCTTGATCTTGCTACTGGATTCCATCAGCTCAGAGTAGCTGAGGATAGTATAGACAAGACTGCGTTCAGAACTCTAGATGGATTCTTAGAATGGCTGGTCATGCCATTCAGTTTGACTAATGCACCCGCCTACTTCGTGGACTTGATAAGTAGGGTGTCTAGGGAGTTCCTGAACGAGTTTGTGGTAGTCTTCGTAGATGATATTCTGATCTTCTCAAAGGATGAGGAAGAGCACGCAAGACATCTCGAGGAGGTGATGGATACGCTTAGAGCGCATCAGTTGAAAGCCAAGTCCACCAAATGTCATTTTGGAGAAAAAGGAGTTAGATTTCTTGGGCATATAGTTTCTAAGCAAGGCTTAGTGGTGGATCCTGCTAAAGTGGTCGCGGTTCAAGACCGGAAAGCTCCCACGAGGACAATTGAAAAAAAGAAGTTCTCTCAGTTTAATTAGTTAGTTAGTGTCCCTTGAGCTTAGACCTATCCTTCTGGATCAAGCAGGGACTTCGCAGAAAGAAGACCCGCAGTTAGTCGAGAACATGGACAAGTTGATTCGAGGCGAGATGTTAAGACACCTCGCTATAGATAACTAGGGATGGCTAAGACGCGATGAGAGAAAGAAGGTTCTTGAAGATGCACATCCCCCGAGGAGGTGGCTGAGATTTTCCCAAGGTGCATGTTGTGCCCACAGGTTAAAGGCCAAGTCGTAGAAGCCCGGTGGGCCATTATATCCGTTGGAGGTCCCCGCAATGGAAGAGGGAAAAGCATCATGAAGGATTTCGTGGATGGACTGCCTAGGTCAAGGGAAGAGAATACGAGCATGTGGGTCATAGTAGGTAGACTCACGAAGAGTGCTCATTTCACTCCGGTAAAGAGCGAAAGGACAGCATCATAACTAGCGACAGTTTACTTTCAAGAAATAAAGCAGTTGCACGAGGTTCACTAAAGTATAGTTAGTAACCATGACTTAATCTTCACTAGCCAGTTTTGGGATAGTCTACGAGAAGTCATGGGCAAGCAACTGAATCTAAGCACGGCCTATCATTCGCAGGCGGATGGTTCATTGGCAACGTGGATTGGTATTTTCGAGAAAAGTTCTGCTGCGTGGAATACTTTATAGTAAGTAAACGAGATCCAGGATTCACTAGTGAATTTTGGAGAGCTTGCATGAAATCATGAGGTCATGGTTATGCTTAAGCCAAGAATGATAGTAGAGTAAGTGAAAGAGGAAGACGAGTTGCGACAATGAAATGGGTTCCATCTCATATTTGGAAATAAGAGTTAAGAAGCTAAGAAATCATGAGGTAAAAGACGGTCAAAGCACTGTGGAGTTAAGCTCAAGGAAACGTGACTTAGAAGATTGAAGGCTAGATACGCACATCATATCTCTTTCTAAGAGTATATCCTTGATCCTTGTTTTCCTGCGGAACTTACTCGCATGTTATCTTTTTATGTATATCCTCTCGGTCCCATTTTCGGTCCCATTTCTGTCGGGAGGTATGACTTATTGGCTAGTAATACATGTCAGGGTTTGAAGGGGGTCCGTTAGGTTGACTAAACCTTTTGGGCTTTTATAAAATATGGGTTGGGTTAGGAAGGGATTTCTTGTAATCCGCGAGAGGAGTATATCCTGCCTATCTTCCCGATCTCTTTGTAGCATATCTTTTGCTATCCATGTTTGTCTTGATTATCTAGTTTATCGTGTTAATCTTGTCATGAGAACCTTAGGTAGAAACCCTTTGGATGAAACATGTGTTTGAAACATGTTATGCTTGATGGTTGCAAGTGGTTGCAAGTGTTTGCAAGTGGTTACTCGTGGATGCATTATACACGTTAGACACTAGATCGGCTCACACACTCCTCATATTGCATATGCATGAGTGTTTACGCTTATTCATGGATGAAAATTTTTTGTGTTATCACATGGATGTTGCATATGGATGTATGTTATGTGCACACATATAGAAGTTATACATTATGTTAGGAATTGCATACATATGGATTCATTTCACTAACATAATTTGCATTGAGGATATTTGCATTAGATAAGGACATATACACACACCTTTGCATATGTTCATACAACATTTAGAATCTTGTAAGGACAATGATTGCTCGTGGATGATGTTTTGAGTAGATGGGTGTTGGATGGTAGGATACGTTCTTCCTAACTTGAAGATTTCGGGGACGAAATCTTTTAAGGAGGGGAGAATGTAACAACCCGTATTTTCAATAATTTGTTATAACATAAATCGAGGCAGAATTTAACTCTAAAATCTGAGTCAAGGGAAACGGGCTATGCCATTGCGTTCGTCTCGGAAAAATACGCGAAATAGAGTCCGAGTTTTCAAAAATCGGAGTCCGTATGACCCGATTAAGGCCCAACGAAGTTTTCAGAAAATTTCAAAGTAAAAACAGATTTCAAATTCAAGTTTGAATTTGGAAATTTGGGCCAGTTTGGGCCAGGCGGGAAAATTCCCGCCAGAGCACCCAAGTCGACAGCCCTGTCGACTTGGTAGTCGACTTGGTTGGACCCAAGTCGACAACCCTGTCGACTTGGCTGTCGACTTGGTCCAGCCGGGCTGTTTAGCCTGGTGCACCATTTTGAGATTGTGTTGAGTTTGGGGGCCAGATTCGGTTTTAAGGGCTGAGATTGGAACTAGGATTTAATCCTAAGGTTGAAACTAATCCTAATCTCTATAAATAAGCCCCTAACCTAACCCTAAATCATCATTATTCATTCTAGTAACTAAACTATGGCAAAATCAATCCTCTCATGGCCTCCACTCTCTTCATAAAATTCCTAAATAAATTTCTATGAGATTTTCCATGCATACAAGTGTTTTCAAGCTTGTATGAGCATCATTAGCTTGCATTCAAGTCAAGTTTCTATATTTGCATCATAAAGCAAGAGTTTTGATCATTTTGGCTTAAGGGTTTTCTATTAAAGCTTGCATTTTGGGTTTAATTGGTTGCATAAGGGCTTTGTCATATTTCCTAAGCATTGTAAGCCCTATTCAACTTTCATATTTAAACTCTAAAGTTAAATGTATGATATGCAAGTTTGATATGTTATGATATGCAAGTTTATTATATCATGATATGCAAGTTTGATATGTTATGATATGCAAGTTTATTATGTCATGATATGCAAGTTTGATATGTTATGATATGCAAGTTTATTATGTCATGATATGCAAGTTTGATATGTTATGATATGCAAGTTTATCATGTTATGTTATGCAAGTTTGATATGCAAGTTCGTCACATGATATGCAAGTATGTTATGCAAGTTTGGGTTGATCATTTGGTTCATGTTATCATGTTATGCAAGCTTATCTTGAGTATATGAACATAAAGCTCCAAGCTTTATGCTAAAGGTTGCATTTTGGCAACATGTAAGTTATCATATCTCTTATGATAACTTGCATGTGAGGCTAAATGCGAACTTATGGCCATGTCTACATGTCATTTAGCACCATGTATCACCAATATGCCAAGTTTGGTTTTATGCATGCTTTTGAGGCCTAAAAATGTAATATGCAAGTATATGAACATATGTACATTTCTTATGCCACCATGTTGAACTTGTGGCTTCAACACCTTTATGTCACGATTATGCCAAGTTCCCTCTTTCTATCCTTTATGCGCTATTGCGATATGTAAGCGATGGGATTGCGTTTGGGGTTGGGTAAACTTAAAAGACATAAAAACATAAGCTTGGGAATTTACCTATTAAGTTAGGTCTACCCATTGGGAATTTACCTATTAAGTTAGGTCTACCCAATTGCTTGAAAACTTGTAATGTGTTTTGAAAACATGATGGACATGACACTTAGAAAATATAAGTGTGACCAACTCAAGGTTGGTGTTGAGTTTGTAGCGTAAACCTACCAGGAACCGACCGGCTTAACTAGTTGCTACAAACAATAGGACCCAATGTGAGAAGTTGGTCATGTTGTACCTTGAACCCGAGGTTAGACCAAGTTGTGGTGTAATGCTACCCGGAACCGACCGGCTTAACTAGTAACCGCAACAAAGTCTAATGTGAGAGGTTAAGGCGCATTAAATTAATTAATGCCTCATGATTAGGGTTAAGTCATTGACCGCTTGAATACTTAACCAATTAAACACGATGGGTTGGTAGGGTTAAGTCATGAACCTTGGGTACACTTAACCAACTTGGTACTTGAATGGGTTGGGTTAACCACGTTTAACCCATTAAGGAAACCCTAGTTACGTGGTCCTTTGCACCAGTAACCCTCTTAGTTGTATCATGATACCCTAGGGACTAGGCTAGGGAGGGGCACGATTACTGGATGCCATGTAAGCGACCAAAACGACGGCTGAGTAGGTGCGCCGGTGTAGGTTCAGGTGGGCCATGGTCGTGCACATGGTCCGAAGTTGAAAAAGCAGGCACGGGCACCAGTAGGTTTAGACTGTGCGTGCATTAGTTTGTGTCAGTGGTTGACACCCTAGGACTTGATACACCCTAGGGTGGACCTAGCACAGTTTAGCTACACTTCTTAGTTGGGCCGTATGACACCGACACTTGACGAGTTAGGCTTATATGGAGCCGATCGACTAGACCGTGCTAGTTGGACCTTGGTTTAGGTCATTCATGATGTTTAGGCCAAACTTGGGTCTGGGGATCACTTCTTGTTTACACTTTGGACCTCGTATTGGGGTCACTACATGTTATTGGGCCAAAGCTTGGGCCAAGGGATCAATACTTGTTTATTCAAGTCATGTTAGTTTGCTAGTACACCTGCGATGCAAAACCTTAAACCTGATTATGCGATGACACCTTTATCTACCTTGTTAGTTAATCATCATGCCAGTATGTAGTTATCCATATGTTCATCTCAGCTTTCATCATGCCAGTTAACTTTATCAGTTTACATTGATTGTAGTAGGGCTTACTCAGTCTTTTTGACTGACCTGTTTTCTTTCGCCTCTTTTCTTCCGTTTCCCCCCCAGGTTCTCAGGGAGGGAATATTGGAGCTTAGCTGGATTTCTGATCGCTTGCTTGTGGGATTTTAGCTCATGTACGGTCTTGACATGAAGCTAGCTATGGTTATCACTTATTTTGGGGATAGTACTTATGTATTTCAGTTTTTCAGTTGATGTTGTTTTTATCTAGACTTGTTTATTTGGAAAGCTATGTTGTACCAGACTTGTTTTGAAATAGTATGAAATCTTCCGCTGTTTTATCTATGTTATTTACTCTGTTTACATATATACATATGTTCTTGTTCTGCCTTGATATATCATTATGCATGTTTACCTGATTCAAACGCCCCTCCAAAGTCAGAGTGCTTGCAAGAGTCACCGTGGCGGAGGTGGGGTGTTACAGTTGATATGCCTATTCCTGCCATCATATGTCAATCTAGTTATTATGTTTATTTATGTTCTCTTCCCTCCTTTTTTTCCCTTTTTATTTTATAACCAGGCCATCTTCGAGTCTAGGCATACCGTTGAAATATGCGAACGCGTGAAATTGCGAACAAGGGGAAAACTTTAAAATTAGGGCATAACTTGTATTGGAAAATTTGGGCATAACTTGAATTAAATACATGAATATGGATTTAGGACATAAATGAAATTATGATTTAGATCTTAATTTGAGGCATATGGTACGTAATGAATATGACTTGGAAAAGGGGCATGAAAACCTCTAATGAAATTGGGATATTTGTTAAATAGTGAAAATGCCTAGATTTGTGGTACTTAAAAACCGTAACCATATTAGACACGAGGTTAGATTACACATGTGGTAGAACTCTGACCGGATCCTCCCGGCATATCCAGCGACCACAAGTGGTGAATCTAATGTGAGGGGTCCAAGTGCACAAACACGTAACGTGCTAAGACATGTGGTTAAGTCCGACTTCTGGAAGAAGTCTGTCCGGACTCGCCCGACATATCTAGCATCCACAAGTTGTAGGCTTAATGCGAGAGGCCTAGCACATTATAACCACAAATGAATATATGGTAATGAACTTGAATGCTTAACCTATTTGAATCCATATGGATTACATGTACATGTTAACTTGAGTAGGGGTTAAGTAAACTGGTTTGAAACATTGGGTGTGTTAAGTATATCTTGAGGTAGTGGGTAATATTTATATATAGGCCCACAAACTTAACCTGTGGGGTCAAGCAATCTTTTTACACTGGTACGGCATAACCTATGGAAATCCAAGCAGTGGGGATGCAAGCCTAGGGGAAAGCTTATATCATCTTGTGTGTGGGACCCATTTTAGTCAGTAACCCGTGTATAAGTATCAAATAAGTACTCCGAACTAGGTCGGAGTCGGGGCACACTTACTGGGCTGACTGTAAGAGATCCAAAAGGGGGGACGATGTGGGCGGCGCATTCCGACAGGTTCATGTGTGTGCATGGATGCAGACAGGAGGAGGATAAGACGACGTGACATCGATAGATATGGTTGTGTACATCCTGAAAACGAGGGGTTGCCCTTTTAGGAGGTGATACCTCCTACTGTAGGGCTAGCATATGGTATCTAAGGAGTAGGGAGCTGTTAGATTGGAGTAGTAATTAGGGCACATCTAGACTCCGGTACGTTTAGGAGCCCGTTATTATCCTTAGGGGTAACTCCGGTATATTTAGTTGGGGTACCTGTGAAATTATATGGGGTTAAACCTCCAACTAGAAGTACGCCTAAATCTACTATCTTGTACTTGTTGGGGATCATCTTGTTCTAGTGATACTAGTATTGGTGCAGAGACAGAGAAAAGTATTAGAGAAGCGCTATACATATACGTTCTGTTCAGTTTATCCTATTTACCTTGTCATACCTACCTTATATTATGTTATCTTTCTTGTCCAGTTTATATGCATGTCACAATACTTTTACTTAATTATATGCTAAAAGTAACTGGACTTGCCAGACTTTATGTCTGACCTATTTTGTTTCCTCGTCTTTCTCCTCCGTTCCCCCCAGATTCTCAGTGTGGGAATACTCAAGCTTAATTAGGATTCTTCTTTCCTTCTGCTTGGAGCTGCTTAGATGTACTACTAGATTTCATAACTTTTCTACTATGGCTATGCTTTTGGAGATTATGCTCTTTTCATGTTTATTGTACTCTGATGATTTTAGTACAAGATAGAAATTTTTAAGATGATGTACTAGTTTTTATGTATTTTAGACTCATGATGTAGCTATGTTTTGAACCACGATGTTTTCTACTTTTTAAAGTTTTAAATTCCATTGTTATTTTATAACTATCTTGCAATATTTCTATTTCTATTTAATTATAACGCTTCATGGAACTTAATGCATTCTCTTAATGAGTGATATTAATGGACATGGGGTGTCACATTTGGTATCAGAGCTGAAGGTTACCAGATCGGATAAAAGATTTTGAAAATTATTCTCAAAATGATTTAAGAAAAAGCATTTTCAAAAGAAAAGTCTATTTTGAAAAATGTATTCCCCAAAGGCATAAGTAATATCTTTCGATTCTTTGTTTAAATCCCTTTTCCTTTTCTTTTTAGCATATATGGGAAACCTAATGTTCCTGAGGGCGTTACGATACCAGGCTGGTTCCATAGGTATCTTTAGGCCACGACGCCTGCCGATCGTCAAGTAAACGTTCCTCCCCTAGCTGCACCCGTTGTTCCTCATCCTCCCTCGCGAGCAGATAATTTCTCTAAGATCGACAAAGACTTCTGTGCTATGGGCAGAAAGCCATTTCCAGGAACCAAGACTTTTGTAGAAGCAAGGGATTGGTTTAAAGAGATGGAGGATTTGTTTGAAATTTTCGAAGTTGATGATCGTAGGAAGATTCAGTTCGTCGCTTGGCTGTTGAAAGAGGAGGCTTCATTCTAGTTGGAAGTGATGCAAGCAGGGCATCCAATGGAGACTTGGTATGATTTTCGGTAGAGAATTGGAATGAAGTTTCTTTCTCAAGCTGAGAAAAGTATGCAAATGGAAAGGTTTCTGGCACTCAAGCAAGGGGGTATGACTGTCAAAGAGTATGTTCAACCAACTGGCGAGGTTTGGTCTGGAGCTAGTAGATACCCCACATAAGAAAGCTTCGCGGTTTGCTAGAGGATTGTGTGAACCCCTCCATGGATTAGCTATGTCTGATATTCCGATGGGAGCAACTATTGAAAGGCTCGTTGATATGGCATTGATGCATGAGGAAGATAAAGGTGAAATGAAAGAAGCTAAGGTTGAGGAAACACAAAACAAGAAAGTGTGGCCTAGGAAAGGACAACTACAACAACAAAAGAAAGGCGGAAAGGACAACAAGGGTAGAGATAAGATGAAGTGTCATAATTGTGGACGCGAGCGTCATTTGATCAAGGACTGCAAAAGAAAGAAGAATGCTTGTTTCAATTGTGGAGAGGTCGGACACTTTTCTAAGGAGTGCCCGAAGTAGCACGGACAGGGTCAAAGGGCAGTATCTTCGGGAGGTCAGATGCATGCTCTCGCGGTCGGTGCACTAGACGTAGGTAGGAAAGTTTCCGTTGAAGGTTTGATTTTCCTTTCCAAACATCCAGTTAGAACTCTCTTTGATTTGGGCACTTCACATTCTTTTATATCTGATTCTGTGGTTAAGTCTCTGCACCTTAGTACTAGTATGGTTTTGGATCCCGTTATTGTCTCAAACATCATTGGTTGTATGGCTCATTTGTCTATGATTTGTCTGGGTTTGAGAATATCTGTGTCGGATGTCGAGTTTGAGTGTGACGCATATGTGCTTGGTTTCATGGGCTATGTTTTGATTCTTAAGATGGATTAGCTAGCCATGAATGGTGCCATTTTGGACTATGAGAGGAGGGTCATTAGACTTTTGACTTGCCGTGGGAGGACCCTCGAGATTTCTTGTGACCCAAGAGGGTCTGTCATGCTTAGTTTCCTAGAGTCACTTGATGCATCTATCAATGATCTTCGATCGGTACTAGTAGTCCGTGAGTATCCTGATGTTTTTTATGAGATTCAGGGATTACCTCCGAAGTGCGAGATTGACTTTCGTATACACTTAGTGGACCATGCAAAGCTAGTGGCATTTCCTGTATGCCACATGGCTCCAAGAGAATGGATGGAGCTCAGCAAGAAAGTAGGGGAGCAACTTGAGAAAGGGTTTATTATGCGAATCATATCTAAATAGGGTGCTCTGTTGGCATTCACAAATAAGTCGGATGGTTTGCTTTGCTTATGTATGGATTATAGGTAGCTGAACAAACTTACTAAGAAGAATAGGCACCCACTCCCTAGGATAAATGGTCTATTTGACAAGCTTGTTGGTGCATCTGTTTTCTCTCTGTTAGAGTTAGCCATAGTGTTTTCATCAGTTGAGGATGGCCGAGGACAGCATAGATAAGACCGATTTTAGAACTCCAAATGGTTTCTTTGAGTGGCTCGTCATGCCTTTTGGGTTGAGGAATGCACCCGCCTATTTTGTTGATCTGATGAGTAGGGTGTTTTGGGAGTTTCTAAATAAGTTTTTTGTGGTCTTTTTTGATAATACCTTGATTTTCTCGAAGAGCGAGGAAGAGCATGCCTTACATTTAAGGTAGGTTTTGAAAACTCTTCGGTGCATCATCTTAAGACGAAATTCTTCAAATGTCAATTTTGGAGAAAAGAAGTGAGATTTCTATGGCATTTGGTTTCTAAAGATGGGATAGTAATGATCCCGCGAAGGTTGTTACAGTTCAAGATTGGAAGATCCCAAAGAATGCAACAGAGATGAGAAGTTTTCTTGGATCAGCGGGCTATTGTAGGAAGTTCATTAAGGACTTCACAAATAGATCAGCCCCACTGACCAGGCTGATGAAGAAGAACTTGACATTTTCTTGGGAGGTAGATTGTGACGACGCTTTCCAGCAATTGAAGAGGGCTCTGACAACAGCCCCAGTCTTGACCTTGTCCGATGGGAACAAAGTGTCCCCAGTGTACAATGATGCATGTGGTACAGGGCTTGGTTCTGATGCAAGAGAAAGGGTGGTATGTTATGTGGGTAGACATCTAAGGGTTTATGAAAAGAACTAGCCTACCCATGACCTAGAATACCCGCCATAGTATTAGCGCTAAAGACTTGGCGTAATTATTTGCTTGGAGAGAAGTTCGAGTTGTATACCGATCATAAATCCCTCAAGTACTTATTCGCGCAGAAGGATCTCAATTTGAGGCAACAAAGATGGATGGCGTTCCTAGCATCCTATGACTTTGAGATTGCTTGCAATGTCACGTATTTTTATGGTATAATAATTAATTTATTTAATTATTAAATAGTGATTTAGAGATTTAAATGGTTTGAATTAAATATAAATAATTGAATAATATATTTATTTCCGAAATAGTCGGAAATGGTGGAATTCACAATATTGTGTGAATTGGATTATTTATAAGATATAATTCAGTTTGGAATTGAATTATAATAACAAATATATTATCTAAACGACATCAGAACATATAATTTATAATATAATTATAATCGAGCCCATAATGTCACGGTAGTTGGTAATATGGAGTTTTGGACTTTAATTAAATATATGGAATCTGTTTAAATCGGATTTCTGTGAAACAAGAAACATTCAAATCTGTTGAACGGTATTTTTCTAATGAAAGAGAAAAATCAAGATTTCGCCTGTTAGATGGTGAGTTAAATCCAAATCGAATTTTCAAATAGTCACTATGGAATTTGTTTATAATTTATAATGATTTATTTATATTATAAATGGATTTTTAATATAAATTGAATACTGATTTAACCTGGATTTGAAATGTCGAGTAATAAATTTTGATATTGTATTTGATATCGGAATGTGGTTTTGCATTGTTTGAGAAATTTGGCAAGATTTCAAGTAGGTAAATGTCGCACCTTCACTGGTATACTACGCGACAACCCGGACGACGTAACCAGGAGGAGGCCGAGTTGACTTTGGAGGTGACATGACAGTAGAGTTATTGACGAGGGAGTCTATGGTGATCCTTGTTGGATTTAACATGAAGTAATGGGGGAGTAAAGGGGAGCTCAAGTAATTCGGTGATGGTTTTTTTCAGCTGCCTGTAGAAGAAGGGACATGATTTTCATCTGCGTGGGGAAGAATGTGATCGGAGCGGGCTTGGGTATTTAAATGGGTCTGGGGATTAGGAAAAAGGATGAGCCCAATTAGAGTTTAAAATTTAAGTTTAATTCAAAATTTAAATGCGTATAACTGTTAAATTGCATATCTTACTCATACGGTATCCGAATTTAGTGAAAAAGATCTACTGCGATCGAATGGATGAGAGCTATGCAATGGAAATGCCTGGGAGTGAAGTGGAGCTCATTACAATTTATAGCAAAATAAATTGTCTATCAGAATCAACCGACAATTATCGTTATTTAATAATGATCGTCCAATGTGAGTAAATCTCACTAACTCTGTATAGTTTATATTTTTATAAATATAATCTAGTATAAATAAATGATGATTGATTTCTGTGTATTGATTGTTTGGTTGAATTGCTGATGTAATGTTTGAAATTATAGATAACGATATATAAATCGATAATCAAATATTGATTCTGTTTATCAGAATATTTCATATTGAAATGAAATTGATGTTATTTATATTGTTTAGCATCTGTGGATGCAGGGAAACAGGTTGGAGGGAGCCAACTGAATTCCTCAATATTTATAATACTATTTGTTTTCATATATTGTGATATATGATGTGATATAAATCCGTGATTGATTATGACGACACTGGTCATATTATTTGGTATTTTAAATACCATATGAAATGAAATACTGGAATGTAAAAATGAAAATTTCAAAGTGAACATTGAAAATGAAATATTTATATAAAATGAATAGAATTATATAAAAGGATTTGTATAAAATGAATAGAATTATATAAAAGTATTTATATAGAATAAATAGAATTATATAAAAGGATTTATGTAAAATAAATAGAATTATATAAAAGGATTTATATAGAATTATATAAAAGGAATTATAAATGAGATTTAAGTTTTAGAAATAAACTGGAGATTTGTATGAATAATTTTGCAAATAAAAATATAAATAGAATTTGGGTTTGAGATATTGTTTCTAAATACGAAATCAAACTGTTTCGATTATATAAAGAAATATTATTCACATTCTATGTGAAAAATTAGATTAAAGTAAATATTTTGCAAATCAAATATTATAAATGAATTTGGGGTTTGAATTTGGAAATTTAATGGAATTACCGAAATTAGAAACTGACTGGAAATTAGTTGAGTTGAATGGCTTTCTGGGTATCGACCTGATGTTGGTTTCGGCCTTCGGGGTTAATACGTAAGGGGTTGTTCTCTTACTAGTTTACAGTTAGAGACTGATATATCTGAGAAGATAGTGATGCGTGAATCAGAAATGGAAACGTTTTCCAATATTAATAAGGTATATATTCAAAATTTAGAAAATAAGAATTTATGGAGATATGAGAATGTGTAATTGAATAAATTAATGATAAATTAATTTAAGAGATAAATGATGATTGATGATTGGTCGATAGAATTTGCATCTGGAAATAATATCGCTTTTTGCACACATTTTTTCCTTTGATAGTTAAATCACCGACTATTGAAGTTTTTGACAATTTTTCCGTTGTCAATACGGAGAGACCGGGATTGGATTCATTACCTGAAAACCACTCTTTATGGGCATTAGCGTTGCAATCAAATATGATGAAGATAATTGAAGACGGAGTTATGCAAGGGCTGTCCTGTTTACAGAATAATGCCTTCGGTCTGTCTAGTCCCAGGGCGACCAGTATGGAAGAATGTCTGACAGAGTATATTTAAATAGATCGCGTAAGTTGATCTCTTCAAACATATTTACAATTGGTGGCGGAGGAATTCATTTCTCTTAGCTATATACCAGTGATATTTTTGGAGAAATTAATTTGTGATTTGGCGGGTACGACGATGTGGCATTCAAAGTAAATAAAGGGGTGATCTATACGTTATGGCCTCTAGCCTCACAACCAGGAAATGGTATAAAATTGGGTAGGTTGCATGGCTAAGTGGTTAGCTGCCAATTAGGGTGTATTGTCACTTGATCTATAGAAATTCCATTTAGTTCTATAATCTATTTCGATGATGTCCCTTTCGGGAAACGGTTGCTGAAACCAACCGTTGGTGTTAATACATTCGGTACACTCAAGCGAAATGAGTGATCGGCCATGTTTAGCCTGGTTTACAAGATGTTCTTGTTGAACCCAGTGTATTCCTCTCTAGAGATACACTGTCGGAAGGTGACCCCACACCTTGCTAGTTAGAATTCATTAACCAATAAGCGCCCGCTGTTTTTGATTATATATTATGTAAGTGGAACGTGAGATGAAAGCTTTCTGCTAGATGATTATTATATTGTGGTTGATAGACACTATCATTATATCAATGGAGTTTTGATATAAAAGATCATTGTTTCTTGCAAAAGGTTTTTTGATGTTAAATCAAATGTTTTGGATTCTCATAAGGGTAAAACCCGTTCCGTGTTATGTGGCGTGGTCTTATGAACTATCTTTTATTTTCTCAAACTATTTTAATTTGCTTACTCATACCTGTTCCATGACTAACTAGGAGTTTATTTTGTTTTGTTTTCCCTAAACTCTTGGGTGCCCAAATTTATACGGGTAGTCAAGTAGTAAGGATTTTACAAATATGCTGAGAGCTTGGAGCAGGAGGCTTTAGGATTTTATAGCTATTGTTTATTTCTTTTGTGTTGTAAGTGTTGTACCTTGATAAATGTAATTATATACATATACTGGTTTTATTTCAATGTTATGTTATATTTTATTCGTTCCGCTGTGAGATCGTGTTTACTCTGATGTTGTTGTGTTCTCCTCCTTCTTCTATTCTAATCTTCTATCTTATCCATTCTCACCCGCTAACTTCTTTCTATCAACTATCCGGTATTTCCGATGCTTGGATAGTTGACATTGAGTTTATGTTGATTACTCAGGATCGCGAACGAGTCGTTACAGTTGGTATCAGAGCAGAAAGTTAAGTTATTACCTTGGCTCTACGGCATGACTCAGTAGATATGGGATTAGTAATACCCTATATTGTGTTGAGTATATATACGAGTGAACGTATTTATAGATTTTGTAATAGATTGTTTTATATTGTGGAGATTTATTGGTTGAGTTGTTCATGGGTTCTAATCAATTAGTTTGATCCACTGTATCGGTAGTAGTTAATAAACACTTGAATACGATGAATCGACATAGTATGTTTTGAAAAGAGGGTAAATGAGATAATTTAACTGAAATATATTTTGTTATGAAAGGAATCTATATATTGGATTTATTATAATATATAGGATGTGTTGGTTGTTATTATAATCGAATGAGATTATAAATTTAAATGGTTATATAAATAACCAATCAGAATTCGTATAAGTGTAATGTATGAAATAAAATGAATTAAATTTGAATTTAAATAAGAATTGGAATTAAAATTCCAAAAACATGAAAAGTGTTTGTAAATGGAATTGGATTAAATATATGAGAATTTTTTAAATCCTGGGAGATTTTAAATTGTTTACAAGCATTGTGAAGGATATTTTGAAAATGATTTCAAAATGGAAATGTTTAAGTATGGTTTTGAAATTGTTATAGTATTGAACTCACTTCGATAGCTGGAAAGTAACCCTGATGATGATGGCCACTTCATCAGTGTCATTTTTGAGTTGCTAAGTGACGGATTACTACCAAGGATTTTGTTTTTGAATTGTTTTGAATCCTGAAAAGGGATATCTGGTTTTAGAAAAGATAAAATGTTTAAAAATTCCCCGGGGGAGGTTGTTTGAATTAAAAAATAAATAAATTAGATAAAAGAAAATAAAAATAGAAATTGAATTGAAACTAATTAAGTGGAAAATGAATTGAGATAAAAAATATCGAATTAGATTGGATTGGAGATAATCCGAAATGAAATAGGACTGATATGTCAAGAGTTGAAATTAAAAATGGAATCTGAGTTAAGAACAGAATTCGGCTTGAGTATTACCGAATGATTGGGATGCCACTGGTATATGCAGAATTGGTAACACATGGAAAGGATATATTGATATGCCCGACAAAAAGGTACAAGTTTATATTATATATGGGTTTGAGATTTTTATGAGCCGAATTGGCAAGCCGCTTGGATGTTTGATTTTCTTTTGGGTTGAAGAAGGCCTAGAGAGGCGAGTTGGAGTTTGAGCTATTGACTAGTACAAAGGAGATGCTGGCAAAAAAATTCAAAAAATTAAGGTGTTAGAAAATTTTCAGAATTTTTGAAAATTTTCGTTAGCAGGAATGAATAAATATATAATTGAAATTAAATTGGTTTGGTTGAAACTGAAGTTAAGAAGTGAACAAATAATTTTTAACCAGTCAATAGGGTTTGCTTTCTACCTTAGCAATTTCGAGCACGAAATTATTTTAAGGGGGAAAGAATGTAACGTCCCATATTTTTATGGTATAATAATTAATTTATTTAATTATTTAAATAGTGATTTAGCGATTTAAATGGTCTTTTAATTAAAATTATATTAAATATTTAATTAATATAATTAGTAGAATAATATATTTAATTCCGAAATAGTCAAATATAATGAATTGACAATATTGTGTGAATTGGACAATTTAAAATATATATATTCGGTTTAGAATTGAATTATATTAACTAATTGTTTTATAAATGTCAGTTGAACGTATAATTTATGTTATAATCATAATCGAGCTCGAAATTGCGCATCAGTTCGTAATTTGGCGATTCGAACTTCAATTTGATATACAAAATTCGTTTTAAGCTGGATTTCTGTGAAATAAGAAATGTTTGGAGCTGGTGATGTATATTTTTCCAATGGTAGAGAAAAATCGATAATTTGTCGTGTAGATTGTGAGTTTTGTCCAAATCAAATTTTTGAAAAGTCGCTACAGAATTCCTTTATAATTTATATCGATTTATTTACATTATAAATGGATTTTCAATATAAATTGAATATCGATTTAATCTAGGATTTTTAAATGTCAAGTTATAAACCCCAATATGTTTATTTTGGAGCCAGATTATATTCTATGTGAATATATACGATAATATTTTTTTATTAATATTTAATTTAATTATTTTTAAATATATTTATATTTAAATGGGTTTATTTAAAGCTTTAAAAATAGCTCTCTATTTTTGCAAACGAACTCCGTTTTCGACGAAACTAATTTTGTTGGATCCGGAATATTAAATTATTGTTAGATTCCAATTTTCGTGTTTTTTGGATTCAGTATATGGTCGTATGGGATTTTAATGTGAAAAAACAGTCGATAATTTGACTTAAAAAATATGTTGCATGAGAAAACAGGCTCGGAATTCGACGAAACAAGTTTCGTTGGGTCCGTAATGTCGAACTGTAGGTGTACGTCCATTTTTATCGGATTTGGGTATCATATGTCATCATACGAATTTTTAGAAGACAAATGAAGGAACGATTCATTAAAATTTAATAAAATATTCAAATATAAAAATATTTAAACTACCCTATAAATACCGTACCACAATAGCCTATACCTAATATTCATTTCTCTGGTCAAAGTTGTTTCCGCCGTTGCTCTTCTTCTTTTTCATGTTAACATCCACCTTTGAAAATGAAGAATAATTCAAATCAAAATCTATAAATCGAAATACATATGTACTTGAACTCTGACTTCCATCCTTTTCCATGCAGTATGGTTTTTATGAAGCTCGACATCATTTTTCTGTTGACGGATTTGTGAACAGCGTGTTCTAGGGTTCCCTTTTTGTTGAATTTGGAGCATGAATTAGAAATTTGGATATTTTATTTGATATCGGAATGTGGTTTTGCATTTGTTTGAGAAATTTGGCAAGATTTCGAGGAGGTAAATGTCGCATATTCACTAGTATACTGCGCGACAACCTGGACAACGCAACCAAGATGAGGAAGCTGGGTTGACTTTGGAGGAGACATGACAGTAGAGTTCTTGACTTGGGGTCTATGGTGATCCTTATTGGATTTAACATGAAGTAATGGGGGAGTAATAAGGAGCTCAAGTAATTCGATGATAGGTTTTTTTCAGCTGCCTGTAGAAGAAGGGACGGGATTTTCATCTACGTAGGGAAGAAGGATATCTGAGCGGGCTTGGGTATTTAAACGGGTTTGGGACTTAGGAAAAAGGATGAGCCCAATTAGAGTTTAAAATTTAAGTTTAATTCAAAATGTGACGATCTCAAAACCCCGTACGACGGTGTTTTGGATAATCATTGGAATATAACACATTAATCATCATTAGCAGAAAATAAAATAATTTTACATAAATATGACATTGGAATCATAACATGTAGCAACATCAGAGTAGCACAGTGTAGGATACAACTTAGTGCATAAAAGGAAATGATCAGTCTACATCACCATAAGCGGTACATATACAAAAGAGAGACATAATAGAGATATCAGTCTAAATCGCCATTAGCGGTACATATACATAAGAGAGTACATAAAAGCAGTAAATCTGTCTACATCGCGATGAGTGGAATCATATACATAGATAACAATGGCGGAATATCAATAGCCAAAATACTGAGAAGCCAAGTCCTCGCCCTACAAGCCAAAAGATGCACTCCATGCTGTAGTGCAAAAGCCAAAATATATCCTGCTACCTGCCACTAGGCTGCCCGTGTGAAAATAAATGCACCCGAGTTTGCAAGGTGAAACAAACTACGAGTCAGTCATGGGACTGGTATGAGAAATCTACTTAACTAATTAAACAACAATAATAAGGCAAATCATAGGATCACGCCACTTTCGCGGAACGGGTTTACTCCTGAGATTGCCATTGCATGAAAGAAAGTAAATAATTTAATCATCGCAATGCTTTTCATAGAAATGAGGCCATTATAAGACTCAGGTCCAATCACACAATTCATCGCAAGCCGGAGGATAGAGTATTATCTTATAATGGCCAAGAAATGCTTGATACGTATAAAACAAAAGTGTTTGGTATTATTACTAGTGCATATATGTTTCAAAAGCAAATTCAATCATAAATATCAATCCTAGACGGCATAGCTACCATCTACTATGTCGCTATATATAAGTTACAATCAAATCCGTAATTTCGTATTGGAAATTGGATTCGATCATGAGTCGAGGCAAGGGGCAAGCTCCTCTCTTATTCGAGACACTTAGCAAATGTCTCAGGACCACACACAATGATCCATGGAAGCTTCAGGGCCATTCCTCTCCTACTTTTGAGGACTAATTATTCCTGAACACACATTCCCCGGTCCTATCAGACCTTTATTCGAGGCGCCTCGCATTCCAACAACCACACAGGTAAAATAATATAAATGTCAGGTCTGGTAGGTCACTGACATCACCATAGCTAGAAAGAAACGTCGTGCTCTCCCTGCAGTCACTATCCCGTTTTTGACTCATACCGAGGTGTGAGGCTCGCGAATCAATGTTATACACAAATCTATGCCACGTAGGTCGCGCTTTGATCATCAACAACAAGACTTTGCTTTTCAACAGAAGTCTTGATCATCTGCCACTTAGGCATGCCACACAGGCAATTCACTCCATGCGAATGATTTCTATCAATATATAACTTCTGAGCTCGTACATCTCAAAGAAGGGCGTTAGGCAAGAGAATAAATTCTCCGCCGCCAAACAGATATACATTTAATAGTGATCAATCAGCACAGAACAAAATCCAATGTCAGACACGCATCCATTTACAAGTTCGTTCTAGGTCTGAACGAAACCGGAGCCACCTTAATCCTCGCATATCCGTACAATCAACAAGTACGTCCGGACGGCTACCAGTTTAGCCCCTTCAATGTAGCTACTCCAATCATGAGCCTCGGTAGCATCCATCCATCTGATGTGAAGATCTTCGGTCTTGAACCGTCTTCATATCTTCGACTTCTAATCGTCGATCAATTATTTGAAATGAGAGTTAGCTGGGTCTTTTCAAATAATTCACTTATATATGGAATTGAAATCAATTCTGTCCGTGGTCAAATTATTCAACATCGACAATTCAGTTCATTAGTATAATTTTCATGTCAAACACATTCAACCATCAAATGACAAGCAAACCAAGTATAATCGGTTTATTTCCATTCCATACCATCTATAATATTTTATTATGATATATCGCCATTTTTATTTATTTTAAAATGACCCTATTTAATTAAATGACGTTTCAGGTCGTGCCGAGGCACTGGCGCTGTTTTTCCTCAAATTTGTTTTACACATATCTAAAAATCTAACTGTTGGATCTTAACAAATTTTATATCGTTGGAATGATATTTCCGAAGCGAACCCAACGGTTCCACTTTCGTGAAAATCCGATGGTCTGATCTTTCGGTATAATCATTTAAAGTTACGATTTCAAAACGCGAACTATAGGGGCTTGATTCGTTTTATTTAATTTATATATATACATATGTATAAATATAAAAATATAATTTATTCGACAATTTCAATATCGTTTTCACTTCAAATATTTCACTAACGCCTTTAAATTTCAGAAAATTTTGCCATAACCTCCTTTGTACAGGAAGGGGTTTGGAAATTTATTGGGCCGTATTAGGTACCCAATAAATCCTAATAAGATTGCACATATTTATACTGATATATTCCGGTGTCCACAAGGGAGTGTGTATAGATCATAACTCCAGAGAATAAATTCTCGTCACCTTATAAATGGTTTTTTGCCTTAATGAGCAGAGAGACGTGTTTATTGTCATCTCCAGACCCGTGTGGGTTTTTTTATTAATCTTGCAATTTACTGTTAGATCAAAATTTGGACCTAACACCCAAATTGTTCTGAATGTTATAGAGTTTCAAATGAAGAACGAGGAAAAAGAAAATAACACACAGAAATTATAGTGGTTCGGCGTTAACGAGCCTACGTCCACTTTATATATTATTGATTATGATTTGAAAGCTAATACAACAAGGATTTCTCTCAATATCTCAGTAGTTTGACAACAATGGCGGATTCAGTCCCCAATATTGCCAAGAAGATCCCAAAAAATGCCAAGATCTGGGCTATTTATAGCTGATTTTGTCAGGCAGGTCGTGATAACATGTGGCACAGATCCCGAGAACATCGGATCGCATCGCCTCCGTTGAAGAAATAGTCAAATTAGCCGTTGTGGACAGGTGTCGCGATCTGCTTGAAAATCGGATCGTGCAGATGGGGAGAATTGGTCCAGATGACGGTTAGGGACACGTGTCGCCAGATCCGTGCGATTCGGATCGCTGGAGACTAGCTCGCGCTTGAACGGGTCAGAGGGTTCGCCATGCACCAAGGGATCAGATCGGTTCGCTCTGGGCAACAATATAAGTTTGGATCGGATCGCCTGGATGCGTCGTTCGCTGATGAGATGGGGGCGATCCGTCGAGATGCGATCCTCGGTGGGCGATCCATCGAGACGCGATCCTCCATGGGCGAGTCGATTGAGTGCGATCCGTTCCTTCATATTCTTGGAGAACGTGGTTTCATGCTTTCCTCTTACGAATGATCCTGGGTGGCTTGGTCAAAAAGCGAGCCAACATTTTGCCCCCTCGAAGTATGTTTTATCGATGATGGAACATGCTTCGAAGATTCTGATCTACTTTTTCCTGAAGGGACGCAAATCAACAGTCGCATTGGTTCAAATCAACGTACGCATGAATCGGATCGCAATAGAGCGCCACGGTCCGAGTGGTCACGTGCTCGTCTCGAGCTGAGTATCTAGGCTTTTGTGCGAGACGCGGCAGACTTTTCTTCGAGCCGTGTCGGGCTTCGAGCTTGGTGGGCCATCGTCTGAGGCGGTCCGTGGGCTTCCATGCGACACAAGCTTTGGATCGTGGCCTGTATGGTGTTTCGTGGACCGAATAGGACAAAGAAAGGGAGACAAACGGTCGCCCTCTTTGCCTATATAAGCCGACCCTCTCTTCTTCATTCTCCTTCCTCTTTCTTTCTGCCGAATCGTTTCGCCTGCACTATCGAAGAACGAACCCAAGTTTTTCAAACCTTCGAAAATCCGAGCATTCTCTCAATTTTTAGAAAGGTAAATCCACAAAAACTACTCTTATTCGTGAACGCCGCTCTTTCATGAACTTTCTCGACTAGAAACGATGGAAATTTGTGCTTTTCTGATGAAATCATCAAAACGCCATGGCTGACTGACGTAGAGCTCGGAGTTCGAGGATGGAAAGGAGAGGAGAAAAACGAAGGAAGAAGAAGAAGAGGGAAGGCCGGTTCGGGTCGTGGTCAAGAAGAGAAGACGAAAGCGTGTGGCGAGACGAAAGATCGTGGTGGCAGCAAAGGGACATATCGTGGGGGTCGCAACGGTTCGTGAAGGAGCGATCCCTTCGCCCGGCGATTCGATGGGGGGCGATTCCTTTGCCCTGCGATCCGAAAGGGGCGATCCCTCTGCCATGCGATCCGAAAGGGTGCGATCCCTCTGCCCTGCGATCCGACTCATAGCTGACGATACGAAGAAACGCCTTGTTACCATAAAACTCTGAACAGTTAGGCTAGAGCCTTGACGTGGGACTTTCTGGACTAAATGACCTCATAATTTGACTGCATATGACGACTAATGTTTTGATGATCTTGATTGCTTTCACACTTTATTTTTAATGCACACACGAGTACACACACCAGTACTTGAACACACGGGGGACGGGTAGTGTTAATCTTATTGTTCATATTTTCTCGTCCTAGCAGCAATGTCGAATGATCACTCTTCTTCAAGATCCGCAACAGAAGCGGAATCCGAGGTTCCTGAGCAGTACAACCCAGATATTCCGCCAACTAATCCGGGAGGTGGAGATTCTGGATCTGAGTACGAGGCCACGGAATCAAATCCATCCGAAAATACTTCATCTAGCGGTGATTCTGAGACTGATGAGCGAGCTCCTGACGAGATCCCAGGCGCACTCGGGATAGATAAATTTTCTGATTCTTTAGCATCCAAGCTCGACGAGATAAAACTTAAAGAATCTGCTTAAGACACGGAATTCCTTGGGATGATGTCTTGACGCCTGGAAGCGAAGATAGACCCCACCTAGCTCCGGAAGGGTATATGGCGATCAGTCGAACAATGTGTCTAGTAGGAGCTATTCCTCCGTTTCCTCCGATCGCCATCGAAACTTTAAGACGACTAGGTATTGCTCCGATGCAGCTTCATCCAAACGCCTACGCATCTCTATACTCTCTATATGTTGCATATGCGGAGATCCTACACGCCGAACTTAAATTCAGAGATCTGGTGTTCTTCTTTCTTTTCAAGCACCATTCTTCGGCAACTCCAAATTTCTCTTTCTTTGAATCGGTGGCGAATAGGAAAGTTTTGTACGACGGATACTGCAACATTGGGGATCCTAAGTCCGATTGGTTTTATATAAGGAAACAGGCTGGATGCTCACGAAGATGGCTCAAATCTAGTAAACTTTGATCACCTAATCGAATATCTTGCTCAAGGAGTCTAAGTATTAACATTCTTCCGCCTTTTCCTTTGTCTTAAACAGATCACATCTTCCCGAAAACGGAGGGTCCGTTATACAACCATCGGTTATCTATCCTTCATCAAAGAAGGTCTGACTTTCTAAGGATCAAAAAATGCATTACTGACGACAATCTTCATAAGCATCGTCTTCTAGATAGAAGATTTGGACTTGGCACTGGCGGTAGACCTTATAAGTATGTGCCCCCAACGGAAGGAGAGGGAACTTCGCAAGCGGCAGAAACAACTAAGTTTCGCAAGAGTCCTTCTCCGATAGTCATCCAAGACGATGAGGACCTGAACATATATAGAGGGGATGAGGTCCGCGATGACGTATCCAAGGAAATTCCTATCTCTGCTCCAATCGAAACCGTTGCTCCCGATGACTTGACAGAAGAGCAGTTATTTGACGAGCTGAATAAAATCCCTCTACCCGATGTTGTATATACAGAAAAAGACTTTGAAGAGGGGCCTTTCTTCCTTGCTCCTGAAGAGATCAGTGTTCCAACTAGAGAACGAGAAACTGGTCAGATGAGCCTGTCTTCGGGCCCGGGTCTGTTAGGGGGAATTATACGGGATGCACACATCACACACACTATCTGACCCTGCACTCTTATATCGTGGGCATTCAAAATTTTAATATGCTCTTCTCTTTTTTGCAGGAACGATGTCCCGTAGGAAATCTTACTCGTACCGTTCTCTTCGTGAGGGCATACCCAGCCTTCGCCCGGATACTGAACGCTCTCGTGGTCCTTCTCACAGGCCGACTTCTTTACAACCTCGGTCTCCACCAAAACCGACCTCTACCAAGCCTTCCAGCTACCCGGCAGTTCCTACAGGGGGAAAGAAACTTCCTAAAGAGCTAACTCCTCCAAAGAGTGCACCTTCCCACAGCCGATCGTCCAAAAGACACCAGGAATCTAAAGATAAGGGCAAGGATGCATCCAAAGAATCTGAAAAGGAGAGGAGTGACATCGTCCCCTCCAGCCAGACAGAGTTGGCTACCCCCAGGTCGCGGGATCACAAACACGGTCCCGAGATTCAAGGCAGGCTAGAAAAGCTGCGGGAACAGTTTCCAGACATATTCTTTGACCGGATGACATTCGTTCCAGCCTTGGAACCAGTCCCCAAGAACTGGGAAAGCGAGGTTATCGGGCATATCCGCCATGTTGCCAGGCAATATGAGATGATGAAAAAACATGTTGTTAACCTTTCTGAAGTCATCCGATCGCTTGAAATAGAAGCACACGGATCCAAGGCGAAACTCGAAAACAACGAAAGGGCCAGGACCAAGATGGAGAAGGATTTAGAAGATGCTCAATCCCAGCTTGCTTTAGCACGGAGGGAGTTGAAAATTATAAGATTGAATTGGAAAATGCTAAGCAACACTTCCATTCGGAACTGGACTCCAATAGCCAAGAGAAAATGGCCTTAAAGAAGGAGGTCGAAGATCTCAAAATGGCCAACATCGAGTTGAAAACAGCACAAGGCCATTTTGAAGCTGAGAAGGCTGCTTGGGAGGCAGAAAAAGTGAGTTTAAAAGAAAGTTTGGCCTTGGCTAAAGCAGAAAAGGTGATTTTGAATGACCAGGTCGCGGATGCGGAGAGACGGGCAGCTCTCGCCGAAAAGAATGTTGAAAGTGTCATCGATTTGGCCACTGCCTCTAACAACAAGCTCCTCGAAAGAGAGAAGGAGATCGAGGGGTTTGAAGAAATGATTTTCGATTTCCTTGGCCAGGTTCTCAAAACTCGCAACATCTCATGGATCCCGGATTACCATGTTACTTTGGCCAACTTATGGGATGCCATTGTGGAGGGTGAAAAACATAGACTGGGGACCGAAGAAATCGATGAGGATGAATTGATGAAGAGCATCCTAAGGGACAATGAGCCTGAGGACCTGGCAGAGGGTCGTCGCCTAATTCTGGCGGAGATGGAAAAGGAGAGGGCCCTGGCTAAGGGTAAAGGCAAAGCTGATGAGGGTTCGAGTTCGGCTGTGGAGCCCAAGACCTCCGGGGTTGAGGAATACCATCCCGATGATCCATTAATCCCTTTGGGTCGAACTCCCATGGTCATTGGAGCCTCTGCAACTACTCAAGAAGGAGCATCTGCTGAAGGTATTTCTCTCTTTTCCCCACAATTTGTTAGAGCAGTTGTGAATTGTCGTCGTCTAGCAGAACAACCAATTGAATTAGTAATGTGCGTTTCTCGTAATACAGGTGGCGAGCCCGTCGACAAGGGTGCTGAAAAAGAGAAAGAAGTGGAGAAGGAGGCTGTCCTGCCAGGTGCTGGTATTGATGCATTAAAGCAGGCCGAGGTCACAACAGCTGAATGAAGCATCCCGGCACCTAGCACTGATGTACCCAAAGATGCTGAGACCATCGAAGCTTTGAAAGACATGGATGGGCGCCATGTAGATGACGAAGAAGACATTATCGGCGCCAAAAAGGCTGATGATGATGACGAGGAAACCCTGGCCAGCCGAAAAGCCAGACAGGAGAAAGAGTTGTCTTCGAAGAAGGTGGGGGATGAGGCTTTGGACGTAGTCCCTCTTGTAGAATTCGATCCCAAATCTGGGATGATTGTGAAGATTCAGCCCAAATCTATTAGCCGACAGCTTCATTTTGCAAATCCCGATGACTTCCCGGCTTCCCTTTCTGATAGAAGGAAGAGAAAAGAGGCGGAAGAGGAATCTTCAGAAGAATCGGATGTTCCTCTTATTGACAAAAGGAAGAGGAAGAAAGGGGATCCGTCTGATTCCGACAAGGCGAAGCTGGAGAAGCAGAAGCAAGAGAAGAGGCCAAAGCGTAAATAGGATTTTTGTTGTTTGTTGATATTTTGTCTTTAGGTTTTCCACTGGCCAGGAAGTGTAATTGTGAGACTGGTCCTCACTTTTGTTTCTAGGTTGTTTTTCACTTTGTTGATTCGCAGTATATAAACAAAAGTTTATCTCTCCTTGCATCATTGTGTACCTGTATTCAGATAAACTTTCCATGTTTAGTCATTAGCTAACTAATAATAACTACAAATCAGTCAATCAACAGGAAGAAGAATTTTCATGCTATGTTACACTGCTGTATCAAAGTTCAGTGTATGTATACGAGTGTATGTGCCCCCCAATCAGTTGTCATTGTAGCATCTGACTGGGGTTTACTTAGGATTGATCAGTACTGTCGGCAGGTAGCCCTTTATTTCTGAATACGGGGGACTTAGGATATTTCATGGGATAACAGTGGTGCGGTCGGCCCTTATTCCTTTAACAGGGAATGAGTTCTTTCTCAGCGCTCAATCGGAGACGCTTCTGTACTCTCTCTCTCTGGAGAGTTAGAGTTCATGCTCAACGACTCCTTCGCTTCCCGATCCTTCAGCGGGGAAGGAGCTATTTCTCAGCGCTCAATCGGAGACGCTTTTATACTCTCTCTCTCTCTCTCTGGAGAGTTAGAGTTCATGCTCAGCGACTCATTCGCTCCCCGATCCTTCAGCGGGGAAGGAGCTATTTCTCAGCGCTCAATCGGAGACGCTTTTATACTCTCTCTCTCTCTCTGGAGAGTTAGAGTTCATGCTCAACGACTCCTTCGCTTCCCGATCCTTCAGCGGGGAAGGAGCTATTTCTCAGCGCTCAATCGGAGACGCTTTTATACTCTCTCTCTGGAGAGTTAGAGTCACGGATCAAGCAGTCTGCAATCATGCATGCTCATCAAACTCATCCTAGGTGTACACTTTAACCCATGCTCCGTGGATTAAAACTAGTCGGACAAGCAGTTGGAGCCTTTGCCAAGGCTTTGGGTTCCTCCGATTAGTCTACGAGAGGAACGGTTGGCACCGGACTTCGGGTACCTGCATTATTCACATTGATTTTCATAAAAATAAACAGGCAAATAAATAAAGATGCAATAAAGGCAAATGACACACAGTATTTTTATAGTGGTTCGGTCGGATCATGACCTACGTCCACTTTATAATTTTTTGCTTCAAAGAATCAAACTATTCTAGGCTAGTCGTGCCTTATACATGATTTTCAATAGAGCAAAAGAATAGATTTGAAATTTTCATGTTAAGTATGGCCGTAAATGTTGGGCATTCCACACTCTGGGGATTTCCCTTCCATCTACGGTTGCTAGCTTGAAGGTTCCATTATCAAGCTTGCTCAGAATGGAGTACGGTCCTTCCCACTTCGCTCCCATATGAGTTGGGGGTGGGAAGACACGCTTCAGAACCAAGTCTCCGGGTTCCCATGTTCGGGCTCGAACCTTTTTGTTGTAATATCGGGCGACCTGTTGTTTGCATCTCAAGGCACGCAGGTCTGCTTCATCCCTCTTTTCTTCGATCATATCCAGGGACTCAAGGAGCAATTCATTATTGGTCATTGGATCATAATAAGTCACCCGATGAGAAGGTACCTTTATCTCAACCGGGATGACTGCTTCCGTTCCAAAAGCAAGGGAGAACGGGGTGTGTCCTGTTGCCGACTTATATGTTGTCCTGTAGGCCCATAGTGCCAAGGGCAATTCATCAGCCCACATGGCTCTAGCCCACTTCATTCTTCTTTTCAGAATGGACTTAATTACTTTATTTGCCGCTTCGACTTGTCCGTTCGATTGTAGGTGCGCCACAGAGGTGTACCGATTCTCGATGTGGTATTTTTGGCAGAAGTTTCTGAACTCAGCACTATCGAACTGAGTTCCGTTGTCTGTTATTACAATTTTTGGAATTCCAAATCGACAGATGATGTTTCTCACGATAAAGTTGATCACTCGTTTGGTTGTGATTGTAGTTAGTGGTTCAGCCTCGACCCACTTAGTGAAATAATCTACGGCCACAATAGCGAACTTTGCCCCGCCCCTCGCTATGGGGAGGCTTCCAATGATATCAATTCCCCACATAGCGAAAGGCCATGGACTCATCATTTTTTTCAACTGACTAGGAGGCGCTCTAGGTATCTTTGAAAATCTTTGGCACGCATCACACCGTCGTGCATATCTTGCTGCATCCTTGTTTATGGTAGGCCAGAAATAACCATGCCGCAACACCTTTTTTGCCAAAGTTTGCCCTCCAGTGTGGTCGCCACATTCGCCTTCGTGGACTTCTTGCAGCACACGTTTGATGTCATCGTGGGCTACACACTGAAGGAGGGGCATTGAAAACCCTTGCCTGTAAAGAACTCCGCCTTGCATAACGTATCGGGCGGCTTTACGAATTACTTTACGCCTCTCGCTTTTCTTGGTCGGAAGAGTTCCATCTATCAGGAAATTCTTTAGAGGGGTCATCCAGGACTCCCTTTCTGGTTCCGTCTCTAGTACCAGGTCGATTTCCATTTGATCTATGCTAGGGGACCGAAGTATTTCAACGAGGGCTAGTCCAGTTACTTCAGGATCGTCGGAACTAGCCATCTTTGCCAACTTGTCTGCCTGCTGATTCTCTGACCGCGGAATATGAGATATGTTGTAGTGATCAAAATCGTTCAGCAATTCTTTCACTTTCTTTAAGTATAAAATCAATCTTGCACTTTTAGCTTGGAATTTTCTAGTGACTTGGTTCACAACTAATTTGGAATCGCAGAAGATGTTCAGCTTCGTGACTTCTAGTTCCTTTGCAATCTTTAATCCGGCTATCAGAGCTTCATATTCGGAATCGTTGTTAGTGGCATGAAACTCCATTCGGATTGCATAGGTTATCAACCGTTTCTCGGGAGTTTCAAGCACTATTCCAGCGCCGGATCTTTCGTCGTTCCTAGCGCCATCAGTATACATTCTCCAGGCATTGGGATCGAAAAGTAACTTTGAAGGATCAACTTCCTCGTTTGCTATATCTTCCTCAGGGACAGTGAACTCTGCTATGAAGTCGGCTATCACTTGCCCCCGAATTGACCGTTTGGGCTGAAAGTTCAAATCAAATTGACTTAACTAAATATTCCATTTGAGTAACCTTCCAGATGCCTCCGGTCTCTGTAGAACTTGCTTGAGTGGATGATCGGTGTATATGGTGATAGGATGTGCCTGAAAATAATGCCGAAGTTTTCTAGAGGCGATCAGTAAACTATACGCCAACTTTTCTATCCGTGGATAATTACACTCTGCTGCTGTCAATTTTTTGCTCACATAATACACAAGTCTTTGGACCTTATCCTCTTCCCTTACCAATGCTGAGCTGATCGCATGGGATGACACTGCCAAATACACGAATAAATCCTCGTGATCTATTGGCTTAGATAAAATCGGAGGCTTCTCCAAGTGCCTGAGCAAATTCTGAAACGCTTCTACGCAGTCAGGTGTCCATTTGAAGTGGCGTTTTCCTCGCTTTATTAATTCGAAGAATGGGATGCACTTATCCGTAGCCCTGGAGATAAATCTGCTTAGTGCAGCCACTTTTCCGGCAAGGCTTTGCACATCCCTAATTTGCCTAGGTTCCTGAATGTCTCTGATTGCCGCGATCTGGTCTGGATTAATCTCAATACCACGGGAACTGACGATGAATCCCAAGAATTTTCCAGAGGCAACACCGAACGAACATTTGGTTGGATTGAGTTTCATTCCGTACTTTCGAAGAATGCCGAACATCTCTGCCAAGTCAGTAGCGTGTTGAGAAGATTGTTTGGACTTAACCAACATATCGTCGACATATACTTCCATTGTTCTCCCGATCTGGTTATAAAACATCCTGTTGACCAAACGTTGATATGTAGCGCCTGCGTTCTTCAAACCAAAGGGCATCACCACATAACAATATAATCCCAGATCCGTGATAAAACTAGTGTGCTCTTGATCTGGAACATGCATCGGAATCTGGTTATATCCTGAATAAGCATCCATAAATGAGAGAAGCTCATGACCTGCCGTTGAGTCTACCAGCTGGTCAATTCGGGGCAACGGGAAACTATCCTTTGGACATGCTTTGTTCAAATCTGAGAAGTCGATACACGTTCGCCACTTCCCGTTGGCCTTCTTTACCAGGACTGGATTCGAAATCCAGTCTGGATAGGTCGAGTCTCTGATAAATCCATTACTCTTTAGCTTTCCAACTTCTTCTTTCAAGGCGGCGGACCTCTCTGGGCCCAGCATTCGCCTTTTTTGCTTTTCTGGAGGATGTTTAGGGTCAATGCTCAAGGAATGGCTCATGATTGATGGGGATATCCCACACATGTCCGCGTGGGTCCAAGCAAATACATCCAAATTGTTTTTTAAGAAATCCGTCAATTCTTTAGCAAGATTCGGACTTAACTGGGATCCAATCTTAAGGACCTTCTCCGGGTCACTGTCATCGATCGGTACATCCACAGTTGTCTCGTTGGGAGTCGCCATTCTGCCCCCGGGTTCTTGATCCTCTCTGGGATCTATATCCTCGGGCATCTCTCTGGGCGACTCTCCAACGACTATCCTCTTTGGTTGCTATAAGGTCTCCGCCCCCGAAGGGGGAGAGGTGCCTTTAGTTTCGATATCCCCTCCATTACGAAGTAACTTTAGTTCGGCAACATAACACGCTCGCGCAGCAACTTGATCCCCTCTGACGATACCAATGCCAGCTTCTGTGGGGAATTTCAATAACAAGCACCAGGGGGCTATACAGGCTCTGAACTTTGCGAGGGTCGGTCGGCCCAAGAAGGCATTGTAGGGCGATTCAACATCCAAAACCACAAAGGGAAGGATCCTCACTCTCTGGCGTTCTCCTTCCCCAAGTGTAACTGGTAACTCTACATAACCCATTGGAGCGGTGGATGCTCCGTTGAATCCACGGATCCATCCTTGGCAGGGCTTCAAGTCTATTATTTGGAGATTCATCTGGTCAAAGGTCTTTTTGAAAAGAATATTGACGGAACTCCCGTTGTCCACTAGAACCTTATGAACTGTGGCTGGCCCAATGGGTACTGTAATTACAAGTGGAACTTCTGTTGGAGCATGGACTCCAATGCTTTCTCGTTCTCGGAAGACGACATCGTCGGTCATCATCTTTTGCTGCTTCACCGGGATACTGTTCTCAGGGTTGCTACACTCCCCTACCTCGAGGTGTTGTTTGGCTGCATTGACGTATTGATCCAATGCTTTGGAACTGTGCCCAGCGAGTTAAAGTCCTCCGATCACGGTATTGATAACAATATTCTTTCCTTTTTGCTGAGCAGTCGGCCTAGCAGCAAGTTGATTTTGGTTCTGATTCGGGGCCTGCACTGCTTGCCCCCTGTCCCTGGACGTTACTCTATATTCATCTAACTTTCCTTCTCGAAGCAGCCTTTCGACTACATCCCTTAAGTGACGACATTCATTCGTCAATTGGCCGTGAATCTGATGAAAGAGACAAAACTTCCCTGTTTCACGCTCTTTCTCTGTCGACTCTCTGGGAGGTGGCCTCTTATTCTGGAGGACTTCGTACGCATCCATGAAGATATTTTCCAGAGTATCACTTATTGGTGTATAACTTTCAAAGGCCCTGGGACGAGCCCTTCTCTGGGAGTCGTTCCCTCAGTTCCTCTTCCGGTTGTTGCCGTTACCATTATTATTGTTGTTACCTGGCTGACGACCACCCTGATTCTGATTTCCGACGTTAACGTCAACTTTCCCCGAGCTGTCTCCCGTCTGTTTGATGGCGACATTGCTCTGAATTTCTTCCTTATCAGTTGTTTTAGCCTTTCGGTTAGCATATACCTCTTCCCGACGTAAATGTACGTTGGCTTTCTCGTAGAATAACTCTCTAGTGTCGGACGGTTTGCCTGCCAGGTGCCTCCCGAATTCAGTGTCCTTATCTACTCCGTCAATCAGTGCTGCGACAACGGTCGGTTCATGGGGATCTTTAACATCAGTAGCGGCCAAATTGAAACGATCCAGGTACACCTTTAAACTCTCGCCCGGTCGCTGCTTGACAAGGAACAAATCGATCACACTTTTTGTCTTCTGTGCGTAGATACGGAATTGTTCTACGAACTTCTCACTCAGCTCCCTGAAGCTAGAAATTGATCTCGCCGGCAAGCGAGTAAACCATAACAAAGCCACGTCTTCCAGGAATATGGGAAACGCTCTGCACTTAACAGCGTCAAAGGCTGCGGCAGCGGTCATTGACCAAGAGTATCTCATCAGGTGCTGGACAGGATCAGATCTTCCCGCATATCGATTCATTTGTGGCATATTGAAACGCCTTGGAAAAGTCGCATCCAAAATATCATTAGTGAAAGGGGATTGACTGCGGTCGATCCCCCAATCTTCATTCCGCTGTCCACGGCTGTCTGCCAGAATCTGGTGGACCATGGCTGCAACATTTGCACTGGTCAAAGGAGGTTCAGGGTCAGTGCCTCTGGCTCGGCGGGGTTCTCTGATTTCTCTTCCGGGAAGAGTCACGAAATCCGGGGCTCGGATAGGGCTCTGTTGCCCCCTGTTATCATGAGTATGCGTGCGGCGACGGGGCTGAGGTGGTCTGTTAAGCACAGGACTGTTCACATCTCGAGTCCTGAGAGTTGTGGCTTGATCGTTCATATTACGATTTAAGGGCCCCGCCCCTAGCGCTTCTTCTTCCTGTGATGGCAGGGTTCCGAACCGAAGTTGCTCTATGCTCTCGGCTCTCTCATACGGTCGTCGCGGAGTCCTTAGCGATTCTTCAGACGAAGAAGAATATCCCGGAGTGGGTGAACGAACCGGTGGCGTTCTTTGCCTTGCGAGTTCGTCAAGCCTTCTATCCATAGCCGTCAAATTTTGCCGCAGGATGGAACTTTCCTGCCTTTGGGCAGCCAACTCATCAAACAATCTATCCCACATTTCGGCGAAGCGAGAGAGATCCCCCTCAGTGACAGGAGCAGCAGGATCATACTGGTCATCATCACTCTCTCTTATACGCAAAGAGCTCGAACCGGGTCGAGCAGAGGGGCCAGGACGATAGGAGCGGGTCATAGGTTCCTTTCCAGGTCGAGTTGTAGTCTGATCATCAATTCGGATAGCTGCGGTTCGTGGATGGCGACTCGCTGCGCCCCCCTGAGGTCGACTCGTGGTCGTGGTACGCGGAGGCTGCGAGGCGTTACCTCGGGATCGAGTAACAACCCCTTCAGCGCCCCGGATCGTCTCGTTCTCATCGACTCGGAGCGTGGTGTCTTCATCGGATCAGTTCGCCCCCTGCGCTCCGCGATCCAGAGTCTCTTCATTGCCCAGCTCGTGCACACTCTCTTCAATCGTTTCGTTGGTCTGTGAAGCTTTAGATCTTTTTCCAGCCATGATATCCGAATCGCTGGAATCTTCAAAGAAGTGAATAGTGAAACTTTAGGATCGTTTTCTCAGTGAAAGCACCAAAATGTTAGATCAAAATTTGGACCTAACACCCAAATTGTTCTAAATGTTATAGAGTTTCAAATGAAGAACGAGGAAAAAGAAAATAACACACAGAAATTATAGTGGTTCGGCGTTAACGAGCCTACGTCCACTTTATATATTATTGATTATGCTTTGAAAGCTAATACAACAAGGATTTCTCTCAATATCTCAGTAGTTTGACAACAATGGCGGATTCAGTCCCCAATATTGCCAAGAAGATCCCAAAAAATGCCAAGCTCTGGGCTATTTATAGCTGATTTTGTCAAGCAGGTTGTGATAACACGTGACACAGATCCCGAGAACATCGGATCGCATCGCCTCCGTTGAAGAAATAGTCAAATTAGCCGTTGTGGACAGGTGTGGCGATCTGCTTGAAAATCGGATCGTGCAGATGGGGAGAATTGGTCCAGATGACGGTTAGGGACACATGTCGCCAGATCCGTGCGATTCGGATCGTTGGAGACTAGCTCGCGCTTGAACGGGTCAGAGGGTTCGCCATGCACCAAGGGATCGGATCGGTTCGCTCTGGGCAACAATATAAGTTTGGATCGGATCGCCTGGATGCGTCGTTCGCTGATGAGATGGGGGCGATCCGTCGAGATGCGATCCTCGGTGGGCGATCCGTCGAGACGCGATCCTCCGTGGGCGAGTCGATAGAGTGCGATCCATTCCTTCATATTCTTGGAGAACATGGTTTCATGCTTTCCTCTTACGAATGATCCTGGGTGGCTTGGTCAAAAAGCGAGCCAACATTTACCATTACATTTTATATAGATCGTATCAGTCTTCGGTTCAACTTGAAATATAGTCATTGCCATACAAGCCTCTCGCTTGTACGGTAATCTTCAACCTCGTCACATCAACTCCAAATGCTAATGTGGTATATGATAGAGTATGCTATCTTCTTGTAGTTTGCCATGTAGTGTAGTTCAAAATTAATTGTTATTATCCTATGGCGAAGTTTATTATTACACACAGAATAACCAGCACTCCGCATCCAATGGCATTCACATGAGTTGATATAATAATAAAATTGCGTAGACAACTCATTAAGGTTTACCTATTTGTCGGGCACGCAAATAATTTTTTTACTCAATAGCTAATCCATTTTTCCTGTTCAACACGTGTGTGTGTGTGTGTCTATATATATATGTATATATATATATATATATATGTGTGTGTGTGTGTGTGTGTGTGTGCAAAACTAAGCTAAAATAATATTTCTAGTGAACAAATGTTCATTTTCCATACATGGTTATTTATTTTAACACTTCCTACACTTGTTAAAAATAATACTTTCAACTTATAAATATTTATTTCAACAAGTGGTTATTTTTAACACTTCATATTTCATATAAAAATGGTATTTTTAGCGAACAAAAATATATTTCAATGCCTGACTATTTTATTTAGTTCATATACATGTTAAAAATAAGATTCATAGAAAACCAATATTTACTTCAACACTTGTGTATTTTTTGTGAGTTGTATCATCAGAAATATTTATCCAACACATGAATATTTTTAGCATTTCATATTCACAATAAAAATGTAAAATTTATTGTTCAATTCGTATATTCAACACATGAATGTTTTCGACTTCACACATATGATAAAAATATGAATTTTATTATTATAGTCCTTTATTCAACACATGAATGTTTTCTATAGTTTATACATATAATAAAAATGTAATTTTTATCGTTAAAACAATTTATTTAAAACACGAATATATAGTCTATATATGTGATAAAATGTTATTTTTATCTTTCAAAGAATTTATTTAATACATGAATTTCTATTCAACACATGAATTTCTATTCAACACATGAATTTCTATTCAACATATGAATATAGTTTCAACACTTGAATATAGTTTCAACACATGAAAATAGTTTCAACACATGAAAATAATTCTAACACATGAATATTATTGAAAATTTCGGCAGCATAACGGCAGGGTATTTAAAACCGGCACCGTCCCGATTACGGGTCCTCGCTCTACCTTAAAACCTCGCGGTTTTTGACAATGGGGATTTCATACATCTAGTTTGTACGCAGACGAGTATGTTTTAATTTTCCACAACCTATTCTAATTTTGTTTTAACCCTAAACATGTATTTTTCAACCATAATGGTATTTTTCAACCACAATCCAACAATATCAACTACAAACAATCCTATCAACCATTCGCATTATTCACCAAATTTTTCATGCTAATTCACAATCAATAAATATCGTCCATGGTTTGTGGATGAGGGGAGTGTGTGCGTGTTTGTATGTATATATATATATATATACATATATATATAAGTATATTTTATTTCCATTCCAATGCACATATGATTTATACAATGCATGTATAATTTATACATCGCTCGTACAACTTATACAACACATGTACACGAGGTATACAACGTGTATATAATTTATACTACGTTTATATAATTTATACATCACATTTCCATTCACATTTCAGTTTAGAAATCTCACATTGGTTTTCGAGATGGTAAAAATAGTAGCAAGCTCAGAAAAATCCCCGGACTCTTCTAGAATGTAGAGAGCGTCCTTACGGTTCCGATGTCTCCTGTTTCATCGAATTTCGTTAAAATATTTAAAGATGCGATTTTTAGAAGTTTGCAACACTTAAAAGTGTAAAAATCAGTTTAAAATTTCAAACCTGTTAACTTCCTTAACCTTTCAAAACTAGGTTTTCGATTTCTGTCAAAACCGCGAAGTATGAAGCAGATCCAATTGCTCCACGTCGTCAAGCTCCGAGAGGCACTCCAGCGCATGGTGACCACCCTCCGATCGACGTGGGGAGGAAGAAGAATCGGCAGTTGAAAGGTCCGAACTTCCTGGGCACAGATCTCGAAGAACACCACACCATCGAGGGCGAAATGAGCATTGATTTGAAGAGCTCGACTTTCTCTACAAAAACCCCCCAAAGAACCCTTGAATTTTATTGAGTATTTTGTGCGAGATCGAAGAGAGAAGGTAAGAAGTTGCTTCCGCCATTCGACAGAGAGAGGAGCGGGATTTTTGGTCAACGCAGTTATGAGTGGTGAATTCTGATTGGGTAAGGGTTTTAATAATTATTTTTAATTTATTTAAATCCGAAAATACCCCTCGCTCCATACGAACTCCAATTCAAACCCAACAACCGTCACTCCTAGCTAAATACCCCAATATCGAACACAATGGAATATGTTTCGTAAGCCAATTCGACTGTTATAGCCAGTTTTCCTCCAAGTTAAAATATAAAACATTCAATATTTGATTTGAACGTACATTTCAATATGCCGAGGCCACAAAAAGATCCCAAAAATTCTAAAAAAATAAATCCAGCTATGTTTTAACGATACGGTCCCAACAAAACTTGTTTCGTCGAATTCTGATACCGTTTGAAAAATGGCCATTTTCTGGTTGGTCCGATTTAACTGAAATTAACCAAACATATTTTCCTTTACCACGCTCACATATTAACTTCAAAAATTATGGAATTTGAAACCTAGCAATAATTTGACATCCCGGATCGAACAAAAGTGGTTTCATCAAAAACAGAGGTTGTCTGCAAAATGTCTATTTTCAAGGGCTATATAAACTCTATAGCGACCTTTCTGAAAATTCATTTGGCCATAACTTTTGATTCCCGCTATGAAATTTCGATTTTTCAGATTCGTTGGAAAGGTAATCATAAACAGATTTAAATATTTTTGGTTTCACTAAAATCCGTTTTATTTTGCTCTAGTACAGTCAGTCAAAGTTCGAATTCAATGCTTCCTACTGCCGCACCTTTTCTAACTCATTATTTTATTGAAATATTTTATTTCAATTGCTTTAATTTCATTAAAATGACCAATTTCAAAAAATTTAAATTGGCTCGCATTTTCTGGGTTGTTACAATCTCTCCCACTTAAAACTTTTCGTCCCCGAAAAGCAAACAGCAGTATAGTAGGAAACAAAATGGAAATGCAAATTATTTTAAAAGTATCTTGCACCGGAGTTAGTCAGCGATGTCCACTCTGCATTTGGGGTAAGCTTGCTTAATGCTCTCCTCAGTCTCCCAAGTACAGGTGTCTAGGATCTCCACTCCACTGCACTTTAACTAAATGAACCTTCTTGTTCCTTAGCTCTTTAGTTTCTTTGCCAATAATTTTTAACAGCTCTCTTCTGACTGCTAATTCCAAAGTAATTTCCAAGTCCTGTTGCGCTGCTTCTTCTACAACAAGATCTGGATCATGCATATGTTTTCTAAGTTGAGATATGTGAAGCACTTTATGTAATCCAGGCAACCAATCAGGTAATTGAACCCTATAAGTGAGAGTTCCAATTCGTTCAAGTATAGGAAAGGGACCAATAAATCTGGTTGCCAACTTCCCAGTTCTACCGAATCGGATTACTCCTCTTATCGGAGAAACTTTCAAATAAACATAATCACCAACATCAAATGCTAAATCTCTTCTTCTAGAATCTGCATAACTTTTCTGTCGGCTTTGAGCCATTTGCAATCTTTTCTTAATGAAATTGTCTTTGTCTAAAGCTTCTTGAATCTTATCGGGTCCCAGCACAAGTCTATTGCCAGATTTTACCCAACATGCGGGATATCTGCACGGTCTACCGTATAATGCTTCGAATGGCAACATTTTCAATCTTGCTTGATAACTGTTGTTGTATGAGAACTCCGCCAAATGCAGGTGGTTTTCCCATGATCTGCCAAAGTCAATAATGCAAGCCGAAGTAAATCTTCTAGTGTATGGTTCACCCTCTCAGTTTGGCCATCTGTCTGAGGGTGATATGATGTGCTTAGGTTCAGCTTTGTTCCCAATTCTGTCTGGAATGCTTCCCAGAATTTGCTAGTAAATATTGGATCTCTATCACTGACTATGCTGAGCGGCACTCCATGTAGCTTAACAATTTCCTTGAAATAAATTTGTGCTAGACTCTGAGCCGTTCAACTCGATTTGACAGGTATGAAATGGGCAGTCTTCGTGAGACGATCTACGATCACCCAAATACTGTCATTACCTTTCTTTGTTCGAGGCAAACCATCTATGAAGTCCATGGAAATCTGCTCCCACTTCCATCCTGGAATATCTAATGGTTGTAATAATCCAGCGAGTTTTTGTTGGTCTCTTTTAACTTATTGACAGGTGGGACACCGGCTAACATATATTGAAATGTCCCTTTTCATTGCCCTCCACCAGAATATGCACTTGATATCATTATACATTTTTCTCACAACGGGATGGATACTAAGTTTGGACTAATTGCATTCATCCATGACTTCTTTTCGAAGCTCTGAAATATTCCAGACGCAAATTCTGCCTTTTAACCTAAGAACTCCCTTGTCATCAATCCGGAAACTTGTGGGTTCACCTTCCTTGATTCTCTGGCTGATCCTCTAAATAAATTCATCGTCTTTCTGGAGGATGGAAATCTTGTCACACAATGAAGACGTAACGATAAGACTGATGATGACTTCATTCTTTCTGCTGAGCGCATCAGCTACAACGTTGGCTTTCCCCAGAGTATACAGAATATCTAGATCATATGCTGCGAGAAATTCTAGCTAATGTTGTTGTTTCAAGTTCAGATCTTTCTGGGTGAAAAAATACTTCAATGATTAATGGTCTATATGTAATTCAAATTTCTCACCCAACAAGTAATGTCTCCAGATTTTCAAAGCAAACACGATGGCCAATAATTCTAGATCATGAGTTACATAATTCTTCTCATGCGGCTTAAACTGACGGCTAGCATAAGCAACTACTTGGCCTCTTTGCATTAATACTACACCAAGACATCTAATAGAAGCATCCGTCCATACCATCAAATCCTAATTGCCATCGATAATCGTTAACACACGAGCAGTTGTCAATTTTAGTTTCAGCTCTTGGAAAGCTTCCTCACATTCAGGAGTCCACTTAAATCTCTCGTGCTTCTTTGTAAGCTTTGTTAATGAACCGGATGTTACAACCCGTATTTTAATAACGTGTTAAAACCATAAATCAAGCCAGAATTAATTTTTAAAATAAGAATCAAGGGAAATGGATTATGCCATTGTGTTCGTCTCGAAATTCTACTTGGAAATGAGCCCAAGTTTTCGAAAATTGGAGTTCGTATGAGGGAGATATGACCCTCCGAAGTTTCATAAATTTTCAGAATCAAAAATAGCTCGAAAATTCGAATTCAAAACCCAGAATAGGCTAGGCGGGAAATTTCCCGCCCAGGACCAGGTCGACCTGGGGGTTAGCCACTGCGTCGACCTCCCAGGGACCTGGTCGACAATAGTGTCGACCTGGGGGTCGACCTGCCTCCCGAACCCAGTTTTTGAACCTAATGCATTTTGATGTATTTAGACTCATTTCGTGACCAGATTCATCCGCCTAACCCTATATAAATAGCCCCTAGCCTCATTCTCTTTACACCGTTCTCCTCTAACCTTATGCTACACAAACTCTTGATGATCATGGCTTCTTCTTCCTCTAAATTAAATTAAATTATAACGCGAAGATTATTTCTTGAAGACTACGACTAGGAATTTCATATTGGGGATTTGCTTCTATAATCAAAGCAAGATTCAACAATTCAATGACAAATTTCTGGACTTGAATTCTGCATCTAAATTTCTTAGACCATGATCTGTAAGTTCAAGTTACTTTTAGATAAAAATTATAAACTTAATATGGACATGTTATAAATTGGAATTGGATCTATGTATGATTCATATCTTTTTTTTGTTCATCTTGGATCTTGACTTTTGGGAATATTGCTATGCAATCACTTTGGACCTATTCATGTTGTAAATCAGAATCTCTCATGTCCATAACATTATTATGCTTAAGAAGTTGAAACTATTGTTAATGGCCTAAGACTATGACGGTGAACATAAGACTATACCTATGCCTATTACTGTGAACATAAGACTATGCATATGCCTATGACTGTGAACATAAGACTATGCCTATGCCTATGACTGTGAACATAAGACTATTGCTTATGACTATGACAAGGACAATTGTGGCTAATCACCAATGATTCATGAGCATGAGGTGATTGCCTTGGATTATGACTATGAAATTGGATCTAAGCTTCATTTTTCTATTCAGACCTATTTTCTTTATTTGTCCTTGGATCTTGATTTCGGGGATTTTTCTATTTAAGTTAAATCTATCCATGTTCTTGAACCTTAATTATTATTCAAAACTTTTCATGTTCATAATGTTATCAGATCTATATGCTTGCGATGTTTTACTCAATTTGTTCGGTTATGTTATGCATTGGAAATAAATTAATAATAGACCAATATTTATTATGTTATATGTGAAATTGAATGATATTCTATTTTATTACCGTGTTTAATTAGGAATTAATGAATAAGTCTATTCATATGTATATTGGAGTATAACCTGTTATGACAAGTTGTGTAGTTTATCATGTTATGCAAGTTTTAGGTTGTAAAATCATATCACATATGTGACCACATGTTAGATCTACATGTTTATGTGTATATGTTAAACCTATGTCATATTACAAGATCACACTTATTCATATGCTTGTGATTGATTTGCAAGTTCACATATATGTAAGTTGATTTAGTCTACGTTGCAAATCCACATATATGTATGTTGATTTAGTCTACGTCGCAAGATCACGCCTATGATGTTTATATTGATTATTTTCCAAGTACACACCTATGGCGTTCATATTGACTATGCCGAGAATGCCAAGTTTACACCTATGTCATGTTTATGTTAGTTAATTTCTTTATGCACATTTTGTGTACGTTAAATTAGGCTAAGTTTTTAGCCTAATATTATATGTCAAAAATCATGCGGATGGAAAATTAGGCTAATATTGTTAGCCTAAAATTTAGACGGGGTAAAGTTAGGAAAAATTGGTAATTATAGGAAATTAGGCATGAAACTCGCTATGAAACTTGACATGAACTTGATATGAATCTTGAACATGGACATGACACTATAATGAACTTGAAAATGGCCAAGTCGAGGTTGGGTTGAGTTTGCAGTGTAATTCTGCCCGGAACCGCCCGGAAAATCCAGTTACTGCAAACAATAGGATCCAATGTGGGTAGTTGGTCATATCGCACTTGAAAACCCGAGGTCAGACTGAGTTGTGGTGTAATTCTTCCCAGAACCGCCCGGCATATCCAATGACCACAACAACAGGTCCGATGTAAGAGGTTGGGGAATGATAGGGGTAAGTCATGATCATGAAGGACAACACTTAACCAACTTGATACATGATTCGTAGGCCTAAGTTATGAACTTGAACGACAACACTTAGCCAATTTGACATGATTCGTAGGCAGGTTAAGTCGCGAACTTGAATGACAACACTTAACCACTTGACACGCTAGACTGATAAGTGTTAAGTCACGAATTTAAACTACAAAACTTAATCTATTAGACGAAAACCGTAGTTACGCAGTCCATTTCAGCAGTAACCCACTAGACATATCATGGTACCCTGGAACTAGGCAGGGTAGGGCACGATTACTGGACTGATTGTAAGCGAGCAGAACGATGGCTGTGTTGGTGCACCAGTGTAGGTTCAGGCGGGCTATGGTCATGCACGTGGTCCGGAGTTGAAAAAGCAGGCATAGAGCATTAGTAGGTTTATATGTGCATGCTTGATTCATGTCGTTGGTTGGCACCCTAGGGCTTGATACACCCTATGGTGGACCTAGCATAGGTGACTACATTCGTGATAGGGCCATATGACACAGACACACAACGAGCTAGAACTTGTTGGGAGCCGATCGATTAATGGATTGTTCCATGGACCTAGTAATGGGTCATTTCATGATATTAGGCCAAGGGATCATTTCATGATTAATATAAGACATGGGTTTGGGACTCTAGTACAGTTGATGTAGAGAAACCTTGAATGTGTGATGCTATACTTGATTTATACTTGATTTATCATGTTATCTTAGTCTATCTTGCCCATCTTGTCATCATCCTTATGTTTACTTTTAGTTTGTACATGTCATGTTACATTTATCTGTTTTTATGCTGAAAGTCACTAGGACTTACCAGTCTTTATGACTGACCCGTTTTCTTTCACCTCTTTTCCTTTCGTTCCCCTTAGGTTCTTATGGAGGAAACTCTAGCACTTAGCTTGGATTTCGCTTGCTTTCGGTTCAGCTCATGTACGGTTTCATCTTGAGCTATGCTATGGCTGCATTTCTGCTACCTTTGGGGAATTAAGCTACTTTTGATGTTTTAAGTCTATGCTTCTTTATTTATGCAAGACAGAATTTGTTGTAATGGAAAATAATGACCTTGGCTATTTGATGTAAAAGGTTTTGACTCTTTTTGAAAGTAATGAAATTTAGCTCTTGAATCTTCCGTTGTTTTATATATGTTTTGTCTTGTAATATTTCTGTGTTTGTTTACCTCGATAACGCTCCTTCAAAACTAGTGCATTCCCTTTGTGAGTGATCCTAACAGAGGTGGGGTGTTACATTTGGTATCAGAGCTGAAGGTTACCAGACTAGGCAAAAGTTTTTAGAAAACCTTGTAAAACTATTTTCAAAACCATTTACAAAGAAGCATTTTTCAAGAAAAGTCTCGTGGCTATTCACCAAAAGCCATTAGCACTATCCTTTGTTTCCTCGTTTTGAATTTCTTCCTTTTCATTTCAGCATATCTGGGAATCTTAACTTTCCAGAGGGCGTGCCAATACCTGGCTGGTTCAGGAGGTACTTAGAGGCTAGGGAAAACGATGAAGGCCCAGCAGATATTCCTCCTCCAGCTGCAGCGATTCCTCCTCCTCCGCCCCCTCCTCGTGCAAATGCTTTCTCAAAGATCTGTAAAGATTTTTGGGCCATGGGTGGAAAGGATTTCAAGGGAACTGGATCATTCGTAGAAGCGAGGAACAGGCTCAAAGAAAATGAGGATTTGTTCGTTATCTTCGAGGTGGACAATAGGCAGAAAGTACAGTTGGTGGAATAGTTGCTCAAAGACGAAGCTTCCTATTGGTGGGAAGTCACTAACGCCGAGGGGCCGGTTGAAACATGGATGGATTTCAGAGTAAGGTTTGAGATGAAATTCCTCTCGCAAGCTGAATGAAGTTTACAGCTGGAAAAATTCTTATCTCTTAAATAAGGAAGTATGACGGTCAAGGAGTATGTCAATCAATTCAGTCAACTGGCTCGGTATGGACTGGACTTAGTAAATACCCCTCATAAGAAGGCTCTCCGCTTTGTCAAAGGATTGAATGAGCCACTTCACAGCTTGGCTATGACCCACATACCTATGGGGGCTACTTACGAAAAGCTAGTAGACATGGCGCTCTTAAATGAAGAAGACAAGAATGGCAAGAAGGAGGTCAAGGCGAATAAGTCTCCAAACAAGAAGGTAGACTCCAAGAAAGGAGGCAAGAACAACAACAACAATAATGATAATAAGACACGTGAAAAAAGAAAATGCCACTTCTGTGGTATTGAGGGGCATATAGTCCAGGATTGTAGAAAGAAGAAGATGAAGATGTGAGCATGCTTTCAGTGTGGTGATATTGGACATATCAGCAAAAACTGCCCTAAGAAGCAAGGGCAAGCCCCGCAAGCAGGATCTTCTTGTGGTACATCCTTAACTTCTTCTCCTTGATGCTTTGTTTTATCTTGCTTATCTTCTCAATCCTATCTTGAGAACCTTAGGTAGAACCCTTTTGGATGTAAACATGTGATTGAAACATGTTATGGTTGATGTTTGCAAACGGTTGCAAGTGGTCGCAAGTGGTTGCTCGTGGTTACATAACACACGTTAGGCACTAGATCGGCTCAGACACATTTTTATATTGCATATGCATGAGTGTTTATACTTGTTTATGGATGAAATTGAATGTGTTATCATGTGAATGTTGCATATGGATGGATTTTTGTGCACACATATAGTGTTTATGTGATTAGGACTATTTGCATACATGTTGGATTCATGGCACTAAACATATTTTGCATTAAAAAGATCAATCAGGCCTGATCATCTGCATTAGATAAGGAACATATACACACACTTTCTGCATATATTCATATAGAATTAGAAATCTTTTAAGGACAATGGTTGCTTGTGGATGATGGTTGAGTAGATGGTTGATTGGATGATAGGATGCATTCTTCCTAACTTGAAGATTTCGGGGACGAAATCCTTTAAGGAGGAGAGAATGTAACAACCCATATTTTAATAACATGTTAAAACCATAAATCAAGGAAGATTAATTTTTAAGATAAGAATTAAGGGTAACGGGCCGCTCCATGCGTTCGTCTCGAAATTCTGCTTGGAAACGAGTCCGAGTTTTCGAAAATCGAAGTCCGTATGAGGGAGATATGACGCTCCGAAGTTTTAGAAATTTTCAGAATCGAAATCAGCTCGAAATTTCGAATTCAAAACCCAAAACAGGCTGGGCAGGAAATTTCCCGACCAGGACCAGGTCGACCTGGGGGTCAACCATAGTGTCGACCTCCTAGGGACCAGGTCAACCATAGTGTCGACCTGCCTCCCGAACCCAGTTTTTAAACCTGATGCATTCTGATGTATTTAGACTCGTTTCGTGACCAGATTCATCCGCCTAACCCTATATAAACATCTCTCTAGCTTCATTCTCTTTACACCATTCTTCTCTAACCTTATGCTGCCCAAACTATTGAAGGTCATGGCTTCCTCTTCTTCCTCTAAATTAAATTAAATTAAAACGCGAAGATTATTTCTTGAAGACTATGGCTAGGAATTTCATATTGAGGATTTGCTTCTACTATCAAAGCAAGATTCAACGATTCAACAATTCAACAACAAATTTCTAGACTTGAATTCTGCATCTAAATTTCTTAGACCACGATCTGTAAGTTCAAGTTACTTTTAGATAAAAACTATAAACTTAATATGGACATGATATAAATTGGAATTGGATCTATGTATGATTCATATCTATTTTTTTGTTCATCTTGGATCTTGACTTTTGGGAATATTGCTTTGAAATCAGTTTGTACCTATTCATGTTGTAAATCAGACTCTCTCATGTCCATAACATTATTATGCCTATGACGTTAAAACTATTGTTGATAGCCTAAGACTATGACGGTGAACATAAGACTATACCTATGCATATGCCTATGACTGTGAACATAAGACTATGCCTATGCCTATGACTGTGAATATAAGACTATTGCTTATAACTATGACAAGGACAATTGTGGCTAAACACCTATGATTCATGACCATGAGGTGATTGCCTTGGATCATGACTATGAAATTGTATCTAAGCTTGATTTTTCTATTCAGACCTATTTTCTTTATTTATCCTTGGATCTTGATTTCGGGGATTTTTCTATTTAAGTTAGATCTATCCATGTTCTTGAACCTAGATTATTATTCAAACATTTTCATGTCCATAATGTTATCAGATCTATATGCCTGCGATGTTTTACTCAATTTATTCAGTTATGTTATGCCTTGGAAATAAATTGATAATAGAACAATGTTTATTACGTTATATGTGAAATTGAATGATATTCTATTTTATTATCATGTTGAAATGGGAATTAATGAATAAGTCTATTCATATGTATATTGGAGTATAACCTGTTATGACAAGCTGTGTAGTTTATCATGTTATGCAATTTTTAGGTGTAAAATCATATCACATATGTGACCACATGTTAGATCTACATGTTTATGTGTATATGTTAAACCTAGGTCATATTTCAAGATCACACTTATTCATATGCTCGTGATTGATTTGCAAGTTCAATATATGTATGTTGATTTAGTCTATGTTGCAAATTCACAAATATGTATGTTGATTTAGTCTACATTGCAAGATCACACCTATGATGTAACAGCCCACCTCCGTTAAGGTCACTCACAAAGGGAATGCCTTAACTTTGGTGGAGCATTTTAGTAAACAGAACAGAAACTTACAAGACAGATAAAACAGTACTTGAAAAATTTTAACTTTATTACAGCAGAAACAGAAAATTTATATGGTTACATCCTTTCAATTTCAGAATTCAAGTACAAAATATCAGTCTTGTACAAAAAGCCTTCAAAATGCATAGTTTAAAATCATAATCCCCATGGAACGGAAGCTATACAGAGCCAAGCCATACTTTAAGCACTTCAAGCAAAGAGAAATCCGGATCAAGCTAAAGTATTTCCCTCCTTGGATAACCTGGGGGGGAAACGGAAGAAAGAAGGCGAAACAACAAGGGTCAGACAAAAAGTCTGGCAAGTCCAGTGACTTTCAGCATATGAACAGATAATAATAATATGATATGAACATAAAACTGGATGTGAGATAACTGTAACAGGTGTAGCAGAAATAACAGAAAAACAGAATGATATAAACTATTGTTTTACACTTCTCTGCACTAATACTAGTATAGCAAAATTAGGTGTCACCCTAATGTCTAAATTGAAGCAGGAACGGGTACAGAATACTTTAACAGAAACAGAATGCTAATAATGGGCCTTTACTACCCGATCAGAAACAGACAGAAGAAGAAACAGATTTATCCCTATGGAAACAGAATGTGGAATTAGGTGTACACTAGTAATGGGCCTTTACCACCCGAACAGACGGTACCACACAGAAACAGACAGGTGTTACCACCCAACAGAAACAGACGGTACCAACAGAAACAGACAGAACTAAGCGTACCCTAAAACCCTACCCCAAGCGATCGGCTCCCTAATACATAAATATCCTGTGTCGGTCCCACAGTAGGGTGTATCACTCCCTAAAGTGACAACCAATTGGCACAGACCTATTTACAGATGTCACGGCGTCTTACATCCTCAGAGGCAGACCGGGATCCATGCATGCACATGACCCGGTTGGAACGCACCATCAACACCCCTCGCCATTATCAGAATGAACCTCCTATAATTAGTTCAGTAAGCGTGCCCGGGCCCTACTTACTGTTGGGTCAAAGTTTTGATACCAGAAAGGGTTACTGACTAATATGGGTCCCAAACAACAGATGACACAAGTAATTCCCCTCCTGACCTTGTGTCCCCAGACTAACAGATTTCAGATTAACTTGTTTACAAGTTCAGACATACAGAATTCAGATTTACTAATTCACAAATTAAGTTAACAAGTTTTCAGACTAACGGGTCAGATGTACAGATTTTTCAGATTTGTCTAACTTTGTATTGGGCCTACAGATTCATGGACGGGTTTTACTACATCTATTAATCCCTTTGGTTTAACCCTATTTTTCCCAATACGTTTTAGACGTCATTCTTATCTTAGATTTGCATTAATTAATTATTAATGCACAGACCTCTCACATTAGGTCGGTAGCTTGTGGCCGCTGGATATGCCGGGCGGTTCCGGGCAGACTTCTGCCACAAGCCAGACCTAACCTCGTGTCTTACGCATGTTATGACTAACTTCTCACATTAGAACCTATTGTTTGCGGCCACTGGATGTGCCGGGCGGTTCCGGGCAGATTTACGCCGCAAACTCATTCTAACCTCGAGTTAGCCATGTTTATCTTTGCGGCCAATTAATTAATAATTTACCGTTTATGCGCACGCCCAATAAATATGCCAATTCAGATTATATCAATAACAGGATGATTATATCAACATAGCAGATAACAAATTTTTTATGACTTAACGGATTTAACAGATTTAGTAACTTAGCAGATTTTGGCATATAACAGGTTAGGCATTTCAACCGACAAATTTAACAGATTAGGCATTTCAATCTAATTAGCAGTCTAGGCAATATAACAAAACTAGCAGTTTAGGCAACTTGGCAAATTAGCAGATTTAGCAAATTTAATATTTCTAAAGGTTCTATTTACATGCCTTGCCTAAACATAAATTAGGCCTAAGTTCATATGCCTAAATAATGTCATGATTCACAATATGATCATATACTTCCATGTTTGCATACATTTACATAGCGCAGAATATGGACATAATTTACCCTATAACATATGTTCCAATTTTTGTTAAACTAGCATTTTACAGCAGATTCACATATAAATTATACCAAATATAACCATTAATTCCAATGCATGCCATATATCCAAAAATCCCTATTTAGGTGTAATTACAATACTAGATATCCTAAAGTTTGTAAATCTTAAGTTTCCATATCTTCCTTCTTTTCATGTCATGAATTATTATGCAAACTATCCCCAATAATATAAATCTTTAAACCATATCTTCTAAAAATCAGATCTTGCCTTTTTATATGCATTTTGTCCAAAGTCTCAAATCATATGCAAATCTTTACAGTGGTTCCTCTTCTTCTTTTATCACAAAATATGCATAGGTCTAAAACTAGTTTATAACATATGCTATTTTTTTCTAATTAATTACAGGTCTAAATTACAACATAACTATGCATACAACATGCATAAATTATATGTTCATAGTCAAATTTATGCATCCAATCCCAAGTCATATGTCCAATATATTTTATGCCTCAGACCTAAAGTCATACATTCAATTTGGTTTTGTCAAATTTCTCATCATTCATCCCAAAACTTGCGTTCATACGTTCATCTCTTATGAGATTAGGCACAGGCTCGTGGTAGCCTGGCTATAGAAACAGAAAAGAAGAAAGGAATATAGAACAGTCACAGAAAACAGATCTAACAGAAGAGAATACAACCTCAAACTCAGATTTAAATGCATATCAAAATTATAATTAACGTTTATAGCGGAGAATAACTGTACTTGCCTTGATTGGATTAAAGAAAGAACTTGTTGTAGAATCTTTGCAGAAACTTTAATCTCTAGTTTGAATTGAGTTGCTTAGGCTGATGTTGATTATCTTCTAGTTTTAATTCCAGCAGAGCAGAGACGCCATTTTTATTTTTTTATTAGAAGAAGAGAGCAATGGAGGCTAGAGAATTGTGTAGGAAACCTAGGTAGAGTCCAGGGTCATTTTTATAGGGGTTATGAACTGATTAGGACCATTGATGTCGCTTGGATTGATCGTAGCCATTCATCCTAAGGAGAGACCAATTAGAGCTTGCCACCTAGCCCTAATGACAAAGCAGACCATAGAAAATCGACCAACAGAGAATAGGCCAGCCGGGTTAGACTGGGTTCGACCTGGTCTGGACCAGGTCGACACCCCTGTCGACAGCCCTGTCGACAGGCCTGTCGACCTGGTTAGACCAGGTCGACAGCCCAGTCGACCTGGGTGCGTGAGGCGGGTGTTCTTCCGCCCTGGCCCATTGGGCCCCACTTTTAATTTTTTAAACTGTTTTATTCTGTTTGAAATTTAAATTTAATTCAGAAACTTCCGAAGGCCATATCTTCTTCATACAGACTCCGTTTTTCGAAAACTCGGACTCTATTTCGCGTATTTTTCCGAGACGAACGCAATGGCGTATCCCGTTTCCCTTAGTTCTTTGATTTCAAATTAATTATACTTTAATTTATGACTTTCACGGTTATAGAATACACGGGGTGTTACATTCTCCCCCACTTAAAAGGATTTCGTCCCCGAAATCTTCAAGTTAAGAAGAATGTGTCCTACCATCCAATCATCCATCTACTCAATCATCAACCACAGGCATCCATTGTCCTTATAGACTTCTAATGCTTTCATGTTTAAATGCACAGTGTGTGTTCATGTCCGTATCTAATGCAAAATCAGGCGGCCTACTGATTCAGTCGACCTCCTTAATGCGAATCATGTTAGTGCCATGAGTCCAATATGTATGCAAATTTTCCTACTTGAGACATATCATTTCTATATGAGTGCACAACTGCTCATTCATATGCAACATCCATATGTTGATTCAACCATTTTGCATCCATAAAAATTTAAAAATGCTCACACATCCATATGCAGTATGAGAGTGCTTTCGAGCCGATCTAGTGCCTAGTGTGTGTATATGCATCCACGAGCAACCACTAGCAACCACTTGCATCCACTTGCAACCATCAAACATAACATGTCTCAAACACATGTTTACACCCATTAGTTTCTACCTAAAGTTCAAATATTCGATCGATAGGATACAGTCGAATGATGGAAGCGAGTACGGATAGAACGAAAATTTGGTTCCCATTAGACATGGGTCCTAAGTATCGGCCCCAAAGACCGAAACCAACATCAAATTGACACCCAGAGGAAATGTCAAGACTGGAAATCCTATAAAAAGTATTTAGATATTTACAGACTACTGGTACAGATCAGGTTCCCTAATGATTCTTAGGAAGCCAAGCATGATAAAATCATACCCCACGAAAACTCAGAATGTATGCGTCATACTTGACGCCTAACACAGATATCCCTCAAAACCCCAATCTCAAACAGATGATCCATAACCCTTATGGGTCTGAGTCTATAGCGGAATTCAGAAATAATACTAGTATTAAAGTGCAGAGTATCGATTACAAAATCAAAATACCAGAATCAGAAAAAGTCTTAACTCCATAATCAGATAAAGAAATTAAACCTACTATAGAAACTTTCCTATTTCTATCCTAGCCACTAGCCTCGAGAGTGTTCGCCTGCCCTCCAGAAGTAGGTCCTATCTTCTTCCCTTGCCCTCGTTTCTTCGGGCAGTCCCTAGTGAAGTGTCGCATCTCACCACAGTTGAAGCATGCGGCCTTCTTTGGATCCTCTTTCTTGTCGTGTGTCCTATCCATGTCTCCCATGTACGTTCTCCATTCGTGACCTTCCACCAAAATGAAGCTTCATCCTTCATTAACCAAGCAGCTGGTTAAACCTTCGTCCCATCGTCTATCTCAAAGGTACCAACAAGTCCTCCACTTCGTTCAGCCAACTTCTAGCCTCAACAACGTCTCAGTCCCATAAAGCGGTTTTCCACCCATCGCACGGAAGTTCTTACATATCTTAGAAAAAGCATCTATACGCGGAGGAAGAGATTCAAAAAGGGAAAGAGGAAGGAACTCGAAACAAAGAATCGAAAGAAAGATATATGGCTTTTAGGGATTATGTTTTCCAAAATAAGCTTTAATTTTGCAAATACTTCATTTTAAAACCTTTTTGAAAACAGTTTTCAAAAACTTTACCCAATCTGGTAACCTTCAGCTCTGATACCAAGTGTAACAGCCCACCTCCGTTAAGGTCACTCACAAAGGGAATGCCTTAACTTTGGTGGAGCATTTTAGTAAACAGAACAGAAACTTACAAGACAGATAAAACAGTACTTGAAAAATTTTAACTTTATTACAGCAGAAACAGAAAATTTATATGGTTACATCCTTTCAATTTCATAATTCAAGTACAAAATATCAGTCTTGTACAAAAAGCCTTCAAAATGCATAGTTTAAAATCATAATCCCCATGGAACGGAAGCTATACAGAGCCAAGCCATACTTTAAGCACTTCAAGCAAAGAGAAATCCGGATCAAGCTAAAGTATTTCCCTCCTTGGATAACCTGGGGGGGAAACGGAAGAAAGAAGGTGAAACAACAAGGGTCAGACAAAAAGTCTGGCAAGTCCAGTGACTTTCAGCATATGAACAGATAATAATAATATGATATGAACATAAAACTGGATGTGAGATAACTGTAACAGGTGTAGCAGATATAACAGAAAAACAGAATGATATAAACTATTGTTTTACACTTCTCTGCACCAATACTAGTATAGCAAAATTAGGTGTCACCCTAATGTCTAAATTGAAGCAGGAACGGGTACAGAATACTTTAACAGAAACAGAATGCTAATAATGGGCCTTTACTACCCGATCAGAAACAGACAGAAGAAGAAACAGATTTATCCCTATGGAAACAGAATGTGGAATTAGGTGTACACTAGTAATGGGCCTTTACCACCCGAACAGACGGTACCACACAGAAACAGACAGGTGTTACCACCCAACAGAAACAGACGGTACCAACAGAAACAGACAGAACTAAGCGTACCCTAAAACCCTACCCCAAGCGATCGGCTCCCTAATACAAAAATATCCTGTGTCGGTCCCACAGTAGGGTGTATCACTCCCTAAAGTGACAACCAATTGGCACAGACCTATTTACAGATGTCACGGCGTCTTACATCCTCAGAGGCAGACCGGGATCCATGCACGCACATGACCCGGTTGGAACGCACCATCAACACCCCTCGCCATTATCAGAATGAACCTCTTATAATTAGTTCAGTAAGCGTGCCCGGACCCTACTTACTGTTGGGTCAAAGTTTTGATACCAGAAAGGGTTACTGACTAATATGGGTCCCAAACAACAGATGACACAAGTAATTCCCCTCCTGACCTTGTGTCCCCAGACTAACAGATTTCAGATTAACTTGTTTACAAGTTCAGACATACAGAATTCAGATTTACTAATTCACAAATTAAGTTAACAAGTTTTCAGACTAACGGGTCAGATGTACAGATTTTTCAGATTTGTCTAACTTTGTATTGGGCCTACAGATTCATGGACGGGTTTTACTACATCTATTAATCCCTTTGGTTTAACCCTATTTTTCCCAATACGTTTTAGACGTCATTCTTATCTTAGATTTGCATTAATTAATTATTAATGCACAGACCTCTCACATTAGGTCGGTAGCTTGTGGCCGCTGGATATGCCGGGCGGTTCCGGGCAGACTTCTGCCACAAGCCAGACCTAACCTCGTGTCTTACGCATGTTATGACTAACTTCTCACATTAGAACCTATTGTTTGCGGCCACTGGATGTGCCGGGCGGTTCCGGGCAGATTTACGCCGCAAACTCATTCTAACCTCGAGTTAGCCATGTTTATCTTTGCGGCCAATTAATTAATAATTTACCGTTTATGCGCACGCCCAATAAATATGCCAATTCAGATTATATCAATAACAGGATGATTATATCAACATAGCAGATAACAGATTTTTTATGACTTAACGGATTTAACAGATTTAGTAACTTAGCAGATTTTGGCATATAACAGGTTAGGCATTTCAACCGACAAATTTAACAGATTAGGCATTTCAATCTAATTAGCAGTCTAGGCAATATAACAAAACTAGCAGTTTAGGCAACTTGGCAAATTAGCAGATTTAGCAATTTTAATATTTCTAAAGGTTCTATTTACATGCCTTGCCTAAACATAAATTAGGCCTAAGTTCATATGCCTAAATAATGTCATGATTCACAATATGATCATATACTTCCATGTTTGCATACATTTACATAGCGCAGAATATGGACATAATTTACCCTATAACATATGTTCCAATTTTTGTTAAACTAGCATTTTACAGCAGATTCACATATAAATTATACCAAATATAACCATTAATTCCAATGCATGCCATATATCCAAAAATCCCTATTTAGGTGTAATTACAATACTAGATATCCTAAAGTTTGTAAATCTTAAGTTTCCATATCTTCCTTCTTTTCATGTCATGAATTATTATGCAAACTATCCCCAATAATATAAATCTTTAAACCATATCTTCTAAAAATCAGATCTTGCCTTTTTATATGCATTTTGTCCAAAGTCTCAAATCATATGCAAATCTTTACAGTGGTTCCTCTTCTTCTTTTATCACAAAATATGCATAGGTCTAAAACTAGTTTATAACATATGCTATTTTTTTCTAATTAATTACAGGTCTAAATTACAACATAACTATGCATACAACATGCATAAATTATATGTTCATAGTCAAATTTATGCATCCAATCCCAAGTCATATGTCCAATATATTTTATGCCTCAGACCTAAAGTCATACATTCAATTTGGTTTTGTCAAATTTCTCATCATTCATCCCAAAACTTGCGTTCATACGTTCATCTCTTATGAGATTAGGCACAGGCTCGTGGTAGCCTGGCTATAGAAACAGAAAAGAAGAAAGGAATATAGAACAGTCACAGAAAACAGATCTAACAGAAGAGAATACAACCTCAAACTCAGATTTAAATGCATATCAAAATTATAATTAACGTTTATAGCGGAGAATAACTGTACTTGCCTTGATTGGATTAAAGAAAGAACTTGTTGTAGAATCTTTGCAGAAACTTTAATCTCTAGTTTGAATTGAGTTGCTTAGGATGATGTTGATTATCTTCTAGTTTTAATTCCAGCAGAGCAGAGACGCCATTTTTATTTTTTTATTAGAAGAAGAGAGCAATGGAGGCTAGAGAATTGTGTAGGAAACCTAGGTAGAGTCCAGGGTCATTTTTATAGGGGTTATGAACTGATTAGGACCATTGATGTCGCTTGGATTGATCGTAGCCATTCATCCTAAGGAGAGACCAATTAGAGCTTGCCACCTAGCCCTAATGACAAAGCAGACCACAGAAAATCGACCAACAGAGAATAGGCCAGCCGGGTTAGACTGGGTTCGACCTGGTCTGGACCAGGTCGACACCCCTGTCGACAGCCCTGTCGACAGGCCTGTCGACCTGGTTAGACCAGGTCGACAGCCCAGTCGACCTGGGTGCGTGAGGCGGGTGTTCTTCCGTCCTGGCCCATTGGCCCCAACTTTTAATTTTTTAAACTGTTTTATTCTGTTTGAAATTTAAATTTAATTCAGAAACTTCCGAAGGCCATATCTTCTTCATACGGACTCCGTTTTTCGAAAACTCGGACTCTATTTCGCGTATTTTTCCGAGACGAACGCAATGGCGTATCCCGTTTCCCTTAGTTCTTTGATTTAAAATTAATTATACTTTAATTTATGACTTTCACGGTTATAGAATACATGGGGTGTTACATATGATATTCATGTTGATTATTTCGCAAGTACACACCTATGGTGTTCATATTGACTATGCCGAGAATGCCAAGTTTACACCTATATCATGTTTATGTTAATGAATTTCTTTATGCACATTTTGTGTACGTTAAATTAGGCTAAGTTTTTAGCCTAATATTATATGTCAAAAATCATGTAGACGGAAAATTAGGCTAAGATTGTTAGCCTAATATTTAGATGGGGTAACGTTGGGAATAATTGGTAATTATAGGAAACTTGGCATGAATCTCGCCATGAAACTTGACACGAACTTGACATGAATCTTGAACATGGACATGACAATAGAATGAATTTGAAAATGGCCAACTCGAGGTTAGGTTGAGTTTGCAGTGTAATTCTGCCCGGAACCGCCTGACAAATCCAATTACTGCATACAATAGGATTCAATGTGGGTAGTTGGTCATATCGCACTTGAAAACCCGAGGTCAGACTGAGTTGTGGTGTAATTCTGCCCGGAACCGCCCGGCATATCTAGTGACCACAACAACAGGTCTGCTTTGAGAGGTTGGGGTGCATTAATGAATTAATGCCACATGATAGGGTTAAGTCATGAACATGAAAGACAACACTCAACCAACTTGATACATGATTCGTAGGGCTAAGTCATGAACTTGAACGACAACACTTAGCCAAGTTGACATGATTCGTAGGCGGGTTAAGTCCTGAACTTGAATGACAACACTTAACCAACTTGACATGCTAGACTGATAAGGGTTAAGTCACGAATTTAAATGACAACACTTAACCTATCAGACGAAAACCCTAGTTACGCGGTCCATTTCAGCAGTAACCCACTAGATGTATCATGGTACCCTAGAACTAGGCAGGGTGGGGCACGATTACTGGGCTGATTGTTAGTGACCAGAACGACGGCTATGTTGGTGTGCCAGTGTAGGTTCAGGCGGGCTATGGTCATGCACGTGGTCCAGAGTTGAAAAAGCAGGCATTGGGCATCAGTTGGTTTATCTGTGCATGCTTGATTCATGTCGGTGGTTGGCACCCTAGGGCTTGATACACCCTATGGTGGACCTAGCACAGGTCACTACATTCGTGATAGGGTCGTATGACATAGACACACAACGAGCTAGAACTTGTAGGGAGCCGATCGATTAGTGGATCGTTCCGTTGGACCTAATAATGGGTCATTTCATGATATTGGGCCAAGGGATCATTTCATGATTAATATAAGACATGGGTTTGGATTCTAGTACAGTTGATGCAGAGAAGCTTGAATGTGTGATGCTATACTTGATTTATCATGTTAACTTAGTCTATCTTGCCCATCTTGTCATCATCGTTATGTTTACTTTCAGTTTGTATATGTCGTGTTACCTTTATCTGTTTTTTTTGCTGAAAGTCACTAGGACTTACCAGTCTTTATGACTGACCCGTTTTCTTTCGCCGCTTTTTCTTTCGTTTCCCCCCCCCCAGGTTCTCAGGGAGGAAACTCTAGCACTTAGCTTGGATTTCGCTTGCTTTCGGTTCATCTCATGTACGGTTTGATCTTGAGCTATGCTATGGTTGCATTTCTGCTACCTTTGGGGAATTAAGCTACTTTTGATGTTTTAAGTCTATGCTTCTTTATTTATGCAAGACATAATTTGTTGTAATGGAAAATAATGACCTTGGCTATTTGATGTAAAAGGTTTTGACTCTTTTTGAAAGTAATGAAATTTAGCTCTTGAATCTTCCTCTGTTTTATTTATGTTCTGTCTTGTAATATTTCTGTGTTTGTTTACCTCGATAACGCTCCTCCAAACTAGTGCATTCCCTTTGTGAGTGACCCTAGCGGAGGTGGGGTGTTACACCGGATATCTTCGAAAAATCCTTAATGAATTTCCAATAACAACTAGCTAATCCAAGATAACTTCGGACTTCTGTTGGTGTAATAAGCTGCTTCCAGTCTTGAGTTGTTGTTATCTTGCTTGGATCTACAGAAATTCCTTACTTTGACATGACATGGCCAAGGAACTTCACCTCTTCCTGCCAGAAGATACATTGGGAGAATTTGGCTTTGAAGACGTTCTTTCTCAGAATCCCCAATACTTGTTCTAAATGTTCTTCATGCTCGATTTCTAATTTGGAGTAGATTAAAATATCATCGATGAATACCGGAACAAATTTATTTAGAACTTCTCTGAACACTCTATTCATTAGATAGAGAAGTATGTTGGAGCATTACACAAGACAAACAACATTACTAACCACTTATAAAATATGTCTGGACCTCTGAAGGCTGTCAAAGGAACACATTCTTCGGCAATTCTCAGCTGATGGAAATCTGTAGCCAGGTCCATTCTAGAAAATAATCGCGCCCCATTCAATTAGTCTAACAAATCATCGATGCGGGGTAGTGGATATTTTTTCTTGAGCGTCTGCTAGTTGAGGTCTCGGTAATCAACACACAATCAAAGAGTACCGTCTGACTTAGGAACAAACATACAGCTGCACCCCAATTAGAAAAGTTAGGTCTAATCAGACCCTTCCATAGCAGTTGACGAGTTTGATCACCTAATTCTTCCTTTTCTTTAAGAGTCATTCTTTGAATTGGATGTACCACTGGTTTAGCATTCGAAATTAGATCGATTTTGAATTCAATTTCTCTTTGCGGAGGTAAGTTTTCGACTTCTTCAAACACATCCGCATAGTTTTTAACAACAGGAATCTTTTCTAATGAAGTGGGAATAACTTCTAAAGCAGACCAAAATGCTTTTCTCTCAGTTTTTGAGCTGTGGCATGGTATATATATTCCGGAGCTTCGTTTCAACTTTAACGTTTCTTTTGGCACTTCTAACTTCGGCCTTATATTTTGTTAACCACTCCAACCCAAGAATAACATCGAATTCGGAGAAATTCATGACGATTAATTTAATAGGAAACTTGCAAAAAGAATAAGAGATAGGTACTCTGCAATATGAACTAAGAACAAGAGATCCTCCTATTGGATTATGAACTCTAATCGGTTCTTTAAGGTCCCTTATCTTTAACTTTAACTTGTGAACAGTGTTACTTGCAATAAAACCACGTGATGCACCAGTGTCAAATAGTATAGTAACAGGGATATTTTTAATAGTAAGGGTACCTCCCAAAACATTGGGTTTACCTGCTCCATCTGAAGTAGCCGGCGGGTTCGCCCTGTCATAAACATGAGCAAATTCTGCCTTCTTTAGCAATGGACAATCTTTGACGAGATGCCCTGTTCGGCGGCAGTTGAAGCATGATCTAGAACTCTGAGGGTTTTGACTTGAGCTCTGTGGGTCTGTCTTCTGCCGCTTTGGAGAGATGCACACATTGGAGTACTGTCCCATCTTACCGCAATTAAAACAGCTTCCCTTGGGTGGCTTACTAGCTTGCTGATTTGCGGAAGTCTTGCATTTGTTTCCCGCTTGATTCTTGGCGCGGTCTAGATCAAGGTTCCTCTGGTCCAAGTCTTCATAGTTGCAGGCCATTTCCACCATTTCTGCAAATGGATGTTTGATGTGGCTCATGGCTCTATCCTGATACTTACGCTTAAGTCCATGTATGAACCTTTTATTCTACGCCTTTGCAGTCAGAACAAGCTCTGGTGCATAATAAGATAGCTGCGTGAACTTGTTAAGGTAGTCCTAAATGGAGTGGTCTCCTTGTTGGAGATTGGAAAATTCATCGTGCATACGCTCCATCGCTTGCTCGAGGATGAACTTCTCCTTAAACAATGCCTTGAACTCATCCTAAGTCCTCGCTAGATCCGGCTCCTCAGCAGTGATGGCATCCCACCATAATTCTGCCTCTTCCTATAAAAGCCATGCACCCATAAATGCCTTATCATGGTCTCCGAGTCTTAGGCCACCTAAGATCTTTTCAAAGTTTTTAACCATGCTAAGGCTTCTATCACTGTGCCAGTGCCTGAAAAGGTTTTGCCCCCGAGATTCTTGTATTTCTTCGCCACTCGGTCTAGGTCGAATGGCAGAGGGGCTGGTGGTTGTATCAAAGGCTCTTCCACAACAAGGATATTCCCCCGTCCTCTACCTCGTCCTCCTTAGCCTCCTTGGCCTCCTCGGCCTCCTCTAGCTGTAGCTGCTCGGGTAGCCATCTATCAAGTTCTGTATAAGCAAGAAAAGAGTCAAGCCCACAGAAATGATAATTTTAATATATGGTAAAGCAGAAGAACCTAAGGAAAGACAATGATGTACTGATCAAATTATTTTTGCTATTCTTCTTAGCTCATTCTAGGACATTACTAATCCTATCTCTAATGAGCTACTCGCCTTAGAACACTACTGATTCTATTCTGACGAGTTGTTTAATGTGTTAAATTCCAGAACTAAGATTAACTAAAGCTCAGATACCACTTGTGACGATCTCAAAACCTGGTACGACGGTGTTTTGGATAATCATTGGAATATAACACATTAATCATCATTAACAGAAAATAGAATAATTTTACATAAATATGACAGCGGAATCATAACACGTAACAACATTAGATTAGCATAGTGTAGGATACAACTTAGTGCATAAAAGGAAATGATCAGTCTACATCACCATAAGCAGTACAAATACATAAGAGAGACATAATAGAGATATGTAGATCGCCATAAGCGGTACATATACATAAGAGAGTACTTAAAAGCAGTAAATATGTCTACATCGCGATGAGCGAATCATATACATAGATAAGAATGGAGGAATATCAATAGCCAAAATACTGAGAAGTCAATTCCTCGCCATACAAGCCAAAAGATGCACTCCATGCTGTAGTGCAAAAGCCAAAATATACCCTGCTACCTGTCATTAGGCTGCCCGTGTGAAAACAAGGGCAGCCTAGTTTGCAAGGTGAAACAAACTACGAGTCAATCATGGGACTGGTATGAGAAATCTACTTAACTGATTAAACAACAATAATAAAGCAAATCATTGGACCACGCCACTTTTGCGGACCGAGTTTACTCCAGAGATTGCCAGTGCACGAAATAAAGTAAATTATTTAATCATCGCAATGCCTTTTATAAAAATGAAGCCACCATAAGATTTAGGTCCCATCACACAATGCAACGCAATCCAAAGGATATAGTTTTACCTTATAATGGCCAAGAAATGCTTGATACGTATAAAACAAAAGTGTTTGATATTATTACTAGTGCATATATGTTTCAATAGCAAATTCAGTCATAAATATCAATCCTAGACGACATAGCTACCATCTACAATGTCGCCATATATAAGTTACAATCAAATCCGTAATTTCGTATTGAAAATTGGATTCCATCATGAGTCGAGGCAAGGGGCAAGCTCCTCTCCGATTCGAGACACTCTAGCAAATGTCTTAGGACCACACACAGCGATCTTTGGAAGCTTTAGGGCCGGTCCTCTCCTACTTTTGAGGATTAATTATTCCTGAACACACGTTTCCCGGTCCTATCAGACCTTTATCCGAGGTGCCTCGCATTCCAACAACCACACAGGTAAAATAATATAAATGTTAGGGCTGGTAGGTCACTGACATCACCCATAGCTAGAAAGAAACGTCGTGCTCTCCCTGCAGTCACTATATCGTTTTTGACTCATACCGAGGTGTGAGGCTCGCTAATCAATGTTATACACAAAGCTATGCCACGTAGGCCGTGCTTTGATCATCAACCACAAGACTTTGCTTTTCAACAGAAGCCTTGATCATCTGCGACTTAGGCATGCCACACAGGCAATTCACTCCATGCGACTAATTTCTATCGATATATAACATTTGAGCTCGTACGTCTTAGAGAAGGGCCTTAAGAAAGAGAATAAATTCTCCGCCGCCAAATAGGTATATATTTAATAGAGATCAATCAACACGGAACAAAATCCAATGTCAGACACGCATCCATTTACAAGTTCGTTCTGGATCTGAACGAAACCGGAGACACCTTATTCCTCGCATATCCGTACAATCAACAAGTACGTCCGGATGGCTACCACTTTAGCCCTTTCAAGTTAGCTACTCCAATCCTGATCCTCGGTAGCACCCATCCATCCAATGTGAAGATCGTCGGTCTTGAACCGTTTTCATATCTTCGACTTCTAATCGTCGATCAATTATTTGAAATGAGAATTAACTCGGCCTTTTCAAATAATTCACATATATTTAGAATTCAAATCAATTCTGTCCATGGTCAAATTATTCGACATCCACAATTCAGTTCATTAGTATAATTTTCATGTCAAACGCATTCAATCATCAAATGACAAGCAAACCAAGTATAATCGGTGTATTTCGATTCCATATCGTCTATAATATTTTATAACGTTATATCGCCATTTTTAAAAATGGCCCTATTTAATTAAACGACATTTTAGGTCATGCCAAGGCACTGACGTTGTTTTTCTTCAATTTTTTTACACATATCTGAAAATCTAACCGTTGGATCTTAACAAAGTTTATATCGTTGGAAAGATATTTCCAAAGTGAACCCAACGGTTCCAGTTTCGTGAAAATCCGATGGTCGGATCTTTCGGTATAATCGTTTAAATTTATGATTTCAAAACGCGAACTGCAGGGGTTCGATTCATTTTATTTAATTTATATATATATATATATATACAATTTATTCGACAATTTCAATTTCGTTTTCACTTCAAATATTTCACTAATGCCTTTAAATTTCAGAAAATTTCTCCATAACCTCATTTGTACGGGAAGGGGTTTGGAAATCTATTGGGCCATATTAGGTACCCAATAAATCGTAATAAGCATGCACATATTTATAGTGATATATTCCGGTGCCCATAGGGGAGTGTGTATAGATCATAACTCGAGAGAATAAATTCTCGTGACCCTATAAATGGTTTTTGTGCCTTAATGACCAGAGAGACATGTTTATTGTCATCTCCAGACCCGTGTGGAGTTTTTATTAATCATGCAATTTACCGTTACATTTTATATAGTTCATATCAGTCTTCGGTTCGACCTGAAATATAGTCATCGCCATACAAGCCTCTCGCTTGTATTGTATTCTTCAACCTCGTCACATCAACTCCAAATGCTAATGTGGTATATGATAGATTATGCTATCTTCTTGCAGTATGCCATGTAGTGTAGTTCAAAATTAATTATTACTATCCTATGGCGACGTTTATTATTACACACAGAACAACCAACACTCCGCATCGAATGGCATTCACAGGAGTTGATATAATAATAAAATTGTGCAGCCAACTCATTAAGGTTTACCTATTTGTCGGGCATGCAAATAAATTCTTTACTCAACAGCTAATCCATTTTTCCTGTTCAACACATGTATATATTTATATGTGCAAAACTAAGATAAAATAATATTTTTAGTGAATAAATGTTCATTTTCCATACATGGTTATTTTTTAACACTTCCTACACATGTTACAAATAATATTTTCAACTTACAAATATTAATTACGACAAGTGTTTATTTTTAACACTTCATATTTCATATAAAAATGATATTTTTAGCAAACAAAAATATATTTCGACGCCTGACTATTTTATTTAGTTCATATACATGTTATAAATAAGATTCATATCAAACCAATATTTATTTCAACACTTGTGTATTTTTAGTGAGTCGTATATATGATAAAAATGATATTTTTGTCATCAGAAATATTTATCCAACAAATGAATGTTTTTTGCACTTCATATTCACAATAAAAATGTAAATTTTATTGTTCAATTCATATATTCAACACATGAATGTTTTTTACTTCACACATACGATAAAAATATGATTTTTATCATTCTAATCCTTTATTCAACACATGAATGTTTTCTATAGTTTATATATATAATAAAAATGTGATTTTTATCATTAAAACAATTTATTTAAAACATGAATAATTTATATAGTCTATATATGTGATAAAATGTTATTTTTATCTTTCAAAGAATTTATTCAACACATGAATTCTTATTCAACACATGAATTTCTATTCAACACATGAATATAGTTTCAACACATGAATATAGTTTCAATACATGAATATAGTTTCAACACATGAAAATAGTTTCAACACATGAAAATAATTTTAACACATGAATATTATTGAAAATTTTGGAAGCATAACGGCAGGGTATTTAAAACTGGCACCGTCCCGAGTACGACTCCTCCCTCTACCTTAAAACCTCGCGGTTTTTGACAATGGAGATTTCATACATCTAGTTCATACGCAGACGAGTATGTTTTTCTTTTCCACAACCTATTCTAATTTTGTTTCAACCACAAACGGGTATTTTTCAACCACAACGGTATTTTTCAACCACAATCCAAAAATATCAACAACAAACAATCCTATCAACCATTCGTATTATTCACCAAATTTTTCATGCCAATTCACAATCAATAAATATCGTCCATGGTTTATGGACGAGGGGAGTATATACGTATATATATAAGTATATTTTATTTCCATTCCAATGCACACATGATTTATACAATGCATGTATAATTTATACATCGCTCATACAACTTATACAACACATGTACACGAGGTATACAACGCGTATATAATTTATATTTCGCTTATATAATTTATACATCACATTTCCATTCACATTTCAGTTTAGAAATCTCACATTGGTTTTCGAGATGGTAAAAATCGTAGCAAGCTCAGAAAAATCCCCGGACTCTTCTAGAATGTAGAGAGCGTCCTTATGGTTCCGATGTCTCCTGTTTCATTGAATTTCGTTAAAATATGTTAAAGATGCGATTTTTAGAAGTTTGCAACACTTAAAAGTGTAAAAATCAGTTTAAAATTTCAAACCTGTTAACTTTCTTAACCTTTCAAAACTAGGTTTTCGATTTCTGTCAAAACCGCGAAGTATGAAGCCGATCCAATTGATCCACGTCATCAAGCTTCGAGAGGCGCTCCAGCACGTGGTGACCACCCTCAGATTGACGCAGGGAGGAAGAAGAATCGGCGGTTGAAAGGTCCGAACTTCCTGGGCACAGATCTCGAAGAACACCACATGATCGAGGGTGAAACGAGCATGGATTTGAAGAGCTCGACTTTCTCTACAAAAACCCCTACAGGACCCTTGAATTTTATTGAGTATTTTGCGCGAGATCGAGGAGAGAAGTTTAGAGGTTGCTTCCGCCGCTCGACAGAGAGAGGAGTGGGATTTTTGGTCAACGCGGTTATGAGTGGTGAATTCTGATTGGGCAAGGGTTTTAATAATTATTTTTAATTTATTTAAATTTGAAAATACCCCTCGCTCCATATGAACTCCAATTCAAACCCAACGATTGTCGCCCCTAGCTATATACCCTCATTCCGAACACAATGGAATATGTTTCGTAAGCCAATTCGACAATTACAGTCAGTTTTTCTTCAAATTAAAATATAAAGCGTTCAATATTTGATTTGAACGTATATTTCAATATGCCGGGACCACAAACGAATCCCAAAAATTCCAGAAAAATAAATCAAGCTATGTTTTGACGATATGGTCCCAACAAAACTAGTTTTGTCGAATTCTGAGATCGTTTGAAAAAAGACCATTTTTTGGTCGATCCGATTTAATTGAAATCAACCAAACCTATTTTCCTTCGCCACGCTCACATATTAACTTCAAAAATTATGGAATTTGAAACCTAGCAATAATTTGACATCCCAGATCCAACAAAAGTGGTTTTGTCGAAAACTGAGGTAATTTGCAAAATGTTTAATTTCAAGGGCTATATAAACTCTATAGCGACCTTTCTGAAAATTCATTTGGCCATAACTTTTCATTCCCGCTATGAAATTTCGATTTTTCAGATTTGTTAGAAAGATAATCATAAACATATTTAAATATTTTTGGTTTCAGTAAAATCCGCTTAATTTTGCACCCGGTACAGTCAGTCAAAGTTCGAATTCAATGCTTCCAACTGCCGCACCTTTTCTAACTCATTATTTTATTGAAATATTTTATTTCAATTGCTCTAATTTCATTAAAATGGCCAATTTCAAAAAATTTAAATTGGCTCGATTTTCTAGGTTGTTACACAAAATTTAAATGCTATTATTGATAAATTGCATATCTTACTCATACGGTGTCCGAATTCAGTGAAACAAGATCCGTTGGGCTCATATGAACGAAAGCCAATCAATGGAACTAACTAGGAGTAAAGTGGAGCTAGTTACAATTTATAGCGAAATAAATTGTCTGTCAAAATCAACCGACAATTATCGTTATCTAACGATGATCGTCCAATATGCGTAAATCTCACTGAGTCTGTGCAGTTTATATTTTTATAAATATAATCTAGTGTTGATAAATAATGATTGCTTTCTGTGTGTTGATTGTTTGGTTGAATTTCTGATGTATTGTTTGAAATTATAGATAATGATATATATAAATCATTAATCAAATATTGATTTTGTTTATCAGAATATTTCATATTGAAATGAAATCGATGTTATTTATATTGTTTAACATCTGTGGATGCAGGGAAATGGTTGGAGACATCCAACTAGATTCCTCAATATTTATAATACTGTTTGTTTTCATATATTGTGATATATGATGTGATATAAATCAGTGATTGATTATTATGACACTGGTCATGTTATTTGGTATTTTAAATACCATACGAAATACTGGAATGTAAAAAGGAAATTTTCAAAGTGAATATTGAAAATGAAATATTTATATAAGATGAATAGAATTATATAAAAAGATTTATATAAAATGAATAGAATTATACAAAAGGATTTATATAAAATAAATAGAATTATATACAAGGATTTATATAAAATAAATAGAATTATATAAAAGGATTTATATAGAATAAATAGAATTATATAAAGGTAATTATAATTGAGATTTAAGTGTTAGAAATAAACAGGAGATTTGTATGAATAATTCTTCAAATAAAAATATAAATAGAATTTGGGTTTGAGATATTGTTTTTAAATACGAAATCAAACTGTTTTGATTATATAAAGAAATATTATTCACATTCTATATGAAAAATTATATTAAAATAAATATTTTGCAAATAAAATATAATAAAGGAATTTGGGTTTGAATTAGGAATTTAAATGGAATTACTAAAATTAGAAACTAATTGGAAATTAGTTGAGTTGAGTGGCTTTCTTGGTATCGATCTGATGTTGGTTTCGGCTTCGGGGTTTATACGTAGGGGGTTGTTCTCTTACTAGTTTACAGTTAGAGACTGATATATGTGAGATAATTGTGATGTGTGAATCAGAAATGGAAATTTTTTCCAATGTTAATAAGGTATATTTTCTAAATTTAGAAAATAATAATTTATGGAGATATGGGAATGGGTAACTTAATAAATTAATGATAAATTAATATAAGAGATAAATGATGATTGATGATTGATCGATAGAATTTGCATCTGGAAATAATATCGTTGTTTGCACACATGTTTTTCTTTGATAGTTAAGTCACCAACTATCGAAGTTTTTGACCATTTTTCCATTGTCAATAGAGAGAGACTGGGATCATATTCATCATGTGAAAACCACTCTGTATGGGCGCTAGCGCTGCGGTCAAATATGATGAATACAATTGAAGACGGAGTTATGCAAGGGTTGTCCTGTTTACAGAATAGTGCCTTCGGTCTGTCAAGTCCTAGGGTGACCTGTATGGAAGAATGTCTGACTGGGTGTATTTAAATAGATCGCGTAAGTTGATCTCTTCAGATGTATTTACGTTTGGTGGCAGAGGAATTCGTTTCTCTTAGCTGTTTACCCATGAGATTTTTGGAGAAATCAATTTGTGATTTGGTAGGTATGACGATGTGGCATTCAAAGTAAATAAAAGTATGATCTATACGTTATGGCCTCTAGCCTCACAACCAGGAAATGGTATAAAATCGAGTAGGTCGCAGGGCTAAGTGGTTAGCTGCCAATTAGGGAGTATTGTCACCTAATCTAGAAAAAATCCATTTACTTCTATAATCTATTTCGATGATGTCCCTTGCGGGAAACGGCTGCTAATCCCAACCGTTGGTGATAATACATTTGGTACACTCAAACGAAATGAATGACCGGCCATGTTTAGCCTGGGTTACAAGATGTTATTGTTGAACCCGGTGTATTCCTCTCTAGAGATACACTGTCGGAAGGTGGTCCCATACCTTGCCAGTTGGAATTCATTAACCAATAAGCGCCCGCTGTTTTTGATTATATATTATGTAAGTGGAACGTGAGATGAAAGCGTTCTGCTAGATGATTATTATATTGTGGTTGATAGACACTATCATAATATCAATGGAGTTTTGATATAAAAAATCATTGTTTCTTGCAAAAGGATTTTTGATGTTAAATCAAATGTTTTGGATTCTCAAAAGGTAAAAAACCGTTCCGTGTTATATGGCGTAGTCTTATGAGATATCGTTTATTTTCTCAAACTGTTTTAAATTGTTACTCATACCAGTTCCATGACTGACCCGGAGTTTATTTTGTTTTGTTTTCCCTAAACTCTTGGGTGCCGAAATTTGTAACGGCAGTCAGGTAATCAGGATCTTGCAGATATGCTGAGAGCTTGGAGCAGGAGGCTTCAGGATTTTATAGCAATTATTTATTTACATTGTGTTGTATTCTGATAAATGTTATTGTATACATATACTGGTTTTATTTCAAAGTTATATTATATTTTATTCGTTTTGTTGTGGGATTCATGTTTACTCTGATGTTGTTGTGTTCTCCTCCTTCTTCTATTCTAGTTTTCTATCTTATCTATTCTCACCTCTAACTTCTTTCTATTAACTATCCGGTATTTTCGATGCTTGGACAGTTGACATTGAGTTTATGTTGATTACTTAGGATCACGAAAACCCGGGTCGTTACATCAACCATTTAAGATTCACATTTTTTACTTGAGGTTTGAACCACTGATTCATTTACTTCTTCCACTTCATATTAAATCTCACATTCTCCTCCCAATTTCATCTCATTGCCTTTCTATGTCATATATTTTCCTCTCGCCATGTCAAACCCACCTCCCTTCATCACTCTCCTCACCTATATCCACCCATCCTTACTTGAAACCGTCTTCCCCTCCACCTTCCCTTCACATCAATGCTCTGCCATCTTAGTCCCCTTTCTCAAACATCGGCCCGTCTTTTTAGAAAAAAGACGTAATAACAATTTTCAAGCTTCAGCTAACCACCACCACCTCTGCCTTTCCCAACGTCACCTCACCAACGCTCGCCACCTGCCTTCACATGCCTACGACCAAGTCTAAACCCCCGATGCCCTAGAACCGCCTTCTCCTCCACTAAAAACCTTAAGCACCCTTGCTGGTGGGCCCATAATGTTGGTATACAAATTAAAGGCCAGCATAATTGTTCAATACTGAACATCGGATCCTACCATTGAGCGGGAGAACCTGATGGTTGGTACATATTGTAAGTACTGTACCCATAATCATATGCTCCGTGAAAAAAAACAAGTTAGAAACAAAAAAGATATAGTTGATGCGGCAAGGACAACTACCTCAAGCTCCGTATTTTTGCTTTTTTTTCCCTTATTTTGCAAGATATCAAGGGTATAAAGACTAGAATGCTAAATATATAAACAATACGGAAACAAAGTCATGTAAATAGAAATGGCAAGATTGCCCCTGTAACCCTAATATAAAATATATAACATCGAAAGCCCATTATACTTTACTCTCCCCGGGCAGTTTGTACTAGGTTTATCTGCCTCTTCCCCATTTTCATTCTCTATTGCTTTAATTTTAGATTCAATCCGAATTTGTAACAAATTCTTCTTGATAGTTCTTTAGTAAGCACATCTACTCTCTGAAACGCTACTGGAACATGATTGACTTCGAGTTTTTCAATTATCACATGCTTGGGAATGGATTACAGAACTGTATCGATATGTTTCGTTCGTGAGTGAAGGATTTAGTATGCATAGAGAGAAATTGTGCTCATGTTGTCATACAAGATAATTGGTTTCTTCTAAAGCTTAAATATAAGTTACTTGATGAGGGATTCGAGCCATATAATCTCAGAAGTGGTGTTGGTGATGCCTCTGTACTCTGCTTCAGTGCTTCAGTGGGACATAGTTGCATGTTTCATCAAGCACCAGAAGATAGGGCTATCACCAATTATGAAGATGTGGACCTTCGGTCATTGTGATCAGAGGCCCAGTTTGCATAAGGGTATCCTCTTAGCTTGAGGTTTTGCTTCCACTCGAGTATAATCCATTATTTAGTGTACCTTTTAAATAACGTAAGATACGTTTAACATCTTTCCAATGATGCTCTAAAGGTTAATACATAAATTATGACACTTTGTTCACACTGTATGCAATTTCTGGTCTAGTCGTTGTAGCATACTGTAATGCTCCTACAATGCTTCTGCAGAGTGTTGGATCATTGAATGTTTATCCTTGATATTTGGGCAGTGAAGTATTTGAGATCATAGAAGTTAGAAGAGGTTTTGCCTTATCCATCTTTTCTTTGACAAGGATTTCTATCTTATACTTTCTTTGACTTAAACATAGATTGTTTTTATCTGATTGCCTCAATTCCAAGGAAATAGATTAGATATCCTATATCTATTATAGAAAAAGTGGTGTCTAAGTACTTAGTGATTTCTTTGATTTCCTCTGCACAGTTTTCAGTTATAATTAGATCATCTACATAGACCAGAACATAGGTTGTGTACCCTCCTTGCATTTTAATGTAAAGAGAGGTGGCTGACTTAGCATTTTGATATCGATAAGTCAAGAGAGTTTCATTTAATTTTCATACCAAATGTGTGGGCTTTCCTTAATCCATATAAGGCTTTATGAAGCTTGTAAACAGTAGTGTTTCTATCATTTTGAATGTAACCTTGAGGTTGAAATATGTACACATCTTCTTGTAATTCACCATTTAAGAAGGCATTGTTAACATCTAGTTGTTTAATCGTCCACTTGTTGGATAAAGCAATGGTTAGAACCACCCTACTAGTTGAGGGTTCGAACACATTGGAGAATGTTTCCCTGAAATCAAATCCATATTGCTGGGTAAATCCTTTGGCCACCAATCTTGCTTTATATTTTAAGATTGATCCATCTGGTTTCCTTTTTACTTATTATGTCCATTTTCTTCCAACAATGTTTTTTGTGAGCAAAATTAGACTCCATGTTTTATTTTTTCTTAGGGGGGGATATCTCCATCAATATCTTTTCTCTTGTGTGCATGTATACATGCTTCATCATATGTTAATGGTTCTACTTCCTTATTGGATGCACTATAGATTTCTAGTTTAAATATTCCTCTTTTTGCTTATGTAATCATGTGATGTCCTGTTTTATTCTGACTTTGATCTTCTCTGTTGTTAAATGCTTCACTTGTATCTAAGGAAGAACTGCTTTGATCATCAATGGCAGCTTGATTGTTGATGGAGTCTGGGATGTTGTCAATGTTTCCTTGACCTGCATCAATGGTAGGCATGGTGATTTAGGGTGTTCTGGCACTCTGACATGGATTACTACTGGGTGATGTGATTTTAGGAACTAGCATATTTGGTTCATCTTCCTGACTGGAGTCTGGAAGATAAACTTTACTATCCTTGTAAATTGGTATATTTGGATGTAAAATTTGCATTGTGGACCTTTTGTGTAGTTTTTATCTTAGGTAGAGCAGAAGGAAAATGAGTTCATTAAAGACAGCATGTCTTGGTACAATCAATTTTTCTTTATTGGTAAGACACTTGCAGCCGTTTTGATTTCTAGCATAACCAATAAATGTGCATGGTTCAGACCTAAAATTGATTTTGTGAGAGTTGAAGGGTCTTAGTTGGGAAAACACAAGCAACCAAATATTTTGAATAGTTTATAATTTGGTTTGAGGCAAAAAAAAGTTTTTCTAATAGTGAAATGTTTATTAGGACTTTGGTTGGCAGCTTGTTGATGATGTACACACTTGTGTCAAATGCATCTAGCCAGAGCTTTAGAGGGAGAGAGGCTTGAGCTAGCAGGGTTAGGCCAGTCTCAGTTATATGCCTCTACTTTCTCTTAACCAACTCGTTCTTCTCTGAGGTGTGAGAACAGGTTACCCTGTGAGTATTTCCTTTCTCAATGAAGTAGTTTCTCAGAGGCTTGAACTTTCTCCCACCATCGGTTTGAATAGTTATGACTTTATTGTTTGTTTTCCTTTCGGCTTGGACTATAAACCGATTACAACATTAGTGGTTTCTGCTTTTGACTTAAGAAAGTAAATCCACGTAAATCTTGAATATTTGTCAAAAAAATAACTATAGTAGTTGTATCTATAGTCAGAATTAATTGGGGTTGGACCCCATAAGTACGTATTTACCATTTCAAGTGGCATGTTGTATTTAGTTTGAGATTACAGAAATGGCAGCTTATGACATTATCCATATGAAAAGGTGTAAAAATGTAAGGGTAGGAGATATCAACAAATTCAACAATATTATCTCTTAAAAATTGTCATACAGTATTAATATTTGGATGTCCCAACTTTTAATGCCATAAATCAGGTACATTTACATCAATATTTTTTCCTGAACTAGATTAATTGCACCAATATCTTTTGGCAGGTTTCAAGTTGTTCTTCATAAGATTGAACACATATAGGCCATTGCTCACTACCCTGTAACAAAATTTCTTTACTGTGTAAGTATTTGACTAGATAATGATTTGGAAAGAATTCAAAATATATTTGATTATCTTTTGTAAATTGGGACATGCTCATTAATTTTTTCTTGATTTTTGGTATCCTTAACGGATCACTTAAATATAAGTCTTTCTTACTTTTAAGTATAGTTGTGCCGGTGTGTGTTATTTTAGTTGCGGTGTCATTACCCATGTAAATATATTGCGTACCTTTATACTCCTAATTTCCCATATTCAGGTTATTGAGGTTGTTGGTGATATAGTTAGTTGCTCCAAAGTTTGGAAACCATTCCTTAATTTGGATGTCATCAGTACCTGTATAGTTTTATGAATCTGCATAGCCTTTGAGTTATCAGACTGACTCCTTATATCTGAGCTGGACTGAGCGCCAAGTTTGCATAAGGATGATTTTGTCTCTGATTGTTGTACTGTTTGTTAATGGTGAAACTTTGATCAAATATGAATTAGCATTGGTCAGCACTATGCCTATACTTCTCACAAACCTGAGACCGAATTATGTTAGAGTTGTATGCCCTTCCTCTTCCTCTGCCATTATTGTTCTGATTCCCCCTTTGATTGTTTTGATAATTCTTGTTGTATTGAGGTTTTTCCTGGTTCTTGTCTTTGTTGAAGAAAGCATAGTTATGAAATCACTACATTTTGCTTTCTTTACATCTATTCTTCCTTCATGTGCTATTAAGGAGTAGTGAACATGTTGAATTGATGGAGTGATTGGCTAAGAGGATAACATGATGACAATATATTCATATTATCATCAGGTCCAGTTAATATTTGTCAGAACTTGATCAACATCAGTAAATTTATGACCAATTACATCTAGTAAGTCACAAAGAGTCTTTATTTTTGTTAAATATTCATGCATAGTCATTGAGTCTTTACTTACAGAATTTAGTTGTTTCTTGTAATGCATGATTCTAGCTTGTAACTCTGTATTGAAAATATATTCTACTGTTTCCTAGATCTCCTGAGCACCCTTCCGACCGATGAGTTTTGGGAGGATATTTGGGTTAATATATGAGAAAATATAGGAACATAATAGGCAATCTTGATGCTTGTATTGAACGGATTCTTTATTTGGGATGTTGTTCCCTGTGTTATCAGTAATTATCTTGGTAGGAATAGTGAAACGACCTAAACTCGCCCTTACAGGAAAGTTCGGATTGAGTTGAGAACACGACAAATCAAAACAAAAACAGAAGAACAATTCATTGCTATTACACAATGACATCAGAGTACAAGAATAAAATAGAGTATGAATAAATAATATACAGCAGAAAAATATCAGAGATTAAATTACAAAGCAGTGGAAAATTAATACAACGTGTAGCAGAAATACATTAACAATTACAACTAAAAGAAATACACGGATACAAAGCTTTCTAAATGTAGCTCCAGTTGTAAACCAGGATCCTGGAAAATAGAGATCTGCAAAACCAAAACTACTAGCTGCCCGTATGGAAAATAGGGGCACCTAGAGTTTAGGTTAAAACAATAAACTCCAGATCAGTCATAGGACTGGTGTGAGAACTTAAATAGTTATTAATTTTATTTTAGAGCTGGGTAAATTAAGGGACCTCGCCATATAACACGGAACGGGTTTACCCCCAAGAATACCAGTGCATAGAACAAACCACGCAATGCTAATAAAAGAAAACGAAGCTATTATAAGACTCGGGTCCCATCACACAATGCAATGCAAGCCGAAGGATAGAGTTTTACCTTATAATAGCCAAATAATGCTTGATAAGTGAAATTTCATCTTTTATTATTACTATAAGTGTATAGTGTCAAAAACAACTTCAAATATAAATGTATCAATCATAGACAGCTTGGGTACCATATATCATGTCGCCATACTAGGCTCTACAATTAAAACCGCATTGAAAGTTGGATTTCCATCATGAACCACGGCAAGGGATCGTCCTTCTGATTCAAGACAATCTAGCCCATGTCTCAGGATCAGTCGTAACTGCACCTAGAGCGACAGGGCTGGTCCACACTTACATTAGTGGATTGTAATTCCTGAACAATACGTTTCTCCACCCTATGAGGCGTAAATCTGGTCAGTATATCGACCATAACAACTATCGGCCCCGTAGTGACCGATATATCCGAGGCGCCTCGCCTTCTATCATCCACATAAGTAAAAATGTTTGGGCTCCATACCATGACACCACTCCTAGCAAGAAAGAAACGCATGTCCTCACCGAGGTCCTCTCCCCTTTCTTACTTGTACCGGGGTGTGAGGCTCGCGAATTAATGCTATACACAAAGCTATGCTATTTAAAGTCGTGCTTTTATCATCAACCACAAGGCTCTACTTTTCAACAAAAGCCATGATCATTTGCATCTCAACATGCCACACTGACAATTCACGCCATGCAACTAATGTCTATATATATATATATATATATATATATATAACCTCTAAGTTCATACGTCTCAGAGAAGGGTGTTAAGCAAGAGAATAGATTCTCCACCACCAAACAGATAAATATTTACTAGAAATCAATCAACACAGAATAAAATCCAATGTTAGACACATATCCATTTACTAGTTCGTTCTGGGTCTGAACGAAACCGGAGGCACCTTATTCCTCGTCCCATATGTCCAATACAGGAGAGAGGTCCTCGTGTATCCGGTCGATCTCCAAGTACATCTGGATTATCACCACTTATTACCTTGTCTTGGGATGCCTCCCAATCAAGACATCAGTAATCATACAAACAATATGAAGATCTCCGATCTTCAACCACCATCTTCATCATTGACTTATCGTCATATCAATTATTCAGAATGGGATAACCCGATCTTTCTGAATAACTCGCGTATCTTTAAACAAGTGCTATAATAACACAACATACACCTCATCCCAATCCAGAATATTCTTTCATTCAAATATTCTCGTCACAATTTAAACCAAATTAAGGTTTTCCAAACTAGTCGGGATTAGCGAACCACACCGCAGTAATCATTTATTTTATTTCCCAATCCCAACCTATTCATCCCATGGAGAAAAACTGGTAGTACTCCATATCTAACACCACGGTGTTATCAATAAAATTAATTGCCATTTCTCATTCAAATATATTTAAAGATTTAACTATCGCTGGGAGTAAAACTGGTGATGCTCCATTTTCGATCATTTCGCAAATTTGATAATTTAAATTATCACATTCACATTTCAATCTAATTAAAAATTCATTAAAACTCCACATAGTTTTAATCTCCAAAAATCAATATGTAATGATTATTCAAATTTAGGAAATAAATGTTGTCTTTAACTAGGTTAAAAAACCAATGTTATTTAAAACACAGTTCACGATAAACCAAAAATCACATTCCATTAATTGTGGAATCTTCACGGAAAACAGATCAATATATATAATCGATATAAATTTCTGTATCCAACCAGTAATATAAATGAAATAACGGTAAAGCCTTTTAAATTCCATATATAGTAACGGTCTTCCTTTACAAAAGCTCATCTCGATTATTACCAAATCGAATTCCATTCCATTCTGATTTATTAAATTGTAAAACTTTACTTTGGAGAATTTCCATTAAATCTTAATAAAAAGATTTATAACTTCCTAATCACATTTTTTCATCGTTAATTAGGTTAAAAAAATAAATGTTACTTAAAACACCATTCACTATAAACCCCAAAATCTAATTCTTTTATTCAATTCCAATTAAATATTAATTAATTGGTAAACTTCTCCAAATCTTAATTAAAAGATTTATTCTATTCCCAACTGGGTTTAAGAATAGTTTTATTTAAGACACCACTCGTGACAAACCCAAAATCCAATTCGATATCAAATACAAGGCTCTAAATAGAAATTATATTGGCTTATATTCAATATCAAATTCTGAAATCAATCGTATTGGGAATAACGATATTTGTATCTTCCAAATTCCTCTACACTATCCATATAATCACGGAATCCAACATCGAAATATTCCGAAGATTATTTCTATTCCAAATCCATCCCAATTTATTCGTTGGAAAAATGCAGGTTATTTTAAAACCATTTTCAAATCCAATTTATTTATTTCTAAAAATAATTGGATTATTATTCTAGTTATTAACTAGTCCATTTCGATAAATGTATATTTTTATATTTTGAAAACTAGAAATTTTCATCCAAAACCATTCCAAATCAATTATTATAATTTTACATAATGTTTCCATATTTTTAGTAATTTTATTACCATCATTTCAGTCGGTTTCCAATAACGGTCACCGAACTACATTCATAGTGACCTTTTCTGGAATTGATTTGGACATAATTCCAAATCCAACCATTAGATTTCAAATTTCTTATATTCTTGGAAAGCTCTTTTCGATACGAAAACAACAGTTCTAGTTTTAAGAGAATCTGACGGTGAAGTTAATGGTCGAAATTCGCGAACGGTCTCAGTGCGTTCTATTTAAGCCATTAATATACATATATATAATATATCTTATATATATTTCATCGATTTCCATTTAAAACTTATTTTATAAATTCGTTTATTAAATCATTTCAAAACGATTTCAACTTCATTTCGATTTCAAATCAAAATTGAATATTTCTTAATAAATTCATTTTAAAACGATTTCAACTTCATTTCAATTTTCAAAACGAAATTGAATATTTCTTAATAAATTCGTTTTAAATTCATTTTAAAATCGATTTTAACTTAATTTCAAATATCAAATCAAAACTGAATATTTCTTATCATTATAATATTAAAATGATAATATTTTCAAAATATCTGACTTTGATTATAAACTGAATACTGTCTAAAAATATTCGTTAATTCTGAATTGGAATCAGGCATAATCAATTACCATATAATTTCAGTTATATGAATTTCATACATCGCATGTATACAACAATAATGATAAACATTCATCAAAAATTCATACAGCATCCAGATTGCATTTTACCACTGTATAAGCATTAAAATAAATAAATAAATAACGCTTATATAGTCTGTCAACCCATTGATTGACATACAACTAAACAATTAGGATTAGTGTACGTTAAATATCATCTCAATACCCATGTGGGGTTCCAATCAACAAACACAGATTTTATTTGTGCAGTTGGGCAATGTGTAAAATTTATCATCCAATCAATGTCAGTTAAATGGGTGTACATAAACAAATCATCTGATTTGTAAATGAATATTTATTTCAATACATGACTATTTTATATAGTTTCATTTCTGCAATAAAAATGATATTTTTATTGATTACACATTTTATTCAACACATGAATATTTTATATAGTTCATATCTGCAATAAAAATGATATTTTTATTATTCAAATATTTTATTCAACAAAATACAATCAACAACCACAATACCGTCCATTCAATCCAAACAAATAACTATGGATTGTATAATAAATAGTGTCGGGGGCTACAAAGCCCCGTCTGCATCATAGTATATATTTAACTGTAAAATAATTAGAGTGAAAAGGAGTTCTCACCTTTGGTTTCCACTCCATCAATCTCTATGGGACAGTTTGGATTCTATTCGCTTCCAGTTGGTTCCATCGCAATCTGTTTCACGCGCATTATATTAAAAATCACATTTTTAAACAATTATATTTCTAAATAAAAATCACATTTTTATTTAAATGCTAAAAATATTATAAAAATCCCATTTTTAAAACAATGCTATTTAAATTAAAAATCACATTTTTAACAATGTTATTTCTATTATAAAAATTACATTTTTATATTAACTATTATCTAAATTAAAAATCATGTTTTTATTTTAAAGCTATATATATATATATATAACCATATTTCAAAACAACGCTGTGTATATTTTAAAAATCATAAATTTACACTTCTTTATATATAATAAAAATCATATTTTTATACTACATTATGTATAATAAAAAACTTATTTTTATACTGCTATTTATATATAAAAATAACACATTTTTATTTCAATATTTTATACTTTAAAAAATCTGATTTTTCTTTTCAGTGTTCTTCACTTTAAAAATCACGTTTTAAACCAATGCTATTTATTTATAAAAATCAAGCTATATATTTAAAAAACAATGTTATATTTATTTTTAAAAATCATATTATTTTTATAACAAAGTCATTTAAATAAAAATCAGATTCTTATACTATGGTATTTATATAAAAATCTCATTTTTAATCTACTCTATTTTTATATAAAAATCATATTTAAAAAAAACTTTCCATATAAAAATCAGATTTTTAAAGTGCTACCTATATTTATAAAAATCATATTTTTATTTCAATGTTATATATAATCAAAATCAGATTTTTAAACAATGTTTTATATAATAAAAATCAGAATTTTAAACAAGGTTGTTTAAATTAAAAAAAATCACCTTTATTGTTGCCTTCTTTCTGTAAAATAAGCCGTCGTCGTATGTGAAAACATCGACCCTGCTTCCATGCCTAGGGTTACAAATCGCTCAAGCTTCGAGGCATTGGAGACTGATCGGGAGGTGCCACCGTTAGCGCCTTGGCACCACCTTCGTCCACCCTGTACGTGGGCATGCTCGAACCCCTGCGCCAGCGTGGAAGCGGCTTCAAAAGCCTGCGTTCGACCTCCAAATCCAAGCTATTCGCACCAAAAATCTTCATCTCCGCCGTTGAATCTATATAGCTCGTTGTGCTCTTCCATTTTGTGTTGGAGATTCCAGAAATCATTTATCGAATTAGGAGAAAAAGGGGAGAGAGGATTGATAGAAATCGCCCGTTGGATAAGGGAGTGACGTCGGGTTTAATATTTGACTAGGTAAATGTTTGACTAGGGTTTATAAAACTAAGGGAATATATATATATATATTTAAATATTATTTAATATTTTAATTATCTAATTGGCTGCTTTTCTATCCGAACTCCAAATCAAACCCAATGAATGTCGCCCCTAGCTAATTACCCCCATTCCAGACACAATGGGATATGTTTTGTACGCCAGTTCGACTGTTTTGATTTGTTTTTGTCAAAATTAATATGTAAGTCCATATATATTCAATTTGAACATACATTTTAATTTACTGGGGCCACATACTAACTCCAAAAATTCCTAAAAAATCAATCTAGCTATGTTTTGACGATACGGTCCTAACAAAGCTAATTTCGTTGAATTTGGAGACCATTTAAAAAATGGTTGATTTCAGTCGATTAAATTCAAACTGAAATTTCCAAACATGTTTAAATCCACCATACTTACATATCAATTCCATAAATTATGTAAATTGGAATCTAGCAATAATTTGACGTTCCAGATTCAACAAAAGTGGTTTCGTCGAAAATAGAGATGGTGGGCAAAATGGCTATTTTTAAGGGATATATATTTTATTTAGAATATACATATATATATATATTCCATAGCGACTATTCTGAATTTTAAATTGGACATAACATTCAATTTATATTATGAAATCTAATTTTTTTTTCACATCCATTACAAAGATATAATTAAACAGATTCAAATATTTCATGTTTTACTGAAATCCGAATTATTTTGAATTCTGTACATTCATTTGAAATTTAAAATCGAATTTTTAAACTACCACGCCATCTCAAGCTTATTATATAATTAAAATAAATTTATACATTTTAACTTTGATTAAAATAAATTTTTAGTCATTATTATTTAAAATAAATCATTTTGAATATTCAAAATACTTTAAAACAGCTAAAATAAAAAATTTAAATTGGTTTGGAAAATCCGGGTTGTTACAAATAGGCAGGGACCATTGATGTATTATTCTAACTCATAACCTGTTAAGGTTGTGGTGATTTGAAATTTCCATAAAAAAAGTTTGTTTCATCTACTTGTATTGAGATGGTATGGCTCTTCGGATTGATTACTGCATTTGTTTCAGGTCCTTCATTATTAGGTGGTTGAGACGTGGATATATGGGATGAGGCATCATTGGCCATGGTTGATGATTCGGGCAGGAAGACACAATCAAAGATTGACCAGAGATCAACTTTTGGATGGCGCAATACAGGAAATGAAAGCAGTCTTCTTGAAACCGAGAAGTGCTCTTGATCTTAGTGGAGAAGGTCCCTTTTCGATGATAAAGCAGCCTTAGATGACAGATAATCGAGAATTATCTGAAATTGGACTGATACTGATAGAAGGAAGGCAGAATTCCCATAAGATGATCGGTGAAGAAGAAAAATGCCGTTAGGTAGAGAATTACTCTGATACCATGAAAGAGTTGGATAAAACTGTTGCATGGATACTTCGAATCATATTTTACAAAGACTAGGGTGTTGAATATATATACAATACGACAACAGAGCCGTTGTAAATAGAAAGGACAAGATTGCCCTTATAACCTTAATATAAAATACATAACAGTGAAAGCCCATTATACTTAGTAAGGGGAACAAAACTTGAATAGAGAACGTTAAACAAATCATTGTTTTAAAAGTTGTTAGACATAGCTTTTGCGATTATTAATTACCAGGAAAATAGTGTCAAGGAAAAATTTACGGGCTTTTTCACCCGTAAGAAAGGCCTGCTAAAATTTTATTCTTAAGGACAAGCATCAGATTTTAGGTATCAGTTTTACAGTGTGCATGTAATCAGAATTTGACTACCAGTTTTACAATGTGTATGGTATTAGAATTTAGCTATCGGTTTTTATGTATTAGTTTTATGGTATGTATGATATCAGTTTTGCATTGTGTATTGTCCTTGAGAATAAATTTTTGGTGGGTTGTCCTTGGGTTCGAAAAGGTTATGAAGTTTGTCCTTCACAATAAAATTCCTATTAACTACTCCTATGAGTTAAAAGCCAAATAAATGGGCTTTATTTGTCTATGTCAAAAAAAAATTATAATCATGTACTAAAATTAGGTAGTCATTGTTAGTACGATGTCTTCAAATTCAAAATGCTTAGAGAAGGCAAGCTAACGGTAGAACTAATCACAAGAAAATTTACAAAAGGGATTACACACGCGAGGGCGCGCACATAACATGAGTACACATACCATTAAATACCTTTGGTCGGATAGTAACCAAAATCATAATCATATACTTAAATGGGAAAATGAAAAGGTTACTAGTTGAAAATATCAAATTCAAATTTATGTGGGCAGCAATGGTCATATGTAAGTACAATTTTTTTAAAAAAGTAGATCAGTTCCATAAATATATTATTTATGGTATGGAAATTCACCTTTTTCTTCAATGCTTTTAGTTTACATATGTAAATCAAAAATTGATCAAAATAGCTAGAATGGTTTTCATGTTATTAATCTTTACCTATAAGTGTGCAAACCACATATGTAATAACCCGCATTCTACGCACAGGAGGATCGTTGGATATTTATTTCTTTCTTATATGAAGTCGTATGGTCATGTGGCTTTGGAAAACGACCATTGGGGTCGTTTCCCATGTTCATGATTTTTGCTGATTTTTAAATGACTATTTTGCCCCTAGCTGATACTGTTTTGGCCATAACTTTTGACTGGAAAAGAATTTTGACCTAAACCTACTTCCATTAGATTTGTTTGATGGTTTACCTTTCCGTAGAGTGGTTATAATGGCTAAACGGACTTACCGTTTGGGAGATATGGCTGAAATAGGGTTTGGAAGGTGAAAAACTGCTTAACCGGGCCAAATAGGGTGATTAGTGAATGGGTCCATAACCCATTTCGGGATAGGGTTATGGGGAGGCTGAAAAGAGTTAGGAATTCATTTCATTTCAGTTTTCTAGCCTCCACTTACCTCTTAGAAACCCTAAAAATGGCCTCCAACCTCTAAATCACCTCCAAATCACTTTCTAATCAAGGATTAAGCTTAGCAACATCAAATCAAGGGAGATCTTCACTAAATCAAGATTAGAGCTGCTGATTTGCATTGTTATTCGTGCCCAAATAGATATTTATTTCAGATCAAAGGTTTATTTGAGGCTAAGGTGAGTGATTTGCATAGTTCCTCACTAATTATGGTTAATTAAGGGTAATTAGTGAAGATTAGCGAATTTATACATTAATAAATTCTGGAAAAATATTTATAAATTCTTTAATAATGTTTTAGACTTCTGATATGAATTTGGGTTAATTTGGTTAAGCTTTTCTAATCCTATCGTTAATTATACTTGAACATGTTTAAGGGAAAATATGGGGTTTTGGCTATATTTGATCCATTTTAACCTATCATATTGATGTTTTGGTGTTTGAGGTCACTTTTACTTGTTGTTATGACTGTATGATATGCTTTGTGATTGACTAGAATAGATAGAATGGTCAAAAACATCTTCGAATGGCGTAAAATGCTCGCTAGAAAAGTTGCAGAAAAACAGTGCAGGTTTTCGGATCGGATCGGAGGAATGGGCTCGGACCGGATAGAGGACTGGGCAAGGGATCACCGAACGGAACCGAGGCTTGGCACAAGGGGAAAGTGTGGAAAAAAGGAAGGCCACAATGGTTGAACTGGGATCGGATCGGACCAGAAGATCAAGCAAGGGACGGAAGGAAGACAGTTGACGAACCGACCCGATGTGACATGGAGAACCCGAACCGAATCGATCGGATCAGATAGAGGCACGATCCGAAGCGCATGGCCACCTCCGAACCGATGCATGGCGATTGGACTTGAACAACCCGATCCGGCCTGCCAGGAGGTGAAGACGACCGATCGAACCGATGCACTATAAAGTATCTCGAGGTACCCGATCCGATCCAGTGAAGAGTGTTAATTCACGAACCGTGTTGATGACTAGGAACTGAAGGTCAAACCGAACCGAACCGGTGATGACCAATAACCCGAGATGCAAAGGTAGTCCAAGTTGGAAGTTAGAGCTCAGGATCCAGTTGGGAACCAATCAGTTCACTTCACGGTTGGGCTTTGCTGCGGGACGTGTGCTAAGGAGTTGTCGACATTCATAACTTCGATTCACCACCGAAAAGGAATGATGGGCTACGTATCAGTGCAGTAGAGTCATCGTGACTCGAGGGGCAAAGTGATCGTAGCAAGACTATGAGCCAGTGCAGTGGAGTCGTTGTGACTCCCTGGGGTAGAGTGGACATAGTAAAGGATTAGTAAGGCTATGAGCCAGTGCAGTGGAGCCGTTGTGACTCCATTGGGCAAAGTGGACATAGCGAAGGATTAGTGGCTATGTATCAGTGCAGTGAAGTCGTTGTGACTTCATGGGGCAGAGTGATCATAGCAAAATATTTGGTGATCGAAGTGGTGGATATCGTATTCTTTACACACTGAGTGAGAGATGTGAGGATGGTTGCTATGTTTGATTTGTTTGTCATCACTATGACATGCACACCCCCACCCCGTATGCTAGTACACCATATGTTAGTGGCACCTTAGAGTGTTGTACAATATGTATTGCTAACTCTTTGGTTGCAGGTCCAAGTTCAGGTATGGTTTTATATACTTGTTATTGTTCTGTTTAGCTGCTTATCGCTCATACCAGACTTTTTGTCTGACCCAGAGTTTTATGTCTCTTCTTATTACTCTGGGTGCTCTCACGAGCAGACTAGAGGAAGGTTAGCTGGTGATGCACGAGTATCTGATTCGGAGGCGAGCAGGAGGCTTCCACGTATGATATATATATATATATATATATATATATATATATTCTCCCTGTCTCGTTGGTGGTCACTACTTGGGCATTAGTAGTGTACCTCCTTTATCTTGCTTTTACCTTTAGAGACAGTTTGAAAAGTTGTAATATTGATGATGTGGTACATAAGCTGTATTTGGATTTTCCGCTGCTATGATAGTTTGTTTTCATCTTATGCACTGTCTCACCTGTTTTATGTCAAGTATTTTGTTATTATATTTTATTCTATGCGCTGTGAGACATTCTACAGGTTCCTTGTTGATTCTTCGCCTTCTTTCTTTCCTTCTGACGACCGTTCCGTGCTAACTGGACATGTGTACAACGCACTTTTGGAGTAAATGTCGATTGGTGTGGGGCGGGCCGACACATTTGGTATCAGAGCTCTAGGTTGTGTAGTTAACCTTGGGAAAGACACTAGGGAGAGATAGTATGTATATGAGAGTGCGTATTTGTGATTACTTTTGTTTTCAAAAGTTATATATATATATATACTATTAGTATAGCTCAGGATGAAGTTGCACTGCACTAGCACCACTATGGAGATAGTTAATCGTTTTCTCTTTACAGATTGAACGATGAGCCGATACGCAAGAGGTGCTGGTAAAGGAGCCAATAATGGGAATGTTGCTGACATGAGGGCGATGTTTACTAAACTCATGAGAGAAATTCTTAGGGATGTGCAAGGGGCAGTTCCCAATGCTGGAAATGGTGGTGGTCCAATAGTGCACGCGCCTAGGGTCGATTTTGCCAAGCTATGCAAGAATTACACTAGCATTGGTGGGAAGCCGTTCCACGGAATGGAGTTGGCCACAGATGTTCAGGATTGGTTGGATAGCTGTGATCGTATCTTCGACGACTTGGGTATCGAGGATGCGATGAAGAGAACGCTAGAGTCTCGTCAGCTGCAAGGACGAGAGATGAATTAGTGGAATGCTATTAAGACAGCCACTCCAGAGGATCAGGTTACTTGGGATCAGTTTAAGGCTCGCTTTAGCGACAAGTTTATCCCAGCTGCTCAGAAGTCGGAATTGTTTAGGAAGTTCTTGGAGCTTAAGAAGAATGGTAGGGCAGTCTCGGACTATATTGCTGAGTTCGACACTTTGTCGAAGTATGGATTATCCCTTATCGATACTCCTGAGAAGAAGAATGAGAAGTTCATTACAGGTTTGGATGGATACTTGGGGGAAAGACTTATCAACCACATTGATGAGACTTTTGAATCGATTGTGGGGAAAGCTTTGAGATTAGAGAGTCTTTACCCTAAGTCAAAGACTGAGGTTGCATCTGCAGAAGGGATGAAGCCGCAAGCAGGCAGTGGAGGCAAGAATAACACTCAGAACAAGAGGAAGAAGAACCAAACTAAAAATGGCCAAAAAAAGAGCAAGAAAGATGTTGAGTGCTTCAGCTGTGGTAAGAAGGGCCATTATGCCGAAGAATGTCGGGCCAAGCCAGCGGATAGGAAGTGCTACAACTGTGGCCAAGTGGGACATCATAAGGATAAATGTCCACAACCTCTTAAAGAGAAGAAGATTGAGAAAGCATATGCTATTAATGCTGTTCCTTCTTCGTCGAATGCCCCAACTGCGGCGGAGAAAGGAAAGAATGTCATCATTCAAGGTATGCTTTCTATTCATGATGTACCTGTTCGAGTTTTGTTTGATACTGGGGCTTCCCGTTCCTTCATATTTAGTGACCTAGTAGATAGGTTGGGACTAGAACCCGGGATAGTCGATAGACCGTTGGTTGTGACGAACCCGATTGGTGGTTCGACTAACCTTAGTATGATTTGCCGAAATTTGGTCTTATCGAGCCATGGATGTATGTTTGTTTGTGATTGCTTTGTTTTGGGCTTTACTGGGTATGGCATTATATTGGGGGTCGATTGGCTCCAGAGATATGGGGTGGTGGTGACTCTGAGTGCTTTTTTGTGACAGTTAGAGGGGATGATGGGTGGAGGGTAGTGTTTGGTAGTCTATCTAGTGATGGGGTAATGGCTAGTTTTATAAATTCTCTCGACATCCTGCATGACGAGTTGCAAGATGTGCCCGTGGTTGGCCAGTATCCGAACGTCTTTGAGGAAGTGAGCAGACATCCACCATACCGAGAGATTGAGTTCCGTATTGATTTAGTGAAAGATGTCAGACCTATAGTGATGCCACTTCGCCGTATGGCACCAAGGGAGCAACGAGAGCTCGGGGTGCAAGTAAGCGATCTTTTGAGGAAGGGGTTTATTAGAAGAAGTGTCTCTGAGTGTGGAGCACCAGTTGTGTTTGCCACTAAGGCAGATGGTTCCCTTCGTTTGTGTGTGGACTATCGCGAGTTGAATAAGGTGACGAGGAAGAATAAGTATCCTCTACCGCGGATAGATGATTTGTTTGATCAACTAGAAGGAGCAAGAGTGTTCTTCCCGTTGGACCTCGCGATAGGATTTTATCAGTTCCGAGTAGCTGCTGAGAGTGTTCCGAAAACGGCATTTAGGACGCCGTCTGGATTCTATGAGTGGTTGGTCATGCCATTTGGGTTGACCGATGCACCAGCATACTTCGTGGATCTTATGAATAGGGTATTCAGAGATTAGTTGAATAAGTTTGTTGTTGTTTTCGTAGATGACATCCTTGTTTACTCAAGGACAGAGGAAGAACACAAGGGACATTTGCGGATAGTGATGGAGGTGTTGAGAAAACACCAATTGAAAGCGAAGTTTTCTAGGTGTCACTTCTGGAGGAGGGAATTGAGATTCTTGGGCCATATTGTTTCAGAGAATGGTATTGCCGTGGATCCTGCGAAGGTGGCTACATTACAGGATTGGCCTACGCCCAAGAATGCAACAGACGTAAGAAGCTTCTTGGGCTAAGCTGGATACTGTCGTAAGTTTATCCAGGACTTCTCCAAGATAGCAGCACCGTTGGCTCAATTGACTAAGAAGAATCAAGCCTTCGTCTGGGACGGAGTGTGTGAGAATGCATTCAAGAGTCTAAAAGAAAAGTTGACGCGTGCGCCAGTGTTAGTCATTCCTAAAGGGAATGAAGAGATGATGGTATACACGGATGCCTGTGGTACCGGACTAGGTGTTGTATTGATGCAAGGAGGTAGGGTTGTAGCTTATGCTAGTCAGCAACTAAAGCCGCATGAGAAAAAGTATCCTACCCATGATTTGGAACTGGCAGTGATTGTGTTCGCGTTAAAGATGTGGAGACATTATCTCTTGGGAGAGAGATTTGAGTTGTTTACCGACCATAAATCATTAAAGTTTCTCTTCTCTCAAAAGGATCTAAATCTCCGACAGCAGAGATGGTTAGAGTTCTTGGCTTCGTATGATTTTGATATCGCATATACTCCTGGGAAAGGCAATGAAGTAGCCGATGCCTTGAGTAGGAGACATTCCAGTTTAGGGGCTATGTTTCTTGAATGGAAGCAACTAGAGTATATCGCAGGGTACGATTTCAGACCAAAGTGCGAATTGGATCCAGATATATTAGCTAGTTTGACGATCAGACCCACCTTGATTGAGCGGATTTGTTCCAGTCAGAGGGACGATCCTAATCTATTAGAAATCATCTCCAATTTAGAGCTGAATATCGACGGTGAGGAGATGAGTTTGTATGGACTTGATCAAGAAAGATGGCTTCGAAAGAATGGAAGACTAGTTGTACCCAACGTGAATGGTTTGAGAGATGAAGTGCTTAGGGAATGTCATCACTCGAAACTGACTATACACCCCGGTGCTGATAAGATGTATCGAGACATGAAGCAGACTTACTACTGGGAAGGGATGAAAAGAGACGTTGGGAAGTTTATATCCAAGTATATGAATTGCCGCCTAGTTAAAGCCGAGCAAAAGAAGCCTAGTGGTTTGTTGCAACCATTAGAAATTCCCGAATGGAAATGGGAGCAAGTCTCGATGGACTTCATTGATGGTTTACCAAGGACTAAATCGGGACATGATAGCATTTGGGTAATTGTGGATCGATTGACTAAGAGTGCAAGATTTATACCAGTCAAATCGACCAGAACGGCAACTAATTTAGCAGAACTGTATATGAAGTGGGTAGTGAGATTTCATGGAGTACCTAAAAGCATTGTGAGTGACCGAGACCCGTTGTTTACTAGTGGGCTTTGGAAGAGCTTACAAGAGGCTCTAGGGTTAGAATTATATCTCAGTACCTTGTATCATCCTCAAACCGACGGTCAGACAGAGAGGGTGACTCATATATTGGAAGATCTCTTAAGAGCTTGCATATTGGATTTTGGTGGATCATGGGATGATCATTTACATCTAGTACAGTTTGCATATAATAATAGCTACCAATCCAGTATCGGTATGGCTCCATATGAAGCTTTGTACGGAAGACCGTGCAACTCACCATCATGTTGGATAGAGACCGGCGAGAAGTTTGTGCTTGGACCAGATGTGGTGAGGGAAACTTCAGATAAGATTAAGATCATTCAACAACGGATGAAGGCTGCCCAGGATAGGCAGAAGAGTTATGTTGACAAGATGAGAAGAGAATTAAAATTCTCCGTTGGTGACTTGGTGTTTGTCAAGGTTTCTCCGTTGAAGAGCGTGATACGATTTGGAAGGAGAGGCAAGTTGGCACCAAGATTTGTTGGCCCATTCCCAGTTCTTGAACAAGTTGGGAATTTGGCATATAGAATTGAATTACCAGAGAAGATGGCAGGAGTTCACAACGTATTTCAGGTTTCCCAGTTAAGGAAGTTCGTGCACGACCTAGATATGACTATTTCACCTGATCAGTTAAAGGACTTCGAAGTGGAACCCGAGGCGGTTGGGAACCACAAGCCGATTCGTATTGTCGAGCACGATACGAAGCAACTTCGAAGGAAGGCGGTGAAGCTAGTTAAGGTTCAGTGGGGTGAAGACGAGAATGACCGTACTTGAGAGACAGAGGAGAGCATTAGGAAGACGTATCCAGAACTCTTTTCCTGGCAAGGTTTACTTTGCAATTTAGTTATTCCGCATGCTAGGATAGACTTTTTTGCTTGTTTTGCATGTTTGATTGTTGTTCTATGGTTGATAGGCATGCGAGATCCTTTTGTGTGTTTTAGTTAGGGAATTTCGGGGGCGAAATTTCCAAAGGAGGGGAGAATGTAACAACCCCCATTCTACGCATAGGAGGATCGTAGGATATTTATTTCTTTCTTATATGAAGTCGTATGGTCATGTGGCTTTGGGAAACGATCATTGGGGCCATTTCCCATGTTCATGATTTTTGTCGATTTTTAAATGACCATTTTGCCCCTAGCTGATATTGTTTTGGCCATAACTTTTGATTGGAAAGGAATTTTGACCTGAAACCACTTCCATTAGATTCGTTTGATGGTTTAACTTTCCGTATAGTGGTCATAATGGCTAAACGGACTTACCGTTTGGGAGATATGGCTGAATTAACGTTTGGAAGGTGAAAAACTGCTAAACCGGGCCAAATATGGTGATTAGTGAATGGGCCCATAACCCATTTCGGGATTAGGGTTGTGGGGAGGCTGAAAAGAGTTAGGGATTCATTTCATTTCAGTTTTCTAGCCTCCACTTACCTCTTAGAAACCCTCAAAATGGCCTCCAACCTCTAAATCACTTCCAAATCACTTTCTAATCAAGGATTAAGCTTAGCAACATCAAATCAAGGGAGATCTTCACCAAATCAAGATTAGAGCTGCTGATTTGCATTGTTATTCGTGCACAAACAGAGATTTATTTTAGATCAAATGTTTATTTGGGGCTAAGGTGAGTGATTTGCATAGTTCCTCACCAATTATGGTTAATTAAGGGTAATTAGTGAAGATTAGCGAATTTATACATTAATAAATTGAGGAAAAATATTTATAAATTCTTAAATAATGTTTTAGACCTCTGATATGAATTTGGGTTAGTTTGTTAAGATTTGCTAATCCTATCATTAATTATACTTGAACATACTTAAGGGAAAATATGGGGTTTTGGCTATGTTTGATCCATTTTAACCTATCATATTGATGTTTTGGTGTTTGAGGTCACTTTTACTTGTTGTTTTGACTGTATGGTATGCTTTTTTATTGATTAGAATAGATAGAATTGTCGAAAACGTCGTCGAATGGCATAAAATGCTCGCTGGAAAAATTGCAGAAAAACAGTGCAGGTTTTCGGATCGGATCGGATCGGAGGAATGGGCTCGGACCGTATAGAGGACTGGGCAAGGGATCACCAAACCGAACTGAGGCTTGGCACAAGGGGAAAGTGTGGCAAAAAGGAAGGCCATAATGTTTGAACTGGGATCGGATCGGACCAGAAGATCAAGCAAGGGACGGAAGGAAGACAGTTGACGAACCGACCCAATGTGACATGGAGAACCCGAACCGAACCGATCAGATCAGATAGAGGCACGATCCGAAGCGCATGGCCACCTCCGAACCGATGCATGGCGATTGGACTTGAAGAACCCGATCCGACCTGCCAGGAGGTGAAGACGACCGATCCGAACCGATGCACTATGAAGTATCTCGAGGGACCCGATCCGATCCAGTGAAGAGTGTTAATTCACGAACCGTGTTGATGACTAGGAACTGAAGGTCAAACCGAACCGATCCGGTGATGACCAATAACCCGAGATGCAAAGGTAGTCCAAGTTGGAAGTTAGAGCTCAGGATCCAGTTGGGAACCAATGAGTTCACTTCATGGTTGGGATTTGCTGCGGGACGTGTGCTAAGGAGTTGTTGACATTCATAACTTCGATTCACCACCGAAAAGGAATGATGGGCTACGTTTCAATGCAGTAGAGTCGTCGTGACTCGAGGGGCAAAGTGATCGTAGCAAGACTATGAGCCAGTGCAGTGGAGTCGTTGTGACTCCCTGGGGTAGAGTGGACATAGTAAAGGATTAGTAAGGCTATGAGCCAGTGCAGTGGAGCCGTTGTGACTCCATGGGGCAAAGTGGACATAGCGAAGGATTAGTGGCTATGTATCAGTGCAGTGAAGTCGTTGTGACTTCATGGGGCAGAGTGATCATAGTAAAGTATTGGGTGATCAAAGTGGTGGATATCATATGCTTTACGCACTGAGTGAGAGATGTGAGGATGGTTGCTATGTTTGATTTGTTTGCCATCACTATGACATGCACACCCCCACCCCCGTATGCTAGTACACCATATGTTAGTGGCACCTTAGAGTGTTGTACAGTATGTAGTGCTAACTCTTTGGTTGTAGGTCCAGTTTCAGGTATGGTTTAGTATACCTATTATTGTTCTGTTTAGCTGCTTATCGCTCATACCAGACTTTTTGTCTGACCCAGAGTTTTATGTCTCTTCTTATTACTCTGGGTGCTCTCAGGAGCAGACTAGAGACAGTTAGCTAGTGATGCACAAGTAGCTGATTCGGAGGCGAGCATGAGGCTTCCACGTATGATATATATAGATATTCTCCCTGTGTCGTTGGTGGTCACTACTTAGGCATTAGTAGTGTACCTCCTTTATCTTGATTTTACCTTTAGAGACAGTTTGAAAAGTTGTAATAATGATGATGTGGAACATAAGCTGTATTTGGATTTCCTGCTGCTATGATAGTTTGTTTTCAGCTTATGCACTATCTCACCTGTTTTATGTCAAATATGTTGTTATTATATTTTATTCTATGCGCTGTGAGACATTCTACAGGTTCCTTGTTGATTCTTCGTCTTCTTTCTTTCCTTCTGACGACCGTTCCGTGCTAACTGGACATGTGTACAACGCACTTTTGGAGTAAATGTCGGTTGGTGCGGGGCGGGCCGTCACAACATATATAATTTCCATGCGAACTACAACCATTTACTAATGGTAATTTTTATTCGAATCCATGGTTTTAATAAGTTAATCCACCATTTTACTTTAATAAGTTAATCCACAACTATTTTGTAAGTTAATGCACAAGTGGATTAACTTAAAGATTTCACCCTACTATATAACTATCAATCGATCTTATGCTTCTTCTTTCATAATTCTGCGTTATTTTACAATTATTTGTGTTGAATTGTCCCTCCCGTTTTATAAAATAGTAACAAATAAATATGTGTTAAAAATAGAGTTGTTAGCACTTGAATTCAGGAAAGAAGCAATCAATTAGATACAGTTAGTTTGTTAATTATTTTTGAACATGATCAGACATGATATGGTAGTGGATGATTATGAAAATAAAAACTAAGATTAAGATTCCATTAGAGGAGTTCACATCAAATGTTTTCAAATTGCTTAATATTTTGAAGATACGTCACCAATTGCACCGGGCAACAACAGTAAATAAGAACAAAGTTCAAATTCAAGATATACATATTAGACAAATAGCAAATAATCAAACAATACTAACAAATCTATAAAAGAGAAAATTATATATTATAATTGTTTGAGAGTATAACTACTTAGGGGGTCTAGATAGTGAATGTTATCCAAACATCCTATACCCCTATTACAATATTTGAATAAAATGATATTCTACTAATGTACAATTTTTTTCAAGATTTCAGAATATAGCTAACTACAATTCTATGTGATAATGGTGATATTAAAAAATATTACAATTTTGTTTATAATTAATCAACTTCAAAAAAAAACAAACAAACTATTTACTGTTATTACATTGAATTACAACGCTTAAGCTTGGATTTAGATGCTAGGATTCCAGAAATAAGAAGACGATGGAAAACATAGAGAAGAAGACTGAGAATAAGAGAAAATAAGTATGTCTTTTTTTGTGGAATTGAAATCTAAATTTAAGTAAAAGTAAACGATCCTATAAAATAGGATGGATTAACTTACTAGTATTTTGGATTAGAATAAAAATTACCTTTACTAATTTGATTTTATTTTAATTCATTGTTGTCTACAGATGTACTAAACTTTGTTGGCATCAACCTTAAAATTGAGAATAATACTCTTCAAATTCCATAAATTTCCGAATTTAATTATTTTATACATAAGTTATGTATTTAATTATGTAGTTGATTTATTCCTCATCTTTATTACCCATTTTGAACCTCTTCTTTTTGAACCATATTTTGGATCTGTTTGCATGATTACAAATAAATGCTTTAGGTATTGAATTCTAGTGCTATTATTTACACACGTTGATTTCCTAATAATAGTATAATTGTTATAGACCCTTCATATTTGTTCACTCCCTTTAGATACATTTTAGCAAATAAATTAAGCTATTTTTTCAGGTATTCCCTAATAAGAGTATAATTATTGTCATTCCATCAATTAAAGAAAATAACATATCAATCAAATAATGGATAGTAAACCTTGATAAGAAAAGATTGACCCAACAAGATGATATATCTTGGAAACCATTTGCAATGAAGGATAGTGCAAAATTCAAAAAAATGAAAAATGACGATAAAAAATTCTCTCGGAAATGATGATTTTATATGGGATGATAAATTTACTTTAGCAGTTGTAAGTGATATATGAATCAAAAATTAACTAAAATTTTATACTTATATCTTCTTATTTTATGATCTTTCACCTCCTATTTTTGTGGGTGGATTGGGAAGAAAAACGGATGGTGAATAATATGACAAAAAATCGCTATGTACAAATAAACCATAGCCATTTGTGTTTGTAATAAAAAATAATTAATGTTAATTATTGGTATATTTTCGTTTAAGCCTTCATTACTAATAAGGAAATAATCATTATATAGTCTTTATTATTATTTATTCGAAATTGGAAATAAAGTTTAACTTGTATACCGTTTCAAGAATGTATTATTACCCTATCATTTATCTCGTATGACTACATGGTTTCGTTCTATTTTATAATTATAATTATCACTAGCATAACAACTACACCAACTTCTATGTGTAATTATATTATTCAATGTTAAAAAATTAATAACCTAACATTGTTTATTTTTCAAATGACAATACTCCAAAGGTGAATAATCGAAGGAGAAAAAAATAGAAGTTCTAACGTTTTACCTGATGAATAAAGAGAAATGCACCATATGAGGGATAAAGAATGATCAGGATGAGCTATTAGTCAAGAACAACAAGAAAATTATTTAGCTCGACATCGTCAAATGTATTGACAAATAAGAGTAACATCCCAAAATGCATCGTTAGAAGCAAAAATAATATACTATAACCAATGAATCCCTCCCAAGAATAAAGATTGAACAAACAGAAACTACATATGTTTAGGAAATACAATATATTTTAAATGGTAGTTCACAATTTGTCCAAAAACACGTACAATCATCATAAATTAATACTCAACTACGGAGGTGTCAAGCTCCACAAAGAAATGTTAGAACTCATAATGTTGCAAAACATTTCATAGACTACATTGGATTTCAGAAATATCTATTAAAACAACCAACAATTTGTCTACATTGGTTGGAAAAATTATTTCAACATGAAATTGGATCATTGTGTTGTTTAAATATAAGAACTACACTTTCCCCAGTGCATTCAGCTAATGAACTCTTGGAGCTTTTCAATGGTATAGGTGCCAATGGTATACAGTTCAAAAGAAATATTCGATATTATAAGCACGTATTTTCCTTTACTTCAATAGAAGTACATGTCGATTATGACCTAGTAGGTGGAAGATCTGTTATTCAAACATTCTTTGCTCAAGAGTATATATGTATATCACAATATTGGAAGCTTACTTCCTAAAGAAGGAGATAGATCAAGATTTTTACATGCACACACACACATAGAAATATGTGTGTGTGTGTATAGACACACATATACATACACACATACATGCACACATGACACAGATCATGAAATTGAAAATTGAATGATTGAAAATGGAGACTTGAATAGAGGAATACTAGAAACTACACGACACACGTTAAATAATAATAATGAGTTTACCTAATATTTTCGTCGAGTTTAACAACTTCATGAGATTCATAATATTCAAAAATAGATGTTCGATACTTTAATAAAACCTGAAGTGTTAAATTTTGTGAAGACTTTAGTGCTTACAGAAATAAACGGCAATACATGTTTTGTTTTAATAAAACAACTTTTATTAAGAATCTATTTCAAAATGTTGCGATAAGGATTTAGATGCCTCTTTTCAAACGTTTACTAAAAGTTTAAAATAAGAGGGGGATAGTTTTCCTTTTTAGACACTTATTTTTGCAACAATTTGAATGTCAACCATTAGCACTTTTCAAAACGATCAATCAGAACATTTAAATAGCTAGTAAAATAAACGCTCATTCTATTTTATAACCAAGATTAATTTAATATCCAAGATTGAATTAGGCGACAATTAAGTCTCCATTGTAATCAATAAATACGTCATATTAAAATTTATAACATTTTGTAAACCTTTATGTCACATCTTGTATGTTTGAATTTTGAAAATCCTTAATTATTCATGAATGTTTTTTCATCAAAAACATAACTATTCATTACACTTTTATTTGTTTAGTGAGGATGCTTTACAAAATTTACCTTAGTAGTCGTAAACAAATTATAAATTACAAATTTGTTTTATTGGAATAGTTATTTACCATTTATTCTACTTCTGGTATTATTACCTTCTCGTATACGCATTATTTGAACATTTTACTATTTCAATTATATTCAAATTCTATCAAATAAATTTCCTATCCATTCTCTTTCCAATGAGTATATCTATTTCGTTCATCCCACCATACATTTATATGTCTTCTTTCTTTCTACTTTTATTTCTAATTAAACATTAAATTTTTTGTTACAATTTTTACAAGATTTTGAAGAAGTGAATCTTTTTAAATTCATTTATTTTATGTGCAACTTAACACATGAAAGTGGGTAAAACAAAAGTTGGAACCTCTTGATTCATTTACCATTAACTATTTATTATTTTTAAAGAATTCATCATCTGTTGTCGCAAAAATTTATATTTCTAATTTGTTTATCAAAGATAATGGTAAATTTTCCAAGGCCTTCTAGAAATATCTTTATTTCAAAAAATCTAATTTTTCAACTCCTTCCTAGATTGGAAAATTTTCGTAGCTTAAGTTTTTCTACAAAAATATTTCACATTTTCTATAAAATTTCAATTTTACCAATAATTTGGAGGTATTATAAAAAAAATCCTTTTTTATATGTTTCTTAACATTTTTGATCTTATCATTTAAACTTTCTTATTATGCCTCTTATCTTTCTGACACACTATTCTTCGCAAGTCTATCTCCTCTATTAAATTCCTTTCTTCCCTGTTCTATTTTTTTTTTTTCATTTCTTGACATTCTTTATAGTTGACTCTATAAATGTTCTTTATGTCCATCTTATCCACTAAATAACGCTCACTCTTATGGACATTTGATTCCTTATTCGAAATTGAATATTCATACCTTCACATAAATGATCTTAAACGTCTTATTAATATTTTCCGTTTTTAATATCCTTTTACTTATTGACCATTTAGTTTTTTAATTTCGAATCTCTATATTTACTAATATGGAAGTTTATTCCATTTAACAAAAGACATTCTTCTATTTTTCTTGAAACCTTAACATATCCTTATGCCATGGACACTAATTTGTCCTTATTAACGGATATCCTAGCAGACACTTATTTCAAATCCTTTCTATTAATTTTTCCTTATCTTCCCCATGTATGATACATAATCTACAAAATTAGTTTCCATTTATTACCTATTAAATAGGGAGTTTCAATCCTTCCCACAATTCTAACTTTATGGTTCTTACGGTCCTTATGTGCTTATAGGTCTCTAAATTGGTAAAGACTCTACTAAATCACTGCATGATTTCTAAAGTATTTCTAGAAATTAAGGTCAATTCTTTCCTAGAATGAACTACACGTACTATTTTATAGAGAAATGTGTAACATAAATAAATAAATATACACTTATATATAGTAAAACTTTCGAAAATTCTTTTTCAAAATAACAAGTACGTCTCTCATATGTATAACTTCCCCATAATCGGTAACCTAGGCTCTAATACCGCATGTAACAACCCGCTCGGAATTGGCCTAAATTCGGATCAAGAAAAGGCGCATCAAAACTTAGTGCCATTTTAAATGGATCATTGGTTCCTATAAGGAATATAATAAACGTAGCCAACTAAAAACGAAATCAGAATCTCATAGCAAAAGGGATAAAATATAGTAACTGAAAATTGATGTAACTAAACGCATTCTACACATCAAAGGATCGTAGAATATTTATTTCGTTCAAATGCGAGGTCTTATAGTCGTATAACGTTGGGGAATTACTATTGGAGTCATTTCCCATGTTCACGATTTTTGTCGAATTTTAAATGACCGTTTTGCCCCTAGCGAATCTTGTTTTACCTATAAATTTTGATTGGTGATGATTCTTGACCTGAAACCACTTCCATGGTTGTGCATGATGGTTTACCTTTTCGTAGAGTGGTCACATTTGTCAAACGGACTTACCGTTTGGGAGATATAGCTGAAATAAGGTTTAGATGGTGAAAAACAGCTTAACCGGGCCAAATAGGGTGATTAACAGCTAGGCCCATTGGGGGATTTCGGGATTAGGGTTACATAAGGGATGAAAAGGGTTAGAGAAACCTTTCTTTGTCATTTTTACAGCCACCGCTTACCTCTCTTCAACCCTAGCAAAGAATTCCACCTTCTAAATCTCTTCCAAACAACTCCTAATCGCTTTCTAATCAAGGATTAAGCTAAGCTACATCAAATCAAGGCAAATCAACACCAAATTAGAGTTAGGGTTGCTTTGTTGCATAGGAATTCAACCCAAATTAGTAGCAAAGTTCAGATCTATAATTCATTTATGGCTAAGGTGAGTGATTTGCATAGTTTTTCACTAATTACGGCTAGTTAGTGATAATTAGTGAAATTATGCATGTTAAATTTCTAGAAAAATATGTAAAAATTCATAAATATTATATTAGGGATCTGATAAAAATTTGGGTTAATTTGGACATGTTTTGCTAATCCTAGTGTTAAATTTGACTAAACACGATTAAAGGGAAAAACATGTGTTCTCGGTATGTTTGATCCATATTGACATGGTTATTCATCGTTTTGGTGTTTATGGTTGATTATACACGTTGCTATGACTATGTGGTATGTTATATGATTGCTTAGTAAAGTTAGGTTGGTTGAGAATGTCGTCGTATGGCGAAAATGGATGATATATGCTCGTTGGAAAATGTGTAGGGTTTCAGATCGAATCGGGTTATGGGGCTCGGGTCGAATCGGAGAACTGAGCAGATAGACCGAACCGGATCGAAACATAGCACAAGAGGAAAAGCATGACAATAAGGAAGGCCATTTGAACTAAGATGGGATCGGGTCAGCAAGCAGGGGATCGGATCAGAGACAGAGGAGGGAACCAGATCGAAACATGGAGATGGGGTACCATACGAAGCGAACCGAGGAAGGAGCACCATCCGAACCGAACCAGAGGGAAATGACCGAACCGAACCGGGAAAGGGTGACTGAACCGTACCAAATGGGGGACTTGAACACTATACACTCGAATCGAACCAAAGGTGACCGAACCGAACCAGATGTATTCTCCTACTTTTACGCGAAGATTCTTCTGAAGACTAACTCCAATTCGACCAAAACTCGAGACGCAAAGGAAGTCCAAGTGAGAAGTTAGAACTCAGGATCCGGATAGGAATCAACGAGTTAACTTTATGAATTGGACTTTGCTGCGGGACATGTGAAAAGGGATTATCGATGTCTATAGCTTGACTCATCACTGAGAGATGGATATTGGCTATGGAACAGTGCAGTAGAGTTGTCATGACTCCACGGGGAAAAGTGATCGTAGCAGGGCTATGAGCCAGTACAGTGGAATTGTCATGACTCCATGGGGCAGAGTGGATATAGCAAAGTATTAGTGGTTACGGATCAGTGAAGTGGAGCCGTCATGACTCCATGGGGCAGAGCGATCGTAACAAAGAATTGGGTGATCAAAGTGGTGGGTATCGTATACTTTACGCACTGAGTGAGAGATGTGAGGATGATTGCTATGATTGATGTTTACTATCACCATGACATCCACATCCCCTCCCCATTATTTTCACACCATGTTAGTGTCACCTTAGAGTATTGTACGTTTTGTTATGCTAACTCTTTGGTTGCAGGTCCAGGTTCAGGTATGGTTATGTATACCTGTTATTATTCTGTTTCACATGCTTATCGCTCATACCAGACTTTTGTCTGACCCAGAATTTTATGTCTCTTCTTATTACTCTTGGTGCTCTTAAATGAGCAGACCAGAGACAGATTAGCTGGTTATGCACGAGTAGCTGTTCGTAGACGAGCGGGAGGCTTGCACTTATTATTCCCATATATTCTCTCTGTGTTGTTGTTGGTCACTACTTTTGGCATTAGTAGTGTACCTTCCTATTTTGCTTCACAGACAGTTTTAAAAGTTGTAATAATGACGGGTTGGATCATAAGCTGTATTTTGGATTTTTCGCTGCTATGATGGTTTAGTTTTCAGCTTATGCACTATCTCACCTATTTTATATCAAGTTATATTATTATTATATTGTGTTCCATGCGTTTGAGATATATCACATGGTTCACCGTTCAAATTCTTCCATTTTCCCTTCTTTTGACGACCATCCCGTGCTGGTTGGACGTTGGTACAGTGCATTTCATTGGAAATGTCGGCTGGTGCGGGGCGGGCCGTCACATTTGGTATCAGAGCTCTAGGTTACGTAGTTAACTAGGAGAAGAAACCAAGGAGGGATAGTATATGTATATGAGAGTGCGTATTTGTGATATTTTGGTTTTCAAAAACTATATATATATATATACACTATTAGAATATTTAAGGATAAAGTCGCACTGCACTGGCACCACTATGGAGATGGTTAATTGTTTTCCCTTTAAATATTGAATGATGAGCCGATATGCGAGGGGTACAGGTTTAGAGGCCAATAATAGGGATGCTTCTGATATGAGGACGATGTTTACTGACTTCATGAGAGCTATGCTTTGGGATGTGCAATGAGCAGTTTCTAATGCTGCTAATGGTAATGGTGCAGCGGTGCAGACGCCTAGGACTGATTTCGCCAAGCTTAGCAAAAATTACACTATCTTGGTGGGAAGCCGCTCCACGAAACGGAACCGACTATGGATGTACAAGATTAGCTCGATAGTTGTGAGCGCATTTTCGAGGACTTAGGGATTAATGATGCAATGAAGAGAAAGATGGCATCACATCAACTGCAAGGACGAGCAATGAATTGGTGGAATGTTATTAAGGTAGCTACTCCTGAGGATCAAGTTACATGGAATCAATTTAAGGCCCGATTCAGTGACAAGTTTATCCCAGCTGCTCAGAAATCGGAATTTTTTAGGAAATTTCTAGAACTTAATCAGAATGGTAGGGAAGTCTCGGAATATGTTGCTGAGTTCAATACTTTATCAAAGTATGGATTATCTCTTATCAATACTACCGAGAAGAAGAACGAGAAGTTCATAACTGGTTTTGATCAGTACTTGGAAGAAAGACTTACAAACCATATTGATGAGACCTTTGAATCGATTGTTGGGGAAGCATTGAGGTCAGAGAGCCTTTATCCTAAGCCCAAGATTGAAGTCGATGGTGCATCTACAGAGGGGCCAAAGCCGCAGGCAAGCGGTGGAGGAAAGAATAAATCTCAGAACAAAAGGAAGTAGAATCAGACTAAGGATGGTCAAAAAAAGAAGGACAGGAAAGATGTAGAGTGCTTTAGCTATTGCAAGAAGGGCAATTATGCTAAAGAATGCCGAGCAAAGCCATCGGACAGGATGTGATTCAACTGCGGCTAAGTGGGACATTACAAGGATAAGTGCCCACAACCTCCCAAAGAGAAGCAGATTGTGAAAGCATATGCTCTTAATGTTGTTCCTTCTTCGTCGGATGTCCCAACCGCGGCAGAGTAAGGAAAGAATGTCATTATTCAAGGTATGCTTTCTGTTTATGATGTTCCTCTTCGAGTATTGTTTGATACCAGGGCCTTCCATTCCTTTATATCTAGTGACCTAGTTGATAGGTTGGGATTAGAACCCGAGATAGTTGACCGACCTTTAGTTGTGACAAACCCGATTGGTGGTTCGACTAGCCTTATTATGATTTGTCGAAATTTGGTCTTATCGAGTCATGGATGTATGTTTGCTTGTGATTTCTTTGTTTTGGGCCTTACTGGGTTTGGCATTATTTTGGGAGTCGAATGGCTCCAAAGGTACAGGGTGATGGTAGACTGTGAGGGATTTTCAATGACTATTAGGGCGAATGATGGGCGGAGGGTAGTGTTTGGTGGTCTACCTAGTGATGAGGTGTTGGCTAGTTTACTAAATTCCCTCGACATTCCGTAGGACGAGTTATCAGGGATTTCCATTGTTGGCCATTATTCGGATATCTTCGAGGAAGTGACCGGGCTTCCACCACACCGAGAGATTGAGTTCCGTATTGGTTTAGTGAAAGATGCCAGAGCTATAGTGATGCTACTTCGTCATATGGTACCAAGGGTGCAGCGAGAGATCGGGATGCAAGTAAGCGATCTTTTGAAGAAGGGATTTATCCGAAGAAGTGTCTCCGAGTGGGGAGCACCAATTGTAAGATAGTTCCCTTTGTTTATGTGTAGACTATCATGAGTTGAATAAAGTGACTAGGAAGAATAAATATCCTCTTCCACGGATAGATGATTTGTTTGATCAACTGGAAGGAGCAAGAGTGTTCTCCCAGTTGGACCTCGCGACAGGATTTCATCAGCTTCGAGTGGCAGCTGAGAGTATTCCCAAAATGACATTTCGGACGCCGTCTGGATTCTATGAGTGGTTGGTCATGCCATTCGGGTTGACCAATGCACTAGCATATTTCGTGGAACTTATGAATAGAGTTTTCAGAGATCAATTGAATAAGTTTGTTCTTGTGTTCATGGACGATATCTTGGTTTACTCAAGAACAGGGGAAGAACACAAGGAACATTTGAGGACAGTGATGTAGGTGTTGAGGAAACACCAACTGAAAGCGAAATTTTCTAAATCTCACTACTGGAGGAGGGAAGTGAGATTCTTGGGCCACGTCGTTTCAGAAAATGGTATTGCTGTGGATCCTACTAAAGTGGCTACGGTACAAGATTGGTCTACGCCCAAGAATGCGACGGACATAAGAAGTTTCTTGGGATTAGCTGGATATTATCAGAAGTTTATCCAAGACTTCTCCACGATAGCGGCACCGTTAACTCAGTTGACGAAAAGTGCAAGGTTCATACTAGTCACGTCGAACAGAACGGAAGCTAAGTTAGCGGAACTGTATACAAAATGGGTAGTGAGATATCATGGAGTACATAAAGGCATTGTGAGAGACTGAGATCCGTTGTTTACTAGTGGATTTGGGAAGATCTTACGAGAGGCTTTAGGATCATAATTACATCTTTGTAACACCCCACTACCGTTAAGGTCACTCACAAAGGGAATGCCTTAACTTCAATGGAGCATTATGGGTACTGGAACAGAAATATTACAAGACAGACATATATAAAATAGCGGAAGGTAAAGAAGAAGTACTTCAAATCATTTATTAAATATAATTGTTTACAATAAAAGCCCATCAACTTTCAAATACCCAATTACATAGCTAAAATATCTGTCTTGCTCAAAAACAAAGATGCATGAAAATAAATTGTATTATTCCCCAATAAAGCAAAGCAAGAAATAGCCAAGAGAGATCCAAGCCATACATGAAAGAGCCTAGGAGCTTGGTAACATCCGAACTAAGTAATATTCCCACCCTGCGAACTTAGGAGGGGAATGGAAGAAAAAGAGGCGAAACAAAACGGGTCAGTCATAAAGACTGAGTAAGTCCTAGTGACTTTCAGCATAAAAACAGATAAAGATAACATGGCATGAATAAACTGAAAGTAAACATAAGCATGATGACAAGATAAGCTACAGGCACGATAATTAAGAATAATATCATATGATTTTTGTCAAGTATAACATTGCAAGGTTCCTTTTCAAGATAAACTAAGTATAATTTTGCAAGATTTCTATTGCAAGATTACTCTGCTTCACCAAAATATTTCTATGATAACTATTTGCTCTGCACCACCCGTACTAGTATCCCAACCCGTGTCATGTGTTGAATATAAAATGATCCCTTGCCCAACGTCATGAAATGCCCATTACTTGGTCCCACGAAATGATCTATTAATCGGTCGACTCCCTACAAGTTCTAGCTCTACGGCCCCATCACGAATGTTGTCACCTGTGCTAGGTCCACCATAGGGTGTATCAAGACCTATGGTGCCAACCACCGACACGAATCAAGCATGCATAGGTAAACCTACTGATGCCCAATGCCTGCTTTTTGAACTCTGGAGTACGTGCACGACCATAGCCCGCCTGAACCTACACTGGTGCACCAACTCAGCCGTCATTCTGGTCGCTTACAATCAGACCAGTAATCGTGCCCCACCCTACCTAGTTACAAGGTACCATGATACATCTATTGGGTTACTGCTGAAATGGACCACGTAACTAGGGTTTCCGTCCAAAAGGTTAAGTGTTGTCATTTAAATTCGTGACTTAACCCTTATCAGTCTGGCATGTAAAATTGGTTAAGTGTTGTTATTTAAGTTCGTGACTTAACCCGTCTACGTGTCATGCCAAATTGGCTAAGCGTTGTCTTTTAAATTTGTGACTTAGCCCTACGAATCATGTGTCAAGTTGGTTAAGTATACTCAAGCGGATTCATGACTTAAACCCTCCAAATCATCATGTCAAATTAGTTAAGTATATTCAAGCGTTTCATGACTTAACCCCACCAAATCATCATGTCAAATTGATTAAGTATATTCAAGCGGTTCACGACTTAACCCCACCAAATCATCATGTCAAATTGGTTAAGTATTTTCAAGCGGTTCAAGTTCAGGTTTACTTAACCCACCCATTTTTGTCATATTGGTTAAGTGCCGTTAGTCTAGTCATATTACTTAACCTTCCTACTCTTAATGCATCAACCACTCACATTAGACCTGTTGTTGCGGTCACTGGATATGCCGGGCGGTTCCGAGCAGAATTACAACACAACTCAGTCCAACCTCGGGTTTAAGCATGATATGACTAACTTCTCACATTGGATCTTATTATTAGCAGTCACTGTATATGTCGGGCGGTTCCGGGCAGAATTACACTGCAAACTCAATCCAACCTCGAGTTAGCCATGTTCACGTTCGCGTTCATATTCATATTCATGTTTCAACCATGTTCATATTTCCATTTATATGCCAATTATCAAGTTCATAATTCACGTTTTTGCCCCAAAACGTATTCCCAAAGTATTATCATAATTCAGTATAAAGTTATGCCAAGTTATAGCCTTTTATTTACAATACATACCAACTACCCAAAACCCAACTTAGGCGCGTTCATATTAAACCTTTACCAAGTCATAAATTATCGATTATGTTTCAACTCCAAATTTTACATAACTAACATATGCCCAAGTTCTAGATTACATGTCATTTTTACATATGCCCAATTCATACCAAATTTACATATGTTCAATTTATGCCATTTTACGTGTATGCCAATTTTATGCCAATTTATACATATACCAAGTTTCATGTCGTTTCACATATGTCAAGATTCATGATTTACATGATTACAAATCTATGCTCACTTTACATAGATCAAGTTTTATACCCAAAATTACATGTATACCATGTTTACACCAATTTACCCATAACAAGTTCTAGCCAAATTACACATATCAAGATCCATGTCAAATTACATATGCCAATCCCCATTCTTGCAGTTACCATTTTAATGACTATACCCAAATATCAAATTTCAGGTTAATGGTAGTAATACTCAAATATCCAATTTTTATGTCATACCTACAGTTCTACCAAACACATATATCCAACTAGGCAATATCTCAATATTTCCTCCGTATTCAATCGCACATAAATCGCGGTTTAGGCCTAGGTCCGAAATTGACCTAGGTTCATCAAAAGAAAATAAATAGGGGAAGATAGAATTTAGCATAAAAATAAGATCAGAGAGAAAAACATCATCACAGGCATGAAGATTACAACTTGATAATAATATCAACATGAATCAAGAAAATTGATTTACAACGGGCTGAATAGACCATGAAATTGACATGAGAATAAAGATAGAAAAGTCTCAATAATTCAAGATTCAAGAAGCAACAGAAATAGGTCAGAATCGATAAACATATTTAAATCCAATTCCACTTTATTCCATGGCCATGTCATAATTAAACATTTAAATCTAAAGGTAACTAGAACTTACAGAGCATGGCTAATGAATCAAGAACTGAAATTGTCATAGAATGTTGCAGTGACGTTGTTTTATTTTCTTGAATTGTTGTAGAGGCTCTATTCTTTGATTTGAATCGAGTTTGAATGCTTAAGCTTTAATTTGGAGGCGGCGGCCATGGTTCAAGAAGTAAATTAGCAGCATAGCAGTGTAAGAATGATTTGTACGAATTAGGCTAGGTACTAGGATGTTTATATAGGAGTAAGAAACTAGTTTAGGCCTTAGGATTAACCCTAGAAATGATCTGAACCCTCAAATTTAGTCACAGGCCCGAAAAACGCACCCACGATCCAACACAGCCGAGCTGGGCTCGACCCAGCACCAGGGAGATCGACTGGGTGGTCGACCCCCTTTGGGCCAGGTCGACTACATGGTCGACCATGTAGTCAACCTGCCCCTACCCAGGTCGACTACCCAATCGACCTGGGTCCTGGGCGGGAAATTTCCCGCCCAGCACGGGTACTCTTTTTTTTTTTTTTTTTGAAACTCGAATTTTGAATTTTGAATTTGGATTTCTGATTTGTTTTCGATTCTGAAAATTCATGAAACTTCTAGAGGTCATAACTTGGTCATACGGACTCCGATTTTCGAAAACTCGGAGTTGATTTCTTGAAAAATTCCAAGACGAACGCAATGACGCAACCCGTTTCCCATGGTTCTCATTTTAAAAGTTAATTACACCTTGATTTCTAGTTTTCAACATGTTATTAAAATTCGGGTTGTTACATTCTCCCCTCCTTAAAGGATTTCGTCCCCGAAATCTTCAGGTTAAGAAGAATGTGTCCTACCATCCAATCATCCATCTACACAATCATCAATCACCGGCATTCATTGTCCTTAAGAGATTTCTAGTGTTGCATGAACATATGCAGAATGTGTGTGTATATGTTCCTTATCTAATGCAAATGATCAGGCCTGATTGATCTCTTTAATGCAAATTTTTTTTTTAGTGCCATGAGTCAAACATGTATGCGAGTAGTCCTAGCCACATAAACACTATATGAGTGCACAAACATCCATCCATATGCAACATCCACATGATAACACATTCAATTTCATCCATAACTAAGTATAAACACTCATGCATATGCAATATGAAAGTTGACAGAGCCGATCTAGAGTCTAATGTGCGTGTATATGCATCCACGAGCAACCATTAGCAATCACTTGCAACCATCAATCATAATATGTCTCAAACACATGTTTACACCCCAATTGTTCCTACCTAAAGATATAGTGGAATGATAGAAGCAAGTAAAAATTTTGTGTCCATTAGGCACTGTCGAAACTGGAAATCTATGTCACATATATACTGATTAGGAGAAGAACTCCCTAAGCACCAGCCCGAAGACCGAAATCAACATCAGGCTGACGCCCAAAGAATTACTCCACCCGACGGACACCCTCAAGCCCCAACATGTATTACTAACAGATGATCCCTATGGGGTTTTGCAACAGAAATAGGATTGAGAATAGGACCGAGAGGTTATACTTAAAAGATAACATACAAGTAAGCTCTACAGGAAAAGAGGGATCAAGGATATACTCTTAAAAAGAGATATGATGTGCGTGCCTAGTCTTCAATCTTCTAAGTCGTATTTCCTTGAGCTTAACTCCATTGTGCTTTGACCATCTTTAGCTTCAAAATTTTGTAGCTTCTTAATTCATATTTCCAAAATATGAGTTGGAACTCATTTCACTGTCGCCTCTCGTTCTACTTTCACTTATTCTTTTTCTAGTATACTCAGATTAAACATAACTACGTACTCATGATTTCATGCAAGCTCCCCAAAATTCACTAGTGAATCCTGGATCTCGTTTACTTACTATAAGGTATTCCACGCAGAAGAACTATCTCTTGAAGACAAACAAATGTCAACCATGTTGCAAAATGTACTTACTAAGGTGATTTTCTATAACACATGCATAAGCGAAATGAACCATCCGCCTTAGTGGCAAACATTACTCGATCGGATTGATGAACGTATCAAGAGATTCTAGGTAACTAAGCATGGCAGAACCCTAAGGGTTAAACTAGACTTCGAGGGCATTACTGAGGCAAGTCAAGAGCCTAACTACTTTTTTTTCATACTCGAGAATGGTACCATTTCTGGATAACTACTCCATCCCTAGAATCAACCCATAGCCCAAAAACATGAGCTTTACTTCTAAACTCAACACTTAGCATAGACATTCTCAAATCCAAACAAGTCATGAATAAATGAGCCGATTCCTCAACAGGATTTGAGACAAAAACGAGATCCTCTACTACGCTAGTACTAAGGTGCAGAGACTTCAACTATTGAAGCATAATTAAAAGGATGCGATGTACAAAAACAAAGTTATAACGGGATGATAGAAAAGAAAAGCTAAACCTTTAACAGAAACGTTACCACCTCTCTCTTAGGTATGCTAGTAGTGAGAGCATACAATTTCCCTCTCGACGATCTTGTCCTTTGCCCTTGTCCTTGTCTTATAATACTTAACTACATGTCCCTTTTTACCACACCAACGATGCTCTTTCTTGTCATGGGTTTTGTTATTCTTTCACTTTGACCTCGTTCCTTTCACCTTTTTCCTCTTTCGTGGACTAAGTCATATTAGCAAGTTTTTCATCCTTAGGCTTGTGTTCTTTATCCCTGTTATTACTATCCTTGTATAGTTTGTTGACAAGTTTCTCAAAAGCTACCTCCATCGCATGGCAACCCTATAAAGCATGAAATAAGATTAGACGCAGATGGAACTACTGCGGCTACAGATGGAAGTTGGGCACTTCTTTGCCCTTCTACATGTGTCGTACACCAAAACTATGGTGAAAAAGAAAAAGAAAAGAAACTCAAGGAGAGAATCAAAAGATAGTGCATATGGCTTTGGGGAATATGCCTTTCAAATAAAACAAGACTTTTCTTAGAAAATGCTTCTTTGTCAACATTTTGAAAATAATTTCAGAAGATTTTTAAAAGCTTTTGCCCAGTCCGGTAACCTTCTGCTCTGATACCAAATGTAACACCCAACATCCGTTAAAGTCACTCATAAAGGGAATGCCTTAACTTCAATGGAACATTATAGGTACTGGAACAGAAATATTACAAGACAGACATATATAAAACAAAGGAAGGTAAAGTAGAAGTACTTCAAATCATTTATTAAATATAATTGTTTACAATAAAAGCCCATCAACTTTCAAATACCCAATTACATAGCTAAAATATCTGTCTTGCTCAAAAACAAAGAAGCATGAAAATAAATTGTATTATTCCCCAATAAAGCAAAGCAAGCCATAGCCAAGAGAGATCCAAGCCATACATGTAAGAGCCTGGGAGCTTGGTAACATCTGAACTAAGTTATATTCCCACCCTGCGAACCTAGGGGGAAAGGAAGAAAAAGAGGCGAAACAAAACGGGTCAGTCATAAAGACTGAGTAAGTCCTAGTGACTTTCAGTATAAAAACAGATAAAGATAACATGGCATGAATAAACTGAAAGTAAACATAAGCATGATGACAAGATAAGCTACAGGCATGATAACTAAGAATAATATCATATGATTTTTGTCAAGTATAACATTGCAAGGTTCCTTTTCAGGATAAACTAAGTATAATTTCGCAAGATTTCTTTTGCAAGATTACTTTGCTTCACCAAAATAATTCTACGATATCTATTTGCTCTGCACCACCCGTACTAGTATCCCAACCCATGTCATGTGTTGACTATAAAATGATCCCTTGCCCAACGTCAAGAAATGCCCATTACTTGGTCCCACGAAACGATCTATTAATCGATCGGCTCCCTACAAGTTCTAGCTCGTCATGTGTCATACGGCCTATCACGAATGTAGTCACCTGTCCTAGGTCCACCATAGGGTGTATCAAGCCCTATGGTGCCAACCACCGACACGAATCAAGCATGCACAGGTAAACCTACTGATGGCCAATGCCTGCTTTTTCAACTCCGGACTACGTGCACGACCATAGCCCGCCAGAAACTACACAGGCGCACCAACTCAGCCGTCGTTCTGATCGCTTACAATCAGCCCAGTAATCGTGCCCCACCATGCCTAGTTCCCGGGTACCATGATATGTCTAGTGGGTTACTGCTAAAATGGACCGCGTAACTAGGGTTTCCGTCCAAAAGGTTAAGTGTTGTCATTTAAATTCGTGACTTAACCCTTATCAGTCTGGCATGTCAAATTGGTTAAGTGTTGTCATTTAAGTTCGTGACTTAACCCGTCTACGTGTCATGTCAAATTGGCTAAGTGTTGTCATTTAAATTCGTGACTTAGCACTACGAATCATGTGTCAAGTTGGTTAAGAATATTCAAACGGATTCATGACTTAACCCCTCCAAATCATCGTGTCAAATTAGTTAAGAATATTCAAGTGGTTCATGAATTAACCCCACCAAATCATCATGTCAAATTGGTTAAGTATATTCAAGCGGTTCATGACTTAACCCCACCAAATCATCGTGTCAAATTGGTTAAGTATATTCAAGCGGTTCAAGTTCAGGTTTACTTGACCCACCCATTCATGTCATATAGGTTAAGTGTCGTTAGTCTAGTCATATTACTTAACCTTCCTATTCTTAATGCATTAACCACTCACATTAGACCTGTTGTTGTGGTCACTGGATATGTCAGATGATTCCGGGCAGAATTACAGCACAACTCGGTCTAACCTCGGGTTTAAGCATGATATGACTAACTTCTCACATTGGATATTATTATTTGCAGTCACTGGATATGCTGGGCGGTTCCGGGCAGAATTACACTGCAAACTCAACCCAAACTCGAGTTAGCCATGTTCCCGTTCGCGTTCATATTCATATTCATGTTTCAACCATGTTCATATTTCCAGTTATATGCCAATTATCAAGTTCATAATTCACATTTTTGCCCCAAAACGTATTCCCAAAGTATTATCATAATTCACTATAAAGTTATGCCAAGCTATAGCCTTTTATTTACAACACATGCCAACTACCCAAAACCCAACTTAGGCGCGTTCATATTAAACCTTTACCAAGTCATAAATTATCATTTATGTTTCAACTCCAAATTTTACATAATTAACATATGCCCAAGTTCTAGATTACATGTCAGTTTTATATATGCCCAATTCATACCAAATTTACATATACTCAATTCATGCCATTTTACATGTATGCCAATTTTATGCCAATTTACACATATACCAAGTTTCATGCCATTTCACATATGTCAAGATTCATGATTTACATGATTACAAAACTATGCTCACTTTACATTGATCAAGTTCTATACCCAAAATTACATGTATACCATGTTTACACCAATTTACCCATAACAAGTTCTAGCCAAATTACACATATCAAGATCCATGCACTACAAGAAAAATATCATATTGCAACTAGTTATTCGCAACAGGCGTCATAAGACAGTTGCAACAGATGATTTTTAGCAACAGACCGTCCGTAACAGTTGCAATAAATGAGATTTAACAACAGACATTTCCAGCCAGTTGCAAAAACATATCTTTAGCAACTGCACTTCTCTTCTAGTTGCGGAAAGCATATCTTTAGCAACTGCTCTTGTCTACTAGTTGCGGAAAGCATATCTTTAGCAACTGCTCTTCTTTACCAGTTGCGAAAAATATGTTATTAAGATCAATTTCTAATAACTAATATGTACTTAATTTAATATGTTAAAAATTAATATTTTAGTAATTTAATATATTAGTAATTAATATTTGTCATAGTTTAATAATCAATTTACTAATTAATGAACAATTTATAATTTATAATCAATATTTGTTAATAGAAAATTATATATAACCAAAGTATAATTAACAATAACTTATATTCACTATTTATAATCTGTGAGTATAATTATTAACAAATAATACTGTATACTGGTGGCATATGACAGTTCTAATAAGTGAATTTTTAGGGATCGTGCTTTAGTACAAGTAGAAATACACATATTTTTAATACTTATCTTTTCGTGATAGTTGCAATAAGCATATTTTTAACTTAATAATTATAATTGATGAATATAGTCGATTTTTGGTATTTTTAAAAATAATTATTGTTAAATAATTTATAATTAATGCTAGTTTAATGTTTGATAACTAATATTTATTATTCAATATTAACTAGATTTATTTAATAATTTCTTTTACATGACCTTTGCAAATATATTTTTCATAATAAAATTAATTTTTAGTTGATTAGAAAATGTACAGCACTGGAAATTTGAGGACCGCTTCGCACCAGTAAGACGGTAATGCAAATAGAAAGGCGGGCAACAAATATTAGAAAGGCGGGCACTCGAAAAAATTTATGACCGCGAACCAATATTTCGTGCCTCTTCACGTGTTTTCTAATTCATCCCCTTCACGTGTTTTCTAATTCATCTGCCTTTCCCAATTCTTCATTCTAACCAGGGGCGGAGGCATGGTAATTGGTTAGCCTGGTGACCAGAAATTGGGGAAAAAAGGGTACACTTCGCATTTTTCTTTCTCACGCCACATGCTTTTTACTTTCTTTTCTGCTATCGTACTAGAGTTTCTCTTCCCTCGATAACTGGTTTTCGCTTCCTTCGGCAACTGATTTTCGCGCTCTTCTCAGACCATCTTCCTCCATTCTTGGCATCGCACTAAGGGTAATGAGTAATTTATTAACATTAATTTTACTTTGCACTGATTTGAATGTAGTTTTTTAGGGTTTAATTAATATGAATAGAGCTATAGATCTGAACGTTGTTATTGATTTTTTGCTAGTTTGAATGAATTTAATTTGTCAGATTGAGGCTAAAATGAATTCTTTGTTGGAGTGATATCTTTTTTGAGGTTGATTTGCTGAAATAATAATGAATTTGTTGAAATGGCAGCGAGTATGGTACTGAAACGACAATCAGTCTACTGAAATGATAATGAATCTGCTTAAATTATCGATGATCGATCATTTTTGTGGTAGTATATTATTGTATTAAATAATATTTATATCTCTTAATTGATTGAGGGTTGTTGTTTGCACGATAAAATTTGCTTGAAATTACTTATTTTTGTTGTTTTAGTTGGTAGTAAATTGTTGATTGTTGTTTATTGGAATCGGTAACTTATTATTGAAAAAAGCTTTGAATTGCATCGCTACAGCCGATAACAAGCTATTGGTCACAACAAACAATGGTCACGATTTGATACCAAGTAACAGTAATATTTAGGTATTTTTCAGTGGATTTTTTGGTGCAAATATCAACAGTAAATTGATTTATTATGCTTCTTTTTACACCTGTTCAAAATATTTGTTTAGGGGTTATCACCCTCAAGCACCTATGTTTTTTTATACGATGACCTCACCAATGCCAATTCCTGGCTACGCCACTGATTCTAACTCTAATTCCATGGCCTCAATTCTCTTACGTGGCTGAAACAATCCATGTTAATACTAGAAAAAAATTCAACGAAAATCAAAGCTTATGCCAAGATGCTCATAACTGGTTAAAATGAGTGGCGAAAGCAGCATCAGTTGAGATGTCGATAGCGTGTTAAGCGGTTCTTGACGGTGATCGGTTCGGTTGGAGGAGTATTTCGACTGCAATGTGATTGAGCGTCGTTTTACGGACCATGCTAGCAAGTGGTGAGTTCTTTAATTTCTAGCAGTCGGTGAATACATATCAGTACATTAATTTTTAAACATACTCTAAAAGGACCAGATGGATAGGAAAACCCATGAGAGGAATTAAGTTGTTTATGTATGTTTGAACACATATGTACGTTAATTTAACCAATTGCATGTGTTGATTTATTCCCAGTTCTCCTTTCGAGTTCTTATTTTATAGTCTTTCCTTTTGTTGCACTCACGGTAAATAATATCTTTCATTGGCTTGCACTATCATTTACGTTTTGTTAGTTTTATATGGGAAGTCCAACTAGTTTTTTTGACTGTATACTCGCGAAAACAAGATGCTTCTTATCTTTTTTTTGCGCTAGGCGATTCAGATTTCAGTGACTTTTTTTTTCTGCAATATGTGATATTCATATTATGTACAACCTTCTTTGTAATATGTGAAGCCAAACAATAACGGATTTTGCCTGAAATTAAAGTACTTTGTTTATTTTTGCTCTTCTGTATGTATAGTTTAATTTGCAAGTTTGGTTCATGATTCTTTTCTCAAAGTTATCATGCTGCATTATATATGTTTGACTGAAGTTGTCCTTAATTTTACAGGACTAATATTTTAGCTTATCATATTTACTACTAGCTGTAAAACCATAATAGATTGCCAGCTTTCAGGAAGAATTCTGTATGTTACTCTGAAAACCGAGCCTTTTTTTTAATAATGATTACCCGTGGAACTCAAAACTGAGATAGAGCTTTCAAGAATGATAAACAACTTCACTTTTATCAAACGGTGGTAAAGATTTGTACATGTGGTGCTTTAGTTTGATTTGAAACGACGTGTAGTTGTGCAACTTGTTAAGCAATCTGTTTTTGGTGAAATACAGGGAATGTATGGTAGCGGATAGAGGTTTTAATGTCGGGAACAAAGTCATGTGAGCTGTGTGCTATTTAACCCTGATAGAGGATTTAATTATCTTTTATTTCGTTTCTTTAATCTTTTTTCTTTGGTTGGTTTAACAAGAAACTGCATTAATTCAGTTCAAATGAATGACGCTATATATGCTTCGCATGTTGCAGGGAAAAAATGTCAGGAGATTACTCAAAGAGCAGCCTAAACACTAGTATGGACCTAGCCAGTACGGTGAAGCAAGCTGAGAGCCTTTTGCTAATGTCCCAGATATACACTAGATGATAGAGTAGAAATATGATTAGAAAATATTCTATTCGAAAAAAATGTGTTATATGAGAGAAATTGTTATATATTAGTGGTGTATGAAAATTGTAGAAATTTTTGTTTAAATTGTTTGTAGTATTCAAACTTTGTTAAAATAAAAAATTTATTTGTTTATTTTATTTTGTGATATACACTATTACTAAAACGAATACATTTAATATGCAATATCTATAAGCTATAAAAAATTTTTTTTACAGATTTATGGATCTATTGCAACAGGCATATACTGTTGCAAAATGATCTGTTGCAACATCAAAGGCCTGTTGCAAAAAAGGATACCGCAACATCTTATTGCAACAGGCAGAAAATGTTGCAGACTTTTTGCAACTTCGGCTATACCAACAGGCGCAAGCCTGTTGCAATAGGTCTACTGCAACAGATATCGCCTGTTGCAAAAAGTGTTTTTTGTTGTAGTGATGTCAAATTACATATGCCAATCCCCATTCTTGCCGTTACCATTTTAATGACTATACCCAAATATCCAATTTCAGGTTAATGGTGGTAATACCCAAATATCCAATTTTTATGTTATGCCTACAATTCTACCAAACACATATATCCAACTAGGCAATATCTCAATATTTCCCCCGTATTCAATCGCACGTAAATCGCGGTTTAGGCCTAGGTCCGAAATTGACCAAGGTTCATCAAAAGCAAATATATAGGGGAAGACAGAATTTTGCATAAAAATAAGATCAGAGAGAAAAACATCATCACAGGCATGAAGATTACAACTTGATAATAATATCAACATGAATCAAGAAAACTGATTTACAAAGGGCTGAATAGACCATGAAATTGACATGAGAATAAAGATAGAAAAGTCTCGAAACTCAAGATTCAAGAAGCAACAGAAATAGATCAGAACCGATAAACATATTTAAATCCAATTCCACTTTATTCCATGGCCAAGTCATAATTAAACATTTAAATCTAAAGGTAACTAGAACTTACAGAACATGGCTAACGAATTAAGAACTGAAATTATCATAGAACGTTGCAGTGACATTGTTTTATCTTCTTGAATTGTTATAGAGGCTCTGTTCTTTGATTTGAATCGAATTTGAATGCTTAAGCTTTAATTTGGACGTGGCAGCCATGGTTCAAGAGGTAAATTAGCAGCATAGTAGTGTAAGAATGATTTGTACGAATTAGGCTAGGTCTTAGGATGTTTATATAGGCGTAGGAAACTAGTTTAGGCCTTAGGATTAACCCTAGAAATGATCTGAACCCTCAAATTTAGTCACAGGCCCGAAAAACGTACCTACGAGCCAGCACAGCCGAGCTGGGCTCGACCAAGCACTAGGGAGATCGATTGGGTGCTCGACCCCCTTTGGGGCAGGTCGACTACATGGTCGACCATGTAGTCGACCTGCCCCTACCCAGGTCGACTACCCAGTCGACCTGGGTCCGGGGCGGGAAACTTTCCGCCCAACCCGGGTACTCTTTTTTTTTCGAAACTCAAAATTTGAATTTTGAATTCGTATTTCTGAGCTGTTTTCGATTCTGAAAATTCGTGAAACTTCTAGAGCTCATAACTTGGTCATACGACTCCGCTTTTTCAAAACTCGGACTCGACCCCATGTAGAATTCCTAGACGAATGCAATTGCGCAACCCATTTCCTATGATTCTCATTTTAAAAGTTAATTACACCTTGATTTCTAGTTTTCAACATGTTATTAAAATTTGGGTTGTTACAATTAGTACCGCATACCATCCTCAAACCGATGGTCAGACGAAGAGGGTCACATATTAGAGGGTCTCTTGAGGGCTTGTATACTGGATTTTGGTGGATCATGGGATGACCATTTGCATTTGGTTGAGTTCGCATATAATAATGGTTATCAATCCAGTATTGGTATGGCTCCATTTGAAGCTTTATATGGAAGATCATGCAACTTACCATAATGTTGGTTAGAAAGTGGTGAGAAATTTATTCTTGGACCAGATATGATAAGAGAAACCTCAGATAAGATCAAGGTTATCCAACAGCGAATGAAGGTTGCCCGAGATAGGCAGAAGAGATATGCTGGTTAGAGACAAAGAGAATTGAAATTCTCTGTTGCCGACTTGGTGTTTGTCAAGATTTCTCCGTTATAGAGTGTAATTCGATTTGGTAGGAGAGGCAAGCTAGCATCAAGGTTTTTCGGTCCTTTCCCAGTCCTCGAACAAGTTGAGAATTTAGCATATAAGGTTGGATTACCAGACAAGATGGCAGGAGTTCACAACGTATTTCATGTTTCTTAGTTAAGGAAGTTCGTGCATGACCCTGATATGACCATTTCACCGGATCAGTTGGATGACATCGAAGTAGAACCCGAGGTGGTTGGGAGCCGTAGGCCGATCCGTAGTGTCGAGTACGATACGAAGCAACTTCGAAGGAAGGCGGTGAAACTGGTCAAGGTTTAGTGGGGAGAGAATGAGAATGACTGCACTTGGGAAACAGAGGAGAGCATAAGGGAGTCGCATCCATAGCTCTTTGTCTGGTAAGATTTTAATAGTGATAGTTATTCCCGTATTAGTAAACTGTATGCTAGGATAGACTTGTTGTGTTGTTATGTATGTTTAATTGCTTGTAAATGGTTGATAGGCATGCGAGACACCTTTGTATGTTTTGGTTAAGGAATTTCGGGGGCGAAATTTCTTAAGGATTGGGGGGGGCGAGGGGGGAAGAGCGTAACGACCCGCACTCAACACATCGGAGAATCGTAGAATATTTATTTCATTCACATGCGAGGTCATGTAGTCGTGTAACGTTAGGGAACGACTATTTGAGTCATTTTCCATGTTCACGATTTTTACCAAATTTTAAATAACCATTTTGTCCCTAGCGAATTTTTTTGCCCATAACTTTTGATTGCTAATGAGTTTTTACCTAACACCACTTCCATTGGAACCGAATGATGGTTTACCTTTCCGTAGAGTGGTCACATTTGTCAAACGGACTTACCGTTTGGGAGATATGGCTGAAATAAGGTTTAGATGGTGAAAAACAGCTTAACCGGGCCAAATAGGGTGATTAGCAGCTAAGCCCATTGGGGGATTTCGGGATTAGGGTTACATAAGTGCTGAAAAAAGTTAGAGAAACTTTCTTTGTCATGTTTACAGCCGTCACTTACCTCTCTTCAACACTAGCAATGACTTCCACTTTCTAAATCTCTTCTAAACAACTCCTAATCGCTTCCTAATCAAGGATTAAACTAAGTTACATCAAACCAAGGCAAATCAACACCAAATCAGAGTTGGAACTGCTGTGTTGCATAGGAATTCGACCCAAATTAGTAGTAAAGTTCAGATCTACAATTCATTTGTGGCTAAGGTGAGTGATTTGCATAGTTTTTCATTAATTACGACTAATTAGAGGTAATTAGTGATAATTAGCGAAATTATCCATGTTAAAATTCTGGAGAAATATGTAAAAAAAATTAAATATTACATTAGGTCTCTAATAAAAATTTGGGTTAATTTGGACATGTTTTGCTAATCCTAATGTTAAATTTGACTAAACATGAATAATGGGGAAAACATGTGTTTTTTAAGCATATTTGATCCATATTGACATGATTATTCATCGTTTGGTTATTTATGGTTGATTATACACGTTGATATGACTGTTTGCTATGTTTTATGATTTCTTAGTAAAGTTAGGATGGTAGAAAATGTTGTCGTATGGCGAAAATGGACGATATATGCTCGCTGGAAAATGTGCTGGGCTTCGGATCGGATCGGGTTATGGAGCTCAGGTCAGATCGGAGAACTGAGCAGAGAGACCGAACCGGATCAGAACCTAGCACAAAAGGAAAAGCATGGCAATAAGGAAGGTCATATGAACCAAGGCGGGATCGGATCGGGAAGCAGTGGATCGGATCGGAGACGGAGGTGTGAACCGGATCGAAACCTAGAGATGGGTTACCATACGAACCAAACCGAGGCTGGAGCACCATCCGAACCGAACCAGAGGGAAATGACCGAACTGAACCGAGCAAGGGTGACTTAACCGAACCGAATGGGGGACTTGAACACTATATACCCGAATCGAACCAAAGGTGGCTGAACCGAACTAGATGTATACTCCTACTTCTACGCGATGATTCTTCTGAAGACCAACTCCAATTTGACCAAAACCTGAGACGCAAAGGAAGTCCAAGTGAGAAGTTAGAACTCAGGATCCAGATGGGAACCAACGAGTTAACTTTATGAATTGGACTTTTTTGCGGGACGTGTGCAAAGGGGTTATCGATGTTTATAGCTTGACTCACCACTGAGAGACGGATATTGGCTGTGGATCAGTGCAGTGGAGTTGTCATGACTCCATGGGGCAAAGTGATCGTAGCAGGGCTATGAGCCAGTGTAGTGGAGTTTTCATGACTCCATAGGGTAGAGTGGACATAGCAAAGTGTTAGTGGTTGTGGATCAACGCAGTGGAGCCGTCATGACTCCATAGGGCAGAGCGATCATAACAAAGAATTGGGTGATCAAAGTGGTGGATATCATATACTTTATGCACTGAGTGAGAGATGTGAGGATGATTGCTATGATTGAAGTTTTCTATCACCATGACATGCACACCCCGTCCCTATTATTTTTACACCATGTGTTAGTGCCACCTTAGAGTACTGTACATCCTGTTGTGCTAACTCTTTGGTTGTAGGTCCAGGTTCAGGTATGGTTATGTATACCTGTTATTGTTCTGTTTCTACTGCTTATCGCTCATACCAAACTTTTGTCTGACCCAGAGTTTTATGTCTCTCCTTATTACTTTGGGTGCTCCCAAACGAGCGGACTAGGGACAGGTTAGCTGGTTATGCACGAGTAGCTGTCCGGAGACGATTAGGAGGCCTGCACGTATTATTCCCATATATTCTCCCTGTGTTGTTGCTAGTCACTACTTTGGGCATTAGTAGTGTACCTTCCTATTTTGCTTCAGAGACAGTTTTAAAAGTTGTAATAATGATGGTTTGGATCATAAGCTGTATTTTGGATTTTCCACTGCTATGATGGTTTAGTTTTCAGCTTATGCATCGTCTCACCTGTTTTATATCAAGTTATGTTATTATTATATTTTTTTCCATGCGCTATGAGATATACCACAGGTTCTTTGTTGGTTCACCATTCAAATTCCTTCCTTTTTCCTTTCTTTTGACGACCGTCCCTTGCTGGTTGAACGTCGGTACAACGCATTTCATTGAAAATGTCGGCTGGTGCGGGGCGGGTCGCCCCAATAGATGTACCATTAATCAAACCATAATAATTGCGATTACACCAGATTCTAATTGTTACTACGTAACATAGATAATAGAATTATCCCACAACTTACAATAAACTGCCAATAATAATAAGTATAGGGCCTCCTTCGCTAGGGTCCCGTCTCCATGACTCTATGCTCAAGCGATCCCACCTACTGACCTGATAAATTGTTATAAGGAGGGACATTAGCACAATAAGTTATGGTAAATGAAAATTACATAAATTTAAGGAATGACTATTTCATAAACTTGGCTATATGAATTCATCAATTTATATCTATGAAATTTAACGCATAATCAACCATATGAAATAATGAGCAAACTCTCTTACTGTCACTTAAGGGCTACATATTATTATAAGGGAATATTCTACTATCACTCAATACCCTACGAGAAGGACTCTATTTGGTCGCTTAAGTCCATTAGATAAATATTTATTTATGGGTGGATACCTTGGATCACTTAAGACCATATGGTGGACCTGATCCACTTATGGCCTCGTCTTATAATCGTCAACGCTATCAAATATTCTCTCTTTTGTAATACGAGAAGTAGTAAGCGTCCACTTAATACTGGTTTAGGTAGACCCTCACAGTCATTTAAGACACTTCAGCAGACCCCTTCATTACTATTTAACTGGTATTGCGGGTGAACTCCTGGCCAATTAATACTTCCCGTAGACTGGAAGTCTTTTAGAAAGCTTTCAATTCCTCATCGTTTCATTTATACTGCCTATCCCTAGGTAATCCCTCACATATCCCCTAGAGGAAGTAGACAACTTCCGAAGAACTACTATACTCAACGTAATCGCTTAAGACAATTTAATACCTTATGATTATTTGAGAAAGGCAGATGTCGTAACCACTTAAGACCTTTGTAAGGGCGAGTCCAATGACCTTGGTCTGGAACCTTAGGAATAAACCTAGTCCAAACTACATAATACCCAAACTTGGTAATTCAGCCACTTAATACCTTTCTCGAGGCAGACCAACTATTACTACCACACACACACACATGCACGCGCGCGTGCACACACACACACACACACACACACATATATATATATATATATATATATATATATCTGCACAAGACATCTCACATTAAATCGATCACTTATAGACACTACTACAAAAGTAGGCATATTCGACACTAATTTGTGTGTGTTGCATGAAAAGTGTGGCAAAAGCTATGATTTCTTTGATCTTCTGCAACAATATTCATACGTTGTTGCATTATACATGAATGAACTGTTGCAGTGGGAATTCTAGTGTTTTGACGTGCAACGCCAGTTAAAAGCGTAGCATTACGTTTATATAATCCAGCTCAGCGATCCGCGTTATCAACATATAAAAGCCCCAACCGTAGATGCAAGATTATCCAACGGTTCAAACCATCTATGGGTCTGATGATTCTAAACGTTATCCATCACCCAATCATTGACAGCCACGTCGTTGCATTCTTTTAACGAAATTTTGGCACGATCTTCTCCCTTCACAAAATAATGTAAAAACAATTTGGTCACAAATCGTTTTCTTCTCTATCATCTAATCATTTTCCCCCTTTTTACTATTGACAAAAATTTAAACCCAAAATTCATGTCAGTATCGCTCCTCTCCTCGACAACAAATTTTATTCTGAAAAGGTTGAAGCTTTGAAATGCTTTCTAGCTTTGATTGCTCAGGGCATTGACATCGCCAGTTTTTTCCCTCAGGTTTAGTTTGTATAGCACTGTGAATTAGTTGCGCTTATGATAGTTTGGATTATAAGTAATTAGTTCATTTGTTACATTTTGGAAAAGCCATTTGCTTATGAGTAATTAGTTGCTTGGACATCCCAAACTTAGGAAAACCCGTTCGCTTATGAGTGATTTGTCGGTGAAAGATTAAACTATGAGTAATTAGTTGTGCTTTGACCATTGATTTCTGATTTGGGATTATGCTGAGTTTTATTCGAAAATTATACCTAGCAATAAACTAAAAAAGGAGATGGCGCCGGTGGGTTTGCCACCAGGATTTAGGTTTCACCTAACTGAGTGGTACCTTTTTGGGCCATGAGAACCGGGCTATTGGCATGAAAAAGACAGTGGTTTATTATAGAGGTTGAGCTAGTAAAAGAAAGGGGACTTTACCATCGAAATTGATTTGCACTTTGCGTTCATTTACATCAACATATAATTGTATGCTTGAGGTTTTGTGATACAGATATATGTATAGCACTGCGGTGTATTTGCACTGCGGTGTGCTTGAGGCTACCAATTTCCTGATCTGAACGAGTCATTCACCCGTATCTAGCATGCACAGGTATTTTCCATTTGATTTTGGAAACTACCAATTTCAATGTTTCGATTTTGGAAACGTATGCTCAGTTTTGCATCCATATTATGTCGTACTACGTATCGTAAAGCAGTCATACAAAAAAGTATGATAAGACAGTAAAAGTATCATAAGGCAGCATCAGTTCATACCATACACATCCAAAAAATGACATAAAATTGTATGCTTGAGGTTTTATGATACAAATACATGTGTAGCACTGCGATGTGTTTGTACATAAAGTTCATACAAATACATGTGTAGCACTGTGGTATGTTTATACTGTGGTGTATTTGCAATGCGGTGTGTATGCACTGCGGTGTGTTTGCACTGCGGTGTGTTTGCACTGCGGTGTGTTTGTACCATTAAGTTCATACAAATACATGTGTAGAACTGCGGTGTGTTTGCACTGCGGTGTGTTTGCACTGCGGTGTGTTTGCAATGCGGTGTGTATTCACTACGGTGTGTTTGCACTGCGATGTGTATGCACTGCGGTGTGTTTGCACTGAGGTTTTGTGATATAAATACCCGTATCTAACACGCACGCACAAGTATAATAAGGCAACATCAGTCCATACAATACACATCAGTTCATACCATACACGCACAAGTATATAAGGTAGCATCAGTCCATACAATACACATCAGTTCATACCATACACGCACAAGTATCATAAGGCAGCATCGATCAGTTCATACCATACACATCCAAAAAATAACATACACATCCACATCCAAAAGTATCATAAAGTTAACTTAATACATACACATCCAAAAAATGACATTATAGTAGCATCAATTCATACCAGATCAGGGCCTTGCTGGGCTGTGGAACTTCCAACTGATTCGTTAGGGCTTTGCAGCTGTGGGAGAGCAAGTCCAAAGTGAGCAGCCGCATGTGATGGACCCACAGCATCAGGACAAGGGGTGAGGTAGTTTGGCCAGTCAAATTCCTTATCAACTTCTATATCTACCCACTGATTATTCATCTGGTTCATTCGGGCTTGGATATCAAAATGTATATCATGGGTGACTTCCGGAAATAAGCTTGGCAAGGGGGTAGCACAACAGCTTCTTGTATCATTGTGTCAAATCTTTCGTCTGAATCCATTTGCCATTCCCATCCGTAATGATGCAAACATGGAACCACCTGTTCCTCCCTATTGCTCACAAAAAGAAGTTCATGCGTTGTTCTAGGATGAGCATGGGTACAGCGCTGAACCTTAATAAGGTAAACCTTGTTATTGAATTGAGTAGCGAAAGTATTGATATTGCCAATGCCTTCATAAAATTGCATTTTTAGGTAGAAAGATGTATGGTCATACTGAGACCAGTTGCAGTCGTCAATTGCAAGCACACATTCCATTGGCTTCATTAGTTCTTCAATAGCAGGGATATTACTCTTTAGGAACTCGGGAAAGCCATCAACTTTAGCCCATGATTCCCCTTCTAACACTGGTTCAGGCTCAAATTCTTCATCAGACCATGCTTGCAGGTAAATAGCATCACCAGGTTTTGTAAAAAAATTCATCATTAGCGCATGATCACGCTTACTGTACGATGAGCATGATACTAGAAAAGAGTTATTGGGTATTACCCGTATAGGCCACGTTATATGATTGAGAGTCACCTTAAGAACGTTACCCAACTTCGAAATTCCAATGTCCCTTAAGAACAGTGGCAGTGATGTATAAAGACGAGTCCTCCATTGATTTTTTTAACTTTCGAAGATTGGGGTTTAGGGGATATGGAGATGATGATGTTCTGAAGCTTGAAAGGATGTGCGAGGGACCCGATGAATGGTGTCAAGTAAATATGTGAACTGGAAATGCTTGCATAGACGACGAAGCATACTCAATTCCGAGGTGGCATGATTGACCAATAGTGAATGGTCAACTATTATAATTGTATGAGTAACTCACAAAGATTTATAAGTTAATTAGATGGCCAAATGCACAGATGCACACAATACATATGCACTTATCAAATAACTTGTAAATTCAAATTGCAGGATCTGAAATGACGAGGAGGGATACATCCGGCAAATGCAAAACCTGAATTGACATAGAGAGATACGGTTTCTGGTTCATGGCATTACTACTTTGTATAATGCACACTGATTGTATTTTTGGCACTTGTATTGAAGTGGTATTTGTTGGCACTTTTGCTACTTTTAAATTATGTATTTGATTGTATGTGTTATATATTTAAAGCGTTGAATTACGTATTTGATCGTATCTATTAAAGGTGGTATGTATTGAAGGTTTGAATGCGATGATGAATATAATGGATGTGTTATTTCTATATACAAAACTGATATTGCAAAATTTATAATTAAAGCATTGCATTCGCTTTTTTCCTGATGTTGTATTTCAAGATAATGGTGTTGCATTCCATCATGCAGTGGTGTTGCATGACATAAAATAGCAGAAAGTCCACATGGCACATAGACACCACAACTGACATGGCATGTGATACGTGTGCAGCTGACATGGAGAGCTGACGTGTCATGTGACACGTAGGCAGTTGACATGGAAAGCTGATGTGGTCACCGCTATAGTGACCTGGTAGCCCAGATCTAATTAATTTTAAAGAAACGCTAAATATTGTTACATTACGTGCAAATAGTGTTGGATTGCATCTATAATGCAACACTTTCTTTCTGTGGCAGTAGATGTGCTAAAACATAGCCTTAGAGGGCTGAGGCAACGATCGCGGATGCCACGCCCTTCTGGTGTTGCCTATTTGAAAAAAGAGGAAAATGCAACACTTTTTCGATCTAAGGCCACATAAAATTTGTGTCGAATATGCCCACTTTTGTAGTAGTGAGATGTTGGATTTTCAGGGGGTTCTGGGAAGACTTTTACCACAAGCTGGACTTAACCTCACGTCTTTGTGTAATAGTTATAATGGCCCATGACACCTAGACCTCTCACATTAAGTAGTCTTACTTGTAGATGCTGGATATGTCGGTTGGTTCCAAGCATGCTTCAACTACAAGTAATGGTTAACCTCATGTCTATGTGTCATTAATAATAATTAAGCCATTTACTCACATACATACAAATTTTCTATGAGGACATTTAATTTCTACTTTTCTATTTAATGAGATTAATAAGCTATTTAATACGCATTAATAACATGTTAATTATGCTAACAAATAGTAGTAAATAAACGTAAATTAAGTGCATGAGAATAAGCATCCTAATTCGCTTGAAATATCAAACCTAACAAATATAATTATGGTATACAAGTTTGTTTTCCCAATTTATCACATGACATAGATATGCATATTCTCATTCAATAATTAAAGGGAAATAACAACATAAATATAAAACTTGTAATCAAGATTTGAATAATTATATAAATAAAAAAAGACAGACAAGGTTATTATAACAAATTATAATTACAATAGTTTCAGGAGATTGGCCAATTGCAGTCTACTAGCTGTTTTTAAGGTTAGACCGTCCACTGTTCGGTTTTTAAGGTGGACCGCCCACCACCATCCTAACAGTATTACAGCACTGGAGCTAGACTCTAAATCTACATTATAAATTTTCCTAAATCTCCATGCAAGGCGTAACACCACGTAATTTTAACAACACTAAAGAGAACAAATTAAAGAATAATTAATTTGATATTTAGAATTAAGGGAAACAGACTGCACCAATGTGTCCATCTCGAAATTCTGGTCAATATAGACACTTGGTTTGCCTAAAACGGACACCATTTGAAGAAGTTATGAAGGTTTGAAGTTGTATATGCACAAGAGGAATATATATATATAGTCCAGAGATTCGAAATTGATTCAGAAAATTCAAAATCACGCAGATTGGGATAAGTGGGTAAAATCCTGCCCAGGGGTGTCGACCCCTCAAAAGGGGTATCGACCCATGGGTCGACCGCTTAAGGGGGGTCGACCCCTCTAAGGCAGACATGACAGATTTGGGTTTCGGGGTTTTGGCTACAAATATGGCCTCATTTATCTAGTTTTCTCACATTAAAAGTAATGTAGGACTAGATGTTATCGCTACCCAGATTGAATCATAACTTTTTCTTCTTCTGCAATCGAGTTAATCAAGTTTAGAGTTATTCAAGTATAGATCGGTGATTCAACATCTATTATTCTCCTTCTATTTTTCTAGATCCAAACACTATGAGTTTAAGTTACTTTTAGATTTAAATAATTAAAAAAGTAAAACATGATATGACTATAATTTGAATCTATGCCTGTGACTGCTTGAATCATATCAGATTTGTTATCACTTGTGAACCTATGATATTCTGACATGACTATGACTTGAATCTTAACCTTTATTATATAGAATCTACCTTTGATTATAGATCTAGTTCACTGTTTAGATCACCTTATACCTATCGTCTTTGTGGTTAAATTGGACCTGTTAGTCGTTAGACATCTAAATTATTGTTTAGATCTTATCATGCCTGTCATGACATCCCTACTATGTTAGAATCAGTTCTATTATCTCATGTTCACCAGATCTATTCTTATATGCCCACCTTATCATTATGCCACTATATGTCTATGTTAATCTTGTTATAATAATCATTTCTTTCCTCTTCCCTCCTTCTTCCTTTTTATTTTAGCCAGGCTACCTTCGAGCCTAGGCATGCCGCTGAAATATGCGAATGCGTTGAATTGGGAATGAGGGGAATACGTTAATATTGGGGCATAACTTAAATTGGTAAATTTGGGCATAATGTGAGTACACATGAATAAGGATTTGGACATAACTTTAGTGAAGTATATGAATATGGATTTGGGGCATAAATCAACCTGTGGCTAAGAACCTTAATTTTGAGATATATTGTTCATTGTGAAGATAACTTAGAAAAGGGGCATGAAACCTATAACGACATAGGTAAATTTGGTTAATAAAGAAATGCCTAGGATTGTAGAAACTTTAAACTGTGCCTTGACACGAGGTTAGACTACACTTGCGGTGGAAGTCTGCCCGGAACCGCCCGGCATATCCAGCGACCACAAGTGGAGAATCTAATGTAAGGGGTCTAGATGCATAAATACGAGATGTGCTAAGACACGAGGTTAAACCCGACTTGTGGAAGAAGTCTTCCCGGAGCCGCCGGCATAACCAGCATCCGCAAGTTTAAGGTTTAATGTGGGAGGTCTAGTACATTGTAACCATAACTGAATATGGTAATAGAGTTAAATACTTAACCTAATTGAATCCATATTCATTGTATGAACATGTCAAATTGAGTAAGGGTTAAGTAAACTTAGTTCAAACAGTGGGAGGTTTAAGTATATCTGGGATGGGTGGGTAATATTTATATATATAGGCACATAAACTTAACCAGTTGGGGTTATGTAATTAAAGACACTGTTAGGTAAGCATAGCCTATGGAAATGTTGGGGGTATTGTAATTAAGACACTGTTAGGTAAGCATAACCTGTGGAAATCCTAGTGGGGATGCAAGACAAAAGGGATAGCTTGCATCATCTTTTGTGTGGTACCAATTTCAGTTAGTAACCCATATAACGACATTAAACAAGTACTTGCCCCTAGGTCGGAGTCGGGATATGCTTACTGGGCTGATTGTATGAGATCTAAACATGAAGGACAGTGAAGGCAGGGCAAACTGACCGGGGTCATGTGCATGCATGGTCCGGGCAGAGGGGGATAAGACGATCATGACACCTGTAGATATGGTCGTCCCATAAGGGTCGCCATTTTACGGAGTGATACACCTACCGTAGGGTCAGTACAAGGTATCTACGGGGTAGGGAGTCGATCGATTGGGGTTGTAAATTGGGTATATTTAGATGTACGCCTAAGTCTACCATCTTGTAGTTATTGGGGATCATCTTATTATAAGACACTAGTATTGGTGCAGAGAAATCATTAAAGAAGTGCTATTTATTCTATCTAGTTGCCCTGTTTGCCTTGTCATACTTGCCTTATATGTTGTTACCTCTTATCCCCTTTATATGCCTGTTATGATACTTTTACTTATTTTCTTGCTAAAAGTAACTGGACTGTCAGACTTTATGTCTGACCTTTTTTGTTTCCTCTTCTTTCTTCCGTTCCACCCCCCCTCCAGGTTCTTAAGGAGGGATACTTAAGCTTGACCAGGTTTCTGCTATTGTTTTGCTGTAGCTGCTTAGATGTATTGCTCAAGCTCCTATCATTGTTACTATGGATATTTCTTTATTTGGGGATTATGCTTCTTTTATTTTGTACTCTAATGTTTTAAGTGCAAGACAGATGTTTTGATGATGTACTGGGTTTACGTATTTTCAGACATATGATATTTTGAACCACGATGCTTTTTGATTAATAAAGTTAGTTTTTGTCCGCTATTATTTTATATTTTTCTTTTAATGTTTCTGTTTTTGTTTACCTATAACGCTTCACGAAACTAAATACATTCTATTAGTGAATGACATTAGCAGACGTAGGGTGTCAAGCTTGGTATCAGGGCTGAAGGTTACCAGATTAGATAAACGTTTTTGAAAATTATTTTCAAAAAGGTTTTAAAAGAAAGCATTTCAAAAAGAAAGGTCTGTTTTGAAAAACATATTCCCCAAAGCCATATGTACTATCTCTCGATCCTTTGTTTGAATCCCTTTCCTTTTATTTTCAGCATGTCTGGGCTACCTAATATTCTAGAGGGCGTTATGGTACCAGGCTGGTTCCGTATGTATATGGAGGCCACTATGCCTACCAGTGGTCAAGCTGACGTTCCTCCCCTAGTTGCGCCCGTTGTTCCTCCTCCTCCGAGTGTAGACAACTTCTCTTAGATCTACAAAGATTTTCGTGCTATGGGAGGAAGGCCATTTCATGGAACCAAGACATTCGTAGAGGCAAGGAATTGGCTCAAGGAGACAGAGGACTTGTTTGGAATCTTCGATGTGAATGATCATAGAAAGATTCAGCTAGCCGCCTGGCTACTGAAAGACGTAGCTTCATTCTGGTGGGAAGTAAACCAAGTAGGTTGTCCGATGGAAACTTAGGATGATTTTAGATAGAGGTTTGAAATGAAGTTTTTATCTCAAGCTGAGAAAAGCATGCAAATGGAGAGGTTCTTAGCACTCAAACAAGGAAACATGACTGTTTAGTAATATGTGAATAAATTCAACCAACTAGCAAGGTTTGGATTGGAACCAGTAGATACTCCGCATAGGAAAGCTTTATGGTTTGCCAAAGGGCTGAATGAACTCCTTCATGGATTAGCTATGTCTCATATTCCAATGGGGGCAACTTTTGAAATGCTTGTTGATATGGCCTTAATGCATGAGGACGACAAAGGTGAGAAGAAGGAAGTTAAGGTTGAGGAAACCCAAAACAACAAAGTTTGGCCAAAGAAGGGACAACGGAAACAACAACAAAAGAAAGGAGGAAAGAATGACAAGGCTAAGGATAAGAGAAAGTGTCATAATTGCGGGCGTGAGGGTCATTTGATAAAGGAATGCAAAAGGAGGAAGAATGCTTGCTTCAGTTGCGGAGAGGTCGAACACTTTTCTAAAGAGTGCCCGAAGAAGCAAGGACAAGGTCAAAGGGCAGGAACTTCTAGGGGGAAGTGCATGCTCTTGCTATCGGTGCTCTAGATCGAGGTAGGAAAGTTTCTGTAGAAGGTTCGATTTCCCTTTCCAATTACCCTATTATAACTCTTTTTGATTTTTGCGCTTCACATTCATTTATATCTAGTTCTTTGGTTTAGTCTCTACACTTAAATACTAGTATGGTAGTGGATCCTGTTATTGTCTCATACACCATGGTGGTTCAGCTCATTTATCTATGATTTGTCGGGGTTTGAGAATATCTGTCTTAGGCATCGAATTTGAGTGCGACACATATGTTCTTAGTTTTATGGGCTACGGTTTGATTCTAGGGATGGATTGGCTAGCCATGTATGATGCCATTCTGGATTGTGAGAGAAGGGTGATTAGGCTTCTGACTTGTTATGGGAGGAGGATCATCGAGATTTCTTGTGACCCACAAGGGTCTGTTATGCTTAGTTTCCTAGAGTCTCTTGATGCATCTATCGATGATCTACAATCTGTTCTAGTAATCCAAGATTATCCAGATGTTTTTGATGAGGTACGGGGATTACCTCCAAGGCGTGAGATCGATTTTCATATATATTTGGTAGACAATGCAAAGCCAGTTGCATTACTTGTGCTCTATATGGCTCCAAGGGAAAGGAGGGAACTTAGCAAGCAAGTAGGGGAGCTACTTGAGAAAGGATTTATTAGGTGAAGCATATCAGAATAGGGTGCTCTAGTAGTATTCGTGACCAAGGTGGATGGTTCGCTTCTCTTGTATGTAGTCTATAGGAAGTTGAATAAACTCACTAAGAAGAACATGCACCCACTCCCAAGAATAGATGACTTGTTTGACCAGCTTGTGGGTGCATTGGTATTCTCTCAGTTAGAACTGGCCACAGGGTTTCATCAATTGAGGGTGGCTAAGGATAGTATAGATAAAACCACTTTTAGGACTCTAGATAGTTTCTTTGAATGGCTCGTTATGCCTTTTGGGATGACGAATGCACCCGCCTATTTTGTCGATCTGATGAGTAGGGTCTTTCGGGAGTTTCTAAATAAATTTGTCATGGTCTTTGTTGATGATATCCTAATCTTCTCGAAGAGCAAGGAAGAGCATGCCTTGCATATAATGGAGGTTTTGGAAACTTTGCGTGCACAAAGGCTTAAGCCAAAATTCTCCAAGTTCCATTTTTGGAGAAAAAAGGTGAGACTTTTAGGGAATGTGGTTTCTAAAGAAGGGATAGAGGTAGATCCCGCAAAGGTGGTTGCAGTTCAGGATTGGCAGATTCCAAAAAATGCAATAGAGGTGCGATGCTTTCTGGGGTTAGCAGGCTATTATAGGAAGTTCATTAAGGACTTCACAAAGATATCAGCCCTACTCACCAGGCTGATAAAGAAGAATTTTGCATTTTCATGGGAAGTGGATTGCGATATTGCTTTCCAACAATTGATGTGGGCTCTGACAACAGCCCCGGTCTTGATGTTGCCCGATAGGAACAAAGTGTTTACAGTATACACTGATGCATGTGGTATAGGACTTGGTGCGGTTCTGATGCAAGAGGGGAGGGTAGTATGTTATGGTGGAAGACAGCTAAGAGTCCCTGATAAGAACTACCCTACCCACGACTTAGAGCTAACTGCCATAGTATTCACGCTTAAGTCATGGCACTATTATTTGCTTGGAGAGAAGTTCAAGTTGTACACTGATCATAAATCTCTCAAGTACTTGATCTCATAGAAGGATCTTAATTTAAGGCAGAAGAGGTGGATGGAGTTCCTAGCATCTTATAACTTTGAGATTGCCTATACCATGGCCAGGGTAATGTGGTGGCAGACACACTGAGTAGGCAGAGGATGGCCTTAAGTCATCTATTTGTGGATAGGAAGAGCTTGGAGTTCATATAAACTTTTGACTTTAGACACTCCATCGAGTTGTTACCAGGCTTATTCACATCACTGGAAGTGAGGCCTACTCTTATGGATCAGACAGGAGCTTCACAGCGAGAGGATCCACATATTTTTGAAATCTTGGATAAGCTCAGTAAAGGGGAGACTTCTAGTCAACACAGTAGATACTCCATAGATGATAGAGGGTGGTTGCGAAGAGATGGAAGGCTTTATGTTCCCCGAATTGGGAGTTTGATAAAGACAGTCTTAGAAGAAGCCCATCATCCTAAGATGACCATTCATCTAGGTGGTGATAAGATATATAGGGATATGAATATGGTTTTCTTTTGGGTTGGAATGAAGAAAGATGTGGCAGAGTTTGTTTCTCAATGTTTGGTTTGCCAACAAGTGAAAACTGAGTAAAAGAAGCACGGTGGTTTACTTCATTCTTTGGAGGTTCCACGGTGGAAATGGGAGAGCATCTCCATGGATTTTATTGATGGGTTGCCTAGATCAAGGAAGGGAAACACCAGCATATGGGTGGTAGTAAACAGACTTACTAAGAGCGCCCATTTTATTCCAGTTAAGAATAAGAGGACGACAGCTTGGTTGGCAGCAGTTTATGTTTGTAAGATGGTTCGTCTTTATAGAGTACCTTCCAGTATCGTAAGTGATCGTGACCCCATTTATGCCAGTGAGTTTTGGAGGAGCTTATAAGAAGCATTGGGTACACAATTATATTTGAGCACTGCCTATCATCCTCAGACCAATGGGTAAATGGAGAGGGTGGACAGAGTTCTTGAGGATCTTTTAAGGCTGTGTATCCTAGATTTCGGAGGGACGTGGGAAGAGCATCTTGCTTTAGTTGAGTTCACCTATAACAACAGTTATCAATCTAGCATTGGTATGGCACCCTTTGAAGCATTATACGGACGACCCTGTAGATCACCGACTTGTTGGAGGGAGTCTACAGATAGGCTATTACTTGGACCGAATATAGTTAGAGAAACATCTGAGAAGATTGATCTTATCCGCAAACAAATGAAGACCGCTCAAGACAGTCAGAAATCCTACGTAGACAGGAGAAGAACTGACATTGAATTTAAAGTAAGGGATACGGTTGTCGTTAAGGTGTCACCTTTGAGGAAAGTGGTTCGCTTCGGATCTGTAGGGAAATTGTCACCAAGATTTGTAAGGCCATTTCTCATAACAAAAAGGATTGGCCAAATGGTCTATAGACTAAAGCTTCCAAAGAGACTATCCGGTGTTCATGATGTTTTCCATGTCTCTCATTTGCGGAAGTGCTTGCATGATACTGAAGAAGTAGTTGAGTTGAGTATATTGGAAGAAGTATAAGTGGAATGGGAGGTGACAGTTAGATGAGTTCCTACCCGTGTTCTTGGATCAGAAGTTAAAAAGCTACGCAATAGAGAAGTCAAGTTAATGAAAGTTCAATTGGGAGATAACCTAGAGGATGAAACTTGGGAGACCGAGGACAAAATTCGTGCTTTGTACCCCTTTCTCTTCGAGGGTTTGTTCTTAACTCCTTTACCGAAGCTCTTATTCTTGCTTATTTCTACCATTTAAGTATATCCTATCGATTGAATCTTCGACCCTTGGGCAGGATTCCCATGTATATAAACATGTGTTTGAGATATATTATGTCGATGAATGCAAGTGGATGCAAGTGTTTGCTAGTCGTTGCTTGTGGATGCATATACACACACGTTAGACACTAGATTGGCTCAATCACTCTTATACTGCATATGGATGTGTGTGCATTTTCTTCTTTTATGAAAGCAAGTGAGTGTATCATCATATGAATGTTGCATTTGGATAGATGAGTATGCAGTAGAACTTACAAATTATAATAGGATTATTTGCATACATGTTGGATTTACGGCACTAACATACATTACATTAAGGAGGTCGGCTAAATCAGTTGACCACCAAATCTTCGCATTAGTATTGGGACATATACACACACCTTTTCATATGTTCATAATAGCATTAGAAATCTTTAAGAACAATGGATGCCTGTGATTGGTGGATGAGTAGATGGGTGATGGATGGTAACATGTACATTCTTCTTAACTTGGAGATTTCGGGACAAAATCCTTTGAGTAGGGGATAATGTAACACCCCGTAATTTTAACAACACTAGAGAGAACAAATTAAACAATAGTTGATTTGATATTCAGAATTAAGGGCAATGGACTGCACCATTGCATCCATCTCGAAATTCTACTCAAGATAGACACGTGGTTTGCGTAAACTAGACACTGTATGAAGAAGTTATGAAGGTTTGAAGTTTGTATACGCGCAAGAAGAATATATATATATATAAGGTCCAAAAAATTCAAAATCGCGCAGATTGGGGTGAGCAGGAAAAATCCTGCCCAGGGGTGTCGACCCCCTAAGGCAGACGTGGCAGATTAGGGTTTCGGGGTTTTGGCTATAAATATGTCCTCATTTCTCTAGTTTTCTCACACTAAAATTAATGAAGGACCAGATGTTGTCGCTACCCGGATTGAGTCAAACATTTTTCTTCTTCTGCAATCATTTTATCAAGTTTAAAGTTAATCAAGTGTAGATCTGTGATTCAGCATCTGTTATTCCCCTTCTATTTTTCTAGATCCAAACACTGTGATTTTAAGTTACTTTAGATTTAAATAATTAAAAAAGTAAAACATGATATGACTATAATTTGGATCTATGCCTATGGCTGCTTGAATCATATCAGATCTGTTGTAAGTTGTTAACCTATAATATTCAGACATGACTATGACTTGGATCTTAACCTTTATCATGTCAGATCTACCTTTGATTATATATCTAATTCACTATTTAGACCACCTTATGCCTATCATCTTTGTGGTTAAGTTGGACCTGTTAGTAGTTGGACATCTAAATTGTTGTTTAGATCTTATCATGCCTGTTATGACATCCCTACTATGTTATAATCGGTTATATTACCTCATGTTCACCAGATTTGTTCTTATATACCCACCTTATGATTATGCCACTATTTTTTATGTTAATCTTGTTATAATAATCATTTCTGTCCTCTTCCCTCCTTCTTCCTTTTTATTTTATAGCCAGGCTACCTTTGAGCCTAGGCATGCTGCTGAAATATGTGAATGCGTTGAATTGGGAACGAGGGGAATACATTAATACTGGGGCATAACTTTAATTGGTAAATTTGGGCATAATGTGAGTAAAATACCTGAATAAGGATTTGGACATAACTTTAATGAAATGTATGAATATGAATTTGGAGTATAAATCAACCTGTGGTTAAGAACCTTAATTTTGAGATATATTGTTCATTATGAACATAACTTGGAAAAGAGGCATGAAACCTATAAAGACATAGGTAAATTTGGTTAATAATGAAATGCCTAGTATTATAGTAAACTGTAGACTGTGCCTAGACATGAGGTTAGATTACACTTGTGGTGGAACTCTGCCCGGAACTTCCCGGCACATCCAACGACCACAAGTAGAGAATCCAATGTGAGGGGTCTAGATGCATAAATACGAGATGCGCTAAGACACGAGGTTAAACCCGTTTTGTGGAAGAAGTCTGACCAGAGCCGCCCGGCGTAACCAGCATCCGTAAGTTGTAGGTTTAATGTGGGAGGTCTAGTACATTGTAACCATAACTGAATATGGTAATAAAGTTAAATAGTTAACCTAGTTGAATCCATAGGGATTGTGTAAACATGTCAAATTGAATAAAGGTTAAGTAAACTTAGTTGAAACAGTGGGAGGGTTAAGTATATCTGGGACGGGAGGGTAATATATATATATATATATATATATATATATATATATATATATGCCCACAAACTTAACCAGTTGGGGTTATATAATTGAAGACACCATTAGGTAAGCACAACTTGTGGAAATGTTGGGGGTTGTGTAATTAAAGACACCATTAGGTAAGCATAACCTACGGAAATCCGTGGGGATGCAAGATAAAGGGGAGAGCTTGCATTAACTTGTGTGTGGGACCCGTTTCAGTCAGTAACCCATATAATGGTATTAAACGAATACTCCGACCTAGGTCAGAGTCAAGGCATGCTTACTGGGCTGATTGTAAGAGATCCAAATGTAAAGGATGGTGTGGGCGGCGCAAACCGACTGGGGTTATGTGCGTGCATGGTCGGGACAGAGGGGGATAAAACGATCGTGACACCTGTAGATATGGTTGTGCACTAAGGGTTGCCATTTTAGGGAGTGATCCACCCTACTGTGGGGCCATCATAGGGTATCTACGGAGTAGGGAGCCGATCGATTGGGGTAGTAAATTGGGTACATTTAGACGTACGCCTAAGTCTACCATCTTGTAGTGTCGGGGATCATCTTGTTATAAGACAATAGTATTGGTTCAGAGAAATCATTAGAGAAGTGCTATTTGTTCTATCCATTTGCGTTGTTTGCCTTGCCATACTTGGGTTATATGATGTTACCTCTCTTATCCACTTTATATGCCTGTCATGATAATTTTACTTATTTTCTTGCTAAAAGTAACTGGACTCGACAGACTTTATGTCTGACCCTTTTTGTTTCCTCTTCTTTCTTCCGTTCCCCCCTCCCCCCCAGGTTCTCAAGGAGGGAATACTCAAGCTTGACCAGGATTATTCTATCGTTTTGCTGGAGCTGTTTAGATGTATTGCTCAAACTCCTATCTTTTTTACTATGGCTATGTTTTTATTTGGGGATTATGCTTCTTTTATTTTGTACTTCGATGTTTTAAGTGCAAGATAGATGTTTTGATGATGTACTAGGTTTATGTATTTTCAGACATACGATGTTTTGAACCACGATGATTTTTGATTAACAAAGTTAGTTTCTACTTCATTGTTATTTTATATCTATCTTGTAATGTTTCTATTTCTGTTTACCTATAACACTTCACAAAACTAAATGCATTCTCTTAATGAGTGACATTAACGGACATGGGGTGTCCAATAGGGAGATTAACACATATTACATGGTTTCTACAAAAGTAGATAATTACAAATCGAATAAAAATATCAGTGAACAGACAAAACACGAATATAAAACCATACCATTCACTACACAAAGGAACAACCTCAATACTGTGTAGCCCAACATCTAGTGTAGATGAATAATTCCACTTCAGGCAGAGGGATTCGAACAATGACCTAGGCATGTACTATAAATGACAACTTCCATAGAAATGACAATACTGCCAACTTCATGGCCAAAATATTGAGCACCACACCAAGCCCACATAAATAGAAGCAAGTACATGAATAGGAAGTATCATAGAACATCATCCAAACCGCTAAGGCAAGGACAAATACCAAAATTTCGTCTAAGCTTCCATAGGGAAATAGCCTACAGGCTTACGCTAGTTAGCCATGCTCCATCAAAATGACATAAGGAGGATGAGTACTTATCCACCCAGATCAGCAAAAGCTAGAGCCTAAACTTCGCATGGCTTGCCGAAATGGAGAAAAAGAAAATATATGGTCTGGATCACTGAAACATCAAACATGACAGAGGCATGACCAAATAAATTTTCAAGATGTTATCCCCTATTTAATTTGCTTCCAAACTCCAACAACCAAAAATCTAAATCCAAATTCGCCTAAATTGCAAAATAACCCAGGGCACTACTGACATCAAAATGCTACCAACAAGAAGCAAACTCTGGACTCATTGAATATCAAGTCCCCCATTACATCCAAACACAACCATACCGTAAAACTAGAATGTTCAAGCCAACTAAAGAATGCTCACCAAGAAGAGACTAAGAACAAAAATTTGATATAATGATCAGCTTAAACATACTATACTATATCAGATTAGTCACGAAAACAGTAACATGTGATGAGAAATTGCTGCAATCAGAGCTCCTTTGCATCGGCCCCATGCTCGCCCAGACCGCTCAAGTCGATACCATACCATTCCATATCAAACTTTCAGAGCGAACGACGTTGCAATACAAAATATTCAAGACCATACCCCCTTCACCTAGCACGAGCCAGATAGTCGTAGGGCAAAAGTTCACCCGACAAAGTTTTTCTTATACTCGCCAGGGTGCCTAACACTGCATATTACTGAAATTCGTACATCCAAAAAGTTTGGATCTAGCAACAAGACACACTCAAGAAAGTTCGAAATATCAAGCAGGCCACCACGCAACGGTGATGAAAGGAACAATAGGACTGCGATGGGGAAATAACAACCGAGAAGGGAATTGACATTTGCGGAAAATTCGAGGCTATGGCCTTAAACGGTCAATGAATACCGGGGTTTGGTTAGACTCCCATGTAAGCATAAGCAAGGCAAAAATTGGAAGTGAAAGATTTTGAATTGATATGGTGATTTTGGAAAAAAAACAAAGAAACGGCAGTTGGAAGCAAGGAAATAAAGAATCGAGGAGAAGAGAGAATAGCCTTGATGCCATTAACGAGAGTTTGACCAAACCCGAAAACCCTTTTTCTTTTGATATTCTTTTATATACAAAAGTACTTAAGACTTTAGTAATTTTGTGAATAATACGTTCAAACGATCTACTGAAAATAGATACTTAAACCTGTTAATTCCATACTACTCAGATCTTATGTTTTAGTATACACGAGTATAAATATCTACGACAAAGAAGTGAATCAAACCAAATTCAAAAGTTGTACGACAACCGAACATCTATCTTTCATTACTCTAACAACAAATCCCAAAATATACAATTAGAGTGACCATTTCCGTAAAAATGAAAATAAGAATTTAGAGGATTTGTATTGTTTTGTTTTCATTCAAATCCAAAATCCTTTAGGCATAATAATCCAGATTTATACTAACATGATATATGAAACAGAAAACTCATATAATTTCCACTCATAGAGATTGAAAAGGAACGAATAGCAGTTTTGATGCAGAATCTATCAAAATCTAGATTATAGCGTTCGAACAAACGTGCTCTGATCTCTCCATATATATACATATATATATACATATATATATTTATATACAAGAATCAGATTTAGAATCTCATATGTACATACATACAAATTCTAAAATCTATATGGATTTTGATTAGAAAAGATAGAATATAGATTATAGAGAGAAGAAGCCTAACCTATCTTCTAGAATTAAGAAATCTTAGAGAGACAAGATGAGGCACACAATAGAATAAAGTGTAGGGTTTGGGAGGAGGCAATGGGATATATTTATAGCTACTTGTGTGTATATGGACCATTGGATTACTTTGATTTAATCTAAACTGCCCAGTGATGCAAACCTATAAATAAACCCCTAAAAAATTAGACCTTCCTCACCCAGAACACTAGAGCGCGGTCAACCCCTATATAGATGAGTTGTAGACCCCATCTATAGGGGAGGTCGACACCTCTCTTGGGGTCGACCAGGGAATTTGAATTCCCTGTAACGTCGCTTTACATTCATTATTTCATTAAAATCAATTAATCGTTTCCATTTCTTGTTTATTCTTTGTCCTCTTTATGTGTGTATATACATATATACACACACAATTTTAAATTTTTGAGGAATATTCTATTATGCCAATTAATGTTTATCTATATTCCATATTCATATTTAATCAATTTGAATTTCAAACCTTGTGTGTGTGTGTATCTTACGTACAACCTGTTTTATTAATAATTTTTTCATACAGACTCCATTTTTAATAAATAAAATATCAAAACGAATAAGAATCTCATCACGAGTACAATAATTACACTTTCATGAAAAAATTCTTGATTATCCAAAATTCTTATTTTTTTAGCTTATTAATTTATTATTGTTTATATTTAATTTAATTACCTACGTATATTTTGGCTATATTTCACGGGGTGTTACACTCAAGGATTCCCACTTACTTTTCTTCTTTTTGTATTCCACACTCTGATAAACTTTTGTTTCTTCAATACCTTCATCGCAGCTTCTTCAACATTTTTGCCTCTGCTTCTGTGTTTTCGTGGCCTTTAAACATGCTTTCATCTTCAATGTCAACGTTTACAGTAGTGTTACAATTGCCAGGTTTCATATAATATCTCAATCATGTGAATCCAGTTATTGCATACTGAAATAATATTGTTGTTGATCACACTGCGCCATCAACGACAAGAAAGATGAATGATCTTCATGCCTGTCAAGTAGAGTAATGAGTTGGTGGTAATATGATTGAGCTGCGACATAATTATATTATTAAGGTTGTAGATGGGGAGATATAACATGAAATGTATAGGGGGTAACGTTGAGTATGGTAGATGTTTTAAAATGTGGTATATCCATACTCATGTTGCAATAGAATAACTTTTTGTTAGTTATGAAGACTGATTTCACAACAATCGACAAGAGTGGGTGATAGATTATATTCTTGACTCTGATTAGTGATATTGGTTGTTTCAATTAAATTTTAACTAGGCGAAATAGAGAAATGATGTGAAGAAATTTGGTCTGGGGATGGAAGAAAGAATGGACAATATATATTGTAGGGCAAAAAAGACCATTGAAAGAAGCGATTGCAATGAACATTAGGGAGAAATAAAATTGCAAAGTCTTTGGTGTAAAACGACAAGGAGTTTGCCATTCCAATCACCAGAGGTGGCCCAGAGCGTAGCCCACCAAGCCCTTGTGCTGGGCAGCCCACTGGGCCGAGGGCAGCAGGATAATATTTTATATTCTTGTTTTTAATATAAAAGATGTAAACCTAGCACTCGTAGGGGAGCTTAAGTTCTTGGCTTATTGATGTTCAAGTCCAGGGTTCAAGCCTTAGTAGGACCGAAATTAATTTTGCTTTGTAGCATCTTATGTTTCATGTTGTGGTTTGCTTTTTTCATACTGGTTCTGAGCTGTTACAGCGAAATAAACGGGCCGGCTCTGTCAATAACCAGTGTTCCATTCAGTTCACCGGCCACGAAATAAAACAAACCAATCATATTTTGATGAACAAAGCATGCATGGTTCCGCGTTGTCTACTTCAGTTCATTCACGGTAAATGCACCAATTAAAGCTCGTTTGGATCAATTAAAATAAATCCTTTTTTGATTTTGTAAAACCAAAAATTATTTCATTTTGATTTTTAAAAAGTCAAAAATAACTTAGATAAGTCGATCCTAGTGAGACTTACAGATTGTGCCCTTATGGAATCAATTCAGTTGAGATGTTAGATTAGACTGTACTAACTGACTTAGTGCTAAATAGTAAATATCATATTGATCAAGAATGGTATAAAGAAAAATATACAACTAAAATGTATAGATGCGTAGCAAAAGGTGTGTAACCAAATACCGTAACCGAACACTCACAAATGCTTCTATACCAAAGAAAAAAGTTGAAACATCAAAGTCCTGGTATAACTATTCTTTTACAAGATAACACTAGTTATCGTTCATCTTCTTTTCCACTATAACCGACATCAAAACTCTTAAAAGAGCTTCTTGAAAACAAATTCCTTAAACTATTTTTACTCTCTCCTTTTCTCCTCCGTCCAATACTCATATCCAATGGATACTGCTCCAACAACAGATTATCTTCCAACTTCTTGGATAGTGTAACTATCTCATAGTAATCAAATAATGATGTTGAAAAATCCAGTGTGGAAGAAGCAGATATGCGCTCTTCTGACCTCATGTTCTTCATGGCTTCAAGCTTGAAACGAGTAGGTCTTTCCCTGAAATCGGATCTACTTCTTCGAGCATCGAATTCAGTTTTTGATTGTAGACTGCTGTTTTGTGCAAGCCATGCTTGAGCAGCAGCTTTCATAAGCTCGACGTCACCCTCATCTTCTAAGCTTTTTTCTTCTTTTGGCATTGGTTTTGTAATGGATGATGTTGTGATATAAGAGAGCCACAATTTGTTTGTGAAGGAAGATGAGGGTTTACCTGGAAATAAACAGGTCCAGGTATTGTTGTTAGCTTTCACTGGACTTCCCTTAAACACATGCAATATCAATTTTGGTCCACATTATTTCCGTTTCAGTTCAATGCATACAGAGACCTAAGCTGTATCAATCTATGTGCGCAGATTTCTGTAGACGGTCAAGGTGGACAGTTGCCTGCCTTTGCTTGCAAAGAAAACATTTGCCATGCACACCCTGATTTGATCTCCATTATTTTACCATATTTAAAATGACAAGTGACTGACCTCATTGCTAAATGCCAATAACAGAGCAGCTAACATGCTTGATATTAGACAAACGTGCGTTACCTTTTTCTTTAAGGGATAGTTTCATGTAGTGTAAATTTTATTAGATATTTTCACATTCATGTAGTGTAAATTTTATTAGATATTTTCACATTGTCTTCATTGTTTTTTTTTAAAAAAAAAAAAAATAAAGAGGGAAAAAAGAATTGTTCCACATCTTGGAAAATACAAAATTATATCTGTTTAATTATAGAGTCCTCGATAGAAGATTGGATTATTTGCGTATTTAAATGTTTGTTTTATTGTGATGAGGGAAGTCGTGCATTACCGCCAAGCGCGCCGCGCCGCCTACCCAACCGACCGACCGAGGTTCAGGTTCGATGATATAATTTTTGAATAGAAACTATCAATAATAACAGAGAATTACTAAGTAATCTTGTCTACTACTATCAATAATAACAGAGAATTACTAAGTAATCTTGTCTACTAATGCAGAGAATAGAGCTGATTAAGGGCGGCCATTATAGCAATACATTAGTCAAGTGCTAAACATGTCAATTATGTCATGATTTTTTCCCTTATAAGCTCGAAAGTGGTAGGCAAGCTTAGTATCTAACTAATGCACTCTTTGGTGGTTTCAGACCATTTCAGAAATAATGTAATATACATGCATTATGGACCCAAAGCTGCAAATTTGTTCGCTAGGTTTGAGCACCTTACGAGGTATGGATCATCACTTAACTTGGTTGAAACGTTTTGACAGAGAAAGTTTTACTCGTTGGTAAAAAACGATGAAATTCTTTCGACTTACCACACACTTAGAATCTTGATAACTGCGAAGGCATTTTGAACCGCATTGAAAATCAAATACCGCATATAATATCTAAGGAAAAAAATTCTTATTTTTAACTTCATGGGTCTCCCTGGATCTTTTGTTGTTGGACTAGGATTTCTAGATTCCCTAATTATAGGAATGATTATGAAAAATTGAAGTATACATAAACTAATTAGGATTTAGACCGTTCGCATTGTCGTCTTCATACTTAAGAGTACTCTCATAAAGAAGAACTAGATGATAATACCTTAAGACAAATAATGCTGAAATAACTAAAAAATTGAATTCTAAGGACTACACATAGTATAAGAAGAAAAATCATCTCAAGAAAACAAAAACGAAAGTGCTTTTTTAAATCTTTAAAAGCCTGATCATTATGCTCAAGACTGCTGTTTGTGGAAGAAACAACAAGAAGTGAATATGGTCGAGACTCTTTTATGGCTGTAATGCAAGATGCAAATTCCGTTAGTGCCTAGGTAATGACTAGTGTCTTGATACTGGAACAACCATTCATATTTGTAAAGACCGACTATATAAGGCTGTGAAGAAAATAATGGACAACATTCTTGATTAAATGTGATAATAAGACTACAATGTTCAATGTTTCTAATAAGACATAAAATGGGTCGTTAAGACATATGAGTCTAAGACATTAAATAATAAGACAATCATTCAAAAGTGGAGTAATAAGTGTTTACTACCTAGAACAGAGAAAAAATTTGTGGACCAACTAATCAGGAGTCTCTCAAAGGAAATGAAGTCTGTAAAATCAAAGGAAATTTGACTAAGGTCTATGGTTGAAGGTTGATCGTCCTTAATAGAAACCCAACGTATATTTTGAAAAGAATAGACAAAATTCAATGAGCACCAACACATTAATGGAATGATTATGAAAATATATCCTTGAAAACAAAGGATGTACAAGTATCCCTAATAAGTTTTGATAAACAACTTAAGACAATATTTATATGAGCATGGAAATCTGGCCATTTTCTAAGAAAGTATGACCGTTTTCTAAAATATACTCATGAACTTCAGATTGAAAATACACGACCATTTACGTATTGACAATACATAACACTTTGCATAAGAAAATCAACATGTATGATTACTTCCATTTTATCATTAGTATACTTAGTTCAAGATTCGTTCATTATATAATCTCGATGGATCAGTCTTGAATGGTTTTAACTAAGTATATATAGATTCAAATCCAAAAGATATATTTTATTTATGCGTTGGTTTTCATGATGATGTAATCAATTCCTTGATCTTAAATTACATTAGGCTTGATTCGCTCAAGTGACACTACGTCATAGATGGCCTATGGAAACCCCAGAGAAATGATGCAGTAGTTGCCAAAAAGTGATTGGTATAAGCAATAAATGATCTGTGGCAACACTTTTTTGGGGTTGTCTTTTGTCGCGTTGCCTTAGCTTCAAAGGAACACATCTGTGACCCTAAGGCAACATCATCACAGGTGTTGCCACTGGTACTAAATTTGCAAAAATGTGGGGTCCACTAAAATCTGTAACCCGGGTTCACGGAATTCTGTTGTGGTTGTTGCCCGGGTTCACGGAATCATGTTGTGGGACCCACATGCATTAATCTATGCAACACTTTGACCATCCAATGGCAACACCATATCATAACAATGGCAACAGTTCACATTACATACAACAACATTATATAAGTGCAATGGAAACATTAAATAACATACTGCAACACTACAGAATTTAATATCACACTGATCAATTAAACTACTGATTATCTCGGATTCACAAGCAACACAAATATTAGTAATTACAAACATACTTACAAACGTAGCCAGAAAATTCATGTGCATAGGGCATACTTACAAACACATCTAGTACGTACTAAATATCAATTCATGTTCACTGCAGTTGCGCACAAAGATCCCCAATATCATGACTAAGAGCGCGTGCCTCCATTACATTCACTGCTTTCAGTTGCGGTGCCTTCACTGCAAACTGTCGCACAAATATCCCCAATATCAATGTGCATGTGCGGTTTTGCTTCACCCAATTTCTTCAACATTCTTGTCAAATTATCCTGAACTTTTTCATCCACCTTTGCATCAAATTCACTTTGGATCATCTTGTTCACCTTTGCTTCGACTTCATCGGCTATATCTTCCCTTATCTTCGTGGCTAGCTCCTGTATGTATGTGCCTGCTGTTGGAGTAGCTTTTAAAACTTTTAGAGACTTGATGTGCCGTTCTATAAGCCATGATGGACCGTGCGACTTTCCATCAGAAAAAGGTCATGAACAACTCCATCATTGCTTCCTTCACCAATTGCTTTTTCAATCTTTTCCTGCAAAATAAAGCAATTATAAAATGTGACATTAAATAAAATTAACAATTTTAAACAAGTTTCTTAAACAAGAATTGCGGCGTATACACACTGAAACCCAAAGTAAAAGATCACACCCATTACTATGATCGATCCTGCTACTGGTTTCAACAAAACATGATCTAATTTTACAATAATGATAATCATATGCAAAATAAAGCATTGTTTTTGACACCTGATTGAAGAGAAAATAAAATTCCTTACAATTATGCATTTCATTATTGAAGCATCAGTCTTGTACACCTTTCCTTCTTTCTGCTTGCGAGTTTTAACATAAAGTTCTCCGTCGGATTTTCCTTCTCGGTAACTTCATTGAACTACTGACTCTAGTTGACTTCTTACTGACATCAGCTGAGTTGATATTCAAAGTTGCATTGCTGACTTCAGTTGGATTTTCCTTCTCGGTAACTTCATTGAACTACTGACTCTAGTTGACTTCTTACTGACCCCCTTTTTCTTCTTCATACGTGGACTCACAGCGGTTTTGCTGATCACTTCTGGATTGTTCATAACTGGATTATTTAGCCGTGCCGACTTTCTAGGAGTAAAGACTTAATCGGTCTGCTTGTTGTTGATAGGTGGACTCACAGCAGCTTCGCTGATCATTTGGGAATTGTTTAGACATGTCGACTTTCTAGGTGTAAAGACTTGATCGGTCTGCTGCTTCTTTTTTACTACCTATTGTAGATGGTGAGCAGTAATAAACTATCATTTTTGTGATTTTGCAGCTGCAACATACAAGTTCTTTATTATTCTACTAAGTGCACTAAAAATCAAACAAGACCTAAATGAAAAACATATTCAACAAAATGACCAAATTCATCAAAATAGTACAAATGAGAAGATATGTTTATACCTTGAAACCGATTCTTCCTCGGGCATACGATGACATGTGGCTGCATTTGTTTAATTGGCTCGGTACTATCCTCGATGACAGTGTCGACATAGAAATCAATGTAATCACCATTATTTTTTATTTGCATCATAAACAACAGCTCTACATCATCGAGCACCAATTTCCATCCACTCATTGAACCTTTCCATGTATATATTCCTCCAATTTCGGTGTACTCTAGCTCTTCCTTGACAAACTCCATCACTACTATATACCAAAACCTATCCAGATCAACATCCTTGATAATAGCCTCTTCTCCACCAACATATCCATTCTTCCCAATTTTTCCCTTGTGGTGGAACCTAAGATTTGCCTCCATCCTACACAAAATGGAGAAATTAGCATTCGATTGAAGTAATTACAAAACAAAATAAACCAACTGCATTATAAAATAAAACAGCCACTTCACTAACATGTAATATAGGCAGAAACAGTAAAAAAGATACAAAAAGAAGCCTCAAATATGATACATCAGTTACAACATATAATCAAAGCAAAAAAACAGCATTTTCTTACTTAAATAGCATGCAGTTATTTTCCTTGAAACACCACAAGTTTTGCAGTTATTTTCCTTTTCATTTTTTACCCAATATAGCATACAGTCATTTGGACATGCATGTATTCTTTGGTAATCGAGGCCTAAATTTACACCCAAATAACATGCAGCCATCTGAACTTATGAAGTTCTACCCATATTTTTTCCTCGTTCATCACTAATTTACACACAAATAACATACACAAATATTATTTAGCCATGACTATAAAGAAAAAAAAACAGAATAATATCATATAAGTAGTGCTTAACATAAGTTTGTTACAAAAATAAACATAATAATAAAATCAGGAATATGATTACGCCTGAATACACAAGTAAATCTGTAAATTAGGCAACACATACAATAATCAAATTAGGAAATACTTAAAATATACATTGAGTGATACCTTAAGCAGCAGACTAAATCGAAGCCCTAACTGAAATTTGAGACCCAGACGAACTCTAATTGAAGACCTAATTAAAACACTGAAGCCCTAATTGAACTTGAACTCGAACTTGTCGTAATCGAACCCCAATTAAGCTTGTAAACTTGAACTTTTAGCCCTAATTGAAATTGCGAGTGAGTGTCTTTGACAGATTGAGCAGCGGCGTATTTTGTTAAGTTTTCGATTGAAACCCTAATTGAAAAATTGGCTAAGTTTTTTGCCGCTTTGTTTTTTGTTTTTTGTTTTTGCTTCCCGCGTTAAAGATTATTTCACATCACGCGGATTGCTAACGTGGACCGTTGGATCGTAATAACCTGGATTGATAAATTTATTCACGTGGCTACTGTAATACCTTGGATTTTCTACGGTAACTCTTTTAAGCGTGTGTTGCAATAGACAAAAAACAGCATACCTATAGTTGTATTGTAGCTAGCAACACCTTGGATTTTCATTGCGATAGGTCATTTATGGCGTAGTGTGATTTAGGTATTCTCCTTTTAAAACATAAAATGTTTTAAATTATTCTGTCTTGAAAATAGGAAGAGAATTTTGGATATTTTCAACATTTCCTTATTGTTTCTTTCCCTTTTTTGAAGAGATATGAAGAGAAATGGAAAAATAGTCACACATATTAAAAAATGAAATTATAGTTGTTTAAATATAGGCTCCTCTTGAGAAGGTTGGAACATTTGGGCATCTAAATGTTTCTTTTTGTGTGGGAAGAGAAGTCATAGATAACCATCCAAAGAGTATGTGCCGCATTGTCGTTCGACCAACCAAACTGAACCGGACCGAGTAGGGCTCTGTTCTGGGTTTTGGATCTAGACCCAATAACATAAATTTCATGAAAGAGAAGTTTAGTGAGGAGACAAAAATTCCTGGCTTGGTGTGGTGGATATCTAGTCCATCGTGGTTCAAACTTAAAGATGGTAGCATCATTTCCCTTGGTTTTGTTTTTATAACAACTGATTGAGGATATAGATAAACCTTTGACATATAAGTCAATGATCGCTAATATCTTATGTATCATTAAAGCATCTTCTCAGTATATGTGTTTAGTTTTATTTATTTTCCTCATATTTAAAATAAATGGATTCTTATTTTAATACAGGTATTCATATATATGCAAACGAACAAAAGACGTGGACAATAGAAAATCGATTTGTTGAAGATAAAGTCGAAATGAATGAAATTGCTTTACTTCGCTCAGTAGCCTCATTCCCCATGCTAAGCCCAATTATCAACATGGGGGATAATAATTAAAAATATATTTTAATAATCGAGGAGTACATGTCCACACCTCGAAGAGCCTTGCATGTCCACATACATTTTAGGACAAATTTATTTTGGGTCGCACACAACAGGTGTAGCATTCTTCTCAATTCTGAAGGAGAAACGTAAATTTAGATGTAAACCAAACCCATATTGAATCCAATCCAACCAACCAACATCACACATCCTACATAAACCCAACTAGCCCAAATAGTTTGTGTTGGATGTGGATTACAACTTATACATCGTATAATATACATGTCGGATTTACTTCACTAAGGATAAACCTATTTTAACCTGATAAATCCCATACAGATACTTCAAATTCATAGCAAGTAATATTATAGTGGTCAAAACAAAATGTAACGATCCGCTTTTTCGACCTTTCAAAATCGACAATAATACATTAACGATATTCAAGTAGCAAACAATCAAGTGTTGAATATACATATTATAGACGAAAGAAAGAAGATACATAACAAAATCTCATAGCAGAATGAATAAATTATATTATAACAGTGATCATTACATAAGAAAGAAAACTATAATTTTTGTATATACATGAATTAGAGTACTAATTTACAAATCAGTCTACATAGTTATAACAGTTAGTCCTTACTAATGCTCATAAATATAATACAAAAATATGCCTTAGACCCTCAGCTATTTTCTTGAATCTCCAAAGCAATTTAGATATACTTGACAAAATACTGGGACCAACTGAAGCATTATAATAAAATAACACCCAAATAACCCTAGGAAACCAGCATGAAGAAATTCAAATGATAGAAAATTTCAATTCTTTAACTTGTAATTCCTTTTAAAAATCGAAGGTATCCCATAAAATCTCGCTGCACATAAACATGTAAGAGCTTTCACCATATGATATGTTGACACTTAATACAAAAATCCAATGATATTATAATTACATCTAAAATTTAAAAACAAACATATTTTTTATAGCCAATATTGTTACATCAATTAAATTATAACATAATAGGTGTATAACTGAAACCTTAAATAAAAGCAATGGAGACTGGATATACAATGATCAAGTACGAGGTTAACTTGGAGTAGTACATCTCTAGAAAAATGAACCTGGGAGTCTCGCATCCAAATTCTTTTAAATAAGATTTTTCTGAACTCTTATACCATTTCTTCGCTTTAAATCAAAATGATTTCAGTGACTAGATTTTAATATATATAGGATAAATAAGTGTCAAAAATTATCGTTGTTCTGTAGTTCGAAATTCTAAAATTCACTTTTTCGAATTTGAGATTTTTAATCTCTTAAAAATATGAGATAAATATTATAAATCATTTAAAAATTTTTAAAAGTGGTTTGAGTTGTAAAAATGAAATTTCCAATGACAAAAAAGACGCTTTGGCCAATTAAGCTAAATTGATCCTTTTTGCAACACTTTTATAATAACATTTAAAATATAAGTTTAAAACTTAACAACTCTTCCCCAAGCCTATTATGAAGGTTTATAAATGATCGATTAAGTGTTTCAAATATTATACAAAAATCATACATGTAACAACCTGAATTTCGCCAGATCGGATTATTTTCTAAAATCCAAATCTATCAAAACCCAAGCTCGTTTATCTGGTATCCTGTAGAAAGTCAAAGATAGATATATTAGAGCTCATAATAGAAATCTCACAGCGGAAGGACATAAAATATAATAGTAAGAAAGTACTCACCAATATAATGATACTATCTAACAAGTGCCTCTAAGTTGTAGAATCTCGACCACCTATCTAACCTACGGGTTTGTTATGAGGAATGGGTTAGAACAAAAGTTCTAGTGAATGGATAAATTATACTTTCTACAAATAATAATACATATACCATTCTATCGCTGGTATACATTTATTAAGTTTTTCAGTTTATTTCACAATATACTCTTGATTTATACCCATAAATCTTGCTAATTTACTCTCAAGTAGATTAACCTAATAAATAATATGTATGTATCTATGTACCCAATATCGATTTACTTCCCTTAGTACCCTCCTCGAGTGGTCCCTATCGTCAAAATCCAAAAAAAAATACTGAACCTCGATCTCCACGCTACGAGAGCGTACTAGACTATGGTACGAGGGAATACCAAGTCCCAAACGTTACGCCGTGAAAGAGGATTAAGCTATGTTGTGCAAGCGAATAAGCCGTTATCGCTGCACTAGAAGGGCGCCCTAATCCTTGAGTTCCCAATGAAACTCGTTTGGGGGATTTTACACATACCTGTAAAGGACAGCCTCGTTATGCCTACAATGAAGATATCCAAATTTTGGTTTTGTCTTCTTGGTGTTTCTCCAAGGCCCGACTCCAGCCTACCCCAATCTAATGACAGACTATTCAAAAGAGCTAAATTACCGCCCAAACATCCAATCTAAACAAACATGTGGTCCCGCATCCAATGACCCAATAGTGATGATCATTAGCCTATTGACCTAGCTCCACTCTCTCTTGTACATGCTTCGACTGACGATGGCAGGTATCCGACGACCTACTATCATTGTTGGGTCCTAACAACGAAGCCTCCCTCCTTGAGGAAGCTGTCAAATCATCCTAAGATCATCATAATCAGTCTTTAGACTATCCATCATCCAAGATGCAACCAAGATATGCTCACCGGATGGGACCATATAGACCATGCCCCTGTGGGTACAGCTTCATTAGGCCTGCCACAAAGGGTCATCACATAACATCCCGTAGGAGTCACACACTTCCAGTCCCATCGAACAAGCTGGGCGTGCTTCTCTCGTGTCTCTAGACACCTACGATGATCTGCCATGTTGAGCTCTACATCCCAAATATGCACGGCTGGTCCACGTGCAACTTATCATTACGTTATTAGACCCTGTGTTAAATCTTCAACTACACGCTTGTTTTACTTACCGCATTAAACATTACATTGTTATTTTGTATTCAAGTTATTTGTTTATTAGCCTTACTTGGCTGCTTATTTTTTCTAATCAGCTCTCACTGCCGGAACAGACCATCGCTTAATATTATATTCATTAAACTTAATTTCCTTCAATTATAAGTTAACTAACAATAAGCCTACTCTACGCTTTTCCATTTAATTATATTCTTGTGTTATAACATTACCAAAATTATAATTTTGAGTTTGCTTATTAAACCTATTCCTGGTGGTCAAAGCTTAATTATAATAGGCCTTTTACTTCCCGTTTCATCTTTTAACTATAACATATGTGTTATTACCCTACTTGTCCTTATGACAAGTTTCTTTTTATGCTACATTCTATCTAATATAAAAATTTTATACATACATATATATATATAACAAAAGGGAGAATCTATCCATCCTCCAATGGCTCACAAAATAAATTTGTAGAAATGGCTATAAAATCTAGGAACAAACACACAAACGAAAAAAAGGGATCTCAACCTTAACCACATGCCTCTATAACCAGGAGCAAGGGTTTATCCAACCTGCCTCGCTCAACGCCCACACTCCACGTCTAAAGCAAGCCACCAAACCCTCCACTGCTCCTCAGATCATGGTCTGAAAATCTAGGACAAAGCACAAGCCAATCCAATAGAGACAGTTGTTAAATCAAATCTTCTCCATCCTTAAGCTCCAGCCCTGTTTATGGAACAACACCAGTCAAGCCTAGTAGCAAAGAAACCTTGGGAGAAACGATCAAAAAGTATCTGTAAATCTAAGACCTGTAGTACTAAAAACCAACATAAGAGATAAAAGGGGAGATAGTGTAGGAAGCGGGGAGGAGCTCGCACACTACTAACAAAGAATTAACAAATCCCCGCACACAGAGTAGGCGGACCTAATGTACCATCAAAAGTACGAACCAACCTCCTAGAGCAGGAGCCAATTGCTTTGAAAAGCCTACCACGAAAGGCGAGGAAAACATCATTCCTCACCCTCGAGATAATGGCAGGAGGGTCCATTGGAGACAACTCAAAAATTGCCTTATTCCATGAGCACCATATATGCCAGCAAATAAGGCAAGAAATCCATTGAAAAAGGATATAACGAATTGACTTTCCTGAGATGCCGACCCACTAGTATCCCAGTAATTAAACGCGGGAAGTGGCATTACCTCGGAGACCAACTAAATTCCCGAAGTAATTCCAGATAGATCTAGCATAAGAGCCTTGGATAAACAAATAAGCACTGGATTCCTAATCACTAGCTCTACAGCACCTGCAATAGTAACAAGACATGAGTGGAATGCCAATCCGTTGAAGGTTCTTGTCCAATAGTAACTCTTCATGAAGGTTTTTCCATATAAACAAAGAGACTTTCGGAGGTAATCGACTATCCCAAATAAAAGAAAAAATAAGGAGCCTTAGAGCTATGGTCCTCGCCGACATCCAAGACACCCTAATCGAGAAAGGATATCCATCCCACCCAAACCCACCACCATGTGATTCAGAGAAGGAATTTAAGGATTGCATCTGTTTCCACATGTCACTAACGTATGATGAGACTCCGGTGTAATTCATACCCATAAGCCTGTGGTACTTAGCATGGAGAAACATCGCCCAATGGGAGTCATTCGCTCCAAACCGTACCCACAACTTTCAAGCATAAGCAGTGCAGATATCCTTAGGATTTAGAAGGCATAGACCTCCCTCGTTTTTGGGACGATAAACAATGTCCTCAGAAATTCAATGGTGACAATTAGCGTTGTCCTTTTCACCATAGGAAAAGGACGATGCCAAAGAACGATAAAAGAGGAGAAAAGAGGAAGCCGGAGTCTGGCAGCAAGGACATGCGATCCTATAGAGTCAAGAACAAGCTTTATAAGAAATACATTGTCTACTTTTTTATGTGAAATACAATTGTTCCAACGAATAATTTTATTGGATATTTTCACAGTCTTCATTGTTTTTATTTTTTATAAAAGAAAATGAAGAAGGATAGAAAAATAGTTCCTCCTCTTGGAAAATACGAAATTATATTTGTTTAAATATAGAGTTCTCATTAGAAGATTAGGTTTTTTGGGTAATTAAATGTTTTTTTAATTGTGAGGAGACAAGTTGTGCACAACCACCACACGTGCCACCCGCCCAATTGACTGACCAAGGTTCGGGTTTAATAATGTGATTTTTGAATTGAAACTGTCAACATTAATGGGTCCATTATGGACCCAAAGCTACAAACCTGTTCACCAGGTTCAAGCGCCTTACGAGTTATGGATCAACACATGGTCGAAACGTTTTGATAGAGATAGTTTTATTCGTTAATGAAAATCGATGAAATTCTTTCGATTTACCACACACTTAGAATCTTGAAAAGTGCAAAGGAATTTTGAACCACATTGTAAATCGAATACTGCGTATCATATCTAAGGAAACAAAATTCTTATTTGTAATTTCATGGGTCAACTTGGATCTTTTGTTGTTGAAGCTAAGATTTCTAGATTCCCTAGTTATTAGAATGTTTACAAAAAAAATTTAAAGTATATAGAACTGATTATGATTTAGGCCGTTTGTAGTGTCGTCCTCATACTTAAGAGTACTCTCATAAACGAGAACTAGATTATAATACCCTAAGGAAAATAATGCTGAAATAACTAAAAAAATTGAAATTTAAGGATTTTACATAGTATAAGAAGAAAAATCATCGCTAGATAACAAACATAAAAGTGCTTGCTATGTCTGTAATAAGCCCAATCAGTATGCTCGAGATTGCCGTCCGTGGAAAGAACAACAAAAAGTAAACATGGTCGAAGACTCTTTTATGGCTGCAATGCAAGACGCAAACTCCGTTAGTGCCTAGGTAATGGTTGGTGGCTTGATACTAGAAAAACCATTCATATTTGTAAATACCGTAATCTATATGACTTACAAAGAAAATAATGGACAACATTCTAGATTAACTGTGATAATCAGACAACAATGTACAATGTTTCTAATAAGACATAAATGGGACGTCTAGACATATGAGTCTAAGACATTAAATAATAAGATAATCATTCAAAAGTGGAGTAATAGTTGTTCACTACGTGGAATAAAGGAAAAATTTATCGACCAACTCAATGGGAGTCTCTCAACGGAAATTATAATGTAAAATCAAAAGAAATTTGACTAAAGTCTATGGTTGAAGGTTTATCATCCTTAATAAAAACCCAACGTATGTTTTGAAAAGAATAGACAAAATTCAATGGGAACTAACAAATTAAGGAATGATTATGAATATATATCCTTAAAAACAAAGGATGGATAAATATCCCTAATAAGTTTTGATAAACAACTTAAGACTATATTTATATAAGCATGGAAATCTGGCCGTTTGCTAAGAAAGTATGACCGCTTTCTAAAATATACTCATGAACTTCAAATTAAAAATATACGGCCATACGTATTGAGCAATACGTAACATTTTACATCAGAAAATCAACATGTATGATTACTTTGGTTTTATCATTAGTATACTTCGTTCAAGATTCGCTCATTATAAAATCTTAATAGAGTCTTGAATGGTTTAAACTAAGTATAGATTCAAAACCAAAAGATATCTTTTATTTATATGTCTGTTTTCACGATGATACAATCAATTCCTTGATCATGAACTACGTTAGGCATGATCCTGATTAGGTATATAGGAAATCACTCAGGTGATGCAAGTATTCTATTTTTTTAAACTTAAAATGTTTTAAATTATTCAGTCTTGAAAATAGGTAGAGAATGTTGGGATATTTTCAACATTGCCTTCGTTGTTTCTTTTCGTTTTTTGAAGAGATATGAAGAGAAAAGGAAAAATAGTCAAACATATTTAAAAAATTGAAATTATATTTATTTAAATATAGGTTCCTCATGATAAAGTTGGACCATTTGGGCATCCAAATGTTTTCTTTGTTGTGAGAAGAGAGGTCATGCATAACCATCACAAGCGTGTGTGCCGCCACTGTCGTTCGACTAACCAGACTGAACTGGACCGAGCAGGATTCCGTTCTGGGTTTTGGATTTAGATCCAATAACATAACTTCATGAAGAGAGAAGTTTCATGTGAAGACTAAAAGTCCTAGATTGGCATGGTGGATATCTGGTCCATCATGGTCCAAACTTAAATATGGTATCATCGTTTCCCTTGGTTTTGTTTTTAGAACAATTGATTAAGGATATAGATAAACCTTTGATGTATAAGTCAATGATCACTAATATCTTATGTATCATTAAATCATCTTCTCGGTATCTGTATTCAACTTTATTTATGTACCTCATATTTAAAATAAATGAATCCTTATTTTAATACAATTTTTTATATATGAGCAAAAGAGCGAAAGATGCGGACAATTGAAAATCGATTTACTGAAGATTAAATAGGAAGTAATGAAATTGCTTTACTTTATTCAGTGGCCTCATGCCCCATGCTAGGCCCAATCATCAATGTGGCAAATAATAATTTAAAACTTTTTTTAACTAGTATTACCACACAACTGTGGGAAAAACCGACCATTAGTTATGCAGTATCAAAGAAAAAGAGCTTGTCAATTTTTTATCTTAATTATGAATTTGATGAAATATTAAATACACTGATTAAAAAACGGAAATATTTAAAAATAGTGTAAACTAAATTACATTTAGGTATAAACATGTAAACTAATATGACAATTAGAAATTTCCACCATTGAATTTGTATAAGTAGCATACATTCAAGTAAATATATATTATACCAAGAAAGATTGATACATTACAAAAAATAAGCGTCTAGATTTTTTAAATCATCATTGAATTTGAAAAGCAGATGGATAAATCAAACAAATATTAACTTAAATCATATCATCATATTTGTGAATATTTAATCAAAGAAATGAAAAATATAAGAATAAAGTTAATAGATATGTCAAATATTATTGAATTGCATTGTCTAATTAAATAACATTAATGTACAATTGTCATTAACAATAGCTAACATCGCTGAAATTAAAAAAAGGTAAAGAAAATTGAACCTTGGACTATGTTTTGTTGATATTAATTTCAACATGAAGTTTGGTTATTCGATTGAGTAATCAATAACTAATTGATACATAATAATCATCTTCTGTTTTTTTTTTCATTTATATACTCAATCTAGACAACCCTAACACTGAAAAAAAACAAAAACCAATAACAACCCATTTAGTTTTCTGTTCGTATATCATCATCCTCATTTTTAATCTTATAGAAATCAACATTTCAACGTATCCTCTATCCTGAATTAGATCAGTATCTAGAAATTTGGTGCATAATCCCAAAGGGTAGTAGTAAATATATAAATTAACCAAAATGTATCATTATATACAAGTTATGGTCAATACCTTATCATGTACATTGATTCGGTTAAAAAGTAGAATTGCATCAGCTTCGCAATATACAGTTCAAATTTACACTGTTGGTGGCTTAAGAGATTGTCATTGAATATAGTCTCACTAAATAGTGGCGGTGATGCAGCCAACGCCCCAAATGGTGAAGGTGGTTAATTCGATCCACTATTCTTTCAGAAGAACTGTGACAGCATAGGTAATTGATTTCAAAATCAACATGGTATAATTTTGTTTATGTCCATGTAATCAACTAAAGCCAAAAGAGCACGCTACTACAACTTTGTCATACTTAGGAATTTGGACTCTTGAAACAAGTTATATCATATACATCTAATATTCGTGTTAGAAAGATTGTGATGAAGTTTTATGTCTGTGAGTTAAATGTGGCGAAAGCGAAAATATAAGTTTGCTTTGGTGGATTCTTATATGTAAACAGGGGAAAATGCCAACATATACATATGCAAAGGCAATGTGCTATCAGGCTTTTTGTTTACTAATTAGGTTGGCATAAACATTGATTCATGAAAAGTATATCACGATTTTCCTTATTATGCAAGAGTTGCTAGTGCCAGGTTACTTTAACCAACATGAAACATCAACTGGTCCAATGTTTGAACGAATTAATCCTTTTTAATTACAATAACTCAAACATAGAAAGTTTATAATTTTTGTTCTTTCTATTAATGGTTGTCGTATTCGTTCATACATGAAGAAAATATCTCCCCATCCAGTCTATTCATGCTTACATAGAGTATGGTTAGTTGTTAATAGATTCAAGACATAATTTATACATATCCTTCAATTGGAACATTACACAAACCAGTATTCTTTTACATTAAAGACAAGAGTAAACAGGAGATATTAATCCTTCAATTTTTTTATGGTCTATAGTAGCTCGCGGCTGCCATAATGGCTAATATGTTAGTTCCAAAATTCAAATGTGCACAAGCACAAATAAACAACAATGCAAGTTCAACATGAAATCGCACAAACTGTTCAAAAATTCATGTTCAGGTCTGCCACAATTGAATCAACAAAGATCATAACTGCTCAAGATACACACAAGCCATGTCAACCTCAACAATACACAAACTACACAATTGAATCAACAAAGCTCAAACATTTTAGTTAAGGTCAGCTTTAAACTAGTGCATAGGGATGTAAAAGTACCTAGTATACTTTTAGATGCAAATTAGATCCGTCAAATAGGTCGGTTCGGATAATAAATGGAACGGGTAGAATTTGACTCAACTCTATCAAAGCATTAAAAAACTCTCAACCCGTCTAGCCAGTTTAATAAAGATGTTGCCCTGACCCGACCCGACCCAATTAGTTAAAGACTCAACCCGACCCAACCCGATCCAATTATCGAAAACTATACCAAAAAAAAGACGGGTAATTAATTTAAAGGACAATTAGCATTAAAAATTTATTTATAAGGGCAAGAGCCTAAAATTTTATTCAAAAGGAAAAAACAAAGGAAAATTTTATTTAAAAGGATAATTATTTTTTTAAAAAAATATATTTTTTGTAGATCTTAGGTATCAGTTTTGTATGTCTGTAGGTATCAGTTTGCTCTCTGCAGCTAATAGGTAGCAGTTTTGTATGTCTGAAGGTAGCAGTTTTCTCTATGCAGCTAATAGGTAGTAGTTTTGTGTGTCTAAAGTGTTGGAGAATGGAGTTTTGACGACAACACTCTTATTTCAAAATTAATTGAGATTATAAAATATATACTAACATTTATATCTAGAGTGTATATATACACATATGCAGGATTTATATATAGAAAATATTACTGAAGACTGTACAGTTTGAAGAGGTTAGAGATTCAGAATTCAGAGAAATTTCAAGACTTATGAGTATTCAAGATTTCAAGAGTTCAAGATAAATATAGTAATAGAGTCTAGATTATGTAAGACTATGAATAGCACTCTAGGTTCAAATTCAAATTTATTTCAAATTCCTTTTTTTTTTAAATTCTGTTTTCAAATTCTATCTTCAGTCGCTTTCTTCTCTATTTTAATTTCTAATTTTAAACTTAAGTTTTATAGATTTATACTTTATAAGTTTTATATATTTATACTTTATAAGTTTTATTGATTTATACTTTATAAGTTTTATATATTTATATAGTTTTAAATTCTATAATTTTATAACTATGTTTATATAGTTTATATTTATGTTTTCATATGATTTTCTACTTTATAAAATTTATTTATAACACTATATTTTAATAAAAGAACTTCTAGAATTTTATTTATATTAAAACACTAGGAAAAATATTCAAATTTCAATTTTATATATATATATATATATATATATATATATTATATATGTCGACATACATATATATACATGTCGACATATAACTATCATTTTTTCAAATTTGAAAGGAAGTGTCTTTTCACTATTTGTGACTGTTCTTAAGCATTGCAACCTTTCACACACTTAAAAAGGGACGGCTTTCGAATTTTTAATCACTTCTTCTTCTCCTTTTCCACTCTCTTTCATTACAACATTATTTCTTATCATTTTTGTGATTTTAACACCTATACTCTGCCAAATTCAATTCTTTTTTCACAAATTTTCTTCTCTCTACACTCTTTGCTCAGTGCCCTGAATCAAGTGCTACTTAAGATTTATAGGGTTGTCTGTAATTATTTGGGTTGAGTAAAGGAATCGGTGGGCCGAGAAATCAAGGACGGGTAATCGGTAGTATCCCTTGTAGCCATGAAATCAAGGAAGGTAAACTTGATAAAGTATGTGGGTGGAATCGGTGGTATCCCTTGTAGCCATGAAATCAAGGAGAGTTGTAATTGGATATTGATATAGTAATAAAACTTTGAGTAATCTAGCGTTGCTGGAACTGGACGTCGGAGCAATTATGAACTAGTATAAAATCCAGTGTGTTCTTTCCTTTTCTGCACTTTACTTCTGTTTATCTTTGCATTTGTGTTTAATTATGTGTTTGTAATTGTTTCTGTGGTGTTTGCTTCATATAGTTTATCACGTAAGTTTTAGATTTTTTTTAAAATTCTCAAAAACTCTATTCACCCCCCCCCCCCCTAGTGTTTGTTCTGCCTTAACGATCCATTCCACAATCCTTAACAATTGGTATCGGAGCAAGGTCCTTTAAAAAGTTCATAATCTAATTTTTGAAAAATAGTGATAATGGAAACCAACACTGGTAGCAATAATAGTCTTTTGTAGAGGGCCGGTCCATTGTCAGACCACCACTATTTAATGGTAGTAATTATCCATATTGGGCATGTAGAATGAAAATATATTTACAGTCAGTAGGATTAGACACATGGAACAATACACAAAATGAATTTGTTGAACCTACAACTGCTTTTGCACAACGGACAAATGAACAAATGACTATTGCACAAAGTAATTCTAAAGCCATGAATATGTTATTTTGTTCATTAGATAGGAATGAGTTTAATAGAATGTCGGTATGTAAAACTGCTTATGAAATTTGGAGAACTTTACAAGTTACTCATGAAGGAACTAGTAAAGTTAAACAAACTAAAATAGCAATGTTAGTTAATCAGTTTGAATTATTCAAAATAAACGAGAATGGGTCTATTTCAGATATGTATTGCAGATTTCAAGAAATAGTGCATTCATTAACGACACTTGGAAAAGCCAATTCTGAAACATATCAAGTCAGAAAAATATTAAGTTCACTAACTCCAGAATGGGATCAGAAAACTCTGGCAATTGAAGAAGCCAATGATATCAATGAAATGAAGATTGAGGAGTTAATCGGAAATCTGATGCCTTATGAAGTTCAATTACAGAAAAGAAAGGAAAACATGGCAATTGAGAAGAAATCTATTGCATTAAAAGAAAAAGCAAATGATTCTGACTCGAGTAGTGAAGATGATGAAGAAACAACACTTATGAAAAATCATTTTAGAAAATTTCTGAGATATAGAAGGAAAAACTATAACCAAGGAAGTTCAAGAAATAGTGATGATCAATGCTATAACTGCAACAAACCAGGCCATATAAAGAAAATATGTCCATATCCAGATAAGTCGACTCAACAAATAGACAACAGCAATTCATCAAGAAAGAGAAAGAAAGCATACATAGCAACATTAGATGATTCAAATTCATCATCAAGTGATGAAGAGCCAGAAGTCGAAAAAGCAAATATGTGCTTTATGGCAATTTAGAATTTAGATAATTCCAAACAAAAGGATCTAAAAACAGGGTACACCTTAATTAATTTTTAATTTTATTTGGTTGAATGGTTTCTTTGTTTGTTTGCTTTTATTTGAATTTTGAAATTTTAAAACTTTAAACTTAAAACTTGATATCCAAATTTGAAATCTGAATTTTGAAATTCAAAATAATAATATAAATAACAAATAAAATAATAAAATAAATTGTTTGTGTATTTGATAGGATTAGAATTATTTCAGGAAATCGTTAAACCTGAAATATAAATCGATAATGTAAATTACATTTCACTAAAATCAAAATTTCCTTGAAATTGAATACATATGTCGACATACATATATGTATATGTCGACATATCTAACCAGTAATTTGAAATTCAAATTTTGAATTTCAAAGGTTTAAACTTTCAAACTTCCTTCCAACTTTTCACTAACTCCCAAGGTCTAAAAAGGTGTCATTTAAGTCTGAAAAGTTGTGCCTATTCATTTCATATCCATCCAGTTTCTATATATACATCTATTCTCTTTGCCTTTCATTCACAATTCAAACCAATATTCTTCATATCTATTCTCTTCAATATTATCAATTCAATGGCTCCCTCTATTTCATCTCAAAAATTGAAAATAACCAAAACCATTAAAGGTTATCATAGTAATGACAAAGAGGCTATCAAAACCTATGGTAACTATTTAGCAAGTGCTAAAGTTAACACGGGTGCTTTCCCCGTCTTTAGCGATTTTCCTTCTTATGATCTTGTCTCTCTCTTCGAATACAACGAAGTCTTGAGTCTCATTGACTCTCGTGATAACGATGAAGTGTGTTATCCCAAACTCGTTAAGATGTTCTATGCAAATCTCAATTGTGGATTTTACAAAGGCAACTAAGATCAAATTTGGATTAGCGTCAAAGGCAAGTAAACTGTTCTCGATGCCGAACTCTTAGGCACTATTCTAAATTGTAGAAGCACGGGATTGGATTTTTCAGAGTTCAAAATCGATGAAACCGATTTAGAAACCTACCACGACATATTTGAAGATGATGCTCCAATGGAGTTTAAAAATCGTTTCTTTCGTCCAAAAAGAAGAATCGTAAAACTTCTCCTCCAATATACCATCACTCCCCATTTCGGAAATTTCAACAATCCAACTCTCAAAGTCCAAAAGGTTCTCTTTACTATTATGGGTGGTTATACTATCAATTGGGCCAACATGATTTTAAATGAAATTAAGCCCATAGAATTGTCCTCAAGAGAAAACGCACTCTATCATGGTGTTCATCTCACTCGAATTTTCATATACTTTGGAGTTGATCTTCCTGGAGAAGATTTTGTGTCTAGAAAAGTGTTTGACTCACTAAACATACATCTCATGCAAATTCGTATCACTTTCAAGCCATATGAGACATTCGAAGCCGAACAAGCTCGAATGCAACAAGAACAAGAGCCAATGGAAGTCGAAGAAGAAGAGGAAACTTCTTTCGAAAGTATTGAGTGTCCAACCAACACTAGACGCATTTTCAAAGAGATGATTGTTCAAAATCAAGTGAAAATCGTCAACAACTAAAAGAAGCTCAACAAGAAATTTTCCAAAATGTCCAAATTCATGGTCAAGATAGGAAGAAATCTTGGAATTTCATCTCCCTCATCATCATCCGCTAAAAACTAGCCTATCTAGTTTTATTTATCTTCATGTATACGTTTATATTTCATTGTATTTGCTTTCGAATCTCGTATTTAGTGTGTCTTAATTAGTTGGATGTATTTGCTTTATATTAAGTAATATTTTATTTTTGTTTAAAATTGTTTTTAAGTTACTGTAAAATTGGTTATAGTTTAAAATAAGTTCAAAAGATTCAAAATTTAAAAAAATTCAAAATTATCAATAGCTTATATCGACATACATTTATGTGTATGTCGATATATAACTGCCAGATTTTCAAAATGTTTCAAATTTTTAAATTAAATAACTACCCATGTCCATCCAAAATCCAATGAATTTCAGATCATATTTAAGCCTATTTCTTCCAGAGAAATTCATTATTCTATATCTCCTTCTTCCTTATTCATTTTCTCTCAAATCCATGGCAAATCCAATTCATAATCTTAGTGAAAATCTAGAAGAAACCTTGAATTCTTTCAAAAATATTCTCTCTATCATTCTACAAAACCAGTGTCATCTCAAACTAAGTCAAATAAAGATGTTTGAGAAGCAAGAGAAATATTTTAATGCAACTCGATGGCTATCTCCTCTCTTTTCAGAGATGAAGATAATAATCTCGCAAAGGCTCCACCAACCAAAGAAGATGAGGATTGGGAAGTCATCAAGAAGGATACAATCTTTGGAGAGGACAGTTAGGTTGAAATCCCAAGAAACGTTTAATTGATTGGTATGGTTGATTTGATTAACTTGAATTAGATTTGATTTGGATTTTATATCTTGAAACCTGCATATATTAAGACATATGGTGTGGTGTGCTTTGATTTGGTTTAATTTGTTTTGAATAATTGATATCAAACATATGTAATACTTGGATTGGTTTGTATTTGATCATCATAATGTTAGGAGTTACTATTATAGGTTTATATAGATTAAGGGGGAGTATTCTACCTTTAATTAGTAGTTAATTAGTTTATTATAGATTCTATTTAGATAGTCATACAATTTAGAGGGAGCAGTTTTAGAATTCCTTTTTGATAATGCGAAATGGGGGAGGGGTTATGAAATATAGATATAGTTTACAGGATTCATATAGACAGGGGAAGTATTTGAAGGATCATCATCAACAGGTATATACAAGTATGATATTTTATAAACTAAGGTTGTCATCATAAAAAGGGGGGAGAATGTTGGAGAATGGAGTTTTGATGACAACAACTTATTTCAATATTAATTGATTATAAAATATATACTAACATTTCTATCTAGAGTGCGTGTGTATATATATACACACACACAAAGAGGATTTATATACAGGAAATATAACTGAAAAGTGTACAGTTTAAAGATGTTAAACATTCAGAATGCAGAGATATTTTAAGACTCATGAGTATTCAAGATTTCAAAAGTTCAAGATAAATATAGTAATAGAGTCTAGATTATGTAAGACTCTGAATAACACTCTAGGTTCAAATTCAAATTTATTTCAAATTCTGTTTTCATATTCTATCTTCAATCTCTTTCTTCTCTATTTTACTTTCTAATTTTAAATTTAAGTTTTATAGATTTATATTTTATAAGTTTTATATATTTATACTTTATAAGTTTTATAGATTATAATTTATAAGTTTTATATATTTATATTTTATGTACTTTATATTTATATAGTTTTAAACTTATGATTTTATAAATATGTTTATATAGTTTATATTTATGTTTTCATATGCTTTTCTACTTTATAATATTTAATTATAACACTATATTTTAATACAAGAATTTCCAGAATTTTATTCACATCAAAACACTTGAAAAAATGTTCAAATTTCAATTTTACACATATATATATATGTCGACATACACACACACACGCGCACACACACACACATACACACACACACACACACACACACACACACACACATATATATATATATATATATATATATATATATATACATGTCGACATATAACTGTCATTTTTTTCAAATTTGAAAGAAAGTGTCTTTTCACTATTTATGACGGTTTCGAAGCATTGCAACCTTTCACACACTATAAAAAGGTGCTGATTTCGAATTAGTAATCACTTCTTCTTCTCCCTTTCCACTCTCTTTCATTACACCATTATTTCTTATCATTTTTATGATTTCTACACCTATACACTACCAAAATTCAATTCTGCTTTCACTAATCTTCTTCTCTCTACACTCTCTACTCGTTACTCTTTGAATCAAGTGCTATTGAAGAGTTATATGGCTGTTTTTAATTGTTTGGGTTGAGTAAAGGAATTGGTGGTATTCCTTATAGCCGTGAAATCAATGACGGGTAATCGGTGGTATCCCTTATAGCCGTGAAATCAAGGATGGTACACTTGATCAAGTGTGTGGATAGAATCGGTGATATCTCTTATAGCCGTGAAATCAAGGAGGGTTGTAATTGGATATTGATATAGTAATAAAACTTTGCGTGATCTAGCGTTGTGTAGAACTAGACATAGAAGCAATTCCGAACCAGTATAAAATCTAGTGTTTTTTTTTTTTACTTTTCTGCATTTTACTTTTGTTTATCTTTGAATTTGTGTTTGATTCTGTATTTGTGATTATTTCTATGGTGTTTGATTCATATAGTTTATCACATAAGTTTTAAATTTTGTTTAAATTCTCAAAAACACTGTTCACCACCCTTTAGTGTTTGTTTTGTCTTAACGATCCATTCCGCAATCCCTAACATGAAGATATCAGTTTTTAGCCTACAGCTTGTAAGTAGCTGTTTTGTATACTTGTAGGTATTAGCTGATGGTTAGGTGCTGAAACATTGTCAGAAGATAGGAGTTGAACTATTTGGTAGTGTGATAAGATTGTAGATAAATTTGAGGTTTCTATGTTTAACCGTTGATGTCTACTGAGATTGCAAAGAGAGGTTGTTTAAGGATGTATAGTGGTGGTTTGTTGTTGGGCTGCTCATGTATACAAGGATGTAGAGATGAAGTTTGGTTAGGGGTGAAGGAGGATGGCTTGAGTGATTTGGGAGATTGGAGTTGCAATGGTTGATAGGTATTGTGATTCGACAATATAAAACTGTTACATGTAAAACTGTTACCATAAATAATATAAAACGGATATCTAAAAACTATAAAAACCAAAAACTGATACCCAACTACATGCAAAACTGATACTTAAAATCTAAAGAGAAAAAATTGAATTTGCTTTTCAAAAAAAGATAAAAAAATATTGTCCTTTGTTTTGTCCTTTTTAATAAATTTGAGCTATGTTTTGTCCTTTTGATTAAATTTTTAGTCTATTTACTTATGGTTAAAAATTTCAAAAAATTTGTCCTTCGCATTATTTTTCTAAAAAAAGAAAATAAAAACTGCTTTAAACAAAAAAAAAAACACCATTGGGTATGCACAAAACACTGCATGAACAAAAAAATATGCATAGAAGACAAAAAGCAGTAATAACAACATAGAATAATTTAAGTTCACTGTTGACTGACATACACAAATCAAATACTACAAAAACAACATGATGTAGATATAATTCCTTCAATTCTCCCAGCAACAGCAATAACACCACCACATAAAAGAGCTCTGCAAAGAAGGAAGTGACCAAATTTACCATCTTGTAAAATTATAACTGTCAAACAAAAGCATAAGGAAGATAAAGGGAATACATGATGATACTCAAGCTAGCTTGAGTTTCATAAAAAGAAGAATTATATGTTGTTTTGTTACAGGTTCAGTAAATAGGAAACTAAGGCATATTAGTTTTTTAAAAACTTTGCTAGATGGTCAATCCTTTCATTTGATTAGTTTATGGCAATCTGAGTTTGTTGGAGATGAATGAGCAAAAGAAAGAGGAATTTGGGAAGACGAACAAATAACAACCTATAGTCCCACATCATCAAAATATAAATAGAACCCTCTCATATATATTACAAGCCTATATGCTTATAAAAAATAAAAGAGAAGAGGGCTTTTAAAGGAATGCGGGGGTTGGGCCTTGAAGCAATAATATATTAAAGTGTCAAAGATTGGACCTTAGGGCTCTTAGGGTCTCTTGATTGAATAAAGCCAACGGTTGCTGCTTGGGCCCACAACCTTTCCAATTCCAATGGCTATTAATGCCCATATAGGCACCTCCTTCTGCCTATAAATATATTGTCCAAAACGAGATAGAATTCACTTTTTAATCTGCTTGCATTACTTCTTCTTGTTCTTCAAAGTAATCCTCTGGTCTAGTTTCTGTAATCTACTTTAGTTCGTCAGAACTTCGTTTGCAGACACTACGCTACGAGGTTGGTCCGTTTTATCCTCGAAAACATATTGTTATTACGTCAATCAGTGCATATGATGACAATATTGTTTCAAAGAAACAAAATATTTTTTTGGACTCGGACATTACTAAAACAGAATATTTTCTGTACTGCTTCAATCTAGTGCACAATCGGTCATGCTTCTATCTTTGCTGTAAACACAGTTTGATGTGACAATTGTGACATAATTGAGTAACATTGATTGTTGCTACTGTCTATTTGTAATACAATTGTGTATTGACAAAAAAAAATCTAACAATCCTGAAACAATATTTGTTGTAGATGACGCAAAACAGCAACAGTGATTCTGCACAGATTCAAATGGTGAACGCTCAGCCAGCGCATGTGCTTCCAACAATGGCTTTGTCCCACGACGAAAGGCCAGAGAAGTTCAACAGAATTAATTTCAAGCGTTAGCAACAGAAAATGTTGATATACTTGACAACGTTGAGCCTTGCCAAGTTTCTGACTGAAGATGCCCCTATGGTAGCCGAACTCGAACCTGATGCTACCAAAACAGAGGCTCTTACTATTTGGAAAAACTCAGATTTCATGTGTAAAAACTATATTTTGAATGGTCTGGATGATAGCCTCAACAATGTCTATTATACTACTGCAACGTCCAAACAACTCTGGTTGGCTCTGGAAAAGAAGTACATAACTGAAGATGCAGGCATTAAGAAGTTCAGTGCTGGAAAAAAATTTGACTTCAAAATGGTTGACTCAAAGATGGTGACCAGTCAAACTCAAGAACTGCAACTTATCATTGGTCAATTAGAAGATAAAAAGATGACTCTTAGTGAGACTTTTCAATTGCCGCAACTATTGAGAAATTGCCTCCTTCTTGGAAAGACTTCAAGAATTACCTTAAACACAAGCATAAGGAAATGACAAAGGAAGAGCTCATAGTTCAGCTGTGCATTAATGAAGATAAAAAAAATTCTAATAAAAAAGATTTCTCAGAATATTACTGCGAAAGCGCATGTACTTGAGTCAGACAACTAACAAGAGAAAACGGGGGAATACTTCTAATAAGTCAAATAAATTTCTGGTTTCGTGCCATAACTGTGGAAAGAATGGGCACAAAGCAGTCGAATGTCGTGCACCTAAAAAGAAGAAGTCAGAAGCAAATACAACTGATGTTTTGTAATGCATTTTAGGTCTTGATTTATGTGCAGTAATATGAGAATGCAACCTTGTTGGTAACTCGAGGAATGATTTGTAGACACTGGAGCTACTCGACACATATGTGCTAATGAGTGGATGTTTACAACCTATAAAACTGCAACTAATGATGAACAACTTTTTATGGGAAATTCATCTACTTCAAAGGCGAAGGAAAAAATGTGTTGAAAATGACTTAAAGAAAGGAACTGACATTAAATGATGTTCTCCATGTTCCAGAAATTCGCAAGAATCCGATTTCAGGATCATTACTGAACAAGCATGGTTTCAAAAAGACCTTTAAAGTTGATAAATTTGTACTATCTAAGAATGGTGTGTATGTTGGAAGAGGATATGTGTGTGATGGTTGGTTTAAAGAAAATGTAACCACTATTGTACCACACACTGGTATGAATAAAATTGAATCTTCTACTTATATTGTTAAATATTCTAACATATGACATTCTAGATTAATGCATGTAAACTTTGATACATTGCGAAAATTGATTAATCTAGAATTTATACCAAAATGTAATATAAATTCCAATTATAAATGTCAAGTTTGTGCAGAAGCAAAATTGACAAGAACCGTATTTCATCATGTTAATCGAGAGACCAAACCTCTAGACTTAATACATATTATATATGTGATTTGAAATGTGTCAAACTAGAGGTGGAAAAGGTACTTTATTACATTCATTGATGATTGCACCATATATTGTCATGTATATCTCTCCTTAGAAGCAAGGACGAAGCAATCGAAATGTTTAAACAGTTTAAGGCTGAAGTTGAGAATCAACTTAACAAGAAAATAAATTCTTTAAGTGATAGAGGAGGTGAATACGAGTCTTTATTTGAGGAATTCTGTGTTGAGCATGAAATTATACACCAAACTACGGCCCTGTATTCACATCAATCCAATGGTATAGCCAAACGAAAAAATAGAACTCTTAAAGAAATGATGAATGCTTTACTAATTAGTTGTGGCTTTCCAGATAACTTTTGGGGGAAAGCTATTCTTTTGGCAAATCATATTTTAAATAAAATACCCTGAAAGAAAACATCTAAATCTCCTCATGAACTTTGAAAAAACAGAACACCATCCTACAAACACCTAAAATTGTAGGGTTGTCTTGCCAAAGTAGAGGTACCAAAACCAAAGAAAGTCAAAATTGGACCAAGAACCATTGATTGTGTATTCATTGGATATGCACAAACAGTGTCGCATATCGATTTTTGGTATACAAATATAAAATTGATGATATTCATGAAAATATCATCATTGAGATGAGAAATGCTAGATTTTTCGAATTTATATTTACCTTGAAACAGGGTACTGAAAATCATACACCTAACATATCAAGGGAATATCAAGTTCCTTATTCTTTTGAGGATACAGAACAAAATAACACTCATCAAATAAGTATTGAGTAGCAAGTGGAGGAAACAAGAAAAAGTAAAAGGTAAAGGACTTTAAAAACCTTTGGACCGAACTTCTATACCTTTATGTTAGAAGATGATCCATTGACATACAAACAAGCTATGTCTTCTAATGATGCCCCCCATTAGAAAGAGGCAATTAACAACGAGATTGAATTCATTATGTCCAATCATACATGGGAATTAGTTGATTTACCTCAAAGATGTAAGACCTTAGGTAATAAATGGATATTTAAAAAGAAATTGAAACCTGATGGTTCAATAGACAAGTACAAAGCTCGTCTGGTTGTCTAAGGATTTAGACAAAAGGAAGATCTAGACTATTTTGATACATATTCACCTGTAACGAGGATAACATCAATTAGAATGCTTATTGCAATTGCATCCATACATGACTTAGAAATACATCAAATGAAAATTAAAACTGCGTTCTTATATGGTGAACTAGAGGAAGGAATTTATATGAAACAACCTGAAGGATTTCTAAACTCAGAAAATGAGAATAAAGTTTGCAAACTAATAAAATCACTTCATGGCCTTAAGCGAGCTCCAAAACAGTCGCAGGAGAAGTTTGATAACACTATGTTATCAAATGGATTCACGACAAATGAATCGGATAAATATGTGTACATAAAACACATACATATTGGATATGTCATTATTTGTCTCAATGTTAATGACATGTTGATCCTAGGCAATAACAAGGCCAAAATAACATCTACAAAGGATAAGTTGTCCTCTAGATTCGATATGAAAGACCTAGGACTGGCTAATGCGATATTAGGTGTAAAAAATTCAGAGGATACCACAGGGATACGCATTATCCCAATCGCATTACATCACCAAAATACTTTAAAAATACAAGCAATATAGTGTAACTATTGCAAAATCACCAGTAGATATGAACCAAAATTGGGTAAAGAACACTGGTGATGGTATCTACAAGTCAGAATACTCTCGTATATTAGGAAGTATCATGTATGTTATGAACTGTACTAGGCCTGATATCATATATGCTGTAAGCAAACTAAGTAGATTTACCAGCAATCCTGGTAAACATCATTAGAAAGCGATAACCAGAGTTCTAGGATATCTAAAGTATACGCAGAGCTATGGTCTACACTATACAAACTATCCTTTAATGGTGGAGGGATCTAGTGACGCAAATTGGATCACTGGATCACATGATACAAAGTCTACAAGTAGACATGTGTTCACATTAAAAAATGGAGCAATTTCATGGAATTCATCCAAACAGACTTGTATCGCTAGATCCACGATGGAATCAAATTTTATTGTACTAGATAAGACTGTAGAAGAAGCAGAGTGGTTTCGAAGCTTTTTGGAAGACATTCCTAATTGGAACAAACCTATGACTCTAATATGTATACATTGTGATAGTCAATCAGCTATTGGAAGAGCAAATAGTACACGATACAATGGTAAATCTAGGCATATCGTCATAGACATAAAACGATAAGACAACTTCTCTCTGACGGGATTATCACAATAGATTACATTTGATCTGAAGATAACTTAGCGAATCCACTTACAAAAAGTTTGACAAGAGAGAAAGTTTAAACCTTATCGATGGTAATGGGGCTAAGGCTTATACACTAAAGTTTTTTCTAAATTGGAAACCCCACCTAGCTGACTGGAGATCCCAAGATCTAGGTTCAAAGGGAAAACGAAGTTTAAGAGAAACTTGATGGCACTGTTATATAAAACCATTTCTATGATAAATCAATGCATTATATGTTGAATAAGAATAAGTATTAATACTTTTAATGATGTTTGTATTTGAGGAATTACAAAATACCATTTAAGAATCAACTACGCAAGTGCGAAGGCGCCGCTTCAAAGAGAATTATAAAGACAAATTCTCTAAGCACTTATGAGACCAAGCAGGTGTTCAAGGAAAAACAGAACATATACAGAGAACAAAGGGTTACAAGAAACATTTATCGTTTGTTATCTACTTTGGAATTACACAAAAGGCTTACAATTTAAGGACAGTCTATGTCTACTGATTCACGTGTGATTCAAATAGGTAATTACTTGAAAAGTACAAGGCCCATGTGCTACTCTAACTGGTTCGATAAATGGTTCAAGAAACTCAGAATGACTGCTTATTCATGTGGGGGATTGTTGAAAATGAATTAGCAAGATAAAAAGAAATTTGGAAAGAAGAAGAGATAGCAACCTATAGTCTCACACCGTCAAAATATGAATAGAACTATCTCTTATATATTACAAGCCTATAGGCTTATATAAAATAAAAAAGAAGAGGGCTTGTAGAGGAGTGTGGGGTTAGGCCTTGACACATTAATATAGCTAAGTGTCAAAGATTGGGCCTGGGGTCTTGGGGCTCTTGGGATCTCTTGATTGAATAGAGCCAACGGTTTCCGCTTAGGCCAGTGCGCTGAAACGAGAATTTTTTTCTCAAAATTTGAAAGGCATGTCCGTTCAGCTGAATGGAAACAACCATTTGAATTCTAAGCGCATGCACATTAATGACCGCATAGTTAAAGGGTCCCAATCTTTCCAATTCCAATGGTTATTAATACCCAGATAGGCACCTCCCCGAGCCTATAAATACATTGCTCAAAACGAGACGGAATTCACTTTTTAATCCGCTCACATTACTTCTTTAAAGTAATCCTCTGATATAGTTTTGTAATCTACTTCAGTTCGTCAAAGCTCCGTTTGCAAGCACTACGCTATGGGGCTGGTCCGTTTTATCCTCGTAAACAAATTGTTATTACATAAATCAGTGCATATGATGACAATATTGTTTCAAAGAAACATGATATTTCCTGGACTAGGACATTACTAAAACATAATATTTTCTGTACCGCTTCAATCTAGTGCACAATCGGTCACGCTTTCTGTCTTTGCTGTAAACACAGTTTGACATGACAATTGTGGCATAATTGAGTAACAATGATTATTGTTACTATCTACATGTAATACAATTGTCTATTGACAAAAAAATTCTAATAGAGTTTACAAAGTACTAACCAAAATATTACTTTATAGCAATCTGACTTTTCAGGTCAATAATTATCAAATTGATCCTAAATAAACCATATGAAACAAAATAAAAAAACATGTATGAGAACCTTGTAAAACCCTATAAAAAAAATCCATATGAATTCTAGTATTAAGCAATATAACTAGAAAAAAACACAAAATAGTGTACATGGGAAAAAGTATATAACATCAATAGCATATCATGACTATAGGTTGTAAAGATAACATGTCATTTTTTGCAAGAATTGAGGATAAACTAAATTTATGTTCATAAATAGTGCTTTCATAGAGTTAAATTGCAGTACCTTGACAGAAGTACTCTTTCCTTAAAATATAGTGATGATGATACACATCTTTGCAATTTAATCCTTCCCACGGTAATTTGATAGTTGCCAACAAAGAACTTGATTGGAACAATTGAAAAAAAAAAAATCAGCATTTAAATAAGAATTAGTTAGAGAAAAAAGTGCAAGTTAATCACAAATAAACATGATAGTTGTTGTCACGGAAATTACATGGAACTGACCCATACGAAGATAACCAAGCACTACAAATAATTACTAGTATAACAATTACAACTACAACTACAGCTACAACATTAAGGCATAATTTAGCTGCATTATGGTATCGTGAGGATATCGTCTCTGTTATGCTTTTGTGTTCACGTATGCCAATGCATCATGACAATTCATAAATTGTAAAAAAAAAAAAACATATATATCAATATATGTACATAATAAATAAATTAGAAGATGATGTTATAAGCATAACAGAGTAGATGTAAGAAAACTTTTGAATGGACGCTGAAAACATTTATAACTGAACCACTATATTGGTATTTGCAAAATATTAATTGGAATTGGGAGTCACCTTGGAAGCAAATGTTTCTTAATCGCGATAAGAGAGCATTAACTGAATTGTGAATTGCATTCAAAGAGAGCACTAACTGCATGTATTTTTTGTTCTATTAATGATGATAACTTCTTTATCAAAAATGCATTCCTCCACTACATCTCATCAGCATAACCCAGAACTAATGAATCAAATGTTTCATCCCCTTCCATGTCAACAGAGGTATAAATCTATATGCAAATATAGTAATGAGAACATCACATAATGTAAGTTCACTACACCACAGAGTAATGATTATGTAATTCTTATTCTATTGCTTTATCTCATAGATTCTTAATCTGATCAAAATTATCTATGAAGTTTTCCATAACAACCAAAGTGCAGGCTATTTAGGACTACAATCAACGAAAAATTCACAATTAATAAGGAATCTGTACCTTCTTAAAATAATAATATGGTGACTGACAAGTTTGCACTGGAAACGTATTATCCTGAAACCCAGAAGCATGGTCCATTAAAGCAAGTTCTTACATTGTCTTTATCAGGTCGGATATATGAAAAGTTAATTGCGAGCAAGTTATTTTAAATGGAATAAAACTGTTTTAATGTTAATTAACTATAGAAGAATAACATGAAAATATGACACAAATGATCATACCTATTCCATGAAAGATGCTGGGTAACACTTACAAATCAATCTTAAAGAGATTCTGCGATAATTGTATCATCCAAAATGCTGCAAATGGAGAGAATAAGCAGCTTATGTCAGGCAAAATGAATCAACATATGAAATGGAGAGGATAAGCGGTTAATGTGAGGGAAAATAATCCATTATATCCACCAACATCAGCCCAACTCCTTTCCTGCTGCACCCCTATTGGTGTAATAACTAGCCCAAAATACACAAAGTTAGGTGAAGTTGATTTGACATTAGTCAACACACACAAAAGAGCGAATTAATAGCAGTGCAAATGCAAGGCAACATACGGTGCAAATGAAACCGAGCAAAAACTCCAACAAAAAACTCAAGTGCTCAAATCAGTAATAGGGAAGATAAATTCTGTTGAGGACAATGAGACACAAGCTTATCAGGTATAGTATCAGTTTGTATTCACGTGAAAATGACAAGTAAAAATGTGTCAAGCGTAGTAACTGTTCCTATTTTTATCACGCAAAAAAGGAGGCCAAAAAGAGAGTACAAGATCTGTTCGAATCTGGATAACAATCAAATAACAAAATGTGTTTACGTGGTCAATATTTTCTAACCGAAGCCAGGTCAATTCACGCAAAATTTTCAATCGACTGTTAGCATAATAGCAATAAAATACCAGCGGAGCATATATACTTAATAGCAATCAGATAATACTAAACTGTCAAATCAACATCTCCTTTATCCTACACCAAAGAAAAAAAAAATTATATGATGAGATCATAAGAATCCAATTAAAGTTTACAGCAAAGATAGAAACAGTTGAGTCAAATAGGAACAACAAAGATAGAAACAGTTGAGTCAGATAGGAACAACAAAAATAGAAACATGTCAAAATTATGCAGTTGACAACGGATTCACAAGAAAAGTTAAAATATGTAATATTAGCAAAATGCAAAATATCATAATTGAATTGAAATAAAAATTTATACCTGATAATTTTCCAATAAACTTGAAAATGTGTTAACTAATAAACTTGATGCCAATTTGATTTTCTAGATCGAAATCACCTAGATTGCAGGTATTTTTTGGTGAGATTTGAAAGGGCTTCAAAACTCCGAGTGGATTCGAATCTTAAAGCCAGTTTGGAGTTCAAAATTGAATCTTGGATTGGGTATGAGGGCCGCGGAGGACAAAAAAAGGAGATAATTTTGAAGGAAGAAGGAACGATGCATTCAGAATTTTCAAATAAGACGAGGAGATCACGGAGAAGAAATCGAGAAGAAGATAAAATTATACGGAGAGATGTTTCGGTCAGTTTCATTAGCAATAGAAAGATGATCACTTTAAAAGAATTGAAGCATGTACACGTATCATCAAATAAAGAAGCTAAAATTCAATTGTAATATGATAAGGTGTAGTGAGATAATGTATCGGTGTTCACCTTAACATTTACACCGAGATTCAAAGCTCTACGGATAGTTTCGGCACTATCATGCCTTCGTCGATCAAAAAGTGGAGACAACCCAACAAATTGCCATGGTCCCCGAGGACTATCCTTGCTCTATCCAGGAATCTTTTGTCTAGCCACAACCAATGATCACCGACCATGCTTAACAAACTTCTCCATTATTGAATGAACCTTGTTTTTAACATCTTCCTTGCACTTGCAAAAGTCTACAATTTACATGGATGTAAGTGTTATTTATCAATAAATGCCTAAATTGGGTGACAATTACTCAATGGACACGGCATGCATCGGCTACCCAACTTTAAAAGCAATAATGAACGAGGTCACTTTTTTTTACAAGTGGTTTTCATATAATAGTATTAATCTAACAATTACGAATTAATTGTTTTCGTAATTATTTAGAGCAGTACTTAAACCCTGACTCAGTCCAAAAAGATAAACAGAATCTCCTCTACATAATGCAAGCTCTGTCAAGATTAAAAAAAGAAGACAACAATGATTACGGACACTTTACACAGTATATTAATGTAGCATTTTATACCTTCGTAATTAAATAATCCAAATGACAAACATAACAAATACATACCAGAAAGTAACTCAGCTACACGGACAAGGGAAGCACCATCTTCAAGCGTAAAAGGATCATAAGCAACAAAAACGTAGTTGTGAACTAGATGCAGAAAAACAACCTACAAATAACGTGAAAGTTTGCACAAAAAGTTCAGAACCAAAAGGAAAATAAATAAATGAAGTAGCAATAAATAGAACATGCTGATCAAGTACACATACCTCTCCGGGAATTTCTGTTGGAAATGCAGCGAAGGAAATTATCATGTCTGAAACGGAAGCAACAACAGTATTTCTATCCACAGTGGCCAAACCCATAATTTCTGAATGATATATGACAACTCATGTTCCAAGAAAGTGCTGAGAGTGCATATCATCATGCATACATGACGGTGGAACATGAACCTAATAGAATTAAGAAAATATAAATGCATAAACATATTTAACTTGAGCACAATTAACAATTAAAACTACTTTAATTGTTAAAATTTCAGATTTGAATTTTCTATCTTTTTTTTCGATCAGTATTTCTTATTTCAACCTTTTAGATTTAAATCACTTACTGCCTTTTTTCTCTTTATCTGGTCCATCCAAATACTAGTCCATCCAAATAATGGATTCAGCAATGATGTCAAATATACTTACAATAATCTGGGTTGTTGTAATGACATGTATAGTTAACATTGGCTTTGTCCATCCAATACGGTACTGTATCTAATCATTGGTGAATTTTTTAGAAACATGCAACCCCCTTTTCCTTAATGGACCATATTTGATGTACTAACAAAGATAACCGTGACATTTATAAACATCTATAGCACATTCTAGCAAATTTATTAGATTAATTAGAGTAAGGCAGCTATCAGAGTTGTGGTGACCGTAACATGATCTTAAGCAAAAGTATACACTTACATTGACATAATAAAAATAGCACGTTATATTGACACAACACAACAACAACACAACAGGAAAATACCGTGAAGGATAAAATGAACAAAGAATTGTTCCATAAGGACAAGGGGGCAAAATTTTATCCATAAGGACAAGTGTTAGTATAAAGGGATGAATTATAGTGGGCCCCTGAATTCCTCCCTTTACACTAAATTTTGTCCTTGAGGATAAAATTTTGCCCCCTTATCCTTATGGAATAATTTTTTGTTCCTTTTGTCCTTGAGGGTAAAAACCCCTATTGACAACCTCAAACATTACAAGTGTTGGTTCAATTATTTACTCAGCAAAAGAAGAATTAGATGACATTAGCACTCGATCATCTAAAACTCCATCAATTTCCAAACTAAAAGAGTGCTTGAAAAATTGTTCTTTAGGAACACAATCAGCTCCTTCAGATACAATGCTACCATCAATTGATGAATCATCCTCTACTCGTCTCCATTTGTTTTTCACATCGGAACCGTGCTTGGCCACTACCTCAATTATCACACCATCAGCTTTTATTTTAGTGCATTGTTTGGCTTCCCAACTTGACTTTTGGTTACAGCATTGAAACTGTTATGTATTGAATCACAGTGAAGATCTGATGAAACTTGAGGAAAATTTTGAAGTATCGCAAGACTGAGCATTCAGAACCCGGTGCTATCATTGCAAAGCTACTAAAGCACAAATTACTAAAAACACAGATAGATGTTGCAAAAATAAATCAATAAAATAAGTGAAGGAAAATCAAAATTTGTAAATTATCATTTAAGTGAACAAACAAAAAATTAAACGACATAAAGCTAAAAATTGCTGCATAACGAGGTACATGATGGATAAACTTAAACTGCTCCAATCTGCCGGGAGAACATTTATCCAAATCACCGTTTAGGGGAAATAATTTCATTAAGTGAACAAAAAAAGTCAAACAACATAAAGCTAAAAACTGCTACATACCTAGGTACATGATGGATAAACTCAAACTGCTCCAATCAGCTGGGATAATATTTTTGTCCAAATCACCGTTTAGGGGAATTAGTTTCAGATAAAGAGAAAGAAGGCAGTAAGCGATTAAATACAAAAAGTCGAGTCCAGAGATTCGGATTGAAAAAAAAAGATAAGAAATCCAGAAATTCAGATCGAAAAAAAAAAAAAGATAGGAAATTCAAATTTGAAATTTCGAGAATGATTTAGAGAGAAAAATGGGAATAACACAAAGCGATAGTTACACGTGAAAATATAGGATATTTTTATGCTGATAATAATTGGCTTAATACAAATTGGTTTACCCCCTCTTGCAATCATTAAATTTACTAGTGTGTAACTTGTGCGTTGCACACGATATTGTTATAAAATATAATATTTAGAATTTTATTGTTAAAATTGGAACTTTATTATATAACATATGATAATTCTGAAAAAATAAAAATAAAACTATAAATTATTATTGTTGTTGTTGTATATATAAGGTATGTATTATGTAACTTTTACTTGTTTGGAGTAAAAAATAATTTTATTATTCTTACTACTGTGGATAAGTGTTTATGCTAAAACTAACATATTCTAATTAGTTTAGATATATTAAAAAATATTATTTTTTTCTATTAAAAATATGTTAATTTTGAAATTATGTAATTAGTTAAAATATATTATCTCAAGTGTAAACAATCTGAATAAATTGAGAAGGATTTTATAACAAAATCATATATGTCTTATTGTAGAGTTATTTGAAGTCAATTTTTTTTTATATATAACGCAGTGTGCAATAAATTTATTGTTTATGTACATAAACGATGGTAGTTAATTTACCAATTAACTTTATTATTATTTTTTATTTACATAAATGTATGCATGTGATCTATACATCTACGTAGTTAAACAAAAAAAATTTATTGTGATTTTTGTTAATATGTAAGCCTACACATATATTACTGATATATAGACTATTTAAGTTCGAGATTTCATAAGCAATTAAAATACATTGGATCTAAACATAAAAATTTAGTAAAAAGACGATGAAGTTGCACATAACTATAGAAATACGAAAATATGGATATTTAAAGTTAAAAACATAATTCTGCAATGTAGATAAATTTATTGAGATAAATGAATGATAATTTATCTTTATCAATGTTACGTACTCATGTATACCATATACGATATCCAAATTATATATCTTTATATTAAAATGAAAAATTCACTTGATTTTATTTCAAGAAAGCGACTGTTTGGACACAAAATTATAGTTGGTAACACAAGAGATCTGAGCCGTTGGATCTTTTTATCATTATATGGAGAGGTATAATTCAGGGGGGTAATCTAATAATGGAGATTAACCGTGTCACCAATTATACCAAAATTTTGTGTCTCTATAAACGTTCCCTTATTTTGATATATATATGAATATGATGTACATATTGAAACCATTGCATTTAAGGATTTATTAGATAAATTAGTAATTGATTATTAATTAAATTTTTCGAATAATTTAAAATCAACATCTATGTGATTAACTGAAAATATATGATATAAATATACAAAATTATGCGATATTGAGGCGGTTTCCTGAAGCAACTATAAAAATTTCAGAAGGTATGTAGTTTAGTTAAAATAAGAATTTTACAGTAGAATGCATTAACGTATCGATACAGATGAATCATAAATTAAACTTGTGATTATTGTTTGCGTATACAATTATGTTATGTGATTGACGTAGTTGTATATCCAAATGAATTTTGTACCCTTTATTTAATATGAATATATTGTGCAAATGTTGAAAATCTCATTTTGTTTAATGATTTATTTAACACGTCAACAACTAACAGTTTACTAAATTTAATTAAAGTTTTACGATGTTTGATTAACTATATTGTATGAAGTTAAATATAAAATATTAGAAGAGATTTGAGATAGCTCGATAAAAGGTTAAAATTAAGGTTTTTGTTGTAAAAAAAACAATTTTTTGTAATGCATGATAGAATTGTTGATACTTTTTCTAATATTTTTTGCTATTATTTTCTGTTTTATTTCAAAAATTAAATTTGTACTTAGTCTCATGTTTCTATAAACATTATTTTCTTTCGCACAAATGCACTTTTATAGGCAAAAACTACTTTAGATATTCATAGATTGGGTGAAACTAAAAGTGACAATGTTTTTAAAGCATGTTTTTTGAGAAAAAATGTATGGGTATTTCAAAACTAAAAGAGTATTTTATTGAATTTTTCATATTGTCATCCGAACTAATGAATATTGCTTAATTACATTATCTTATTATTTTAAACTTAAGATTGCGTAATTAATTTAAACATAAGAACTAAAATGTAAAACATATGAGAAATTAGGGTGAGTTTTGTAATTAACTATGATAATTTTAACATTGGTACTTTTTAGTTAAATGTAGAATTTTATAATGTCATGCATGATAAATATATTTTACCATTTTAAATATAAGCCAGCAAACACAATTACAACGTTTACAACATACCATAACCAATGGAGTAACACAATCACCATTGTACAAACGTTGAAATGACATCTGGAATCAAACGATGATACTCTCGTCAAATACAATAAACCGAAAATATCTTCAGTGCATGAAAGACGGAGTATATCAAAGCATTCATCAAATACAGATATTGATATCTTATGCATAGAGGTAACGAAAAGCTCCACTTCATACCTGCCTGATTTCAACTTGAAAACCGCTGGGACAGCCTATACAGAAGGTTTAGGTACATCAATAAATATTTTGGTAAAATTATAAAAGGCATTTGAAAAGGCTTCATCTAAGGCATAAAATTTTTATTTAATAAATAATTTACAAAAAGGAAAGTCAACAAATTTTTAGAACAAGCATCCTCAAAGGCATAATATTACAAATGTATTATATTAGGCATTGAATGACATAATTATCTATATGTGTTATAAAATCTCATAAATTCTATTATCCCACGAAACAGAGATTTATATGTATGTATGTATGTGTGTGTATGTATATATACATACATACATATATATATATATAAAGCATGGCTTTCTAAATCCAACTGTAGTTGCTGTTAAATTTGCATTTTTTATGTCGTCTTCAATACCAAAAATCAACTTCTCAAATATTGTTACCAGGATATGATTGTGCCCTCCACCATTATGACTGCCACATATAAATCATAAATGTAAAAGCTAATTAAAAGGACTATCAGTTAGGAATATATTATGTGCACATGCCTTAAAGGTAATAAAGTTTAAGAAATCTTGACGTATCGACAAACATGGTATTTACGGATATAATCTAATTGTATAAACATTACTTACATCTCAGAGATGGTAACTAATAATTTACTTCTATTTGTTATATTGGACCTTCATAAATTGATTCTACTAAAACTTAGATGTATAAATATGAGTTAAAAATAAAGAAAATAAAGATATATTTAAACAAATTTAGAAGAAAACTTAAACATGTGTTTCCATTCAGCTATATTCAGAAGGTTTTAAAAAAATCTTTCTCGTCAATAAAGAATATATAAAAGCTGCAATTAATAACACAGGCTAAAAGCTGTGACAGATTACCAATTGTTGGCATAATTAATGACCCATGTATTCCTGAAACTGTAATATAAGATTCTGCAGACCAGCAATTTCACTGGCAATTGCTGAGTGATATAAACTCGCATTAAATTAGTATAACAAACTGAATTAAAAAAAAAAACGCACCTTCTTCATTATATTCGATGGTCTATGCTGAGGGAAGCAATCTTTCTCATTTGTGAATTCATGATAATTCAAGTTCTTGATGTTCAAGATTCAGTTTAGCTATATTGTAGAAAATTTATCACATGGTTGCATGATCACATACTTGAACATAAAAGTAATATTTTAAAATTTAATTATTTAAACTGTCAATAAATATATATTTTTTAACTCCATTCTTACTTATGGATGGAATCTGGCACTATATGTTTAAATACAATAAACATAAATATTAAGCTGTTACCTTTTCTTGAAAATGAAGCTGTTACTTTTATATCCAAATAAGTAGTTAAATATGTAAAAGAGCTATATATTAAATCTTTTACTCTTTGAAGTCTGTAAGTTTAGACAATATGGGAGTAAGCCATACATATGCTTCGTCAATATAACATCCAATGACGGATTTTTGAAAAGCAAAGCCGTAAATTCACATGTAGCAAGGTCCATATTCAGTTATGTGCTTCTCCACCTACAACGTATTTTTGAAGCAAGCCTCGTGATAGACAGCTTTTTTAAAATACGGGTTTTATATTCCCAATTACAATGGACAGTAACTGCATAAAGCTTGTTGTTCCTGTAACCACATTGTGCCTATGTCTCAAATGAATTGTTGTATGCTTCCTTTAGCCAATGCTTTCGAAACACGAAGACCAGCATCTGAAACTGGTCCACCCCATTTCTGTGTATCAATCAGCCTACAGTCAAATTACTTTCTTAGTTCTGGGTTTGCACAGAATGATTCAAATGTTCTCAAATTACTTGTAACTCGATGTCAATGTTAATTCACCAGAATTATAAATTCAATCCATACCCATATATTTTGTACCTTTGGAATCTTTATACCATGCCTGTTAATGTATGTATGTTAAGAGTGTGTGTGTGTGTGCTGTATATACACACACACATTCTTATATATATATATATATATATACACACACACACACACACATTGTTAAGCCTCCAAGAAAAGTAATCCAAGTTTTGACTTATTAATGTGCACGCTATACAAATAAAATAGGATAAAAATAAAATATGTTCAAGCATTTTGCATGCTATTCAACAAAAGCAGATACCATGAGTTTTCTGTCTGATACATATGAAATAGAAACATAGTAAAATGATCTGCTAGCGAAGCTGTCAGCAAGTATGTTTGCATCCATAAATTTTGTACTTGGTTGAAAACAGACTTTAAACAAAGAAAATAAGTTTTTACTTAGCTTACTATAGACTTTAAACTAGGAATATTTAGAGGAGATACATGAATAGCAATGGATATAACAAACAGTAAATTATGGTCTCAGGACTATCATTGCTTAAATAACATTTCCAGGCTTTCAGCTTAATATCAAAAAGTCTCAACATACCTCAAGCTTAATAATTTAAACCGTTCCTAAGGACCATTAAGCATGAAGAAAATTTTGTCGTGTTCCCTTTCTTGCTGCCTAATACAACATAGTATACCTCCAGCTAAATAAAGAAGCTACCTGAAGTAAGGTTGACGGAAAGTAGCAGTGGATATGAGATTGAGAGTGCTAGCTGAATAGTAGGAAAGCTTTGAAGATGAAAGAGTGATGAATGCGAATGATTATACTGAGTGGTGAATCCAGGGGATTTTTCTAGAATGTCATATACCTATGATAAGGTTGGAATATTTCTACACCAGGATGAGGCAGTACTTGGAAAAAAATCTAGGCTGGAAAGTCGGAATTTTTTTTTCAACTTATACGTAGGTTTAAAAATAGAACTCCATGGGTTTTTGGATAATTAAATACGCAGGAATAGGTCAAGCCGACTTTAAACCGGGTTTGATAGCATGTTGCAGCGTTTAAATACCCAAAGTTTTAGGCAAATATGCAGGGATAAGTCAAGCATCAATTTGAAAAATATTTGTATTATTTTGATTTAATAAAAGTCTCTTTAGAAAATTAAGGTGAATTGAGAGAATTAAGGGGAATTGAGAGAATTGAGAGAATTAAGGAGAGAGCTTGAAATTCTTCTGCTTTACTATTATTTAATAGATATGTAAACCAAACCCGTATTGAAATCATTCCAACCAACCAGCCTCACACAACCCATATAAACCCAACCATCTCAAACTAGTTTGTGTAGGATATGGATTACAATTTATACATCATACTACATATAGGTCAGATTTACTTCACTAAGGACAAACCTATTTTAACCTAATCAACCCCATATAGATATTTCAAATTCATAACAAGTAACATTATAGTGGTCAAAACAAAATGCAATGATCTGCTTTTTCGACCTTTCAAAATTGACACTAATACATTAACGACATTTAAATAGCAAACAATCAAGTGTCGAATACACATATTGTAGGTAAAAGAAAGAAGATACATAATAAAATCTCATAGCGGGATGAATAAATTATAGTATAACAATGATCGTCACATAAGAAAAAAAACTATAATTTTCATACAATATGAATTATAGTACTAATTTACAAATCAGTTTGCATAGTTATAACAATTAGTCCTTACAAATGCTCACAAGTATAATAAACAGACGCAAAAAAAAAGTAGGTATACAAAAATATGCCTTAGACCCTCACCTATTCTCTTGAAGCTCCAAAGCAATTTAAATATAATTGAAAATATAATGGGACCGACTAAAGCATTATAATTAAATAACACCCGGATAATTCTAGGAAACCCGCGTGAGAAAACTCAAATCATAGGAAATTTCAATTCTTTAACTTACAATTCATTTTAAAATCGAAGGTATATCGTAAAATCTCTCTGCACATAAACATGGAAGAGTTTTTACCATACGAAAAGTTAAACACTTCATACAAAAATCCATCAATACTATAATAACATCTAGATCTAAAAGCAAATATATTTTTAATAGCCTATATTGTTACATTAATTAAATTTTAACATAATAGGTATATAACAAAAACCTTAAATAGAAGCAATGGAGACTGGATATACAATGATCAGGTACGAGATTAAATTGGAGTAATACACCTCTAGAAAAATGCTCCCGGGAGACTCGCATCCAAATTCTTTAAAATAAGATTTTTCTGAACTATTATGCCATTGCTTCACATTGAATCAAAAAGATTATGATTTTATTGACAATATATATATATATATATCTGTGTGTGTGTGTGTGTATGTGTATATATATAGGACAAATAAGTTCGAAAAAATATTACTATTTTCAGTTGGAAATTCTAAAAATGCACTTTTATGAATTTGAGATTTCTAATCTCTTAAAAATATGAGATAAATATCATAAATCATTTAAAGTATTTTAAAAGTGATTTGAGTTGTATAAATGAATTTCCCAATAATAAAAAAGACGCTTTGGCCAATCAAGCTAAATTAATCCTTTTCGCAACACCTTTTCAGTAACATTTGAAATATAAGTTTAAAACTTAACAACTCTTCCCCAAACCTATTATAAAGGTTTAAAAATGATCGATTAAGTGTTTTAAATATTATACAAAAGGCATACATGGAACAACGCGAATTTCGACAGATAGATTTTTTTTTTTCAAAAATCCAAATCTATCAAAACCCGAGCTTGTTTTTCTGTTATTCTACAGAAAGTCAAAGATGAATATATCAAAGCTCATAATTGAAATCTCACAGTGGAAGGGAATAAAATATAATAGTAAGCAAGTGCTCACCAATATAATGACACTATCTGACAAGTGTCTCTTAGCTATAGAATTTCAACCACCTGTCTAACATACGAGTTTGTTATGAGGAAAGGGTCAAAACAAAAGTTATGGTTAATGGACAAATTATATTTTCTACAAATAACAATACATATACCGTTCTATCACTGGTTTATATTTATTAAGTTGCTCTGGTTTATTTCACAATACACTTTTGATATCTATGCATAAATCGTACATGTGTACTCCCCAGTAGATTAACTTAATAAATAATATATATGTGGTTATATACCCAATATCGAGGTACTTCGCTTAGTTTCCTCCTTGAGTGGTCTTTATCGTCACACCACAAAAAATGCGCTGGACCTCCATCTCCATGCTACGAGGGCGCATTAGACTATGTTACAAGAGCATCCCAAGTCTCAAATGTTACACCATTAAAGCGTACAAGGCTACGTTGTGAAAGCGAATAAGCCATTATTGTTGCACCATAAGGGCGCCCTAATCCCTGAGTTTCCAACGAAAGTCAACTGGGGGACTTTACACATACCTATAAAGGACAGCCTCATTAGGCCTGCTGTGCAGATACCCAAATTTAGGTTTGTCTCTTCGGTGGTTCTCCATGGCCTCACACCATCCTAACCTAATCTAATGAAAGACTATTCAAAAGAGCTAAATTACCGCACAACCATTCAATCTAAACAAACATGTTGTCTCTCGTCCAATGACCTAATAGTGGAGCCTATTGGCTTAGCTTCAGTCTTTCCGGCACACGCTCCGACCGACGATGACAGGTATCCGACAACCCACTATCCTTGTTTGGTCCTGGCCACGAAGCCTCCCTTTTGGAGGTAGCTTTTGAATCATCCTACAATCATCCAAATCAGTTTTTAGATTGTCCATCACCCAAGATGCAGCTAATGTATAATCACCAAACGGAACCATACAGACCATGCTTCTGTGGCTACAGCTTCATTACGCTTTCCACAGAGGGTCATTATGGAGTATTCTCACGTCCCGTAGAAGTTCTGTGCTTCCTTCTAGTCCCATTGAATTAGCTGGACATGCTTCCCTCGTGTCTCTAGACACCTATGATGATCTCCCTCGTTTGTTCTCTTCATCTCAAATACGTATGGATTGGTCAACGCGCACCTCATCGTTATGTTATTAGACCATATGTCTAATCTTTAACTACTTGCTTGTTTTACTTAACGCATTGCGAATGCACTTAAACATTACATTTTTTATTCTATATTCAAGTTATTTGTTTATTAGCCTTAGTTAGCCGCTTATTTTCCCTAATCGATTCTCACAGCCAGAACGGACCAACATTTATTGTGATATTGATTAAACTTAATTTCCTTCAATTATAAGTTTACTAATAACAAGCCTACTCTACTATTTTCCATCTAATTAGAACCTTGTGTTGTGATATTACCACAATAATAATTTTAAGTTTACTTATTAAACTTATTCCTGGTTGTCTAAATTTAGTTATAATAAGCCTCTTACTTCATGTTTCATCTTTTAGCTATAACCCGTGTGTTATTACACTCCTTGTCTGTATGACAAGTCTACCTATTATATTACATTCCTGTCTGGTATAATTTATTATAATATGTTACATTCTCCATTCATTACACATTTCACATGTTTCTTATTAATTAACATAACACTTATAGTTATGACATTAATCTACTTACCGTCTTTGTAAGTTTACACAATAAATCTTTTATACCTCCTTTTCTATTCATAACCTCTTTCAGTTTTGTTACCCTTCTTTCTCATCCTTACAATTTAATCTTTTTCAGAAGTTATGCATATTCCTAATTGATTGATTACCAAATAATAATAAAATCCATTTACATAGTTTCAGGTAATTACTATTATAGAAACCCATGATTGCAAAACATTCTTATTCTTATTTTGAGGTTGTCAAATTAGTTCGCAATACGTTAAATTCCTTATTTCACACCAATCCTCATTTATTCATATTTTCAGTTTCACGTTTCAAAATACATACTTATATCGGGGGGTTAAGTATGTAAATGTTTAGGATAAGAGATTTGAAGTTTAATTAATAAGAAACTAACTAAAAATAAGCTAAGTGATTATTATGGGAAATAAACCTTGATTTTTTTTGTATGTGTTATTTGATAGTCAAATAACTGACTATCAAATCTGGACCAAAATCTTACTTTGGAAATAACTTGGAGAAACGCTTGAGTTACACGGCACAGTCATTCCTGCTATTGATTCACTATGCATGCGTACGTCTTTTCGTTTTGTAAGGAAAAGGGAAAATAAAACCTGTCCACTAACAGTTGGGAGGTGAACTCCATAATTATCGTTGTATGTTTATTTCCTAAAGAACCAAGATTGAGTTTACTAGAAACTATCGGTAGTCATTTCGAAGACACCGAGATCGGATCAAGTATCCAAAACCCACTTCGATCTGACTGAACGACGAATGTGGAAGACATGATGATAATGAAATCAAGGATGGCTTAAAGAGTAAAGTTGAAGGCAGAGACTTTCAAGATGGAAAGGACCACTTGCTGAGCGTGTCTGGGTAGTTACCATGGTATATATGACATCATTGGTCCCTTTGTTATGAAATCCCCATAATTACAAGGACCTTGTAATTAATCCTAAGGGTGATTCCCAGCAGGATGTAGTAAAAAGTGTCTTTGGGTTGTTCGGACCTGGTAAAATTTATATGGATGAATGTCCGACATTGTATTTCTAATCCATATATATTGGTTTTTACAAATGTACATCTGTTGTAGTTTAGGAGGTAAACTCTCTTATACTTAATACCCTTTCTTGAGACGTATGAAATCAAAGGTTGATTTTTTATGGGAATAGTGTGTTGGAAATGGCGGTGTGGCGGAAAATTGTTGAAGAAAGGTAAAGACGTGACTTCTAACCTCATCTACCAGGAAAATGGTAAAAACATGGATATGCTCCAAGGCCATGTTGTAGGCCACCATTAAGAGGGTCCACTCCTATTCTAGGTATGTTCTTTGGTTTTGGTTCCATGCAGGTAACATAGACAGTGTGATCACAGTATGATGTCAAGGACGAGTCATCTAGATTCTCATGTTCGAGAGGCCGTCCAGCTCTAGTTCGAAGGGGAACAAGAGGTTCTTGTCAGACTCCAGTGCATTTCCTAGGGGTGCAATCATGGAAAGTAGTCCCTTACCTTACCATAGTACAAAATCCAATCTCTGATACATGCGTTGTATGGTTTTAGTTATATAACTATTGTGCGGGAATTTAATTAGTGTAACAAGTTTTGTTAGATTGATAAGTATTTGTATGCAATATCATGATATTTTCTATAAAGTATTTGGGTTATCGTAAGGTAAAAACTCATCTATGTTTATGTGTGGCGTGGTTTTATGAGATGCCAATTATTTCAAAAGGTTTATAAGCTAATAAGAAATAAATTCTCTTATTGTTTTCCCACCTGAGCTGGGTGTTATTTCATGATAATTCTCAGGTTGGACCGATCATTTTTGGCAAGTTAGATCAGATGCTTTGAGCTTAGGAGAGGAGTTAGAGTCTAAGATGTACTTATGTAGATTTTTTTCTTCTGCTTTGCTATGTGGTTTGTTTTATATGAATTGGTATGGGCAGGTGGTTATAACTGTCCGGGTTAGTTTAGTTGTTTACTCTGATGTTGTATATGTATATTAATTAAAAGATCTTTCAATTTATAAAGACTTATTATATATTGTATGTTATCCGCAGTAATTGTAAGATTCCATCTTGCTTTATTTTTCTATAACCCCTAATGATTTGGTTTTCCACTGCTTGGATGTTCAGCATCTTAATACCATGCACGTATTAATGTCGACTTTGGTGGTCGAAAAATCAGGTTGTTACACTAAGGGTCCAAATTCAGAATAACTTTTTTATTTGAAAAATTATAACATATTTGTGGAATGTAAAGCTTAGATTTGCAATTAATTCGAGATTGCACATTACTTGTAATCAATTTGAGCAATAAACAGATCAGAAAGGAGAATTGATCAACTTTGTCTAAGAGTCTTTAACTGGGTGGATAAGAAAATCAATCATTTTAGATATTAGTTGGACTGATATTCAATTGCACATGATTTGAGATTCCATCTTTATGATTCGATACCTAAAATAAAGTTTTGTCATGAGGTCATTTGAAAGCATAATAGGGCTTCATAGGAATCCTTTTGACTCAATGAGTCAAAAGGAGAAGTCAACTGACACTAAAAAAGTTACTTCCCTTTAAAAAGGGGTAATGTAGTGTTAGTCTCCAAGGGTTACATACCAAAGAAGATGTCAATAACTCTTGAGATATTAAATTTCTAGTAAACTGAGGTTAACGAAAGCTAAAATGAAAGTCCTTACTTTCATATTTAACTTGTGTGGACATGACACTAGGTGTTAACGAATTTTATCGGAACTACAATTTTTTGTTTCGAAAGGGACATACTTTTAAAGAAATACAGGAAGGTTGGGCTTATCTTACGATCAAGGATTCTGTAATTTTTAGGGTGTTAACCATAATTTTGACAAACGAATATATATATATATAGCTAGGATTCATGAGAAAAGAGACTTATATAATATGTTCATCATTCTTATATACGTGCACAGGATACATGCCATAATAAACTGATACAAGTACAATTTTTTGGACACGTTCGCCTTCAGACTCACATAAAATAAATACAAAAGAGGCATGATAATTAAGGCAACAACAAATCAAGCATCAAGAAGAAGGACATTTAAACCCAACAGGAATATTCCGACCATAAGAGCTCAACAGCAGGGGAATTTGAAGTGGCAGATTAAGGTTAGTCCCAAGAAGGTTGGCATTAACAGCAAGGCAAAGACAGAGGGTGGCCTCAAGATTAAGAAGACCCGCAATCACAAGGCAACATTTAGGGGATGGGGCCGCCCCTACGTTAACTTTGATTAAGCTGAGCACATCTAGGCATATCCCGAGTTGAGTAGCGTTCAACGGGCACATGAGTGGGTTTGGTGATGCCGACCCTAAAGGATTTGGGGTTCTGTCGCTTGACCCTACGATGATGGCATGGAGGAGGAGACTAAGGATGATGAAGGTAGCACTAGCACTTTTGGCGTGATTATGATGATCTTTGAGTACCTATATAGGTTTTATTCAATTGGAATATGTTATTAGAATAAAACGGCTTGATGGTATATGTTATATATAGTGAAGAAAAAGGGAAAGGCAAATTCTATTCAAACCTCTTAATTTACTGAGTTGGCCCCCCTCCTTTTTTCACTTTTTCATATGTCAAAAATACCCCCTCTTTCATTCAACGTCTTCTTTCTTCTCTTCACTCTCTCAGAATCCTAACTAACTCAAAAACCCTAATTTTTGCAATCTTCAATCAAAGATCTTGAAAATTTTGGATTCTAATCTAATGGAATGAATTCTAATGAGGATATAGAACTTCTAAGAGATAGAGAAGAGGTAAAAACCCTTTTTTTCCTTTTTTTCATCAAATTTCGTCAATAATTAATCTGCAGGCCGCAGTGAAAAATTGTGGGGTTTGAAAGAAAACCATGATGAACATATACGTGGATGGTAAACCAACCTCGTTGAACACATTCGTGGTTTCCGAGCCTTCCATGTAGTTCTTATACGTGGTACACATGATAACCACGTTTGCATGATCCGTGGTTTTGTGGTTAACCACACTATTTTATATGTTATTTACTGTACTGTTTGTTTTTTCACCCTTGACCTAAGTTATATTATTGATTTCAGGATGTCGATTACTCGTCTGATGTGGAGATGAATAATGAAATGTTGATGGACTATAGCATTGATTTACAACGTTTGATGTAAGGTTTTTTTATGCTTTCTATGATTGTTTCGGTATAATAAGTTTGCATTTTGATATGCTTTTTTTCCAGATTTATCCATCTCGGCAACAACTAGTTAATTGGGTTCGTAACACCGGTAAACGTCTCGGTTTCGTCATAATAATTGTTAAATCAGACACTGGTGCATCAACAAAGAAACCGAAAGTAGTGTTTGGTTGCGAACGTAGTGGTGTGTATACTAGTAAAAAGTTAAAGACTCGTAGAACTATAGATTGACGAGTACCAAAAAAATGCAATTGTCCGTTTAGGCTTAAAGAAGTGAAACTTCCATTGGTGGACAATTGGCGCTTGGTAGTTGTTAATGGAGTGCATAACCATTCAGAACTAAAACATAGTGATGGTCATTCATATGCGGGAAGATTAAGTGCGGCAGAGATTAAATTAGTTATAGATATGCATAGGAATATGGTTAAAGCTAAGGAAATTTTACATACTTTAAAAAGAAACGATCTGCCGAATAGCACCACCATCAAAACCATATACAATGTCATTTATGCACAAAACCTTATAGAACGAGGTGGACGATCTCAAGTTCAATATTTGCTTTCCAAACTAAAGGAGTGTGGATATTTTGAATGGCATAGACGAACTTTAGATGGGACCGATGTTATAAAAGATATATTTTGGGCACATCCCGTTAGTTTGGATTTTTTACGCACATTTCCCCGAGTTATAATACTTGATTGTACTTATAAAACCAACCGATACAAGATGCCGCTACTTGAAATCGTTGGTGTCACATCTACAGATCATACATTTTGTATTGCCATAGCGTACTTAATTGCCAAAGCTAAAGAAAAATATATTTGGGCTTTAGAACGTTTGAAGTCTATTATGATTGATTGTGATGTTGAAATACCCAATGTATTCATAATGGATAGAGAGTTGGCATTGATGAATGCTATTGAAATTGTTTTTCCCGAATCCGCTCATATGTTATGTAAGTGGCATATTAAGAAAACAAACTTACGTTTATAGGAAAGAAGAAGAATGTCCAAGAAATGGATGTTGAGGAGAAAAAATCTTTCTTGGGGGACAGGAATGAATTTGTGTGTTCGAAAAATAGTATAACATACAATGAGAATTTACAGTTGCTGCATGAAAATAACAGCAATCATGGATCTTTGTTGAAGTATGCACATAATAGTTGGTTGGATCCATATAAAGATCGATTTATTCAAATGTGGACTGACGAATATATGCATTTCGGAAACTATACATCAAATAGGTAATTTTCGTTATTTTATTTCGTATATGAAAGTAAATCGTTAAATTCTATTTTAAGTACTATTTCTTACTCTATGTTTACTAAATGCAGGGCCGAAGCAGCACAATCAAAGTTGAAGAAGCAATTATCTACTTGCAATTGTAACTTCGAGCAAGCTTGGGTAAAAATGCATTCCTTACTAGAGTTACCTTTTGTTGATCTAAAGGCCTCCTTCGAGCAAAGTTTAAGTAGAGTGAAACATGTTTTTCATGTTAGAGAGTTCAAGTTTCTACGTGGTGTTATTTCTAATGTGGCTCTTTATTTACTTCATTCGGAATTAGTACGGATGAAATCGGTTGGAGACAATGAATTTCTTTGTGGTTGTGTGATTCGAAAAACATACGAGCTTCCATGTGCCCATGAATTGGCTCGTCTTGGTCCTTCTACCCCAATACCTCTTGATTTAATTGATGTACATTGGACATAGCTACATTTAATTCCACGGGGTAAGAGTAGTGATGTTGGTGTTGCTGAAAAAATGGAAACTCTACTAAATGATGTTAAAAAATGGACACTCCTCATCAACTTCATATTTACAAAAAGTTGATGGAAGTTGTGCATCAACAAACGTCCATTCTTAGTTCGCCTACTAGTAAGGTGAAAACAAAAGGAAGAGAAAGTAAAAAAGCATCGAATACCTCAACAAAGAGAATGCCTTCTTCCTTTGAATTAGTCGATAGTTTGTCATCGCATGATCCGTCTAGTCAATTAAGTGTTAACAAATCAAAGAAGCAAAAACTTCAAATCCGAAAGCCATTGCAATATGACCAATGTAGCCAACATATGAAATGTTACATTACACAAATTCCTTGGGAAATAAAGCCATAGGTCAAAGATATTATGGATGTTCAGGAGGATGGCAATTGTGGCTTTCGTTGTATTGCAGCACTACTAGGAAATGGGGGAATCATCTTGGCCTCAAGTTCGGCAAGAGTTGTATGACGAGTTGTATGAAAATCTAGATCTTTATGAAAAAGTTTTCGTAGAAAATGGTCGGTGCAATGAATTGCTTGCGCAATTAAAACATTTCAAAGATGGATTTGCGCCATCGGAAAAATGGATGACAATGTCGGACATGGGTTATCTTGTGGCGACAAAGTATAACATAGTTGTAATTAGTATAAGTGAAAGGATAAATTTGCTGATACCGCCGTTAAAAGGAAAAGTTCCACCTCCTATTCATCGCTCAGAAATAGCAATTGTTTTGTTAACGATAACCATTTTGTTCAAGTAAGTATTATACTTGTCATATATTTTATTATATGCTACATTTTTCATATTTTCTCAATGTTTTATGTAGGTAGAGTTGGAACCTAAGCACCTGATGCCACCTATAATAACAAAATGGTTGAGCCACTGTCACCCGGACGCAGCTAGCTGGGGTGATATTTATGCAGATCGACGACAAGCATTGGAAGAAAGAACTCGAACTTCTGCGTGGGATTGAATGACAATTATGAGTTTGTCAGTTATGTATGTATTTGTTATGAACTACGCATTAGCATTAGTGATGTATGGATTTGTTATGTACTATGCATGAGTTATGTTATGGTTAGTTTTGGATTTCTTATGGATTTGTTATGGTGTAGTTATGCATGAGTATGTTAGTTCTGGAATCATTCTAGTTTTTTTTTTAAATTCTCTGACAACAACGAAGAAGACCTACGTGGTAATCAAACATACCACAGGGAGCTTGTATGAGGATATCTAAAATACCACGTCGAGACCATACATGGTTTGTTGAAAAACCACGGGGTGTTTCCCCGACCTGGTACCATATTCACGTATTCCATCTCAGTGAAAGACACAAATGTGAAAAAAATAATGATATGTGGATTGAATTGGAACATTGAATGAAGGAACATATATCTTAATTATCCATACAATATATTTAAACGAATTACAACATGAGTTGAATCATCCAATCATTTTTTTTCAAAATTTAGTGTGCCTCGTATGGTGACCCCGTGAATTTGGTACCAGGTTGTTGAACACCTACGAGGTTTTGCTACTAATCACATATACTCCTTACGTGTTTTGGCTTCTGTTACACCCCATCTCCATTAAGGTCACTCACAGAGGGAATGCTTAATTTTGGTGGAGCGTTTATTGTGTAAAGAATAGAAAAGTAAGCAAGATAGATAAATATATTGGTACTTGGAAATTAAAAACCACTTTTATTGCAGCGGAGAAATAGTTTGGTTACATCACATCAAAAACCAACTACAAAACCAAATACACTTATTATCCATCTTGACAAATAAGTTCTGAGTACATAAAATAAAAAACATAACCCCAACATAAAATATCCATAAATAAGATAGGTTGAACTTTACTTCAGCAATCCAAGCAACTTCCAAAAGAAAGAGATAAGGCTGTCCAAATCAAGCTCCACTAGTACTATCAACACAAAACTACCATATTGACTATTCAGACATCGGAAATTCCTGATCATTAATAGAAAGAAATTAGAGGGTGAGAATAGATAAGATAAAAAATTAGAATAGAAGAAGAAGATCACCACAGAACAGAATCAGAGTAATACGAACTTCACAACGGAACGAATAAAAATATAATATATAACATAACTTTGCAATAAAACAACATATAAATATATAGAATAACATTATCAGAGTACAACGCTTACACACAGCGGAAATAACAATAGCTATATAATCCTGAAGCCTCCTGCTTCCAGCTCCTCCAAGCATATCTACAAATACCTGAACTACTTGACTGCCCATACAAATTTGGGCACCCAAGAGTTTAGGGAAAACAAAACAAAATAAACTCTGGGTCAGTCATGGTACTAGTGTGAGTAAACTCAAATCATTTTTGTTTAACTTTTAAAAATCCTTTTCAAAAGAAAAGGTAATCGTAAGACTGATCCACACATAAATACGGATGGTTTTTACCTTACGATAACCCAAACCAGTTTTGGAAATCAATACTTTTCTGATATTATAATAGTGTCTAATCACAAGTAATTAACAATCTAGCAGAACGCTTGCATCTCACATTCCACATATATAGTATACAAACAAAACCGACGGCGCTTATTGGAGATTGTATTCCAACTATGACAAGGTATGGGACCACCTGCCGGTAGTGTAACTCTAGAGGCGAATACACTGGGTTCAACAAGAACATCTTGCAACCCGGCCCACACATGACCGACCAGTCATTTCGCTTGAGTGTATCGAATGTATATCACCAACGGTTGGAAGCTACCCACAGTTTCCCGAAAAGGGATAGCATCGATAATGGATAAAAGAATGAAATGGATTTCTGTCATTTCTTGGTTGATGAGGCTTGAGGTCATAACGTATCTTTTAGAACATCTGACCACCATTCACTTTGAATGCCACATCGTCATACCCGCCAAATCACAAATTGGTTTCCCCAAAAATACCACGGGTATAAAGCTAAAAGAAACGAATTCCTCCGCCACCAAACGTAAGTACGTTTGAAGAGATCAACTTACGCGATCTGTTAGATATACTCTGTCGGACATTCATCCATTTACATTGCCCTGGGACTGGACAAACCGAAGGCACTATTCTGTAAATAGGATAGCCCTTGCATAGCTCCGTCATCATTATCTCGATCATATTTGATCACAACGCTAACGTCTATACAGAGTGGTTTCCAGATAATGAATCCGATCCCGGTCTCTCCGTATTAACGACGGAAAAATGGTCAAAAACTTCGATAGTCGGTGATTTAACTATCAAAGAAAAACAGGTGGACAACCAACGATCTTATTTCCAGATAGAAATTCGATCGATCAATCATCAATCAACATTTATCTCTTTAGATCATTAGTTTATTTATTTCCTATTTCCATATATTCAACATTTCTTATTTCTAAATTTAGGAAATATACGTTATCAATCATTGGAAAACATTTCCATCTCTATTTCACGTATCACTGTCATTCCAATATTTTTTTCTCATCAACATTCCATTTTCTATGATTGGAAAATATCTCTGATTATATTTGGAAAATGTTTTCCAAAACTTATTCATTTGATTTAAATAGATGTTTAAATAAAACATCACTAAGCTAATTTAAACCATTACACTTGTTAACTAAATTCATTTAATCAACCTTCACTACCGAACCTTACCCATCCTTGAGTTAAAAACGAAGTCAATCAAGTTGGGGAATAATTACCTCTCAGACCTTAACTGTACAACATTCCTAACCTCGAAATAGACAAAGTTCAACTTGTAAATCTTTAACAACTTCCTTACGTAACTCGGATTCTATTTATGAATCTACTTCTTTATTTTAAAACGTTGATTATAACTATAGCGTTATAATCCCTTCTTCTTAAAAATCCAACTTCAAAATATAACTTTTATTCCTTAATTTAACTAAATAACTAAACCACTAATTTATTAATATATAAGTAAACCTTGATTAAAAACGGAAAGTAAATATTACTTTCCTGAATTCGATATAATCGAATTCAATGTATAATTCTCTTTTTCGAATAATCTCTATTCGATAGCTCCTTTTCGAATAAACTATATTCAATAACCCTTTCTTCGAATAACTATGTTCGATAATCTCTCTTCGAATGATTTACATTTGATTAACTCTCTTCAAATGATTTACATTCGATTAAGCTCCTTTAATTCTATTCGAATAAACTATTTCGAATAACTCCTTTGGATTAACTCATTTTGATTAACTCGGTTTGATTAACTCATCTTGACTAACTCAACTCGATTAAATCAACTTGATTAACTTTACTTATTTAGCTCAACTTATTTAACTCAACTTGTTTAACTCAACTTATTTAACTCCTATCTAATAACTATTATTCGAATAACTATGTTTGATTTAATTTTATTTCGAATGGCTAATATTCGATTTAACTCTATTCGCTTGACTCTAGATCGCAGCGATCACAATGGTTACGCCTGATTCCCTCAGGAAACATCCGACCGCCGTAGGCTATCTGCAGCCCTACGAATTACGCTAGCAGTCGTACGAAATGGCAACTCATCCTAAATAACTATGTTTGACTAACCCTATCTTAAATAACTATATTCGATCAACTCTAATTGAATAATTAATATTCAATTAATCCTAATTCGATTAACTATGTTCAGTTAAATCTAATTCGATTAATTCTAACTCTAATCAATTTACTCTAATTGATAAACTCTAACTGATTAACTCCTTTGATTAACTCTACGTTTATTCAGTTTCAAATATCGATGTTGAAATCGATTCGTATTTCTCTATATAAGTCCTGACTTATATATTCTGTTTATCCAATGATAAACATTTCATTTAATTTATAAAATATTATTTATAAATTTATTTTCTCAATCTATTAGTTAGAATATATTCTATTTAAAATCTTTGCTTTAAATCCATATCATGTTATACCCGTGTGCGAAGCACGGGTTTAAATCTTTCAAATGTAAAATTCTCCTTTTATACAATTCTAGTCACTTTTCAAGTATTTCCTTTTCTAATCTGTTGTTTACAAAATAAATCCCTTTTTGATAATTCTATTTATTTTATAAAATATTTTCTATTTATAAAATCTATTGATTTCATAAGTAATTCCTTTGATAATCTAACTATTTCCTTTTCTATTTGTTTTACAAATATTTCCTCTTCCTATTCTATTTATTTTCCAAATAAATATCCCTTTTCAATTCTATTTGTAAATGGTTTACAAATATTTCTTTTTCAATTCTATTTGTAAATATTTTACAAATATTTTCCTTCAATTCTATCTATTTGATTTACAAATAAATATTCCTTTTTAATCTATTTATTTTCTAAATAAATATTTCCTTTTCATAAAATCTTTTGATTTTATTAATATTTCTTTTTCAATATAACATTGAAATTTTTTCTTTTTAACATTCCAGTATTCCTTATGGTATTTAACATACCATATAACGATGGTCGGTAGCATTCAATCAAACAAAATCAGCAATAGATTTCATATCACATCATATAACATAATATATGGAAAAAAACAGTAAAATAAATGTTGAGGAACCCAGTTGGGTCCTTCGGACCTGTTTCCCTGCAACCACATATGTTAATCAACATAAATAACAAAGATGTGAAGTATTTCGATAAACAGAATTTATATTCAATTAACGATTTGTATCTATATCGTTATCTATATTTTAACCAATTTACTAGAAGTTCAACCAAACAACCAACACACAGCAAACAAACATCATTTATCATTTCTAAAAATACGTTATAAAAATAAAATTGAGAAGAGTTAGTGAGTTTTACTCACATTGAACGATCAGCGTTAATAACGATAACCATCGCTTGATTTAGACGGACAATTTATTTCGCTATAAATTGTGATGAGCTCGAATTCACTCCTAGCCAGTTCCATTGTGTACCCGTCGTCCATACGATCCCAACGGATCTTGTTTCGTCCAATTCTGATCATGTATGCAAGAGTTATACAATTTATAAGATTGTACATGATTTAATCATTATTAATTATTAAAACCATAAGTAATTAATTTACTAAATACCCATTTAAACTAATCCACCGTATAAACCATGCTCATCCCTTTCTTCCTGAATTCGTACCATACAACTCCAAATCATCATTTTCGATCATTCCCAATCCATTTCTTCCCAGATCACTTCACAACAATTCGAATAGAAACCACCTCCATCGTTCTCATCGCGAACACTTCCCACTCAACACCAAAGTACCAACCTTGATCCCGTTCCTCTAAAACCCCTCACGCGACTTCCTGTAGCATCAACTACAGGTTGCGACTGTTTTGGTCATGGACTGTCACAAAAAAATCTCACTCCAAGCTAATCGATCCCATGAGTTCAACTATCATCTCCGATTCAACCATAAATCACTGTACACTGAATAAAACCGAACCCTAACTCTCGCTGAAGCAAAACCGAGTAGCACAGTTGACGTCGAATCGGTTGAGAAGGGTATGGACTCGAAGAAAATCTCACCAGGATTTTCGAAATATGATTTTCACGATTATTTGATTTATGTATGAATTGTTATTGATTTTTGAAAGAGGATTTTTTCTGTGTAAATCGTTTTGGTGGCGGCGCAATACTTTTGACCACCGAAGAAGATAGATTTAGGGTTAGTATAGTTGGTGATGTATTTATAGAGAAATATATAATTTTTTAAATCAATTTTTATATTGAATTTTAAGCAAACGCTATTTTATTTGTCCTCTAAAATTCCTGTGATCACATACGATACCCAAAAATCATGAAAACTAGCATGCAGCTACAGTTCGACAATATGATCCCAATGAAACTGGTTTCGTCGAATTCCAACTCCGTTTGCTCACATAACGTATTTTTAAAGGTCGAAATACTGACTGTTTTCCACATTAAAAATCCCCAAAAATCACGAAACTTGGGATCTAGCAAAAAATTGATGCTGCAGATCCAACAAAATTAGTTTCGTTGAATTTCGAATTCGTTTGCAAAAGTGGTTATTTTTAAAGCTCTAAATAACCCATTTAAATATATAAATATATTTAAATATAATTAAATTAAATATTTATAAATAAATATTATCGTATATATTCACAATAGAATACCATTCAGCTCCAGTGTGATTTATAACTCGAATTTTCAAAATTCCCAGTTATATCGATATTCGAATTATATAAAAATCCTTTTATAATATAAATAAATCATTATAAATTATAAAGGAATTCCATAACGACTTTTCGAAATTTGATTTGGACATAAATAAAAATCTACTCAATGAAATCCCAATTTTTCTCTTCCATTAGAAAAATATACTTTACCAGCTCCGAACGTTTCTTGTTTCACATAAATCCAATTTAAAATGGACCATGTACATTCAGTTGAAGTTCAAATCTCCAAATAGCGAACTGCCGCGCCATTTCGAGCTCGATTATAATTATATTGTAATTATACGTTCAAACTGTTGTTCAAATAATATATTCGTTATTCTAATTAAATTCTAAACTGAATTAAATATCACAAATGATCCAATTCACACCATTTTGTGAATTCCACTATTTCTGACTATTTCAGAAATTAAATATATTATTTATTTTAATTAAATATTCACTATAATTTAATTTTGGTCATTTTAAATAACCAAAACGATTATTTAAATAATTAAATAAATTATTTATATACCGTAAAAAATACGGGTCGTTACGTTCTTCCCCACTTAAAATAATTTCGTCCTCGAAATTGCTAAGGTAGAGAGAACAAACCTATTGACTAGTACAAATTTATATGTTTACGTACCAACCTTATTTTCAACTGAACCAATTTAATTTCAATTAAAATATTAATTTATTCTTACCAACGAAAATTTTCTAAAATCCTAAAAATTTTCTAACACCCGAAATTTTCGAAAAATTTCGCCAGCACTTCCTTTGTATCGGTCAATAGTTCAAACCCCAACTCTCCTCTCTAGACCTTCTCCAATCCAAAAGAAAATCAAATAGCCAAGCGGCTTGCCGATTCGGCACATAAAACATCATATGGAAACTTAAACATGTACCTTTTTGTCGGGCATATCATTATATCCTTTCCATCTGCTACCCTGTCAACATATACAAATGCATTTCCAAACAAAATTCCAATTTTTCCCTCAAAACCAAATCATTCACATATCCAAGCCAAATTCTATTTCAAACCAAAGTTCCATCCTTGATTCCAACCTCCTTACTCATTAATTCAATACCATTTCAGATCCCTGTCTCACAGTTCAAAATCTGATTTTACTTCATATATTATATTCCAATTAAATTTCCAGTTAATTGGTTTCAACTCAATGCATATTTGCTTTCACAAATCCCTTTAAATTAGTTTTTAATTCATACAATTTTCCTGGGAATTTTTAAACAGTTTATCTCTTTAAATAATCAAATATACCCTTTCAGGATTCAAAACAACCTCGTTTTTCTTAAAACAATTCAAAAAAAATCTCTTTGGTAGTAATCCATCATTTACAAATCGAAAATGACCACTGATGATGTGGCCAACATCATCAGAGTTATTTCCCAGTGATCAAAGTGGGTTCAATACTATATCACTTATCAGAACCATATTTAAATACTTTCATTTTGAAGTCTTTTTCAAAATATCACTCACGATACTTGTAAAAAATTTAAAAATCTCCCAGGATCTTAAAATTTTCTTATAATTAACACAAATCCACTTGCAAACAATTCTCCCATTTTTCAGAATTTTAATTCCAATTCTAATATAATTCAGACTTAATTAATCTTCTTTTAAATTATACGAACTCAAATTGGTTATTTATATAACCATTTCAATTATAATCAACCAACCCATCCAATATATGATAATAATCCCAAGATATGCTTTTCTTTTATATTCAAAATATATTTTGAGTAAAATTATTTCATTTACCCCTTTTCAAAACATACTGTGTCGGTTCATCGTATTCGAGTAGCAACTCCTACCAATATAGTGGATCAAACTGATCGACCAGAATTCACAAACTACCCAACCAATAAATCTTCACAATTCAAAACGATTTTTATATCAAATAACAATTACGCGCACTCGTATATATATATACTCAACTCAGTCTAGGTTATTACTAACCCCATCTCTACTGAGTCACGCCAAAGAGCCAAGGTAATTACTTAACCTTAAGCTCTGATACCACTGTAACGAACTGGGATATTCGACTCCGAAAATCAACACAAGACGACCATGTTGACTATTCAGACATCAGAAATTCCTTATCATTAATAGAAAGAAGTTAGAGGGTGAGAATATATAAGATAGAAAATTAGAATAGAATAAGAAGAAGATCACCACAGAACAGTATAAGAGTAATACGAGCCTCATAGCGGAACGAATAAAAATATAATATAGAACATGATTTTGCAATAAAACAGTATATAAATATATAGAATAACATTATCAGAGTACAACACTTACACACAGCGGAAATAACAATAGCTATATAATCCTGGAGCCTCCTGATTCAAGCTCCTCCAAGTATATCTGTAAAGACCTGAACTACTTGACTACCCGTACAAATTTGGGCACCCAAGAGTTTAGGGAAAACAAAACAAGATAAATTCTGGGTCAGTCATGGGACTAGTGTTAGTAAACTCAAATCATTTTTGTTTAACTTTTCAAAATCCTTTTCAAAAGAATAGGTAATCGTAAGACTGATCCACACATAAACACGGACGATTTTTACCTAACGATAACCCAAAACAGTTTTGGAAATCAATACTTTTCTGATGTTATAATAGTTTTTAATCATAAGTAATTAACAATCTAGCAGATCGCTTGCATCTCACGTTCCACATATATAGTATACAAACAAAACCGACGGCGCTTATTGTAGATTGGATTCCAACTATGACAAGGTATGGGACCACCTGCCGATAGTGTATCTCTAGAGGCGAATACACTGGGTTCAAGATGAACATCTTGCAACCCGGCCCATACATGACCGACCACTCATTTCGCTTGAGTGTATCGAATGTATATCACTAACGGTTGGGAGCTACCCACCGTTTCCCGAAAAGGGACAGCATCGATAATAGATAAAAGAATGAAATGGATTTTCTCTAGATAGGTGATATACACCCTAATGGGAGCGACCCACCTAGCTATGCTGCCTGCCCGATTTCTGCCATTTCCCGGTTGATGAGGCTTGAGGTCATAACATATCTTTTAGAACACCTGACCACCATTCACTTTGAATGCCACATCGTCTTACCCGCCAAATCACAAATTGATTTCCCCAAACATACCGTGGGTATAAAGCTAAGAGAAATGAATTCCTTCGCCACCAAACGCAAGTACGTTTGAAGAGGTCAACCTACGCAATCCGTTAGATATACTCTGTCGGACATTCGTCCATTTACGTTGCCCTGGGACTGGACAAACTGAAGGCACTATTCTGTAAACAGGATAGCCCTTGAAAAACTCCGTCTTCATTATCTCCATCATAGTTGATCGCAAGGCTAACGTCTATATAGAGTGGTTTTCAGATAATGAATCTGATCCCCGTCTCTCCGTATTGACGACGGAAAAATGGTCAAAAACTTCGATAGTCGGTGATTTAACTATCAAAGAAAAACAGGTGTACAACTAACAATCTTATTTCCGGATAGAAATTCAATCGATCAAGCATCAATCAACATTTATCTCTTTAGTCCATCATTTATTTATTTCCTATTTCCATATATTCAACATTTCTTATTTTCTAAATTTAAGAAATAACCGTTATCAATCATTGGAAAACATTTCCATCTCTGTTTCATGTATCACTGTCATTCTAGTATTTTTTCTCATCAACATTTCATTTTCTATGATTGGAAAATATCTCTGATTATATTTGGAAAATGTGTTCCAAAATTTATTAATTTGATTTAAACAGATGTTTAAATAAAACATCACTAAGCCAATTTAAACCATTACACTTGTTAACTAAATTCAGTTAATCAACCTTCACTGCCGAACCTTACCCATCCCTGAGTTAAAAACGAAGTCAATTAAGTTGGGGTATAATTACCTCTCAGACCTTAACTGTACAACATTCCAAACCTCGAAATAGACAAAGTCCAACTTGTAAATCTTTAACAACTTCCTTACGTAACACGGATTCTATTTATGAATCTACTTCTTTATTTTAAAATGTTGATTATAACTATAGCGTTATAATCCCTTCTTCTTAAAAATCCAACATCAAAATATAACTTTTATTCCTTAATTTAACTAAATAACTAAACCACTAATTTATTAATAAATAAGTAAACCTTGATTAAAAACGGAAAGTAAATATTACTTTCCCGAATTCGATATAATCGAATTCAGTGTATAATTCTCTTTTTCGAGTAATCTCTATTCGATAATGAATAAACTATATTCGATAACCCTTTCTTCGAATAACTATATTCGATAATCTCTCTTCGAATGATTTACATTCGATTAACTCTCTTCGAATGATTTACATTCGATTAATCTCCTTTAATTCTATTCGAATAAACTATTTTGAATAACTCCTTTGGATTAACTCATTTGGATTAACTCGATTTGATTAACTCATCTTGACTAACTCAACTTGATTAACTCAACTTGATTAACTTTACTTATTTAACTCAACGTATTTAACTCAACTTATTTAACTCCTATCTAATAACTAATGTTCGATTAATTTATATTCGAATAACTATGTTTGTTTTAAATTTATTTCGAATGGCTAATATTCGATTTAACTCTATTCGCTTGACTCCAGATCGCAGCGATCACAATGGTTACACCTAATTCCCCCAGGAAACATCCGAGCACCATAGGCCATCTACAGCCCTGCGAATTACGCTAGTAGTCGTACGAAATGGCAACTCATCCTAAGTAACTATGTTTGACTAACCCTATCTCAAATAACTATATTCGATCAACTCTAATTGAATAACTAATATTCAATTAATCCTAATTCGATTAACTATGTTCATTTAACTCTAATTCAATTAATTCTAACTCTAATCGATTTACTCTAACTGATTAACTCCTTTGGTTAACTCTACGTTTATTCAGTTTCAAATAACGATGTTGAAATCGATTCTTACTTCTCTATATAAGTCCTGACTTATATATTCTATTTATCTAATGATAAACATTTCATTTAATTTATAAAATATTTTTTGTAAGTTTATTTTCTCAATCTATCAGTTAGAATATGTTCTATTTAAAATCTTTGCTTTAAATCCATATCATGTTATACCCGTCTGCGAAGCACGGGTTTAAATCTTTCAAATGTAAAATTCTCCTTTTATACAATTCTAGTCGTTTTTCAAGTATTTCTTTTTATAATCTATTTATTTACAAAATAAATCCATTTTTGATAATTCTATTTATTTTATAACATATTTTCTATTTATAAAATCTATTGATTTTATAAGTAATTCCTTCGATAATCTAACTGTTTCCTTTTCTATTTGTTTTACAAATATTTCCTCTTTCTATTCTATTTATTTTCCAAATAAATATCCCTTTTCAATTCTATTTGTAAATGGTTTACAAATATTTCTTTTTCAATTCTATTTGTAATTATTTTACAAATATTTCCCTTCAATTCTATCTATTTGATTTACAAATAAATATTCCTTTTTAATCTATTTATTTTCTAATTAAATATTTCCTTTTTATAAAATCTTTCGATTTTATAAATATTTCTTTTTTAATATAACATTGAAAATTTTTCTTTTTAACATTCCTGTATTCCTTATGGTATTTAACTTACCATATAACGATGGTCGGTAGCATTCAACCATACAAAATCAACAACAGATTTCATATCACATCATATAACATAATATATGAAAAAAACAGTAAAATAAATGTTGAGGAACCCAGTTGGGTCCCTCTGACCTGTTTCCTTGCAGCCACAGATGTTAATAAACATAAATTACAAAGATGTGAAGTATTTTGATAAACAGAATTTATATTCGATTAACGATTTATATCTATAATGTTATCTATATTTCAACCAATTTACTAGAAGTTCAACCAAACAGCCAACACACAGCAAACAACCATCATTTATCATTTCTAAAAATACATTACAAAAATATAACTGAGAAGAGATAGTGAGTTTTACTCACATTAGACGATTAACGTTAATAACGATAACCATCGCTTGATTCAGATGGACAATTTATTTTGCTGTAAATTGTGATGAGCTCGAATTCACTCCCAGTCAGTTCCATTGTGTAGCCGTCGTCCATACGATCCCAACGGATCTTGTTTTGTCCAATTCTGATCATGTATGCAAGAGTTATACAATTTATAAGGTTGTACATGATTTAATTGTTATTAATTATTAAAACCATAAGTAATTATTTTACTAAATACCCGTTTAAACTAATCCACCGTATAAACCGTGCTCATCCCTTTCTTCTCGAATAGCACTTCGTACCAGACAACTCCAAATCACATTTTCGATCATTCCCAATCCATTTCCTCCCAAATCACTTTACAACAATTCGAATAGAAACCACTGCCATCGTTCTCATCGCGTGCACTTCCCACTCAACACCAAAGTACCAACCTCGATCCCGCTCCTCTAAAATCCCTCGCGCGACTTCCTGCAGCATCAGCTACAGGTTGTGATAGTTTTGGTCATGGACTTCCACAAAATGTCTCACTCCAAGCTAATCGATCCCTTAAGTTCAACTATCATCTCCGATTCAACCATAAATCACTATACACTGAATAAAACCGAACCCTAACTCTCGCTCAAGTAAAACCGAGTAGCACAGTTGACGTCAAACCGGGTTGAGAAGGGAATGAACCCGAAGAAAATCTCACCAGGATTTCAAAAATATGATTTTCATGATTATTTGATTTATATATGAATTGTTATTGATTTTTGAAAGAGGATTTTTCTTCTGTGTAAATCGTTCTGGTGGCGGCGCAATACTTTTGACCACCGAAGAAGATAGATTTAGGGTTAGTATAGTTGGTGATGCATTTATAGAGAAATATAAAATATTTTTTTAATCAATTTTTATATTGAATTTTAAGCAAACGCTATTTTATTCGTCATCTAAAATTCCTGTGATCACATACGATACCCAAAAATCATGAAAACTGACATGCTGCTACAGTTCGACATTACGGTCCCATCGAAACTGGTTTCATCGAATTCCGACTTCGTTTGCTCACATAGCATATTTTTAAAGGTCGAAATACTAACTATTTTTCACATTAAAAATCCGTACATAGTGACCCCAAAAATCACGAAACTTGGGATCTAGCAAAAAATTGATGTTGCGGATCCAACAAAATTAGTTTAGTCGAATTCCGACTTCTTTGCAAAAGTGGCTATTTTTAAAGCTCTAAATAACCCATTTAAATATATGAATATATTCAAATATAATTAAATTAAATATTTAACATATATATTCACAATAGAATACCGTACAACTCCAATGGAATTTATAACTCGATATTTCAAAATTCCCATTTATATCGATATTCGATTTATTTAAAAATCCCTTTATAATATAAATAAATCATTATAAATTATAAAGGAATTCCATAGCGACTTTTCGAAATTTTGATTTGGACATAAATAAAAATGTACACAATGAAATCCCGGTTTTCTCTTCCATTAGAAATATATACTTTACCAGCTCCGAACGTTTCTTGTTTCACAGAAATCCGATTTAAAATGGACCATGTACATTCAGTTGAAGTTCAAATCGCCAAATAGCAAACTACCGCGCCATTTCGAGCTCGATTATAATTATGTTATAATAATATGTTCAAACTGCCATTCAAATAATATATTCGTTATTCTAATCAAATTCTAAACTGAATTAAATATCACAGATGATCCAATTCACACCATTTTGTGAATTCCACTATTTCTGACTATTTCAGAAATTAAATATATTATTATATTATTTTTTTAATTAAATATTCACTATAATTTAATTCTGGTCATTTTAAATAACCAAAACCATTATCTAAATAATTAAATAAATATTTATATACCGTAAAAAATATGGGTCGTTACACTAAGCACCTTGAGGGGGGGAAGGAAGAAAAGTGGTGGAAACAAAGGGGGTCAGACAAAAAGTCTGGCGAGTGCAATAAATTTAACAATATAATCAATAAAGTAACTAGGATAAGGCATAAACTGGGAAATAAGGAAATGACTGTGAACAATGGGTATGACAGGGCAACCAAAGGAAATAAGATGAACAAAGATACCATTAAAGGTGCACCTAATCACTATAAGATAATAACTACATTGCACCACACCAAGCACCCTAAAAGTTGATCCCACCTACAGAATTTAATAATGAGAATGGTAGTTTCGTGTACCCCTAGCTGCCTTCATAGGTGCCGTTTGCCCCTATCTCCACTAGGTGTACCCACTACCCTCATTCGATCGGCTTCCTAACTCGTAGATAACCGTGTTGGCCCCACAGTAGGGTGTATCACTCCCCAAAGTGGCAACCTGATACCACCAAAAATGCACGGCTTATATCTACATGATGCAACAACGTCTTACCTACCAGCCTGGGCCCACACACGCACATGACCCTGTTGGACTTGCGTTGCCACCGCTAACCCGTTTTGACCTCTTACAATCAAACTCAGTACGCATGTCCCATCCTCGACTTGGGTCGAGCCCACTAAGATACTTAATGAGTTACTGGTTTGAAAAGGGCCCACATGCATGACACAAGCTTTCCACCTATACTTGGTCCCCTCTAAGGTTTTCCCCACTTAACCCCATTCTTATTCATATCTTCTTACATGTTTCAATCTTGGTTAAGTGCATCTAATCGTATTTCACATGCCACCCAAGGCACACTCTTAATTTCACATGCCACCGAAGGCACCCACTTGACCCCCCATCTCCCACCACAAACTAGTCTAACCTCGTGTCTCAAGCGGTTAATTATTACATATCTTTATTTAACCCCAAAGTGGATTAATATCCCTATTCAAATTTGTCAATAAATTCCAAATATACTTATATTCATAATTTTCACCTAAATTATGTCTATTTATTTCAGGTATAACAAATTTTACCAATTACTGCCTCAAATTAATTGTATGCCTTTTGTGACGGCAAGGAATTTCGCTCGATCTGAATCGATCGTTAAACGGACAAAGACCGTTCGAAACCCCTGATCGTTTAAGAACAAGACAAATCAGAACGCAGACAGAAGAGCATTTCATTGTTATTACAACAATTCCATCAGATACAAGAATATACAGAGTATGAATGAATAAATTACATTAGATAAATATCAGAGATTACAATAAATTACATAGCAGCGGAAAAACAGTATAAAACACAATTGAAGGCGATATATGGATACAGAGCTTTCCGGATATCATTCCAGCGGTAAACCAGGATCCTGTGAATATAAATCTGCAAAACCAAAACTACTAGCTGCCCGTGTCGAAAATAGGGGCACCCAGAGTTTAGGTTAAAACAATAAACTCCAGATCAGTCATGTGACTGGTGTGAGAACTAAAACAGTTATTTAAAACTTTACTTTAAAAGAGAGTAATTCAAGGGACCACGCCGTATAACACGGAACGGGTTTCCTCCCAAGAATACCAGTGCATATCAATAAACAACGCAATGCTTTTTCGAAAAATGAAGCTATTATAAGACCCAGGTCCCATCACATAATGCAACGCAAGCCGGAGGATAGGGTTTTCCCTTATAATAGCCAAATAATGCTTGATACGTTTAAAAACAAATCATTTGATACTATTATAGGTGTATAGTGTCAAAACACTTTCAATCATAAATATCAATCATATACGGCATGGGTACCATATATCATGTCGCCATACTAGTTCTACAATTAAAACCGCAATATCACGTATTGGAAATTGGATTTCCGTTATGAGTCGAGCCAAGGGGCAAGCTCCTCTCCGCTTTCGAGACACTCTAGCAAATGTCTTAGGACTACACACTCTGGGTAATCCTTGGATCTTCAGGGCCGGTCCTCTCTTACGTTTGAGGATTAGTTATTCCTGAACACACGTTTCACTGTCCTTACACACCTAAAATCGAGGCGCCTCATCCAACAACCACATAGGTGAAAAGTATGTAAATGTCAGGGCTGGTAAGTCACTGATACCACCAAAGCTAGAAAGAAACGTCGTGCTCTCCCCGCAGTCACTATACCGTTTTTGACTCATACCGAGGTGTGAGGCTCGCGAATTCACGTTATACACAAAGCTGCCACGTAGGCCGTGCTTTGATCATCAACCACAAGACTTTGCTTTTCAACAGAAGCCCTGATCCATGCAACTCAGCGTGCCACACAATCAATTCATGCCATGCGATTGATATCTATCGATATATAACCTCTAAGCTCGTATGTCTCAGAGAAGGGCGTTAAGAAAGAGAATAAATTCTCTGCCGCCAAACAGATATATATTCAACAGAAATCAATCAACACAGAATAAAATCCAATGTCAGACACATAATCCATTTACAAGTTCGTTCTGGGTCCGAACGAAACCGGAGGCACTTTCCTCGCATATCCATCGATCCCCAAGTACGTCTGGAAGATCACCAACCGATTCCCTCATCTTAGGTGTACAGCCCAATCAAGATCATCAGTGATTACCCAAACGATGTGAAGACTTCTGGTCTTCAACCACCATCTTCATCTTCGACATGTCGTCGAATCGGTTATCAGAACGGGTATAAACCCGGCCTTTCCGAACAACCCGCGTATATAGTAAACAAATGTTACACATACACAACATACGCCTCATTCCAATTCAGTAGCCACTAACCGTAAATTAGCAAGAGAACAATTTCCGAAATATTAACCCCGAAGGCCGAAACCAACATCAGATCAATATCCAGGAAACCATTCTTCTTAACTAACCTACAGCTTGTGTCTAAATTTCAATTCTTAGGGAAAGGTTCCCATTAAAAATTCGTTAAAATTTATTCTTTAATCTTCCATTGGATGCCATATCAAACCAAATTATGGTTTTCCAAACTAGTCGAGATTAGCGAACCACACCGAAGAAATTATTTATTTTATTTCCCAATCCCAACCTATTCATCCCATGAAACAAAACTGGTAATACTCCATATCTAACACCATGGTGTTATCAGTAAAATTAATTACCATTCCACGTTCAAATCTAATTAAAGATTTCACTATCGTTTTGGAGCAAAACTGGTGATACTCCATTCTAGCTCACTTTCTAAATTTGATAATTTAGAATATCAATTCACATTTCAATCTAATTACAGATTCATTAAAACTCATTTTACTGGATTAAAAAACTAATGTCATTTAAAGCACAGTTCACGACACACCCAAATCACATTCTGTTTATTATCGGGTTAAAGAACAAGTGTCATTTAAAACACCCTTCACGATAAACCCACAAATCAATTCTATTTACAACCCATTTCAAATACAATTTATTTATTTAAAAATAAATGGGTTTTAATTTTAGTTCAAAACTAGTTCATTTCGATAAAAAACTATTTTTATCTTTTCAAATATGGAGTTTTTCATCCCAATTTTTCCCAAATCATTTCTTATGATTTAAAACAAATTATTACTATTTTTAATAATTTTATCAAGGCCCGTACAGTCGATTTCCATCAACGGCCATCGAACTGCACTTACAACGACCTTTTCCAATTTTGATTTGGACATAATTCCAATTCCAACCGTTAGATTTCAAATTTCTAATATTCATTAGAAAGCTCTTTTCGATATGAACCGAACGGTTCCGATTTTAGGAGAATCCGACGGTCGGATCTCCCGTAATGTCCGTTCGAAGTCAATGGTCGAAATTTACAAACTGCCGCGGCGCGGCGCGTTCTATTCAGGCCATTATATAATATATATATTATATATATTTCGTCGATTTCCCTTTTTAAATGAATTTTATAAATCTTTTTCAAATTTGTTTCGAAAACAATTTCAACATTCATTTCAAATTCAAATCGATTTCAATTCTATTTCAAATTCGTTTTCTATTCAATTTAATTCAAATTCGTTTTCTATTCAATTCAATTCAAATTTGTTTTCTATTCAATTTAATTCAAATTCGTTTTCTATTCGATTCAATTCAAATTCGGTTTCTTTTCAATTCAATTCAAATTCGTTTTCTTTTCAATTCATTATAAAAACGAATATAATCGATATAAATATCGTTCGCGTCAAAATAGCGCATCTCTAATCAACACGACTTTATATATTTCAATAATTCCGTTATTCTATTCAATAAATGAATATTTATTTTATTCAATACGTGAATCTATACTTTTGTCAACACATGACTAATCTCAACGAATGAGTACTGTCCACGTGTGACTATTTTTGTTATTCAATATATTTTATAAAAATTATGGTATCTATCGTTTGATTTAAATCAGACTCCAACCGTAAATTAGTAAGAGAACGATTCCTTAAATATTAACCCCGAAGGCCGAAACCAACATCAGATCAATATCTAGGAGACCACTCATCTTATCTATTTTCCAGTTAGTTTCTAATTTTATACATGATAAAGATGTAATTTTTATTGTTAAAATATTTCGTTCAACACATGACTAATCTCAACAAATGAGTACGGTCAACACATGAACCTTTATTTTATAATATTCTTTATTTTCTAAATTGGAATGAGGCCCAATCAATCACCATATAGCGTTAACTATATGGATTCCATACAACACATGTATATAATAGCAACGATAAACAATCAACCATCATCCAAAGTGCACCACACAATTGCATAAGCATTAAATATAAATAATCAACGCTTACACAATCTGTCGACCAATCGATCGACATACAATTAAATAATTGGGATTAGTGTACGCCAAATATCATCCCAACACCCGTGTGGGGTTTCAAATCAACAAACACTGAATATTATTTGTGCAGTTGGGCGATGTGTAAAATTTATCATCCCAATCAATATTAGTCAAATCAGTGTATATAAACAAATCGGCCGATTTGTTTATAAATATTTATTTATTCTCATTCACGTTAAAAATTATATTTTTAACGATAAAATATTTTTAATTATATAAATATTTTATTTCCTTTCAACACAAGAATATTTTATTATTCAATCATTCCACAACGCAATCAATTTTCACAACACATCAATCAAACAAACAAGCCGTCCATGGTTTGTGGACGACGGGTGTCGGGTGCTGCTAAGCGCGGTCTGCATCCTAGTATATATATAACTAGAAAAAGAAATTTAGAGTGAGAAGTTCTCACCGACTAGCTAATCCAATCATCTCGACTCTTCTCATGTAGAAGTAATCGCTGTTCTCGGCTTTTGTCACTTTCGTTGCCCGTAGCCACTACATATATAAAAATCACATTTTTATATTGTTGCTATGTATATAAAAATCATATTTTTATAATCAATCCATATGGATAAAAATTCTATTTTTACACTACTACTATATAGATAAAAATTATATTTTTACACCGCTACTGTATAGATAAAAATTCCATTTTTATTTCATTAAAAATCATTTCTTTTCGTTTTCAAAAATCACATCCTTATATGGTTTTCAAACGAATAAAAATCACATCTTTATTTGGTTTTCAAATATAATCTTTCTTCGATAAAAAGAACAAATCTTTCAACTATGAAAAATCATATCTTTGATAAATAAAATAAAAATCAGTTTACATCTAGGAAAAAATCATATCGTTTTCTTTTCTAGTATCCTAATACATATACATAAAGAAATAAAATAAATGAATTAACAAATAAAAACTCACGTGTTCTATGTGACTAAAGGGGGGAGAAGGAGATCAGTCGCGAGAGGGGGGGGGGTAGTCAGGCGAGGTGCTCGACGTCGGAGGTGCGCAGGTGGGCCTGGGGGTCTGGCGGTTGCGTCGAGTCCCGGGGCTTGGGGTTTCTGGTCTTGTGGCTTAATAGGAGGACGGGGGGAAGTAGAAGGGGAGGTGGGGGAAGAGGAGAATGGAGATGGAAGGGGGCGCCTGATAGCGCGGTGGCGCGCTGCTCGGAGGAGCGGCGGCGCTCCTCCCTTTTCTTCCTTTTTTTTAATTTCAATTTGAATGGTCATCAATAGAATAGGAAGAGAGATAAAGGGGTATATAATAATATATTATTTAATTTAATTAATTTCAAAAAAGCAACTTTTTATTTCGACCACTAAACGAGACCCACCGCCCGCCATCCATAGCGTTTTACCCCCATTCCGAACACAATGGGATATGTATCGTAAGCTGATTCGACTGTTTCGATCGGTTTTCGTCAAAATCAACATATAACTCTATATATTGAATTTGAACGCGCATTTCAATTTACTAGTGTCACATACTAACTCGAAAAATTCCAGAAAAATATTTTCTAGCTTCGTATCAACGATACGGTCCTAACAAAACTAGTTTCATCGAATTCTGAGACCGTTAGAAAAATGGCCATTTTCCAGTCGATTAAAATCAACTAAAACTGGTCAAACGCGTTTTCCTTTGCCACGCTCACATATTGATTCATAAAATTACGAAATTTGAAACCTAGCAATAACAAGACATCGCGGATCCAACAAAAGTGGTTTCGTCAAAATCCGAGGTCGTTTGCAAAATTTCCATTTTTAAGGGCCAGAATTCCATAGCGACTATTCAGAATTTTCAACTGGACATATCTTTTGATTCCCACTATGAAATTTCAATTTTTCGGGTTCGTTGGAAAGATAGTCACAATTAGGTTCCATTATTTTTGGTTTCACTAAAATCCGGTTTATTTTGCACCCGGTATATTCAATTGAAATTTGAAATCGAATTATCGAACTACAGCGCCATTTTCAATTCCTTTTATAATTATATATAATTATTTATATTCTAACGACGACGTATATAATATATACGTTCGAATTCCATTCAAAATAAATTTCTCGTCCTTATTATTTTAAATAATTCATTTTAAATGTTCAAAATGCATTAAAATTGCCAAAACAAAAATTTTAAACTGGCTCGCATTTCCGGGTTGTTACATTCTCCCCCACTTAAAACTTTTCGTCCCTGAAAAGGAACAAAGCCAAAAGTTGTTCAACAATTTAACTCAACTTCCATTATTTTGATTACGGCTTAAGTTCTTCAACTTTTCAGTTTCTAAGAACTTTTCAAATTTTTCAAAAATTTGGCTAACACCCTAAATTTTCGAAAAAAATCACCATAACCTCCCCTGCACCGGGAGCATCGGGAAAATCCCGAAATTGCCATACAGGCCTTCTGATCTCAAAAAGAAAAAGAAAAAGCCAAGCGGCTAGCCAATCGGCTCATAAAATCATCATCACCTAAACAAAACAGTAAATTATGGTAAACATGTACCTTTTTGTCGGGCAAACAATTTTTTATTCTCTGCTCTAGCCTCCTTGCTATGACCTGTTCATTGTAAGTACATGTATATGCATGCATATGCGTCTAATTTTCAATACAGTTCAATATTGGATTCAATTAGGCTAAATGGTTCAAAATTATTAAACAAATAAACAAACAACACAAACATCAAACAATTAGTGAATTAACGTTTCAAATTCATAATTTTGATATATATACAAAAAATCATGTTTTGATGCCAAATCACAACAATGTATCTAGCTATATTAGTTTTGGTTCTCACACCAGTCTAATGGAAATATATAGATATCACACCTTCGAAACACGAACACAAATTCTGATGATGATATATCAATCATCAGAATCATCTCCGGGTGTCTAGAATGTGATTCTATATTTATCCAGTATATTAAAACTTCGAATATACGTTCATGACGCGTATATGCAAAATCTTTATATATTGCATTGTCAAAATTCAAAATAAATAAATATTCAAATACGAATAAAATGGTTTAAATTTCAAAACAAAATTGTTTTCATTTGAAAAATATACTCTTCACACTCGTTCTAGGATACTACTAATCCTATCTCTAACGAGTCATTCTAATTGGATATTACTAATCCAATATCTGATGAATTCTTTCGTATGGCTCTAATGTGTCTTGTTCTCGAGCTCTGTAAACCAAAGCTCTAATACCAAATGTGACGACAAGGAATTTCGCTCGATCCGAATCGATCGTTAAACCGACCAAGACCGTTCGAAACCCCTGATCGTTTGAGAACAAGACAAATCAGAACGCAGACAGAAGAGCATTTCATTGTTATTACAACAATTCCATCAGATACAAGAATATACAGAGTATGAATGAATAAATTACATTAGATAAATATCAGAGATTACAATAAATTACATAGCAGCGAAAAACAGTATAAAACACAACTGAAGGCGATATACGGATACAGAACTTTCCGGGTATCATTCCAGCTGTAAACCAGGATCCTGTGAATATAAATCTGCAAAACCAAAACTACTAGCTGCCCATGTCGAAAATAGGGGCACCCAGATTTTAGGTTAAAACAATAAACTCCAGGTCAGTCATGTGACTGGTGTGAGAACTAAAACGGTTATTTAAAACTTTACTTTAAAAGAGAGTAATTCAAGGAACCACGCCGTATAACACGGAACGGGTTTCCTCCCAAGAATACCAGTGCATATCAATAAACAACACAATGTTTTTTCGAAAAATGAAGCTATTATAAGACCCAGGTCCCATCACACAATGCAACGCAAGCCGGAGGATAGGGTTTTCCCTTATAATAGCCAAATAATGCTTGATACGTTTAAAAACAAATCATTTGATACTATTATAGGTGTATAGTGTCAAAACACTTTCAATCATAAATATCAATCATAGACGGCATGGGTACCATATATCATGTCGCCATACTAGTTCTACAATTAAAACCGCAATATCACGTATTGGAAATTGGATTTCCATCATGAGTCGAGGCAAGGGGCAAGCTCCTCTCCGCTTTCGAGACACTCTAGCAAATGTCTCAGGACTACACATTCTGGGCAATCCTTGGATCTTCAGGGTCGGTCCTATCTTACGTTTGAGGATTGATTATTCCTGAACACACGTTTCCCAGTCCTTACAAACCTAAAATCGAGGCGCCTCATCCAAAAACCACATAGGTGAAAAGTATATAAATGTCAGGGCTGGTAAGTCACTGACACCACCAAAGCTAGAAAGAAACGCTGTGCTCTCCCCGCAGTCACTATCCCGTTTTTGACTCATACCGAGGTGTGAGGCTCACGAATTCACGTTATACACAAAGCTGCCACGTAGGCCGTGCTTTGATCATCAACCACAAGACTTTGCTTTTCAACAAAAGCCTTGATCCATGCAACTCAGCGTGCCACACAGGCAATTCATGCCATGCGATTGATATCTATCGATATATAACCTCTAAGCTCGTTCGTCTCAGAGAAGTGCGTTAAGCAAGAGAATAAATTCTCCGCCGCCAAACAGATATATATTTAAAAGAAATCAATCAACACAGAATAAAATCCAATGTCAGACACACAATCCATTTACAAGTTCGTTCTGGGTCCGAACGAAACCGGAGGCACTTTCCTCGCATATCCATCGATCCCCAAGTACGTATGGACGATCACCAACTGTTTCCCTCATCTTGGGTGTACAGCCCAATCAAGATCATCAGTGATTACCCAAACGATGTGAAGACTTCCGGTCTTCAACCACCGTCTTCATCTTCGACATGTCGTCGAATCGGTTATCAGAATGGGAATAAACCCGGCCTTTCCGAATGTCCCGCGTATATAGTGAACAAATGTTACACAAACACAACATACGCCTCATTCCAATTCAGTAGCCACTAACCGTAAATCAGCAAGAGAACAATTTCCGAAATATTAACCCCGAAGGCCGAAACCAATATCAGATCAATATCCAGGAAACCATTCTTCTTAACTAACCTACAACTAGTTTCTAAATTTCAATTCTTAGGGAAAGGTTCCCATTAATTTTATCAAAGATAAATTCGTTAAAATTTATTCTTTAATCTTCCATTGGATGCCATATCAAACCAAATTATGGTATTCCAAACTAGTCTTGATTAGCGAACCACACCGAAGAAATTATTTATTTTATTTCCCAATCCCAACCTATTCATCCCATGAAGCAAAACTGGTAATACTCCATATCTAATACCACGGTGTTATCGGTAAAATTAATTACATTCCACGTTCAAATCTAATTAAAGATTTCACTATCGTTTTGGAGCAAAACTGGTGATACTCCATTCTCGCTCACTTTATAAATTTGATAATTTAGATTATCAATTCACATTTCAATCTAATTACAGATTCATCAAAACTCCTTTTACTGGGTTAAAGAACTAATGTCATTTAAAACACAGTTCACGACACACCCAAATCACATTCTATTTATTATCGGGTTAAAGAACAAGTGTCATTTAAAACACCCTTCACGATAAACCCACAAATAAATTCTATTTACAACCCATTTCAAATACAATTTATTTATTTAAAAATAAATGGGTTTTAATTTTTGTGCAAAACTAGTTTATTTCGATAAAAATCTATTTTTATCTTTCCAAATATGGAGTTTTTCATCCCAATTTTTCCCATATCATTTCTTTTGATTTTACACAAATTATTTCTATTTTTAATAATTTTATCAAGGCCCGTACAGTCGATTTCCATCAATGGCCATCGAACTGCACTTACAGCGACCTTTTCCAAATTTGATTTGGACATAATTCCAAATCCAACCGTTAGATTTCAAATTTCTAATATTCGTTTGAAAGCTCTTTTCGATACGAACCCAACGATTCCGATTTTAGGAGAATCCGACGGTCGGATCTCCCATAATGTCCTTTCGAAGTCAATGGTCGAAATTTACGAACTGCCGCAGCGCGGCTCGTTCTATTCAGGCCATTATATTATATAATATATATATATATATTACATATATTTCGTCGATTTCCCTTTTTAAACGAATTTTATAAATCGTTTTCAAATTTGTTTCGAAAACAATTTCAACATTCATTTCAAATTCAAATCGATTTCAATTCTATTTCAAATTCGTTTTCTATTCAATTCAATTCAAATTCGTTTTCTATTCAATTCAATTCAAATTCGTTTTCTATTCAATTTAATTCAAATTCGTTTTCTATTCGATTCAATTCAAATTCGGTTTCTTTTCAGTTCAATTCAAATTCGTTTTCTTTTCAATTCATTATAAAAACGAATATAATCGATGTAAATATCGTTCGCGTCAAAATAGCGCATCTCTAATCAACACGACTTTATATATTTCAATAATTTCGTTATTCTATTCAATAAATGAATATTTATTTTATTCAATACGTGAATCTATACTTTTGTCAACACATGACTAATCTCAATGAATGAGTACTGTCCACGTGTGACTATTTTTGTTATTCAATATATTTTATAAAAATTATGGTATCTATCGTTTGATTTAAATCAGACTCCAACCGTAAATTAGTAAGAGAACGATTCCCTAAATATTAACCCTGAAGGCCGAAACCAACATCAGATCAATATCCAGGAGACCACTCATCTTATCTATTTTCTAGTTAGTTTCTAATTTTATACATGATAAATATGTAAATTTTATTGTTAAAATATTTCGTTCAACACATGACTAATCTCAACGAATGAGTACGGTCAACACATGAACCTTAATTTTATAATATTCTTTATTTTCTAAATTGGAATGAGGCCCAATCAATCACCATATAGCGTTAACTATATGGATTTCATATAACACATGTATATAATAGCAACGATAAACAATCAACCATCATCCAAAGTGCACCACACAACTGCATAAGCATTAAATATAAATAATCAACGCTTACACAATCTGTCGACCAATCGATCGACATACAATTAAATAATTGGGATTAGTGTACGCCAAATATAATCCCAACACCCGTGTGGGGTTTCAAATCAACAAACACTGAATATTATTTGTGCAGTTGGGCGATGTGTAAAATTTATCATGCCAATCAATATCAGTCAAATCAGTGTATATAAACAAATCGGCAGATTTGTTTATAAATATTTATTTATTCACATTCATGTTAAAAATTATATTTTTAACGATAAAATATTTTTAACTATATAAATATTTTATTTCCTTTCAACACAAGAATATTTTATTATTCAATCATTCCACAACACAATCAATTTTCACAACACATCAATCAAACAAACAAGCCGTCCATGGTCTGTGGACGACGGGTGTCGGGTGCTTCTAAGCACCGTCTGCATCCTAGTATGTATATATATATATATATATATATATATATATATATATATATAACTAGAAAAAGAAATTTAGAGTGAGAAGTTCTCACCGACTAGCTAATCCAATCATCTCGACTTTTCTCATGTAGAAGTCATCGATGTTCTCACCTTTTGTCACTTTCGTTGCCCGTAGCCACTACATATATAAAAATCACATTTTTATATTGTTGCTATGTATATAAAAATCATATTTTTATAATCACTCCATATGGATAAAAATTCTATTTTTACACTACTACTATATAGATAAAAATTATATTTTTACACCGCTACTACATAGATAAAAATTCCATTTTTATTTCATTAAAAATCATTTCTTTTCGTTTTCGAAAATCACATCCTTATATGGTTTTCAAACGAATAAAAATCACATATTTATTTGGTTTTCAAATATAATCTTTCTTCGATAAAAAGAACAAATCTTTCAACTATGAAAAATCATATCTTTGATAAATAAAATAAAAATCAGTTTACATCTAGGAAAAAATCATATTGTTTTCTTTTCTAGTATCCTAATACATATACATAAAGAGAGAAAATAAATGAATTAACAAATAAAAACTCACGTGTTCTATGTGACTAAAGGGGGGAGAAGGAGATCAGTCGCGAGAGGGGGGGTTAGTCAGGCGAGGTGCCCGACGTCAGAGGTGCGCAGGTGGGCCTGAGGGTCTGGCGGTTGCGTCGAGTCCCGGGGCTTGGGGTTTCTGGTCTTGCGGCTTAATAGGAGGACGGGGGGAAGTAGAAGGGGAGGTGGGGGAAGAGGAGAACAGAGATGGAAGGGGGGGCGCCTGATAGCGCAGTGGCGCGCTGCTCGGAGGAGCGGAGGCGCTCCTCCCTTTTCTTCCCTTTTTTTTAATTTCAATTTGAGTGGTCATCAATGGAAGAGGAAGAGAGATAAAGGGGTATATAACAATATATTATTTAATTTAATTAATTTCAAAAAAGCAACTTTTTATTTTGACCACTAAACGAGACCCACCGCCTGCCGTCCATAGCGTTTTACCCCCATTCCGAACACAATGGGATATGTATCGTAAGCTGATTCGACCGTTTCGATCGGTTTTCGTCAAAATCAATATGTAACTCTATATATTGAATTTGAATGCGCATTTCAATTTAGTGGTGTCACATACTAACTTGAAAAATTCTAGAAAAATATTTTCTAGCTTCGTATCGACGAGACGGTCCTAACAAAACTAGTTTCAACGAATTCTAAGGCTGTTAGAAAAATGGCCATTTTCCAGTCGATTAAAATCAATTAAAACTGGTCAAACGCGTTTTCCTTTGCCACGCTCACATATTGATTCAGAAAATTACGAAATCTGAAACCTAGCACTAACATGACATCGCGGATCCAACAAAAGTGGTTTTGTCGAAATCCGAGGTCGTTTGCAAAATTTCCATTTTTAAGGGCCAGAATTCCATAGCGATTATTCAGAATTTTCAACTGGACATATCTTTTGATCCCGCTATGAAATTTCAATTTTTCGGGTTTGTTGGAAAGATAGTCACAATTAGGTTCCATTATTTTTGGTTTCACTAAATTCCGGTTTATTTTGCACCCGGTACATTCAATTGAAGTTTGAAATCGAATTATCGAACTACCGCGCCATTTTCAGTTCCTTTTATAATTATATATAAGTATTTATATTCTAACGACGACGTATATAATATATACGCTCGAATTCCATTCAAAATAAATTTCTCGTCCTTATTATTTAAAATAATTCATTTTAAATGTTCAAAATTCATTAAAATTGCCAAAACAAAAATTTTAAACTGGCTCGCATTTCCGGGTTGTTACACCTTTTAAGGCCATCAATGCCAATTCTCAATATGAGTATATTCAATATTTCCCCCATCGTCCCCACGTTGTTCGTTCGCTTATCATGATATATATATATATATATATATATATATATATGTGTATATATATATATATATTAGACTAACAATTAGTCTATTCACATAAAAGGGAAGAACATCGCAAATTTACATAACACACAAAATGGATCTAACTTACGAATAAGGATTACAACATATCTTGCATAAACTTTGTATTGTCATGAATCTAAACATAGACCTAAAGGTATGAACTTGCAGGTATAAACATAGTTTTCACCCAAACTTGCATAGGCCGTAGTCACAAACTTGCATAAAACTATGTATGTCATAGATCTAAATCTAAAGGTGTAAACATGCATATATGTGGATCCAATTCCTACCTAAACTTGCATCACTACAAGAAAAATACCCTATTGCAACTAGCTATTTGCAACAGGCGACAAAAGATAGGCAGTAAATGATATTTAGCAACAGACCTATTATAGCAGTTGCAATAATAATATTTTGCAATAGGCCTTTTATTTCTGTTGCGAAAAACTTATTTTTAGCAACTGCGCTTCCTTTCCTGTTGCAAAAACATACTTTTAGCAACTATGCTTCCATAACTGTTGCAACAAACATATTATTTGCAACTGCACTTCCAAGCCAGTTGCGAATAAATACCTTTAGTAATTGTTTTCGCTAATTGCAATAACTGTATTTTTTACAACATGTAAGACCAATTGCGAAAAACATACTAAAAATAAGTATATAAGCTTTTAATAATTAATTCTAAATAGTCACTGTTAAATGATTAACTACTAGTAATTATATAATAATTAAGATTAATATTTAATAATTATTGATTGATAATAAAATTTAAATATTGTAAAGTGATATTCATAACTGATAATTAAATAACAAAAATAATATTAATTAACAAATAATAATAAATAGCATTTAAAAAATAATAAAATAAATAAATAATTATTGAACAATAATAAAAAACTAATGGATAATAATAATTAATCAATTTGAAATATGAATATGTTTAAATATTAAATAAGTAATAAATAATTAAATAATTAAAAAATTCATAATAAATAAATAAACATCAGTCGCTTAATATTACTTTTAAGGAGTAATTAATAATTAGTAATAATATTATTTATGAATTGATTTATAATTTGTGTTTGAAAGAGGTATTTTTGTGAATTAATTAATTAATTAATTGTTATTAACGATCCCACAATGACATGACGATGGAATGGCGTCCTTAAAAGTTTTGGCTATCTTTAAGGCGTCATTAAGCCATCAATATATACTTATGATTTTGTGACTTCGTATGGAAAAAAACCAGACGGGACAACCGTGTAAATGTTGCCTATGCCATTAGGATGCCACTAGGTTGTGAGAGCCATTAGGACGCCTACCTTCATATAACGAATAATGCAGCTGGTATCAATCCGCTCCTCAAAGGCAAATGAACCATGGTCCATTGATCCAAATCCAATCTTACGTTTAAACAGTCCCCACGTCATCAATCTTCGCCCTTTTTCACAATCCATTCTCTTCAAACATACTTCAGCAAACCCATCAAATTAAATCGAAATGAAGTTTTCATTTGCAAAATCAAATCCCTAATTTTAATCGTTTTCCCTTTTCACTGCCATTCGATCGAGCATCTTGGTAATCCCCGGTCTTCCCTTCTCCATTATTAAACTTCCTCGCATGACATGATATCCAGGCGGACCCTAATCTAAAATTAAACGGCAAGTTTCATTGTATTCTCCTTGAAGTACCAGATCTAGCAAGTTTAGATGTCGTGGATGGGATGAAGGAGTTGTGTCTTCAACTAGTTTGCAAGTTCCAGATTCGGTGAGTTTTAGCCTTCTGGCAGCGCTTCCTGGAGGAGTGCCTAATTTGAAGATCTTGAGTCTATTTGGATGTGGGCCATGCTTCTTCATGGTGCATTACCTAATCATCTCTACGCTTAGTAGTTGCGTTTTTTCAAGGCTTCTCAAATTCAAATTGTTGATTCCTCCATTTAGTAGTAATTCACTGAAATCTTCATTATTTAATTCCAATAATTTGTTAACACCTCTTCTGATTGATTCATGTGATTCCATTCATTCGCGGTTGTCGTCTGAGTTTTCCGAATTTTACAGATATAACTAATAACATTCTGCTTTGTCATTTTGTAGATGAATCTGAAGCTCACTAAAGTTTCTAATCCAGACTCCTTAGCTGATTTCCTCAGTTTCTCTTGTTGCACCACCCTACAACAGTATGCCTCTGATTCCATCAATGATTTTTCTAGTAGCATGGTTGAAAATTCTTACTCATCTGTTAGAGATAATTGATCGTCTAGGAGAAATATAGTCGGACTTATCATTTTCGGTTGCTTTCTTTGTTTCACGCTCTACAAAATTGTATGTTCGCTCCTGTCTTGTAATAGTTTTACATTTTGAGAAGAAAATAGGTACCTAACATTGTTCATCCTGTTTCACACTGTGCTTTCCATTTAAAATCCGATACAAAAGCTGAATTTTATTGTCATGGTTATAATATTTTCTTATATACCATGCTTTTTTTTAAGTAATTTTTCAAGGATTCTGTTACAAAACAAAGTAAATTTAACTTTTTTTTTTCAAAAAAAGGTGTTTGATTTGGAAGTACAACAGAAGTTATTTTCATTGCTATGTCCATGTTACATAATGTGCATACAGATTATGACAATTGTTATTCATTGCATATATTTGGTGACATGATTTCATATTTGAACGTTTAATTTCCATCATTCTCAAAATTCTGTTTTGTTAGTATAGAACGACAGAAGGAACTTAATGCTTTGTCTCTTGAGTTGCAGGGAATAAGTTGGAGCCACAGATGATCATGATAGTAAGAGTCGAGAGTGCAAATATTTTTATGAGGTCTCTTACTTCTGTTCAATGTTAGGTTTAAATTTTGGTTTTCTATATTATGACTGATAAGACACTTTTAAGTTGTATCATCTTAAGAATACATGAGCTATTGAATAGAACTGTAATAGTCTTACAGTTTAAAAGAGGGAATTTGTCAGAAAAGCATTGCATAAAACATTTTCTTCCAATTAAGTTAATTATTAACATGGATTCAACCTATTTAGATATTTATATCTGTGGATACTTCAATTTTCAAAGCTAAGGAAGTTTCAAACTCAATATATTGATTAGGATTTGGGAGAGTATTTTTCCTCTAGAGAAGCGAATCATATTCTTTTTATGGTTTCTGTTTGCATTCCCTTTGGCTCTTGTTGTTCTCACGCACTGTTAGGAATTTTGTGCTATTTGTATTGCCCAAAACGATCTGACAAAGTGTTATCTTCCTATTTGGGGGTAACACCCCACATCCTTTAGTGTCACTCACAAAGGGAATGCACTAAGTTCTGTGGAGCATTTAAGGTAAAAGATGCAGATAAATTACAAGACAGACAAAATTAAAACAGTGGAAAATAAAACTTTACTTTATTGATAAAATAGTTTGTACAACAATTGTTTTCCAATATCAGGGTATCATCTGTCTTACAAAATAAAGAAGCATAAAATAACATTTATATTCCCCAATGTAGCATAAGCCAGCCATAGCAGCAGAAAAAGAGAGTCCAAAGCACTTTGTCAAAGAATCTTCGAGCTCGGGAAGAGTGATGGTCCAATCTAACCTGAGCTATACTATTCCCTCCTTAACTACCTGGGGAGGGGGGGGGGGGAATCGGAAGAAAATAAGACGAAAGAAAACTGGGTCAGATATAAAGTCTGGTAAGTTCAGTTACTTCTAGCATGTGAACAAGGAAAAACAAAACGACATGAATTAACTGAATACAAGACAATACCATGATGATAGGGCCAACAAGATAGGATAAGATTAACATAAGATATGCCAAGACAAGATAAACTGGATATGCTTTAATACTTTCTCCGCTTCGCTATTAACCTGTTATTATGGTTTCTATGTCTCTGCACCACCTATCTCGTGTCCCAACTAGTAATCTGTCTAAAATGATAACACGATCCCAATCCCAGTAATTGTGGTTGCCTTTAGGTGTACATTTATTATTTATTACCTAGATCTAATCTAGGTTTTATATCAAAGTACTTCCTAGATTCCACTCGGGTTTACGCGGCTTATCTAATGCTTCACAGATTCAGGGTTTATGCCACCTAGGTCCAACTAGGGATTACGCTACCTGTCGAACGATGCCCTTAGTCTAGGACACGCTACCTAGAGAGGTATATGTTCCTAGACTTTCCCCACGTATGTGTCGTGAATCGTTATCGCTGTCTAGATGCACATGTCCTCTATATGTGCGACCCGAGTCCCGTGGCAGGGCAAATCAAGAAACAGGGAACTCGGTCGGGAGCTTTAAGTTATCTGCCAATGCAGATGCTAAGGTCTATTTTTTCCAGTGGCTATGGTCCCACTTGACCCCTCCCTCAACTATTGAAAGGCACACCTTGAAAAATGAGAACTATACGCAAGCCCCCCCTATGCCCCACTTACCTATGTCCATCCGCAACCATAACTAGATAGCAAGTATATGGTCTTTCGGAGTTCTCCACCTTTCCGTATCTCGATTGACTCAAGATGGTAGGTAGATGACGGGTCGCTATCACAGGGCCATTTGTCCCGCCGAATCACGCTGGTCCATCCTAGCTTTAGGTTGCCTTATATTGCAACCAAGGCATACCCTTGGTTCTCCTAATGCAGACCTTAACCTCTGTGAACCCAGGAGGATCATCTGCCGCCTCACAGAGGGATTCCAAGAGTACCCACACGTCCCCTCGAAGCCTCGGGCTTCGTAACCCAATTCGTTGGAGCCTTCTTTAAGGTCGTTCGCTCCTCCTCGTTTTATACTAAGGATTACTACTTAGTTTTCCTAACTAAGGTTTACCACTTGGTTTCCTGAATCGTCGTTTTCTTAACTAAGGTTTACCACTTAGTCCTTTTAGCTAAGGTTTACTACTTAGTTCTCTTTCCCGTCAAGTTGGATTGGTTAAGTGTCATTAGTCAATACAAGTTAACTCAACCTGTTCATTTGTCATGTTAAACTGGTTAAGTGTTACCAGTAATTCACGTTGACTTAACCCTACCAGCATCAATTTATATTGGTTAAGTATTTACTTAACCCTACCCATTCATCTTGTATTGGTTAAGTGTTCCTTTTTAACTTAACCTTGCCTATCTGTTTTAACTAACATGTTATAACGGTTAAGTGTTCCCTTAGTTAACGTAACCCTAACATTGGTTTGATTAACATGTTCTAATGGTTAAGTATTGTCCCTTCATGTTTTTAACTTAACCCTATTCATTTATCACACTCTGATGGTTAAGTGTTCAAGCTTACTTAACCCTACGGTCTAGTCCAGCTAACATATTAAATTGGCTAAGTGTATTAAATTTACTTAACCCCAACCTCTAGTCTAGTTAGCATGTTAAATTGGCTAAGTGTATTAACTTTACTTATCCCCAACCTCTAGTCTAGTTAACATGTTAAATTGGCTAAGTGTATTGAATTTACTTAACCCCCACTTTCTAGTCTGGTTAACATATTAAATTGGCTAAGTGTTTTTCTTAGTTACTTAACCCCTACAAATCTTGTCTTGTTACCATGTTAAGTTGATTAAGTGTTCTAGTTAACTTAACCCTATCATTCTAACTTAACTGTGTTCAATTGGTTAGGAGTTCTTATGGACTTAACCCTCCCATTCTAGCTTAACTTTAATTGTCTTATTAAAGCACCAGCCACTCACATTAGACAGGTATTGTTGTGGCTGCCGGTATGCTAGTTGGTTTCGGGCAGTCTTACGCCACAACTCAGTCTAACCTCGGGCCTTTATCGGGCTCAATGCCTTAACCTCCCACATTGGATAGGTATTGTTGCGATCACTAGACAACCGAGCGGGTCCGGGCAGGTTTACATCACAACTCAATCCAACCTCGGGTTAAGCATGTTCATATTGTCTAAATTTACTTTTCTCATTTAGGATAAATTCTATAAGTAAATTTTCCCTAATTCACTTATTCCATTATTACTCTTTTAATGTACATTGTCAACATTTATTATTATGGCCCATTTTCCTTATATATCATATTTATAGTTTTTGGTATGTAAATTATACCAATTTAAGTGTCACTAACCATGATTATTCTAAACATGACAATTACTCACAATTATGACTAAATTCAAAATTTTTGATAATATACTTATTATGCCAAATTAACTTTAATTGACCCAATTCTGATTTAACATCCTAATTTACAGTTCATGGCAAGACTAGAATTATTATTCTATTTTACCGTTTACACCTAAAACTTAGCTTACTTACCAATACTAAACTTAATATGTCAAATTACATATTCTATAATTCATGTCAAATTTTCAAATTTGCGTTCTAATAAACATGCCATAATACATGTTCTAAATTATGTCAATCATAATTATGTTCATGTTCCACATTATGCCAATTTCCAAGTATACAAACATGTTTATGTCAAATTTATGTTTTGCCCAAATCGTATTCCCATCGTTCGTGTAATCGTGATTTCATCCTAGATTATAGATAAATCTAGATTCGTGGATAAAAAGGGAATGAACCAAAATGCCATGAAAAGATAGACGTAATGACTGGCAGAAGATGATAATTCACTAATCTCAGATCTAACAAATTACACTGAATAAATTGATTAAAACATCGAAGGCCTATAGATCTGATAATATTATGACATAAAAAGGGTTGAACAAATAACATAGGTTCAAGTATATGGGTAGATCTAACTTAATAGATAAATTCCCATAATCAAGATCCAAGGATAATTAAGAATAAACTGAATAGATAATCTAGTTTAGATCCAATCTCACAGTCATAATCCTAGGCAATAATATCATGTTCATGAATCATAGGTAATTATCCACTATTGTTCTTGTCATAGTCATAGGCATTGGTTTATGCTCCTAGTCAAAGGCTTATGTTCATAGTCAAAGGCTTATGTTCATAGTCAAAGGCTTATGTTCATAGTCAAAGGCTTATGGTTTCAAAAGCCACAGTTCCATAGTCATAATCTTAAGCATTGGCAATTTAGTCACAATGTGTTCTATGCCATAATCAAGAATCAGATCCAAAGTCATAAACAAGCACATATTCAATGAAATGATAAGGCATATTTCTTATATTCTTTTAATTTCATGTCACAAATAGAAAAAGCGTTCAAATTTAAAAAGTAACTGACTTACATTGATTGGATCTAGAAAAGAATAGAAAGATAGCGTTGCTTGAAGCCGTTGAATCTTTACTTGAATCCTAACTTGTTTTGAATCTTCTCTTGAAAGACTTGAGCGGCATATCCTCGTCTTGATTTATATTTTATTTTAATCTATTTATTTAGATTTAGAGGAAGAAGAAGAAGCCATGTCCATCAAGAATTTGTGCAGCATAAGGTTAGAGAAGAATGGTGCAAAGAGAAGGAGACTAGGGGGCTGTTTATATAGGATTGCAAGTTAATTTGAGCCGTCGATGAAGCCAAGGTTAATCAAAGCCATCCACTCTAAAGAGAAGCCAATTATGTTCACAATTACTTTCTTAATGTACATTATTAACATTTATTATTAAATTTGTATGCACATTAGATACATCCCCCCTTTACACATTTATTATTAAATTTGTTTGCATATTAGATACATCTCCCCTTTACACATTTATTATTAAATTTGTATGCACATTAGATACATCTCCCCTTTACACATTTATTATTAAATTTGTATTCACATTAGATACATCTCCCCTTTACACATTTATTATATTAAGCACTGGTTATTCTTAAATTAGTAACTTTAGTGTTAACAGAAATACGGGGTGTTACATTCTCCCCTCCTTAAAGGATTTCGACCCCGAAATCTTCAAGTCAAGAAGAATGTAAATCCTACCATCCATCTACTCAACCATCAAACACAGGCATCCATTGTCCTTAAAGACTTCTAATGCTTGTATGTTCATATGCATAGTGTGTGTACATGTCTTTATCTAATGCAAAATCAGGCGGTCTACTGATTCAGTTGACCTCCTTAATGCAAATCATGTCAGTGCCATGCATCCAATATGTATGCAAATCCTAATGATACATATTATTTCTATATGAGTGCACAATCATTCACTCAAATGCAACATCCATATGATAACACATTAAGTTCAATTCATAAACAAATACATATGTGTAAATGAAATATGAAGGCGTCTGAGCTGATCTAGTGCCTAATACGTGTGTATATGCATTCACGAGCAACCACTAGCAACCATTCGCAACCATAAACCATAACATGTTTCAAATACATGTTTACATCCAAAAGGGTTTCTACCTAAGGATCGATGATACGTCCTAGAGGATATACCTTAAAAGCTAGAAATTAGTATGCATAGAATTCCTAAAAAAAGGAATCAAGGATGTACCCTTAAGAAAAAGGGTATGAGGCGCGTATGCCTTATCTTTAATCTCCCGTATCACGTCTTCTTGATCTTTACTCAACTGTACCTTAACAGATTCAACTTCACAATTGCGAAGTTTCTTGACCTCCACTTCCAAAATAAACAAATGTCAACCATGATGCTGAATGTATATACTAGGATGATCAGAGGTCTCTCCTCTTAGCTTATCCATCATGCCATAACTATGAGGGTCAAAAGGTCACTACGTACTTTTTACCTCTCTTAAGGTTAGTCCTTCTCTATATAGAGCGCCTGCCACAACTATTCATCTCTCAAGCAAACCATCCTAGTCGAACTCGACATCCCTCAAGTACAAGCCCCAAAGGCCTAAACCAATATCAGACAAGCACCCGAGGAATGTCTCCTCCGAATTTGTACGATCTACGTGAGATGATCTAAGCAAAAGCAACCAAACACTTGAGCACTAGTTGGGATCTTTTACTATACAAGTACTAGGGTGCATAGACTCAACTATGGAAGAAAATATGAACAAATGCGAAGTGCTAAAACCAAAAGAAAGAGTACAAACGGAAAAGCTAGATTCTTTCAACAGAACTTTACTACCTTTCTCCTAGGTACGCTTAGTGGTGAAAGCATGTACTTGCCCTTCTGAAAATCTTGTCCCTTGTTCTTAATTATATGATCTATTCCGCCATAGTAAAGATACTTCCTCTCATCTTAGGTTTTATAATCCCTTCCTCCTTCGTGAGCCAAGTCTACATCCATGAATTCCTCATCCTTGGGTTGTGCTCCTTAGCCAAACTCCTCATCCTCTTTCGTGTGTAATCATGTTGACAAATCTCTCGAAAGCTGCCTCCATCGTACAGAAAACCCTACTAAGCTTGAAAGAAAACTAGCCGCAGGTGAAACTACTACGGTTATAGATGGAAGTCGGGCACTACTTCGCCCTTCGATGAGGTTACCTCCCAGAAAGCCAGGAGCCCAAGAGACTCAAGAAAGAAGGAGATAAGAATACAAACAGAGAAACAAAAGATAGTGCGTATGGCTTTTGGGGAATATGCCTTTAAAATAAAACTTTTCTTTTGAAAATGCTTCTTTTAAAACTGTTTGAAAATAATAATTTTTTTTAAATCTTTTATCTGATCCGATAACCTTCAGCTCTGATACCAAGTGTAACACCCCACATCCTTTAGTGTCACTCACAAAGGGAATGCACTAAGTTCTGTGGAGCATTTAGGGTAAAAGATGCAGATAAATTACAAGACCGACAAAATTAAAACAGCGGAAAATAAAACTTTACTTTATTGATAAAATAGTTTGTACAACAATTGTTTTCCAATATCAGCGTATCATCTGTCTTACAAAATAAAGAAGCATAAAATAACATTTATATTCCCCAATGTACCATAAGCCAGCCATAGCAGCAGAAAAAGAGAGTCCAAAGCACTTTGTCAAAGAATCTTCGAGCTTGGGAAGAGTGACGGTCCAATCTAACCTGAGCTATACTATTCCCTTCTTAACTACCTGGGGGGGAACGGAAGAAAAGAAGACGAAAGAAAACTGGGTCAGACATAAAGTCTGGTAAGTTCAGTTACTTCTAGCATGTGAACAAGGAAAAACAGAACGACATGAATTAACTGAATACAAGACAATACCATGATGATAGGGCCAACAAGATAGGATAAGATTAACACAAGATATGCTAAGACAAGATAAAGTGGATATGCTTAAATACTTTCTCCGCTTCGCTATTAACATGTTATTATGGTTCTATGTCTCTGCACCACCTATCTCGTGTCCCAACTAGTAATCTGTCTAAAATAATAACGCGATCCCAATCCTAGTAATTGTGGTTGCCTTTAGGCGTACATTTATTATTTATTACCTAGATCTAATCTAGGGTTTTATATCAAAGTACTTCCTAGATTCCACTCGGGTTTACGCGGCTTATCTAATGCTTCACAGATTCAGGGTTTATGCCAGCTAGGTCCAACTAGGGATTACGCTACCTGTCGAACGATGCCCATAGTCTAGGACACACTACCTAGAGTGGTATATGTTCCTAAACTTTCCCCACGTATGTGTCGTGAATCGTTATCGCTGTCTAGATGCACATGTCCTCTATATGTGTGACCCGAGTCCCGTGGCAGGGAAAATCAAGAAACACGAAACTCGGTTGGGAGCTTTAAGTTATCTGCCGATGCAGATGCTAAGGTCTGTTTTTTCTAGTGGCTATGGTCCCACTTGACCCCTCCCTCAACTATTGAAAGGCACACCTTGAAAAATGAGAACTATACGCAGGCCCCCCATGCCCCCACTAACCTATGTCCATCCGCAACCATAACTAGATAGCAAGTATATGGTCTTTCGGAGTTCTCTGCCTTTCTGTATCTCGATTGACTCAAGATGGTAGGTAGATGACGGGTCGCTATCACAGGGCCATTTGTCCCGCCGAATCACGCGAGTCCATCCTAGTCTTTAGGTTGCCTTATATTGCAACCAAGGCATACCCTTGGTTCTCCTAACGCAGACCTTAACCTCTGTGAACCCAAGAGGATCATCTGCCACCTCATAGAGGGATACCAAGAGTACCCTCACGTCCCCTCGAAGCCTCGGGCTTCGTAACCAAATTCGTTGGAGCCTTCTTTAAGATCGTTCGCTCCTCCTCGTTTTATACTAAGGATTACTACTTAGTTTTCCTAACTAAGGTTTACCATTTGGTTTCCTGAATCGTCGTTTTCTTAACTAAGGTTTACACTTAGTCCTTTTAACTATGGTTTACTACTTAGTTCTCTTTCTCTTCAAGTTGGATTGGCTAAGTGTCATTAGTCGATACAAGTTAACTTAACCTATTCATTTGTCATGTTAAACTGGTTAAGTGTTACCAGTAATTCACGTTGACTTAACCCTACCAGCATCAAGTTATATTGGTTAAGTATTTACTTAACCCTACCCATTCATCTTGTATTGGTTAAGTGTTCCTTTTTAACTTAACCTTGCCTATCTGTTTTAACTAACATGTTATAACGGTTAGGTGTTCCCTTAGTTAACTTAACCCTAACATTGGTTTGATTAACATGTTCTAATGGTTAAGTATTGTCCCTTCATGTTTTTAAGTTAACCCTATTCATTTATCACACTCTGATGGTCAAGTGTTCAAGCTTACTTAACCCTACGGTCTGGTCCAGCTAACATATTAAATTGGCTAAGTGTATTAAATTTACTTAACCCCAACCTCTAGTCTAGTTAGCATGTTAAATTGGCTAAGTGTATTAACTTTACTTATCCCCAACCTCTAGTCTAGTTAACATGTTAAATTGGCTAAGTGTATTGAATTTACTTAACCCCCACTTTCTAGTCTCGTTAACATATTAAATTGGCTAAGTGTTTTTCTTAGTTACTTAACCCCTACAAATCTTGTCTTGTTACCATGTTAAGTTGGTTAAGTGTTCTAGTTAACTTAACCCTATCGTTCTAACTTAACTGTGTTAAGTTAGTTAGGTGTTCTTATGGACTTAACCCTCCCATTCTAGCTTAACTTTAATTGTCTTATTAAAGCACCAGCCACTCACATTAGACTGGTATTGTTGTGGCTGCTGGTATGCCGGTTGGTTCCGGACAGTCTTACGCCACAACTCAATCTAACCTCGGGCCTTTATCGGGCTCAATGCCTTAACCTCCCACATTGGATAGGTATTGTTGTGATCACTGGACAGTCGGGCGGGTCCGGGCAGGTTTACATCACAACTCAATCCAACCTCGGGTTAAGCATGTTCGTATTGTCTAAATTTACTTTTCTCATTTAGGATAAATTCTATAAGTAAATTTTCCCTAATTTACTTATTCCATTATTACTCTTTTAATGTACATTGTCAACATTTATTATTATGGTCCATTTTCCCTATATATCATATTTATAGTTTTGGTATGTAAATTATACCAAATTAAGTGTCACTAACCATGATTATTCTAAACATGACAATTACTCACAATTATGACTAAATTCAAAATTTGTTCTAATATACTTATTATGCCAAATTAACTTTAATTGACCCAATTCTGATTTAACATCCTAATATACAGTTTATGACAAGACTAGAATTATTATTCTAGTTTACCGTTTACGCCTAAAACTTAGCTTACTTGCCAATATTAAACATAATATGTCAAATTACATATTCCATAATTCACGTCAAATTTTCAAATTTGCGTTCTAATAAACATGCCATAATACATGTTCTAAATTATGTCAATCATAATTATGTTCATGTTCCACATTATGCCAATTTCCAAGTTTACAACCATGTTTAAGTCAAATTTATGATTTGCCCAAATCGTATTCCCATCGTTCGTGTAATCGTGATTTCATCCTAGATTATAGATAAATCTAGATTCGTGGATAAAAAGGGAATGAACCAAAATGCCATGAAAAGATAGACGTAATGACTGGCAGAAGATGATAATTCACTAATCATAGATCTAACAAATTACACTGAATAAATTGATTAAAGCATCGAAGGCCTATAGATCTGATAATATTATGACATAAAAAGGGTTGAACAAATAACATAGGTTCAAGTATATGGGTAGATCTAACTTAATAGATAAATTCCCATAATCAAGATCCAAGGATAATTAAGGATAAACTGAATAGATAATCAAGTTTAGATCCAATCTCACAGTCATAATCCTAGGCAATAATATCATGTTCATGAATCATAGGTAATTATCCACTATTGTCCTTGTCATAGTCATAGGCATAGGTTTATGCTCCTAGTCAAAGGCTTATGTTCATAGTCAAAGGCTTATGTTCATAGTCAAAGGCTTATGTTCATAGTCAAAGGCTTATGGTTTCAAAGGCCACAGTTCCATAGTCATAATCTTAAGCATTGGCAATTTAGTCACATTGTGTTCTAGGCCATAATCAAGAATCAGATCCAAAGTCATAAACAAGCACAAATTCACTGAAATGATAAGGCATATTTCTTATATTCTTTTAATTTCATGTCACAAATAGAAAAGGCGTTCAAATCTAAAAAGTAATCGACTTACATTGATTGGATCTAGAAAAGAATAGAAAGGTAGCGTTGCTTGAAGCCGTTGAATCTTTACTTGAATCCTAACTTGTTTTGAATCTTCTCTTGAAAGACTTGAGCAGCATATCCTCATCTTGATTTATATTTTATTTTAATCTATTTATTTAGATTTAGAGGAGGAAGAAGAAGCCATGTCCATCAAGAATTTGTGCAGCATAAGGTTATAGAAGAATGGTGCAAAGAGAAGGAGACTAGGGGGCTGTTTATATATGATTGCAAGTTAATTTGAGCCGTCGATGAAGCCAAGGTTAATCAAAGACATTCGTCCTAAAGAGAAGCCAATTATGTTCACAATTACTTTCTTAATGTACACTATTAACATTTATTATTAAATTTGTATGCACATTAGATACATCTCCCCTTTACACATTTATTATTAAATTTGTATGCACATTAGATACATCTCCCCTTTACACATTTATTATTAAATTTATATGCACATTAGATACATCTCCCCTTTATACATTTATTATTAAATTTGTATGCACATTAGATACATCTCCCCTTTATACATTTATTATATTAAGCATTGGTTATTCTTAAATTAGTAACTTTAGTGTTAACAGAAATACGGGGTGTTACATTGGATAAGGCACATTTGAATAGAGAACTGGAATTTTTAGTTAGGTATTCACATTTTACAACCAGAAATCTGGAAGCAGATGTATATTTATCGTGTGCTGTTTGTTTGGCAAGTCCAATGGTCTTAGCAGAAAAAATGGTGCATGTTCATTATGATAATCTAGTGCCTGGTACTATGATTTCATCCAGTTTTGATATTTCGAAAGATGTCCCAAGTGATTCGAATGGAGATGGGAACGGTCATGTTAAGGCTACTTCTGTTGTCAGATTCAATGCTTGTTTGAGCTTGACTTTTGAGCTGATTTTATGTTAGGGCTATTTCTAGTCATAAGTCGAGGCAAAAAAAAAAGAACATCTAGTTAGTCTCCACAGAATTACAAATTGTAATTCAGTTGTTGTAGATAGCAAAAATTGCGTTGGAAAACCACTTAGAATTTTTTGTATTACAATATCATTTTTCAATTTTTTTTATGTGCTTTCTTTCTGGTATATTAATGCCATTTCAGGGGCTTTGTTGTCTTCGTGCTCAGCTTGTGTTTGGCCTAGGGATGCTTTTGAAACTAAATACTTACAGGTTTTTAAAGTACCACATTCTTCACTAACACAATTTTATTTTCTACATAACATACTTTTGAATTACCATGTATGAAAAGTCCCAAAGCTCTAAATCAGACTTTTTCATTCTAGATCCCTTATTTCTCAAAAAACCTAACCTCTGAAAAGTCCTAAAGCTCGACATGTTGCAGGGAAAAAATGTCAGGAGATAACTCATAGAGCAGCCTAAACACTAGTATGGACCTAGCCAGTATGGTGAAGCAAGCTGAGAACCTAAACAATTCTATGGTTATAATATATGTATGATAGAGTAGAAATATGATTAGAAAATATTCTAGTTGAAAAAAATGTATTGTGTGAAAGAAGAAATTGTTATACATGAGTGGTGTATGAAAATTGTAGAAATTTTTGTTGTAATTGTTTGTACTATTAAAACTTTGTTAAAATAAAATTTCTATTTGTTTATTTTATTTTGTGATATACACTATTACTAAAGCGAATACATTTAATATGTAATATCTATAAGTTGTAAACTTTTTACAGGTTTATGGATCTGTTGCAACAGGCATATACTGTTGCAAAATGATCTATTGCAACAGCAAAAGTCTGTTGCAAAAAAGTATACCGCAACATCTTATTGCAACAGGCGTAAAATGTTGTGGACTTTTTGCAACTTCGGCTATACCAACAGGTGCAGGCCTGTTGCAATAGGTCTACTGCAACAGATATCGCCTGTTGCAAAAGGTGTTTTTTGTTGTAGTGCATATAATTATTTTACTTGGTTCACATGTAAACTTGTGTACAATTCACATAGAAACTAGCATATAATCTACACCCAAACTTGCATATAAAATGATGTCAAACATGAATCAAGTTGAACATAGGTGATTTGGCATATATGAAGGGATCCACAACAAAACTATCATTTTGAACAACTAGCATATATTCACAAAATATCACATTTTTCCAATGTTTCACATACATAGCCATATAACCCAAATCATAACTCAACCTAATTAACTTGTTAATTATCTTATTAAAGCAATCGAACTCGCAACTCAAAGAAGGTCTTGAGTTCTGGGATCTGTGTTCTGAAATTGATTTAGCTCGCCTTTGAAGTAGACAAATTCGTTGTTGTTGTTGTTATAAACTTGAGTTGATTAGCTTTACTTTTCCTCTAGTTAATTGCGGCTACTCTAGGTTGCGGGGTGATAGCATGACAGCCATGGTTCTAATTGATTAGGTTTTAGTGTTTGAGTCTACATGTGCTTATGTAGAGAATAGGATTAATTTAGGCCATCCGATCAAACTAGAAGCAACCTGAACCATCCAAAAAGCCAACTCAGCCCTAATGACTCGACACTGAGTCACAAAATCATCATCTTTCAGATCTGCCCGGGGAGGGGGGCAGGTCGATCCCTAGGTCGACACTAAGGTCGACCTGTATAGGGTAGGTCAACACTAAGGTCGACCCCCTGGTCGACCTGGCCTTGGGTGGGAAATTTCCCGCCCTGCCCAGTTCTGAGTCTGAATACGTTTTTGAATTTAAATTTGAATTCCTAGAAACTTCCGACAGCCATAACTTCTTCATACGAAGTCCGATTTATGCAAACTCGGACTCTGTCTCAACCAGAATTCCGAGACGAACACAATGGCGTAACCCCTTCCCTTGATTATCACATTTAAAATAAATTATTCCTCAATTCGTTAGTTTAATGTTAATAGAAAACATGGGGTGTTACAGCTTCTAACCACGTAATTTCTTTACGTGGTTTTGTCCTTAACCACGTAAGCTTTATACAAGGTTGTCAGGAAATTTGAAAATAAATAAATAACGGATAGCAGATGCAAACAATTCATACCATTCAAAACATCATAATATCATACTTCCAAACATCATAATATCATACCATTCAAAACATCATACCCAAACATCATAACATCATATCATTCACATAAATATACCAAACATTAACCCAGGCATCATAACATCATACCCATTCAAAAAAATAACCATACATTATACCATCCACATCATAACCATACATAAAACATCAAAATATATCATCATACCCATACATATACCCAACTAACAAAACCCAAAATGTTTCAACTATTGCCAAACTAATTGTGATGGTGAATGAAACGTCCAACGACAACTCTAGCAAGCTCAACTTGAGGGTTAGAATCATTCAAAAGACCAAGTACATCCTGAAGAATCTACAAAAAAGTTTAACAAATTTTAGTATGAAGGAAATTTGAATGGAAACAGAAATATAAACGTACCGAGAGCAGCTGGTCATAGGTAGGTCGAAAATGAGGTGCTCCCATAATGACATCATTAGGTAAATAAGCGGGATTGTGAACACGCAGAACACTATGATTAGCATACCACTCTGTATAATCATCTGTGCAACTCATAACAGAGTGATGTAGTGGAATCGTTCTTCGATCATCTGCTATCACATGATGAAACCAGCTCTCCCAAATGCTTTTCAAAACTGATAGTGCACACGAGTGTATGTAGTCGAGGTTTTGCCTCGACGTTCATTTATCACTACGGGAGGAATAGGAGCCATTGGGATGTTCTAAACTCTAACATACTGTCACAGTACCCTATCGGGATGGTACGGCTCCACAACATTCAAGCATAGAATGCACCTTCTATAATGACTCAAGCAAGGAAATGTTCGAATATCCATGACTTAAGCAATCATAGAAACCTTGCAATCTGTTTGACACCCATCCGTGTCACTAACCCAAGCTGTCTATATAGGAATGCAAGTGCTGCTGACATTGTTCAAAATTTTAAGTGGTTCCAAAAGAGATATGTGCATGTGAGTCTTGCTTTTATCTGCAAATATTGTATTGCCAAGCACAAATAAAAGATACACGCGAGAAGCACGCCTAATTGCACAATCATTCCACTCGTCGCTAACATCTTTAAATCTGTCAAACAACTTTGACAAGCTTAACTTATATCCAACCCTCTCATTCATTTCAATTCTAGCTTCTGCTGCACTAAGACGAAGATACTTCGTAACAGCAGCAATTGCTTGGTCTGTATCATACTACATGCTCTGCATAGGTTTACCTTCGACAGGTAAGTGCAACAACGAAGCTACATCAAGAGTAATGGTCATCTCACTAAAGGGTAAATGAAAAGTATTAGTCTCTGGATACCATCTTTCTACAAAGGATGATATCAAATTCTTGTTCACACACTTGTAACAAGTGCCGACAATAGGAAATAATCATGATGTGTCAATAAGGGCTTTGAACCTAGCAGCATTATCCAGAATCCTCCATTCTGATACCTTCTGAGCATGGTTGACACAAGTGAGACTTGCTCGTTCCTACATAAATAAAATTTGCTACTAGTACATAAATAGGTAATTGAAATTAATAACAGAAACGTACCTGACTAGTCCATATCATAGAAGCAACATGGGTATCAAAATATCTAATCACATCATTATTTCTGGGTCCAGGTTTGTCATGTAATTCTTCTTTGGCTTCAGCTTCTTCCTCCGACTGATCGTCTGCCTCATCATCATAACCTGTCTCAGAATCCTCCCCTATGTCATCTCCTTCTTCCTTTGAAGAATCTGATCCATCTCCATGTTCGCCTGAACCATCACCATGTTCCCCTGAACTATCTGAACCATCGCCATGTTCCTCCGAAGAATCTGAACCATCACCGTGTTCCCCCGAAGAATCTGAACCATCTCCGTGTTCCCCCGAAGAATCTGAACCATCTCCATTACCACCACTACCATGTGCATCTACCTTAAACTGTGGTGGATCCACTTTCTCCTCCTGCTGTTCGACGTCCACACTTGTATGTACAGTATCTTTTTTCACTCGTCGCCTTCTTTCCGACGTTGTCATAGGTTTGCGGACCATCTGTTAAAAATGAAAAAAAAGTAAGTACTCACTTTTTTTAAAAATTCACTCAAAAACTAAGCACACAACATTGCTACACAAAAACTAAACAACAAGTAACTACTCACTTTTTTAAAAAACTCACAGAATTTCTTTTTTGAATTTTCCACTTACCACGAATCCAGCCAACGTGGAGAGATGCTAAACCACGGAGAGGGTCAACGAGGAAACATTACATACCTCGTTGATTTCCTTTGTGGTCAGTAGCTCCACTACGTTTGCTAAGCATGTGGCATTCTTTCCTACCCCATATTTCTCCTCTATGAGTTTCTAAAGTGAGGAAAAAATACATGTGCCAAATACGCGAAAAACTCGATACATTATGTTTCTCAATTAAATTGCCAAATCAATGTTCACCTATTGCTCCCAATTCGATTATCTTCCAACACAATCACTAATGTTTCCAATTCAATTTCAACTAAACCCTAAAATCAAAGCTATATTAATTACTTCAGTTAAAGAAGTTTACCTTCGCTGATGCTCTGATGAACGAGAGACGCGCTGCTGAAGGAATTGGAGAAGCTTGTTGAACGAGAGAAGCGGCGGAAATCAATGAATGAGAGAAGCGACAGAAGAAGCACGAGGTATATGATCGGTTTAGTGTTAGGGTTTTTTTGTTTTGAAAGGGAAGGGTAATTTTGGAATAAGGGAGGCTACTCAGTTAAAACAGGGGGATAACAATTTTTTCATAAGAGGGGGAGGGGGGCAACTCAGCAAGTTAGGCGGTTTAAATAGATTTTGCCAAAGGAAAATAAAATCCAGGATTTTATGAAATTGACAGGTGAAAATTAAGATGAACGTAGGGTTAATGCGATTAATCTTCAAGATATGTCTGATTTTGTACAGGCTTTGAGACTAGTAAATTTGATGGGACAAAGCATGTAGCTTCTGTTGTTAAATTTTCTCCCATTCACGGAATCAGTGACCACTAGTTGAGCAATTCAACCCCTCCTTCACAACCATGATCCATCAGCACCAAACAACCAGCAAATCAGTGAAGCCTACTGTTGCGAAGGTAAAATTGTTTGATGTTATAAAGGCCCGACAATATACTATAATATTATCAAAAATTAACGGAGTAGAAGTTTGTTGACACCATCTTAACGTTTGTCACTATGACACCGACGGTTTTAGTGGCGTGGAGTTGTGATTGCCCTGTGAATTTCTCCTATTAAATCTGAGCCACACCACTAACTCCGTAAATGGTGTCATGGTGACCCACGTTAAATAATGTCAACAAACTCGCACTGCGATATTTACGTAAACTCGCACTCCGATATTTGATACTTTCCAAAAAAAATCGCTTGATAATTACAAAGTTATTTATCTTATGCATCAATTACCAATCATAATTCTTTTTATTGTTGTCTACAACCCTTTAAAAAAAATGAATGAAGTGACTTTTCAAATTGCCCTAGAAAACAGTACAAAAAACTAAATTACTGTCTTTTTTACTTTAGTGGAATGAATTTTCTCAGTAGTACTTTCTGTACCCGTTTATGATGGTTTGATATTGATAATAAGTTATCTCTAAGATTATCTTGGCTTTTATTGATGAAAATCACATTGGAACTTAAGATTTTATTCATCTTCCCATTGATTTTAAAGTAAGTCTAAAAAAAGTTTATCTGTTGACTTAATTTAGAAGTAACAATATTGTATAGTAACATTAAGCTTTTTTCATATTTATAACAAATGTAATGCATGTTAGGCTTTCATCAATATGGCTAATCCTAAGCACATTGTCCCTTCCTTTTAGGTTTGCAATTATAGTTCTCTAATTCTATGGAAGCATCTGTCTTTTACCTATAAAATAAGAAAAGGAAAGAAAATGAAAATGAATTAAATCAAACCTACCGTTAGGGAGGTTTGCTTACTTTCAGTTGGCCAAAATGGATTTCTCTGAAGCCAATAAACAGGCATCCTTGTTTTATCAGATTTCCTCTCGTCTTCCCCGCTTTCAACAATGTCTCGCTGCTTTCTCACTCTACAATTGTTTCTCGTCCAATTTTCCTAGCTTATATCTTATCCGCAATTTTTGAGGTGCATCTCTCTGTTCTTAGATCTTTTTCCGTTATCTCAATTTCGCTTTCCCAATTTCATTTTCCAGGCCCTAAATGAGCGACTCCTAAGTAATGCAATTCATTACTGCTGGATTGTTGAAACACAAGCTGGGCATAATGATAAGTTGTTTCCTACACGATTTTCCTCCCTCATATTTCATGCGCAATTTTATGGTGGATCTCTCTATCCTCAAATCCTTTTTTGTTCTGTCAATTTTACTTTTAATCCCTAATTTATCGACTTTTAAATAATACAATAATTGATTCTTGACTGCTAAAACACAAGCTGGGCATAACGATTCTCACGATCCGGAATTTGGACTTCCTCGAAATGTGCAAGCCTTTTTGAACCATATAATTGGATGATCTGTTTCTAAAAGAAGAGCTTATATGACCAGATTTGTGATTGTGGAAATATATTATCTCAAATAGAAACTCTTCTTGGTGGGTGCCAGATATCTAACCACATCTTTTTTGGTAAAATTCATTTGTTTCGTTTATCTTTTTATTTCTTCAATGCATTAAAGGTATAAAGCTACAAAAAAAAAAAAAAAAAAAAAAAAAAAAACTAAATTTTAAGAGCATTTATCAAAATACATGTATGTGTTTGTAAGAGCATCTCCAATGGATTAAACCCGTAATATTCAGGGTGCTGAATATTACGGGTTGAATTGAACAAAAATCTCCAATGGTCAGACGCCTATTTAACAGGCGCCTAACTTATAAACCGGTAAAAAAAACTAATAATATTAAAATGACCGGATTTTGAATGAATTTTGGTCATCCTGGCGCCTACTAAATAGGCTCGAGGATTGGGCGCCTATTAGATAGGCGCTACAGGACCTCTTAATATTACGTTTCCAATTTAGGATCCTGAATTGGAAACGTAATATTAGCTTTAATATTCAGAATGAATGTGACCACTGGAGATGCAAACTTTAATATTAAGGTTGAATAAACAACCACTGGAGATGCCCTAAGTGATTCATATCAACACACTGTAGCATATTCTTTATTTCAAGTTCGTTTATATGTACAATTTATAGTGTACAATACTTCTTCAATTACTTTCCTTCAATTACTTCCATTTTCTGTAGAACTATGTTATAATCTTTTCACTAAAATCTGATTTAAAATGAATTTTAACAAAAAAATTATATTTTATACTAAACACTTTAACGGTCGGTTTTACCACCGTTGTGCGGTAATACTAGTTTAATTACAACAGACATTCAATGGTAAGAAGCCGAAGAAGTTAACATTGGAAAAGTAGTTTTGCTTGCATATGCTAGAATTCAGGGAAAAGCAACACTAATTGTTCTTTTTCAAAATTCAAGTTGGGTGAAAGGTGTCGACCTACTATTTTTCGTTCAAATTCCCCAAATGCAGAGCAATTATTAATTTATCCATCATTTCCCTATCACTGCAGCTTGACTCTATCAAAGGGTCTTTATGGCCAATTTTTATTTGTTACAACATAGATAAGGAAACACAATTTATATATGTTTGTGCGCAGACACATTTTTAAGGCTGCTATGCATTTTCTTTTCAAATTGCAATGTTCAATTTATCAACAAACCTGCTAAAAACATTGCTCCGAGAAACAGTACAAAATACCAAAGTATAGAATTTTTATGGTAGTCATAATATTTTGCTTTTAGCCCATAATTTTTGTCGATATTTGAATGATTTGTATGGTGGCCTACTTACAACTAGCTTTATCGACTGAATAAAAATATTTAGTTTATTTTTTTCTTATACATTTATATCACTTTACCTTTTTTTCAACAATGACCAAGAAAGTTTCTTTGTTCATGAGTATTGATATTTGTTTCAAAGCTGTAACAAAAGAAAATTGCAGTTTCCAACTGTTTCATACATATTGTCTATTGGGCTTGCCTTTTGCCATATATGATCGATGACACTCATAGTTGAAGCTTTTTAAATTACCAAATTATCATCATGATATTTTGATTTAGAAAATAAATAAATAAAGGATGTATTTGTCATCCACATTTTAGATGATCAAAACCTATGTGCTAGAAATTATTCTGCTTTGACGACCACAATGGCAAAAGTCTACTTAGTGAAAAAGGGGAGGAATGATGTGGGAATCTTTAACATCCTGGGTCATATAATTGAGCATAAGAACAATGAGAAAAAAGGGGTAAATGCTATCTGATGTTAACGTCAAGTGGCTCATATTAGTATGCATATTCTTTTAACTTCTCCAACTTTCAGTTCTCTAATTAATTTTTTCATGCTGATGGTTAATGCCAAAAACTGATGTGCATCTCATATTGTTCAGGACATGTTCACAGCCGATTCAGATGCTACATTAACGATAATTGAATGAGTGCTCAAAGTGAGATGGATCATGCATGTCATAGGAAAAATTCGCAAGCTTTTTAGGTGTCAAACTTACCAAATATAACGGATCTCCAAGCAACATCAAAAGCAGCATTGTGATTGCAACTGCCTCACCTTTAAAATCTTTCACATTTCTATTGTACAATTTTGACTGTGAACTGGGTACCAAATAAGGAAAATCTTTGAAATTTATGTTTATGAATTCATTTAATGATACTGCGTTTCTCTACATTACTATATTACCGTGCAATATTTCTCTACATAAATATACTGTGTACTGTGCAGTCCTCAAATATATTAGCGTTAGCCTAGTAGCAAACCTCTTTCACAGTCAACGTGCAAATTCAACCAACCAATTGCATTTATCTATGAGTTTAAGCAGAACCCTTTTTCCTGTGTACACGCGCAAGCGCATGCATTCATAGTGGTATATATAAAGGGGGGAAGGGAGTAAGGATTCATGTGAAAAAGACTTATATGATATATTCATCTTGTATACGTGCATGGATACATGCAAATCATAATAAACTGATGCAAGTACAATATTCTGGAAACGTTCGCCTTTGGACGCACATATAATTAATACAAAAGAGGCAAGATAATTAAGGCAACAGCAAATCAAGCATCAAGAAGAAGGACATTTAAACCCAATAGGAATATTCCGACCACAAGAGCTCAACAGCAGGGGAATTTGAAGTGGCAGATTAAGGTCAGCCCCAAGAAGGTTGGCTTTAACAGGAAGGCAAAGACAGAGGGCAGCCTCCAGATCAAGCAGACCCGCAATCACAGGGCAGCATTTGGGCAATGGGGTCGCCCCTACGTTAACCTTGATCAAGAAGAGCACGTCTAGGCATATCCCAAGTAGAGCAGCGTTCAATGGGCACATGAATGGGCTAGGTGGTGCAGGCCCTGCAGGGTTTGGGGTACTGTCGCTTGACCCTACGATGATGGCATGGAGGAGGAGGCTCAGGATGATGAAGGTACCACTTGCCATTTCGACGTGATTATGATGATCTTTGAGTGCCTATATAGGTTTTATTCAATTGGGAAATGTTATTAGATTAAAATGGCTTGATGGTATATATTATATATAGTGAAAAAAAAAAGGGAAATAAGATCCAGGATTTTATGAAATTGGCAGATGAAAATTAAGATGAACGTAGGGTTAATGCAATGGATCTTTTAGATATATGTCTGATTCTGTACAGGCTTTGTGACTAATAAATTTGATGGGACAAAGCATGTAGCTTCTCTCGTTAAATTTTCTCCCATTCATGGAATCAGTGATCGCCAGTTGAGCAATTCAACCCCTCCTTCACATCCATGATCCATCGGCACCAAACAGCCTGCAAATCAGTGTAGCCTACTGTTGAGAAGGCATAATTGTTTGATGTTATAAAGGCCCGACAATATGCTGTCATGGTGACCGACGTTAAATAATGTCAACAAACTCGCACTGCGATATTTACCTAAACTCGCACTCCGATATTTGATACTTTCCAAAAAAAATCGCTTGATAATTACAAAGTTATTTATCTTATGCATCAATTACCAATCGTAATTCTTTTTATTGTTGTCTACAACCCTTTAAAAAAAATGAATAAAGTGACTTTTCAAATTGCCCTAGAAAACAGTACAAAAAACTAAATTACTGTCTTTTTTACTTTAATGGAATGAATTTTCTCAATGGTACTTTCTGTACCCGTTTATGATGGTTTGATATTGATAATAAGTTATCTCTAAGATTCTCTAGGCTTTTATTGATGAAAATCACATTGGAACTTAAGATTTTGTTCAACTTCCCATTGATTTTAAAGTAATTCTAAAAAAAGTTTATCTGTTGACTTAATTTAGAAGTAACAATATCGTGTAGTAATATTAAGCTTTTTTCATATTTATAACAAATGTAATGCATTCATGCTTTCATCAATATGGCTAATCCTAAGCACATTGTCCATTCCTTTTAGGTTTGCTATTATAGTTCCCTAATTCTATGGAAGCATCTGTCTTTTACTTATGAAATAAGAAAAGGAAAAAAGTGAAAATGAATTAAATCAAACCGACCGTTAGGGAGGTTTGTTTACTGTCAGTTGGCCAAAATGGATTTCTCTGAAGCCAATAAACAGGCGTTCGTGTTTTATCAGATTTCCTCTCGTCTTCCCCGCTTTCAACAATGTTTCGCCGCTTTCTCACTCTGCAATTGTTTCTCGTCTGATTTTCCTAGCTTATATCTCATCCGCAATTTTTGAGGTGCATCTCTCTATTCTCGGATCTTTTTCCGTTATCTCAATTTCACTTTCCCAATTTCATTTTCCAGGCCCTAAATGAGCGACTCCTAAGTAATGCAATTCATTACTGCTGGATTGTTGAAACACAAGCTGGGCATAATGATAAGTTGTTTCCTACACGATTTTCCTCCCCCATATTTCATGCGCAATTTTATGGTGGATCTCTCTATCCTCAAATCCTTTTTTTGTTCTGTCAATTTTACTTTTAATCCCTAATTTATCGACTTTTAAATAATACAATAATTGATTCTTGACTGCTGAAACACAAGCTGGACATAACGATTCCCACGATCCGGAATTTGGACTTCCTCGAAATGTGCAAGCCTTTTTGAACCATATAATTGGATGATCTGTTTCTAAAAGAATAGCTTATATGACCAGATTTGTGATTGTGGAAATATATTATCTCAGATAGAAACTCTTCTTGGTGGGTGCCAGATATCTAACTACATCTTTTTTGGTAAAATTCATATGTTGATAGATTTATTTTTTCCCATTTTGTATAATTTAATCTTCTGGTGTATTTACAATTTAAGCCAGTCATATAATTTTAAATCTTTAGATTATTATGCATTAATAGTTTATATGTCAAATCATTTTTCGTTTTGAACTCAAATGCAAGTTTCAACTAGTCTGCATCTAAGATTATTGGCATCAAACTCTGTTCGGGTATTCCTGCTAAAACTATGGTAGGTAATATTAATTAGCAATGGCAGTGCTCATCACTTGTAATGTATATGTACGCTATCATGACAAATTTGCCTGGTGCTACATGCCTATTCCTTATTAAAGTAAAGATATGTTCTCCCCAAAAAATGTAATATTTATATTTTAGAACTATGTAATAAACTTGGTTGTTAAATACACATAATAAATATTGAATTAGTATATTTGTAGACTTAGCTATGTAAATTAGAAGATAGGTCTTTAGACATGGACAACTTGTCAAATGTGTGTATTGTCAGCCGTACTTATTAATTTAGCTTTTGATCTGATTATACTTCCATCCTAAAATTATGGAGAATTGTTTTCTGTTAACTTATGGCCAAGCTGAACGTTCTCTGTTAAAGCTAAAACATATTTACAAAACTCGCCGCGTTACCATCCGTATTCCTGATTATAGGCCTTGCAACAATCACATCGCTGATATTATACTATATTGTTCGTCATGGAAAGATAGTATGCTGTTGCAGTCTAATTAATTTGAACAACCAAGAAAGCATGGAATCCACCCCTCCCTCTCTTAATATATTTTTCGATTCGTTACCAATAATCTGATCTTAGGGAAGGCTTGTTTAGTTGTTGTTTTAGCACAAATTGTCTATCCATTGCCTTTTATCTACATACTTAAAAAAACCTGCCTTCATTAACTAATAGGTGCTTAACCATGTTCTCATTAGGGGGACAACCCATGAGGTTTTTAAAGTAAGTGAGTAAGCATCGCTAATACTGGAACTGAGAATTCAAGCTACAGTCTGATTTAAAAACAATTGAAATTGATGTTTTTGTTAATAACTGCACCAAACATTTTGTATTATTTCAATTATGTTTAAAAAATCCTATTTTCTTTGCTTAGCAAGCGAGTTGAAGATGTTTCCAAATATTGCTAAATGACAGTCGCACAAACAATGATTCCAGTTTCGAAGGGACTAAAAAATTGGTCGTAAGTTAATACATGTGTTAGTCTCTACTGTACAATAGCAAAATAATATATACCATTGTTTATAATGTTTGACCAACAACATTTTGCTAATTTACGCAACCATGGATATAGTAGAGCAAAAAGAATTTACATGGAGAAATGCAACTGAAATTAGACAGATTAAATGAGATATATTTTAGAACTTTAGTAAACAATGATAAAATATAACAGTTTAAACAATTAGCTCAACAAATATGCTCAAATCCTTGGGTTCAGAGAATGGGAAGGCATATAATTTTAAGGTGCTTATAACTACAACGTTATTGATGAAGCTTTGAAAAAATGATTCTTCATTGCTTTTTATTATACATATTTTTTTTAACTTCCTGATCCATTACGTTTTTAAGGTAAAAACATCTTGGATATCTTAATACATGTTTTGCTTGTTTCTAACACAATAAATTTTTTCTTTGGTATGTTTGAATAAAAGCATGCATATTTGGAATTTTCATATATATATATATATATATATATATATATATATATATATATATATATATATATATATATATATATATATATATATATATATATATATGCTGACATAAGTATCAGTACTGATCTAGATGATTGGGTCGAGTACAATATTTTTCATTTATATTGTCTCTGATTCAATAGTGCAAGCAAAAGCTTCTAAGTTTGCAAGGTTTCAAGAATTTTATGTTTTATCTTTTGTAAAGGCCTCTATTTATGGAGCTTTAGTTGCATCCCTTTCAAAATTGGGATGATATATTGGATATTTTGAAAACATAAAATTAGTATCTAATAACACTCATGTATTTTAAGTAGATTTACGAGGCCGATGAACATAAACAAACACGAATAACTAAAATAACAGTAGAATAGCTAAGGAAAGAGTAAGCACTTTCCAAAATTTATTCCACCTCTCGGAGTTCACGATAACCATAAAACCTAAACAACACAATCTTAGCAGTGTAATCTATCACTCTTCCAAAAATCTGTAGTTGCAGGCTTTTATTTAGTAGAAGAAAAACGTTGTATGAGTGCAACGTCTAAATTTGAAGAAAACAATTATCGCAAAGGGTAAAAGAATTTTGTTTCCTATTAGATCACTGATAGAGGAAGGAATCAATGATGCATTGTTTTTAGGAATGCTGTCAAGGTTTACAAATACACATAAGGTATATAAAAAAAAAATCTTACCTAGTAGTGCTTGCAGAAACCAAACGATAATAGTTATTCAACAAAAAACCATAATTTAAACAAAAGTATACAAAATAAGGAAAAGAAAATTGCCAGGACATTGTTGATGAAAAATAGTTTTATACCACAAACTTTGGCTTAGGTAAATGCTCAAATCCAAACAATGCCTGTTAATTTAGTCTCTACTATTGCGAATGATGCCAGTTATTATTTATATTAATTTTTTGTTCACAGTTATAGCACTAATAAAAAAAACATACAAAAACACATTATAAACAACAAAACTTACAGATTAAAACCAAAGCAATTAACAAACAAACATAATTAGTTTCTGCCACAAATGTATCTATTCTAAAGCAGAAAATGCTTTAGTTGCAACTAATACCGGCTAAAACAAGCTAAATTTGCAAATAATATATATGCATATATTAACATTTTATACCTGCTCTTTCATTGATCAAGAATCAATATAGATATTTCTCTTGTATTTATTTATAAGGTTCGATGAGTACTGGAAAGGGCTATTGATTGAGGTGGCTAAATCATCGACGACCAGATATGCATAGAGAAAATATCACATCTGAGGAGCATCTTTTTATTATGGACTTGCATTCTAAATGGGGTAATAGGTGAGAGGTATCTTCCATTTTGGTTGTTATTTGGATGAATTCAGGCAGTCTAGTTATTTTGTAATTCACTCCTGAGGTAGACAAAAATTACAAGGTAGCTACCAAGAGAAATGAAAATGTGATAAAGATTTTTCGGAGGGCTAGAATGCAAAGAAGCCAGCACTTGGTGGGCATTTTGATAACTTGTATAAGCCTATGAATCAGACTATGATAGATCGATGCTGGTATTAGTAGCCTCAATGGGACAATGAATACAATAATGGGACTCAAAATAATTATCCAGTAAATCCTAATGTTAGTGGAGTTGATGTTTTTGGTTCAAATGCTCCTGATGTTACCGCTGATAAGTTTTGGAGTATTGAGGATTACAGATTTATGTAACCTCCTAATGGTGCTTATTACAGAGACTGAAGACGAAATATGCATTGCATCTTCCAGCAAGCCCAGGAAAAAAAAATAAAGTTAATTACTGGAATCAAAGTATCCATGCATTGTATGCTACTACGCTTCCTGTTCATTATGAAACTTAATTTCTACTATTTTTGTCTATTACTTATAAGCTCGACTGACGTTTGTTCATAGAGTCAAAGTATTATTTTTCACAATTATTTCAGGCATATAGGTTTTCTCACTCAAAGTTCATCAGAAAAGATGAATTTGTTCCCAAATTTGACCATTTCAGTGTCGTAGAACAAAATAATCACACCGATTAATGAAACAAATTGGTAACACCTACTTGTTAAAGGTCATGTGTAAAGGTATACAAACAATTTTGTTTTGAATTTTATAATGTTAACTATATTAAATAAACAAATGCATAGATTATTGAAATATAATTTTAAACACTACCAATGATTCTCGTAGAAAAGGTCTATCAATGTTTTTTTTCCAAAGATTTACATGTCTATAAGTATAGCATATATGGTTTGTTATTTTAATGCACTCATTGTTATTTAAATTTTATAAGCTTAGGCAATGGATATAAGCTAATACAATACATCCTGACCCATTGTAAAATTATTTATTTAGGAAATAAAAGGACCAGGCATCGGACGTGGACATTAGGCCTGACCATTACTTATATTATTCAGAATTGCAAGGACCGTTGTATTTTTCTAATCTGTAAAACTGAGAATGCAATTTTGTTTTCAGAATTTGTTGTAGGAAAGAAGGTAAACGTGTTAACAAAATGCAGGCATAGATTTCATTGTGTATGTGCAGATAAATGGGTTGAAAAGCACCGTTTGTGTCTCACTAGCAAACAAAGTTCATATCCGTAAAATTACTGTTTGTGTTCCGCTTGCAACCACAGATGCAAAATAACTTCTCTAAATGCTGTGTGAGTTACTATCATCTACGTGATCTGCGTATAAATATTAGTGGTTGCTTTATCTTCTAATTAGATGAAATAATAGTGTTCTGGAATTTCAAATGAGTGGTGACATGAGCTTTTTAATAAAACCGAAGCATGAAATCATGGGCTCTTAATCCTTATCCTCAAGTTTGTAAGTCCAAATAGTTAATTACACTTATCTTTGATTATGAGGTTAATACGGATATTTAAGTATATACGTGTTTAGTGCAAATATGGTGGCAATAGGTTTATGGTTATCATAAATAGAATTTAATCGTACAGTGATTTCACTGAAGTTTTAATTCAATCATTATGATAAAATTTTATGTTGACTCTAGGGAAAGTGTAAAAGAGTGAAGGCAGAAATGCAAATCAATTTTGATGAGTTATGTTAACAAATAATCCAACTGTAGGTCATGATGATGTTAGTTTTTTCTTCATTTTTTTTAATTTCAACAGCTTTAGTTTTTTAAATCATAATGGCAATTACAAGTGATTTATTTAAATATATTAGTTCAGTAATATGTGATTTATTTATTACATGTACTGTTGTATTCGTTTTTATTTTAATTAAATATTCACTGATGATGATATATTTTGAGTTTATATTTGTTTCGTTTATCTTTTTATTTCTTCAATGCATTAAAGGTTTAAAGCTAGAAAAAAAACTAAATTTTAAGAGCACATTGATTCTACTTGATTTATCAAAATACATGTATGTGTTTGTAAGAGCATCTCCAGTGGATTAAACCCGTAATATTCAAGGTGCTGAATATTACGGGTTGAATTGAACAAAAATCTCCAATGGTCAGACGCCTATTTAACAGGCGCCTGACTTATAAACCCGTAAAAAAAAATACTGAGATTAAAATGACCGGATGTTGAATGAATTTTGGTCATCCTGGCGCCTATTAAATAGGCTCCAGGATTGGGCGCTTATTAAATAGGCGCCATAGGACCTCTTAATATTACGTTTCCAATTCAGGATCCTGAATTGGAAACGTAATATTAGCTTTAATATTCAGACTGAATGTAACCACTTGAGATGCAAACTTTAATATTAAGGTTGAACAAACAGCCACTGGAGATGCCCTAAGTGATTCATATCAACACACTGTAGCATATTCTTTATTTCAAGTTCGTTTATATGTACAATTTATAGTGTACAACACTTCTTCAATTACTTTCCTTCAATTACTTCCATTTTCTGTAAAACTATGTTATAATATTTTCACTAAAATCTGATTTAAAATGAATTTTAACAAATAGTTTTATATTTTATACTAAACACTTTAACGGTCGGTTTTCCCACCGTTGTGCGGTAATCCTAGTTTAATTACAAGAGACATTCAGTGGTAAGAAGCTGAAGAAGTTAACATTGGAAAAGTAGTTTCGCTTGCATATGCTAGAATTCAGGGAAAAGCAACACTAATTGTTCTTTTTCAGAATTCAAGTTAGGTGAAAGGTGTCGACCTACTATTTTTCGTTCAAATTCCCCAAATGCAGAGCAATTATTAATTTATCCATCATTTCCCTATCCCTGTCTTACAATTCAAAATTTGATTTTACTTCATATATTATATTCCAATTAAATTTCCAATTAATTGGTTTTAATTCAATGCATATTTGCTTTCACAAATCCTTTTAAATTAGTTTTTAATTCATACAATTTTCCTGGGAATTTTTAAACAGCTTAGCTCTTTCGAAAATCAAATATCCCCTTTCAGGATTCAAAACAACCTCCTTTTTCTTAAAACAATTCAAAAACAATCTCTTTGGTTGTAATCCGTCACCTACAACTCGAAAATGACCACTGATGATGTGGCCAACATCATCAGAGTTATTTCCCAGTGATCAAAGTGAGTTCAATACTATATCACTTATCATAACCAATTTAAATACTTTCATTTTGAAGTCTTTTTCAAAATATCACTCACGATACTTGTAAACAATTTAAAATCTCCCAAGATGTTAAAATTTTCTTATACTTAACACAAATCCACTTGCAAACAATTCCCCCAGTTTTCAGAATTTTAATTCCAGTTCTAATATAATTCAAATTTAATTAATCTGCTTTTAAATTATATGAACTCAAATTGGTTATTTATATAACCATTTCAATTATAATCAACCAACCCATCCAATATATGATAATAATCCCAAGATATACTTTTCTTTTATATTCAAAATATATTTTGAGTAAAACTATTTCATTTACCCCTTTTCAAAACATACTGTGTCGGTTCATCGTATTCGAGTGTTTAGAAACTCCTACCGATACAGTGGATCAAACTGATCGATCAGAATTCACAAACTACCCTACCAATAAATCTCCATAATGCAAAACAATTTTTATATCAAATAACAATTACGCTCACTCGTATATATACACTCAACTCAGTCTAGGTTATTACTAACCCCATCTCTACTGAGTCACGCCACAGAGCCAAGGTAATTACTTAACCTTAAGCTCTGATACCACTGTAACGAACTGGGATTTTCGACTCCGAAAATCAACAAAAAATGACCATGTTGACTATTCAGACATCGGAAATTCCTGATCATTAATAGAAAGAAGTTAGAGGGTGAGAATAGATAAGATAGAAAATTAGAATATAATAAAAAGAAGATCACCACAAAACAGAATCAGAGTAATACGAGCCTCATAGCGGAACGAATAAAAATATAACATATAACATAACTTTGCAATAAAACAGTATATAAATATATAGAATAACATTATCAGAGTACAACACTTACACACAGCGGAAATAACAATAGCTATATAATCCTGAAGCCTCCTGCTTCAAGCTCCTCCAAGTATATCTGTAAAGACCTGAACTACTTGACTACCCGTACAAATTTGGGCACCCAAGAGTTTAGGGAAAACAAAACAAAATAAACTCTGGGTCAGTCATGGGACTAGTGTAAGTAAACTCAAATCATTTTTGTTTAACTTTTCAAAATCCTTTTCAAAAGAAGAGGTAATCGTAAGACTGATCCACGGACGATTTTTACCTTACGATAACCCTAAACAATTTTGGAAATCAATACTTTCCTAATATTATAATAGTGTCTAATCACAAGTAATTAACAACAATCTAGCAGAACGCTTTCATCTCACGTTCCACATATATAGTATACAAACAAAACCGACGACGCTTATTGGAGATTGGATTCCAACTATGACAAGGTATGGTACCACCTACCGATTGTGTATCTCTAGAGGCGAATACACTGGGTTCAACAAGAACATCTTGCAACCCGGCCAACACATGACGGACCATTCATTTTGCTTGAGTGTATCGAATGTATATCACCAACGGTTGGGAGCTACCTACCGTTTCCCGAAAAGGGACAACATCGATAATAGATAAAAGAATGAAATGGATTTTCTCTAGATAGGTGAAATACACCCTAATGGGAGCGACCCACCTAGCCATGCAGCCTGCCCGATTTCTGTCATTTCCCGGTTGATGAGGCTTGAGGTCATAACATATTTTTTAGAACATCTGACCACCATTCACTTTGAATGCCACATCGTCTTACCCGCCAAATCACAAATTGATTTCCCCAAAAATACCATGGGTATAAGGCTAAGAGAAACGAATTCCTTCGCCACCAAACGTAAGTACGTTTGATGAGGTCAACTTACGCAATCCGTTAGATATACTCTGTCGGACATTCGTCCATTTACGTTGCCCTGGGACTGGACAAACCGAAGGCACTATTCTATAAACAGGATACCCCTTGCAAAACTCCGTCTTCATTATCTCCATCATAGTTGATCGCAATAATAATGTCTATATAGAATGGTTTTCAGATAATGAATCTGATCCCCGTCTCTCCGTATTGACGACTGAAAAATGGTCAAAAACTTCGATAGTCGGTGATTTAACTATCAAAGAAAAACAGGTGTACAACCAACGATCTTATTTCCAGATAGAAATTCAATCGATCAAGCATCAATCAACATTTATCTCTTTAGTTCATCATTTATTTATTTCCTATTTCCATATATTCAACATTTCTTATTTTCTAAATTTTGGAAATATACGTTATCAATCATTGGAAAACATTTCCATCTCTGTTTCACGTATCACTGTCACTCCAGTATTTTTTCTCATCAACATTTCATTTTCTATGATTGGAAAATATCTCTATTTATATTTGGAAAATGTGTTCCAAAACTTATTCATTTGATTTAAACAGATGTTTAAATCAAACATCACTAAGCCAATTTAAACCATTACACTTGTTAACTAAATTCATTTAATCAACCTTCACTGCCGAACCTTACCCATCCCTGATTTAAAAACGAAGTCAATCAAGTTGGGGTATAATTACCTCTCAGACCTTAACTGTACAACATTCCTAACCTCGAAATAGATAAAGTTCAACTTGTAAATGTTTAACAACTTCCTTACGTAACTCGGATTCTATTTATGAATCTACTTCTTTATTTTAAAATGTTGGTCATAACTATAGCGTTGTAATCCCTTCTTCTTAAAAATCCAACTTAAAAATATAACTTTTATTCCTTAATTTAACTAAATAACTAAACCACTAATTTATTAATAAATAAGTAAACCATGATTAAAAACGGAAATTAAATATTACTTTCCCGAATTCGATATAATCGAATTCAATGTATAATTCTCTTTTTCGAATAATTTCTATTCGATAACTCCTTTTCGAATAAACTATATTCGATAACCCTTTCTTCGAATAACTATATTCGATAATCTCTCTTCGAATGATTTACATTCGATTAACTCTCTTCGAATGATTTACATTCGATTAATCTCCTTTAATTCTCTTCGAATAAACTATTTCGAATAACTCCTTTGGATTAACTCGGTTTGATTAACTCATCTTGACTAACTCAACTAGATTAACTCAACTTGATTAACTTTACTTGTTTAACTCAACTTATTTGACTCAACTTATTTAACTCTTATCTAATAAGGAATATTCGATTAATTTATATTCGAATAACTATGTTTGCTTTAAATTTATTTAGAATGGCTAATATTCGATTTAACTCTATTCACTTGACTCCAGATCGCAGCGATCACAATGGTTACGCCTAATTCCCTCAGGAAACATCCGAGCGACGTAGGCTATCTGCAGCCCTGCTAATTACGCTAGCATCGTACGAAATGGCAACTCATCCTAAATAACTATGTTTGACTAACCCTATCTCAAATAACTATATTCGATCAACTCTAACTGAATAACTAATATTCAATTAATCCTAATTCGATTAACTATGTTCAGTTAACTCTAATTCAATTAATTCTAACTCTAATCGATTAACTCTAACTTATTAACTCCTTTGATTAACTCTACGTTTATTCAGTTTCAAATAACGATGTTGAAATTGGTTCTTACATCTCTATATAAGTCCTGACTTATATATTCTATTTATCCAATGATAAACATTTCATTTAATTTATAAAATATTATTTATAAATTTATTTTCTCAATCTATCAGTTAGAATATATTCTATTTAAAATCTTTGCTTTAAATCCATATCATGTTATACCTGTGTGCGAAGCACGGGTTTAAATCTTTCAAATGTAAAATTCTCCTTTTATACAATTCTAGTCACTTTTCAAGTATTTCCTTTTATAATCTATTTATTTACAAAATAAATCCCTTTTTGATAATTCTATTTATTTTATAAAATATTTTCTATTTATAAAATCTATTGATTTTATAAGTAATTCCTTTGATAATCTAACTGTTTCCTTTTCTATTTATTTTACAAATATTTCCTCTTTCTATTCTATTTATTTTCCAAATAAATATCCCTTTTCAATTCTATTTGTAAATGGTTTACAAATATTTCTTTTCCAATTCTATTTGTAATTATTTTACAAAAATTTCCCTTTAATTCTATCTATTTGATTTACAAATAAATATTCCTTTTTAGTCTATTTATTTTCTAATTAAATATTTCCTTTTTATAAAATCTTTCGATTTTATAAATATTTCTTTTTCAATATAACATTGAAATTTTTTCTTTTTAACATTCCAGTATTCTTTATGGTATTTAACATACCATATAACGATGGTCGGTAGCATTCAACCATACAAAATCAACAACAGATTTCATATCACATCATATAACATAACATATGAAAAAAATAGTAAAATAAATGTTGAGGAACCCAGTTGGGTCCCTCCGACCTGTTTCCCTGCAACCACAGATGTTAATCAACATAAATAACACAGATGTGAAGTATTCTGATAAACATAATTTATATTCGATTAACGATTTATATCTATAACGTTATCTATATTTCAACCAATTTACTAGAAGTTCAACCAAATAGCCAACACACAGCAAACAACCATCATTTATCATTTCTAAAAATACGTTATAAAAATATAACTGAGAAGAGTTAGTGAGTTTTACTCACATTGGACGATCAACGTTAATAACTATAACCATCGCTTGATTCAGACGGACAATTTATTTCGCTATAAATTGTGATGAGCTCGAATTCACTCCCAGTCGGTTCCATTGTGTAGCCATCGTCCATATGATCCCAACGGATCTTGTTTCGTCCAATTCTGATCATGTATGCAAGAGTTATACAATTTATAAGGTTGGACATGATTTAATCGTTATTAATTATTAAAACCATAAGTAATCAATTTACTAAATACCCATTTAAACTAATCCACCGTATAAACCGTGCTCATCCCTTTCTTCCCGAATAACACTTCGTACCAGACAACTCCAAATCACCATTTTCGATCATTCCCAATCCATTTCCTCCCAAATCACTTTACAGCAATTCGAATAGAAACCACCGCCATTGTTCTCATCGCGAGCACTTCCCACTCAACACCAAAGTACCAACCTCAATCCCGTTCCTCTAAAACCCCTCGCGCGACTTCCTGTAGCATCAGCGACAGGTTGCGACTGTTTTGGTCATGGAATTCCACAAAAAAATCTCATTCCAAGCTAATCGATCCCCTAAGTTCAACTATCATCTCCGATTCAACCACAAATCACTGTACACTGAATAAAACCGAACCCTAACACTCGCTAAAGCAAAACCGAGTAGCACAGTTGACGTCAAACCGGGTTGAGAAGGGTATGAACTCGAAGAAAATCTCACCAGGATTTCAGAAATATTACTTTCATGATTATTTGATTTATATATGAATTGTTATTGATTTTTGTAAGAGGATTTTTTTTCTGTGTAAATCGTTTTGATGGCGGCGCAATACTTTTGACCACCGAAGAAGATAGATTTAGGGTTAGTATAGTTGGTGATGCATTTATAGAGAAATATAATATATTTTTTTAATCAATTTTTATATTGAATTTTAAGCAAACGCTATTTTATTTGTCCTCTAAAATTCCTGTGATCACATACGATACCCAAAAATCATGAAAACTGGCATGCTGCTACAGTTCAACATTACGGTCCCAACGAAACTGGTTTCGTCGAATTCCGACTCCGTTCGCTCACACAGCGTATTTTTAAAGGTCGAAATACTGACTGTTTTTCACATTAAAAATCCGTACGGCTACACAGTGACCCCAAAAATCACGAAACTTGGGATCTAGCGAAAAATTGATGTTGCGGATCCAACAAAATTAGTTTAGTTAAATTTCGACTTCGTTTGCAAAAGTGGCTATTTTTAAAGCTCTAAATAACCTATTTAAATATATAAATATATTTAAATATAATTAAATTAAATATTTATAAATAAACATTATCGTATATATTCACAATAGAATACCATACAACTCCAATAGGAATTATAACTCGATATTTCAAAATTCCCAGTTATATCGATATTCGATTTATATAAAAATCCTTTTATAATATAAATAAATCATTATAAATTATAAAGGAATTCCATAGCGACTTTTCGAAATTTTGATTTGGACAAAAATAAAAATCTACACAATGAAATCCCGATTTTTCTCTTCCATTAGAAAAATATACTTTACCAGCTCTGAACGTTTCTTGTTTCACATAAATCCGATTTAAAATGGACCCTGTACAATCAGTTGAAGTTCAAATCGCCAAATAGAAAACTTCCGCGCCATTTCGAGCTCGATTATAATTATGTTATAATAATATGTTCAAACTGCCATTCAAATAATATATTCGTTATTCTAATTAAATTCTAAACTGAATTAAATATCACAGATGATCCAATTCACCCCATTTTGTGAATTCCACTATTTCTGACTATTTTAGAAATTAAATATATTATTATATTATTTATTTTAATTAAATATTCACTATAATTTAATTCTGGTTATTTTAAATAACCAAAACCATTATTTAAATAATTATATAATGATTTATATACCGTAAAAAATACGGGTCGTTACACTGAGCACCTTGAGGGGGGGGAAGGAAGAAAAGAGGTGGAAACAAAGGGGGTCAGACATAAAGTCTGGCGAGTGCAATAACTTTAACAATATAATCAATAAAGTAACTAGGATAAGGCATAAACTGGGAAATAAGGAAATGACTGTGAACAATGGATATGACAAGGCAACCAAAGGAAATAAGATGAACAAAGATACCGTTAAAGGCGCACCTAATCACTATAAGATAATTACTACATTGCACCACACCAAACACCCTAAAAGTTGATCCTGCCTATAGAATTTAATAATGATAATGGTAGTTTCGTGTACCCCTAGCTACCTTCATAGGTGTCATCTGCCCCTATTTCCACTAAGTGTACCCACTAACCCCATTCGATCAGCTCCCTAACTCGTAGATACCCGTGCTGGCCCCACAGTGTGGTGTATCACTCCCCAAAGTGGCAACCCGATACCACCAAAAATGCACGGCTTATATCTACATGATGCAACAATGTCTTACCTAACAGCCTGGGCCCACACACGCACATGACCCCGTTGGACTTGCGTTGCCACCGCTAACCCGTTTTGACCTCTTACAATCAAACTCAGTACGCGTGTCCCATCCTCGACTTGGGTCGAGCCCACAAAGATACTTAATGGGTTACTGGTTTGAAAAGGGCCCCCATGCATGACACACGCTTTCCACCTATGCTTGGTCCCCTCTAAGGTTTTCCCCACTTAACCCAATTCCTATTCATATCTTCTTACATGTTTCAATCTTGGTTAAGTGCATCTAATCGTATTTCACATGCCACCCAATGCACCCTCTTAATTTCACATGCCACCCAAGGCACCCACTTGACCCCCCATATCCCACCACAAACGAGTCTAACCTCGTGTCTCAAGCGGTTAATTATTGCATATCTTTATTTGACCCCAAAGTGGATTAATATCCCTATTCAAATTTTCAATAAATTCCAAATATACTTATGTCCATAATTTTCACCTAAATTATGTCCATTTATTTCAGGTATAACAAATTTTACCAATTATTGCCTCAAATTAATTGTATGCCTTTTAAGGCCATCACATGCCAATTCTCAACATGAGTATATTCAATATTTCCCCCATCGTCCCCACGTTGTTCGTTCGCTTATCATGACATATATATATATGTATATGTATATGTATATGTATATATATATATATATATATATATTAGACTAGCAATTAGTCTATTCACATAAAAGGGAAGAACATCGCAAATTTACATAACACACAAAATTGATCTAACTTACGAATAAGGATTACAACATATCTTCCATAAACTTTGTATTGTCATGAATCTAAACATAGACCTAAAGGTGTGAACTTGCAGGTATGAACATAGTTTTCACCCAAACTTGCATATGCCATAGTCACAAACTTGTATAAAACTATGTATGTCATAGATCTAAATCTAAAGGTGTAAACATGCATATATGTGGATCCAATTCCTACTAAACTTGCATATAATTATTTTACTTGGTTCACATGTAAACTTATGTACAAATCACATAGAAACTAGCATATATTCTACACCCAAACTTGCATATAAAATGATGTCAAACATGAATCAAGTTGAATATAGGTGATTTGGCATATACAAAGGGATCCACAACAAAACTATCATTTTGAACAACTAGCATATATTCACAAAATATCACATTTTTCCAATGTTTCACATACATAGCCATATAACCCAAATCATAACTCAACCTAATTAACTTGTTAATTATCTTATTAAAGAAATCGAGCTCGCAACTCAAAGAAGGTCTTGAGTTCTGGGATCTGTGTTCTGAAATTGATTTAGCTCGCCTTTGAAGTAGACAAATTCATTGTTGTTGTTGTTATAGACTTGAGTTGAATTGAGTTGATTAGCTTTACTTTTCCTTTAGTTAATTGCGGCTACTCTAGATTTCGGGGTGATAGCATGACGGCCATGGTTCTAATTTTGATTAGGTTTTAGGGTTTGAGTCTACATGTGTTTATGTAGAGATTAGGATTAATCTAGGCCATCCGATCAACCTAGAAGTAACTTGAACCATCCAAAAAGCCAACTCAGCCCTAATGACTTAGCACTGTGTCACAAAATCGTCATCTTTCAGATCTGCCCGGGGAGGGGGGCAGGTCGACCCCCAGGTCGACACTAAGGTCGACCTGTATAGGGTAGGTCAACACTAAGGTCGACCCCCTGGTCGACCTGGCCTTGGGCGGGAAATTTCCTGTCCTGCCCAGTTCTGAGTCTGAATTTGTTTTTGAATTTAAATTTGAATTTCTGGAAACTTCCGACAGCCACAACTTCTTCATACGGAGTCCGATTTACGCAAACTCGTACTCTATCTCAACCAGAATTCCGGGACGAACATAATGGCGTAACCCGTTTCCCTCGATTGTCACATTTAAAATTAATTATTCCTCAATTCTTTAGTTTAATGTTAACAGAAAACACGGGGTGTTACAGCTTCTAACGACATAATTTCTTTACATGGTTTTGTTCTCAACAACGTAATCTCTATACGTGGTTGTCAGGAAATTTGAAAAATAATAATAACAGATAGCAGATGCAAACAATTCATACCATTCAAAACATTATAACATCATACTTCCAAACATCATAATATCATACCATTCAAAACATCATACCCAAACATCATAACATCATACCATTCACATAAATATACCAAACATTAACCCAAGCATCATAACATCATACCCATTCAAAAAAATAACCGTACATTATACCATTCACATCATAACCATACATATAACATCAAAATATATCATCTTACCTATACATATACCCAACTAACAAAACCCAAAATGTTTCAACTATTGCCAAACTAATTGTGATGGTGAATGAAACGTCCAACGGCAACTCTAGCAAGCTCAACTCGAGAGTTAGAATCATTCAGAAGACCAAGTACATCCTGAAGAGTCTACAAAAAAGTTTAACAAATTTTAGTATGATGGAAATTTGAATGGAAAAAGAAATATAAACGTACCGAGAGCAGCTGGTCATAGGTAGGTCGAAATTGTGGTGCTCCCATAATGACATCATCAAGTAAATAAGTGGGATCATGAACACGCAGAACACTATGATTAGCATACCACTCTGTATAATCATCTGTGCAACTCATAACAGATTAATGTAGTGGAATCGTTCTTCGATCATCTGCTATCACGTGATGAAACCAGCTCTCCCAAATGCTTTCCAAAACTGATAGCGCACACGAGTGTATGTAGTCGAGGTTTTGCCTCGACGTTCATTTATCACTACAGGAGGAATAGGAGACATTGGGATGTTCTGAACTCTACCATACTGTCGCAGTACCCTATCGGGATGGTACAACTCCACAACATTCAGGCATAGAATGCACCCCCTGCAATGACTCAAGCAAGGAAATGTTCGAATATCCATGACTGAAGCAATCATAGAAACCCTGCAATCTGTTTGACACCCATCTGTGTCACTAGTCCAAGCTGTCTATATAGGAATGCAAGTGCTGCTGACATTGTTCAAATTTTTAAGCGGTTCCAAAAGAGATATGTGCATGTGAGTCTTGCTTTTATCTGCAAATATTGTATTGCCAAGCACAAATAAAAGATACGCGCGAGAAGCACGACTAACTGCACGATCATTCCATTCGTCACTAACATATTTAAATCTATCAAATAACTTTGACAAGCTTAACTTATATCCAACCCTCTCATTCATTTCAATTCTAGCTTCTGCTGCACTAAGACCAAGATACTTCGTAACAACAGCAATTGCTTGGTCTGTATCATACTACATGCTTTGTATAGGTTTACCTTCGACAGGTAAGTGCAACAAAGAAGCTACATCAAGAGTAATGGTCATCTCACTAAAGGGCAAATGAAAAGTATTAATCTCTGGATACCATCTTTCTACAAAGGCTGATATCAAATTCTTGTTCACACACTTGTAACAAGTGCCGACAATAGGAAATAATCCTGATGTGTCAATAAGGACTTTGAACCTAGCAGCATTATCCAGAATCCTCCATTCCGATACCTTCTGAGCATGGTTGACACAAGTGAGACTTGCTCGTTCCTACATAAATAAAATTTGCTACTAGTACATAAATAGGTAATTGAAATTAATAACAGAAACGTACCTGACTAGTCCATATCATAGAAGCAACATGGGTATCAAAATCTCTAATCACATCATTATTTCTGGGTCCAGGTTTGTCATGTAATTCTTCTTTGGCTTCAGCTTCTTCCTCGGACTAATCGTCTGCCTCATCATCATCACCTGTCTCAGAATCCTCCCCTATGTCATCTCCTTCTTCCTTTGAAGAATCTGGTCCATCTCCATGTTCCCTTGAACCATCTAAAACCTCACCATGTTCCCCTGAACCATTTGAACCATCGCCATGTTCCTCCGAAGAATCTGAACCATCACCGTGTTCCCCCGAAGAATCTGAACCATCCCCGTGTTCCCCCGAAGAATCTGAACCATCTCCATTACCACCACTACCATGTGCATCTACCTCAAACTGTGATGGATCCACTTCCTCCTCCTGCTGTTCGACGTCCACACTTGTATGTGCAGTTGCTTTTTTCACTCGTCGCCTTCTTTCCGACGTTGTCATAGGTTTGCGGACCATCTGTTAAAAATGAAAAAAAAAAAGAATAAGTAAGTACTCACTTTTTTTAAAAAATCAATCAAAAACTAAGCACACAACAATGCTACACAAAAACTAAACAACAAGTAACTACTCACATTTTTAGAAAACTCACAGAATTTCGTTTTTGAATTTTCCACTTACCACAAATCCAGCCAACGTGGAGAGATGCTAAACCACGGAGAGGGTCAACGAGGACACATTTCATACCTCGTTGATTTCCTTTGTGGTCAGTAGCTTCACCACGTTTGCTAAGCACGTGGCATTCTTTCCTACCCGATATTTCTCCTCCATGAGTTTCTAAAGTGAGGAAAAAAAATACATGTACCAGATACGCGAAAAACTCGATACATTATGTTTCCTCCATTCAATTGCCACATCAATGTTCACCTATTGCTCCCAATTCGATTATCTTCCAACATAATCACTAATGTTCCCAATTCAATTTCAACTAAACCCTAAAATCAAAGCTATATTAACTACTTCATTTAAAGAAGTTTACCTTCGTCGATGCTCTGATGAACGAGAGACGCGTTGCTGAAGGAATTGGAGAAGCTTGATGAGCGAGAGAAGCGGCGGAAATCAATGAATGAGAGAAGCGGCAGAAGAAGCACGAGGGATATGATCGGTTTAGTGTTAGGGTTTTTTTTTTGTTTTGAAAGTGAAGGGTAATTTTGGAATAAGGGAGGCTACTCAGTTAAAACGGGGGGATAACAATTTTTTCATAAGAGGGGGAGGGAGGCAACTCAGCAAATTAGGCGGTTTAAATAGAATTTGCCAAAGGGAAATAAAATCCAGGATTTTATGAAATTGACAGGTGAAAATTAAGATGAACGTAGGGTTAATGCGATTAATCTTCAAGATATGTCTGATTTTGTACAGGCTTTGAGACTAGTAAATTTGGTGGGACAAAGCATGTAGCTTCGGTCGTTAAATTTTCTCCCATTCATGGAATCAGTGACCGCCGGTTGAGCAATTCAACCCCTCCTTCACATCCATGATCCATCAGCACCAAACAACCTGCAAATCAGTGAAGCCTACTGTTGAGAAGGCATAATTGTTTGATGTTATAAAGGCCCGACAATATACTGTAATATTGTCGAAGATTAACGCAGTAGAAGTTTGTTGACACCATCTTAACGTTTGTCACTATGACACCAATGGTGTTAGTGGTGTGGAGTTGTGATTGCCCTGTGAATTTATCCTATTAAATCTGAGCCACACCACCAACTCCGTAAATGGTGTCATGGTGACCGACGTTAAATAATGTCAACAAACTCGCACTGCGATATTTACGTAAACTCGCACTCCGATATTTGATACTTTCCAAAAAAAATCGCTTGATAATTACAAAGTTATTTATCTTATGCATCAATTACCAATCATAATTCTTTTTATTGTTGTCTACAACCCTTTAAAAAAAATGAATGAAGTGACTTTTCAAATTGCCCTAGAAAACAGTACAAAAAACTAAATTACTGTCTTTTTTCCTTTAGTGGAATGAATTTTCTCAGTAGTACTTGCTGTACCCGTTTATGATGGTTTGATATTGATAATAAGTTATCTCTAAGATTATCTTGGCTTTTATTGATGAAAATCACATTGGAACTTAAGATTTTATTCATCTTCCCATTGATTTTAAAGTAAGTCTAAAAAAAGTTTATCTGTTGACTTAATTTAGAAGTAACAATATTGTATAGTAACATTAAGCTTTTTTCATATTTATAACAAATGTAATGCATGTTATGCTTTCATCAATATGGCTAATCCTAAGCACATTGTCCCTTCCTTTTAGGTTTGCTATTATAGTTCTCTAATTCAGTTGAAGCATCAGTCTTTTACTTATAAAATAAGACTGTTAGGAGGTTTGCTTACTGTCAGTTGGCCAAAATGGATTTCTCTGAAGCCAATAAACAGGCGTCCGTATTTTATCAGATTTCCTCTCGTCTTCCCCGCTTTCAACAATGTCTCGTTGCTTTCTCACTCTGCAATTGTTTCTCGTCCGATTTTCCTAGCTTATATCTCATCTGCAATTTTTGAGGTGCATCTCTCTATTCCCAGATCTTTTTCCGTTATCTCAATTTCGCTTTCCCAATTTCATTTTCCAGGCCCTAAATGAGCGACTCCTAAGTAATGCAATTCATTACTGCTGGATTGTTGAAACACAAGCTGGGCATAATGATAATTTGTTTCCTACACGATTTTCCTCCCTCATATTTCATGCGCAGTTTTATGGTGGATCTCTTTATCCTCAAATCCTTTTTTGTTCTGTCAATTTTACTTTTAATCCCTAATTTATCGACTTTTAAATAATACAATAATTGATTCTTGACTGCTGAAACACAAGCTGGGCATAACGATTCTCACGATGCGGAATTTGGACTTCCTCGAAATGTGCAAGCCTTTTTGGATGATCTGTTTCTAAAAGAAGAGCTTATATGACCAGATTTGTGATTGTGGAAATATATTATCTCAAATAGAAACTCTTCTTGGTGGGTGCCAGATATCTAAATACATCTTTTTCGGTAAAATTCATTTGTTTCGTTTATCTTTTTATTTCTTCAATGCATTAAAGGTTTAAAGCTACAAAAAAAAAAACTAAATTTTGAGAGCACGTTGATTCTACTTGATTTATCAAAATACATGTATGTGTTTGTAAGAGCATCTCCAGTGGATTAAACCCGTAATATTTAGGGTGCTGAATATTACGGGTTAAATTGAACAAAAATCTACAATGGTCAGACGCCTATTTAACAGGCGCGTGACTTATAAACCGGTAAAAAAAATACTGATATTAAAATGACCGGATATTGAATGAATTTTGGTCATCCTGGCGCCTATTAAATAGGCTTCAGGATTGGGCGCCTATTAAATAGGCGCCATAGGACCACTTAATATTACGTTTCCAATTCAGGATCCTGAATTGGAAACGTAATATTAGCTTTAATATTCAGACTAAATGTGACCACTGGAGATGCAAACCTTAATATTAAGGTTGAATAAACAACTACTGGAGATGCCCTAAGTGATTCATATCAACACACTGTAGCATATTCTTTATTTCAAGTTCGTTTATATGTACAATTTATAGTGTACAACACTTCTTCAATTACTTTCCTTCAATTACTTCCATTTTCTGTAGAACTATGTTATAATCTTTTCACTAAAATCTGATTTAAAATGAATTTTAACAAATAATTTTATATTTTATACTAAACACTTTAACGGTCGGTTTCCCACCGTTGTACGGTAATACTAGTTTAATTACAACAGACATTCAATGGTAAGAAGCCGAAGAAGTTAACATTGGAAAAGTTGTTTCGCTTGCATATGCTAGAATTCAGGGAAAAGCAACACTAAATGTTCTTTATTAGAATTCAAGTTGGGTGAAAGGTTTCGACCTACTATTTTTCGTTCAAATTCCCCAAATGCAGAGCAATTATTAATTTATCCATCATTTCCCTATCACTGCAGCTTGACTCCATCAAAGGGTCTTTATGGCCAATTTTTATTTGTTACAACGTAGATAAGGAGACAAAATTTATATATGTGTGTGCGTAGACACATTTTTAAGGCTGCTATGCATTTTCTTTTCAAATTGCAAAGTTCAATTTATCAACAAACCTGCTAAAAACATTGCTCCGAGAAACAGTACAAAATACCAAAGTATAGACTATTTATGGTAGTCATAATATTTTGCTTTTAGCCCATAATTTTTGTCGATATTTGAATGATTTGTATGGTGGCCTACTTACTACTAGCTTTATCGACTGAACAAAAATATTTAGTTTTATTTTTTTGTTATACATTTATATCACTTTACCTTTTTTTCAACAATGACCAAGAAAGTTTCTTTGTTCATGAGTATTGATATTTGTTTCAAAGCTGTAACAAAAGAAAATTACAGTTTCCAATTGTTTCATACATATTGCCTATTGGGCTTGACTTTTGCCATATATGATCAATGACACTCATAGTTGAAGCTTTTTAAATTACCAAATTATCATCATGATATTTTGATTTAGAAAATAAATAAATAAAGGATGTATTTGTCATCCACATTTTAGATGATCAAAACCTATGTGCTAGAAATTATTCTGCTTTGACGACCACAATGGCAAAAGTCTACTTAGCGAAAAAGGGGAGGAATGATGTGGGAATCTTTATAATTGAGCATAAGAACAAGGAGAAAAAAAAGGGGTAAATGCTATCTGATGTTAACGTCAAGAGGCTCATTTTAGTATGCTTATTCTTTTAACTTCTCCAACTTTCAGTTCTCTGATTAATTTTTGCATGCTGATTGTTAATTCCAAAAACTGATATGCATCTCATATTGTTCAGGACATGTTCACAGCCGGTTCAGATGCTACATCAACGATAATTGAATGAGTGCTCAAAGTGAGATGGATCATGTCATAGGAAAAAAAGCCAAGCTTTTTAGGTGTCAAACTTACCAAATATAACGGATCTCCAAGCAACATCAAAAGCAGCTTTGTGATTGCAACTGCCTCACCTTTAAAATCTTTCACATTTCTATTGTACAATTTTGCCTGTGAACTGGGTACCAAATAAGGAAAATCTTTGAAATTTATGTTTTTGAATTCATTTGATGATACTGCGTCTCTACATTACTATACTACCGTGCAATGTTTCTCTACATAAATATACTACGTACTGTGCAGTCCTCAAATATATTAGCGTTAGCCTAATAGCAAACCTCTTTCACAGTCAACGTGCAAATTCAACCAACCAATTGCATTTATCTATGAGGTTAAGTGGAACCCTTTTTCCTGTGTACACGCGCAAGCGCATGCATTAATCATAGTGCTATATATATATATATATATGAAGGGGGGAGGGAGTAAGGATTCATGAGAAAAGAGACGCTTATATGATATATTCATCATTCTTGTATATATACGTGCATGGATACATGCAAATCATAATAAACTGATGCAAGTACAATATTCTGGACACGTTCGCCTTTGGACGCACATATAATAAATACAAAAGTGGCATGATAATTAAGGCAACAGCAAATCAAGCATCAAGAAGAAGGACATTTAAACCCAACAGGAATATTCCGACCACAAGAGCTCAACAGCAGGGGAATTTGAAGTGGCAGATTAAGGTCAGCCCCAAGAAGGTTGGCATTAACAGGAAGGCAAAGACAGAGGGCAGCCTCCAGATCAAGCAGACCCGCAATCACAGGGCAGCATTTGGGCGATGGGGTCGCCCCTACGTCAACCTTGATCAAGAAGAGCACGTCTAGGCATATCCCAAGTTGAGCAGCGTTCAATGGGCACATGAATGGGCTCGGTGGTGCAGGCCCTGCGGGGTTTGGGGTACTGTCGCTTGACCCTACGATGATGGCATGGAGGAGGAGGCTCAGGATGATGAAGGTACCACTTGCCATTTCGACGTGATTATGATGATCTTTGAGTGCCTATATAGGTTTTATTCAATTGGAAAATGTTATTAGATTAAAACGGCTTGATGGTATATATTATATATAGTGAAGAAAAAGGGAAATAAGATCCAGGATTTTATGAAATTGACAGGTGAAAATTAAGATGAACGTAGGGTTAATGCAATGGATCTTTTAGATATGTGTCTGATGATTCTGTACAGGCTTTGTGGCTAATAAATTTGATGGGACAAAGCAGTTAGCTTCTGTCGTTAAATTTTCTCCCATTCATGGAATCAGTGACCGCCAATTGAGCAGTCCAACCCCTCCTTCACATCCATGATCCATCAGCACCCAACAACCGGCAAATCAGTGGCTCCTTATCTCTTGTGTCTCTTTCATTACCCCAAAGTATTTTGCCCAAGTTAATGATGTCTTGTTGGTTTTTTGACTAACTTAAATTGGGACAGTGCAGGCTATAGCGATAGGAAGATGTAGCAAGCTCTAACTCTTTCAGAGTACGTAGGATGAGTCGTTGTAGCGTTTTGGGCCCGTGTATTGAGTCAAACCTTAGAGTGAATAATGATTTGCAAAATTTCCATGTTCTTCCTAGCGGCGCGCAAATGAAATTTCAACATATCCAAATAATTATAAGTTCAATCATTCATTTTTTTTCGTGAGCATACATTCTTTTCGTGTTCCCTGTAGTTTTCTCTCTCTCTCCTCTTCTTTTTTTTTTTTTTTTTTCTTTTTTTTTTGGTATGTAAATCAGATTGCTGTATTATTAGAAACACTACTAGAATACACGGCTATTCTAACGACTCAAAGTCGTTGACGGCCGATTGAAACTGTAGGAATAACATTCACGAGTTCTAACGTAACAACGAACTATTTCCAATGGGAATTCCAACGGACTATTTCCAATGGTGCCCACCGTTAGAAATCATTTAAAAACAATGTCTAAACAGCCGTTTGAAACCGTTGGAAAAACTGGTTTTTTTTTTTTATAATAGCAAGCGAATAACCTTCCACAACATCATTTCCAATCCAATTCATTTCCAACCCAATTCCAATCAATTTCACATACATACAGCACATATATACCAATAACAGTATAAACAACCAAAATAAATCAAAGAAACATCAATATAAACAAAACAAACCATCCGAACATCTAGAAACTAACACATACATGTTCATAAACCAAATACATGAAAGTTACATGTCCACAAACCATTAAAACATATCAGAAGTATCATCCTCACTCACTCCGTGCTAAAATACAACATTCAAACAAAATGTCACCATCTTCAAGTCATAGAAAACACATAACACAAGCATTACCTCCAGAATCACAAGACAGTGAATGACGACTATCATGATTGTGCACATACTTCGCAAATTTTTGATTTAGCTGCTCCAACTGCATAGTCTGAAGACGACTCTACTCATGTAGCTGCTCCAACTGCATAGTCTGAAGACGACTCTGCTCATGTAGCTGCTCAATCATGATTCTAAGCTCTTTAATTTCTTCTTTGCATTGGTCCTTCTTAGCCTGTCGAGTCTTCAAAATATAATGAATAGTAGAAATGTTATGTTAGCATATAAAATATTATAACATTATATATTTAAATGTTAATTTATTGTATGTATATGCAAAAGGATTCATTACCGTTAGGTTACCGAAGCCACTACTCTCACAGCCACGTCGTCAAGAGCTAGACATAATATACCTGCCACATTGATACATATACAATTAACTCATAATAATTATGATATGATTAACTGTTAAAAAGTAATACATGCTACACAGTTGTCATGTTGTGTATGTGTTGTGTGTGTGATTATACACTTATTGTCGTTAAAATTAGATAACTTGGATAAATGCAGTATTAAACATAGGTAAATGCAATGTGAATAGTTGTGAAAATTACCAAATTGTACTCAATCTTCATCATTTTCTTCGTCGGTTTCTGATTCAGACTCGGTTTCGTGTTTTATGTCATTTTCCTCTACACTCTCAAATGCCTCGACTAATACATTTATCTCATCATTTAAAGGTCCAAAATCAGTTTGATCGTTTGCAATTATTTTTTGAACATTTTCCTCCAGATCTGCTTGATAGGCTTGTTCGTCAGGAATATTCTGTCCATCGAACGTAAATCTTGCATTGGTTTTAAAAACTGCAAACCAATCTGTTTTATCCCTTTTTGGAAACGAATAAGGGGCGTAATAAGCTTGTATGGCTAGTACAAAAGGGTCGTACTTTTGATAACGTGAGGTATGTTTAATTTCTACAAGATTATACTTTGGATGCACGTTAACACCAGAGCCTAGAACATGCTGAACCAATTGCATCTAAACAAATAAACATCATCTACGAGCCTTGTAAAATATGTCAATTGCAAAATCTAAGTTAACTCGCCGTAAAAATCATTTATATGATTATTTGGATCGTCACAGCCTTTAACAAACACACCAGTAATGTTTATTAATTTTTCAACACCGTATTCTTTGGTGTTGAATTTATACCCATTAACAAAAAATATTGGATACGTTTTAACTTTTCTTTTCGGTCCAAAGGTCAAATGTTTCAGTCCTTCGTCAAGCACTTGATTTGTGGGATCAGAAACGTAGTTCTTAAACCAACTAATGAAATCTTTTCCTAAATCGCCGCTTGGATTTTGTGATTTATAAATACTGCAAACACAAACATGATATGTTACATTATTATTAACACATGTAACTTAAATTTAACAAAACTTGAAAAAAAATGATTACCAGACAAAAAGTGCAACTTCAGGACAAAATGTTCACTTATTACACCACTAATTTCCCTTCATTGATACATCCAGCTCCGATCAATAAAGTAATTGGCCATTTTTCCTACTTTAAAACCTATGATGAAGGCAAAAAATGTAATCATTAATTTTATATGTTGTTTAAATTTTATTAATTTACTGGTTTAGTAAACATGTATTAATTAATTTTATATTCTTTTACAAATTTTATTTTAAATAAACATCTGTTGGTTCATTGACGCTTATGTGTCTTCTTTAATGGTCGGTCATCCTACTTCGCATTACAAACACAATAGTAATTATATTTCGTAAATCATATCATTTTAAACGACTTCACAAAATTTCGGCAGAATTTCCCCCGTGTTCCTTGTATCGTACACACGTGCGTGTACATAAGGAACGTAAAGAAAATGTTAACGAAATTTTGTGAACCGTTTAAAGTGATACGATCTATGAAATATAATTACATTATAATGTTTGTAACTTGTCCAATATAGGGACAAATCCGATAAATGATGTATCAGATGAATATAGATCTCTATTTTGTAGAAAAAACGAATATTTAAATAACGATCATATACAACACTTGTCAGACTGGACCAAATAATAACTAAGGATTTAAATATTTGTCTATATTAAATTTAAATACATAATTTGTTTTTATTTTACCCTTTTATTACATGTGTACTAAATTATATTTTTTTGCAACTTACTGAATTTTAACTACGGCGATTTCTATTAAAATAATTTATACATCAAATCATTTCGCATAAGCACAAAACCCAAGTTCACACAAATTATCCAAAACCACAATAACTGAACATAATATGTACTTCGTGTTTGCATAAATTATATTATTAGCAAACTCTGTTACACACATACGTTCAATACTAACCAAAACTACATAAACAAACACAATTAAACCCTAAATCAATTAAATCATTATGGTGATAATAATAGCAATTAGGTGGTAACATGATGTAATATACACATACAAACACATAGGAATTAAGCAAACTTCAAATTAAACTCGAAATCAATTAAACCCTAAAAATTAGGTTTAAGGAAATTACCTAATTTGGAGAGTAAGAAGGTTGAAGACATGTTGGAGAAGCTCGTAGATGGCGCCCGAAGTGGTTGGAATGCTGGAGGAGGCATTGGAAACGAATTATGAAGGAGAGAAATGGTGGGAAGAGATAATAATTTGGTTAAAAGAGAAAGAATGAAGCTTCAGCTTGCTGAAGCAGGCAATATCACATAAATTTCCAATGGTTACTAACGACCGCCAACTGTAATGTTTCCATCGATTTCCAATGGCTTGTTTTATGCCATTGGCGGCCGTTGGAAACAGGGCATTGGAATAGCCTGCTTATCTAGTAGTGAATGTCTTTAAATAGCGACACGAAAGCAACGGCCAACGACGACTAAAAAAAGATCATCGTTATCTGTCGCTTAATTCAATATACCCGCGAATCAATCACAGAACTTTCACTTTTTCACTTTCTTTCTCTTAAACAAACAAAAATAACTGAATATCCTAGGTCAATTGACGATGCGCTCGGTCGTTTTCCTTCCTCTTGCTTGTTGATTGGTTGTGTCTTCTCCTTTCCACTTCGATAATTTAAGTAATTTTTTTGATATTTATGGATTTAGGTATTATTTTAATTGGTTGTGATTTTTTAGGTATAAAAGTTTAGGGATATTTTTTTATAAAATTATGATGTTTTTATATTTAAATATGTTAGTTATAAATTATTAAGTGATAATAGTAGATTATTAGTTGATTTGAAAATATGGTTAAACTCTAGCATAGAAAATTAGCTGATCGTTGATTAGAAATCAATTGAAATTGTGAATTAGTTATTGATAATATGATATTGTTGGAGAATAGAGTTTTGATGATAATAACCTAATTTCTATATTGATTGATTATAAAATATGTACTAACACTTTTGTATAGAATATATATATATATATATATATATATATATATATATATATGCACACACACATATGTAGGATTTATAAATAGGAAATATTACTGAAGACTGTACAGTTTAAAGATATTAGAGATTCAGAGTTCAGGGAAATTTCAAGACTCATGAGTATTCAAGATTTCAAGAGTTCAAGAGTTTAAGAATAGTATAATTATAGAGTTTAGATAATGTCAGACTCTAAATAGCACTCCAGGTTCAAATTCAAAATCTGATTTTCAAATTCTATCTTCAATCCTCTCTATTTTATTTTATATCTTTTCTATTTTCCTTTCTTACTTTACTTTTGTTTCCAAACTTAACTTCTATATATTTATACTTTATATTTATATAGTTTTAAACTTTATAATTTTATAAATATGTTTATATAGTTTATATTTATGTTTTCATTTGATTTCCTACTTTACAATATTAATTTATAACACTATATTTTAATTCAAGTATTTCCAGAATTATATTTATATCAGAACACTTAAAAAATGCTCAAAAATCAACTTTACACTAAGCATATGTCGACATATATAAAACACTATGTCGACATATAACTGTCATTTTTTAAATTTTGAAAGGAAGTGTCTTCTGACTAATTGTGACGGTTCTGAAGCGTTGCAACCTTTGACACACTATATAAAGGGATTTATTTCGAATTTTTTCATCATCTCTTCTTCTCCACTTTCACTCTCTTTCATTACACCATTATTTCTTATCATTTTTATGATTTCTACACCAATACTCTACCAAATTCAATTCTGTTTTCACTAATATTATTCTCTCTACACTCTCTACTCATTACTCTCTAAATCAAGTGCTACTGAAGAGTTATAGGGCTTTTTGTAATTGTTTGGGTGGTATATAGGGTAAGTGGTGATATACCTTGTAGCCGTGAAATCAAGGACGGGTAATTGGTTGTATCCCTTGTAGCCGTGAATTCAAGGAGGTTGAAATCGATGGTATCCGTTGTAGCCGTGAAATCAAGGAGGTTGTAATTGGATTTTGATATAGTAATAAAACTCTACGCAATCAAGCGTTGTGTGGGACTAGTCGTAGGAGCAATCCGAACCAGTATAAAATCTGGTATGTTCTTTCCTTTTCTGCATTTTTATTTCTGTTTATTTTGCAACTGTGCTTGACTCTATGTCAGTGATTGTTTCTGTGGTGTTTTATTCATATAGTTTATCACATATATTTTAGATTTTTTTTAAATTCTCAAATAATATTATTCACCCCCCCCCCCTCTAGTGTTTGTTTTGCTTTAACGATTTTTTTTTGCAATCCCTAACAATTTGTATCAAAGCAAGGTCTTCAAAAAGTTCATAATCTGATTTTTGAAAATTTTTAAATGACAAACTTTCGAATTTCTGTTAACACTAGTGTCAATTCATGCATTGTATGAATGTTGAAAGAGTCTGCATATAATCATGATGAAAAGGCATGTGATCTACTGAAATATTATTCAATTCGGGGAAAGGTGTGTTTTATGACCCTTGAAAATTCAAAAATAGAAAAGATGGGTAAAGTGGCTTTTGGAAATTCCAATTCTAAAAAGGCGGCAATTAGAAATTCAAATCCCGAACTGGTATGTTATATGACTGTTGAGAATTCAAATTCTAGATAACAATTGGAGGAAATGGAAAAGGACAAATGGATACTGGATAATGTCTGTTTGAGACATATGACGGGAAATCCAGAACTACTCAATAATCTTAAATACGAAGATGGTGGAATGGTGAACTTCGAAGATGACTCTAAAGGATACATTATTGGAATCGGCAATGTCGGTAATTCTAAAACTCCTACTATTTCTGATGTTTTATTAGTTAGGAATCTGAATGTAACGATACGGGTTTTGCCCGACCTTAATCGATCGCAAAATCGACCAAGATCGTTCAAAATCCGCATACGTTAACTCTGGGAATACAACACATCAGAACAACAACAGTAGACTTTTATAAAACATCATAATAATGTTACATCAGAGTACAGAATAACAGAGTACATTGAATAAAATTACAGCGGAAATTAAATACGATAAACAGTGGAAGTCTTCGATGCTCTGGACACAGCTTTAGGCTTCAATCCAGAATCCTGCTTGAGATAAGAACCTGTAGACAAACTACTCGACTTCCCGTGTGGAGAAGAGGGCACCCGAGTTTGTAAAGGTGAAAACAAACAACAGGTCAGTCATGGGACTGGTGTGAGAATTCTTAACTAATTTAACTAAAAGTAATAAGGCAAATCCAAGGACCACGCCGCTAACACGGAATGGGTTTACTCCAATGGGTTGTCGTGCATAACTTAAAGTGACAAAACAAACAATAAGTAAATCGTAAAACAACGCTATGCTTTTGGGAAAAATGGAATCACCATAAGACTCAAGTCCCGTCACACAACGCAACGTACACTAGAGGATAGAGTTTTACCTTATGGTGATTAAACATGCTTGGTACGATACAAACGGATTTGATATTATTAATAGTGTATAAGTGTTCAAAAACAATTTCAATCATAATATATTAATCCTAGGAAGAATAGTATCTCATACTACTATGCCTCCATACTAGTAATACAATCAAAACCACATGAGGTCGTATTGGAAATTGGGTTTCCATCATGAGTCAAGGCTAGGGAGGAGCTCCTTACCGATTCGAGACACTCTAGCTAATGTCTCAGGATTCCCCGCAGTTAACTCTTGGATCCTGCAGGGCCGGTCCACCATACGAGTTGCGGATTAGTTATTCCTGAACACACGTTTCCCGGTCCTATAGGACCTATCATCCGAGGCGCGCCACATTCCATCATCCACATAAGTAAATATCAGCCAGTTTAAGCACCGACACCACTTCCAGCTAGAAAGAAACGTGCTGCTCTCCCTACGTTCCCTTCTCCCGTTTTAGACTCAACCGAGTTGTGAGGCTCGCGAAGTAACGTTATAACCACAAGGCCTGCTTTTCAACAAAGCCTTGATCATCTTCATCTTAGCGTGCCACATTGTCAATCCATATCGTACCATTGATCATCCATCAATATATAAACGGGTGTTAAGCAAAGAATAAATTCTCCACCACCAATCATTTATATATTAAAAGAAAATCAATAACATGATATTTAATGGAGTACGATGTCAGACACACCATCCATTTATAAACTTATGCTCCGGGTCCGAGCGAAAACCAAATCCATACAAATTAACACTACGTCCGCACGATCACCACTGTAGCCCCTTCAAGGTAGCTACTCCAATCATGGGCATCAGCAGTCGTCGTCCATTCGATATGAAGATCGTCGGTCTTCAATCGCCATCTTCAAATCTTGAATTTTAAACGTCGTTCAAATTATTTGGAATGAGATAGACTCGGACTTTCCAAATAATTCTCGTAAAAATATAAGTTGGAAATCATTGCATATCGTTATTAGTAATTTATAACGATTTATTCATTATAATTTATAAATAAATATAAACCATTCATATTATCGCTCATGTATAAAGGCGACCCATAAATCAAACAAACAACACACAATTATTATTAAGCATGTAGTGAGGAAATATGACGTGTCCAATTTTACATTTCTAACAAATTAACAAAGTAAATAATGTATATCTTTCATTTCTAAAACATGACGGCGAAAATAATGAAATTCCTATTCTAACCAATGACGGTGCGCATAATGTAAATTTTCTATTTAACACATAACATTGTTTTTATCTCTAATATGACATTCTAACAAAAATGGACCTTTTTATTCTAATTTGTCTTTACTAACGAAATGAACATCTTCATGTAATCCTATTTACTGACCAAAAATGAATCTTTTATTCTAATACTAACATTTATAACAAAAATGTTCTTTTATGCTAATGCTAACATTTATAACCAAAAATAAATGTTTGGTTTATATTATATACAAATATAAATATAAATTGTTAACGACACTAACGTCGTCCACTTCTGAATAATGAATCATACATAACACACAGTCACATCCAAGTCATGTTTGATTGAATTCGTCAATATGACATTAAAATAATATTTAATTTTAATGTTTCTACATAGTCCTAAAATGTGTATTTCTTTTCTGAGTTTCTAAATGACATTTAAACTACTTCGCTTCATAGGCAAAAAGTATGACCTTAACCATGTATTTCATTTCATATGCCATATATGACATTACAAATATTTTTATTTCATATGCAGTATATGACATTAACAAATAAATATATTTTATTTCAAATGCAGTATATGACATTAACAAATAAATATATTTTATTTCATATGCAATATATGGCATTTCAAATATATTTTATTTCATATGCAATATATGGTAAAATGTATATAATTCATTTCATATCTTATACATGGTAAAATGTATATAATTCAAAATATATTCTAATTACATTAGAAAATGTAATTTATTCAAATCCTAATTAATTACATTAGAAATGTATCATTTCCTAATTAAATTAAAAATGTAAAATTCCATACTTAAACTTATTTACATTCTGAATGTAAAATACATCCATTCATTTCTATTACATAAGAAAATGTAATACTTTCATTCTTTTCTATTACATAAGAAAATGCAATACTTTCATACATTAAAAGATATCATTTCATTATTACATTAAAATGTATTATTTCATTGTATAACTCAATTAAAAGTAAGCATTCATTTCATATTACATAAAAAATGTAAATATATCAATCCATTCTTTTTACACTTGAAAAATGTAAATTATTTCAATTCCTTCTTAATTGCATCGAAAATGTAAATTATTTTCATGTCTTACACAATTACAAAAAAAAATGTAAATTATTAAATCAAATTTTATATTCTTAATTACATTAAAAAGGTAATTTTATCATAATAACAAAATCTCTTTTTTTTTTACATTAAAATGTAATTTACATTACGGTGTAAAATCTTGTATTATAATTACATTTAAAAATGTAATTTCATAACATGGTAAAATCTTAACTTAATAAAAAATGTAATTTTTATTTCATGTACAAAATCTCATCTTTAATTACACTTAAAAAATGTAATTTATATTACCGTACAAAATCATATCTTAATTACATTAAAAATAAATGTAATTTATATGCGGTGTAAATTCATACCTTAATCTTAATTTTGAATATTAAATAAAACATTGTCTTTCCATATTCCTTTAATATTACATTAATATTATAATACTAATACTGTTTCAAAAAGTCAACTTTTGAAATTTAAACTCTCAGTATTAATTAATCATTTGATACTACGCTTATTCTTACAATGTTATATTTTCAAAAATGTAAAATTTTGAATTAACTAATTATTAATTACAGCATTAACCTCTCACATTAGATTTATTGTTGCGGTTGCTGGATATGCCGGGCGTGTCCGGGCAGCCTTATACCACAACTCAATCTAACCTCGGGTTAAGCATGCTTATTTTATTTTAAAACCATTAAAAATGAATTCGAAATGTTAATTTTCAAATTTCAAACCTTTATCAATTATTGTATAATAAATAGAATTCATGGAAATATTTATTCTCGTGTAAATAGCGCAAGACTACTTAATCGGCTTCGTGCACATTAAATAATATTAAATAACATTAAATTCACAATTAATTCTCTAACGGATTTTTTTTTTAAATCTTGTGAAAATCCTTCATTGGAATGAGACCCACATCAAAACCATTAATTGATGGATTTCAAAACAACTCATTTGCAAAATGATGACTAACATCTTTTCGTTACCCAAATTAGCTTCCAATCACAACATCAAATGACATTTATTCATTCATGTAATAGACATTCAAACAAAATACATCAAATTGACATTCAAACAACATGCAATAGTTTTTACAACAAAATCCAAATAACAATAGATTATATGTGCACTTGGGCGATGTGTGAAAATATCTGCCCAATCAACATATGCAAGTCAGTCAACTTGTATATGGCATTGTAACAATTTTGAATTATCAAGCATAATCATAAATTCACATTAATTAACATGTTACAAATTTTCAGACTTCAAACATTGCATTTCAACCAAACATTAATACACCACAAATCATGCATAACATAGAATTAACTTACAAACAAATCATCCTAGGCATTTAAATAAATTTATTTATGAAAATAAATAATTATTGAAAACAAAGATTGAGTGAGAAAAGAGTTCTCACCCAAATTTGACTTTATCGGATCCAAATGGGCGATTTAGGCACAATTTTGGTCCAAAATCCAACATGCTCAGAATTGGGCAAAATTGATGTCTATGCGAAGCTAAAAATTCACTGATCTTGGCAAAACATGTTTTGAGCGATTTTGAGTTCGTTACAACAAGTTATGAATTTCTGAAGTTCGGACAATTTAGATAATTATTTAAAATTCAAAAAATACCTAAAATTTTGACTGTCTCCAAATTGGACGAAATTAGTGTCCACGCGAACGTCTCGTCGCCACGATCGCGGCGGATCTAAAATCGTCAAATTTCAACTTCGTATGAGAGAGATATACAATTACAAAGATTGGAATAAAATTAAATAGATTAAAATTCAAATTCTACCCCAAATTTTCGGTCAAGCCTCCTCTTTCCAACTTTGACCGTCCATAACTTCCACCTCGGACCTCCGATTGACCTGAAACCACCGCTCGTCTCTTCGTATTGGCAAGCTGCATCATCCCACCAAATCGCAGCCATCTTTCATGCTCCGGCCGCCGGAATCTGGCCTAAGAGTGAATTTCGCCTCGCGGACCCCACAGGCCGCGCCACAACTCCAAAAAATCTGAAATATTTCCAGCATCTAGAAAACGTGAAGAAGAAGAACTTTCATGTTGACAACTTTTTCCGGTTCTTCCTAGAATAGCGGGAAAAAAATTATTTACGTCTGCTGCTTTTTAATTTCGAAAATCAGAAAGTTTGATCCATAATTTCGGTGAATCCGAGCGTTGTATGACAAAACTAATGGTATCAGTAGCTTCGTATCGTTGAGACCTTCGTTTTGATATATAATTTGCTATGGTTTGAAGAGATTTGATTTTCATCATTTATTTTGTGAATAGAGGAGCCGCCATTAGAGAGATGAAGGTGGAGGCTAGCATTAGGTTTAGAAAAATGATTTAGGTCTAGGTTATGGCTGCTATGAGATAATATATAGATGTGTTCAATTTTAATTGGGCCTTTATGTGTGTAAACACATTTTTAATTATAACCTTCATGCTATTATTAGCGTACATTTCACAGTTTTTAAGACCGTATGATCACATGCTGATTCCAAATTCGATGAAATTCGGAACACAACCAATTCTAATCAATACGAACCTACAGAAACTGGTTTCGTAATTTTTCGAGTCCGTATGTATTTTTAATGAATTTTTAAATTCATTTTTTCACTGTAAAATCAATAATAATTACGTGATAATTCTAAAAATTACAGAAAAATCATTTTTAGCTTTTTTTTTGACGATACGAATCCAAGAAAATTAATTTCGTTCAATTTGGAGTCCGTCTGCAAAATCTCATTTTTCAAGGCGTATATATTTAATATTAAAAATAAATTTGTATGCCGAAAATTTCCGAAACTCAAAATATATAAGTGTTTATTGTTTTCCAATGCAGAAACGTCATTCTGAACTCAATGGAAGTGGTTTCGAGTCCAAATTCCTTCGTACGCAAAAAGTGGCATTTTTGACCTTTATAAATTTCATAGCGAGCTTTCTAAATTTCAATTTTGACATAACTTTTGATTCCAGCCATGAAATTTCGATTTTTCAGATTTGCTAGAAAGATATTTTTAAATAGATTCTAATATTTTTGGTTTCACTAAAATCCGTTAAATTTTGCATCCTGTACGGTCAGTCAAAGTTCAAGTTTGACTTTTCAAACTACCGCGTTATATCTAACACTTTTTATAATTAGAATTAAATTATTCGTTCTAATTTCAATTTTAAACCAATTTTTAATCATTATTATTTTAAATAAATTATTTAAAACCTATTAAAATTACTTAATATAAAATTTTAAATTTACCCCAAAATTCAGGGTTGTTACAGTCTCCCCCACTTAAAATCTTTTCGTCCTCGAAAAGGAACGAAGTTAAAAGTGTTTAATTATCCTACTCAAAATTTTTATTGATTTACATAATTTTATTAGTTGATTAACTTTTTAAAATATATAACTTTTATATATATTCAAAATTCATATTTTCTAAAATAGATTATATATATAATCACAAGTACGTTAATTATAAGCTTGGCACTCTCAACTCATTCCAGGGCATTACTAACCCCATCTCTAATGAGTTTTCTCATCCTAGGATACTGCTGATCCTATCTCTAATGAGTATTCTTATTAGATATTACTAATCCAATCTCTGATGAGTCTTTTGTTCAGTTCTAACGAGTTATACCCCAAATATTTCAATCCATTCTTTTTGCACTTGAAAAATGTAAATTATTTCAATTCCTTCTTAATTACATCGAAAATGTAAATTATTTTCATGTCTTACATAATTACATAAAAAAATGTAAATTATTAAATCAAATCTTATATTCTTAATTACATTAAAAAGGTAATTTTATCATAATAACAAAATCTCTTTTTTTTACATTAAAATGTAATTTACATTACGGTGTAAAATCTTATATTATAATTACATTTAAAAATGTAATTTCATAACATGGTAAAATCTTAACTTAATAAAAAATGTAATTTTTATTTCACGTACAAAATCTCATCCTTAATTACACTTAAAAATGTAATTTATATTACCGTACAAAATCATATCTTAATTACATTAAAAATAAATGTAATTTATGTGCGGTGTAAATTCATACCTTAATCTTAATTTTGAATATTAAATAAAACTTTGTCTTTCCATATTCCTTTAATATTACATTAATATTATAATACTAATACTGTTTCAAAAAGTCAACTTTTGAAATTCAAACTCTCAGTATTAATTAATCATTTGATACTACGCTTATTCTTACAATATTATATTTTCAAAAATGTAAAATTTTGAATTAACTAATTATTAATTACAGCATTAACCTCTCACATTAGATTTATTGTTGCGGTTGCTGGATATGTCGGGCGGGTCCGGGCAGTCTTATACCACAACTCAATCTAACCTCGGGTTAAGCATGTTTATTTTATTTTAATACCATTAAAAATGAATTCGAAATGTTAATTTTCAAATTTCAAACCTTTATCAATTATTGTATAATAAATAGAATTCATGGAAATATTTATTCTCGTGTAAATAGAGCAAGACTACTTAATCGACTTCATGCACATTAAATAATATTAAATAACATTAAATTCAAAATTAATTCTCTAACGGATTTTTTTTTAAATCTTGTGAAAATCCTTCATTGGAATGAGACCCACATCAAAACCATTAATTGATGGATTTCAAAACAACTCATTTGCAAAATGATGACTAACATCTTTTCATTACCCAAATTACCTTTCAATCACAACATCAAATGACATTTATTCATTCATGTAATAGACATTCAAACAAAATACATCAAATTGACATTCAAACAACATACAATAGTTTTTACAACAAAATCCAAATAACAATAGATTATATGTGCACTTGGGCGATGTGTGAAAATATCTGCCCAATCAACATATGTAAGTCAGTCAACTTGTATATGGCAGTGTAACAATTTTGAATTATCATGCATAATCATAAATTCACATTAATTAACATGTTACAAATTTTCAGACTTCAAACATTGCATTTCAACCAAACATTAATACACCACAAATCATGCATAACATAGAATTAACTTACAAACAAATCATCCTAGGCATTTAAATATATTTATTTATGAAAATAAATAATTATTGAAAACAAAGATTGAGTGAGAAAAGAGTTCTCACCCAAATTTGACTTTATCAGGTCCAAATGGGCGATTTGGGCCCAATTTTGGTCCAAAATCCGACATGCTCAGAATTTGGCAAAATTGATGTCTATGCGAAGCTAAAAATTCACTGATCATGGCAAAACCTGTTTCGAGCGATTTCGAGTTCGTTACAACAAGTTATGAATTTCTGAAGTTCGGACAATTTAGTTAATTATTTAAAATTCGAAAAATACCTAAAATTTTGACTGTCTCCAAATTGGACGAAATTAGTGTCCACGCGAACGTCTCGTCGCCACGATCGCGGCGGATCTGAAATCGTCAAATTTCAACTTCGTATGAGAGAGATATACAATTACAACGATAGAAATAAAATTAAATAGATTAAAATTCAAATTCTACCCCAAATTTTCGGTCAACCCTCCTCTTCCCAACTTTGACCGTCCATAACTTCCACCTCCGACCTCCGATTGACCTGAAACCACCGCTCATCTCTTCGTCTTGGCAAGCTGCATCATCCCACCAAATCGCAACCGCCGTTCATGCTCCGGCCGCCAAAATCTGGCCTGAGAGTGAATTTCGCCTCGCGGGCCCCACAGGCCGCACCCCAAAAATAACGTGAAGACGAAGAACTTTCATGTTGACAACTTTTTCCAGTTCTTCCCAGAATAGCGGGAAAAAAATCATTTACGTCTGCTGCTTTTTAATTTCGAAAATCAGAAAGTTTGATCCAAATTTTCGGTGAATCCGAGCACTGTATGACAAAACTAATGGTATCAGTAGCTTCGTATCGTTGAGACCTTCATTTTGATATATTATTTGCTATGGTTTGAAGAGATTTGATTTTCATCATTTATTTTGTGAAGAGAGGAGCCGCCATTAGAGAGATGAAGGTGGAGGCTAGCATTAGGTTTAGAAAAATGAATTAGGTCTAGATTATGGCTGCTATGAGATAATATTCAATTTTAATTGGGCCTTTATGTGTGTAAACCCATTTTTAATTATAACCTTCATGCTATTATTAACGTACATTTCACAGTTTTTAAGACCGTATGATCACATGCTGATTCCAAATTCGATGAAATTCGGAACACAACCAATTCTAATCAATACGAACATATAGAAATTGGTTTCGTAATTTTTCGAGTCCGTATGTATTTTTAATGAATTTTTAAGTCATTTTTTCACTGTAAAATCAGTAATAATTACATATTAATTCTAAAAATTACAGAAAAATCATTTTTAGCTTTGTTTTGACGATACGAATCCAAGAAAATTAATTTCGTTCAATTTTGAGTTCGTTTCAAAATTTCATTTTTCAAGGCGTATATATTTAATATTAAAAATAAATTTGTATACCGAAAATTTCCGAAACTCGAAATATATAAGTGTTTACTGTTTTTCAATGCAGAAATGTCATTCTGAACTCAATGGAAGTGGTTTCGAGTCCAAATTCCTTCGTACGCAAAAAGTGGCATTTTTGACCTTTATAAATTTCATAGCGAGCTTTCTAACTTTCAATTTTGACATAACTTTTGATTCCTGCTGTGAAATTTTGATTTTTCAGATTTGTTAGAAAGATATTTTTAAATAGATTCTAATATTTTTGGTTTCACTAAAATCCGTTAAATTTTGCATCCTGTACGGTCAGTCAAAGTTCAAGTTTGACTTTTCAAACTACCGCGTTATTTCAAACACTTTTTATAATTAGAATTAAATTATTCATTCTAATTTCAATTTTAAATCAATTTTTAATCATTATTATTTTAAATAAATTATTTAAAACCCATTAAAATTACTTAATTTAAATTTTTAAATTTACCCCAAAATTCAGGGTTGTTACACTGAAACACAACTTTCTTAGTATAAGTCAACTTTATGATAAGGGTTATAAAATAAATTTTGTAAAGAATAAATGTTTTATAGAAGATAGGAATTCAAAAGTTATAATCGAAGGAGATAGAAAGAAAAATATCTATATATTGAGTATGAAAATCTCCAGCGATAACCTATGCCTTATGGACAATACAAGTGAACCCTGGATTTGGCATAAGTGATTTGGTCATATAAATTTCAAACACATTTCCAGGATTTCTAAACTAGATTCACCTAGAGGATTACCCAAAATGAAATTTAGAGTCAATAACTTATGTGATGCTTGTCATTTCGGAAAATTAAAGAAAAGTTCATTTAAATCAAAAGAGGAAATCACTACATCAAAACCACTAGCGTTAATACACATGGATTTATTTGGTCCATCTCTATTTCAACTGATAAATCATAACAGATATGTCTTCGTAATAGTCAATGATTTTTCTAGATTTACTTGGATTTTGTTTCTTAAAAATAAAAGTGATGCTTTTGATCAATTTAAAAAAAAAAATCTAAAAGAATTCAAAATTTATAATCACTAAAAATTAACACAATACGTGGTGATCATGGCGGAGAATTGAAATATTAAAATTTTGAAAAATATTGTAATAAAAAGGGAATAACCCATAAATTTTCAATTGTGAGAACCCCTCAACAAAACGGAGTAGTTGAATGTAAAAATAGGACGATATAATAATGTGCGAGAATTATCACAACACTAAATGGGCCATTTTGTAACAGATTTTTCGCTCAATTTTGTCACGGTTATTATAGTTAGAAAATTATCACTGTTATTAGTGTGATAACAGACTATCACGGTTATTTTTGTGATATTACCTGAGTTTTACATATACGATTCAAAACGCAAGGGATATTATGGTCATTTCAGTTTCTCTTCTCAGTTCTCACACTTCACATCATCTTCGTTACTCACAAATCAAATTAGGATTTTCTGCTTATCACCGCCTCCACCCTTCTACCTAGAATTCGAGCGCCTTCATCACTCCGCCTCTGCCTCAAATAGCAGTCGCCTGGAGCAACCTCTCACTTCTACCTCATTACAGATCACAAGGTATATTTCATTTGCTTTTTAATATTAGATTATCGTTCTATCACCTCCTTCTTGTTTTTTTTTTTGGTTCGATATTAACTAATTATGTGGACAGATTGGTACCATCTTTATTTCTTTCTAATTCAGCCACCTCAGATTTAGTTTAAATAAATTTTTGGATAACGTTTACAGTAAGTTTTTTTTAGTTTGTTTGATTTATTTCAAATTTGTTTCATTTTTGGTTAGCGTTTACAGTAAATTTTATTATTAAACACTATATTTTGTATAAATTTTTACCAAACTTAAAAATTCACTCGTAATTCTTTTTTGGAAAGTTTCCACACTGTTCTTTCTCACATTTTTTGCTTGCTTGTGTTTTTGTGAAAAAACAATGGTAAATTGTGTTTAAAGAATCTAAATAATTTTTTATTAAATGTACATGTAAATAACTTTTACTTGCAAGAAATGACTTTGTCTTCACATTAATTCTAAGGTAATATAAAAATAAAAGTGAAGCGAAAAAGTGACAATAGAATGTTAGTTTGATTGAAATGGAGTCTCTTAGCGAGAATTTACTTGTATATGCATGTTATTCCCATTTATGTGTTTTTAAATGTTTTATAGAACTTAAGTTATAATAATTTGGTTTCATTAAGCAAGTTTCATGATCTTTGAAGTTGTAGTAAATGAATTTTTAATGATGTATTCAATCATGATGTATGCTGTGATTATGTACACAGTATTATTACCTTTACAATACAAACATTTTCACGTTTCCAATATTGCAATACTTGTAAAAATCTTACATGGTATCAGAGCAATAAAAGCCAAACAGCAAAATCAAAGTAAGAAAAAAAATCAAGATAAAAGATATCAGATTCAGAAAGAAGGATAAAGTGCTAGTCTCCTCAGAGAATTTTCATCATAGGAGATCATCCCCTTCTGATCGCATAGATCTGTTCATATCAGATCAGAACTGTGCCGTGCCAAGCCGGAATTTCATTCACGGCGGCTGCAGCAGTCCTTTCACCGACCATCTGAAATCGTAAATTTCATCATTTGGTTTTTTCGTTCCTTTCTGTGTGAGAAACAGAAATTCTTGAATCTCTAAAAAGAAACAAGAATCCCTGAGTTCACTTGCTTCCTTCTTTTTTACCATCTTGAATAGGCTGTCACTTTTAAAAGCAGTGACCTCGCCATATCATTCATTCATCAAATTCTGATAATCATCTTCCAGTATAATGGCTGGAGGAAACACTGAGCAGTCATCTACCTCATCAAGAACAGATAACAATGGCCCACCACCACTATTCTCACAGCCCTTGGTCAAGCCAAAGAGCCAAGTCATTACCATTCCCCTTGATGAAGATAATTACTTGATGTGGAAGTTCCAAGTTGAGACGGCCTTGAAGGGATATGACCTTCAAGATTATGTCAAAGGAACTAAAATCATACCACCTGCAATGATCACAGATGCACAAAACCATATGGTCAGCAACCCAGATTATATTCATCATCAAAAGCAAGACAACTTACTGTCTTCTTGGCTATTATCTTCAATTAGTGCCAATTTGTTATCACAAGTCGGTGCAATTCATCCTATGAAATTTGGTCTACAATTCAACAAATTTTTAACTCTCAATCTGCAGCAAGAATCATGCACTACAGGAGAGAATTTCAAAATGCAAGAAAGGGTGATATGAGCAAGCGTGAATACATTGCCAAAGTTAAGACTTTATGTGACAAACTTAAGGCTGTGGGGCATTATGTTTCAGACAGCGAGCAGATTTTAACACTAACTAATGGACTTGATGAAGAGTATGAGTCTCTTGTCACTTACATTGCTACACAGACTACTCTACCTGATATACAAGCAGTATATTCAGCTTTGTTGGCACATGAAGGAAGAGTGGAACAAAGAAAGGCCACACAGGGTGAATTTAGCATAAATTTAGCCTCAAATTCAAGAAATGTCAATGTGAATCAATCAAGAAATGTACCTGGCTATGGCCGAGGCAATCAGCAAGGACCCAGAGGCAATCCCAGTCAGAGAGGCAGGGGAAGAGGCAGATCAAACAACACAAACAGAGTGAAATGTCAGATATGTGACAAACCAGGACATACAGCAAACAGATGCTATTTTAGGTTTAATACTGATGTTAACTATGTCCAGCAAAATCAAAGAGGCATAAATGTCAACATGGCACAAGCAAATCATCAAGGAAGAACAAATTCAGAAGGTTTTACATCACAAAATGCATGCAGTGATGACAGTATCAAAACTGATGAGATAAATACTGAAGACTGGTTTCCAGACTCAGGGGCAACCAATCACTTGACCAACAACCTTCAGAACTTGAATCTTGGCAACAAAAATTACTCAGGTACGCAAGTTATTCATACGTGTAATGGTGAAACTATGAATATATCTCATGTTGGGGCAGGATATGTCAAAGGGAAAAGAAAACTCTATTTAAATAACCTTCTTAGGGTTCCCACTGTAAAGAAAAATTTAATTAGTGTGTCCCAATTCACTAACGATAATAAGGTATATTTTGAGTTTCACCCCAAGTATTGCTTAACTAGAGACTTGCTAAGCAAGGATATATTGTTACAGGGTAAGCTGAATAATGGTCTATACACTTTCAACAACATGCAATCAAGATTGGGTAAAGAAGGCAACACATGGTGTTGTAATGCAAATATACATATTGGTGGCATTAATGAAAGTGTTTCTGTTAGCAATGTTAATGAAAATGATGCTGTTAATTCTGATATTAGCAACTGTGTCCAAAATGATTTGAATACTTGGCATTGTAAACTTGGACACCCCAGCTACGATATTGTAATGCAAATATTAAAGAACAATGATATTCCTTTTAAGCACTCACCTGTTTCTAACATTTGTACACATTGTCAACTGGGCAAAAGCCATAAATTACCCTTTAGCAAATCTGAAACTGTTTACTCTAAACCACTTGAATTAGTTACAGCAGATTTATGGGGTCCTGCACCATTATGCTCAAGATAAGGACACAGGTATTATCTTTCCATTGTGGATGCATGCACTAGGTATACCTGGATTTTCTTTCTTAAAGCCAAATCAGATACATATAATGTAATGCTATAGTTTATGAATTTTATTGAAAAACAAATAAGCTGCAGCATTAAAACTGTTCAAACTGATGGGGGCAGTGAGTTTTTGCCACTTAAGCAGGTTTTTAATCAAAAAGGCATCATACATAGGACCACTTGCCCATATACATCTGAACAGAATGGCATAGTAGAAAGAAAACACAGGCACATAGTTGAGACAGGGTTAACATTGTTATCTATGTCCTCTTTACCTTTAAAATACTGGAATGAGGCATTTAACACAAGTGTTTATCTAATAAATAGGATGCCAACTAAAGTTTTACACAACAAATGCCCTCATGAAATTCTGTATGGCAGTAAACCAGACTATAGATTCTTGAGGACATTTGGGTGCTTGTGTTTTCCATGCCTCGGAACCTATAATAATCATAAACTTTCCCTAAGATCAAGTCCTTGTACCTTTTTAGGATATGCAGACAACCAAAAAGGATACAAGTGTCTTGATGAAAGAGGAAAGATCTTTATATCTAGACAGGTTGTTTTTAATGAACATATTTTTCCTTTTGTAGAAAAGAAAGGCAAAGGCAAAGCAAATGATGATCAGTCTAGAACCATCATGGGACCAATTCCTACATTAACAGAGAACACTGTGCAACATGAAAACAAAGGTGAACCCCAGATGATAATAGCTACACCAATAATCTCTAGCACTAGATCTGGGTACAACACAAGTGAGAACTTAAGTGATGATGACAATCTACATCAGAATTATGACAACAACAGTAACAATAACAACCAGGATCATACTAGTGAGGGTGACACATCAGACACAGGAGGTGAAGAAAACAATACCCCAAGACAACCACTAGGACATCATATGATCATAAGAGCCAAGAGTGGTATCTTCAAACCAAAGGTCTATAATGCAACAACAGAAAATGCAGACAAAATTGAACCACTTACATATGAGGAAGCAGTCAAACATGAGTCCTGGTGTAAGGCAATGAATGAAGAATATGAAGCATTAACAAGAAACAAAACATGGGATCTTGTCACTGCACCAAAAGGTCAAAATATTGTGGGATGTAAATGGACCTACAAATTAAAAAAGGATGCAGAAGGGAACATAAGCAAACATAAAGCTAGGTTGGTTGCAAGGGGTTTTTCCCAACAATATGGTTTTGATTTCAATGAGACTTTCTCTCCTGTGGTTAAACCCAAAACTATCAGGATAATACTGACCATAGCCATTCAGAATGGATGGAACATCAAACAGTTAGATGTGTGCAATGCTTTTCTGAATGGGGATCTACATGAAAGGGTCTACATGCAATAACCTAAGGGGTTTGTATGTAAAGGCAAAGAGAATCATGTTTGTCAACTAAACAAGGCCATTTATGGGCTGAAGCAAGCTTCAAGGGCTTGGTATATCAAGTTAAAAGATACATTGGCAGACATGGGTTACACAGCCACAAAATCTGATAATTCCCTATATACCAGAATTCACAATCAGAAATATGTGTATATACTTGTCTATGTTGATGACATCCTCATAACAGGGAATGATAACACAGAAATCAACAGAGTCATATCACACTTGAACAAAGTATTTGCCATGAAAGACATGGGGGAGCTGGATTATTTTCTAGGCATTCAAGTTCAAAGGAGGTCAAAGTCAGAAATTTTCTTGTCTCAGAGAAAATACATATGTGAAATACTCAGAAGAGCTAACATGGACAAAGCCAAACCCATTTCTACTCCCATGACCAGTAATTTAAGACTATCTAAATACAGTTGAGATGCTATAGACAATGACAAACAATATCGAAGTATAGTTGGAGCACTACAGTATCTAACTATCACAAGACCTGAAATTTGTTTCAGCGTAAACAAAGTCTGTCAATTCATGGCCAACCCTCTAAGCGAACATTGGAAGGCAGTCAAGAGAATTCTACGCTATCTACGAGGAACTATGGACTACGGAATATCAATCAAAGCTGGAAAAGACATGAATTTAAACACTTACAGCGATGCAGACTGGGCTAATGACCCAGATGACAGGAGATCGACTTCAGGCTACTGTTTATTCGTTGGATCGAATCCGGTGTCGTGGTGCACAAAGAAACAGCCAACGGTTTCCAGATCAAGCACTGAAGCTGAATATAGGGTAATCGCATCAGTCACGGCTGAAGTCATTTGGGTTGAAACCATAATCAAGGAATTAGGGATTTCGTCTACAAGAAAGCCAGTACTTTGGTGTGACAACAAGAGCACCATCGCCTTGTCTAATAACCCCGTCCATCACTCAAAATGAAACATGTGGAAATCGATCTACACTTCATCAGAGAGCGAACGGAAGCTGGTAAACTTGCAATTAATCATGTTCCAGCCTTCTATTAGAAAGCAGACATTCTGACGAAGGCGTTATCAAGGAAAAACTTCGAGAGATTAAGATCTGAGTTAAAGGTGAATAGAGGCGGCGCAGAGATGAAAACATTGAAACCCTAGATCGGTTTGAGGCGGGGTAATAAAGCATATGGACTGATGATATACAAACCGATCATATAACATAATGTATTGGGCTGTATTGCATTTGTTTTTTCTGGTCTTCACTTGTGGCCCATTCCTCCTCTCAGCTATATTATATATAGTGTGGATTATGTACACAGTATTATTATCTTTACAATACAAACATTTCCACGTTTCCAATATTGCAATACTTGTAAAAATCTTACAGATTTCAAAGAACATAAGGTTTTAAATGATGTGCATATTTAAGTTTGGGGAAGGTCAAATTTAGTAAAAATCCTTTAATATGCAAAAAAGTTTTCAAATACTTCATTTCTGTTTAACTTTGGAATGCATCCCAGAGTAGAGAACATGCTCTGTTTTTATTTGTGCGCAAAGTTTGGAGTGTCTTCCTATGTTTTGTGCATGGATTTATGAAGCTTAAACGAATACGGTTTTGAACTAGTATCAGGTAACCAAGCTCGATTTTTTTTGCATAATTTTGTATGTACTATAATTTCAAATGAATCATGCTTTCATTGGTGCTCAACTCTATATAACTAAAACTTTCAAATGTATGCTTTTGGATAAAATGTTTTCTATAAACAATCATATTTATATATTTATATCCTCAGGTAAGCGGGTCTCCTTTCAGCTCTTTAAATTTTAAGGTTTCATGCGACTTGCCTTGGGAAACTCCTGTGGCTGCAACATCCCTGTGCACAGTAGGCTTCAAGGGGGCATGGCTCTGGGTTGCAAAATTTTATATGTATGCGCGTTGATTTTGAACACATGCAACTTTGTGCCAGGCTTCACAAACAAGTTTTGACCATATACATGTTTGTTTCTAAAGATTGTATTTTTTTGTATATCAAATACATGTCAGCTTCATATAAACTAAGTTTTGAGTATATGTAAGTGATGTTAGCAGGCATTTACAAATCAGTGATAATTTCTTTCTATTTTTAACTTACTGAATAGCTTGTTTCATAATGATTTTCTTGAAATAATATTGAAATACGTGATTATGTGTTACATTAACAAAAAGAAGTGACTAAAAGAACTTTACTAGGACAATAAGAAGGCAATATATGAGAAATACTTTGATGACATAGCTGCTAAAACTAATCAGACATATAATTTTTCTTCAGTTAGCATTAAAGTTGCTAAATTAAAGGCCGAGTAATTGTTTTCTTTTTGACTCTCAAAGTGTTCAAGTACACGTAAATATCATGCAATGGAAATGTATGTACAAGAAAATGGTCCATAATGAAATTTATGACATATGCCCATATGGTTTAAGAATGAAGCCTAAATTATTTTGGAGGCCTAAAACAAAAATTTCTCATGAGAATTCAATTCAAATCATATTTACTTTTTTGTTGAATGTATTTTACTCGAATTTGACTGGAACAACAATCTAGCTTGAACCAGCAATAAATTACAAAACAAACTGTAGATTTTTATTAATGGCTACATAAGCAATGCGTTAGTGCTTCATTAGAATTGCTAAATCATTTATTGATATTATATCTATATAAAAGCGAATTTAATTAGATAATATTATATCAAGAACAAGCATGAGTTATCCAATTTGACTACTCACAATTAAACATCAAGCAACATTTTTGACAATTTTAATGCACGTATTATTCACATTGAGAAATTTATTTAATTTTCCTTCTATATATATATATATATATATATATATATATATATATATATATATATATATATATATATATGCATTGTAGGACCCACGACATTGGATCATATCATTGACTTGTAAACTTCTAGTTTATTTGAATTGAAAACCAATCAACAGCAAACAAGATTAAGTTGCTTGCTTATACTCGAACATTATTATACGTTTTAGGGAACCCAGTCGGAGTTTAATGTATTGTTGGAATATTTTGACAATTGGGTCACATATGTAAAATAAAATGTGTTGTGCTATTTTGGTGTAAAGCCTAATTAAAGTGATCTAATTTTAGATTAGAATTAATAGGCTTAAAGTTTAAGTTATCATGGGCCTAATGTGTAGATACCGGGGCATTTTATAATTTGTTGAAGGGCCGAATTACAAAATGCCAACTCTATAAATAAAGGGTTATGGTCCCCGAATTACACAAGCCTTAGCAACTCTCTAACCTCTTCTACGGAGAGCTGATTTCAGATCTAGGGTTTGTGTCAATTTGGAAGACCAAACCAAATTACATCTTCTCCGTGGCAACCGATTATAGATTCAGGTACTGCAATAATTAACTTCGGGATTCAGGTACGCTTCCGCAAATTTGTTTATCAGTTCTCTGATTTGTTCTCAATTAAATCAATATGGTTTATATGTTTGGATCTAGGGTTTCATAATTGGATGTTGTTAAAGTATATTGAAATCCTAACAAGTGGTATCAGAGCCAACCGTTATTGGTTTTGTTGAGAAAAAAAAAATTGTTTTTTTTAAGGATTCAAATGCATTTTCGCTGTATTGTTTTCATATTACTACTTGCTACTAGGAGGCAACGCATGTTGCATTAACTTGTTTGTAATATTCTAACAATGATTCATGGGTTCATGGCATTTGTATATCGTTTCGGTAATCCATTCACATGCAGACAATGATGTGATCTATGCTTACATCATGCCTTTGGTTCATAACTTTTGGGATGGATTGGCTGTATGGAACCTATTGTATTAGTAGCCTATCCATTCAGATTTTGCCATGTATAATTAGACCATTATTATTTTATTAATTTTGACTTTGGATTACTTTATCTTGTATAATACTACATATACATTCAGATGTCATGTGCGAAATACGTTTGAAAGGATCTGGAATTCGAATATTAATTGCCATCGCATCATTTGGTATGTTTGAATTTAGGCTAGATACACACAGTAGCAGTTTTTCAAAGATAAGAAAATTTAGAACTAATTTATGAGAAAATTTAGAACTAATTTACTGGAAGGATTTGACCGTTTCCTTTTCAATGATACTTGGCTAATTCTTTTATTATTAAAAAAGAAGTCTTTTTTTTTTTTATTAAGCGATGGACGCAGGTTTAATGTTGTTGTTGGCACTTCTGCTCAAACTAGGATAGCTTCAAATTTCGGTATGCATGTTGCACTGTTTATTTGATAGCATGCATAACAATGTTACTTTTGTCTTTTAGTACAATTGCTTTAGTGGAAATTATGTCCATGCTATTTGAAAGAGTGCGAAATGGAATCAGTACTTGCATTAAAATAGGATACTGGACAACTTCATGGTTTCATATGTTAATATTATATTGTTATTATTCTTATTCTTTTGCTAACCATGAAACAATTCAGGATGTTCAACTTACCATTTCAACGTTTGAGTGCTAAGTTATATTTTATCTTTTAATAAAAAGTGTGCTCAATATATGTTGTGTAGTACAAAAGTAAATACATCATAGTTACTTCAGTCTTCTAAGCCATTCAGTATGATATTTGCTGTGTTACTTGTATGTTCTCGGATGACATTCATCAATTACTTATGTGGATTATTTATGATGTTTCATTTATCATATTTATTAAGAGAACACAATGAGGGTATCCACATAAAGCAACTGATTACAATAGCTATGATTAAATCATATTGTGACATGGTTACAATTTTCAAGTGTCATATAAGCTAAAGTATTTTGAAGAGTGTTTTATAGCACTCAAAGTGCATTACATAAAGGAACAAATTCAAAATTTTTTTTGGTGTCTCTTTACAGCTGTAAATATTTTACATTAATAGTGAACTAACTTTAAAATAATATGTCACCAAAGTGACCTCTATATTTTGGTGGTTCATGAAAATGTTTGATATTTGTGTGTAGTTATTCATGCGAATATTAGTCGGCCCAAAGGAAGACTAATGTTTGGCCGAATCACTTACTCACGTGTGATGATAAATACGTGACAATTATAAGGATTTAAGAGTGAATAATTAATCAGCCCAAAGGAAGATTGTTATTCGACTTTTATTTATTGTCAGTATTTGATCGTTGCAACAAGAGTATCACTTGCAATTAATATTACTGTCCAAAGACTTGATATTAATGTTGTACTAGATATCTTGAAAAAGTGACTTACCAATTATTTGAATTTACTATGGTTGATATTTGGCTATGAGCATATACGTCAATCTTCATTTTATTTTTTTTTGTTCATTTTCAGCTAATTTAACTGAATTATCTGCCAATATAAAGAATATTCCTATCTTGTTTTGGGATAAATATAAGGATTTGTATGAGAGCATGTTATTTGTTCTTGACCTTATAGATTTAACTCTTGTAACTAGGAGGGTTATAGCCAATCCTACTACGGTTAGATATTCTTATAATGTTATGAAGAATATTGAAAGGTTGTACAATTTTTTTATTTTTTTTCAAAAGGCAAGAGTTAAAGAATCATTAAGTAAATATTTCAGTAGCGTTTCAAGGATGAACTATATGTAACGATACCTATTTTTTGATAGGTTATCTACTGAAAATGGAAATGATTCTGTGAAAAACAATAAGGGGAAACTAGCATTTTTTGTGGTGCTTGATTCCATAAATTCAAAGTAAAAGAAATCTAAGTGAGTACTATATGGAAAATATTGCTTCAAAAGTTAAAGCCACTAAAGTTATTATTATTTTTTGGTGCTATCTCCTGTATATTCATTTAAAGATTAAAATTATTTTAAGAATAACATGTTATCTTATTGGGCTAATTTAGCGCTTTGGTAATTAAAATAGAGATTGAAGTTTTTATGATTGAAAAGTACTCATTTGATATACATTGTAAATAAATGTATGAATAAGGATTAAGAAGTCGTTAAGGATCTCAAAGAAAAGAAATAACATAAGGATATATTTATAGTTATTTCTTTATTGGGGTATACATACATATAAAGTTATTATTGAGATTTATGTCAAACTGCTTGAATTTATTCGATATTTTTTATGCTGTCATTTAAACAGATTTCGGTTTTATATTTCTAATATGAACATATTCATCAAGTAATAATAGTGTTGATTTATGAATAAATTCAAATTTTTATGTAACTGAAGCTCTTAATGTCTGATATATAAGTTATGGCTACTTATGCTAAATAGCTTGTAATGATATCTCAAATCTTGTTTTGGTGATTAATATAATTATTTGTTTCAGTTTACTAAGGAGTTATAGGTTGAGATATCATAAAGATAGAAAATACTTTATTGATATTCTAAGCGATTTAAAGTTTATAATTTTTTATGAACCCACACCAAGGAAAAGTTTTAAAGTGGGAAATGCAATAGTTTTTTGAGGATGTTGAGCTTGGGGGGGAGAAATAAAGTAATACCATTGTCTTTAAAGAGAATCATTATCTTTGATTCAACTGCGGTTGCTTCTTTGCTTAAAGTTTAAGATTTGTTTTCTTTTATTAAAAAGAAGTAAATTAAGAACCATAATAAGACGATGTTGAAGATAATTTTTCTTTAAGCTAAGGATACTACTTCAAGAAAACAAATTCAACGACCTCAAAGATGCAAGATAACCAAGGAAATCCACCTAAATGGGAAGAAATGATATTTTAGATTATTGTGTAGTATTTCTTGATAAAGATAAATAATGGATTGATAAAGATGATGCTACGGACTTACATCAATCCATGTAAGGTACTAATTTAAAATGTGGATTTAAGAAATGAACATATAGTATAAATCTATATGGATAATAAAGTTTGAAATTTTCCTCTAACTTAAGTGATAAGATCATTGGTTATGAATAACTATTCAAAATCAAAAGGGATCAAGTGGGTAATATTGAATTTTATAAGGCACTTTATCGAAAGCACTTTTATTTTCTTTTAAGAATGTTTCATTTTGGACTTAGTAAACGATTCTGAATCGATCACTTTGGAGCTTACTACAGTTTGTACTTTTGAGCATTATCTGATGAAGATTAAAGTTATATTTCTCAATGGAGACATTGGTGAAACTACTTAAGAAACTCATTTATGGATTAGTCTTTTGTATTTGGGATTCAAATTCACCATTATTATTCATAGGGTGATATTTTGGATTATTACAAAAGAATTAGGAAGATAAATGCTTAAAAGTTTTGGTATGTAAATTGCTATTCAGTTGTTTTTCTTTTACCAAACAAATAAATGCCACCATCCTTGAAATTAAATAAATGCAAAAGATTTTTTCATGCATTTGCAGTGTGAATTCTAATGCATACTAATGTATATACACATATGGATATGCGTGTATTATTTGGCAGATACTTTACTGATATTAAAAGTGGATCAATGATTCAGTAGCCAAAATAGTTATGATATATCTTTAAAAGACAAAATAAAAGATTATATGCTCATAGATAAAAGATCGGATCGGGTGGAGATCATAAAGAATTAGATCCGGATATTTTGGATGTCATTAATGTAAAAGATCCACTTCTAGCAATGATAATATATTTTATGGGTGAAACTATATAAGGGAAAAGTGTCATTTAGGCACTTATAGTTTTCGCCATTTTGAAAATATCGTCTTTGGTTAATTATAAGACATCCAAATATGGAAAATAATAATGAAATTTTGTCACAAGACTCCAGTTATTGATAAAGAATTGAAAGACCAAGTAATATTGTGACAGTAAAGTATATATTATTTTCCAATAAAGGAAGAGTGCAAAATATATTGTAAATCATAGAGCATATTTAGACAAACTCCATTATGGCGGATCCGCTTACCAAAAGGTTATCACCTAAGGTCTTTCATGAGCATGTAGCTCAATTGGTGTAACTTTTATATAAGGATATTTTGGTTCAGGGGAAGTTTATATTCGGTATTGTCATATGACTCATTGCTCTATACTTGCGTTACAGATATATGCATATCAAGTTCTTTTTCTGATCAGAAATAAAGCAATGAAGTTTTCTTTGCACTCAGGTTGTTTAAATATTAAACGTTTTGATCTCACTAAAGAAGGACCAGTTGGAAATAGACATGTATAGATCATATTTCGTGTAATTTCCATGCTACGCATCCATGATTGATCTATGTCATTTGATTGTACTGATATATGTGACCATTGATGGGTTTAGTTACGATAAATGTAACGAATGCCGCTTTGATCCTTTGCCAACGCAATTAATGGACGAGATTGTTTCAGATACACCGTATGTTATAAATAGCAAATTTTGGAGCTCATAAAGTTAAACACATTTTAAGGTTATTTCATATGTGGCCCAGGGGGAGATTGTTGGAATATTTTGACAATTGGGTCACATATGTAAAATAAAATGTGTTGTGCTATTTTGGTGTAAATCCTAATTAAAGTGATCTAATTTTAGATTAGAATTAATAGGCTTAAAGTTTAAGTTATCATGGGCCTAATGTGTAGATACCGGGGCATTTTATAATTTATTGAAGGGCCGAATTACAAAATGCCAACTCTATAAATAAAGGGTTATGGTCCCCGAATTACACAAGCCTTTGCAACTCTCTAACCTCTTCTACGGAGAGCTGATTTCAGATCTAGGGTTTGTGTCAATTTGGAAGACCAAACCAAATTACATCTTCTCCGTGGCAACCGATTATAGATTCAGGTACTACAATAATTAACTTCGGGATTCAGGTACGCTTCCGCAAATTTGTTTATCAGTTCTCTGATTTGTTCTCAATTAAATCAATATGGTTTATATGTTTGGATCTAGGGTTTCATAATTGGATGTTGTTAAAGTATATTGAAATCCTAACATGTATACCATAAATGCACTTAAACCATGCAGTAAAATCATAATCAAAATAGTCCATAAAACGCAATTTTTACATTTCATGAATACTCTTAAATAAAGAGATAATAATACTAATAAAAAGGAAAACAAACCTTACTTGGAATTCCTCTCCCAAACCGAATTTGTAGGCCTGCTTCCATTATAATCAGGGCTCAAATGCAAATAAATGGAAAACTTTCCATCATGTCCCCTGAACAAATTCTCCCACAATGGCATAAACGGTAGCTCTCCCCTCGCCAAAAACATAAATGCTATCTTTGGTGTCGCCACCAGTTCCTCTTCGCTTTTCGAATTAACCTCCAAAGACTTTGCTATCAATTCCTCGTAGCTCATCCCATGCATCGTCATCATCGTATCACCTTCCCCTCTGTCATTTTCCGCTACAATTTCCCGCTGTGGTTCCACTACCATTTCCGTATTCCCATGAGCCAGGCTTTCAAAAATACAAGGTTATATTTAACGTATTATAATGTGTTATGTTGTTTGTGCGTGTGTATGTATATTTATATATGCATATAAATGTGTGATGTGTATACATATATGCACATAGATACTTTGTGGGTATTTATTAAAGTAACAGTAAACAAAATTTGACACTTTTCTGATGCCTTTATTTATGTAATAGCAGGCTAATGTGTGTTGCTGTTGACATCTATTGTACAATGAATTAAATAAATAAGAATAATATGAAATTACTTCTTGAGAAATATGTTATGATGATGAGATGAATTTCCATGTGCATCTAGGAAAATTTTACTTGCTTGCTGTAGGAATTTTCATTTTTTGTGGAAAAACTTGTTGTTTTGTCACCTGAGATAACTAATTAACATTCATCCATTGAACATTTAGTAATTCCACTTTCCTCATGACATTAGAAAGAGATTCAATTGTGTGATTATATATGTTGCATAATAAGTTGATTGTCCATAGGTCTCATCAGTATCTTCTCATAAGTTAATGCAGTATGATAGATGAAAACGAATTGAGGAATAATATGGATCAGAATTTTGATCAGTATACAAATATTATATTTTTTTGTTTAATTTTGAATTAAACTTGTTTATCTATTTGCTTGGAACTTTGTTTAATTAACGTAAATTAGCTAGTTGTGTAGGTTTGTACATGCTTATTTAGGTATCAAGGCGAGCTTTGAAATAATTCTTAAAGGTATCATTATTTTCAATTGCTGATCATCCAACAGTAATATAACATCATAGGATATATTTATGTGTAAATGTTTAATATATTTATATTTATTCATGTAGGAAATGGATAATCCCAATTGTAAATCTACGAGAGCAAAAGCATGGAAAGTGGCACACACAAGTAATTTTTTCTTCTTTTGAGAAGTGCTTCCTTGCACCACTGGAAATATATGTAAGTTGATATTCTAACCTTACATGATAAGCATCATTTACTTTCACACCTTGCGTGGTTTTGCTGCACATATAAATGAGCATCAACTGTATATGTACACCAATGAAACAGTTTTTCTTTTATGCCATTTCATTTTGGGAGCATGTTCAGTGATTTCTAGGTACCAGCGTTCAGCAATTTCAAGCTACCAATGGCTACTATTTTTTCGTGCTTTCCTGTTTAATAAGACCAGGAAATATGCATGAGCATGTCTCTCAATAATTCTACAAATCAAAATCTCCTTGCAGTTGCTACCATAACCCCTTCTCAACTCAATTTTCAGATTCCTCCTATTAGCATCAAACTAGACCGAGAAAATTATTCACTGTGGCGTACAACAATCATTTCAGCCCTTGAGACCTTCGATCTTGAATCCTTCGTCTTATCTTCTAATTCCCTACCCGAGTTTCTTCCCACTCTAGATGGTGTTATGTCCACCAATCCAAATCCAGCATTTCTCGATTGGAAAAAACGGGATCGTTTTGTCTTGCTTTGGATCAAATCAACCCTCTCTGAGCGAGCTCTGTCAATTGTTGCTCGCTGCTCCACCTCTTACACGGCATGGCTTGCTCTTGATCGCTCTTTCCAAGCGCAAACTAGGGCCCGTCGCATGGCCATGAAGACTCAGATTCAGTCGCTTTCCAAAGGAGCATTACCCATGATCGAATATATCGAAAAGAAGCGCGCCATTGCTGATTCTCTTGCTGAGAATCTTCATCCAGTTTCAGATGAAGATCTCATCAGTCATATCCTTGCAGGCCTGGACTCTTCCTATGCTCCATTTGTCACTGCCTTCATGATTAATTCTGAAAATTCCTTTGTCGATGATCTGGTTGGACTCCTGCTTCAGGAGGAAGCTCGCTTGGATCATAAAACTACCAGCCAACACTGCATCCCGTCAATCAAATCGTTCTACCCCACATAACACATATCAAAGCTCTTTCCCCTCCAATTTCCGTGGTGGTGATTAGCAAAGACGTCATCTTCAATGCCAGATATGTGGTCGTAAAGGACATGAAGCCATTGATTGTTGGCATCGAGCTAATCAAGCAGATTATCCATCTCGTCGTCCCAATCCTAGAGCTCGGAATCGGCAGGCCAACATTGCAAATTTCAACAGTCCATCTGCATTGGACCCTTCATGGTACTTCGATTCGGGTGCAACTCATCATGCCTCTCCTGATGTGGGAAAATTGACGATCTCTGATGACTACAATGGCGACGACAAGCTTCAAGTTGGTAACGGTAACCAATTATCTATCTCTCATATTGCATCTCATTCTTTACCTAATTTGCGTTTGCCAACCGTCTTAGTTGTCCCTGCCTTAACCAAAAATTTACTATCTGTATCCAAATTAACTAAAGATAACAATGTTTACATGAAGTTTTGGCCTCATTTTTGTTGTGTTAAGGATTTTCAGGGCAGAATCATCCTTCAAGGGCGAGTAGATAATGGTCTTTATAAGTTGTCAGTACCTCCTAATAACCGGAAGATGGCGTTGACTGGTGTTCGAACCTCCTTGGCTGGTTGGCACAATAGGCTTGCACACCCTCATCAACATCTCCTGAGGCGTCTTGTTTCTGATTTCCAGCTTCCTGTCACATCAAATAAACCTCCCACAATGTGTGAGCCATGTCAGTTAGGCAAAAGCCATAGATTTCCTCTTTTAAATTCTAATGTTTCATCTGTTAAACCTTTTGATTTGGTGTATTCTGATGTTTGGGGACCGTCTCCCTTATTTTCAATTAATGGAAATCGTTATTTTGTTCTTTTTATTGATGATTGTTCTAAATACGTTTGGATATATTTTCTTTCTCACAAATCACAAGTTCTATCTACAATTATCCAATTTCGTTCGATGATCAAAACACAATTTCAGTGTGACATTAAACGACTTCAAACAGATTGGGGGGGTGAGTATCGTAATGTATCCGCTTTTCTAAAAATATGTGGAATTGAACATCGTATCTCATGTCCATATACACCCGAACAAAACGGTGCCGTTGAGCGACGGAATCGCATCATCGTTGAAAAGGGTCTAGCACTCTTAGCTCACTCCTCCCTTCCAAAACAATTTTGGGAACATGCTTTTAAAACTGCTACATACTTACATAACAGAACCATCACACCACTACTTGCCTACAAATCACCATACACCATTCTCTATCATAAAAATCCCGATTACACCTTCCTCAAAACATTCGGATGTCTATGCTATCCTTTCCTTCGCCCATATAACTCTACCAAAATGGATTTTAGATCATTGCCATGTACCTTTCTTGGTTATAGTACATCTCACAAGGGATACCTCTGCTATCACAAGCCTACGTCTCGATTGTATGTGTCTCGATATGTGGTTTTCAATGAATCAATCTTCCCATATGCCTGTGATTCTCAATGCGTAGTTCCTCCATCATCTAGGCCAGCCCAGGAGTGTGTCAACACCAGCCTTCTTGATCATCTCACCTCAATCGACACTACATCATCACCGCCTCCTAATTCTCTACAACCTCCAATACAAACTGCTCACACTCCCATTCCTCAACATACACCGTCACCACCTCCTAATTCTCCACAACCTCCCATACAAACTGCTCATACTAACACTCCTCAACATACTTCATCACCGATATCCACATCTCCAAATCCACCTTATCAACGTCCCACTCTCAGCTCACAAGACAAACAATCATATCCTCGTCATTACCGTCCAGCAGAAAATAACCAGCACTCCATGGTTACTCGAGCCGCCACAAACTCCCTCAAACCGAAAGCTTTTTTATCCTCCATCTCCATTGACCAACAAACAGAACCCCGAACCGTTTCTCAAGCCCTTCGTATCCCATGTTGGCAAACCGCAATGAAAGCGGAATTTGATGCACTTATGAGAAATAGAACTTGGTCACTTGTTATTCCTCCTTGTAATGCTAATGTTGTGGGTTCTAAATGGATTTTCAGGATTAAAAGACGGTCTGATGGATCGATAGAGCGTTACAAAGCTCGCTTGGTGGCGCAAGGATTTAGTCAAGAGGCCGGTCTTGATTTTTTTGAGACCTTCAGTCCTGTAATTAAGCCTACAACAATCCGTTTGGTGTTGTCCATTGTGCTCTCTCATGGTTGGTTGGTTCGTCAATTAGACATTGACAACGCTTTCTTAAACGGTGATCTGTCAGAAGTAGTTTACATGGTACAGCCACGTGGTTTCGAAAACCCTTCTCTGCCCAACCATGTATGCAAGCTACACAAAGCCTTATATGGGCTTAAGCAAGCGCCTAGAGCATGGTTCACTAAGCTGAAAACTTATCTTGTCTCACATGGGTTTAGAGCTTGTCAGTCTGATACTTCTTTATTTGTGAGTGTCACTCCTTCAGCTACTATCTATGTGCTAGTGTATGTTGACGATTTAATCGTCACGGGTAGCAGCCCTTTTTTGGTTCAGCGGTTCATCCAAAACCTCCATCAGTGTTTTGCTCTCAAAGATCTTGGTGCTATAAATTTCTTTCCTGGCATCAAAATTCAGCAAGACAAAGCAGGTATCACACTTTCTCAAGAGGCCTACATCAATGATATTCTAGCTCGTTGCAAAATGCAGGATGCCAAACCCATTTCTACCCCGGCAGATCCATCCTCCAAGCTTGAACTAGAAGGTGAAGCATTCTCTGATTCTGAGCTTTACCGACAGGTTGTAGGTTCTCTTCAATATGCAACCATAACCCGCCCCGACATAGCTTATTCCGTCAATCGGGTATGTCAATATATGCATGCTCCGACAACATCGCATTGGCAAGCCGTGAAACGGATACTACGCTATCTCAAAGGAACTATTACTCACCATCTGCACTTTCAGCCTACCAAAGCAACATCACTTCTAGCATATTCTGATGCAGGATGGATGTCAGACTCTGATGATAGTCGTTCTCAGTATGGATTTGCTGTTTTCCATGGTACTAATCTAATCAGTTGGACATCTCGGAAACAACGGGTTGTAACCCGATCAAGCACGGAGGCGGAATATCGGTCACTTGCGTATACTTCAGCTGAGCTTATCTGGATTCAACAACTTCTTAGAGACCTTAATGTTTATCTTCCAGACCCGCCTACTCTGCTATGCGATAATGTAGGTGCTTTATTCACGTCCAAAAATCCGGTCATCGGTACACGCTCAAAACACATCCGACTGGATTTTCACTTCGTTAGAGAGCAAGTTGAAGCTGGTGATCTTCGTATCAGTCATGTTTCATCTGTTGATCAGCTGGCGGATGTCTTCACCAAGCCATTAAGCAAAGATCGAATATCTCAGTTACGCTCCAAGCTTCAAGTTCGTCCCTCGCTTGAGCTTGCCGGGGGGTAATAAGACCAGGAATAATTGCTCATGCATATTTCCTATTTTCACTGCATGAGATAATAAAGCCAGGAATAATTGCTCATGCATATTTCCTGTTTTCACTGCATGAGATAATAAGGCCAGGAATAATTGCTCATGCATATTTCCTGTTTTCACTGCATGAGACAATAAAGCCAGGAATAATTGCTCATGCATATTTCCTGTTTTTACTGCATGAGATAATAAGGCTAGGAATAATTGCTCAAAGATATTTTTGTTCTTTTGCCTATTTATTGCTTTGTATTTGTCAGTACTGAATGAATGAAATCTTTCACAATATCTCTTCTTCTCTACACTGTTTAATACCATAACTAAATGATAGTTGAATCCATTTATGAAGCATGATATGTGATGTATTGAAAAAGGCTTATATCAGGACCTATTCTCAAATACGACATCTTATCCACAAGCTATTTTCTCAATGTGAATATATCCTTTGGTTTGCGGCTGCAACATCAAAAAGAAAACTATATTAATGTGAGCTTATCACCTTTCTAAGGTCTATGTGCATATAAGTAGCCAATTAGAATTTTTTCTGGTGGTTGTAGAAATTATTTTTTAGCAACGATTTGAAACTTGACTCAATTATATTAAATGACGTGGGGGAAGAAAAGCAATGTTAGTCGGTTTTTATAATTTGGATTTGGTTGCTATATTATGACATCTGATTCATATCTAATGCAATATAATTTAAAGCATTATATACTTCAATTAACTTGTTTGAAATTTATTAGTTAAAGAGAGAAGTAAGCACTTTCATAACAATGCCGAGTAAGCAAGAGGATATTGGATCCCTTTGAACTGTATTGGTGGCTTAAATTTACTTGTATTTACCTAGCATGTACAGGCTATACGAGATCTGCTTCTATATCTAAAAAATGAAGCATATAAAGTGCTATTTTTTTAGTAAATTCTTAGACCATAACCAACCATCCGTTCTGTTCAGTTATTCTCTCTCATGTTCTGAAACTGGTCCAACGAGCCGAGCACCCAGAAGGGGAGAACCAGCCACAGGTTGGTTGAGGAGTGGGGATACAACGACAAAGATATTGCCGTTATAATATTACAACGGCAAAGTCTTTGCCGTTGTAATATTATAACGGCAAACACTTTGCCGTTATAACATTATAACGGCAAAGTGTTTTCCGTTATAATGCTACCCCACCAAAACCCTCGCCGCCTCCCCTCCTCTGCTCCATTTCCCTTTCCTCCTTCTTCAAACCCAAAAACCCAAATTCCTCCCCCATTTTCACCCAATTTTCTCCACCAATTCACCAATCCGTCGGTTTTTAACCAAATTAACTAGCTTGTGTGAGATATTAGTTCGAAAATATGGCTAGATTACTAAAAAAATTTGCCAAAAAATTCATGCACGACGACGATCGTGGCGCCAACGGGAGTGGTGAAGGTGGTAGTGGCCAACAGCCAGTGCTCGGAATAGAAGACTTACTTGTAGCCGCCGAAAACATGGAGAACGAAGATGCAGAGGTGCAACAGGGAGGCGGCCATCGGGGACGTGGCGGACGTAGAGGCGGACGAGCAGGCAGGGCACGTAGGGGTGTTGGATCAGTTGCCGCTAGAGAGGGCCAACTCGATGGCTATGTGGATATGAACCTCAGTGCCGCGAAGCTTCCTGCGCTATCCAACTTTCGCATTCTTCCAGATGACGAAGTACACGTTAGCACGCAGTCGAGTTTGGCTGTAAGTATTTTTAGTATTATTTACATAGTATTCTTTGAGTGTTAGATATTGGGTAGATGGTATAACATTTTGTTGAACCGTTAACAGTCGCGGAATATATGTCCACGTGGTTCGTTAGCGACCACACTTAGATATTATCATGCATACTTGGCGGGTAAGGAGGGGGTCGCAGGACTGTTACATGCTCTTGGATTTCAATTTTTTCTAGGTAATATTATAGACCTTTTAATGAAATAAGTGGATAATTTAGTAGTCATATTTTATCTTATTGTGCAATTTGCTATTTTAGGAATAAACCATGTTATAAATGCCGATGTCCAATTGTGTGCGGCCATTGCTCTACGGTGGTACAAAACCACCCATACATTTCACTTTCCTTGTGGTGAGTTAGGACTTACACCGTTTGATTTCTCCATGCTTACTGGTATTAGCATTGGAGTAAGTTCTTATCCCCAACTGCCTTATGACGATGGTCGATGGTGTGATCGTGCACTTGTTCATGATCTACTGCCTCATTTGGATGTTTCTGCTACGTCGTATCAGGCAGAAGGCGCTATTAGAGTGAGCGTGATCCGTGCGGCTATGGACAGGATACTCGAGCACTACTCTGTTGATGACGACTTGGAGCTTGCTCGATTATTTGTGTTATACCTTATGGGTAACCTTTTCTTTAGTTCTTCGAGCAGTAGCGTTCCTGTGGGGTTTTTTGTGGTCGCGGCTGAGATAAATGCCGATGGGGCGATTTTATATGATTGGGGCACACCTATCCTTGCATACCTATACAGATGTCTCGACATGCAGTGCACCATCACTGATTCTCAGATTTCTTTATTTGGATTCTGGGAGTTGTTACAGTATTGGTACTTTGAGTTCTCTAGGAACTTTCATTTTATCACCCGTATTGCAGACCCATCGACCTTTTTCCCCCGTATATGCTTTTGGACTGCGGACAACCGGGGCCCCAGAGATAATGAGTCACGCCATGTGTTTCCCGTTGCCCATAACCAGATCGAGCTGAGGATGTATAGGGATCAGATTCTATGGCATCCATTTGAGCAGAGTACATCCATCGATCTTGAGATCATACAGATTGCTAGGATGCTTGCCGAACGGAGATTTCCACTTATATCTTCTCCCGTGGCGCTAGGTGCTTATTGGTATCTTGGTGAGAGGTGCTGGAGACAGTTGTATGACTTTGATGCTATTCCGGATGATCCACACCCACATACTTATCGGTGTATGATTTACCCGATGGAGCAGCTAGATAAAGCCAGGACAACAGGCTGGTGGACGGCTGAGAGCTTTGTTATTATCGGGGAGTGTTACCTTACCTTCTGGCGTAGATTTTTCACCGGGTCCTCAGATACGATTACGCATGAAAAATCGATTGATTTAGTAGGGCCATCTGCTATACGACACGACATACGTCCACCTGTTGTCGAGGATGTTACCCAACCCAGTCACAGTTTTCGTGCAGCTGATCATGTGGCGGCCGCCAGTCATTTTGGATGGACCATGGCAGTGCCCACCATTGGACCGGATCGTTACGTTGACGTGTTTCATCCTCCGGCCCATCATGATTACCCGGATCCTACACAAATATCATATCATGATCTGTATGATATGCAGATGGGGATTAGGCATACGGGCTATATAGAGCATAGGCGTAGCCTAGATTACTATGATGGTGAGCTACGTCATGTTGCAGAGGAGGCACGACAGCAGCAGGCGCATTTAGAGGTCCAGCTTGAGGCAGAGCGCAAGAGACTTCAGGACTTGCAGATGTATTACCACCATAGGTCTAGTGCTGGGTCCAGTCAGCCTCCAGATGTTGGTGATGATGAGAGACGTCATCGGCGCCGCACACGTCCACGTACACATTCAGATGACTCGGACGACTGAGTTACTATCACTTTTATGTACTTTCGCAGTTGTTAGGTGTATGGTCCTACTGTTGGAGTAGACGTTCTGCATTTTTTGAGTACCAGTGTTATGTACTTTTGTTGTATTACCACTGTTATGTACTTTTGTTGTTCTACGTATTCCTAGTTGATAGTTGTCTGTTCTTGTTGTTTGAGTAGACGTTCTGTATTTGTTCACTACCATGATTATGTACTTTCGATGTTTTACGTTTTCGCAGTTGTCAGTTGTATGTTCCTATTGTTTGAGTATGCGTTCTGTATTTGTTGACTACCGCTATTATGTGCTTTCAATGTATTTTGTGTACGTTTTGATTATGTTTCTGTGTAGAGACTACATTTGGTTATGTGTAGAGACTGTATTTATGTGTAGAGAATGTTTTTGTGTAGAGCCGGTATCTTCTGTTTTCTAGTTCCTGTAAGTGTTGTTTGGAATGTAATAACGTTTGAATTTGATGTTGAACAAGGTTTCCCTCTTCTCGTGTAGAAATGCAAAATTCTTAAATAGCACGCTAACATAACAAGGTTTACAGATAACTCCATATTCTACGCACAAACAGCAAAGTAAATAGACAGTAAAACAACAATAAAATCACAATACCATAAGCCTACTCAGTTCCATAGCGGGTCAACAAACTATAGCGTAGTTTATATGCTTCGTAACCAACGAACTCCTCATCATACTCGAAAAGGTAACTAGAATCATATGTTGCTTGATTTGTTTTAAATATGTTCTAGTCGATATTATTTAAAATAATCTATTTTAAATGTCCAAAAATCGCTAAAATCGCCAAAATAAATTTTTTAAACTGGTTCAGAATTTCCGGGTTATTACAGTGACATTGATTGTTAGTTATGTTTGTTTTAAATTTTAAAATAGTCGCCAACCTTTCACATCACAACAACTGTCCGAATTGACTACTCAATGACAGAGCCATTATTGGCAACCAATTAGTGCCAACCTTTCACATCACAACAACTGTCCGAATTGAGTACTCAATGACAGAACCATTATTGCCAATCATTTAGTGCCAACCTTTCACATCACAACAACTATCCGAATTGACTACTCAATGACAGAACCATCATGTTGGAACCATTATTGCCACCCATTATTGCCTACATGTACTCTATGTCAGAGATATTTAGTTCACCATCCCTGCTTATATATATCTCTCGTTCGGATACGCTTTGAGAGAACAACGAAACTCAACTTATAAAAAAGCAAGCAATGGATCCAAATCTATACTACCATTACTACAAAAACAAGAAGAATCAAACTGATAATTCCGAACTAGAAGTGGAGCAAGAGACGGAGGAGGAGCTGGAACAGCACGCAATGGTTGCGTATTCCAATTATTTCGCTGAAGGCTCAACTAGCAACCATCAGGGTAGCATGCATGGCCGGATTGACCGACGGTATAAGAGAGACAACAAGGATGGACATGAAAGACTAATGAGGGATTACTTCATCGACAATCCAACCTTTGATATAACTTTGTTCCGCCGTCGTTACCGTATGAGTCCGGCTATTTTCTCAAAAATATATCTTAAACTTCACCAGTCAAATCCATATTTCACTTATAGACTGAACGGAGCACAAGAAATCGGCCATTCACCACACATCAAAATCACCTCGGCGTTGAGGATGTTAAGCTATGGAACATCTGGCGATCAAATGGATGAATATTTCAGAATCGAAGCATCAACAGCAATAGAGTGTCTGAAAGAATTCTGTAAAACAGTTGTTGCAGAGTTTGGGAAGGAGTATCTACGGACGCCTGGACCTAACGATATAACCAGGATACTACGCAGGGCAGAAGCCAGAGGATTTCCAGGTATGATTGGAAGTTTAGATTGCATGCATTGGGCTTGGAAAAACTGCCCAACGGGATGGAAAGGAATGTTCACCGGACATAAGAAAGTGCCATCAATGATCCTTGAAGCAGTAGCAACAGACGATTTATGGGTTTGGCATGCTTTATTTAGAGTCCCAGGTTCATTGAATGATATAAATGTTTTAAAACAATCATATCTTTTCACAGAACTTGCTAACGGACTGTCAACAGATGTTTCATATAAACTTGGTAATATCGAACACAAAACTGGGTACTACCTAGTCGATGGAATATACCCAAAGTGGAGAACTTTGATGCAAGGGTACAGAGTTCCATCAAATGATAAAGAAAGGTATTTCACTAAAAAAGTAGCTAGCTACAGAAAGGACATCGAACGTACGTTTGGTGTTTTACAAGCCCGATTTCATATTTTACGAAATCCTGCTCGTTTTCATGATGCAAGAGTGCTTTCAGAAATCATGTATGCTTGTATAATAATACATAACATGATTGTGGAGTCTGAAAGAGGCGGATATAAGAATCAAAAGTCTAATTATCCTGACATGTTTACGGGCTCAAATGCAAAACCCCATAAAGATGTAAACTCAATGGAAGAATATGTTGATATGGTTCAACACATTGAAGATCAAGCTGCACACTTCCAATTGCGTGACCAGTTGGTGGAACATTTGTGGGCGCATAAAGGAAGGAATAGTCGGAATCAGTAGTTGGTACTAGAACTATGTATCAGTGTGTAGTCGTGTACTATGTATCATTTGAACTATCTATCAGTGCGTACTTGAGTCAATAAATCTGGTTTCCAATCATATTGTAGATTGTATCATTATTTCAACTCAACCCAACATATACAGCTCGTACATAAACAACAACTACTACATTAATATTAGAAACAGGTCACAATCATATTACAACTCACCCCAACATATATAGCTAGTACATAAACACCCACCAGTACATAAATACTACAAACAGTTCACAATCATATTACAACTTAACCCAACATACATAGCTAGTCCATATACGAGCCACTAACGCTTCCGCTTCTGCTTCCTTTGTTTTTTCTGTACTCTCCAATCTGCTCGGCTACTAGTTCTTGCTGTAGAGGGGTAAGCTTACTAAAATCACATGTAATCATTTTAACATAATTATTCTCTCGCGCCAAAGCTTTCTGCTCCTCCAGCTTCTTTTCTTCCATGGCTTGTTTCTCCGCATGTTCTTGTCTGCGGAGCTCTCGATCATCCCTAACTGCCTTTTGGAAATCTTCGTCGCTACGGTTTCTTTCCACCGAAAATCGAGCTCTATGCTCTTTTGTTGCCTTAGATGAACTCTCCATTGTTTCCATAAATCTAGCAAACTCTGCACCTCGTTGCTCTAGATGAATTGCCTTGGATCTGCCGACAGGTCGTCCATCACTACTTCCAAATAAAGGGTTTCTTTCTTGCGAACTCGGGCCACTTCCTGGACTAGAATCAGAGTAGTTCATTCTTCTAGCTTTGTTCTGCTGCTCAAACATGAAGTTGCTGGGGTTCTTCCACTTCGGCAACCTAGATAGAAGCTCATAACAGTCTTGAAATTTAAATGGATGACCATACTTTTGCTGGTAGGCCTTTCGTGACTCTTCAATCTGTAACACAAAGTGGATATTGTATGAGCGTATGTCATTTCTAACTAATCGATCATAGTATAGTAAGTTATTTTTCAAAGTAATCTACGGTACTTACAACGTCATAAGGTGCAGCACCGCTTTGCTGTCTGTTCTCCAAGGCTGTCAGTATTGCAAGATAGTTCTAACATGCGGCATTCATAACTCTATAACCGCCTCTAAGTGATGCCCATGTTCTATTCCTCGCTTCCAACGAATTGTAGAACTCTGCTACTCTTTCCCAAAATTTCCCACCTTTCATATTATTTCCAACAATGCTGTCTTGTGAAATGCGTATCCACGATTTAGCAAGTGAAACGTACTGCTCGGAAGTAAACTTACGTTGTTTTCTTCTTCCATCCGCTGGTATATCTTCCCCTTCAGCATTATCATCCTCAATATCTTCTATTCCGTGATTCGGCTCCGATTCAACTTCGGTTTGGTGTCGTTTACTGAAAATGCTCCTTAAAGACTTCACCTTCTTTTTCTTCTTTTGGTTATATTCGGGACTGATAGGTGCAACGTATTCTTCATTCAATTCTTCAGAATTTGTAACATTTACTTCCTCATTTGCATCTTCCTCCTCCTCCTCCGTAGAAGTCCCAACATTTTTTTCGGTAGTAGGAGAGACATACCCATACGAAAACTGTCTTTGCAGATTTTGCATCGCTTCGCGGTCACGAACCTCGGTCTGTTGCGGAGTTAGCTGAGGTTGTTGACTTTGCTCGGTCTGCATCATCATTGACATATACGACGAATGATCGTCGTACACGCCTACCCTGGGCGGTCGTTGGTAAAATTGTGGCGGGACGGACGATTGTATGGGAGGAAAATTAGGAGGACCGAGCGGTTGGTACGGTGGACGGTATGGATAATTTGAATATGGCGAGTAGCCATATTCGTGAGATGGCTGCAAAGGTTGCTGTTGTTGGATTGACCGTTGCATGGCATACGATGACGAGTGCGGTTGGGACATGAGTTTCTTGTTTATGGTTTTTTTACCGCTTTGCTTGGGTGCAGACGAAGACATTTTGTTGATGAAGAAGTTGGGAAGGTGGAGTGGTTGTGTGGAGGAGGAAGAAGAAGGAGGTAGGGTGGTTTATAGGGAGGAAGTGAACTAGCCGTTGGTGTTGCAACGGCTAGTGACTACAACGGCAAACTGTTTGCTGTTATAAGATTATAACGGCAAACACTTTGCCGTTATAATCTTATAACGGCAAAGTGTTTGCCGTTATAATCTTATAACAGCAAACAGTTTGCCATTATAAGAACCAGTCTCTGTTGGGTGAACCAGCCACGGAGGAGCTCAAAACTAGCCACAGACCAGCCACGGGTGAGTGAACAAGCCACACCTGGTTGCTCCGTGGCTTGTTTAGTAACTGAACAAGCCATTGTTGGTTGTGCTCTTACATGATAAATATACTTGTTACTACTTTGGGGCTGGCTGATATTAAAGGACCGTCTCCAGGGATGAGTAGAGCATGCAACTGTTAACATTGGAAACAAGGTAAGCATCAAAAGCTTCCAGCAAAATATTAAAATTTCATGACTGGCATGTAAAAAAAAAAAATTATGTGTTACATAAGTCTATGTTATTGGTGGAGTAGGTGATAACGGTATTACAGTGATGTATGGGTTCTTGATATTGATACATGCGATGGTAATGTTAGGTGACATGCAATGTATGTTGGGAGATTAATGGAAGTGGATGGTTTTAGTTTTATGGGTGTTTGAATAAGTAACTGCATGTTGTCTGCTCTCTGCGGTGGTTTAAAGCCTAAGCAGCTTGGTGATGTAGTTGAAAGTGAAACAGGGGTGATGATCAATGATTCACGTTAAGGTGTACATGGAAATTGTGATGTAGGCTTTCTTGGTGATTGCTTGAGTTTGTTTGGAAGAGGATTTTTGGTTTTTAAATGGTTGTATTGCAAATGGCGTTTCAGGTATTGTTTCTTATTGCAGAAAGGATCTGTTGCAGTACATATATTTATAATATGCATACATAAGTATATATATATATATAATGTTGTTTGGAGCTATTGCTCCATTGTGTGATGTTATTGCACCACACAATCCACATTAGCATGGTCCTGCTACACCATTTGCTGTGCTTTTGCACCACACATACAATGCAGCAGCACTAAACCAGTCCTTTTGGTTCGATTTCGTTATATATGTTTTAGTATCAAAATTACTATTGCGCTTATCCTATCTTGTATTACAGGCTTGCATATGATGGTGGTTCATTGATGTTGGAATGTGCAGACATTGGACTGAATTTGAAAGGTACATGTTGAAGCTTGTTTAGAAAAAAAATATGTATGGACATGACAGTATACAACTTGCGGTATTTTGTATGAGATATATGAATGTTTGATATTAGAACTATTGTGTACTAGTGGCTATTTGCAAGTAGCATGGAATATATATATATTGCTATGAACTATGAATTACCGTGTGTATAACCGGTGTTAATACTGCATATGTATCTACATGCTTGTTTGATATGCAATATATGTTATTGTGTATTATTAACTAGTATGGCAAGGATGACATATAATATGAAGTGTGCAATTGTTATAACCACAATTTATCATGGTCGTAAGGGTGGTAAACCGTGAATACGCCCATTTAGCCAATGCTTACAACTGTTAGTGCATAGCTAACATTTATAAACGTGAGCAAATAAACTATTAGTAACGGTTTTAACCATTACAGTATAAAAAGTTACAATAGTTATAACCATGAGTAGTTCCATTTAAGTAACGCTTATAACCGTTAGTATATGAGAAAAGCTAACGTTTACAACTGTGAGAAAATCTCATATTTGTCACGGTTATAACCATGGTAATATTCGTGAGTAAATTTACCAACGCATGTTGGCTAAACGGTTATAACCGTGAGTAATATAATTCCTCACGGTTATTAGCGTGACAATCGATCCTTTTTGGTGTTGTGTATGTTATCACCTAGTAATTTACCAAGGAATTTTTGGGCTGAGGCACAACAGCTTGCTATATTATTAATAGAATTTCAATTAGACCTTTAATTCATAAAACTCTATATGAGCTTCTGTATAATAAGAAACCAAAAGTATAACATTTTAAAATATTTGAAAGTAAATGTTTTATAGTAAATACAAAAGATAATTTAGACAATTTTGATTCGAAATCCGATAAAGGAATATTTATTGGATATTCAGAAAGAAATAAGGCATATAGAGTTTTCTATACTCAAACCAATGCCATAGAAGAAACATTAAACGTATCTTTCGATGAAAACTATAAAAATATAATTCAAAATAGAAAAGATGATTGCGAAACTGAGATTAATGAAATATGTCATGAAGATAATCAACCAAATAAAAGAATTAGATTACTTAATGACCATCCTGTAGAAAATATATTAGGAGATATTGAATCCGTTGTGAGAACCTGCAATCAATTAAATAATTTGAGTAATACTGCATTTATTTCAACTATTGAACCTAAAAAACCAAAGGAAGCATCCTCCGATATTCATGGATACTTGCTATGCAAGAAGAACTGAATTAGTTTACTAGGAATGATGTATAGGAACTTGTTCCTAGACTAGAGGATAAAACTATAATAGGAACCAAATGGGTCTATAAAAATAAAATGAAAGAACACGGTGAGGTAGTAAGAAATAAGGCACGACTAGTAGCATAAGGTTATACTCAAGAAGAAGGAATAGATTACGATGAAACTTTTGCCCCCTAGCAAGACTAGAAGCTATTAGGATTTTACTAGCTCTTCCAAACCATAATAACTTCAAATTATATCAAATGGACGTCAAAAGTGCTCTTCTAAATGGATTTGTTAAGGAAGAAGTATATGTAGAGCAACCACCTCTATTTGAAGATGAAAAATTACCCAATCATGTATGTAAGTTAAAGAAAGCGTTATACAGATTAAAACAGGCTCCTAGAGCTTGGTATGATAGATTAAGAAATTATTTGTTACAATCAAGTTTTGAAATAGGTAAATTAGATAATACTTTGATTATTAAGTGAAATAATAAACATATTCAATTAGTACAAATATATGTTGACGATATAATTTTCGGATCGACAAATGATAAGGTGAATAATTTTTTTCCAGATATTATGACTAAAGAATTTGAAATGAGTCATATGGGAGAACTATCATTCTTTCTAGGATTGCAAATTCAACAATTAAAGAATGGAATATTTATTAATCAAGAAAAATATGCAAGAGATATAATTAATAAATATAATCTAATGAAAATAAATGGAAGACTAACACCTAGGGTGACAAATATAGCATTAAGTAAAGATGTGGAATAAAAAATTATACAGAGGAATGATAGGATCGTTATTATATATAACTGCCAGTAGACTAGATATAATGCATACTGTATGTTAAAACCAAAATTTGATTTCAACACTAAAGGTGTAATGGAAACACTTCACCAAATGGTTAGATTAGAAAATGGAGCCACGTAATTCAAAATAAAAAGCAAAATTGTAAGAACAGGAGAATTTTAGAGTGGTTCGGTCAATTTAGACCTACGTCCACTATGGTAGCAATTCTCATTAACACTTTTGAATTTACAAAATACATGATTTGATTAACTCCACTCATTTTGTGATATTTCTCTCTTTATAACCTAAATTTCACTTGAATTTGCAAAGGAGTTGATGGGATCCCTTGCTTTATGATGGTGGATGTATGAATCTTCGATCACTTTAGCAATTGAACGATCTTCATGGATTCCATAGTGATTTAGCATTAGATCGGGACTTTAGAGAGGATTAGCGGATATTAGAGATCACTTGAATTGTGTTGGAGATATTTCTAACGTAGTTTGAAGGAGATTTGATCCATTTGATGTTGTATAAAGGTAGACTGTTCCTTGGGAGCCATTAATGAAGGTTGAAGTGGAGCTTGGAATGTTGAAGAAATAATTTGGTGGCCCTTTGGGTAGAATTTTTGGTCCCTCTTCAAGTGTGAATTATGGGGGGTATTTATAGGTGGAATTGGTACCGGGTGGCAAAGTCGTAAATACATGGTACAGTCTAAAATATGGTTGTGGTCTACACCATTTCACGACCTAAAATGATGGTCACGGTCCAAAAAAGTATTAACGGCCTGCCGCTGCATGTGATATGGTCCAGGAATAGTGTTACGATCTAAACACAACGACCTTAAGCATTTATGAACCACGGCCTAAAAACTTCACATAGCATTACGTTATGACAACCTGTTTCTTGCACTTTCAACTGTCATGCTTTATGCTTTCCACGTTCCAAAAATTTTCTCCCATTTCAATGGCTCAAACAAACTTCTTTAATCACGTAGTCTCAAGCTGATTACCAATGATCCAACGATCTAAAATGTCTTACGATCTAAATGGTTATAGCTACATCCATTTGTATGAAAGGTCGTCATTCTGCATCTCACTCGCTGTCGCCACACCGCTTTTGCTTATATCATGGCACGAGCTAAATGTTTGTGGAATAAATTAATGGAACAACCAAAAGCTGGTAAATGGTCCAGCGACCTAAATCATGCATGATAGGAACGATGCTGGAGCATAGGACGATCTAAACATGTACATGACCTGGTGCACGTTGCATGGGAACAGGCTAAATGCTCTGAAGCTATACACGCTAAATGCCATGATGCTCATGACACAAAATGGAAGACACGAGCTAAAGCATAGCTAACGACTTGTTGAATACATAATGGGGCTGCAACGACCTTAAGGAGGGAGTAGGACCCAAAGCAATAAATTTAGTTTTAACGATCCAAAGCTATGAGCATGCACGAACGAGCTAGCCGAACGAACGAGCTAGGCGGACGAGCGTCCTAACTGAGTATGCGAGCTAACTGGACCACGAGCTAGATGAAATGCGAGATATTCTCATGTTGATACCTATCGGTGTTCAATCTCCTTTTTTATATCTCATGTTGTAATGCGAGATATTTATGGTTGGAGCTTTGCAGACGAGGAAGCCTTTGTGTTACGAGATTCTAATTGGGTTTCCCATGTTGATATTTAGCGGTGCAAGTGAGTCTATCGACTTATCGGGCATATCGATTTTGCTGTATTTTCCAAATGCCCCATTTCGAAGGCAAAATCAAGTTAAATGTACTAGCTTATATGATGGGAGTATACCAGTTTTTTGGCTTGTTGCAATGTCATGATGGACCCGTGATATTTTCCTAAGCATTATTCAACCCTTATGTGGTTTTGTTGGCCTTATGTCATGGGTCATCATGAGTTGTAATGGCCCTATTTAATCAGTTTATCGAGTTTCCTTGATTGTGGTTGACGCGCTAGAAGCTTCTACTTTGTTGGCTAAAGCTATTTGAGCTTGCCAACATGTATGGAACTTCTGAGCTTTGTAAACACAATTGGAATTTCGATTTTACCGATTGGTTTACCACTTCCACTTGAATAAGTTTTATATCTTTTTGCCCCCGCTAGCGGAGGACTTATATATTGTGCCCCCGCTAGAGAGGAGTTTAAGTTTAATGCCCCCACTCGGGGAGGATTAGACTTTTGATTCGCCCTTGCTATGGAGGGACTTTGACTTTGGCCTAATGATTCGTCGCGTTTAAGATAATCAGATGTCGCACGAATTAATTGGAGGTCCGATATTCTTCGTAATTTAAATAATCAAACGCTATGCTAACGGATTTCATTCTTCAAATATGAGATTTCAGATTCTACGCGAATGGATTTTCATTCTTCACATCTGACATTTCATATGCTACGTGAATGGATTTTTATTCTTAACATCTGAGATTTCAGATGCTACGCGAATGGATTTTCATTCTTCACACCTAATATTTTAGATGCTACATGAATGGATTTTCATTCTTCACATCTGAGATTTCAGATGTCACACGAATGGATTTTCATTCTTCACATCCGAGATTTCAGATGCTACGTGAATGGATTTTTATTCTTCACATCCGAGATTTCAGATGCTACGTCAATGGATTTTCATTCTTCACATCCGAGATTTCAAATGCTATGCGAATGGATTTTCATTCTTCACATCCGAGATTTCAGATGCTACGCGAATGGATTTTCATTCTTCATATCCAAGATTTCGGATGCTACGCGAATGGATTTCATTCTTCACATCCGATATTTCAGATGCTACACGAATGGATTTTCATTCTTCACATTCGATATTCCAGATGCTACGCGAATGGATTTTCATTCTTCACATCTGAGATTTCAGATGCTACGCGAATGGATTTTCACTCTTCACATCTGAGATTTCAGATGCTACGCGAATGGATTTTCATTCTTCACATCTGAGATTTCAGATGCTACGCAAATGGATTTTATTCTTCGCATCTGATTTTTCCGATGTTACGCAAATGGTTTGGGTGGATGCTATATCGTTTCGCGGGGCAACTATCAGTCCCTTTGTCGGATGCTTGACTAGGCAGGCTATTTCAATTTCGGAACTGAGGCTTTGAACCTCTCACCTGGGGAAGTGCCCCTTCGACCTAAATTACAGCTTTCGCGTTTGTTTGTCATAGCGCTTGTTCGTTGTTTCGGTCATTGCTACTTTTCCCATTCACTTTTCAAGGTGGCACTTTTCTATTTTTGCATTTGTGCATGTTGATATTTACAATATTTTGCACTCGAACTAGCGTTGTTGGGGTCGCGATGTTACAGGAACAAGCGCTCGACAGATGGCCTACAATATGAAATCATCTTTTAAGCAAGTTTTGATTTGACATATAATTTTGCAAGCAAGAAATTCATTCAGACAGACATGTTCTTAGTCATAGAGCTATTATTCAGTGCATCACCTACAGATTATTACAGATTGTATACAAGAAGTTTTGAATATAACATAAAGTAAAACCTGAAGTAAAGCATGAACTAAAGCAGGAAATATAGCATGAAGTAAAGCGGTGGCGATGTTAATCACTTATTCTTAGCCATTGAAATTGGAGAACCATCAACGGTTATCAGTTGATAATCAGCCTTGAATTGGTTTGAGCAGAAGCTATGTTGCTTGGACCAGACTAATCATTTGATGTCCCCTGCCCCTGGGGAGTTGCAGAAGGACTCATGATCTGCGAATTTACATACTGCTGGGCCTAATTTTCCTGATCAACTCCTTGATGGGGTTCTTCAGGTGTCGGCACCCATTAGTGTTATGACCAGGCAGGTTGTGAAATCTACAGAACTTTCCCGAGTTTGTTGCTTTGTTGCTTATCCTTATCAGATTTGTCTCAGCATACTCTTTAGAACTTCTTGTCGCAAGATAGATATTTTCAGGAGTGCCATTCAATGGCGTCACCTCTGATGAGCTAAAAAGGCGAGACTTATTATTAATCTTTTTGTTGTTCCCATCATTGGCTCGCTTATGCCTCTGATTACTCTTCTGATTATATTAGGTTGCACCATTTTTTGTAGCTTCAAGAATGGGTTAGCATCAATAATCTGAAGAGGTGCAGGATTAGTGTCCACTCTCATGTACTCCTCGGTCTTTTTATAGAATTTCTCGATCGTGTTTGGTTCTTTCATTTTAATCCATCAATCGAATTCGCTCTTCTTATCTATGGCACCAATTAGAGACATGAGAATTATGCGAGGTTCTGGATTCCTTACTTCAGACAAGGCAATATTGAATCGACTGAGAAAAGCTTTAACGGATTCCCCTGGATTCTTCTATGCTAAAAATGTTATGGCATCCTTGGCTTTAGTAGCATACAAGTGGAACTGCTCCTTGAATTTTTTTGGTCAAGTCAGGGAATTGGTATATGGACTTGGTGGTAGCTTTATGAACCATAGTGATGCAGCACCTTCTAAGTAGAGAGGAAAATATATGCATCTCATCTCATCTATTGCTTTTGTTGCACTCATATGCCATTCGTATTTGAACAGAAAATAGTTTGGATCAACAAGGCCGTTGTACGGAGGAAAAGATAGAGGATTGAATTTCTTTGACCACTCTTTTTCTCGGATCCTCTCAAACGAAGTCCTATCCGTAGAGAAATCCCATTCCCTATCATCGTCATTGCGAGCTTATTCCTCTTCATGATTTGTTCTATCATGTCCGAGATGTACTCTTCAGTATTATGTCGTTCTACGAAGCTAAGCTCCTTACCGAATGTGTTGAGACAAGATTTTGATCGATGCCAACATGTAAAGGTGTAATGAAGATCATTTCATAGAGATAAGGTTTTTTACTTTGAGTCGTGTTAGAAATATGTTAAAATCTATCCTAAAAATATAACACGAATGCACAAAACAATATCATATCTTCGTTGCTGAAATCTGTATATTTGAGAAATTGAAAAGTCACAGAAAAAGCCCAAACGGTCCAGGCTCCGACCGGAAAAGAGTGCAGAGTGATCTAGACTGTGGACCGAGGTTCTCTGGTCCACAGCAATAAAACGGTCGGCCGCCCAAAATACCACCAGTCGACCGTTCATGTTTCTATTTTGGAAACAAAACTTTTCTCACCCGAACAGTCAACCGGTGAATACAGACCAGTCGACCGGTCTGTGTATTTTTGCACATAACGGCTATTTTTCTGGGTTTTTTAAATTCAACCAGTTGACTGGTGATTTTTGACCTGTCGACCATTTTCAAACAGCAAGCTTTTTCTGAAAGATTGCTTCTATTTGTGAAGAGATTTCTATTCAATAATCAAAGGAAATGGACATAACTTTTTATAGAAACTCTTCATGGAGAATTACTACCTTTCTACTATTATATAAACAACTTCAAACTTGTTTTACAATCACCAGAAATCATTCTATATTCTCTCTAATTTCTGAATTGCATTTTCATATTCTTTGCAAAACAAAAGCTCTCCAAATTTCAAATACTTGTCGAATTCTTGAATCAATTTAATATTATTTGATTCAATAAGCATTCTACTTCCTTAAATCTATGCATTCAAAGTATATACTCGAGGATAAGATTATAGGAAGGGTGTACTACAAGTGACTAGTCCGTGTATTGAAGACACAATATATTGTCAATCAGCAACTACTTTGTATTGAAATTTCGGTAAGCCTGTAGCCGTTCAAATCAGGTGGGTAAGCTTGTGGCCTGTGAAATCAAGTGGGTAAGCTTGTGGCCTGTAAAATCAAGCGGGTAAGCTTGTAGCCCGTGAAATCAAGTGGTGTATTGTGAACCTGTTCCTCCGGGAGAAGTGAGGTGGTTGATTAGTGAAAATCCAGAGGGAGGTCTGGGACTGGACGTAGGACAGTGCTCCAAACAAGTATAAAAAGCCCTGGTGTTATTACTTTACTTTACTGCTTTTTACTTGTGATATATTTCACTATCTCATATTTATTTGCATAACTATTATAAATATACAAGTTAGTTTATCACATACATTCCGCATATCCATATTACTGATCCTGCTTAAGTCGTATGCCGACACTTTCAATTGGTATCAGAGCCTGGTGTTCTAGAGATCGTAACAACATCCTAGAACAAATGGCTATAAAGAAATCTAGTCAGGGAATTAGAAAATGGAAGAGCAACAAAGTAGAATCAGGAGAGCAAGGAAACAAGTGTCTCATGGCTAAAGTCAGATCACAATTGCTATGTATAGATTCACTATATAAAGATCCTTTATTAGACCATGAAAAATTATTGAAACTCAATACAGTCATTTTAGCTATGTCAAAAAATTACGAGCAAGAAAATTCCAAATTAAAAGAAGAAAACAATCGTTTGGTAAAACAAGCCAAATGTTTTGAAAATACCTTAGAAGACCTTGTTTCTCAAAAAGATTTCCTTCAAAAAGAAAATGAGCCATTAGAAGATAAAAACAATATTCTTTTAAAGGAAATCGATATTTTGCAAAATAGAATTATATCATTAGAAGATTCTTTAAATAATTCTAGTTCTGTAATTTCGTCTCTTGAAAAAGAGAATGGAGCTTTTACTGAAAAATATTTAGAATTATCTAAAGAATATGAGATTTTAAAGGTGAATAATAATATTTTACAAAATGAATTTTTTGACAAAAGAGAAAATTTTGAAAAATTACAATCTCCTTTTAATTCAGAATCTCAAATTTTTGGTCTCAAAACTGAGAACGGTACTTTGAAAGAAAAAATTTCTGAATTATATAAGGAAATTGATAATAACAAAATTTCCTTTGAAAATGTCACTAGTGACTTTGGAATTAAATTTGATAAATGTACAAATAAGTTTGCGAAATTTAATAAAGGTCAAAATGATTTAAACGTGATTTTATCTAGATCTCGACCTTTACATGACAAAAGTGGTATAGGATATAATAAAACCAATCATAGAAATAGTACTAGATATGATTTTATGTACAATAAGAATATCACTGCTAGTACTAATGCTCATCCAAGACCCAATTATTATAGAAATTCGAATACTTCTATGACTAGCGGTATTTATAATAAATATAGAAGTACGAAAAGAATATCACTAGAGATTACTTAAGTATTTGGGTTCTTGTAAGTTGGAAAAACAGAGAAAAATATATCGATGATTATTTTGATTCAGTAGTTAATAATGAAAATTTTATCTTTAAAGGTTCTATTAAACCCTCTTGGGTATGGTTACCTTCCATCTAACCCATGGACCCAAAACAAAGCAAATGGGTACCAAACTATATATGTTATATTTTTTGCAGGTACACCACAACAAAGAGAAGGTTATTCTATATCTCCTAAAGGTGCTATAATTATTTGTATTCTATACTACTCTCGATTACTGTGCTTAATATGGTATTTATTCTTTTTAATCGATGACTAAGGAGGAGAAATATTTTCTCTTATGATTATTCATATCATTCATGTTACATATACTATCATTTAAAATTATGTGCTTAACATGGTAATAGCATATGTGTGCTAACATTTGTTAATGTAGGAATCAAAAGGTAAGATTATTTATATTATAAACTAACAAATGTTGCAGAAATTCAGGGCGAGCTTTATATTTAGAGGGAGAAAATCCAGGGTGTTGTCATCAATCAAAAAGGGGGAGAATGTTGAGACAAGATTTTGATCGATGCCAACATATAAAGGTGCAATGAAGATCATTTCATAGAGATAAGGTTTTTTACTTTGAGTCATGCTAGAAATATGTTAAAATCTATCCTCGAAGTATAACACGAATGCACAAAACTATAACATATTTTCGTTGCTAAAATCTATATATTTGAGGAATTGAAAAGACATAGAAAAAGCCCAAACGGTCCAGGCTACGACCAGAAAAGAGTGCAGAGTGATCTAGACTATGGACCGAGGTCCTCTGGTCCACAGCAATAAAATGGTCAACCGCCCAAAATACCACCAGTCGACCGTTCATGTTTCTATTTTGGAAACAAAACTTTTCTCACCCGAACCAGTCGACCAGTGAATACGGACCAGTCGACCGATCTGTGTATTTTTGCACATAACGGCTATTTTTCTGGGTTTTTTAAATTCAACCAGTCGATCGGTGATTTTTGACCTGTCGTCCGTTTTCAAACAACATGCTTTTTCTAAAAGGTTGCTTCTGTTTGTGAAGAGATTTCTATTCAATAATCAAAGGAAATGGACATAACTTTTTATAGAAACTTTTCATGAAGAATTACTACCTTTCTACTATTATATAAACAACTTCAAACTTATTTTACAATCACCAGAAATCATTCTATATTCTCTCTAATTTCTGAATTGCATTTTCATATTCTTTGCAAAACAAAAGCTCTCCAAATTTCAAATACTCACTACACCATAACTGCAAATTAAGCTGTGTTTTTGACCGTATCAAATGTAATTTGGAAGTGCTTAGGGCCGTATCAAAAAATGGCGTCTCTGTTACTTTGATACGGTCTTAAGCCTATCAATTTACAAATTTGATACGGCTTAAAACCGTATCAAATTCATATATTGATACGGTTTAGGACCGTATCAAATTCACTGATTGATACGGCTTAAGATTGCATCGATATAGGAATTTGACACAGCCTTAAACCGTAGCTAATTTAAAATATATATCTAAAAAAACATTATCCTACTAGAATATCAAAGATCAATACAAGCAGTTATTTTAGAATATCAATGATCAATACAAGCATTGCAATTTTGGAAAATACATTGTCCTACTAGACGGTTGCATATTCTGCTCGTAAACATACTCATAACACTTATGCCCATAATATGGCGGTGCAGTACCATATGTAACCAATGGCGGTTGAACCACCACTGGAGGTGGTGCCACTGTCCCCTGGTCAACGGTTTTTCCACAGCAGGTTCTACCTTTTTTGGGTTGTGGGATATCTTTTACTTGCATATCTTTGATTACTTTGGATGCCTTGGAGCATAGCTTCCTGCACACATTTCAGCAACTGACATAAAAAGAATCAGGAAAAATTAGCCTAAACTACATGTACACGGTACATGCTCATACACTCTTTGTAGCATGAAAGCTTTTGTTTGTATAAAAAAAGGATCAAAATTGCTACAATTATAGATTACCTGATTTAGGTCTGCACGCATTTAAAAGGATGAACATCGGCAAATTATAGATCATGAACCGTAAGTGGCTCCACACTATCATAAAGATATTCAAACAGAATGAAAACATATTATGATGAATAATATCAAAAGAAATCATAAAAAACAGTGAATCACATTATAATATACGATAAAAGGAACAACATGCTCAGGGCAAAATTTTATTATTGACTAAACCACATATTTGTCACTACCAAACTTAACAGAACAGGTATTACATGAAGAAAGGCATACAATTATCTGAATATGCTACTTAGGTTAGTTTCATTCCTCTAATATGTTCTAATTCAAACTTAAACCTTACCAAATAGGATGTTGTTAAGGCATACCTATTTTATAGTTGTTAAGGCAGTCCTGGAAATAATCAAATAGGATAAAATGAATATCATTTTCAGTGGTGCCAGTTTCAGAATTATTAATAATATTCCTTTAGTTGAAAACTCATTTAATGCATTACCCATGTCAAGAACTACAGACCATAATATTTCTATCAACTGAGTTGTGCAGCTCAGTTTGGCAACTGAGCGCGCAACTCAGTTTGGCCAAACTGAGTGCGCAGGTCAGTTTGTCCACTGACATTGCACAAAAAATATATCAAATAAAATGAATGCACTCAATTTTGATCACTTGACATTGCACTAAAAATATATCAATGACTGGAAAGCATACCTGAAATTTTTTTGAAGCCTGGTACAAAATCAATAGTGGGAGATTCTAGTTGTAGATAGCTGCAGTAACTGGTGAAAATGGATGAATGGAAGTTAGTCGAAGGAATATCATAAACAATTAGAGCTCTATCAGAAATCAGCAAATTAATGAGCAAGTTAAAACCGTAATCTCACACCAAGAAATTTGTTTCATTCTACCTTTGCATACATACAAAATTGTTGTTGTGATTTAAGAACATACATACAGGAAAAAGAGGCCAAACAATATCCAATTTAACATACATAGATAATAACATTGAGGAAATCCAGTTAGACAAGTCCATAATCGACCATTTAAATACATACTAGATTTTTGCCAATAAGATAAGTAGATAAGTAAATCCAGTTTTCCCACATGTTTTGGATAGTATTTTTGCCAAACAGTATCCAATTTAAATATATACTGGATTTCCAACATGTTTAACAAATCCATATCTTATAAGGATAATTATCACTTAAGTAGAAGACTAAAGTTGGATGACCATAAAAAAACTATTTTTTAATAACTAATTATACTCTGTGAGAACGTTTTAAAGTTAATCAAGAAAGTATAAAACTATTTTTAAGATTAAGTAAACAATAAGGTGATCTAAGCTTAAGAACCATTTACTAATGATATTTCGATTAAATACCTGCTAAATGATGTTTAAAAGTAACTTATGTTTTAATTTAGAAATAGACTATAATTACAGAGACTCCCTTTGCAATTGATTTTGTAATTCTGGCCATTAATAATCATTTCTAAGTCAACCAGTTAAAACAAATCAGGAACTTCACTACTACCAATAGATAAACGATACAAGTGTTGGATCTACATTGCAAATTGAATTATGATAGTATAAATGAACACTATATATTGCATACCACTAAGGCAGAGGATAAAAATGAAAAGACAAACTTCAAGATGTTGTTAGAAATAAATGAGTTGTAGGGTAATAGTCCCATATCTTGTAAGACTAAGGGTTATAGGTCCTTATATATTAGGGTAGTTACCCTATATTAATTACAAGGAAATGAGAGAGGTGAAATAGAGGGATGCAAGACCAAGGGGTGGTGCACCGCACCACCCCGCACCCGCACCCGTACCCGAACCCGAACCCGAGCCCGAGCCCGTGCTCGTGCCCGTGCCCGCGCCCGCTCCCGTACGCGTGTGCGAATGGGCGTTTGAGGCGTCTTGTAGGCACTTAGCACTTTGCAATGTGCACTGTGCATTGTGCATTAGCGGGCCGGAACTATATTTTTGCTGCACTGTGCATTAGCGGGCCGAAACTACTGGGCTTAATGGTCATGGGTTTTTTGCGAAGCGGATACGAATTCAAATGGTTGCAACGTTTGAAAACGGGCCGCTACCTTTCCAAACGATGCGTCCATTGATTCAAATCGTCACCCGCTTCAGATATAAATAAGATGGAAGTCAGAACCGCTTTCTTCACCGAAAATCGAATTCTGTCCATCTTCTTCCTCCCTCGCACGCTTGTTCTGAAACACACTTTTCTTGAGTTCGTCGCCGTTCGCATCGCCAGCGCAGCCTTGCGAACCAGATTCCGTTTCACCTTGGGAAACAGTTGCTCGATTCAACCCAAACGCGCCGTAGGGGGAGCAAATCTGTTTTAAGGGAACAGCAGAGTGCTGGACTCGTATTTCACAATCAAATTTACAACCGGAATACAAAACGGTACATTTTCTTGTTGATCAATTTCAATTTTTCTGGTAACCCAATTTCGAATTAGGTTTTTTTTCTGGGATAACAATCTTAAAACAGATTTTGTCTTTGTGCTTGTGTATAACCGGGTTACTGATTGAAGTCAACTGCTTGCAGACGATGACTCAAGACAGTAACAGTTCGGCGAACAAGCAGCCCATACCACCCACTGTTCCTCCCGTTCAGCCTGGTACTATGGTTCCTCAACATGTACCTTTCTCGCATGGGGAACGGCCAGAGAAATTCACCGGTGTGGATTTCAAGCGATGGCAACAGAAAATGCTCTTTTACTTGACCACACTAGGACTGGCCAAGTACCTTGAAGAGGACCCTCCGAAAGTGGATGAACTCGAGCCTGACGCCACAAAAGTCGAAGCGCTCACTGCCTGGAAGAGTTCAGACTTCATTTGCAAGAATTATATACTAAATGGCCTCGACAACAACCTGTACAATGTATATTGTACTGTTCAAACTGCAAAGATCCTCTGGCAGGCATTGGAAAAGAAATACAAGACTGAAGACGCCGGCATGAAGAAGTTCATAGTCGGAAGATTTCTGGATTACAAAATGGTCGACTCTAAGACAGTTGTCAGCCAAATTCAGGAACTTCAAGTCATTATCCATGAAATTCATGATGAAAAGATGGCATTGAGTGAATCTTTCCAAGTCGCTGCGGCAATAGAAAAGTTACCTCCATCATGGAAGGAATTCAAAAACTACTTGAAGCATAAGCGCAAGGAGATGTCCATGGAGGATCTGGTTGTTCGTCTCAGAATAGAGGAAGACAACAGAAAGTATGAAAGGAAGACAACAAGCACCATGGTGGCCAAAGCAAATGTGGTCGAGTCCGAAAAGAATAACAAAAGAAAAAGGGAGCATAATCCAAATGCAAAGAAGGCTAAGAAGTTCAAAGGAAACTGCCATAATTGCGGAAAGAAAGGTCACAAAGCAGTTGAGTGCCGAGGACCGAAGAAAAAGAAAGACGAAGCCAATGTTACTGAATGTGATAGGCTCTCAGATGATGTTTCAGAAATGAACTTATCTGCTGTGATCTCCGAATGCAACTTGGTTGGCAACACGAAGGAATGGTTTGTGGATACTGGTGCCACAAAACACATTTGCGCTAACAAGTGGATGTTCTCCAACTACAAGCCTGCGACACAAGAAGAGCAACTCTTTATGGGAAACTCCTCCACGTCAAAGGTTGAAGGCAAGGGAAAAGTGGTTCTCAAAATGACTTCTGGAAAAGAACTTACTTTGAATGACGTGCTCCATGTTCCAGATATTCGGAAGAACTTGGTCTCGGGATCACTACTGAGCAAGAATGGATTCAAATTGGTCTTTGTTTCTGATAGTTTTGTATTATCTAAAAATGGAGTGTATGTGGGGAAAGGGTATGTGAGTGATGGTCTGTTCAAAATGAATGTAATGACTATTGTACCAAAAGAAATGAATAAAGTGGAACCTTCCATTTATATCGCTGAGTCATTTAATATATGGCATAATCGATTAGGGCATGTTAATTTTGATACTTTGCGAAAAATGATAAACTTAGAATTTATACCTAAGTTTACCATAGACTCAAATTACAAATGTGAAACATGTGCCGAATCAAAACTAACTAGAACTTCCTTTCATCAAGTTGAAAGGAATACGGAACCTCTAGAGTTAATTCACACAGATGTGTGCGATTTAAAAATGTGTCAAACTAGAGGAGGAAAACGGTATTTCATTACCTTTATTGACGACTGTACGAGATATTGTTATGTATATCTCCTTAGAAGCAAGGACGAAGCACTCGACGTATTTAAACAATACAAAGCAGAAGTTGAAAATCAACTTAATAAAAAGATAAAATCACTAAGAAGTGATAGAGGAGGAGAGTACGAATTTCCTTTTGAGGAGTTCTGCGCTGAACATGGTATTATACATCAGACAACGGCACCATATTCCCCTCAATCAAACGGGATAGCAGAACGTAAAAACTGTACACTAAAAGAAATGATGAATGCTCTACTCATTAGTTCTGGTTTACCAGATAACTTCTGGGGAGAAGCTATACTTTCTGCTAATCACATTCTTAACAAAGTGCCTCAAAAGAAGACTTCTAAATCACCACATGAATTGTGGAAAGGCAGACCACCATCCTACAAATACTTGAGAGTGTGGGGGTGTCTTGCCAAAGTTGAAATACCAAAACCAAAGAAGGTCAAAATTGGACCTAAGACTATAGATTGCATATTTATAGGATATGCTCATAATAGTGCTGCATATCGATTTTTGGTGTACAAATCTGAAATCGATGACATTCATGAAAACACAATTATCGAATCCCGAAATGCTAGATTTTTTGAACACATTTATCCTCTTAAAACATCTGTTGAAACGATAGTTCAAAAGAGATCAAGAGTTACAGATACTCCTGAGGATAATGTTAATCAAAATTCGAATGAAAAAATTGTTGATATCGAGGAACCCAGAAGGAGCAAACGTCAAAGGACTTCGAAAACCTTTGGACCCGATTTCTATGCATATATGATAGAAAATGAACCTCTAACTTACCAACAAGCAATGTCATCTCCCGATGCTCCTTATTGGAAAGAAGCCGTCAATAGTGAAATAGAATCCATTTTACAAAACCATACGTGGGAACTAGTGGATCTCCCTAAAGGATCAAAACCACTAGGGTATAAATGGATATTTAAGAAGAAACTCAAGGCTGACGGCTCTATAGATAAGTATAAAGCTCGTATAGTAATCAAAGGATTCAGACAGAAAGAAGATCTGGATTACTTTGATACATACTCTCCAGTTACCAGAATAACATCAATTAGGATGCTTATTGCAATCGCATCTATATTGAATTTGGAAATACATCAAATGGATGTGAAAACTGCGTTTTTGAATGGTGAACTGGAAGAAGAAATATACATGCTGCAACCTGAAGGGTTTGTAAGCCCAGGAAATGAAAACAAAGTATGTAAATTAATTAAATCACTTTATGGTCTTAAACAAGCACCAAAACAATGGCATGAGAAATTTGATGAAACTATGTTATCAAATGGATTCAAAATAAATGAATCAGATAAATGTGTTTATATAAAATACACAGATATTGGATATGTCATTGTATGTCTCTATGTTGATGACTTATTAATCATAGGCAATAATAAGGCCATATTAACATCAACAAAAGATATGTTATCCTCTAGATTTGACATGAAAGATCTAGGACTAGCTGATGTAATATTGGGTGTCAAAATTGTAAGAACACCACAGGGATATGTATTATCCCAATCACATTACATAGCCAAGATACTTGAAAAATTCAAGCAATACAATATAACTATTGCAAAATCGCCAGTAGATATGAACCAAAATTGGGTTAAAAACACTGGTGACAGTATATATCAGCTTGAATATTCTCGCATATTAGGAAGTATCATGTATGTAATGAATTGCACAAGACCAGATATCGCATATGCTGTAAGTAAACTTAGTAGATTTACCAGCAATCCTGGTAAACATCATTGGAAAGCAATAATAAGAGTTCTTGGATATCTAAAATATACACAGAATTTTGGTTTGCATTATACAAATTATCCTTCAGTGGTGGAAGGTTACAGCGACGCAAATTGGATAACTGGCTCAAATGACACAAAATCCACAAGTGGATATGTGTTTACATTAGGAAATGGAGCAATCTCCTGGAAATCATCCAAACAGACTTGCATAGCAAGGTCGACATTGGAATCGGAGTTCATTGCTCTAGATAAAGCCGCAGAAGAAGCAGATTGGCTTAGGGGTTTTTTGGAAGATATTCCAAATTGGGAAAAACCTGTACCTCCAATATGTATACATTGTGACAGTCAATCTGCTATAGGAAGGGCAAATAGTACATTGTATAATGGTAAGTCACGACATATTCGTCGTAGACATAAAACCATAAGACAACTTCTCTCTAATGGAGTTATCACTATAGACTATGTAAGGTCAAAGGATAACATAGCGGATCCACTTACCAAAGGCTTGCCAAGAGAGAAAGTTCAAACCTTATCAATGAGAATGGGTTTAAGACCTATGAATTAAAAGTTTTCTAAAACAGAAACCCCACCTAGTTGACTGGAGATCCCAAGATCTAGGTTCAAAGGGACAACTAAGTTATAGAAAAACTTAATGGCACTGTTAAAATACAAACCATTCCTATAATAAGTCAGTGCACGACCCGTCGGAGAATAGGATAAGCTTAGCTTTTAATGATGTCTATACTGTGGTGTTATAAAAGACCCAAGTGGAGTATTACGGGATACTCTTTATAGAATCACCTACGTGAGTGTGAAGGTGCCGCTTCAAAAAGAATTGTAAGGTCGAATTCGTTAAACACTCATGAGACCAAGCGGGTGTTCATGGCAAAAACGAACACAAACAGAGAACCAAGGAAGTTTGGAAATCATGTTGTGTGTTATCTGCTATCTTGACCTATGCAAAAAGCTTACAGTTCAAGGACATTTACAAGTCTACTGATTCGCTAGTAGGTCAAATAGATAAACACTAGGAAAGTTCAAGGCCATAGTGCTACTTTAACCGATACAACATTATTTCAATAAGTTAAGAACATATTAAAGAATTACTCATTTATGTGGGGGATTGTTAGAAATAAATGAGTTGTAGGGTAATAGTCCCATATCTTGTAAGACTAAGGGTTATAGGTCCTTATATATTAGGGTAGTTACCCTATATTAATTACAAGGAAATGAGAGAGGTGAAATAGAGGGATGCAAGACCAAGGGGTGGTGCACCGCACCACCCCGCACCCGCACCCGTACCCGAACCCGAGCCCGAGCCCGTGCTCGTGCCCGTGCCCGTGCCCGCGCCCGCGCCCGTACGCGTGTGCGAATGGGCGTTTGAGGCGTCTTGTAGGCACTTAGCACTTTGCAATGTGCACTGTGCATTGTGCATGCACTGTGCATTAGCGGGCCGAAACTACTGGGCTTAACGGTCATGGGTTTTTTGCGAAGCGGATACGAATTCAAATGGTTGCAACGTTTGAAAACGGGTCGCTACCTTTCCAAACGATGCGTCCATTGATTCAAATCGTCACCCGCTTCAGATATAAATAAGATGGAAGTCAGAACCGCTTTCTTCACCGAAAATCGAATTCTGTCCATCTTCTTCCTCCCTCGCACGCTTGTTCTGAAACACACTTTTCTTGAGTTCGTCGCCGTTCGCATCGCCAGCGCAGCCTTGCGAACCAGATTCCGTTTCACCTTGGGAAACAGTTGCTCGATTCAACCCAAACGCACCGTAGGGGGAGCAAATCTGTTTTAAGGGAACAACAGAGTGCTGGACTCGGATTTCACAATCAAATTTACAACCGGAATACAAAACGGTACATTTTCTTGTTGATCAATTTCAATTTTTCTGGTAACCCAATTTCGAATTAGGTTTTTTTTTTCTGGGATAACAGATGTATGCATGCAAGGAAAGAACATGATAATAAATCTGAATACCAAAGTAGAAACTTCAAAATGTATGAGAGACAGTCATGAGAAAAACTTAAATGCATTAGCAGAAGAATTGAAAAAGAAAATGAAATGGTGGTGCAGCAAAAAACCAGCATTGGTTTTAATCAAACTATCATTGTTGCGTTAAAGATTTGAGTAGTATTTATTGTATTTTTATATTACTGCAAAATACTAGTTAGTAGCTTTGCACGCAGTGAGCAAGAAAAACCTATATAGTAAGCAGTTTGGAACAAAATATTAAATTTAAGATGATTAACTGGAGAGTAATGTAATAACTCGCTAAATTGTTAATTATACATGCATGTTATCTATTCACGTTCAAGTTAATATTTCATTCCCGAATTCATGAAAACTAACTGAATTGACTGAAAACTTAAACAATATAAGTGAACGGTATCAAAATGAAATGTTACCTCCAGTTTTTCAATGACCAAGCAAGGAAAACTTTTGAAGATGCAACCGATCCACAACTTGAATTTATTCAGACCCGATGCAATTCATAACCAAATCAAAAATTACAACAATCGGATTCGTAATTGAACCGCTCATTTTTTTTTCTTTTCTTGATTTCATCTTCGAATAAAATTTCTCATCTTATAATTAAGTTTATTATTAAATATCTGGTTTGATATGTAGACAGATTTTTTTTTTTTTCTGTATTTTCTCTTCTAGAACACTGAAATTTGTTTATTATTAAATATCTTCGAATGAAAAAAACTCACTTGGGCATAAATCACGACATCGAATCACTCCTGGAACACTGAAATTTGCTGCATATCATGTGCCATCTCTAGAAGGGAATAATGGCCTGACACTCTTGCAACTAGCAGAGAAGATTCAGAGGTATAGATTGAGAGACGTCACAGGCTAGACACCAGAAACATCTATTGGTGTTGCATTGTCTAGAGACACTAGATTATTTGAAAGAATAGCTCCATCAACGTACCGTGTGCGGTCTGCTTTCAGAAAAGATCCTTCGGATGCTGATAATCTGTTAGCGGTTGCTCGTCAAAAAATACTGGCATCTCAAAATGGTATTCTAGACTTGGAATTGGCTGAAAAGGAAGTTGATGCTAATGGCGTTGAAATAGATAAAGATTCTGAATTTTACGGGGATGTTGGTGCTGAGTTTGACACTTTATATGTTGATGTAAACCTAAATAATAATCTCGATGATCCCATGGAGCTGAAGAATACTGAAGGGTTGCCACTGGAAGTAGGCGAAAAGCTTGAGGTTGAAGTCAAACCTATTATTGATGGTGTCTTTAATATGCATGTGGAAGGTCTAGATGTTGATGAAAGCAATTTTGGAGAGCCATGGGTTCAAGCTTTAACCATTGGGGAATATTCAGATCTTTCTGTTGAAGAGCGCCTTAATGCGCTTGTTGCTTTGACCAATGTGGTCATGGAAGGGAACTCCATCCGTGTTATTTTAGAGGAGCGGTTTGAAGCAGCATATGCTTTGAAGAAGCAAATGTGGGTTGATGCTCAACCAGGGAGAAGGCGCTGTAAAGATGAACATTTGAGCAAAGATGAACCTGCCTTCTTTACGACTTCTATCTATAACGATCATACCAATACTAATAATGTAAAAGAGTCATCTGCAAATACTGACGCTGCAGAAAAATCACGTGTACATTTGAAATCGTACATTGCTTACAAAGCAGAACAACTTTGTGAATATAGGTGTTTACCCCTGGGTCAAGATCGTAGACATAATAGGTATTGGATGCTTTCTGTATCGGCTTCTCCTAACGAGGCAGGATCTGGAAGATTATTTTTTGAATCTACAAATGGTTTTTGGAGGATTATAGACACTGGAGAGGCTTTTGATACGCTTCTTGCTGCTCATGATACTCGTGGAGTCAGAGAATCAAATTTGCATTATATGCTGCAAAGAATAGAACCTGCTTTCAAAGAAGCAGTTAGAAGGAACATGAAAATTTCTTGCAATTCAGGAAACGTCAATAAAAATACCATCACTGAAAATGTTTCTTCAAAGTTAGCCGAATGCTCTGTATCTTTTAGCAGTGAGTTTGGTATGAATGACAAGGAGAGAGACGGTATCTTAAAGCGATACAACATTTTTGTTGATTCTGCATGGAAAGAATGCTATAATCCTGCTGTTTTAAGTGCCAAGAAATATGATAAAAGATGTTCTGAGCTAATGCAAGCTTGTCACTTCTGCAATATTACCTTTCTGAAGAGTGGCATTGTCCCTCTTGTCACAGGACGTTCAAGTCTATATATAATCTTGATGTGTTTCTCTTGGAACATACATCTCACTGTGGAGGAAAACCAGTAGTGGAACACAACCGGATAGCTGATGTGTCCATTAAGATTGAACTGCTCAAGGCGCAACTATGCCTGGTTGAGGCCTCCATTCCTGCAGAAGCTCTTTAGCCATTTTGGAATGACAGTTACCGAAAATCTTGGAGGATGAAATTGAATGCTTCAAAGTCACCTAAAGACATCTTACAGCTTGTAACCATATTGGATTATGCAGTAAAAAAGGATTTCTTGTCTGCAAATCCTGAAGCTGCAAAAGAACAGTTGGAATCATCACCGTTAATTTCTATTTTTGAGAAGGATGGATTGATTTCTGGAACCATTCCTACTTCTCCTTGGATACCAATGACAACAGCGGCGGTGGCTTTGAGAATATTAGATCTTAATGCATCAATTTCTTCTGGGGTTCACAAAAAGCTAGAGTCTAACAAGGAAATAGAAGCAGGTGATCAGATTCAACCATTGTCGAAGCTTAATAGTGTCAATGGTATGGTACATTATGAGCGAAGTTTTCCTCAAATACAATCTTACTATAAATGCAAAGCAAGGCCGACAAACTCCGCAAGTCGTTGCATGAGTGGTGTACGTGTTTCTCGTGGTCGTGGTAAACGATGAATCCACATTATACTTATAAAACACAAATCCATTAACACGAAAAAAATAACTTTTACAAAAATTAAACAATTTAGGGATTAGGGTTACGTAACTCATCTTCTTAATGACAATTAAATTAAATAATTTAGGGTTTTGGTTTCTGCTGTACCTCTTTCGTGCTTTTCCATCTCGCTATTTCCTCTGCCACTCTGGCAATGCTTACAGCTCATCTCTGAGCCTTGAACATCTGGGATGCGAGGTGCATCCATGACTCTTGCGACTATTTTCTGTTTCCACATTGTTTCCTTCATTTTTTTCCTGGCGATTGTTAAAATTTTGCAGTTTTATTTTCGTTTGGGGAAATCTTTTGGTTTTGGCTAAAATGAAGAAGCGAGAAAGGGATGGACGAAAAAAAATTGAGAAGGAAAAATAATATTGCATTCTGATATGGCTGAAGACCGTATTGTATGAACTGATCCAAACCTTCTAAGATCTACGGTTGGATTTTATTGGTTAGGGAATGTGTGGATCGATTGAGTGGTAGCAACTGAAATTTGATACGGCTATGAGCTCTATCAAATTTGATATAGTTTAAAGCTGTATCAAATTTCTGAATCCTGGTGTATCAAATTGGCTATTTTGGTGTAGTGACTTGTTGAATCCTTGAATCAATTTAATATCATTTGATTCAACAAGCATTCTACTTCCTTAAATCTATGCATTCAAAGTATATACTCGAGGATAAGATTATAGGAAGGGTGTACTACAGGTGACTAGTCCATGTATTGAAGACACAATATATAGTCAATCATCAACTACTTTGTATTGAAATGTCGGTAAGCCTGTAGCCGTTCAAATCAGGTGGGTAAGCTTGTGGCTCGTGAAATCAATTGGGTAAGCTTGTGGCCCGTGAAATCAAGTGGGTAAGCTTGTAGTCCATGAAATCAAGTGGTGTATTGTGAACCTGTTCCTCTGGGTGAAGTGAGGTGGTTGATTAGTGAAAATCCAAAGAGAGGTCTGGGACTGGACGTAGGACGGTGCTCCAAACAAGTAAAAAGCCCTGGGGTTATTACTTTACTTTACTTCTTTTTACTTGTGATATATTTCACTATCTCATATTTATTTGCATAACTATTATAAATATACAAGTTAGTTTATCACATACATTCCGCATATCCATATTACTGATCCTGCTTAAGTCGTATACCGACACTTTCAAAATGTTGGTCTAGGCATGCGATCCTGTTTAGAGAGTTTAGGTCCTTTACCTTCCCAATGAGGAGGTGCCCCCATGACGGGACTGGTAACCTTTCGGCCTTTCATCTCGGAATGATTCTTAGCTTTTGGCTTCGATTCTTCGACGTTGGCTTTGTCTTTGTCGCTCATCCATTCATTACCATCTTCCATGTTGTCCCTGTGATTACGACCAGAAGCGAATGAATTGGCAATCTCTTCAAGATCAACATGTACCTTTTGAGGTGGTGGATTTGGAAGAGCATTATGGATGGTGTAAAGTTTTTCTGTCATCGCCGCAGTAGAAGCATCCGCTCGTTGGTTAATATTGGCAATAACGGCATCCAATTCATTCCTAGTCACATTGGCTCCACCTATCGAGTTTTCGCCAACTTCAAAACGATTAGTAAGCGATGTAACTTCATTGTTAGCAACGTTATTGGTTTCTTCAGTGGTTTTGCTTGTAGTCTTCTTAGATTTAGCCATGATTTCACGCAAGGCTTTAAATTTGGCAGAGACCTCGCTGATTGGCCTAGATCTTAGACTTGTAGAATCAATGGTAGAAGTAGGCTTAGAACTTCAATGGCAGGCTCTTAAATTTGAGAGAAGTGTGAATGTGGCCTCACGGTGGGTGCCAAATATTAAAAATAAAATTTGATTTCAACACCAAAGGTGTAATGGAAGTTTTTTGAGTCAAAATTGGCTCAAACACCAAGGGTGCTTTGGAATCACTTCACCAAACGGTCGGATTTAAGGTAATAGGGCCACAATCACTAAGAAGAAAAGTAAAACACAAGAGAATTTATAGTGGTTCGATCTTAGGTAGATCTAGCCCACTTTGGAAGGATTTCATTACAACATTAATGATTACAAGGCATAAAATCACTCTTTGTACATTCATCTTCCCTTATTACATGTAAATCTCACTTAGATCTATGTAGATTGGTGGAGAAATGATTGGACCAGCAGAGAAATGGTGAAATCGGTGGAGGAATGATGAGAAATCTTCAAATGCAAGGAGGATAAAGGGGGATCTTCAATCTCTAAGGTACCTGGTTTATCTCGATGGAAGCCGTTGTGGATTGAGCTCTTGGATCTTTGCTTCGAAGTGTTAGATGATGTTAGGATCACTTGAAATGAAAAGGTAGGCAATTTGGAAGCCCTTTATGGTGGTGGAAATCCATCCCCTTTGTGGTGGAAGCCATGGCCTATTTATAGTTGAGCTCCCATGAAGAAATGAGATGAAATTCATATATGCAGGTTGCGAGTGGGCTCGTCCCTTTAATTATGAAAATGTCACTGCCTAGCTGTAACCAACTGTCAATAGATATATCCATCTATCTTGTGCGATCGGGCTTCATGTGCGCGGGCAGGTTGAACTGGTGGATAGGTGGTGAGTGTACGAGCGATTGTCCAAAGGATGTGCGAGCGACCGTCCAGGATGACCAGGAATTAACACATGCCTTTCTCTGATCGGCCGGTAGGTGGTATCTGAGTGGAGCAGTAGTATCCTTCCAAAAGATGAACAAGCGACTGAGGATAAGAATGTGTGACCGACCTTAGTGCTTCTCCTTGCTTTGCACAACCGACCTCTTTGATATAGGGCTGAGTGAACTTCCCTAATATGAGCGACCTCTATAGGGTGTACGAGCCTTATTGTCTTCAAGCCGTGTCGCACTTGGTCTTGCTTTGTGTGCACGACCTCTTTGTATGATTGAGCGACGTTGTACGCCCGACCCTGTCCTGACGAGCGGATGACCCAACTGCTCTGATATGTGAGATATCCCTGTTGTGCTCGACCCTGGTTGTGTGTGATTGACGCTTACTCTGTGCGAACGGTCTCGATGTATTGAATTATGTATGCGCGACCGAGCCCTATGTTGCCCGACCCATAGTTTTTATACAGATTTAATAAACCAGCATACATTTGGTTTTCAAGGGATAAACATTTACCCCTCGAACTTTGTAATTTTTATTAAAAAATTACAGGTTTCGAAATAATTGATCATAACATAGTTTGGTAGATTAAATTTGGTTTTCCAAGGGATGACCACACATAATTTATGGTCGCACACAGATGGATACGAGCGAGGTTGAGCAAGGTTAGGATCGATTTTTCACACGATTGAACAAGCCCAGGTCGCTCATACTCTTTCCTTTTGGATAAAACGTCAACATGCTCGAGCAGACTACCGAGGCTCGAGCGGGCAATCTAGATCTGATGGGCCAACATACTTCTTGTAGTTAAGCGGGCCACTTAAATTCGATCGAGTTGACGTGGCAAAATGGTCTGGATGAGTCTTTTAATCTTCTTCCTCGTTTTCCTACTCTTCGCATTATTTCTTTTCCTCGAAGAGGCTTTTAATAGTGGCACTATTTTAGAGAATTTCACTTACCACTCTAATTTCTCCCAAACTTAGCCCCTCGAAGTTTAGATTTGTCATCGTGCTCGACATTTCTAGCAAGGCCCTACAACCTCAAGATTAATCGAAGCAACCTGCCTTCGAATTCGAGACAACTCCGCTTTTTCTAGGTGAATTCCTTCTTTTAATCCTGTTTTGGGTTAGTTATAAAGTATGAATTCGAGAATCTTTAGGATACGGTTTGTATAATTTGAATATGAAATGAGGTTTTGGGAATTTGTGAGATTATGATAACTGGAAATTCTTGTGGCTTGAGTTGGAATGCTTTAAAAAATATATTCATTTGATGAATCGGAATCACAAAAACTCCCCTAATTTCTGATTTCAATAGGACTCTTGTAAATTGTTTGTCGAAATGTCTTAGACACCCCTTCTCTGCATACCTCTATAATCAATTTGTCGTCGATATAGCCTCCAGATTTTTATTGATTATTCCTTAAACTTGTAGTGCGTCTGTGCTTGTATTGAAAATTTAAAGGACTTGCACATATTGCTCAACATGTTTGTTTTATTTGTTTTAATTCCATACTTGGCCTGGAAGCTTTCATTCCTTTAGTCAGTTGGCACTCTTGCTCGACCACTACGGTCACTCAAGTTCGATTTGGCTTGGGTCGTTCTTGCCTGACCCTTATATGGAGTCGGTCACGAACGAGCCTGCATTGGTTAAGTATGAGCAACCACATTGAGTTGAGCGTGTGCGAACGATGTGGACTAATCGTATGTGACCAAGATTAGTAGAGTGTGCACGACCAGGCTTTTATTATACGTGCACGACCGGGTCAGAACCCTTATGAACGACTGGTCATGGGACGCGTGCGATCAATCAAGTCTAGTTTGTTCATGTTTAAACTTGGTCGGTTTGTCCTTACTTGACCCTATAGGGATCGGTCGTGCACAACCTTGCTTTGTATAGTCATGTACGACCTCTTCCATTTTGACCATGCTTGATCTTTCTTGATGCCAAAGTTTTTATTTATCGCTGAACCTTTGGTGGCACTAATTTGTCGCGACATAATCATTCATGTAGAAATGCTAACTCATCATCAATTACGCCAGAATCCCAAGAACCAAACCATGTCTGGTGAAGTTGGAGGTTCCGACTAAGTTACCGAAACTACATCGGCTACTGCCCCCAGAGTGAATGTCAATTAAAACTTTCCAATGCCCCGTCCACTCTCCAAAATACCTCATGAAAGGCATGAAACGGAACTTCTTTTAGCTCATTTCAGCAGCTGTGCAATCAATTTGCAATTTCAAAAAAGGAAGAGGCCAAGTTTACTGGGAAGAATGAATTTGCTGACATTCACCCAGCTGGATATGTTGCTGTTAATTGTGGTATGCTTACTAGTCGGGCGATTCCTCCTTTCAGTCCCTATCTAAAAATGATTCTCCGGTGTTTAGCTATTTCCCCATGCCAATTGCACCCAAATGGCTATGCCATTTTAGTGAGCCTTTAAGTGCTTTTTATGAGGGAAAAACATTGTGCGCCTACATTTGACAATATATGCTATTAATATTCTTTTAAGAGGAGGAAGAAGGATTGTCCCTCATTTATCTTCATTGAGAGCCGAGGCTCCAAAATAATTACTGGTTTGGTAGAAAGCGTTCAAGGTTTTCCAAACCAACATTTCTTTATTTGGTGCCCTGCCAACTTCTATGGTTATTGGATGAAAGGAGGTGAATGCACTTACTTTTATGTACTTTATTCCTTTTCTTCTTAATCCAATAATTAAATCTTTAGCTATGTTACAGTGCTCCCTAATCAGAGTATTGCCTTGGATCAAGACCTCTATAATTCTTTACTTACTGCTAGTAAGGGCGAAAGGAACAGGAAATTCTTGATTACAGAAGAGTTACTTCGTCGATGCAACTTACTTCCTCCCTCGCGAACTCTCGTGTGGATTCAGCCGACAAAAAAGGTACTGCTAGCAAGTCTACAGGCCAAGAAGACTACAAAAAAAAGTGTTCCAGTCTTGCTAGGAGTAGCAAAACACCTCCCAAATCCAAGTTGGTTTCTGCTGAAAAGGTTGTGCCCAAGCATCGTGAAGGTAAAAATCTCATGATTTTATCCGATCAAACTGAGAAGGAGGGTACTACCTCGAGTTCTACGGAGAAAACTAGTCAGGATGATATTGGTGAAACTACTTCAAAAACTGCCTCAGATCCGATGAAAGAGGATGAGCAGTTTGATGAAGTTGGAGTAAATTCTGAGGAAATTTTGGATGCCGAGGAATTTGATGGGAATCTTGCCATTCAGGATAGTTAAGAAGAGGGTGGTATAGAAATTTTAAGGATCTTGGTGTCCTTGACTTGGCTACAGACATCATTCAAGGTTATATTGTTGTCCAAACATTTAGATCCCAAACCTTAAGTACATGAATGAATGTACTCAAAGCTCCCGTCTTTAGACCAGGGAAATTACTTACGAAGTTAGGGATTGCCTTAGAACCATTGCATAAGATTGGTTTGTTAACAGATATATACTAGCACATTTTCTTACTTATGCCATATATTTCCGATGCTCTGCTTAAGCCCTCTTTGTCTTGCTCTAGTACTTTATAATTTAAGTACTATTTTTTTTTCTTTCCTTTTTCCAGATTCAGGAACGAAACAATCATTACCGGACAACTTTTCTCGACAAGCTGGTTTTGTTAACCCACATAATCTTTTACAGTCTCGCCTTTCCCGCTGTTCGAAGCATTCTCAATTTTATTTAGTTCCTCTGCCTGAGCATACTTCCGGACCTTCATTGACTGATCAACGGAAGAAGGGGAAGCACGATCATGTATTTGACAAAGGTTCTAAGGACAAGGAGCAGGACCCGAAGAAAGGTGAGAGGATGAGAAGCAGTGATGAACAAGGTGATGATGAGACCCGAAACATCATAAGTCAACTGAGCTCTCAGATCATGATCTCCCTGTTTCTCTGGAGCAGCCCTTTTCAGCTTCTCAATCCATTGTTCCGACTTCTAGTCAAATCCAGATGATCCTTGATAGGCCTCCCTTTAACATTCCACCTGGAAATTTGAAGCTTAAGGATTGATTTGGAGGTTGAGATTTAAGAGGAATGAACTTCGATTTGGATTTACACCTGAATGACAGACGGGATGCTATCAAAGAGCTGAGCACTATAAAGAACTGCATGACTACCCAACTCAATACTATAAAGAGGCTACTTGAAATTCAGTTAGACAAGGCCATGGGCACAACCGAAAGTCGATTTGAGTCATGGAACAAATTTGGCTTCGAGTTTTAGAGGTTAAACACCCGACACCTTGAGCATATTAAAACTTTGGAAAATGACAAGGCCGGACTGGTCCATCTGATTAAGTCCAAAGAATCTGAAATTGCATCCTGAAAGGACGGAAATACTAGGGTTAGCAGCTTAGAGGCCGAAAATGAGGAGCTTAAAAGAGAGGTTGAGGCTGCTAGAAAGAAAGTTCAAGAAGCTCAATCTGCCCGAGAGTTTGCTGAATCTCAGTTGGCTTTGGCAAAAGAAGCTTCGCTTCTTATTAACAGGAAAAGGTGGTTCTCGAAGACAAGATTTCTACCCAAAGCAAAGCTCTTAAATCTCTAGAAGAAGACAACGCCAAACCGACCAGTGCTCTTGAATAAGCCAAAGTTAAAATTGATGACTTTGTTCCAATTTTATGTTTATAGCATTATGAACCATGGAAGTTTAAGTATTTGAATGAGAATTTTCCAGAACTCTGGCTTTCGTGTGAGAACAAGTGCTCATACATTCCAATGGCGAAGAAGATAGTTTTCTTCAAGAGACTTTCCTAGAGGCAAAGGACCGTGATGCCTTGGCTAAGGGCAAGAAGGTACTAATAGATGAGCGAGCTCAATCGCTTGGGGAGAAAACCTCGGATGTTACCACTATTCATGCTCCATCCTACCCTGCTAATGCTGAGGCCTCAAGTTCTCAAACTCCTCTTGCGGACCTTCCTGCTATTCATATCGATAAGAATGCTACTGAAGTTCATTCTACTGATGAGCATGTTGTCCAGGAGGATACCGACAACCCGTGTGCAGGAGATGGTAAAGAAAATGATGATTTTTAGACCGGTTGTGTATGCGAGTGCCGGTCCTCGCTTACTATTTTATGCTTATACTGCTGATTCTATGGCCCTGTGACTTGGTTGTGACTCTGTAATGAAGCTGTGCTTTACTTTGTTTGCATGGGACAGTGTTTTTGTTTGTTGTATTGCAGCTCGTTATTCAGCTTTTCCATAGCTTATTTGTACACTACATGTTGCACATGCATACAATACACTTATATCACAGTAATTGGTCGATTACATGGTTGTAACGAACTTATGGTATGTAAAATTAGCAATGTTGGTTTGCTTTTGATGCTATTAGTTATGCCCCCATACCAAAGTTCATTTTAATTTTATTAGTCTGGAAGTGATCAGCTCTTCTAAATTCTCTTATTTTTAGCTAGAATTCAGGTTAGTTGATCGATTCATGCCATTTTTTTAGTGCCCCCTTTTTGAGGGGTTTTATATTTCTCATGCACTTAGTTGTATTCTCACAAACCTGGTAATCCAGGCCCTTCGAAGATTAGACTTGAATGCATGCCTCCGAAGAGGGTTTTTTTTTTAAATTACGTATCCAACCATATTTCTTGCTAAGTTGGAAGTCCAAGTCCTTCGGAGATTAGGTTTAAATACATGTAAGTTTAATCCAATTTTATTTCTTATCCGTTCTGATTAACTCAAAATTGGAAGGATTAAACTGGATACCCCCTTTCGGCTAGATTTCAGTGTTAATGCTAGTCCTTCCAGCTTGTGTTGCCAGTCCTTCCGGCCAAGGATTGGAACTTCTAACCTAGGTTTTGTCAGTCCTTCTGATTATTGGTCCTTCCAGCTTGTTGCAGGTCCTTCCGGCCTGATGATGGTATTTCCAACACCAGGTTTATTCAGTCCTTCCCACTTATTGCCTCATTCCACTAGGCAGATGCTAGTTCTTTTATCGAGTATTGTCTTATTTTAAAGAACTAGTGTCCTGGACCTTTCATTTAAGAAAGTGCCTTTATGGTGGAACTTACAATCTTTTACTTGTGGGTCAAATTGGGTTGCTTCCACCTTTGCACCTTAAACCTCCACCCTTTTCTCTTTTCAAGGAAGTGTTTTTTGTGATGAAAGGTGCAGCTTCCCTACTTGGTGCCTATTTGATGCGCTTCTTCACCATTTGACTTTGGAGAGCTTATTTCTTTCAGACTTGCAAGGTGGTGCATTTAATCATCTTGCTTAGTTTGCATGATGCTTTTGGAACTCAACACTTAATCTATCCCATCCGGGATATGCTTGGAAAGCTCCAGGTATGGTTGGATTGTAAACGAGCGGTTGTCCTTGTCTTGCCTACATTAAAAAATCAACTTTAGCAAGAGTTTGCAAATACATGATTCGTGCAAGCAAGTAAACTTTCCCACTCATGACTTCTTATATGTACATAGCCCAAACGTAAAGCTTGCAAATATTTAAAACTTTTACAACAGATTTGAACAATGCATTATAGAAAGTAGTGGCGGAAATGCTCTCAGTTCCAAGCTCGAGGAATTTGGATTCAATATGTGGTGGTCAATTTAAAGGTATCTTCCCGCAGTTTTTGGCTTATAACATAGGGTCCTTCCCAGTTCGGTCCAAAAACTCCGGTTCCAGTCATTACTTTTTTCAGCATAAGGTCTCCGATCTCGAAAGTCCTATGTCTGATTTTTGAATTAAAATGTCTGGCCATGCTTCTCTAATGCGCAGTAACCCTGAGTTCTGCTTCCTTTCTTTTTTCCTCTAGCTGGTTGAGATCCTCAAGTTGTAATTTCTCATTTTCCTCTTGGTTGAAACAAATTCTCCTATGAGTAGGAACTCCGGCTCCAAGGGATCATAGCTTCTGACTCAAAAGCCAAGAAAAAGGAAGAGTGCCCGGTTGCAGTTTTATGAGTCGTGCGGTACGCCTATAGTGCTAGCGGAAGCTCGTCTACTCAACCACCTTTTGATCTCTCTAAGTGCTTCTTAATGGTTGATTTTATGATTTTGTTTACCACTTCCACTTGCCCATTTGCCTGCGGGTGGGCTACTGATGAAAAGCTCTTCTGGATTTTATATTTGGCACAAAAGTTTTGGAACTCTTCGCTCTCAAATTGAGTTCAATTATCTGTGATTATTTTTTACGGCACTCCAAACCTACGAATGATGTTCTTCAAGACAAAGTTAATAACTTTCTTTGAAGTTATGGTTGCCAATGGTTCCGCTTCTGCCCACTTGGTAAAGTAATCAATAGCGACAATGACATATTTAAAACCAGACTTTGCTTTGGGAAGTGCCCCTATGAGATCAATTCCCCATATGGCGAGTGGCCATGGGTTGACCATTGAGGTTATGGTTGTGGATAGACTTCTTGAAATCTTTGCTAATCTTTGACATATGTCGCACTTCTTAGTGTATGCTGTGGAGTCTTGATTTATATCTGGCCAGAAATGGCTGTATCACAGAATTTTCTTGGCTAATGTCTGACCACCAGTATGGTCTTTGCATTCATCCTCATGCAACTCTATCATGATTGCCTTTGACTCCTTCTTCGTAACACATCGAAGCAGGGGCATAGAAAAACCCTGCATGTATTGTTGTCCATCCTGAATGAGATACATAGGACATTTTCGTAAAATCTTTCTTCGCTTCTTAGCTTCTGCCGGGAGTGCACCAGTCATAAGATACTCCTTGATTGGTGTCATCCATGAGTCAGGCTCAACGGTTGCTTCCATGACCCAATCCCTATCAGTTCACTTCGTGCTTGGACTAGAAAGGACTTGCACAGGAACTAATCCCATAAATTGCGCATCTCCCGTGCTTGCATATTTTCTATTCAATCTACCTTGGTGTTCTTTTCTCTCGGAATGTGAGATATGGTATAGTGTTCAAAGCACTCTAGTAGTTCCAAAGCCTTGGATAGATAAGCTGGCAAGTTAACCATTTTGGCCTAGAACTCCTTCCGAATTTGACATACTACTAATTATGAATCACTGAAAATTTGTAAGGTCTTTATCTGCAATTCCTTTGCCAATTTTATTCCTGTAATGAGGGCTTTATATTCAGCTTCATTATTTGTCGATGGAAATTCCAATCTTAGTGCATAGCAAATACATCTTCCTTCAGAAGTCTCCAGGATTACTCCTGCTCCAGAACAGTAGTCATTTAACGCTCCACCAACAAATAGTTTCCATTGAATGTCGGTCTCACCAGCAGGTTCCTCTCTTTCTTCTCCTCAATCGGTGAATTCTACGATAAAATTCGCAATCGCTTGTCTGTTGATTGCTTTTCGGGAGTGGTATGTAACGTCATACTAACTGAGCTTGATATTCCATTTCAACAACCTCCTGGAAGTCTCTAGGTGGAACAACACTTGCTTTAAAAGCTGATCAGTGAGGACCTTATTAGGATGAGCCTGAAAGTAGGGTCGAAGCTTCTTTGAGGCAATAAGCAAGCAATAAGCAAGCTTTTCCAGCTTAGGGTAATTCAACTCTGCCCCAGTCAGCCTTTTACTAATGTAATAAATAGGCCTCTGGACTTCCTCTTTTACCAAGGATGCACTTAGAGTATGGGCGGACACTGCCAAATATAAAAACAAGTCCTCTCCATCATAGGGCTTGGAAAGCATCGGAGGTGTGGCCATGTGCTGGATTAATTCCTCATAGGCTTTTTGGCATTCTGGAGTCCACCGAATATCTTTACTTCCTTTTCTACGGGCATCGAAGAAAGGAAGGCATCTGTCTGTTGCCCTTGACATGTCAAAGCTGTGATTTTCCCGTTTAATCACTGAAGTTCCTTCTTGGTTCTTGGAGCATGCATCTCTCTCAGAGCTGATATCTGAGCAGGGTTGGCTTCTATGCCTCGGGCATTGACCGTAAATCCTAGAAATTTGCCCAAAGCAACTCCGAAAGAGAACTTTAGAGGGTTCAACTTCATACCATACCGGCATAGAATATCAAACATCTGGGCCAAATTCTCTAAATGATCGACAACTTTCTTTGACTTCACCAGCATATCATCGACATAAACCTCCATCTTCCTACCAATTTGTGCTTTACAAATGGCATCACTTTGTAGTAGTAAAGGCTGAGATCAGTGGTAAAACTCCTATCTTCTTGATCTAATCCATACATCATGATCTGATTATAGCCTGAATATGCATCCATAAAAGACATCTCATGTCCAGCTATAGAGTCTACCAGCTGATCTATCCTGGGAAGAGGGAAGCTAAGGACAGGCTTTATTAAGGTCTAAATAGTCTATGCAGACTCTCCATTTGCCATTTTCTTTCTTTATGAATACGGGATTGGAAACCCAATTTGGGTAGGTGTATTCCTTGATGAAGCCATTATCCACTAACCTATTGAATTCCTCCTTTAGAGCTCTCGATCTTTCAGGCCCTTGGGTCCTCCTTTTTTTGATGGATGGAACACGTGGATCAATGTTAAGCTTATGGACCGCAACATCTAAGGATATGTCGCACATGTCAGAATGGCTCCATGCAAACACATCTAACTTAGCTTTCAAAAAGACAATCAATTGACTTTTCAATTCTGGGCTCAACTGAGATCTTATATTCAGCACACGGTTTGGATCTTTTGGATTAACAGTAACAGGAATTGTGATCCCAGCTGGAGCCGCTCTTTCGTCTCCTGCACTGGCTTTTCTAGGATCAATTTCTTTTCGCACTCCACTGTGCTCGCCAGTGAAGGGTTCCACTCTAATTGCTATAACGGGAGGTCTCGAATGTGGAGCGGAGCCTCCGCACTCTTCCCCATGTCTTTCCTCCTGACCTCATGCAGCTCTGTCATATAGCAATCCCTTGCAATGGCCTGATCTCCCTTAAATACACCAACTCCATTATCAGTTGGAAACTTCATGGTTAAGAACCATGGAGATAGTGCGATTTTGAAGCCAGTCAGGGTTGGTCTCTCAAGGAAGGCATTGTAGGCGGAGAGTTCATCTACCAAAACAAAAGTTTGCATTATAGATACTTTGCGCTCTTCGTCCGCCAATTCTACGAGAAAATCGATTATACCAATGGGATTTGTAGGATGTCCTATGAACCCATGAATTTTACTCGCACATGCCTTCACATCCATCATTGAGAGGTTCATTTTCAGAAAGGCATTTATGAAAAGCACATTGACTGAGGCTCTTGTATCAACTAGGACTCTCCTCACAATCGCAGGGCCAAGGCCGACTGTGATCACCATGGGATCGACAGTTGGTGTAAGTAGCCCATCAGAGTCTCTGTCCTTGAACACCACATCATCAGCTGAAATTTTGGGCATTTTCATTGGAAATTCATTTCTCAAGATCAGACATCTCTCTTCTTTTGGAGCACCCTTCAGCTCGTTAGCATATTTTTCCATATCCTCCCAGCTTCTTCCAGCTGGGTAGGGTCCTCCAGAATTTGTGTTGATTAACGGTCTTCAGTCAATAAAAGCCTGAGCCTTTTAACTGGAGCCAGGTTGAGTGGTGGTATTACCCTGCATCTGGGCAGATGAAGCATTTTGAGGAATCCTTACATATTGATGAAGCTAGTTTTTTCTGATGGGATCCTCAATCGGGCTCTTCAGTTGTCGGCATTCATTGGTATTACGACCTGGCTGGTTATGAAAGCGACAGAATTTATTGGAGTTGGCTTGCTGCTCCACAATTTTTTGCGACTTTATCTAAGGGAAAATGCCTGAATCCTTTGTAGAGGAGTAAATCCTCTCAGGGGTTTCATTCAGGGGAATCAATTTTGAATGCTTGTAGAACCATGTCTTATTATAGGATTTGTTATCCTTCCCTTCATTTCCCCTTTTCTACCCAGGGTTATTCTTTTGCTCACCATGGACCTCACTGCTTTTCCTTTCTTCGATGGCACTACTCTCTACAACATTCCGGACAATGAGTGGATCGTCCTCTACGCTCATGTACTCTTCAGCTTTCTTATAAAACTTCTTCAGAGTTTTGGGTTTTTCATCTTGAGCCACTTCCCGAATTCTAACTTTTTATCAATAGCACCTTTCAATGCTACCAGTAAGTACGAAAGTTTTGGTTCTATAACTTCAGCTGCTGCAGCTTGAAACCTTGTAAGAAAAGGTTTGATCGTCTCTCCAGGCATTTGCTCCATTTCGTTGAGCGACATCACATCCCTTACTTTGGTCGTCTGTAGTTAGAACTGGTCTCGAAATCATCTCGCCATATCAGCAAATTTATCAACACATTTAGGTGGAAGGCTAGTGAACCATAGTGAAGGTACCCCTTCCAAGCATACCGGGAAATATAACCATTTATCTCTTCAGTGGCCCTAGCTCCGTTCATGTGTTGATCATACTTGAACGTGAAGATGTTTGGATCTCCAGTTCCACTATAGGGTGCTATTGTCGGTGGTGCGAACTTATTAGGAAATTTCACTTGACGAATCCTTTCTGTGAATGGTTCTTGCTAGGCGAAATTTCCCATTCCTTTTCATCATATTGATGGGCCATGTTTTCTTTCATTATTCATTGGATCATGTCCGAGATACGTTTCTGATCACCCGTTCGTTCCATGAAGCATGCATCAGTCCTTTTACCGGAGTGACCCCGGTTCATGTTCCGATGCCTTGGACCTCCCACAGGAGGTGTTCCTTTGGTAGGACTTGTGGTGCTTCGAGTTGTACGTTTCTCAACATGTTGTGGTGCTTTGACTTTGGAGTCCTCAACACCGGCCTCCACCTTGTCTACCACTAAGAAGTGGGACTGACTTGGGTCTGAGGCAGAAGAGTCCTTTTTTTTTTCAGCATTGACCACGACCTTCGGAGGCAGAGGATTGGCTTGAGTATTAAGCAAAGCATCAAGTTTTTCCAACATCATTTTAGTCGTAGCATCCATTCTTTCATTCAAGCCAATTACCGCCACATCCAATTTCTCCCGAGTTACAGATGGCTTCGAGGTCTCTCCAACTTCTAGATTCAAAGTTGGTGGTGTAACTTCATTATTGTAAACATTTTCAACACTCGTAGTAGCTTTAACGGACTTTCTATTCTTACTTGAACCAGCCATGATTTCATACAATTTTTTGAACTTTGAAGCAAATTCGTCGTTGGGTCCACATTTTAGGCTTTGAGAGCCTATCGTAGCAAGCGGGATTCCACAAAATACTTCAATACTCCACTAAAGCTATGGACCTCTGGAAAGCAAAAGCGGCCCCATGGTGGGCGCCAAATGTTTGAGTCAAAATTGGCTCAAACACCAAGGGTGCTTTGGAAGCACTTCACCAAATGGTCGGATTTAAAGTAATAGGGCCACAATCACTAAAGAGCAAAGTAAAAGACAAGAGAATTTATAGTGGTTCGATCTTCGGGAGATCTACGTCCACTTTGGAAGGATTTCATTACAACATTAATGGTTACAAGGCATAAAATCGCTCTTTGTACATTCATCTTCTCTTATTACAAGTAAATCTCACTTAGACTATGTAGATTGGCGGAGAAACGATTGGACCAACAGAGAAATGGTTAAATCAGTGGAGGGATGATGAGAAATCTTCAAATGCAAGGAAGATCAAGGAGGAACTTCAATCTCTAAAACACTTGGTTGATCTCGATGGAAGCCATAGTGGATTAAGCTCTTGGATTTTTGCTTCGAAGTGTTAGATGATGTTAGGATCACTTGAAATGAGAGAGGAGGCAATTTGGCAGCCATTTGGGGTGGTGGAAATCCATCCTCTTTGTGGTGGAAGTCAGGGCCTATTTATAGGTGAGCTCCCATGAAGAAATGAGCTGAAATTCATATATGCAGGCTGTGGGTCACTTGTCCCTTTAATTACGAAAATGGCATCGCCTAGCTGTAACCAAATGTCAATAGCTGTATCTAGCTGTCTTGTGCGAGCAGGCTTCATGTGCACGGGAAAGTTGAACGGGTGAAAGGGTGGACGGGTGGTGAGTGTAGGAGCGACCGTCCAGAGGATGTGCGAGCGTTCATCCTGGATGACCAGGAATTAACACATGCCTTTCTCTAATCGGCCTGTAGGTGGTACCTGAGTAGAGTAGTAGTATCCATCCAAGGGATGAACGAGCGACTACGGTTGCAATGTGCGGGAAGATAAAGGATATGTGTGACCGACCTTAGTGCTTTACCTTGCTTTGCATGACCGACCTTTTTGATATAGGATTGAGTGGCCTTCCCTAATACGAGGGACCTCTATAGGGTGTACGAGCCTTATTGTCTTTGAGCCATGCCGCACTTGGGCTTGCTTTGTGCGCACGACCTCTTTGTATGATCGAGCTATGTTGTACGCCTGACCCTGTCCTGATGACCAGATGACCCAACTGCACCAATGTGTGCGATCTCCCCTGCTATGCTTGACCCTAGTTGTGTGTGATCGACCCTTATTCTATGCACATGGTCTGGATGCATTGAACTATGTATGCACGACCGAGCCCTATGATGCCCGACCCATAGTTTTTATATAGATTTAATAAACCAACATACGTATGGTTTTCAAGGGATAAACATAAACACTTCACCAATCGGTTAGATTAGAAAATGGAACCATGTAATTCAAAATGAAAAGCAAAAAAGTAAGAACAAGAGATTTTTAGAGTGGTTCGGTCAATTTAGACCTATGTCCACTATGGGAGCAATTCTCACTAACACTTTTGAGTTTACAAAATACATGATTTGATTTACTCCACTCATTTTGTGATATTTCTCTCTTTTCTCTTTCTTGATAATCTAAATTTCACTTGAATTTACAAAGATTTGATGGGATCTGTTTCTTTGTGATGGTGCATGTATGAATCTTCGATCACTTTAGCAATTGAACGATCTTCATGGATTCCATAGTGATTTAGCATTAGATCTAGACTTTATAGAGGATTAGCGAAGATTAGAGATCACTTGAATTGTGTTGGACAGATTTCTAATGAGTTTAAAGGAGATTTGATCAATTTGATGTTGTATGAAGGCAGATTGATCCTTGGGAGCCATTAATGAAGCTTGAAGTGAAATTTGGAATGTTGAAGAAATAATTTGGTGGCCCTTCGGCGTAGAATTTTTGGTCCCTCTTCAAGTGTGAATTATGGGGGGCATTTATAGGTGGAATTGTTACCGGGTGGTAAAGTCGTAAAAACATGGTACGGTCTAAAATACGGTTGTGGATTAAACCATTTCACAACCTAAAATGATGGTCACGGTCCAAAGAAGTATTAACGGCCTACTACTGCATGTGATATGGTCCAGGAATAGTGTTGCGATCTAAACATAATGACCTTAAGCATTTAAGAACCACAGCCTACAACTTTCAGCTGGCATTACGTGATGACAACCCGTTTGTTGCACTTTACAACTGTCATGCTTTATGCTTTCCAAGTTACAAAAGTTTTCTCCCATTTCAATGACTCAAATAACCTTCTTTGATCATGTAGTCTCAGGCTGATTACGAATGATACAGCGATCTAAAATGGCTTACGATCTAAATGGCGGTAGCTACATCCATTTGTATGCAAGGTCGTCATTCTGCATCTCACTCGTTGTCGCCACACAGCTCCTTCTTATATCATGGCACAAGCTAAACAATTGCGGTCTAAACTAATGGAACGACCTAAAGCTAGTAAATGGTCCAACGACCTAAATCATGTATGATAGGAACGATGCTGGAGCATAGGACAATCTAAACATGTACATGACCTGGTGCATGTTGCATGGGAACGGGCAAAATGCTCTGAAGCTATACAAGCCAAATTCCATGATGCTCACAACCCAAAATGGAAGACACGAGCACTACAAGAAAACAATACATTAATAGCAAGTATAGATGACACGAAACATTGTCTTGCTATTGTTACTCCTATCTAGACTAATATAAAATATGCATGACACTGGCTTGCGCCGTAAAAATAGCGGGACACCAAAATTTATATGCGACAAACTAAATTTTCTTGAGGTCGCTTCTTTTTCGATATTTCAGCTTCCTTTCAATGTTGCTTTTCCCTTCACCTCTCAAATAGAAGAACCCTAAAAATGAATTCAATTCACCTCTCCTAATTCACCAACAATAATAGTAAACATCGTTCATTGTGACACTCGACATGCAAACTCTGGTGCTTTTCAACATCAGTGAACACTCTTTCTATAGGTATTAATGAAATTAATCTTCCTATTATTTATTGCTTGTATTTCTCACTGTTGGGGTCAGGTTTTTTTTTTTTTTTTTTTTTTGTTAATGATGATTCGTTCTAAATCCAAGAAAAAAAGCCAACCATGTTGCACTGTCATTCTTGTAGTATCAGTCTAGTAATTGAGAAGTGTTACAAACTAAAAGAAAAACATAAGAAATGAGAGAGAGCAGACATTTTTATTCATTCAGATATCTTTACAACATACACAAGCTCTCTATTTATAGGCTTTACATGTCTCATCAATTACAATAGTGTCCCTTGCATTAAGCGTATTCACCCTTTAAAACATATATATTACAATACTCCCCCTTGAATATGCGTATGCAAAGATGATAAGATCGATTGCCTCATTAAAAACCTTTTTATGAAAAACCCTGTGGGAAAAATCATAAACAAGGAAAAGAGTACAATTTTCATCTCTAGGTAACATATTGACAATGTTCCAATGAGGGTTGATACTTCTGGATCAAAATAATGCCTCGTTAAAAACCTTACTAACAAAAACCCAGTGGGAAAAAATATTAGTGAAGGAAAAGAGTACACTATAGCATTATATATGCTCCCCCTGATTCATAACGCATTATTCAAATAGTTTGGTGATGCAAACGTCGCATACCAATTTTATAAACCATCTTCTGAAATGTTGACTTTGGAAGTGCTTTGGTGAATAAATCTGCTGGATTTTCTTGAGATTGAATTTGCTTCACTTCTATCTTATTGTCTTTTTGAAGTTCATGAGTGAAGAAGAATTTGGGAGAAATGTGCTTCGTCCTATCACCCTTGATATATCCTGCTTGAATCTGAGCTACGCATGCGGCATTGTCTTCATAAATAATAGTTGATCTTTCTGTAGTTGAGGGAAGTTGACATGTGTTTCGAATATGTTCGATTAATGATCTTAACCAAGTACATTCTCGACTTGCTTCATGTAGTGCTAGTATTTCAGAATGATTGGATGATGTTGCTACCAGTGTTTGCTTTGTAGATCTCCATGAAATTGCTGCATTGCTGTTAGTAAACACATATCCAGTTTGTGATCTTGCTTTATGTGGATCAGAAAGGTAACCTGCATCAGCATAACCAACTAGAATCAGATTATTGCCTGTGTTAGAATAAAATAAGCCCAAATCTGTGGTTCCTCGTAGATATCTCATGATATGTTTTATGTCATTCCAGTGTCTTTTAGTTGGTGCAGAGCTATATCTTGCTAGAAGATTGACTGAAAATGCAATATCTGGTCTCGTGCATTGGGCTAAATATAATAATGCACCAATTGCACTGAGATATGGTACTTCTGGACCAAGTATATTTTCATCATCTTCTTTTGGTCGGTAAGGGTCCTTTTTAATATCTAGTGATCTGACAACCATAGGTGTACTAAGTGGATATGCTTTATCCATTTGAAAACGCTTCAGGATTTTCTCAATGTAATTCGATTGATGGATTAATATGCCATTTTTACTGTGCTCAATCTGTAGACCAAGACAGTATTTGGTTTTGCCAAGATCTTTCATTTCAAATTCCTGTTTTAGGTAATCTATTGTTTCATTGATCTCTTCTGGAGTTCCAATCAAATTTATATCATCAACATATACCGCTAAGATAGTAAATCCCTTTACCGATTTCTTTATAAAGACACATGGACAAATGAGGTTGTTTTGTATCCAGCTTTTACTAAATATTCACTAAGACGGTTATACCACATTCTTCCAGATTGTTTCAAACCGTATAGTGATCGTCTCAATTTTAATGAATACATTGACTTTGATTTTGCTTTAGGCAATTTATATCCGTCTGGGATTTTCATGTAAATATTGGTATCTAATTCACCGTATAGATAAGCTGTCACAACATCAGTCAATCTTATGTCAAGCTTCTCAGAAACTACAAGGCTTATTAAATATCGAAATGTTATGACATCCATAACAGGAGAGTACGTTTCTTTGAAGTCAAAACCTGGTCTCTGCAGGAAATCTTGTGCAACAAGCCTTGCTTTGTATCTCACAACTTCATTTTTATCATTTCGTTTCCTAACGAATACCCATTTGTAACCGACTGGTTTAACACCTTCTGGTGTTTTCTCTATTGGTCCAAACACACCATGTTTTTGAAGTGAATCTAACTCAACCTGAATAGCATCTTTCCATTTTGGCCAATCTTGTCTTTTTCGACATTCATTTATGCTAGTTGGTTCATTATCATTATTCTCATTATAGTCATGACTTTCAGTTATTTCAGTAGCTACTGCGAATGAGAATACATCATCAATTGTTATTTTACTTCGATCCCATATTTCTCCATAATTCGTATAAAATATTGAGATCTCATTATTATTAGGTACCATTTTGTTTTCAGAATCTTCTATTATTTCTTCTGGGATAATAGTTCCTTCACTGATTTTAGGAGAATTGAGATTTTCTTTTGAGTTATCCTTTGGATCATTCATAACCTCTTCGGGAGGTTTGCTAATTGATGATTTTTCATTAGACTTTCTTTTTCTAGGCGCCAAGTCTTTTGAACCTATCGGTCTTCCACGTTTTTGTCTAGCTTTAGATTCATTTGCTGTTATTGGTCCTTCGGGGATTTCAATTCTAGCTGGTGTATTTGCTGCTGGAATGTGAGATTTAGTTATTTTTGCAGCATCATTAAATGCATCTGGCATTTGATTTGCAATATTTTGAATATGCAAAATTCTTTGTACCTCATATTGACATTGTTTGGTACGTGGATCCAAATGAAACATAGAGGGATTATTCCATGAAATTTCACGCCGTTCTACTGGAACGGTCTTTTCTCCCCCTAACGGCGGGAAATTTGACTCATCAAATTTGCAATCTGCAAATCTTGCAGTAAATACATCACTCGTAAGAGGTTCAAGATAACGAATTATCGAAGGTGAGTCAAATCCCACATAAATTCCCAACCTTCTTTGAGGACCCATTTTAGTACGAAGTGGGGGACTAATGGGTACATGCACAGCGCAACCAAATTTTCGTAGATGTGAAATATTTGGTTGGGATCCAATTAAAAGCTGTGATGGTGAGAACTGATGATAAGCCGTTGGTCTAATTTTAATCAATTTGGATGCATGCAAAATTGCATGTCCCCAAGCTGTAACAGGCAACTTTGTTTGCATAAGTAAAGGTCTTGCAATAAGTTGCAAACGCTTAATTAATGATTCTGCCAGACCATTTTGAGTATGAACATGAGCTGCTGGATGTTCAACTTCAATTCCCAGTGATAAACAATAATCATCAAATACTTGAGAAGTGAATTCTCCTGCATTATCTAGCCGTATTGATTTGATTTGATGATCGGGGAAATGTGCTCTTAATTTAATTATTTGAGCAAGTAATTTGGCAAATGCCATGTTTCTAGTAGATAACAAACATACATGTGACCAACGAGTTGATGCATCAATTAACACCATGAAATATCTAAATGGCCCGCACGCGGGATGAATCGGACCACATATATCACCTTGAATTCTTTGCAAAAATGTTGGAGATTCAGAGGTGATCTTACTGTATGAAGGTCGAGTAATTAATTTTCCTTGTGCACATGATGTACACATGTAATCATTTGGTAAATTCAACTGATTTGGTAAATCATGCCCATTTGAGTTTTTGGCAATTTTACGCATCATAGTTGATCCAGGATGACCTAAACGATCATGCCAAAGAATCAATTTCTTTGTATCTGTGAGCTTCTGGCTCATGTTTATAAAATGAGATTCAACTATGTCAATTTTGGTAAAGTATAATCCAGTTGAAATTGTACCAAATTTTTCTAAAATAAGCTTCTGGCTTCCAATTTTAGAAATAACACAAAGATATTCTTTGTTGTTTTCATTTATAGTTTCAATATGATATCCATTCATTCTTATATCTTTGAAGCTAAGCAGATTTCTTTTAGAATTGCTTGAATATAGCGCATTTTGAATGAATATATGTGTACCATTTGGTAACACTATATGGGCTCTTCCGGACCCTTCAATTATGTTGGCTGAACCAACTATAGTTGAAACTTTATATGAAATATTTTCAGATAATTCAGAGAAAAACTTCGGGTTTTTCAATATCGTATGAGTAGTTCCACTATCAACCAAACATATATCATCATTTAAACACTGTCGATCCATACCTTAAGAAATAAAAACAATACAGCCAGTCAATAACTGAAAAAACTTATAAATATAAATAAATGTCCACAAGAATAAACTAATCATCATGTCCAACATTACACATTATTTCTGCAGTTCCATAAGAAAAGACTAAAAGAAAATAAATAAACAAAAGTTCCAAACTAGTACATGCTGAAAAGAAACAAACTGAAAATCACATAATCAGCTTCAGGCTACTTATTAGTTGGTTCGGTCATCTCTTCGTATAGAGCATTCAAATTTTCATCGCTGAACAAATTCCCATCATAGTCTTCAAAGAAATCATCTAACTTCAGGTCAGTGTTATCGGACAATCCCTCAGTGTTATTTGTCTCGATATTCTTCGATTTATGGTATTCTTCGATTGTTTTCTTCGATGATCTACAAGTGCGTGACCAGTGACCAGTGCGCCCGCATCTATAGCAAATGTCCTCATAATGCTTCTTATTTTCAACAGCTGAATTATTGCTATTTCCAGGCTCATTTTTTATTTGCTGTTTAAAATTAGTGGTTTTGTTGACTCCAGAACCACTATAACCACCTCTGCTGGGGTTATATCCACGTCCACGTCCACGACCACGACCGCGACCACGTCCTCTTCCTCTGCCACGACCTCTTCCGGAGTGGGCAAAGTTAGCATTAACTTCAGGTAATGCAGCTGAACCAGTTGGTCTTGAGGAGTGGTTTTTAAGAAGCAGTTCATTGTTTTGTTCAGCAATCAATAGACATTCTATTAGTTCAGAATATTTTGTAAAGTGACGCTCTCGATATTGCTGCTGCAGGAGCACATTCGAAGCATGAAATGTTGAGAAAGTCTTTTCTAACATTTGTGCGTCATCTACCTTCTCTCCACATAATTTCAGTTTAGAAGTTATTCTAAACATAGCGGAATTATATTCCCTTACAGTTTTAAAATCTTGAAACCTCAGGTTCAACCATTCTTGTCTTGTATTTGGAAGTATGACCGTCTTCTGGTGGTCATATCGCTCCTTCAGGGAGTTCCATAAGTGGAGAGGGTCTTTTTCAGTTAAATATTCTGATTTTAAATCATCGTGGATGTGGCGTCTTAAAAATATCAGAGCCTTTGCTTTGTCCTGCTGGGACATATTATTGCCATTTTTAATGGCATTCTCTAAGCATTGGGATTGTAAATGTATTTCGGCGTCCAATATCCATGACAAATAATTGTCTCCAGAAATGTCCAATGCTTTAAATTCAAGTTTAGCAATGTTTGACATTTTTCTGACTACACAAATAAAACAAACAAATTGCAGTAAATAAGTTGTAGCATAATCACAACAATAAAGTATTGACAGAAGCATACATGAAAATAAAATAAAATGAAACATTCATATAGCAGCATAAACAGATACATCTATTTGTATCTATATAATGTTTTATTTTCAATGATAAACCAAACAAACAAATACTATGTTATGCATGAGAATGTATGACAACACAGCAGCTTTATTATTAGACGAGAGAAAATAAAAATAAAAATGCATGATTTCAAACATAACAAAAGAACCACGTACAGAGAGAATCACGTACAGAGTAAAAGAAAAAAAACAGTAGCCTTAACATGTATATGCAGTTTCATGATAGCTACGTGGTATATATTTGTATGCCATGAATTTATATGACATGCTAATAGCATGCTGAACAAATAATACTACAAACAAACGAAAAATACTTGTCAAAAATTATCAAGGCACACAAAAAATATAACAAGAAGAAAAGTAGAGAGAAAAGTGACATGCTACTCGAGAATTAATAATCATTAACATGTCATCGTTGGAAATATGCAGCAAAAATACAAGAACCATATCACTGCAATATAGTATTATATAGAAATAATACTTTATATTTTTACCTTGTTTCGGAAAGCAGGAAGATAAGAAAGAGTTTTGTATTTAAGAGTTTTTTGCTGTTGGGAAGATGATGAAGTGACCGCTAGTTGTTGTTTAAGTCATGCGGTGAAATATATAATAGTAGATCAACTAGAGAATAGGTAGCTCTTTTGACTCAGTAAAATAAATTTTAAATGTACATGGCGTATAGCTAAAGACTAGGTAAAATATATGGACTAAAAGGTAAGATCCCTGAATATTAGGAATACCATTTCAAAATCCTCTTAGATGATATTAAATATCTGGAGTTGCGTGTAACATAGAATGAATGATCACACGCCAAAAGCTTTATTCAAAATTGCTCAAAGTTTTATTCAAAATAAATAAGAAGCAGCAGCAAAATAATAAAAGAACATCGTGCTGATAACGTGTTACAAACTAAAAGAAAAACATAAGAAATGAGAGAGAGCAGACATTTTTATTCATTCAGATATCTTTACAACATACACAAGCTCTCTATTTATAGGCTTTACATGTCTCATCAATTACAATAGTGTCCCTTGCATTAAGCGTATTCACCCTTTAAAACATATATATTACAATAAGAAGGTAATTAATCTATACCATATTCTTATTGCCTATGCATGTAAAAACCTTGCAAGTTCCATAAAAAATAAACAAGATGTTGTAACTTTTAATTGCAGGCTTGTTTGAATAAAAATACTCATTTTAAATACTCATTTTGTCATTTATGCATATATTATTTTTTATCTGTTTGTTTAATCTGTCATTTTGCATATATTGTTTTTTTAAAAATGAGTAATTTTCTTGAAACTGAGATCTCAGTTTGTAACTTTGCATCGCTCAGTTTAAGGCGCTTGTATAATATGATATTTTGAAAATTTGGTTAATAGCAATATCATTATCATTATCAACACATTATTTATTGTATTTCAGACACTTGCATGAGCAACACTTCAAGTTGATAATAGGTGTAACTCTTGCACAATAGTCAAATTGTCCTATAAGCATGCATGTAATTCTTCTATATATAGCAGGTCGATATTTTGCATCCTAAGTGGAGGCATAACTATTTGCAATATGAATTAATAAGCATAAATTGCAGTTACCTTATAATCACATAACTATTTGTTAAGCTGGTAAACTGCAGTTGATGGCAAGGTGGCATAAGTTTTTGTTAGGTGGTAAAGGAAGAATGACCGTGGTTGAATGCATGAGGGTGTGCTGTTGATGGTCTGGAGGAGGTGTTGGTGGTGAAGAAGTAGTAGGGGATTGCATGGAGGTGGCCAGTAATGAGGAGCAAAGGGATTGGTGTTAGACTGTGCTTGTGATATTAGCCGTCGACATTCATGAATATTTTTAGTATGTATTGTTTTGGTTTGCTATAGCTGTACGTATTGTCAATATTTATGTTTGAATTTATCATGTATGAAATATTATGGGTATATATATATTTTTGATTTGGCTTATGACTTCATTTGTGTACTTAGATATATGTGACAAATATGGTTTTTTTTAATTGTTTTAATATATTATTAGAATAAGAAATTGTAAACTTTGAATGTTATGACAACAAAAATGTTTCAGTAGAATGTTTTGAATGTTTTTTATAGCAAAAAAATGATGTTCTAGTAAACAGTAGTGAATTTTCCATAGCCTGTTTTGATGCATCATAAATCTTTCAATAGCTTGTTCATATGCTATAACAACAAAATGGTCTGTTTAAGATGACAACAAAAATACGTTTTCTATTGCAAGAATTACACATCATAATATCTACCAGACTTTTAATAACATGTTGATATATGACGTTTATAGAATCGTCATAAAAAAAATTTATGACGGTTTTTAAACATCATAAAAAGGTCGTTTTCTTGTATTGGAGCTAAAGCATAGTTAACGACTTGCTGAATACATAATGGTGCTGCCACGACCTTAGGGAAGGAGTACAACCCAAAGCAATCAATTTAGTTTTAATGATCCAAAGCAATGAGCATGCACGAACGAGCTAGTTGAACGAACGAGCTAGGCGGACGGGCGACCTAACTGAGTATGTGCTAACAGGAGCACGAGCTAGATGAAACCATGGGATCAATGAGGCCGCGTGCCAGTGTTCATGAATACTTCATAATTTTGGACCACATTTTAATAGTGGGGTTAAGAGTGTATATCTCTGTGTAGGATATCAATCGCACCATAAGGAAACACATTTAAAAACCGTAAAACGTATTCTAAGGTATGTAAAGCATACATCAGATATTGGATTGTTTTACCCTAAGAATGATTCATTAGATTTAATTTCTTACTATGACGCTGGGTACGCAGGATGTAAATCCGATCGTAAAAGTACTAGTGGAACATGGCACTTCTTAGGACATTCATTAGTCTCATGGTTTTGTAAAAAGCAAAATACTGTATCTCTATTAACAACTGAAGCAGAATGCATCTCTGCTGCTTTGGCTTGTTCATAAGTAATATATATGCAACAAACTCTAAATGGTTTTGGATTAAAAATAAATAAATCTCCGGTATATTACGATAATACAAGTGCTATAAATATCTCAAAAAATCCAACTCATTATTCAAGAACTAAACATATTGATGTAAGCATCATTTTCGAAGGGATAACGTGAGTAAAGAAAAGATTTCACTCGAACTTATGGAAACAGATAAACAAATAGCAAATATATTAACAAAACCATTAAATGAAGCAACATTTACTAAATTTAGAAGAGAATTAGGGATATGTTCATTAAGTGAGTTAGAATAACTAAATATACTATATTATATAAATAATAACATAAGAAATTAGATAAATAAAATTTAAAACTAAAGTATGTCGACATAAACTTTTTTATACGTCAACATATAACTACCAGAATTTTAAAATTTAATTCCTACCAAAAGTTAGTTATTTTAATTATTTAAACATTCTACTTTGACTTTTCTTCTTCATTTTCATTTCTCTTCTCTGTAAAAATTCAAAACTGAAATAAACAATGGCCTCCACTAATTTAAACAACCAAATCAATTCTGATTCGTTTGCTAGACTAACAAAGGGTCCATTTCAATGATCTACACTCTCTCATGTTATTAAAATCGAAGAAAAAATGGAGTATGCTCTGCAAATGATGGCTGAGATACAAGTACTCCTGATTAGAATCAGTCAAGAGCAGAATAGGCAAGGGAAAGTAATAAGAAGCCTCCTAAAGTTTGTAATGGATAACGAGGCTAATCCAATTATCATAGACGATGATAATCAAACCATGGATGAGGAGGAAGAGCCTGAGGAAGAACAAGAGGAAGAACCAGAAGAAGAATTAGTGGAGGAAGAAGAACCTCAAGTGACACAACCAACAATTACAGAAGAAGACGATAAAGTTGTATGTGTAGGAGAGGTCTTATTCGACCAAAATGGGAATATGATTGAAAGGAATGGAGAATTTTGTCTCCACTATCCAAATTTCCCAATTCACAAATCTCTCATTATCAAAAATAATTAGAACTTAAGGTTTTCTTTGGTTTTCGTTTCCTTGCGTTCTTATGATAAATCGTGTTTGTATATGTTCGTGTATCATAATTTGTACAAACTCAAGTTTAATGAAAAAATTGTTTATATTGTAAGATAAGTGCTATAATTAGTAATGACTTTATAGACCTAAAATAATGTGTAATAAGATTAAGGGGGAGTATACGTTATTAAACGATTATTTTACTTAGGAGGAGAATTCTACTTTGAATTAGTTATAGATTAAGGTGAATATCATTAGATTAGTTACTTAATTTGTTATAGGTTTATTTATATAGTTATACAATTTAGGGGGAGTTGTTTTAGAATTTCTTTTTGATAATTCTAAAGGGGGAGAAATAATAAAATATAGAGACATAGTTTACAGGATTCTTATAGATAGGGGGAGTATTAGAATGATCATCATCAAAAGGTATATACAGGTATGATATTTTATAAACTTAGGTTGTCATCATCGAAAATGGGGAGATTGTTGAAGAACAGAGTTTTGATGACAAAAACCTTATTTCAATACTAATTTATTATAAAATATATACTAACACTTTTGTATAGAATATATATACACACACACATATGCAGGATTTATATACAGGAAATATTACTGAAGACTGTACAGTTTAAAGATATTAGAGATTCAGAGTTCAGAGAAATATCAAGACTCATGAGTATTCAAGATTTCAAGAGTTCAAGATTAATATAGTTATAGAGTCTAGATTATGTAAGACTTTAAATAGCACTCCAGTTACAAATTCAAATTCTGATTTTCAAATTCTATATTCAATCCTCTCTATTTTATTTTCTATCTTTCCTATTTCCCTTTCTTATTTTACTTTTGTTTCCAAACATAAGTTCTATATATTTATACTTTTATACTTTATATTTATATAGTTTTAAACTTTATAATTTTTAAATATGTTTATATAGTTTATATTTATGTTTTCATATGATTTCCTTTGCAATATTAATTTATAACACTATATTTTAATTCAAGTATTTCCAAAATTATATTTATATCAAAACATTTGAAAAATTCTCAAAAATTAAATTTACACTAAGCATATGTTGACATATATAAAACACTATGCCAACATATAACTGTCATTTTTTTCAATTTTGAAAGGAAGTGTCTTTTCACTAATTGTGATGGTCTTGAAGCGTTCCAACCTTTCACACACTATAAAAAGGGCTTGAATTCAAATTTTTAATCATCTCTTATTCTCCACTTTCACTCGCTTTCAACACCATTATTTCTTATTATTTTTATGATTTCTACACCTATATTCTGCCAAATTCAATTATGCTTTCACTAATCTTCTTCTCTTTACACTCTCTGCTCATTACTCTCTAAATCAAGTGCTACTGAAGAGTTATAGGGCTGTTTGTAATTGTCTGGGTTGTATTTGGGGTAAAAGGTGGTATCCCTTGTAGCCTTGAAATCAAGGATGGGTAATCGGTGGTATCCCTTGTAGCCGTGAAATCAAGGAGGTTAGAATCGGTGGTATCCCATGCAGCCGTGAAATCAAGGAGGTTGTAATTGGATTTTGATATAGTAATAAAAATCTATGCAATCCAGCGTTGCGTGGGACTGGACGCAGGAGCAATCCGAACCATCATAAAATCAGGGGTGTTCTTTCCTTTTCTGCATTTTTATTTCTGTTTATTTTGCATCTGTGTTTGATTCTGTGTCAGTGAATGTTTCTGTGGTGTTTGATTCATACAGTTTATCACATATATTTTAGATTTTGTTTGAATTCTCAAATAACACTGTTCACCCCTCCTATAGTGTTTGTTGTGCCTTAACGATTCTTTTCGCAATCCCTAACAGATATGTTAGTTGATTTGAGGATAGTAATAAGTAGGGTTGTATATTAGACAGGAAGGTCCATTGTGTGGTTCGGCTCGAGGCTATATGGTGCCCGATTCATGTCCGTATGATTCTCTTATAGGATAGGACTAGGACAAAGCAGTTTTCGGTCCGATCCAAAATGTTTGATGTTTTCTATTATCCAAGGATATATCAGAAAATATAGTCTGTTGTCCGACTTGGTCTGAGGCTATATGGCGTCTGGTTCGTGTCCATCCGAATCCCTTATAGGACTGGTTTAGGACATGTTGGATACAACAATGTGTTGTATGATTTTTGTTTGATGTTAACAAACATATGATATAATATAAATGTGTTTGTAATTGTACTATTTTATATTACACCGTTTCACATAAATAAATAATGGTTGTAATATGCTATTGTGAATATTTTCGTAGTATATTTATTCAATACAATATTTTATTTCAACATCTGAAATAGTGCAACATTCAAACTCCACTATTGTATATTCATAAATATTACTTTACATGATATTGTACTTGTAAATAAATTGAATATGATAGAAAAATTTGTTTGAACACAATAAAATAATATTTTATTTTAATCAAATTTGTTTATTACAAATATCAGTACAGTTTTCTCATTCTGTACATTTGTTCCTCATTACAACTCTCATCACTCTAGTGTACAGTCATTGCCTCACTACATATCCCTCGATCACTCAGTTATACATTCACTGACACCGATACACTGAATCTTCACCTGCTTCCAATCCAGTCTAGTCATCTTCATACATGTCACGGAAACACACACAGTAAATTGGAACAAGAATAGATTTAAATACAAGAAAATATAAATTTAATTTTAAAATTTAATTTTCCTTAGAATTTTTAGTTTGTTTCTCATCAATTTTCTAGACATGGTCTGATATAGATATTTATCTGAGTCTATACTACTTGTAATATTCACAGTGAAATATTGTAAATACCACAAGGCCGACTGAATACTCTAGTGCCCACAGATTAGTCCCGCACAACTACGTTGGTTTGTTGATCAGAACCAGCATTATATAGTTGATTGTGAACAACGCCAACACAGATGTAGTAGGACTGCCGATCACAAAAATTCTTGTATATCATCCGAATTGCCCACAAATATAAAAATCACACGTGCACGATACACGTATATACACACAACATATATTTATGCAAATGCAGAATGGTCAAAACAAGTGAGTGCATGGTGCATGCCCAATCTCGAGTTAACACAATACAAATGGACGTGAGTAGCAAATAATCTAGTAAAAGAAAATATAGAGTGAATCAGGTCTACAAACCCAACCAAACAGGTCTGCCAAACAAAATGGTTCTAGAATTTCAAGTCATACACATTGGATCAACAACACATACAAGCTACAAAAACACATGCATATGAATGGCACAAAAAATTCCAGAATCAATTCATGCATGAAAAATGAACAAGGATTCAAGTCAGAAGCATGCTAAGTGATCACACAGTCCAATGCACATGAACATGGACCAACAGTTAAGTGTACAGTTTCAAATACAACATGCGACATCAAACCAGTATATATGGAAGATCCCGACACAATTTAATAGACATCAAAGCTAAACTAGTCAAATATTTATATCAGGTCATGGCATAAGTTCAGTTTTCTCAAGGGAATAAATATAGTTTCTAAAACAAATGGTGCAACAAGTTTTAACAAGGAGTACAAGCAAATGGGTCGAAGTCCAAACTTCTAGGTCCATATGCATGTGGTGGTGCAAGGGTGAAAATAGTTTAGGCGCAACAAACTAGAACACATCAACAACATAGGTCACAAGAATCTAATGCAATGCAATACCGAGGATCATATATCAGCATGACGCAAATATCATAACAAGGTAGTATCTTTTCTTATCAGAGTGAATAGCGTCTATTCTTAATTAGAATTTTTTCATCTGTACAAAGGTGATAGGCACAAAAATTTTAGGATACACAAGAGCAGTATCATGTTCAAAGAATCATAGAGCAATATTAAATTTTAAGGTTCAGAAACTATTCGAAGAAATACAAGGGAAAAAATTTCAAGTCAAGTATCAGTTCAAATCCGTTCAATATAACAACTGTTCTTATTTAAGAACTTCAAGGCAAAGAAAATGTAAAATTCAAAGTTCCAGAAGGGATCAATTCAAAGTCGAACACCTAAGTTCAAAATATAAAGTCCAACGCAAGTTACTTCAGAAGGTGTGAACTTTTCAAACCCAGTAAAATTACAAAAGTCACGAGCAAATACATTCGAGAACGAATTAAGAAACCCCAAGATATATGAAGATTTCAAACCAAAATTCATGCAATATATAACCAAGTCTAATTGTGAAATCATAGAAAATATATCGGATTTTAATCCTATAAATTCACCACATCCTCACCAGTAAAAATCCAACAAAGTTCGAGCAAAATTAGAGCATAAATTTGAATTAAAAAATTATAACAGAAATCAATCAAATAATCTTGGATCAACATGAAGTATTTCAACTCGAGTAAAGCAACAAGGATTGATACTGGACATTAAAGCAGATAAGAGAGCGGCGACTTCAAATTAAAGAAGGAAGAAACCCTATATCGCCATCACCATTTTTATTCCAGAGAGAAAACATATTGGGCCAAATAAAGTGAAGTGGGGTGAAGCAAAAGTTAAAGGAGGTCGGTCATTTGTTTTAAAAGAGGATAAAAGGATATTATATATTTAGTTTTAAAACAAGGGTTCCAAATTTTGATTTATTTTAGTATTTTCAAATTGTAATCGAGTTTATAGTCTTCTAGTTTGTCTGTAAAACTCGGGAGATGAATTTCGGGGTCATAATTCGAGGAAATCTGATTTTGGGGTTAGATGTCAGTGCAGGGTTTTGAGTGTAGGATTAGTGCAACTAGAGCGAGGTTATGAGGCCTTTTGTGTAGCTCATAGTAGAAATTTGGGGATAAATTTTGAGCGTAGGGTTAGGACAAATAGGCTAGGAATTGTCGTAAGTTTATAGGTGTTGTAAGCATTGTGATAGTTGACTAATACCTAATAGAAACCTTGGGGAATGCAGTAGTAGGCAGGGTTCTGCCGAAGCTGGGTATATCTGTGTGTTATTTATTTTCCGCATTTACTCTGATTATTACCTGTGATTGATATTTAATTACTCAGCAAAAACTGCAAAAACCCTATTCACCTACCATCTAAGGTTAATTTATGGTATTAGAGCCAGGTTTTTTTATGTTAAATAACTCTAGAGTCATGGATTTCCCTAACGGTGATGTTTCTAGTTGTCAATCTAGTGAGAATTTTTCCAATATAACCCCAGTTTGATGGAACAGATTTTTTAAATTGAAAATTAAAAAAGGAATTTTATTTAAAATCTGTTAATACTAGAATTTGGGATATTATTGAAAATGGATATGATATGCTAGATAAGAATGACATTATAATTAATTCTCGTGCTATGCACATTTTATATTCTTATATTAATGACGATTAATATAACCATATCTCCCATTGTTTAATTGTATATAAAATCAGGAAAACTCTTGAAGGGTTGTATGGAAGAAAAGACAACAATAGCTTAAAACTTCCGAAAGTGAACTCAGTTTCAGAATTATGCTTGATAGGATTTGTAGATGACGGATCGGATAATGATAGTGATGAAGACTCAACAGATGATGAGCACGATGAATTTCCTTTTGAAAAGTTAATTCTTCTTTGTGACAAATTAACTAAAACTGTTGAGAGTCTCAAACTGACAAATAAAAATTTGAAATTTGAAAGTGTTGAGTTGAGCAGTAAAAATCATGATTTGGAATTAAAACTTGAAAACGTTAAAAAGATTGAAAACTCAAATTTGAAAAAATGTTTAGAGTTGGATAATGATTTAGTTCATCTTAATGAAAAGTTTCAAAAGCTTGAAAACGGAATTGTGTTTTTAAAAATAAACGAGATTGAACTAAAAACAAAAAACGATTTTTTGCAAAAAGAGTTGGATGAGTTTAAGATGGTTTCCAAACATGAAATCTTAGAGAAAAGGAGTTTATTGAAAACCAAATCGATTTTGAATGAGCTTGAAATTGAAATCGAGAAAAACAAAAAACTCGAACGCAATAAATTCACGAGTTTTCAGAAAGAATTGTTTGAAATAAAAGAAAATTTCAAAACCATTAAAAACAAAAATGTGATTTTGAAAAATAAAGAATCTGAAATTACTCTTATAAATCACGGTTTGGAAAAAGAAATTGAAAATTTCAAGGATTTTGAGAAACTTGAAATTGAAAAGAGTAAATGATTTGAAAGTTAGATTTTTGAGTCCAATGTGAAAATTGAAATGCTTGAAAACAAAAATATGGTTTTGAAACAAGATGATTCTGAAAAGGGAAAGATCGCTATGAATCGTTGTTCGAATTTAATGAAAGAAAATAGTGATCTTAAATCTAAAATTGAACGACTTGAATCAATATTGGCTAAATTCTCTAAAGGAGAAAAACTGTAGAATATGTTGTCAAAAAACCAAAATTTTTCAAGAATAAGAAAGGACTCGGTTTTGATATATTTGATCAAATTGAAAAGTGTAATTTTAAAAATCCTTCAAACCGCTTTGGGAAAATTGATCAAGTTGAAAAACAAAATTTTAGTAATTTCGAAAATCCTACAAATAGCTTTGAAAAATTTCAAATTGGAAGTTTGAATTCTAATACTTTTAAAGGGTTTTCAAATCACAAACGAAATGAAAACTTGTTTAAAAACAATTCAGTTAAACGCGTTTGGATCCCAAAAGATAATAAAATGGATTTGATTAGAATTAAATGAATTTGGGTTCCTAAAGGCACTTTAGTGGATGGTAATGGATTGTTATATAAACGGGTTTGGGTACCAAAATTTGTAAACGATGCTATGAGTGGTAAAACAGTCTTTGTTGGACCACTCGATATTACAAATATTTAGGTACCAAGGGAGGCTAAGGAACAACTGTGCTTAAGAAAGATAAAATTAAAATTGTTCCATATTAATGAATTATTCAGAGTTCCTTAGCTATAGTTTTTTGAGTTGGAGATTCATTTGTTGACATTGGTGATGGTAAGTCAGGTATGATCTCTAAACACGTATTTTTGTTTTCTTATTGATGCTGATTTTTATTAACACTGCCATAATATTTCTAGCATATCTTCAGCTTCTCAAATTCAAATTGCAAAATATTAATTTTCTATAAATTAGATTCAAATATCTACAACTTTTATGTTTTGATTATTTCTAGACTCTGAACTTAAAATTGACGAAAAACTGCAATTCATTCAAAATTTAGTTTTTAGACTAGTGGTTAAATTTTTGACAGTGATGTAGTATTTTGAGCATATCTTGAACACTATTAATCAAAATCTTAAAATTTATGATGTTCTTGAAAGCTAATGAAATTTCACACATGCTTGTTGTTTTAAGTTTCTTCTAATTCATCTTGAAAAATATTGAAAAACTGCACTTTATACAGCGCACTATTTAAAGGCTATAATTGACAAGTTGTGATAATTTCATGGTTTTTTGGATTGGCTTACTTATTTTGATTTAGAAATCATTTGTGAATGATTGTTTAATTTCATGGATTATAATTTTTGGATTTGAATTCTAAAAATACTTTTTTTTCTCAAGTAGCTTCGTATAATTTGCCTTTGATTTGAATTATTGACTGGTTCTTGTGCTTGTTAAAACACTCTGAAAAATTCTCTTATGAATCTTGCTTTGAAACTGATTTTGCGCTGCTCTGATAAAAGAGTTGATTTGATACATTTAAGTGTCTTGGTGATTGGACGATAAGTTGAAAAATCAGTAACTAGATTTCTTTAAAATCTATGGGCAATTTAGAACCTCAAGTGATATCAGTTTTTTTTTTTTTTGTCTAGGAGAAATTAGTCTTAGAATTATTAGATAGCATGTGTTAAATGTGTTTAAACATGAAATATATTACTCCCCCTATTTGTATGCTCCCCTACAACTAAACTCCTTATATATGTGCAAAATATATAATAATTCTAGGAGAAATTAGTCTTAGGAGAAATCAAATCATATGTTTGTCATCATCAAAAGGGGTAGATTGCTGGATACAACAATGTGTTGTATGATTTTAGTTTGATGATAATGAACATATGATATTATTTAAATGTGTTTGTAATTATACTATTTTATATTACATCGTTTCACAGAAATAATTATTGGTTATAACATACTATTGTACACAATTGAATATATTCGTAGTATATTTATTCAATCAAATATTTTATTTCATGAAATAGTACAACATTCAGACTCCACTATTGTATATTCACAGATATTACTTCACATGATATTGTATTTGTAAATAATTTGAATACGATAGACAATTTTTTTTTAACACAATAAAATAATATCTTATTTCAATCAAATTTGTTTATTACAAATATGAGTACAATTTTCTCATTCTGTACATTTGTTCCTCACTACAACTCTCATCACTCTAGTATATAGTCATTGCCTCACTACCTATCACTCGATCACTCAGTTATATACAGACTCAGTTATACATTCACTAACACTGACACACTGAATCTTCACGTGCTTCCAATCCAGTCCAGTCATCTTCGTACCTGTCACAGAAACACACATAGTATACCGGAACAAGAATAGATTTAAATACAAGCAAACATAAATCTAATTTTTTGCTTCAGAATTTTGGTGTGTTTCTCATAATTTTTCTATATGTGGTCTGATATACATATTTATCAGAGTCTAGACTACTTGTAATATTCATAGTGAAACACTGTAAATACGACAAGGCAGACTGAATACTCTAGTGCCCACAGATCAGCCCTGCACAACTACACTGGTTTGCTGATCAGAACCAGCATTATAATTAGCTGATTCTGAACAGCCCTAACATAGATGTAGTAGGATTGCTGATTACAGAAATTCATGTTTCATCCGAATAGCCCACAAATATAGAAATCACACGTGCACGGTACATGTATATGCAAACTTGTGTATATATATACACGTATATTTATGCAAATGCAAAATGGTCAAAACAAGTGAGTGCACGGTGCATGCCCAATCCCGAGCTGACACAATACAAATGGAGGTGAGTAGCCAAACAGGCTAGTAAAAGAAAATATAGAGTGAATTAGGTCTACAAACCCAACCAAATAGGTCTGCCAAACAAAATGGTTCTAGAATTTTAAGTCATACACATTGGAGCAACAACAAATACAAGCTACAACAACACATGCATACGAATGGCACAGCAAATTCCAGAATACACTCATGCATGAAAAATGAACAAGGATTCAAGTCAGAAGCATGCCAGGCGATCACACAGTCCAATGTATATGAGCATGGACCAACAGTTAAGTGTACAGTTTCAAATACAACATGCAACATCAGACTAGTATATATGGAAGATCTCGACACAAGTTAATAGACATCAAGGCCAAACTAGTCAAATATTTATATCAGGTCATGGCATAAGTTCAGTTTTCTCATGGGAACAAATATAGTTTCTAAAACAAATGGTGCAACAAGTTCTAACAAGGGGTACAAGCAAATGGGGTCGAAGTCCAAACTTCTAGGTCCACATGCATGTGGTGGTGCAAGGGTGAAAGCAGTTTGGGCACATCAAACTGGAACACATCAACAACATAGGTCACAAGAATCTAATGCAATGCAGTATCGAGGATCATATATCAGCATGATGGAAATGTTATAATGTAACAACCCGAATTTTAACAACATGCGAAAACAAGAAATCAAGGTATAATTAAAAATGAAATAAAATATATAAAAATATGTTTAGATAGGTAAATAATGGTGATGCATAAGAAGAATTAATTAATATTTGGAAGAGAAGAAAAATTAGTTCGGTAACGGTGTGTGTAACGGAAAAGATAGTAAAATAAGGATAATTAATTTAAGAATCAGGAATTAGGTAAAATGGACTTCACCATTGCGTTCCTCTCAAAAAAATACGCGAAATAGAGTCCGAGTTTTCGAAAATCGGAGTCCGTATGACCAAGATATGGCCAAAACAAGTTTCAGCAGACTTTCTGGCAGACAGAACCGAGTCGACCCTAGAGTCGACCTCCCCAGGCCAGGTCAACCCTAGAGTCGACCCCCCCCCCCTGTACAGGTCGACCTGGTCGGCCTGGTTTGGCCCAGAACCCATTTTTGAAGCCCGGTATGTGTTTTGATGGTCCGGATTGACTCTGGGGTGATCTAATGGCCTAAATGAGTTTCCTACAACTATAAAAAGACCCTAAGACCCCACCTAAATCATACTATTTCATTTTAGCACTCATGCAGCCGCCATTAAACCTAGAACTCTAAATTAAAAATACAAAGAACAAAATTAAAGAAGACGAAGGATGATTCTTGAAGGCTACAACTAGAAGCTACAACAACTACGACGCTTTAGACAACGGATTTGGGGCTATTTGATTTAAAGTTTTGATTTGGATTGCTTGCTTCATATTGTAAGTTCTATGTCACTTTTTAGGCAAAAACGCTGAAATAACGTGGACATGCTATGAATTGAAACCGGATTTAGGAACTATTATTAATCCATGTTTATATTGTTTAACTTTGAATCAAAATTTGAGGATATTACTACGTTAATGTTGCAAGTTAAACTTATCATGATGTTGATGTTGTTATGAATCACTTGGGCTTAATTTTATTGCAAGTTGAACAAATACATGTCCATGGAATCATTATGTTCATTGAAATCCTCATGTCGATTAAACCATGCCTATGATGCTAATTAAACCATGTCTATGATATTAATGAAACTATGCCTGTGATGTTAATATACCTATCATGCTAATGACAAATTGGGAATTGCTAGGTCGTGATGAAAAGTTGGAATCATTATGTTTATAATGCTAGATGAGAATCATTATGTTAAAAATACTAAATTGGAATCCACTATGCCTATTAGAATTACCATGCCTTTAATGTTTCATGTTTGTAATAAAATTATTATTATGCCTGCAATGATTATTATGCCTAGGATGTAAAGTTGAATTCATTATGTTGAACTAAGTTGGAACCATTACTATGCCAAGTTATCATCATGCTAGTATTGAAACCATGTGATATGTTATAGCCTGTTTATTATGCAAGTGATGTTGGAATTGTCACGTATGCCTATCACATGTTTGGTGTTATTCCCCTTTATCTCTTGAATTGTTTATGCTTGTGAACGAAGTACGTTTATATACGTTGGGGATACGATTGGGTAGAATAGGCAAAACTTGAATTGATTATAATCATAAACCGTGAAATTTGGCATAAGTAGAACATGAAATATGGCACGAAAACTTGACTTGAACATTCCATAACTTGACTTGAAACATGCCTTAGTTGGGCACGAAATTGACATATGAACATGCTATGAAAATAGCACGAATCTGATAAGAACATGGGCATGACTTTAGAAAACAAGAAAGTGGCCAACTCGAGGTTGGGTTGAGTTTGTAGTGTAAACCTGCCCGGAACCGCCCGGCAAATCCAGTTGCTACAAGCAATAGGATCCAATGTGGGTAGTTGGTCACATCGCGCTTGAAACCCGAGGTTGGGTTGAGTTCGTAGCGTAAACCTGCCCAGAACCGCCCGGCAAATCTAGTGGCTACGAACAATAGGATCCAATGTGAGTGGTTCGGTGCATTAACGAATCAATTAATGCCAATTAGGGTTAAGTCATGAACATGAAAAGACAACTTAACCAACTTGAACACGATTTGTAGGGCTAAGTCATGAACTTGAAACGACAACCCTTAGCCAACTTGACATGACACGTAGGCGGGTTAAGTCACGAATTTAAATGACATACTTAACCATCTTGACACGACTAGACTGGAAAAGGATTAAGTCACGAATTACATGACTTAATCGGTTAGGTGGGTTAGGTCACGAATTACATGACCTAATCTGTTAGGCGAAACCCTAGACACAACCCTTTTTAGCAGTAACCCTCTAGATGTATCAAGGTACCCTGGGGCTAGGCCGGGTGGGGCACGATTACTGGGCTGATTGTAAGAGGTGAACGTCGGCAGTGGGGTATGCCAATGTAGGTTCGATGTGCTACGGTCGTGCACGTATTCCGGGGCAAACACTGGGTATCCGTAGATTTATCTGTGCATCTTGAATCGTGTCAGGGGTTGACACCCTAGGGCTGATACACCCGAAGGTGGACCCAGCACAGGTGACTACATTCGTGATTAGCCGTATGACCCGGACACTTGACGAGCTAGAACTTGTAGGGAGCCGATCGACTAGATAATCGCTCCGTAGGACCCCGTACTTGGGTCAGACCCCGTTTCAGGGTCATTTCATGATATTGGGTCGAGGGATTTATTTCGTGATTAACTTGTGACATGGGCTTAGTATACTAGTACAGTCGATGCAACGAATCTCGAACATGTGATGCTTTACTTGACTTGTCTTGACTTATCCTGATCGCCTTAGTCTATCTTGTTCACCTTGACACCATTCTTAAGTTTAATTCCAGTTCATACATGACAGGTTGTTTTAACCGTTTTTACACTGAAAGTCACTAGGACTTACTCAGTCTTTATGACTGACCCTTTTACTTTCGCCTCTTTTTGTTTTGTCCCCCCCCCCCCCCAGGTTCTCAGGGAGGAAACACTAGCTCTTAGCTTGGATATCACTTGCTTTGGCTCAGCATGTACGGTTTGCTATGGCTGCTTCATTTTACTGCACTTGGGGAATAAGCTGTTTTTCTGTTTTTAAGTTCTTGCTTCTTTGGCTATTATTACAAGACAGTACAGTTGTAATAAAGTTACTTGAAATATTTGTAAAAGACGTGGTTTATTTTGGAATGAAATGAATTTCTGTTTTGCTCAGAAATTCTTCCGCTGTTTACTTAATTATTTATTTATGTTCTGTCTTGTGATAATTCTATGATGTTATCTCGATAATACCTCTCCAAAACTAGTGCATTCCCTTTGTGAGTGACCCTAGCGGAGGTGGGGTGTTACATATAACATGGTAGTATCTGTTCTTATCAGAATGAATAACATCTGTTCTTAATCATATTTTTTACCAGTGTACAAAGGTGAAAAGGCACAAAATTTTCAGGATACACAAGAGCAGTATCATGTTCAAAGAATCAGAGAGCAATCTTAAATTTTAGGGTTCAGAAACTGTTCGAAGAACTACAAGGGAAAAAATTTCAAGTCAAGCATCAGTTCAAATCCGTTCGATATAGCAACTATTCTTATTTATGAACTTCAAGGCACAGGAAATGTAAGATTTGAAGTTCCAGAAATCAATGGATCAATTCAGTGTCGAAAACCCAATTCCAAAATATAAGGTCTAATGCAAGTTACTTAAGAAGGTTTGAACTTTTCAAGCCCAGTCAAATTCCAGAAGTTACGAGCAAACACATTCAAGAACAAGTCGAAGAAACCCCAAGATATATGAAGATTTCAACCAAAATTCATGCAATATCAAACCGAGTTTAATTACGAAATCAGAGCAAATATATCTGATTTTAATCCTATAAATTCACCACATCGACAAAAATCCATCCAAGTTCGAGCAAAATTAGAGCATAAATTCAAATTTAAAATCATACCACAAATCAATCAAATAACCTTGGATCAACGTGAAGTATTTTAACTCAAGTAAAGCAACAAGGATTGATACAGGACATCGAAGCAGATAAGAGAGCGGCTGCTTCAAATTCTAGAAGGAAGAAATCCTGGATCACCATCACCATTTTTATTCCAGAGAGAAAACATATCGGGCCAAATAAAGTGAAGTGGGGTAAAGAAAAAATTAAAGGAGGCCGACCATTTGTTTTAATAGAGGGTAAAAGGATGTTATATATTTAGTTTTAAAACAAGGGTTCTAATTTTTTTGTTATTTTTATTTTAGTGTATCCAAATTGTAAAAAAGTTGATAGTTTTCTAGTTTGTCTGTAAAACTACGGAGATGAATTACGGGGTTGTAATTCGGAGAAATCTGATTTCAGGGTTAGAAGTTAGTGTAGGGTTTTGAGCGTAGGATTAGTGCAACTAGAGCAGGATTGTGAGGCCTTTTGTGTAGCTCCTAGTAGAAACTTGGGGATAAGTTTTAAGCGTAGGGTTAGGACAAATAAGCTAGGCATTGCCGCAAGTTTACAGGTGTTGTAATAGTTGACTAATACCTAGTAGAAACCTTGGGGAATGCATCAATAGGCAGGGTTTTGCCGAAGCTAGGTATATCCATGTATTATTTATTTTCCGCATTTACTCTGATTATTATCTGTGATTGATATTATTTAATTACTCAGCAAAAACTGTAATAAACCCTATTCACCCCCCTCTAAGGTTAATTTAGATCCTATAGGACACAGCTCCGTTCGATCCGGTCTGACCCATTTACACCCTTACTAATAAGTATTTTTAATTTTAGTATGTAATAAAAAATTATGATTGAATTAAAATTTGAAAATTAGCGTATAATTATTGAGTAATATGTTTACTAATAAGTTTACGCGAATATTAGACATAAAATAATATTTGCTATAATTTACGCCAAAAATGTCAACAATTATACGAATTCAGAATTCATATAATTGCTGGAAATTTTTACTCTTTAAATGCAAAGTTATGTGTAGAAGTAAAGTGAAATACTAAAATAGTCAGACAAAAATATAATGTGTGAACCCTTTAGTCTCAAAAGGCTTTACTTTATTTAGGGAATATGACAACAAAAATATACCCCTTAGATGCAAAGTTATGCGTAAAAGAGAAGTGAAGAGCTATCAAAATTAGACAGAAGGGTGGTGTATGAAGCCTTTAGTCCTAAAGGTTTTACTATTTTTTAGAGGGGTAGAGCACAAGGCATTTGATCGATCCCAAAAGGCTTTCATGCATATCATACAGAAGTCACCTACATGTTATCGAAATACTAGTGGATATTTTTAAATTAGGAATAATGTTTTATTATTTTGTCTATGATAGTTAGATCTATGAAGTAAAAACTAGAATGAAGATTTGGTTAAAGCACATTTCTACAACTGTGTAACAAGCCATATTTTAAAGACTAGATATTAAAATATTTTATTAAAATATTGATCGTTAATTATTCGATTGGCGGTTCCAAAAAGTGACTTTTCACAAATATTCGAATCAAGACTCGGTATTTGTTCCATTGAGTTCGTATGGTTCGTTACGTGAATAAAAAGTACTTGGATCACTATATTTCAAGTTTGGAGGTCGGCGGTCATATCGATCTCGAAATACGTGTAAATAGTCATTCCGACAGCAGAGCATCAGATTGTGATAAAATTTGTATTTCTAGAATCATTATAGATAGTTATAGCATGCCGACAAGTTTTGTAGCGAACGGGCATATCGTTTAATGAGCGTAAATCAAATGTGTATCAATTTCTATGACAAACTAACATTGTAATTCGAATTTTAGAAGATAACTTTCACATACGATCGATTTGGGTCTCGAGATTGGTCTTGTTGCTTTTAGGAGACATTTTTACATACATGATGGCATGCAGCATTTGGCGATTGAAGTTCACAGGTTTTCCGACCTTGTTTTTGAATTAAATAATCTTAATTATCCTTAACCCTAAAATGTGATTGGGCCGATTACTATTCACTAGTCACTGTAGCTTCATATTCCTCTTTGTTTTATGGCCGCCTCCTTATAAAGCTTTGAAAGATTATTTCTTCTAAAATAATCCACCTAAAATCACGATTTAACGTGCACTGGGTTCCTAGAGGGTGCTCTATCTCCAGTCCCAATTTAGGGGTACTCGGTGGCACTCGTATTCGGACCTTCAGTGGTAGGCTTGAGGTTTTTGTGCGACGTGGTTGGAATTAGGCGACGGGGGTGGGCGGATTTTGTTTTAGCTTGGAGAGGGGCATCATTTCCCACGATTTCAGGTGGTGCGGTAGAGGCTATGACTTGCGCCATTGAGGCAGCCAAGACCTAAGCGTGGTCATGTCACGATTTTTATGATGTGGTCAGAGGTGGATTTCTATGGCCGAGAAGTCGGGTTGGAGGTGTGAAGCTCAACGACGAAGTCAGATTCCGGTACCGTGGCCTATTGCCCAGTGTCACTATTGGAAGTGGATGGGATGGGAGATGAAAATGCACCGCCTGTGCATCTTGGATTGGAGAAGAAGGATTAGGGGTGTTTAAAAGGTAATTAATTATTTTTGCGTATAGTTAAGTTGTTTTAATTATTAAATAATGGTCAAACTTATATATTACATATCTTTTGCATATGAGGTCGAAATAAGACATTGTTTTTACCTATGGACTCGTATTGACAACCTCAATGCATTAGAGCTTGTTTAGGCTAATTTGGATAAGGTGAGTGATATTATCCCTAACTAGACTGTATTTGTTAATATAGTATAGTTTTGATGTCTTATGTTGTTTTCTAATTATAAAATGTAATATTTAGGATAACTGAACCTATTAAATAATCAATAAAAAGATCAGATAGTGATTTAATTAGATTTAACTTGATTGTCACATTTTTACCTAATTACGTGCTATTACGCACTATTTACCTGTTTACGCGCTATTGCGCACTATTTTGACCATATAGTTAGATTTAGACTAATTAGACGTTTATATCACTTTTACTACTGTAGATAGGTACTATTTGATCTACTATTGCTATTATGGATGTGTGTATGCTAGTTAGGAATTTAGATGACTATTGGTTGTATGGTTGTATTGTTTGTTTAGTTTAGCTTAAAACATCGTTCGTAGGCGATCTAATATTAGAAAACATAACTTTCATTAGAGTTTGGGGTGCTTATCGATTGAATGCACATGTTGATGCACATCGATTGAATGCACAAGGATGGTAGACTCAAATGGACGAGACATATTCTCGAAGGAGCTTCAGAGCGCATGGATGGACTCGACGACGAAGTAGCGTTGGAGCTTGGTGACAGATTTGAAGATGGAGTGACATTGGAGCTTGAATGTTGATCAGAAGACGAAGGATTGACTGAGTGACAATATGGACTTTGCAACTAGAGTTAGATGTTTTCCCTGGATGGGTATTTAACCAATTTTGGTTAAAGACGTGATCTAGGTAGTCTATATCGATTACTGTGCAGTAGTCGATATCGATTACTATGCAGTAGTCGATATCGATTATCATTGTTATTGGCCATTTGGTCAATTTGACATGGACAATGATGCGATTTTGAGGAGAAGGATATGATGGTTCGTTCGATAGTGATTTCGACACGATGGCTCTTTTATTGGTGGCTTTGGCTTGAGGCGAGGATGTGGTGCTTCTGTGTAATGATGCATGATTCAACGATGATGATTCTTGGATAGAAGCAAGGCTGCTACAATGGATTACTTTTTTCTGAGATGTAGAGAAGGCAACATTAAATCTTATTAAGATGACTATCATACGAGAATAGGAAGACATATAGTTGTTTTGGCCTAAAGGGAAAATGATGGGATATAATGATATTGTTGTTTGTCAGGGATAACCCACTTGGTGACTTCATACGGAGGTTTTATGGACAATCTAGAGATAGATTTTTCTATGTAGAATGTGTGCAAATGGGTCATTGGTATTTGTGATTTGGTACACCTTTGAGAGAGTGGCCATGTGACGCCCCACCCCAAGACCTACATTAGTAAAGAGAATCACTAAGCAATTCCGTCTACTAACGCAGAGAATAGGGTTGGTTAAGAGCGACTATCATAGTAATGCACTAGTTACGAACTAAGTATGTCGGAAATTTCACTTCATTTCATTCATTTTTTTTTTCTCGAGTGGTCAACATACTTAGCTCATAATTAATACGATACTATGATAGTTTTTCGGACCGTTCAGAATAAAATGCAACAATGAAAATATAAAGCACTAGCAGTCACAGAACAGTCATAAAGCAGTAACACATATGTTTGTTCCACATCAAACATAATACATCAGTTACATAAGTGGCATATAACTGCAATATATATACATACATATCCCCATCAAAAGGCATCATAACAGATAAACATTGATTTCTGACACACAAAAGAAAGTAGCTTCAAGCCTAACAGAAGGTCCAAACAAAGCAAGCAAAACAATCCATTAAGACGGAAGCAAGAAACCAACCTAACCTGCAACTCGGTCTGACCCGAGTAAAATACACGGTCAGGTAGGCTAGAACATATCATTAGTAGAGGCAAATAAATCTAAGTGCTAAGAGAAACATTCCGTTGCTTCCAACGGAACAAATAGTTAATCAATTCATCTTTTAACAAGGGACATCATAAATTTCATCATAAATTTATAAGGATTCAATAGGCGCATAAGATATAGTTTAATGTACTGAATTCATATAACAGGAATAACAAAATAATATGAATTAAGGCAAAAAAATCACCAATAATCCTTCAAATTCATCATAAATCCTTCAAAATCATCGTAAATCTAATATAAGTGATCTTTGTTAAACCTCAAAACCTCATGTTAAAATCGTTATAGATCATATGTAAGCCTTTTTCCTCCTAAAGGCTACAAAACATCATCATTAAAAACAACAAAGAAAATACCAAATTTCAAGCAACATTGCACGTGCGTGACATCTTGACTAGTACTAGTATTTGGTACCATGCATCATGATGACTTGGGGTCATATAACCTCATAACATCGTAATCATCGTGATTAACTAACCGGAACATCTTGATGACACCCAGTCACAAATCCGAGTAAAAACATCGTAGTGATTGGAGTCGGTAATTACATCATGAATATCCTGATGACTCCAATCGTACTCGGCCTAGTACTAGTAGCATCTTGAATGTAGCTCAACATCTCGAATAGGAACCCAATAGGCGTTAACATATGTCCCATACCATACGTTCGCACATGTCGGTTTACTAATCGTCAATCGAAGCTACATTAGAAAACCATCACAAAACAGCATCAAATAAACGTCACCTCATCTCATCGGTGATTGTAGTTACCCAATTTGCCTTATCTAACTTAGAAGGGTCATATGTGGCATCGAGACTTGTCTCATTTCATCAACAAGTATAAAAATATAAGAAAGAATAAGAAACCATCATATATATCATCACCAATCCATCATGACACTCGCCTCATCTCCTTGGCGAGTAAAATAACATCCGACGGTTATTTCTAACCATAGTTGCAAAAAAATAAATAAAAACTTAACATCAATATTCTTTAAAACACCCAAAATGAGGTTGTTGCATATAATTCAAGCTTTCCGAAATGTCCAAGATTGTCAAATACCGATCAACGGTTCAAAAGTTATGATCACTTTACTAAAATTATCAAATTCAACATACACACTCAACAGGACAGATGTAAAGAACTCTGAATTCATCGAGGAAAGCTTCAAAATTTAATAGAATAGATGATATAATGCTGTAGCTTACTGTCTAAGCTTTCCGAATTGACGAAGAACATCAAATTCCGATAAACGGTTCAAAAGTTATGCTCAAAATACTTTTCAGCCATTAGAGTTTATTTTTCTGTGCAAAAACCTCTCGGTTTTGCAACTTGGACAGCATAGAAAAAGGTCCAAACGGACTCAAAACTCAATCAATTTTTGCAAAAATGAACATTAATGAATTCTCTACAAACTGAAAAAAATTTGGCATCAATCCGACACCGGATGAGCAAGATATGGGCAATTCAAGTTGCACCATTTCAGCAGAAATCAACATACATGTAAATTCAAAGATAAGTTAGATTACTAACTTATTTTTGCATAAATCTAAACAAAATTGATCATGCTAGCTTACTGTAAGATAATTACTTACTTCTACAGCGGGCTTGGAGAGGAATTGTTGCAATTAAAGGCTTCAAAGTTGAGAAGAACTCTTCTCTTTGCTTGTAGATGGGTTAGCTGAAACATGCAATGAAATTTATTATTGTAGAACAATAATCTTCAACAAATAGCAATCAAACTTGGATTAGATCTGAGTTTGAGATGGATTACTTGTTGTTAGAGGGATAAATCAAGTGAAACCTTGTGTTTTTGAGGTGGATTTGTGGCAATTGAAGCCTAGGTAAAATGGGTTTTGCTCATTTCCCTAATTTTTGTTTTCTGGAGAAGAAGGCAACGAGAGAAATGTACGTAGTTCTCTCTTTCTCCAGAAATTTCCCTTAACATATGTGTGTGTAATTAGGCCTTATTTAGCCTAACAAAGCCCAATACACCATGCTTAGTCACAAATTAGGTAATTAGGATATGTTATTAAGTAACTAGCCTATATAATCATGATTAATACCAGACTTTTACCCAAATTTTCACACAATAATCATAGTTTATCACCAAACAACAAAATTAAGATTTTAACATCAATTTTTTTTTCAATATTCCAAAACTTGTTAACTTTAAGACTATCATTTCACAACAAAATTTGCAATTTGTAACATATTTACACAATTTACACAAATGTAAACATTTTGTTCATGCTTTTGTAACTTTAACTATATAACCAAATTAAACATTTTATTTGACTTCTTTTCAACACAATAAATTATTAAAAATGCATAGAACACATATTTTCACCTATTACACAAATATAAGCATTTTACTTATATTTGCGCAACATTTACAATCTATGCAGCTTAATTACTTCAATACCTTAGTCTTTTACAAAATAAGTTGATAAAGTGTGGAAAACACATTTTTCCACATTTATCATTGATTACAACAAGTTTTTGTATGTTTGTATATATTTATAACTTTATATTTATTACAATTTCATTGTTACCCCAAATATTCGACAACTGAGCTTTTAAATTCCAAAAGCCATATATTTTGACATAAAAATATATTTCTTATCGGTTATAATATTTATAACCATTTTTATTTATGTATCACAACATACATTACCATTTGCTAATGTTTTAGTTGTCATGTTAAACAAATTCCACCTAAAACCAATATTTCATCGAAATCTCAAATCCCACATCTAATTGACCCAAGCCTCACTTTAATCGATTAGAAGTGATTAAATACCACAATCCTACCTCAAAGCACCAATTTAATTATCGACACAGATAATTAAGTTAAATAATCGAACTAATGATATATTCAACTTAATTATCATTCAATATTTATATTTTAATGGTTATTAAATATAGTAGGTAATTATCAAAAACTCGGTTGTTACAGACTCTCCCCCCCCCCCCCCCCCACAAAAATTGCGTCCTCGCAATTACTTTAGGGATGAGTCCATACAACTAATCTAAACCAACCAAGGATAAATCAGGAGAGATCTCAATATCAAGCTGCTTGGAAGGATCAATAACTGAATCCGAATCTCTAAGACATTTCCTGAGCTGAGACACATGGAATACATCATGGATGCCAGATAAATGGGCTGGGAGAGATACACGATATGCAACAGGCCCAATACGCTCAGTAATCGGGAATGGTCCTAGAAAGCGGGGAGCCAACTTCCCAGTTACACTGAAACGCATAACTCCCTTCAATGGAGAAACACGAATAAAGACCAAATCTCCTACAGAAAACTCGAGAGGCTTCCTACGATTATCTGCGTAGGATTTCTGACGACTCTGAGCCTCTTTCATCCTCTGTCGAATAAGAACAATCTTCTCAGAAGAATCTCGGACTGAATCTGGACCTAGAATGAGTTTTTCCCCGGATTCCAACCAACAAGAAGGTGACCGACAAGGTCTGCCATATAAGGCCTCGAAAGGAGCCATACCGATAGATGATTGGAAGCTATTATTATATGAAAACTCCACAAGAGGTAGGTGATCCTCCCATGAACCACCAAAGTCAATTACACAAGCGCGGAGAAGATCTTCAAGAACTCGATTAACTCTTTCAGTTTGCCCGTCAGACTGGGGATGATAAGCTGAAGAAAGATTAAGCTTCGTTCCCAGAGCTTGTTGAAGGCTGCTCCAGAAATGGCTAGTGAACAAGGAATCACGATCACACACAATGGACGAAGGAACACCATAAAGTCGAACAACCTCCTTAATATAAATTTTAGCAAGAAGAGGCGCATTCCTGTTAGACTTAGCAGGAATGAAATGAGCAGATTTAGTAAGACGATCGACAATAACCCATATACTTGAATGACCAGTCCTTGATCGAGGTAGGCCATCAACGAAATCCATAGAAATCTGGTCCCACTTCCATAATGGAACCTCGAGAGGCTGAAGAAGACCGGATGGCCGTTGATGTTCTGCTTTAACGAGCTGGCAAGTTATACAACCATTCACATATCTTGCAATATCGCGCTTCATTCCTTGCCAGTAATAGAGACGATGCATATTGGCATACATCTTACTACTGCCGGGATGGATAGCATACTTAGTGCGATGACAATCATCAAGTATGTCATGCCTAAGTGCTGAATCAAAGGGCACCACAATACGGTTCTTCTTACGAAGACACCAACGAGAATCAACACTATAGTCTCGTAACTCCTCACCTCGGGAATCAGAATCACATAGCTGAATAAGGCGTATCACCTCGGGGTCACGCCTCTGTGCCTCAATGATACGATCAAGAATAGATGGTCGAGCCTCAATACTGAATAATAATACTGGAGATTCGATCGAAGAAGGACGGTCACAAATATCACAATAGGATAATGTCTCAAGGACATCCCACTCAGCTAACATCATAGAAACCACAGCTAAATGTTTGCGACTAAGCGCATCAGCTACACGATTACCCTTCCCAGGTGTGTAAAGAATATCAAAATCATAAGCCGCAAGAAACTCGAGCCAACGCTGCTGACGCATGTTGATCTCTTTCTGAGAAAATAGATACTTCAGAGATTTGTGATCGGTAAAGAGAGCGAAATGCTCTCCAAGTAAATAATGTCGCCAAATTTTCAAAGCAAAAACGATGGCAGCTAACTCAAGGTCATGGGTCACGTATCGAATCTCGTTCGGCCGCAACTAACGGGAGGCATAGGCTACAACACGATCACGTTGCATCAACACAGCGCCCAAACCACTGTGACTAGCATCGGTGTATACCACAAGGTCTTGGTTCCCCTCCGGAACCACTAGAACAGGAGCATTAGTGAGAAGTTCCTTTAATCGCTGAAAAGAAGCTTCACACTGATCAGACCACTCGAATTGAACACCCTTACGGGTAAGATGAGTAAGAGGAAGTACAATACGCGAGAAATCCCGAATGAAGCGGCGGTAATAACCTGCTAATCCCAGGAAACTACGGATCTCAGAAACTGTCTCGGGCCTCTTCCAACTCTGGATGGCCTCGATCTCAGCTGGATCGACAGAAATACCCTCAGCTGAAACAACATGGCCAAGAAAACGGACTTGCTTTTCCCAAAAGTGGCACTTAGAAAGTTTCGCCTTAAGCTGATGATGGCGGAGTGTGCTCAAGACAATCCGCAAGTGAGAAGCATGCTCGGCTTCGGATCGAGAATAAACAAGGATGTCGTCAATGAAAACCAAGACAAACTTGTCGAGATATTCCCTGAATACCCGATTCATGAGATCAACAAAGAATGCTGGGGCATTTGTCAAACCAAATGGCATGACACGCCATTCATAAGAACCATAGCGAGTACGGAAAGCGGTAAGAGGAATACTATCCTCTGCAACTCGTAACTGATGAAAACCTGTGGCAAGGTCTAATTGGGAAAAGACCTTTGCTCCGCTCAACTGATCGAACATATCGTCAATCCGAGGCAACGGGTATCGATTCTTGATGGTCAACTCGTTAAGCTTGCGATAATCGACGCAAAGCCTAAGAGTGCCATCATGCTTTCTTACGAATACTACCGCGGCACCCCATGGTGAAGAACTAGACTGAATAAACTGCTTAGATTCAAGATCACAAAGTTGCTTCTTTAGTTCCTCATTTTCCTTAGTCGACATTCGTGTAGGAGGACGACTGACATGTTGAGCACCTGGAACTAAATCGATACGGAACTCTATAGCTCGCTTGGGTGGCAATCCCGAAACGGGCTCGAAAACATCAGCAAAATCACAAACCACCGGAACATGAGACACATCATTATCATCATGATCTAGAGAGAGAGAATATAAAGAGGCTTTGGACTCATTATCGATATCACTAAGCACAAAAGAGAGTAATGCAACTGAATCAGGATGACGAAGATATAAAGTGCGCTCAACACAAAGAATCTTGGCTTCGTATCGCACGAGCCAATCCATACCTAAGATCATATCGAACCCAAGAGAAGGAAACACGTGCAAATTAGCACGGAAAGAAAACCCACATATCAAGATCTCAACATCATTGCATAATAAGGTAAGGGTAGCGGATCCCCCGATAGGATCTGCTATCCTCAATGAAGTCACAATACAAGAAACATCCAAAGAAAGACTATCCACTAATTCTTTCGATACGAATGAATGAGAAGCACCCATATCGAATAAAACTCGAATCATGCAATCATGAAATAGAATAGAACCTTCTAAGATAGTAGAAGTAGTACCTCGTGACTGAGAAGCATCTCCAGAAACTGTAGCAACATTAAGATTCCCCCGACGTGAAACTTTCTCTTTCTTAGGACAAGCTGAAATCAAATGTCCCTCCTTCTTACAATAGAGACATCTCTTAGGTTTAGGACATTCTCTTACTGGATGATCAGGCGAGCCACAATTAAAGCATGCAAAAGGCTTAGCTGAAGGAGTAGCCTGGGACTGAGAAGACGATCCACCTTGCTTCTTCTTCTTATTAGGAAAGGATTTTGTGTTGTGAGATGAAAACTTCTTCTTGCCATGGTTCTTACGAACCCCAACATCATCGTCACTATCATTTTCCTTCTCGACTGCCTCAAGATGGAGAGCGGCATCAACAAGTTTCTCAAAAGAACGATCAAGCTGCAATAGGAGAGGCCTCTTTAAGTATTTCTTAAGTCCATTAACGAACTTAAGATTCTTCTTGTAGGGTGTAGAGATGTGCTCTAGGCCGTACTTCGACAAGGCCTCGAAAGAAGAAACATACTCAGCAACCGATGATTTCTTCTGCTTCAGCTCGAGGAAACGACAAGCAAGAACCTCTTTCTCTGAATCTGGAATAAACTTGAGCTCAAAACGCTCACGGAACTGCTTCCACTCAAGGGAAGACTCATCAAGTTCGGCAGTCAACAACTCGTACCAATTTAAAGCTCGCCCTTGCAACATGCTTGAAGCTACAAGGACTTGAAGATGAGACGAGATCTCCATGCGAGTAAAGATGCGCTCGCAGGTATGAATCCACGCCTGAACCTCTAAAACGGACTCTGTACCCCGAAAAGGCTTCCCACCTAGATGTGAGAAATCACTGCACAGGCGCGCAAAAACTGACTTGCGCGGAGGAGATGAATGGGCTGGAGCTGGAGGCTGGGTGCTCCGAATAAGCTCCATAAGTTGATCAGTAGATAAAGTGACTGCTTCTAGTCGAGAACCACTGGCTGGTCTATCACTCTCATTAGGCTGAACGCCACTGGATGGTTCAACCCTATCTTCGGAGCCTGGACCACGGATCGGTCCAGAACCCATAACTTCATCTTGACCTTGACCAGCCATCAGTTCAAAAAAATGAAGGTATGATCACTTATGGGGTAAGATATATCACCTACATTAAATTAATAAGGAATACTACGGAATGTAAAACAATTTTTTTCCTAGACGTATTCCTTTCGATCTACCCCAAAGGAAACAAAAAGGGATACAAGTCAAAAAAAAGGACAAAGACAAAGTTAAATTAAAAGATAAGGATAAATTAATTGGGCTTGGTCTTGAATGGGGAACAATGTATGCTAATGGATTATGTTTGTTGTAGGGTCATCATGTACACTGTTTTGCTTAAATTACATTTTATTCTGAAAACCCTGCTCTGATACCAAGCTGTGACGCCCCACCCCAAGACCTACATTAGTAAAGAGAATCACTAAGCAATTCCGTCTACTAACGCAGAGAATAGGGCTGGTTAAGAGCGACTATCATAGTAATGCACTAGTTACGAACTAAGTATGTCGGAAATTTCACTTCATTTCATTCATTTTTTTTTCTCGAGTGGTCAACATACTTAGCTCATAATTAATACGATACTATGATAGTTTTTCGGACCGTTCAGAATAAAATGCAACAATGAAAATATAAAGCACAAGCAGTTATAGAACAGTCATAAAGCAGTAACACATATGTTTGTTCCACATCAAACATAATACATCAGTTACATAAGTGGCATATAACTGCAATATATATACATACATATCCCCATCAAAAGGCATCATAACAGATAAACATTGATTTCTGACACACAAAAGAAAGTATCTCCAAGCCCAACAGAAGTTCTAAACAAAGCAAGCAAAACAATCCATTAAGACGGAAGCAAGAAACCAACCTAACCTGCAACTCGGTCTGACTCGAGTAAAATACACGGTCAGGTAGGCTAGAACATATCATTAGTAGAGGCAAATAAATCTAAGTGCTAAGAGAAACATTCCGTTGCTTCCAACGGAACAAATAGTTAATCAATTCATCTTTTAACAAGGGACATCATAAATTTCATCATAAATTTATAAGGATTCAATAGGCGCATAAGATATAGTTTAATGTACTGAATTCATATAACAGGAATAACAAAAGAATATGAATTAAGGCAAAAAATCACCAATAATCCTTCAAATTCATCATAAATCCTTCAAAATCATCGTAAATATAATATAAGTGATCTTTGTTAAACCTCAAAACCTCATGTTAAAATCGTTATAGATCATATGTAAGCCTTTTTCCTCCTAAAGGCTACAAAACATCATCATTAAAAACAACAAAGAAAATACCAAATTTCAAGCAACATTGCACGTGCGTGACATCTTGACTAGTACTAGTATTTGGTACCATGCATCATGATGACTTGGGGTCATATAACCTCATAACATCGTAATCATCGTGATTAACTAACCGGAACATCTTGATGACACCCAGTCACAAATCCGAGTAAAAACATCGTAGTGATTGGAGTCGGTAATTACATCATGAATATCGTGATGACTCCAATCGTACTCGGCCTAGTACTAGTAGCGTCTTGAATGTAGCTCAACATCTCGAATAGGAACCCAATAGGCGTTAACATATGTCCCATACCATACGTTCGCACCTGTCGGTTTACTAATCGTCAATCGAAGCTACATTAGAAAACCATCACAAAACAGCATCAAATAAACGTCACCTCATCTCATCGGTGATTGTAGTTACCCAATTTGCCTTATCTAACTTAGAAGGGTCATATGTGGCATCGAGACTTGTCTCATTTCATTGACAAGTATAAAAATATAAGAAAGAATAAGAAACCATCATAAATATCATCACCAATCCATCATGACACTCGCCTCATCTCCTTGGCGAGTAAAATAACATCCGACGGTTATTTCTAACCATAGTTGCAAAAAAATAAATAAAAACTTAACATCAATATTCTTTAAAACACCCAAAATGAGGTTGTTGCATATAATTCAAGCTTTCCGAAATGTCCAAGATTGTCAAATACCGATCAACGGTTCAAAAGTTATGATCACTTTACTAAAATTATCAAATTCAACATACACACTCAACAGGACAGAGGTAAAGAACTCTGAATTCATCAGGGAAAGCTTCAAAATTTAATAGAATAGATGATATAATGCTGTAGCTTACTGTCTAAGCTTTCCGAATTGACGAAGAACATCAAATTCCGATAAACGGTTCAAAAGTTATGCTCAAAATACTTTTCAGCCATTAGAGTTTATTTTTCTGTGCAAAAACCTCTCGGTTTTGCAACTTTGACAGCATAGAAAAAGGTCCAAACGGACTCAAAACTCAATCAATTTTTGCAGAAATGAACATTAATGAATTCTCTACAAACTGAAAAAAATTTGGCATCAATCCGACACCGGATGAGCAAGATATGGGCAATTCAAGTTGCACCATTTCAGCAGAAATCAACATACATGTAAATTCAAAGATAAGTTAGATTACTAACTTATTTGTGCATAAATCTAAACAAAATTGATCATGCTAGCTTACTGTAAGATAATTACTTACTTGTACAGCGGGCTTGGAGAGGAATTGTTGCAATTAAAGGCTTTAAAGTTGAGAAGAACTCTTCTCTTTGCTTGTAGATGGGTTAGCTGAAACATGCAATGAAATTTATTATTGTAGAACAATAATCTTCAACAAATAGCAATCAAACTTGGATTAGATCTGAGTTTGAGATGGATTACTTGTTGTTAGAGGGATAAATCAAGTGAAACCTTGTGTTTTTGAGGTGGATTTGTGGCAATTGAAGCCTAGGTAAAATGGGTTTTGCTCATTTCCCTAATTTTTGTTTTCTGGAGAAGAAGGCAACAAGAGAAATGTACGTAGTTTTCTCTTTCTCCAGAAATTTCCCTTAACATATGTGTGTAATTAGGCCTTATTTAGCCTAACAATGCCCAATACACCATGCTTAGTCACAAATTAGGTAATTAGGATATGTTATTAAGTAACTAGCCTATATAATCATGATTAATACCAGACTTTTACCCAAATTTTCACACAATAACCATAGTTTATCACCAAACAACAAAATTAAGATTTTAATATCAATTTTTTTTCAATATTCCAAAACTTGTTAACTTTAAGACTATCATTTCACAACAAAATTTGCAATTTGTAACATATTTACACAATTTACACAAATGTAAACATTTTGTTCATGCTTTTGTAACTTTAACTATATAACCAAATTAAACATTTTATTTGACTTCTTTTCAACACAATAAATTATTAAAAATGCATAAAACACATATTTTCACCTATTACACAAATATAAGCATTTTACTTATATTTGCGCAACATTTACAATCTATGCAGCTTAATTACTTCAATACCTTAGTCTTTTACAAAATAAGTTGATAAAGTGTGGAAAACACATTTTTCCACATTTATCATTGATTACAACAAGTTTTTATATGTTTGTATATATTTATAACTTTATATTTATTACAATTTCATTGTTACCCCAAATATTCGACAACTGAGCTTTTAAATTCCAAAAGCCATATATTTTGACATAAAAATATATTTCTTATCGGTTATAATATTTATAACCATTTTTATTTATGTATCACAACATACATTACCATTTGCTAATGTTTTAGTTGTCATGTTAAACAAATTCCACCTAAAACCAATATTTCATCGAAATCTCAAATCCCACATCTAATTGACCCAAGCTTCACTTTAATCGATTAGAAGTGATTAAATACCACAATCCTACCTCAAAGCACCAATTTAATTATCGACACAGATAATTAAGTTAAATAATCAAACTAATGATATATTCAACTTAATTATCATTCAATATTTATATTTTAATGGTTACTAAATATAGTAGGTAATTATCAAAAACTCGGTTGTTACAGGCAAAGGATGGTTAGATTCAATGTGTATGGACTGATCGGCGTGGACCCTAAAGCCAATGTTGTGTGAACTGGGTAGGGTTAACGACTGTAGTCCATGCAGTGGGACATAGCGATAGCTTGGTGGAGCTTATGCGGTGGGGCCAGCTAATGCCTTGATTGATTGGGTCACCAGGGTACTGGATGTCATATGCTTTACGTACTTAGTGAATGAATGTGAGGTGATTGATGGATGTTATGGTTTTTCACTTGTCTATCTCCATTTAGTATTAGACATTTATCACACTGTATCTATATGATGTTTATCATTGTGTAGTATATATCGATTATTATATGCTAATTCTGCGGACATAGGGGTGTGACAGGTATGATCCTTCATACCTTCAATGCCACATATACTATTACGTCTTTTACAATACTTCGAGATTTGTTTATCACTCACACCAGACTTTTTCTAACATAAGGTTTTATTTCCCTTTTATTAACTTGGGTGCTCATCGACGATGCTGATTAGAAGACGAGGTGACAAGTAAATATTATTCGGAGCTGTGCAGATGGATTAGCTGGAGGCTACGTTATACGTATTTATACTTGTATCATTATTGCTTATTCCGCCGTGTAGCACTGTGGAGCATGATAGTATTATTTGTTCTTATTAGAGACAATTTATCAGTTTGAGTTTATTTATCATCTATATAAACTGTATTACTGTATGAGCCTATGTACTCTGGCTTTGTGATTTATATAGTTATTGTTATCTCCCCTGTTTGGTATATGTGACTTGATTATTATATATTATCTGATGCACTGTGAGATCTACGACAGGTTCTGTGATTGGGTTTTATATTCTTTTATTCCACTACTTTTCTATTTTCTTCTCTTTTTCCTTCTTTCCTACTGTTTCTTTCTCTTGACGATCGCTTTACATCGGTTGGGTGCTTGTACCATGCACATTTCTAGTCATAAACACCGTGGTGTATATCGAGTCGTCACCAATAGTATGCACGAGTTTATTAGTTTCCTAGTACCCAATATTCGAAATAATAAGGAATTTTTTTTCTCCCCATAGTAAGTGTCAAATGTTGAGGTTTTGCGAACCAAATACGGTTAAAGTACATTTGTATAAATCTGATTTTATGTCGATTTAGATCATCATGGAGAACTTGTTGCATCAACGGTAAATCATGCAGTGGCAGAGTCTATTTTGTTATAATGAATCCAATATAAGATAAGGTAGAAGCTGCATCACGATCAATGTCTCTTGCCATTCAAGTTGACAATTATTGCATCAATATTGAAGAACTGAATGCGAGAGCGAAAAAATTTATGGTTTATTAGATATTCTAAGAATTCGTTATGGAATGGTTGTAAAAATGGAACTGAATTATCAATAACGGCTTAATACATCACTATGAAATCAAAATTCAACTTTACAGAAGCTGAATTTACCATGGTTATACAAGCTCTAAAAAGGCATATGTCACCCAATAATCTGATGTACGATAGTCATTATACAGTGAAAACACTAATACAGGCTTTTGATTAACTGTAATAAAGGATAAACATTTGTACAAAAGGTTGTATGTTGTATTGGAAATATGATATTAATTTTTGGAATTGCAAAACATTTAACGAGAAAAGATAGAAACCTAAAAAAAAATGAAGTTCCATATAAGAGAATGCATTGTCTACTCATCACTCCTAAACTACAAAGTGTATATGCATTTTCAGTCACTGCATATCATATGCGATGACATAGTGTAAGAACACGAGAAGATGCAACCTTGACACATCCATTGGATGGAGAAGCACGAGAACATTTCGATAGAGCATATAGTACATTTGCAGCAGAGAGCCATAAGATGTAAAATTAGAGTATCCTATGATACATAAAACAAAGTACAGACTGAATTCATGGTAAATCTGACATTCATAATTGATGCAAACAACGTATATTTTGGGAGCTATCTTATTAGAAAAAATCCTTCGACATAATATTAACGTGATGCACAGTGGAAAAATGTGTTTGATAACAAGTTTAATACAATTTGGAATAGTAAAGAAAAACCAAAAAAGGGTCTAAATTCAAAAGTTGACATGGCATACTTTTGTAAAAGCCCCGAACTCCAGATGAAGCTCAATGACAAGAAATAACTGAAATCATGTTATGAACTAGACAACAAGCAAATAAAACTCATTCTAAAGTAAGTTGAAGAACTAAAATGTCCTGATTGGGGTTTCTTGTAACAACCCGTATTTCGATAACATGAGTAAGACAAGAATCGAGGCAGAATTTAATTTTAAATTCTGAATCAAGTTAAACGGGCTGTGCCATTGCGTTCGTCTCGAAAAAATACGCGAAATAGAGTCCGAGTTTTCGAAAATCGGAGTCCGTATGACCCAATTAAGGCCCAACGAAGTTTTCAGAAAATTTCTAAGTAAAAACAGATTTCAAATTCAAACTTGAATTTGGAAAATTGGGCCAGGCGGGAAAAGTTCCCGCCACAGTACCCAAGTCGACAGCCCTGTCGACTTGGGAGTCGACTTGGTCTGACCAAGTCGACAGCCCTGTCGACTGGGCTGTCGACCTGGCTCAGACAAGCAGTCATGCCTGGTGCACCTGTTTCTATCTTGGCTAGGTTTCTGGGCCTGGTTTGAAATCTGACGGTTCAGGTTGGTCCTAGGGTTAATCTAAGGGTCCTAACTAGCCTAATCTTCTATAAATAAACCCCTAAACCCCCCTAATCCCTCATTATTCACTCATGTAACTAAACTATGGCAAAATTTCTACTCTCATGGCCTCCACTCAACTATCCTAGCCTCCACTTCATTTCTATGAAAGGTTTCATGATCATGAGAGTGTTAGAGAGTCCCTATGTTAGTATGAGAGATTCTCAAGTTGATTTCAAGGCAAAAGCTTTGATCTTTGTTCATAAAGAGAGTGTTTTTGTTGATTTGGAGGGTTCATCTTTGGGGTTTTGGGTAATGGCATGCATAGGCTTCATCACAAGTTTTAGCTTAATCGATTCAGGCCTTCATAGCAATGTAAGCCCTTCCCTACTCTTAGATATTAACTATGAAGTTAAATGTTCATGTTGAAAGTTTGGGTTTGATTAATTAGAATGATGCATGCTATCATGTTATGCAAGTTTATGAAGTCATTATCTTGATCTTATGAGCTAAAAGCCACAACCTTTATGTTGAAATGTTGCATTATGCAACATGAGAATCTTCATAATCATTATGTCAACTTGCATATGAAGTCATAATCCGTATATGATGATATATGCGAGTTTCTATCCATCATTCCATGTCTTTTGTCACCATGATTCGCTTATGTGCCAAGTTTGGGTTTATGCATGTTTTTGAGGCTTAAGAATGTAACATGCAAGCTAATGAACACATTTGTGCCTCATTTGCCACCATGATTAACTTGTGGCTTAATACCCATTTTTGTCATTCCTTTGCCAAGTCTCTTCTTTTAATCCATTATGTGGTTGCGAACGTATATGCGAGTTTAAAAGCATTGGGTTATGTTATGGGTAATTTCTAATGACATGAAAATACAACTTGAAAACATGGCTTGAAATATAACATGGAAGATGACATGTAAGTATACATGAAAACATAAGCTTGGGAATTTACCTATTAAGTTAGGTCTACCCAAATGCTTGAAAAACTTGTAACATGTTTTGGAAACATGATGAACATGACACTTAGATAATATAAGTGTGGCCAACTCGAGGTTGGGTTGAGTTTGCAACGTAAAACTACCCGGAACCGACCGGCCTAACTAGTAGTTGCAAACAATAGGACCCAATGTGAGAAGTTGGTCATGTTGTGCTTGAACCCGAGGTTAGACCAAGTTGTGGTGTAAAGCTACCCGGAACCGACCGGCTTAACTAGTAACCACAACAAAGTCTAATGTGAGAGGTTGGGGGCATTAAGTAATAAATGCCACATGATAGGGTTAAGTTAATTTGATTAATGACTCTTAACCAAATATGACATGGGTAAATGGGTTAAGTAAATTGGTTAGGCTAATGATACTTAACAAAACATGACAAGGTTGGGTAGGTTAAGTGATTTGATTTGCCTAATGACGCTTAACCATTTTTATACGACTAGTGGACGGGGATTAAGTTGACCAACACTTAATCAATCCAACATGATAATTTGGCAAGGTTAAGTAAGTTTTCTAAATGACACTTAACCATACAAGATGATTAGGGGATGGGGTTAAGTAATTTACACTTAACTAATCCGACACGGTAATTAGATGGGGTTAAGTAATCCACACTTAACTAATCTAAACACGGTAATTCGATGGGGTTAAGTTAAACACTTAACCAATTTAAACTCGGTAATTCAATGAGGTTAAGTAACCAATACTTAACCAACTTAACGTGATAATTTAATGGGGTTAAGCAACTTATTCTTAACCAATTGTACATGATGATTTGATGGGGTTAAGTAACTTACACTTAACCAATCTAATACGCGGACCTGATAAGGTTAAGTCACAAGACCTTTTTAGAATATACTTAACCATTATAGTACGATTAGAGGATGGGGTTAAGCCAACCTATACTTAACCAATCCGACTCGATAATTTGATGGGATTAAGATAATCTATGCTTAATCGATCTAGCAAGATAATCCGATAGGATTAAGGTAAGCTAGTACTTGACCAATTTGACTTGATAAGGTTAAGTCATGAGCCTCTGGGTACACTTAACCAACTTGTGGGACTAAGTCTTGAACTTAAATACTTAGCCAATCTTTGACGTGATTCGTGGGCGGGTTAAGTCATGGACTTGAATGATAACACTTAACCCAATAGACAAACCCTAGCTAGAAGAACTAGGTAGAAAACCGTGGTTAATCAAGGATAACGGGAAAGGAAGCTAAGTGGTAAACCTTAGTTAAGGGTAACTAAGTAATAATTCTTAGCTAAGGACATAGGACTAATTCTCAAAGCGATGAGTAACCTGATACGGTAGGTCATCGCTTAGTATACGAGGAGGAGCAAGCTATCTGAATTGGATAAAAGATCCAGCGCACTGGGTGCCGAAGTGGAAGCTTCGGGGGACGTGAGGATATTCTTGGGATCCCTCTGTGGGCTGCCAGGTAGTTACACTAGGCTCATGAGAGGTTAAGTTCTGCGTTAGAAGGACCAAGAGTATGCCTTGGTTGCTATGCGAGCGACCTAAAGACTGGGATGGATTAGCGTGGAGTCGACGATTCTTGGTTTTTGCCCTGGATAGCACATCACCGACTACCTACCATCTTTAGTCAATCGTGTACGTGCGGAAAGGCAGGGAACCCCCAACAGACCATGTGCTTGCTATCGAGTCATGGGTGAGGTTGGCCGGTAGGAAAGTGGGCTATAGTGGGGCCGGGGAGTGGTTCTTATACATGATTTTTCTTGGATTGCCTTTCAGTAGTTGAGAGAGGGGTCACGTGGGACCATAGCCACGGGTACAAAAACAGACCTTGATATCTGCATCGGCAGACGATTTAAAGCTCCCGATCGAGTTCCGTATTTCTTGATTTGCCCTGGCACGGAACTCGGATGGCACATTGGGGAACATGTGCATCTAGACATGGAAAACGATTCACGATACATACGTGGGATCAAGGGCGCGGTTGACGGGTGGCGTAATCCCTAGTGGTCCTAGGTGGCCAAAACCCAAACCGAGACACGGAAACGTTCGTTAGGTAGCATAATCCCTAGCGGTCCTAGGTGGCATAAATCCTAAGTGGACGCGCGATAGTTCATGGTAAGGAAACACAACTAGATCAAGGGTTGCAGTCCAAAACAACTTCAAGGATAAACTGTTTACATGGGAAAGCCCGTACAGCCTACGGCAAAGGACTGAACTTATACATGGAAAGAAACATATGAGTTGAGTAACCTATATATGCGGCATATTAGGTTGACATGGACCATTACACGACTTTTGGGTAAGGGTCATTCACGGATAACACGTAATACAGTTGGGGTACTAATACGGTAGGTGCAGAGCAGATGTACAGGATAGATACCATGGGACGTTATACGCGATAGATATCTTGGGATATTATACTTGATATAAACCTGACAATGTGATACCTTGTTTTATCTTGACATCGTAGTTTATCACGACACCCTAGTTTATCTGAGTTCAGTAGTTCATCCTGTTATTTTGATTTAGCTTATCTATCTTGTTATCATGCTTATGTTCATCTCAGTTTCTCATGTCAGTTAACTTTACTAGTTTTTATACTAATAGTAGATAGGGCTTACTCAGTCTTTTTGACTGACCCGTTTTGTTTTGCCTCTTTTCTTCCGTTTCCCCCCCCCCCCCAAGGTTACAGGGAGGAAATACTGTTGTTTAGTTCGGACTTCTTCTGCTTGAAGGTCATCATGGATGGCTTGGATTTTTCTTGGCTATGGCTACTTTACTGCTTTTTCTTGGGGAATAATTTATGAAAAAGTCTTTATGCTTCTTTATTATTGCAAGACAGGTTTTGATGTACTCTGATGTAAAAGGCTTTAGACCTTATTTATTCATGTTATGAAAGTTTGATTTTACTTTCGCTATTTTATATATGTTCTGTCTTGTAATATTTCTGTGCATGTTTACCAATAATACTCCTCCAAACCTAGTGCATTCCCTTTGTGAGTGACCCTAGCGGAGGTGGGGTGTTACATTTCTCCTATTCTCCGTAGATATGTTGACTTTAAATATAATAAAACGACTGAGATGGAAAACCATGATTGTCATATCATGTTGGAATATTCATTACCGATGGTATTTAAAAAACTATTCCCGTAAAAGTGTAGAGCATTATAACAAAGTTAAGTATGTTTTATAAATAGTTTTTCTTGACAACGTTAAAAATTGACCGTTTAAATAAATTTGAAGTAGAAATCCCAAAATTACTTTGCAAAATAAAGGAAATATCTACGTAAGCTTTCTTTATTGTAACAGAGCAATTACCTGTTCAACTTCCATCCGAAGCAATTCTTTAAGGTCCAATGCAATATGGATGAATGTATCTTTTTGAGAGGTAATATTACACATCAGTAAAATTTATGTTAGTTTAAAATCCAGATTTAAGTAAGTACATCTAAATTGAACTAATTTTATAATAGGTACCTGATTCACATGAAGAATAAAATCAGGCAATAAACAAGAGTTAAAGGTTTGATTTGCAAATTTTGTCTTGAAGAAAAAACTTCATTCTCGTTTCTCGTTGCTTCAAAGATCACGTGAACTTATCATTTGTAAATGTTCCTCATAATGTGGAAGCAACTGAAAAAGATTTTTTTTTTTCCAACAATGTTATCTACTTTTAGGTAACATGGTCGACCTATTGGAAAACATGTGGAAATATGGTAGACACAAATTGATGTTATTTTAAATTATGCAGAAGTTGTTAGCCATAAAAATTCTTAATACCCCAAAGTAGCTTACGGTAAACAAAATCTGAAAGCATAGGTACTCGTTTTAGTTCCATTGCTGTTAGTCACCCCGAAAGGGTAATATGTTTCATTTTTCAAAGCATTAGAAAGCCATTATTTGAGATAGACAAGTATTTATGACCTTCAGGCTCTAGATCAACATAAGCATATAGGGCTGTGGTTTTGTTTACAAAATCTGACCAACATTGTAAAAAAAGGTCGAAACTCCTTCCGCCTTTGGAAAGTCAGAAATCTAGCAGGATGACTCTGTTTTAAAACAAAGTAATTAAAGATTCTGATGCTATAAAGCTTAGTGAAGAAGGGGAAAATATGATCATATTCTCTCAGGTGAAATAAGGCCCATCATCAGTAATCCTCCTTATATCTTTTAGATAAGAGTTCACGACTTTCATTCCTAATTACATTATCCATATTCATTGGTTTCGTAACATGGTTTCGGATAAGAATAAGAATTAGATGTTAGAATCATATGTAATAGACTATTAAACAAGATACTAGCTAAAAATGGTCAGGCCTCTTTCTTTTAAAATTAAACTCCATAAGTCAAGATCCTCATTTTTTCTTCATTTATTAAGAATTTCCAAATAAGATTGCAAGAAAAGGGAAATCCCCAATTCGATTTAGAAATTCGGGTAACTACAGCAACTCAGAATTTTAACGATGAACATTTAATTAATTTAAATATCTAAAATATTAATTTTAAGAGTTAAAGACTTAAAATTAATTTAAATGAGAATTTGAAAGTTGATTTAACTTGAAATTGAGAATACTGAATTTAAAAACCCATATTTGTTTAGTTTGAAACAATGTAAAATTCTATTGGAATATTTAAACGATAATAATAATTTATTATCAATGAATTTGAGTTTTTTTGAAATAGAATGATCACTAATCGATTTGATTTAACATGTAAGAATAGCCATTTTCCAAATGATCTTGGATTTCAACGAAACCGGTGTCATCGGATTCAAATTATTAAACTATTGTAGAGTTCAAATTTTATATCAATATGATGTGTTATCGGATGGGTGCGAGTTATAAACGTCAAACGTTTGAAATGTGTGAATATTTTATAATAAAATCAGGGGTATATTATATCGTAACTCCTAATTCTAATTTCACTCTTCCTCCTCTTCTTTTTATGTCCAGTAATTCTATTTTTTGATTCGCCATTTACTTCTCCACTTCAAGAAATCAAAACACAAGCTTTACTCAATAATATCCTGTGATTCCAGATCCTATGAACTCGCGTGTGTGTGAGAGAGAGAGCTTCACATCTATGTACTCGGAGACTCGGAGTTAGGTGCGATAGTTTTGGGGGAAACCCGAAGTTATCCAGTCAAGCTAGGGCACGAGGTTGCCGCTTAGGGAGCGAAGGGGTTAGTTCGAAGGTGGTGTTGATCTTCTGGTGAGGAGGCGCATGTGTTGACATAGATTTGAGGGGATTTGAACCTTGTTCGGGGAATGCGTCAGTTTCTATTGTAGCTATCATTGCTACAGGCCGGGGACATTGAGGAGTCACCGAGCTTGGGTTTGTGGGGTCTGAAGTGAAGAGCGTGAGGCAAGACGCTCGATGGTGATGGTTTCCATGGTGTTGGGTGGCTGGAGTAACCTGAAGCGATGGTCAAACTTGCTTCAGGGTTTGGGAAGGAGCGAGATTGGAATTTGAACAGGAGATGATTAGGGGGTTAAGGGTATAACTATGGTTAATTAATATGTTAATGATGTTTCAATGTATGTTCAAACTTTTAACGAATATAGTTATTTCATATAAGATTAGATTTGGATGAAACTAATTCCATTGGACTCGTATTGAAGAATGCTACGCATACGAGTTGGATTGGAGTGATTCGGATGTTTATGTAATTTCAAAAGCTTGTTTGGAATTATATAAATCGACACGCAAAATCGTCGATCTGGAAGCGATGGTGAATTAACTTTCACACTTTTTGGAATATTGTGAACATTGTTATTTTGCATAATAATAATATTCATTATTGTTAGTATATAAAGTGTGTGTTTAGATGATTTGAATAATTTATTGCTTTGTTGGTGTTTGTCGATACATATTCCCGTCCGTGAATGGATGACCTTTGATACTACCTACTTTTTATGTGGAAGATTTATCTAAAATGAACTAGATTAGATTTTTCTAATTTTTATGCATAGATAAACCGATATATGAGCAGTGATGCAATGTGACAGGTTGGAGGGATCCAACAGGATTCCTCAATGTTTTGGATGTTACATTCTTTCATATTATATGCATATGAGTTGTCTAGCATAAGTAACATTAAAATATGATTTGGATGATGATTGTTGAATTAAATTCAACACTGATGTGTTATTAATCAATAAGCAATATTGGCTAAGTGTTTGACAATAAGTGACTTAAATTTAACATTTTTAATGAAGTTGATTCGTCATAAGCCGAATTGACTTGTTGAAGTTATAAATTTTTTTTATAACAAAAGTATGGTTTTGAAGTAAATATTATATACATTACATAAAATAAAAAATCTATAAATAAATCGATAATTATAGTTGGAATTTGTAAAGGAAATTATTAAATGTTTTATATAGAAAAATTATTGTTTTTATAGTAAGTACTCTGATCAGAGGTTGTAAATGTTAAAAATTAACTAAGTTTTACAAATAAATTTTATGAAGAATAAAAGAAGATTTTAGAAGTTGTTTTGAACAAGTTAACAAATGGCTTTGTTTAACTTGTAAAAGGATACAGAAAAGACCTTGGTTTTTGAATTGAAAAAAGCTAGATATTTATCGTTACTATTAAAATAAACACCGAAGCCAGATACCGGTAAAGGGGCATTGGAGCAATACTGGCACCAAGATTATGTTTCAGAAGCAAATAACCGACACCGGTTGATTGAGACTTCCAATGCCGAGAGAAGGAAGTGGAAGATTTGGTCAAAGTGCTATTGGTACCAACATATGTGCAGAGGCTTGGTACCGATACGAAAGGGGATAGCAGCAAGGCAGTGTTGACACCAAAGGCAGTCAATATGGATTCAACTCCGAAAGCATACCATGTGATACCGAAGGCATATGATCTGAAACCCAAAATCGAGAAAGGAAAGCACAAAGGCAGGAAAAGATGAAGCAACGGGCCATAGATACTAATTTGCTTAATGTTGATACCGGCACGAGCAAGCTACTTAAAAGTCACCAGAAGAGATCCCGAAACCTTGTTGTCGCTAAGTCGACACCAAGACAAAAGAGGTTGGAGTAAGTCGAAAGCAAATAAGAGTGGTTATCCACACTATTTTTCTTAATGTTGATACCGAAATGGATAAAGATGCTAAAATCATAAGGAGCAGAAGGATAAGAGCAATATCTTGAAGAATTGCTATCGAAGCCAAAGCTTATCGTCAAGACCGAAAGCAACTCTCATAGTTATCTATACCAATTGACTTGGTATCGACACATTAGGAGGAAGCGACACCCAAAGCCCTAAACTGATACTCCGAAAGCAAGATAGAGCTGATAATAATGCTCAGAAGGGAAAAGAAGGTCAAAATTGAGAAACCGACACTGAAAGCCACTAATGCGGCCGATACCAAGGCTAAAAGACAGTCGTTGAAGCCAAAAGTACCAATAATTGGGCTTCTCCTAATTGCAACTGGAAGAGGGCCCAAATTGTCTATAAATAAGACCCTATGGGTCTCATTTTAGGGGCTCATTATCAAATCTTGTAATCTTTTCTTATATAGTAAACCCTAATTTCTAAATCGATTTGGGGATTTTACTTGGAAACTCTAGTGTAATCAAATCAATGATCAATAAAGAGAGACTCAATACTTGAGATTATTTTCGTGGATTTCATTATCGCTTATTTCTATTTCTTTAATTTTCTTATGATAACTCTTCCACAAAACTTCAAGCATAATACCAAATTACCCCTCCACAAGTCGTTTAGCTTCTAACTTGTGTTGTGCTTAGGGAACCCTTATCCTAAGGTAACTATTGATTGTTAAGTCTCGCAAGCATGATACTCACCCCTTGAGGGAAGAGTAACTAATCATCGAGCTTAAGACCTTGATAACTAGGAAACGGTGAACTAACTCAAGCTTGTAGGAACTAAATAACCCCTTTTGAACTTTAGGACCAAATTCTTAGATCCAATTTCGGTGTTGACGAAAATATCGTTAACATTTTATCGTTAGAAAGGGGCTTGAATTTCCGAACCTTTGGATACCTTAAACCACATCCCTGGTTGTTCCATCCCGGATTGGACTAAGCATTGAAGAAGTAGAAATCATGAATAGAACGTCTCTACGAGTAACTCCTAAATTTCCAATTGTTACATCCGGTATTGATGAACCAGGGATTACTGAAGAACAAAGGATTAAGTTGTAAGCCTTGCAAATCAAGGATAAAGGCAAAGAAGTAGAGCCTTATGATCCCGACCATTGGAGCATCAACCCTTTCCACATAGGACCAACCGCGATCTTTTCTATGAGTGTTTCTACACCAAAGGAATGCAACCTATTCAATCACATAAAAGAGGCCATTCATGCACAGTCTAAGGGAACTATATTTGAGCAAAGAATGGTGAGAGAGTTCAATCACTTTGCCTCAAGATGGTCTAAGAAGGTTGCATCACAAACTAATAACATAGAAAAATGAAAGCTTGAAGATAAAGAGGAATCAAAAAAGTTAAGTAACAAAAGGCCTAATTTTTGACGCCGAAGGGAGTCTTCGAATCAAGGTTACTAGAAGATTGCAAGCTCATTACATCAATTGAAAATGTATTCTTTCCAACCAAGAATGAGCTCAACTTTTGGTCATCACTAAAGAAGAAACCCAAGAACGAGGTCAAATTGGGTGGATCCTACTACTACCACATAATGAATGGACATGAAACCAATCAATGCAGAGTCATAGAAGGGATGGTAATCAAGTTCTTCAATCAAGGGCAACTGTAAAATATGTAAAGAAAACCTAATCAACTACAACAATGGATTCTTTGAAGTAAGAATGTCTATATGTTTGGGAGTACGATCTCCCTAAAAATTTGGAATCACCTAAAATGGGTAAAACTATCTACGAGGGTATAAAATTCATGTCGCTGCCAAGATGGCCAGGGCAAGGCACCCCTCGGAGGGGGGTGGCATGTAGACCTTTCTCCGCCCCCAAACTAGAAAGGGCCAGGTTAAAGCATCAAAAGTGTAAGCCTTCTCCCCCATGACAAAGCAGTTTATACCCTTACTCTCGGCTACGATGGCCTGGGTAAGGCACCCCTTTGATGGGGTGAGTGTAAGCCTTTATCCGCGTCTAAATCAAACAGGTCCAGGTTAAAACATCGCAATCCCATATCCACGTATACGATGGTCAGGGTTAAGGCACCCCTTGGAGGTGGTTGAGTGTAAGCCTCTGTAACACCCCGTGTATTCTATAACTGTGGAATTAACAAATTAAAGTATAATTAATTTGAAATCAAAGAACTAAGGGAAACGGGATACGCCATTGCGTTCGTCTCGGAAAAATACGCGAAATAGAGTCCGAGTTTTCGAAAAACGGAGTCCGTATGAAGAAGATATAGCCTCCGGAAGTTTCTGAATTAAGTTTAAAATTCGAACAGTTCAGAAAAACAAGTTTAAAATTAAAAATCGGGCCCTATTGGCCAGGGCGGGAAAATTCCCGCCTAAGACACCCAGGTCGACTGGGCTGTCGACCTGGTCTAGCCAGGTCGACAGGGCTGTCGACCTGGTCCAGACCCAGGTCGAACCCAGTCCACCCTGGCTGGCCTAGTCTATGTTGGCCGATTTTCAGAAGCATGCTTTGTCATTAGGGCTAGGTGGCAGGCTCTAATTGGTCTCTCTGTCGAATGAATGGCTACGATCAATCCAAGCAACATCGATGGTCCTAATCAGTTCATAAACTCTATAAAAACGGCCCTAGACTCTACCTAACCTAAGTCTCTAACACAATTCTCTAGCCTCCATTGCTCTCTTCTTCTAATTAAAAATAAAAATGGCGTCGCTACTCTGCTAGAATCAAAACTAGAAGTCAATCAACATCATCCTAAATTCAAATTTGAGATAAAAGCTTCTGCAACAAATCTGTAACAACTAAAGTTCTTTCTTTAATCCAATCAAGGCAAGTACAGTTATTTTCCGCTATAAACGTTAATTATAATTTTGATATGTTTTTAATTCTGAATCTGAGATTGTATATATATTCTCTTCTGTCAGATCTGTTTTTCTGTGACTGTTCTGTATCCCTTTTCTTCTTTTCTGTTTCTATAGCCAGGCTACCACGAGCCTGTGCCTAATCTCATAAGAGATGAACGTATGAACGCAAATTTTGGGATGAATGATGCGAAATTTGACAAGACTAAATTGAATGTATGACTTTAGGTCTGAGGCATAAAATATATTGGACATGTGACTTGGGATTGGATGCATAAATTTGACTATGAACATATAATTTATGCATCTGTTTTTCTGTGACTGTTCTGTATCCCTTTTCTTCTTTTCTGTTTCTATAGCCAGGCTACCACGAGCCTGTGCCTAATCTCATAAGAGATGAACGTATGAACGCAAATTTTGGGATGAATGATGCGAAATTTGACAAGACTAAATTGAATGTATGACTTTAGGTCTGAGGCATAAAATATATTGGACATGTGACTTGGGATTGGATGCATAAATTTGACTATGAACATATAATTTATGCATGTTGTATGCATAGTTATGTTGTAATTTAGATCTGTAATTAATTAGAAAAAAAGATGAGCATATGTTGTAAACTAGATTTGGATCTATGCATATTCTATGATAGAAGAAAAGAGGAACCATTGTATGATTACATATGATTTGAGACTTTGGACAAAATGCATATAAAAGTCAAGATCTGATTTTTTAGAAGATATGATTTAGATTGTTGGGTATATTTTGCATAATGATTCATGACTTAATAAGAAGAAGGATATGGAAACGTAGGTGTAAAAGATTTACGTTAATTAGGATCTCTACTATTGTGATTACACCTAAATAGGGAATTTTGCATATATGGCATGCACTGTAATTAATGATCATATTTGGTATAATTTATATGTGAATCTGCTGTATAAGGTTAGTTTAACAAAAATTGGAACATATGTTATAGGGTAAATTATGTCCATATTCTGCGCTATGTAAAGGTATGCAAACATGGAAGTATATGATCTTATTGTGAATCACGACAATTATTTAGGCATATGAATTTAGGCCAATTTATGATTAGGCAAGGCATGTAAATAAAACCTTTAGAAATATTAAATTTGCTAAATATGCTAATTTGCCAAGTTGCCTAAACTGCTAGTTTTGTTATATTGCCTAGACTGCTAATTAGATTGAAATGCCTAATTTGTTAAATTTGTCGGTTGAAATGCCTAACCTGTTATATGCCAAAATCTGCTAAGTTGCTAAATCTGTTAAATCCGTTAAGTCATATAAAATCTGTTATCTGCTGTGTTGATATAATCATCCTGTTATTGATATAATCTGAATTGGCATATATATTGGGCGTGCGCATAAACGGTAAATTATTAATTAATTGGCCGCAAAGATAAACATGGCTAACTCGAGGTTAGAATGAGTTTGCGGCGTAATTCTGCCCGGAACCGCCCGGCACATCCAGTGGCCGCAAACAATAGGTTCTAATGTGAGAAGTTAGTCATAACCTGCTTAAGACACGAGGTTAGGTCTGGCTTGTGGCAGAAGTCTGCCCGGAACCGCCCGGCCCATCCAGCGGCCACAAGCTAGCGACCTAATGTGAGAGGTCTGGGCATTAATAATTAATTAATGCAAATCTAAGATAAGAATGACGTCTAAAACGTATTGGGAGAAAATAGGGTTAAACCAACTGGATTAATAGGTGTAGTAAACCCGTCCATGAATCTGTAGGCCCAATACAAAGTTAGACAAATCTGAAAAAAATCTGTACATCTGATCTATTAGTCTGAAAACTTGTTAACTTAATCTATGAACTAGTAAATCTGAATTCTGTATGTCTGAACTTATAAACAAGTTAATCTGAGATCTGTTAGTCTGGGGACACAAGGTTAGGAGGGGAATTACTTGTGTCATCTGTTGTTTGGGACCCATATTAGTCAGTAACCCTTTCTGGTATCAAAACTTTGACCCAACGTTAGGTAGGGTCCGGGCACGCTTACTGAACTAATTATAAGTGGTTCATTCTGATAACGGCGAGGGGTGTTGATGGTGCGTTCCAACCGGGTCATGTGCGTGCATGGATCCCGGTCTGCCTCTGAGGATGTAAGACGCCGTGACATCTGTAAATAGGTCTGTGCCAATTGGTTGTCACTTTAGGGAGTGATACACCCTACTGTGGGACCGACACAGGACATTTATGTATTAGGGAGCCGATCGCTTGGGGTAGGGTTTTAGGGTACGCTTAGTTCTGTCTGTTTCTGTTGGTACCGTCTGTTTCCGTTGGGTGGTAACACCTGTCTGTTTCTGTGTGGTACCGTCTGTTCGGGTGGTAAAGGCCCATTACTAGTGTACACCAAATTCTACATTCTGTTTCCGTAGAGATAAATCTGTTCCTGCTTCTGTCTATTTTTGATCGGGTAGTAAAGGCCCATTATTAGCATTTTGTTTCTGCTAAAGTATTCTGCACTCGTTCCTGCTTCAATTTAGACATTAGGAAGACACCTAATTCTGCTATACTAGTATTAGTGCAGAGAAGTGTAAAACAATAGTTTATATCATTCTGTTTTTCTGTTATATCTGCTACACCTGTTATAGTTATCTCACATCCAGTTTTATGTTCATATCATATTATTATTATCTGTTCATATGCTGAAAGTCACTGGACTTGCCAGACTTTTTGTCTGACCCTTGTTGTTTCGCCTCCTTTCTTCCATTTCCCCCCCCCCCCCTCCCCCAGGTTATCCAAGGAGGGAAATATTTTAGCTTGATCCGGATTTCTCTTTGCTTGAAGTGCTTAAAGTATGGCTTGGCTCTGTATAGCTTCCGTTCCATGGGGATTATGATTTTAAACTATGCATTTTGAAGGCTTTTGTACAAGACTGATATTTTGTACTTGAATTCTGAAATTGAAAGGATGTAACCATATTAATTTTCTGTTTCCGCTGTAATAAAGTTAAAAATTTTCAAGTACTGTTTTATCTGTCTTGTAAGTTTCTGTTCTGTTTACTAAAATGCTCCACCAAAGTTAAGGGATTCCCTTTGTGAGTGACCTTAACGGAGGTGGGGTGTTACACTTGGTATCAGAGCTGAAGGTTACCAGATTTTATAAAAAAAAAAGTTTTGAAAAATTATTTTCAAAAAAAAAAAAAGGTTTTGAAAGGAAGTATTTTCAAAAATAAAGCTTATTTTGAAAAAACATGATCCCCAAGAGCCATATATCTTTCTTTCAGTCCTTTTTGTATTGAACCTTTCCTTTTTCGTTCCAGCATGTCTGAAGCATCTGAGATACCAGAGGGTGTTCATGTACCCGGTTGGTTTCGTCAATATCTTGAGGCTAGGACCGCCGCTGCAGATCCAGCAAATGATCCCCCTCCTCCACCTCCTCCTCGTGCAATTGCTTTCTCAAAGATCTGTAGAGATTTTAGGGCCATGGGTGGGAAGGATTTCAAAGGAACTGAATCATTCGTAGAAGCAAGGAATTGGCTCAAAGAAACTGAGGATCTATTCGTTATCTTCGAGGTGGACGATAGGCAGAAGGTACAGTTGGCAGTATGGCTGCTCAAAGACGAAGCTTCCTACTGGTGGGAAGTCACTAACGCCGAGAGGCCGGTTGAGACATGGATGGATTTCAGAACAAGGTTTGAGACAAAATTCCTCTCGCAAGCTGAACGAAGTTTACAATTGGAAAAGTTCTTGTCTCTTAAGCAAGGAAGTATGACGGTCAAGGAATACGTCAACCAGTTCAACCAACTAGCAAGATTCGGATTGGATTTAGTCAACACTCAGCATAAAAAGGCTCTCCGCTTTGTTAAAGGATTGAATGAGCCACTGCACAGCCTAGCCATGACCCATGTACCCATGGGAGCAACTTACGAGAAATTGGTGGATATGGCACTACTGCACGAGGAAGACAAGGGCCCGAAAGAGACAAAGAAGGAAGAACCACAGAATAAGAAAGCGGGGCCCAAAAAGGAAACACAAAAGAAGGATGAGAAGTCTGAAGATAAGAAAGGGAAAAAGTGCTTTACTTGTGGGAGCTCAACTCATCTGAACAAGGATTGCAGAAAAAGGAAGGGCGCTTGCTTCAACTGTGGGGAGATGGGGCACTTCACTAGGGACTGCCCGAAGAGACGAGGACAAGGAGGGCAGGCGAACACTCTTGAGGCTAGTGGCTAGGATAGAAATAGGAAAATTTCTATAGTAGGTTTAATTTCTTTATCTGATTGTGACTTTTTCTGATTCTGGTATTTTGATTTTGTAATCGATACTCTGCACTTTAATGCTAGTATTATTTCTGAATTCCGCTATAGACTCAGACCCAAAAGGGTTATGGATCATCTGTTTGAGATTGGGGTTTGAGGGATATCTGTGTTAGGCGTCAAGTATGGCGCATACATTCTGAGTTTTCGTAGGGTATGATTTTATCATGCTTAGCTTCCTAAGAATCATTAGGGAACCTGATCTGTACCAGTAGTCTGTAAATATCTAAATACTTTTTATAGGATTTCCAGTTTTGACATTGTCTAAAGAAGGTACTCCTCTGGGTGTCAATTTGATATTGGTTTCGGTCTTTGGGGCCGATACTTAGGACCCATGTCTAATGGGAACCAAATTTTCGTTCTATCTGTATTCGCTTCCATCATTCGATTGTATCCTATCGATCGAATATTTGAACTTTAGGTAGAAACTAATGGGTGTAAACATGTGTTTGAGACATGTTATGTTTGATGGTTGCAAGTGGATGCAAGTGGTTGCTAGTGGTTGCCCGTGGATGCATATACACACACTAGGCACTAGATTGGCTCGAAAACACTCTCATACTGCATATGGATGGGTGAGCATTTTTCAATTCTTGTGGATGCAAAATTGGTTGATTCAGCACATGGATGCTTGTGGATGATGGTTGAGTATATGGGTGATTGGATGGTAGGACACATTCTTCTTAACTTGAAGATTTCGGGGACGAAATCCTTTTAAGTGGGGGAGAATGTAACACCCCGTGTATTCTATAACTGTGGAATTAACAAATTAAAGTATAATTAATTTGAAAAAAAGATGAGCATATGTTGTAAACTAGATTTGGATCTATGCATATTCTATGATAGAAGAAAAGAGGAACCATTGTATGATTACATATGATTTGAGACTTTGGACAAAATGCATATAAAAGTCAAGATCTGATTTTTTAGAAGATATGATTTAGATTGTTGGGTATATTTTGCATAATGATCCATGACTTAATAAGAAGAAGGATATGGAAACGTAGGTGTAAAAGATTTACGTTAATTAGGATCTCTACTATTGTGATTACACCTAAATAGGGAATTTTGCATATATGGCATGCACTGTAATTAATGATCATATTTGGTATAATTTATATGTGAATCTGCTGTATAAGGTTAGTTTAACAAAAATTGGAACATATGTTATAGGGTAAATTATGTCCATATTCTGCGCTATGTAAAGGTATGCAAACATGGAAGTATATGATCTTATTGTGAATCACGACAATTATTTAGGCATATGAATTTAGGCCAATTTATGATTAGGCAAGGCATGTAAATAAAACCTTTAGAAATATTAAATTTGCTAAATATGCTAATTTGCCAAGTTGCCTAAACTGCTAGTTTTGTTATATTGCCTAGACTGCTAATTAGATTGAAATGCCTAATTTGTTAAATTTGTCGGTTGAAATGCCTAACATGTTATATGCCAAAATCTGCTAAGTTGCTAAATCTGTTAAATCCGTTAAGTCATATAAAATCTGTTATCTGCTAAAGTCTGTTATCTGCTGTGTTGATATAATCATCCTGTTATTGATATAATCTGAATTGGCATATATATTGGGCGTGCGCATAAACGGTAAATTATTAATTAATTGGCCGCAAAGATAAACATGGCTAACTCGAGGTTAGAATGAGTTTGCGGCGTAATTCTGCCCGGAACCGCCCGGCACATCCAGTGGTCGCAAACAATAGGTTCTAATGTGAGAAGTTAGTCATAACCTGCTTAAGACACGAGGTTAGGTCTGGCTTGTGGCAGAAGTCTGCCCAGAACCGCCCGGCCCATCCAGCGGCCACAAGCTAGCGACCTAATGTGAGAGGTCTGGGCATTAATAATTAATTAATGCAAATCTAAGATAAGAATGACGTCTAAAACGTATTGGGAGAAAATAGGGTTAAACCAACTGGATTAATAGGTGTAGTAAACCCGTCCATGAATCTGTAGGCCCAATACAAAGTTAGACAAATCTGAAAAAAATCTGTACATCTGATCTATTAGTCTGAAAACTTGTTAACTTAATCTATGAACTAGTAAATCTGAATTCTGTATGTCTGAACTTATAAACAAGTTAATCTGAGATCTGTTAGTCTGGGGACACAAGGTTAGGAGGGGAATTACTTGTGTCATCTGTTGTTTGGGACCCATATTAGTCAGTAACCCTTTCTGGTATCAAAACTTTGACCCAACGGTAGGTAGGGTCCGGGCACGCTTACTGAACTAATTATAAGTGGTTCATTCTGATAATGGCGAGGGGTGTTGATGGTGCGTTCCAACCGGGTCATGTGCGTGCATGGATCCCGGTCTGCCTCTGAGGATGTAAGACGCCGTGACATCTGTAAATAGGTCTGTGCCAATTGGTTGTCACTTTAGGGAGTGATACACCCTATTGTGGGGCCGACACAGGACATTTATGTATTAGGGAGCCGATCGCTTGGGGTAGGGTTTTAGGGTACGCTTAGTTCTGTCTATTTCTGTTGGTACCGTCTGTTTCCGTTGGGTGGTAACACCTGTCTGTTTCTGTGTGGTACCGTCTGTTCGGGTGGTAAAGGCCCATTACTAGTGTACACCTAATTCTACATTCTGTTTCCATAGAGATAAATCTGTTCCTGCTTCTGTCTGTTTTTGATCGAGTAGTAAAGGCCCATTATTAGCATTCTGTTTCTGTTAAAGTATTCTGCACCCGTTCCTGCTTCAATTTAGACATTAGGAAGACACCTAATTCTGCTATACTAGTATTAGTGCAGAGAAGTGTAAAACAATAGTTTATATCATTCTGTTTTTCTGTTATATCTGCTACACCTGTTATAGTTATCTCACATCCAGTTTTATGTTCATATCATATTATTATTATCTGTTCATATGCTGAAAGTCACTGGACTTGCCAGACTTTTTGTCTGACCCTTGTTGTTTCGCCTCCTTTCTTCCATTTCCCCCCCCCCCCTCCCCCAGGTTATCCAAGGAGGGAAATACTTTAGCTTGATCCGGATTTCTCTTTGCTTGAAGTGCTTAAAGTATGGCTTGGCTCTGTATAGCTTCCGTTCCATGGGGATTATGATTTTAAACTATGCATTTTGAAGGCTTTTGTACAAGACTGATATTTTGTACTTGAATTCTGAAATTGAAAGGATGTAACCATATTAATTTTCTGTTTCCGCTGTAATAAAGTTAAAATTTTTCAAGTACTGTTTTATCTGTCTTGTAAGTTTCTGTTCTGTTTACTAAAATGCTCCACCAAAGTTAAGGCATTCCCTTTGTGAGTGACCTTAACGGAGGTGGGGTGTTACACTTGGTATCAGAGCTGAAGGTTACCAGATTTTAAAAAAAAAAAAAAAATTTGAAAAATTATTTTCAAAAAAAAAAAAAAGGTTTTGAAAGGAAGTATTTTCAAAAATAAAGCTTATTTTGAAAAAACATGATCCCCAAGAGCCATATATCTTTCTTTCAGTCCTTTTTGTATTGAACCTTTCCTTTTTCGTTCCAGCATGTCTGAAGCATCTGAGATACCAGAGGGTGTTCATGTACCCGGTTGGTTTCGTCAATATCTTGAGGCTAGGACCGCCGCTGCAGGTCCAGCAAATGATCCCCCTCCTCCACCCCCTCCTCGTGCAATTGCTTTCTCAAAGATCTGTAGAGATTTTAGGGCCATGGGTGGGAAGGATTTCAAAGGAACTGAATCATTCGTAGAAGCAAGGAATTGGCTCAAAGAAACTGAGGATCTATTCGTTATCTTCGAGGTGGACGATAGGCAGAAGGTACAGTTGGCAGTATGGCTGCTCAAAGACGAAGCTTCCTACTGGTGGGAAGTCACTAACGCCGAGAGGCCGGTTGAGACATGGATGGATTTCAGAACAAGGTTTGAGACAAAATTCCTCTCGCAAGCTGAACGAAGTTTACAATTGGAAAAGTTCTTGTCTCTTAAGCAAGGAAGTATGACGGTCAAGGAATACGTCAACCATTTCAACCAACTAGCAAGATTCGGATTGGATTTAGTCAACACTCAGCATAAAAAGGCTCTCCGCTTTGTTAAAGGATTGAATGAGCCACTGCACAGCCTAGCCATGACCCATGTACCCATGGGAGCAACTTACGAGAAATTGGTGGATATGGCACTACTGCACGAGGAAGACAAGGGCCCGAAAGAGACAAAGAAGGAAGAACCACAGAATAAGAAAGCGGGGCCCAAAAAGGAAACACAAAAGAAGGATGAGAAGTCTGAAGATAAGAAAGGGAAAAAGTGCTTTACTTGTGGGAGCTCAACTCATCTGAACAAGGGTTGCAGAAAAAGGAAGGGCGCTTGCTTCAACTGTGGGGAGATGGGACACTTCACTAGGGACTGCCCGAAGAGACGAGGACAAGGAGGGCAGGCGAACACTCTTGAGGCTAGTGGCTAGGATAGAAATAGGAAATTTTCTATAGTAGGTTTAATTTCTTTATCTGATTGTGACTTTTTCTGATTCTGGTATTTTGATTTTGTAATCGATACTCTGCACTTTAATGCTAGTATTATTTCTGAATTCCGCTATAGACTCAGACCCATAAGGGTTATGGATCATCTGTTTGAGATTGGGGTTTGAGGGATATCTGTGTTAGGCGTCAAGTATGGCGCATACATTCTGAGTTTTCGTAGGGTATGATTTTATCATGCTTAGCTTCCTAAGAATCATTAGGGAACCTGATCTGTACCAGTAGTCTGTAAATATCTAAATACTTTTTATAGGATTTCCAGTTTTGACATTGTCTAAAGAAGGTACTCCTCTGGGTGTCAATTTGATATTGGTTTCGGTCTTTGGGGCCGATACTTAGGACCCATGTCTAATGGGAACCAAATTTTCGTTCTATCTGTATTCGCTTCCATCATTCGACTGTATCCTATCGATCGAATATTTGAACTTTAGGTAGAAACTAATGGGTGTAAACATGTGTTTGAGACATGTTATGTTTGATGGTTGCAAGTGGATGCAAGTGGTTGCTAGTGGTTGCCCGTGGATGCATATACACACACTAGGCACTAGATTGGCTCGAAAACACTCTCATACTGCATATGGATGGGTGAGCATTTTTCCAATTCTTGTGGATGCAAAATTGGTTGATTCAGCACATGGATGCTTGTGGATGATGGTTGAGTAGATGGGTGATTGGATGGTAGGACACATTCTTCTTAACTTGAAGATTTCGGGGACGAAATCCTTTTAAGTGGGGGAGAATGTAACACCCCGTGTATTCTATAACTGTGGAATTAACAAATTAAAGTATAATTAATTTGAAAAAAAGATGAGCATATGTTGTAAACTAGATTTGGATCTATGCATATTCTATGATAGAAGAAAAGAGGAACCATTGTATGATTACATATGATTTGAGACTTTGGACAAAATGCATATAAAAGTCAAGATCTGATTTTTTAGAAGATATGATTTAGATTGTTGGGTATATTTTGCATAATGATTCATGACTTAATAAGAAGAAGGATATGGAAACGTAGGTGTAAAAGATTTACGTTAATTAGGATCTCTACTATTGTGATTACACCTAAATAGGGAATTTTGCATATATGGCATGCACTGTAATTAATGATCATATTTGGTATAATTTATATGTGAATCTGCTGTATAAGGTTAGTTTAACAAAAATTGGAACATATGTTATAGGGTAAATTATGTCCATATTCTGCGCTATGTAAAGGTATGCAAACATGGAAGTATATGATCTTATTGTGAATCACGACAATTATTTAGGCATATGAATTTAGGCCAATTTATGATTAGGCAAGGCATGTAAATAAAACCTTTAGAAATATTAAATTTGCTAAATATGCTAATTTGCCAAGTTGCCTAAACTGCTAGTTTTGTTATATTGCCTAGACTGCTAATTAGATTGAAATGCCTAATTTGTTAAATTTGTCGGTTGAAATGCCTAACCTGTTATATGCCAAAATCTGCTAAGTTGCTAAATCTGTTAAATCCGTTAAGTCATATAAAATCTGTTATCTGCTAAAGTCTGTTATCTGCTGTGTTGATATAATCATCCTGTTATTGATATAATTTGAATTGGCATATATATTGGGCGTGCGCATAAACGGTAAATTATTAATTAATTGGCCGCAAAGATAAACATGGCTAACTCGAGGTTAGAATGAGTTTGCGGCGTAATTCTGCCCGGAACCGCCCGGCACATCCAGTTGCCGCAAACAATAGGTTCTAATGTGAGAAGTTAGTCATAACCTGCTTAAGACACGAGGTTAGGTCTGGCTTGTGGCAGAAGTCTGCCCAGAACCGCCCGGCCCATCCAGCGGCCACAAGCTAGCGACCTAATGTGAGAGGTCTGGGCATTAATAATTAATTAATGCAAATCTAAGATAAGAATGACGTCTAAAACGTATTGGGAGAAAATAGGGTTAAACCAACTGGATTAATAGGTGTAGTAAACCCGTCCATGAATCTGTAGGCCCAATACAAAGTTAGACAAATCTGAAAAAAATCTGTACATCTGATCTATTAGTCTGAAAACTTGTTAACTTAATCTATGAACTAGTAAATCTGAATTTTGTATGTCTGAACTTATAAACAAGTTAATCTGAGATCTGTTAGTCTGGGGACACAAGGTTAGGAGGGGAATTACTTGTGTCATCTGTTGTTTGGGACACATATTAGTCAGTAACCCTTTCTGGTATCAAAACTTTGACCCAACGGTAGGTAGGGTCCGGGCACGCTTACTGAACTAATTATAAGTGGTTCATTCTGATAATGGCGAGGGGTGTTGATGGTGCGTTCCAACCGGGTCATGTGCGTGCATGGATCCCGGTCTGCCTCTGAGGATGTAAGACGCCGTGACATCTGTAAATAGGTCTGTGCCAATTGGTTGTCACTTTAGGGAGTGATACACCCTACTGTGGGGCCGACACAGGACATTTATGTATTAGGGAGCCGATCGCTTGGGGTAGGGTTTTAGGGTACGCTTAGTTCTGTCTGTTTCTGTTGGTACCGTCTGTTTCCGTTGGGTGGTAACACCTGTCTGTTTCTGTGTGGTACCGTCTGTTCGGGTGGTAAAGGCCCATTACTAGTGTACACCTAATTCTACATTCTGTTTCCGTAGAGATAAATCTGTTCCTGCTTCTGTCTGTTTTTGATCGGGTAGTAAAGGCCCATTATTAGCATTCTGTTTCTGTTAAAGTATTCTGCACCCGTTCCTGCTTCAATTTAGACATTAGGAAGACACCTAATTCTGCTATACTAGTATTAGTGCAGAGAAGTGTAAAACAATAGTTTATATCATTCTGTTTTTCTGTTATATCTGCTACACCTGTTATAGTTATCTCACATCCAGTTTTATGTTCATATCATATTATTATTATCTGTTCATATGATGAAAGTCACTGGACTTGCCAGACTTTTTGTCTGACCCTTGTTGTTTCGCCTCCTTTCTTCCATTTCCCCCCCCCCTCCCCCAGGTTATCCAAGGAGGGAAATACTTTAGCTTGATCCGGATTTCTCTTTGCTTGAAGTGCTTAAATTATGGCTTGGCTCTGTATAGCTTCCGTTCCATGGGGATTATGATTTTAAACTATGCATTTTGAAGGCTTTTGTACAAGACTGATATTTTGTACTTGAATTCTGAAATTGAAAGGATGTAACCATATTAATTTTCTGTTTCCGCTGTAATAAAGTTAAAATTTTTCAAGTACTGTTTTATCGGTCTTGTAAGTTTCTGTTCTGTTTACTAAAATGCTCCACCAAAGTTAAGGCATTCCCTTTGTGAGTGACCTTAACGGAGGTGGGGTGTTACACTTGGTATCAGAGCTGAAGGTTACCAGATTTTATAAAAAAAAAAGTTTTGAAAAATTATTTTCAAAAAAAAAAAAAGGTTTTGAAAGGAAGTATTTTCAAAAATAAAGCTTATTTTGAAAAAACATGATCCCCAAGAGCCATATATCTTTCTTTCAGTCCTTTTTGTATTGAACCTTTTCCTTTTTCGTTCCAGCATGTCTGAAGCATCTGAGATACCAGAGGGTGTTCATGTACCCGGTTGGTTTCGTCAATATCTTGAGGCTAGGACCGCCGCTGCAGGTCCAGCAAATGATCCCCCTCCTCCACCTCCTCCTCGTGCAATTGCTTTCTCAAAGATATGTAGAGATTTTAGGGCCATGGGTGGGAAGGATTTCAAAGGAACTGAATCATTCGTAGAAGCAAGGAATTGGCTCAAAGAAACTGAGGATCTATTCGTTATCTTCGAGGTGGACGATAGGCAGAAGGTACAGTTGGCAGTATGGCTGCTCAAAGACGAAGCTTCCTACTGGTGGGAAGTCACTAACGCCGAGAGGCCGGTTGAGACATGGATGGATTTCAGAACAAGGTTTGAGACAAAATTCCTCTCGCAAGCTGAACGAAGTTTACAATTGGAAAAGTTCTTGTCTCTTAAGCAAGGAAGTATGACGGTCAAGGAATACGTCAACCAGTTCAACCAACTAGCAAGATTCGGATTGGATTTAGTCAACACTCAGCATAAAAAGGCTCTCCGCTTTGTTAAAGGATTGAATGAGCCACTGCACAGCCTAGCCATGACCCATGTACCCATGGGAGCAACTTACGAGAAATTGGTGGATATGGCACTACTGCACGAGGAAGACAAGGGCCCGAAAGAGACAAAGAAGGAAGAACCACAGAATAAGAAAGCGGGGCCCAAAAAGGAAACACAAAAGAAGGATGAGAAGTCTGAAGATAAGAAAGGGAAAAAGTGCTTTACTTGTGGGAGCTCAACTCATCTGAGCAAGGATTGCAGAAAAAGGAAGGGCGCTTGCTTCAACTGTGGGGAGATGGGACACTTCACTAGGGACTGCCCGAAGAGACGAGGACAAGGAGGGCAGGCGAACACTCTTGAGGCTAGTGGCTAGGATAGAAATAGGAAATTTTCTATAGTAGGTTTAATTTCTTTATCTGATTGTGACTTTTTCTGATTCTGGTATTTTGATTTTGTAATCGATACTCTCCACTTTAATGCTAGTATTATTTCTGAATTCCGCTATAGACTCAGACCCATAAGGGTTATGGATCATCTGTTTGAGATTGGGGTTTGAGGGATATCTGTGTTAGGCGTCAAGTATGGCGCATACATTCTGAGTTTTCGTAGGGTATGATTTTATCATGCTTAGCTTCCTAAGAATCATTAGGGAACCTGATCTGTACCAGTAGTCTGTAAATATCTAAATACTTTTTATAGGATTTCCAGTTTTGACATTGTCTAAAGAAGGTACTCCTCTGGGTGTCAATTTGATATTGGTTTCGGTCTTTGGGGCCGATACTTAGGACCCATGTCTAATGGGAACCAAATTTTCGTTCTATCTGTATTCGCTTCCATCATTCGACTGTATCCTATCGATCGAATATTTGAACTTTAGGTAGAAACTAATGGGTGTAAACATGTGTTTGAGACATGTTATGTTTGATGGTTGCAAGTGGATGCAAGTGGTTGCTAGTGGTTGCCCGTGGATGCATATACACACACTAGGCACTAGATCGGCTCGAAAACACTCTCATACTGCATATGGATGGGTGAGCATTTTTCAATTCTTGTGGATGCAAAATTGGTTGATTCAGCACATGGATGCTTGTGGATGATGGTTGAGTAGATGGGTGATTGGATGGTAGGACACATTCTTCTTAACTTGAAGATTTCGGGGACGAAATCCTTTTAAGTGGGGGAGAATGTAACACCCCGTGTATTCTATAACTGTGGAATTAACAAATTAAAGTATAATTAATTTGAAAAAAAGATGAGCATATGTTGTAAACTAGATTTGGATTTATGCATATTCTATGATAGAAGAAAAGAGGAACCATTGTATGATTACATATGATTTGAGACTTTGGACAAAATGCATATAAAAGTCAAGATCTGATTTTTTAGAAGATATGATTTAGATTGTTGGGTATATTTTGCATAATGATTCATGACTTAATAAGAAGAAGGATATGGAAACGTAGGTGTAAAAGATTTACGTTAATTAGGATCTCTACTATTGTGATTACACCTAAATAGGGAATTTTGCATATATGGCATGCACTGTAATTAATGATCATATTTGGTATAATTTATATGTGAATCTGCTGTATAAGGTTAGTTTAACAAAAATTGGAACATATGTTATAGGGTAAATTATGTCCATATTCTGCGCTATGTAAAGGTATGCAAACATGGAAGTATATGATCTTATTGTGAATCACGACAATTATTTAGGCATATGAATTTAGGCCAATTTATGATTAGGCAAGGCATGTAAATAAAACCTTTAGAAATATTAAATTTGCTAAATATGCTAATTTGCCAAGTTGCCTAAACTGCTAGTTTTGTTATATTGCCTAGACTGCTAATTAGATTGAAATGCCTAATTTGTTAAATTTGTCGGTTGAAATGCCTAACCTGTTATATGCCAAAATCTGCTAAGTTGCTAAATCTGTTAAATCCGTTAAGTCATATAAAATCTGTTATCTGCTAAAGTCTGTTATCTGCTGTGTTGATATAATCATCCTGTTATTGATATAATCTGAATTGGCATATATATTGGGCGTGCGCATAAACGGTAAATTATTAATTAATTGGCCGCAAAGATAAACATGGCTAACTCGAGGTTAGAATGAGTTTGCGGCGTAATTCTGCCCGGAACCGCCCGGCACATCCAGTGGCCGCAAACAATAGGTTCTAATGTGAGAAGTTAGTCATAACCTGCTTAAGACACGAGGTTAGGTCTGGCTTGTGGCAGAAGTCTGCCCGGAACCGCCCGGCCCATCCAGCGGCCACAAGCTAGCGACCTAATGTGAGAGGTCTGGGCATTAATAATTAATTAATGCAAATCTAAGATAAGAATGACGTCTAAAACGTATTGGGAGAAAATAGGGTTAAACCAACTGGATTAATAGGTGTAGTAAACCCGTCCATGAATCTGTAGGCCCAATACAAAGTTAGACAAATCTGAAAAAAATCTGTACATCTGATCTATTAGTCTGAAAACTTGTTAACTTAATCTATGAACTAGTAAATCTGAATTCTGTATGTCTGAACTTATAAACAAGTTAATCTGAGATCTGTTAGTCTGGGGACACAAGGTTAGGAGGGGAATTACTTGTGTCATCTGTTGTTTGGGACCCATATTAGTCAGTAACCCTTTCTGGTATCAAAACTTTGACCCAACGTTAGGTAGGGTCCGGGCACGCTTACTGAACTAATTATAAGTGGTTCATTCTGATAATGGCGAGGGGTGTTGATGGTGCGTTCCAACCGGGTCATGTGCGTGCATGGATCCCGGTCTGCCTCTGAGGATGTAAGACACCGTGACATCTGTAAATAGGTCTGTGCCAATTGGTTGTCACTTTAGGGAGTGATACACCCTACTGTGGGGCCGACACAGGACATTTATGTATTAGGGAGCCGATCGCTTGGGGTAGGGTTTTAGGGTACGCTTAGTTCTGTCTGTTTCTGTTGGTACCGTCTGTTTCCGTTGGGTGGTAACACCTGTCTGTTTCTGTGTGGTACCGTCTGTTCGGGTGGTAAAGGCCCATTACTAGTGTACACCTAATTCTACATTCTGTTTCTGTAGAGATAAATCTGTTCCTGCTTCTGTCTGTTTTTGATCGGGTAGTAAAGGCCTATTATTAGCATTCTGTTTCTGTTAAAGTATTCTGCACCCGTTCCTGCTTCAATTTAGACATTAGGAAGACACCTAATTCTGCTATACTAGTATTAGTGCAGAGAAGTGTAAAACAATAGTTTATATCATTCTGTTTTTCTGTTATATCTGCTACACCTGTTATAGTTATCTCACATCCAGTTTTATGTTCATATCATATTATTATTATCTGTTCATATGCTGAAAGTCACTGGACTTGCCAGACTTTTTGTCTGACCCTTGTTGTTTCGCCTCCTTTCTTCCATTTCCCCCCCCCCCCCCCCAGGTTATCCAAGGAGGGAAATACTTTAGCTTGATCCGGATTTCTCTTTGCTTGAAGTGCTTAAAGTATGGCTTGGCTCTGTATAGCTTCCGTTCCATGGGGATTATGATTTTAAACAATGCATTTTGAAGGCTTTTGTACAAGACTGATATTTTGTACTTGAATTCTGAAATTGAAAGGATGTAACCATATTAATTTTCTGTTTCTGCTGTAATAAAGTTAAAAATTTTCAAGTACTGTTTTATCTGTCTTGTAAGTTTCTGTTCTGTTTACTAAAATGCTCCACCAAAGTTAAGGCATTCCCTTTGTGAGTGACCTTAACGGAGGTGGGGTGTTACAGCCTCTATCACCGCCTACGATGGCCAGAGTAAAGCATCGAAAGAGTAAGCCTTTAGCCGGGCCAACAATGGCCACGTTAAAGCATATAAGCCCTTATGACCACCTACGATGGCCAGGGTAAGGCGCCTCCTAGAGGGAGGTCGGAAAGTCCTTGTGCTCTGCTTTAGAATAAGCTAGCCAGGTGCACTGGATACACAGGCCCAGAGGGTGGCCAATAAAGCACGTACATCCTCTGCTTTGATAATCACAAGCCCAGAGAGTGGCTAACAAAGCACGTACATCCTCTGCCTTGAGAATTAAACCCGAAAGGGGTAACACAACTATTAATGCTGAAAGTGGATTTCTGGTCTTCTATCAAATACCTGAATCTTGGTTATGGTTCAAGACTTATATTATTACCGGAAGTGGATTTCTGGTCTTCTATCAAATACCTGAATTTGGGTTATGCTTCGAGACTTCTAATCATTGCCAAAAGAGGAACTCTTGTCTTCCCTCACTGATACCCGAATCTGGGTATTGAAGCTTCTAACTACTATTGATAGATATGGATTTCAAGTATTCCCTTATGAAATGTATGGATATGGGTTTCGACGATTTTATTTATGCTGCTAGAAAAGAGATTCCAAATTTCTAACCAAGTACCCTAATCTGGGTCAAAAAGCTTTGATTCTAATCCTTAGAAAAGAATCTATTATCAATACTCGGGATGGCGACTCGACTCTATTACCTAAAAACCTTCAAAAGAAGATCATGGTCTTCCATCTTAATCAGGGAGATTTTCTTAACCAATATGCACAAAGTCATTACTCATTATGCTAATAGAATATGTGATGTGAATAGTCACATTATTTTGTTACAAAGAAAATGCAACAGAGTTCCCAATAAAAGGGGCTCGAAAACTATCATCTTACTCCCATAAATAGGATATTCTTAGTAAGTACTCAAGGAGGCCCTTGAATCTTATAATTGGAACCATATAACAAGGGTTATGTTCTCCTTAACACCTTGCATAATAAAGTTCGTGAAGAATTTCTACCAAGGAGAATTGTTATTCCTAAAACATAAAACATGGATAAACATATCATCATGTCATTCATCCATTTATTATTTAGTTGCAATACAAATATTGTCTCACATGAAGTAAGCAAGTTATCGTATATGTCCTATAAGGATAACACCAAACAATATGTGTTAATCTCATGCAGAATAATGCAATAAGACTCCTGGAAGAGAGTTTCCGCGACAAAAAGAAAAGATCACATATTAGGTGATATCCACCTAATTTACCAACTTATTTACAAAATCATTTCATAAGTTGCCACGAGCAAAATATTACTACATCAAGTGTTTTACATTAGTGACATTCAAGTACCATGTCATAGTTATCAAATAAAGAAGTTTCAAAATAACTAAGTTTTTAACCCGAGTTCAGAGTGTTTAAAGAGTATTCCAGGGATTTACAACTTGCTTTCGTATCATCCAATTCAACTTCTAATTCGTTAATTTTTAGAAGCAGTCTACTTGTCTCCTCATCCGAATTGGTAGAAGGATTGGCCCTTAATTGCCCAACTCAAGAATAATGTTGTCCTTCTCTTTCAGTCGGACTCCCAGAGTGGGTATTTGCTCATCCTGATTCCTAATTGTCACCTTTTGAAGATAATACATCCTTTCCCATTTTGAAGTAGAGACATCTTTGGCTTCGCAATAGCTAATAATTCTTCTCCAAGTCGAGAAGGTGAAACTCTAGGTTGACTTTCCTTTTCACATGAAAGACAATACACAATCATTTACAGGTCCTACCTCGAAAGAGTAATATTAGTAAATTGTAATTCATTAACAAAGGGGCTCTGCTATAGAAGAATACACATTAAGAGTTATAACTGTAATCTTATTGGACAAAATACATCTTATATATGGTCTGGTTCGATAAGATGAATTTTAAGTTTCTTTCAGAATGGCTTCATGTTCATCACCTAGAAAATCTAGGGGAAGGCCATATTTGAGACAAATACATAGAAGGTCACATATTAAAGGGTCTATTTGCAGTCCAAATGTTGCTTGAGAAATAGTTTGCAACGAACATTCCCTCATCAGGGTAGAATATGAACGTAAAGCATCTCTTGGAAATGAATCTTCAAGTAAGATAGACTCTGTCACAACACGAAAATAATGAACAAATTAATGATATAACAAGTTATAGTCAGAAACATTTTAATTGAAGCAAGGCGAAGTTGCATCCTTTTCTGGTTATTATCTAACCCTCATCATATTGGCAAACATTGTTTTCTGTTATATATAAATTGTTATAGGAAAGCAATTACCCAGAACAGAAAAGGGTAATAAAATTACTACTAAAAAAGGAGCCATACCTAATCAACAGAGATCCCATGTTGAGCAGGATACAATGTTTCCTTTTGTCCTCGATCTGAGGAATCATCATCTTTGGAGGGAATTTCAACTAAGTCTAGGTCGAGGGTAACATTCGAAGGACCTAGAGCTATTTATTTAGAAGCATGAATATCTCCAGTAGAAGGAGGAAGAATGGATTTCCCTTCACTTAAATCCTCAGTAAGCTCCTTACCTGTGAGGCTATGGTCACCATCATCATCATTCCAGTCATCATCAGTATCATTAGCTTCGTCCTCTTCCTCGCATGAGCCAGAATCATCCGAAAGATCCTCAATAAATAAAAGGCCTTCAGGTTTCACCGAAGCCTCCTCAAGAACATCAATACCTTGCTGAAGAAGCTCAGATTTGTTCATAACTCAGCTCGAAATAGAATGATGAACTGAAGGAAAAGAAATCGCTGGGTACTTCCGAAAATTATCAGAATATGCCAATAACAGAGCATCTTCAAAAGACTTTAGCATTGTCTTTGGGTAATGAGATTCCACAAAAATGATTATGTTCCTAGCCTCATAAATTATGCGCATGGCATTGGAGAGCACATCCTGGGTTGTAAAAAGTTGGTCGTCTCTCTCTTTTAGCCTTCTAGCATGATTACTGCCATCCTAGCCTTCTCGTCTTCCACCTCTTGCTTAAACAACTCAAGTGCTGATACTTGGTCATTAAGAAGGAACCTAGCCTTTCTCTTATCCTCAAGCTCTGACTCAACCCTCTTAAGAGATATCCTTAATTCCACACACTCTTTCTTATGCTCCTCCGTCAAAGAATTAATTTTAAAATCCATCGCATTTTTCTCTTCTTTAAGTATCGTGACTTCCGAGGAAAGTGAGGTAGTCATCTCCACATGAGAGAACCATTTCTTGATAATCTAGGAAAAGAAAACAAGGTTCAAAACTTATGTGGAAATGAAAGAAGAAAGGAGAAACTAGGCTTTACCAGGAGTTGTTGTTCGACAAGTGATCGTCGCAAGCATATTAAGTCTGAAGATGAAGACAATAATGAAATGTTGGCAATTTCATCAAAAGAAAGAGCAAGCTCTACAAGTTCACCAAAACTTTGATTCATCGTAGAAGGTCTAGAAGAACTGGAATATCTAGGTGAAGAATGCATCCTTAGTTCTTGTTCTACTAAGTTTAAAGGTCTAAGAGAATCAGGTATCCGGATACGACCCAAAAAGTCACTACCAGGAATTGTTTTTTGCTAAGGAGAGGTGATGGAGTTCACACCAGTAGAATGAGTAGCAGGATTGGGGACATGATGGTCACTAGACTCAGTAGCTACATCCTCAAGAAAATACGAGTGGGTTGAAGACTCATCCTTATGCCTATTAGAGGCGGTTCATCAGTAATAGTAGCAAAGTTCCTCTTAGCCACAACATTGGAGTGGTTCAGGGCATCCAAAATAGATTCCTCATCAAAAGTTTGAGAAGCTGACCCAATCAATCATCCAGAGTAATGGAGTCAAAGAGATTGAATGAAGAACAAGTTCTTACAAATAAGAAGAAAAAGTTACCTTTACATGAAGATCCAGGAAATAGAGGAGACAAGTCTATGAATATATCAGAGCCCAAAAATATGTGCTTAGTGTCGGGAAAGTGTAGGGGAGGTCCTCCCAAAATCTTTTGCCCAAGAGGAAGAAAGCCATACTTTCGAAGGTTGCCCAGGGTTAATAAAAGGGATCGCTTTCCCAATGTCTCATAAGCCTTATAAACAACATCAGCAGCTTGAGCTTCTTCGTCACTTAAGTCCCTTTTTGCGGCAGCAGAAACTGAAAATGAACAAAGGTTAAATAAAGCCTAAGAAATAATGTAATGGATATTGTAATGACCTCGAGATTTTAATCCAAAGGCAAACCTTATTGAAGAGGAGCTTATAAGGAAACATGGATTCAAAGAGTGGGGATTTTGAAAAGATTTAAATTTCAAAATACTTTATGTTTCAAAATAATTTATATTTTAAAATGCTTTTTTTTTTTTACAAAATACGCTATCTCTAGAATCCATGTTTCCTTATAAGCTCCTCTTCGATAAGGTTTGCCTTTGGATTAAAATCTCGTGGTCACTATAGATACTAGAATGTGGAACATACCCCGAGTAGTGAAAACACCCGTGATACCCGAGGGACACCTAATATAGAAGAATTGTGTCTCCTATCTGAAAATTGAGAAAGGTTGTCGCTGATCAGTTCCTTCGAAGGGTTCGTGTGAAGAATAGGAAAATTTGTCCTTTTAACTTCCTATAGTTGTAGCAAATGATGCAAGAGCCGAGGGCTAAGAGAAGGTTGTCTTTACTCGAGAGCCAGTAGTTCAAGGCATAGTGACAGGTATATGTATTCGGAGTCAGCTAAATGGGAGTCAGCTTCAAATATTGTAAGAAATTCGAGATAAAATCTGGGAATGGGAAGAAACCACTATGCCAAATGTGGATAGTTGAGTATGCAAAGAACCTTTATGCTGGATTCTTAATGGTATCTCTCCCAAAGGAAGTAATTGTATTAATTCCGGTCGTTTCGTAACTCTCAAGAATAACTTTCACCTCATCTTGAGTTCGAATAAGAGAGTACCGTGAAGTGCTTTCCTTCTTTGACTTAAAAGAGGAAAAAGTGGACTAAGTATTGATTTACCAACACTTTTGCTACCATACGCAATGCTACCAGGTGATATTATTTCGTAAAAGCAAATTAACACACAATTTCGTACAAGCAAATGCAAATCATGCATAAGTTTAATGCTATCTTAAAAACTCATTACTATAAGTTGTCCATTGATCTTATAAAACAAGTACGTGATATGAATTATTAGAATTAAACCATTAACAGAATACGCATAAGGTTGTACATTATGCATACATATATGAAAAACGACTATATTGGATGTTGTTCATATAAGGTGTTTTAATACTAAAACCAAGAGTAAGCAAAACATTCTAGTAAAGGAAAGGTCAATATCGGAGTAACCTAATCCGGTAGTATCGACCTTACCAAGATCAAATCTTCTATTATCAATACCAAAGACTTAGCTAGCAACATAGTAATTAAAAAACTCGGTATCGATGGATTCAATATTAAAGAACTTTCAGAAAAACAAGGGCCTCATCAACCCCAAAGTTTTGAGCATCACCGATACTGAAACAAGGAGAAAATAAAGCTTTTGACATCATGCATGTCCTCTTTCTGATACTAATTAGATACGGGCCGAAGAACTTGGATTAGTTTCGGTATTGGTAAAACCGAGAACTCAAAGAACCGGTAACAGTTAAATATTGAGCCCATAGGTACCACTGAGAAAGTTTTATCTTTATAATAGAGAAATAAGCGCTATGCACGTAAATTTTACATTTTAAACCTCGGAAATGTGTAGGGGCAATAAGTAACTTATACAATCCACCGTTGATGACCATTTGAACCTTTCTCATCATTCGAATTTGTTTAGTGTAGGAATCCTAATCGATCTCATAATCAAGTAGGGAAACGTTTTTAACCGTAATTACGCACGGATAAAACAATTACAGAGATGATCAAGCTAGAAACTCTTGAATGAATTGGTGGGATTTTCGAAGAATAGTAATCTCGTTCAAGCATTGTCGTTTGCAGGTAAAAAACAAGAGGGAAGAAGATCTTTTATACCACTAACCAAAATAGGTGATTCCCAACGAGTATAACCATCGCAAACATATTCAGCAACACTTATTAGTGTTGCTATGGAGGCATGGCAATTTATTTTCAATGCATATAAACGTTGGTAAATTTTCTGTCCTAACGCTTTAAGCGTTGGTTGATTTTCTTCCGCAACACTTATAAGCGCTGGTGGATTTTCTTTGCCAACACTTATAAGCATTGGAAGATTTTTGTTTACAACACTTATACATGTTGCAAGATTTTCATTCACAACAAATATAAATGTTAATATTAACATAAATATTTATGGTAATTCAATATTCTAACATTAATTAGTCAATTAATAACAAACATGATTATAATATAAACGATATTTACCATGAATCCAAAACATACATTATTCTCAATTTAAAAAGTATTACCCAATGAATACCAGTAGAAAACATTCATAATCAAATAACAATATAGAATATCAGTTATCAACACAAAAAGTATAATACATAATTAAGCTTTTACAGCTCGAGCCACCTTTAGTTGTTTCAAAGAAGAAATCGAACTAACTGCTCGTCAATAACTTTTCTTCGTGTCGGAACCAAAAACTTTTGCAAGTGGATCATTTTCATGATATTCTACTATACCATTAGAACTATCATCAAATTTTCTCTTTTTTCCGTTGCTTTTAGAAGTATGCATTTATTTATTGAAATTTTTAGTTTCTTTCCTGAATGTCATTCCAGTCCCTTTCTCTTTAACTTTTCCTTTATGAAAACAGAAGTTGAAATAATGAAGACTTACAAAATAGAGGCCCAGTTTCAAATGCACTTAGTTCCGAAATAGAGGCCTAGTTTCGAAACTGAGCGGCTCAGTTTCAAAACTGCCTTAAAGTCAAAATTACTACCAACCAGCTTTTGGTGAAGAACTTATTAAGGATTAATGTTCAACACTTGAATGCAAGTGATCAAAAGAAGAAAATTTGATGAAGGATGACAAAAATGATAATCAAGATATAGAAATAATATGAAACATAGTAACTAAAATATTATCTAAACCATGAGCTAAATGAAAAAAAGAAAAAAATCAAAAAGGATGAAAGAAAATGCTTAACTATAAATGGATGCGCAAATCCTTCTTTTCTTCCTCTTTCTGAAAACAGTCATGATCTGCAGTATCAAAATCAAAAAAAGCAAACAAACACGTAAAAGAAACATTAAGAAATGAAAGGACTAAGCCATAAAATTTTTATAACATAAGCATATATGTTGCAACTACGAATTGTAGGATTCATTTTCTAAATGGGGAAACAATAATTACTGTAGCATGCATGAAGTACCTTAGGCATGTGATTTTGATAAGGCACCACAGGGTGCGTTCGCAACCTTTATTTGCCACGCTCAGGATTTTTGTGGCGTCCGACGCGTCGGACGCAATCGGAAGCCCACGGCTTGATTTCCAACTTCCCTTTCTCCCTATAAATCACCCACTCTATCCTTAACACCTTTCACAATACTACTTCAACAATTTCTTCAACTCTTTTTGCTTATTCGATTAATGTCTAACTCCAATTCATCCTCCGATTACGACGATTTGATGGAGCTCTACGGGGTTTATCTGGTTCAGAATGAAAGGAGAAATCATATGACGCGGATTAATACTTCAGAGTTCACTGGCTTATCTTGGATCACCGAAATTTTGAACGGTCATCAAAGCCGTTGTCAAAATAATTTTCGAATGAAAAGACTATGTTTCCACGCGTTATGTGAAAAACTGCAACATCATGGTCTCGCTTTCAAAACAGAAATCTGTGTCGTCGAAATGGTTGGAATTTTCATTTATACTATGGCTATTGGGCTTTCAAATAGACAACTTCAAGAAAGATTTCAATGATCAGGTAGCACAATTTCCGTTTGTTTTCATGATGTTCTAAACGCTTTTCAATTACTCGTTGCGGATGTAATAAAGCCAGCAGAACAACAATTTAATATTGTTCCACATCACATCAGAAATTCAACCCGGTATTATCCGTATTTCAGAAACTGTATTGGCGCAATAAATGGTACACACGGATCTGCCCATTTACCCGCTAATCAAATTATCCCTTATATCGGACGAAAAGGCTTTGCAACTCAAAACATGTTAGCGGTTTGTGATTTAGATTTACAGTTTACGTATGTTATGGCTGGTTGGGAAGGGACTGCACATGATAGTAGAATTTTTAATGCTGTTACAAACGATAGAAGCTCTAACTTTCCTAGCCCTCCAGCTGGACAGTATTATTTGGTTGATTCGGGCTATCCACTTCAAACTGGATATTTACCGCCATATCGAAATATGAGGTACCATATCCGTGATACCATGAATCAACCAAAGTCAGTCAATGAAGTGTTTAATTACTACCATTCGAGTTTACGTATGGCCGTCGAAAGAACATTTGGCATTTGGAAATTTTTTTTTATCATTCTCAACAAGATGCCTACATTTCGGTTCAACATTCAAGTGAAAGTTGTCGTATCTACAATGGTCTTACATAATTTCATACGCAAATATAATAGCGGTGACCCTGATTTTATGGCTTTTGATGATGATCCTGAACTAATCCCCGATCAGTACGTGGCGGAATGTTATAGTATGAGAAATACGACGAATAGAGGCACTAAACGTGTACACCCAAGCGGATACCGAGAAATGTCATTAGTTCGAGATAACATTAGAGATGAGTTGGTTGATGTCGGTCTGCGCTAATTTGTATCTGTAACTGTATTTGTACTTGTATCTGTATTAGAAACTGTATCTGTATTTGTATTCGTATTTGCCAAATCATATCTATTTATATGTTATTTTAAAAATACCACGCTCAAATACCACATTCAGATACCACGCTCAAATACCTCGTTCGCAGCTAAAAACACATTTTCCGTTCGTTATAGTACCACGCTCAAATGCCACGCTCAAATATCCCGCTCACGTTGGTTAAGAACGCACCCATACTTCTCCGAGAAATCCCTAATGAAACATCCATAACAAGACATCTTGGCACGATGCGCTTCTCCAAACTTAAATTGATAAGCACCAACTTAAACATCCTGGCTTTTTTCTCTGCTATGCTACTATTCGCAACATTCAAAACCTACAACAGAAACACATTTATTAATTTTATTAATAATAACCTGCACTCTAGTGCTTTACAATCCAAATAAGAGAATACGATATTAGAGAACCTGTTTCAAAAGAAGTCCTAATGTGCTAACTAACTGACAGGTTTTTCATGTGTTTTACTGTCCATTTCTAGCTCAAAGATTTAGGTAGCGTTTGGTTTAGATTTTTCAATTTTGAGTTTTCACACATACAAAAATACCGACAATGCACATATATCGTGAAAAATGACCGTTTTACAAAACGGAGTTAACACAAAACCGAAAACAACTTTTTATTATTTTTAATATTTTAAAAAACAAGGGAATGACAATAACAAATCCGTCTATCCACCATTCCCGCGGTCCCCTCCGTCACTCCCTTTCCCTTTGATCCATCACCACCACTACACTTCAAATCTTCACAACTTTGATAATTAACGCCGAAAACTAAAAATGAAAAACACAAAATAAACCAAACGCTACCTTACATTCTACATTAATTTCCCCTTTTTCTATTCAAACGCTTCGTTTCCAAATGGAGAATAAAATCAAATGTCCTACTCTTCTCTTCTTCAATCAATTGTGAAAGAGTTCCAATGAACATTAAACTAATGTCAAATGTCAGAGGAAAATGTGTTCAATTAATTAATCAGAATAAAAGTCTTGTTATTTTGTTTAAACTGCATTATAATAAACTACAGTACATTCAGGATATAAACAACAGTAAAAATCCAAATTTTTTGCATGTTCCGAAGATTTGCACTGGCTAACATTTTGTTTAATAACCGAAATATGATATTACAAGCATTCAAGCTATTTTTTGATAATGTAGTAGAGGAGACGTGCTTAAGCTACCCATGTACAGTGTATATTTTACGAACATATTATAGCTCAAAGATGGTTTGACATAATTTAGTGATTGGTATTTCTTAATATATACCACCCAACGTTTTCCGTCTTTGAAGTTAATATTAAGTACATGGTATAAAAAATGAGAAAGTACTTACAGTTATTGAGAAAGTAATTACAGTTATTGCTAGGTTAATGTAAACATCAATCTACCTAATGTTTTTTCTTCAAACAAAGATATTTTTAAGAGCAGGTTTTTCTTTTTTTTTCTTTTTAGACTAAAAATACTGTTTAGCCATGAAATATCCTTTTTGTAACTCAAACTATATATGAAAATAGAAATACATGTCAAAGAGAGAGAGATACATAAACAGTTAAAAGAAATACCCGAATAATACCTTTAAATGAAGTAAGGACCATGCCTGGAAACAAGAATTGTGGCTCGTGCACTAGTTATTAAAAAGCTATGCAATTAAAGCCCCGCAATATCCCCACTATAGCCTATAGTGCTCTTCAACCGCTACGCTATTTCAATTTAGCGTTGATGAACAATAAATCTGTTTTTTGCCCCGCTATTTTCCGTAGCATCCGCTAAATCAAGGCTTTTTATATCCACTTTAGCAATATTAATATATAGAGCTTGATTTAACTAATTTTCTTTTTAAAAAATTCAGTAAAGTTAGCATAAATGACTAAATTTAAGATATACGTTCCTAATATATAGTAACAATCAATTACACTCATCAAATTTATCTTGTAAAAACATGATAGTCCGTGATTTTGTTATATAAGATTAAGTAATATTAGTTTCTTGTACATATAGAATGCGAGAAAGATAATTAATTAATTTTCAAATATTTGCTTTTACATCTAATGATCCTTTTTGGGCCTCCGCTATATCCTCTTTATTTCCCCGCTTTATCCCCGCTGCACCATTTTGCACTTCCGCCACTGTAGAACCGCTACGCACTTTAACTGCACAGTTAAAAAAAGTCAAACAAAGCATAACTTTCAAAATAGTCAAAAATATAGAATACGGAAAAAGTGAAATACTTATTTTAAGTTTATAACAATTTCTCTTTCTTTCATCAAAGTTGCTTATATCAAAATTAATCAAACTCAAAAAATAATATGTTTGTGCAAATTTAAATGAAGTAAGCAAAACAATATATAAAATAAGCACAAGCTATTCAAATTAAATGTGCAAGCTTCTTCTACCCATAAGCCTCCATCAAATGAACATGCTCCTACAAACATTGATTCATTGGCAGCCTTGTGCATGTTAATTCTCAATCAGGTCTGGTTGGGGTAACTGATGTTACTCAAGTTGATTTGCTAGAAACTAAATAAAGTAGACAATTTCTGGAAATTACAATTAAATAGACAACTTAAATCCCATGTTCAAATACTTCATGTGCATCAAATAATCATCCTTAAAACTGGATGACGATGAACATGATCACCTCAGTTGATAAACAACAATACAGAGGCCACTGAAGCATAAAAAGATAAATGACTCTATTTATGGAATGATCATATCTTATTGGAAGCGACCCGAATAGCCTTGTCGCTTTCCCCCGCTTTATTCATTTCCCGAGCAATGAGGCTTAATGTTACGTTTACTTTATAAATAGTATAATATCTTGGAATGCTAATGTTTCCTTCCATGGTAATTACTAAGCCTCTTTAGAAACTTTCATTTTAAAATTAACATTTTAATATTATTTTTTAGATTATTCTTATACTTATCCTACCTATCTAAGTTTATTCAACAACATTATATTTTCGATACTCAGAAATAAATTCATAACTTATTGAATTTGAATAAGTATATTAAACAGCATTTAGAAAAAGCTTATTTTTTAAACCATATTAAAGGATAAAACAGAGTTATTAAAAAACGGATATAAGAATAAACCTAAATGTAACAACCTTGAACTATATCAAATCCAACTTGTGAATATTTAATTTATCTAGATATTTAATTTATTGTTTTAATCTTCTAATTCCATTTTAAATGTTATATTATGGTAGGGAATTCATTTTAAGCATTTAGATAATGGTTTTGATGGTTTACAGTATTTTTAAATATTATAATTTAAATTGAAAACTTAATTTTATTTTGTTGGAAGTATAAATTTGGAAATATATTTACATGTTTAAATATGTTATATGAATTATTAGAACAAGATTTTTAATGTGCATTGTAACGACCCGGCAGGAATTCGACGCCCGAATTCTAATAATAATACATGAACCCTGTATTACCTGCCAAAACTCTAGTATCGAAAACCACCAGATAGTCATTAGAAAGAATTTAGAGCGCGAGATAAGAAAGAATGAAATATTAGAATAGAAGAAGAAGAAGATCCAACACATCATAGAGTCTCACATCGCAGCGGGATAAAATATAATATAGAAATAAATCTTTATTGAGAGCTTTTTGAAAATATACTTACAATCATCAAAGTACATCACATATTTGGACAGTTATAATAATTTGTCCTCATATACCACACACAGCGGAAAATACTGGATAATATCATACGTCTGAACTTCTCCATCATGTCTTTGGACTTCATAGTATTCTGTAACCTGAACCTGCAGACCTAGGCTAACCCGAGCATTACAAACACCGGGTCAGTCTAGTGAACCAGAGTGAGAAAACCCATTAAGTTTAAATATCATCCAACTTGATTTTAAAGTTCAAATTCCTTTCTGAAAGAAAAGGATAATCGTAAGACCAGTCCACACATAAACACGGACGGTTTTTACCTTACGATAACCCAAAACAGTTTTGAAAATCAATACTTCTCTAATATTATAATAGTGTCGAAATACAAATAAATAGAATCTAGCGGAACGCTTGCATCTCACGCTCCACATATACAGTATACAAACAAAAACCGCAGGCACTTATTGAAGATTGGATTCCGCCTATGACAAAGTATGGGACCACCTGCCGATAGTGTATCTCTAGAGGCAAATACACTGGGTTCAACAAGAACGTCTTGCAACCCGGCCCACACATGACCGACCACTCATTTTGCTTGAGTGTATCGAATGTATATCACCAACGGTTGGGTGCGACCCACCGTTTCCCAAAAAAGGGACAGCATCAATATATTAAAGAAGCAAAAGTAATTTCTCTTGATAGGTGATTATACACCCTAATGGGAGCGACCCACATAGCCATGCTGCCTGCCCGATTTTTGTCATTTCCTGGTTGATGAGGCTTGAGGTTGGAATTTCCTTTCAGCACATCTGATCACCATTCACTTTGAATGCCACTTCGTCAGATCCATCAGATATCACTGATTGATGTCCACAAAAATACTCTAGTCGGGAGCTACCCAACTATGATACATTTGAAGAAATCAACGTACGTGGTCTTCTGGAAATACTTTGTCAGACATCCGTCCATACGAGTCATCCAGGAACAGGATGAACCGAAAGCATTCGTTCATACGAGTCATCCAGGAACAAGATGAACCGAAAGCACCTTCCTACCACATCCTAGGAATCACCATATGGATCAGTAGCGAGTAGTCCTTGCAAATCCAGAGATTTCAACCACGACCGAATTACTATCAAAATATCTCTGGTTGCAACATCAGAGAAATTTATCAGGTAGCCCTTCCTCTTATGAAGATCCACGGTTTTCAACTGCTCCATCTTCAATCAGTATCCTCAACGTAATTGTTGGTTCGGAATGGTTCTTGAATATAGAATCGATTCCGGTCTTTCCGTAACAACAACGCATTGGGTATGATTTTGATAGTCGGTTATTTAACTATCAAAATAAACAATCATAAAAACAAAATAAATTCATGGGTTTATTCCATAACATTACTTGGCCATTTAAAATAATATATTATTTGTAATACCAAAGATAATCTATTAGTTTAAGATATAAATATTCTCGAATCATTTGATTGAAATACTTAAAATAAATACTTTAAACCTTATCCAATTCCTCGTTATTTTCTTTTAAAACATTTGCCCCTATATTACTTATCATTTAAAAAGGCGAGATCAATTCACTTATCAACGTGAAATGATCGTTACAAAATCCCCTTTTGATTTCGTTACTGTGGAAATATCATTTCATATTCTCACGCCCCTCTCTATTTCCCTTGATTTAGGAATCCCTTTATATATATCTATATCCTTTAAATAACGTTACACTAATACTTTCCCAAAATATCAACTTTAATATCTCCATTATCACGACTCATATCATCCTTCGATAATCCCGGAGTCGTTCAAGTTGGGTATTTTAGTTACCTCTCAAACCTTGATCAACAACGTTCTTATCGTAAAATAAATATGAATCGTAAATCAAAACTCATATTCGTTTTACACCACTTCACTATTCTATTCAAATATGGTTTTTATAAAACCGTCTTGCTTTTTTGAAATCTCGTCTTTGAAATATATGGTTATTACTAAATTCCTTGATCTAGTAAATGATTAACACATATTAACTTTTAAATTTTTACTTCTTTAAAACTCTTTGTCCATCATCTGGATTTTTCTTCAAAACATTTTACCAAATTATAGAAATCCTTTTTCCTAATTCTTTAAATCATTTCTCCTGGGAAATCGCATTTCAATCTCATCTATTACACTCAACGTTAAGTTACAACTTAACGCTTAACTCTCCATCTTCTTATCCACCACTTATTTACACATCTCTGGTTGAATACAAAGCCTTTTTCCATCTCGATTCCTTTTACTCCAAATATTAAGTACTTTTAAATTTAAGCTTACCATATTCGCTTGAAGACACTTTATTTACCAATTTTGGTTTAAACATAAACCTTTTCATATACTTCCTTTGAAACTAAATTACAATTTATTTCTAACTTCAATTGCTTATTTAAATGATTTTTTTTTAAGAAACAGGTCCTTAAATTAAATAAAACTTTAATTTACTTTATCATTAACTAGAATTAAATTCCCTTTATTAAAATTTCATAAAAACTATGAATCCTAGTTATTAATCGTCAGGTTAATTATCGCCCACTAGCTTGTTAATCTTTTTCATATAGGAACCGACTTTATAAAATTATTCAGTAATTACGGTGAAGCATGTGCTTCGCACACGGTAGATCTTGATATAAAAATAACGGTTAAAACAATGATATGTATATATATTACTTTCCTTTTAAAACTTTATTTTAAAATATATTTAAAATCTATATTCAGTTATAAACTGAAGTTCATAACTTTGTTATTATCGATTCACCTGACAGTGAACCGAACTTTCTAAAACAGTTCGCAATTTAGCCATCTGCTATAAATTCTCAACCAATGTAACCTATTGGTTAATAACCAACCAAATGTTGAATTGTATTTAACAAGCAATATCCAATTCAATAATCTCAACATAAGGTTTCCACAGTTCCAACTATAGATGAATAATCAGTTCTAATAGCGGTCAACCAATAATTCAACATCCAATTAAAACTAAATACGTTTATATCATTATAAACGTAACCGATAAGGTAAGTTACCTTGTTTGGAAATCATCGTTAAAATAGCGAGGTCATTTTATTTAAATTAAACAATCGTTTAATTCAAATGATTGATATAATTATCTAACACGCATTCAAACAACCATCAACAATCAACAATTAACAGCCATAACAGAAAAAGATAAACCCGACTTATAATCATTATAAGTGGGAACTGAGTGAGGTTAACTCACCTTATTCTGCGTTCTGTAAACAGCTTGCTCCAGATAAATTCCAGTTCGTCTGATTCAAGTTCCATAACGTTCTGCCCATAAGTAACGGTTCCAATGTATCGGTCAATTCTGATAAAAATACGAATACTTTTGCTAATAGTTTTATTTTATTTTAATAACTAATTAATTTAAATTAATTTAATTAATGGTCAAATTACCAGATTTAAATATTATGGCACTACTCTTTTATTCACAGCTCCGTCTGTCCGCCTTGATTTCAAATCATGAATGCAAATCTCAGAACTTGGCCAATCGCTTGAATCCTTAGTAGGCCTTTGCGTTTTCATCACTAGAATTAAGCCCCTCCTCGATATCATGTCCACGCCCTTGGAAGCCCACCCTTCAATATGTTAAAACCCAAAGCCCGGCCCACTTTGAACAAAACCCTTCCAGATAATACTGAGCTGCCTCCCCTTCAATACCTATTCCTCTACATTTTATTTTTATTTTTTTCGTCCAGATTAAGAAAGAAAAAGATCCGCTCCTTCCAAAATCAAATCCAGGCGCCTCCACTCCTTCTCCATTGACCGGAGGTCCGTCCGGCGACCCCAAATCGAGCACCCTTGTCCTCTCCTCCCTTAGCATGAACCGCATCGCCCCTGGCCGTACTGTCAGCCCGAGGTCTTTCCCCAAAGTTCCCGTCCTTCAAGCGAGCTACAGTCTCCAATGCCAATTCGAATTTCAGCAAAAAGGGTTAGCATTCAGATCTCACTACCTTTTACTGTTTACTGTTTCATTTTTTTTCATTGATTCATTTGGGTTTTGAATGGAAAAATACACTACGTGTGTACGTATTTATAGTAGCGATGTCTTGGCTCGCACGATTTCAGCAGTTTGGCAAACACGCAAGGCATGGGTAGGTATTAGGTAGCTATGTTCTTTCTCTTGTCATAGTTGTGTTCTTCATTTCCCATGCGCCCTAGGCCCTAGCCTATGGAAAGATGAGGAGATATAGGTTACTTTGTTTTTGATGGGTATGCACCATCACTCAATATTTATGCAGAGATTTTGAACTATCATATTTAGATTTGTATCCCATTTAAAAATACATGGTACAATTTTATTTATTGTATGTGGATTCGACTTTATATATAAAGAAATATATAGTAACTGTTCATTGCTGTTTCTGTTCAGATTTGATGCATATTTTGGCAAAAGATTGGTTTCAGAAGCACATGTATGCAAAGCACTCCGGCACCTAAATTGGTGAATGTGTCTACGCAAAAGATTTTGCTGTCTTACTGTATTGTTTTGGTTTTTTTTTTCTTTCCTTGTTCTTCCTTTTATCTTTTAAATACACAGCGATTAATTAGCCAAGTTATATATTATAGTACATCCTTCTTACTCCTTTCCCACTTGATTATCCTCTATTTGTCATTTGATTGTTACTTAGTCACTGATACATGCCTGATCATCATGAACAGTTAGTGATTACATCAAGGTTAATATTTAAGATTTTGATGCAGAATCTTTGGATCTGATAAATGCTACTTGACATAGGTGTTTATCAATCCGATTGGGTGATTAGATCAATATTCGGAAACAGAGTTGCACTTAATTCTTGCTTTTTAGTTGCATGAGCGTAAACAGTTGAAGAATGAAATAACATGCGGATATTTGGTACTTTGCAAGTCCCAGGGAGTGATTCTATCTTGTTATACATTTTCTCTGGTTCTACTTTACTTGTTTTTGGTACTTTTCTTCATGTATGTTGTCTTTTTTTTTTCTCAGGTTCATAAGAGGATGATATTCCATATCACAAATGTAGTTGAAGGAACTGGACTGATTGGGAAGCAAATTAAAGATAGAATACGGTGGATGTAATGTAATAAAGTTTGTTAATTGTCGGCTTGGCCAAAAAGTTGTTTTCCTTTTAATGTATTGGCCTGGTTCTCCTTTATTTATTTGATATTTGGCTTTGTAAATAAATAATTTCGGTTGGATGATTTTTTTTCTTGGTTTCAGTATCCTCTTTCTTCTTTACTTTCCGCATTTGTATTCAAATTCCATTTCATTGTTTTCTTTTAAATTCTTGTGAGATCTAGTTAGTTTAATCATATCGGTGTTGTAAAAATATACCGTTTCAATGAAAAATCATACACGCTTGGTTATCACGATCCGTCTCTTTTACACATGTCTCTTATATATTTCACATATGCTTCGTCCATTGATTTGTTACGCGTACACGTGGGGATATAACACTTACCGTAAAATAATTATGTATCGTGTTTGTATGCTATACCATCTACTTTTATATACAATGTTCAAGCGTTACATATTTGCATGTATACGTATAAGTAAGGTCTGTAATATCTAAATAGCTAAAAAAAGCAATATCGATAAATTACTATAGTCTGATGTATCCGACTAAAATAGTATCTCACTTCAGTTTTAATTAATATCGATGTATAACTCAATACCAATAAATTTCAAGTTAATCGAAATCTTAAAATATATAGAAAACGTTATTAAATAAATGTTATCGTTAATTAACGATTTACATAGCGATTATTTAAAAATTTTAAATTGGCCATATCTTACAGTATATAAGTTGAAATTTCGATTTTTCTCTGCCATTAGAAAATTATGATCAAACCGGTTCAAACATTTATCGTTTCACGAAATTCCGACTTATATCAGATCTTATATATTCAATTGAAGTTCAAATCGAAAATTTCGAACTACCGCATCATTTTCGAGCTCGTTTTGAATTAAATACAAACTATAACATTTAAACTAAATTTTAAATATTAAAATCAATAAATATTCCAATTAAAATATTTAAATAATATTAATCATTTAAATTAAAGTGGCCGAAAAATGTGGGTCGTTGCATTCTTCCCCCCTTAACAGAATTTCGTCCTCGAAATTGCTAAGGTAAGAAAAACGTCATAACCCATTATATTTTCTCAAATTCAATTTATTTCAAATCAAAACCCAACTATATAAAAATATAGAAATTTTCTAGCCCTTTAAATTTTTGGAAAAAATCGGCAGAGTCTCCTCTGTACGGAGTGACTTCTGCGATATCGCAGAAACAAATAATACATACATCGACTCATATGGTCGAAAAACAAAATTTAAAACCCAAAAATTTATATTTTTGCATAGGCGTACCTGATGCGAGCGCTAGTATATTTACTCAGCTAATTGCGATCTACTTACCCAATATCAATTTTCATTGTCTTATGGCACCTGTACTTAACTTAATTCAACATGTAAGTGACCGTTACGTGAAATTTATAGATAATACTCTATTGGTCAAGCTGCATAGTCTCACCAATCCCAAGGCATTATTCAGAAAGGTATATGGTTTAAATCACCCATCTTTAATTCATAAACAGTTCCATTCAAATGTCATTATACTGGATTTAGTTTCCAATCCATTCAACTTTTCACTGAGCTATTAATGAATTAATCTCAACCAATCTTATATCCAAATAATGACCGATATACAGTCAATTCAACCAATCGTTCAATTTACATTAAATCCCATTAATATTCACATTAATATTTACTTTACCAATTAAAGTCTCATTTCATGTCCAATTATCTAATTGAATTTTCAAACATTTCATTTTATAATTACAATCCTGTTTTTTTTTTTATTTCAAACACCATTATTCTAATTAATTCCATTTTAACTTATCTTAAATCACGATTTTCAATTTCATACTAAAATTCTTATTCACACTATATATGTGAAATTTTTGGTTATATTAACCATTCAAATTCAAATCTCTATTTGAATTTCTATTCAAATAAACCAAGCCACAACATCCCAATAATTTAATAAAATTATTTTCTTTATAAAAATATATCTTGGGCAAAATTATTTCATTTATCCTATTAATAAAACAATATCGTGTATATTCCCAGTCCAATGCTTCTCAACACCTGAACCGTTTCAAACAACACAATAAAAACATTTTTATATAAAATCTACAAATACGCTCTCATATATAAACACTCAACTCGATCTAGGGTAGTGTTAACCCCATCTCTACCGAGTCACACCACAGAGCCAAGGTTATTACTAAACCAATAGCTCTGATCCACTGTAACGATCCGACAGGAATTCAATGCCTGAATTCTGACAATAATACATGAACCCTGTATTACCTACCAAAACTCTAGTATCGAAAACCACCAGATAGTCATTAGACAGAATTTAGAGGGTGAGATAAGAAATAAAGAAATATTAGAATAGAAGAAGAAGAAGATCCAACACATCACAGAGTCTCACATCGCAGCGGAACAAAATATAATATAGAAATAAATCTTTATTGAGAGATTTTTGAAAATATACTTACAATCATCAGAGTACATCACATATTTGGACAGTTATAATAATCTGTCCTTATATACCACACACAGCTGAAGATACTGGATAATATCATACGTCTGAACTTCTCCATCATGTCTTTGGACTTCATAGTATTCTGTAACCTAAACCTGTAGACCCGGCTAACCCGAGCATTACAAACACCGGGTCAGTCTTGTTGTGACAACCCCAAACCCCGTACTGACGGTGGCAAGGGTAATCTTTGGAATATAACACATAAACAAATAATAGCAGAACAGAATTAGATAAATACACCAGATAATGTACAAATAATACACTGGATAAACATAATCATCAGAGTTACGCAGTATACAGGATCATACTTAGTACAAATACAGTTCAGCTATACATAAATGTCTACAGCGGAAAACAAACATAATATGTACAATAGGAGCTGAACAACATAAAAAGAGATAAATGATAGAATCCATCTTCAGCTCCATCTATCTAGAAAGAGTCTGCTAAAACCTGAATACAAGGCTGCTCGTGTAGAAAAAGGGGCACCCAAGTTTGCAAGTGAAACAAACTACGAGTCAGTCATGAGACTGGTATGAGAAATCTACTTAACACATTATACAATTGGCTAATCATAGGACCACGCCACTTTCGCGGAACGGGTTTACTCCATTGGATTACCAGTTCTTTAAAAAAATCAACCTTTTAAACACCGCAATGTTTTTTTATAAAAATGAAGCCATTATAAGACTCAGTTCCCATCACACAATGCAATGCAAACCGGAGGATAGAGTTTACCTTATAATGGCCAAAATATGTTTGATACGAATAAAACAAAAGCATTTGATATTATTACTAGTGTTTATGAGTTTCAAAAACAACTTCAATCATAACTATCAATCATAGACGACATGAGCGTCCCATGCCACTATGTCGCCAAATATAGGTTTACAATCAGAACCGCACAATGTCGTATTTGGAAATTGGATTTCCGTCATTGACCAAGGCAAAAGATAATCCTTACCGACTTCGAGACTGTCTAGCCTGAGTCTTAGGCACAGCCGCAACCGTACCTTGGATCGTCAGGGACGGTCCACACGGAGTGGATTATAATGCCTGAACAATACGTTTCCCCGCCCTTTGGGGCGTAAATGAGCCAACAAATGACTCCATCGGTCCCGGATCGACCGATATATCCGAGACGCCTCGCAACAGCAACAACCACATAGGTGAAAATAATATAAATGTCAGCCAGTTCAAGCACTGACACCACCTCTAGCTAGAAGGAAACACATGCCCTCTCTGAGGTCCACTCTCGTTTCTGGTTCATACCGAGGTGTGAAGCTCGCGAATTCACGTTATACACAAAGCTACGCCACACAGGCGGTGCTTTGATCATCACCGCAAGACTTTGCTTTCCAACAGAATCCTTGATCACTGCATCTTAGCATGCCACACAGGCAATTCACACCATGCAACTGATGGTTATCAATCACACAGAATGAATTCCAACGTCAGACACACAATCCATTTACAAGTCCGTTCTGGGTCTGAATGAAACCGGAGGCACTATATACCTCGCATACCCATCGATCTCCACGTACGTTTGGACGATCACCACTCATTATCCATATTTCGGGATGCCTCCCAATCGGGACATCAGTTACCATCCAAACGAGGTGAAGATCTTCGGTCTTCAACCACCGTCTTCATCTTCGACTTCTTATCGTCGATTCAGTTATTCAGAATGGGATAAACCCGGTCTTTCTGAGCAACTCGTGTATATAATAAAAAGTGCTACACAAACACAATATACTCCTCATTTCAATTCATCAGTCACTAACCGTAAATCAGTAAGAGAACGATTTCCCAAATATTAATACCGAAGGCCGAAACCAACATCAGATCAAAACCCAGGAAACCATCCGACTTAGCTAATCTCCAGTTAGTTTCTAAATTTCACATTCCATATCGTTTATAATATTTTATAACGATTTATCGCTATTTTTATTTATTTAAAAATTAGTCATTTCATTCAAACAACGCTTCGGGCCATAACGCGACCGTGGCGTTGTTTTTCTTCAGATTTGATTTACACATATCTGAAAATCTAACCGTTGGATCTTCACAAATTTTATATCATTAGAAAGATCTTTTTAAAATGAATCCAAAAGGTTCCATTTTTGGGAAAATCCGACGGTCGGATCTCCCGGTACACTCATTTGAAGTTTCGATTTCAAAATACGAACTGCAGCGTCGTTATTCGCTTTAATTTAATTATATATATATATATATATATATATATAATCAATTCTGGCGCTGTTTTTCTTCAGATTTGAATTAAACATTCCAGGCAATCCAACCGTTGGATCTTTACAAAGTTGGTGTCGTTGGAAAGATATTTCCAAGGCGAACCCAACGGTTTCGGTTTCGGGAAAATCCGATAGTCGGATCTCCTGCACTAATTGTTTGAAATCACGGTTTCAAAACACGAACTGCAGCTTCGTTATTCGATATATTTCAATTCTATTTATATACATATATATATAAATATAATCGATTCTTCGATTTCAAAACTATATTCTTTTCATACATTTGATAAAAATGATATTTTTATCCATTCGACATTTATTTCAACACTTCACTATTTTTAACAATTCATGTATATAATAAAAATGTGATTTTTATTCCAATACAATTTATTTCAAAACACGACTATTTTATATAGTTCATATAGGTGATAAAAATATGATTTTTATTATAAAACAATTTATTTCAAACACGAATACCATTCAACACATGAATTTCTATTCAACACACGAATATAGTTTCAACACATGAAAATAATTGTAACACATGAATATTATTCAAAATTTCGGCAGCATAACGGCAGGGTAGTTAAAACCGAGGCCGTCCCTAGTACGACTCCTCGCTTTACCTTAAAGCCTCGCAGCTTTTGACAATGGGGATTTCATGCATCTAGTTCGCACGCAGGCAACATGTATATTTTTTTTCATTTCCACAAACTAATCCTATGTGGTTTCAACCAAATAAATCTCAACAACAAACGGGTATTTTTCAACCACAATCAATCAATTTCAACCACAAACAATTCTAATCAACCATTCGCTATCAACCAATTTTCACACCAATCACAACGAATAAATATCGTCCACGGTTTGTGGACGAGGGGCATATATATATATATATATATATATATATATATATATATATATATATATATACATATATATAAGTAAATTTCACTTCGATTCAACACATATATAATTTTTACAACGCATATATAACTTATACATCGACCGCACAACTTATACAATGCTTATACATGAGGTGTACAACGCTTATATAACTCATACATCGACTATATAATTTATACATCGTCGTTTTCCATATCGTTTATAGTTTAGAAATCTCACAATGGGTTCCACTCCACCAAAAATAGCAGAAGGCTCAGAAAAATATGCGGTCTCTTCTAGAATGTAGAAGACGTCCACATGAGTCCACTGTCTCTTGTTTCACTGAATTTCGTCAACAAACGAAAAAGGTATGATTTTTACAGTGAAATCAAAAACCGTAGCGCTTTAAAGTGCTATAATATAGTTAAAATAAAAATAGTCGTATACCTTTCTGAAATGTTCAAAACTAGGTTTAGGAATTTCGATCCAATCTCGTAGTGATTCGACGATCGGCCTTCGCAGCGGCAAAGAGCTTGGAGAGGCGCTCAGAACGAGGGTGGTGGCGCTCAACTCGGCGCGGCGGTGGAGGCGGGATCTGGCTCGAAACGACGGATCTTCCCAGGGTCAAAACTCTCCAAACGCTGAACGAAAAAATCCAAACTATATATGGATTTGAAGCTCGTCTCGAGCACTTCAAAATCCTCAACTGGAGGAGGGGCTGATTTTGCGTGGATTGATTAGAAAATGAACGGGAAAGGTTGAACTGGTATCCGTCGTTTATCACGATGAGAGGGAGAGAGATGACGGGGAGAGAGAATATGAGTTGGCCCAATGAGATTTTTTTATATTTACAATTTTTTAAATTTCAAAAATACCCTCTTTCACACACGAACCCCAATCCAGACCCAACGACTGTCGTCCCTAGCTAAATATCCCCATTCCGAACACAATGGGATATGTTTCGTAGGCCCATTCGACTGTTTCAGTCAGTTTTCCTTCAAATTAAAATATAAAACATTCAATATTCAATTTGAATGTACATTTCAATTTGCCAGGGCCACAAACTGATTCGAAAAATTCCAGAAAAATAAATCTAATTATTTTTTGACGATATGGTCCCAACAAAACTAGTTTCGTCGAATTCTGAGACCGTTTGAAAAATGGCCCATTTCTGTCGATCCAATTTAACTGTAATTGACCAAAACACGTTTTCCTTTGCCACGCTCACACACTAGCTTCAAAAATTATGAAATTTGAAACCTAGCAATAATTTGACATCCCGGATCCAACAAAAGTGGTTTCGACGTCGAATTCCGAGGTCGTTTGCAAAATGGCCATTTCCACGAGCTATATAAACTCTATAACGACCTTTCTGAAAATTCATTTGGCCATAACTTTTGCTTCCCGCTATGAAACTTCGATTTTTCAGATTCGTTAGAAAGATATTCACTAACAGATTTAAATATTTTTGGTTTCACTCAAATTCGTTTTGTTTTGCACCCAATACAGTCAGTCAAAGTTTGAATTCACATTTTGAAACTACCACACCATTTCAGGCCTTGTTTGTAATTAGAAATAATTATATTCATTTTCAAACATCGATTCAAACTCACTTTTCGTCGTTATTATTTAAAATATTTGTTTTAAATCTTTAAAATCCACTAAAATAGCCAAATAAAATTAAATTGGTACAGATTTTCCGGGTAATTACACTGGTGAACCAGAGTGAGAAAACCCATTAAGTTTAAATATCATCCAACTTGATTTTAAAGTTCAAATTCCTTTCTGAAAGAAAAGGATAATCGTAAGACCAGTCCACACATAAACACGGACGGTTTTTACCTTACGATAACCCAAAACAGTTTTTAAAATCAATACTTCTCTGATATTATAATAGTGTCGAAATACAAATAAATAGAATCTAGCGGAACGCTTGCATCTCACGCTCCACATATATAGTATACAAACAAAAACCGCAGGCGCTTATTGAAGATTGGATTCCGCCTATGACAAAGTATGGGACCACCTGCCGATAGTGTATCTCTAGAGGCAAATACACTGGGTTCAACAAGAACTTCTTGCAACCCGGCCCACACATGACCGACCACCACTACTACAAAATAGGTATGTTGCATCGTCACAGTTGCATCAGTTGTATAATCAACTGATGCAAATATCATTACTTGAGTCAGTTCCCTAGTACCTTGTGAAGCAATTGTCATAGGTAAAGCAGTTGAAGGGTTGAAAATGTAATTAGCATCAGTTGTGAACCATTTTTGAAGCAAATAATGTGAAGCAAGTGTTTTTACTTGCATCACATACGTTAACAACTGATGCATTTATATTAATTTGCATCAGTATCTTAAATTTGAAGCAAATATAATGAAGCAAAATACATGTTAAATTAAAAAAAAAATTACAATTGCATGTCACCTGGATTAAAAATAACGTTGCACTTATTATGACCATGCCCAACATGAAATTTTCCTTCCTTTTTCCTGTATGCGCTATTTTTAATTTATTTTTAATTTGTTTAAAATTTTAAAACTTGAGATTTATTTATTTTTAATTTATTTTAGTTTTGAATTTTGATTTAAATTTTAAACTAAGACTTGTGTTCCCAAAGGTATAAATAGACATTAGTAATGTTTTAAAACAAATTGAATAATTGTTTGAAAATTCTTTTTTTATCAATTTGCCTTCAATTTAATTAGAGATTTATAAGCGAATTTAAATAAATTTGTTTAGTGAATTTTGTTTTACACTAAAATTTGGAAATATATAAATTCATTGTTTTGTGTTGTGTAGATAGCGGAAAATGGCATACGCTTAAAAATATATTTATTTATTGTTTTACACTTGGTGGTGAATAATTTTGCCATTTGTTCAATGTATACTGATATTGTTAACGCGTGTCCGTGATCTGTAAGCTCTACAAAACTTTTAACGTGTCCCTTTCCTTTTATTTCTCCGTTCTTTACCCCTCTCTCCTTATTTTACTCGTTCCTTTTCATTATTCTTCGAGCAGATAATTTCCTCCCAAAATCGAAATGGCGAAAACCCTTTTCCCCAAAATTCCCAAATTAGAAATTGGTTCCTCCTTCACCAGCGTCGATCTACCCTCCACCGCTCCGCATCCACACCATACTGCAAACCTACGTCCGATCTAACCCCTATTTCTGTTTGCATCTGGCCTTACAACTATTCACCGCAACCGCGCCTCCCTAGCCTCACCCAGACCGTCAATCCACCGCGTGTCGAGTTCTCCACCCTGCCTGCCTTCGTCGACTGCTAGCAACCAGCGAAGACCCACCTGAGAACCACTGCAGACCGAAGAACGCTGCTGGCCCTTCTTTATCGGAACCCGACATTTCCGCCTGCTACTCTTTTTATCTGCTGTTCCAAGTGAGTTATCTCACTATGAAAATTCAAGTATTTCAACACTGAAATTTATTCTTGCGTGTATGGTGTTTTGTTGGTTTTGGGTTGTTTTGATTGGGTGATTCACTGTCTACTGTACATTATTATCATGAATTAAATACCGACATTTTGGGGATACTGGCTCATTCGAAGGTCTATCTGAAATAAATTGGTCCATGCTTGTTACGTCCTCTTATTGCTACTTAGTTTTAGGATGTTCCAAGCATTAACTATAAACCCATATATGGCTTTGCTTACCAACTTGTACTGACTTGGTATTAGTAGCATGGCTTGGCTTCCTAGTTCTAATTCGAATGTGTGTATACACACACACACACACACACACACACACACACACACACACACACATATATATATATATATATATATATGTGTATATATTGGTAGGACACTACCTGCATGTTGGGTTACTAAAGAAAGGGGTTAAATATATTGACCTGCCTTCACCATTTGACCTTGAGTAATTGTACATCGTTATGTTGCTTTGTGGTGCTTTTGCTTATCCACACTACCTTTGTTAGGATAGTGCTTTATGGAATGTATTAAGGTGTCTATGCATTCCTTTCACTGTGTTCATGCTTGCGCATATTATTATACAAGTTGACATCTTTTAAATTTATATTAGTAACTTGACTGTACATGCAAGCTTTTGAAAATAGTGACATATGGTATATATATTGTTTGAGGTGACAGTTGTATTGTGTGTAGCTGACTTTACAAGAAGCAATAATATATGTTTTGAAACTTGCTTAGAGATGGTTTTCCTTGATTAAACGACCAGACACCACATACTACTACAAATAAATATATAGTTGGACACACTACGTACACATACTTTAAATGTTACATACGTTTCTTGTGCAGTGACTTGGGTGCTTTGTCACTAATTGGTAAAACTTGGTACCAGCATGCTTGTATGGTCATGCATACCTAAATATATTATATTTAACATGTACACATTTGTTTATGCATTCATTTACAGTGTTGCTTTATCGAAACTGAAAACGCATTTTGGCACATGTTTAATTAGAAAAGGGCAAGGACATCGCCATCTATGTGAGTTTACAATTTAGCTGGTTGAGTTTACAGTATTTTACATGTGAAAAAAAAATTAAATTGGTAATGGGGTTGATGATGTTTAGAAAGCGCTTATTTAACTCTTGTTAAAGTATAGTTTCAAATAAAGCGGAATGATGAGGGTAAATGCAAATTGGGTTATGTTCTTCCTTATCTTGCAGGAGAAAAAATAGTGCAGTTCAAGATATTACAGGATATTAGTTGGTTAAATGCGTCTAATTGGTACTGAGTATTGATTTAGGATGTTAGTGCATATCTTATGTTTCCTCTTCTCACACAACCACTTTTTCATATTCCATTTCATTCTTGCATTGCGCTACTCATCTCAGGTAATTCAACAAGCTTGACCCTCACTTTAGTCATAATTCGTCTATTATTGTGAACTTGAAATCTTTCATAGTTAAAACTAATTTATTACTTTAAATTATTGTTTCATACGTTTGTACTTAGTATTTCATATTTTTATACTTTTGAACTTCTTTGTTTAACCAGGATGGAACATGAATTTCGGAAAGCCACTGCTCCAGTTAAGGCGAGTTTGGATGAACCGGTATCGAACTTGGTGGAGATGCATAAAGTATTTTTTTTCTCCTTTTCCTTTTCAAGTTTCTTTTAAATACTTTTTTAATCATTATTATGGTGAGGAGGGAGGGTACTAGTTCATATTACCTGAAAGATAAAGTCCTGAAGCCATAAGGACAACAGAATGATGCAATGAAACTCTTGATATATTAGCTAAAATTATTTTCATTTCTTAAAGTCAATACTCATATAGTCTAACTTTCAGAATTGAAGGATTTTTATTACACTGATTGTTATTTGATATTGAGGTCAAGTTAGGTGCCATAAAGTAAAAATCTTTATAGTTCTTATGATGGATTCCATTGGTAAGTCATGTATATATAAGATAATATGCTGCACCAAAAATTAAATCAATCAAAATATGTATGTATCTGAGCTTAAATTCTTAGCATGGCAGCATTTCACATTTACTTCCAGTTGACCAAGGGTATGTCCTTTTATTATTCAAAGTAATTCTGTTTTTTAAAGCAACTCCTATAGAGTCTCACATAGTGAAACTCTGGAAATAGGCCCCATCTTTTTATGTTCTAATTCCAACACAAATAAACTTACCATAAAATGGCCATCATGCCACGTGCCTTGTTGAAAACACGATCTGTCAACAGTTAACAATGAACAAGCTACACTTTTTTAATAGTACTCGGTCAGAATTTGGGGACAATCGATGATTCTATAGGCTTCAATGATATGTGGACAATGCTGTGCATAACATTTTTAAAAGTAATAGTGGCTAGAATCTAGTTTGTCCCTGTATTATTATTCCCTTGATAAATCATATAAAATCCTTATTTTGGCCTTGATTTGCAAGTATAAATTATTGAATACATAAAGCTTGAGGCAAATATTTAAATTAGCACCATACTTGATACCAAAACCAGTTGTCAAATTATTTTTCCCTTCCTTTCTTTACAATGTTATATTGTTATTTATAATTGTAGATTCTCTAGAATTAAGTTGGAATACATCGAAATAGTTATTAATATACTCAAATGTTAGAATCGAATCATATTTGAAGTCCAGATTAAACTAGCATTTCAAATATACTATGTTTCTTAAATACAATAAGTTCTATAAAATGTAAACAAGTGTTACGTCTACTATACATAGTTAATTTTATTTTATTTTATTTTTGGTCTATTTTGAACCACAATTCTATTTTTGTTTAGAATAGCATAACAACCCTGTTGCTGATTCTTCATTATCCTTAAATTACTATTCTTCTGAAATTTATAGGGGTAAAGCTGATTATTTTTTTATGATACCAAGAAGTTAATCAAAACAATTGTCAAAGAACTCAGAGAAGTGGAGGTAAATGCTTCAAGTCATCACAGGTTTGTATTACAGTTTTATTTTGTAAAGAACAATTTTGTTTTTTGTTTCGAATCCAAAGGAATATGAAGTGTATATGTAATTATCGCATCTTGCAATTTTGCTTATTGATATTCTATTATGTTTTAATTTACTTCATCATATAAGAGCTCATAATATAGCATTTGCTTGATAATTTGCAATATTCAAAGTGTATGTCAAGTTGAAATAGTGTGTTATGTTGGTATAGACAAAGATATATTATTTAGTGTAAATTGATTATAAGAAGCCATTAGTCCTGGGCACCAGTTGAAAGCTGTTCAAGCTTTTACATAGTTGGTTTTTCGTGGAAACTCAAATTTATGTAGCATCATGCATCACTGACACACATTAAAGCTACAATGAATTAATACTATGTTTTTTTATTTCATTTTAAACTAACTATTAAATTATTTTGTAATATTGCCAGTGTCCGCAGCAATCTGAAGCAATGGATTGTGTATATTATGTGATGAGGTATATGCTGGACATAGTAAAACACCACAATCAAAGCATCGATTTACAAAAGGTATATTTTAATTTATTTCATTCGCTTAGCTAGCTATTATATGTTATTTACGATGTTTTAAAATATTACTACTCTTATAAATTGCAGGACTTCGCACAACGTGGTTCTTATGACCGACAAGAGATAGACGAAGTTCGGGATTGTTTAGCGATTTATATCACGTATAATTGGTTCTAGTTATGTTAGTATTTTGTTATGCACGTTGACTTTAGTTTTATGATTAGAGTATGTATTCTATTTTATTTTTTGTTATACACATGAACTATGTTGATTGATAATACAATTATATTTTTTGTTTCATCAGATCAGTGGTATTAATGCATCTGTAGAATTTTAAATTTTATTTAATATTACTTCAGGTTTAAAATTTTGGAATAGTGGAATTTTTATTTTTTTTACTTAACTTAATTTGCATCAGTTGTAATGCATAGGCAATTGATGCAATACACTAAAGGTCATAACAAATATCATTTTTGCATTTGTTCATTAGCATCAGTTGTTTTAAAACTTTGATGCAACAGACCAAAGCTTCGAAAGCAAATGTAGACATTTGCATCTGCTTTATAGCATCAGTTGTATTAAACAACTGATGCAAGTGATCGTCATTTGCATCAGTTCTTTAACTGATGCAATAGAAATTTATCTGTTGCATCATCTTCACTTGTATCAGTTCAACAACTGATGCAACAGGGGTTTAACAACTGATGCAAATGACTTGTTTTGTAGTAGTGCACTCATTTCGCTTGAGTGTATCAAATGTATATCACCAACGGTTGGGTGCGACCCATCGTTTCCCAAAAAGAGGACAGCATTGATAGATTAAAGAAGCAAAAGGAATTTCTCTAGATAGGTGATTATACACCCTAATGGGAGCGACCCACATAGCCATGCTGGCTGCCTGATTTTGTCATTTCCCGGTTGATGAGGCTTGAGGTTGGAATTTCCTTTCAGCACATCTGATCACCGTTCACTTTGAATGCCACATCATCAGATCCATCAGATATCACTGATTGATGTCCACAAAAATATTCTAGTCGGGAGCTACCCAACTATGATACGTTTGAAGAAATCAACGTACGTGGTCTTCTGGAAATACTTTGTCAGACATTTATCCATACGAGTCATCCAGGAACAGGATGAACCGAAAGCACCCTCCTACCACATCTTAGGAATCACCATATGGATCAGTAGCGAGTAGTCCTTGCAAATCCATAGATTTCAACCACGACCGAATTACTATCAAAATATCTCTGGTTGCAACATCAGAGAAACTTATCAAGTAGCCCCTCCGCTTATGAAGATCCACGGTCTTCAACTGCTCCATCTTCAATCAGCATCCTCTACGTATTTGTTGGTTCGGAATGGTTCTCGAATATAGATTCGATTCCGGTCTTTCTGTACCAACAGCGCATTGGGCAAGATTTTGATAGTCGGTTATTTAACTATCAAAATAAACAATCATAAAAACAAAATAAATTCATGGGTTTATTCTATAACATCACTTGGACATTTAAAATAATATATTATTTGTAATACCAAAGATAATCTATTAGTTTAAGATATAAATATTCTCGAATCATTTGATTGAAATACTTAAAAGAAATACTTTAAACCTTATCCAATTCCTCGTTATTTGCCTTTAAAACATTTTCCCCTATATTACTTATCATTTAAAAAGGCGAGATCAATTCACTTATCAACGTGAAATGATCGTTACAAAATCCCCTTTTGATTTCGTTACTATGGAAATATCATTTCATATTCTCACGCCCCTCTTTATTTCCCTTGATTTAGGAATCCCTTTATATATATCTATATCCTTTAAATAACATTACACTAATACTTTTCCAAAATATCTACTTTAATATCTCCACTATCACGACTCATATCATCCTTTGATAATCCCGAAGTTGTTCAAGTTGTGGTATTTTAGTTACCTCTCAGACCTTGATCAACAACGTTCTTATCGTAAAATAAATATGAATCGTAATTCAAAACTCATATTCGTTTTTACACCACTTCACTATTGTATTCAAATATGGTTTTTATAAAACCGTCTTGCTTTTTTAAAATCTCGTCTTTGAAATATATGGTTATTACTAAATTCCTTGATCTAGTAAATGATTAACACATATTAACTTTTAAATTTTTACTTCTTTAAAACTCTTTGTCCATCATCTGGATTTTTCTTCAAAACATTTTAACAAATTATAGAAATCCTTTTCCCTAATTCTTTAAATCATTTCCCCTGGGAGATCGCATTTCAATCTCATCTATTACACTCAACGTTAAGTTACAACTTAACGCTTAACTCTCCATCTTCTTATCCACCACTTATTTACACATCTCTGGTTGAATACAAAGCCTTTTTCCATCTCGATTCCTTTTACTCCAAATATTAAGTACTTTTAAACTTAAGCTTACCATATTCGCTTAAAGACACTTTATAACTTTATTTACCAATTTTGGTTTAAACATAAAACTTTTCATAAACTTCCTTTGAAACTAAATTATAATTTATTTCTAACTTCAATTGCTTATTTAAATGATTTTTTTTAAGAAACAGGTCCTTAAATTAAATAAAACTTTAATTTACTTTATCATTAACTAGATTAAATCCCCTTTATTAAAATTTCATAAAAACAATAAATCCTAGTTATTAATCGTCAGGTTAGTTCTCGCCCACTAGCTTATTAATCTTATTCATATAGGAACCAGCTTTATATAATTATTCAGTAATTACGGTGAAGCACATGCTTCGCACACGGTAGATCTTGATATAAAAATAACGGTTAAAACAACGATGTATATATTGTTTTCCTTTTATAACTTTATTTAAAAATATATTTAAAATCTATATTCAGTTATAAACTGAAGTTCATAACTTCGTTATAATCGATTCACCTGACGGTGAATCGAACTTTCTAAAACAGTTCGCAATTTGGCCATCTGCTATAAATTCTGAACCAATGTAACCTTTTGGTTAATAACCAACCAAATGTCGAATTGTCTTTAACAAGCAATATCCAATTCAATAATCTCAACATAAGGTTTCCATAGTTCCACCTATAGATGAATAATCAGTTCTAATAGCGGTCAACCAATAATTCAACATCCAATTAAAACTAAATACGTTTATATCATTATAAAAGTAACCGATAAGGTAAGTTTCCTTGTTTGGAAATCATCGTTAAAATAACGAGGTCATTTTATTTAAATTAAACAATCGTTTAATTCAAATGATTGATATAATTATTTAACACGGATTCAAACAACCATCAACAATTAACAGCCATAACAGAAAAAGATAAACCCGACTTATAATCATTATAAGTGGGAACTGAGTGAGGTTAACTCACCTTATTCTGCGTTCTGTAAACAGCTTGCTCCAGATAAATTCCAGTTCGTCTGATTCAAGTTCCATAACGTTCTGCCCATAAGTAACGGTTCCAATGTATCGGCCAATTCTAATAAAAATACGAATACTTTTGCTAACAGTTTTATTTTATTTTAATAACTAATTAATTTAAATTAATTCAATTAATGATCAAATTACCAGATTTAAATATTACGGCACTACTCTTTTATTCACTGCTCCGTCTGTCCGCCTTGGTTCCAAATCATGAATGCAAATCTCAGAACTTGGCCGATTGTTTGAATCCTTAGTAGGCCTTTGCGTTTTCATCACTAAAATTGAGCCCCTCCTCCATTTCATGTCCACGCCCTTGGAAGCCCACCCTTCAATATGTTAAAACCCAAAGCCCGGCCCACTTTGAACAAAACCCTTCCAGATAATACTGAGCCGCCTCCCCTTCAATACCCATTCCTCTTCATTTTATTTTTATTTTTTTAGTCCAGATTAAGAAAGAAAAAGATCTGCTTCTTCCAAAATAAAATCCAGGCACCTCCACTCCTCCTCCGTCGACCGGAGGTCCGTCCGACGACCCCAAATCGAGTGTACTTGTCCTCTCCTCCCTCAGCATGAACCGCATCGCCCCTGGCCGTACTGTCAGCCCGAGGTCTGTCCCCAAAGTTCTCGTCCTTCAAGTGAGCTACAGTCTCCAATGCCAATTCGAATTTCAGCAAAAAGGGTTAGCGTTCAGATCTCACTACCTTTTACTGTTTTTTGTTTCATTTTTTACTTTTTTCGTTGATTCATTTGGGTTTTGAATGGAAAAATACACTGCGTGTGTACGTATTTATAGTAGCGATGTCTTGGCTCCCACGGTTTTAGTAGTTTGGCAAACACGCAAGGCATGGGTAGGTATTAGGTAGCTATGTTCTTTCTCTTGTCATAGATGTGTTCTTCAGTTCCCATGTGCCCTAGGCCCCTAGCTGATGGAAAGACGAGGAGATATAGGTTACTTTGTTTTTGATGGGTAGGCACCATCACTCAATATTTATGTAGAGATTTTGAACAATCATATATAGATTTGTATCCCATTTAAAAATACATGGTACAGTTTTATTTATTGTATGTGGATTCGACTTTATATATAAAGAAATATATAGTAACTGTTCATTGCTGTTTCTGTTCAGATTTTATGCATATTTTGGCAAAAGATTGGTTTCAGAAGCACATGTATGCAAAGCACACCAGTACCTAAATTGGTGAATGTGTCTACGCAAAAGATTTTGCTGTCTTACTGTATTGTTTTGGTTTTTATTTTCCTTTCCTTGTTCTTCCTTTTATCTTTTAAATACACACAGCGATTAATTAGCCAAGTTATATATTATAGTACATCCTTCTTACTCCTTTCACACTTGATTATCCTCTATTTGTCATTTGATTGTTACTTAGTCACTGATACATGCCTGGTCATCATGAACAGTTAGTGATTACATCAAAGTTAATATTTAAGATTTTGATGTAGAATCTTTGGATCTGATAAATGCTACTTGACATAGGTGTTTATGAATCCGATTGGGTGATTAGATCAATATTCGGAAACAGAGTTGCACTTAATTCTTGCTTTTTAGCTGCTTGAGCGTAAACAGTTGAAGAATGAAATAACATGCGGATATTTGGTACTTTGCAAGTCCCAGGGAGTGATTCTATCTTGTTATACATTTTCTCTGGTTCTACTTTACTTGTTTTTGGTACTTTTCTTCGTGTATGTTGTCTTTTTTTTTCTCAGGTTCACAAGAGGATGATATTCCATATAACAAATGTTGTTGAAGGAACTAGACTGATTGGGAAGCAAATTAAAGATAGAATACGGTGGATGTAATGTAATAAAGTTTGTTAAATGTCGGCTTGGCCAAAAAGTTGTTTTCCTTTTAATGTATTGGCCTGGTTCTCCTTTATTTATTTGATATTTGGCTTTGTAAATAAATAATTTCGGTTGAATGATTTTTTTCTTGGTTTCAGTATCCTCTTTCTTCTTTACTTTCCGCATTTGTATTCAAATTCCATTTCATTGTTTTCTTTTAAATTATTGTGAGATCTAGTTAGTTTAATGATATCGGTGTTGTAAATATATACCGTTTCAATGAAAAATCATACATGCTTGGTTATCACGATCCGTCTCTTTTACACATGTCTCTTATATATTTCACATATGCTTCGTCCATTGATTTGTTACGCGTACACTTGGGGATATAACACTCACCGTAAAATACTTATGTATCGCGTTTGTATGCTATACCATCTACTTTTATATACAAAGTTCAAGCGTTATATATTTGCGTGTATACGTATAAGTAAGGTCTGTAATATCTAAATAGCTAAAAAAACAATATCGATAAATTAATATCGTCTGATATATCCGACTAAAATAGTATCTCACTTCAGTTTTAATTAATATCGACGTATAACTCAATATCAACAAATTTCAAGTTAATCGAAATCTTAAAATATATAGAAAACGTTATTAAATAAACGTTATCGTTAATTAACCATTTACATAGCGATTATTTTAAAATTTTAAATTGACCGTATCTTACAGTATATAAGTTGAAATTTCGATTTTTCTCTGCCATTAGAAAATTATGATCAAACCGGTTCAAACGTTTCTCGTTTCACGAAATTCTGACTTATATCTGATCTTATATATTCAATTGAAGTTCAAATCGAAAATTTCGAACTACGGCATCATTTTCGAGCTCGTTTTGAATTAAATACAAACTATAACATTTAAACTAAATTCTAAATATTAAAATCAATAAATATTCCAATTAAAATATTTAAACAATATTAATCATTTAAATTAAAGTGGCCGAAAAATCTGGGTCGTTACATGCATATATATAATAAGACTTTAAATTCATATTTTATTTTAAAGAGAAGTGATTTTATGTTTCAAAATAAAATAAGTAAATAAATATTTTTATAATTATAAAAGATATTTGATTGATATTTAGTAATAGAATAGGTAAATATATATTTTAACTATACTTATGTGATGTTTTGATTAATAAAAATATTTAAATAAAAATTTAAGAAAACATAATCGGTACTTAAGTACATTTACTCTTCATAAATATAACATCTTAATAAATGTTATATACTTAGTGGTACATGACTAGGCTTAAGACGTGAGCTATGAAATGATTAAAGGAGATTGTGGGTATTTTCTATTTTTTTATATAAACATATTGGTACTTGCATTCATCATCACCCATTTGTATTTCCACTTCCATCTCTTCAAAATTCTTCCTTCTTCTGAAAAGTTTTTACGGCAGCAACCTTCTTCATTAACAAGATAAACCTAAGAATGAAATAATGTTAGCAAGCCTCAACGTTAAATTAAAAGCCTATACAACATATGTACATGAAGTTTAAAATTTAAAAAAGCAAGATATATGCTTGTTGTAAAATCATGATACAATGTAAGTGAGTGTAGTCATCTTTCTGTTCTGTTTTTATGGTGTCTAAGTTGAGTAGAATGTGTTTTGGGGTTTTTCAAAAAGAAAGGCCAAGTTATTTTTATATAGTTGTGGCTAAGGTTTGGTATTTCTAAAGTTCGAGGGAGATTGGATGAAATCCGGGCTTGGTTCCGTGATCTTGGCACGGAGGGGATTTGCTAGCCAAGTTGTGAGGAGACCGATGCTAATTAGCGTCGTGGTTTTTTTGGGTTTTGTATGATAAATGGACGAAATTCGAATGGATGGTTCAGAGGCAGAGGCAACTGTGTCGAAGCGACGAGGAGGTAGAGGCACGTGCGTTGGCGATCTCCGGTGGTTGTCTGGGTTGTTGGTTGGTGGTGCAAGGTGCTTGCATGCACGGGTTTTCGGGTACATGCGTTTGGAAAACTATAAGAGGAGAAGGGTGAGGAGAAATGGGCATGCTACTATAGATTAGGATGTGGATGTGTTGCATGTGTGTCGGTTTTGCTTCATGTTATGGTGAGAATCTACTTTAATTCTTGGTTTAAGTATGTTATATACACATATATTTAAAGATATGCATATTGCGTTCATTTAAGACCCTATCAACGAACCTATTTTTGCACTCCATTCATAACAAAGAACATAATATCATAGCACTACAACAAATATGTCTATTTACAGCGTTGAAAAAACGCTGTTACAGCCTTTAACAACATTTTGATGAACGCTGTCTACAAACACGTTGTTATGTCCTTGGTATATAACAGCGTTTTCAAAAATATTGTAGAAAATTAACATACTACAGCGTTTCAAATAGTGTTGTCCTTATGTTTATACAACGTTCTATATTGTCCAGAAATGTTGTTATCTTCCCTTTTCTATAACGTTTAACCACGTATCACATCATTTTCGAAGTTTACAAATTCTTTACTATCACAGCGTTTTGCCGCATATCACAGCGTTTCTGGAAGTTTACATGTTCTTTACTATCTCAGCGTTTTGCCATATATCACAACATTTTTTGCATCTATCACAGTATGTACATATTGTAGTATCAAAATATTCATGCACAAACATATCAACATGTAAATATATATCAACCAACTAGTTATATAACACAATATTCATACACAAAGACATCATCAATAAACAAACTTTACATAATTTCCATAAAAAAATAACACCATGAACTAAATTTACACAATATTCGTCGAACAAAGTCACGATATCTTCAAATAAAACAAAATTTCCATAAAACAAGTTTGCGCCGAATACCAACAAAATGAACATCTAAAAATTACCTCTTTCTCCGTAATCAGATACCACAAGTGGTCTTTTTGTTGAGGGATCTTCAGAAGCGCCAAACGATATTCTGATTATAGCCGAATGCACAACGATGCCCATCTCCAATACCTATATACTTGCGTTCATGTTAGCATCTGGTCATATTTGGTAATACTTTATATTTTTATATACTTAGTTAACTTTTATAAACTAAACTTCTAATTTTTATAAATTTAGTAAACTTAGTTAATTTTTATAATACTTAGTTATTTTTTATAATACTTAGATAATATTTATAATAGTTAGTTAATTTTTATTATAGTTAGTTAATTTTTTATAAAATTAGTAAACTAAGTTAAATTTTATAACACTTAGTTAATTTTTATAATAGTTAGTTAATTTTTATAAAATTAGTAAACTTAATTAATTTTTTATAATAGTTAGTTAATTTTATAATACTTAGTTAATTTTACAATACCAAATACTTAGTTAATTTTATAATACTTAGTTAATTTTATAATACTTAGTTAATTTTTATAATACTTAGTTAATTTTTTATAAAATTAGTAAACTTAGTTAATTTTTATAATACTTAGTTAATTTTTATAATACTTAGTTAATTTTTATAATAGTTGGTCAATTTATAAAATTAGTAAACTTAATTAATTTTTTATAATAGTTAGTTAATTTTTATAATACTTAGGTAATTTTATAATACTTAGTTAATTTTATAATACTTAATTAATTTTATAATACTTAGTTAGTTTTATAGTACTTAGTTAATACTTAGTTATTTTTTAATAAAATTAGTAAACTTAGTTAATTTTTTTAATACTTGGTTAATTTTTATAATAGTTAGTTAATTTTTACAATGGTCGGTTAATTTTTATAAAATCAGTAAACTTAATTTAATTTTTATTATAGTTAGTTAATTTTTATAAAATTAGTAAACTTAATTAGTTTTTTATAATAGTTAGTATATTTTTATAATACTTAATTAATTTTATAATACTCAGTTAATTTTATAATACATAATACTTAGTTAATTTTATAATACTTAGTTAATTTTATAATACGTAGTTAATACTTAGTTATTTTTTATAAATTAGTAAACTTAGTTAATTTATAATACTTAGTTAATTTTTATAATACCGAGTTAATTTTATAATAGTTAGTTAATTTTTATAAAATTAGTAAACTTAATTAATTTTTTATAATGGTTAGTTAATTTTTATAATACTTAGCTAATTTTTAATTATTGCTATTATTATTATAGAATACTTGGTAATATTTATATTTTTATATACTTAGTTAACTTTTATAAACTAAGCTTCTTAATTTTTATAAAACTAGTTTACATAGTTAATTTTTTATAATAATTATTTAATTTTATAATACACAGATAATTTTTAATTCTTGCTATTATCATTATAGAATACTTGGTAATATTTTATATATTTATATACTTAGTTAACATTAATAAACTACTTCGTTTTTATAAAATTAGTAAACTTCGTTAAATTTTATAAGTTTATTTTATTTATTTATAAATCTTAGTTAATTTACTACTATTATAAATCTTATTGTTATTATTATTATAGAAGTTTACTTATGTTTTATATTTTTATGTACTTTGTTAATTCTACATGAATGCCATGAACATGTAGTGTGGTGAATATAATTACTTACAAAAAAAAATATAGAAGCATCGTCATCATCGTCGTCATCGGAAAAGCTCAAGGCATGTCTCATTAACAAAAGGGTCATAAGCTACACAAGAAAACAAGTAATAAGTTGACATCGCATACAACCAACCGGTCGATAAAAGGAAAACTAGAAACAATAGTTCAAACGTCTGAAAACTGGTTTCAGACGTCTAAAATGGATTTCGGCGAATGCCTTGAGAGACCATTTCAGACGTTTCCAACTAACTCCATGTAGCCAAGGCAATGAACAATCAGGTTTATATCTTAAAGGAATTATATTTGATAGCTTATGTACTTCCTATAACAAATGCCCATGAAAGTACAAGTCATTTAGTTGAAAACTTATGGCATTAAAGAAGGTGATGAATGAAATTTGAGAAAACTCCAGTATTATATTAAACCATAAGAAATGATGATGTTTATCTCAAAAATTCTATTAACTGCATGTTTAGTTGTACGAAATGAAGAAATATATGCTTGACTAGTTGTGAAAGCAGTAGAGAGAAACATACCAGATATTCGGAGCAGAGTGCCTGTTCTCCAACAACTGCTTTCATTGCATGCACATCATTTCTAATTGCATAATTAGCATACAACTGGGAAATATATATGGTATTATGTTAATATGAGCATTAAAATGGAAAGGTGAGAATATGGTTTCACATGCGTACAAAATGCAATACTGATCTGGTTCGATACATCAGAATGATCACAACGAGTCATGCCTTCTCCTATTGCACTGTATATGAGAAAAACAAAAAGATGGATTTATATATACTATTTATTAAAAATATATGCTATAACCATTGATTTGAAAAGAAAGAAAAAACTGTTCTTATAGTAGGTAAAAATATGTACTATATAAAAACCAAGTTTAGGTTAACAAGGAGCAACGATATGGAAGAAGCTAGGTTGGATATAATGACAATGAATCAATTGTTTTATACATCTACTTCCAGTTACACAAGAGACTGGCATTACAAAAGTATCCATTGTTTGTTAACTAAAGATAAGCATCAAGGTAAGAAAAAATAACAATATGTCCCGGTAAGAAAGGAAGCAAAGCTAAACTACACAACAGTTACTCGTGGACTACAAACACTTGACAGTACGTACATAGAGAGATTAGACGTCAGAGACAAATATAGAATCATTGCACTGTATTGATTTAAGCTTAATTCTCATATCAGATGTTACTCGGCCACCAAAGCATGACATAGACCAATCTTTGCGTGCAATGAGCAAACCCAACTAGTTCAAACAAGTGAATCAAATAAAGGCAATTTGTGGAGGCAACTAATCAAAAGTGAATTACTATACAGCCATTTAATTTTGACCTTTCATATCTGAAGGGTGATGTTTGTGACAATTATAGTGAATCATTGTTTTTACATTCTCCTCAATCATTAAAAAAGAAGCATGACTTCTTTGTCATACAAGAACACTTTGACTTGTGCGATGATGCAACAACATTATAAAAAGAGGCTTACTCAGGATTCCGCTTGCTGCTCTACTGACACTTGGTTCAAATTAACAGAAGTTGTCTTCGAAGTGACAGGCAAATCAACAAGAACTTTAACTGGAGCAAAATACATGTGCAGTGAAATCATGCAGATTACAATACCCAAAAACACCTGAAAAAGAAAAACAGTGTATGTTAAACAATATATGACAACCACGGTTTATAGTAAATAAAGCCAATAAGATTTCTCAACCTGAATAGTTGGCTTGAAAGAAAAAAGATACACTGACAAAATCATTGTCAGCAGCATTGCCATTGATGTTGAATAAACCTAGAGAAGAAATGCAACAAATTAAGGATAATTATATTAGAAAAGTTGAATCCATTCCAAGCATTGCGATATAACTTATTCCAACATTTAGTAACATTCCAAGCATCACTGGAATCAGCTTCTTGAAACATGGGGGAAAAGGCCTAAGATTCATATCAACATGGTAACAGTGAAGTAGTGAACCGTGTAGTGAAATAGCAAACTTCTAGTTCAAGTAGAAAAGATGACAGCAAAATTATGTGAAGCAAAAGCTGTGACAGCTTGATAACTGATATAATATAGGGAAAAGGAAAAGAAATGCAATGTGTTCAGCATGCATATGAATATGACCATTGAAATAGAAATTGAATAATATAGGGAAAAGGAAAAGAAATTGATATAATATAGGGAAAAGGAAAAGAACTTACTGAGCTATAACCGAAAGATGTTATGAATTTGAATAATTTCAGAACAGAAATTGAATTTTCCTCATTTTCCAATTGCGCTATGGTATCGTATATAGCAAAAACTTTGGACTCCATTCCAACCTGATATACAAAACATGAACCTTCAGATCATTTGAATTTGTACAAGATACCATAGTTCAGGTTTGATCATCCAACAAGTTTCTCTATTCCAACCGTCGGACTCCATCCCAACCTTTTCCCCCATGTTTAATCCGCCTGAGATATATAAACTACAATTTATACATCCTGCCATTTCCATTTCCAATATTTAATCTCTGGAATGTGCATGTATATATAAAATTTAAATAACATATACAATAACATTTATCTCTTATCAACTGACTAGAATAAAATAATTGAAACTTCTGGTGTGTAAACGAACACAAAGGTTAGCTTACATGAACATATTACGAGATGATACAAGATTATGCAAGGCAACTTCAGAACTCCAATACATGTCAAATACATACAAGGTTGCACACATAAGAATGCAATGAAAATAGAGGCGCAAATAAAAATTAGTTCAGTAAAATAAAATTCACAAAATATAATTAAAACAACAAACGTATTATAATTCCTTTTTTTATATACTAACACTTGCTGCTAATAGCAGCAGCCCCATTTTTTATTTTATGCTTTTTGAATCAATTGCCGCAACAGGATCAAAAGGATTTACTTTCAAACGTATGTGTGTAATTATTTGAGTCGCCTTTGTTGTTGGCTACACCTCATAGGTGTTAGCCTACATACTAACACATTATATCTACTTCTATATTGGTAACTCACATCCTGACAGCAAGATGTTTTAAAAACCCAAGGATACATAGTAGTATACTATTCATGAGCTACAGTTTATAGCAGGATAAGGATTAACACGTCATAATTTAAGGGGATAGCATATATATACCAACGCATTATATAAGTCTGTTTATAGTTGCATACCTCGCATTCTAGTAGCAATGAAGCTTAAAAATTCCATATGTGATATAGTGTGCTAGAAGCAGACTCTACAAGCTTAATGTTGACCATCCAATAAAAGACAAGAAAAGCCACACAAAACGTTTTCCAGCAAGAAGATTTTGAAACATTAGACAGGGCTGTATCATTTCCAGCATCACATTTAATTTTTTGAAGCACTGGACAAAGTTGTATCATTTTCTGCAAAAAATTTGAAACATTAGACAGTTTTGAAACAATAAACAGAGTTGTATCATATTCAAACTTATTGAAATATGACAATGTAAAAACCATCAGTAGATCAAAAACGGGTGTGACTAAAGCTAAACATTTTAGAAAACACAAAAACTTCAAACTTCATGAGATCTGAGATTTGCAACTGGATAGAATATAGCAGTTAGCCTTTATAAATCCAGAGCCATCCGATACAGATGTTGACAACATTACCACTGATACCATTAAAGATAAGGCACAATCTAGGGAATATCTTTGAATTTTAAAAAAAAAACTAAACTGAACTAAACACAAAACATAGGAAAGTAAACTAAACTAAACTAAATAAACAAAAAAATGGACTTAATAAAATCAATACTCGACTTATTAAAGTACCAAAGACTAAGTGGACACAGAAACAAAGAAAAGAAAACAAATAGGTTCAAAATAAATGCTTGCAGTCAAAATGGCAAGCCACTGTTCACAATAAAGCCATTAATCATATACCGTCACCAGAAGAATATTCATCCCCCAAATGTACTGCTCAAACCAGAAACCGCAAATCTCGCCCTTTTTTTTTCAAAACAGATCGTGCCCAAAAGTCCAGACAATGGAAACAACTCAATTTAAATACCATGCACCACTAGGTTTTCAACTAAAAGAAGAAGAAAAAACGTCCCCTTTGCTATTTCTCAGAAACCAAAAATGCTCAAAATAATTCGAAGTCCATTTTGCTCAACAAATCGAAATTGGGTTTCGAAAGAAAATTTAATCCAAATTGTTCACAATTCAAATTTTCGAAGATGAGGCAGAAATTGAAGTAGGATGAAAGGATGAGTTGCAGTTTTTCAAAATCGGATTCGACTTGAATTGGGTTCGAATCGAGTTTTAGGGTTCTAATCAGAGAGGGTGGAGTATGATCGGTACGAGTAGATTGTAAATTGTGAACACAGTTTGGTGATGGTTTTGACTGGGGAAGGTGGGAGAGCTATGGTGTATAGATTTGGTTTGCGAGAGATTAGGAAGTAGGGAAGTGCGTGAATGTGTGGCAATGGAGTATAGCGGAGACGAGGCACTATGACGATGATTGGTGAATGGGTTGGATGATGAGAGAGAAAGCTGGTAGGTGTTGGAAGGAAGGTATGACTTGTGGGTTTTTTCAGTTCGAAAAGATGGCTGATGACTTGAACGATTGTTGTAACACCCCGTAATTCTGTAACATTAAGTTTCACAAATTAAAGTATAAATAATTTTTAGAAGAAAAATTAAGGGAAATGGGTTACGCCATTGCATTCGTCTCGAAATTCTGCTTAAGATAGAGTCCGAGTTTGCGTAAATCGGACTCCGTATGAAGAAGTTATGGCATTCAGAAGTTTCAAGAATTTAAATAAATAAAAACAGATTAAAATTCGAATTCAAAACACACACCCGGGCTGGCCGGTAAATTTCCCGCCCAGGACCCAGTTCGACCTAGGGGTCGACCTGTGTACATAGGTCAACCAGGGAGTCGACCATGTGGTCGACCTCCCCCCTATAGGTCGACCTGGGGGTCGACCTGCCCTGTTTTTTCAGATCTGGACTGCAACGATTTTGACCTATTTTGGACGGACCGGATGGCTTCTAAGGCGATCTAATGGCTCTAAACACTCTCTACACCTATAAAGAATAACTAGACCTAAGGTTTCTCCACACAAATTCTTTGAGGCGTCTACATGTTGTTTCTCTCTATTCTGGCCTCCGCCATTAAAATAAATCTTATTCTCCACTAAAACAGGTTATAGTTCTTCTTCAAATAGGAGATTCAAATCAAGTTAAAGCTTCAACAAGGGAATCGAAGGCTAATTCAACGGCTTTGAGCAACATCACGCGAATCATAGCAAATCACCACAATGCTATCTTATTATCCTTTTCTAAACCGATCACTGTAAGTTCGGTTATTCTTTAGATTTGAATGTGTAATTGGACTCATGAACGTAATAAATTAAAATATAGAACTATGCCTATTTGCAAGTTAATTATCTTTGATTCATGCTTATGTCAAATCTAACGTTATCTATGCCTTTGGATCTGATTCTCGATTGTGGCTTAGAACTTATTGTGGCTAATTGCCAATGACTATGATTATAGGACTTTTTCCTAAGACTATGACGATGAAACTGTTGCCCATGAAACTATCGCCTATGACTATGATTCATGACAAAGAGACTATTACATATGACTATGACTATAAAACTGTTGCCTATGACTATGACTCATAATTTTGAGACTATTGCATATGATTCATGATTATGAGACTATTACCAAGATTCATGACTATGAGACTATTGCCTATGACATTGATTAAGAAACTATTGTGATTAGTCGCCCATGACTATGGCGGTTAATTGCCTATAACTATTGTAGTCAGTGGCTTATGCCTATTCCCATTAACATATTAGGTTGTTCTTCAAATTGGCATTATGTTGGACCAAATCACCTATGCTTATTCCCTTAATTATGTTGGATCTCATTTTTTGGGGGTGTAACTTGTCTAGTTTATTCCTATTCACTATTATGTAAATCAAACCCATTGGAACCAATATTTTTGTATTTGGTTCATTCTTGCATGGCTATTCTTTTATGTCAATTCTCGTGCTTATCCCCTATTCCTTGCTTCGATACTGTTAATATCATTTCATGAGTACATAGAAAACTTGTGAAATCATGTTATACATGCGATTATGATGCGGGGATTGGGCGTAGCTTAGTTATGTTACTTTCGCATAATAAATATGTTGGCATAGTCTAAATTGGCTATAATAGTGAATGATTTATATGCATATTAGACTTGGGCATAAGTTGATAAATTTAATTGGCCGCAAAGTGTGTAATTGGCGTGTAAACCAAGTTTTGGACATAAACAGTAAACTATAATATTAAATCTAGTTTTGGCATGAACCTTAAATTGGAATATTAATCTAGATTGGGCATGAATTGTAAAAGGGGAATATTAAATCTAAATTGGTATAACCTGCAAGTTGGGCTGATTGATAGGTAAATCAAGTTTTGGGCATAGAATATAAATATGCTAATTTTCATGAGAAATGAATATGATCTAGGCTAAATTGATTTACGGAAAATTTACATAAATATTAAATATGTAAATTTAGTAAAAGACTAATATACCTAACCCGAGGTTAGACTGGGTTGTGGTGTAAAACTGCCCGGAACCGACCAGCACATCCAGTGACCACAACAATACCTGTCTAATGTGGGTGGTTAGTGCATCAAGCCCAGAAAGACCCGAGGTTAGACTAAGTTGTGGTGTAAACCTTCCCGGAACCGACCGACACATCTAGTAACCACAACAATATATGTCTAATGTGAGTGGTTGGTGCTCTACTTAATTAATTGATTAATTAAGGCTCATGAATAAATCAAGCTAGAAATGGTGAGGTTAAGTAATTAGGGAAACACTTAACCGTAATAACATGATAACTAGGCAAGTGGGTGAGGTTAAGTAAATTTAGAACACTTAACCGTAATAACATGATAACTAGGCAAGTGGGTGAGGTTAAGTAAAATTAGAACGCTTAACCGTTACAACATCTTAATTAGACAAGTGAGTGAGGTTAAGTAAATTTAGAACACTTAACCGTTTTAACATGTTAATTAAGCAGATGATAGGGTTAAGTTAACTAAGGTAACACTTAACCAAAATATATAATGACATGTGGTGGGGTTAAGTAATACAAGAGGAAAACACTTAGCCAATTATATAACATGATGTATGGGAAGGGTTAAGTTAACATGAGAACAACACTTAACCAATATAACCTGATGAATGAATAGGGTTAAGTTAATAAATCACACTTAACCAATCCAACATGATAAGCAAGAAAGGTAAGTTAATAAGAACCACTTAACCAACACGACTAGACGAGTAGGAGGTTAAGTACACATTGGGTAGGTTGGTAATATTAGTACATATAGGCCCACAAACTTAACCGTTAAGAAAACATGCTAGAATCAGTGGGAAGGTTAAGTACATCTCGTGTAGGTGAGTAATATTTGTATATATAGGCCAACAAACTTAACAAGCAGGAAACCCTAGTAACGGGGACCCATTTCAGCAGTAACCCTCATAGATGTATCATGGTACCCTGAAACTAGGCAGGGTGGGGCACGATTACTGGGTTGATTATACGCGATCAAAAATAGCGGCACGGGGTATGTCAGTGTAGGTTCCGACGGTTTACGGGCATGCATGTACTCCGGAGTGGAAAAAGCAGGCACTGGGTACCAGTAGTTATACATTGTGCATCTTGAATCGTGTCGGGAAGCTATCATAAGGCTTGATACACCTTATGGTGGGGCCAGCACAGAGTATCTACACACAAGAGAGGGCCGACTGACACAGACACATGGAAAATTAATATAAGTAGGTAGCATAATCCCTAGTTGGATCTAGGTCGCGAAAACCCTGAATCCGAGAAGCGTTCAATAGGTAGCATAAACCCCAGTGGCCTTGGGTAGTGTAAACCCTGGTTGAATCTAGTAAGCACTCGATAGTAAACCCTGGATTAGATCTAGGTAATAAACGGAATCCCCATAATAGATGTACGCCTGAAGGCAACCACAAATACGGGGATCGGGATAACGTTATCATATGATCATAGATTACTAGTTTGGACACCAGTTAGGTAGTGCAGAGATATAGAAATCAGTATAAACAGGGTAGTTGCGAAGCAGAGAAGGAGTAGAAGCACATTCAATTTATCAGTACATTCAGTTTATCAGTACATTCAGTTTATCTTGCCATATCCCGTGCTTATCCTATATTATCTTGTTACTATGGTTTAGTCTTATATTTAGTTTATTCATGTCATGACCCTTTTCCTCGTTTAAATATAAGAATCACTGGACTTACCAGACTTTATGTCTGACCTAGTTTGCTTTCGCCTCTTTTCTTCCTCCCCCCCCCCCCCCCCCCAGGTTGTCAGGGAGAGAATAACACAGGTTTGTTTGAACCGTTGCTCTTTCCAAGCTTGAAGACTCTTTGATGTGTTTCCTTGGACTCTCTCTTCTACCGCTATGGCTGGCTCATGCTTTATTTAGGGAAATCATTTTATGCTTCTATATTTTTGTAAACAAGATAGGATACTTTGGTATTGTAAAACAATCTTTGTACAAGCTATTTATCAATGAAATAAAGTTTTATTTATTTGCCGCTGCTTTAATTGTCCGTTTTGTAATTTATCTGCATCTTTTACCTATAACGCTCCACCGAAATTAAGGCATTCCCTTTGTGAGGAGGTGGGGTGTTTCACTTGGTATCAAAGCTGAAGGTTACCAGATCAGATAAAAAGATTTGAAAAATTATTTTCAAAATGGTTTTAAAAGAAGCATTTTCAAAAGAAAAGTTTTGTTTTTAAGGCATATTCCCAAAAGCCATATGCACTATCTTTTGATCCTCTATTTGAATTCTTGTCTCCTTCTTTCTTGAGTCTTCGGGGCTCCTGGCTTCCTGGGAGGTAACCTCATCGCGACATGGTTCAGTAGGCTTGATAAGACTACAATACCAATCAAAGGGCGAAGTAGTATCTATAGCCACAGTAGTTTCACCTACGGCTAATTTTCTTTCAAGCTTTGTAGGGTTTACCATGCAATGGAGGCAGCTTTCGGGAGACTTGTCAACATGTTACACAAGGATGGTAAATATGAAAATGAGGGAGTTTGGCTAAGGAGCACAACCCAAGGACGAGAAACTCATGGATATGGACTTGGTTCACAAAGGAAGTAAAAATAGTAAAACCTAAGACAAGATGAAGTATCTTTACTAGGGTATAACGGGTCATATAATTGTGGACAAGGGCAAGAACAAAGGACAAGATTTTCGGGAGGGCAAGTGCATGCTCTCACCGCCAGCGTACCAGAGAAAGGTAGTAAAGTTTCCTTTAAAAGTTTAGCCTTCCTTTTTGATCATCCTATTAGTACTCTTTTTGATCTTAGCACTTCACATTCGTTTATATCTGCTTCCATAGTTGAGTCTCTGCATCGTAGCACTTGTATAGTTGAAGATCCCAATTATAGTCTCAAATCCAATTGTTGGTTCCACCCATTAATCTTTGACTTGTGAGGAGTTGAGAATAGCTATATTTATGCTTATGTTTTTGGGCTATGGGTTGATTCTAGGCATTGATTGGTTAGCTAGTAATAATGAAATAAGGGTAGTTAGACTTTCGACTTGCCTTGAGAATACCCTTGAGATTTCGTACGATCCTAAGGGATCAGTTTGTCTTAGCTACCTAGAATCGCTTTAGTTATCCATCGACGATTTTTGATCCGTTGGGGTAGTCCATGAGTACGCAAGATGTTTTGACTAGGGTAGGGGTTTTCCCCCTAAGAACTCGAGACAGACTCCCGCATGTATCTAGATGACACTGTAAAGCCAGTTATGCGATCAACGATAATTCTGGAGCAAGATTGGCGAGGATAGCCAGAGTCGGTAAAGTGCTCAATTGATTGTTTGTTTTGTTAGTATCATCTCACATAGATCGTCTAAATTCGGAGGAGGAATCCCTTGGGTGCAGGTCTGATATTGGTTTAGGCCTTTGGGGCTTGTACTTGAGGGATGTCGGGTTCGACTAGGATGGTTTGCGTGAGAAATAAATGGAGATCAAGAAGCTTCGCAATCATGGAGTTAAATTAGTTAAGGTACAGTGGAGTGAAGCTCAAGAAGATGCGACTTCGAAGACGGAAGACTAGATACGCGCTGCAACGACCCGGAATTTTAGGCCGAATTTAAAAATTTTATTTTAATTATTTTATTGGGTTTTTAATATTTGAAATAATTTATTTTATATAATAACGACTATAAATTTATTTTAATTGAAGTTAAAACGAATAGATTTTATTTAAATTATGAAAGGAGTTAGAAATAGCGCGGTAGTTTTAAAATTTGAATTTTGACTTTGACTGTACAGGATGCAAAATAAATCGGATTTTAGCGAAACCAAAAATATTAGAATCTATTTAAAATATCTTTCCAACGAATCCGAAAAATTGAAATTTCAAAGCGGGAATCAAAAGTTATATCCAATTCAAAATCTCAGAAAAACGCTAAGGAATATATATATATATATATATAATATATATAGGACCCAAAATGCTACTTTTTACATACGAATGAATTGGGACTCGAAACCACTTCCATTGAGTTTAAAATGATGTTTCTGCATTGAAAAAGTATAAACACGTATATATTTCGAGTTTCGGAAATTATTCATACTTATTTGTATTTTTAATATTAAATATATACGCCTTAAAAATGGGAATTTTGCAAACGACCTACGAATTCGACGAAACCACTTTCTATGGATTCAGAATATTAAATTATTGTTAGATTCCAAATTTCATAATTTTTGAAGCTAGTATGTGGTCGTAATAAATTTTACAGTGAATAACAATCAATTTTCAGACTTTAAAATTCGCTATTTATTCAAACGGACTCGGAATTCATCGAAACCAGTTTCTATGGATTCGTAATGTCAAGAAATAATTATGTTTCAATTTTCATAAAAATGGGAATTCGCAGGTGTTATTACGGATTTTTAAACTAAGAAAACAAACAAAATTTGAAGAAGATAAAATACATAAGAGGTTAAAATAAGGGTAGTGGGCCTAATTTAATTATTAACCTATATAAAATATCATAAGTGTTGTCATTAGCTGAACCCTAAGACAAAACATAGTCACCTTCTTCTTCCTCTATTCCATGGCGGCTCTCTCCTCTAAAATTTATTTTGCAAATTAGGACCTGGAAACAAAATAATTTATATCTCTCAATTAGATCAAAATCAGACCACATTCCTTTTTTGGTTTTTTTCATCTTCTTATCCTCTATCTACTACGAAAAATTTAAGACCTATCGTCGCACGGATTCGCCGGAATCTAGCTTAAAAGGCAAAAAGTTGATTTCGATTATTTGTTCACTGCGGGCCCACGAAGAGAGATAGGTCGAGCGACTTCAGGCAGTGGTAGAGGGGAAGCATACAGTTCGTTTGGCGGTGGTGGCATGGTCTCAGGTGGCCGGAGTTGGCCGGAATGTCAATTTTACTGGAGGGGTGCTGAAAATAGGACAGTCGTAAAGATGAGCAATTTCCCGTTGATCCGTGCATTTTCAGGCGAAGTTACCCAAACAGAAGTTGTTCGGGAGGTCGAGATATAGCTACTGACAAAAATTGGTGGCATTTGGAGTACCGAGGCGGCCACAACACGGGGATAAACGGAAACTGCACTTTTCCGTTCAACTGCAGATCGTGGGCACCACGTAGCGAACTGGAGGGGGACCATCAGGCGTGGAAAGAGGGGGAGAAGCCGGAGAGAATGCGCTGGTTTCGTGCAATTCCGACTTACGGTTTGGCCATGGCGAGCATTTTAAGTTCATGGTGATGTTTGAAAAAAAGGTTAAGGGCTTAAACGCGAAACATTTATTTAATTTTATATTCAATGTTCGTAATGCAATATCTTTTACATACGAGATCGAAATTTGACGATTTCAGGTCTGCTGCGATCGTGGCGACGAGAGCTTCGCGTGAACACAAATTTGTCCAATTCGGAGGAGGTTGTAATTTTGGGTAATTTTTACAAATTTAAATATTATTTAAATCGATTTGATAACTTCGCAAGTGCATAACTTTTTGTCACGTTATCGAAATTGCATGAAACTGAATCCATGAGATCGTTATGTCAAGAGCTTCGAGCGAGCAGTAATTTTGTCCAATTCTGAGAAAGTTGAAAATTTGGGTAATTTTCATAATTTAAATTAATTATTTAATTATTACAAACTTTAGAAATTCATAAGTTTGTGATACGAACACGAAATCGCACGAAATAGGATTTGCTGCGATCAGTGAGTTGAGAGCTACGCGTAGACACTAATTTCATCAAATTTGAAGCATGTTGAATTTTGGGCCAAAAATTGAGCCCAAACCGTCTATTATAGCCCGACAACGGTGAGAACTCTTTCTCACTAAATTTTTGAACAGTTATTTATTTTTATACTCAAAAGTAAGTTAATTATCTGTGTTGGAATTATTGTTTGTTGGATAAATGTTGATTGGGATGACTGTGTGAATTGTTTGAAAATTTGAAATATGTGAACATGTTAAATAATGTTATGTCATTTATGATATTTAGAAATATGTTTACACTGCCATTAACAAGTTGCCTGACTTGTTTATGTTGATTGGACGATAATTTTTCACACCATCGTCCAAGAGCATAATTAATGATATATTATTTGAATTTGTGTTGGTTGAAACCCCACACGGGTCTTGGGTTGATATTTTGACTACACATCGCCCATGTAATTAGTTTAAATTGCACTCTGGCTGTTGTTGAATGTTTTATCATTATTATGGAATTAATGCGATGTTTGAAAACCATATAATTAAAATTATATGGTGATGGTTTGGTCTCATTCCAATTTTAGAATTAAAAGCATATTTTAATACAATGTTCCGTTAAAAGATTTAAATTATGGTTTTGATGTTTTAAATTAAAAAGATTATTATTGTATTGTCAAAAAGTTACATTTAAAAGTTTGAATTGAAGAGATTATACTTTTATTGTTAAAAAGACAATAAAGAATTAGGTTTAAAAGAGATCACACTTTATTGTCAATGTGTTGAAATTAGAAGATTTGATTTCAAGATAAAACGCTTTGAAAAGGTTATTATTATATTATTATAATAATATGAAAAGTTCAATTTTTATTAATAATTGAATGGTAAGTTAGAATATTTGAAAACAAAAAGATTTTATAAAAGAAATAACAATGTAAAATAAAGATCATTTTTATATGGATTTTTTTTTATAAAGTATATTTTAAAATAAAGTATTTTTCAAAATTAAGATATTTTAATTTAAGGAATATTTTAAAATAATATTTTCAGTGAATTAATTATAATTATTAATTATAATTGTACTTGGACACGAGGTTAGGTTACATTTGTGGTGGAAGTCTGCCCGGACCCGCCCGGCATATCCAGCAACCACAAATGTTGAACCTAATGTGAGAGGTCCAAGTGCGCAAATACGAATCGGGCCATGAGACGAGGTTAAGCCCAATTTGTGGGATAAGTTTGCCCGGAACCAACCAGCATATCCAGCATCCACAAGTAGCACGCTTAATGTGGGAGGTCTGGTCAAGTATAAAATATAAATGAATAAGATAACGAATTGGGCTATTTAATCTGTTTTTAAAGAGCTAATTCCAAAATTAATATTTTGGAAATAATATTATTTTAATATGATAATAGATAGAATATTCAATTTGGATTTAAAATTGAAATAAAAGTTGGAATCGTTTTATAAACGAATTTATAAACATTTTATAATAAAGATTGTAATTAAATTATTACATTTTTCAATGTAACAAAGATTGAAATGAAATTATTACCTTTTTCAATGTAATAAAGATTGAGATGAAATTATTACATTTCTTAATTTAATAAAGATTGAGATAAAATTATTACATTTCTCGATATAATAAAGATTGAGATGAAATTGTTACATTTTTCATTGTAATAAAGATTGAAGTTAAATACTACATTTTTCAATGTAATAAAGTTTGAATCAAAAATATTACATTTTCAGTGTAATAAAGGTTGAATTAAAAAGATTACATTAAAAGGATTTCATTTCTATTTAAAATTGATTACGTTAGAAAGAACGCATTTTTTATGGTTAATTTGTTTCATTAGATAGATTAGATAATAAGAATGACATTTTCATAATAATATGCTTTTCAAGTAAAAGGTTAGATAATAAATATTATATTTTTATTATGGTCTTGTTTTCAGTTATAATGAATCATGCTTTTAAGAAAAGTTTTAACTACGAAGATTATATGTTCACTAAATGGGTTGCATTAAAAAGAATTTGATGTTAAGATATGATTTGTGATTTAGAAATCTTTTAACATAAATTTTAATATAATTTTCTAAAGAAAGTTTCCCAATTCAATATATATTGAATTGGAATTGAAAGAGAAGAATTGGATTTTGGGTAGTCGTGAACGGTGTCTTTAATAACACTGTTTTTAAACCCCTATTAGAAAAGAATAAATCTTTTAAATAATATTTAATGAAGTTTTCCAACTAATATTTAATTGGAATTAAATAGAAAATATAATTTTGGAAAAGATAAATGTTTTAATTAAGATTATTAGAGTTCCGATTATATTTAGTAATTGGAATAAAATGAAATGTGAATTGGGTTTATCGTGAATGGTGTTTTAGAGGACATTTGTTCTTTAAACCAATTTACAGTGAAGTATAATTTGGAATTTATGAATCTCTTATTTGGATTTAATGAAAATTTTCCAAAGTAAGCTTCCAATTTAATATGCTAAATTGGAATTGAATGGAATTCGATTTGTTAATAATTGAGATGAACTTCTGTGGATGAAGACTGTTACTATATATGGAATTTAAAAGGCCTTGCCGTTATTCCATTTATATTATTAGTCTAATACAAGAATTTATATCGATTATATGTTGATCTAATTTCAATGAAGATTCCATATATTTTTTGAAGATGATTTTGGGTTTATCGTGAACTGTGTCTTAAATGACACTAGTTATTTAACCCAATTAAAGATAAGAATTATTTCTTAAATTTGGATATTAAAACCGAATTGGAGTTTTAATAAATACATAGTTGGATTGAATAGAATAATTTCAAAGGGTTTTATCTTTGATAAAATTAATGGAAATCTTTCCCTAAAAATAAGAATATTTTATTAAAAGAATATTCTGAATTGGACTGAGGCGTTGGATGTGTTTTGATAGCACTTGATTATAAAATACACGAATTATTCAGAAAGACCGGGTTTAACCCATTCTGAATAATTAATACGTCGAACAAGAGTCGAAGATGAAGACGGTGGTTGAAGACCGGAGTTCTTCACATCGTTTGGATGGTTATTGATATCTTGATTGGACCGTACACCCAAGACGATGGAAAAGTGGTGATCATCCAAATGTACTTGGAGATCGACGGAAATGCGAGGAATAGGTGCATCCGGTTTCGTTCAGACCCAGAACGGACTTGTAAATGGATTGCATGTCTGACATTGTATTCCTTTATATTATATTTGTTGATCTCTGTTTAACGTATAGCTGTTTGGTGGTGGAGAATTTATTCTTCACTTAACACCCGGTTATATGTTGATAGATGATCAATGATATGGTATGGTCTGACAATGTGGCATGCTAAGATGCAAATGATCAAGGATTTTGTTGAAAAGCAGGGCCTTGTGGGATGATCAAAGCATAGCCTGTTTAGGAGTAGCTTGGTGTATAGCATGACTTCGCGAGCCTCACACCCCGATTGGAGTCTAAAACGGGAGAAGGGACCATAGGGAGTGCACACGTTTCTTTCTAGTTAGAGTGGTGTCAGCGACTTACCAGCTCTGACATTTTACTTATGTGGATGATGGATTATGAGGTACCTCAGATTTATAGGCCGACAGTGGTCATATGGAGGTCCAAAAGGACCGGGAAGCGTGTGTTCAGGCATAACTAATCCACTACCATTAGGTGGGGACCGGCCCTACCGCTCCAAGGGTTGCCCATAGGTGTGATCCTGAGGCATTCGCTAAAGTGTCTCGAATCGGTAAGGAGTTCCTCCCTAGCCTTGACTCATGATGGAAAACCAATTTCCAATACGACACTATGCGGTTTTGATTGTAGAACTAGTATGGCGACATGATATATGGTACCCATGCTGTCTATGATTAATACATTTACTTTCGAAATTGATTTCTGCACTATGCACTTATAGTAATATTAAAAGATAAATTTCGCGTGCCAAGCATATTTGGCTATTATAAGGTAAAACTCTATCCTCCTGCTTGCATTGCATTGTGTGATGGGACCTGAGTCTTATAATAGCTTCATTTTCCTTTATTTAGCATTGCGCTGTTTATTTTTATGCACTGGTATTCTTGGGGGTTAACCCGTTCCGTGTTATATGGTGTGGTCCCTTGATTTACCTAACTTTAAAATCAACTTAATAACTGTTTTTGAGTTCTCATACCAGTCCCATGACTGACCTGGAGTTTATTGTTTTAACCTAAACTCTGGGTGCCCATATTTCCACACGGGCGGCTAGTAGTTTGGTTTTGCAGATATTATATTCACAGGATCCTAGTCTACAGCTGAAGCGATATTCGGAAATCTCTGTATCCGTGTATTTCTTTTAGTTGTATTTTATATTAATTTTTTCCGCTGCTATTTAAATGTAATTTAAACTCTGATATTATTGTATTTCCAATGTATATTATTATTCATATTCTGGAAAATTCTTGTACTCTGATGTAATTATTGTAACAGCAATAAAATGTTCTTCTGTTTTGTGTTCTGATGTGTGTTGTTCTCAAAGCAATCCGACTTTCCTTTACGGGGAAGTTTGGGCCGTTACAAGCGCATCATACCCTCTTTCTTGAGGGTATATCCCTGATCTCTTTTGCTAGGAATTTTAGGCATTCTTGTTTCCATTTTTTAAAGTATATCCTCTAGGTCCTATCTTCGTGATCCTTAGGCAGAAACCAATGGATATAAACATGTATTTGAAACATTTTATGATTGATGGTTGCAAGTGGTTGCTAGTGGTTGCTCGTGGATGCATATACACACATTATCGGCTCAATCACTTTCATATTGCATTTGCATATATGTATTTGTTTATGGATTGAACTAAATGTGTTGCATTTGAGTGAATGATTGTGCACTCATATAGAAATGATATGTATCGTTAGGATTTCATACTTATTGGATGCATAGCACTGACATAATTCGCATTAAGGAGGTCAACTGAATCAGTAGACCGCCTGATTTTGCATTAGATAAGGATATATACACACACTATGCATATGAACGTGAAAGCATTAGAAATCCTTTTAAGGACAATGAATGTCTGTGATTGAATGGTTAAGCAGATGGATGACTGAATGGTAGCACACATTCTTCCTAATTTGAAGATTTCAGGGACGAAATTCTTTAAGGGAGGGAGAATGTAACACCCGTAATTCTATAACATTAAGTTTCACAAATTAAAGTATAAATAATTTTTATAAGAAGAATTAAGGGAAATGGGTTACGCCATTACATTCGTCTCAAAATTCTTCTTGAGATAGAGTCCAAATTTGCGTAAATCGGACTCCATATGAAGAAGTTATGGCCTTCAGAAGTTTCAAGAATTTAAATAAATAAAAACAGATTAAAATTCGAATTCAAAACACACACCCAGGCAAGGCGGGAAATTTCCTTGCCAGGATCCAGGTCGACTAGGGGGTCGACCTGTGTACATAGGTCAACCAGGGGTTGACCGGGGGGCGACCTCCCCCCTATAGGTCGACCTCGGGGTCGACCTGCCCAGTTTTTTTAGATCTGGACTGCAACGATTTTGACCTATTCTGGATGGACCGGATGGCTTCTAGGGCGATCTAATGGCTCTAAAACACTCTCTACACCTATAAAAGAATGCTTAGACCTAAGGTTTCTCCACACAAATTTTTTGAGGCGTCTACATGTTGTTTCTCTCTATTCTATCCTCCACCATTAAAATAAATCGTATTCTCCACTAAAACAAGTTATAGTTCTTCTTCAAATTGGAGATTCAAATCAAGTTAAAGCTTCAAGAAGGGAATCGAAGGCTAATTCAATGGTTTCGAGCAATGTCACACGAGCCATAGGAAATCACCACAACACTATCTTATTATCCTTTTCTAAACCGATCACTGTAAGTTCGGTTATTCTTTAGATTTGAACGTGTAATTGGACTCATGAACGTAATAAATTAAAATAAAGAACTATGCCTATTTGCAAGTTAATTATCTTTGATTCATGCTTATGTCAAATCTAACGTTATCTATGCCTTAGGATCTGATTCTCGATTGTGGCCTAGAACTTATTGTGGCTAATTGCCAATGACTATGATTATGGGACTTTTGCCTAAGACTATGACTACTGTTGCCCATGATACTATCGCCTATGACTATGATTCATGACAAAAGATTATTACATATGACTATGACTATAAGACTATTGCCTATGACTATGACTATGATTCATAATTTTGAGACTATTGCATATGATTCATGACTATGAGACTATTCCCAAGATTCATGACTATGAGACTATTGCCTATGACATTGATTAAGAAACTAATATGATTAGTCGCCCATGACTATTGCGGTTAATTGCCTATAACTATTGTAGTCAGTGGCTTATGCCTATTCCCATTAACCTATTAGGTTGTACTTCGAACTGGCATTATGTTGGACCAAATCACCTATGCCTATTCCCTTAATTATGTTGGATCTCATTTTTTTTGGGTGTAACTTGTCTAGTTTATTCCTATTCACTGTTATGTACATCAAACCCATTGGAACCATTATTTTTGTATTAGGTTCATTCTTGCATGGCTATTCTTTTATATCAATTCTCGCGCTTATCCCCTATTCCTTGCTTTGATACTGTTAGTATAATTTCATGAGTACATAGAAAACTTGTGAAATCATGTTATACGTACGATTATGATGCGAGGATTGGGCGTAGCTTAATTAAGTTACTTTCGCATAATAAATATGTTGGCATAGTCTAAATTGGCTATAATAGTGAATGATTTACATGCATATTAGACTTGGGCATAAGTTGATAAATTTAATTGGCCGCAAAGTGTGTAATTGGCGTGTAAACCAAGTTTTGGACATAAACAGTAAAATAGAATATTAAATCTAGTTTTGACATGAACCGTAAATTGGAATATTAATCTAGATTGGGCATGAATTGTAAAAGGGGAATATTAAATCTAAATTGGTATAAACTGCAAGTTGGGCTGATTGATAGGTAAATCAAGTTTTGGGCATAGAATATAAATATGCTAATTTGCATGACAAATGAATAAGATCTAGGCTAAATTGATTTACAAAAAATTTACATAAATAGTAAACATGTAAATTTAGTAAAAGATGAATATGCCTAACCCGAGGTTTAACTGAGTTGTGGTGTAAAACTGCCCGGAACCGACCGGCACATCCAGTGACCACAACAATACATGTCTAATGTGGGTGGTTAGTGCATCAAGCCCAGAAAGACCCGAGGTTAGACTGAGTTGTGGTGTAAACCTGCACGCCACCGACCGGCACATCCAATAACCACAACAATATCTATCTAATGTGAGTGGTCATTGCTCTAATTAATTAATTAAGGCTCATGAATAAATCAAGCTAGAAATGGTGAGGTTAAGTAATTAGGGAAACACTTAACCGTAATAACATGATAACTAGGCAAGTGGGTGAGGTTAAGTAAATTTAGAACACTTAACCGTAATAACATGATAACTAGGCAAGTGGGTGAGGTTAAGTAAAATTAGAACACTTAACCGTTACAACATGTTAATTAGACAAGTGGGCGAGGTTAAGTAAATTTTGAACACTTAACCGTTGTAACATGTTAATTAAGCAGATGATAGGGTTAAGTTAATTAAGGTAATATTTAACCAAAATATATAATGACATGTGGTGGGGTTAAGTAATACAAGAGGAAAACACTTAACCAATTATATAACATGATGTGTGGGAAGGGTTAAGTTAACACGAGAACAACACTTAACCAATATAACATGATTTGAGGTAGGGTCTAGTCAACACCAGAAGGAAACAATTAATCAACATGACGTGACGGGTGGATGGGTTAAGTTAACTTAAATTGATTAATGACACTTGACCAATATAACTTGATGAGCGAATGGGGTTAAGTAAAATGTGAAATAATTAACCAATATAACCTGATGAATGAACAGGGTTAAGTTAATAAATCACACTTAACCAATCCAACATGATAATCAAGAAAAGTTAAGTTAATAAGAACCACTTAACCAACACGACTTGACGAGTAGGAGGTTAAGTACACGTCGGGTAGGTGGGTAATATTAGTACATGTAGGCCCACAAACTTAACCATTAAGAAAACATGCTAGAATCGGTGGGAGGGTTAAGTACATCTCGTATAGGTGGGTAACATTTGTATATATAGGCCCACAAACTTAACTAGCAGGAAACCCTAGTAACGGGGACCCATTTCAGCAGTAACCCTCATAGATGTATCATGGTACCCTGAAACTAGGCAGGGTGGGGCACGATTACTGAGCTGATTATAAGGGGTCAAAAATAGCGGCACGGGGTACATCAGTGTAGGTTCCGACAGTTTACGGTCGTTCACGTACTTCAGAGTTGAAAAAGCGGCACTGGGTACCAGTAGTTATACACTGTGCATCTTGAATCGTGTCGAGTCGCTATCATAAGGCTTGATACACCTTACGGTGGGGCCAACCCAGAGTATCTACACGCAAGAGAGGGTCGACTGACACAGACACATGGAAAATTAATACAAGTAGGTAGCATAATCCCTAGTTGGACCTAGGTCGCGAAAACCCTGAATCCGAGAAGCGTTCAATAGGTAGCATAAACCCCTGTGGCATTGGGTAGCGTAAACCCTGGTTGAATCTAGTAAGCACTCGATAGTTGTAACAACCCGAAAATCTGGGCCAGTTTAAAATTTTTATTTTGGCAATTTTGGCGAATTTTGATTATTTAAAATGAATTATTTTAAATAATATCGACGAGAAAAATTATTTTTAATATAATTCGACGTATATATTATACGCGTCGTCGTTAGAATATAAATATTTATCTATAATTATAAATAGAATTGAAAATGGCGCGGTAGTTCGATAATTCGATTTCAAACTTCAATTGAGCATTCCGGATGCAAAACAATCCGGATTTTAGCGAAACCAAAAACATTAAGATCTAATTGATGATATCTTTCCAACGAATCCGAATAATCAAAATTTCATAGTGGGGATCAAAAGATATGTCCAGATGAAAATTCTGAATAGTCGCTATGGAATTCAGGCCCTTTTGTTGGATCCGAATAATCAAAAGATATGTCCAGATGATTTACATGCAAACGACCTCGGATTTCGACGAAACCACTTTTGTTGGATACGTGATGTAAAGTTATTGCTAGGTTTCAAATTTCATAATTTTTTGAATCAATATGTGAGCGTGGCAAAGGAAAACGCATTTGACCAGTTTCAGTTGATTTTAATCGACTGGAAAATGGCCATTTTTCCAACGGTCTCAGAATTCGACGAAACTAGTTTTGTTAGGACCGTATCGTCAATACGAAGCTAGAAAATATTTTTCGGGAATTTTTCTGGTTAGTATGTGACCCCGGTAATTTGAAATGTACGTTTAAAATTCAATATAGTGATTTAAATGTAAATTTAACGGAAACTGATTGTAACAGCCGAATCAGCCTACGATATATATCCCATTGTGTTCGGAATGGGGGTAATACGCTATGGACGACAGGCGGTGGACCTCGTTTAGAGGTCGTATGTAAAAGTCAATTTTATTTGAAAATAAATAAAATAAATTAATTATATATTATTATTCTCCCCCCCCCCCCCCACTTATCCCTTACCGTTCATTCAGAAAATAGAAATAAAAAAAAAACCCGCTCGTGCCTGGACTCCATCGCCGCGCCACCGCAAGTGGACCCCGCCGCCGCGCCTCCCTGACAGGCCTCCCTCTCCTCCGTCCTTCCTATCTCCGGCGACCCCAACCCCCAGCTCCAATCAAAAACCCCCAATCCCCAGCCAGAACCGAACGCAACCCCAATCCCGAGAAGACCACCGCCGCACCCGCCATCCCCGGACTCGATCCGACCACTGCGACCACCCCATACCCCCACTTATCCCTTACAGTTGTGAAAGCAGTAGAGAGAAACATACCAGATATTCGGAGCAGAGTGCCTGTTCTCCAACAACTGCTTTCATTGCATGCACATCATTTCTAATTGCATAATTAGCATACAACTGGGAAATATATATGGTATTATGTTAATATGAGCATTAAAATGGAAAGGTGAGAATATGGTTTCACATGCGTACAAAATGCAATACTGATCTGGTTCGATACATCAGAATGATCACAACGAGTCATGCCTTCTCCTATTGCACTGTATATGAGAAAAACAAAAAGATGGATTTATATATACTATTTATTAAAAATATATGCTATAACCATTGATTTGAAAAGAAAGAAAAAACTGTTCTTATAGTAGGTAAAAATATGTACTATATAAAAACCAAGTTTAGGTTAACAAGGAGCAACGATATGGAAGAAGCTAGGTTGGATATAATGACAATGAATCAATTGTTTTATACATCTACTTCCAGTTACACAAGAGACTGGCATTACAAAAGTATCCATTGTTTGTTAACTAAAGATAAGCATCAAGGTAAGAAAAAATAACAATATGTCCCGGTAAGAAAGGAAGCAAAGCTAAACTACACAACAGTTACTCGTGGACTACAAACACTTGACAGTACGTACATAGAGAGATTAGACGTCAGAGACAAATATAGAATCATTGCACTGTATTGATTTAAGCTTAATTCTCATATCAGATGTTACTCGGCCACCAAAGCATGACATAGACCAATCTTTGCGTGCAATGAGCAAACCCAACTAGTTCAAACAAGTGAATCAAATAAAGGCAATTTGTGGAGGCAACTAATCAAAAGTGAATTACTATACAGCCATTTAATTTTGACCTTTCATATCTGAAGGGTGATGTTTGTGACAATTATAGTGAATCATTGTTTTTACATTCTCCTCAATCATTAAAAAAGAAGCATGACTTCTTTGTCATACAAGAACACTTTGACTTGTGCGATGATGCAACAACATTATAAAAAGAGGCTTACTCAGGATTCCGCTTGCTGCTCTACTGACACTTGGTTCAAATTAACAGAAGTTGTCTTCGAAGTGACAGGCAAATCAACAAGAACTTTAACTGGAGCAAAATACATGTGCAGTGAAATCATGCAGATTACAATACCCAAAAACACCTGAAAAAGAAAAACAGTGTATGTTAAACAATATATGACAACCACGGTTTATAGTAAATAAAGCCAATAAGATTTCTCAACCTGAATAGTTGGCTTGAAAGAAAAAAGATACACTGACAAAATCATTGTCAGCAGCATTGCCATTGATGTTGAATAAACCTAGAGAAGAAATGCAACAAATTAAGGATAATTATATTAGAAAAGTTGAATCCATTCCAAGCATTGCGATATAACTTATTCCAACATTTAGTAACATTCCAAGCATCACTGGAATCAGCTTCTTGAAACATGGGGGAAAAGGCCTAAGATTCATATCAACATGGTAACAGTGAAGTAGTGAACCGTGTAGTGAAATAGCAAACTTCTAGTTCAAGTAGAAAAGATGACAGCAAAATTATGTGAAGCAAAAGCTGTGACAGCTTGATAACTGATATAATATAGGGAAAAGGAAAAGAAATGCAATGTGTTCAGCATGCATATGAATATGACCATTGAAATAGAAATTGAATAATATAGGGAAAAGGAAAAGAAATTGATATAATATAGGGAAAAGGAAAAGAACTTACTGAGCTATAACCGAAAGATGTTATGAATTTGAATAATTTCAGAACAGAAATTGAATTTTCCTCATTTTCCAATTGCGCTATGGTATCGTATATAGCAAAAACTTTGGACTCCATTCCAACCTGATATACAAAACATGAACCTTCAGATCATTTGAATTTGTACAAGATACCATAGTTCAGGTTTGATCATCCAACAAGTTTCTCTATTCCAACCGTCGGACTCCATCCCAACCTTTTCCCCCATGTTTAATCCGCCTGAGATATATAAACTACAATTTATACATCCTGCCATTTCCATTTCCAATATTTAATCTCTGGAATGTGCATGTATATATAAAATTTAAATAACATATACAATAACATTTATCTCTTATCAACTGACTAGAATAAAATAATTGAAACTTCTGGTGTGTAAACGAACACAAAGGTTAGCTTACATGAACATATTACGAGATGATACAAGATTATGCAAGGCAACTTCAGAACTCCAATACATGTCAAATACATACAAGGTTGCACACATAAGAATGCAATGAAAATAGAGGCGCAAATAAAAATTAGTTCAGTAAAATAAAATTCACAAAATATAATTAAAACAACAAACGTATTATAATTCCTTTTTTTATATACTAACACTTGCTGCTAATAGCAGCAGCCCCATTTTTTATTTTATGCTTTTTGAATCAATTGCCGCAACAGGATCAAAAGGATTTACTTTCAAACGTATGTGTGTAATTATTTGAGTCGCCTTTGTTGTTGGCTACACCTCATAGGTGTTAGCCTACATACTAACACATTATATCTACTTCTATATTGGTAACTCACATCCTGACAGCAAGATGTTTTAAAAACCCAAGGATACATAGTAGTATACTATTCATGAGCTACAGTTTATAGCAGGATAAGGATTAACACGTCATAATTTAAGGGGATAGCATATATATACCAACGCATTATATAAGTCTGTTTATAGTTGCATACCTCGCATTCTAGTAGCAATGAAGCTTAAAAATTCCATATGTGATATAGTGTGCTAGAAGCAGACTCTACAAGCTTAATGTTGACCATCCAATAAAAGACAAGAAAAGCCACACAAAACGTTTTCCAGCAAGAAGATTTTGAAACATTAGACAGGGCTGTATCATTTCCAGCATCACATTTAATTTTTTGAAGCACTGGACAAAGTTGTATCATTTTCTGCAAAAAATTTGAAACATTAGACAGTTTTGAAACAATAAACAGAGTTGTATCATATTCAAACTTATTGAAATATGACAATGTAAAAACCATCAGTAGATCAAAAACGGGTGTGACTAAAGCTAAACATTTTAGAAAACACAAAAACTTCAAACTTCATGAGATCTGAGATTTGCAACTGGATAGAATATAGCAGTTAGCCTTTATAAATCCAGAGCCATCCGATACAGATGTTGACAACATTACCACTGATACCATTAAAGATAAGGCACAATCTAGGGAATATCTTTGAATTTTAAAAAAAAAACTAAACTGAACTAAACACAAAACATAGGAAAGTAAACTAAACTAAACTAAATAAACAAAAAAATGGACTTAATAAAATCAATACTCGACTTATTAAAGTACCAAAGACTAAGTGGACACAGAAACAAAGAAAAGAAAACAAATAGGTTCAAAATAAATGCTTGCAGTCAAAATGGCAAGCCACTGTTCACAATAAAGCCATTAATCATATACCGTCACCAGAAGAATATTCATCCCCCAAATGTACTGCTCAAACCAGAAACCGCAAATCTCGCCCTTTTTTTTTCAAAACAGATCGTGCCCAAAAGTCCAGACAATGGAAACAACTCAATTTAAATACCATGCACCACTAGGTTTTCAACTAAAAGAAGAAGAAAAAACGTCCCCTTTGCTATTTCTCAGAAACCAAAAATGCTCAAAATAATTCGAAGTCCATTTTGCTCAACAAATCGAAATTGGGTTTCGAAAGAAAATTTAATCCAAATTGTTCACAATTCAAATTTTCGAAGATGAGGCAGAAATTGAAGTAGGATGAAAGGATGAGTTGCAGTTTTTCAAAATCGGATTCGACTTGAATTGGGTTCGAATCGAGTTTTAGGGTTCTAATCAGAGAGGGTGGAGTATGATCGGTACGAGTAGATTGTAAATTGTGAACACAGTTTGGTGATGGTTTTGACTGGGGAAGGTGGGAGAGCTATGGTGTATAGATTTGGTTTGCGAGAGATTAGGAAGTAGGGAAGTGCGTGAATGTGTGGCAATGGAGTATAGCGGAGACGAGGCACTATGACGATGATTGGTGAATGGGTTGGATGATGAGAGAGAAAGCTGGTAGGTGTTGGAAGGAAGGTATGACTTGTGGGTTTTTTCAGTTCGAAAAGATGGCTGATGACTTGAACGATTGTTGTAACACCCCGTAATTCTGTAACATTAAGTTTCACAAATTAAAGTATAAATAATTTTTAGAAGAAAAATTAAGGGAAATGGGTTACGCCATTGCATTCGTCTCGAAATTCTGCTTAAGATAGAGTCCGAGTTTGCGTAAATCGGACTCCGTATGAAGAAGTTATGGCATTCAGAAGTTTCAAGAATTTAAATAAATAAAAACAGATTAAAATTCGAATTCAAAACACACACCCGGGCTGGCCGGTAAATTTCCCGCCCAGGACCCAGTTCGACCTAGGGGTCGACCTGTGTACATAGGTCAACCAGGGAGTCGACCATGTGGTCGACCTCCCCCCTATAGGTCGACCTGGGGGTCGACCTGCCCTGTTTTTTCAGATCTGGACTGCAACGATTTTGACCTATTTTGGACGGACCGGATGGCTTCTAAGGCGATCTAATGGCTCTAAACACTCTCTACACCTATAAAGAATAACTAGACCTAAGGTTTCTCCACACAAATTCTTTGAGGCGTCTACATGTTGTTTCTCTCTATTCTGGCCTCCGCCATTAAAATAAATCTTATTCTCCACTAAAACAGGTTATAGTTCTTCTTCAAATAGGAGATTCAAATCAAGTTAAAGCTTCAACAAGGGAATCGAAGGCTAATTCAACGGCTTTGAGCAACATCACGCGAATCATAGCAAATCACCACAATGCTATCTTATTATCCTTTTCTAAACCGATCACTGTAAGTTCGGTTATTCTTTAGATTTGAATGTGTAATTGGACTCATGAACGTAATAAATTAAAATATAGAACTATGCCTATTTGCAAGTTAATTATCTTTGATTCATGCTTATGTCAAATCTAACGTTATCTATGCCTTTGGATCTGATTCTCGATTGTGGCTTAGAACTTATTGTGGCTAATTGCCAATGACTATGATTATAGGACTTTTTCCTAAGACTATGACGATGAAACTGTTGCCCATGAAACTATCGCCTATGACTATGATTCATGACAAAGAGACTATTACATATGACTATGACTATAAAACTGTTGCCTATGACTATGACTCATAATTTTGAGACTATTGCATATGATTCATGATTATGAGACTATTACCAAGATTCATGACTATGAGACTATTGCCTATGACATTGATTAAGAAACTATTGTGATTAGTCGCCCATGACTATGGCGGTTAATTGCCTATAACTATTGTAGTCAGTGGCTTATGCCTATTCCCATTAACATATTAGGTTGTTCTTCAAATTGGCATTATGTTGGACCAAATCACCTATGCTTATTCCCTTAATTATGTTGGATCTCATTTTTTGGGGGTGTAACTTGTCTAGTTTATTCCTATTCACTATTATGTAAATCAAACCCATTGGAACCAATATTTTTGTATTTGGTTCATTCTTGCATGGCTATTCTTTTATGTCAATTCTCGTGCTTATCCCCTATTCCTTGCTTCGATACTGTTAATATCATTTCATGAGTACATAGAAAACTTGTGAAATCATGTTATACATGCGATTATGATGCGGGGATTGGGCGTAGCTTAGTTATGTTACTTTCGCATAATAAATATGTTGGCATAGTCTAAATTGGCTATAATAGTGAATGATTTATATGCATATTAGACTTGGGCATAAGTTGATAAATTTAATTGGCCGCAAAGTGTGTAATTGGCGTGTAAACCAAGTTTTGGACATAAACAGTAAACTATAATATTAAATCTAGTTTTGGCATGAACCTTAAATTGGAATATTAATCTAGATTGGGCATGAATTGTAAAAGGGGAATATTAAATCTAAATTGGTATAACCTGCAAGTTGGGCTGATTGATAGGTAAATCAAGTTTTGGGCATAGAATATAAATATGCTAATTTTCATGAGAAATGAATATGATCTAGGCTAAATTGATTTACGGAAAATTTACATAAATATTAAATATGTAAATTTAGTAAAAGACTAATATACCTAACCCGAGGTTAGACTGGGTTGTGGTGTAAAACTGCCCGGAACCGACCAGCACATCCAGTGACCACAACAATACCTGTCTAATGTGGGTGGTTAGTGCATCAAGCCCAGAAAGACCCGAGGTTAGACTAAGTTGTGGTGTAAACCTTCCCGGAACCGACCGACACATCTAGTAACCACAACAATATATGTCTAATGTGAGTGGTTGGTGCTCTACTTAATTAATTGATTAATTAAGGCTCATGAATAAATCAAGCTAGAAATGGTGAGGTTAAGTAATTAGGGAAACACTTAACCGTAATAACATGATAACTAGGCAAGTGGGTGAGGTTAAGTAAATTTAGAACACTTAACCGTAATAACATGATAACTAGGCAAGTGGGTGAGGTTAAGTAAAATTAGAACGCTTAACCGTTACAACATCTTAATTAGACAAGTGAGTGAGGTTAAGTAAATTTAGAACACTTAACCGTTTTAACATGTTAATTAAGCAGATGATAGGGTTAAGTTAACTAAGGTAACACTTAACCAAAATATATAATGACATGTGGTGGGGTTAAGTAATACAAGAGGAAAACACTTAGCCAATTATATAACATGATGTATGGGAAGGGTTAAGTTAACATGAGAACAACACTTAACCAATATAACCTGATGAATGAATAGGGTTAAGTTAATAAATCACACTTAACCAATCCAACATGATAAGCAAGAAAGGTAAGTTAATAAGAACCACTTAACCAACACGACTAGACGAGTAGGAGGTTAAGTACACATTGGGTAGGTTGGTAATATTAGTACATATAGGCCCACAAACTTAACCGTTAAGAAAACATGCTAGAATCAGTGGGAAGGTTAAGTACATCTCGTGTAGGTGAGTAATATTTGTATATATAGGCCAACAAACTTAACAAGCAGGAAACCCTAGTAACGGGGACCCATTTCAGCAGTAACCCTCATAGATGTATCATGGTACCCTGAAACTAGGCAGGGTGGGGCACGATTACTGGGTTGATTATACGCGATCAAAAATAGCGGCACGGGGTATGTCAGTGTAGGTTCCGACGGTTTACGGGCATGCATGTACTCCGGAGTGGAAAAAGCAGGCACTGGGTACCAGTAGTTATACATTGTGCATCTTGAATCGTGTCGGGAAGCTATCATAAGGCTTGATACACCTTATGGTGGGGCCAGCACAGAGTATCTACACACAAGAGAGGGCCGACTGACACAGACACATGGAAAATTAATATAAGTAGGTAGCATAATCCCTAGTTGGATCTAGGTCGCGAAAACCCTGAATCCGAGAAGCGTTCAATAGGTAGCATAAACCCCAGTGGCCCTGGGTAGTGTAAACCCTGGTTGAATCTAGTAAGCACTCGATAGTAAACCCTGGATTAGATCTAGGTAATAAACGGAATCCCCATAATAGATGTACGCCTGAAGGCAACCACAAATACGGGGATCGGGATAACGTTATCATATGATCATAGATTACTAGTTTGGACACCAGTTAGGTAGTGCAGAGATATAGAAATCAGTATAAACAGGGTAGTTGCGAAGCAGAGAAGGAGTAGAAGCACATTCAATTTATCAGTACATTCAGTTTATCAGTACATTCAGTTTATCTTGCCATATCCCGTGCTTATCCTATATTATCTTGTTACTATGGTTTAGTCTTATATTTAGTTTATTCATGTCATGACCCTTTTCCTCGTTTAAATATAAGAATCACTGGACTTACCAGACTTTATGTCTGACCTAGTTTGCTTTCGCCTCTTTTCTTCCTCCCCCCCCCCCCCCAGGTTGTCAGGGAGAGAATAACACAGGTTTGTTTGAACCGTTGCTCTTTCCAAGCTTGAAGACTCTTTGATGTGTTTCCTTGGACTCTCTCTTCTACCGCTATGGCTGGCTCATGCTTTATTTAGGGAAATCATTTTATGCTTCTATATTTTTGTAAACAAGATAGGATACTTTGGTATTGTAAAACAATCTTTGTACAAGCTATTTATCAATGAAATAAAGTTTTATTTATTTGCCGCTGCTTTAATTGTCCGTTTTGTAATTTATCTGCATCTTTTACCTATAACGCTCCACCGAAATTAAGGCATTCCCTTTGTGAGGAGGTGGGGTGTTTCACTTGGTATCAAAGCTGAAGGTTACCAGATCAGATAAAAAGATTTGAAAAATTATTTTCAAAATGGTTTTAAAAGAAGCATTTTCAAAAGAAAAGTTTTGTTTTTAAGGCATATTCCCAAAAGCCATATGCACTATCTTTTGATCCTCTATTTGAATTCTTGTCTCCTTCTTTCTTGAGTCTTCGGGGCTCCTGGCTTCCTGGGAGGTAACCTCATCGCGACATGGTTCAGTAGGCTTGATAAGACTACAATACCAATCAAAGGGCGAAGTAGTATCTATAGCCACAGTAGTTTCACCTACGGCTAATTTTCTTTCAAGCTTTGTAGGGTTTACCATGCAATGGAGGCAGCTTTCGGGAGACTTGTCAACATGTTACACAAGGATGGTAAATATGAAAATGAGGGAGTTTGGCTAAGGAGCACAACCCAAGGACGAGAAACTCATGGATATGGACTTGGTTCACAAAGGAAGTAAAAATAGTAAAACCTAAGACAAGATGAAGTATCTTTACTAGGGTATAACGGGTCATATAATTGTGGACAAGGGCAAGAACAAAGGACAAGATTTTCGGGAGGGCAAGTGCATGCTCTCACCGCCAGCGTACCAGAGAAAGGTAGTAAAGTTTCCTTTAAAAGTTTAGCCTTCCTTTTTGATCATCCTATTAGTACTCTTTTTGATCTTAGCACTTCACATTCGTTTATATCTGCTTCCATAGTTGAGTCTCTGCATCGTAGCACTTGTATAGTTGAAGATCCCAATTATAGTCTCAAATCCAATTGTTGGTTCCACCCATTAATCTTTGACTTGTGAGGAGTTGAGAATAGCTATATTTATGCTTATGTTTTTGGGCTATGGGTTGATTCTAGGCATTGATTGGTTAGCTAGTAATAATGAAATAAGGGTAGTTAGACTTTCGACTTGCCTTGAGAATACCCTTGAGATTTCGTACGATCCTAAGGGATCAGTTTGTCTTAGCTACCTAGAATCGCTTTAGTTATCCATCGACGATTTTTGATCCGTTGGGGTAGTCCATGAGTACGCAAGATGTTTTGACTAGGGTAGGGGTTTTCCCCCTAAGAACTCGAGACAGACTCCCGCATGTATCTAGATGACACTGTAAAGCCAGTTATGCGATCAACGATAATTCTGGAGCAAGATTGGCGAGGATAGCCAGAGTCGGTAAAGTGCTCAATTGATTGTTTGTTTTGTTAGTATCATCTCACATAGATCGTCTAAATTCGGAGGAGGAATCCCTTGGGTGCAGGTCTGATATTGGTTTAGGCCTTTGGGGCTTGTACTTGAGGGATGTCGGGTTCGACTAGGATGGTTTGCGTGAGAAATAAATGGAGATCAAGAAGCTTCGCAATCATGGAGTTAAATTAGTTAAGGTACAGTGGAGTGAAGCTCAAGAAGATGCGACTTCGAAGACGGAAGACTAGATACGCGCTGCAACGACCCGGAATTTTAGGCCGAATTTAAAAATTTTATTTTAATTATTTTATTGGGTTTTTAATATTTGAAATAATTTATTTTATATAATAACGACTATAAATTTATTTTAATTGAAGTTAAAACGAATAGATTTTATTTAAATTATGAAAGGAGTTAGAAATAGCGCGGTAGTTTTAAAATTTGAATTTTGACTTTGACTGTACAGGATGCAAAATAAATCGGATTTTAGCGAAACCAAAAATATTAGAATCTATTTAAAATATCTTTCCAACGAATCCGAAAAATTGAAATTTCATAGCGGGAATCAAAAGTTATATCCAATTCAAAATCTCAGAAAAACGCTAAGGAATATATATATATATATATATATAATATATATAGGACCCAAAATGCTACTTTTTACATACGAATGAATTGGGACTCGAAACCACTTCCATTGAGTTTAAAATGATGTTTCTGCATTGAAAAAGTATAAACACGTATATATTTCGAGTTTCGGAAATTATTCATACTTATTTGTATTTTTAATATTAAATATATACGCCTTAAAAATGGGAATTTTGCAAACGACCTACGAATTCGACGAAACCACTTTCTATGGATTCGGAATATTAAATTATTGTTAGATTCCAAATTTCATAATTTTTGAAGCTAGTATGTGGTCGTAATAAATTTTACAGTGAATAACAATCAATTTTCAGACTTTAAAAATTCGCTATTTATTCAAACGGACTCGGAATTCATCGAAACCAGTTTCTATGGATTCGTAATGTCAAGAAATAATTATGTTTCAATTTTCATAAAAATGGGAATTCGCAGGTGTTATTACGGATTTTTAAACTAAGAAAACAAACAAAATTTGAAGAAGATAAAATACATAAGAGGTTAAAATAAGGGTAGTGGGCCTAATTTAATTATTAACCTATATAAAATATCATAAGTGTTGTCATTAGCTGAACCCTAAGACAAAACATAGTCACCTTCTTCTTCCTCTATTCCATGGCGGCTCTCTCCTCTAAAATTTATTTTGCAAATTAGGACCTGGAAACAAAATAATTTATATCTCTCAATTAGATCAAAATCAGACCACATTCCTTTTTTGGTTTTTTTCATCTTCTTATCCTCTATCTACTACGAAAAATTTAAGACCTATCGTCGCACGGATTCGCCGGAATCTAGCTTAAAAGGCAAAAAGTTGATTTCGATTATTTGTTCACTGCGGGCCCCACGAAGAGAGATAGGTCGAGCGACTTCAGGCAGTGGTAGAGGGGAAGCATACAGTTCGTTTGGCGGTGGTGGCATGGTCTCAGGTGGCCGGAGTTGGCCGGAATGTCAATTTTACTGGAGGGGTGCTGAAAATAGGACAGTCGTAAAGATGAGCAATTTCCCGTTGATCCGTGCATTTTCAGGCGAAGTTACCCAAACAGAAGTTGTTCGGGAGGTCGAGATATAGCTACTGACAAAAATTGGTGGCATTTGGAGTACCGAGGCGGCCACAACACGGGGATAAACGGAAACTGCACTTTTCCGTTCAACTGCAGATCGTGGGCACCACGTAGCGAACTGGAGGGGGACCATCAGGCGTGGAAAGAGGGGGAGAAGCCGGAGAGAATGGCGCTGGTTTCGTGCAATTCCGACTTACGGTTTGGCCATGGCGAGCATTTTAAGTTCATGGTGATGTTTGAAAAAAAAGGTTAAGGGCTTAAACGCGAAACATTTATTTAATTTTATATTCAATGTTCGTAATGCAATATCTTTTACATACGAGATCGAAATTTGACGATTTCAGGTCTGCTGCGATCGTGGCGACGAGAGCTTCGCGTGAACACAAATTTGTCCAATTCGGAGGAGGTTGTAATTTTGGGTAATTTTTACAAATTTAAATATTATTTAAATCGATTTGATAACTTCGCAAGTGCATAACTTTTTGTCACGTTATCGAAATTGCATGAAACTGAATCCATTGAGATCGTTATGTCAAGAGCTTCGAGCGAGCAGTAATTTTGTCCAATTCTGAGAAAGTTGAAAATTTGGGTAATTTTCATAATTTAAATTAATTATTTAATTATTACAAACTTTAGAAATTCATAAGTTTGTGATACGAACACGAAATCGCACGAAATAGGATTTGCTGCGATCAGTGAGTTGAGAGCTACGCGTAGACACTAATTTCATCAAATTTGAAGCATGTTGAATTTTGGGCCAAAAATTGAGCCCAAACCGTCTATTATAGCCCGACAACGGTGAGAACTCTTTCTCACTAAATTTTTGAACAGTTATTTATTTTTATACTCAAAAGTAAGTTAATTATCTGTGTTGGAATTATTGTTTGTTGGATAAATGTTGATTGGGATGACTGTGTGAATTGTTTGAAAATTTGAAATATGTGAACATGTTAAATAATGTTATGTCATTTATGATATTTAGAAATATGTTTACACTGCCATTAACAAGTTGCCTGACTTGTTTATGTTGATTGGACGATAATTTTTCACACATCGTCCAAGAGCATAATTAATGATATATTATTTGAATTTGTGTTGGTTGAAACCCCACACGGGTCTTGGGTTGATATTTTGACTACACATCGCCCATGTAATTAGTTTAAATTGCACTCTGGCTGTTGTTGAATGTTTTATCATTATTATGGAATTAATGCGATGTTTGAAAACCATATAATTAAAATTATATGGTGATGGTTTGGTCTCATTCCAATTTTAGAATTAAAAGCATATTTTAATACAATGTTCCGTTAAAAGATTTAAATTATGGTTTTGATGTTTTAAATTAAAAAGATTATTATTGTATTGTCAAAAAGTTACATTTAAAAGTTTGAATTGAAGAGATTATACTTTTATTGTTAAAAAGACAATAAAGAATTAGGTTTAAAAGAGATCACACTTTATTGTCAATGTGTTGAAATTAGAAGATTTGATTTCAAGATAAAACGCTTTGAAAAGGTTATTATTATATTATTATAATAATATGAAAAGTTCAATTTTTATTAATAATTGAATGGTAAGTTAGAATATTTGAAAACAAAAGATTTTATAAAAGAAATAACAATGTAAAATAAAGATCATTTTTATATGGATTTTTTTTTATAAAGTATATTTTAAAATAAAGTATTTTTCAAAATTAAGATATTTTAATTTAAGGAATATTTTAAAATAATATTTTCAGTGAATTAATTATAATTATTAATTATAATTGTACTTGGACACGAGGTTAGGTTACATTTGTGGTGGAAGTCTGCCCGGACCCGCCCGGCATATCCAGCAACCACAAATGTTGAACCTAATGTGAGAGGTCCAAGTGCGCAAATACGAATCGGGCCATGAGACGAGGTTAAGCCCAATTTGTGGGATAAGTTTGCCCGGAACCAACCAGCATATCCAGCATCCACAAGTAGCACGCTTAATGTGGGAGGTCTGGTCAAGTATAAAATATAAATGAATAAGATAACGAATTGGGCTATTTAATCTGTTTTAAAGAGCTAATTCCAAAATTAATATTTTGGAAATAATATTATTTTAATATGATAATAGATAGAATATTCAATTTGGATTTAAAATTGAAATAAAAGTTGGAATCGTTTTATAAACGAATTTATAAACATTTTATAATAAAGATTGTAATTAAATTATTACATTTTTCAATGTAACAAAGATTGAAATGAAATTATTACCTTTTTCAATGTAATAAAGATTGAGATGAAATTATTACATTTCTTAATTTAATAAAGATTGAGATAAAATTATTACATTTCTCGATATAATAAAGATTGAGATGAAATTGTTACATTTTTCATTGTAATAAAGATTGAAGTTAAATACTACATTTTTCAATGTAATAAAGTTTGAATCAAAAATATTACATTTTTCAGTGTAATAAAGGTTGAATTAAAAAGATTACATTAAAAGGATTTCATTTCTATTTAAAATTGATTACGTTAGAAAGAACGCATTTTTATGGTTAATTTGTTTCATTAGATAGATTAGATAATAAGAATGACATTTTCATAATAATATGCTTTTCAAGTAAAAGGTTAGATAATAAATATTATATTTTTATTATGGTCTTGTTTTCAGTTATAATGAATCATGCTTTTAAGAAAAGTTTTAACTACGAAGATTATATGTTCACTAAATGGGTTGCATTAAAAAGAATTTGATGTTAAGATATGATTTGTGATTTAGAAATCTTTTAACATAAATTTTAATATAATTTTCTAAAGAAAAGTTTCCCAATTCAATATATATTGAATTGGAATTGAAAGAGAAGAATTGGATTTTGGGTAGTCGTGAACGGTGTCTTTAATAACACTGTTTTTAAACCCCTATTAGAAAAGAATAAATCTTTTAAATAATATTTAATGAAGTTTTCCAACTAATATTTAATTGGAATTAAATAGAAAATATAATTTTGGAAAAAGATAAATGTTTTAATTAAGATTATTAGAGTTCCGATTATATTTAGTAATTGGAATAAAATGAAATGTGAATTGGGTTTATCGTGAATGGTGTTTTAGAGGACATTTGTTCTTTAAACCAATTTACAGTGAAGTATAATTTGGAATTTATGAATCTCTTATTTGGATTTAATGAAAATTTTCCAAAGTAAGCTTTCCAATTTAATATGCTAAATTGGAATTGAATGGAATTCGATTTGTTAATAATTGAGATGAACTTCTGTGGATGAAGACTGTTACTATATATGGAATTTAAAAGGCCTTGCCGTTATTCCATTTATATTATTAGTCTAATACAAGAATTTATATCGATTATATGTTGATCTAATTTCAATGAAGATTCCATATATTTTTTGAAGATGATTTTGGGTTTATCGTGAACTGTGTCTTAAATGACACTAGTTATTTAACCCAATTAAAGATAAGAATTATTTCTTAAATTTGGATATTAAAACCGAATTGGAGTTTTAATAAATACATAGTTGGATTGAATAGAATAATTTCAAAGGGTTTTATCTTTGATAAAATTAATGGAAATCTTTCCCTAAAAATAAGAATATTTTATTAAAAGAATATTCTGAATTGGACTGAGGCGTTGGATGTGTTTTGATAGCACTTGATTATAAAATACACGAATTATTCAGAAAGACCGGGTTTAACCCATTCTGAATAATTAATACGTCGAACAAGAGTCGAAGATGAAGACGGTGGTTGAAGACCGGAGTTCTTCACATCGTTTGGATGGTTATTGATATCTTGATTGGACCGTACACCCAAGACGATGGAAAAGTGGTGATCATCCAAATGTACTTGGAGATCGACGGAAATGCGAGGAATAAGGTGCATCCGGTTTCGTTCAGACCCAGAACGGACTTGTAAATGGATTGCATGTCTGACATTGTATTCCTTTATATTATATTTGTTGATCTCTGTTTAACGTATAGCTGTTTGGTGGTGGAGAATTTATTCTTCACTTAACACCCGGTTATATGTTGATAGATGATCAATGATATGGTATGGTCTGACAATGTGGCATGCTAAGATGCAAATGATCAAGGATTTTGTTGAAAAGCAGGGCCTTGTGGGATGATCAAAGCATAGCCTGTTTAGGAGTAGCTTGGTGTATAGCATGACTTCGCGAGCCTCACACCCCGATTGGAGTCTAAAACGGGAGAAGGGACCATAGGGAGTGCACACGTTTCTTTCTAGTTAGAGTGGTGTCAGCGACTTACCAGCTCTGACATTTTACTTATGTGGATGATGGATTATGAGGTACCTCAGATTTATAGGCCGACAGTGGTCATATGGAGGTCCAAAAGGACCGGGAAGCGTGTGTTCAGGCATAACTAATCCACTACCATTAGGTGGGGACCGGCCCTACCGCTCCAAGGGTTGCCCATAGGTGTGATCCTGAGGCATTCGCTAAAGTGTCTCGAATCGGTAAGGAGTTCCTCCCTAGCCTTGACTCATGATGGAAAACCAATTTCCAATACGACACTATGCGGTTTTGATTGTAGAACTAGTATGGCGACATGATATATGGTACCCATGCTGTCTATGATTAATACATTTACTTTCGAAATTGATTTCTGCACTATGCACTTATAGTAATATTAAAAGATAAATTTCGCGTGCCAAGCATATTTGGCTATTATAAGGTAAAACTCTATCCTCCTGCTTGCATTGCATTGTGTGATGGGACCTGAGTCTTATAATAGCTTCATTTTCCTTTATTTAGCATTGCGCTGTTTATTTTTATGCACTGGTATTCTTGGGGGTTAACCCGTTCCGTGTTATATGGTGTGGTCCCTTGATTTACCTAACTTTAAAATCAACTTAATAACTGTTTTTGAGTTCTCATACCAGTCCCATGACTGACCTGGAGTTTATTGTTTTAACCTAAACTCTGGGTGCCCATATTTCCACACGGGCGGCTAGTAGTTTGGTTTTGCAGATATTATATTCACAGGATCCTAGTCTACAGCTGAAGCGATATTCGGAAATCTCTGTATCCGTGTATTTCTTTTAGTTGTATTTTATATTAATTTTTTCCGCTGCTATTTAAATGTAATTTAAACTCTGATATTATTGTATTTCCAATGTATATTATTATTCATATTCTGGAAAATTCTTGTACTCTGATGTAATTATTGTAACAGCAATAAAATGTTCTTCTGTTTTGTGTTCTGATGTGTGTTGTTCTCAAAGCAATCCGACTTTCCTTTACGGGGAAGTTTGGGCCGTTACAAGCGCATCATACCCTCTTTCTTGAGGGTATATCCCTGATCTCTTTTGCTAGGAATTTTAGGCATTCTTGTTTCCATTTTTTAAAGTATATCCTCTAGGTCCTATCTTCGTGATCCTTAGGCAGAAACCAATGGATATAAACATGTATTTGAAACATTTTATGATTGATGGTTGCAAGTGGTTGCTAGTGGTTGCTCGTGGATGCATATACACACATTATCGGCTCAATCACTTTCATATTGCATTTGCATATATGTATTTGTTTATGGATTGAACTAAATGTGTTGCATTTGAGTGAATGATTGTGCACTCATATAGAAATGATATGTATCGTTAGGATTGCATACTTATTGGATGCATAGCACTGACATAATTCGCATTAAGGAGGTCAACTGAATCAGTAGACCGCCTGATTTTGCATTAGATAAGGATATATACACACACTATGCATATGAACGTGAAAGCATTAGAAATCCTTTTAAGGACAATGAATGTCTGTGATTGAATGGTTAAGCAGATGGATGACTGAATGGTAGCACACATTCTTCCTAATTTGAAGATTTCAGGGACGAAATTCTTTAAGGGAGGGAGAATGTAACACCCGTAATTCTATAACATTAAGTTTCACAAATTAAAGTATAAATAATTTTTATAAGAAGAATTAAGGGAAATGGGTTACGCCATTACATTCGTCTCAAAATTCTTCTTGAGATAGAGTCCAAATTTGCGTAAATCGGACTCCATATGAAGAAGTTATGGCCTTCAGAAGTTTCAAGAATTTAAATAAATAAAAACAGATTAAAATTCGAATTCAAAACACACACCCAGGCAAGGCGGGAAATTTCCTTGCCAGGATCCAGGTCGACTAGGGGGTCGACCTGTGTACATAGGTCAACCAGGGGTTGACCGGGGGGCGACCTCCCCCCTATAGGTCGACCTCGGGGTCGACCTGCCCAGTTTTTTTAGATCTGGACTGCAACGATTTTGACCTATTCTGGATGGACCGGATGGCTTCTAGGGCGATCTAATGGCTCTAAAACACTCTCTACACCTATAAAAGAATGCTTAGACCTAAGGTTTCTCCACACAAATTTTTTGAGGCGTCTACATGTTGTTTCTCTCTATTCTATCCTCCACCATTAAAATAAATCGTATTCTCCACTAAAACAAGTTATAGTTCTTCTTCAAATTGGAGATTCAAATCAAGTTAAAGCTTCAAGAAGGGAATCGAAGGCTAATTCAATGGTTTCGAGCAATGTCACACGAGCCATAGGAAATCACCACAACACTATCTTATTATCCTTTTCTAAACCGATCACTGTAAGTTCGGTTATTCTTTAGATTTGAACGTGTAATTGGACTCATGAACGTAATAAATTAAAATAAAGAACTATGCCTATTTGCAAGTTAATTATCTTTGATTCATGCTTATGTCAAATCTAACGTTATCTATGCCTTAGGATCTGATTCTCGATTGTGGCCTAGAACTTATTGTGGCTAATTGCCAATGACTATGATTATGGGACTTTTGCCTAAGACTATGACTACTGTTGCCCATGATACTATCGCCTATGACTATGATTCATGACAAAAGATTATTACATATGACTATGACTATAAGACTATTGCCTATGACTATGACTATGATTCATAATTTTGAGACTATTGCATATGATTCATGACTATGAGACTATTCCCAAGATTCATGACTATGAGACTATTGCCTATGACATTGATTAAGAAACTAATATGATTAGTCGCCCATGACTATTGCGGTTAATTGCCTATAACTATTGTAGTCAGTGGCTTATGCCTATTCCCATTAACCTATTAGGTTGTACTTCGAACTGGCATTATGTTGGACCAAATCACCTATGCCTATTCCCTTAATTATGTTGGATCTCATTTTTTTTGGGTGTAACTTGTCTAGTTTATTCCTATTCACTGTTATGTACATCAAACCCATTGGAACCATTATTTTTGTATTAGGTTCATTCTTGCATGGCTATTCTTTTATATCAATTCTCGCGCTTATCCCCTATTCCTTGCTTTGATACTGTTAGTATAATTTCATGAGTACATAGAAAACTTGTGAAATCATGTTATACGTACGATTATGATGCGAGGATTGGGCGTAGCTTAATTAAGTTACTTTCGCATAATAAATATGTTGGCATAGTCTAAATTGGCTATAATAGTGAATGATTTACATGCATATTAGACTTGGGCATAAGTTGATAAATTTAATTGGCCGCAAAGTGTGTAATTGGCGTGTAAACCAAGTTTTGGACATAAACAGTAAAATAGAATATTAAATCTAGTTTTGACATGAACCGTAAATTGGAATATTAATCTAGATTGGGCATGAATTGTAAAAGGGGAATATTAAATCTAAATTGGTATAAACTGCAAGTTGGGCTGATTGATAGGTAAATCAAGTTTTGGGCATAGAATATAAATATGCTAATTTGCATGACAAATGAATAAGATCTAGGCTAAATTGATTTACAAAAAATTTACATAAATAGTAAACATGTAAATTTAGTAAAAGATGAATATGCCTAACCCGAGGTTTAACTGAGTTGTGGTGTAAAACTGCCCGGAACCGACCGGCACATCCAGTGACCACAACAATACATGTCTAATGTGGGTGGTTAGTGCATCAAGCCCAGAAAGACCCGAGGTTAGACTGAGTTGTGGTGTAAACCTGCACGCCACCGACCGGCACATCCAATAACCACAACAATATCTATCTAATGTGAGTGGTCATTGCTCTAATTAATTAATTAAGGCTCATGAATAAATCAAGCTAGAAATGGTGAGGTTAAGTAATTAGGGAAACACTTAACCGTAATAACATGATAACTAGGCAAGTGGGTGAGGTTAAGTAAATTTAGAACACTTAACCGTAATAACATGATAACTAGGCAAGTGGGTGAGGTTAAGTAAAATTAGAACACTTAACCGTTACAACATGTTAATTAGACAAGTGGGCGAGGTTAAGTAAATTTTGAACACTTAACCGTTGTAACATGTTAATTAAGCAGATGATAGGGTTAAGTTAATTAAGGTAATATTTAACCAAAATATATAATGACATGTGGTGGGGTTAAGTAATACAAGAGGAAAACACTTAACCAATTATATAACATGATGTGTGGGAAGGGTTAAGTTAACACGAGAACAACACTTAACCAATATAACATGATTTGAGGTAGGGTCTAGTCAACACCAGAAGGAAACAATTAATCAACATGACGTGACGGGTGGATGGGTTAAGTTAACTTAAATTGATTAATGACACTTGACCAATATAACTTGATGAGCGAATGGGGTTAAGTAAAATGTGAAATAATTAACCAATATAACCTGATGAATGAACAGGGTTAAGTTAATAAATCACACTTAACCAATCCAACATGATAATCAAGAAAAGTTAAGTTAATAAGAACCACTTAACCAACACGACTTGACGAGTAGGAGGTTAAGTACACGTCGGGTAGGTGGGTAATATTAGTACATGTAGGCCCACAAACTTAACCATTAAGAAAACATGCTAGAATCGGTGGGAGGGTTAAGTACATCTCGTATAGGTGGGTAACATTTGTATATATAGGCCCACAAACTTAACTAGCAGGAAACCCTAGTAACGGGGACCCATTTCAGCAGTAACCCTCATAGATGTATCATGGTACCCTGAAACTAGGCAGGGTGGGGCACGATTACTGAGCTGATTATAAGGGGTCAAAAATAGCGGCACGGGGTACATCAGTGTAGGTTCCGACAGTTTACGGTCGTTCACGTACTTCAGAGTTGAAAAAGCGGCACTGGGTACCAGTAGTTATACACTGTGCATCTTGAATCGTGTCGAGTCGCTATCATAAGGCTTGATACACCTTACGGTGGGGCCAACCCAGAGTATCTACACGCAAGAGAGGGTCGACTGACACAGACACATGGAAAATTAATACAAGTAGGTAGCATAATCCCTAGTTGGACCTAGGTCGCGAAAACCCTGAATCCGAGAAGCGTTCAATAGGTAGCATAAACCCCTGTGGCATTGGGTAGCGTAAACCCTGGTTGAATCTAGTAAGCACTCGATAGTTGTAACAACCCGAAAATCTGGGCCAGTTTAAAATTTTTATTTTGGCAATTTTGGCGAATTTTGATTATTTAAAATGAATTATTTTAAATAATATCGACGAGAAAAATTATTTTTAATATAATTCGACGTATATATTATACGCGTCGTCGTTAGAATATAAATATTTATCTATAATTATAAATAGAATTGAAAATGGCGCGGTAGTTCGATAATTCGATTTCAAACTTCAATTGAGCATTCCGGATGCAAAACAATCCGGATTTTAGCGAAACCAAAAACATTAAGATCTAATTGATGATATCTTTCCAACGAATCCGAATAATCAAAATTTCATAGTGGGGATCAAAAGATATGTCCAGATGAAAATTCTGAATAGTCGCTATGGAATTCAGGCCCTTTTGTTGGATCCGAATAATCAAAAGATATGTCCAGATGATTTACATGCAAACGACCTCGGATTTCGACGAAACCACTTTTGTTGGATACGTGATGTAAAGTTATTGCTAGGTTTCAAATTTCATAATTTTTTGAATCAATATGTGAGCGTGGCAAAGGAAAACGCATTTGACCAGTTTCAGTTGATTTTAATCGACTGGAAAATGGCCATTTTTCCAACGGTCTCAGAATTCGACGAAACTAGTTTTGTTAGGACCGTATCGTCAATACGAAGCTAGAAAATATTTTTCGGGAATTTTTCTGGTTAGTATGTGACCCCGGTAATTTGAAATGTACGTTTAAAATTCAATATAGTGATTTAAATGTAAATTTAACGGAAACTGATTGTAACAGCCGAATCAGCCTACGATATATATCCCATTGTGTTCGGAATGGGGGTAATACGCTATGGACGACAGGCGGTGGACCTCGTTTAGAGGTCGTATGTAAAAGTCAATTTTATTTGAAAATAAATAAAACAAATTAATTATATATTATTATTCTCCCCCCCCCCACTTATCCCTTACCGTTCATTCAGAAAATAGAAATAAAAAAAAAACCCGCTCGTGCCTGGACTCCATCGCCGCGCCACCGCAAGTGGACCCCGCCGCCGCGCCTCCCTGACAGGCCTCCCTCTCCTCCGTCCTTCCTATCTCCGGCGACCCCAACCCCCAGCTCCAATCAAAAACCCCCAATCCCCAGCCAGAACCGAACGCAACCCCAATCCCGAGAAGACCACCGCCGCACCCGCCATCCCCGGACTCGATCCGACCACTGCGACCACCCCATACCCCCACGACGGCGCCAACAGCTCGAGCCGCCACCTCGATCCGTGCAGAAATAGCCCCTTCCCTCTTCGAAACTCTGTAAGTTTTTATTGGCTTTGAAAAATTGATTTTTATTGCAAGTAAAAACTGTTTTTTTATTTTAACATAAAGTTTTGTAAAAAGGTATGATTTTTAAACATAGGTTGTGGGTTAAAAATATGATTTTTAACATAGGAAAAAAGTAAAAATATGATTTTTATATTTTTAAAGAATTAAAAATATGATTTTTATATTTTTAAAGTATTAAAAATATAATCTTTACTATATAAAAGATGTAAAAATATGATCTTTGGTTAGGTAGAGAATTAAAAATATAATTTTTACATGATAGGAATATTAAAAATATCATCTTTATATGTGTAGAAAAATAAAAATGAGATTTTTATAAAGATGAAATCTTTAAATTTGAAAAGGCGAAGTTTATGTTTTTATAAAGGCGAAATCTTTATAGGGAAAATAGCGTGATAAAAATATAATTTTTATCTATATAACATAGTAGTAAAAATGTGATTTTTATATATTGAACATAGAAGTAAAAATGTGATTTTTTTTATATTGAACATAGAAGTAAAAATGTGATTTTTTTTATATTGAACATAGTAGTAAAAATGTGATTTTTATATATTGAACATCGAAGTAAAAATGTGATTTTATATATATAGTGGTTGCGGGCAACGAAAGCGACAAAGAGCGAGAACGACGAAGATTTCTATAAAAGGAATGCCGTGGAGTGGGATAGCTATCGGTGAGAATTTCTCACTCTTCCATTTCATTTTCTAGTTATATATATACTAGGATGCAGACGGTGCTTAGTAGCACCAGACACAATCATCCACAGACCATGGACTTGTTTGTTTGGTTGCATAGATTAGTTAGATGATTTGGTTTGAAATTGAATTGTTTGGTGAAATGAATGGATTTGATTGATGTGTGAATGGCGTGGGCCTTCACTAGATCGGGGATAAGGCTAGGCCTCGTCCCGTTTCTAGTATCGTGCCGTTATGCCGCCGAAATTTTCTAAAATAAGTTAGAAAAATAAAAATATCATTTTATTTAAAGAATGAACTGAATAAAATGTTTTATCGTTAAAAATATAATTTTTAACGTGAAGTGAATAAAATAAAATATTCATTTACAAACCGGACGGTTTGTTTATGTACACCTATTTGAAGGACATTGATTGGGACGATAAATTTCACACATCGCCCAACTGCACAAATAAAATTTGTGTTTGATTGTTTGAAACCCCACACGGGTATTGGGATGAAATTTGAAGTTCACTCATCCTGATTGATTAAATATGTCGATCGATTGATTGACAGGCTGTTATAAGCGTTAGATATCTATATTTGATGCTTATACAGTGTAGTGCACTTTGGTTGATGGTTGATTATTTCCAATGCTATCATATACGTGGGATGTATGAAAATCCATATAATTAATTTTATATGGTGATTGATTGGGCCTCATTCCAATTTAGAAAATAAAGAATAATATAAAATAAAGGTTCATGTGTTGACAATACTCATCCATTGAGATTGGTCATGTGTTGAACGAAATATTTTAGTAATAAAATTTACATCTTTATCAGTATAAAATAAAGGTTCAAGTGTTGACAGTACTCATCCATTGAGATTGGTCATGTGTTGAACGAAATATTTTAGTAATAAAATTTACATCTTTATCAATATAAAATAAAGGTTCATGTGTTGACAGTACTCATCCATTGAGATTGGTCATGTGTTGAACGAAATATTTTAGTAATAAAATTTACATCTTTATCAATATAAAATAAAGGTTCATGTGTTGACAGTACTCATCCATTGAGATTGGTCATGTGTTGAACGAAATATTTTAGTAATAAAATTTACATCTTTATCGATATAAAATAAAAGTTCATGTGTTGACAGTACTCATCCATTGAGATTGGTCATGTGTTGAACGAAATATTTTGATAATAACAACTATTTTAAAAAAAGAAATATTTGAAATAGGATATTTGAAAATAGAAATTTATGAAGCCGTGTTGATTAGATTGATGCCATTTTGATGTGAACGATATTTATATCGATTTTAGCGATTTCGAAATGAATTGAATATATAACGCTTTCGAAATGAATTGAATATATAACGATTTCGAAATGAATTGAATATATAACGATTTCGAAATGAATTGAATATATAACGCTTTCGAAATGAATAGGAATATATAACGATTTCGAAATGAATTGAATATATAACTCTTTCGAAATGAATTGAATATATAACGATTTCGAAATGAATTGAATATATAACGCTTTCGAAATGAATGGAATATATAACGATTTCGAAATGAATTGAATATATAACGCTTTCGAAATGAATTGAATATATAACGATTTCGAAATGAATTGAATATATAACGCTTTCGAAATGAATTGAATATATAACGATTTCGAAATGAATTGAATATATAACGATTTCGAAATGAATTGAATATATAACGATTTCGAAATGAATGGAATATATAACGATTTCGAAATGAATTGAATATAAAACGATTTCGAAATGAAATAAATTGAAAACGAATTTGAATTGAATAGAAATGAATTTTAAAACGAATTTATAGAGAAGAATTCAATTTTGATTTGAATTGAAATGGAAGTTGAAATTGCTTTTGAAACGAATTTTAAAACTATTTATATAATTCGTTTTAAATAGAAATCGACGAAATATATATTATATATGTTATATATATAATATAATGGCCTGAATAGAACGCGCCGCGCCGCGGCAGTTCGCGAATTTCGACCATTGACTTCGAACGGATATTACGGGAGATTCGACCGTCGGATTCTCCTAAAACCGGAACCGTCGGGTTCGTATCGAAAAGAGCTTTCTAACGAATATTAGAAATTTGAAATCTAACGGTTGGATTTGGGATTATGTCCAAATCAAATTTGAAAAAGGTCGCTGTAAGTGCAGTTCGGTGGCCATTGATGGAAATCGACTGTACGGGCCTTGATAAAATTATTAAAAATAGTAATAATTTGTGTAAAATCATAAGAAATGATTTAGAAAGAATTGGGATGAAAAACTCCATATTTGAAAAGATAAAAATAGATTTTTATCAAAATGAACTAGTTTTGAACTAGAAGTATAATTCTATTTATTTTTAAATAAATAAACTGGATTAGAAATGGTTTTGAAAATAACCAGAATTTCCAATGATTGCATTGGAATGGATTTGAATCGAAATTGTCTTCGGAATATTTCGATGTTGGATTTCGTGATTATACAGTTGTTGTTATGGAAATTTGAAAGATATAGGTATATATATCGTTATTTCCAATACGATATTTGTTGGTCGCAGAATTTGATATTGAATATAAGCCGGGATATTTTCTATTCAGATCCTTGTATTTAATATCAAATGTGATTTGGGTTTGTCGTGAATGGTGTCTTCACTAACACTGTTCTTGAACCCAGTTGAGAAAGGATTAAATCTTTTTATTTAGATTTAATGAAGCGTAACAATTAAATGATATTTAATTGGAATTGAATCGATATTGATTTTTGGGTTTATCGTGGACAGTGTTTTAAATAACACTCGTTCTTTAACCCGATAATTAATGAATGTGATTTTGGGTTTATCGTGGACGGTGTTTTAAATGACACTGATTCTTTAACCCAGTTAACGATTAAAACTAAGTGGAGTTTTAATGAATCTTTAATTAGATTGAAATGATCGAAAATGGAGTACCACCAGTTTTGCTCCAGGCGATAGTTAAATCTTTAATTAGATTTGAACGTGAAATGGTAATTGAATTTACCGATAACACCGTGGTGTTAGATATGAAGTATTACCAGTTTTACTTCATGGGATAAATAGGTTGGGATTGGGAAATTAAAACAAATGATTACTTCGGTAAGGTTCGCTAATCCCGACTAGTTTGAATTGATATTCAAAAATAGCTTAAAGAATAAATTCAGGAATTTATCTTGGATAAAATTAATGGGAAACTTTCCCTATGAATGTGAAATCAGAAACTAACTGTCGGTTAGCTAAGCAGAATGGTTTTCTGGATATTGACCTGATGTTGGTTTCGGCCTTCGGGGTTAATATTTGGGGAATTATTCTCTTGATTAATTTACGGTTAGTGACTGATGAATTGGAATGAGGCGTATGTTGTGTTTGTGTAACACTTATTTAAAATATACGCGAGTTATTCGGAAAGACCGGGTTTATCCCATTCTGAATAACTGATACGACGATATGTCGAAGATGAAGACGGTGGTAGAAGACCGGAAGTCTTCACATCGTTTGGATAATTACCGACGATCCTGATTGGGCTGTACACCCGAGAGGATGGAAATAGTTGGTGGTCGTCGGAGATGGATGGATATGCGAGGAAAGTGCCTCCGGTTTCGTTCAGACCCAGAACGGACTTGTAAATGGACTGTGTGTCTGACATTGGATTTTAGTCTGTGTGATTGATCTCTATTAAATATATATCTGTTTGGCGGCGGAGAATTTATTCTCTTGCTTAACGCCCTTCTCTGAGACGTACGAGCTCAGGGGTTATATACTGATGGATATCAAACGCATAGAGTGAATTGCCTGTGTAGCATGCCTAAGAGGCAAATGATCAAGACTTCTGTTGAAAAGCAAAGTCTTGTGGTTGATGATCAAAGCACGGCCTTTGTGGCGTAGCTTTGTGTAACGTTTACTTCGCGAGTTTCACACCCGGTATGGACCAAAAACGGGAGACGGACCTCAGGGGGGACTTGCGTTTCTTTCTAGCTAGAAGTGGCGTCAGTGGTTTTACACGCCCTGACGAGTTTGACTTATGTGGTTGTTGCTGTTGCGAGGCGCCTCGGTTATATCGGTTTCGGCCGATGCATTCTGGTCGGCAGACGGACCAGACTTACACCCCATAGGGTGGGGAAACGTAGTGTTCAGGAATTTTAATCCACATCGGTGGACCGGCCCTGACGATCCAAAGGCTTGACTGAGTACTTGCCTGAGACACGGGCTAGAGCGTCTCGAATCGGTTGAGGACTATCTTTTGCCTCGGTTCATAGACGCAAATCCAATTTCCAAATACGTGACATTTGCGGTTTTATTTGTAAACTTATATATGGCGACATGATATATGGTACCCATGCCGCCTATGATTGATACTTATGATTTGAAGTTGTTTTATACACTATGCACTTATAATAGTATCAAATGATTTGTTTTAAACGTATCAAGCATTCTTTGGCTGTTATAAGGGAAAACCCTATCCCCCGGCTTGCGTTGCATTGTGTGATAGGACCTGGGTCTTATAACAGCTTCATTTTTCTTTATTTAGCATTGCGTTGTTGGTTTTATGCACCAGTATTCTTGGGAGGAAACCCGTTCCGTGTTATACGGCGTGGTCCCTTGATTTACCTAGCTTTAAAAATGAAGATTAACTGTTTTAGTTCTCACACCAGTCCCATGACTGACCTGGAGTTTATTGTTTTGACCTAAACTCTGGGTGCCCCTATTTTGACATGGGCAGCTAGTAGTTTTGGTTTTGCAGATTTATATTCACAGGATCCTGGTTTACAGCTGGAACGATATCCGGAAAGCTTTGTATCCGTATATCTCCTTCTAGTTGTGAATTGTATTATTTTCCGCTGTGATGTATTTAAATGTAATTTAAATCCCAGATATTTCTGTGTAATATTTATTCGTATATACTCTGTATATTCTTGTAATCTGATGCATTGTTGTAATAAGCAATGAAATGTTCTTTTATATGCGTTCTGTTGTGGCTTGTTCTCGAACTATCCGCCGCTTTCCTTTACGGGGAAGTTACGGGTTTTCACAGTTGGTATCAGAGCTTTGGTTTACAAAGAAGAGAATAAGACACATTAGAACCGTACGAAAGAATTCATCAGATATTGGATTAGTAATATCCAATTAGAATGACTCGTTAGAGATGGGATCAGTAGTATCCTAGAACGAGTGTGAGGAGTAAATTTTCAAAGTGAAAACAAGTTTGGGTTTGAAAATTTAAATCAACTATTCGTATTTGATTATTTATTTGTATTGATTTTGGACAATTCAGTATATAAAGAATTTGCATATACGCCTTGCAAACGTATATTCAAAGTTTTAATATACTGGATAGATATGGAATCACATTCTAGTCGCCCGGAGATGATATTGATGATAGCGATCGCATCATCAACATTTATGTTCGAGTTTCGAAGGTGTGATTTTCTATATATTTCCATTAGACTGGTGTGAGAACCAAAACTTATATATACTTAGAACACTTTGTTGTGAATTGGCATCAAAAACAAGATTTTCTGTATATGTATCAAAATTATCAATTTGAAACGTTAATCCACTAATAGATTGATGTTTGTGTTGTTTGTTTATTCGTTTGATAATTTTTGAACCATTATGCCTAATTGAACCAAATATTGAACTGTATTGAAAATTGGTCGCATTTGCTTGCATATACATATATATCATTGAACAGGTCATAGCAAGGAGGCTAGAGCCGAAGAATAAAATTTGTTTGCCCGACAAATAGGTACATGCTTACTACATAATTTACTGTTTTGTTTGGGTGATGATGATTTTGTGAGCCTATTGGCTAGCCGCTTGGCTTTTTCTTTTTCTTTTTGAGATTTAAAGGACCGGGGAAGCTATTTGAAATTCCCCGATGCTCCCAGTGCAGGGGAGGTTATGGCGAAATTTTTCGAAAATTTAGGGTGTTAGCCAAATTTTTGAAAATTTGAAAATTCTCAGAAACTGAAAAGTTGGAGAATGGAAGCCGGGTCGAACGTAGAATTGATTAATCAAACCACTTTCGACTTTGTTACTTTTCGGGGACGAAAAGTTTTAAGTGGGGGAGATTGTAACAACCCAAAAATCTGGGCCAGTTTAAAATTTTTATTTTGGCAATTTTGGCGAATTTTGATTATTTAAAATGAATTATTTTAAATAATATCGACGAGAAAATTTATTTTTAATATAATTCGACGTATATATTATACGCGTCGTCGTTAGAATATAAATATTTATCTATAATTATAAATAGAATTGAAAATGGCGCGGTAGTTCGATAATTCGATTTCAAACTTCAACTGAGCATTCCGGATGCAAAACAATCCGGATTTTAGCGAAACCAAAAACATTAAGATCTAATTGATGATATCTTTCCAACGAATCCGAATAATCAAAATTTCATAGCGGGGATCAAAAGATATGTTCAGATGAAAATTCTGAATAGTCGCTATGGAATTCAGGCCCTTAAAAATGGATATTTTGCAAACGACCTCGGATTTCGACGAAAACACTTTTGTTGGATCCGTGATGTAAAGTTATTGCTAGGTTTCAAATTTCATAATTTTTCGAATCAATATGTGAGCGTGGCAAAGGAAAACGCATTTGACCAGTTTCAGTTGATTTTAATCGACTGGAAAATGGCCATTTTTCCAACGGTCTCAGAATTCGACGTAACTAGTTTTGTTAGGACCGTATCGTCAATACGAAGCTAGAAAATATTTTTCGGGAATATTTCTGGTTAGTATGTGACCCCGGTAATTTGAAATGTACGTTTAAAATTCAATATAGTGATTTAAATGTAAATTTAACGGAAACTAATTGTAACAGCCGAATCAGCCTACGATATATATCCCATTGTGTTCGGAATGGGGGTAATACGCTATGGACGACAGGCGGTGGACCTCGTTTAGAGGTCGTATGTAAAAGTCAACTTTATTTGAAAATAAATAAATAAAATAAATTAATTATATATTATTATTCTTCCCCCCCCCCCCACTTATCCCTTACCGTTCATTCAGAAAATAGAAATAAAAAAAATAAAAAAACCCGCTCGTGCCTGGACTCCATCGCCGCGCCACCGCAGGTGGACCCCGCCGCCGCGCCTCCCTGACAGGCCTCCCTCTCCTCCGTCCTTCCTATCTCCGGCGACCCCAACCCCCAGCTCCAATCGAAAACCCCCAATCCCCAGCCAGAACCGAACGCAACCCCAATCCCGAGAAGACCACCGCCGCACCCGCCATCCCCGGAATCGATCCGACCACTACGACCACCCCATACCCCCACGACGGCGCCAACAGCTCGAGCCGCCACCTCGATCCGTGCAGAAATAGCCCCTTCCCTCTTCGAAACTCTGTAAGTTTTTATTGGCTTTGAAAAATTGATTTTTATTGCAAGTAAAAACTGTTTTTTTATTTTAACATAAAGTTTTGTAAAAAGGTATGATTTTTAAACATAGGTTGTGGGTTAAAAAAATGATTTTTAACATAGGAAAAAAGTAAAAATATGATTTTTATATTTTTAAAGAATTAAAAATATGATTTTTATATTTTTAAAGTATTAAAAATATAATCTTTACTATATAAAAGATGTAAAAATATGATCTTTGGTTAGGTAGAGAATTAAAAATATAATTTTTACATGATAGGAATATTGAAAATATCATCTTTATATGTGTAGAAAAATAAAAATGAGATTTTTATAAAGAAGAAATCTTTAAATTTGAAAAGGCGAAGTCTATGTTTTTCTAAAGGCGAAATCTTTATAGGGAAAATAGCGTGATAAAAATATAATTTTTATCTATATAACATAGTAGTAAAAATGTGATTTTTATATATTGAACATAGAAGTAAAAATGTGATTTTTTTTATATTAAACATAGAAGTAAAAATGTGATTTTTTTTATATTGAACATAGTAGTAAAAATGTGATTTTTATATATTGAACATCGAAGTAAAAATGTGATTTTATATATATAGTGGCTGCGAGCAACGAAAGCGACAAAGAGCGAGAACGACGAAGATTTCTATAAAAGGAATGTCGTGGAGTGGGATAGCTATCGGTGAGAATTTCTCACTCTTCCATTTCATTTTCTAGTTATATATATATACTAGGATGCAGACGGTGCTTAGTAGCACCCGACACAATCGTCCACAGACCATGGACTTGTTTGTTTGGTTGCATAGATTAGTTAGATGATTTGGTTTGAAATTGAATTGTTTGGTGAAATGAATGGATTTGATTGATGTGTGAATGGCGTGGGCCTTCACTAGATCGGGGATAAGGCTAGGCCTCGTCCCGTTTCTAGTATCATGCCGTTATGCCGCCGAAATTTTCTAAAATAAGTTAGAAAAATAAAAATATCATTTTATTTAAAGAATGAACTGAATAAAATGTTTTATCGTTAAAAATATAATTTTTAACGTGAAGTGAATAAAATAAAATATTCATTTACAAACCGGACGGTTTGTTTATGTACACCTATTTGAAGGACATTGATTGGGACGATAAATTTCACACATCGCCCAACTGCACAAATAAAATCTGTGTTTGATTGTTTGAAACCCCACACGGGTGTTGGGATGAAATTTGAAGTTCACTCATCCTGATTGATTAAATATGTCGATCGATTGATTGACAGGCTGTTATAAGCGTTAGATATCTATATTTGATGCTTATACAGTGTAGTGCACTTTGGTTGATGGTTGATTATTTTCAATGCTATCATATACGTGGGATGTATGAAAATCAATATAATTAATTTTATATGGTGATTGATTGGGCCTCATTCCAATTTAGAAAATAAAGAATAATATAAAATAAAGGTTCATGTGTTGACAGTACTCATCCATTGAGATTGGTCATGTGTTGAACGAAATATTTTAGTAATAAAATTTACATCTTTATCAATATAAAATAAAGGTTCATGTGTTGACAGTACTCATCCATTGAGATTGGTCATGTGTTGAACGAAATATTTTAGTAATAAAATTTACATCTTTATCAATATAAAATAAAGGTTCATGTGTTGACAGTACTCATCCATTGAGATTGGTCATGTGTTGAACGAAATATTTTAGTAATAAAATTTACATCTTTATCAATATAAAATAAAGGTTCATGTGTTGACAGTACTCATCCATTGAGATTGGTCATGTGTTGAACGAAATATTTTAGTAATAAAATTTACATCTTTATCGATATAAAATAAAAGTTCATGTGTTGACAGTACTCATCCATTGAGATTGGTCATGTGTTGAACGAAATATTTTGATAATAACAACTATTTTAAAAAAAGAAATATTTGAAATAGGATATTTGAAAATAGAAATTTATGAAGCCGTGTTGATTAGATTGACGCCATTTTGACGTGAACGATATTTATATCGATTTTAGCGATTTCGAAATGAATTGAATATATAACGCTTTCGAAATGAATTGAATATATAACGATTTCGAAATGAATTGAATATATAACGATTTCGAAATGAATTGAATATATAACGCTTTCGAAATGAATAGGAATATATAACGATTTCGAAATGAATTGAATATATAACGCTTTCGAAATGAATTGAATATATAACGATTTCGAAATGAATTGAATATATAACGCTTTCGAAATGAATTGAATATATAACGATTTCAAAATGAATTGAATATATAACGCTTTCGAAATGAATGGAATATATAACGATTTCGAAATAAATTGAATATATAACGCTTTCGAAATGAATTGAATATATAACGATTTCGAAATGAATTGAATATATAACGCTTTCGAAATGAATTGAATATATAACGATTTCGAAATGAATTGAATATATAACGATTTCGAAATGAATGGAATATATAACGATTTCGAAATGAATTGAATATAAAACGATTTCGAAATGAAATAAATTGAAAACGAATTTGAATTGAATAGAAATGAATTTTAAAACGAATTTATAGAGAAGAATTCAATTTTGATTTGAATTGAAATGGAAGTTGAAATTGCTTTTGAAACGAATTTTAAAACTATTTATATAATTCGTTTTAAATAGAAATCGACGAAATATATATTATATATATTATATATATAATATAATGGCCTGAATAGAACGCGCCGCGCCGCGGCAGTTCGCGAATTTCGACCATTGACTTCGAACGGATATTGCGGGAGATTCGACCGTCGAATTCTCCTAAAACCGGAACCGTTGGGTTCGTATCAAAAAGAGCTTTCTAACGAATATTAGAAATTTGAAATCTAACGGTTGGATTTGGGATTATGTCCAAATCAAATTTGAAAAAGGTCGCTATAAGTGCAGTTCGGTGGCCATTGATGGAAATCGACTGTACGGGCCTTGATAAAATTATTAAAAATAGTAATAATTTGTGTAAAATCATAAGAAATGATTTAGAAAGAATTGGGATGAAAAACTCCATATTTGAAAAGATAAAAATAGATTTTTATCAAAATGAACTAGTTTTGAACTAGAAGTATAATTCTATTTATTTTTAAATAAATAAACTGGATTAGAAATGGTTTTGAAAATAACCAGAATTTCCAATGATTGCATTGGAATGGATTTGAATCGAAATTGTCTTCGGAATATTTCGATGTTGGATTTCGTGATTATACAGTTGTTGTTATGGAAATTTGAAAGATATAGGTATATATATCGTTATTTCCAATACGATATTTGTTGGTCGCAGAATTTGATATTGAATATAAGCCGGGATATTTTCTATTCAGAGCCTTGTATTTAATATCAAATGTGATTTGGGTTTGTCGTGAATGGTGTCCTCACTAACACTGTTCTTGAACCCAATTGAGAAAGGATTAAATCTTTTTATTTAGATTTAATGAAGTGTAACAATTAAATGATATTCAATTTGAATTGAATCGATATTGATTTTTGGGTTTATCGTGGACAGTGTTTTAAATAACACTCGTTCTTTAACCCGATAATTAATGAATGTGATTTTGGGTTTATCGTGGACGGTGTTTTAAATGACACTGATTCTTTAACCCAGTTAACGATTAAAACTAAGTGGAGTTTTAATGAATCTTTAATTAGATTGAAATGATCGAAAATGGAGTACCACCAGTTTTGCTCCAGGCGATAGTTAAATCTTTAATTAGATTTGAACGTGAAATGGTAATTGAATTTACCGATAACACCGTGGTGTTAGATATGAAGTATTACCAGTTTTACTTCATGGGATAAATAGGTTGGGATTGGGAAATTAAAACAAATGATTACTTCGGTAAGGTTCGCTAATCCCGACTAGTTTGAATTGATATTCAAAAATAGCTTAAAGAATAAATTCAGGAATTTATCTTGGATAAAATTAATGGGAATCTTTCTCTATGAATGTGAAATCAGAAACTAACTGTCGGTTAGCTAAGCAGAATGGTTTTCTGGATATTGATCTGATGTTGGTTTCGGCCTTCGGGGTTAATATTTGGGGAATTATTCTCTTGATTAATTTACGGTTAGTGACTGATGAATTGGAATGAGGCGTATGTTGTGTTTGTGTAACACTTATTTAAAATATACGCGAGTTATTCGGAAAGACCGGGTTTATCCCATTCTGAATAACTGATACGACGATATGTCGAAGATGAAGACGGTGGTAGAAGACCGGAAGTCTTCACATCGTTTGGATAATTACCGACGATCCTGATTGGGCTGTACACCCGAGAGGATGGAAATAGTTGGTGGTCGTCCAGACGTACTTGGAGATGGATGGATATGCGAGGAAAGTGCCTCCGGTTTCGTTCAGACCCAGAACGGACTTGTAAATGGACTGTGTGTCTGACATTGGAATTTAGTCTGTGTGATTGATCTCTATTAAATATATATCTGTTTGGCGGCGGAGAATTTATTCTCTTGCTTAACGCCCTTCTCTGAGACGTACGAGCTCAGGGGTTATATACTGATGGATATCAAACGCATAGAGTGAATTGCCTGTGTGGCATGCCTAAGAGGCAAATGATCAAGGCTTCTGTTGAAAAGCAAAGTCTTGTGGTTGATGATCAAAGCACGGCCTTTGTGGCGTAGCTTTGTGTAACGTTTACTTCGCGAGTTTCACACCCGGTATGGACCAAAAACGGGAGACGGACCTCAGGGGGGACTTGCGTTTCTTTCTAGCTAGAAGTGGCGTCAGTGGTTTTACACGCCCTGACGAGTTTCACTTATGTGGTTGTTGCTGTTGCGAGGCGCCTCGGTTATATCGGTTTCGACCGATGCATTCTGGTCGGCAGACGGACCAGACTTACACCCCATAGGGTGGGGAAACGTAGTGTTCAGGAATTTTAATCCACATCGGTGGACCGGCCCTGACGATCCAAAGGCTTGACTGAGTACTTGCCTGAGACACGGGCTAGAGCGTCTCGAATCGGTTGAGGACTATCTTTTGCCTCGGTTCATAGACGCAAATCCAATTTCCAAATACGTGACATTTGCGGTTTTATTTGTAAACCTATATATGGCGACATGATATATGGTACCCATGCCGCCTATGATTGATACTTATGATTTGAAGTTGTTTTATATACTATGCACTTATAATAGTATCAAATGATTTGTTTTAAACGTATCAAGCATTCTTTGGCTGTTATAAGGGAAAACCCTATCCCCCGGCTTGCGTTGCATTGTGTGATAGGACCTGGGTCTTATAACAGCTTCATTTTTCTTTATTTAGCATTGCGTTGTTGGTTTTATGCACCGGTATTCTTGGGAGGAAACCCGTTCCGTGTTATACGGCGTGGTCCCTTGATTTACCTAGCTGTAAAAATGAAGATTAACTGTTTTAGTTCTCACACCAGTCCCATGACTGACCTGGAGTTTATTGTTTTGACCTAAACTCTGGGTGCCCCTATTTTGACATGGGCAGCTAGTAGTTTTGGTTTTGCAGATTTATATTCACAGGATCCTGGTTTACAGCTGGAACGATATCCGGAAAGCTTTGTATCCGTATATCTCCTTCTAGTTGTGAATTGTATTATTTTCCGCTGCGATGTATTCAAATGTAATTTAAATCTCTGATATTTCTGTGTAATATTTATTCGTATATACTTTGTATATTCTTGTAATCTGATGCATTGTTGTAATAAGCAATGAAATGTTCTTTTATATGCGTTCTGTTGTGGCTTGTTCTCGAACTATCCGCCGCTTTCCTTTACGGGGAAGTTACGGGTTTTCACAATAGTAAACCTTAGATTAGATCTAAGTAATAAACGGAATACCCATAATAGATGTACACTTGAAGGCAACCACAAATACGGGGATCGGGATCACGTTATCATATGATCATAGATTACTAGTTTGGACACCAGTTAGGTAGTGCACAGATATAGAAATCAGTATAAACAGGGTAGTTGCGAAGCAGAGGAGTAGAAGCGCATTCAGTTTATCAGTACATTCAGTTTATCGGTACATTTAGTTTGTCTTGCCATATCCCATGCTTATCCCATATTATCTTGTTACTATAGTTTAGTCTTATATTTAGTTTATTCATGTCATGACCCTTTTCCTCGTTTAAATACTAAGAATCACTGGACTTACCAGACTTTATATCTGACCAAGTTTTCTTTCGCCTCTTTTCTTCTGTTCCCCCCTAGGTAGTCAGGGAGGGAATAGCTCAGGTTTGTTTGGACCGTTACTCTTTCCAAGCTTGAAGACTCTTTGACGTGTTGCTTTGGACTCTCTCTTCTACCGCTATGGCTGGCTCATGCTTTATTTGGGGAAATCATTTTATGCTTCTTTATTTTTGTAAACAAGACATGATACTTTGGTATTGTAAAACAATCTTTGTGCAAGCTGTTTATCAATGAAATAAAGTTTTATTTATTTGCCGCTGCTTTAATTTTCTGTCTTGTAATTTATCTGCATCTTTTACCTATAATGCTCCACCGAAATTAAGGCATTCCCTTTGTGAGTGACCTTAACGAAGGTGGGGTGTTTCAGTTGTGTAACTGTGTGGCAAGATGGATGGTGATATATCGATGAATCGAGGCTGTTGTGATCGAGATGGAGAGTTATTTTGTTTTTGGTGAAAGAAGGTGAAATTTGGAATTGTTGTATGGGTTGAGGATGGCAATCGGCTAAACTAGTGATGGCGATTTATTGGCAGGTGGATGAACGAAGTGGTTTTGTGACTGTAAACGGTGGTGGTTCGTGAATTTGTGAGGTCGTGAAGAAGAAATATGAAGAGAAAAAAGAAAGAAAGAAGAAATAAAAAACATGAAGAGAGAAAAGGAAAGAAAATTTGTATTTTTGTTTTTATTGTTGTAAAGGTAGAAAAAGAAATGTAAAAGGCAAAAAAATTGAAAAGGGGAAAGAAATAAATTGAAAAAAAATAAAAGAAATCAAGGGAAACAATTGGAAAGAAATTGGAAAATTTGGGAAATATTTTTTTCTCTTATTTAGAAGATTACGGTATTGATGACTAATACCAAACCAACTAGTCAAGATTTTCTTTTATATATACAAGAAAACAAAAGAAAAAAATAAAATAAAAACTAACACGAATCAGAAATTAAATAAATAATAAAATTCAATGTTTACCTCCGTGGCAACAGTGCCAAAACTTGATCGACGCTTTCTAAGAATTAGAAAGCGTAAATTTATTATAATAACTATATGCACACAGATCGTGTAATAAGCAGGTCGAGCACAGGGAGGAATTTTAAATTTTATTATTTATGTATTTCTTGGGCGAGTTGGACAATATTTGGAGATGATTTCGAATTAATGCTACTGAATTTACTATGGATCTGAATCTAATTAGATCAATACCAAATTCAACAACTAAAACAAAAGGACTAACTACTAGAAAAGAAACAACAAACAAAAACAACAACAAAAATCAAAATTAAAATTAGTGTTTCCGTTGAATCTAATTGAACAGTCAATCCTAATATGCAATAAAAAATAACAATAACAATTCGTGTTCTAACAAAACTAATTGATTAGAAGACACGTATTGTTATGAAGAAAATAATAACTTGAATGAAGAAAAACTTTATTAAGAATAAAATTAGAATACATAAAAAATGGAACATCATTTTACAATGAAATGAATACAGTAACGGGTATTTATAGGAGATGTAGTTTCCTATAAATTAGAATAATTTGGCTAAGAGTAAATCTCTTGAGATAATTTGTTTACAGATAAAAGATATGATATAATTGTTGAGATATTCCTGGAAGATCTTCCTCCTTGACTATTGACATGTGGTGACTTGATTGGATTTTCTTTGGCAATAGATCATTCAAATCTTTTTTTTATATGGAAGTTGAAAATGAATGATTTGATTTGAGAAGAATATGCTTATTCCTTATAATCTTTATTAGTGCATACATTATATATATACATAAGAATATATATATATATATATATATGTATGTATATAACATATCACTATTCCATATATTCTCCAGAGCAAAGAAGGCGGTATTTGTATAAATCCATGTTTCCTTCTTTAACAAAAATAGGGGTTGCCGAGGATCGAACTTAGGCTACTCTATACAAATTTCTATGCCTTTACCAGTGAGCTACAACTTCTTTTGCATTCGAGATAGCTTTGATATGGGGAAGTAGCTTTTTCTTTGTAGTTGGCCTTTAAATGAAATGAAAGAGATATTAATTGACAATCTGTAAAAGCACATAAAAATACCAAAAATATCATTTATTTATTTACAAAAGATAAAATGTAAGAGCATGAAATAAACACATTTCTATGTTAATCATTTACATTTTAGTCTATATTATTTATTTGGCCGAATAACATATTGTCAAGTTAATCTTAATAGTATTAATCATTGTGGGCATCTTCTAAGCAGAATAAAACTTCATTCTATGTTTGCTAAACGGCAATATAAGTTGTGCATTTAATTGTTATTAATATTGATTGATACGGATTAGATTATTGTTTAACTATTGACTATAGATTTTTAAATGCCTGAAACTTTGTGACCTGGTCATATTTTATATATCATTGACAAATGAGCTCATTTGAATGAAGAAATGTGCGGTAACCTAATTAAGTACCATTGTGATTGTTGAGCCTTAAAATTTAAAACTATTTTTTAGTTGTTTAAATTCCCAAACAAAATTGGTTTAATAGCTAAATATTCCATCTAGGAATGTTTAAGAATTCTTACCAAAGATTTGAAAAATGAATTAAGTATTATTTAAAATAATTTAAATCTATTAAATTATTAAAACAATTTTTAATAATTAAGTTTCAAAGTTATTAATTATTCATTAATAATCGTTTAAAACTTAAAAATTATTTACTAATGTAATTTTGATTTATTTAATACTTAGTAATGATGTTTTAAGTATAATTTATACTTAAGTTTCATTTAAGAAGTTAATTATAAATTATTATAATTAATTAAAGTAAATTATAGATTAATGATTTATTAAAGGTTTAATTACTATTTAAACTATTTAATTAGGACAAATAATAATCAAGTTTATAGTTTTTTTATATTATTTAATTATTAAATATAGATTATTTGGGTTTTAAATTATTTATCGAAAGACTAACTATTATTTAATTATTTATTTAAAGGTTAAACAAACACTTGGTAATTTATTTTGCGCATCAAACCAAAATGGAGGCCATGATTTTTTCCCTTTTGCGACACTTCCATATTCTTAAACCTTCCACTAAGGGTGTGTTCGGCAGTCCATAACGGACCGTCTGGCAGAAGGACACATCGGACGCGTTCTTCTGATAACGGTCCATTTTGGACCGTTAGCCCAATGGCTCAAATTGGAGTCATTGGGCTTTGACGCGTCATTTGGGGCTAGTTTCCCTTACCCTCTTCTATTTTGCATATATCCCCCTTCTTCAAACCCTTCTCCAGAACACATCTCCTCACAACCATCTTCCACTTTTCTCTTTTTTCACCTTCAATTACATACAATGACAATTCCGTTTCCAGACGAAGGTGATTCAGATTCTAAAGATATGGAATATATCACACTAATTGGAGTGTATTTACGTAAAAGATGTAGCGAAAGAGGTCGTCAGATGCACACATCGGAGTTTACTGGTCCAATGTGGATAGACGGCATATTGAACGGTCATCATGAACGATGTCAAAGGCAGATTCGTATGAAACGACTATGTTTTCTTTCTTTATGCAATAGGCTGGAGAGTTGTGGTTTGGATGCATCGAAAAACGTTAGTGTTCAAGAAGTCAATGGTATATTTTTATAAACTATCACTACATCTAATTCAAATAGACAATTGGCTGAAAGATTTCAATGGTCAGGTAGAACACTCTCTCATTATTTTCATGTTGTTTTGAATGTCGTCCTAATATTATCTACAGCTATTATAAAGCTTGTTGATCCTCAATTTAACTTAATTCCAACTGAAATTAGAAATGATAACCATTACTACCCTTACTTTAAAAACAGATTAGTGCCATAAACGGTACATATGTAGTGGCACACTTACCTCCAGATCGAATTGTTCCATTCATAGGATGGAAAGGATACGCTACACATAATATTTTAGCTACATGCTCGTTCAATTTACTATTTACTTATGTTGTAGCTGGTTTGGGAAGGTACTGCGCACGACAGTTGAATTTTTAATTCTGTAGTGATTGACAGAAATTGCAATTTTCCTCATCCTCCTACTGGATAGTATTATATTACGGATTCTGGTTTCCCACTAACTACTGGGTATATACCACCATATCAAAATGTTGGATATCACAATCCACAGTTTTGTATGACCACAAATCAATCGAAGTCGAATAATGAAAATTTTAATTTTTACCATTCTAGTTTACATATGGCAATTGAGAGGATCTTTGGAATATGAAAAAAAAAGTCATCATGCTTAGGAATATGGCAACCTACAAGTTCGAAACTCAAAAAAATTTGATCTTGGTACAATGGCTATAGAAAATTATACATGCAAATACAACATAGGTGATCCAGATTTTATGACGTATGACGATGACCCGGACCTTATTCCAGATGAGTATGCTGAAGAATATGCTGACTTGAGAAACATAGGCAATAATGACCTTGCACCAGCTCAACGCTATCAGGGAAGCACTGATATGACATTACAACGAGATAGAATAAGAGACGAACTTGTTACAGCAGGGTTGCACTCATAGATTTGTACTTCTTTGTATCTCTGCATTGTATCACTTTCTGTATTATTTTTATTTAATGGACTGTTATGTTTGGTTTGTTGTATTATTCTACTTTAATGATATTGTTCTTTTTTAGTCATTAGTTAATTAAATTATAAAATAAAAATAAAATATTCCGCTTAAATGGTCCGCTCTAATAGTCCGCTTAACGCGCCAAACACATTCTCTACTAACTACAATTCTCCGCTAAAATTCTCTGCTTAAATTCTTCGCTGAAATGCTCCGCTTCCGTTTACGCCAAACGCAACCTAACTCTCTATGCCCCACCGATTATGGCAAAAATCGCAAGACTAAGACTCGATTCATCCAATCTTTTGTCATAAAATCTAGATGTTCTATTCCCATTGTGCCAGTGTATGAGCTTCCCTCTACACATCCTCTTAGTATGCTACTTTCAGATATTTTGGATGCTGCTCCTATTGTGGCATCGCCCTTCACTGGTCAGACTCCATTATGGTATGTGCTCGCTAAAGCGCCTCCCTCCTAACCTTTGCTTGTTGCGTCTGTTTTTGGTACTAAAAATGTTTTGGCGCAAGATAACGTGGTAGATCCCACTACTAATCACGGTAATGATAGCACCGTTAACTGTGTTGTTGGTAATGTTGACATCGGCTTGGATTAGTTTTATTGATAGTGTGGCTATTGATCAAGAAAACGTAGTGTGGACGAGTGTTCGATGGCTGGTACTCCTGCTGACACTTTTTTCCATAGTAGAAACAATGCCCGTCGGTTGCTTCAAATAACTCTGCATCTCTGGCAATTAAGAAATGGACTTCTTTGTTTGCCACTCTTCCTAATATGGCTGGCGATTGCTCATACGTTGATTTCATCATCCCTAAAGCTGGGCATGGCTCCATCCCACCTACTGAAATCCACGAAGAAGCAGCTACATTTTGGAATAGTCAACTTGTGGTTTTTTACTTTTCAATAATCTAAACTTTCGACAATAAACATGCACACTGCTTATCGTAACTCTTAGCATATTTGTCTATCCTACCTTGAGCATAACCATAGTTGATGGATTTTATTATCTAAAATTTTCATCTGCTGAAGAGAAATTATGTGTTCTGGAAGCTTGTCCATCAAGTTTTGGGGTAGGCCTTTTATTGTGACAACTTGGAGTGCTTTGATTGATAAGGTCTGTGAACTGGTGCTTTCGATCCTAGTATGTACTCAATTTACCCATATTCCTTTTGTTCTTCAGCCACTTCTCGGACTGAATTGGCTTGCATGTCACATTGGTAAGATCAAGTGCTTTGATGCCAATACTGTTGCCAGGTGAAACTTAATATATGTGCGTGCCCTGATTGAGATTACGCATGATAAGCCGGTGCCGACGCAGATCAAGGCTTGCATTGATGTATAGATGGAAGCCTGGTATATGCACTAATTGTAAATCTTTTGGTCACTACTCTGATGCTTGAAGCCAACATTCCACCTTCGGCAAATATTCCTCTCATAATGCGTCCTGTGAGAACTTAGGTTCCAATAGTTATGAAAGTAGTACATGAAGAGGCAGATCCTCTTGTCCTTGAAACAATTCTTCCTAATGTGGCTCCTGATCCTAATATCCCTTGGGTGGAGGAGAAGAGAGCTTATTTGCATGCACTCTCTAGGATGCGATATGATCTTGAGAATTTTTACTATAAGTATGTGGGAGGCACAATTTACTACCGACGTTTTTCTATCGGCCTACTGTTGAGGATTTGAGGATGTGAGATGAATTTGAAATTGGTGATGTTAATTTAGTTCTCATGCAGGATCCTTCTTGGGATAGGAATTTCATTTTCTCCCCAACAGCTTCCTATTATGCGAATGATTTGGTTACTCGATTTTGCACCTATGAGTGGATTATGACACCCTTTGCGGGGACTTTCAACTTTGAAGATGACTCAAACAGGAATGTTATATGGTTATTTTTATGCTTGTATTTTACATTTTTCTCCCTTGGTATTCTGTTTTCTAGATAGTGCCTGGTAATTCAAACGAGTAAGTTGCTCTGTGCATGTGCAAATCACTTGTTCTTTGCTCTTTCGTAAAAAGTGGTACGCCACTATAATTCAGCTTGCTTTGCAAAAAATAAGTAAGTGTTTAATTATTATTTAATATTAATTACTATTTGATTAATGATTGTTTAAGATTTTTACTTTCTTAATTTAAAGGTGATTAAGTTATTTCATATTTATAAATGATCATTCTAAGTTAATTTAATTAATTAATGATGGTTTAAGTTAATTAATTATTTAAATAAGGGATTTAAATTAATAGATTTTTTTAATAACAAGGATGGGACTTGTTGATTATTTTTAGAATTAATTTAAAAGTAAATCAATTTATTCAATAATGCGGCTTTAACTTAAATGAATCATTTTACTAAATGAATTCAAGATAAGTTGTATGTTAGTTAATATATTTATTAACTAGCAAGGTTTGAGTTAATTCAATTAACTTAACAATAAACTTTAAATTAAAATTTTTATTATGAAATTAGATTTACAACGAGTAAGTCGATTATGTCAAAGGAATTTACTTAAATAAAATAAATAATAAACTTTAAATTAAATTTTTTATTATGAAATTAGATTTACAGCGAATAAGTTGATTATGTCAAAGGAATTTACTTGAATAAAATAAATCAAGTAAAATGTGTTATGAAATGTAAAAGTAAAGCATTATACATATAAATTGTTTTTACAAAAGAACTTATTTAAATTGGGCTTTAAAAATTTGAATGTCTTTTTAATAAGAATTTTATTAAACGATTTATTAAAGGGATTTATAAATGGAATTAAGATTTGATTGTATCGGATTTGATCATCTTAAAAATGGTGGTACAAACATTCGTTCTGCACATAACATTGGAGGAATCATGTTTGAGATTATACTTATATCCATTTCTTTTTAAAATCATTTTGTTTGATTCTTTGATTAGAATTTTGAAATAATCATGCTTTTAGAATATACTTATTAATAAAAATAAATTATGAATATAGTTTTTAAGTATTGAAAATATAACGTTTATCAAATATTCTTAGGTCGGTGAGATAAGTATATGAATATTTTAAATAAATACTCTAAAATGAGATTTTATAGAGAAAGATCCATTTTAAGAGGTTTGGCAATTATTATGGGAAACTAAACTCTTGTATGATTTATTATATGTTTATTTGATAGTTAAATATCCGACTATCAAATCTGACCATTTTAACTTTGGAAATTTGTACGATAAATAATAAGGAAACCCATTTTTGTATATAGTTAGGAGGTGAATTCCGCACTTATATATTGCCAATTTATTCCTAAAAGAACCGGAGTAGAGTTTTCAAAAAACATCTATTGTCATTTCGAAGAGACCAGGATCAGACCTACTTAGCTCGAAACCACTTCGATCTGGATGATGTGTTTCGAACTGGAAAATTTGAAGATAATTGAAGATGGATTTATTTAGTTTAATTCAGGCCTAGAATGAACTTGCATGGATAAATGCTAGCATTACGTATCTCTGGAAGGCAGTGTTAGCATTCCAAAATATTTTGCTATGTATAAGTAAACGTAACCTATAGCCTCATCAACTGATAAATGAATAAAAGGGAAAAGCCATAATGCTATATGGGTTCTCTCCTATTAGGATATGATCATCCCATATCTAAAGTCGATTTTCCTTTGTATGCTTTAAGGCTCGTTATGGTTTATCTGACGGGTGATCATATTCGGTGCATCCCATTTTAGGGGCAGAGCCGGTCCTGATTTGATGAGATGCAAATTAACGCAGTCTCTAGTATATTTTATCTAGAGATGCATGGAATCAGTTGCTAGACCCTTACCCTTTAATGGTCGGAATCCATTCTCAATTACAAACTTTTAGATTTGACTATATACCTATTAGGTTAGAACGTGAGATGCAAACATTTCAACTATTTTAATATATTTACTTGTGAATTGTAGACATTATTATAGAATCACTGGATATTTTTTATAAAATTGTTTTGGTTATCGTAAGGTTAAAATTCGTCTGTGTTTATGTGTGGTGTGGTCTTCCGAGATATTATTTATTTCAAAAAGACTTTGAAATACAAGAAATAAAGTTTCTCGTTATTTGAATTTTCTAGTGTTGTTTTCCCAGCTGAGCTAGGTATTATTTCACGATAGTGCTCAGGCCAACCGAGCATTCTTAGTAAGTTAGTTTAGATGCTTGGAGCTCAGGAGAGGAGCTTGAGCCAAAACGTACTTCCGTAGATTCTTATATCCCTTGTGCTAGTGTTCCTGATATTATCTAAGTTGGTCCAGACAAGTTGTTATAATTGTCTTGATTAGTGTTAGTGTTGTGTTATGATGTGTATATGTATATTAAATAAAAATATTTTTCAGTTTGTAAAGATCTGTTATATATTATATGTTATACACTGCGAATGTGATATTTTTTTCCTTTTTATTTTAACCCCTAACGATTTAGTTTTCCCACACTTGGATATTTGGCATGTGAATACCATTGATGTATTTGTATCCACTCTAAGGATCGAAAATTAGGTTGTTGCACCAAACATGATTCATCAGGTGTTAAGTGTGGAACAAGTGTTCATACCACCATTTTTAAGAAGTTCACATTTGAGAAAATCAAATCTCAATTCTTTTTACAAGTATCTTCAATAAATTCTTTTATAAAATTTCTTATTAAAAGTAGTTCATATTCTTTAAGCATTTTTGAAATAAATCATTATTATTTTTTATTTATAAACATCAAAATCAACTATAAACTGCTTTTATAAATATCAAGATATCAAACATCCTTATAAATATCAAATTTTAAATCATCTGCTTCCATTATTAAATCAATACTATCTCTTGGATAACAATGAAGCAAACAAGTTGGGGTATTTTATCTTCCTTTCAGACAATGACTCGACAATACCTTTACCCTTTGAAATAAATTAAAGTTTGTGATCTTTAATTAGTTTATGAACAAATATTTTCACCAATCTATATTAAATTTCTTTAACATAGGTATTTGAATCATTTTATTAATCTCCAAACCCTATTTAATTTTAAAGTAAAAACTATATCAAAACCTTTTGGTAAATTCAAAAAATAACTTATTTGATAATCTTATGTGTAAATTTTACTTTGCCCGAATGAGTAAAAATCACATTGTAAAGTATTAGCAATACCAACTTATTTACGTGAAATCCATATACTTGTGATTTTTGAAAGAAGGCTTACAAATTTCCAAAGGTCCTCATTTAATTGAGTTTAACTTATTCAAGTTATAATATGGTTGTTTACATACAACAAAGCATGTATAAAGAATCAACTAATTATAGTCAATCAACATAAAGAAAGTATTCAAATGATAATAACCAATTGTGATTTGTTCTATTGTATAGATGTTCAAGTTAAAAATATAGCAGAATGAGTTTTTGTTCGGCTTAAAAAATGTCAACAAAATCAATAACCAATTTATAGTAGAGTGGGGAAGTCTAACATAATTAACGACCAAGTTATAGTAGAATAAGGATGTATTCTACCAATAGATGTGTGCAAATATTATTCAACATGTAACATGTCAATAACACTAACATATAAACATATCCAAACCATAATAGGGTAACAGGAGGGTGATTTATCATGTTAAGTAGATGTCCAAAATCAATTTTTTTTAAGTAACAGAAAAGGTTTTATTCTGTTAACCAATGTCCATACAATTCAATCAATTATACTAATAATAGAATGATGTTTTGATTTTTCAAACAGAAGCCATTTAGTTTCTAATCAATGGGCTGCTTAAACATGATTAATAAAGACATCCCTTTGAGTAAAACATCTTATTAAAAATACCTTTTTAAAATAAGTGATTCAATTTAGTGAAATATTTAACTTATTATTAAACTAAAAATTAAATACTAATGGAAATTAAGGAGGCATCCATATTTTCAAATTTAATTCAATGCGGCTCCCTTTGTTATCTTGCATGTAAAGTGGGTCCTTATTTCCTATAGAAACATGTTTTTCTGATTTTTCGCACCGCTGCATAAAGAAATTCAAAAAATTATAAATTTTCATGGAAGGATTCTACAAAAAGTTGCTGAAATATCAGAACTTTTGTGAATAATTACATACATTTCTGTAATTATTCACATAGTGTATTGCTGGTATTAAAATGAAAAAAATAGTTGTAGAAATATTCATAACTATTACGAATAATTGCAGACATATCTGCAATTTTTGCAAATAATGACTCTTTCCTGCAATTTTTCTAGAAAGAAATATTTTTCATTTATATGCAATTTAATCATTTTTTTGATATTTTCAGCAATAAATTGAAGTTTAAACAAGTGTAGACTTTGAATTTAAAAGTTAAAGCAAACTAGCAAAAATTGCATGAATGTCTGCCCATATTTTGAAACTATTGTGACGATATCTGCAATTTAACGAAAAATTGCAGGAATTCGCTGAAACATGTATTTTTTTATTTTTCTTCTTTTTCATTTTTTTTAGTTTTCTTGCATAAAGATGAAGATGATTTTGTGTTTACTTAAATTTTGAAATTTGGTAAATTTTTATGTAACGACAAGGAATTTCGCTCGATCCAAATCGATCGTTAAACCGACCAAAACCGTTCGAAAACCCCTGATCATTTTGAGAATAGGACAAATTGGAACGCAAACAGAAGAACATTTCAATGTTTATTACAACAATTCCATCAGAATACAAGAATATACAGAGTATGAATAAATATTATACAACAAAGAATATCAGAGATTACAATAAATTACATAGCAGCGGAAAAATAATACAAAACACAACTGAAAGTAAAACACGGATACAGAGCTTTCCAAGCATCGTTCAAGCTGTAAATCAGGATCCTGTGAATATAAATCTGCAAAACCAAAACTACTAGCTGCCCGTGTCGAAAATAGGGGTACCCAGAGCTTAGGTTAAAACAATAAACTCCAGGTCCGTCATGTGACTGGTGTGAGAACTAAAACATTTATTTAAAACTTTACTTTAAAAGAGAGTAATTCAAGGGACTACGCCGTATAACACGGAACGGGTTTCCTCCCAAGAATACCAGTGCATAAAATAGACAACACAATGCTTTTTCGAAAAATGAAGCTATTATAAGACCCAGGTCCCATCACACAATGCAACGCAAGCCGGAGGATAGAGTTTTCCCTTATAATAGCCAAACATGCTTGGTACGTTTAAAACAAATCATTTTGATACTATTATAGTATAAAGTATCAAAACAACTTCAATCATAAATATCAATCATAGACGGCATAGTATCCCATGCTACTATGTCGCCATACTAGGCTCTACAAATAAAACCGAAACATCATGTATTGGAAATTGGATTTCCGTCATGAGTCGAGGCAAGGGGCAAGCTCCTCTCTGATTCGAGACACTCTAGCAAATGTCTCAGGACTATACACTCTGGGCAACCCTTGGATCTTCAGGGTCGGTCCTCTCTTACGTTTGAGGATTGGCAATTCCTGAACACACGTTTCCCGGTCCTTACAGACCTAAAATCGAGGCGCCTCGCATCCAACAACCATATAGGTGAAAAGTATATAAATGTCAGGGCTGGTAAGTCACTAACACCACCAAAGCTAGAAAGAAACGTCGTGCTCTCCCTGCAGTCCTTATCCTGTTTTTAACTCATACCGAGGTGTGAGGCTCGCGAGTTCACGTTATACACAAAGCTACGCCACAAGGTCGTGCTTTGATCATCAACCACAAGACTTTGCTTTTCAACAGAAGCCTTGATCAATTGCCACTTAGGCGTGCCATACTGGCAATTCATGCCATGCGACTAATGTCCATCGATATACAACCTCCGAGCTCGTATGTCTCAGAGAAGGGCGTTAAGCAAGAGAATAAATTCTCTACCGCCAAACAGATGTATATTTAATGGAGATCAATCAACACAGAATAAAATCCAATGTCTGACACATAGTCCATTTACAAGTTCGTTCTGGGTCTGAACGAAACCGGAGGCACTTTCCTCGCATATCCATCGATCTCTAAGTATATCTGGACGACCACCAACTAATTCCCTCATCTTGGGTGTACAGCCCAATCAAGATCATCAGTAATCACCCAAATGATGTGAAGACTTCTGGTCTTCAATCACCGTCTTTATCTTCGACATATCGTCGAATCGGATATTCAGAATGGGTATAAACCCCGCCTTTCCAAACAACCCCCGTATATAATAAACCAATGTTACACAAACACAACATACGCCTCATTCCAATTCAGCAGTCACTAATCGTAAATTAGCAAGAGAACAATTCCCCAAATATTAACCCTGAAGGCCGAAACCAACATCAGATCAATACCCAGGAAACCATCCTACTTAACTGATCCCCAGTTAGTTTCTAAATTTCATATTCTTAGGGAAAGGTTCCCATTAATTTTATCAAAGATAAATTCTTTAAAATTTATTCTCTAATCTTCCTTTGGAAGTCATTTCAAACCAAATTATGGTTTTCCAAACTAGTCGAGGTTAGCGAACTACACCGAAGTAATTATTTATTTTATTTCCCAATCCCAACCAATTCATCCCATGGAGCAAAACTGTTATTACCCCATAACTAACACCACGGTGTTATCAGTAAAATTAATTACCATTTCACGTTCAAATCTAATTAAAGATTTAACTATCGCTTGGAGCAAAACTGGCGATACTCCATTCTCGATCAGTTCCTATATTTGATAATTTATATTATCAATTCCCTTTTCAATCTAATTAAAGATTCATTAAAACTCTTCTTAGTTTTAATCTTTAACTGGGTTAAAGAACTAATGTCATTTAAAATACAGTTCACGATAAACCCAAATCGCATTCTATTTATTATCGGGTTAAAGAACAAGTGTTATTTAAAACACCGTTCACGATAAACCCACAAATCAATTCTAATTCCATTCCAATTAAATATATTAGAAATTTTGGTTATTTAAAACCCATTTCGAATCCAATTTATTTATTTAAAAATAAATGGGTTTTAATTCTAGTTCAAAACTAGTTCATTTCGATAAAAATCTATTTTTATCTTTTCAAACATGGAGTTTTTCACCCCAGTTTTTCCCAAATCATTTCTTATGATTTAACACTAATTATTGATATTTTTAATAATTTTATCAAGGTTCGTACAGTCGATTTCCATCAACGGCCATCGAACTGCACTTACAACGACCTTTTCTAAAATTAATTTTTAAATATCTCCAAATCCAACCATTAGATTTCAAATTTCTACTATTTGTTAGAAAGCTATTTTCGATACGAACCCAACGGTTCCAGTTTTAGGAGAATCCGACGGTCGGATCTCCCGTAATGTTCGTTCGAAATCAATGGTCGAAATTCACGAACTGCCGTGGCGCGGTGCGTTCTATTCAGGCCATTATATTATATATATAATATATATATATATAATATATATTTCGTCGATTTCTATTTAAAACGGATTTTATAAATAGTTTTAAATTCGTTTCAAAACAATTTCCACTTCCATTTCAAACTCAAATCAAAATTGAATTTTTCCTTATAAATTCGTTTTAAATTCTCTTCAATTCAATTCAAATCTCAATTCAATTTGAATTCATCTCAAATTGATTTTGATTCTATTTCAATTCGTTTTCAATTCAATTCAATTCGAATTCGTTTTATATTCAATTCAATTCGAATTCGTTTTATATTCAATTCAATTCGAATTCGTTTTTCTTTTCAATTCAATTCAATTCGAATTCGTTATATATTCAATTCAATTTGATTTCGTTTTTCTTTTCAATTCAATTCAATTCGAATTCGTTATATATTCAATTCAATTCGAATTCGTTTTTCTTTTCAATCCAATTCAATTCGAATTCGTTATATATTCAATTCAATTCGAATTCGTTTTTCTATTCAATTCAATTCAAATCGAATTCGTTATATATTCAATTCAATTCGAATTCGTTTTTCTAAATACTCGATTTTAAAACGAATATAATCGATATAAATATCGTTCGCGTCAAAATAGCGCATCTCTAATCAACACGGCTTTATATTTTTCAATAGCTTTGTTATTTTATTCCACAAATGAATATTTATTCTATTCAACAAATGGATCTATATTTCTTTCAACACATGACTAATCTCAACAAATGAGTACTGTCAACATGCGACTATTTTTGTTATTTAATATATTTTATAAAAATTAGGGTATCTATCGTTTGATTTCAAATCAGACTCCAACCGTAAATTAGCAAGAGAACGATTCCCTAAATATTAACCCCGAAGGCCGAAACCAACATCAGATCAATATCCAGGAGGCCACTCATCTTATCTATTTTCCAGTTAGTTTCTAATTTTATATATGATAAAGATATAAATTTTATTGTTAAAATATTTCGTTCAACACATGACTAATCTCAACGGATGAGTACTGTCAACACACGAACCTTTATTTTATAATATTCTTTATTTTCCCAATTGGAATGAGGCCCAATCAATCACCATATAATGTTAATTATATGGATTCCATACAACACATGTATAAAATAGCAACGATAGATAATCAACCATCATCCAAAGTGCACTACACAACTGCATAAGCATCAAATATAAATAATTAACGCTCATACAGTCTGTCGACCAATCGATCGACATACAATTAAATAATTGGGATTAGTGTACGCTAAATATCATCCCAACACCCGTGTGGGGTTTCAAATAATCAAAAACATATTTTATTTGTGCAGTTGGGCGATGTGTAAAATTTATCGTCCCAATCAATGTCCTTCAAATAGGTGTACATAAACAAACCGTCCGGTTTGTAAATGAATATTTATTTATTCATGTTCACGTTAAAAATTATATTTTTAACAACCAAATTATTTTATTCAACCTATGAATATTCTATTCGGTTCATTTATTAAATAAAAAGATATCTTTATTTTTCTAACTTATTTTAGAAAATTTCGGCGGCATAACGACATGATACTAGAAACGGGACAAGGCCTAGCCTTATCACCGGTCTAATAATGACCCACGCCATACACATATCAATCAAATACAATCTATTTCACCAAACAATCAAATTCAAATCAAATAATCTAACCAACTACATAACCAAACTAACAAGTCCATGGTCTGTGGACAATGGTGTCGGGTGCTACTAAACACCGTCTGCATCATAGTATATATTTATATAACTAGAAAAGAAAAGTTAAAGTGAGAAGTTCTCACCGACTAGCTAATCCAAACGCCTCGACTCTTCTTATGTAGAAGTCATCGCTGTTCTCGCCTTTTGTCATTTTCGCTGCCCGTAGCCACTACATATATAAAAATCACATTTTTATATTCTTGCTATGTATAAAAATCATATTTTTATAATTACTCCATATAAATAAAAATTCTATTTTTATATCGCTACTATATAGATAAAAATTCCATTTTTACTTCGCTACTATATTGATAAAAATTCTATTTTTACATTGATGTTCCTAAAATAAAGATTATATTTTTACTTCTTCTACATAATAAAATTTATATTTTTATACCTCCTACACAATAAAGATCGAATTTTCATTATCTATATAATATAAAAATCCTATTTTTATTATCGCCCCTATATAAAAACCATGTTTTTATATTTTCTATAAATTAAAAATCGAATTTTTATTCCTCCTAAAATATAAAAATCATAATTTTATCTTCTACATCATATGAAAATTATATTTCGCCATTTCAAAAATAAAGACCTCGCCCTTTCAAATATAAAGATTTCACCTTTTCAAATATAAAGATTTAATCTTTTCACATCATTATTCTTCATACAAATAAAACTAATTATATTCATTAAAAATCTTAACCTTTTAAATTAAAAATCATAGCTTTTCTCTTTTAAGAATCGTATCTACATGCTTCTAAAAATCATATTTTTAATATGCCACTAGTATAAAAATTATATTTTTAACCTCATGATTATATAAAAATTATATTTTTATTATATTTACTATATAATAATCGTATTTTCAAATCAATACCGCTCATATGAAAATCACTTCTTTATGTATACAAAAATCATTCTTCTTATATTGCTACCTCATATTGATAAAATCCTACCTTTACTTTAAATAAAAATCCTACCTTTACTTTAAATAAAAATCCTACCTTTCTGTTTTCTTTTATTAAATAAAATCAGAAAATAAGTAAATATAAATAAAATAATAAAAAAAAGAACAAACGAACTTACTGTGATTCACGCTAGACTCGGGGGGAGGGGGGTTACTGTTCGCCAGCGTCGAGGGGAGGTTCGGAGGTGGGGACCAGATCTTGGTGGTGGCGGGTTTTGCATTGGGAGGGGCGTTCGTGGGTTTTGGGTTCGGGATTGGTTCGTGTGGAGCGAGGAGGGAAGCGGGAAGGAGAAGAGGAGGAGGGAGTCGGTGGAGGAGGGCTCCTCACCGGAGGCGGCGCTGGTAGGGGGCCCGCGTCGGAGGCCAGGCGACGACTTCCGCCTCCCTTGATCTTTCTTCCTTTTTTTTGTTTTGAAATCGATTAGAAGAAAACGGGGGGGGGGAGGGGGGCTGAGTGATATAAGGAGAGAGGTAGAGATATTTTTATCTATTTAATTTAATTCCAAAAAGGTACTTTTATTTTCGAACTCGAAACAAGACCCATCGCCTATCGCCCATAGCTAATTACCTCCATTCCGAACACAATGGGATATGTATCGTAAGCTGATTCGATCGTTTCGATCAGTTTTCGTCAAAATCAACATACAACTCTATATATTGAATTTGAACGCGTATTTCAATTTACCGGGGTCACAAACTAACTCTAAAAATTCCCGAAAAATATTTTCTTGCTTCGTATTGACGATACAGTTCTAACAAAACTAGTTTCGTCGAATTCTGACACCGTTTGAAAAATGGCCAATTTCCAGTCGATTAAAATCAACTAAAACTGGTCAAATGCGTTTTTCTTTGCCACGCTCACATATTGATTCGAAAAATTATGAAAATTGGAATCTAGCAATAACTTTACATCTCGGATCCAACAAAAGTGGTTTCAACAAAATCCGAGGTCATTTGCTTAATTTCCATTATTAAGGGCCAGAATTCCATAGCGACTATTCTGAATTTTCAATTAGGCATATCTTTTGATTCCCGCTATGAAATTTCAATTTTTCGGATTCATTGGAAATATGTCCACAATTAGATTCAAATATTTTTGGTTTCACTAAAATCCGGTTCATTTTGCAACCGGTACATTCATTTGAATTATGAAATCGAATTATCGAACTACCGCGCCATTTTCAATTCCTTTTATAATTATAAATAATTATTTATATTCTAATGACGATGTATATAAATATATACGTCCTATTCCAATTCAAAATAAATTTCTCGTCGATATTATTTAAAATAATTCATTTAAATATTCAAACTTCATCAAAATTGCCAAAATAAAAATTTTAAAATGGCTCGCATTTCCGGGTTGTTACAATCTCCCCCACTTAAAACTTTTCGTCCCCGAAAAGGAACAAACCCGAAAGTTGTTTAACTAATCAACTCAATTTCCATTGTTTTCCTTACGACTTAAGTTCTTCAACTTTTCAGTTTCTAAGAACTTTTCAAATTTTTCAAAAATTTGGCTAACACCCGAAATTTTCGAAAAATTTCGCCATAACCTTCCCTGCAACGGGAGCACCGGGAAAATCCCAAATTTTCCATACAGGCCCTCTGATCTCAAAAAGAAAAAGCCAAGCGGCTTGCCAATCGGCTCATAAAATCATCATCACCCAAACAAAACAGTAAATTATGATAAACATGTACCTATTTGTCGGGCAAACAAATTTTAATCTCTTGCTCTAGCCTCCTTGCTATGACCTGTTCACACATATATATGTACATGCATGCAAATGCAAATAATTTTCGATACAATTCAACATTTGATGCAATTAGGCATAATGGTTCAAAATTATCAAACAAATAAACAAACAACACAAACATCAATCAATTAGTGGATTAACATTTCAAATTAATAATTTTGATACATATAAAGAAAATCATGTTTTGATGCCAAATCACAACAATAAATCTATCTAATTTTGGTTCTCACACTAGTCTGATGGAAATATATAGATATCACACCTTCGTCACTCGAAAATAAATGTTGATGATGTTTCGAACCACCATCAGAACATCTCTGGGCTACTAGAGTGCAGTTCTATATCTATCCAGTATATTAAAACTTCGAATATACGTTCATGACACATATATGCAAAATCTTTATATATTGGATTGTCCAAATTCAATACAAATAAAATATTTAAATAATTATAAACTGGTTTAAATTTTCAAAACAATATTGTTTTCATTTGAAAAATATACTCTTCACACTCGTTCTAGGATACGACTGATCCTATCTCTAACGAGTAATTCTAATTGGATCTTACTAATCCAATATCTGATGAATTCTTTCGTTCGATTCTAATGTGTCTTGTTCTCGAGCTTAGTAAACCATAGCTTTGATACCAACTGTAACGACAAGGAATTTCGCTCGATCCGAATCGATCGTTAAACCGACCAAGACCGTTCGAAAACCCCTGATCGTTTTGAGAACAGGACAAATTGGAATGCAAATAGAAGAACATTTCAATGTTTATTACAACAATTCCATCAGAATACAAGAATATACAGAGTATGAATAAATATTATACAACAAAGAATATCAGAGATTACGATAAATTACATAGCAGCGGAAAAATAATACAAAACACAATTGAAAGTAAAACACGGATACAGAGCTTTCCTAGCATCGTTCCAGCTGTAAATCAGGATCCTGTGAATATAAATCTGCAAAACCAAAACTACTAGCTGCCCGTGTCGAAAATAGGGGCACCCAGAGTTTAGGTTAAAACAATAAACTCCAGGTCAGTCATGTGACTGGTGTGAGAACTAAAACATTTATTTAAAACTTTACTTTAAAAGAGAGTAATTCAAGGGACCACGCCGTATAACACGGAACGGGTTTCCTCCCAAGAACATCAGTGCATATAATAGACAACGCAATGCTTTTTCGAAAACTGAAGCTATTATAAGACCCAGGTCCCATCACACAATGCAACGCAAGCCGAAGGATAGGGTTTTCCCTTATAATAGCCAAACATGCTTGGTACGTTTAAAACAAATCATTTTGATACTATTATAGTATAAAGTGTCAAAACAACTTCAATCATAAATATCAATCATAGACGGCATAGTTTCCCATGCTACTATGTCGCCATACTAGGCTCTACAAATAAAACCGAAACATCACTTATTGGAAATTGGATTTCCGTCATGAGACGAGGCAAGGGGCAAGCTCCTCTCCGATTCGAGACACTCTAGCAAATGTCTCAGGACTACGCACTCTAGGCAACCCTTGGATCTTCAGGGCCGGTCCTCTCTTACATTTGAGGATTGGCAATTCCTGAACACACGTTTCCCGGTCCTTACAGACCTAAAATCGAGGTGCCTCACATCCAACAACCACATAGGTGAAAAGTATATAAATGCCAAGGCTGATAAGTCACTGACACCACCAAAGCTAGAAAGAAACGTCGCGCTCTCCCTGCAGTCCTCATCCCGTTTTTAACTTATACCGAGGTGTGAGGCTCACGAATTCACGTTATACACAAAGCTACGCCACAAGGCCGTGCTTTGATCATCAACCACAGGACTTTGCTTTTCAACAGAAGCCTTGATCAATAGCCACTTAGGCATGCCACATAGGCAATTCATGCCATGCGACCGATTCCATCGATATACAACCTCTGAGCTCGTACGTCTCAGAGAAGGGCGTTAAGCAAAAGAATAAATTCTCTGCCGCCAAATAGATGTATATTTAGTGGAGATCAATCAACATAGAATAAAATCCAATGTCAGATACACAGTCCATTTACAAGTTCGTTCTGGGTCTGAACGAAACCGGAGGCACTTTCCTCGCATATCCATCGATCTCCAAGTATATCTGGACGGCCACCAACTGATTCCCTCATCTTGGGTGTACAGCCCAATCAAGATCATAAGTAATCACCCAAATGTTGTGAAGACTTCTGGTCTTCAATCACCGTCTTTATCTTCGACATCTCGTTGAATCGGATATTCAGAATGGGTATAAACCCGGCCTTTCCGAACAACCCGCGTATATAATAAACAAATGTTACACAAACACAACCTACGCCTCATTCCAATTCAGCAGTCACTAACCGTAAATTAGCAAGAGAACAATTCCCCAAATATTAACCCCGAAGGCCGAAACCAACATCAGATCAATACCCAGGAAACCATCCTACTTAACTGATCCCCAGTTAGTTTCTAAATTTCATATTCTTAGGGAAAGGTTCCCATTAATTTTATCAAAGATAAATTCTTTAAAATTTATTCTCTAATCTTCCTTTGGATGTCATTTCAAACCAAATTATGGTTTTCCAAACTAGTCGAGGTTAGCGAACTACACCGAAGTAATTATTTATTTTATTTCCCAATCCCAACCTATTCATCCCATGGAGCAAAACTGTTATTACCCCATAACTAACACCAAGGTGTTATCGGTAAAATTAATTACCATTTCACGTTCAAATCTAATTAAAGATTTAACTATCGCTTGGAGCAAAACTGGCGATACTCCATTCTCGATCAGTTCCTATATTTGATAATTTATATTATCAATTCCCATTTCAATCTAATTAAATATTCATTAAAACTCTTCTTAGTTTTAATCTTTAACTGGATTAAAAAACTAATGTCATTTAAAACACAATTCACGATAAACCCAAATCGCATTCTATTTATTATCGGGTTAAAGAACAAGTGTTATTTAAAAAATCGTTCATGATAAACCCACAAATCAATTCTAATTCCATTCCAATTAAATATATTAGAAATTCTGGTTATTTAAAACCCATTTCGAATCCAATTTATTTATTTAAAAATAATTGGGTTTTAATTCTAGTTCAAAACTAGTTCATTTCGATAAAAATCTATTTTTATCTTTTCAAACATGGAGTTTTTCACCCTAGTTTTTCCCAAATCATTTCTTATGATTTTACACCGATTATTGATATTTTTAATAATTTTATCAAGGCCCGTACAATCGATTTCCATCAACGGCCATCGAACTTGTAACAACCCGTATTTCTGATAACCTGTTATATCGTAAATCGAGGCAGAATTTAATTTATAAATCTGAATCAAGGGAAATGGGCTATGCCATTGCGTTCGCCTCGGAAAAATACGCGAAATTGAGTCCGAGTTTTCGAAAATCGGAGTCCGTATGGCCCGGTAAAGGCCCGAAGAAGTTTTCTGAAAATTCAAAGTTCAAAACAGATTTAAAATTCAGGTTTAAATTTCGAAATTGGGGGCCATTGGGCCAGGCGGGAAAATTCCCGCCAGAGTACCCAAGTCGACAGCCCTGTCGACTTGGGAGTCGACTTGGTTGGACCCAAGTCAACAGCCCTGTCGACTTGGCTGTCGACTTGGCTCAGCCGGGCAGTTTTGCCTAGTGCACCATTTTGGGGTCTTGGTTAGGTTTTAGGGCCAGATTCGGTTTTGAGGGCTGAGATTGGAACTAGGGTTTAATCCTAAGGCTAAAACTAATCCTAATCTCTATAAATAAGCCCCTAACCTAACCCTAAATCATCATTATTCATTCAAGTAACTAAACTATGGCAAAATCATTTCTCTCATGGCCTCCACTCTCTTCATAAAATTCCTAAATAGATTTCTATGAGAGATTTTCCATGCATACAAGTGTTTTCAAGCTTGTATGAGCATCATTAGCTTGCATTCAAGTCAAGTTTCTATATTTGCATCATAAAGCAAGGGTTTTGATCATTTTGGCTCAAGGGATTTTCTATTAGAGCTTGCATTTTGGGTCTATTTGATTGCATAAGGGCTTTGTCATATTTTTGTGTCTTCATAAGCATTGTAAGCCCTATTCTACTTTCATACTTAAACTCTAAAGTTAAATGTATGATATGCAAGTATATGAACACATGTACACTTCATATGCCACCATGTTGAACTTGTGGCTTCAACACCTTTATGTCATGATTATGCCAAGTTCCCTCTTTCTATCCTTTATGCGCTATTGCGATATGTAAGCGATGGGATTGCATTTGGGGTTGAGTAAACTTAAAAGGCATAAAAACATAAGCTTGGGAATTTACCTATTAAGTCAGGTCTACCCTTTGGGAATTTACCTATTAAGTTAGGTCTACCCAAATGCTTGAAAACTTGTAACATGTTTTGGAAACATGATGGACATGACACTTAGAAAAGATAAGTGTGACCAACTCGAGGTTGGGTTGAGTTTGTAGCGTAAACCTACCCGGAACCGACCGGCTTAACTAGTTGCTACAAACAATAGGACCCAATGTGAGAAGTTGGTCATGTTGTACCTTGAACCCGAGGTTAGACCAAGTTGTGGTGTAAAGCTACCCGGACCCGCCCGGCTTAACTAGTAACCACAACGAGGTTTAATGTGAGAGGTTAAGGTGCATTAAATTAATTAATGTTACATGATAAGGTTAAGTAAATTTGATTTATGACACTTAACCAATTTGACATGAATGGGTAGGTTAAGTGAAACCGGGCTTGATTTCTTAATGACACTTAACCGAAAAATACGACTAGTGGTTAGGGTTAAGTTAACCTACACTTAACCAATCTGAACTCGGTAATTTAACGGGGTTAAGTTGAACTATACTTAGCCAATCCAACTCAGTAATTTGATAAGGCTGAGAACCGATTGGATACCTGGTCTGGATAAACTAACTTGATTGATAAATTAAACGAACCTGTTTTGCGGATCTGTAGGACCCACACCAAGTTAGGCAAGTTTGTAAATCTGTTATCTGATCCGTTAGTCTGAAAACTGATCGTCTGAACCTGGTATGTCTGAACTCTGTTAATAAGTTAATCTGAATCTGATAGTCTGGGGACACAAGGGGGAATACTTGTGTCATCTGTTGTTTGGGACCCATATTAGTCAGTAACCCTTTCTGGTATCAAAACTTTGACCCAACTGTAGGTAGGGTCCGGGCACGCTTACTGAACTAATTATAAGTGGTTCATTCTGATAATGGCGATGGGTGTTGATGGTGCGTTCCAACCGGGTCATGTGCGTGCATGGATCCCGGTCTGCCTCTGAGGATGTAAGACGCCGTGACATCTGTAAATATGCCTGTGCCAATTGGTTGCCACTTTAGGGAGTGATACACCCTATCGTGGGGCTGACATAGGGTATTTATGTATTAGGGAGCCGATCGCTTGGGTAGGATTTAGGGAACACTTAGCTCTGTCTGATTCTGTTGGTACCGTCTGTTTTGTAGGGTGGTAACACCCGTCTATTTCTGCGTGGTACCGTCCGTTAGGGTGGTAAAGGCCCACTACTAGTGTACACCTAATTGTAGTATTCCGTTTCTGTACTCTGTTCTGTTAGGGTGGTAAAGGCCCATTATTGTTAGCATTCCGTTTCTGTACTTTATCCGTTAGGGTGGTAAAAGCCCATTTTTTCCCGAACTCTATCTGTGGACCATTCTGTTCCGTCCTGTTTCGATGTAGACATTAGGGTAATACCTAATCCTGTTATACTAGTATTGGTACTAAGAAGTTGGATCTTGACTTAGGTCAACATCTGATATTGGGCCAAGTTTAGGCCAAGGGATAAATTCCTGTTTATACATGACATGTTAGAATGCTGGTACACCTGTGGTGAAAAACTTCACCTTGATTATGTGATGACTCCTTTGAACTGTCTGTTAGATATTCACCATGCTAGTATGTAATTATCCTTATGTTCATCCCTGCTTCTCATGCCAGTTAACTTTATCAGTTTACATTGATTGTAGTAGGGCTTACTCAGTCTTTTTGACTGACCTGTTTTCCTTTCGCCTCTTTTCTTCCGTCCCCCCCCCCCAGGTTCTCAGGGTGGGAATACTGGAGCTTAGCTTGGATTTCTGATCACTTGCTTGTGGGATTTTAGCTCATGTACGGTCTTGACATGGAGCTAGCTATGGTTATCACTTATTTTGGGGATAGTACTTATGTATTTCAGTTTTTCCAGTGATGTTGTTTTTATCTAGACTTGTGTATTTGGAAAGTTGACATTATGATGTACCAGACTTGTTTTGAAATAGTTTGAAATCTTCCGCTGTTTTACTTATCTTATTTACTCTGTTTACATATATACATATGTTCTTGTTCTGCCTTGATATATCATTATGCATGTTTACCTGATTCAAACGCCCCTCCAAAGTCAGAGTGCTTGCAAGAGACACCCTGGCGGAGGCGGGGTGCTACATTTGGTATCAGAGCATATGGTTTACGAGAAGGAACAAAAAGGTTTTTAAAACTTTTGGAAAACTATTTTCAAATCAAGTATAAAGTATTTTCCAAAGAAAAGTCTAGTTTATTTTAAAGGCTATTCCCCAAAAAGCCATTAGCACAATCCTTAGTTTCCTCGTTCTGAATCTATCTTTTCCTTCGTTTCAGTATGACAGATAACTTTGTTATCCCAGAGGGAGTGCAAGTTCCTGTTTGGTATAGGAGACTTATGGAGGCTAGGGCTACCGAAGCCGGCCCCGCAAATGTTACTCCTCCCCCGGTGGTTAATGTCCCTCCTCCTCCTCCTCCAGTAGTTAATGTTCCTCCTCCTCCTGTCGCTGAGGTCCCTCTTCCTCCTCCCCCTCAGCATCCTCAAGCTGACTTCGCAAAGACTTGCAAGGATTTCAAAGCAATGGGTGGCAAGAATTTTCAAGGCATTGAGACTTTTGTAGAGGCCAGAAATTGGTTGAAAGAGACCGAGGATTTATTCGCTATCTTTGGATTAGATGATCATAGAAAGATCTTGTTGGCGGTTTGGCTTATGAAGGATGAAGCCGCTTATTGGTGGGAGATCACCACCGCGACTAGGCCCGTTGAGACTTGGGCCGATTTCAGGACAAGATTCGGGCTTAAGTTTATGTCTTCTGCTGAAGAGAATTTGCAAATGGAGAGGTTTATTGCTTTGAAGCAAGGAGACATGTCTGTCAAAGAATATGTGAACCAGTTTAATCAGTTAGCTCGTTTTGGCTTGGAGATGGTGAGTACTACTCAGAAGAAGGCTCTTCGTTTTGCTAGAGGATTGAATGAGCCGTTACAGGAGTTAGTTATGTCTCATGTGCCCATGGGGGCCACGTTTGAGAGTTTGGTAGATACGGCCCTACTCAATGAAGAAAAAAAGAGTGCAAAGAAGGAGGTCAAGGTGAATGAGTCTCAAAACAAGAAAACGGGGCCCAAAAAGGAAATGCAAAAGAAGGAGGAGAAGTCCGAGGATAAGAAGGAAAAGAAGTGCTTTACTTGTGGAAGCTCAACTCATCTAAACAAGGATTGCAGAAAGAGGAAGGGCACTTGTTTTAACTGTGGAGAGATGGGACACTTTACTCAGGACTGCCCGAAGAAGAAAGGGACTACATCGGAAGGAACGGTGAATACTCGCATGGCGAGTGAATAAATTAGGGATAGAATAATTTGTCTGTAGGATGTTTAATTTTCCTTGTCTGATTTTCAGTTTGAAACTCTTTTTCTGGTATTTTGATTCTGTAATGGAAACTCGGTACTTTAATGCTAGTCTTTCTTCTGATCTGGTAATAGTCTCAAACTCCCTGAGAGTTATAACTCATCTGTTTGTGATAAATTGGGGTTTGAGAGTATCTGTGTTGGGCATGAGGGTGACTATGACGAATACATTCTGGGTTTCTACCATGCTTAGTTTCCTAAGAATCATTTAGGGAGAATATGATCTGTACTAGTAGTCTGTAAGTATATGTACCAAGTTTTTGTTTTATCTGTGCTCGCTTCCATCACTCGAATGTATCTTGTTGAGATAGTAATCCTATGGATGTAAACATGTGTTTGAGACATGTTATGTTTGATGGTTGCAAGTGGATGCAAGTGGTTTCTAGTGGTTGCTCGTGGATGCATAAACACACACTAGGCACTAGATCGGCTTGAAATACACTCTCATATTGCATATGGACGTGTGTACATTTTCAATTCTTATGGTTGCAAGATGGTTAATTCAGCACATGGATGTTGCATATGGAAGAATGATTGTGCACACATATAGTATTATATGATCAGGACTATTTGCATACATAATGGATTCATTTCACTAACATACTTTGCATTGAGGATCTTTGCATTAGATAAGAACATATACACACACCCTTTGCATATGTTCATACCGCATTAGAATCTTTAAGGACAATGATTGCTCGTGAATGATGATTTGAGTAGATGGATGATGGATGGTAGGATGCGTTCTTCCTAACTTGAAGATTTCGAGGACGAAATCCTTTAAGGAGGAGAGAATGTAACAACCCGTATTTCTGATAACCTGTTATATCGTAAATCGAGGCAGAATTTAATTTATAAATCTGAATCAAGGGAAATGGGCTATGCCATTGCATTCGTCTCGGAAAAATACGCGAAATAGAGTCCGAGTTTTCGAAAATCGGAGTCCGTATGGCCCGGTTAAGGCCCGAAGAAGTTTTCTGAAAATTCAAAGTTCAAAACAGATTTAAAATTCAGGTTTAAATTTCGAAATTGGGGGCCATTGGGCCAGGCGGGAAAATTCCCGCAGAAGTACCCAAGTCGACAGGCTGAGATTGGAACTAAGGTTTAATCCTAAGGCTAAAAATAATACTAATCTCTATAAATAAGCCCCTAACCTAACCCTAAATCATCATTATTCATTCAAGTAACTAAACTATGGCAAAATCATTTCTCTCATGGCCTCCACTCTCTTCATAAAATTCCTAAATAGATTTCTATGAGAGATTTTCCATGCATACAAGTGTTTTCAAGCTTGTATGAGCATCATTAGCTTGCATTCAAGTCAAGTTTCTATATTTGCATCATAAAGCAAGGGTTTTGATCATTTTGGCTCAAGGGATTTTCTATTAGAGCTTGCATTTTGGGTCTATTTGATTGCATAAGGGCTTTGTCATATTTTTGTGTCTTCATAAGCATTGTAAGTCCTATTCTACTTTCATACTTAAACTCTAAAGTTAAATGTATGATATGCAAGTATATGAACACATGTACACTTCATATGCCACCATATTGAACTTGTGGCTTCAACACCTTTATGTCATGATTATGCCAAGTTCCCTCTTTCTATCCTTTATGCGCTATTGCGATATGTAAGCGATGGGATTGCGTTTGGGGTTGAGTAAACTTAAAAGACATAAAAACATAAGCTTGGGAATTTACCTATTAAGTTAGGTCTACCCTTTGGGAATTTACCTATTAAGTTAGGTCTACCCAAATGCTTGAAAACTTGTAACATGTTTTGGAAACATGATGGACATGACACTTAGAAAAGATAAGTGTGACCAACTCGAGGTTGGGTTGAGTTTGTAGCGTAAACCTACCCGGAACCGACCGGCTTAACTAGTTGCTACAAACAATAGGACCCAATGTGAGAAGTTGGTCATGTTGTACCTTGAACCCGAGGTTAGACCAAGTTGTGGTGTAAAGCTACCCGGACCTGCCCGGCTTAACTAGTAACCACAACGAGGTTTAATGTGAGAGGTTAAGGTGCATTAAATTAATTAATGTTACATGATAAGGTTAAGTAAATTTGATTTATGACACTTAACCAATTTGACATGAATGGGTAGGTTAAGTGAAACCGGGCTTGATTTCTTAATGACACTTAACCGAAAAATACGACTAGTGGTTAGGGTTAAGTTAACCTACACTTAACCAATCTGAACTCGGTAATTTAACGGGGTTAAGTTGAACTATACTTAGCCAATCCAACTCTGTAATTTGATAAGGCTGAGAACCGATTGGATACCTGGTCTGGATAAACTAACTTGATTGATAAATTAAACGAACCTGTTTTGCGGATCTGTAGGACCCACACCAAGTTAGGCAAGTTTGTAAATCTGTTATCTGATCCGTTAGTCTGAAAACTGATCGTCTGAACCTGGTATGTCTGAACTCTGTTAATAAGTTAATCTGAATCTGATAGTCTGGGGACACAAGGGGGAATACTTGTGTCATCTGTTGTTTGGGACCCATATTAGTCAGTAACCCTTTCTGATATCAAAACTTTGACCCAACTGTAGGTAAGGTCCGGGCACGCTTACTGAACTAATTATAAGTGGTTCATTCTGATAATGGCGATGGGTGTTGATGGTGCGTTCCAACCGGGTCATGTGCGTGCATGGATCCCGGTCTGCCTCTGAGGATGTAAGACGCCGTGACATCTGTAAATATGCCTGTGCCAATTGGTTGCCACTTTAGGGAGTGATACACCCTATCGTGGGGCCGACATAGGGTATTTATGTATTAGGGAGCCGATCGCTTGGGTAGGATTTAGGGTACACTTAGCTCTGTCTGATTCTGTTGGTACCGTCTGTTTTGTTGGGTGGTAACACCCGTCTATTTCTGCATGGTACCGTCCGTTAGGGTGGTAAAGGCCCACTACTAGTGTACACCTAATTGTAGTATTCCGTTTATGTACTCTGTTCTGTTAGGGTGGTAAAGGCCCATTATTGTTAGCATTCCGTTTCTGTACTTTATCCGTTAGGGTGGTAAAAGCCCATTTTTTCCCGAACTCTATCTGTGGACCATTCTGTTCCGTTCTGTTTCGATGTAGACATTAGGGTAACACCTAATCCTGTTATACTAGTATTGGTACTAAGAAGTTGGATCTTGACTTAGGTCAACACCTGATATTGGGCCAAGTTTAGGCCAAGGGATAAATTCTTGTTTATACATGACATGTTAGAATGCTGGTACACCTGTGGTGAAAAACTTCACCTTGATTATGTGATGACTCCTTTGAACTGTCTGTTAGATATTCACCATGCTAGTATGTAATAATCCTTATGTTCATCCCTGCTTCTCATGCCAGTTAACTTTATCAGTTTACATTGATTGTAGTTGGGCTTACTCAGTCTTTTTGACTGGCCTGTTTTCCTTTCGCCTCTTTTCTTCTGTTCCCCCCCCCCCCCCCCCACCCCCTCAGGTTCTCAGGGTGGGAATACTGGAGCTTAGCTTGGATTTCTGATCACTTGCTTGTGGGATTTTAGCTCATGTACGGTCTTGACATGGAGCTAGCTATGGTTATCACTTATTTTGGGGATAGTACTTATGTATTTCAGTTTTTCCAGTGATGTTGTTTTTATCTAGACTTGTGTATTTGGAAAGTTGACATTATGATGTACCAGACTTGTTTTGAAATAGTTTGAAATCTTCCGTTGTTTTACTTATCTTATTTACTCTGTTTACATATATACATATGTTCTTGTTTTGCCTTGATATATCATTATGCATGTTTACCTGATTCAAACGCCCCTCCAAAGTCAGAGTGCTTGCAAGAGACACCCTGGCGGAGGCGGGGTGCTACAGAACTGCACTTACAACGACCTTTTCTGAAATTGATTTGGAAATATATCTAAATCCAACCATTAGATTTCAAATTTCTAATATTTGTTAGAAAGCTCTTTTCGATACGAACCTAACGGTTCCGGTTTTAGGAGAATCCGACGGTCGGATCTCCCGTAATGTTCGTTCGAAATCAATGGTCGAAATTCACGAACTTCCGTGGCGCGGCGCGTTCTATTCAGGCCATTATATTATATATATAATATATATTTCGTCGATTTCTATTTAAAACGAATTTTATAAATAATTTTAAATTCGTTCCAAAACAATTTCTACTTCCATTTCAAGTTCAAATCAAAATTGAATTTTTCCTTATAAATTCGTTTTAAATTCATTTCAACTCAATTCAAATCTCAATTCAATTTGAATTCATCTCAAATTGATTTTGATTCTATTTCAATTCGTTTTCAATTCAATTCGAATTCGTTTTATATTCAATTCAATTCGAATTCGTTTTTCTTTTCAATTCTATTCAATTCGAATTCATTATATATTCAATTCAATTCAAATTTGTTTTTCTTTTCATTTCAATTCAATTCGAATTTGTTATATATTCAATTCAATTCGAATTCGTTTTTCTTTTCAATTCAATTCAAATCGAATTCGTTATATATTCAATTCAATTCGAATTCGTTTTTCTAAATATTCGATTTTAAAATGAATATAATCGATATAAATATCGTCCGCGTCAAAATAGCGCATCTCTAATCAACACGGCTTTATATTTTTCAATAGCTTCGTTATTTTATTCCACAAATGAATATTTATTCTATTCAACAAATGAATCTATATTTCTTTCAACACATGACTAATCTCAACAAATGAGTACTGTCAACACGCAACTTTTTTTGTTATTTAATATATTTTATAAAAATTATGGTATCTATCGTTTGATTTCAAATCAGACTCCAACCGTAAATTAGTAAGAGAACGATTCCCTAAATATTAACCCCGAAGGCCGAAACCAACATCAGATCAATATCCACGAGACCACTCATCTTATCTATTTTCCAGTTAGTTTCTAATTTTATATATGATAAAGATATAAATTTTATTGTTAAAATATTTCGTTCAACACATGACTAATCTCAACGAATGAGTACTGTCAACACATGAACCTTTATTTTATAATATTCTTTATTTTCCCAATTGGAATGAGGCCCAGTCAATCACCATATAATGTTAATTATATGGATTCCATACAACACATGTATAAAATAGCAACGATAGATAATCAACCATCATCCAAGTGCACTACACAACTGCATAAGCGTCAAATATAAATAATTAAAGCTCATACAGTCTGTCGACCAATCGATCAACATACAATTAAATAATTGGGATTAGTGTATGTCAAATATCATCCCAACACCCGTGTGGGGTTTCAAACAATCAAACACATATTTTATTTGTGCAGTTGGGCGATGTGTAAAATTTATCGTCCCAATCAATGTCCTTCCAATACGTGTACATAAACAAACCGTCCGGTTTGTAAATGAATATTTATTTATTCACGTTCACGTTAAAAATTATATTTTTAATGACCAAATAATTTTATTCAACCTATTAATATTCTATTCGGTTCATTTATTAAATAAAATGATATCTTTTGTAACAACCCGGAAATTCTGAGCCAGTTTAAATTTTTTATTTTGGCAATTTTAATGAATTTTGAATATTTAAAATGAATTATTTTAAACAATAACAACGAGAAATTTATTTTGAATATAATTTGAATGTATATATTTATATACATCGTCGTTAGAATATATATATTTATTTTAAATTATAAAAGGAATTGAAAATGGCGCAGTAGTTCGATAATTCGATTTCAAATTTCAATTGAACATACCGAGTGCAAAATAAACCGGATTTTGGCGAAACCATAAATATTAGAATCTAGATGAAAATATATTTCCAACGAATTTGAAAAATCGAAATTTCATAGCGGGAATCAAAAGTTATGCCCAGTTGAAGATTCAGAATAGTCGCTACGTAAATTATACATGGCCCAAAAAAATCAATTTTGCATACGGATGAATTTTGACTCAAACCACTCCCATTGAGTTCAAAATGCCGTTTAGAACTCCGAAAAGTATAAGTTTCAATATATTCCGATATCCGGAACAGTGGCAATTGGCTTGAGCTTTTCGGTTAGCAAAACATAGCCCTTAAAAAGTGTAATTTTGCATATGAGCTCAAAATTCGACGAGATAAATTTTTCTGGATTCATAATGACAAATCATTGTTGAGTTCCAAATGGCGCATCGAACGGAGTTAGTATGTGGCCGAGCGAGCTGAAACAGTTCAGGGTAAAGCAGATAGTCATTTTACAAAGGAACATTATTGAGACGACCTCAGAATTCGATTTTGTTTTTTTTCTGGATTCGTATCGTCTAAAAATGGTTAAATCCAAAAGGGCATGATTTTTGAAGTTAGCATGTGAGCGTGCAAGAAGAAATGGTGCGCCAAAATCGCATTTTTAGAGCTTATCTGAGCATTTTTGAGAATTTTAACGGACGGTCAAACGAACTCGGAATTCGACGAAATTTGTTTCGTTGGACTCATCTTCACATCTACTATGTCGTGTCCGAAATCCGCGGCAATTGGATATCGTCGGCGTTTGGACGATGGGCGAGAAACTAGCATATAATCACGTTTACTCCATTTCTCTCTTCATAACTTCACTTCTCTCTTCCTCTTCAAAAAAGAAAAAAATGGCCTCCTCCTCCACCATGTTGCTGCCGCCCCTACATCAGCCACCGCCGGCCTCCAACAGCACAGCCACCTCCCTCCGACCACCCTCCTCCTCCTCCTCCTCTCTTTCTCTCACTCCCTTCACAAACCTAAACCCTAGGAGCCACCACCACCACGGGCCCCACCACCACCGCCGCTGCCCCTTAGCCACCTCCCCACCTCCAATCAGGTCCGGCGCCCCCCTCCAGCCCCTCAACTCCGGCCGTGGGCCCATCCTCCTCAAAAATCACATTTTTCACAAAAATCCCGTTTTGCATAAAACACCATGTCGCTATTTCGCGAATAACTCCCAAACCATGCATTTCTAGCCAAAGTTCCTCAAAACCTAAGTCGAAGAGCATGATTTTCTCTTCGATTTGGTATATGATAGTCCCATTCTGCATTGCGGAGTTGTCGGGAAAACGCGTCCAAAGTCTGTTGTCCAAACACTGTCAAAATGCTGTCTTTTCGCGATTTTCGGCGAAATGACACATTTTCGGGAGGAAGACCACTAGGCGAAAGTTGTCCGGAATGGAGCGTTTAAGCTAGAAAAAAATATGGTGTGAAGATTGAAGCTCGTTTGCAAATTCTGGAACCAGAACAACGAATCCGGGCATTAGAAAAAATGTGAGTTTTCTCCGTTTTAAAGCTTCTATGGTTTTTGACGAATGAACTAGAATAAAAATATGATTTTTATATTATAGGAAGAATAAAAATATAATTTTTATATAGTAGAGATAATAAAAATACGATTTTTATATTATATAGATAGTAAAGATTTCATCTTTACTATATGAACAGCGTTATAAAAATATAATTTTTATCTATATAGTAGTAGTATAAAAATGTGATTTTTAAATATGTAGCAACAATATAAAAATGTGATTTTTATATATGTAGTGACTACGGGCAGTGAAATTGGCAAAAAGGCGAGCACGACGAAGATTTCTACATAAGAAGAGTCGTGGCGTTTGGTTTAGCTAGTCGGTGAGAACTTCTCACTTTAAATTTCCTTTTCTACTTATAAATATATACTAGGATGCAGACGGTGTTTAGTAGCACCCGACACCATTGTCCACAGACCATGGACTTGTTTGTTTGGTTGTGTACTTGGTTAGATTATTTGATCTAAATTTGGTTGTTTGGTGAATTGAAATTGGTTTGATTGATATGTGTATGGCGTGGGCCATTATTATACCGGGGATAAGGCTAGGCCTTGTCCCATTTCTAGTATCCTGCCGTTATGACGCCGAAATTTTCTAAAATAAGTTAGAAAAATAAAGATATCATTTTATTTAATAAATGAACCAAATAGAATATTCATAGGTTAAATAAAATAATTTGGTCATTAAAAATATAATTTTTAACGTGAACGTGAATAAATAAATATTCATTTACAAACCGGACGGTTTGTTTATGTACACCTATTTGAAGGACATTGATTGGGACGATAAATTTTACACATCGCCCAACTGCACAAATAAAATATGTGTTTGATTGTTTGAAACCCACACGGGTATTGGGATAAAACACAGCATACACTAATCCCAATAATTAGTTGTATGTCGATCGATGGATCGACAGGCTGTTATAAGCGTTAGATATCTAAATTTGATGCTTATACAGTGTAGTGCACTTTGGATGATGGTTGATTATTTATCGTTGCGATTATATACATTTGTCGTATGGAATCCATATAATTAACTTTATATGGTAATTGATTGCGCCTCATTCCAATTTAGAAAATAAAGAATATTATAAAATAAAGGTTCATGTGTTGACAGTACTCATCCGTTGAGATTAGTCATGTGTTGAACGAAATATTTTAACAATAAAATTTACATCTTTATCATTATAAAATAAAGGTTCGTGTGTTGACAGTACTCATTCGTTGAGATTAGTCACGTGTTGAACGAAATATTTTAACAATAAGATTTATATCTTTATCATATATAAAATTAGAAACTAACTGGAAAATAGATAAGATGAATGGTCTCCTAGATGTTGATCTGATGTTGGTTTCGGCCTTCGGGGTTAATATTCAGGGAATCGTTCTCTTACTAATTTACGATTGGAATCTGATTTGAAATCAAACGATAGATACCATAATTTTTATAAAATATATTAAATAACAAAATTAGTCACACGTGGACAGTACTCATTCGTTGAGATTAGTCATGTGCTGACAAAAATATAGATTCATGAATTGAATAGGATAAATATTCATTTGTTGAATAAAATAACGCAACTATTGAAATATATAAAGTCCGTGTTGATTAGAGATGCGCTATTTTGACGCGAACGATATTTATATCGATTATATTCTTTTTTCGAAATGAATTGAATATAAAAGAAATTCGAATTGAATTGAATATATAACGAACTAGAATCGAATTGAATATAAAAAGAAATTCAAATAAATTGAATTTGAAATGAATTCAAATTGAATTGAAATTTGAATTGAATTGAGATGAATTTTAAAACGAATTTATAAGGAAAAATTCAATTTTGATTTGAATTGGAAACGGACGTTGAAATGTTTTTGAAACGAATTTGAAACTATTTATAAAATTCGTTTTAAATAGAAATCGACGAAATATATATTATATATATAGTATAATAGCCTGAATAGAACGCTCTGCGTCGTGGCAGTTCGTAAATTTCGACCATTGATTTCGAACGGACATTACGGAAGATCCGACTGTCGGATTCTCCTAAATCTGGAACTGTCGGGTTCGTATCGAAAAGAGCTTTCTAACGAACATTAGAAATTTGAAATCTAACAGTTGGATTTGGAGATACGTCCAAATCAAATTTGGAAAAGGTCGCTGTAAGTGCAGTTCGATGGCCGTTGATGGAAATCGACTGTACGGGCCTTGATAAAATTATCAAAAATATCAATAATTTGTGTAAAATCATAAGAAATGATTTGGGAAAAATTGGGATGAAAAACTCCATATTTGAAAAGATAAAAATAGATTTTTATCGAAATGAACTAGTTTTGAACTAAAATTAAAACCCATTTATTTTTAAATAAATAAATTGGATTTGAAATGGGTTTTAAATAGAATTGATTTGTGGGTTTATCGTGAAGGGTGTTTTAAATAACACTTGTTCACCCGATAATAAATAGAATGTGATTTGGGTTTATCGTGAACTGTGTTTTAAATGACATTAGTTCTTTAACCCAGTAAAAGGAGTTTTAATGAATCTGCAATTAGATTGAAATGTGAATTGATAATTTAAATTATCAAATTTGGAAAGTGAGCGAGAATGGAGTATTAACAATTTTTCTCCAAAGCGATAGTTAAAGCTTTAATTAGATTTGAACGTGAAATGGTAATTAATTTTACCGATAACACCGTGGTGTTAGATATGGAGTATTACCAGTTTTTCTTCATGGGATGAATAGGTTGGGATTGGGAAATAAAATAAATAATTACTTCGGTGTTGTTCGCCAATCTCAACTAGTTTGGAAAACCATAATCTGGTTTGAAATGATATCCAAAGGAAGATTAAAGGATAAATTTTAAAGAATTTATCTTTGATAAAATTAATGGGAACCTTTCCCTAAGAATGTGAAATTTAGAAACTAGCTGTAAGTTAGTTAAGAAGAATGGTATCCTGGGTATTGATCTGATGTTGGTCTCGGCCTTCGGGGTTAATATTTGGGGAATTGTTCTCTTGTTAATTTACGGTTAGTGACTGATGAATTGGAATGAGGCGTATGTTGTGTTTGTGTAACATTTGTTTATTATATACGCGGGTCATTCAGAAAGGCCGGGGTTACACCCATTCTGAATAACCGATTCGACGATATGTCGAAGATGAAGACGGTGGTTGAAGACCGGAAGTCTTCACATCGTTGCGGTGATTACTGATGATCTTGATTGGGATGTACACCCAAGATGAGGGAATCAGTTGGTGGTCTTCCAGACGCACTTGGAGATCGATGGATATGCGAGGAAACTGCCTCCGGTTTCGTTCAGACCCAGAACGAACTTGTAAATAGATTGTGTGTCTGACATTGGATTTTATTTTGTGTTGATTGATTTCTGTTAAATATATATCTGTTTGGCGGCGGAGAATTTATTCTCTTGCTTAATGCCCTTCTCTGAGACGTATGAGCTTAGAGGTTATATATCGATAGATATCAATCGCATGGCATGAATTGCCTGTGTGGCACGTTGAGTTGCATGGATCAAGGCTTCTATTGAAAAGCAAAGTCTTGTGGTTGATGATCAAAGCACGGCCTACATGGCAGCTTTTTGTATAGCGTGGATTCGCGAGCCTCACACCTCGGTATGAGTCAAAAACGGGATGAGGACCCAAGGAGTGAACGACGTTTCTTTCTAGCTATGGGTGGTGTCAGTGAGCTACCAGCCCTGACATTTATATACTTTGCACCTTTGTGGTTTGGATGCGAGGCGCCTCGATTATAGGTCCTATAGGGCCGGGAAATGTGTGTTCAGGAATAATTAATCCTCAAACGTAAGAGAGGACCGGTCTTGGAGGATACCAGGGGTTACCCAGAGTGTGTAGTCCAGAGGCATTTGCTAGAGTGTCTCAAAGCGGAGAGGAGCTTGCCCCTTGCCTTGACTCATGACGGAAATCCAATTTCCAATACGAGATATTTCGGTTTTGTTTGTAGAGCCTAGTATGGCAACATGATAGATGGTACCCATGCCGCCTAGGATTGATATTTATGATTGAAATTGTTTTGACACTATACACTTATTATAGTATCAAATGATTTGTTTTTAAAACGTACCAAGCATGTTTGGCTATTATAAGGGAAAACCCTATCCTCCGGCTTGCGTTGCATTGTGTGATGGGACCTGGGTCTTATAATAGCTTCATTTTTCGAAAAAGCATTGCGTTATTTATTGATATGCACTGGTATTCTTGGGAGGAAACCTGTTCCGTGTTATACGGCGTGGTCCCTTGAATTACTCTCTTTTAAAGTAAAGTTTTAAATAACTGTTTTAGTTCTCACACCAGTCCCATGACTGATCTGGAGTTTATTGTTTTAACCTAAACTCCGGGTGCCCCTATTTTCGACACGGGCAGCTAGTAGTTTTGGTTTTGCAGATTTATATTCACATGATCCTAATTTACAGCTGGAACGATGCTCAAAAAGATCTGTATCCGTGTATTACTTTCAGTTGTGTTTTCTATTGTTTTTCCGCTGCTATGTAACTTATTGTAATCTCTGATATTTATCGAATGCAATTTATTCATTTATACTTTGTATATTCTTGTATTCTGATGGAATTATTGTAAATAACAATGAAATGTTCTTCCGTCCGCGTTCCATTTTGTCGTGTTCTCAAGGTAATCCAGGCTTTCCTCACCGGGGAAGTTACGGGCTATCAATCTTTATTTTTCTAACTTATTTTAGAAAATTTCAGCGGCATAACGACACGATACTAGAAACGGGACAAGGCCTGGCCTTATCCCCGGTCTAATAATGGCCCACGCCATACACATATCAATCAAATCCATTCCATTTCACCAAACAATCAAATTCAAATCAAATAATCTAACCAACTACACAACCAAACTAACAAGTCCATGGTCTGTGGACGATGGTGTCGGGTGCTACTAAACACCGTCTGCATCCTAGTATATATTTATATAACTAGAAAAGAAAAGTTAATGTGAGAAGTTCTCACCGACTAGCTAATCCAAACGCCTCGACTCTTCTTATGTAGAAGTCATCGTTGTTCTCGCCTTTTGTCATTTTCGCTGCCCGTAGCCACTACATATATAAAAATCACATTTTTATATTCTTGCTATGTATAAAAATCATATTTTTATAATTACTCCATATGGATAAAAATTCTATTTTTATATCGCTACTATATAGATAAAAATTCCATTTTTACTTCGCTACTATATAGATAAAAATTCTATTTTTACATCGATGTTCCTACAATAAAGATTATATTTTCACTTCTTCTACATAATAAAATTTATATTTTTATACCTCCTACATAATAAAGATCGAATTTTTATTATCTATATAATATAAAAATCCTATTTTTATTATCGCCCCTATATAAAAATCATGTTTTTATATTTTCTATAAATTAAAAATCGAATTTTTATTCCTCCTAAAATATAAAAATCATATTTTTATCTTCTACATCATATGAACATTATATTTCGCCATTTCAAAAATAAAGACCTCGCCCTTTCAAATATAAAGATTTCGCCTTTTCAAATATAAAGATTTAATCTTTTTAGATCATTATTCTTCATACAAATAAAACTAATTATATTCATTAAAAATCTTAACCTTTTAAATTAAAAATCATAGCTTTTCTCTTTTAAGAATCGTATCTACATGCTTCTAAAAATCATATTTTTAATATGCCACTAGTATAAAAATTATATTTTTAACCTCATGATTATATAAAAATTATATTTTTATTATATTTACTATATAATAATCGTATTTTCAAATCAATACCGCTCATATGAAAATCACTTCTTCATGTATACAAAAATCGTTCTTTTTATATTGCTACCTCATATTGATAAAAATCCTACCTTTACTTTAAATAAAAATCCTACCTGTTTGTTTCCTTTTATTAAATAAAATCAGAAAATAAGTAAATAAAATAAAATAAAATAAAAAGATCAAACAAACTTACTGTGATTCACGCTGGACTAGTGGGGGGGGGGTTACTGTTCGCCAGCGTCGAGGGGAGGTTCGGAGGTGGGGACCGGATCTTGGTGGTGGCGGGTTTTGCATTGGGAGGGGCGTTCGTGAGTTTTGGGTTCGGGCTTGGGATGGGTTCGTGTGGAGCAAGGAGGGAAGCGGGAAGGAGAAGAGGAGGAGGGAGTCGGTGGGCGAGGGCTCCTCACCGGAGGCGGCGCTGGTAGGGGGCCCGCGTCGGAGGCCAGGCGACGGCTTCCACCTTCCTCGATCTTTCTTCCTTTTTTTTTGAAATTGATTAGAAGAAAACGAGGGGGTGGGGCCTGAGTGATATAAGGAGAGAGGGAGAGATTTTTTTTAATTAATTTAATTCCAAAAAGGTACTTTTATTTTCGGACTCGAAACAAGACCCACTGCCTGTCGTCCATAGCTAATTACCCCCATTCCGAACACAATTCGATATGTATTGTAAGCTGATTCGACCGTTTCGATCAGTTTTCGTCAAAATCAACATATAACTCTATATATTGAATTTGAACGCGCATTTCAATTTACCGGGGTCACATACTAACTCTAAAAATTCCCAAAAAATATTTTCTAGCTTCGTATTGACGATACGGTTCTAACAACACTAGTTTCATCGAATTCTGAGACCGTTTGAAAAATGGCCAATTTCTAATCGATTAAAATCAACTGAAACTGGTTAAATGAGTTTTTCTTTGCCACACTCACATATTGATTCGAAAAATTATGAAAATTAGAATCTAGCAATAACTTTACATCTCGGATCCAACAAAAGTGGTTTCGTCGAAATCCGAGGTCATTTGCAAAATTTCCATTTTTAAGGGCCAGAATTCCATAGCGACTATTCTGAATTTTCAACTAGGCATATCTTTTGATTCCCGCTATGAAATTTCAATTTTTCGGATTCATTGGAAAGATGTCCACAATTAGATTCAAATATTTTTGGTTTCACTAAAATCCGGTTTATTTTGCAACCGGTACATTCATTTGAATTTTGAAATCGAATTATCAAACTATCGCGCCATTTTCAATTCCTTTTATAATTATAAATAATTATTTATATTCTAACGGCGACATATATAAATATATACATTCTATTCCAATTCAAAATAAATTTCTCGTCGATATTATTTAAAATAATTCATTTTAAATATTCAAACTTCATCAAAATTGCCAAAATAAAAATTTTAAACTGGCTCGAATTTCCGGGTTGTTACATTTTAGTTGTTTTTTTGATGATTTTAAAAAAACAAAGACCTAATTTATAAAGTTTAAAATAATCATTATTTTAAATAATTTAGATCCAAATCAGTATTTAAATAAATTATAAAATAATTAAGGACCTTTTTAAATAAATAATTAAATTTTTATTAAATCCTTAAAATAATAATTAAATATTAATTACCCTGAGTGTAACACCCTGCATTTTTAACTGAAACTGATAAAATATAAGAATAACTTAATTGAATATTCAGAATTAGTATAACGGACTGCGCCATTGCGTCCGTTTGGGAATTCTGGTCAAGATAAACATTTGGTTTGCGTAAAACGGACATCATATGAAGTTATTAAGCCTATAAGTTTGTATATGCGCAAGAGAATTATATATATACAAACAAATAAAAATATATTAAAAAATCAAACTAGCGAAGCGGAACCGACCATTTCTAGGGGTCGACCCGAGTCCCCGCTGGGTCGACCCAGGCTCTTTGGGGTTGACCCATGGGTCGACCCCCGGGGTCGACGTCCAAAAGGGGGGGGGGGTCGACCCCTATACAGATCTGGGAAGAATATGATTTGGTGAACCTGGACTCGTTTCTGGACCAAATACGTTGCTAAACACCTATAAATAAGTCTCTAGAGCTAACCCTAAACCTCAAAATTCTGAGGCTACATAGAAGCTTTTCCATTACTCTCTCTCTCTCTCTACTCAAATCTATTTAGAAAATTAAGATTATTAGTTAATAAAATTTTAAAAATCAAGATCTGGAGGAGAGAATTGATGATAATAAAAGGGTATTCAGAATCATGAAAGTAAGGTGATTTTCTAGATCAAATCTATTCAAATTCCTTCTTCTTTCTTTCCTTTCTCTTTTAATGAAAATAATTAATCCATGGTTATTAGGTTTTGAATCAAATTAGGGGAAAAACCATGGACGCTAAAATTGGATTAGATCCAAAATTGGGAAAGCGTATGAGGTGAGTGGATTTAAGCTATACCATTTTAGATAATAATATGCTATAATTTAGCATTCTCCTTTTGTTAGTTATGAAATTGTCAGATTAATTATAAATTTATGTTATAACAAGTAGGGATGTTAATATGAATAATTCATATGTTGAATCAGTTAAAGTGTTGGAATGATTACATGTTGGAAAAACAAACTTGTTAGAATATGGGTAATGTCTACTATTGTTATAATTACATGAATCACTTGTGGCATATTATTGAGTAAATGACATGTTAACCTGTCATATTTGAACAATTACCTAATTAAATGTTTACATGTCAAAATAGAGTTAAACACATGTTAAAAAGGACATGCGCCATAATTTAGGCATAATTTGATGACATGTAAATTAGACTACAGTAAAAAGGGTAATACGCCTAAAATTCACATGAATAGGAATAATTGTTAAAGAACAAACATGCCTAGATTCACAGTAATTTGACACTGTAACGCTCTTAGACACAAGGTTAGATTGCACTTGTGATTGAGGTCTGCCCGGAACTGCCCGGCCTATCCAACATTCACAAGTAGTAAATCTAATGTGAGGGGTCTAAGTGCATAACTAAAACATGTAATGGTGCTAAGACACGAGGTTAGGTCAACTTGTGGTAGAAGTCCGCACGGACCCGCTTGGCAAATCCAACGTCCACAAGTGTAGGCTTAATGTGAGAGGTCGAGTGCATATATATATATATATATATATATATGTGTGTGTGTGTGTGTGTGTGTGTGTGTGTGTGTTTGTGTATATAACAAGATATGAATAATTGAATATGATGATAATTTAATGTCTAACTCAGAAAATAAGAAAGGAAGGGATGTAATGGACTGAGTTAGTGTGATGCAAAGGAAAAGTGATGTATTTCCCTAAATGACCTATTTCTGAGAACGTGGTTGCAAGTAAGCCATAGTGAATAAAGTAAGAAAAAGGAAAGAAATTACTTGCCATCACGGATTTAGATGGGGATACGTTATGAAAATAAATCACTAATTCCTTCTATAAATCAAACTGATAAGGTGCATGAAGTGTTTTTGTAACACCCCGTAATTTAAAGCATGACATCAGAGATAATTAAAAGATAAGTAATTATTAACGGAAGAATTAGAGGAAACAGGTTATTCCATTGTGTTAGAGATTCTGCTTAGGAAAGAGTCCGAGTTTGCGTAAATCAGACACCGTATGAAGAAGTTATTAAGGTTTGAAGTTTGTATACGCGCAACAAGAATATATATATATATATATATATATATATATATATATATATATATTGGGTTCAATACTTCAGAAATAGGTCCAGAAAGTCAAAAATGCGTTCAAAATTCAAAATAAGCCAAAACAGGCTAGGCGGGAGAATTCCCACCAAAGGGTGTTGATCCCCTTAAGGGGTGTCGACATAGGTGTCGACCCCGCCATAGGGGTGTCGACCCCCCTATAGGGGTGTCGACCCTGGTGTTGACCCCCCCAGATTTGGGCAAAATACTTCGTTTTGTACCTGGCTGATGTGGCATTGAAAAATTCTAAGGCATTGGGGCTTATGTGTCGCGCTGTGGTTGGCTGGGTGATGTATCTCTTTGGTTTGGTTGGCTCTGATGACTCCTAGGTTGATCTAAAGGCTCAAATTGATCCTATACTCCAATATATAGATCTCTAAACCTAAACCCTAACCACACAACCCTATTCTCTATTGCCACCATGTTGTCCATCCCTAAACTAGCCTAGCCGTTATTCTTCAAAGTAAATTCAAGAAGAAATTTTGAGAGCCTCAAACCAAATTAGAAAATTTGTTTTGCTACAACAACAACGATTCAATTATATTTTCTTAATTCTAGCAAGGTAAGTTCATGTTATTTTCAGATTTAAATACCTAATAGTAATGTTGGCATATAATAAAATAATTCTAAGTCCATGCTTGATAATGAGATAATCTTTTCAGATTTATCCCTATCTTTCTATTGAATCTATGATTTTAAACGCCTAAGAAGATATTATATCGATTCAATCACGACTACCTTTGTTGAACATCGGATATATAATCCTTTTAGGTTCATGATGTTATTTATATCAGATTTATATGTCTACGAGGTTATTTCTATTAGTTTATTTCATATCTATCTTTGTTATACCTCAATTCTAACGGATCTGTAATCCTCTTAGGTCCATAATGTTATATTTGACAGATTTATCATTATAATGCATGTTTTTATGCCTACTTTCATTTATGTTCCTTCTTTCTTCCCTATTTTATGAACCTAGATTAACCTAGAATCTAGACTGAATCTTGTTATACGTGCGATTGGAATTCGGGGATATTGGGGAATAATCTATTTGGTAATGGTGGAGCATAATTTGTAACTTGTGATTTGGGGCATAATTGTTATTATTGCGAACTTGGGGTAAATTGAAATATTAAATCTAGATTGGGCGTAAACTGTAAATCGGAATATTAAATCTAGATTGGGCATAACTATTGGCTGAGACACCAGGCATAATGTATATTGAGATTTTGGTCTTGACTATTATTGCAAATTTGGGAAGATTGGATGTAAACTATTTTGAGAAATAACTTGTAATTAAATTTGTGGGGCATAACTTACAATTGGCTTGGTTGGGCATAACTTGAGAATTGGAACATGACTAATTTTGTGAATTTGGGATAATTAGCATATAAAATCTAGACTTGGACATGTATGGTAAATAGGTAAATTGGATAAAAGATGAATGTGCCTAACCCGAGGTTAGATTGAATTGCGGTGTAAGTCTGCCCGCAACCGCCCAGCACATCCAGCAACCGTAAGAATAGGTCTAATGTGAGAGCTTAGCACATAAAGCCTAAAACCCGAGGTTAGAATGAGTTTGCGGTAGAAGTCTGCCCGGAACCGTCCGACACATCCAGCAACTGCAAACAACAGTTTTAATGTGAGAGGTTAAGGCATTAATGAATGAATTAATGCTAATGAACATGTTTAAGTTAATAGGAAACAATTAACCAAATTCAACATGATGAATGAGTAGGATTAAGTAACCAACATAACATGATGAATGAGTGGGGCTAAGTTAAGCGGAAACACTTAACCAATGTAACATGATGAATGAACGGGGTTAAGTTAATAGGAAACACTTAACCAATACAACATGATGAATGGGAAGGTTAAGTTAACAAGAAACACTTAACCAATATGACATGTTAGGTGGTGGGTTAAGTTAACATGGACAAGAAGACAACTTAACCAATATTACATGAACAAAGTGGATAGGGTTAAGGCAAGCTTAACCAATAATACATATGGACTTGATAAGGGGAAGGATTAAGTAAATCTTGGGTAAGTGGGTAATATTAGTATATGTAGGCCCACAAACTTAACCGTTAAATAAACATGCATGAGTTAGAGAGAAGGTTAAGTAACATATGAATAGGCAACACTTAACTAGTACAACATGTTAATTAAGCAAATGGGTGAGGTTAAGTTAAATTGAGAACACCTAACCATTATAACATGTTGATTAGGAAACCCTAGCAACGGGGACCCATTTCAGCAGTAACCCACATCGATGTATCATTGTACCCTCAGCTATGCAGGGTGGGGCACAATTACTGGGCTGATTATAAGCGGTTAAAATAGCGGCGGGTGGTGCACCAGTGTAGATTCCGACGGAGTATGGGCGTGCACATGCTCCGGAGTGGAAAAAGAAGACACTGGGCATCAGTAGTATACACTGTGCATCTTGAATCGTGTTGGGTTGCCATCATGGGAATTGATACACCCTATGATAGGGCCAGCACAGGTATCTACATACAAGCGGGGCCGAATGACACAAGTAATGAATATATACAAGCAAGATCGAATGACACAAGTAATGAATAAATACAAGCGAGGACGAATGACACAAGTAATGAATACATACAAGTGAGGTCGAATGGCACAAGTAATAAATTAATACAAGTAGAGAGCCGATCGGTAGGGTAGTAAGGGTACATCTAACTTATCCATGGCAATTGGGCAGATAGAGGTGGGATCCTCATAATAGATGTACACCTGAAGGCTACCACAATTGTGGGGATTGGGATCACATTATCATTTTATACAGATTACTAGTTGGGACACTACTTAGGTGGTGCAGAGATATAGAAATCAGAATAACAGGGTATTAGCGAAGCAGAGAAAGAGTAGAAGCGCATTCAGTTTATCTTGCCTTATCATATCTTATGCTAATCTTATTTTGTTATCCCTGTTATCACGGTTTTGTCTTATATTCAGTTTATTCATGTCATGTTACTTTTACCTGTTTACATACTGAAAATCACTAGACTTACCAGGCTTTATGTCTGACCCATTTTCTTCCATCTTCTTTTCTTCCGTTTCTCCCCCCAGGTAGTCAGGGAGGGAATAGCTCAGCTTAGTTTGGACCGTTTCTCTTGCCAAGCTTGAAGATCCTTTGATGTATTGCTCAGATCCTCTTATCTTTGGCTATGGTTGTGTTTCCTCTTTAATTTAGGGACTTATGCTACTTTTCTATGTTTTATGCTTCTTATATACTTGGAAGTTTTTGAATCAAGACAGAAGTTTTATGTAGTACTTTTAAGTATAATTGAGTCAATTGTTGTAAAAGCTTGACTGAACTACTTTGCTTATAAAATGACTTTGTTTTCCGCTGGTTAATTTGTCTATATTGTAATTTATCCGCATCTTTTACCTAAAATGCTTCACTGAAGTTAATGCATTCCCTTTGTGAGTGACATTAATGGAGGTGTGGTGTTTCACTTGGTATCAGAGCTGAAGGTTACCGTATCAGATAAAAGATTTGAAAAATTATTTTCAAAATGGTTTTAAAAGAATCATTTCCAAAAGAAAAGTTTTGTTTTAAAGGTATATTCCCCAAAGCCATATGCACTAACTTTTGATCCTCTATTTGAATCCTTGTTTCCTTCTTTTCTGAGTCTCCAGGGCTCCTGGCTTTCTGGGAGGTAACCTCATCGCGACATGGTTCCGTAGGCTTGATGAGACTACGACATCTGTCAAAGGGCGAAGAAGTGCCCAACTTCCATATATAGCCGCAGTAGTTTCACCTGCGGCTAATTTTCTTTCAAGCATTATAGGGGTTTCTGTGCGATTGAGGCAGCTTTTGAGAGACTTGCCAACATGTTAGACAAGGATGGTAAAGATGAGAATGAAGGAGTTTGGCTAAGGAGCACAACCCAAGGATGAGAAACTCATGGATATGGACTTGGTTCACAAAGGAGGTAAAAAGAAAGAGGTGTAAGTGGAAGAATCACATGACAAGAAGGGAGGAAAGAATAGTAAAACTAAGACAAGAGGAAGTGTCTTTATTATGGTATAACGGGTCATATAATTAAGGACAAAGGCAAGAACAAAGGACAGGATTTTCAGGAAGGAAAGTGCATGCTCTCACCGCCAGCATACCGGAGAGAGAGGTAGTAAATTTTATGTTGAGAAAGTTTAGTTTTTCTTTTTGATCATCCTGTTAGTTCTCTTTTTGATTTTAGCGCTTCACATTCGGTTATATCTGCTTCCATAGTTGAGTCTCTGCACCTTAGTACTTGTATAGTATAAGATCCCATTATTGTCTCAAATCCAGTTGGTGGTTCGACTCATTTATCTTTGGTTTGTAAGGATTTAAGAATAACTATATTAAGTATTGAGTTTAAGTGTAATGCTTATGTTTTTGGTTTCATAGGCTGTGGGTTGATTCTAGGCATGGATTGGTTAGCTAGTAATTGTGAAAGGAGGGGGAGGGTAGTTAGACTTTTGACTTGCCTCGGGAATACTCTCGAGATTTCGTGTGATCCTAAGGGATCAGTTTGGCTTAGCTACCTAGAATCACTTGATGCATCTATCGACAATTTGCGATCCGTTAGAGTAGTCCATGAGTATGCAGATGTTTTTGATTAGGTTAGGGGTTTGTCCCCTAAAACATGAGATAGACTTCCGCATATATCTAGTTGACAATGCAAAGCGAGTTGCATTACCTGTACGATACATGACTCCAAGGGAAAGGAATGGCTCAGTAAACAAGTAAAAGAATTACTTGAGAAAGGGTTCATAAGCCGAAGTGTTTTTGAATAGGGTGCTCAAGTTGTTTTCGCTACAAAGGCGGATGGTTCACTTTTCTTGTGCATAGATGATATTTTGGTTTTCTCTAAGAGTGGGGAAGAACATGCTTTGTATCTAAGGGAAATCTCGAATACCCTCCAAGCACGTCAGCTTAAGGCTAGATTCTCTAAATATCATTTTTGGAGAGAAGAAGTAAGGTTCCTAAGACATTTGATATCCAAGGAAGGGATAACAATAGATCCCACAAAAGTAGTTGCAGTGCAAGATTAGAAGGTCCCAAGGAACACAACGGGAGTAAGAAGTTTTCTTGGATTAGCAGGCTGGTATAGGAAGTTAATTAAGGACTTTGAGAAGGTATCAGTCCCACTTACTAGATTGACAAAGAAGAATCTAACTTTTGCTTGGGATTTGATTTGTGATGTTGCTTTCCAACGACTGAAGAGAACCTTGATGACAACCCCAATCTTGACATTTCTTGAAGGGAACAAGACGTTTACAGTTTATACGGATGCATGCGGGATAGGGCTAGGCGCTGTTTTAATGCTAGAAGAGAGGGTAGTTTGTCGTGGAGGAAGATAGCTGAAAGTACATGAGGAAAAACTATCCTACCCATGACTTTGAACTAGCTGTTATAGTATTCGCTATTAATTCATGGCATCATTATCTTTTAAGAGAGAAAGTTTGAACTATATACGAAATCATAAGTCCTTAAAATATTTGTTCTCGCAAAAAGATTTGGAATTAAGGCAACAACAATAGATGGAATTTCTTGCCTCATGCGACTTTGAGATTGCTTATACCCCTAGCAAGGGTAATGATGTGGCGGGCGCCCTAAGTTGAAAAAGACTGACCTTAAGAGGGGTAGAGTTTGAAGTACATAGCAACCTTCAGCTTTAGACCCTTAGTCAAGTTTGTACCTGGTTTTTTAACATCGCTAGAAGAGCGGCCTACGCTTTTGATCGGATTGGAGCGGAGTAACATGAAGACCCTCAGATTTGTGACATGATGGATAAAGTAAGTAGAGGAGAGACCTCTAATCGTCTTAGTATATACACTTAGCATCATGGTTAACATCTTTTTATCTTGGGAAGATAGTCCGACTACATGGGATACCCTCTAGCATAGTAAGTGATCGAGATCCTATCTTTACTAGTGAGTTTTAGAAATGGAGGTCAAGAAGCTTCAAAATCGTGAGGTCATGCTAGTTAAAGCACAATGGAGTGATGCTGAAGAAGATGCGACTTGGGAGACTGAAGACAAGATATGCGCATCCTGCCCTTTTCTTTTTGAGGGTACATCCTTGATCTCTTTTTCCGTAAGTTTATGCATGCTTGTATATATCTTTTAAGTATATCTCCTCGGTCCTATTCTTGATCCTTAAGTAGAAACCCATGAATGTAAACATGTATTTGAAACATGTTATGATTGATGATTGCAAGTGTTTGCAAGTTGTTACTAGTGGTTTCTCATGGATGCATATATACACACACATTAGATACTAGATCGGCTTAGTCACTTTCATATTACATATGCATATATGTATATTGAATGAAACTTGATGCATTATCATATGGATGTTGCATTTGTATGAATGATTGTGCACTCATGTAGAAGTTACAAAGTACGAGTAGGAGTAATTGCATACATGATGGACTCATGGCACTGACATAATTCGCATTAAGCAGGTCAACTGAATCAGTAGACCACCTGATTTTGCCTTAGATAAGGACATATACACACACTATGCATATGTTCATGAAAAGCATTAGAAACCTTTTTTTTAAGGACAATGGATGCCGGTGATTGAATGGTTAAGTAGATGGATGTTGGATGGTAGGATATACATTCTTCTTGACTTGCAGAATTCGGGGACGAAATCCTTTAAGTAGGGGGGAATGTAACACCCCGTAATTCTAAAACATGACATCAGAGATAATTAAAAGATAGTTAATTATTAAAGGAAGAATTATAGGGAATAGGTTACGCCATTACATTCATCTCAGAATTCTTCTTGGTATAGAGTCCGAGTTTGCGTAAATCGGACACCGTATGAAGAAGTCATTAAGGTTTGAAGTTTGTATATGCATAGGAAGAATATATATATATATATATATATATATATATTAGGTTCCGTACTTCAGAAATAGGTCCAAAAAGCCAAAAATGGGTTCAAAATTCAAAATCAGCCAAAATAGACTGGGCGGAAAATTCCCGCCAGAGGGTGTTGACCCCCTTAAGGGGTGTCGACATAAGTGTCGACCCCCCATAGGGGTGTCGACCCTGGTGTCAACCCCGGTGTTAACCCCCCCCCCCCCAATCTGGGTGAAATACTTCGTTTTGTACCTGGCTGACGTGGCAGTGACGAATTTGAGGTATTACGGCTTATATGTCGCGTTGTGGTTGGCTGGGTGATGTATCTCTTTGGTTTGGATGGCTCTGATGACTCCTTGGTTGATCTAAAGGCTCAAATTGATCTTATACTCCTATATATACATCTCTAAACCTAAACCCTAACCACACAATCCTATTCTCTATTTCCACCATGATCTCCATCTCTAAACTAGCCTAGCCTCATTCTTGAACCTAAATTCAAGAAGAAAATTTGAGAGCCTCAAATCAAATTAGAAGATTTGTTTTGCTACAACAACAATGATTCAATTATCTTTTCTTAATCCTAGCAAGGTAAGTTCATGTTATTTTCAGATTTAAATACCTAATAGTAATCTTGGCATGTAATAAAATGAATCTAAGTCCATGCTTGATAATGAGACAATCTTTTCAGATTTATCCCTATCTTTCTATTGAATCTATTATTTTACAAGCCTAAGAAGTTATTAAATCGATTCAAACATGACTATCTTTGTTGAACATCGGATATATAATCCTTTTAGGTTCATGATGTTATTCATATCAGATTTATATGTCTACGTGGTTATTTCTATCAGTTTATTTTAGAACTATCTTTGTTATACCTCAATTCTAACGGATGTGTAATCCTCTTAGGTCCATAATGTTATATTTGACAGATCTATCATTATAATGGTTGTTTTTATGCCTACTCTCATTTATGTTCCTTCTTTCTTTCCCTTTATTTTATGAACCTAGAATATAGACTGAATCTTGTTATACGTGTGATTGGAATGAGGGGATATTGGGGAATAATCTATTTGGTAATGGTGGAACATAATTTGTAACTTGTGATTTAGGGCATAATTGGTATTATTGCGAACTTGGGGTAAATTGAAATATTAAATCTAGATTGGGCACAACTATTGGTTGGGACGCCAAGCATAATGTATATGGTGATTTTGGGGCATGAATATTATTGCAAATTTTGGAAAATAGGGTGCAACCTATTTTGAGCAATAACCTGTAATTGAATTTGTAGGGCATAACTTGCAATTGGATTGGTTGGGCATAACTTGAGAATTGGAACATGACTAGTTTTGTGAATTTGGGATAATTAGCATATAAAATCTAGACTTGGACATGTATGGTAAATAGGTAAATTGGATAAAAGATGAAAGTGCCTGACCCAAGGTTAGACTGAGTTGTGGTGTAAGTCTGTCGGGAACCGCCCGGCACATCCAACAACCGTAACAACATGTCTAATGTGAGAGGTTAGCGCATAAAGCCCAAAACCTGAGGTTAGAATGAGTTTGCGGTAGAAGTCTGCCCGGAACCGCCCGGCACATCTAGCAACCGCAAACAACAGTTCTAATGTGAGAGGTTAAGGCATTAACGAATGAATTATTGTTTATGAACATGGTTAAGTTAATAGGAAACACTTAACCAAATTCAACATGATGAATGAGTATGGTTAAGTTGACCAACATAACATGAGGAACGAGAGGGGTTAAGTTAAGGGGAAACACTTAACCAATATAACATGATGAATGAACGTGGTTAAGTTAATAGGAAACACTTAACCAATACAACATGATGAATGGGAAGGGTTAAGTTAATAAGAAACACTTAACCAATATGACATGTTAGGTGGGTGAGATAAGTTAACATGGACAAGAAGACAACTTAACCAATATTACATGAACAAAGTGGATAGGGTTAAGGCAAGCTTAACCAATAATACATATGGACTTGATAAGGGGAAGGATTAAGTAAATTTTGGGTAAGTGGGTAATATTAGTATATATAGGCCTACAAACTTAACCTTAAATAAACATGCGTGAATAGTGAGAAGGTTAAGTAACAGATGAATAGGCAACACTTAACCAATACAACATGTTAATTAAGCAAATGGGTAGAGTTAAGTTAAATTGAGAACACCAAACCATTATAACATATTGATTAGGAAACCCTAGTAACGGGGACCCATTTCAGCAGTAACCCACATAGATGTACCATGCTACCCTGGGCTAGGCAGGGTGGGGCACGATTACTGGGCTGATTATAAGTGGTCAAAATAGTGGTGGGAGGTGCAGCAGTGTAGGTTCCGACGGAGTATGGGCGTGCACATGCTCTGGAGTGGAAAAAGCAGGCACTGGGAATCAGTAGTATACACCATGCATCTTGAATCGTGTCGGGTTGCCATCATGGGAGTTGATACATCCCATGATGGGGCCAGCATAGGCATCTATATACAAGCGGGGCCGAATAACACAAGTAGTGAATACATACAAGCGAGGTCGAATGACACAAGTAATGAATACATACAAGCGAGGTCGAATGACACAAGTAATAAATTAATACAAGTAGGGAGCCGATCGGTAGGGTAGTAAGGGTACATCTAACGTATTCATGGCAATTGGGCAGATAGAGGTGGGATCTCATAATAGATGTACACCTGGAGGCTACCACAATTGCGGGGATTGGGATCACATTATTATTTTATACAGACTACTAGTTGGGACCCTAGTTAAGTGGTGCAGAGATATAGAAATCAGAATAACAGGGTAGTAGCGAAGAAGAGAAAGAGTAGAAGCGCATTCAGTTTATCTTGCCTTATCATATCTTATGCTAATCTTATCTTGTTATCCCTGTTATCACGGTTTTGTCTTATATTCAATTTATTCATGTCATGTTGCTTTTACCTATTTAAATACTGAAAATCACTGGAGTTACCAGTCTTTATGTCTGACCCGTTTTCTTTCATCTTCTTTTCTTCCATTTCTCCCCCTAGGTAGTCAGGGAGGGAATAGCTCAGCTTAGTTTGGACCATTTCTCTTTCCAAGCTTGAAGATCCTTTGATGTATTGCTCGGATCCTCTTATCTTTAGCTATGGTCGTGTTTCCATTTTAATTTGGGGACTTATGCTACTTTGCTATGTTTTATGCTTCATATATACTTGGAAGTTTTTGAATCAAGACATAAGTTTTATGTAGTACTTTTAAGTATGATTGAGTCAATTGTTGTAAAGCTTGACTGAACTACATTGCTTACAAAATGACTTTGTTTTCCGCTACTTTATTTGTCTGTCTTGTAATTTAGCTGCATCTTTTACCTATAACGCTTCACTGAAGTCAATGCATTCCCTTTGTGAGTGACATTTATGGAGGTGTGGTGTTTTAGTTTTCCTTAATAAAATAAGGAACGTATATTACAGTAAATTAAGGATAATGGATTTCAATAGTAAATGATTTGGTGTAAACGGGGAATGATAATAACCTATTATAAATAAATAACATTAACGAAAATTTTGTACAATAGGCAGACTTGTCCTAGAGACAAGTGAAGATTATAACTTAGGTTATAATAAACTAGCAAGGAAATGGGAAACTGGTGAAATAAGATAAGGGACACTTAGTTGTAAATTAAGTAATCAGTAAATGGAGAAAACCTGAAACCAGTTGAGAAAAGGGGGGAAATATTTGAAATATAAGAAGTTGTATTTATTATAAATTAAGTAATCTGTGAACTTGGAAGTCTGAAACCTTCTGATAAGAATAACATATGTAGACTTGTCCTAGGGACAAGAGGAAATTATAACATAGGCTATAATAAATGGGTAGAGAAACTTATTAATGGGTCTTAGTTAAGAGAATTAAGTTAATAAGTAAACAACGATAAGTTGTAGCAATGATATAAAATGGAATTATGATTAAATGAGAAAGAATGAGGAAAACTTATGAAGTAAGTTATATTTAATCATAAATAATGACTAACATGTTGAACAGAAAACATGTGAATTGGGATATACTTAATTACATATTAAGTAGAACATGTTATTGTAATGATGAAATTAAACAAGAATATAAAAGGGATTGTGGATTACAGACGTTGGACCACAATCAAGAGAATAACATGTTGTGGGCTTATTAATAAACTTAAATGAGTTAAGTTATATAACTGAAATTAATAAGAAAGAGGAACTTGGTAACTGGATTAAGATTCAATATGAATAGGAATAACCAAGTTAAATGGAAACCTGATGAGGTAAGGCAAGCGCGTAAAAGAATGATTAGACATAGGGTCTAACAACATATTAAAGTGAGGCGCTTGGACTAGTCTGCACGTTTGAGGGTGAATAACCCAACGGGGTAGATCATCGTGGTGTTATGAGGCACGATGAAAGCGCATATTCATCTAATTATTATGTCAGCTCCGAAGGACTAAAAGGGGAAGCACACGACTTCTTGAGATACGCAACATGCTCCTAGTAGTCCTTTGTGCGGTGACATATGTTTAGGCCGTGCTTGCAGAAGTTGGGTCTGTGCGTAGCTACTAGGTGGGTGGGCCTTGACTGCTAGAGTAGCATTGCAGTCAGAATGTTGTGACGTAGTGGCACCAGGGTGATTCGGTGGTCGGAGAGGCGAAGCGTCACGACCAACAAGGACAGTAGATCGTCGGATACCCGTTATCGGCAGCCAGTGGGATGCGAAAAGACTAGAGCTAAAACCAATAGGCCATTCACCTTTCACTATTGGGGTACAGTGGTTGAGCGAAGACGCCAACTAGATGTTTAAATTGTTTTTTAGGGGCCAGTCGTTTAGCTCTTGTGGTCTTTACTAGTTGAGGGAGGGGCCGAGGTGGGGCCATCGCCAATGTGAATACAGACCCTAGGAATATCTGTATATAGAGGCTCTTAAAGACGGGTCTGTACAGATATGGAAAAGCTCCGAACCAGGTTTCGTGTTTCTTGTATTGCCCTACCATAGAACTCGATGCACACTAGAGGACGTGCGGTTAAGGCATCGAGCTACAATTGACAATATATATGTGGGACAGTCTAGATACATGCATGTCGGCTCTGGGTGGTGTATCATAGACATGAGGGCATTACTCTGGTATGAAATCTGATTCGATCGACGACGGAAGTCCGTACGCTTATGTAGCGTAGTAATGACAGATATATGCGGAACGCAACATTGTTATGTAGAGATCCGTACGTCACTCCGGCATAGGATGAGGGACTGTGTTCATTTCTATGGCATTACAGTGGAGACCGTGCGAGTGGTGTACCATGGGGTGTACCTCAGTATTGAGGGGTAGCTACATATATACTATATTAGGTTAATCCACTGGGGAGTAAATGGATACGACGTGTGTGTAAGCCTTATAAGTGTTGTTAACCAAAGTAACCTAATAAATAAGAAAAATATGATTGAACGATATATGTAGGATTATCCAAAGTGTATAATTTAAATCCAGTCACCAGAACTTGTGTTCTGATCCCCTCCTCATAACATACTCACAGGTAAGATTTGTGGCAGAGACATGATAGCCTTGGATACTGGTTGGACAGTATTATTAATATGGTAAGGTTATGCTTTGATTATATTATATTTTATCTATTCCGCTGTGACATATTTTCTTAGCTCTGGCATATTCTATATATCTTTCTTTTCTACAAGATACCAAAGCAAACCAATTCGAGTTTCGATAGATTGGAATTTTGAAAAAAAAATCGGTCTGTCGGAATTCGGGTTGTCACATTTGGTATCAGGGATTAGGTTTAGGATTCCTATATAAATAGTGAGTGAACGTATTTGTATTTTTTTTTCAAAATAAAAATATATTATATATAAAATGATCTCTACCTCATGGTTGGGAATCTAGTAAAGGATTATCCTTAGAAGTGAGTCGAAAGCCTCTTTGTCTCGTTAACCATTTATACTATTCCAATTGGAATAATTGCTTCAGACGATAATTAACTAGCTTGTATCATTTTAGCCTGGTGCTATATTTACAACTTTCGTATCTTTCTTTCTAATTTTTTCTTCTCATTATCCTTCATAGCCCTTTCTTGGTTTGCGGTTGGATGCTACTGTTACTATTGTATCGGGTAGTACGACCAAGCACGAAGGCATTTTAGGTCAGTATCTAAACAATTTATATGTTTGCATGATTATCTTTGTTTCCCTTCAGTGAATTGTTTGCTTATTTTCACAACAAAGGACTGAATAGTTGTTTCAAACAGTTGCCTGTGGCCTTTAATGATAGTTATACCAGTTGACTAATATTTTGTGATGGACGTTGAATGCAGCAAGGTCACAAACCTAGATGGAACATTTCTACCTGCATGGGTTGGCTTGGGTAATTCATTTGCTGCCCAACAAAAGAGTGACCCAGCAATGTCTTCATATAGGACCGCAGCTCGATTATTCCCAGAGTATATTGCATGTAGCATTTTGATATGTTATTTCCTTTTAAGGAGGAATCTGAGGCTACACTTTGATACTGTTGATCACAGATAGTTAAGAGTGTTCTGAGAGACAACAATTACAACGAACAGTTGTTGGTGTGCAAAAGCCTATTTATCTCGTCAAAATAAATTGTTATGGGCACTGTTACTACTGGTTGTATCATCTAGCTAGTTATGTATTATGCAGTATCCATTTTGCCTGAAAAAAATGCACCAATGCCATGTAGTGATTTTAACGATTATTGTATGTATGCTAGGCGCATTTATATTTGTGTGCATGTTGTGTCTTTGGAGTTGAGTGGTATATGTTAGTTGTGCGGTACATGTTAGTTGTGCATGAGTGGGAAATATATGTGCGGTCGCCTGTGTGCACGATTGCGTATGTGATTACTCAGTGTATAATAAAGAAAATGGGCAGGTTGTAACCAGCGCCAGCCCGACTATCTTTGCTGCCCCAGGCGAAAACAGCAAAATCAAATAAAAAAATTCCATTGTAAAATCAGCACCAAGGTTTAAACTCAGAACCTCCTACAAACAAAGAAAATGCATTTCCACTCGACCACAACACCAATTAGCAAGCATATCGTATCGAGCAATATATCATAAAAGCCTGAAGAACTGACGAACACCACAACCACTTCTTCCTCCACCTGGTGCCCCTCTCCTACCGGTTGCCCTAGACAAATGTCTTGCTTGGCTTGCCCTGGGGCCGGGCCTGGTTGTAACAACAGAACATTCAAACTCTAATAGTGCAATACATGAAAGGATTATATTATGAAAGTATTAGTAAGTATTAAACAACTGTATGATATGACGTAATTCAACTTGACACACCTGGTAAACTCCTCAAAGCTACAACACTCTATAATATACACAATTGCAAAAGATAAAAGAATTTAGTTTGACTCGTTTGTTGATATTATTTTACCACATTCTTTTATACTAGCCATTTTTCATGAATATTTATTTGTTTATTTATTCTTCGCGTTTGCATGATTGATTAGAATAATTATTTTTGGTTTTTAATAATATACGTAAATTATATTTTATATACTGTTATTTGTATATGGTTTCAAATAATTAAAAAATTATAAAAAAGAAAATTATCGTATAGTATTACAAAGTCGGTTTTCTCATCGTTGTGGGGTAATACTAGTTAATTTTGATTATTAAACTAAAATTAAACGTACAATATACACGTAATGCAACTTTTCAACCCTTCTTTCTCAGACTTCTAAACCGCCTAACCGTTCCTATCCTTTTGCCTCTCCCTTGTCCGCTCTACTTCGTTATTCCAAAACGAGGAGAAGGACGATGAACAAACTTCTACTTCGATCAATTTGAGGTTCATCAATTTACGAATCAAGCCGCCTTTTCCTTATCCACCAATGTAGATCGAAGTAACTTCTGCTTTAGTGAGTAGGGTTTCAATTTCTAAAGTGCATCGACAAGACTATCGATTCGACTTCTATCTTCAGGTATTTTCGAATCACTTTAAGATTTTAAATCGTAGTCTATCATTACGTAACAAGTTACCCTAATCCTTTAGTCATTTTGTTCACTTGTTGATAATTCAATTCGTCAAAGTAGATTGTGTTTTCATTTTTCAAGTTCGATGTTGATACTTGGTACAGCATGCAACAATTTTTGGTTTATACTAGTTGATGGCCATTTTTTGAGAAAAAATGAACACGAGCGTTGCAAACTTAGTAAATACAATTAAAATATTATAAAAATTATAGTGTTTAATTTTAGATTGAATTTAAATGATAGGATTTATGTGGTCAACCCCAGTTGTTTGGGAATAGGAAAAATATAGTTTGAGAATACAACTGGTGGGTTACTTGATGTAGATGTATAGGATATGATATTTGCTGTTTCACTAGTGTTTATTAAACAGAGACTCTAAAATCCAAATGACTTGTCTGGTTCAAATAATTTAAAACGTGTGAACAACAATGTATGGGTGAAATTATCATAAATCAATATGTTGTATTCAAGAAATGAAATAATATTTATGTGTATGAAGTTGTTATACCCATTATTTATAAGTGAAAAATTACATAAATACTTTCTTTTGATTTGATCATCGGTATTTTTTCATTATATTCTCTTGTCAACAGAAGAAAAGATCAAAAGAATCCATTATAGACATTTTTGTTTGTAAGATCTTTCAATGTAATGAACTTCTTGATTATGTTGTTGGGAAGAAAATAACCAGTGCGAATGTGCGCCTGTAATATGTTTTCCAATATGTTCTACACATTTTATGGAATTAACTAAAAGCAGTAATGAATTTTAAAAATCTTACAACAAATCAAACTATATAAATACTCCTTACAATTTGTATGCATGATGATATATTACTTATTTAATGAGGAATACCACTCTAATGCACGTTTGATCTCAAGAATACCCCCCTCCCCCCAACCATTTCGTCAGGTCAGAGGAAAACTTATTTCATAATACAATGAAGAATATTCATGCAAGTTCTGACTACTTGTACAGATAAAAATAAACACTCGAGTTACACCTGTGATGCTTTTGTGCTAATAAATTATCAAAAATAAGAATAAAAGTGTATGCTCTGGCAAGATGTTGTGGTTTATATTGGAATGGTAGTGAATGTTGATGGTGTTCGTTGAGAAGAAAATTTTGACTGTTGGAATATAATCATGTTTTAGCTACACGTTTTGAACTTAACTTAATATAAATTAGTTCAGATTATCAAACAATGCTTAGGTTGGGTGGGAGTTTGTTATGCTCATAACCAGTAAGCGTCAAAAAGTAAGAGGGAGGCCCCACCCCAGAGGTGAGTGGAAGTGAGTGTTTTAAACTATCTCAAGAGATGCCACTTCAGCTTGCCTCGGATACTACCTTCAAAATGATGAGAGCTCGTGTTCATCGTTACTGCCAATAATAGGTAATAAAGTTGTGAATGTTATGTTTTATTTAATTTTGTGCTCTTTTGTTCTTTTATTAATCCATGAATCCCATAGCCAAGTAAATAAGAATTTGGATCTGACGATGATAATAAAATACTAAGAATTTATTTGTTGTTTTTCCCTTTTTCATAGAAAAAGAATGGAAATAAGCAAGGGTTTTATGTCTCTAATTTTTGTCTTAAAAATTAATGCCATTATATATTACTGTGAATTTCAAATATTTCAATTTCAGCATATGTGCGCAAGTGTACGCCAATACAGATGTTATATATATTGACCGTGTTTCATTATTAGTGTTCTTCTTAGTCCTCTAATGTGATACGCTGACTGTTGCAGATAATACCAAGTATCAACACACTTTATTGTTTGACAGCACGAATGAAATAACTTGAATTGTTTGTTTGTTTTTTTTAGATTGTTCATAGTCTTTCACTTGTTATCAATTTGGATGCACGATCGGCAAAGTTGGAGGAGAAATCAAGGAACGTGCTAATAAATAATGAGAGAACTTGCGATTCCTGCTATACTAATCTTGGTACAAAGCTCTTTTCTTTGTATCCAGATGATTCAGTTGTCTGCTACAAGGTATGTATGCACTTTACTAAATTTACATTGTTGTACAAATGAAAAGCCAGACAATTTAGCTTTGCGAAGTTGTATTTAGGTGCCTGTTACATCATGTATTACCAGATTACATTTTATCGTTGTTAGAGGAGGTAGGAAACAGTTACATATTTAAGCAAACTTGGCTTGTTACTTGATAATATTTCATGCTTTTCAATTTTTTGTTGACGAGAATGTTCTTGTACTGTGCCTGTATGTCATTTATCATAAACTGTACACTTCGATGGAAACGTTACTTCATGTTAATTATCATTTTTTAGCACTTTAACTTTATTAGGATTTCTAGTATGAATGTACAATATGTAAATTTAACCTTCTATTTATGGACATAATCAGACTATGAAATTTTTGATAGTTGTTTGATACCAGAATAAATCGTTAACAGGAATAGCATGTCAATAAACAAATTGTTGAAATATATTGTCGTCTATTTAATACATTAGTTAGGAAATGGAGTGGATGATTTATAATTTATTCTCCTATGATTTGAAATGTTGAAATGCATAGTAATCCTGGTGCGGTTAAGTGCACAATCAGAATTTGTTCCTGGTTAGGGATGGCAGAACAAGTAGAGCAGACAAATGTCTATGCTAAATAACCTCGGTGGCAACTTTGTAGTTACATACATTAGTCATGCGTGATAAATTTTAGGTTTATAATTTTTAAATTTATATGCCATAGGGGTTTTTGTTATATCTTTATTGGTTTTGAATTCAAGGATTTGATCACTGTGATTTTTGGAATTGAAGGATGTTGTTGAAACAAGAAACGCATTTTCAGAGTTCTTCATAGTTAAAAATGGTACATTAATGGATGCTAAAAGTATCTACTCATCTTGTCAACAATGCAAAAAATTTCAAATTATGGAAGTCCGGTTTCCTTTTTCATTATCTTTTAACAAGTCAAATTTTATCTTGGACAACTCCAAAATTTTTGTCAAGCAAGCAAGTAAAAAGTTAGGAATTTATATGTATTTATATAAAATTATATGGTAACGGCCAGAATAAGAAAATGGTGAAGGGCTCACAGCCCCGAAAAGTCACAACTATATTTGTATTAGCTTCAACAGGTAGCAATACTGCCTTTCACTCTTTTCCTAATAATCCACGATTTATTTTAATATTGCCTTTCTTATATAACTAACTTGGCATTGACATTCTGTTTGATAGGTGATATGACCGAAGACCTTTTAATATAGAATGAAGGGGCGAAAAAACTTAAATGCATTATAATATAAGACTTTCTTTCAGATAATTATTTACTTTTCCCTAGATACATACATAAAAAATATTTTGTATCATTGAGCCAATGACTATTCATGATTCTATATTGAATCAATTGCATATTGGTTACCTTTCAACCTCAAATTTTGACTTGGACCATATTGTAGAGAAATGGATTGAGTTAAGACTGCATATATTGGAACCACTATTACGGCTGGCTGTGGCATTGTGCATGATAACGGTGGTTATGTTGTTAGCAGAAAATGTTTAACGGGATATATTAGTCTTTTTGCAAAGATTTTTAAATGGAGACCAAATAGAATGTATGAATGGAAACCGATTCAGGCAGATAAAGAGACAGGTAATCGTATTTATCCTATGGTTCTCGTTCAGGTTCCTGTTCACAACAAAAGATAGGTATTCATTGCATTTCATACTACTTTATTAATGTTTCTCTACTTATGTACGTGAGAAATGAAACAAGAATTCGAAGATATAACCTATTTGACACTAAAATTATCTACGCTCAACACTAAATCGATCCAAAACTTTTAATTCACTTGAAATAACAGTGAATTAGTTGTGTATGGTTATTTATTCATTAATAACATAAAAAGTGATTCCCTTTACAATAATACAAGAGAAATACTCATTTAAGATTGCACTGTCAGAAAATGTTGTGTTGTTTAGGTGTATAAGCTATCTATTGAAGCTGCATGCAGGCTCTAGTGGCCTTCAAATAGGCTTATAGTGCAAGTGCTTGATGATTCTACTGATCAATCAAAGTATGTATTCTTGTAGCCAATCACTGATCATTTTTTTTCTTATTTGATTGGGGGCATAACTCAGCAAACATAATATATTCATTATAAGAGTTCATTGCGTATAATAATAAATTTGCTTAATATAAAAAAAAATGATACTAAATTACACCACTTGGGACTGTTTATAGAACAGTACACATAAACACAATAAAAAATATACATAAACGAAACCTAAAAGAACTAACAAAGTAGAAGAAACTAATAAACATGAAAACCATTCTCGAGCAAAGACATGAATTTTTGTCAGATTTGACGATGGTGCAAGGAGTAGAGACAGAGTTCCTATTCTTTCCTGTCTTTCATTGGGAACCGACTCCCTTTGTATATCTTCAATTTGAAAGCAACCACTTCTTTAGGGTATGTCTGGTTTAAAATGAGTTTTGGGTTTTTTGTTTTCAAAATTAATTACAAAACATTAAAGGTGTGAAATGAGGAATGGTAGAATTAAAGGAAGATGGAGGGGACCGCGGAGGGGATGTAGCAATCATGGAAGGAAGAATTGGTCTCCATGTTTCTCTTATTTCTCAAAACATGAAAAATAGATAAAAGTTGTTTTTTATTTTGTGTGTTAACTTTGTTTTCTAAAATGGTTGTTTTTCATGATATGCATGTGTTGTGCACATTATTGTATGGACGAAAACCCAAAACTTTAAATGGTAAACCAAACACTACCTTAACTTTTCGTTGGGCAACATATAAAACTTCAGACAATTTTAGAAAATATTTTTTGTTATCTGCGATTCCTCAGCTCTACACCCATCTGCAGCATTTGACTTAACCATTTTCTCCATACTTCAAAAGCTCCTGCGGATTAATGAAATAAATTCGCTTTACATTCAACGTGCATGTAATTTTAATTGTCTTAATACGCAATGTTAGGAAACAATGGCTAAGTCACGTACTTCGTCGCTTTCTTCAAGATGATTTGGAGATCTGGTCAGAGGTGCAAACCAGTTCTTACTTTCGTCGCCGACTCTAGGATGAAACAACCTCTGAAAAACAATAACTGATTTGTTTGCACAACAAATCAGTGCAGATTTGCACTTTCGAAAGTAAATACTAGAAAATTTTAATGGCGGAGGCAAGAAGAAAATATGTAATGCGGTATGTACTCTCGTCTAAAGAAGAAGACTATATATAGAACGGGAATTAGGGTTTTACTGAGTAGTGGGAGAAAAAATCGGATCTGCTGAAATTACGGGACACGATTTTTTTACCATTACAGAAAAATTATCGGTGTAGAAATATTTTTTCCATAAAAAAGTTCGAAAAAAGAAATGTTTTATGATCCAAAAATATAAGTGTTTACATAACAAAGTCAAGGCCCAAGCCCAAACCGAACCGAACCGGACCGGGCCAGGCCGAGTTGGTCGGTCGCAAGCGCATTTGTGGTTGTCATGATACATGGTCTCCCTCCTCACAACAAAGCATGTATTGGGAGCCCCAACGCCCCCAACATGTCTTCTTAGAAACAAGTATAAATACTTGCCTCTTCCATATAGTTCCATGATGTGGGACTATTCACAAGTAGGAGTCATTCATACACTTAGTTCAACATCTTTAATAATTCACCTGATGTTAATAAAAACATTTTGAACAATCCCCCACTTGAATTTTAAAAATATTTTCGAGCAGTTTCTAAAAAAAAAAAACATAAGATTGTGCATAAACAAAGGTGTCATCTGACTTGAACCTTTGCATAGTGAATAAGATTCAGATTTTACTAGAGTGACACGTAGTCTTGAACTCTATTCCTGACATCAAACCACATAAAACCTTTTCTATAGTGCAATCAAATGAGCCCGTGCATTTATGACCATGCACGTCAAACCTAGTTTAGTGAACGCTCTTGAAGTTTCCCCAAAACTCCACAGGAAACAGCCACATTTCCACATTTACAAAGGTGAGTCTATCAAGAGCACTTCTGAAGGTAGGTACTCCACTCCAAATAAAGTATAGATCTCATTAAGAGTTTCTACTAAATCGTCCTCTAATCACTTCAGGAATACATGCCTCTTGGTTTATTAAATAGCATGTTCAACTCTTATCACTACACAACTTGTTTTTACCCATTGAACCTAAATCTTGGGATCTCCAGTCACTTAGGTCGGGTTACCATTGTGCGTTACTCAACAGTCTAAGGGCAATAGTCTCATTCTTTTAGAAGAATTAAGGACTTTCTCCCTTGACAGTCCTTTCGTCAAAGGATGTGCCAAATTTTCATCACTACGTACGTAATCCACTCTGACGATGCCTGTGGAAAGTCTCTAATAGTGTTGTGCTTACGATGTATTTGTCGTCTCTTATCGTTATAATAACAGTTCTGAACTTTTGCAATAGCCACGGTACTATCGCAATGTATCAACACTGCTGGTATCGGTTTTTCCCATAAGGGAATCTCAGCTAGCAGATTTCTCAAATACTCTGCTTCTTCACTAGTTGTGACTAGTGGTGTCATCTCAGTTTCTATAGTAGATTGAACCAAAATAGTCTATTTCTTTGATTCCCATGAAATAGCTCTTCCAGCAATGCTAAATATGTAGCCACTGGTCGCTTTAGAATCATCAGATAAGGTATTCCAGTCTGCATTCGAATATCCTTCAAGCATAGCTAGAAACCTTTCATAATACAATCCAAGGTTCATAGTTTGTTTTAGGTATCTCATAACCCTTTCAATAGCAGGCCAATGCTCTATACTAGATCTACTGATAAACCTGCACAATAATCCCACGATATAGGCAATGTCGGGTCTAGTACAATCAGTGGCATACCGAAGGCTGCCAATGATGCTCGCATAATCAGACTGTCTTACACCTTCACCAGTGTTCTTAAATAACGTTTCACTTGGATCATATGGTGTACATGCAGGTTTATAGTCAAAGTAATTGTATTTCTTTAATACCTTCTCAATGTAATGAGATTGATCCAAAGAAATTTCCTTTTCTGACCTAGTAATTTTAATATCAAGGATTACAATCACCTCACCTAGATCTTTCATATCAAAATTGGCACTTAATAAGGATTTGACTAAGTTTATAGCATGAATGTTTGACCCAAAGATGAAAATGTCATGTACATAAAGGCATATAATAGTGCAAATGTCATTATCCGATTTGTAATAAATGCATTTCACTTTCGTTAACTTCAAAACAATTTGAAGTGATTATGTTATCAAATTTTTCATGCTATTGTTTAGGTGCTTGTTTAAAACCATATAATGATTTATCTAATTTACATACTTTATGTTCTTGACCATGTATTACAAATCCTTCAGGCTGGCCCATATAAATTTCTTCATCTAATTCACCGTTTAAAAAGGCAGTTTTAACATCCATTTGGTAGATAATTAAATTATGAATGGAAGCAAGTGAGATTAATACCCGAATTGATGTTATTCTAGTTACAGGTGAAAAAGTGTCGAAGAAATCTATATTTTCTTTTTGTTTAAAACCTTTAGCTACTAGTCATGCTTTATATTTATCAATAGTGCCATCAGGTTTTAATTTCTTTTTAAGTACTCATTTACAGCCTATAGACTTACAACCGGGGGGTAAATATACTAAGTACCAAGTCTTATTGGATTCAAAAGAATCCATCTCATCATTTATAGCCTCTTGCTAAAAATCAACATCTAAAGAAGATAAGGCCTCTTAGAGGTTTATGGGATCCTCCTCAATAGTAAAATCTGAACCAAAATCTTTTATGGTTCTTGTTCTTTTACTTCTTCTAGGTTCAGTTTCAGAATTTTCATTAAGTTCTGTTCTAACAGGAAAACTTGATGTGTCCCAACTATTCCTTAATTTAAAAGGAAATTTAGTTTCATAAAAATCGACATCATTTAATTCAATTATATTATGTGCATTTAGTTCATAAAATATGTATGCTTTGCTATTAATAGCAAAGCCTATATATGCAAATTCATATGCTCTACTTACCAATTTTATTCTCTTAGGGTTTGGAATGCGAACATATGCTAAACAACCCTAAGTTCTAAAGTTGAGACATTGGGTTTATGATTCTTTAAATTTTCATAAGGTGAAATTTTATTCTTAGATTTGGGGATCCTATTCAGAACATAGCATACGGTTAATAAAATTGCCCCCCACCAAGTTTTGCTACACCGGAATTTAGTAATATGGCAACTATTACTTCTGTAAAGGTCCTATTTTTCCTTTCAGTTTTACCATTCATTTCAGGAGAATAGGGTTCAGTTCTCTCATGTCCTATACCATGCAGTTTATAGAAATCCAGAATTGAAGTAGATTTATATTCTGTTCCTCTATCACTACGAAATATCTTAATTTTCCTATTTGCTTGATTCTTAATTTCAGTTTTGGATGTTTTAAACATGTCAAATGCATCACTTTTATTTTTCAAAAGATATACATAGGTTAAATCAGAGCAATCTTCAATAAAAGTGATAAAATAACGATCTCCATATCTTGTCATAGTGCCATCAAGCTCACATATATCAGAATGAATCAAGTCTAAGCGTTAAGAAACTCTATCAATAGATTTATGAGGTTTCTTTGTGGTTTTAGCTTGTGTACAGAATTCACATTTATCAGGTCCAAATTCTGTCATTTTAGGAATCATATTTAGGGTGCTCATGTTATGAATTATTCGTTTATAAACATGACATAATCTACAGTGCCAAATATTAAAATAGCATAACATATAAGCAGAAGTAGTCACTTAATTAGTTTCAACATTCAATTTAAACATACCCTCACATGCATAACCCTTTCCCACAAAAGCTCCCTTATAAGTTAAGGTATATAAATCAACCCCTATAAGTTGAGTAAAGCCAGTCTTGTTAAGGAGAAAGCCAGAAACCAGATTCTTTTTTATCTCTGGAGTATGCATAACATCTTTCATAATTACAGTCTTTCCAGAGGTAAACTGGATTTCCACATTGCCAAAGCCTGCAACTTTAGTGGTGTGAGAATCTCCCAACAATATTTTCTGATTTTCAGCACCGTGTATGTAGAAAACAAGTCACGATCATAGCAGCCAGGGAGAGAAACACCAGTGTCTACCCACTAACCCTCTGATCCACAAACAAGGTGAATCTCATTAATCATAGCCGTAAGAGGCTCCTTGGTCAGGTTAGCCTGCAGTGCAGAGCTTGGCCTATTCCGACACTTTCATGCCATATGACCTGGTTTTCCACAGTTGTAACATAGAAACAGTTGTCCAGAATCATTCATTTGGGCTGGTTTCTGCTGTCCTTTTGGGTTTCCTTGCGGATTCTCATTCTGTTTGTTGTGTCTGTTCTAATTCTTAAATGATTTGTGGTTCGGTTTTAGAACAGCGGGTTTGGTCTTCTTAGTGTTGTTGTTATTGACAATCAACACCTCTTCTTTCTGGTCCTGCTTGCGTGCCTCCTCGTCAATACGGAGACGCGTGATTAAGCTCTCTAAGGAAAATTCCTTAGCCTTATGTCGTAAGACATTCTTAAAATCTTTCCAGCCTGGGGGTAATTTGTCAATGATAACAGCAATTTGAAATTGTTCGCCTAAGGCCATACCTTCAGAGATGATCTCATGAGCTATTTTCTGAAGCTTATGAGACTGCATCTCTACTGATCTATCGTCATTCATCTGGTACTTTAGGTAGCGGCTTACAACATATTTCTTTGCCTCTGCCTCCTCTGTATCATACTTCTTCTTTAGTGCTTCCTAAATATTCTTTGCTGTCTTTTCATCTGAGTTGTAGTAATACAGCTCATCGCTCAGTCCATTCGGAATAAAATTCTTATATAGGTAATCTTGTTTAGTCCAGGTCTGCAGTTGCTTTGACTGTTAAGTCCATGATGCCATCTTTTCTGCATCAGCCTCGTCAGGTCTGTCTGGTAGCTGCGGTTTGTCAGTAGTTAGCACAACCACCACATTTCTCATCGTCAGGAAGAACTCCATCTTCTGACGGCATCACTTGAAATGCAAGCCTTCGAATCTGAACAGAGCAACAGTCACGAGAGGGATCTGGAAGGCAGAGGGTGGAGCAGCATCGTCTAGGGTTGAGTTCGAAGTCATTGTTTCAGATCGTCTTCAAATTGTTGGGAAACAATGACTGAGTCACATACGTCGTCGCTTTCTTGAAGACGATTTGACGATCTGGTCAGAGGTGCAAACCAGTTCGTACTTTCGACGCCGCCTCTTGGATAAAACAGCCTCTGAAAAACAATAACTGATTTGCTTGCACAACAAATCAGTGCAGGTTTGCACTTTTGAAAATAAATACTGCTCGAAGATTTCAATGGCGGAGGCAAGAAAAGAATATGTAATGTGGTATGTATTCTCGTCTATAGAAGAAGACAATATAGAATAGTAATTAGGGTTTTACTGAGTAGTGGGAGAAAAAATCAGATCTGCTGAAATTATGGGACACAAATTTTTTTCCGTTACAGAAAAATTATTGATGCAAAAATATTTTTTCCATAAAAAAAAGGGTTCGAAAAAAGCAATGTTTTATGGTCCAAAAATATAAATATCTAAACCACAAAATCAAGGCCGAAGCCCAAACCGAACCAAATCGGACCGGACCGGGCCGGGTCGGATCGGTCGGTCGTGCACGTGTGTGGTTGTCATGATGCATGGTCTCCCTCCAAAAAAAAAAACATGTATTGGGAGCCCCAAGGCCCTAACATGACTTCTTAGAAACAAGTATAAATACTTGCCTCTTTCATATAGTTCCATGATGTGGGACTATTCACATGTAGGAGTCATTCATACACTTATTCCATTATTTTTAATAATTCACCTATAAAAATGAAAATTGGGACAAAGCACATGATGGCTTCATACTGTCAACTAGGAAAGAGAAAAAGGACTTTAAGATATATAATATAGGCCAGTATGAAAGTGTGAAATAATCTTGACATGTTATTTTCTTTATTCGATTCATGAAAATGATTTTCTATGTAACTTATATCAGCTTCTCGGGTTCTTCATACAATAAATGATGATGCAATTGTAGTCATTTTAACGCAGTTAGTTTTTAGCTTAGTTATTTCCAAGCTTCAGCCTCTTGTTTTTCAAAAGAACAAATTTGCGGCACTGTATACGAGTAAGGTAAACAATGATAAATGAACAAATTACTAGTACAAAAATCTCACCTTATGAATGTTCAAATTACAGGTACATTGCTATTATTCAACGTTATTGTAACAATAAATTAGTATTTGTAGAAAAACTATACATTGCTATTATTAACTCATGTCACATTATTTATGAGCAACTTTTTTCATCCATACAGATTTCTGATTTTAGCCATGCTCTCACAAATGAAGGCTCAAATGAACATATAACAAATCTTTCAGAATTTGAAGGATACATGGTCCCCGAATATTTCTTAAATGGTACATGAATTCTAAATTGAACTTTGGAGTATATATTTACTACATTGGACATTTGTTTCTATGTCACTATTTTTCTTGAGTAGAAGTAACCGTCAAAAGTGGTGTGCATGCATTTCGGAATATTCTTTTTGAACTTTTGTTGGGGAAGAAACCATTCACAGGACTCAATGTCAATGTACTATAACTTGGGTACGCATTGCTAATAGTTTCATTTCACCATATAATATAAATATAAACATTTGATCGTGTATAATTCTAATTCTCGATTTTATTTGAAATACAAAGCCTTAGCAAACTGATATGCTCATAAACTTCACTACTAATTTAAGCACTCATATCAGATCTAACTTCAAAATAAGCTGAAATAACCTGAATGATTGCATGTGTTTTAAGCTATTACTATGATATGCTCATCTAGACGTAAAGAAGATAAATAGCTGAACCTTGGACTTCAATAAGGACAATAGAATCAATGACAATGATTCAGAGGTGAAGAGAGATGGCATGAAGCTTGGTTTGACATAAACTTTAATGTTAATTTAAGCAATTCATATCAGATCCAACTTCAAAGTAAGCTGAAATAATCGAAATGATTGCATGTCTTTTTTAGTGTAGTATAAATTATATTAAATGCTATTTTTATCCGTAATTGTTGTATTGATTTTGTTAGATAAAATGTCCTCATGCCGGCTGTGAAAGAGAAGAAGGAAAAGAAGAAAGAACAGAAGCAAGAAGAGCTAAGAGAGAGTCGTACAAAACTGAAGGACAAACCACAAAATGCCTGGAAGGCTGCTGCAGTTTCTGGAACTTCTTTCGTTCATCTTGCCTGGGGTCTAAAAGATTATATTTTTGGTTGAAATAGGTAATTCTATGAGTGAGTACCATCCTATGTAACTTGACATTAATACTATTAAGCTATTATAAAAATAATGCCATGTATTTCCATAATTCACCGGTTGAGTTAACAATAATTTTCGGTAGCAGTTGAATTAACTTTTCATAATAACTTTCAAGCTGAAACATAATTTTTACTTGGTTATATAAAAATTTTATGAAAAATATGTTATATTAAAGTGTATAACATAATTAACGTATTAAAGCAACTGCAAAGTCAGTGTTTATCAACCGGTGAATTATTTTTAGTATGTTATATAAAGTAATGCAACCAGAATTCATATTAACTTTTCATAATAACATTCATTAGCTCATTTGGTTAAAATTGTTATCTTCATGCTGGCAGCATCTCTATTACTTTTTTTTTTTTTAGCCATTTTGGGCCTTCTTCTAAGCTTCAATGGTACTAGAGCCATTCTTCTTCAGATTCGAAATTTTCTTAGTACACGTCATGTTCGAGTTTGTATTAGAAAGCACACACGAATCAAAAGATTTCAGTTTTAAATTGCACGAAACAAATGTGTGTGTGTGTGTGTATACACACACACACACACACACACATACACATACACATACATGTATACACCCCCCTTTTTATCCATTATAACTAAGTAACTATATGTGCACTTGAATAGGTGGTAGTTCCAACTTATTTATATGCAGCAGCTGGTCAAGGAGGTAGAAACCTCGATTATGTAAGAAGAGACCAAAATAGAGAAAATAAAAAATAATGCCGATTGAGAATTGCAAATTAAAAGGAGGACGTAGTTTCGATTGTGACGTGAGTGGTGCTCGAAGGCGGATGATGACGTGGCGAATGATGATTGGTTTTGAGGTCGATTGGATGTTGGAAGGTGAGAGGTTTCGGCTAGTTGCTATGATAGTTTAGGAATTGAGGCCAGATTGTTGGTTTGGGTTGGAAGTTGAATTATTCTGCATGAAATGGATGCATGGATGCAAATTAACTATTGTTGGCGCACAGCTTGGTTGAGCCAGTGATTCAGAAAAAGCTGATATCAGGAAAAGGATTACTAAGCTTACATTTAGAGATTTTAATGCCATTATGGTTAGTTTTACAGGATGAAGATTGATGTTTTGAGTTTTAGATTGGCGGAGTGATATTTATAGGTAGAATGTAGCTGGGTAATAAGCAAATGAATTGGCTTTTTGCTGCATTGTTGGTGGACAAACACTGCCTGCTTTTGGAATTAACAAGTCGACGAGTGGTTACTATTGGGTGGAAATTATTCAGTTAAATGTAGCGATGATTAAAAAGATGGAACATTGTACATGCAATCCGGTAGGTGATTACTGCGTTTAGTTGTTAATTCTGCAGTTTGTAGACTCTGTACACGTTATGCATACACATGCACTTAATTATTGTTAAATGCAATAAAACAATAAACATGTCCGCTTATGATCTTTCAAGATCCTGTATGAAAGATGCAACCTTGACCTAAGACGGGAAAAAAAGTGGAACTTACAAGTAAACAAAAAAGCGAATACGTTGGAAAAGGAAGAAGTTGTTTTGACAGGTTTGAACCATTAAATGCTTTATTCAACATACCATTGAAACTTGCGGTTATTTTATAGATTTATAGCTGAAATTGCTGAAAAAGATTTGACACCACTATACATTATTTATATACTCGAACATATGCTTCGAACTGCTTTGTCATTTCCTTGAAACTGTCATGTCTAGTGCCACTATCATGTTTCTTTGAAGCTATAAGTTTTGGAACAATATGCTTAAGTTGCACTAGAATCAGCAGTCTGTGTTGACCACTGGTATTCTTGATAACTCGGTATTCTATTTTGTATACTGTATTGTATTTAAGATGCAATCAAATACTTAGTGTTTGCATTGTTATGTCTTCAGAGTGAAGATAAACATTGAAGAAAAAGCTTCATAGTTTGGAAAACAAGGTTTCTTTGTATACTTGTTTTTTCTATGGTAGTTTTAGAGATCATATAATGTTTACGTCAACTATTTTATGTTTATTTTTAGGTAAGCATTGTGTTGAAATTACTTCCGCTCTCATTCTTGCTTTCTTCTCAAAAGAGCTATTTTTAGAGACCATCTTGGTTTCTCACTTACATTTTCATTTGGTCATAGAATCTAGGCTGTCATTTACTAACTATACTGAATTTGTTCTACAATTTTCTTATATGACACATTTGCTCGCTACCTCTAAACTTTTGATTCAGCTCAAGGAGTTCTGTCTGGTAACTGTATTTATGTTTTATGTTAAATTTTATAACTAATTACTACATTGTGTCATTTTGATTTCAAATATGTTTATAGATGGCCAGCGGTCATGGTTGGTAGCACTCGGAAGCTTGGACTAAGCTTATCACCTTTTGCATGATTGACATTAGCTCTTCTATTTGGGTAGAAGTTTACTATTTTGAATATTTCTATTTTCTTATAAAATGGTGCACTGCTTGTGATATATCATTGCAAATGTGGGAGTTACTTTTTATTTTGAACTTATATCGAATAATAATTCAATTCAGTCAAATATAAGCATTACATTTAGAGTTTCGGTTTCATCTTAGCTTTCATTGACATAAATGTCATCATTCTTTAGTTGCTAATGTAAAATGTTCCATTTTGATGTTCATTTGCATTGATTGTGTAAACAAGTTACTAAATTCTTACATTGTCTAATATTCTAGCAATGCAAGATTTTGTTTCATTTTTGCGTATATGAATTTCAATATGAGAATATGATGAATCAAGGGGCATAGATGAGCAAACTTGGTTATCTTTTTTTATTATTATTATATTATCAACTTTGTACTTGTTATGTAACTTGGACTTGTTGTGGTATATTTATATATTTTTGTTTCTTTAAAGAAATGATTTATCTTTATATTATAGTAATTTTTTTATGGTGAATTTGCTTATGAATTTCTAATTTGCAGAATGATTGTATCTATTTATATTACCGACGATCTCAATTACACATTTTAAAACAATTTTCATATCACGATTGTGGCGTGATGAATAATTAGTTTGAAACATGTAATAAGTGTTTCTGATTGTCAATTTGAAATGTTTATTAAGTGTTGCTAGTTGTTATCTTGAAACACTCATTAAGTGTTATGGTTTATCAATTTGAAACACTCAAGTGTTGCGGTTTATCAATTTGAAACACTCAATAAGGGTTGCAGTTTATCTATTTGAAACACTAAATAAGTGTTGTGGTTTATCTATTTGAAACACTCACTTAGTGTTTCGATCTGCTAATCTGAAACATAATATAGGTGTTTCAAAAATCTGCAACATACTAATTTACAACATTGAAAAATTATTCCTAACATTTTTAGCAATGTTTTATTACTATTTCAAATTGGCCATTTTGGTATTGTGATTCACAAGCGGTAAATCTAATGTGAGGGGTCTAAGTGCATAATTGAAACATATAATAGTGCTAAGACACGAGGTTGAGTCAACTTATGGTAGAAGTCTGCCCGGACTCACCTGGCAAAATCCGACATCCACAAGTGTAGGCTTAGTGTGAGAGGTCTAGTACATAAACATATGTATAAATATAGGTAAATGGCAGGACTAACAAATACCATTAATTATAATCAATTGAAACAAATGGAATTTATTGAAAGATAATTACAACAGCAAAGGAAAGGGAATAAATGTGGAATGATAATAACCTATTATAAATAAATAACATTAATGAAAATATTGTATAATCGGTAGACTTGTCCTAGGGACAAGTGAAGATTATAACTTAGATTATAATAAACTAGCTAGGAAATGGGATAATGGGCGAAATGAGATAAGGGACACTTAATTGTAAATTAAGTAATCACTAATAGGGAAAGCCGGAAACCAGTTGAGAAAAGAGGGAACATATATAAAATATAAGAAGTTATACTTAATTATAAGTTAAGTAATCTGTAAGCTTGGAAGTCTGAAACCCGCTGATAAGAATAACAAGTTTGGACTTGTCCTAGGGACAAGAGGAAATTATAACATAGGCTATAATAAATGGGTAGAGAAACTTATTAATGGACCTTAGTTAAGAGAACTAAGTTAATAAGTAAATAGCGATATGTTGTAGTAATAGTGTAAAATGGAAATATGATTAAATGAGAAAGAATGAGGAAAACTTATAAAATAAGTTATATTTAATCATAAATAATGGTTGACGTGTTAAACAGAAAACATGTGAATTGGGATATACTTAATTACATATTAAGTTGAACATGTTATTGTAATGATAAAATCAAACAAGAATATAAAGGGGTTGTGGATAACAGACCTTGGACCATAATCTAGGGAATAACATGATGTGGGCTTATTAATAAATTTAAATGGGTTAAGTTATGTAAGCAAGAGGAACTTGGTAACTTGATTAAGAATTCAATATGAAATGGAATAACCAAGTTAAATGGAAACCTGGTGAGGTAAAGCAAGCGCATAAAAGAATGTTTAGACATAGGGTCTTATAACATATTAAAGCTAGGCGCTTGGACCAGTCCGCACGTTTGATTGTGAATAACCCAACGGAGTGGATCATCGTGGTGTTATAAGGCACAAGAGGAGCGCACATTCATCTGATTGTTATGACGGCTCCAAAAGGGTTGGAAGAGGAAGCACGCGTCTTCCTGACGTACGTAAGGTGCTCTTAGTAGTCCTCTGTGTGATGGTAGATGTTTTAGGCTGTGCTCGCAGAGGTTGGGTCTGCGCGTAACTACTAGGTGGGTGGGCCTTGACTGTAGAAGTAGCTATGCAGTCAGAATGCTATGACGTGGTGACACCAGGGTGATTCGGCGGTTGCCTCAATGGAAGGCGAAAGTTCACGACCAACAAGGATAGTAGATCGTCGGATACCCGTCATCGGCAGCCAGTGGGATGCGGAAAGACTAGAGCTAAAACCAATAGACCATTCACCCTTCACTATCGAGGTACGGTGGTTGAGGGAAGACGCCAAATGGATGTTTAGATTGTATTCTTTAGGGGCAGTCGTTTAACTCTCGTAGTCTTTTCTAATTGAGGGAGAGGTCGGGGTGGGGCCATAGCCACGGTGAAAACAGACCCTAGGTATATTTGTATATAGAGGCTCTTAAAGATGGACCTGTGCAGATATGGAAAATCTCTCGATAGAGTTCTGTGTTTCTTGTATCGACTTAGAAAGGAACTCGGTGAATATTAGATGACGTGCAGTTGAGGCATCGAGCTACAATTGATAATACGTATATGAGACAGTCTAGATATATGCATGTCGGCTCTAGGCGGTGTATCATAGATTTGAGGGCATTATTCCGGTATGGACTCCGATTCGATCGAAGATGGCAATCCATACGTTTATGTAGCATAGTGATGACATATATATGCGGAATGTAACTTTGTTATGTAGATATCCGTACATCACTCCGGCATAGGATGAGGGACTGCGTTCATTTCGGTGGCATTACGGTGGAGACCGTGCGAGTGGGGTACCACGGGATGTACCTCAGTATTTAGGGGTAGCTATTATATACTATATTAGGTTGATCCACTGGGAAGTAAATGGGTACGACGTATGCGTAAGCCTTGAGTGATGTTAACCCAAGTAACCTAATAAAAAAGTAAATATGATTGAACAGTATACGTAGGATTATCCGAAGTGTATAATTCAAATCCAATCACCAGTTGTTGTGTTCTGACCCCCTCCTCATAACATACTCGCAAGTAAGATTTGTGGCAGAGACATGTGACACTATAGATAGCCTTGGATACTGGTTAGGCAGTATTATTAATACAGGAAGGCTATATTTTGATTATATTATATTTTATCCATTCCGCTGTGAGATATTTTCTGAGCTCTGATATGTTTTATGTCTCTATCTTTTCTATAGGATACAGAGCAAACCAAATCCGATTTTCGATAGATTGGAATTTTGAAAAAAAAAATCGATCTGTCGGAATTCGGGTTGGTACACGTAGCAAACCTTATAGCTCCTTTTTTCACAATATCCCTCCCCAATTTCTTGTCCCTTATAGCATATAAGATTCGACCCTGCCTATACACTGGTAGCATCGAACTCCTTTACCTTGGCAATATCCTCTAGCATTTGGTCTGAGCAATGTACGACACAAGGAATCCAATAAAGTGTTCGAATCCTTTGACACAATAATCCTTCCGCCGTTTTAAATTTAGCACCATTATTTATCACAACCTAGAATTAATGCAACAAGTGAGGATTTAAATGCGTTAAAAATGCAGTGACTTAATAGCATTGATGTAGGCATGTCAGCATCTTTTAGAAGACATGTTGGCATTTTGTAGAAGGCATGTATAAGGCCTTCTTGTATGCATTGATTTAAATGCGCCCATTTAAAAATATGCAGTCACAAAGAAGACTTAAAAGAATGCATTTTGTATAAGGCTTGCTTGTATGCATTTTGTAAAAGGCATGCTAGCATTTCGTAGAAGGTATGTTGGCATTTGTAGAAGGCGTGTTGGCATTTTGTAGATTGTAGAAGGCCTGCTTGTATGCACTAATCTAAATACACACATATAAAAATATGCAATCGCAAAGAAAACTTAAGAAAATGCCCACATTTTGTTCTTAAAAATGTAGTCACAAAGAAGACTAAAAAAAATGCACATATTTTAAATTGTTCAATTTTTATAATAAAAAAAGATAAAATTTGAATAACATTGAACAAGTTATGTAGCAAGCTGAATAAAATTGTCTCTCCCTTTCAAATCAATTTGCTCCTCAAACAGATCTGCCAACATTCCCGCGTCTTGTATCTTACTCGAAACATCAACGGACTTAAAAAAAAGTCCCTTCCGGACTGTTAACAAGAAAATTAATCAAATGTATGCCTCTTTTATCGGTTCATCCATTAAACAAAACAACCATACTGCTTCCAGGCTTTTTCATGTCTTCTCAACTTGTCTGTCTCTTTCTTCGCTTTCTCAAGTAATGGCATCCACAACTCATGAAAAGTTAGCGGCTTCAAACCCGGTCCAAATTTTCCTATAGACTCAATCATTATCTCATAACTTCTAGAGTTTGCAGCATTGAATGGTATGTCACATTCATAGAAGAAATTTGCAATGTGCATCTTCACTCTATTTTCTTCTTCTTCGGTCTTTGTAGAACTTTTAATTGTAGTTTGGAATGGACTCTTGCCATGTCTTTCCTCTATGACTTCTTCAGGGGTCTTTCGGAGTATAGAAGCAATGGACTTTGTTAGCATCGATTGTGGCACTATAAAAGCCATTTTCTTTCTTTTTGATATTGTTTCGATACTTGGTGTAGAATTAGAAGCAACTATTGATGTCTCATCACGTGGTTGAACTTCATGAACGTCATCATCATCACCAAGATCATCCAATTTCACAGACTTCTTTGCTTTCTTATCAATATAGTCTTTCATTTCTTTCATAATTTCCGTAGTAGTTTTCAGACGTACTGCTACATTAGCACATCCAACCACAAGATGTTGTTTCAATCTTCTAACCCCTGAATGCACTTGCTTACCAAAAAGAATGCATTGAACCATATTCTTTTTGTTTAAATCAGGCTAAAGTCCATATTTCCATCCAATGTCTATTGATTTATTCTTACGTTTTGGATCCTTAGAGGGATCATAAGATCAATATTTGTCGTTGGTATTTCTGCAGCCATCTGCATTGTAAAAAAAACAGTAATACAGGAAATTAAAAAAAACAACGGAAAAAACAACAACTTACAGATATGCTTAAAAAATAACTTTCAGACATACAATAAATTAAAGTGCAAATCTGCACTGTTCTTTTCGTTCGAATGAAAAAACAGCTAATAGGAAAAAATGCAACGAAAAAAAGTACATGAGTCGATTGCGGCTAAACTGGAGAGAGGAGGCGACACTAGGGAGGAGGCGGCTGTAATGGAAGAGCAATGTAACACCCCGTAATTTTAACAACACTAAAGAGGATAAATTAAACAATAATTAATTTAATATTCAGAATTAAGGGAAATGGACTACGTCATTGCGTTCGTCTTGGAATTCTGATCGAAATAGACACCTGTTTTGTATAAAACAGACAACGTATGAAGAAGTTATGAAGGTTAAAAGTTTGTATGTGTGCATGAGAATTATATATATATATATATATATATATATATAATATGTATACTCCAGAAATTCAAAAACTAGTTTAAAAACCAAATTTCGGTGGGGAAAAAAATCCCTCTCAAGGGTTTCGACCCCCCTCAAAGGGGGTGTCGACCCATGGGTCAACCCCATAAGGGGGTGTCGATCCATGGGTCGACCCCCCTGCGGCAGATGAGGCAGATTAGGGTTTTAGGTTCGGCTATAAATATGGCCTTATTTATCATATTTTTGCACACCAAAAATAATGGAGAATTAGATGCTGCCTCTACCCAGATCAAATAAACCTTTTTTCTTCTTCTACAAACAAGTTATTCAAGCTTAGAGATCCATGATTCGATTCTTATTTTTTTCTAGATCCAAACACTACGATTTTAAGTTACTTTAAGATCTAAATAATTAAAAGTTAAACTTGATATGACTATAATTTGGATCTATGCCTATGACTACTTGAATCATATCAGATCTGTTATAACTTGTGTATCTATGATATTCTGAATTGAATATGACTAAGATGTTAACCTTTATCATGTCAGATCTGCCTTTGATTGTAGATCTAATTTACTATTAAATCACCTTATACCTGTTCTATTATGTTTATGACAAAATCAGATCTGTTATTAGTTGGACATCTAAATCATTGTTTATATCACATCACGCATGTCCCTATTATGTTAGAATTAGTGCTATTGTCACATGTTCATCTTATATGCTTATCTTGTCATTATGCCACTATATGCTTATGCCATTACATGTCAACCTTGTTAGTATGATCATCTCTGTCCTTTTCCCTCTATCTTTTCCCTTTTATTTTTATATATCAAGGCTACCTTCGAGCCTAGGCATGCCACTGAAATATGCGAATGCGTTAGATTGGGAACGAGGGGAAAACGTTAAATTGGGGCATAACTTGTAATTGGGAATTTGGGCATAACTTGAATAAAGTGTAATAATATTAATTTGAGGCATATGGTTCATTATGAACATAACTTGGGAAAAGGGGTATGAAAACCTATAACGACATAGGTATAATTGATTAATAATGGAAATGCCTAGGACTATAGTAATTAGAAACTGTAACCGCGCGTAGACACGAGGTTAGATTACAATTGTGGTGGAAGTCTTCCCAGAACCTTACGGCGTTTCCAGCGACCATAAGTGGTGAATCTAATGTGAGGGGTCTAGGTGCGCAAACACGAGACGTGCTAAGACACGAGGTTAATCCCGACTTGTGGAAGAAGTCTGCCCGGAACCGATCGGCATATCCAACATCCACAAGTGGTAGGCTTAATGTGGGAGGTCTGGCATATTATAACCATAAATGGACATGGTAATGAATCAGAATGCTTAACCTAGTTGAATCCAAAGGGATTGTATGAACATGAACTTGAATAGGGGTTAAGTGAACTTGTTTGAACAGTGGGTGGGTTAAGTAATTCTGGATGGGTGGGTAATATTTATATATAGGTCCACAAACTTAACCTGTTGGGATTATGCAATTTTATGACACCCGTAAGTAGGCATAATATATGGAAAACCTAGTAGTGGGGATGCAAGACAAAGGGGAGAGCCTGCATCATCTTGTGTGGGGGACCCGTTTCAGTCTGCAACCCTTATATAAGTATCAAACAAGTACTCAGAACTAGGTCAGAGTCGGGGCATGCTTACTGGACTGATTATAAGTGATCCAAAAGTGGGGACGGTGTCCGATGGCGCGTTCCATCGGGGTCATGTGCGTGCAGGACTCCGCTTGCTCGGGAAAGTAAGACGTTGCGACATCATTAGATATGGTTGTGCACATCCGGAAAATGAAGGGTTTCCACTTTAAGGATTGATACACCCTACTGTTGGGCCAATACATGGTATCTACGGAGTAGAGAGCCAATCGATTAGGGTAGTAATTAGGGTACATTTAGACTCTGGTATGTTTAGGAGCCCGTTTTTACCCTCAGAGGTGATTCTGGAACGTAGGTCTGCCTGTTGATTGTATGTGGTGAAAACCTCTCAATGGAAGTACACCTAAGTCCACCATCTTACAGTTGTTGGGATCATCTCATTCTGGTTATATTAGTATCGGTGCAGACGAATCGTTAGAGAAGCGTATTACACTCTATCATGTTTACCTTGTCATACCTGCCTTTTGTGAAGTTATCTTTCTTATCCACTTTATATGCCTGTCATGATACTTTTACCTATTTATTTTCTAAAAGTAACTGGACTCTCTAGACTTTATGTTTGATCCGTTTTGTTTCCTCTTCTTTCTCTTCCATTCCCCCCAAGGTTCTCAGGGTGGGAATACTCAAGATTGATAAGGATTCCTCTATCGCCTTGCTTGGAGTTGCTTAGATGTATTGCTCGAGTTATTATCTTTGCTACTATGGCTATGTTTCTTTTAGGGATTTTGCTTCTTTTGTTATTGTACTCTGATATTTTAAGTGCAAGACAGAGGTTTTAATAATGCACTGGGTTTATGTATTTTCAGACATATGATGTTTGATGCTTTATGATTAATAAAGTTTATAATTCCACTACTATTTTATATCTGTCTTGTAATGTTTCTATTTCTTTTTACCTATAGCTCTTCACGAAACTTAATGCATTCTCTTAATGAGTGCAATTAACAGACGTGGGGTGTCACACTTGGTATCAGAGCTGATAGTTACCAGATTAGATAAAAGCTTTTGAAAATTATTTTCAAAAAGGTTTTAAATGAAAGCATTTTCAAAAAGAAAAGTTTGTTTTGAAAAATATATTCACAAGCCAAATGTAATATCTTTCGATCCTTTGTCTGAATCTCTTTCCTTTTCTTTTCAGCATGTCTTGGGAACCTAATATTCCTGAGGGCTTTACGATAGCAGGCTGGTTCCTTAGGTATCAAGAGACCACGGCGCCTGTCGGTGGTCAAGCTGGTGTTCCTCCCCCAGTTGCACCCGTCGTTCCTCCTCCTCCTCTTCCGCGTGCAGATAACTTCTCTAAGATCTACAAATATTTATATGCTATGGGAGGAAAGCCATTTCGTGGAACCAAGACATTCGTAGAGGCCAGTAATTGGCTCAAAGAAACGGAGGATCAGTTTGGAATTTTCGAAGTGGACGATCGTAGGAAGATTCAGTTAGCCGCGTGGCTATTGAAAGGTGAAGCTTCATTTTGGTGGGAAGTAACGCAAGTGGGACGTCCGGTGGAAACTTGGGATGATTCAAGACAGAGGTTTGAAATGAAGTTCCTTTCTTAAGCTGAGAAAAGCATGCAAATGGAAAGGTTCTTGGCGCTCAAGCAAGGAGGCATGACTATTAAATAATATGTTAATAAATTCAACCAACTAGCGAGATTTGGGCTGGAGCTAGTGGATACTCTGCATAAGAAAGCTTTGCGTTTTGTTAAAGGACTGAATGAACCCCTTCATGGGCTAGCTATGTCCCATATTCTAATGGGAGCAACTTTTGAAAGTCTTGTTGATATGGCCTTGATGCATGAGGAAGACAAAGCGACAAGAAGGACGTTAAGGTCGAGCAAGAAAGTATGGCCCAAGAAAGCACTACACCAAAACAGCCAATTTGACACACTAGAATTTAGAGATTTGATACGGTTTTAAGCCGTATCAAATTTGATAGGGCTCGTACCCGTATTAAATTTTAATTGCTACCCCTCAACCGATCCACACCTTCCCTAACCATTAAAATCCAACCGTAGATCGAAGAAGGTTTGGATCAGTCCATACAACACGGTCTTCAACCGTATCAACACGCGATGATATTTTTCCTTCTTAATTTTTTTTTTCGTCCCTCCCCTCCTCGCTTCTTCATTTTAGCCGAAATCCCCAAATGGAAAAAGGGCTTCCTTCCCTCTTCTTCTCCAACAAAATTTCTTCTCTCTTCTCCTAGACTATGACTAACCATCATCATCCAACAAGCTTAGGTCGCTTCTGCCGGGGTAGCGACGACTTCTTCTCCAAATCAGTTGAAAGCGAATCCATCTCCAAAAACTCCTCCAATCGATGACGGGAACTCGGGAATCACAACTTGGCCTTCAGGTAGAGCACCGATTCTATGCAGCAGGAAGTTTGTTGAAACCTAAAAATGGTATAGGTATTACGCGTTTTAATTTTGGACTTCTGTACTGTAACTTGTTATATGATGTCAATTTTATTTTGATTTCTAGTTTTAGGTTGTTTTTTTTCCTGGCAGACCAATCTATTTCTAGTTTTAGCAAACTAAACACCAGACGATATTTGGAAATGATTAGCAACAATTTCAGGGAAATTCAGAGGAATTTAGAGATATGGTTAGCTAGAACAATATGTGACAATGAAGGAATTTTCGCTAGGGAGAAGGATGGCTCTTCTTGTGTTAAAGATTATTACCTGCCTTCTTATCCCTTTTGTTACTAGATGATGCTTGTGTTTGAGCTGCCGATAATTTAGAATTGTCTTATTTCTTTTTCTTTTTTAGTTAGGTGTACATGTATGAATATTCATCGCTAATTGTTTTATTAGGTAAGGCGCCTCTTCCTCCTGTAAATGTACTTCGACTGAATTTATTTTGATGTCTACTGCGATTGGCTTTGAATTTGCGATTTTTTGTCAAGGTGATTATTTGTGTGTATGTCCATGGGTTCTTAACACATCTATCATCATCTCGAATTATTAACTCATGCGGTACTTACCCGATTCAGTTTATAGAGTCTGGTGACTTCATTCAACTATAGCATGATTCATGAGACTGAGAAATAAACAGCAAGCGCTTGTATTTAAAGCAACGCAACATAACTTTCGGCTTGCAGAGCTAAGTGGTTTTTTTGTTGGTCGATAGTGGCTAAAGGGGATGTGTCTTAGTTTTATATCGTTTGAGTTATTTCTTTAGCAATGATACAACATCTTCTCGCTATTTGTAGCTTGTATCATAGTCCTAGTTAGTTAGGATAAGTTAAAAAAAACTGTATATTAATTGAAGGATATATTTTAATAACTATAAATATCAGATAAAAATTGATATATTTAAATTGTTATTTGGTATTATATGATTGGTTTTGTTAATGGATCTTGTGATGTTTTGTTAATGTCAAATTTATTGATAATTAATAGGAATTTATAGTTAATGTTTTTCAGTAGAATCAATTAGTTAAAATAAATTTTTGCTTTAAATACAGTGAAACTACTAATGTTTTTCTTTGGAATGGCTTGTTTTGCATTTGGTAGTATTCTGTTTGGGTTGGAAAACATTTTAATCACTTCGTAGAGTAGCGAAGGCCCAGTTTCAAGTCTGTTTTAATTGCAAAATTATCTATGTTGATTTCTTATTATATGGAATCCTTTATAATTCAATGACATTTTGGATTGAAAATTAAGGTAAAAAATAGCTTTTGCTTGTTATCCTTTATAATTCAATATGTATAATTCAATGACATTTTGACTTGTTATCTTTGACTTTGTAGGTATAAAATAGCTTTTGCTGTTGAAGAAAGATAGACGAGTTATACTTAATTTTAAAATAATTAATGCATTTTAAAAATGATTAGTGGGTTTTTAAGAATACCCTTTCGCACAAAAAAACCCCACCCCCTTCTCACAAAAAAAAAAAAAAAACACGGACGTCCTTTTGAATACACTCCATCATGGAGTAAAAGTGTATCATCGTAAGATTCGGTCAACATGGATTACTTATGAAGAACATACCACTTAGCTAGCTAGAGGGTATTAAAAAATAAATCATTTATTAGTTCATAGGTGTGCTTAAATTTATTCTTGAACCTTTTGACAGTATACCTTATACTGTAAAATGGTTAGAGCTTTATCTGACAGAGATTTGCTATTTGTAAATGCTAGGTCCATCCAATTTGTTCAGCGATGCGTCTTCTTAATTTGAGACCAAATGGCAATTCAATCAAAATCATGATAAGCTTATCTGTGAGGATCAAATATGTAAGTTATGAATACAACGAATTAGTGTACAAATTTTATGGTTGTGGACACATTTATACAACATTTACCTTTGAGTTAGCTATTTTGAGAGGTATGTAAATTTGATGAGTGATATATTCTACATCAGAGAAGATAAATGTTGCCTGAATCTCTACATCTGTTTTCTACTGATAGTCAGTTTATTCTTATTGTGCATTTAACTATTTGCTGTGCAGTTTGTGTCAACATTGTAATTAAAAATTCGGTTTCTAACTACTATAACTTCCTAACTTTTTTATCGAAGTCCTTTTTACTTTTGTCAGATATATTCATGTTCCTTATATGGTGAGCTTATGGGATTTAAAAAAAAAAATCAATCACGTCTTCGTATTACTGATTTAAACATCCAGAGTGCTTGCCGTTCACTATCCATAAGAAGTAGAATGAATGTTAATATTTTCCCAACAAATCTCATGTTTTAGCTACAAATAAATCTCAAATGTTGTTTTATTATGAATCTTCACCTTCATGACTGAAGCATTATGCCGTGCAAAAAAATAAAAATAAACTGTTACTGTTGTCCCAATTTGTAAAACCTTTGCTTTAGGACATGGAGTACTTGGAATGCTAATCAACCAACTTAATAAGTTTATGCAGCACGACTTTTGAAGTGAGCTGTCAATGTAGTGTTTCGCTCTGATTTGCAGTCTTTTCTAATGCTATTGTGCGTGTTTCCAAATTTTCAGTTCCAAGGTGCTTATAACATTCTATCATATGCAAAAGAAATGAACATCATGCCAACTGCAAGCATGTATAATGCTATTATGGCGGGGTATTTTAGGGAGGCAAGTATTCCAGTTTTTTTGTCTATAAATAACATCGAAACCTTTGCAATGAGTATTCTTAATTTTTTTGTGGATAACATGCAGAAGAATCCTGGTGGAGCTTTGGTGGTTTGGAGGCAAATGTTAGACAACGATATACAACCAGATTCAAAGACATATGCCTACTCAATCTCAAATGCTGACTGCGAGGAGCATATTTTAAAGGTTTGCCTGGTTAAGGATTTATCCATGTAATTAAATTAAGTATTCATGATTCAGAATTTCACTCTACTTGTCGTGGTTCAAGTTTTCTTAGGTTAATCGGATCTTGTATATATCCTTTAACCGTGCTATAAGCTATAACATCGACGAAAAGCACACTTCTTGCAATAGAAATATTTTTCTCCCGAAATTTGTGTTACTTCCGAGTTTTCATATGCTCATGACTTAGAGGTTCATGTTACATGTATGGAATTTTTTTCCCATTTAGACCACTTTTCCGATCTTATTATATATTAAGACCCTTCTGAAAACTAATTACTAGAATATTTCACTTTCTACTTATGTGTTAGGATTTTTTGTATTAGTGCACATTGAAATTGCACCAGTTCATTTTTTTAGAGAAAAGGATAACTGGTGAACTTTGAACAAAGAAAGAAGAGATTACTGGTGCGCTTTGAAACCAATGGAACTATTAATTTTCAAATGTACTTCAATAAAAAAAAAACATTGATACGGCTTCAAAGTGCCCTAGTACAAAATGACATGTTCTGCCGTTTGTGCAAAAAATGATCTTTCTTTGTAGTTGGTTTCTTAAAATGATCTCAACGTGTAATAAATTTTGAAATATGACCTGAATGGACTGAAATCTTAATATTATACCTTTTCAATTGGCGTAATTTGATTTATTTTATTCAAAATAGGTTGTATCAACTGATTTGGTCTTGAATTAAAACATGACATCTGTAGAGGAATCACTCCTCTGTGGTACCCCGCCTAGAGTACTTTCAGCAGTGGGCAATTATTAACTAATAGCTTTGTTGATAGCGGAAACTAATACATTATGCAGTATCAAGATGAAATGCGGTCTGCTGGTGTTGAAAAGTCCAAGATAGTATTTATGGCATTGATTAATGCATTAACAAATGTAGGAAATGTTGAAGTGGCGGAGCAGGTAATTCTGTATTCCATAACTTCTTCTTCTTATTTATTTATTTATTTATTTATTTATTTTGTTGTTGTTGCGTGATGTCAAGTTTAAACTACGATAATTTATATATCTACACTTCCTTGGCACGTAATATTTGTCTTAATAACTTTTGACTCTTTAGTGTAGATATTGGTCCTCCAGAGAACTGAAATTGAGTTGCAGTTTCAGTAACATCAAAGAGTTAGTGTTACGATACAAATATATGTGGTGTTAACATCGACCAAGCACCAAGATTAAAATAATACCAGCATATAAATATCTACTGGATGAGAAAAAAGAAAATTTTGTTTTGTACAATGAAAGGCCTGTCGTTGATAAAACTTGATTTTTATGAGAGATTTGTACTTCGGAAATATCTGTCGTCCTAAGTTTCAGTTTTCCAAAATTGGTGGTTATGATGCATCAATATTCAAATAATTCATTGAATGGTCAAAACAAAATTTCATGTTAATGATTAGTCAAATTCTATTCTAGGTTGTACTTGATCGAGAGATGAACTCAAGGTATCTAAATGAATGTAAAAGCGTTTTAATAGCAGCCTTGGCATCAAAAGGATACCTTTCAGATGCACTAAGCATATATGATGATGTCAAGGAAGAAGGGTGCAAGATTGAGCCAAAAGCGATCATAAGCCTCACTGTAAGTTTTTCATTTTTATAGCCAAGAATAGATTGATTATAAAGGATACCCAAAGAGCAAGGAAAGGGGATTTTTAAGAATATTTTCAAGAAAAGATCTGCATTAGGATCTTCGTCTATTGTAGATGGTGATGATGTTGAAGCAGATTATGTAGAGGAAATTTTTGAAGATGGATCTGCAATTCTGTCGCAAAGGTATGAATTTGTAAATAAAATTATCACCTGTCCTTATATCAATCCTGCATCAGCTTTCTATGTAATCTTGCATTGTTTCGAAACTGAGTTTGCAAACTCGTTGCGAAACTGAGTTTGCAAACTCGTTGCGAAACTGAGTTTGCAAACTCGCAAACTCAGTTTCAGACTGAGTTTGCAAACTCAGTTCGGAACTGAGTTATTAACTTGGTTTGTGGTTTGGAAGGGATTAAGTTGGCAAAGAAGGGTTATTAACTTGGTTGCAAAGAAAAGAAGAGGGATCGGTTTGCATGGTTTGGGAAGTTGTAACATAAGGAGTTGTAATGAATATATGATCTGCTATGCATTTGTTTAGTCAATTTCATGTATATGCAGATTATAAAGTGAACCCTTAGCCTACTATGATATTGTGTAGGCAGTTTTAACATGCTTTTAGAATATTAGGAAGTAAACTGTAAAACACTATTATGGGCTGTTATGATAGGAGTTTGTGTCATATATATTAAAACACTATTATATATTCTAGAAATGGGAGTCTTCTTGCTTAAAGCATGTAGATATAGCAATTGCTTGCTGTCGGAACAGCAAGCTCTTAGGCTTGCTGTCTCGGAGCAGCAAGCCATTGCTGTTCCGAACAACAAACCTACGCTTGCTGTTACGAACGGTAATGGCTTGTTGTTCCGAACGGTAATGGCTCTTGTATTTGCATTTGTTATTCGAATAAGTTTGTATTTGCATCATTTTTTGCAGTTTCCTCCATTTCAAATTTGGGTAATACTGTAGTAGTTCAGGCTAGTGGTAAAGTCTGGTTTAAATTTTTTTGACAAGCCCTTTCTTCTGTTTCAGGGAAATCTGTGGGGTGAGGAAGGGGACGAGGACGTGGACGAGGCCATGGCCGTTAACTTTGTAGTTTATTTTATTTTCCGTCGAGAATTGTAGTAGTAACTAAAGATTTCTGAAATTGTTTATCAGACCATGGTCAGTGTTATTTTGAACAAGATTTAGTTGGTTTGTCAATGTTGTCAACCAGATTTAGTAGCACAATGTATTTTTTTATTTTTTTATTTGAATTAGGTAAGGCTCAAAGCCGTATCAAATTCGTGAATTGATACAGCTCAAAGCCGTATCAATTCATATATTTGATACGGCTTTGAGCCGTATCAATTCATGAATTTGATACGACTTTGAGTCGTATCAATTCATGAATTTGATACGGCTTTGAGCCGTATTAAAGTAATAGAGACGCCATTTTTTGATACGGCTTAGAACACTGCCAAATCGATTTTGATACGGCTCAGAGCACTGCTTAATTGACATTTCTGGTGTAGTGAAGGACAACAACAACAACAGAAGAAGGTCAGAAAGAATGACAAGGTTAAGGATAAGAGGAAGTGTCATAGTCGTGGACGCGAGGGACACTCGATAAAGGAATGCAAAAGAAGGAAGAATACTTGCTTCAATTGTGGAGAGGTCAGACACTTTACTAAGGAGTGCCCGAAGAAACAGGGACAAGGTCAAAGGGCAGGAGCTTCTGGAGGGCAAGTGCATGCTCTCGTGACCAGTGCTCCAGATAGAGGTAGGAAAGTATCCGTGGAAGGTTTGATTTCTCTTACCAATCATCTTATTAGAACTCTTTTTTATTCTAGTGCTTTACAATCATTTATATCTAGTTCTATGGTTGAGTCTCTTCACCTAAATACTAGTATGGTAGTGGATCCCGTAGTTTTCTCAAACCCCATTGGTGGTTCGTCTCATTTGTCCATGATTTATCGGGTTTTAAAATATCTGTTTTAGGCGTCGAATTTGAGTGCGATGCATATGTGCTTGGTTTTATGGGTTATGGTTTGATTCTAGGAATGGATTGGCTAACCATGTATAGTGCCATTCTGGATTATGAGAGGAGGGTCGTTAGACTTTTGACATGCCATGGGTCCCTTGAGATTTCTTGTGACCCGCAAGGGCCTGTCATGCTTAGTTTCCTAGAGTCTCTTGATGCATTTATCGATGATTTGCGATCTATACCAGTAGTCCGTGACTATCCTGATGTTTTTGATGAGGTACGTGGCTTACCTCTGAGGCGCGAGATCGATTTTCATATATATTTGGTGGACATGCAAAGCTAGTTGCATTGCCTGTGCGCCATATGACTCCAAGAGAAAGGAGGGAGCTTAGTAAACAGGTAGAGGAACTACTTAAGAAAGTATTTATTAGGAGAAGCATATCTGAATGGGGTGCTCCGGTGGTATTCGCAATCTAAGACGAATGGTTCGCTTCGCTTATGTGCGGACTATAGAGAGTTGAACAAACTCACAAAGAAGAACATGCACCCACTCCCTAGGATAGATAATCTGTTTGACCAGCTTGTTTTGTATCAGTGTTCTCTCAGTTAGACTTGGACACGGGGTTTCATCAGTTGAGGGTGGCCGAGGACAGTATAGATAAGACCGATTTTAGAACTCTGAATGGTTTCTTTGAATGGCTCATTATGCCTTTCGGGTTGACGAATGCACCTGCCTATTTTGTTGATTCGATGAGTAGAGTGTTTTTGGAAGTTTCTAAATAAGTTTGTCGTGGTCTTTGTTGATGAAATCTTGATCTTCTCAAAGAGCAAGTAAGAGCATGCCCAACATTTGAGAGAAGTTTTGAAAACTCTGCGTGCACATCAGCTTAAGGAAAAGTTCTCCAAATGTCATTTTTGGAGAAATGAGGCGAGATTCCTAGGGCACGTGGTTTCTAAAGAAGGGATAGCCGTAGATCCCGCAAAGGTGGTTGCAGTTCAGGATTGGTAGATCCCAAAGAATGCAACAGAGGTCAGAAGTTTTCTTGGATTGGTAGGCTATTATAGGAAGTTCACTAAGGACTTTGCAAAGATAGAAGCCCCACTCACTAGATTAACAAAGAAGAATTTGGCGTTTTCGTGGGATATAGATTGTGATGTTGCTTTCCAACGGTTGAAGAGTGCTCTGACAACAGCCCCAGTCTTGACCTTGCACGACGAGAATAAAGTGTTTACAGTATACACTGAGTAGGCAGAGGATGGCCTTAAGTCCTTTGTTTATGGAAAGGAAAAGCTGGGAGTTCATATCGACATTTGACTTTAGACCATCCATCGAGTTTTTGTCAGGTTCGTTTGCATCGCTAGAGATACGACCTGCTCTTATCGATCAGATAGGAGCTTCGCAGCGAGAGGACCCACATATTTCAGACATCTTAGATAGGCTCAGTAAAGGGGAGACTTCTAGTCACCTCAGTAGATATTCCATATACGATAAAGTCTGGTTATGACGAGATGAAAGGCTTTCTGTACCCCAAACTGGGAGTTTGTTAAAGATAGTCATAGAAGAAGCCCATCATTCCAAGATTACTATTCAACTAGGTAGTGATAAGATGTATAAAGTTATGAAGATGGTTTTCTTTTAGGCTGGGTAAAGAAAGATGTGGCAGAATTTGTTTCTCAATGTTTGGATTGTCAGCAAGTCAAAGCTGAGCAAAAGAAGCACGGTGGTTTACTTCATCCTTTGGAGGTTCCACAGTAGAATTGAGAGAGCGTCTTTATGGATTTCATAGTTGGTTTGCCAAGATCAAAGAAAGGCAACGCCGGTATTTGGGTTGTAGTAGGTAGACTTACAAAGAGTGCTCATTTCATTCCGGTTAAGAGCAAGAGGACGACAACTTTGTTCGCCGCAGTTTATGTTCGTGAGATATTCTGTCTTCATGGAGTACCTTCCAGTATTGTAAGTGATCGTGACCCCATTTTCACTAGTGAATTTTGGAGGAGCTTGCAAGAAGCATTAGGTACACAGCTGTGTTTGAGCACCGCTTATCACCCAAAGACCGATGGATAGACGAAAACGATGAACAGAGTTCTTGAGGATCTTTTAAGGCTGTGTATCCAAGACTTCATAGGGACTTGGGAAGAGCATCTTCCTTTAGTAGAGTTTGCATACAACAATAGTTATCAAGCTAACATTGGCATGGCACCCTTGAAGAATTGTACAGACGACCTTGTAAGTTGGTGGGAATCTACAGAAAGATTATTACTTGGATCAGATATGGTAAGAGAAACATCCGAAAAGATTGACCTTATTAGACGGCGAATGAAGACAGCGAAAGATAAGCTGAAATCCTATGCATACAAGAGAATGACTGACACTGAATTTGAGGTGGGAGACATGGTTTTCATTAAAGTGTTACCTTTGAGGAATGTGGTTCACTTTTGATCCATAGGGAAATTGGCGCCAAGATTTGTAGGGTCATTTCCCATAAAGGAATGGATTGGCAAATGGCCTATAGAGTAAAACTACCAGAGAGACTATCTGGCATTCATGATGTTTTCCATGTTTCTCATTTGCGGAAGTGCTTGCATGATACTGCGGATGTAGTTGGGCTGAGTATATTGGAGGAAGTAGAAGTGGAACGAGAGGTGGCAGTCAGACGAGTTCCTAGCTATATTCTTGGATCAGAAGTTAAGAAGCTACGCAATAGAGAAGTCAAGTTGATGAAAGGTCAGTGGGGAGATAACCCAGAGGGTGCAACTTGGGAGACTGAAGACAAGATTCGTGCTTCGTACCCTTTTTTGAGGATATGTTCTTAACTTTCTTTCCAAAGCTTTTATTTATGCTTGTTTCTATCATTTAAATTATATCATATCGATCAAATCTTCGACCTTTAGGTAGTAATCCCATGGATTTAAACATGTGTTTGAGACATATTATGTTTGATGGATGCAAGTGATTGCAAGTGTTTTCTAGTGTTTGCTCAAGGATGCATATACACACACATTAGGCACTAGATCGGCTCAATCACTTTCATACTGCATATGGATGTGTGTGCATTTTTCTTCTTTTTATGAATGAAAATGGATGTATCATCATATGGATGTTGCATTTGGATGGATGATTGTGCACACATATAGAACTTACATGTTATAATAGGATTATTTACATACATGATGGATTCATGGCACTAACATACATTGCATTAAGGAGGTCGACTGAATCGGTAGACCGCCTGATCTTCGCATTAGTATTGGGACATATACACACACCTTTGCATATGTTCATATAAGCATTAGAAGTCTTTAAGGACAATGGATTCCTGTGATTGGTGGATGAGTAGATTGATATGGATGGTAGGATATACATTCTTCTTAACTTGGAGATTTCGGGGATGAAATCTTTTGAGTAGGGGATAATGTAACACCCCATAATTTAAACAACACTAAAGAGGACAAATTAACCAATAATTAATTTAATATTCATAATTAAGGGAAATGGACTCTGCCATTGCGTTCGTCTCGGAATTCTGGTCAAAATAGACACCTGGTTTGCGTAAAACGGACACCGTATGAAGAAGTTACGAAGGTTTGAAGTTTGTATATGTGTAGGAGAATTATATATATATATATATATATATATATATATATATATATTTAATCCAGAAATTCAAAAATCAGTTCAAAAATCAAATTTTGGTGGCGGCAAAAATCCCGCTCAAGGGTGTCGACCCATGGGTCGACCCCATAAGGGGGGTCGACCCCCTTGCTGCAGATGAGGCAGATTAGGGTTTTGGGTTCGGCTGTAAATATGGCCTCATTTCTCATATTTTTGCACACTAAAACTAATGGATAACTAGATGTTGCCTCATCCCAGATCAAATCAAGCCTTTTTCTTCTTCTGCAAACAAGTTATTCTAGCTTAGAGATCTATGATTCGATTCTTCTATTTTTCTAGATCTAAACACTGTGAGTTTAGGTAACTTTTAGATCTAAATAATTCAAAGTTGAACTTGATATGACTATTACTTGGATCTATGCCTGTGACTACTTGAGTCATATCAGATCTGTTATAACTTGCGTATCTATGATATTCTGACAGGATTATGACTTTGATATTAACCTTCATCATGTCATATCTTCCATTGATTTTAGATCTAATTCATTGTTTAGATCACCTTATACCTGTTCTATTATGTTTATTGCCAAATCAGATCTATTATTAGTTGGACATCTAAATCATTATTTAGATCACATCATGTATGTCCCTATTATGTTAGAATTAGTGCTATTGTCACATGTTCATCCTATATGCTTATCTTTTCATTATGCCACTATATGTTTATGCCATTAGATGTCAACCTTGTTAGTATGATCATATCTGTCCTTTTCCCTCTATCTTTGCCGTTTTAATTTTTATATAGCCAGGCTACCTTCGAGCCTTGGCATGCCGCTGAAATATGCGAATGCATTAGATTGGGAACAAGGCGAAAACGTTAAATTGGGGCATAACTTGTAATTGGGAATTTGGGCAAACTTGAATAAAGTGTAATAATATTAATTTGGAGCATATGGTTCATTATGAACATAACATGGCAAAAGGGGTATGAAAATCTATAACGACATAGGTATAATTGATTAATAATGGAAATGCCTAGGATTACAGTAATTAGAAACTGTAACTACGCCTAGACACGAGGTTAGATTACACTTGTGGTGGAAGTCTGCCCAGAACCTCCTGGAGTATCCAACGACCACAAGTGCTGAATCTAATGTGAGGGGTCTAGTTGCACAAACACGAGAGGTGCTAAGACACGAGGTTAAGCCTGACTTGAGGAAGAAGTCTGCCCGGAACCGGCCGACATATCCAGCATCCACAAGTGGTAGGCTTAATGTAGGAGGTCTGGCATATTATAACCATAAATGGACATGGTAATGAATCGTAATACTTAACCTAGTTGAATCCATAGGGATTTTATGAACATGAACTTGAATAGGGGTTAAGTAAAAAATTTTGAACAGTAGGTGGTTTGAGTAAATCTGTGGTGGGTGGGTAATATTTATATATAGGCCCACAAACTTAACGTGTTGGGATTATGCAATTTAATGACACCAGTAGGTAGGCATAAATTGTGGAAAACCTAGTAGTAGGGATGCAAGACAAAGGAGAGAGCTTGCATCATCTTGTATGTGGGACCCGTTTCAGTCAATAACACATATATAGATATCAAACGAGTACTCCGAACTAGGCCGGATTCAGGGCATCCTTACTGGGCTGATTATAAGTGATCCAAAAGTGGGGACGGTGTCTGACAATGCATTCCATCAGGGTCATATGCGTGCATGACTCCGCTTGCTTGGGAAAATAAGACACTGTGACATTAGTAGATATGGTTGTGCACTTCCGGGAAATGAAGGGTTGCCACTTTAGGGAGTGATACACCCTACTGTGGGGCCAACACAAGGTATCTACGGAGTAGGGAGCCGATCGATCAGGGTAGTAATAAGGGTACATTTAGACTCCGGTATACTTAGGAGCCCGTTTTACCGTCAGAGGTGATTCCGGAACGTTGGGCTGCCTGTTGATTGTATGGAGTGAAAACCTCTCAATGGAGTTACACCTAAGTCTACCATCTTACAGTTGTTGGGATCATCTCATTCTTATTATACTAGTATCAGTGTAGAGGAATCGTTAGAGAAGCGTATTACACTCTATCATGTTTACCTTGTCATACCTGCCTTTTGTGATGTTTTCTTTCTTATCCACTTTATATGCCTGTCATGATACTTTTACTTATTTATTTGCTAAAAGTAACTGGACTCTCCAGACTTTATGTCTGACCCATTTTGTTTCCTCTTCTTTATCTTCCATTCCCCTCACCCCCAACGTTCTCAGTGTGGGAATACTCAAGCTTGATCAGGATTCTGCTATCGCCTTGCTTGAAGCTGCTTAGATGTATTGTTCAAGTTCTTATCTTTGCTACTATGGCTATGTTTCTTTTCGGGATTACGCTTCTTTTGTTATTGTGCTTTGATATTTAAGTTCAAGACAGAGGTTTTAATAATGTATTGGGTTTATGTATTTTCAGACATATGATGTTTTGAACCACGATGCTTTGTGATTAATAAAGTTTATAATTCCGCTTCTATTTTATATCTGTCTTGTAATGTTTCTATTTCTGTTTACCTATAATGCTTCAAGAAACTTAATGCATTCTCTTAATGAGTGACATTAATGGACGTGGGGTGTCACAAAGCAGCGTTAGTAGGAGAAGCAAAGCGGTGGCACGAGAAGTGAAGCGATGACACGAGTTGGAAGGCTAGAGTTTATTCGAACTTTCGGTTTCGTTGATTCAATGTGTTAATTTTTGTTCGAATGCGTATTTCTATTTCGGTTCTCCCTTCTGACCTATTTTTTCCCCTTGGTTTTGAGCCCAATTTAAAACCAGTTTGTTAAGTCTAACTGCTTAATCGCCCAACTAGTCGACTAGTTGCTCCATGTCGTTCTAGTCGCTTGGCATATTAAATAAATCCAAGTTGTGAGTCCAACTCGCTGACTTAAGCTCGACTTGTCGACTAGTCGTGACTAGTGATAACAATGCCGAGTGGTGTATCGTAGACGTTAGGGAATTACTTTGTACGCTTGCATGGCGTAGCAAGGAGGGTTCTATGTAGTAACATGGCTTTATGAATTGGATTTCCGTACATCGTTCGGCGTAGGATAAAATTCCGTGACATGACAATGGAGACCGTGCGAAGAGGGTACTATGGTAAGTATCTTGATATGTTAGGGGTAGCTACATATATACTATGTTTGGTTAATCTACTGGGATGTAGATAGGTACGACGTGAGTATAGAGCCTTGATTGCTATTAACCCAAATAACATAATAAATAAGAAAAAGTAGCTGAACAGTATATGTAGGAATATTTCGAAATGTATAATTTGTTCAGTCGCCAAAACTTTTGTGTTCTGACCCCCTCCTCATAACACCCTTGCAGGTTAGGTTTGTGGCAGAGATAGGATAACTTTGGATACTAGTTAGACTGTATTATTACTTCGGTAAGGCTATATATGATTATATTATATTTTATCCATTCTGCTGTGAGATGTTTTATGAGCTTTGATATATATTTTATCTCTGTCTTTTCTGCAGAATACCAGACAAGCCAATCTGAGCTTCGATATATTTGGATTATTGAAAATAAATCGGTCTGTCGAAATTCGGGTTCTTACATCTGGTATCAGAGCTTAGGCTTAGGATTCCTGTATGGATAGTGAGTGAACGTATTTGTGTTTTTAAAAACATAAATATTATATATATACACCTAGATCCATAAAGAAACCCACTAAATATGGAGAGCGACATATGAACAACAAATTGGGTTATCAGTTATGTACGCTAAAGGAATAATATGAAAATTTGAGAATAAAAGACCCTTAGGAGGTTTGGGTGTACAGTGTACATGTATTCGGTAATGAATATAGGTGAAAATATTTGGGAAATAGTTGCTATTGTCTACTCCAAGTTTTATGATTTGAAAAAAAAGAGGGTTTTCTTATATGAGATATCATACTTTTAGGATTGGGTAAAAATAAGTTTTAATGAACGAACAAAAAGTTTTGAAACTTTTAACTTTTGGAAGAAAATGAAATGAGAAAGCCAAACCACGTTATCAAATCATGGAGTAGGTAAGGATTAGTATCTAGAAAAGACGGGAAATATTTTTAGACTACGAAGTAAATAGAAAGGACTATTCTGGAATAACGGTAAGTTCCCATAGAATGCATAAGCATTATAGAGTATAGGTTGTTGCTTGGAAAAGACTGTTAGTATACAACAAGGACTAGTGGTGAGTACCAGATAGTAGAGGGTAAGTGTTTAGATCCTTTGGTTTGTACTTTTCTTTGTTGGAGGGGACATGGTCCTAAGATTCTTAGCCCTTGGTAATAGCTGTGTAGAATGCTTGTTTTCCTGTTTTAGTTAAAGGATTAGAAGGCTTATTTGAAAATAAAATTTAAACCAGTGAATCAAGTTAAATAAGCTAAGAAGAGACTAATGATATAACTAAAATGAAAACAGCAAGTCTAGTAAAGCAACAAACATGATAGTTGAGAAAAATAGAAAATTTTGAGAAATGAGAATAAAAATGGGTTTTTTCCAAATAAGTTGCAAAGGAAAATCTATAACAGAGAAAAATTTCTATGTGAACTGTACTTGGATATGAAGATAAGAAACCTTTATATATTATTTGCTTAAAATCCAAGTACAAATAGAAAAGGTATGTAAAAGAAAAACGGAAGGTGTGAAGTTTTCTGTTTTCTACCATTTTGTAACATAAGAAATCGAATTTAGAAAATTAGTTTTTTCTAAAATTCAAAAATTTAAAGTTGTTTGGTAGGGTTTGAATGCAAAAATTGGATGAATTGCATTCTTACTTGTAAGAGTGTAGGAAAAATTGGATGAAAAAGTATTGATTTACAAAATATTGCATTCATATAGAAATTACCAGTATATTTGGGGTGTGTGCATCATGTTTTCAAAAGATTTTGAAGAATAATTTCATTCAAATAGGAGGTACTGCTTAGGCATACATTACATTCATGTATTATTATGTTGTATCACAGTTTGCACGAGTGCACAAGTAGGATGTACACATGATGGATGTATATTATGTGATGTACCAATGCAGAAGAAAATATAGCCCAATCATCTGACCAAAATTCTATAGAAGCAGGCAGACCCCCAATTTTAACACAACCTTTAATCCCGAATTATGTAAAGGGGGATGCAGAAAGGATCAAGGCCCTGGGACAACTACTTGAAGTAAATATGGAAATACTCGATCTCAAAAGTATTCAGGAAGCATCGAACCGGAGTAAAAGGACGAAGTTATGTCTCCCAAAGGAAGTTTAGCTACCCAAGAGGTTGAAAGGAAAAAGAAAACCAATTTGACTTCATATGAAAAGGAAACCCCAATCGATTAGAAAAGAGTTACAAAGATAGCCAACACAGCAGAGACAGGGAATAATCTGTGAGCTCAACTACTGGGGAATCTTAGCCCGAAAGATCAAAACTTGAAGGCATACGTTAGGAACATGGCGGAGAAGACCATCAAAGATCTATTTGAAAACAAAATAAAAAGAGTTTTGGATGAACATATTAGCGATGATGAAAGAATAACACCCTTTATTGACGAAATCAAGAATGCATTGATACCATCACGCGTGAAAACCCCAACCATGAAATATCATGAAACTGCTGACCCCGACGACTATCTCACGGCTTTCAATAGCCAAATGGACATCTATGATGCTTCTAGGGATGTATGATGCCGATTATTTAAAATAATGCTTCAAGGAGCAATTGTTAGATGGTACCGACAATATCAAGATAATACCATCTATTTATGGAAGTGGTTCTCTCATGAGTTCTCAACACAGTTCTGCGTTTGCAAAGATCCCGCCATGGGCTACACAATCCTCACAAATATAAAACAAAAACAAGGAGAATTTTTGAGTAATTACTTAGAAAAGGATAAAGCCGAGGCCCTAAATCATAAAATATGAACGACCGTGAGAAACTCATCGCTGTCTATTCAGGTCTAATTGAGAATATCCCATTCTGGAAGGAACTATATATCCGTGGATGTAGAAACTTGCAAGATTTCTATCTCTAAGCATAAAACTTCATTTGTATAGACGGGTTCAATTGTTCAAAAGGGGACTACAACAAAGAGGGATCTCAATGAAAATCCAAAGTCTCATTCAAACAAAAAAGAAGGTGTAGATCCTCCAAGACTAAAACTTCAAACTCCGTTCATGGAAATTGCTATAACTGTGGATCGAAGGATCATTGTGCCAATCAATGTCATGAGCCCCAAACATGTCGCATTTGCCGAATCCCCAGTCACGCGGCACCTTCAAGCCCTACACTTCAGAAGGGCAACTAGACATTATAAAAGTTTGGTAACATTCCTTTTAAACTTCAGGTAGTGCATCAATACATTTAGAGAATTTTGGCTTAACCGAACATGCTTACAATATTCAGTATGTCAACAACCCCCCACTTTGATCTATGCGCTCACGCGAGCTGTGTGCTCGCCCTTAAGCGTTATGTGATCACGCGAGTTATGTGCTCGCCCGTGAACTGTTTGTTTGCACCCACGAGTTGTGTGCTCGCCCGCGAGCTGTGTATTTGCACCATGGATATGTGGTATTCAATATATCAACAACATTCCTGTTAGTGCAATTCATAAAAATCAAAAGATGTGTGCAAATTTTATTTGGAAAAGGAAAGCAGAACAAAATTGCATAGGATAAAGTTTGCAAGACAAAAAAAATGGTAGACTTAGGCTTAGAAACATAAGATATCTTTCTGAAGTATGCAAATTCATATTATTCTGGAAATTTCTGGAAGGTAAGTCTTCATGGTCCAAATAGATGAAAATTAAATATTTAAAGAATAAAAATTTCTAGATTATTAGAAAAGAGAGTCAACACTCTTATGTATGGAAAAACATTTTAGATTGCAGAAAAAATTAGGGGTAAAATCTCATTGCGACAAAACTGAAGGATGCAATCAAATAGTTCGTGGTTTGATCCATGGATATGTGGTAATTCACTTATTAATTTGCTTGGATGGAACAATTTATATCTCCTAGGTGGGGTTAATGATAATGTTCAAAAGCTTATTATAAATAACCGTTGGAGCCTTTAAAATTGTTCTGCTGCTCCAATATTTGAAGAAGAAATTCATAGAATTCAAATTGATCAAAACAATTTCAGAGACAATTGAGCTTGGAAACTTTGTTCAAAAAGGAAATTTTCTTTCGAAAAAACACGGGAACTTTTTAAGGGTGAAGAGGTGGAGGTTGAGTGGTATAAAGTAATTTGGTGTAAAACCAATTGTCCAAAAATGGCCCAATGTGCCTTTTTTGCACTTCAGAATAAACTCCCCACAAGAAAAAGGTGTTGAATGGAGTAAAGATTTAGAAAATACCTGTCTTTTTTGCAAAAAAGAAATTGAAAGCTCCAATCATTTATTTTTTAATTGTTTCTATTCCCAGTGCATTTGGTATAATGCCAAATGCACTTTGGGATTCAATCAATTTATCCCCACTTTAGATATTAGGAGCAGTATAGGTTATATTCTGAAATTTTATAAGCCCAAGTCCAACATATTCGTTAAGGCTTGTGTTATGTTAACTGCTGTGACATATTATATTTGGAAAGAAAGGAATCTGAGGCTACACACAAACAAGGAAACCAATTGCAATCAACTTTGGAAAAGAAATTTAGCTGATTGCCAAATTATTATGAAAAAAACCACCAGACTTACAAATGAAAGCTTTCCTAGTTGTGTCAAATATAGCAAAGATGCAGACTATGATAAGCAAGTTGAAGATTTTTTACTTAATGTAAAGCAATGCTTCAAAGGTCATCTCATACCTGGCAATGGCAATAGGGATCAAGCAGGGTATTCTGGCTTCCTTCTCGGAGGACGCAATTATTGCCCTCTACATCAGTACATCCTACAAGGGAAGTAAATATGATTCTATTACTAAAAACCTTCATGTTTCTAATAAAATGAATAGTAATATATGTTGTTTACCTGATGTGATGTAGAGGGAAGAGAATGTCATCCATCCAACAGTGGTCCAAAATACCCCTTTTCTCTGAAAAAGAGAAAATCTGATAATTCACACTACCTTCCTAAAAAACTGGCAATAATCATCACATAGGCATGATTAAAGACAACAGAGATAAAGCCGAGCACTCTGACTTCCTTCCTTGAGAATACAACCCTAATCTCGACATCAATATGACCTTAAAGGGAAGTAAACATGATTTAGTTAGAAAAAGCAATTTTATTGTTAATAAATTAATTGGTAATTAGTGTTGTTTACCTGATGCAGAGACGAGAAGTTGCAATCCACTCAGTAGTGATCTAGAGTGTTTCCAACCTCTAAGAAGGAGAAAAGCGGACAAATCACGCAGTTTTCTACTAAAAGTTGGCAGAAATCATTATATAAGCAAGATTAATGACCAGATTTATCACTTATCTTGCAGGAGTGATGGTGAAACCAGTGGATGTAAGAAGACTGAAGATTCTCAGAGCATTAAGAGGCATAGAGAAAGCCGCTTTAACTCTTTAAGCACTGGAATGTACAAATCTGATGATTCAACAAATAAAGGAATCGAAGCTAGGGTTAGTGTTGATTTAGCTGATCCTAACTCCTTTGGAAGACAAAGAAAGATGAAAAACTTTATTTGGAAGCCGCCATGAAGCTCCACAGCTTCAATGATGGAGATGGCTGACTTCTCCTTTCTCGACCGCCATTATTTTAAGGGGAATTCGTGGTTTAGGGTTGCTGAATTATATCGGTTAGGGTTGCTGAATTATATCGGTTAGGGCTTCATGTAACGTTTTATGTTTGGTTATCCGGTCGTTGTTTTATTACCCGAACTACTGGGGCTTGGGCCACAACTCTATTTTTATGTATTAAAAAAAATTAAAATAATTTCAATCAACAAGAAAATTTTCCTTTCTTTCCTCCAAACTGTTGGAAACATAATTTGAAATTTATTAGTTCATGAATTCTAAGTGTCGTTTTGTAAGTGATGTGTCTTTTATGTTCTAAGGGTCATATGAAAGTTTGTTTATCTCTTTATGAAATGGGATGTCTATTAAATAAAGTGTCATGTAAGGCTCTTATATATAAAGCCTATCATTTTGTATGAATGCAAGGAAGAAAAGTAAGAACAATGTAGTCATTAAAGTATTATGCGTTTTATCTCTCTCCTCCACTCTATATCGAATTCTAACATGGTATCAGAGCTAGGTTGATGAGAGGGGATAGAAAGATCTTTAGAAAGCAAGAGGACACGACACAAGTGGTTATGGAAGAAAATTTATTTTAGAGTTGTTGGTGAGAAAGTGCACCATGGAGAGAACTCGTGCTCCAATATTATAAAAAAAAATTGAAGGTGATGAGAAAGTGCTTCGTTTATTGAAGGTGATGAGAAAGTGCATCACAAATCGAAGAGAACGTGCCTTGTTTATTATCTCAACAAATCGAAGAGAAATTTCAAATTAAGGGGAAGTGTTGGAAACATAATTTGAAATGTATTAGTTCATGAATTCTAAGTGTCGTTTTGTAAGTGATGTGTCTTTTATGTTTTAAGGGTCATATGATGAAAGTTTGTTTATCTCTTTATGAAATGGGATGTCTATTAAATGAAGTGTCATGTAAGGCTCCTATATATAAAGCCTATCATTTTGTATGAATGCAAGGAAGAAAAGTAAGAACAATGTAGTCATTAAAGTATTCTGCGTTTTATCTCTTTCCTCCTCTCTATATCGAATTCTAACACAAACTAAAATTCCATCGCCTGTAGCTCGTCGGTAGAAGCGAAGCGGCGCCTTCGTCATCGTCGTCGTTCTAGTCGATTAGTTATGTTTATAATTTGTCTCTATTGCAGTCGATTGTTGGAAATTTTATGAATTATTTAAAATATGAAATAAGTTTATGATGGCTCCTATTTGTGAATAGTCCCACATCATGGGATTATAAGAAAGAAGCAAGTATTTATACTTGTTTCTAAGAAATTATGTTGGGGCCTTGGGCTCTCAATGCATGCTTTGTTGTGAGGAGAGAGACCATGCATCATGACCACCACACACGCGCGACCGACCGACCGACTCGACCCGGCTTGGGCTTGGGCCTTGGCTATGTGGTGTAGACACTTATATTTTTGGTCCAGAAAAATCTGCATTTTTTCGAACTGTGTTTTTAAATACGTGATTTTTTTCTGAACCGACTTTTATGTTGAAGCGAGATATTTATGAGCCGACTTTAATTTGAAGCGGTAAACTTTTGACTTGGTTTTTTAGCAGATCCTACTTTTCTTCCACTGCCCAGTTCCATATATATATTCTTCAGTTGTAGACGAGATTATGATATAAAAAAAATCAACTTTTTCTTCCTCCGCCATTAAATGTATTTCTTTCCGAAATTTTCGAACAGTTAAATTCGAAAATGCAAATCTGCACTGATTTGTTGTGCAAAGCAGATTGGTTATTTATTTTAGAGAGACTGTTTTATCCTAGAGGCGGCGGCGGAAGTACGAACTGGTTTTGCACCACCGACCAGATCGCCGAATCGTCTTCAAGAAAACGACCTAGTCCGCGACTCAGCCATTGTTTGACAACAATGGACAACCATCATCTGTAGCCAGTAGCCATCGCCAACAGCCAATGGCTAATTAATAGTCATCATCGCTAGCCGTAGTTGGTGTACGAATTCATCTTCATGTATGATTTTATGATTTAAAGTTATATCATTCTGTCTATTTAGTTATTCACTGCAGTTAATGTTGAACTTTGATTTCAAACTAATACCAACTTCTCTAACTTACTATTAATACTGATGTATGAGTACAAGTAAGTATAAAAAATCTTTGTTGTCATGGTTTCTGAAATCAATGCTAGCTAAGTCCTCTTCTAACCTCTAGCCTTCTTTCTGCCTGGTTTTGCTTTTATGATCTAAAACCCGGTTATACCAGCAGCAAAGTTCGACGACGGTAGAACTAGATGCATCCCATAATAAAGATGCAAAGATTAGTTCTTCTGAACTACTATTGTCTAACAATCTTCTAATCACATTTGAAATGATTATGGCGCATATGATGTGTAATCGGTTGTATGGACTATGCCGTGATGTCAGATTATTTCAATTTTTTTTTCAAATTTAGAATAATTTTTATGAGTTTATTGTATGCTCTCCTTGTATTTTTCCATATAAAGGAATACTTGGTTCAGTGGGTTGTAGCTGGTAGCAAGCAGTTGAAATGTGTGACCATAACATACTATGAATAATGAATATAGTCGAATAATATTATACTAATGGTTAAATTTAATGTAGTATCCATTTGAAATATATAAATTAACAGAAAGGACTACAGTAAATAATTAATAGCTTCACAGAATTTACATGTAACCAATTTTTATGATCAAGAATGATTTATTACATCACATTTTTTGGTTGTTGAGTATATATTGAGTACTGCATTTTTCTTTGCTATGTATCTGGTTGGTTCTAACCCCGTTAGTTATTTTATTGTTAATGAGAATCTGCTAGCTAGTGATTTTCTGCCTACTCATGCAAACTTAAGTGTGTACCTGTGTATGTTTACATATGCGTGTGATTCCAGGTCAGATGTGTGTATATTATATCTGTGCGTGTGCGTTTACTGCAGCAGATATTAAGTAGTTGTATTAAAATATATGTTTGACCTTTGTTAAATTCAAAACTCCAAAACAGTTCCTATACTTATCAAGGGTACATCATTTTAAATAAGTGTGTTATATAATAGTGCAGTTGCTTTAAATAAGTTAATGCAAATACAACGTTTTCCAATACTATGCATAAAAATAAATTTTACGCCTATTTCTTTTTGTTTTAAAGGAGTGGGTGCTCCAATTTTGTTTCTAGCTAAATAATAGGAGCAGAACGTATGTTTTAGTACTCCTTGTATTCAGCCCATGCAATTACAGGCTGAAGATACAGGTATACCACACAATGAAGTTTCTATAAATTTGATTGGATTTTCTTGAGGAATGTTATGTGCAAAAATGATGAGAAGATGCTGAATTTCTTTTTGCTGTATATTATTATTATTATTATTATTTTTTGTCATATGCTTTTTTTTTTTTTTTTTTTGTTTGATTTTGTATGTACTGTCTATACTGAATGCAACTACAAATTGTGCTGCTTATATATTAGCGTTTGTCAGAGCATAACCATATTAATTTCTGTCGGTAGTAGGATTTAGGAAAGACAACAACGGTTCATCTAATCAGATTTGTGAACTTGAAGACGACGTTGTTATCATTACTTTCTCATTTAATTAATTTATAATTTAGCTAAAATTTTCAGTGTTAGGTATAAAGGATGAGTTTGTATGAAGCAAAATTAAATTTGCGGCTACTTGGTTATCACTGGAATCTTCCGACTTTCATAGTTTGAAAGCCAATGCAGCTTAGTACGAATCTGGTTTAGTTATAGCATTGATAATAAATTGGATTAATATGTTATAATGTTGACTGCTATTTTGGTTCATGGCTTCTACGTCGGTTACCATTTTTTAGGTTGTAGCTGCTTTTGATCGTACAGTTTAATATGCCTGAGAAATTGATGGTGTGGATCAAGTTATAGCTGCTTCTGATCGTGCAGTTTAATATGGCTGAGAAATTGAAGGTGTTGATCAAGTTGTAGCATTGGAAATGATAAAGGTTCGTTTACAGTTTTGTAAAATTTGTTTCGTTTTCATTTTTGTTCATAATTCACTTGCAGGGTAAGCTTCTATTAATATATTCATAATTTACTAGTTGGATTTTTATTATTCCAAAAGATATGGTAATATTAGAATATTGTTGTAGCATATGCATATATAGCTACCATATAACATCATCCTATTAAATCAAAATATAGTTGTAGTATATGCTAAAAAGTTGACTAAATTGACGGATTTTTATAAAAAAATAACTAAATTTTGCTAAGTTAACTAATTTCTACATGTTAACTAATTTTTAATAAATTAAATTTCATAAATATTTTGCTTAATTTTATAAAATTAATTAAATTAATGAAAAATGATTAATTTTATAAAAATATCTAAGTTAACGAAGTTCTGTAAAATTTAAAGCTATTTGAGTTTTATAAAAAAAACAAAAAAAAAAAACAGGAAACTTGTGTGAAGGACAAAAAAAGCAAAAAGTTTGCACAAAAGGACTAGAGCTAAAAAATTTGCTCAAAAGGCCAACTTTTAGTGTAAAGTGGAAAAACAAGAAGCCTCCCTGAATTCCACCATTTGCACTAGAAAATGTCCTTTTAGACAAATTTTTTGGTCATTGTCCTTTTGAGCAAACTTTTTGCTCTTTTTGTCCTTGTGCCAAAAATCCCATACAAGTTTATAAAACTTAACTTAATTTTATAATTAGTTTTACTAAAATTCTTCAATTAAAGTTAAGTTCTAAAAAAGTCAACCATGTTTATAAAGACGACAAGTTCATAAAATTTAGCAATGTTTTATAAAAATTAATCAAGTTCTATAAACATTTAACTAAGCTATAGATGAAATCTTTTAAAAAGAAAATGTAACATTATTTTGTTTATCGGTTTGTAGTATTTTGCTTGACACTATTTTGAGTAGAAAATAACCGGCAGAAAGAACTGAGGTGAGTTCATTTTGTTTATTGGTTTATTGATTTGTGGTATCTTTGATCTACTCTGAGATCCCGTCTGCTGCTAATATCAAGTTAATTAATTTGAGTTCATGCCCCCGTACAACTGCATTTCCACCTTGCTACTAATACCGCACCACTGATCATATCTAAATTGAACAGATTTCTTTGAAAATGCTTGGTGCTCCTGTTTGTAAACTCAGTTTTTAGTTAGACGTTTATACATGCAGCACATGTATATCATCAATAATGTTGCCAGTGCGTCATTTGTAGCTCCTCTGTACCATAGTTCGAATGTTCAGATTTATCATTTAGTACTGTAAGGTACTATTCAAAAATCATTATTTGAAACTGAGAATGTATAATATTTGACTTGGTAACAACCAATTAAGTTTTATAGTTAGCAATTAATTCTTTTTCATGATTACATAATTATTTAAGATTTGCATTTAACTATTTGATTGGAATCCAGTCTTGTTTTGATCAAGTAAATATATAATGAATTGTGGTGTACGAGCAAACACCTATAGAGCAAAGGAGATTTTGCTAGAGATTTAGTAAGTTCATAAAAATCAGCAAAGGTTTATAGAAATTTAATTAAGTTGTTTTTTTTACAAAAATCAATCGAGTAAAAAAAAAAAAAAAATTGTCAAAATTTACAAAAACAGACATATTTTTACAAAAATAATAATGATGCTAAGCAAGGTATATATAAACCAAGCGCATTCATAAAAAAAGGGACGGACGACTATTTAGACACAAACTGAGAGAGACAGAGTCTCAATTGTTGAATATTTTTGTCTTTATCTGGAGGAGTGAAATTTAGGGGGTGGTCTAATGGTTGAGAGCAATTGTTTCTAAATAGACTTTTCTGAAATTAAAACTGTAAACGATAACAATGTTTTACCAATTTTTAACTAAGTTAGCAAAGATGTATAAAGAAACAACCATTTTACAAAAAAGCAATTAATTGTTATAATAGTTCAACTAAGTTGGATGTTATTGGTTTTGATTTGTTATATTGCAATCCAAATATAGTTGGATATTATATTCGATTGGTACCTCTTATAAAATATAGTTGCATGAGAGAATGCCATGGGACATTTTCCTTCTTTGGCTTAGGGATAGAGTGGCTGCCCGAATTTGGCTCCCCGACTGTTTGCTTCTCAGACATGATTCCGTCAGGTGATATTATTTCATAAAAGCATATTATTTCACATAAGCAAATATGAATTACTCACAAGCCTAAAGCCATCATAAAACTTTTGTGATATTTGTTACAATGTATCTTTTGTGGAAACTAGGACACATTGTAAGTCATTAAAATCAAGTCTTTAACATGGTTCACATATGATCATGCATATTTAAGTCTTTAGGGTTATCTATATAAAATTTCTCGACACCAGAATCACAAAGGTCCTGGAATCGAGGTAGTCCAAAATTAAGCTAACTTGAATTTTGGATATCGGTTCGATCGAAACCAAGGGTATAAGTATCGACACAAAAGGCTTTACTAATATCAAGGAGATTTCAAATCCGGAACCGACAGCAACATATCTAACTCTAATACTTCAAGATCTACTGATATAGAGAAGGATATAGCCGTCAATGCTACCTACATTAACTTTAGTATTAGTAAAACGGAAGCAATGGTTAATGGCAAGCTAATAGTGAGTTCTTTGGTACCAAAAGAATAGGAACTTTGTTTTCATTAAAAAGGTTAGAGTCTGGCAGGCATACATTTTTGCATATTATACCTTGAGAAATATGGCTGGGTTAAATTGGCGAATTTGCTTTATTTACAATTAACGGTCATTTAAGCTACTCCAATTAGTCAAAACCATTCTCATCGTTTAAGTTCATTCTTTATGAATAAAGAATTCTAATCGATGCTATAATCGAACCGAGAAAACATTTTTCGAACTCTAATTTCAATCGAAAAAAATATTTACAAAGGGAATCAGGTTTGGAACTTTGAAAGAACTTATAGAAATATTGAAGAACAGTAATCTCGTTTGAGCATTGTTTCTTGCAGGTGAAGAGATGAAAAAGGAAGAAAATCAACGAGTCGGATTAACACCGAAATACCAAAAGACGGGAAGATAGAGCACAAGCATGGAAGTCAAAGTTTGACTTGAAAAGTCAAAAATACCCCTTTCGGGGGGGGGGGGGGGGGGAAGGGAAAATGTTATTACCAGAATTCAACATCGAACGCAAGCTCAGATGAGCGGCCATTATGCAATGTAGATGCCGAAAATAGGAGCATTATCAACACCAACAAAAGGCCAAATACTTGGTGTCGGCACTAAATCAGATAAGAGAAGAGTATGTTATCGACACCAACAGGTTAGGAACACTTAGCTTGGTGTCGATACTTAAAAGAGAGACAAACGATCTGGTCCCGGAACCAAGAAAGAGGAAACAAAAGTTCAGTGCAGATGAAAAGGGAAGAAAGTAAACGGCGTTGGTAGAATACTAATGGCGGACCGCAAGGAAAAGCCGAAAGCACTTACTCTGACACCAGAATGCAGAGCCAAAACCGACATACAACTTAAAGGCGAATGAAGGACTATCAGTGTCAGTTGATCCTCTATCGACAGTCGTTGAAGGGACGGAGTCTACTATCTGTTGACCAACTTTTTGGCAAAAGCTGTCGCAGGTCAACAGATCGAAGCCCAATGTCAAGATGCTCACTCTTCAGTGTCGGACGATCGACCGATAGAACGACCTATACTTCAGAAAATCCAAAAAGGATTTGGCCCGAGCTAATTTTCTTTAAGCAATGACATCTCGTGCCCCAACACAATCACTCTCCCAGACTGACCGACTCAAGCGCTTCCTTAAAATTCATATCGAACAGATATCTCCAGTTCTACATGGAAATATCCAGATGAGCCATTCAATACTCAGCCCGATTCTCAAGGCATTAAGGGCGGTCAACCACTTCCGGACAAAGCTCTACTTTTGATACACCTCATCTCGAGTGCCACGTAAGCCACCATTTTCAAGGATGCTATTAATCAACAGTAGACCTGGTTCCATCGCCGCAACTACTTCCAATGGTCAGACTCCACGTGTCCACTCTCCAACATCGATCGATCAATCGATAGAGTGACCTACACTCCAAAAAGCCTAGGCAAGGTTCAACCCAAGCCAACCTCCTTCAAATATCGCCCGAACCTAGGCCGACTCGCGCTAGTCTCCTTCAAGCAACGACTCATAGTGTTGTATATAACAGTGTTGTATACACAATTATATGATTTTTGTTTGATGATAACAACCAAATTTATTTTATTATTGAATGTGTTTGTAACTGTACTGGTATACTACACATCAGACAGGAATATAATATTTCTGTTTAAATAAAGTACAACTATACAAAAATTTAAAAATTCACACAGTATTTTATTTGAACAAGAATATTTTATTTCAATATTTAAAACAGTACAGATTTACAATTCCACTATTTGTACATACATCACTAATATACATTTCAATATATTCAATTTCATACTTAGCTCCTCTTTACAACACTTACATTTTCATATATACTACATTTCTATACAGTTCACTCGTATATACCGACACATATGAATATCATCGTCTTCAGTCTTCTTGACTTCACAGCATTCCATAGTCAATTCAGTCATCTTCATACCTGTTCATACAAAAGAACACACACAGTAGACAGCAACAAAAATAAAATTAAATAAAAGCAAATAAAAATTTATTTTTAAATTTTATTTGCCTCAGAATTACGGTGTGTTTCTCATCATTTTTCTAGACTTGGTCTGATATGCAGGAACAGGAAAAACATGGCTGCATGTACACACATACGTGTGCACTGCCTCGCCAATCAGGGTGTGCATCTGAGGAGTAGCCACTTGGACCATCTCGACTCAGCGCAATATACTCATGAACATGAACAAAGTCAAAAGCAAAAGTAAAATGGTCGACAAGTCAACACACAAGAAAGTCATAAGCAAGTCAAAACATGAATAAAGCATAGTACGGCAGTGTTAACAAAACTACAGGAAGTAACAAAGATAATGAAGACATGGCATGAATGACAACAAGGTCAAACCAGCATGGTGCAATAGCTATATGGTACAAGTAAACAAGGCAGAGCAACAAGCATACAAAGTATTGGTTGAAATAGCTTAATGAAAAGTGAACAAGTAGTGCAGCAAAAATGACAAGCCGCATGAAAGTGTACACAGCAAAGTACAAGTAAAATGATTATGCACCAATTACAAAAGAGACAAAGCAAATGTCAAGTTGTAATCAAATGCAAACAAGTGAGTGTACAGGAGCTTGTGTGACAAGTCAGGGAAGTGCAATACCACAGTCCAGAGAATGGAAAAGAAAACAGTTTGATCAAGGTAGTGCCAAGATCAAATGTAGCATCTGTTCATATAATTCTTTAAGGCCGAGGCTAAAGTAGCTGTCCAGTTTTAAAGAAGCAACTGTTCATATCAAAAACATGAAAAATGTTTTTGAAAAGAATGATTTAAAGAAGGTTTTAAAATTCCAGAAATCAGGGTTTAAACTTAATGAAATATATTCAGAAAAATCATTACAGTATACAAGTTTATATCATGAAGTATTACAAAAGGCAAGCCGTTAAGTCAGTTTTATAAAGTTAAGCATGCACACAGTGCACCAAGGGGTCAAGCAAGAAGCAAGGGAGACACAAATAGTCACAGGAACGCAAAACTAACTAGCACATGCACAAACACTCAGGATAATACAAACAAGGACATAGAAGACCAAAGCAACAACAATGCAAGATTAAAGTACAGTATTTTTTTTATCAACAGAAGTGAACAAGAGCAAATTGCTCAAGAGGACAGATGGAATCAAGTAGCATAGTGAACACAGCATTGTACATGCGTGTACACAGGGTCAACATGGATGAAGCAGTTTGTAAGCATGAACAGGTCAAGTTCAAACAGCAAGACAGAATGGTGCAAACTGCATGACACAGATACAAATAAATGGATAGTGAAACAATATCTGTTCTTATCAAAGTAAGTCATGCAAAGTGTCAAAGATTTGATGAACCAGAAACCAAGGAATTAGTTGAGAGCAATCAAGTTTAGCATCAGTTTAAATTTGTTGAAAAATCAGTGATATAATCAATGATGCAAGTTTATCAAGGTCAAGTATTATCTTTATCAAAAGCAATATTAAATGTTCGGAAATAATCAAGAAAAAACATCTGTACAACATCATCTATGATGCACACGGCAAAGAAGGAGGTAACAGTTCAATTCAAAAGTCCAGAAATCACAATACAAGTTACTCCACAAAGTTTGAAATTTTCAAACTTAATAAATTTCCAAACAAATCAGGATATTAAAGGAAGACCGAGTGTTATCTTCATTCCAGAAATTAAGGAACAAAAGCCAAAATAAATCAAAGATCATTTCTAAAAAATCTCACGCAAGTTTTTCAAAAAGACTGAAGATTTCAAACCAGATTTAAAGTCCAGATCCTATCCCACAAATTGGTACCGAGATTAAAGGAATATACTTCCTGGCCCCAAATAAAAGAAATAAAGAGATCAATTCAAAGCAATCGCAATATCATAGCCAAGTCTCAAGGACGAAATCAGAGCAGAACTTTAGGGATTTTAATCCTATATATATCACACAATCCTCATCGGCAATGATCATCAAAATCCAAGCACATCCAAGATCAAAAAAGTTAAAAAGCAAACAATCGAATTAAAAATCATACCAGGAAAAGGAAAAGTCTTGGATTCAAATCAGAGCTTCAACAACTCAATCGAAGGATAGCTTGCAATAGGAATTCGAGATCGTCACACGATATAGCGGCGCCCATCAGATCGAAGCAAAATCAAAACCCTAGATTGCAAAGAAGGAAACCCTAGATCGCAAACCCTAGGCCGCCATTTTTCTTTCCAGAGAAAAGAGATCGGACTCAAGAATAAAGTGGTGGAGCAATAACTAAAGGGGGTCGGCCAAGTTAAAAGGGGATAACCCTTATTTAAAACTAGGGTTTTCAAAGTTTTTTTTTATTAAGGGTTTTTGTCTTGATTTAGTTTGTCTTTAATTTCAACTTTGTAATCAGTCCAGAGTTTTCTAGTTTGTCTCTAAAACTAGGGAGACGAATTACAGTGTTTGTAATTCGGGGAAATCTGGTTTTGGGGATAAAAACCAGTGCAGGGTTTTGAGCGTAGGGTTAAGAACAGTTGGGAGCGAGTGTCGCGAGTTTACAGGGGATTGTAAGCGTAGAGATTGTTTTAACTCCTAGTAGAAACCTTGGGGAATGCAGCAGTAGGCAGGGTTTTGCCGAAGCTGGGTATATCTGTGTGTTATTTATTTTCCGCATTTACTCTGATTATTATCTGTGCTGTGATTATTTAATTACTCTGTGAAAATCTGCAATAAACCCTATTCACCCCCCCCTCTAGGGTTAATTTAGATCCTACACATAGAACCCGAAAGAATCGCTCATCTCAACTGACAGAGTTTGCCATTTCCATCAAAATCAGATCGTATATCTCAGAGTAACCTGAAATATCCAAGCTAAGTCATTCATTACTCATACCAATTCTCAAGGCAACAGAAGCGGTCAAATGCTAGTAGCCAAAGATTTCCTTTTAATACACCTCATCTCAAGTGCCACGTAAGCCACACTTTCCGATGATACTATTGCTTAATAGTGGAGAAGGTCTTCTAACCACAACTATGCCCAAGGATCAAGCTCCATGTGGCCGAGCTTTACTGAAAAGGCGTGCCACGTTGCACCCTTCCTAGCCGATTTCTCCATCTATAAATACCGTCTTCCCCAAAGAAGAAATGCATGCTACTTTGGGCATTCTAAATTCAGAAAAAAGAAGACTTACGGTTTATTCCTCAAATAGCCAACTCCTTTTCCTCTATAAATTTCTCATCTCCCATCTTTCTTCAGCTAGAAAACATATTGTACTTGTAATTAAAAAGAAAATATCAATATATATATATATATATATATATATATACACAAAGTGAATGTAGGCACCATCTTCGCTGAACCATTATAAACAGTTTTACGTGTTCCCTGTTTTCTTTACTTTACCGTATTCTATAATTGTTATTTGTGTGCTCTCCACACGATTGGGGGTTTACTGTCACTAGTGACCAACTTTTGATGTCAACTCTTTGGCGCATCAGGTAGGGGTTACACACCGACATACCCTGTGACCTTCTGCAAGTTCCGACCCATGGGGAACAAAAGAAAGAAAGATGCAACATCTTCTTACCCCACAAACGCTGATGCAGCCGAGACAAACACTGTAGAAGCAAGTCAGGAAGCCTCCTCTCATGAAGACGTGTTCCGATATCTTACCTGGGATGACATGGACAAGATTATGGCCGAGTTCAGGGGTCATATGATATCTCAGGATAAACTCCTTGAACAACAACAAAAGTTGATGGATTACCTTCTCGCTCAGATGGAAGACAGATTTAACGCTTCAACATCAATACCTCCACCGGGCGAGGCTGGGGCAGTAACCGATCTTCGGTCTGCACAAATACAAGTCGTAGACCAGATCACACTTTGCTTCCTCCTGTTTCGGCTCCATCTCTGGACCAATCTCAGCCCGGAGTACCGCTTCCAACGACCAGTGCAGCCGCGACTGTAGATTCACAGGAGGCCCACGATCAAGATCTGGGTCATTCGACCGTATTACCTCCACTCCGGGAATCAGCTCGACCCCGCAGACCACTCGAGCAACTGCTGGATCCATCAGAATCAATGCCATTCCTATTGCAACCCAGCGTCTTACAGCAGACTAGTCTTATGTCACCTCTCCTTTAACCAAGAGCCGGTGGAGCCTTCCCTTCGAACCAAAGAGACCACCCTACCATATCGGTTCTTACCATGGCGGAGGAAAATGCTACCATAGATCCTTCAAACATTGCTTTGGGCAGGGGAACCGGGGAGCCTCGAACATCACATGGTATGCTGGATCAGCCAGAACCTTCCAGCGCGGGCTTGACTCGGACCAATTCTCATCAGGTTCAAGAGGCCAATCTGCCCAGAACCAATAACTGCGATGGACCCTTGCCCTTACCTTCACTCAACTCTTGGAGGTCGAGCCCAACCAGCGGCCACCCTTCCGAGCATGCTTTCGTTAGACCCTGGTGCTGGAGCTCTCCCGAATGTAGAGCTGGATTCATGGCAGAAACTTCTTGGAGATGTAAGCCAGCTTTCAAGCATCATCTGACGCTTCAACCTGGGAATTTCTTCTTAGCAGGATATAGACAATATCCATCGCAACCCGTTAACCAAGGAAATCAGAAAATCCCGCAATCCTCCGAACTTTAAGTTTCCAACCATTGAGCCCTACAATGGTCGGACCAACCCGACCACCAGCTTCATGTGATGCATGCTCCATATGGAAATACTCTCTACATCGACCAATGTTATGGCCAAGTGCTTCTCGCTCTTTCTCACAGATATAGCCGACATGTGGTTTTGGCAGCTAACAACGGAGTCGATCAGCAGCTGGAACACGCTGGTCACCCGCTTCGTCGAGCAATCGAGAGTTCATATCTACCGACCAAAAAGTGTCATGTTCCTAACCTCTATCAAGCAACGACCGGGAGAGACACTTCGATCTTTCCTCAAAAGATTTAATGCGGCCGTAGCATCAGTCGATAGATTCGAGCCATCGATGGTGCTTATAGCCGCCATCGCAAGCATCCAAAACCGATCAAAATTCTCAATCTTTTGACCAGAGACCCCAAGGATATCAAAGATTTCTATGTATAGGCCGAGCGGTTCCTCCTACAAGAATATGTCAGCATTGAGATGGAGAGCCTTGAGGTCCTTGCTACCAAACAAGGAGGTCCATCCAACACCAATGGCCAGAATAAAGGAAGAGGAAAGAACTCGGAAAAGAATGAACACAACATATGACCCCGAAGAGAAAACATGTACGGTCAGTGTACCGAGCTCAAATCTTCCCTGCTCGACATCTACCTTGACATACGAGGATCCCTACCTTTTCCTAAAACCTCCTTGAAGAGTGCCGACCTAGAAAGTGCTCGATTCTAGAAAGTACTGAAAAGTCGGATGTGTGTACGACTTGTGCAGGATCTATAATATGGCTATGCGAAATGTATGTGATAACTTAAGCTATTCAATAGTTATGCAGGTAAAAATTCGCAAACAAGATATATATCACAAATAACTATAAATGCAGTAAAGTAAAGTAGAGTAACGACACCAGGATTTTTATACTGGTTCGGACCTCCAGTCCTACGTCCAGTCCCGAAGCTCCTCTTCGGCTTTTCACTAAACAACACCCTCTCTTCACCGGGAGGAATAGGTTCACAACTACTTGATTTAAGGGCTACAAGTTTACCCACTTGATTTCACGGGCTACAAGCTTACCCACTTGATTTCACGGGCTACAAGCTTACCCACTTGATTTCACGGGCTACAAGCTTACCCACTTGATTTCACGGGCTACAAGCTTACCCACAAGACGATTACAAGAGTTTGACCTTGAATGTGTTCTTTCTTCAACACTGATTAGTCAATGATTGAGTACAACCTTCCTATAATCTTATCCTCAAGTATATGAATTGAATGCGAAGATTTGAAGGAAGTTAGTTGCTTGTTGAATCAAAATATGAGAAATATTATCAAGGATTCAATAAGTAACTTGAATTTGGGAGCTTTTTAGAATGCAAGAGTATTTAGAAATTAAGATCAGAAATCAGAGCAAGAATCGGTGATTTGGATGAATGAAAGATGATGTATTTATAGCAAATGAGAAGTTGTAATTATTAGTAAAAAGTTGCAATCAAAAAGTGTGATTTTTAATGAAGAGAAATGGATGCAACTTTTCAAGAAACAAGATGACTCTTCATGAAATTCAAAAATAGGTTGACAGGAAAAAATTAATAGGTTGACAAGTTTTTGACCGTTATTTCAAAAAGCTGTTGACCTGTTAATTTTAACAGGTTGACCTGTTAAGTTTAAAAAGCTGTTGACCTGTTAATTTTAATAGGTTGACAGGTTTTTGTCAACATACATAAAAAATGAGTTTTCATGTATATTTTTGAAGAGAATAAGAAGTATGATTATTTGAGGATAGATTTTAACATAAATAACTCTAAAATAACCATCTTCTAACCTATAAAACATTGAGTCTTCTTTTTGTCAATCATGAAGCTCCTTCTTGTCATTAATCAAAATAAGCATTGAAACCGTTGACTCAACATTCTCCCCCTTTTTGATTGATGACAATATAGCTTGATATTTTAATCTTTATTGCTATCTCCCCCTGTATATATGCTCTGTCTCCCTTTAAACATCTACATATCCATAATCTTAGCTCCATGTCATGATTTCCATTGATCTTTATTTTGTTGTTATCAATCGAAATTCTCGTGTCTCAACATTCTCCCCCTTTTTGATTGATGACAACACCTTGGATTTTCTCCCTTTGAATATAAAGCTCCCCCTGAATTTCTGTAGCATTTGTTAGTAAATAATCTTACCTTTTGATTCCTGCATTAACAAATGTTAGCACACATATACTTTTACCATATTAAGCACATATATTTTAAATAGTATATGTAAAATATTTCTCCCCCTTTGTCATCGATTAAAAAGAATAAATATCATAATAACCTCAATAATCGAGAGTAGTATAGTTTTAAAATAGTATAAAAAATGGTGTTTGAGTTTGGAATTTGAAACAACGTGTCTTAACAAAAAAACAGTTTTCAAAGAGACCGGTCGACCTATAAAATCAAGGCGGTCGACCTAAAAACTCTCGGGTTCGAGATAGAGGAAATAAGGCAAAACCGGTCGACCCCTTTTTTCTAACCGGTCGACCTATTTTGTTGCTAAAACAGCATCGGTCGACATGAATTTCGGAACCAGTCAACCTAAAAAGTCTCTAGAAACTACATGTATTAAAACCGGTCGACCTATAGTTTTTGACCGGTCGACCTGTATGACCGGTCGACCTATATTTTGCCACTGGTCGACCTAATTCTTCTCTAGATTGAAAATATTCAAAATAGGTCGACCTATATTTTTTAACAGGTCGACCTAATTTGTCAAAAATTGTTTTTCTGCCTTATTTTTGAAAAAAAAATCAAACTCAAACAACATTTTATTATAATAATATATATTAAATACATGAAGAAAGAAATAAAACAAATATTAAAAGGAATATAAAATATCTCCTTAGATCCGATATATTAAAATTATTTTCTTGGTTCCCATGGAGAATATTTTCCGCTTCCGCCTTCATTTTTGTTGTAATTCCTATCCCATGAATTTTGTGTCCTCGATGACGATGAAATATTGAAACATGTGCTTTTTGATAAGCTAAATTTTCAAAGATATTTAGAGATACCGAATAGCCTTCTCTTTGTTGTGGTGTACCTGAAAAAAAAATATAACATATATAGTTTTGGTACCCACTTGCTTTGTTTGGGTCCAAGGGTTAGATGGAAGGTAACCATACCCAAGAGGGTTTAATGGAACCTTGAAAGATAAAATTTTCATTATTAACTACTGAATCAAAATAATCATCAATATATTTTTCTCTGTTTTTCCAACTTACAGGAACCCAAATACTTAAGTAATCTCTATTGATATTCCTTTTCATACTTCTAGATCTATTATACAGATCTCTAGTCATAGAAGTATTCGAATTTCTATAATAATTGGATTTAGGATGAGCATTAGTACTAGCAATAATATTTTTATTGTACATGAACGCATATCTAGGACTATTTCTAAGATTAGTTTTATTATATCCTAAACCACTTTTGTCATGTAAAGGTCGAGATCTAGATAAAATCATATTTAAATCATTTTGACCTTTATTAAATTTTGCGAACTTATTTGCACATTTATCAAATTTATTTCCAAAGTCGCTATTGACATTTTCAAAAGAAATTTTGTTATTCTTTAAATCATCAATTTCCTTATTTAATTCAGAATTTTTTCTTTTTAAAGTACCATTCTCAGTTTTGAGACCTAAAATTTGAGATTCTGAATTATCTAAAGAAGATTGTAACTTTTCAAAATTTTCTTTTGAGTCAGAAATTTCATTTTGCAAAATATTATTATTCACCTTTAAGAACTCACATTCTTTAGATAGTTCTACATTCTTTTCAGTTAAAGCTCCATTCTCTTTTTCAAGAGACGAAATTAAAGAACTAGAATTATTTAAAGAATCTTCTAAAGATTTATTTCTATTTTGCAAAAGATCGATTTCCTTTAAAAGAACATTGTTATATTCTTTTAACTTGGAATTTTCTTGCTCACAAATTTTTGACTTAGCTATAATGACAGTATTGAGTTTGCTCAAAGTTTTGAAATCTTTCAATAGTTTCTCATGGTTTAACAAAAGATCTTTATATAAAGAATCTGTACATACCGATTGTGATCTGACTTTTGCCATGAGACATTTTTTTCCTTGTTCTCCTGATTCTGCTTTGTTGCTCTTCCATTTTCTAATGCCTTCACTAGATTTCTTTATTGCCATTTGTTCTAGGATGTTGTTACGCTCTCTAGAACACCAGGCTCTGATACCAATTGAAAAGTCGGATGTGTGTACGACTTGTGCAGGATCTATAATATGGCTATGCGGAATGTATGTGATAACTTAAGCTATTCAATAGTTATGCAGGTAAAAATTCGCAAACAAGATATATATATCACAAATAACTATAAATGCAGTAAAGTAAAGTAAAGTAGAGTAACGACACCAGGATTTTTATACTGGTTCGAACCTCCCGTACTACGTCCTGTCCCGAAGCTCCTCTTCGGCTTTTCACTAAACAACACCCTCTCTTCACCGGGAGGAACAGGTTCACAACTACTTGATTTACGGGCTACAAGTTTACCCACTTGATTTCACGGGCTACAAGCTTACCCACTTGATTTCACGGGCTACAAGCTTACCCACTTGATTTCACGGGCTACAAGCTTACCCACTTGATTTCACGGGCTACAAGCTTACCCACAAGACGATTACAAGAGTTTGACCTTGAATGTGTTCTTTCTTCAACACTGATTAGTCAATGATTGATTACAACCTTCCTATAATCTTATCCTCAAGTATATGAATTGAATGCGAAGATTTGAAGGAAGTTAGTTGCTTGTTGAATCAAAATATGAGAAATATTATCAAGGATTCAATAACTTGAATTTGGGAGCTTTTTAGAATGCAAGAGTATTTAGAAATTAAGATCAGAAATCAGAGCAAGAATCGGTGATTTGGATGAATGAAAGATGATGTATTTATAGCAAATGAGAAGTTGTAATTATTAGTAAAAAGTTGCAATCAAAAAGTGTGATTTTTATTGAAGAGAAATGGATGCAACTTTTCAAGAAAGAAGATGACTCTTCATGAAATTCAAAAATAGGTTGACAGGAAAATTTAATAGGTTGACAGGTTTTTGACCGTTATTTCAAAAAGCTGTTGACCTGTTAATTTTAACAGGTTGACCTGTTAAGTTTAAAAAGCTGTTGACCTGTTAATTTTAACAGGTTGACAGGTTTTTGTCAACATACATAAAAAATGAGTTTTCATGTATATTTTTGAAGAGAATAAGAAGTATGATTATTTGTGGATAGATTTTAACATAATTAACTCTAAAATAACCATCTTCTAACCTATAAAACATTGAGTCTTCTTTTTGCCGATCATGAAGCTCCTTCTTGTCATTAATCAAAATAAGCATTGAAACCGTTGACTCAACATTCTCCCACTTTTTGATTGATGACAATATAGCTTGATATTTTAATCTTTATTGCTATCTCCCCCTGTATATATGCTCTGTCTCCCTTTAAACATCTACATATCCATAATCTTAGCTCCATGTCATGATTTCCATTGATCTTTATTTTGTTGTTATCAATCGAAATTCTCGTGTCTCAACAAGTACTGCATGTTTCAAATCATAGCCGGTTACAATACCAATGAATGCAGGCACTTACGCGATCTCATCGAGGATAGGGTCTGGCGAGGTGAACTTCCCGAGTATGTCAAGAAAAACACACTGGCCATGCCGCAACAATGTTCTTCCCAAGCTCCTCAGGTCAATCCTCGAGCTCCTAGAAACAGAAAGGATCCTGAGCTCAGCACTCACGGCATCATCATCAATTAAAAAGATATATTTCTTATTTTCGATGTATTTTTATTTCTTTTAGTAAAAGGGATATGTTGATGTACACATGTATGGGGTTGGGATTTAGCTCCTAGGCATGCTCTGGAATCAACTGTTGTCCTCTTAAAAAAATTATTTCTATTTTCTTGTAATGGATTTTAGTAAAAATAAACTTTCTTTTGCAAACATAGATTATGTTTGAATGATTTAAGTCGAGCATGACAGGCGCTCACTAACACGAACATGGTCAGTGCTAAGCCATTTTCCGTAACGCACGATCAAAGCCTGCCACCATAACTAAACCTATTCCTTGAGCCGAGTATGGTTGAACTTTCCTAAGCCGAGTATGGACCATACTCTCCCCTTCTCTAAACTAAGTGCATTCTCCACTTGTTGAACTTCACAAATGATCCCACATAAGTCGAGCATAATTAACACTTGCCATAAGCCGAGTATGGAAAATACTCGCCGTCCCTGTAAGCCGAGTATGCAAAATACTCGCCATCTCTGTAAGCTGAGTATGGATAATACTCGCCACCTTTCAAACCCAAGTGTAATTGTTGCTCGCCCATATCTTCAAGACGAGTACTGTTAATACTCGCTCAATCAAGACCAAAGCCTTCTCTAGACCTAGATTGGCCCATACGATCTCTGCAAATGTTGAATCTCACGACTGAAGTTAGCAATTACTTTCTCGGCCTTAATATGGTTCTCGATGGTTGTCGGTTTTCTGACCTTAATACGATCCACTTCGATCGTCGGTTTTCTGGTCTTAATACAACCACCACGATCGTCGGACTTCTGGCCTTGATATGGTTTAGCGTAACCATCGCTACCCACACATTGAACTTCGATATAAGGTTCAAAACATACCTCCTTTATCAAGAAAGATGTATTCTGATGAGAAAAAATTGACCAACTTTTTGGCAAAAGCCGTCGCGGTTCAACGGATTGAAGCCCAATGTCAAGAAGCTCACTCTTCAGTGTCAATTGACCGATCGATAGAATGACCTATACTTTAGAAAATCCAGAAAGGATTCGGCCCGAGCAAATTTTATTCATGCAGCGGCATCTAGTGCCTCGGCACAATCACTCTCCCAGACTGACCGAGTCAAGCGCTTCCTTAAAATTTGGATCTATCAGATATCTCTGGATCTACATGAAAATATCCAGATGAGTCATAATACTCGACTCGATTCTCAAGGCATTTAAGGCGGTCAGCCACTTTCGGACATAGCTCTACTTTTGATACACCTCATCTCGAGTGCCACATAAGCCACCATTTTCGAGGATACTATTAATCAACAATATACCGGGTCCCACTGCCGCAACTACTTCTAATGGTCAGACTCCACGTGTCCGAGCTCCTCAAAAGAGGCAAGCCACGTGGCGGCTCGCTCAACCCATTTCTTTACCTATAAATACCTCCAAGTTTAAAGATTAAAAGGACTCTTCTTGGACGCTCTTATCTTCACTTAAGACTTCCGATTCTAAGCTTTCCACACGGTTAACTCCCAAAATAGCCAACTCTTCTTCTTTTATAAAATAGAAAAAGTGTTGTACTTTTAATCAAAAGTAAGTCAATACATATGAAGTGGACGTAGGCACCATCTTTGCCGAACCACTATGAAAAATCCTAATTTCTAAATCAATTTGGGGATTTTATTTAGAAACTTCTATATACTCAACAAAATGATTAATAAAGAGAGGATTGACACTTGTGATAAGATTCTTGTATTTCTTACTACTTATGTCAATTACCTTCACACTATTATCCCACAATCGAGCCTCATGTATAAACCGAATTACCCAGAATAACCCTTGACGAGCTGTTTAGATTTCTAACTTGCATTACGCTTAGGGAACCCTTATCCCAAGGTAACTATTAGTTTTTGAGTCTCGCAAGAGCGATACCATTGTTTTAAAAAACCCACCTCGATACTCATCTCAAGGCCCGCCTCGAGGAAATAAGAGATAAAACGCCTTGAGGCTTATTCCTAAAGGATTTTTTTATCTCTAAAGGTTACGTCTCAACAACTTGAGGCTTACAAAGTGAATAAAGCGTACGCCTCACAACGCCTCGAACAGTTGAGGCATATGACTTAAAAACATTTTATCTTTAGTTGCAGATATTGACACATATAAAAGTCCTTAAACTTTAATTATTTAATGGAAATAAAAAAAAAATTAAAATAAAATAAAATTTAGCATTTTTTTTTACTTTTCAATTCCAATATCGCCACGATCAAGTAAGATTCTTTAAGAAATAATGATCATGAGCAATATAATGAATTTTCTCATTGTTATTTAAAGAATGTTTTTCAACAAACTTTTTTAAATATCAAAATAAATTTTGCAAATCGATTTGATTAGATCTTCAAATAGTTTTAACAAATCAAAATTTGAATCATATGAGTTTTGATTATCTATTTTTGATCTATAATAAAAACATATACTCGGTAAAAGTTAAATTATTTACTATTCATTTTTTGCATTGGTTAATTTAAAGTGTTAGAATTTCTTTATTTGTTTTGCGTTTAATTTTTACTTGAAAAGCGTACGCCTTTAATGTTTCGAGGCTTACACCTCGTCTCATAGACTGGAAAACGCTTTATGTACGCCTTTTCGTGTTTTAAAACTTTGCGTGATACTCACCTCTTGAAAGAAGATAAGCGTGATACTCACCTTTTGATGAAATAGTAACTAATGTTTGGGCTTAAGACCTTAATATCTAGGAAATGGTGAACTACTCAAGTTAATAGGAACTAAATAATCCTTTTTGTTCCCTTAGGTCCATTTCATTGGACAAAATTCTGGTGTTGACGAAAAATATCATTGACAGGTATAGAGGATATTTTCATATCCGTTTTTATATTCTTCTACATACAAAGAGAGGGACCTAAAATTAATAAATGCCACTTTTAAATTAATGAATACCACTTTTGGTCTTGCGATGGGATGAACTTATCATTTACCTCCTATTTTATCCAGTTTCATTCCCTAACATTTTTGTTGTTTGGATCATTCATTGCCAGTTTGTACATGTTCACGGAGGGTTATTAACATGAGCATGCTAGTGGTTAATCATTTTTTTTTCATTCAAAAGAAAAACATTATCCATTTGTCTTTGTTGTTCATACAAATGTTTACTTGGCAACTAGCAAGCTGACAATTTTATATGACCTATCCATGCATAGCTGAACATTTTATTGAGGCATTCAGTCATGAGAGATTTGTTTATTTTTGCTAACATGTTATACTCTGTAATGTAACTTTTTATGAATTACGAAGGAGTTGAACTCTAAAAACCCCCCTTTAATTTAATCTTTGTTTGATATGCATCTTAATATTGGCAATAAAATAATAAATTGGGTTAGGTGATTTTTATTCTAATCCACAATATTAGTAAGTTAATCCACCCTATTTTATATGATCGTTGTCTTTTAATCAAATTTGAATTTTATTCAGTTTATCCACAAAAAGGAAAAAAAACATATGCATATTCTCTCTTCTCACACTTCTTCTGTGTGTTTTCCATCGTTTTCTTCATTCTGGAATCCTAGCATCTAAATCCAAGATTAAGCATTAAGCAGAGTAAGTCAACGTAATAACGGTAAGTAGTTTTTTTTTGAAGTTGATTAATTGTATACAAAATTGTATTTTTTAATATCACCATTATCACATATAATTGTAGTTAGCTATTTTCTGAAATATTGAAAAATTAATAGAAACATGTATGAGAAGATACATTGCTTGTTTTTGAAAAAAGTTATTCTGAAGATACATTCCTTGTTTCAAATGTAGACATCTTTCTTTGTATTGAATCAAAGTGTTAAAAAAAAAGAAAAAAAAATCAGATGATAGATTGCTTGTTTCATAGTGTTATTCAAAAGGCTTGGTTAAGCGTATTATGTTTTATGTATTGCTTTTGTGCTGAGTGTTAAAAGTCAGTTTATTGTGGTTTGTATGTTCATTTGAATATCAAGAAGCATTTTAATCCCATGATTATTATAATTTAAAAGGGGCGTATGATTATTAGAACTTATGAAATAACCACAAACTCTTCTTACTATCGAAAGCAGGGCTTATGAAATGGTTATGTGTACATATGAACTCTTGTTATGTCCATAGGACTAGTGATAAGATTAAAAGTAATTCACTTTGTTGGTGAGTTATTCAATTTGGATATTTCTCTCTCCATCCGAAGAGTTATGTACTAGAAATAAATCGACGAATAAATTTACCTCCCAGTTACTCTAGTTAGATAATATTTCTTCCAAATATGCTTTTGGTTTTAGAGATGTATGTAGAGTTATGCATCATTTGTCATAATGGTGGAGGATTTTATGGTGGTTTGCGTTAAGGAAGGGGAAGTTTGGTTTACAAAGAGGGAGGCATAGTATGAGTGGTCTGTGATGATTGAGCACAACAGTTTGATGTTGAGTGGTCAGTTTCGTTGCTTGCTATGTATAGTTTATGGGGTGTACTTTTGTTAAAGGTCGAAGGTGAAGGCATGGCTGTAGTTCGTTATCGAGGCTACGGATTTTTTTATTCAGGCTTATAGACAAGCTTTGACTGCTATGGAGGCAAAAGAATATTTTGTTTGTCAGTGAGGATTGCATGGAATGGAAAGCAGAGAAAAGTTTAGTTGATAAAATAGTCTATCCGAGGGAGCTAAGTAGAAGAGTATTTGCTATATGTTTGGGATTGTTAGCTGTGGATGGGAGATGTGCTTATCATGTATGGAGCTTGTATGTTTGTAGACTCCCAGTCACTGACATTTATTAGATCAATAAATTTACCTCCCAATACCATTGGCAGACCAAGATATGCCAAGATGTAACTATTAATATATAATAGGGTGAAATCTTTAAGTTAATCCGCTCGTGGATTAACTTGCAAATTAGTTGTGGATTAACTTATTAAAGTAAAATAGTGGATTAACTTATTAAAACCGTGGATTAGAATAAAAATTTCCTTTGGGTTATACTTCTACATTTTTATTAGTTACTATGCGTAGTCATGCATAATTAGACCCACGTTATGCAAATTGAAATGTTTTGTTCTATGATATTTCTTGCGGGGTTTTATGTAGCATTTCACATTATAGATGAGGGGAACAAACAGTTATGAACAAATAATTCGTAGTTGACTTCCATATTTGAAATCCTTCACCAAAATCAGTTCAAATAGACAACCGGGTAGTACATGAAAAAGCAGTTGTGAATGGAAAAATCTCAAGGTATTAATATTAAATAAGAAAAGCATGCTCATGTAGGGCTTGAACTTGGATTCTTTTACACAATTACATTCTACTGTAATATTTTATTTATTAATCATTAATTCATTAACAAACTATTTATTACAGTATGCAGTTCCACTGCCCTTGATATAGGGTTATTACAGTATGCAGTATTTTATTTGTCCAGCCATTGTTGAAGCATAGGTCTCATGCAAGGCTTTAAATCTCCCTCGTTGTCCAAGATAGAAATCTAAGGTGGTGTTTGATTTAAAAAATATTTTGAGTTTTGAGTTTTCAATATTGATAGCAAAACAAAAGAAGAGTTAAGACGTGTTGGAGGGAGTGAAAGGGTGATGACGGAGACCACGTAAAGAAGTGAGAGACGATGGAATGCTATTCTCTCGTTTTCTTGTGTTAATTCTCAAAATAAGGAAAATAAATAAAAGTTGTTTTCAATTTTATTGTTAACTTTGTTTTCTAAATAGATTGTTTTTAATGTTATACATGTATCGTTCATATTTTACTATGGGCGAAAGTTAAAAACTAAAAAATATAAACCAAACACTACTTAAGATTTGCGATTTAATTGTATTTTTAATTATAAGTATTTTAAATCTTATTCATTTTGACTGAGGATTTCTCTAAATTCCGTGATTGGAAACCATAGTCGCCTTTTAGTAATGTATAAGGTTGGTGTAAGGACCCGTAACTTCCCTGATAACGAGAGCCCGGATACTTCGAGAACAACACACAAAAGAACGCAGATAGAAGAACATTTCATTGTATATTACAACAATTCCATCAGAATACAAGAATATACAGAGTATAAATCAATATTACACACTCAATAAATATCAGAGATTACAATAAATTACATAGCAGCGGAAAATAATACAATACACAACTGAAGGAGATATACGGATACAGAGCTTTCCGGACATCATTCCAGCTGTAAACCAGGTTCCTGTGAATATAAATCTGCAATACCAAAACTACTAGTTGCCCGTGTCAAAATAAGGGCACCCAGAGTTTAGGTTAAAACAATAAACTCCAGGTCAGTCATGTGACTGGTGTGAGAACTAAAACATTTATTAATCTTTATTTTAAAGTTAGGTAAATCCAGGGACCACACCGCATAACACGGAACAGGTTTTCTCCCAAGAACACCAGTGCATAAAACAACAGCGCAATGCTAAATAAAGAACAATGAAGCTATTATAAGACCCATGTCCCATCACACAATGCAACACAAACCGGAGGATAGGGTTTTACCTTATAATAGCCAAAGAATGCTTGATACGCTAAATTTCATCTTTTTATTATTACTATAAGTGAAGAAAACAACTTCAAATATAAATGTATCAATCATAGGCGGCATGGGTACCATATATCATGTAGCCATACTAGTTCTACAATTAAAACCGCAAAATCACATATTTGGAAATTGGATTTCCATCTGTGAACCAATGCAAGGCGCACTCCTAACCGATTCGAGATGCTCTAGCCCGCCCCTCAAGACTCAGCCATAACTGTACCTATGCAACGTGTAGGGCCAGTCCACCAATGTGGATTAAACTTAAACCCTAAACATGCGTTTCCCCGCCCTTTGGGGCCTAAATGAGCCAACGAATGACTCCATCGGTCCCGGATCGACCGATATAATCGAGGCTCCTCGCATCAGCAACTACCACACAGGTGAAAATAATATAAATGTCAGGGCTGGTAGGTCACTGATACCACCCTAGCTAGAAGGAAAGGCATGCTCTCCCTGCCGTCCTCTCCCGTTTCTGGTTCACACTGGGGTGCGAGGCTCGCGAATCAACGCTACATAAAGCTATGCCACACAGGCCGTGCTTTGATCATCAACCACAAGAATTTTCTTTTCAACAAAAGCCTTGATCGTTTGCCACTAAGGCATGCCACATAGGCAATTCACTCCTTGCGAGTGATATCCATCAATATATAACCCCTGAGCTCGTACGTCTCAGAGAAAGGCGTTAAGCAAGAGAATAAATTCTCCGCCGCCAAACAGATATATATTTAATAGAAACCAATCACACAGAATAAAATCCAATGTCAGATACACAGTCCATTTAGAAGTTCTTTCTGGGTCTGAACGAAACCGGAGGCACCTTGTACCTCGCATATCCATTGATCTCCAAGTACGTCTGGACGATCACCAACTGATTCCCTCCTCTTGGGTGTACAGCCTAATCAAGATCATCGGTAATCACCCAAAGGATGTGAAGACCTCCGGTCTTCGACCACCGTCTTCATCCTAGACACCACGTCGAATCAGTTATTCAGAAGGGGATAAACCCAGTCTTTCTGAATAACTCTCTTATATAATAAACAAGTGTTACACAAACACAACATACGCTTCATTCCAATTTAGAATATTCTTTTATTCAAATATTCTTATACTTTGGGAAAGATTCCCATTAATTTTATCAAAGATAAATTCTTTAAATTTATTCTTTAATCTCCTTTTGAATATCAATTCAAATTAGTCGGGATTAGCGAACCACACCGAAGTAATCATTTATTTTATTTCCTAGTCCCAACCTATTCATCCCATGAAGTAAAACTGGTCATACTTCATATCTAACACCACGGTGTTATCGGTAAATTCAATTACCATTTCACGTTCAAATCTAATTAAAGATTTAACTATCGCCTGGAGCAAAAATGATGATACTCCATTCTCGATTATTTTTTTAATTTGATAATTTTAATTATCAAATTCACTTTTCATTTCCATCAGCCTTTAACCGTAAATTAGCAAGTGAACAATTCCCTAAGTAATAACCCCGAAGGCCGAAACCAACATCAGATCAATACCCAGGAAACCATTCAACTTAACTAATCTCAGTTAGTTTCTGATTTTCTTAACTCCGTTGGGTCTAAGAACAGCATTATTAAAGATACCATTCACGACAACCCAAATCACATTCCATTAATTATCGGGTTAAAGAACAAATGTTATTTAAAACACCGTTCACGATAAACCCAAATCACATTTGATATTATACTGGGCTCTGAATAGAAAATATATTGGCTTATATTCAATATCAAATTCTACGACCAACAAATATCGTATTGGAAATAACGATATAAATATATCTTTCAAATTCCCATAACAATATCTGTATCATCACGAAATCCGACATCGAAATATCCCAAAGACAATTTCGATTCAAATCCATTCCAATTCAATTATTGGAAATTCTGGGTACTTTTAAAACCATTTCAAATCCACTTTATTTATTTTAAAAATAAATAGAATTATAATTCTAGTTCAAAACTAGTTCATTTCGATAAAAATCTATTTTTATCTTTTCAAATATGGAATTTTTCATTCCAATTCTTCACAATTCATTTCTTATGATTTTACACAAATTATTACTATTTTTAATAATTTTATCAAGGCCCGTACAGTCGATTTCCATCAACGGCCATTGAACAACACTTACAGCGACCTTTTCCAAATTTGATTTGGACATAATTCCAATCCAACTGTTAGATTTCTAATTTCTAATATTCATTAGGAAGCACTTTTCGATACGAACCCAACGGTTCCATTTTTAGGAGAATCCGACGGTCGGATCTCCCGTAATATCCATTCGAAGTCAATGGTCGAAATTCACGAACTACCACGGCGCGACGCGTTCTATTCAGGCCATTATATATATATATTATATATATTTCGTCGATTTCCTTTCAAAACGTATTTTATAAATCGTTTTAAATTCGTTTTCGAAACGATTTCAACTTCATATTCAATTTCGAAACAAAACTGAATGTTCCACTTCATCGATATACAAATGATAATATTTTCGAAACGTTAAATTTTGAAATCACTTTCTTTCTTATATTCATATAAAAATGAATAAAATCGATATAAATATCGTTCACATCTAAATGGCGTCAATCTAATTAACACGGCTTTTATTCAACACGTGAATGTTTATTCTATTCAACACATGAATATTTATTCTATTCAGCACATGAATTTTTATTCTATTCAACACATGAATTTATTTCTATTCAACACATGAATTTATTTCTATTCAACACATGAATTTATTTCTATTCAACACATGAATTTATTTCTATAATATTCCTTACTTTCTAAATCGGAATGAGACCCGATCAATTACCATATAAGGTTAATTACATGGATTTTCTACAACACATGTATATAATAGCAACGATAAATCATCAACCATCATCCAGAGTGCACCACACAACTGCATAAGCATTAAATATAAATAATTAACGTTTACACAGTTTGTTAACCCATCGATTGACATACAACTAAACAATCGGGATTAGTGTACGTCAAATATCATCCCAATACCCGTGTGGGGTTTCACATCAACAAACACAGATTTTTATTTGTGCAGTTGGGCGATATGTAAAATTTATCGTCCCAATCAATATCAGTCAAATCGGTGTACATAAACAAATCATTCGATTTGTAAATGAATATTTATTTTACTTCAACACATGAATATATATTTTACTTCAACACATGAATATTTTTTTTTCAACACATGAATATATATTTTGCACATCACAATCTATAGTAAGATTTCACAACACAGCAATCAAACAAATAAGTCATCCATGGTCTGTTGACGACGGGTGTTGCTAAACACCGTCTGCATCCTAGTATATATTTCAACTAGAAATTAAAATAAAAGTGAGGAGTTCTCATAGAAGTTTCCACTCCGCATTTTATTTCTGAAATTTAGAATAGTCTGGATTCGCCCTCACTTCCAACGCAGTCTTCTCCACGCTGTTCATATTAAAATCACATTTTTAATATGAGGTTCTATACAAAAAAAATCATATTTTTAATACTCTACCGATATAAAAATCATATTTTTATGTTGCTCACTATTTAATTTTAAAAACAAAGTATTTTATATTTTCAAATAAAAGTATTTATATTTTCAAAAAAATTGTTTTATATTTTCTAAAAAATGAATATACATTAAAATCTGATTTTAAACCATTGTTAACGACATTTTTAAAATTAAAAAAAACAAAAGAAAATATGCTTATTGTTAATTTTCTGAAGTCGCCCCAACCCATACCATCCGTTCTCTCTCCTCGCCAACGACAGCCAAGGCCACATGAAGATGATCGGCGACCCTCCCCTACACCATCGTTCCATCCTCTTCCTTGACCTGAAAGAGGGAGCAACTCGCTGGTCTTCTCCACCAGTTCTCTGGCTTCGAATGACGAGGCTTAAAATGGAGCTCCAGGCCACCTCGTTCGTCGATACCTCGCCATCGTCGGTCAACGTAACAAGCTGGACGAGCTCGAGAGGCTCTACGTTGAAGACCCTCTGAGATGATGAATGGATCGGCATTTTTGAGGGGATAACAATAGAGGGTTCATGATCGTTCATTAGAAAGGGGGGAATTGGAAGAAGGGTTGACCACGATGGATAATTTTGACCCATTGGTTAGGGTTTTGACTTAGAGATAAGGGCATATATATAATTATTTAATAATAATTCAAATTCGAAAAAGTAGGGTGTTGTATCCGAACTTCAAATCAAACCCAACGACTGTCGCCCCTAGCTAATTACCCTCATTCCGAACACAATGAGATATGTTTTGCAAGCCAATTCGGTTGTTATGATCAGTTTTCACCAAATTCAAAATATAAATCAATGTATATTGAATTTGAACGCACATTTCAATTTACCGGTGCCACATATTAACTCTAAAAATTCTCGAAAAATATTTCTAGCTTCGTATTGACGATACGGTCGTATCAAAACTAATTTCGTCCAATTCTGAGACCGTTTGAAAAATGGCCATTTTCCAGTTGATTAAAATCAACTAAAACTGGTCAAACGTGTTTTCCTTCGCCACGCTCACATACTGATTCAGAAAATTATGAACTTTGAAACCTAGCAATAATTTGACATCATGGATCCAACAAAAGTGGTTTCGTTGAAAACCGAGGTTGTTTGCAAAATTCCCATTTTTAAGGGCCAGAATTCAGTAGTGACTATTCTGAATTTTCAACTGAACGTATCTTTTGAATCCCGCTATGAAATTTCAATTTTTCGGATTCGTTGGAAAGATATTTTCAGATAGATTCAAATATTTTTGTATTCACTAAAATCCAGTTTATTTTGAATCCTATACATTCATTTGAACTTTGAAATCGAAATTTCAAACTACCACACCTTTTTCAATTCCTTTTATAATTAAAAATAAATATTTATATTCTAACGACGATTCAAATAAAACTATACGTTCTAATTCTATTCAAAATAAATTTCTCGTCGTTATTATTTAAAATGATTCATTTAAAATTTTCAAATTTCATCAAAATTGCCAAAATAAATTTTTTAAATTGGCTCGGATTTCCTGGTTATTACAATCTCCCCAACTTAAAACTTTTCGTCCCCGAAAAGGAACGAAGCCGAAAGTTGTTTAACTAATCGACTCAACATTCAGTATTTTCATTATGGCTTAAGTTCTTCAACTTTTCAATTTCTAAGAACTTTTCAATTTTTTCAAAAATTTGGCTAACACCCTAAATTTTCGAAAAATATCGCCATAACTTCTCCTGCACCGGGGACTTCGGGATATTTCATATAGCCACCCATGGCCTTCTTCTATCCAAAAGAAAAAGAAAAAACCAAGCGGCTAGCCAATCGGCTCATTAAATCATCAAATCCCCAAGAAATACAATAAACATGTATCTATTTGTCGAGCAAACAATTTTATTCCTTTTCTCTAGCCTCCTTGCTATGACCTGTTCAATGGATATACATGTACATATATGCAAATGCAACCAATTTCCACTATTCGACAAAATTTGGTTATGTTTTTCCGTTCTTTCACATAATGGTTTCATTAGATAACAAATAATCATACAACACAACCATCAATCAATTAGTGAATTAACGTTTCAAATTCATAATTTTGATATACGTACAACAAATCATGTTTATGATGCCAAATCACAACAATATATCCTATCTAGTTTTGGTTCTCACACCAGTCAATAGGAATCATATAGATATCACACTTTCGAAACTCGAACATAAACACTGATGATGATATATCAACCATCAGTATCATCTCCGGGCGACTAGAGTAAGATTCTATATCTACCCAGTATATTTAAGGCTTCGTACACATGCTAGCTAAGCGTATATGCAAAATCTCCATATACTAGATTATCCAAATCAATTTAAAATAAATATTCAAATACGTATAATTGAATTAAATTTCAAAACAAAATTTTGTTTTCATTTTAAAAATATACTCTTCACACTCGTTCTAGGATATTACTGATCTCATCTCTAACGAGTCATTCCCATTGGATATTACTAATCCAATCTCTGATGAGTTCTTTCGTATGGTTCTAATGTGCCTTGTTCTCTGAGCTTTGTAAACCAAAGCTCTGATACCAATTGTAAGGACCCGTAACTTCCCCGGTAAGGAAAGCCCGGATACTTCGAGAACAACACACAAAAGAACGCAAACAGAAGAACATTTCATTGTATATTACAACAATTCCATCAGAATACAAGAATATACAGAGTATAAATCAATATTACACACTCAATAAATATCAGAGATTACAATAAATTACACAGCAGCGGAAAATAATATAATACACAACTGAAGGAGATATACAGATACAGAACTTTCCGGATATCATTCCAAATGTAAACCAGGTTCCTATGAATATAAATCTGCAAAACCAAAACTACTAGCTGCCAATGTCAAAATAAGGGCACCCAGAGTTTGGGTTAAAACAATAAACTCCAGGTCAGTCATGTGACTAGTGTGAGAACAAAAACAGTTATTAATCTTTATTTTAAAGTTAGGTAAATCCAGGGACCACGCCGTATAACATGGAACGGGTTTCCTCCCAAGAACACCAGTGCATAAAAAAACAGCGCAATGCTAAATAAAAACAATGAAGCTATTATAAGACCCAGGTCCAATCACACAATGCAACACAAACCGGAGGATAGGGTTTTACCTTATAATAGCCAAAGAATGCTTGATACGCTAAATTTCATCTTCTTATTATTACTATAAGTGAAGAAAACAACTTCAAAAATAAATGTATCAATCATAGGCAGCATGGGTACCATATATCATGTCGCCATACTAGTTCTACAATTAAAACCGCAAAATCGCGTATTTGGAAATTAGATTTTCATCTGTGAACCAAGGCAAGGCGCAATCCTAACCGTTTCGAGACGCTCTAGCCTGCCCCTCAGGACTCAGCCGCAACTGTACCTAGGCAACATGTAGGGCCAGTCCACCGATGTGGATTAAACATAAACCCTGAACATGTGTTTCCCCGCCCTTTGGGGGCGGAAATGAGCCAATGAATGACTCCATCGGTCCTGGATCAACCGATATAATCGGGGCACCTCGCAACAGCAACAACCACACAGGCGAAAATAATATAAATGTCAGGGCTGGTAGGTCACTGACACCATCCTAGCTAGAAGGAAACGCATGCTCTCCCTACCGTTCTCTCCCGTTTTTGGTTCACACCGGGGTGTGAGGCTCGCGAATCGACGCTACACAAAGCTACGCCACACAGGCCGTCCTTTGATCATCAACCACAAGACTTTGCTTTTCAACAAATGCCTTGATCATTTTCCACTTAGGCATGCCACACAGGCAATTCACTCCATGTGATTGATATCCATCAATATATAACCCCCGAGCTCGTACGTCTCAGAGAAGGGCGTTAAGCAAGAGAATAATTTCTCTGCCACCAAATAGATATATATTTAATAGAAATCAATCACACAGAATAAAATCCAATGTCAGACACACAGTCCATATACAAGTTCGTTCTGGGTCTGAACGAAACCGGAGGCACCTTGTATCTCGCATATCCATCGATCTCCAAGTATGTCTGGATGATCACCAACTGATTCCCTCCTCTTGGGTGTACAGCCCAATCAAGATCATCAGTAATCACCCAAACGATGTGAAGACCTCCGGTCTTCGACCACCATCTTCATCCTCGACACCACGTCGAATCAGTTATTCAGAATGGGATAAATCCAGTCTTTCTGTAACATCCCACCTCCGCTAGGGTCACTCACAAAGGGAATGCACTAGCTTTGTTGGAGTATTATCTAGGTAAGCATGCACAGAAATATTACAAGACAGAACATATAAAAACAGCGGAAGAAAAACATGATTTCATTACTTTATAAAATTAGTAAGGTCTAAAACCTTTTACATCAAAGTGCCATTAAACTGCTTTCACCGAAACCTGTCTCGCAATAATAAAGAAGCATAAAATCCATAGTCATAAATTATTCCCCAAGTAAAACAATAAAATAGCCATAGCCACGAAAAGTCCAAGCCATAGATGATGATCTTGAAGCAGAAAATCCGCACTAAGTAGCAACATTTCCTCCCTGTAAACCTGGGGGGGGGGGGGGGGGGAGGGACGGAAGAAAAAGAGGCGAAACAAAACAGGGTCAGTCATAAAGACTGGTAAGTCCTAGCTACTTTCAGCCTAAAAATAGGTAAAGGTAACATGACATGTATAAACTGAAAGTAAACATAAACATGATGACAAGATAAACAGATCAAACTAAGATAACAAGGTAAACTCAAGTAACGAGATAACCAAGGTAACAGGATAACCAAGGTAACAAGATAACAAGATAAACTCGGAATAGCATCGCATGTCTAACGTCCTCTGCACCAACCGTACTAGCATCCTAACTCGTATCATCCCTTCCATGTATATGTGTAGTCCCTTTCCGTATATCGTACGGGTTCCATCATGTTATTCTGTACCATTACAACGTAGTGTCACCATCCTTGAAATCGCTCGGACTGCCATCCTTGTTCTGGCCAGATTCTCTTACCATGAAATATCGCGTGTTCATCTAGGATTTACGCCACGTAGGACCACTAGGGATTATGCAACCTATTGGACGTTTTCTAGATTCGACCAGGGTTTATGCCACCTAGGGCCACTAGGGATTATGCTACCTATCGAACAACGCCCTTTTTTCCACGTAACGATCTAATCGATCGGCTCCCTACAAGTCCTAACTTGTCATGTGTCTGTGTCATACGGCCCAATCACGAATGTAGCTACTCTGTGCTAGGTCCACCCTAGGGTGTGTCAAGTCCTAGGGTGTCAACCACTGACACCATTCCAAGCACGCACAGTGTACAACTACTGGCCTACTTTTTCAACTCCGGACTACGTGCACGATCATAGCCCTCCTGAACCTACCATGGCGCACCAAACTCAGCCGTCGTTTTGGTCGCTTACAATCAGCCCAGTAATCGTGCCCCACCCTAGCCTAGTCCCTAGGGTATCGTGATACATCCAAGAGAGTTACTGCTGAAAAGGACCGCGTAACTAGGGATTCCGTCCAGCAGGTTAAGTGTTGTCATCTAAATTTCAAGACTTAACCTCTATCAGTCTAGCATGTCCAGTTAGTTAAGTGTGGTCATTCAAGTTCATGACTTAACCTTTCTACATGTCATGTCAAGATTGGCTAAGTGTTGTCATTAACGTTCATGACTTTGCCCTATGAATCACGTGTCAAGTTGGTTAAGCGTATTCCAGCGGTTCATGACTTAACCCTATCCAAATCATAGTGTCAAATTGGTTAGGCTTAACCCCATCAAATTACCGTTTTAGATTGGTTAAGTATATTCAAGCTTAACCCCATCAAATTACCGTGTTAGATTGGTTAAGTATATTCAAGCTTAACCTCATCAAATTACCGTGTTAGATTGGTTAAGTATATTCAAGTGATTCATGACTTAACCCCATCAAATTATCATGTTAGATTGGTTAAGTATATTCAAGAGATTCATGACTTAACCCCATCAAGTTATCATGTTAGATTGGTTAAGTATATTCAAGCGATTCATGACTTAACCCCATTAAGTTATCATGTTAGATTGGTTAAGTATATTCCAGCGATTCATGACTTAACCCGATCAAGTTATCATGTTAGATTGGTTAAGTATATTCAAGCGATTCATGACTTAACCCCATCAAGTTATCATGTTTGATTGGTTAAGTATATGTTAACCTAACTCCATCCACTAGTCAAATTATAATGGTTAAGTGTTACCCTCGTGAGTTTACTTAACCTTACCATGCATCGCGTTATACTAGTCGGGTGTTATCGACCCTTTCAGGTTAAACTAACCCATCCTCTAATCGTGTTATATGGTTAAGTATCATCTAGAAATCAAGTCTGGTTTTACTTAACCCACCCATCCACGTCATATAGGTTAAGTGTCATTAGTCTAGTCAAGTTACTTAACCCACCCGTCCATGTCATATTGGTTAAGTGTCATTAGTCTAATCAAGTTACTTAACCCACCCGTCCATGTAATATTGGTTAAGTGTTATTAGTCTAATCGAGTTACTTAACCCACCCGTCCATGTCATATTGGTTAAGTGTTATTAGTCTAATCAAGTTACTTAACTCACCCGTCCATGTCATATTGGTTAAGTGTTAATTAGTCTAATCAAGTTACTTAACCCACCCGTCCATGTAATATTGTTTTATTATTTACTAATGCATCAACCTCTCACATTGGACTTATTTGCGGTCACTGGATATGCCGGGCGGTTACGGGCAGAATTACACTGCAAATCCATTCCAACATCGGGTTCAAGCATTACTACAATCTAATCTTTGCCTACGACCTCTCACATTAGACTATTGTTGTTGTGGTCACTGGATATGCCGGGCGGTTCCGAGCAGAATTACACCACAACTCAAGTCTAACCTCGTGTCGAAGACATCCTTTAGATTGTTAATTACGTGTGTGTCATCTAAGTCAAAATCCCCACTTTACATATTACTAAGCATATTCCCAAGTTCCCAATTACATGCCCATCAAAAATGTGTACCCAATTCTAGCCACTTCCCATGTGTCCAAATCTCGCCTATTTGCATGTATGTCAAGTTTATGCCAAAGTTACATTTTTGTCACGTTCATGCCCAAATAAACCCACATCATGGTTCATGTTCTCAATTCCACTTATGCCTAATTTACATAAGCCCAATCCCTTGATTTAACTTGCATAGTCCCCAAAACTCGTGATTTAATTCATATGCCAATTCATGTATGCCCAAACTTGCAAATTACATTTGCAATACCCCAAATTTCCCCGTATACAAATCGCATGTAAATCGTAGTTTAGGCCTAGGTCCGAAATCGACCAAGGTTCATCAAAAGAAAATAAATAGGGGAAGGTAGAAACATTGCATAAAACAAGATCCGAGAGAAAAACATCATTGCATGCATGATAAGGACATGAAAGAGTGATTTGCAACATGCATAGATCCAAATTAGTGTCATAGCAACATCCTCAAAGGTCAAGATCAAAAATGAACAAGAATGAGCATGGATCGAATATCATGCATAAATTCAATTCCAACTTTATCACATGTCATATTCAAGTTATCGTTTCAATCTAAAAGCATCTAGAACTTACAAAGCGTGGCTAGTGAATTAGGAGCAAGAATCGTCATAGAATCGTTGTAGCGACGTTGATATACTCTCTTGATTTGTTGTAGAAGCTCTAGGAATGATGTAGCACCACTAGAGGCCTTGAGAAATAAGTAGCTCCTTTGATTTGATGGTGAAATATTGCTCCTTTTCCTTAGATTTAGTTCAGAACTCTCAAGCTCTCTATGATGAAGATGGAGGCCATTATTTAGGAGCATTTTGGCAGCACTTAGTTGCTAGAATGATTTTTAGTGATTTAGGTTAGGTCTTAGGGTGTTTTTATAGGAGTTAGGACTAGTTTAGGCCATAGGATCAACCCTAGAACAGATCTGAGCCACTGAAAATCATCACAGGCCAACTAACCAGACCACACAAGCAAGCAGGTGCACCAGGCCAACCTGGCCCGACCAGGGTGGTCGACCCCCAGGTCGACTCCCAGGTCGACTGGGCAGTCGACCTGGTCCCTGGGGGGTCGACTCCCCAGTCGACCTGGGGTTGGGCGGGAAATTTTCCCGCCCAGTCCGTTTGGGCCGAATTCGAATTTTGAAAGTCTGATTTCGTTTTCTGATTTTTCGTGAAACTTCTATAGGCCGTATCTCGGTCATACGGACTCCGATTTACGCAATTTCGGACTCGTTTCCAACCAGAATTCTGAGACGAACGCAACTGCGCAACCAGTTTCGCTTGGTTCTTATTTTAAAATATAATTCTGCCTCGATTCTTGTCTTAACACGTTATTAAAATTCGGGTTGTTACATTCTCCCCTCCTTTAAGGATTTCGTCCCCGAAATCTCTGAGTTAGGGAGAACGTATCCTACCATCCATCATCCATCTACTCAAAACATCATCCACAAGCAACCATTGTCCTTAAAAGATTTCTAATGTCATATGAACATATGCAGAAAGTGTGTGTATATGTTCCTTATCTAATGCAAATGATCAGGCCTAATTGATCTTCTAAATGCAAAATATGTTTAGTGCCATGAATCCACATGTATGCAAATAGTCCTAGTCACATAAACACTATATGTTTGCGCAAACATTCATCCATATGCAATATCCACATGCTAACACATTAAATTTCATCCATGAACATGTATAAACACTCATGCACATGCAACATGAAAATGTGTCTGAGCCGATCTAGTGCCTAATGTGTATTCATGCATCCACGAGCAACCACTTGCGACCACTTGCAACCATTTCGCAAACATCAATCATAACATGTTTCAAATACATGTTTGCATCCATAGGGCTCTACCTAAGGTCCTCAAGAAAGGATCGAGAAGATAAGCAAGATAAACTCCTTTTTGGATTACAAGAAATCCCTTTCTAAAACCAACTCATATCCTATAAAGCCCAATAAGGTTTAGTCAACCTAACAGACACCTTCAAACCCTGACATGTATTATTAACCGATGAGTCATACCCCCTATGGAGTTTGTAACAGAAATAAGATCGAGAATAGGACCAAGAGGATATGCATAAAAGATAGCATGCGGGTAAGCTCTACAGGAAAACAGGGATCAAGAATATACTCTTAAAAAGAGATATGATGCGTGTATCTTGTCTTCAATCTTCTAAGTCGCATTTCCTTGAGCTTAATTCCATTGTGCTTTAGCTGTCTCTAACTTCATGATTTCGTGGCCTCTTAACTCCTATTCCCAAATATGAGCTGGAACTCACTTCATTGTCGCCTCTCGTTCCACTTTTTCTTATTCTCCTTCTAGTATACTCGGCTCAACCATATCCGTGTACTCTTGGTTTTCATGCAAGCTCTCCGAAATTCACTAGTGAACTCTGGATCTCGTTTACTTGTTATACGACATTTCACGCAGAAGAACTATCTCTTGAAAACAAACAGATGCCAACCATGTTACCAAGTGTATTTACTAGAGTGATTTCCATATCTCATGCACAAGAGAAATGAATCATCCGCCTTAGTGGCGAAATCTACTCGAACGGATTACCAACAATTGCACCAAGAGATTCTAGGTGACCAATCATGACAGAACCCTAAAGGTAACACGAGACTTCGAGGGTATTACCAAGGCAAGTCAAGAGTCAAACTACCCTCCTTTCAGAACCGAGAATGGCACCCTTACTGGATAACAACTCCATTCCTAGAATCAACCCATAGCTCAAAAACATAAGCATTATTCCCAAAAGTCATAGACGACCTCAAATCCAAACAAGTCATGAATAAATGGGACGATCCCCCAACAGAATTTGCGACAAAAACGGGACCCTCTATTGTGCTAGTACTAATGCGCAGGGACCCAACTATCGAAGCAGGATTTAAAAAGGATGCGATGTACAAAACAAAGTCCTGACGGGATGATAGAAAGGAAAAGCTAAACTTTTACCAGAAACGTTACCACCCCTCTTAGGCATGCTAGTAGTGAGAGCATACAATTGCCCTCTCGTCGATCTTGTTCTTTGCCCATGTCCTTGTCCTATAGTACTTAACTACCTTCTTGTGCTGAGCCTTATTCGCCTTAACCACTCCTATCCTTTCTTGTATGACGCGGTAACGGGTCTCTTAAGAACTTCCTCCATCGCACGGAAAACATTTTCGTAGCTAGAAAAGGATTATTCACAGTTAAAACTACTGTGACTACAGGTGGAGGAAAGAAAGGAAAAGGGATTCGATCAAGGGAACGAAGGATAATGCTAATGGCTTTTTGGGGAATAGCCTTTTTCTTTAAAACTTTTCTTGAAAAAATGCTTCTTTGTAGACGGTTTTCAAATAGTTTTCAGAAGATTTTAAAACTTTTGCCCGGTCTGGTAACCTTCTGCTCTGATACCAAATGTAACACCCCACCTCCGCTACGGTCACTCACAAAGGGAATGCACTAGCTTTGGTGGAGTATTATCTAGGTAAGCATGCACAGAAATATTACAAGACAGAACATATAAAAACAGCGGAAGAAAAACATGATTTCATTACTTTATAAAATTAGTAGGGTCTAAAACCTTTTACATCAAAGTGCCATTAAACTACTTTCATCGAAACCTGTCTTGCAATAATAAAGAAGCATAAAATCCATAGTCATAAATTATTCCCCAAGTAAAACAGTAAAATAGCCATAGCCACGAAAAGTCCAAGCCATAGATGATGATCTTGAAGCAGAAAATCCGCACTAAGTAGCAACATTTCCTCCCTGTAAACCTTAGGGGGGGTGGAAACGGAAGAAAAAGAGGCGAAACAAAACAGGGTTAGTCATAAAGACTGGTAAGTCCTAGCTACTTTCAGCCTAAAAACAGGTAAAGGTAACATGACATGCATAAACTGGAAGTAAACATAAACATGATGACAAGATAAACAGATCAAACTAAGATAACAAGGTAAACTCAAGTAACGAGATAACCAAGGTAACAGGATAACTAAGGTAACAAGATAACAAGATAAACTCGGAATAGCATCGCATGTCTAACGTCCTCTGCACCAACCGTACTAGCATCCTAACTCGTATCATCCCTTCCATGTATATGTATAGTCCCTTGCCGTATATCGTACGGGTTCCATCACGTTATTCTGTACCACTACAACGTAGTGTCACCATCCTTGAAATCGCTCGGACTGCCATCCTTGTTATGGCCAGATTCTCTTATCATGAATTATCGCGTGTTCATCTAGGATTTACGCCACCTAGGACCACTAGGGATTATGCTACCTATTGGACGTTTTCTAGATTCGACCAGGGTTTATGCCACCTAGGACCACTAGGGATTATGCTACCTATCGAACAATGCCCTTTTTTCCACGTAACGATCTAATTGATCGGCTCCCTACAAGTCCTAACTTGTCGTGTGTCTGTGTCATACGGCCCAATCATGAATGTAGCTACTCTGTGCTAGGTCCACCCTAGGGTGTATCAAGTCCTAGGGTGTCAACCACTGACACCATTCCAAGCACGCATAGTGTACAACTACTGGCCTGCTTTTTCAACTCCGGACTACGTGCACGACCATAGCCCGCCTGAACCTACGATGGCGCACCAAACTCAGCCATCGTTTTGGTCGCTTACAATCAGCCCAGTAATCGTGCCCCACCCTAGCCTAGTCCCTAGGGTATCGTGATACATCCAAGAGGGTTACTGCTGAAAAGGACCGCGTAACTAGGGTTTCCGTCCAGCAGGTTAAGTGTTGTCATCTAAATTTCAAGACTTAACCCCTATCAGTCTAGCATGTCCAGTTGGTTAAGTGTGGTCATTCAAGTACGTGACTTAACCTGTCTACATGTCATGTCAAGATTGGCTAAGTGTTGTCATTCACGTTCATGACTTAGCCCTACGAATCACGTGTCAGGTTGGTTAACCGTATTCCAGCGGTTCTTGACTTAACCCTATCCAAATCATCGTGTCAAATTGGTTAGGCTTAACCCCATCAAATTATCATGTTAGATTGGTTAAGTATATTCAAGATTAACCCCATCAAATTACCGTGTTAGATTGGTTAAGTATATTCAAGCTTAAGCTCATCAAATTACCGTGTTAGATTGGTTATGTATATTCAAGTGATTCATGACTTAACCCCATCAAATTATCATGTTAGATTGGTTAAGTTTATTCAAGCGATTCATGACTTAAGCCCATCAAGTTATCATGTTAGATTGGTTAAGTATATTCAAGCGATTCATGACTTAACCCCATCTAGTTATCATGTTAGATTGGTTAAGTATATTCAAGCGATTCATGAATTAACCCCATCAAGTTATCATGTTAGATTGGTTAAGTATATTCAAGCGATTTATGACTTAACCCCATCAAGTTATCATGTTAGATTGGTTAAGTATATGTTAACCTAACCCCATCCACTAGTCAAATTATAATGGTTAAGTGTTACCCTCGTGAGTTTACTTAACCTTACCATGCATAGCGTTATACTAGTCGAGTGTTATCGACCCATTCAGGTTAAACTAACCCATCCTCTAATCGTGTTATATGGTTAAGTGTCATCTAGAAATCAAGTGCGGTTTTACTTAACCCACCCATCCACGTAATATTGGTTAAGTGTCATTAGTCTAGTCAAGTTACTTAACCCACCCATCTATGTCATATTGGTTAAGTGTCATTAGTCTAATCAAGTTACTTAACCCACCCGTCCATGTAATATTGGTTAAGTGTTATTAGTCTAATCGAGTTACTTAACCCACCCGTCCATGTCATATTGGTTAAGTGTTATTAGTCTAATCAAGTTACTTAACCCACCCATCCATGTCATATTGGTTAAGTGTTATTAGTCTAATCAAGTTACTTAACCCACCCGTACATGTAATATTGGTTTATTATTTACTAATGCATCAACCTCTCACATTGGACTTATTTGCGGTCACTGGATATGCCGGGCGGTTCCGGGCAGAATTACACCGCAAATCCATTCCAAACTCGGGTTCAAGCATTACTACAATCTAATCTTTTCCTACGACCTCTCACATTAGAATATTATTGTTGTGGTCACTGGATATGCCGGGCGGTTCCAGGCAGAATTACACCACAACTCAAGTCTAACCTCGTGTCGAAGACATCCGTTAGATTGTTAATTACATGTGTGTCATCTAAGTCAAAATCCCCACTTTACATATTACTAAGCATATTCCCAAGTTCCCAATTACATACCCATCAAAAATGTGTACCCAATTCTAGCCACTTCCCATGTGTCCAAATCTCGCCTATTTGCATGTATGTCAAGTTTATGCCAAAGTTACATTTTTGTCACGTTCATGCCCAAATAAACCCACATCATGGTTCATGTTCCCAATTCCACTTATGCCTAATTTACATAAGCCCAATCCCTTGATTTAACTTGCATAGTCCCCAAAACTCATGATTTAATTCATATGCCAATTCATGTATGCCCAAACTTGCAAATTACATTGGCAATACCCCAAATTTCCCCGTATACAAATCGCATGTAAATCGTAGTTTAGGCCTAGGTCCGAAATCGACCAAGGTTCATCAAAAGAAAATAAATAGGGGAAGGCAGAAACTTTGCATAAAACAAGATCCGAGAGAAAAACATCATTACATGCATGATAAGGACATGAAAGAGTGATTTGATCCAAATTAATGTCATAGCAACATCCCCAAAGGTCAAGATAAAAAATGAACAAGAATGAGCATAGATCGAATATCATGCATAAATTCAATTCCAACTTTATCACATGTCATATTCAAATTATCGTTTCAATCTAAAAGCATCTAGAACTTACAAAGCGTGGCTAGTGAATTAGGAGCAAGAATCATCATAGAATCGTTGTAGCGACGTTGATCTACTCTCTTGATTTGTTGTAGAAGCTCTAGGAATGATGTAGCACCACTAGAGGCTTTGAGAAATAAGTAGCTCCTTTGATTTGACGGAGAAAGATTGCTCCTTTTCCTTAGATTTAGTTTAGAACTCTCAAGCTCTCTATGATGAAGATGGAGGCCATGATTTAGGAGCATTTTGGCAGCACTTAGATGCTAGAATGATTTTTAGTGATTTAGGTTAGGTCTTAGGGTGTTTTTATAGGAGTTAGGACTAGTTTAGGCCATAGGATCAACCCTAGAACAGATCTGAGCCACTGAAAATCGTCACAGGCCAACCAACCAGACCACACAAGCAAGCAGGTGCACCAGGCCAACCTGGCCCGACTAGGGAGGTCGACCCCTAGGTCGACACCCAGGTCGACTGGGCAGTCGACCTGGTCCCTGGGGGGTCGACTCCCCAGTCGACTCCCCAGTCGACCTGGGGTTGGGCGTGAAATTTTCCCGCCCAGTCCGTTTGGGCCAAATTCGAATTTTGGAAGTCTGTTTTCGTTTTCTGATTTTTCGTGAAACTTTTAGAGGCCGTATCTCGGTCATACGGACTCTGATTTACGAAATTTCGGACTCGTTTCCAACCAGAATTCTGAGACGAACGCAACGGTGTAACCCGTTTCGCTTGATTCTTATTTTAAAATTTAATTCTGCCTCGATTCTTGTCTTAACACGTTATTAAAATTCGGGTTGTTACACTTTCTGAATAACTCGCGTATATAATAAACAAGTGTTACACAAACACAACATATGCCTCATTTTAATTTAGAATATTCTTTTATTCAAATATTCTTATACTTTGGGAAAGGTTCCCATTAATTTTATCAAAGATAAATTCTTTAAATTTATTCTTTTATCTCCTTTCGAATATCAATTTAAATTAGTTGGGATTAGCAAACCACACCGAAGTAATCATTTATTTTATTTCTCAATCCCAACCTATTCATCCCATGAAGTAAAACTGGTCATACTTCATATCTAACACCACGGTGTTATCGGTAAATTCAATTACCATTTCACGTTCAAATCTAATTAAAGATTTAACTATCGCCTGGAGCAAAAATGGTGATACTCCATTCTCGATTATTTCTGGAATTTGATAATTTTAATTATCAAATTCACTTTTCATTTCCATCAGCCTTTAACCGTAAATTAGCAAGTGAACAATTCCCTAAGTAATAACCTCGAAGGCTAAAACCAACATCAGATCAATACCCAGGAAACCATTCAACTTAACTAATCTCCAGTTAGTTTCTGATTTTATTAACTCCGTTGGGTCTAAGAACATTATTATTAAAGATACCATTCACGACAACCCAAATCACATTCCATTAATTATTGGGTTAAAGAACAAATGTTATTTAAAACACCGTTCACGATAAACCGAAATCACATTTGATATTAAATACTAGGCTCTGAATAGAAAATATATCGGCTTATATTCAATATCAAATTCTACGACCAACAAATATCGTATTGGAAATAACGATATAAATATATCTTTCAAATTCCCATAACAATATCTATATCATCACGAAATCCGACATCGAAATAGCCCAAAGACAATTTCGATTTAAATCGATTCCAATTCAATTATTGGAAATTCTGGTTACTTTTGAAACCATTTCAAATCCACTTTATTTATTTTAAAAATAAATAGAATTATAATTCTAGTTCAAAACTAGTTCATTTCGATAAAAATCTATTTTTATCTTTTCAAATATGGAATTTTTCATTCCAATTCTTCACAATTCATTTCTTATGATTTTACACAAATTATTACTATTTTTAATAATTTTATCAAGGCCCGTACAGTCGATTTCCATCAACGGCCATCGAACTGCACTTACAGCGACCTTTTCCAAATTTGATTTGGACATAATTCCAAATCAAATCATTATATTTATAATTTATAATATTTGTTAGGAAGCTCTTTTCGATACGAACCCAACGGTTCCGGTTTTAGGAGAATCCGACGGTCGGATCTCCCGTAATATCCATTCAAAGTCAATGGTCGAAATTCGCGAACTGCCATGGCGCGGCGCGTTCTATTCAGTCCATTATATATATATATACACTATATTATATAAATTTCATCGATTTCCTTTCAAAACGTATTTTATAAATCATTTTAAATTCGTTTTCGAAACAATTTCAACTTCATATTCAATTTCGAATCAAAATTGAATATTCCATATCATCGATATACAAATGATAATATTTTCGAAACGTTAAATTTTGAAATCACTTTCTTTCTTATATTCATTATAAAAATGAATAAAATCGATATAAATATCATTCGCGTCAACATGGCGTCAATCTAATCAACATGGCTTTTATTAAACACATGAATGTTTATTCTATTCAACACATGAATATTCATTATATTCAACACATGAATATTTATTCTATTCAACACATGAATTTTTATTCTATTCAACACATGAATTTATTTCTATTCAACACATGAATTTATTTCAATAATATTCCTTATTTTCTAAATCGGAATGAGGCCCAATCAATTACCATATAAGGTTAATTATATGGATTTTCTACAACACATGTATATAATAGCAACGATAAATCATCAACCATCATCCAGAGTGAACCACACAACTGCATAAGCATTAAATATAAATAATTATGCTTACACAGTCTGTCAACCCATCCATTGACATACAACTAAACAATCGGGAGTAGTGTATGTCAAATATCATCCCAATACCCGTGTGGGGTTTCACATCAACAAACACAGATTTTTATTTATGCAGTTGGGCGATGTGTAAAATTTATTGTCCCAATCAATATCAGTCAAATCGGTGCACATAAACAAATCGTTCGATTTGTAAATGAATATTTATTTTACTTCAACACATGAATATATATTTTACTTCAACACATGAATATATATTTTATTTCAACTCATGAATATATATTTTACACATCACAATCAACAGTCAGATTTCATAACACAACAATCAAACAAACAAGTCCTCCATGGTCTGTGGACGATGGGTGTCGGGTGCTGCTAAACACCGTCTACATCCTAGTATATATTTCAACTAGAAATTAAAATAAAAGTGAGGAGTTCTCACAGAGGGTTCCACTCCGCCGTTTTATTTCGGAAATTCAGAACAGTCTGGATCTGCCCGCACTTCCAACGCAGTCTTCTCCACGCTATTCATATTAAAATCACATTTTTAATATGAGGTTTTATACAAAAAGAATCATATTTTTAATACTCTACCGATATAAAAATCATATTTTTATGCTGCTCACTATTTATTTTTCAAAACAAAGTATTTTATATTTTCAAATAAAAGTATTTTATATTTTCAAATAAAAGTATTTTATATTTTCAAAACAAAGTATTTTACATTTTCAAAACAATGAATATACATTAAAATCTGATTTTAAAGCATTGTTAGTGACATTTTTAAAATTGAAAAAATCAAAAGAAAATATGCTTACTGTTAATTTTCTTAAGTCGCCCCAACCCATACCATCCGTTCTCTCTCCTTGCCAACGACAGCCAAGGCCACATGAAGATGATCGTCGGCCCTCCCCAACACCACCGTTCCATCCTCTTCCTTTACCTAACAGAAGGAGAAGCTCGGTGGTCTTCTCCACCTGTTCTCTGGCTTCGAATGACGAGGCTTCCAATGGAGCTCCAGGCCTCCTCGATCATTGATACCTCGCCTTCGTCGGTCAACGTAACAAGCTGGACGAGCTCGAGAGGCTCTACGTTGAAGACCCTCTGAGATGATGAATGGATCGGCATTTTTGAGGGGATAACAATCGAGGGTTCATGATCGTTCATTAGAAAGGGGGCATTGGAAGAAGGGTTGACCACGATGGATAATTTTGACCCATCGGCTAGGGTTTTGACATAGAGATAAGGGCATATATATAATTATTTATTACTAATTTAAATTCGAAAAAGTAGGGTGCTGTATCCGAACTCCAAATCAAACCCAACGACTATCGCCCCTAGCTAATTACCCTCATTCTGAACACAATGAGATATGTTTCGCAAGCCAATTCGGCTGTTACAATCAGTTTTCATCAAATTCAAAATATAAATCAATGTTTATGGAATTTGAACGCACATTTCAATTTATCGGTGCCACATATTAACTCTAAAAATTCCCAAAAAATATTTTCTAGCTTCGTATTGACGATACAGTCCTAACAAAACTAATTTCGTCCAATTCTGAGAACATTTGAAAAATGGCCATTTTCCAGTCGATTAAAATCAACTAAAACTGGTCAAACGCGTTTTCCTTCGCCGCGCTCACATTTTGATTCAGAAAATTATGAACTTTGAAACCTAGCATTAATTTGTCATCACGGATCCAACAAAAGTGGTTTCGTCGAAAACCGAGGTTGTTTGCAAAATTCCTATTTTTAAGGGCCAGAATTCCATAGCGACTATTCTGAATTTTCATCTGGACGTAACTTTTGATTCCCGCTATGAAATTTCAATTTTTCAGATTCGTCGGAAAGATATTTTCAAATAGATTCAAATATTTTTGGTTTCACTAAAATCCGGTTTATTTTGAATCCTATACATTCATTTGAACTTTGAAATCGAAATTCCAAACTACCGCGCCATTTTCAATTCCTTTTATAATTAAAAATAAATATTTATATTCTAACGACGATTCAAATAAAACTATACGTTCTAATTCTATTCAAAATAAATTGCTCATCGTTATTATTTAAAATAATTCATTTAAAATATTCAAATTTCATCAAAATTGCCAAAATAATTTTTTTTAAATTGGCTCGATTGCCGAGTTATTACAGTTGGTGTTATTTTCAATGGCTATTAATTAATGTATAGCTCAGAACTATTATTAAATTATTTATAAAAAATAAAAATAAAAAGATTTAAGAAATTTGAAATTATGAGTTACATCTAACTTATATTAGTTACGTTCTATGTTACCTTTACATCCTACGTGGTTGTTCTTTTTAAAAGGTTGGAATAGTCCTTATTAGGACGCTGACATAACTGTTACGTCAACTTATCTTATGCAAGTTAGACGTAACTCTCTCGCTGAACTCATTTAGCATTTTAGTCATTCATAAATGTAACTAGTCTTTAATGACGCAAAACAGTGTGTCTTTTATGACGCTTATGCGACGCTATTTTTAATAGCGTCGCGTAAGCGTCGTAAAAGACACACCCTATTGCGTCGTTAAAAAACAATTTTGTTGTAGTATCATATCAAAACAATGTAGCAACCCTAGTTGAGATTATCTGAGATTAAACTAAAATTAAAATTTAATTTATAATAATTAATTTTAAGATGAACTTTGCAGGATTTTTATTTGTTTTCTTTCCAAATTTAATACGGAAATATATTTAAATAGATAGGAAAATTATAAATGTTTTTTCACATTAGGAAAAATAAATTTGGAAATTTAATAAAGTATAGTTTTGTGTGAGTTTATTCTCATACTTGACAATATAAGAATAATTTTGTGAAAATGAATAAATTAAACATAAAGGAGATAATTTGGTAACCAAAAATATGAATAATAATGTTTATTTCGCTCATTATAAGTGGAGATTTGTGATAGATATTTTTCATTTCTATTTGTCATAGCAAGTATTTTAAATTTAACTAAAATAATAGTATTCAGATTTATTTTGAAAAGAGAGACTTTTGTAAATTAATGAACCATTCCTATACAAATAATGAGAACAACTTTTAGTTAATTTCAAAGTTGTATTGAATTTTATGAAATGCCTCAATACTAATGGAAATGAGAATTATGACATGTTAGTGTTTTGCTAAATTTTAAGAAATTAACTAAAATTCATAAACCATTATATGAATTTAAATTGGTTATTTATTAGTAAGAAATAAGAATAGAACAATAAGACTTTCCTTTATGCAGTCTGTTAATGATAATTTTGGTCAACACCGAAATTAAGGTAAAGGATGTGGATTGGGGGGAAGTAAGGGATTATTTAGTTCCTACGCCTGAGTTAGTTTACTTTTTCAAGATATCAAGATCTTAAGCCCAAAGATTAGTTACTCTTCGTTTAAAGAGGTGTGTATTACGTTTACAAGACTCAAGGACCAACGGTTACCATGGGATAAATGTTCCCTAAGCGCAAGGCAAGCTAGGAAGCTAAAAGGCATTAGGAGGGTTATTTTGGTAATTGGACTTAGGTCTGAAGCTTTGCTGTATAGAAACAAGAAGAAAATAAGTGACATAAGTGATAAGGAAATCCATGGAATTAATGACAAGCTTTGATTCTCTCTATATTGTTCATTTGCATGAGTACATAAGTTATTAGCAAAATGATTAACAAATTAGGGTTCTCTCTTAGAATTGAATGCACGACTATAGAATGAGGAAAATTCCCCAAAAATAAGACCTGGGGGTCTTATTTATAGACAAATTGGGCCCCCTTTCGGTTGCGTTCAGCAGAAGCCCTGTTTAATGCGCTTTCGGGTTCGATAATATTATCTGGAGTCGGTGTCGGCCCACATCAGTAGCTTTCGGTGTCAGCTTCTTGGTTTCGGCCCTCTTTCTATCATGAGGGTGGTTATCGGCTCCATTTTGCTTATGAAGTCGGTGCCGCCTCCATTGAATGTATCGATACCAAGCAAATTGGTATAAGTAGCTCTTGTAGCTTCTTTCTGTTTTGATGATAGCGAATCACCGGTTCTGACTTACTTTATTATCTTCCGTATGTTAACTTTATCCTTCCTTGGTATCGGTATCGACATTAAGAGTGTTAGTGTGGATGAACCGTTTTTTATCTTTTGTGCCTTGGCTTACATCAATAACCTTTGGTCTTGGTATCGGCCTTACGATAGCAGGGTTCGAAGTTCCTTTTGATGACTTCGAAACTGCTCCCTGTAATAGTATTGATACCAAGTGTATTGGTATCGATTGCCCTCTGCTTTAACTTGGTCTCGTGCTTTCCTTCTATTGCTCTATATTTCGATATCGGACCGTATGCCTTTCGAAGTGAGATCAATTTGATTGCTTTCGGTGTCATCATTATCATTGCCCTGGGTTGCACTTTGTTTTCAATTTTGTTTCATCACCGCTCTGGCATTGTCTTTCCTGTATCACTACCAAGCTCCTGCTTCCTATGTTAGTACCAATAGCATATGAACCAAATTCTTTCCCTTCTTGCTTCCGGTATTGGTTGGCTTGGTGCTTTTGTGTCGATCATGCGCATCTGAGGCATTCTCTTGTCGTGGGTTATGCTCTGATACTCCTTCATCTCTGTATGGTTTCATTGTCGAAACTTGGTAGCAACATTTGCCCCCTTATTAAGTGGTATTATCGACTTTCCAAGTCAAGAGTTTTGATAGTTTCTTCCTTTTTCCTATAAGTTCCCGTTCCACTTCATTCTTGCTGGTTTCCTTTACTTTCCTCAACATCTTCCTCTCAAGCAACCTTGTTCGGCTAGGATGTAACTGCCGAATTGATTTATGCGAATGGATTTCGGTGGTATTACCAAAATTGAATTCCACTAATCAATTGCGAGTTGGTTGACAGTTCAATCGAGTATTTTCCATTGCTTCCTATCCTTCCAAAGGCACATGCAGGGTGGTTTAATGCAAGCGTTATTACCGTCGAAGTGCTCTCGAATGACTAGGAATTACTTTTTTCTTTTTAGTGCAATATGATCTTGGTTTATGAAATGCAAAGATAATACCTGATATCATGGGAAAGAAGCATATTGCGGCTAAGCCTGCTAAAAATTGTACCTTACCACTTGAATCTTCTTCTTCCATGAAGATTGGTGCTGCTGAAAAGCATTCTTTAATTATCTCGTAAGAGGAAGTCAATTCCATTTTTCAAGACTTTAACATTTCTAGAGTGGAGGCCATTCTTCCATGCAAAATCGATACCATTGCATCTACTCTAGAGAAAACTTTGCTTATTCTTCTATTCATATTTGGCATGGGGGTTTTGTTCCCTTTTAGGAGTTTATTGCTCGATTCTTGCGATACTTAAGGATTGCCCCTATCCAATTTTCTCTAAACACCTATACTTACCTCTTAGGCTTAAAGCTTTTATCCTCGGAATCTGGTAATGCATATTTAAGTCCTTCACTGTTAGATTATTTGAATCGTCCCACCAAGCTTAACGATGTAAATTAACAAATCTTTCATGCCAATCCGTCCACGAAACTGCTACTCATAGAAGCAGTGAGATTCAAAGACTAAGAGACTCAATTTTCTTTATACGATGCCCTTCCGGTATTTCTGGCAGTTTCAACACCCCAAGTATTTCATTTGCTTTTCTCAATCTTTATTATCATATATGCTCATTTATATCCTATTTTTATAGCAGTTGTAGCCCCCAAGCTCTCCAGCTTTGCGGATAAGGGGTTAGTGGACGTTCTTAACATGGCTTCTGAGAAGTTGGGTAACAAGTCCTCATTGCTGACGCCTAACATCCTTCGAAAACATTCCCTCTCGCCAATTATTCAACTCATCCTTAATCTCTATCAACAAAGGAATTCTTTCTTTTTTCGCTGGGAAGGAATGCTCCTTTTGCTTCCAGTTCCCCTATATTTCCTTACACCTCTGGTATGCTACTTACACGACACTCAGAATTCAGCAACATCTCGGCCCTTATTAATCCACTTATAGGGCATGTTTTGTTTGTGATACACTAGGTGCTATTTCTCTGAATCTAGTAATACCGACTCATCTTCTCTAGTCCCACAAGCAGTTGCTTCTTCCCTAAGGAATGCTTTATTTATGTCTCGAAAAATTGTCAAAAGAACTCTCATTGGTGTGAGTTCTGAGGGTTCCCCATCTAAGAGACCCAAGGGTTCTACAAACCAAACTCCTTGCCTTGATGCACCTGTCCATCCTCTTATAACCCTTTTGTCCGCAGATAATACCCCTGATGGAATCTCGTCTGCCACAGACTCCTCGAAATTTTAACACGATTCATCAAGCGTTGGGGTTTTCTTCCTCTTTTGAAGATCTTAATTCTCAAGTGCTTTCCATGCTTCCTGCTGCTGATGGTTTTGATGAATTGGTCAAAAAATTAAGTCTTCTCCCTCATTTTCCAACATTGGTCTTCTGTCTGATTACTCAAGCTATTGTTGTTCATTGGTCGGACAACAACTTTTGGCATGAACTTTATTATATTTTTACTTTCCCTTGTTTTGTGGCTGCATCTCTTACTTCTGTCATTCTTTCTTTCTTAGAAGCTATCAAACAATGGTTCCTAATGCAAGAAGACGTTTCACTAATTTCTCCTGATTTATCAACACTTAAGGAGGAAAAATTTTCTTTGATAGAAGAAATAGATGCTTTTATTAATACCAAAAAGAATTTGATGAAGAAACAGGAAATGTTATAAACCACACTTGCTGAAACCGATCTTTGCTAGCCAAAGAGAAGGGAGTCAATCTGTCCTTAACCGAAGAAATTGGAGTTCTAAAAGAGACCTCGGAAAAATCTAAAGAAGAAAACACTACACTTAACTCTAGCTGCCTTTCCTTACAATAACATAATTCTCTATTCATGAAGAAGAATTCCTATCTTAGTAAAAAGCTTGATGAGAATATGGCTTCCTAGGCCAAGGCTATCAGCATGATTAATGATGCTAAACAAAGGCCCTTTCCCTTTCTTCAGACCACCTTGGATGCTATTATGGCCAATTCCTTCAAAGATGCATTCTTGCTCATTTACGCATACAACATAGAAAAATGTCCAGACTTAAGCTTACCTTCTCTCGATCCACATTTGGCAGCAAGGTTTATGTCAAAGATAAGCCATATGAAGTAGGGGAATGCTGTTCCCGAGAGGGCAGAAATTGATGTGGCAAAACATTCGTTTATAGATGATCTTCCCTTGGAAGATCCCAGTGACAATGATAGAGAAGATACTATTCTAGCAGCAAAAGTTGTCAATGTTGATGATAATAGCCCCGACTTTAAAGGCATTGCTAGTGACAAAGGGGACCGTGGTGATACTTTCTCGGTTCTCAGTGACAAGGAGATATACTACCTAATGGCCCTGAAACTCATAATCATGGCGTTGCTCCGACCGGCACGCGAAACTTCTTCGACATACAAAAAGTGAGGAAAGGGTTGAACTTAAAGGATGCTGATACTGTTGAGACTTTACAAGCCTTTGTTCCTATATCTATGGTATGATAATTTCTTTGCTATCTCTTTTGTTTTTATTTTCAATAATTTTCCTTCTTCTTTCTCGAATATATAAAAAGGAAAAATTTAGGTTTTAAGCGTGTCAAGCTTGAAAGAGGATATCAGAAGTAATTCGCTTTACTAGAGAGCTAAATAAGAAAACGAGTGAACATAATGCCCTGTTTGATAGATATCATCATCTCGACAAGAGTGCCACAAGAGTATTATTTTTTAAAATGAAGCGGCTCCTAGGCTGAAGACTTCCTGACTACATTGTGAAAGACTCTTGAAAGAGAATGCTGAGTTAGTGACCCTATTGTAGAGGTTGGCCGAAGATGGGGACATTCTAGTGGACTTTCCATGTAAAGTTTATAACAAAATAGAATGGTAGATGTTTCCTTTTCAGGTTGTCGTAGCGGAGATTTGCTCAAACATCTTCACAAAAGGTGCTTAAATGATCATGACATTGATCTCCACCCAGGAGCTTGAAGGAATCTCTCGTGGGTCTTCATGAAAGATGCTTTACGTTAAATCTTTAAATTAAGGAGGGGATTTTCAATGAAATCCTCGTATAAATCTGGAAGGGGTCACCTTCTGCGAGACCTAAAGTGTATTTACATGAAATACCCTCAGCTTTCCATTGACTTTATAGGTGACGATCGAGAAACAATTTTAAAAAGACTCAGAACTCGACATGCGGAATCGATATGTAATATAAACGATAGATGTTCTATTAGACAGATCCAAAGTATGTAACTTTCAGTGTGTGTTACAAAAAAAAGTTTAAAATTTGTGTGGATGAATTTAAGAGTTTGTATAATAAACCTCTCTATGAAGTACGATGTTATGTATCGCCTTTTGTAAATAAGGTTTGTGTGTAATAACATCTTATTTTGTATACAGGGAAACTAACTTGAAATTTCATCCATCTTCTCTAGGGATGAATCTTTAATAATTTCAAAGCCGAGAGATGTTTCGAAAGAAGTTCATGACACACTCAAGGAAGGACGATCCTACTTCAAAAATTGACTATTAAGCATTTGAATGAACAAATAGTTATTATGTAAGGTAGATTGAAAGATAAGGATAAAATTATACTTGAATTTAAGTGAGAGATGAAACAAATCCCTCCGTTGATTTTGATGAAGTAGCTAGGTTGCACCAGCATATCGCTGACCTAGAAATTGAGTGAGATAATGCAAAGGCAAGCTGTAAAGCTTGAGAATTCACTTTTGGAAATTCCACTAACATATCGGCGTCTAAGCTTTCTAAAATCATGAATAAGCTTGAAGCTTCAGTGCCTGAGATATACCCCCATTTGAAAAACCTACCTCATGGGTTAGATGAATCAATTCGTAGCAGGTGATGCCGAAAGGTCAAAGACGAGTTGAAGAGTTTTTATGACAAAGAACGTGATGAGAGCATTCTTTGTCATACTAACTAGTATGCCTCCAAAATTTAGCAATTACAGAAAGAGAGATACAATTTACAAAAGAGTTCCTTTGATTTAGAAAAAGAGAATAAGACTCGTGAGAGCTATGTGTAGAGCTTACAACAGGGCTCAAAAATTTCAAATTAAACCCCAAGACAATCTTGACGAGGTTATGAGAAAGAAGTAAAAGCTTAATGATCTTTTGTGCATTGCAATTCGTCATGATATCAACCACCCATTGACTAATGAGGAGATATGAAATACTTAATGTGAATGTAATACTGAAATCTGGCTTTTGTACTCGACACTTTGTGAAATGATTGTAAATAGTTCTATAAAGTAGCTTTGTAGATTGTATAAATATCACCTGATGTGCATCTTTGCTTATGTTTAGGACATCCTTATCTAGGAATCCCACTGCATTATTCTACATAAATCTTAATGCATAATACTTTGTGTTAATCTTTTGTTAATAGTAAGATATATATGGTAATTTTCTCAATTCATATGAACCCATATTTAGGTTGGAACATTGTTATAGGTAAATCTTTGTGATGGATAAATGCAACTTTTTGCATTTTGCATTTTATCAGAATAACAAATAGCAATCCTATATGTTTAGGTTTAGAAAAATCTCCCTGTGTGAGAATTGAGAAGCCATGGCCTTTTGTTAGAATGGCGTTCGGACCTAAGATACCATCCCAGGTAATGTTTATCAAACCATTTTCCAAAAATTTGAATTGCCACCTCGAGACCCAAATTAGGGTATTTGATAGAAGACCAGAAATCCACTTCTGGCATTTAATAGAAGTTCAAAACCATAACCAGATTCAGGTATTCAATAGAAGACCAAAAATCCTCTTGTGGCATACAATAGATGTCCCAAATCCAGGTATTTAATGGAAGACCAAAAATCCACTTTTGGCATTTAATAGAAGTCCTGAACCAAGCTTAGATTCAGGTATCCGTTATTGTTTGTGCCAAATCCAAGCTTACTTGTCAAAGCAGAGGTTGTATGTGCTTTAAGTGCTCTTATTTTAGTTTTTGTTACCATCTCATGTAATATTTGTGTAAGTACAGGAAACTGCATGTTTAGAGTGCTCCTCCATAGCTTTTTGTTTCCTTTCCGCGGGTATTTGTATAAGCAGAGGTGACTGCCTGCTTAGAATGCTACTCTAGAGATTTTGTTTCCTTTTGATGGATTTTATGTAAGTAGAGGATGCACGTGCTTTGTTAGCTACTCTCTGAGGTTCTGTGTCTGGTGCGCTTGGCTAGCTTATTCTGAAGCAGGGCCCGAGGACACACCCGATTCCTTCAGGAGGCATCTTACCCCAGCCATCGTAGGCGATGATAAGAGATTAGATACTTTAACCTGGGCATTTTAGGCGCGAATAAAGGCTTACTCTTTTGATGTTCTACCCTATCCATCGTAGGCGATGATAGAGGCTTACACATCGCCTCCTTCCAAGGTATGCCTTAACCTGGCCTTCGTAGGCGCGGATAAGGGTTTTCGATGCTTTAACTTGTCCCTGTCTGATTTGGACACGAATAAAGGCTGCAATCACACCTTTCCAAGGGGTGCCTTTTTTGGGGAACGGAATTTTAATGACAACAACCTTCTTTCAATTATTGATTATAAAATATATACTAACATCTTTATCCATAATATGTATATATATATATGCAGGAACTATATGCATGAAATAAATATTGAAGACTGTACAGTTAAAAGTTTATAGAGATTCAATATTTCAAAATAAGATTCAAGACTCATGAGTATCAAGATATCAAGAGTTCAAGAGTTCAAGATTATCAAAGTAATATAGTCTAGTTAGTATGTAAAACTCTGGTTAGCACTTTCAGAATCTAATTTCAAATTATCTCAAACTATTTTCAAATTGATTTCAAACACTTTTCTTACTAATTTCAAACGATTAAAGGTTTTTACTTATGTTTTCAAATATATATAATATAATTACAAAACTATACTGGAAGTGTTATTCAAGAGTTTTATGGATGTTTGTAATTGTTAAGGAAAGGGTGTATTCGTTATTGATTGTAAATCAAGGAGAGGGAGCAGTGTGAACCTTATAGCCCTGAAATCAAGGCTATTGAAACACTGTGAGCCTTGTAGTCGTCAAATCAAGGGTGTGGAATCAGTGTTAACCTTGCAGCCGTGAAATCAAGGGTGTTGTAATGTTGATACTAGTATTAATAAAACTCTGCATAATCCAGTGTTGCATGGGACTGGACGTAGGAGTAATCCAAACCAATATAAAATCCGGTATGTTCTTTCGTTTTCTATATTTTATTTCTGTTTATATTTGCATCTATGATTATTTCTATTGCGATATTCATTCGTGATTCATATAGTTGTGATTCATATAGTTGTTTGAGTAACCGTTAATTGTTTAATTTTTCCATAATCTCTTTAAATTACTATTCACTCCCCCTAGTGTTAGTTCTGCCTTAAGATTTGTAATTCTCATCCCTAACCATTGGCATCCGAGCATAAGTTTTCAAAATTTCATCAATCTAATTTTGGAAATATTAAATGGAAAATGTTGATATGATTAGTAATACTAGTTTTAATTTATGCATTGCATCAGTATTAGATGAGTCTGCATCATATTCTGCTGAAAAATCTAGTTATCTACTAAATTATTGTTCTACTAGGGAAAAAGTGTTTTACATGACTATCGAAAATTCAAATCTTGATGGTAAAATGGTGGAAATCAAAAACCACAAACAGATATTGGATAGTGGCTGTTCAAGACATATGACGGGAAATTCGGGATTATTGAATAATCTAATATATAAAGATGGAGGAATGGTTAATCTCGGTGATAATTCTAAAAGATACGTGGTTGGCATCAGCAATGTTGATAATTTTGAAGCTTCTACTATTTATGAAGTTTTATTAGTTAGGAATTCAAAACATAATCTACTAAGTATATGTCAACTTTAAGATAAAGGATATAAAATCAATTTTGAAAAAGATAAATGCTTTATAGAAGATAAAAATTCAAGAATAATAATCAAAGGAGATAGAAAGAGAAATATCTATATACTAAGTTTGAAAATTTCTAACGATAATTTATGGCTTATGGCCAATATAAGTTTCCCTTGGATCTGACATAGGAGATTTAATCATATAAATTTCAAACATTTTTCTAGGATTCTAAAATTAGATTCAATTAGAGATTTACCTAAAATGAAGTTCAACGTAAATAATTTATGAAATGCTTGCCAATTTAGAAAATTAAAAAGATGTTCATTTAAATCAAAAGAAGAAATTTCAACCTCAAAACCATTAGTGTTAATTCACATGGATCTATTCAGTCCATTCCAACCTCAATCAATAAATCACAATTGATATGTTTATGTAATAATTGATGACTTTTCTAGATTTACTTGGACTTTGTTTCTTAAAAATAAAAGTGATGCGTTTGATCAATTTAAAATCTTTGCTAAAAGAATTCAAAATTTATCTTCTTTAAAAATTAAAACAATACGTAGTAATCACGTTAGAGAATTTGAAAATGAAAATATTGAAAAAAAATTGTAACAAAAAGAGGATAACCCATGATTTTTTTTCCTCATAACTCCACAACAAAATGGATTAGTTAAACGTAAAAATAAGTTAATTCTAGAGTGTGTGAGAACCATGTTATCAGATAGTAACTTATCAAGAATTTTTGGGGCTGAGGCAGTTGCAACAGCTTGATATATATTAAATAGAATTTTAGTAAGACCCTTAACTCATAAGACACCATATGAACTTTTATATAATAAGAAACCAAAAGTATCATATTTTAAAATATTTTCAACTAAATGTTTTATTTTTAATACTAAAGAAAATTTAGACAAATTTGACTCTAAATTCGATAAAGGAATATTGATTGGATATTCAGAGAGAAGTAAATCATATAGAGTTTTTAATTTAAGAACTAATACAACAGAAGAAGCTTTAAATGTATCGTTTGATGAAAATTATAAGAATACAACACAACATAATGAATATGAATGTTAAAATGGGATTGATGAAGTAAATAATGAAATTAATCAACCAAACAAAAGAATTAAACTCCCAAGATATCAACTGTAGAAAATATTTTAGGAGATATTGAATTCGTTGCTAGGACCAGAAATCAACTAAATAATATGAGTAATTCAACATTTATTTCAACTATAGAACCTAAGAATCCATAGGATGCACCATCCGATGATTCGTGGATCCTTGTTATGCAAGAGGAATTGAATCAATTTACCAGGAATGATGTATAGGAACTTGTTCCTAGACCAGAGGATAAAACTATAATTGGAACTAAATGGGTTTATAAGAATAAAATGAATGAACTCGGTGAGGTCGTACGAAATAAAGCATGACTAGTTGCATAAGGATATAGTCAAGAGGAAGGAATAAATTATGATGAAAGATTCGTTCCTGTAGCAAGACTCAAAGCAATTAGGATTTTACTAGCCTTCGCTAATCGTAATAATTTCACACTATTTCAAATGGATGTTAAAAGTGCCTTTTTAAGTGGACATCTTAAAGAAGATGTATATGTAGAGCAACCTCCTCCTTTTGAAAACGAAAAACTTCCAGACCACATATATAAATTAAAGAAAGCATTATATGGATTAAAGCAAGCTCCTAGAGCATGGTATGATTGATTAAGAACATATTTATTACAATCAAACTTTGAAATAGGAAAAGTAGATAATACACTATTTATTAAAAGAAATAAAAACAATATTCAATTAGTATACATATACATTGACGATATAATTTTTGGATCAATAAATAATCAGATGAATAAAGAATTCTTAGATATTATGACCCAAGAATTCGAGATGAGTCACACGGGTGAACTCACACTTTTCTTAGGCTTACAAATACGACAATTAAAGAATGGAATATTTATTAATCAAGAAAAATACGCTAGAGATTTAATGAATAAATACAATTTAACTACAGCTAATGGAAGTCCTACACCTATGGCAACTAATATAGCCCTAAGTAAAGACGATACGTCGAAAGACGTCGATCAAAAATTATATAGAGGAATGATAGGATCGTTATTATATATAACCACTAGTAGATCAGGTATAATACATAGTGTATGTCACTACAACAAAATGACCATATTACAACGGTGGAAAACTGTTGTAATAGACTTTTTACAACAGTGGCGCAACCGACGTGTATTAAGAAGTTGTAATAGACTAAAGTCTTTTACAATGGTTTTACACCGTTGCGACACCATTGTAATATGTATATTTTACAACTTTTTTCCACCGTTGTAATATGCATTTACAACTTTTCTCCACCGTTGTTATAATTTTTACAACTGTTGTGATATATTTTATTACACCTATTATTTTACAGCTATAATATATGCACAAATTATATACATATTACTAATAAAAGAATTCATTCCAGAACATATTATCTACTGTTGGCTCGCTTTTTGACCAAGCCATCCAGGATCATTCATGAAAGGAAATCAGGAAACCAAGTCCCCCAGGAAAGTGGAAGAATGGATCGCACGCCATCGTCTCGCCCAGGGATGGATCGCACGCCATCGTCTCGCCCAGGAATGGATCGCGCTCTATCGACTCGCCCAGGAACGGATCGCTCTCATCTCGTCGACGAACGTCACCTCCAGGCGATCCGATCCCTTGTAACGAACCGAACCCCCTGACCCGTTCAACCACGAGCTGGTCCTCAGCGATCCGAGTCGCACGGATCTGACGACACCTGTTCACAACGGCTAGTTTGACTGTTTCTTCAATGGTGGCGATGCGATCCGAAAATCTCGGGATTCGTGCCACGTGTCCGCGATCCGTCCGACAAAATCAGCTATAAATAGCCCAGAGCTTGGCATTTTTCGGGATCTTTTTGGCAATAGTGAATACTGAGTCCGCCATTGTTGTCAAACCACTGAAATATTGAGAGAAATCACTGTTGTACTAGCTTTTAAAGCATAATCAATAAGATATAAAGTGGACGTAGGCTCGTTAACGCCGAACCACTATAAATTCTGAGTGTTATTTTCTTTTTCCTTGTTCCTCATTTAGAATTCTCTACAGTTCATAACAATTTGGGTGTTAGGTCCAAATTTCGATCTAACATTTTTGGTGCTTTCACTGAGAAACTCAGTCTTAAAGTTTCGTCATTCGTTTTCTTGAAGATTCCAGCGATTCGAATATCATGGTTGGAAAAAGATCTAAAGTTTCGCAGACCAACGAAACGATCGAGGAGAGTGTACACGAGCTGGGCAACGAAGAGATTCTGGATCGCGGAGCGCAGAGGGCGATCTGATCCGATGAAAACACCTCGTTCCGAGTCGATGAGAACGAGACGATCCGTGCTACTGAGGGGGTCGTTACTCGATCCCGTGGCAATACCTCGCAGCCTCCGCGCACCACGACCACGAGTCGATCTCAGGGGGGCGCAGCGAACCGCCCTCCACGAACCGCGACTACCCGAACTGATGGTCAGAACACCACTCGACCTGGAAAAGAACCTATGACCCACTCCTATCGTCCTGGCGCTTCTGCTCGACCCGGTCCGAGCGCTTTGCCCATAAGAGAGGATGATGATGACCACTATGATCCTGCTGCTCCTGTTACTGAGGGGGATCTTTCCCGTTTTGTCGAAATGTGGGATAGGTTATTTGATGAGTTAGCCGCCCAAAGGCAGAAGAACTCTATCCTCCGGCAAAACCTGACAGCTATGGATAGAATACTTGATGAGTTAACAAGGGAAAGAACATCGCCAGTTCGTCCACTCACCCCAGCATATTCCTCTTCGTCTGAAGAATCGCCGAGACCTCCGCGGCGACCATATGAAAGAGCCAAAAACATAGAACAGCTCCAGTTCGGGACCCTGCCCTCACAAGAAGAAGAAGAACTAGGGACAAGACCCACAAACCGTAATATGGATGGTCAAGCAACGACCCTCAGGACTCGAGGCATGAACAGTCCTGTGCATGACAGACCACCTCAGCCTCGTCGCCGTACACATGCTCATGATAACAGGGGGCAGCGAGGCCCCGTCCAAGCCCCGGACTTTATAGCTACTCCCCGAAGAGAGATCAGAGAACCTCGTCGGGCCAGAGGCACTGACCCCGAACCTCCTTTGACTAGTGCGAACGTTGCAGCCATGGTTCGCCAGATTTTGGCTGACAGCCATGGACAGCGGAACGAAGATTGGGGGATTGACCGCAGTCATACTCCTTTTACTGACGATATTTTGGATGCAACTTTTCCAAGGCGTTTCAACATGCCGCAGATGAACCGATATGCAGGAAGATCTGATCCTGTTCAACACCTGATGAGATACTCTTGGTCAATGACTGCTGCCGCCGCTTCTGATGCAGTTAAGTGTAAAGCGTTCCCCATATTCCTGGAAGACGTGGCTTTGCTATGGTTTACTCGCCTGCCGGCAAGATCGATCTCCATCTTCAGGGAACTAAGCGAGAAGTTCGTAGAGCAATTCCGTATCTACGCACAGAAGACGAAAAGCGTGATCGATCTATTTCTTATCAAACAGCGACCAGGCGAAAGTCTAAAGATGTACCTGGATCGTTTCAATTTGGCCGCCACTGAGGTCAAAGATCCTCATGAGACGACCATTGTCGCAGCACTAATTGATGGAGTGGATAAGGATACTGAATTCGGGAGGTACTTGGCAGGCAAACCACCCCACACCAGAGAATTATTCTATGAGAAAGCCAATGTACATCTACGCCGGGAAGAGGTGTACGCGAACCGAAAGCTTAAAGCGACTGATAAGGAAGAAGTTCAGAGCAATGTCGCCATCAAACAGACTGGAGACAGCTCGGGGAAAGTTGAGGTTAACGTCGGAAATCAGAACCAGGGTGGTCGCCGACCGGGTAACAACAGTAACAATGCTAATGGCAACAACCGGAAGAGGGGCCGAGGGAACGACTCCCAGAGAAGGACTCGTCCCAGGGCCTTTGAAAGTTATACACCCATAAATGATACTCTGGAAAATATCTTCATGGATGCGTATGAAGTCCTCCAGAATAAGAGGCCGCCTCCTAGAGAGTCGACGGAAAAAGAGCGTGAGACATGGAAGTTTTGCCTCTTTCATCAAATTCACGGCCATTCGACGAATGAATGCCGTCACCTGAGGGACGTAGTCGAAAGGTTGCTTCGAGAAGGGAAGCTAGACGAATACAGAGTAGCGCCTAGGGACAGGGGGCAAGCAGTGCAGGCCCCGAATCAGAATCAAAATCAACTTGCTGCTAGGCCAACTGCTCAGCAAAAGGGAAAGAATATTGTAATCAACACCGTGATCGGTGGACTTTACCTTGCTGGGCACAGTTCCAAAGCTTTAGATCAATATGTCAACGCAGCCAAACAACACCTCGAAGTGGGGGAATGCAGCAACCCCGAGGACAGTGTTCCGGTGAAGCAGCAAAAGACGATGACTGATGATGTTGTTTTCCGAGAGCGAGAAAGCATTGGGGTCCATGCTCCAACTGAAGATCCACTTGTAATCACAATACCCATTGGGCCAGCCACTGTTCATAAGGTACTGGTGGACAACGGGAGTTCCGTTAATATCCTTTTCAAAAAAGCCTTTGACCAGATGAATCTTGAGATAAAAGACTTGAAGCACTGCCAAGGATGGATTCGTGGATTCAACGGAGCATCCACCGCACCTATAGGTTACGTAGAATTGCCAGTTACACTTGGGGAAGGAGAACGCCAGAGAGTGAGAATCCTTCCCTTTGTGGTTTTGGATGTCGAATCGCCATACAATGCCTTCTTGGGCCGGCCGGCCCTCGCAAAATTCAAAGCCTGTATAGCCCCCGGTGCTTGCTATTGAAGTTCCCCACAGAAGCCGGCGTTGGTATCGTCAGAGGGGATCAAGTTGCTGCGCGAGCATGTTATGTTGCCGAGTTAAAGTTGCTTCGCAACGGCGGGGATATCGAAACTAAAGGCACTCCTCCCCCTTTGGGGGCGGAAACTTTATAGCAATCAAAGAGGATAATTGTTGGGGAGTTGCCTAGAGTGATGCCCGAGGATATAGATCCCAGAGAGGATCAAGAACCCGGGGGCAGAGCGGCAACTCCCAACGAAGCAACTGTGGATGTGCCAATCGATGACAGTGATCCGGAGAAGGTCCTTAAGATTGGATCCCAGTTAAGTCCGACTTTTGCCGAAGAATTGACGATTTTCTTAAAGAACAACTTGGATGTATTCGCTTGGACCCATGCGGACATGTGCGGGATATCCCCATCAATCATGAGCCATTCTTTGAGCATTAACCCCAAACATCCTCCAGTGAAGCAAAAAACGCGAGTGCTGGGCCCAGAGAGGTCCGCTGCCTTGAAAGAAGAGGTTGGGAAACTAAAGAGCAATGGATTTATCAGAGATTCAACTTACCCAGATTGGATTTCGAACCCAGTCCTGGTAAAGAAGGCCAATGGGAAATGGCGAACGTGTATCGACTTCTCGGATTTAAATAAAGCTTGTCCCAAAGATAGTTTTCCATTACCTCGAATTGACCAGTTGGTAGATTCGACGGCAGGTCACGAGCTTCTTTCATTCATGGATGCTTATTCAGGATACAATCAGATTCCGATGCTTGTTCCGGACCAAGAGCATACTAGCTTTATCACTGATCTGGGATTATATTGTTACGTAGTGATGCCCTTTGGCTTGAAGAATGCAGGCGCTACGTACCAACGTTTGGTCAACAGAATGTTTTATAACCAAATCGGGAAAACGATGGAAGTATACGTCGACGATATGTTGGTTAAATCCAAGCAATCCTTTCAACACACTACTGACTTGGCAGAGATGTTCGGCATTCTTCGAAAGTATGGGATGAAACTCAATCCCACCAAATGTTCATTCGGTGTTGCTTCTGGAAAATTCTTAGGATTCATTGTCAGTTCGCGCGGTATCGAGATTAATCCGGACCAGATCACGGCAATCAGGAACATTCAAGAACCTAGGCAAATTAAGGACGTGCAAAGCCTTGCTGGAAAAGTGGCCGCACTAAGCAGATTTATCTCCAGGGCTACGGATAAGTGCATCCCATTCTTCGAATTAATAAAGCGGGGAAAACGCCACTTTAAATGGACACCTGACTGCGTGGAAGCGTTTCATAACTTGCTCAGACACTTGGAGAAACCTCCAATTCTATCCAAACCAATAGACCACGAGGATTTATTCGTGTATTTGGCAGTATCATCTCATGCAGTCAGCTCAGCTTTGGTAAGGGAAGAGGAGAAGGTCCAAAGACCTGTGTATTACGTGAGTAAAAAATTAACAGCGGCAGAGCGTAATTATCCACGGATGGAAAAACTGGCGTATAGTTTACTGATTGCCTCCAGAAAACTTCGGCACAACTTTCAAGCACATCCTATTATCATATATACTGATCACCCACTCAAGCAAGTTCTACAGAGACCAGAGGCGTCTGGAAGGTTACTCAAATGGAATATTGAGTTAAGTCAATTTGACTTGAACTTTCAGCCCAGACGATCAATTCGGGGGCAAGCGATAGCTGACTTCATAGCAGAATTCACTGTTCCTGAAGAAGACATAGCAAACGAAGAAGTGGAACCCTCAAAATTACTTTTCGACCCTGATGTCTGGAGATTATACACTGATGGTGCTAAAAATAACGAAAGATCAGGCGCTGGAATAGTGCTTGAAACCCCCGAGAAACGATTGATAACTTATGCCATCCGAATGGAGTTTCAGGCCACTAACAACGATTCTGAATATGAAGCTCTAATAGCCGGATTAAAGATTGCAAAGGAGCTAGAAGTCACAAAACTGAACATCTTCTGCGATTCCAAGTTAGTTGTGAACCAAGTTACTGGGAGATTCCAAGCTAAAAGTGCAAGATTGGTTCTATACTTAAAGAAAGTGAAAGAACTGCTAAATGAGTTTGATCACTACAGCATATCTCATATTCCGCGGTCAGAAAATCAGCAGGCAGACAAGTTGGCAAAGATAGCTAGTTCTAACGATCCTGAAGTGATAGGGCTAGCCCCCGTTGAAGTACTTCGGTCTCCCAGCATTGATCAGATGGAAATCGACCTAGTACTTGAGACGGAACCAGAAAAGGAGTCGTGGATGACCCCTATAAAGAATTTCCTAATGGATGGAGCGCTTCCGACCAGGAAAAGCGAGAGGCGTAAAGTGATTCGTAAAGCCGCCCGATACGTACTGCAAGGCGGAGTCCTTTATAGACAAGGGTATTCAATGCCCCTCCTTCGGTGTATAGCCCACGATGACGTCAAACGTGTGCTGCAAGAAGTCCACGAAGGCGAATGTGGCGACCACACCGGGGGGCAAACTTTAGCAAAAAAGATATTACGGCATGGTTACTTCTGGCCTACCATAAACAAGGACGCAGTAAGATATGCACGACGATGTGACGCATGCCAGAGATTTTCAAAGATACCCAGAGCTCCTCCAAGCCAGTTAAAAACAATGATGAGCCCGTGGCCATTTGCCATGTGGGGAATTGATATCATTGGAAGTCTCCCCATAACAAGAGGTGGAGCAAAGTTCGCCATTGTGGCTGTAGATTATTTCACTAAGTGGGTCGAGGCAGAACCACTAACTACAATCACAACTAAACGGGTGATCAACTTCATCGTGAGAAACATCATCTGTCGATTCGGGATTCCAAAAATTGTGATAACAGACAACGGAACACAATTTGATAGTGCTGAATTCAGAAACTTCTGCCAAAAATACCACATCGAGAATCGATACACATCTGTGGCACACCCACAATCGAACGGGCAAGTCGAAGCTGTGAATAAAGTAATTAAGTCTATTCTGAAAAGAAGAATGAAGCGGGCTAGAGCCATGTGGGCTGACGAATTGCCCTTGGCACTATGGGCCTACAGGACGACATATAAATCAGCAACAGGACATACCCCGTTCTCCCTTGCTTTTGGAACAGAAGCAGTCATCCCGATTGAGATAAAGGTACCTTCTCATCGGGTGACCTATTATGATCCGATGTCCAATAATGAATTGCTCCTTGAGTCCCTGGATATGATCGAAGAGAAGAGGGATGAAGCCGACCTGCGTGCTCTGAGATGCAAACAACAGGTCGCCCGATACTACAACAAAAAGGTCCGAGCCCGAACCTTGGAACCCGGAGACTTGGTTCTGAAACGTGTCTTTCCACCCCCAACTCATATGGGAGCGAAGTGGGAAGGACCGTATTCTATTCTCAGCAAGCTTGATAACGGAACCTTCAAGCTGGTAACCGTAGATGGAAAGGAGATCCCCAGAGTGTGGAATGCCCAACATCTACGGCCATATCTAACATGAGAAGTTTCAAATCTATTCTTTTGTTTTGTTAAAAAAAAAAAAAAAAACTGTGTACAGGGCATGACTTGCCTAGAACAGTCTGATTTCTTAAAGCAAGAGATTATTAAGTGGACGTAGGTCATGATTCGACCGAACCACTATAAAAATACTGTGTGTCATTTACCTTTACTGCGTTTTTATTTATTTGCCTATGAAAATCAGTGTGAATATTGCAGGTACCCGAAGTCCGGTGCCGACAGTTCCTATCGTAAACTAACCAGAGGAACCCAAAGCCTTGGTAAATGCTCTAGTTCCTTGTCCGACTGGTTTTAATCCTCGGAGCTTGGATTAAAATGTAAGCCTGAGACGAGTTTGAGGAGCATGCATGATCGCAGACGGCTGAGCTCGAACTCTAACTCTCCAGAGAGAGAGAGAGTATAAAAGCGTCTCCGATTGAGCGCTGAGAAAGAGCTCCTTTCCCGCTGAAGGATCGGGGAGCGAATGAATCGCTGAGCTCGAACTCTAACTCTCCAAAGAGAGAGAGAGTATAAAGGCGTCTCCGATTGAGCGCTGAGAAAGAGCTCCTTTCCCGCTGAAGGATCGGGGAGCGAATGAATCGCTGAGCTCGAACTCTAACTCTCCAGAGAGAGAGAGAGTATAAAAGCGTCTCCGATTGAGCGCTGAGAAAGAGCTCCTTTCCCGCTGAAGGATCGGGGAGCGAATGAATCGCTGAGCTCGAACTCTAACTCTCCAGAGAGAGAGAGAGAGTATAAAGGCGTCTCCGATTGAGCGCTGAGAAATAGCTCCTTCCCCGCTGAAGGATCGGGGAACGAGCGAATCGCCAAGCATAAAACTCTAACAATTGATTAGGGGGCATCATGCACTCCTATGCGGACACTAAACTTTGATATAGCAAGTGTAACATAGCATGAACATTCTTCTTCTTGTTGATTAACTGACTTATAATTATTAATAGTTGGCTAACGACTAAACGTGGAAAGTTTCTATGAATACAGGTACACAATGATGTAGGAAGAAACAAATCCTTGTTTATGTACTGCAAATCAGCAAAGTGAAAACAAGTTAGAAACAAAAGTGAGGACCAATCTCACAATTACACTTCCTGGCCAGTGGGAAACTTAAAAGACAAAATATCAATAAACATCCTATTTATGCTTTGATATCTTCTCTCGCTTCTGCCTCTCCAGCCTCTCCTTGTCGGCTTCAGATGGATCCCCCTTCTTCCTTTTTCGTTTGTCCACGAGGGGAGCATCTGACTCCTCTGAGGTCTCCTCTCCCCCATCTTTTCCCTTGCTTCTGCCGGAGAGGGAAGCCGGGAAGTCATCAGGGTTTGCAAAGTGAAGTTGCCGGCTGATGGACTTGGACTGAATTTTCATGATCATCCCAGTTTTGGGATCGAACTCTGCAAGAGGGACCACATCCAAAGCCTCATCCCCCACCTTCTTCAAAGCCAACTCTTTCTCTTGTCTGGCTTTTCGGCTGGCCAGGGGTTCCTCATCATCATCATCATCGTCGGCCTTCTTGGTGCCGGTGGTATCTTCTTCGTCATCCACATGCCGACCATCTAAGTCTTTTAAAGCCTCGATAGTCTCAGCATCTTTGGGTAGGTCGGCGCTAGGCACTGAGATGCTTCCTTCAGCTGTTGCAGCCTCTACTCGTTCTGAAATATCGATTTCAGCACCCGGCAGGACGGTCCCCTCCTCCTCTTCTCTCTCCTTTCCAACACCCTTGTCGGCGGGCTCGCCACTTGCATTATGAGAGACACACATTACTAATTCAATGGGTTGTCCGGTTAGACGACGACAATTCGTAATCGCTTTAGCAAAATTGTTGGGAAAAGAGAAAGGTACCTTCAGCAGATACTCCTTCTTGAGTAGATCCGGATGCTCCAACAACCACGGGAGTTAAGCCTAATGGAATTAGCGGATCGTCAGGGTGATACTCCTCAACTCCGGAGGTTTTAGACTTCGGGGCGGAGCTGGAACCTTCGTCAATTTTTCTTTTGCCTTTAGCCATGGTTCTCTCCTTCTCCATTTCCGCCAGGATTAAGCGACGGCCCTCTGCCAGATCCTCGGGCTCGTTGTCCCTTAGGATGCTTTTCATCAATTCATCTTCATCGATCTCTTCGACCCCAAGTCTATGTTTTTCGCCTTCCACGATGGCATCCCATAAGTTGGCCAAAGTAACGTGATAATCCGGGATCCATGAGATATTGCGGGTTTTGAGAACCTGACCGAGGAAATCAAAGATCATCTCCTCGAACCCCTCGATTTCTTTCTCTCTTTCAAGGAGTTTGTTGTTGGAGGCAGTGGCCATTTCAATGGCGCTATCAACGTTCTTTTCGGCAAGAGCTGCCCGCCTCTCCGCGTCGGCCACCTGATCATTCAAAATCACTTTCTCCGCCTCTGCCAGAGCCAACCTTTCTTTTAAGCTTGCTCTTTCCGTCTCCCAAGCAGCCTTCTCCGTCAAAAAATGGCCTTGAGCCGTTACCAGTTCGATGTTGGCCATTCTGAGGTCTTCAACTTCCTTTTATAGGGCCATTTTTTCCTGGCTATTGGAATCCAGTTCTAAATGAAAGCGCTGCTTGGCATTTTCCAATTCAGTTTTATAGTTTGCGGCGTCTCTCTGTGCCAGAGCGAGCTGGGCTTGAGCGTCTTCCAGATCCTTCTCGAATTTTGTCCTAGCCCTTTCATTATTTTCGAGTTTTGCTTAAGACCTGTGAGCTTCTATTTCGAGTGTCCGGATGACCTCTGAAAGATTAAGTGCGTGCTTTTTCATCGCCTCGTACTGCTTGGCCACGTGACGGATATGCCCGATAACTTCTTTATCCCAGTTTTTAGGAACTGGTTCCAAGGCAGGAACAAAGACCATCCTATCGAAGAACATTCCTGGAAATTGTTCCCGTAGCTTTTCCAGCCTACCTTGGATTTCAGGACCGTGTACGTAGTCCCGTGAACCGGGGGCAGCTAATTCTGATTGGCTGGTGGGGACTATGTTGCTTCTCTCTTGCTTAGTGTCTTTGGATGAATCCCTGTCCCCGTCTTTGGATTTGTGACGCCTTTTGGACGACCGACTGTGGGAAGGCGCACTCTTTGGAGGTGTCAACTCTTTTGGAAGTGTCTTCCCCCCGGTCGGAATTATTGGATGGCTCGAAGGCCTGGTAGAGGCTGATTTGGGTGAAGATCGAGGTTGCGAAGAGCTCGTCTTGTGAGAAGGACCGCGAGGGTGCTCAGTACCCGAACGAAGGCTGGGGGTGCCTTCGCGAAGAGAACGGAACGAATAAGATTTCCTGCGCGACATCGCTCCTGCAAAAAGAAAAGAAGAGCATATTATCACATTGAATATCCACGACATAATAGTGCACGGTCAGGCAGTGTGTGTGAGGTGTGCATCCCATATAATTCCCCCTAACAGACCCGGGCCTGGAGACAGGCTCGTCTGGCCCGTTTCACGTCCCCTTGTTGAATCAGTCGCCTCTTCGGGAGCAGAAAAGAAAGGCTCCTCGCCGAAGTCTTTTTCCGTGTATTCAATGTCGGGCAGAGGGATTTTATTCAGCTCGTCGAATAACTGTTCCTCTGTCAATTCGTCATCACCGACGGTTTCCATTGGAGCAGAGGTAGGGATTTCCTTCGACACATCACCACAGGACTCATCCCCCCTGTATACATTCAAGTCTTCGTCGTCTTGGATGACTATCGGAGAAGGACTTTTGTGAAATTTGGTTGTTTCCACCGCCTGTGAAGTTCCCTCTCCTTCCGTCGGGGGCACATATTTATAAGGTTTGCCGCCAGTTCCAAGTCCAAATTTCCTATCCAAGAGGAGATGCTTGTGAAGGTTGTCATCCGTAATGCATTTTTTAATCCTTAAAAAGTCGGATCTGCTTTGCAAAAGAATGGATAACCGGTTGTTGTATAATGCACCCTCTGTTTTCGGGAAGACATGATCTGTTTAAGACAAAGGAAAAAGCGGAAGAATGTTATTACTTAGACTCTCCAAGCAAGATATTCAACTAGGCGATCAAAATTTACTTGATTTGAGCCATCTCCGTGAGCATCCAGCCTGTCTTCTTATGTAAAACCAGTCAGACTTAGGATCCCCGATGTTGCTGTATCCGTCATACAGAACTTTCCTGTTCGCCACTGATTCAAAAAAGGAAAAGTTGGGAGTTGCAGAAGAACGGTGCTTGAAGAGAAAGAAGAACACCGGGTCTCTGAATTTGAGTTCGGCGTGCAAGATTTCCGCATAAGCAACGTATAAAGAGTATAGAGACGCGTAAGCGTTTGGATGAAGCTGCATCGGGGCAATGCCCAACCGTCTCAGAGTTTCAATGACAATTGGAGGGAACGGAGGAATAGCTCCTACTAGGCACATTGTCCGACTGATCGACATATACCCTTCCGGTGCTAGATGGGGTCTGTCTTCGCTTCCAGGTGTTAAGACATCGTCCCAAGGAATGCCGTGTCTTAAGCAGATTCTCTTGAGTTTTATCTCGTCGAGCTTGGACGCTAAAGAGTCAGAGAATTTATCTATCCCGACTGCGCCTGGAATTTCGTCCGGAGCTCGCTCGTCAGACTCGGAGTTGTTGCTGGATGACGTGCTTTCTGTCGGATCTGATTCTGTGGCTTCATATTCAGACCCAGAATCTTCACCTTCTGGAGTGATTGGAGGAATTTGAGGATTATGCTGTTCAGGAGTCTCGGATTCTGTTTCAGCTACAGATCTTGAGGAAGAGTGGTCGTTCGACATTGCTGCTAGGACGAGAAAATAGGAACGATAAGATCAACACTACCCGTCCCCCGTGTGTGCAAGTGCTGCTGTGTGTGCTTGTGTGTGCGCATTATTAAAAACGATAATAAAACATGAAAGCAGTCGTGGTTATTAAAGGTCGTTAGTCGTCATATGCAGTCAAATCATGAAGTCATTTAGTCCAGAGAGATCAACGTCAAGGCTCTATCCTAACTGTCCAGAGTTTTGTAGCGACCGGGCGCTAATTAAAGACTGAAATTTCTTCGTATCACCAGCCGTGAGACGGATCGCATAGCAGAGGGATCGCCCCCTTCGGATCGCATAGCAGAGGGATCGCCCCCTTCGGATCGCATAGCAGAGGGATCGCCCCCTCCGACTCGCATGGCAGAGGGATCGCCCCTTTCCGAATCGTAGAGCAGAGAGTTCGCCCCTCATCGAATCGCCGGACGAAGGGAAGGTTCCCTCACGAACCGTTGCAACTGCCGTGATACGACCCTTGGTTGCCATCTCGATCTTTCGTCTCGCCATTTGCTTCCGTCCTCGACCGTTGACCACGATCCGAGTCGGCCTTCCTTCTCCTTCTGCATCCTTCTTCTTCCTCATCTCCTTCCCATCCTCAAGTTCTGAGCTCCACGCTCAATGGCCATGGCGACTTGGTGATTTATTCGGAAAGTAGCGGATTTGTTTTTGTTTTTCTCTGGAATCAGCTGTAGAAATTCAGGAGAGTAGTGTGAGAGTGCTCTCTATAAAGTTACCTTTCTAAAAGCTGAGAGAGTTCTTGGATTTTCGAAAGTTTTAAAAAGATTGGATTCGTTTTTCGATAGCTCGCGCGAGACGATTCAGCAGAGAAGAAAAAGAAGGAGAATGAAGAGGGGAGCGTCGGCTTATATAGGCAAAGAATGTGACCGTTTGTCTCCCCTCCTTTGTCTTATTCGGTCCACGAAGCGCCCCACAGGCCACGATCCAGGGATGAAATCGCTAAGAAGCCCACGGACCGCTTTGAAATAATGGCCCACAAAACTCAGAGCCCGATACGACTCGAAGGAAGATGCGCCCCGTATCGCACGAGACCCTAGGAACTCAGCACACGACGAGCAGATGACCAAATCGGACCGTGTCGTCCTATGGCGATCCGATCCATCCATGTGTCAATTTGAACCAATGCGACTGTAAACTTGCATCCTTTCAGGAGAGAGTCAATAAGTATCTTCGAAGCATGTTTCATCATCAATAAAACATACTTCGAGGGGGCAAAATGTTGGCTCGCTTTTTGACCAAGCCATCCAGGATCATTCATGAAAGGAAATCAGGAAACCAAGTCCCCCAGGAAAGTGGAAGAATGGATCGCACGCCATCGTCTCGCCCAGGGATGGATCGCACGCCATCGTCTCGCCCAGGAATGGATCGCGCTCTATCGACTCGCCCAGGAACGGATCACTCTCATCTCGTCGACGAACGTCACCTCCAGGCGATCCGATCCCTTGTAACGAACCGAACCCCCTGACCCGTTCAACCACGAGCTGGTCCTCAGCGATCCGAGTCGCACGGATCTGACGACACCTGTTCACAACGGCTAGTTTGACTGTTTCTTCAATGGTGGCGATGCGATCCGAAAATCTCGGGATTCGTGCCACGTGTCCGCGATCCGTCCGACAAAATCAGCTATAAATAGCCCAGAGCTTGGCATTTTTCGGGATCTTTTTGGCAATAGTGAATACTGAGTCCGCCATTGTTGTCAAACCACTGAAATATTGAGAGAAATCACTGTTGTACTAGCTTTTAAAGCATAATCAATAAGATATAAAGTGGACGTAGGCTCGTTAACGCCGAACCACTATAAATTCTGAGTGTTATTTTCTTTTTCCTTGTTCCTCATTTAGAATTCTCTACAGTTCATAACAATTTGGGTGTTAGGTCCAAATTTCGATCTAACATCTACAAAACTAAAGATATCAAATAAACTTAAAACATGAACCAAAACAATATATTAGATTTTTCAAACTCACATCATTTTTTTACATAATGCATTGAATTTGTAAGTCATACAAATTGCTTAAGTACATAAAGCAAATACAAATAGCTCTAGCTTGCTCCCACCATATGCCCATCTCCGTTTTGTTGATTGAACACCATTCCTACTTAACATCGAATCCTCATTCATCTTCAACCTCAAAATCAACTGTTATATATGTGTGTATTTGGAGCAAACAATTTGCTGGAGTCTTAAAACAAAAGATGACAAACGCTCTACATCATAAGTCTTAATTCATATTCGTCAGCCATTGTTATGTACCTTACCCAAGGGAGAGCTTGATATTCGCTCTTCTTGATTATTTTAAGGTATCGAACCTACGGAAAAGTTCTTTAGTGATCCATAAGAGACCATGGTAATTAAATGAACATGATGAAAATTGAAATAGCTTGCATACCTAAATTGCAGATAGGAATCTTGAATTTCACTGGAATGAGAGCCTTCTTCTCTGGTCTCGACCAAGCTAAGCCGTGGAAAACCACTTCAATGCCTGGTTGCATCGCAAAACACACCAATTTCAATTGTCATTGAAGTTGACAATTCACCATGCAAATACCCGACTACCAAATCCCTTCTATTTTTATTTTCCTTGTTCCCACTGTATTCGTCATTCAGTATTGAAAAAAAATCATGCTTCACTTTGAAGCTTCAGCAGCCGCACCATCACCTGGCCATCGAAGGCCGATCAACCTCTGCCAAAACCCTCTCCTATTCACCCTTGATCTCCACCCTAACTCTCGCCTCAACCAGCGTTGTCGTTTGTATCCAGCAGTCCCAAAACCCCCTGCGTTTTTCGATCAGATTACAACCATCCCAGACAAATACGAAGAGTTTATTGATTTGGATCTGATGCGTATTCGGCTTGAAAAGCATATGCGAATTCAGGTTGAATAGCAGATGCGAATTGGACAATTTTGATTTGATGCGAGGAGTGAGATTATTAAGAGGAGGGTAAAAGGAGAATTCATGCTTTGATTTGTAGCAAGATCTGATATTTTGGTTTTGAAAAAGTAGATAAAAAGGAGACGGTCTTAAGAGTGCTCACGAATATGACGAGGAGGAAAGTGAAGCGGTGTAATTGGAAACTGCGAACTGATATAATTAGCGACGATATCGAGGGAATTTTAAAATTTGAGTAAGAGGGAAATTTTCTGATGTTGGAGCCAAAAATTTTAGTATGGCGGCAAAATTTTAAGTTTTGATCTGGTTTTTCTGAACGTGTATTATAGGTTAATTAAATGTTGTTTTAAAGGTATATATGGAAAAATTTCAATACGAAAGAAAGTGGACTGCTAATCTCATAACCTAGTTATTATTTCGAAAGTTATTTAATATGGTAAGTTAAATAATATATAATAACTATTTATTAATTTTAAGATTTTTCTTTTCTTTATTTTATGAAAAATTGTATTAAAATATTATACAAATTGCTTGAAATTTTTATTAAAATATTTAATAGTAATTTTTAATTATTTAGCTTTTACTTCTTAATTAGTGATTCTTAGTTCTTATTTATTGATTACTAATATTAATTATTCATTACTAAGAACTATTTTTTATTTATTAACCTTTAATAATAAATAATTATTATATAATGTAAAGATATTATTAATATTAGTTATTACATATTTTCAAATAAACTATTTATTATTATTAAAGAATAGTTATTGAGTATTAATATTTTTTTAATTATCGAATTTTTATTAATTATTAATATGGTTTTTTTTTTGTTGTAATGTAGTCATATATTACAACAGTCAAAAATTAAAAGTTGAGATAGGCTTTTATTACAACTGTCAGAATAACACAGTTGTTAAAAATAAGTTTATTACAACTTTTCTGGAAAAAAGCTGTAAAAAACATTTATTACAACTGTGCTTTTACCACTGTTGTAAAATTAAATTTATAATATGGGGTTTTTGTTGTAGTGTGTCTGTGTGCAAGATATCAGTCTCGACCTAATGAAACTCACTTAAAAGCCATAAAACGTATTCTACGATATGTAACATATACGTTAAATTTTGGATTATTTTATCCTAAAAATGATTCATTTGATTTAATATCCTATTGTGACGCTGACTACGCCGGATGTAAATTAGATCGTAAAAGCACTAGTGAAACATGTCACTTCTTAGGTCATTCTATAGTCTCCTGGTTTAGTAAGAAACCAAATACAGTATCTGTGTCAATAACTAAAGCAGAATATATATTTGCTGCTTTGGCTTATTTACAAGTAATATATATGCAACAAACTTTAAAATATTTTGGATTAAATATAAATAAATCACCAATTTATTGTGATAATACAAGCGCTATAAATATATATAAAAGTCCAACTCATCATTCGAGAACCAAAAATATAGATATAAGACATCATTTCCTAAGAGATAACGTAAGAAAAGAGAAATTTTCACTAGATTTCATAGAAACGTAAAAATAAATAGCCGATATATTAACCAAACCTTTAAACTAAGCAACATTTACTAAATTTAGAAGAGAATTAGGCATTTGTTCCTTGAGTGAAGTAGTTTAAATTAAATATACTAATATATATATATATATATACACTATAAAATCAGAAAAATAAAAATAAAAATACATATATGTCGACATACCATTTCTTACATGTCGAGATATAATTGCCATATTATCAAAATTAATTCCCACCAAAAGTTAGTTACAATCTATATATAAAGTCATTATTTCGAAATTCCTTCTTCATCACTTCATTTTCTCTCTAGAAAGATTCTAAAATAAATAAAACAATGATCTCCTTTAATAACATTAATCAAAACACCCTGTTTTTATTTCCGGGACCAGCCGAAGGACCATTTCAACGAACTACACTAGCAAGAGTCGTGAAATTGGAGGAACCGATGAGAGATGTACTACAAATGGTGACTAAAATTCAAGTCCTACAAGTAAGGATGAATAAAGAGCAAGAGAAGCAAGGGAAGATTATGAGAAATCTACAAAAGTTTGCAATGGATAATTAAATCAATCCAATAATTATCATAGATGAAATCAAATGGAAGAAGAGGAAGAAGAAGAAATGGAAGTAGAAGAGGAAGATAAGACATTAAAGGAAAATATGGACAAAGATGATAGCGTTATTTGCATAGACGAAGTGTGTTTTGACAAGGATGGGTATGTAATTGAACAAAATGGTGAATTTTGTCTTCATTATTCTCATTGTCCAATTCACAAATCCCCGATTGTTAAGAAGCACTAAACGTTTAACGATTTCATAGATTGTGTGTCTTGTACGGAAATACAAATTGTTATTGTGTGATTTGCTTTTATGTATGTTTGGATTGAATGGATTGCTTGTATACTATGAATTATTTATAATCCTGTTTATATAATTAAGTTAGTCATTAGTTTAGAGGAAGTTATAAACTTTTAGATTTAGTATTATCGTCTTAGGAAGGTAATATATCTAGAATGAGTCATTAGAATCATTTATAGCATAAATTTAGGGGGAGTATAGTTTAGTATAGGTTTTTGTTGATGACAAAGGGGGATAAATTATAAAATAGGCTATAGTTAAGATAAATATAGTTTAAAAGGAAGTCAGGAGGAATTCATCGTGAAAGGAGGAGTATTTAAGAAATCAGAAATGCATGTAATATAAGGTATGAATTTTTTATAAACCAAGGCTGTCATTCTCAAAAAGGGGGAGATTGTTGAAGAACGAAATTTTGATAACAACAACCTTGATACAATTATTGATTATAAAATATATACTAACATTTTTATCCAGAGTATATACACACACACATATGCAGGAATTATATGCAGTAAATATATATTGAAGACTGTATAGTTAAGAGTTTATGGAGATTCAAGGTTTCAAAGGAAGATTCAAGACTCATGAGTATCAAGATATTAAGATTTCAAGAGTTCAAGATTATCAAAGTAATAGAATCTAGTTAATATGTAAAACTCCGGTTTGCACTTCAAAATCTAATTTCTAATTATCTCAAACTATTTTCAAATTGATTTCAAAAAAAAGTTCAAGCTACTTTCTAAATGATTTCAAATGATTAAAGGTTTTTACTTATGTTTTCATATATATATATATATACATATGTTTATTTTATAGTTTATATATATATATATTATAAGGTTTTATAATTATATCATATATGTTTATAATTATAATATAGTTATATATAGTTTTATATCATATGTTTAATAACTTAAGAAAATATATTTTAAAAAATAGTTGTGATTCAGGAATTTCAAGAATATATATATATATATATATATATTGATTTAAATAGTTTAAACATGGTTTAAAATGGATAAATTACATATATGTCAACATACCACTTTTGACATGTCCATATAACCATCATATTTTCAAATTTCAAAGGAAGGGTCTTTTCATGTTATGAAACATTTTAGACTGCTGAAACCTTCGGAACTCTATATAACGGGTTCGTTTCCGAAATTTTAATCACCTTATCTTCTTCTTCTTCACCCTATTTCTTACCATCATTATTCTACTTTAATTTCTTGTATTTCTACACTTATACTCTAGTGTTTTCAATAAATTATATTATTCTCTTTCTATTCTCAATCTCTATAAAATACTTTCTGTTTGAAAGTGCTATTCAAGAGTTCTAGGGTTGTTTGTAATTGTTAAGGAAAGAGCGTGTTCCTTGTAGCTCGTAAATTAATGAAAGTGAGCGGTGTGAAACTTGTAGCCATGAAATCAAGGGTGTTGAACCGGTATGAACCTTGTAGCCGTGAAATCAAGCATGTGAAATCGGTGTGAACCTTGTAGTCATGAAATCAAGGGTGTTATAAAGTTGATACAGTTATTAATAAAATTCTGCGCAATCCAGCATTGCGTGGGACTATACGTAGGAATAATCTGAACCAGTATAAAATCTGATGTGTTCTTTCCTTTTCTTATATTTGCATATGTGATTGTTTCTATTGTGATATTCATTCTGTGATTCATATAGTTGTTTGAGTAATCGTTAATTGTTTAAGTTTTCCATAATCTTTTTAAAACACTATTCATACCCCTCTAGTGTTAGCTTTGCCTTAAGATGCATAATTCTCATCCCCAACCGCCTTACAGAGGCAATCATATGCGGGGGTAAGGGTTTTAGCTGCTTCGTCATGGGGGCGGAGGCATACACTTTTGAGGCTTTAACCTGACCCTTTCTGAATTGGACGAGTCTAAAGGCTTACACACCCCCCCTCCGAGGGGTGCCTTGCCCTGGCCATCTTGGTGGTGACAATGGTTTTCTACCATTGTAGGTAGCTTCACTGATTTCAGGTGGTTCCGAATTTCCATGTAGTTATTCTTTCTTTATGAAATCTTTGAAATCTTTCCTTAGACTTAGTTTTATCCTTTTACAAATCTTTGCAATTGGCCTTGATTAAAGAACTTGACAACCATTCCTTCAAAAACCCTGCATTGTTTGGTTTCACGCCCATTCATTCCGTACTTGGGTCTCTTCTTTGCTGATGGCCAAAAGTTAAGCTCATGTTTGGTCAGGAAGTAGATATTCTCCATTTATGTGGTAAGGTTGCAATCCTTAGGTAGTTTTGATTCAAAGACTCCTTTTTCTCTCCAGAACTTAGCCTTTTGTTACTCAGCTATGTTGCTTCATTCGTATCTTCGAACCTTCTCAAGGTGTCTTGAGACTGGAGCACAGTTCTTTTAGACCATTTGGATGTGAAGTGGTTGAAATCATCCATTATTCCTTATTCAAATACAGTCCCTTTAGCTTGCGCACGGATGGCTTATTTAAGGTGGGAGAACAGGTCATATTCCATTGTAGAACTAATTAAAGTAATGATAAGGGTTGGTTGTATATGGAAAGAGTTAATGCTCTAACGGTAGGGATCGTATTGCTCGACTTCCCTTTTCTTACTTATGATTCTTAAAGCTTTCATTCTTAGCCTTTGTTCTTCAATAATTCTTGGATCACGGATGGATGACGTAGTTATTTGAGATTCAAAAGATTATTGTCGAGACCCTTTCTCCATGGCTTTGCTTCTCCAAAGCTTAGTCCAATCAGGATGGAAGAGCAAGGGATGTAATAATGTTATCTGAAGGATCATAGGTTCAAGCCCTCCTTCTAGGGCCAAAATGTTAACGATATTTTTTGTCAGCACTGAAATTAAGGTAAAGGATATGGATTCGGGGGAACTAAGGGATTATTTAATTCCTACAAGCTTAAATTAGTTCATTATTTCCTAGATATCAAGGTCTTAAGCCCGAAGATTTGTTACTTTTCCTTCAAAGAGCTGAGTATCATGCTTACGAGACTCAAGGACTAACAGTTACCTTGGGATAAGGGTTCCTTAAGTGCAAGGCAAGCTAGGAAGCTAAATGACTTTGGGAGGGTTATTTTGGTAATTGTACTTAAGTATGAAGCTTTGTCATGGGGAAGAAATTAAAAAATAAGTGACATAAATGATATGGAAATCCATTGAATTAATGGAAGGTGTTGATTCTCTCTATATTGATCATTTGTACGAGTACATACGTGATTACAAGCAAAATCCCCAAATTGATTTACAAATTAGGGTTTTCTCTCTTAGAATTGAATTCAAGATTGTGGAATGAGGAAAAGTCCTCTAAAATGAGACCCTATGGTCTTATTTATAGACAAATTGGGCCCCTTTCAGTTCAGTCAGCGGAAGCCCTGTTTAGAGCGCTTTCGGCTTCGGCAATGTTATCTGGAATCGGTGTCGGGCCGCGTAAGTGGCTTTCATTGTCGGCTTCGTGATTTCAAACTTCTTTCCATCAGAGGGTGGTTATCGGCCCCATTTTGCTTATAAAGTTGGTGCCACCTCCATGAAATGTAATGATACCAAGCAAATTGGTATGGATAGTTCTCGTAGTTGCTTTCAGTTTCGATGACTAGTCTCTGTTCTGATGGCGAATCACCAGTTCTGACTTAATTTAAAATCTTTTGAATGTTAACTTTATCCTTCCTTGGTATCGGTATCAACAATAAGCGTGTTAGTGTGGATGACCATTTTTATCTTATGTGCCTTGGCTTACTTCAACAATCTCTGGTCCCGGTACTGGCCTTGCAGTAGTAGTGTTTCGAAATTCCTTCTGATGACTTCGAAACTGCTCCCTGGCTATAGCATCGATACCAAGTGTATTGGTGTCTATATCCCTCTGCTTTAACTATGTCTCGTGCTTTCCTTCAATGGCTCTAAGTTTCACTATCAGAACTGTATGTCTTCCGTAGTGAGATCAGGTTGATTTCTTTTGGTGTCGTCATTGTCATTAGTCGGTGTTGCACTTTGGTTTCATGTTGGTTTCGGCACCGCTTTGATACTTTCTTGCCTGTATCGGTACCAAGCTTCCGCTTCCCATTTTGGTACCAATAGCAAATGAACCAAATTCTTTCCTCTCTAGCTTCCAGTATCGGTTGGCTCGGTGCTTTTGTGTTGATCATGCACATTTGAGGCATTATCTTGTCGCCGGTTATGTTCTAATATCCCTTCACCTCTATCTAGTTTCGCCGTCCAAAGTTAGTAGTAACACGATCCATGGAGTATTTAAGGCCCATGCAATAATGTAATTGTAAGATGGGAATAAAAATATACGTTCATCTCCTCTCCATAACTCCTTTTCAAGAGTAACTGAGTAAGAAAGGTATAAGATAAGGAGATCCAATGTCCGCTTACATCTTTATAATAGTCCTGGAACTTCTCACTTGCATTCTTAACAGGCTAGTTGGTGATAACCAATTTCAGTTACACCCTAAATGCAATAACCCCCACATTACCTCCATTATGTTCGAAAACAATATTGTCTTCTACAAGTCGAACATCTTAATCGTCATGGCCATTCTTGGTGGTCTTGAGCACTTCCATTCTCTTTTCGGGAAGACCGCTGCTAAATTGGAAAGTTGAGAGAATATATTCTTATGTCAAGCGGGGAGATTAACGTTGATCAGAGTAATTATCTTCTCCAAGACTGTCTAGTAGGCTAGAACATTTTTTATACCACTTAAGCTCATCAGCATGATCAAATCGTTGATTATGAGGTTTCTTTGGACTGGTTGTACATCAGGCAGATACTCGGGTCTATCTCCTTTAAACACATCGAAGAATTCCGAAACAAAGGAGGGATGATTGTTGAGACAAGTCCCACATCGGAGAATTTGTAAAAATAAATAAATCATGTATAACTATTAAGAGTCCACCGTTCACATTGCTAATTAGTTTTGTGATAATTTGGAGTTCTCTAACATGGTATCAGAGCAGGTTTAATTCATGTGCACATAACTACCATACTTATCCACGTCACCCAATAAGATCCACTTGTTAGGTTCAGGATATGCCATACGTGCGATGACGTGTTGAGAAAAGTCCCTTATCAGAGAATTTGTAAAATAATAAATCATGTTTAACTATTAAGAGTCCATCCTTCAAATTGCCAATTGATTTTGTAATAATTTGGGGTCCTCTAACACTGAGAGTATGACCTCCAACAATGCAATCTTAGATCCATGATTAAACGTATAGACAATTACCTATGTAACAAAAAAAGCTTGTGGGGTAGGTGGTTTTAGAAAATATTTTACATAACAAAATTTTCTAGAGTACATAGATACCACAAAATATAAGTAGGACTTGGCGTTCCATTCTTAAAGTGAGATAGGCTGTTCTTCCCTTCCTTAAACATAATATTACTCCTCTCGGTATAGTCAAATTTTGGGACGGTCTATGGCGTAAGAATGGCTTCATCCTCTGAAGAAAGGTTACTCACCAAAAATTACTTCAGTCAAGTATCCTTGAAAATGAAAAGTTATTAACATGCTGCAATCTGCATGATGGTTATGTCACACTTCCGTACACATCTAACCAGAATTTACGTGAAAATTGGATCCAGCTTAGGAGCAGAAAGATTAACATACAATGTCAGGAAGGTGTGACTTGGGGTAACAATGATAACACATTTAGCATTAGCAGAATGTATAAACTTCTTACCAACTATGCACAGAAAAATGAATGCTTTTGGCATGGTATAATATGGAGAAAAGAAAGCAGTGCAAGAGAGAAGTTGACGCTTTGGAAAGTAGTTAATAATGCGCTCTTCACCGGGTCAAACTTACAAGCCGCGGAGTTGATGTGCTGATTACCTATATGTATTGTAATGACCTCCCTGAAACTGTCGACTATCTCTTCTTTGAATGTCAATTTACGTATGAACTTTGGTGCATGATAAAGAATAAAGCTGGCTTTGTAAAAGACAGTGGGGGTAACGAATGGGAGATGTTGTGTTATTTTTAAAATGAAGGCTAGTAATGGGTGTTTATGTTAAAGAGGTTTACTCGTATCATTTGGCTTGAGAGGAATGTGAAAATTTTCAACAGAGCTAGAAGGAAATCACATTCCCAATTGAAGTGCTACCTTTTGCATGAAATAAAAGCTAGTCTTATGACGACCATCTTTGCAATTGAGCCAGGATCCTCTCTGCTTTTGCCTAGGGTCTTTTTTTCTTACCTTGTGTGTTTGTCTTTTATTTTCTCCTGTTTTTCTTACTTCCTGCGATTGCTCTGCCAATCCCTCCTGTTTTTTCTATTGTTGCTTTTGTTTTTTTGGTTGAGCAATAAAATGGTAGGAGGTCGTTCAAGGCCGTCGACCTTAACAAAAACCTTAAAATTCTAAAACTAATAGATTTCATTTTCAAACCAAAAAAACATAAATTATCCACAAATTCAAGTGAAATCGAAGCTTTGGCTAATAATTGAATAGATATAGTTTAAGTAATCTCTTCCGACTTACATTGTATCCATTAGAGTTTAATCTCAGTTTTCATCTTGGGTAGTAATCTTGCTTTTATAATTTCTGAATTTAACCTAGGTTTAATTGCTGAGAGAAGCTATCCTTGGAGAATTGGAGCCGCTAACATTAATTTTCGCTTAAATTGGTGGGTTAATCCCATACATCTAGCTTATGATCGAATCTGTGTTGCATATCGTTGAATTGGATAAATCTGCGTTGAATTGATCTAAATCTTGTTGTATTATTCCTATCTCATGCTATTTAGTTCTCTATTTGTTCAAATCCTCATATTGTTGACACTTAGAGCTTCTATAACTGGTGCATTGTTATAGAAAATTTGGAAATGTGAACCCAAAACATGCTCCTACTGTTTGTAGAAAATACCAGTAGTTCAAATTTCAAGGGAAAAAAGTTCGGAATATGCAAACTATCCAAGCATTTGTTGAACAAATGCCTAAAATTAGGCGTTTGTTCAACAAGCGCTTAGGTTAAAAGAATTCTCTCCGCAATCAAAACATGGGGCCACATTAAAAGAATTCTTTTCACAGTCAAAACACACGGCCACATTTTCTTGTATGTGCAGCATGAGAGGCCCACATTAAATGGTTTATTGTATGTTGTCATTCTGTCACAGCTTGTTTATTCACGCAAGTTGTGGGTGTGGGAAATAACGCTGCCCACTTCAAAAGTTATGGCCCACTTAATTTTCAGGCATTTGTTCAACAAATGTCTGTCTCCAAAACTATTAGAAAAAGTTCGGTTCTTACAATTCAGTTGCGGAAAATCGAAAATCTGCACCCGAATTGTTGAAGATACTCTTATAGCATCAAATATAGTTTTTATATGCTTGCATGATAGAAAAATTAATGCTCTACAAGTTAAAGCAGTCAATGTTGGAAAAACTTCGCCAACAGACCGATAGAGGGCAATCAACAATGTTTGGAACTCAACCTAGATTCATACAGGCACACGCAAACGCGGACATATAGATTTAAATATATAGAACTAATATTACTTGGTCACCCATCATAAACATATTATTTTACATTAACTTTATATCTAATATGTGTGAACATCATAGTATTTTCTTTCTTTTTCCAGTTTCACAGATTTAACCATCATAATTTGTATGAAACAAGAAAGGTAGCTTCATGTTTTCCCAATTTCACAGATTTAATTATCATAATTTGTGTGAAACAAGATCGAGACAGAAATGTAGTTTTCATGGCCATAGCTATCACCACAACAATGCCAAAAAATGACGTCATTCTTATGTCATTTTTTTCTAGGCTTACATTGGGATCTTCTTGTATGTCTCATACATGACTTTTGACTTGATCAGTTAACGCTCATCTCATGTAACTTTTATGTATCATAATTGGTAAAATAGAGGAACTTTCGTAGTTAGAATTAGAGCATAACAAGTAGAGACAGAGAAACAAGCGATGAAAACATCAGTACATGAGCACCAGGTCGATTTCACTTACTCATCAACTTCTACTGCTCAGCCATAAACTTTAAAAAAACTCCAAACTTCGGCATTTGTGATTTGTTGCTAGATACACTATCCATAAAACATTTACACCTACTAGTGCATCTTCAACCTAGATGTACTTATGTCTCACCCATATATGAATTGCTATACATGATAGAATTATTAATTCTACTTTTCACTATATTCTATTTTTTAGACGATCAAACTTTTTCCTGCACTTGAGATTTGTTTCATTTAATTGCATACTAACACTAGCCGAGTTAAATATCATTTGATCAAATACATGTGGAAAATATTATTTTGAACTCTTTGGCGGAAAACGATATACTTCAAATTATAATTTAGAGGAATAACTTCAGTTTCCATTATATTCTATTTTTTGGATAACTAAAAAATGCTTAATCTTTTGATTAGTTTCATTTAGTCGCATATCCATGCCAGTTGGGTTAAATATATTCAACCAGTGCAAAAGAATTATGAATTCTATAGGGAAACCAATATGTTATCTAATTTTCTAATGTTTTTTCTTATTTTGTTATGGGTCTTCACATTATCAGTAACTGACATGCCATAAGTGCTATTTGTTATACACGCAGCAAGGCACTACAGTCCTAATAATGAGAAACTGGTCGTAGAACCATCTAAAAGTAACTTTTTCGTGAAATGAATAAATTGTCGGATGTTTCGTTAGAAAAGTTCAGGCGCACTCAGGTTGATTACCAAAGACGAAGGTTGGAGATTCCTAGATGATAGTACGAGTTCACCTTCTGAAAACTGCAACATCATAGGGAGCTGTTGCATCTGCATCATATGGTCCATGTTGAAGATAATTGGGCATCACAACAAATAGACTTAGCAAAGAATGACAATGATTTATCATTACTGCAGTTGTTGCACCATACTGGAAAATTCACAGCTGCCTGACATGGTAAGGCATCTATTTTTACTCTTCGATTATAAATCTATTGAATAATGAAATTATAAGAAACGTCAGTCACTATATTAAGATAGGCATATCAAAAATGGTGTATTTACTGTTGTTAGTGTCCTATATGGACTTTAAAAAAGAAAACCATTACTAGTACAAAAGGAAAAACTATAAGAAAGAGATAGCCACCTTGTGCACAACATCAGAGGGATAAAGTTGGTTTTATCTCTAGATGGTGCTTATTATTTAATTTCTAGTACAACATCACTTTTCGAAATTTTCCTCCTTTCTGAACAGGTAAATAATAAAGCAGACAAACACCCTTAAACTTCTTTTTCTTTCTCTATGTTTTAAACTATTACTTTAGGATAATTAGTATAAAATTAGATGAAGCTTTACTTATAATGCATATGCTTACTTATTAGTTTTCATTCTATGAGGTGAAAATATTACGGAGACTAAACGGAGTTGTAGTAAATAAACTGTTTTTGTGGCTACTTGTGGTTCTTTGTGGAGTGGATTATTGATGTTCCAACTGATCTATCTACCAATTGTCAAGTTATTTTATAAGACCTTAGTAAACATTGTATCACTGAATGTTGACATGGGTTTCATCCTAATTTTAAACATAGAATTGAGGTTAATATCTAATGAGTAGGAAGCTTTGCTATAGCGAAAAAGTAGAAGGCATTTTTTGCAATTTTTTATGGTATATAGTTTTGAAACCATACATTTGTGTTAAAACCGAGTTTCTTACTGTGTTTGCTGAATCACTTATTATTGCATACTTGACTGATTATTGCTATACGAGTTGCATTCATAAAGAGAAATCATATTCTTCTTGATTAGTTGAAATGCCACTATGCTTCACCACTTCCTTCCATCTTGCTAGAACAATAGAGAAACCAGGCTTATTATATAAGTCCTTACTACATGCTTGATTGCTTCACTTTTGAGGTAAATATTTTTAATAACGAAAAATGGATAAAGTAAAGAATAACATTAGTTGAGTTATTCCTTTCAAAGCCATTTACTACCAGTTTAGTACTTTTACCCTTTAAATGATCTATTTAAAGACGTTAAAGTATTAATTATAGATACATAACTAGCAACATATTATTAATGTACTAGTTGGATGACAAGTTTGAATGCAACCAAATAGCAGAAAACCAAGCTATTGTTTTCATATCTTTAGTCACTATATGTTCCAGCTGCAAAGTTGTTCGGTCTACCCTATAACAATCTTCTGACACCATTGTCTCAAAAGACTTTGGTCGATGTTGGTTTTGAAACAGTTAATGTCACACTGCTGGAATTTACTCTTTTGTTAGCTTGTTATCATCTCCGGTTATGCTTTCATTGTCCATTTCAGACATAACTTTATTTCACTATAATAATTTTACACGTGAATTGCATCTTTTTTAAAAATAATTATTTCATCAATCTCCATGGTGATAGAAAAGTTTAATTTACCTAGTCTTCCCTAGGGCTGGTAATGAATACCCGAAAAATCTGTTATCCGTCTTCATCCGTATCCGAAAAGCGGATAAATATCCGATATCTGAAAAAGCGGATGTGGATACGGATACATAGACATCCGCATCCGAAAATTATCCGTCCGATTATTTTAACATTATTTTCAAAATTATGTATTTTAGTACAATGAATCTGATTTATTTATTGCTTTACTAAGTCGGAGGTTTATATTATATACACTAAATGCATATTAACTACTCAAATCTATTTAATTTCATCATATATGCTGATTTTTAACACTTTAGTGATCAAAGAAATTGAAAAATATTTATGTTAAACTATAAATTTTCATTTATATTTCTTGATTTATCGATCGTTGGCGGTTAGGATAATGATCCGATATCCGTCTATATCCGCGGATACGGATATCCGATATTCGAAAATGATTTCGGATACGGATACAGATGTAGCACTATCCATATCCGAAAGTATCCGTTGACAGCCCTAGTCTTCCCTCATTGAGTCAGGAAGTTGGTGATGGTTCAAATTCGGCAAAAGAGGAGTGGACGCCGAAGGGCCGAAATTTACGGTAGTCATGACTTTGACAGAGATGACGTTGAGAAGGTTCCTATTTTTTTTCCGTTATTTATTATTTAACCTCAATTTCTGGTTATTCTGTGTATGATTTGATAAACTTAATTATAATGCAGTACTTCAACTATATGGGAATGCTAGCAGTTGAAGGCACATATGATAAAATGGAAGCGCTTCTGAATCAAAACATTCATCCAGTAGATATTTTGCTACTATTAGCAGCATCAGAAGGCGACCTATCAAAAAATGAAGATCTTTTGAGAGCAGGTGCACAATATATAGTTAAGGATGCAGATGGAAGAACAGTTGTTGATAGAGCATCAACCGAAGAGGTTAATAACTTCATTCTGGGATTTTCTATTAAAAGCAAATGTTCCAATTTATACCAATTTGTCCAAATTATATCAGAGTCAATTCAAGAGAAACATTTAAGCTTTTAATTCAGTAGTCAGTCTTGCATGTTAATTTTTTGTAGCAGCCCTTTATCTTAGTAGTATATATTTGGCTCACGTCAGATAAATAATTTTCATAAATCTGCGTATGTTACTTTCTTGCATACAAATGAACATTGGAAAAATGTGTGACAACTTATGATCAACTTAGTAAAGTTTCGTGGAAGGTTATAATAAATTGTAGATAGTACAGTTTACTATACCTGGAAACTATAATGTAAAGTACTTTTAACCATAAGCGAAAAGCATTGTGAAATTTTTATTTGCAATGCACTACATAACATTAAATTATTGTCATAGAAGATGCATATATTATGCAACTATGGATAACACAACGGTATGGTAAATATTGTCGATGTGCTTTAACAATGTTTATTAACCATCGCAAAAGACATTTTTCTTGTAGTATCCGACTGTAAGTACTTAAGCGTGGAGGAGTCACAGCGAGTTAAAGGGGAGAAGTTGAATCTAATTTCGTCGTTAAATGGCTTTTCGGATTGTAGATGAGATAGGACCTGAGGTTCACTATAAAAAAAACATGGTAAATAGCAAAGCATTTCTGAATATTAGGGCACTGGTAGGGCATAGGAAATAATAGGGCGTCGATAGGGGTAGGAAATAATAGGATGTATGAAATATCTGGCGTAGGAAAAAAACTTGACGTAGGAATAGCGTAACAAATATCTGGTGTAGGAATGGCATGGGAAATAATTGGCACGAGGGAATATCTGGCGTAGGAATGGCATAGAAAACATCAGGTGAAGGAATGACGTAGGAAATATCTGGCGTAGGAATGGTGTAGGAAACTGTACTATGCACGGAGTAGAAAAGGCATAGAAAATATTTGTATCACGCTTGAATTTTCGACGTTATATTTGGCGTAGTAATTGCATAGGAAATTGTTAACCGTAACTATGGCGTCGGAAAATTAAACAAAAATATGGTGTAGGAATGGCGTAGGAAAATATGGTGTAGGAAATATCCGACGTAGGAAAGGCATAACAAATTGTATTACGCCGTCGAGTAGCTGTAAAGGCCCGTACCCTTTGAGCTGACGAATTACAACTCACGTCCAACTCAAATTGCACGAGATTACGAATCTAGGAAGAAATTAGAGGATGAGAAGTAGAAAGAAAGAATATTAGAATAGAAAAATAAGAAGGACAACCCATCAGAATCTCACAGTGGAACGAATAAATATAATATATCAAATCTCTTTACAAAATGAGTTGTATATACATACCAATTATCAGAGTACATCATATATCAGACATAGCAGAAATAAACTCTAAATAATCAACAATTAAGCCTCCTGCTTGCAGCTCCCGAAACTCCAACATAACTAACCTGGAAATATACTCGGTTTGACCCGAGCACATTTGAAGCAAAGCAAAATTCACTTGGATTAGTCTGGAATACTTTCTGTGATAAATTGACAACAAATGACTTGTTTATTTCTATAAATCCATTTTTAGAAGAAAGGATAATAGTAAGACCAGCCTACACATAAACATGGACGGTTTTTAGCTTACTATAACCCAATTTTTGAAATGGATATCTTTGATGATATTATAATAATGTCTATCAAACCATAAAAAAATAACAACCTAGCAGAATGCTTGCATCTCACGCTCTACATATACAGTATACAATCAAAACAGCGACCTCTTATTGGAGAATCCCTAGCATGGTATGGGACCGACAATGTACCTCCGAAGATGAATACATTGGGGTTTAACAAGAATGTCTTGCAACCCGGCTACACATGACCTACCCCTCATTTCTCTTGAGAGTACCGAATATATCATTACGACGGTTGGGGGCTAGCCAACTGAACCGATAACATACATGTAAAAATAAAAGGGATAACCGAAGGCACTTGATTTCTCCGTATCAGGTAATGATATACCCTTTTAATGGGTGCGACCCATATAGCCATGCTGCCTGCCCGATTTTGTGCCATTTCCCGATTGATGAGCCCCAAGGTTACGTTTATATTTTAGCATATCTCCATTCACTTTGAATGCCACATCGTTAGATCCGTCAAATCGCTAATTGATGTGCACAAATACACTTTTGGTGTTAAGCAAGAGAACTTCTCCGCCACCAAACTTGGTATATTTGTAAAAATCAACGTACATAATTCTTAAGGAAATACTCTGTCAGACGTTCGTCCACACAAGTCATCCAATGTAACGACCTGCAAATCCATACCCTTAGAGTTGACTAATAACACCACACGTCCAACCCTAATGACACAAAAATACGAATCATTAGTAGAAAGAAGTTAGAGGATGAGGAATAGAAAGAAAAGTTAGAATAGAAGAAAAACGATGAACACAAATTTCACAGCGGAACGAATAAAATGTATTAAATAACATAACTTTTGAAATACAAATCAGTATCTGTATATACATACCATTATTAGAGCACAACAGTTATTCCTGGAACAGTTATAAACACCTGTTTCCAGATACAACATGGTACACAACGGAAATATGATAGTCTATAGCTAACTGGTGAAGCCTCCTACTTCCAGCCCTTCCAAGTGAATCTGAAAAAAATCCGGACTACTTGACTGCTCGTACAAATTTGGGCACCCAAGAGTTTAGGGAAAACAAACAAAATAAACTCTGGGTCAGTCACGGGACTGGTGTGAGTAACTCCAGTCATTTGTTTAATTTTAAAAATCCTTTCGAAAGAAATGATAATCGTAAGACCGATCTCACATAAACACGGATGGTTTCTACCTTACAATAACCCAAAATACCTTTGATATCAAATCCAATGATATTACAATAATGTCTACGTCAAATAAATAGAATCTAGCGGAACGCTTGCATCTCACGCTCCATATATAATATAAAACCAAAAACCGCAGGATGCTTATTGGAGAATGGATTCCAACTACGACAAGGTATGGAACCACCTTCCAATAATGTATCTCTAGAGAGGAATACACTGAGTTCAACAAGAACATCTTGCAACCCGGCCCACACATAACCGACCACTCATTTCGCTTGAGTGTATCGAATGTATATCACCAACGGTTGGGATCAACAACCGTATCCCGAAAAGGGACAGCATTGTTAGATTAAAGAAGCAAATGGAATTTACCAAGATAGGTGATTATACACCCTAATGGGAGCGACCCACATAGCCATGCTTCCTCCCCGATTTTTGTCATTCCCCGGTTGTTGAGGCCTGAGGCTATGATTACTTTCCATTCATTGATAGCACAATCACTTTGAATGCCACATTGTCAGATCCGTTAATCACTAATTGATTTGCACAAATATATTTTGGATATTATGCTAAGAGAATAAATTCTCCGCCACCATATATATTTACACAGACCAATATATTCGATCATTGGAAATACTTTGTCAAACATTCATCCATATACGTTCGTTCTGGGATTGAACGAAATCGAAGGCACAATTTCTATTAATAGAAAAATCCCTTGCACCTTACTCCGTCTTCGATTTATTTTCATATAATCTGATTCGCAATGCTACTACCAATGCGGAGTGGTTCTCGGATAATAATCCAACCGGTCTCTCTATATTGACAACGATAACGGAAAATACTTCGATAGTCGGTTATTTAACTATCAAAGAAAAATAAACAAACATCCATTCAAAACATCAAACAATCACTAGGCCTTTTAATTAATATTTCATTAATTAAATCACTTATCCATTTCCTTACCAATATTTGTTAACCAAATATTTTCAATAATCATCTTGGTCTCTTACGCTATTTGGAAAAACATTTCCATATTTCGCCATCTTTTATTTTCTATACTTAGAAAATATCTTTTATTAATAATTGAAAAATATTTCAATTACTTCTCCGTTTCACGACCATTCATTTCTATACTTAGGAAATATTTATTTTTATATTTCCAAAATTCCACTTACTTGGGTTAAAACGAATGTTGTATAAAACATTGTTACAACAACCCAAAATATTTCATCCAACTAAATTTCTTTAGACATCTCTCTTCGAGACTAAATCTTGCTATTTATCAGCTGATAATGAAATCAATCGAGTTGGGGTATTATTACCTCTCAGACATTGACTGAAAATATTATTAAATTCAAAACAGATAAGACCGCTAACTCGAATAATCAACACCATATTAAACCAATTTTCCATTTCTAAAACACGTATACGCTTCTCTTTCTATTTTTAACAAATCTAATTTATGGATTTCCTTTTTATTTATAATATTCTATTTTTATGTTCATTTCCTTATTGAATTTTGTCTATATCGATACATTGATTTCTAACTATCAAATTTTCTTAAAAATATTCTAACTCCTTAAATTTCTGGAAAATTTCTCCATAACCTCCTTTGTACCGGTCGATAGTTCAAACCTCAACTCGCCTCTCTAGGCCGTTTTCATTCAAAAAGAAAATCAAAAAGTCAAGTGGCTTGCCAACTCGGAGCATAAAATCTCATATGGAATTTAAACGTGTACCTTTTTGTCGGGCACACAAATTTTAATCTTCATATACTTCATTCCATACCTGTTAACACATATGTGTCCATTTCTAATTTATTTCAGCTCGGTCTAGTCATTTTAACTCGATTCGTTAAACTATTCTTTAATCAGCTCTTTTGCCCATTTCATCTTTTTAATTGAACATATCACTTCCGGATATGTTTTTAATTTACTTAAAACAAAATCTAATTCTATTTTCAACTCGAGTTTCATATTCAATTTTGAATATAAATTCTTAAACCTTTTTTACTTATCCAAAGCCCAATATTCGATTCAAAATTCCATTTACTAATTATTCTTCAAATTAGTCAATTCTATTCAATAATTAAAATTCTGATTTTTTTTCTTCAAAAATCAGATTCATTTACACAACTTGAGTTCATATTTAATTTACAACTCATGTCTGGATTTTTCTAATGGAAATTCAGATTTTATTTACTTAAAATCCCTTTATTTATTTAAATAAACCGTTATGGTTTTATAATGGTTATGGCACTGCTTTTCTAAAAATATGATTTTGACATAACTCAAAATCTATACGACGAAATCCAGATTTTTCTGTTTCATTAGAAAACTATTATCAAATCGGTCCTGATGATTCTTGTTTCAAAGAATTCCGACTTGAATTGAGTTCTATATACTCAATAGAAGTTCGAAACGCCAAATTACGAACTACCATGCTGCGGCGAGTTCGTTTTAATTATATATATATATATATATATATAAACGTTTAAACTTCGTTTATAATAAATTCAACTCTATTCTGATATATTTTTAATATATTTCAAATCTGTTTTCCTAATTCAACATAATAATTTCGATTATCTATAATTGTCGATTTTTCCTTACCCGGTTATACATTTATTTATAACTCAATTTGCTATATTAAATTCCAACTTCCTTTATAAATAAATTATTTGTAAAATTCGATATAATCGAATTTCAGATTATAAATCCTTCTGATTTATCTCATCTCAGTTTATATTCCGAATTCCAGAAATAAACCCATCGTTCCCTTTTCTGAAACAAATTTCCAATTCACGGTTAAATTCGTATTTGAATTAAAAATTTTAAATTATCAAATGATAATTTATTTGTCTTTAATTTATAAACATTGTTTATAAATATAATTTCCTTGTTTTATAAATAAAACAAGTTCCCATTCCATTTCAAATCCTATTTTCAAATTCATACTTGAATTTAAATCTTTAAATTATCTAATGATAATTTAATTTACTAGATTTATAAATATCATTTATAAATCCAACTTCCATGGGTTAAAATAAAACAATTCCCATTTCAAAATCTATTTGAAAACCAAAAGCTTATTTTGGAATATTCTAATTATTATAACTAATCTATATATAACATATAATCTATTTAAATATTTAATTTAAATATTAGTCTCTAATTAATTCGATTCTAATATTCCTTCTTGATATAATTTATTTTATAAATTCAGTATAATCTAACTTAATTATCTAATTAAATTTCCATTTCGAACATTGGAATAGATTTCATTGTTTTCTACTTAAAACGATTTCCAATTCATATCTTTAAATTCACATTAGAATTTAAAATATTCATATCATCCAATGATAATTTATTTCCCTTCATTTATAAACATTGTTTATAAATTCAATTCAATTCCTGATTATCCAATCAAAATCACTCCATTTTATTCATAAACACTGTTTATAAATTTACTTCAATGTCCTGGTTACTTAATTTATAAACATCATTTATAAATGCAATACTTGTTTTTTTTTTAAAATAAGTAAATATCTTTAGCCCATTCTAAATTCAAATTCTATTTTAGAAAAATAGAATTTTCCTTTTTTTATTTTCAAAACCCTATTTACGATATTTCTATAAATTACTATTTAGGCCCAGTGATATTTCAAGCATCCAAACACCCAAATTATCAATCATTGGTTATCTGACACATCATATATGAATTTATATATATGAGAAAAAACAAACAAACAGATAATATATTTTTGAGGAATCTTGTTGGATCCCTCCAACCTGTTTTCCTGCATCCACAGACGTTAGCCAACATAAATAATACCCATCCTACTTCGAGGCAGGATAGCATGGTACAGAAGGTCATCCACTAATATATTTGTGGGGCGCATAGGGAAATCATCCGCTAATGGTACCGCGGGCATCCGCTAATGATACTACGGGAATCCAACCACCAAACCAATATATATATATATATATATATATATATATATATATAACAGCAAGCCTAAATAACTAATATATATTTTATAGCCAAATAATATCTCAATGCACGCAAACAACCATCAAATTGTTTTTAACGACAACAATAATTTAAATAAAATACTTGAGTGAGAATTACTCATCGGGGTTTTTATTTGGCATTCCATTCGATTCCAGTTTTAATTCCATCTTATGAATTCCGAAGCTATGAATTACTCGACCGATTCCATTCGATGAAATCTTGTATAAATGTAACAATTTATATTTATTATTTAAGCCATTAACCTATTAGTATATAAATAAAAATCTTATTACTAAAGCAAAAATTTGCCTTAATCCTGTATCAATGTTTCTTCCTTACTGTTAACCATATTCGAAACCTACTACAGCTTAACTGAACCCAAAGTCATGCTAGCACTGGAAATCTCACAACCAGTTTTTTGGAACAAAGAACTCCTAAACTCCACACTCGCTACTGCCTTCAATCGAACGCCTACCTTCATCTGCCAATGAACAAGACCATCCTCGTCGCAATTCACCTGATTGTTTTATTTGTACCCTCCAGCTTTTCAGAAGGTCAATGCCACCTCCAACACCACTTGTCGACAAATGTAGCACCTCAGAACCGCCTTCGAGCATCCTCAATACCTTCAGTTTGGGTCTCCATGCTGCCATCAGGAAAAAGGAAATCCCTTTTTTAAGTCATTCTCCTCTAAATCAACACAACAGCCCACTTCAGTTAATCCACCATTATCGAACTCCCTAATCAGCAGTAGAGCATTCGAACTCCAATCGTACCTAACACCGAGGTCGCCCTGAGCTCCTCAATCGCAATTGCTACCCATCATTGATCGCGATTTCACCAAACTCAAACCCTAAATCGATCACCTCAAAATCAACGTCGAATTCCTTTCCCATCCCAGAACAACCAAGTTTGATATCCTCCCCAAAACCATGCCCTAGGCTTGCCTGAAGAACTGTCGATGCCCTAAACAATTATCACAACGCTTTCTGCTCTCTTTCCTATTGTGCTCGACCTCAGAATCGAGATTTCCTGACTCGCGATTTCATCCCTTTTTTATTTTATGCGGTGCTTTTGATATGAGGAAACAAAAGGAGATTATACGAAGAATTTAAAGGAGCTTCTAATTGACTTGTAAAAAAAAGGAGCGATGGTTTATTTTGCTCGAAGCTTGAGAACCGGTTTACAAAAGGTATTTTTGAACATGTAAATCATTTTGGAACAATGATTATTTGAAATATATTTTGAAATATAATTGGAAATAAGGATTTCGAGTGTTTTATTCGACGTCACAATTGGACTATCTAGTATGTAAGGATTTTGAATATACATCTGATCAACATATATACAAAGTCCAATATATACTAGGTAGATGTAGGGTCACACTCTAGTCGCTTGAGGATAATTCTGTTGATGATCGCGACATCATAGATTTTTATTTTCGAGTTTCGGAAGTGGGATGACTATATGGTTTCGATTAAGATGTCGAGGAATACTTAAACCATTTCGATATGTTATAAATATTAAAAGAATATAATGAAAGGAAAAATATGTTATAGATACAAAACAAACTATTTTGATAATAACAAAGGTGGGATACTGTAGAAGTAAACTATACTTAAGAATTAGAAAGAACACGTAAGTGTGAAAATTCATTAAGAGATTATATCAATTCCACGCTCAGGAATCTGAAGATGATTTAGACTTAAGTTAAGAATTTTTTTAAAGAGATGATTTTGACTTAAGTTAGGAATGAGTTTAAAAAGTTAATTCAAATTGTAACAAACATCGAAGTAGGAAAATATGGATCTTTGAAATATTAAATGTGAAGAAGTGAGTTCTGAAAATGTTAAGATAAATATTTGAAACAACCCTAGTTTGAACCTGTGTACGCATGATCAGAGTGCGCAGAGGAAGCGTGATGGTATTTTAAATAAAACTGTTTTAAGAGATTTTCCAGCTGGTTGAGTAAGAAAGACTTTCTAAACAAGATTTGATATTTAAACAAGAATGGAAAGAGATTATATATATTTTGCATTTTTAAAGTGGATTTAGGAAGTGTTATTCGATTTGGTGAACATGACAACTAAAATATGAATATTAATGAGTATAAATTTAAATTATATATGGGTTAATATGAATGGGAAACGATTGGAATAAATTTGAAATAGAATGAGTGTTTCGGAAATACAATTTTATCCCTTCCTTTTTCATTGGGTTTTACTCAACCCATTGTCATCTTTTGAATATTACCTTGAATTGTCGTGCTTGAATATCCAACTTTGTTTCTAAATTCCTCCTTTTGCCCTGCTCTGATAAAGCCTTAGGCAATTAAATCAATTTGGATTTGAAACCAGTAGTTCGAATTATCTCTTAAGTTGAAATTGAATATGTATTAAGAGCAATAGAATTTTTAATACTGAATTTAGCCAAGATGTTATTTGAATGATTAAAGAAAAATTAATTGAGAACTTGGAATTAAATTTCCAAGTTAAGCACTTAGTCTTATAATCGATGAAAAAATAATCGGTTCCATAAGAGTAAGTTAGAATGATAACTTCCAAACTTTAAGATTTTCTTAGGGTCATAAACCTCTAAGTATTAGACCGTATCTTCCCTAGTTTATCCTTAGTGGTAGAATAGCAGCTCTGAGTCAAACTCAAATAATTCGATTTTAGACAAGACCCGTGACGACTCCAGTTATCACGGGATTATAGAAGTTTCCTTAGACTGTACCTTTAGTGAGAATCAGATAGAGTACCACGAGAATGATATGAGCCTTGGTTCTGACCATTACATTTCTGATACAGAAATGGGAATTTAAAATTTAGTAGGAGTTTAATTTACTCAACTTCCTTTTCGAGGACGAAAAGTTTCTAAGGGTGGGAGGGGGGGTGAATGTAACATCCCATAATTTTTACCAAGTTGATTGGATTTTTAATATATGAATTTGGATTTTTATTATATAATGTTGGATTTTCTGAATATATATTTGTTTTTATAAAGTTTGAATATATGGATTTTTAAATTTGAATAAAGTATCTTGTTTTATTTTATAAATTATGTTTTTCTATAAGGAAAATTTATTTTAAACGTTTATATTTAATTTATAAGATTTCATGTTTAAATAATAATATTTTCTAATTTTGATAATATTGATATGTAAATGGTTTTTGTAAAGGATAATTTATTTTATGATTTTTACAAGAATGATTATTATATTTTATTTTGGTAAATTACAATTGCATTTATAAAATTTTATAGGGATTGATAGGCATTTATTCTAAACCATTTGTTAGTATAAACTGTGGTAAATTATATGATAAGTAATATAGATAAATATTTCAACTATTTATAGGTTATTTTAAAGATTCTTTAATGATTTTTAGTTTGAAATAAGATTTTTACAAGAAGGATTATTTTATTACTTAAATAAATTATAATGGTGGTTATAAAATCCATAAATTTGTAGGATTGATAATTTTTTATTTTAACCATTTATGAATTTTGGTAAGGTATATATATAAATATATTTGATGAAAAATAAATATTTTGGAATATTAATAAGTGATAAGCGTTTTTGATAATATGTAAGCATTTGAAATTTGGTTACATTCATGAATGTTGCAAAGGTGTTACTAAAATTTAATTTAATTTTAAATAAATAAATGTGCAATTTTGGCAAACATGCATGTTGTTGATTTTGTGGAGAAGACATGTGTTCTCCTATGTGTAAAAATGCATGTAATTACCTTCATGAAGAGAGCCATGTGTCCATGTGGCAAATGACCATGATACCCTCTAGAATGCCTATATAAAGAAGGTTAAGCTCCTCTTTCCCTCACACTTCATCCATGAATCACTTCAGATGATTTTTCCTTATCTTATTCTCCTCTTCTTCTTTGTTTTAAAAAAAACTTCCTGTATATGAAAATTCCTAATTCTATCCATTCAAAAATCCAAATTTCTTGATCCATTGAGTTTTAACTAATACGATCTGCACAGTAGTTGATCAGATCATCGTTTATGATTTTTAGAAACTGACGGATCGAGATTTCATCAAGCAACGAAGGGGAAATCTCAGATGTACTATAAAATAGAAAAATTGTGTAGAAAATTCAAAAAATATAATCTCTCAGTCCACTTCGAATCAATCAACGCCATTACCACCATTGCACTCAGCAAGGAATGTACTATTTTGGTGCGAAAATGAGGAGATTCCACGTCGACGATTTGAAATGTTCAAAACTAGAGTTAAAGATTGGCAGAGAATCATACAACGATAGAGGAATTGGCAAGCGGCATTGCGATGAGGATGGAGCGAGCTGTCGGGTGGCAAAAATTTGTGCAGTTCGATGTAAGGATAAGAGGTGCGATAGTTTTTGGTTAATGCGAGTTTTGCTCCAGCTTTTGGTTCGGTGGAAGTACGGATTTCAATGGAGGAAGCCGAAGTTCGGATGGCGTGGTGTAATTGAACGAGAAGGCGAAGGGAAGTTTGTGGATGGTCTCAGCTTGGGCGATGGTGCTGGAATTCGATGGTACATGTGCACGATATGCACGGCTGATGGGTTTCAGGAAATGGCAAGAAGAGGGGTGCGTAAGAGAAGAAGAAGGAGGTCGGGCCGGGTCTTGAACGCAATGAGTTATTGGGCTTGGGCCTTCTTTGATATTTAGGTATAATTATTTATTTTAGTTCAAATTTGTTTAAAAGCTTTAAGAACCAATAGTTCACTCATTTCTAATCGGATTTACTTACCGTTGGGCCCGTTAAACCGTATCGGAAAAAAGAACACAATGATATATTATATTGATAATTTTAGTTAAGTAAAATTTAGTAAAAAATTATAATGAAAGCCGTTGTTTAGATATAAATATAACGAAGATCATTATTAATAGAATTTCAAAATAAATCAGCAGAAAAATAACCAGCTGCTGATTAGAATGGACTGAGAGAAGTACGAGTAGAGATGGCAGTATTCGTTGGTATGTTCGCTCTGGTAATGAAGATTTGGAGCTATAGTGGTGAGAACTTCTAATTTAAATTATTTGTTCAAATTATTTAATTATTAGCTGAGATAATTATAATTTGTTGATGATGATTGTGTGATGGATGTTGTTATGTGAATGGATGTGCATGTAGTTAGATAACACACTAAACACTGGAAGCGTTATCGACAGTAACGCTTGTGCACAACTGAACTGTTCGTTGTTGATGATAACGATAATTCATTATCATCTGATGTATATGGTTGATTTATTCTGTTGTATGATGCACTCACAATACCATGGTTATGGGATTATACAGGTGATCGATTTAGAATCTCCTTCCTATATACGATTTTATTTAATTATTAAATAATATTTAAAATTTTGGTTTTGAATTTAATATCAACTTTTAAATATTGAATTGTGATTTGGAAAATGATTTAGATTATGTATTGATTTTGTATAATGAGTGATATCTATTAGAAACTGGTTTTGGTAAAAATATTTTTTCATTTTTTAAATTCAAAATGAATTTTTTGAAATTTGAATATGGTTTTATATAAAATATATATGTTAATGACATCTTTTATAATAATGATATAATATACACCAGAACGTTCTAGCATGACAGAGAGGATGGAGTCTAGGCTTGGGTTTGGAAATTCAATTTCCTGCTCTCCCTGGCTATCCCTAACTGGTCCGACAACGGGATGGTAAATTGGAAATCGAATTTGAAATATAATTTGAAACTGTCTTCCAAATGATTTGGATATATAAATTAGATTGAAAAGGACGTAGAAATTTATAATCATTATATGGTTGAACATAACGCACTATGATGCGACAATTCGCAAATATCGATTTCAAACTTCGAATGGTTACGACTGATTACGTTAAATTGGCTTAACTTGAAATAAGGCACGTTTGATTTCAAATAATAATAATATTTGAATAGAAAGGGAATTTTCAATTTTTCAGCATATGATTTTTCGAGTTATATTTAGAACAAATTTGGAAAAATCACTATACATGCAGTTGGCGATCATAACGAAAAGTCGAATAAAACAAGTTTATTAAATTGGAGGAATTTACGATAATTCCTATTTATAAATTTCAAAGGCAAATAGAAATCAGAATATTTGAATTTCAAATCTATTTGATTTGAATAAATATGTTGACAGTAGTGCTTTTGGTAACACTCCAAATGTTGTTATTTGTTTTTAAAATTTATAAGCGTGAACCATTAATTAACTATAAGAATAGTTCGAAGATTATTAAAGTATTGGAAATATTTATATGGAATTGAAATGGGTTTTCCAATTTTTAAAATTTGGATATGGTTGGAGATAAATCTTCAGATGTTTGATATCAATTCGGTAGATGAGAACTCTTATTATCTGAGGAACTTAAAAGGTAATTCACCGTTATTCCGCTTATAATATGAGTTGGATACAGAGATTAATATTGAAGATAAATGATAGTATTTCTATCCAGATCAAATATCAAAGAGTTGGATAAATCTTTTAATTTAGATATGGGCTTCTCCACCTGATTGAAATAAGTTAGATAGAAATAATCTTCGATATTTGGTATAAAATTTCATGGTGTAGATGAATACTACCTGAGGAATTTGGAAGATATTATTACATCGTTATTCCACTTATAGTATTCGTTGATTATGAAGATTTATATCAAATATAAGTGGATAAATTTTTTTGTGTAATTTATGACTCAATATCGATTGATTTGGGTTTTGTAACGAATCGTATCTTCAATAATATCATTCTTGGAACCCGATGAGATTGAATGGCGGAAATTCATATCGTAATTGGGGATTTAGTCAAATCTTTGATTTGAGGGAATTAAAGGTAAGAAATTTGAAGCGAAGGTTAATCTTTGATTTCAAAGAAGAGTTTAAGATGATAACAAGATATATGAAATTTATAGTAATTCAAATCTTGAGTCGTAAATGAATTGGTAAATATTTGGAAGGAGATTTGAATTGAAAAGCCTTTGTGAACCATAGCTACTGTTTTAAAATACGCTCGTTACTTGGGAAGACCGGGATCGAATATATGTTCGAAAACCATTCCAAGTAATAATACGACGTTATGAAGCAATCCAAGACTCGGTAAACGACGAATGAAGACCAGGAATATTTAAATTTGCTTAGATTGATTGTGATTAATGTCTCGGTTAGGTAGGCCACCGATACGAGGTATGAGTTACATGAGACCGGAACATATTTAAGTATTTTCGGGTTGTCGTTCCGTTTAGACCCAGAAAAATAAACAAACATCCATTCAAAACATCAAACAATCACTAGGCCTTTTAATTAATGTTTCATTAATTAAATCACTTATCCATTTCCTTACCAATATTTGTTAACCAAATATTTTCAATAATCATCTTGGTCTCTTACGCTATTTGGAAAAACATTTCCATATTTCGCCATCTTTTATTTTCTATACTTAGAAAATATCTTTTATTAATAATTGAAAAATATTTCAATTACTTCTCCGTTTCACGACCATTCATTTCTATACTTAGGAAATATTTATTTTTATATTTCCAAAATTCCACTTACTTGGGTTAAAACGAATGTTGTATAAAACATTGTGATTAACATAGAAATGTGTTTATTCTATGCTCTTATATTTTATCTTTTGTAAATAAATAAATGATACTTTGGTTACTTTTGTATGTTTTACAGGATGTCAAGAAATGCCTCCTCCATTTCAAATTAAAGGCCAACTACAGATGAAAGCTACTTCCCCGTATTAAAGCCATCTCAACTACAAAAGACGTTGTAGCTCACTGGTAATTGCATGGAAGTTTGTACTGAGATACCTGAGTTCGATCCCCGTCGAGCTCACATTTTGCCAAAGAACAGAACGCGTTCACACTGGCCCCTTTGCTTTGAGGAATATTTGGATTAGTGTTTATATATATACATACACATATTCATGTGTATGTATTTATGATGTGCACCAATTAACATTTCAGCAATAGCCATATTCTTATCATGGAATTAAATTCAAATCTTTCAATTTCAATTAGAAGAATTTTTGATTGAATTGCTGCCAAGAAAAGATCCATTGTGAAGATTTTATCCTTTGTTGCCTTTGGAGTCTAATAAGCATCCTTGTTTGAAAGAATTAATTATTTTCAATCTTTTATCAATCAATTAGCCACATGAGAGAATTGAGAGATATGGAAAATATTTACCATTATATGCCCAGATTTTCTCCAATCAAGCTGAGTCAAAGAAGGCAAGAGATATTCATGAATGAGGAGGCCCGTTTATTCATAGACCTAATTATGGTTTTCCCATTCTCATCTATAAATATGTGTTGTAACCATTGTAAAAATCATTCGTTATTCTGTACTCTCTTTTATTCTAAACAAAAGTTTTTTTTTCATTCAGTTTTATTGCTCCTTTCTAACAATTTGTATTTCTATTCAATTAGTTTTGATAGAACACAAATTGTTATTTCTGTTTGCATATTAGAATTAGTCGTTCGATTAGATTCAACGACAATTCTAAGTTTAATTTCTGTTGTCGTAGTTGTTAATTGTTGTTTTCTTTCTAGTTAATTGTCTTTCAGTTTCAGTTGTTAAATTTTGGTGTTGATCTGATTAGATTCAGATCAACAGTGAAATCATTAGCGGTAAAAACATCCTCAGAATTCGTCTAACTCGCCCAAGAATAAATAAATAATAATTTTTAATTAAACCTCCCTGTGTTCGACCTGTATGCTACACGCCTGTATGCTTGCAGAATTTATTACAAATGTCGCGCTTTTCTAATTCATAGACTAGCGTCGATCAAGTTTTTGGCGCCGTTGCCGGGGAGGTAACGATTAGATTTTATTATTTATTTGATTTCTGATTCGTGTTAGTTTTTTTTTTAAATTTCCTTTTTTTTGTTATATATATATAAGAAAAAAAAAGAAAGAAAAAAAAACAAAAAAATCCCTTCTCTGCTCCAAAAAAAAAAAAAAAAAACAATCCTGTCGTTTTCTCTTTTATTTCTGTCTCTTTTTCAATTTTTCTCCCTTTACATTTTTTTTCCTTTCTACTTTACCAAAAAAAAAAGTTCCTTTCTTTGTTTACAAGTTCTTTCCTTTTCTGTTCATTTCTTTCTCTTTCTTCTTGTTTGAATTTACAAAAAAAAAATTGCATTTTTGTCTGATTGCTTTCCAATTACATTTCCCTTTCATCTCCTGCGACTCAGAGAAAAAACTACGACTCAGATTCAACCACTTCCTAGACCGCAAATACCACGGTGCTTGCCATCTCAACTACACGTTCAACCCATTATCACCCCACTATAGTCCCCTAAATTGACCTCCACCACAAACCACCCACTTCACGAATCATCCTTTCCGAACAACCCGTGCCTCACCACTGTATCACGGAAACCCAATAATCATCCTCCTACCAGAACTGAGGATCCACGCACCCAACATCAACGTCCGAGCATCTAAGCCTCACGTTTCTCTTCACCCTTCTATCATCAAACAGCCCAATCACCACCGCAAAAAGCAAACCATCCTCAGACTTCCAGATCTCGCCCCAACATCAACAACTTCGGATCTCGATCCTCCTCTACAACGCAACCACCAACTCTCCCCTTCAAGAACCACAGACCAAACCGTTCCTCTCATAACCGAACTCCCTAAGTCGAACCAGACAAAGCATCGAGTCCCCCAAACTCGCACAAGTTCAAATCGATCTGCGAGCTCAATTCGAACCCGAAATCCGATTCGGCAAAGAAAAAAAGAAAAAACGTGAATTGTCTTTGTTTTTTTGGAGAGTTTGATTTTATTTTTGAAGATAAAGTAAAATAAAGGGGGCTGAGGCGGCGTGTTATTGATGTTTTCCTATGAATTTTATTTGGGGTATCACGTTTTTTTTTTCTTATAAGCATTGGAAAACAAGGGGAGTGATTTGCTTAAGTGGCGTGATCTTTCTTTTTGACTGTTCTTTTGGGCTGAATAGGGTCGTGAATTGTAATTGAATTACTGTGTTAAAAGTTTATTTTAGAGCGTGTTTAGGATTACTTGGGTTTAAACTTGTGAGGTTTCTACTGCTTTCAAGTCATCGTTAGTCTTAACTTAGTCTTTGTTTTTGATTTTGTTAGTCTTAGCTTAGTCAGTTTCTATTTTCAAAAAAAAAAAAGTATTGTGATTCGCCCTTTTTGTTGAGAGACTCTGTTCTTGGTTAAGAAGGTTGGTCTGTTTGGACGCTTTATTTTTTGCGTTTGTCACAGTTGTTTTGTTTATTTTTTGTTTCTGAGTGATTGTGTCTTGTTTGTCTTGCTGTTCTTCTTTTGTTTCCAATTCTCTATTTCGTTGCTTTCACCTTATTTTTTTTAAAGAAAAAGGAGAAAATCAAATCAAAGGCCATAGGAAGGAACAAGTTTCAAACAGACGAACAAGGGATTCAGAGATCAGCGGCTTGCTTGGCTTGTTGGAGCGGTTGCACATCAAGTGGGGTGTGAACGCGCTAGCGCTACCCAAATTCACTGGACGGACTGCCGATCAAGGTGAGAAATTTTTAAAACTCTACAGGTGATCTGCTGCAAAAGGAAAAAAAAACTATATATATAGACAATTGTTGTAAAACATTTCTGCAGGGGCAGCGGATTTGAATGTACAATTTTAATTTCTGCAATTATTCTGTGTGATTATTGTTATTTCTGCATTTTTTATTCATTCTGTTAAGGGAAATACCCCAATTCACATAAGGTGAGGGATTTCATCACCCTTTCCTTAGCCCACAAATTGCATTTCATCGTAGAATCTGACTAATAATAACGGTTAGACGTTGGACTTAAGGGAGTCACGGGCTCATCTAGGGCTTAATTATATTGTGATAGTTGATTCATTTGGAACGAATTATTTCTTGGTGTCTAGACTACGGCAGAGAAATAACCGTTTATAAATATTACGGTGATTCGTAAATATTATATCGGTTGTTACTCTGAAGGTACTTAAACCTTCGACTGCATTGCTAGGGTGATTCCTGGTGCACCGATAACTCCTGTCCGTTAACTGGCTGAGAAATCTTTTGATCTAAGTAATCAAACGCATCACTTTATAATTTTGGGTTAGGAGCCAATAAGGACAGAAAACTTCATTGTAGCTAATTTCTGTGCTTGCATTTAACAACAATGAGTGAAAAAAGTGTTAGCCAACAAAATTCTCCTAGGGGTTCTCGAATCAACCAAAATTTTCCAACCGAATTGGATCAAAATCGAGTGAATCAAAATTTTCCAAACTTTGGGAATCAAAATCAAATAAATCAAAATTTTCAAAATCTCAATATCCAAGTGGATAGACCCTTGTCTCTTCGTGATCGATGTTATCCTACTAGGACCGTTCAACCATCTGTCATTGTGTTCCCACCAGCTGAAGGAAACAATTTTGAGCTAAAACATTCTTTTATCCAAGGGGTACCAAAATTTACTGGGTCTGAAAATGCTTATGAATTTCTGAGTGAATTTGAATTGTATGCCTCCACAACAAAAATGCAACAACTATCTAACGAATCGATCAAGCTAAGGCTAATTCCATTTGCACTACTTGAAAGCGCTAAAAGATGGCTAAATTCTCTTCCACGACATTCCATAAGAAGTTGGGATGAATTTGTCACTGCATTCTTGAAAAAGTTTTTCCCTTTCCATAAAACTCTAAAAATCCGAACCAAGATAAATCAATTTTGTCAAAATGAAGGGGAAACTTTTTCAAAATACTTTGAGAGATTCAACCAGCTGTTATATAGTTGTCCTCATCATGGAATTCTAAAAGATCACTTATGTCAAATTGCATATGAAGGGCTAAACTATCAGACTAGAACTCAACTAGAATCAATGTGTGGAGGGGACTTTATGTCTAAAACAGCCGATGAAGCTTGGCGGTTTTTAGAAGATTATTCTGAAAAGGACATGCAGTGGGAATCGATTCGTGTTCCCATTCGTACTTCTACTAGAGGAGTGCATGTCGTAGAACCAAGTCAAATTCCCTTAGAAAATCAAACCCCTCAAGTCGAAGAAGGGTTACCCCACTATTACTCTCAAGACCAAGCCAATGCCATAGCTCAAAATAATCCTTACTCCTCCACGTACAACCCTGGTTGGAGGAACCACCCAAATTTTTCCTGGTCAAACCCCAATAATTCGGCTAACCCATCTCACGTGCAACCCTTTATTCCCAATCCGAATTACCAAGCTCCTTCTTCCAATTCTCAAACATCTCAAGTTTCACCTCAACCCAAACAACCTTATAGGCACCCCAATTTTCAATCATCAAACCAATCATCTCAATCTTCTCAACCATCACAAGATATTGGTCGTCTAGAAAATCAAATGAACTCTTACGAAGCTAAAATAAACTCGCAAGACGCTAAGATGGACCAAATGTTCAATATGATGAAGGAATTTATGAAAACTCATGAGAAGGGAAAATTGCCTAGTCAACCCGAGGTGAATCCAAAGTATAACTCTCATGCTGTAAATTCTTGTGAGGACGAAAACCATAATCCAGTCAACGCTATTACAACCCTTCGATCTGGAAAGAGGATTGATAATAACGTGGGAGACCCTGACGAACCTTCTAACTCGACCCCAATCCCTTATCTTGATGATCACCCATTGGCTTCGAACGCCAATTCTTCTAAACCTCAAGTTCCCTTAAATGTTGGCAATCCCAACAGTTCTTCTCCCAGTGTCGGCAAACCCGACCCACCTTCGAAAATTAATGTTGGCAATACCAACATTCCATCTTCTACGAGCTTACCACCTTCTATTTCCTTGGATAAACCTTCTTCTTCGAATGATGAAACTCATCACAGAGTCAAAGAACCAGTAGCTCCTTTTCCTCATAGACTCAATAATAAGAAGAAAGCGGCAAATTTCGATAAAATTCTGGAAATTTTCAAACAAGTCCGTGTGAACATTCCTCTTTTAGACACCATTGAACAAATTCCTCAATATGCTAAATGTCTTAAGGAATTGTGCACACAAAAACGTGCGACCAATGTCCCAAAAACCGCCTTTCTAACTGCAAATACAAGCTCTGTTCTTTCGAATCTTGCCCCAGTCAAGTATAAAGACCCTGGCTGCCCTACGATTGATTGTAAAATAGGAAACACTCACATCTCTCGTGCCTTACTCGACCTTGGTGCCAGTGTCAACCTTCTCCCTTATACTGTCTATCGTCAACTTGGACTAGGGGAGATTAAACCAACAAACATCACACTTCAACTAGCCGATCGATCTGTCAAAAAGCCATTGGGAATTATCGAAGACGTCTTGATACAGATCGAACAGTTTTACTTCCCTGTCGATTTTATAGTTCTAGAAACAGAGTCTGTCTCAAATCCCAAAGTTCAAATACCATTGATCTTAGGACGCCCTTTCTTAGCAAACTCTAATGATGTCATTAATTGTAGGAATGGTCAGCTTCGACTTTCCTTCGGGCACCTAACCATTGAGCTAAACATCTTTAATCTCAACAAGCAACCTAGGGATTTTGAAGTCGATGAAATTGACATGATTCAAACCACAGTTGATGAAACCTCTAGTGACACTTCTGAAACCTTGAAAATGTGTCTTGACCATTTCGACCCCGATTTCGACGAACTCGAATACATTTCTGAACTAAACAAAATTCTTGACTCCGACACTTCGTTACCTGAATCTAACCAAGGAATGTTGACCAATGTTGATACACAAGAACTTCCTAAGTTAGACCTCAAACCCTTACCACCAGACCTTAAGTATGCCTACCTAGACCCTTCAAAAACTTTTCCCGTAATCTTGGCCTCCGATCTTACCGAGGACCAAAAAGAAAAACTTTTGGATATTTTGCAGGAAAATAAAGATGCTTTGGGGTGGGAACTGAGCGATATAAAAGGAATTAGCCCATCAATTGTGGAACATCGCATACACTTAGTTGATGAGGCTAAACCCACCCGTGAGGCTTAAAGGCGATTAAACCCAAACATGAGAGAAGTGGTCAAGGAGGAGATAATCAAATGTCTAGACAATAACATCATCTATCCCATCTCTGATAGTACTTGGGTGAGCCCGGTACAAGTTGTACCAAAGAAGTCGGGATTCACAGTGATCAAAAACGACAGTAATGAACTCGTCCCAACAAAAATCAAAACCAAATGGCGTGTGTGTATCGACTATCGAAAGCTTAACTCAGCCACACGAAAAGACCATTTTCCCTAGCCTTTTATTGACCAAATGCTCGAACGTTTAGCAGGACATGAGTACTACTATTTTCTCGATGGATACTCTGGCTATAACCAAATTCCTGTTGCTTTAGAAGATCAACATAAGACCACCTTTACTTGTCCCTTTGGAACCTTTGCTTATCGTCGCATGCCTTTTGGTCTTTGTAATGCCCCCGCGACTTTCCAAAGGTGTATGATGAGTATTTTCTCTGACATGGTGGAAGAATTCTTGGAAATATTCATGGACGATTTTTCAATATATGGATCATCTTTTTCCCATTGTCTCACTCATTTAGAACTCGTCCTTAAGCGTTGTAAGGAGAAATCACTCGTGCTTAATTGGGAAAAATGTCACTTTATGGAAAAAAGGGGGATAGTTCTAGGTCATGTCGTCTCCAAAGATGGCCTAGAAGTCGATAAATCCAAAATCGATTTGATTGCTAATTTACCTCCTCCTAAGTCTGTCAAAGATGTTCGTTCATTTCTTGGCCATGCAGGATTCTATAGAAGATTCATTAAGGATTTCTCAAAGATTTCAAAACCTCTCTCGAATTTACTTGCCAAAGACGTAAAGTTTGAATTTTCCAATGATTGCAAAACATCTTTTGAAACTCTTAAGTCCATCTTGACCACAACTCCCATCATTCAACCTCCTGATTGGACTCAACCCTTCGAACTTATGTGCGACGCTTCTGATTTTGCTATTGGAGCCATCTTGGGTCAGCGTATCGATAAACTCCCTCGAGTCATTTATTACGCTAGCAAAACTTTAAACGAGGCCCAACTGAATTACTCAACTACTGAAAAGGAATTTTTGGCAGTTGTCTTCGCTCTTGAGAAATTCAGACCATATCTCATAGGATCCAAAGTCATAGTTTACACTGACCATGCTGCCCTACGATATCTGCTTTCTAAAAAGGATGCCAAGGCCCGCTTGATTCGTTGGATCCTTCTTCTTCAAGAATTCGATATAGAAATACGAGATAAAAAGGGTTCTGAAAATGTCGTAGCTGATCATCTCTCTCGAATTGTGCACGAAAATGATAACGACACCCAAATCAATGACTATTTTCCTGATGAACAAATTCTTTCCATCTTTAACACCCCTTGGTACGCTGACATTGTGAACTATCTTGTCACACAACAAACACCCGCGGAATGGTCAAAACAAGATAAACAAAAACTTCTCTCGAAAGTTCGAAACTTCTATTGGGACGACCCATATCTTTACAAATACTGTCCAGACCAAATCATTCGAAGGTGTGTGCCCGATCATGAACACCAAAGTATTCTCTCCTTCTCACATGACCATGCTTGTGGCGATCATTTTAGAGCAAGAAAAACTGCTGCAAAAGTTTTGCAAAGCGGTTTTCATTGGCCCACACTCTTCCGTGACGCTTTCGAATTTTGCTCTAAATATGAGTGATGTCAAAGAACGGGTCGAATCTCTAAGCGAAACATGATGCCTCTCAACCCCATTTTAGTGATTGAGTTATTCGATGTTTGGGGCATCGATTTCATGGGACCATTCCCTAATTCATATGGGAATCTTTACATCTTACTTGCGGTAGATTATGTCTCAAAATGGGTTGAAGCCATTCCGACCAAAACCAACGACAACAAGGTTGTTGTCAAATTCCTCAAAGAAAACATCTTTTCATGCTTCGGCACACCTAGAGCTATCATTAGCGATAATGGCACTCACTTCTGTAATCGTGCCTTTGAGTCCTTACTCAAGAAATACTCAATCACACACAAGCTGTCGACCCCCTACCACCCACAAACTAGTGGGAAAGTAGAAGTCTCCAATAGACAAATCAAACAAATTCTTGAGAAAACCGGGAATTCCAATAGAAAAGATTGGTCCGTAAAACTGATTGATGCACTTTGGGCTTTTCGCACTGCTTATAAAACCAATCTAGGGATGTCACCATATCGATTAGTCTTTGGAAAAGCCTGCCACTTACCTCTTGAATTAGAGCATCGCGCTCTTTGGGCCATAAAATTTTTGAATTTTGACTTAGAAAAAGCCGGCTCACATAGGAAGTTACAAATTTCGGAATTAGAGGAATTAAGAAACGAGGCGTATGAAAATGCGAAAATCTACAAAGAAAGAACCAAAGCCCAACACGACAAAAACATACTTCGTAAGGAATTCAACGTAGGTCAAAAAGTTCTTTTATACGACTCTAGACTTCACTTGTTTCTAGGAAAACTCAGATCTCGATGGACTGGACCTTATGTCGTGAAAACAGTATATCCTCATGGAGCGGTTGAAATTGAAAATCCTAGGGATGGAAAAGTCTTCAAAGTAAACGGTCAACGACTGAAACCATTTTTGGAATTTGAGCAATATGACGAAGATGACTCTATCGATCTGCATGATCATCCACCATGAAATCAGGTGGTACACGTTCTTTTTCTTTTATTTTTCTTTTTCATTTTTTTTTGTATTTTATTTTTGCCTTAGACAGTTGGGACACAGTCTCAATCAAGTGTGTGGGGGGGGGGGGGGGAGTCTGCATTTCATCCATTTTCATTTTTCTTTGTTTTTTATTTCTTTTTATTTTTAGCCATTTAAGTAGGACCATCATACATTTTAGATTGTAGTAACATACCATATTTTTTTTTGAAATATGACTCATTTTCAATTGATACAGCAAAATAAGTTTACAATTTTTAGCCAGTTGATAGTATTTTTCTCTCTCAACTTAGATCGAATAGGAAGTATAATGAAAAGTTTAATTTTGAGGGATAATAGTGTAACCGGTACATAGGGAGATTCTTAGGTGATGGCCATGAAATCTATTCTATATTGTAGACTTTGTTAAAATAAGTGGAGGACTTAAAATACTTATATTGGCTTTTCAAATCTTTAAAACAAAGTTGTGTTAAGTTGAATTCACGTAACTCTCTTTTGTGCTTATATTTTCGATAATAATAATAATAGTATTCCAAGGGTATCCAACATTGCTTGTATATCGAGCGTTGGTGTGCAAACCCGCCAAGCTCTATCCGACACATTGTTGACAAAGTCAAAGTTGGAATATCTTGGTCTCATTTTATGAGATTGGACACCTAAGGATTACCGACATGTTGTTGACAAAGTCAAAGTCGACCTGCACAATCCGCCAAGCTCTTTACCCACTCTCCGTTAGTCCGCGAGGCAGTGCATGGGTGGTAAACCTTGGTCTTTTTAGTTAGGTGTATGTACTTAATCATAAATCTTAAAATTTTATAGAATAAAGAATAAGCGATGATACCCAAACACTTCTTGACCTTATTGATTTGACTAGCCATACATGAGAAAAATTAGAATTCCACTTTGCAAACTGTGCCAAACAAACTAAGAATTTATTTCATGGCTGCACTATGTTATCGACCGAACTAACTGGCCAAACTGGAATTTAACATTTGAAAACTTGATTTATATTGAAAATTTGTGACAAGTCGAGGTATCTAAAATAAAATCAACTGACTAGAAATTGTTAACTTAATTTGTTGTACCACTTTCCTGAAACAAGTCGTGTTTTCATTATTTTCGTTTTTATTTGCATATGTCCATTGCATTCATGTAGTTTCATTAGAATCATAGCATACTGCATTTGGATTTTGTGGGTAGTATCCGCTGAAAACCCTCACGAGACAACACTCGTCCTACTGGGGACACCTAGAGGTTTAACGGCTTGTTGCATACGCTCAATGCAATCGTGTTTCCTACGAAAGTGCGACCTATCTAGTTAGTTTTTCATTTTCTTTTTTTACTCGAGGACGAGTAAAAGATAAGTGTGGGGGTATTTGATTAACATAGAAATGTGTTTATTCTATGCTCTTATATTTTATCTTTTGTAAATAAATAAATGATACTTTGGTTACTTTTGTATGTTTTACAGGATGTCAAGAAATGCCTCCTCCATTTCAAATTAAAGGCCAACTACAGATTAAAAGCTGCTTCCCCGTATTAAAGCCATCTCAACTACAAAAGACGTGGTAGCTCACTGGTAATTGCATGGAAGTTTGTACTGAGAGACCTGAGTTCGATCCCCGTCGAGCACACTTTTTGCCAAAGAACAGAACGCGTTCACACTGGCCCCTTTGCTTTGAGGAATATTTGGATTAGTGTTATGTTATATATATACATACACATATTCATGTGTATGTATTTATGATGTGCACCAATTAACATTTCAGCAATAGCCATATTCTTATCATGGAATTAAATTCAAATCATTCAATTTCAATTAGAAGAATTTCTGATTGAATTGCTGCCAAGAAAAGATCCATTGTGAAGATTTTATCCTTTGTTGCCTTTGGAGTCTAATAAGCATCCTTGTTTGGAAGAATTAATTATATGCAATCTTTTATCAATCAATTAGCCACATGAGAGAATTGAGAGATATGGAAAATATTTACCATGATATGCCCAGATTTTCTCCAATCAAGCTGAGTCAAGGAAGGCAAGAGATATTCATGAATGAGGAGGCCCATTTATTCATTGAACTAATTGTGGTTTTCCCATTCTCATCTATAAATATGTGTTGTAACCATTGTAAAAATCATTCATTATTCTGTACTCTCTTTTATTCTAAACAAAAGTTTTTTTTTCATTCAGTTTTATTGCTCCTTTCTAACAATTTGTGTTTCTATTCAATTAGTTTTGATAGAACACAAATTGTTATTTCTGTTTGCATATTAGAATTAGTCGTTCGATTAGATTCAACGACAATTCTAAGTTTAATTTCTGTTGTCGTAGTTGTTAATTGTTGTTTTCTTTCTAGTTAATTGTCTTTCAGTTTCAGTTGTTAAATTTTGGTGTTGATCTGATTAGATTCAGATCAACAGTGAAATCATTAGCTGTAAAAACATCCTCAGAATTCGTCTAACTCGCCCAAGAATAAATAAATAATAATTTTTAATTAAACCTCCCTGTGTTCGACCTGTATGCTACACGCCTGTATGCTTGCAGAATTTATTACAAATGTCGCGCTTTTCTAATTCATAGACTAGCGTCGATCACATTGTTACAACAACCCAAAATATTTCATCCAACTAAATTTCTTTAGACATCTCTCTTTGAGACTAAATCTTGCTATTTATCAGCTAATAATGAAATCAATCGAGTTGGGGTATTATTACCTCTCAGACATTGATTGAAAATATTATTAAATTCAAAACAGATAAGACCGCTAACTCGAATAATCAACACCATATTAAACCAATTTTCCATTTCTAAAACACGTATACGCTTCTCTTTCTATTTTTAACATATCTAATTTATAGATTTCCTTTTTATTTATAATATTCTATTTTTAAGTTCATTTCCTTATTGAATTATGTCTATATCGATACATTGATTTCTAACTATCAAATTTTCTTAAAAATATTCTAACTCCTTAAATTTCTGGAAAATTTTGCCATAACCTCCTTTGTACCGGTCGATAGTTCAAACCTCAACTCGCCTCTCTAGGCCGTTTCCATTCAAAAAGAAAATCAAAAAGTCAAGTGGCTTGCCAACTCGGAGCATAAAATCTCATATGGAATTTAAACGTGTTCCTTTTTGTCGGGCACACAAATTTTAATCTTCATATACTTCATTCCATACATGTTAACACATATGTGTCCATTTCTAATTTATTTCAGCTCGGTCTAGTCATTTTAACTCGATTCGTTAAACTATTCTTTAATCAGCTCTTTTGCCCATTTCATCTTTTTAATTGAATATATCACTTCCGGATATGTTTTTAATTTACTTAAAACAAAATCTAATTCTATTTTCAACTCGAGTTTCATATTCAATTTTGAATATAAATTCTTAAACCTTTTTTACTTATCCAAAGCCCAATATTCGATTCAAAATTCCATTTACTAATTATTCTTCAAATTAGTCAATTCTATTCAATAATTAAAATTCTGATTTTTTTTCTTCAAAAATCAGATTCATTTACACAACTTGAGTTCATATTTAATTTACAACTCATGTCTGGATTTTTCTAATGGAAATCCAGATTTTATTTACTTAAAATCCCTTTATTTATTTAAATAAACCGTTATGGTTTTATAATGGTTATGGCACTGCTTTTCCAAAAATATGATTTTGACATAACTCAAAATCTATACGACGAAATCCAGATTTTTCTGTTTCATTAGAAAACTATTATCAAATCGGTCCTGATGATTCTTGTTTCAAAGAATTCCGACTTGAATTGAGTTCTATATACTCAATAGAAGTTCTAAACGCCAAATTACGAACTACCATGCTGCGGCGAGTTCGTTTTAATTATATATATATATATATATATATATAAACGTTTAAACTTCGTTTATAATAAATTCAACTCTATTCTGATATATTTTTAATATATTTCAAATCTGTTTTCCCAATTCAACATAATAATTTCGATTATCTATAATTGTCGATTTTTCCTTACCCGGTTATACATTTATTTATAACTCAATTTGCTATATTAAATTCCAACTTCCTTTATAAATAAATTATTTGTAAAATTCGATATAATCGAATTTCAGATTATAAATCCTTCTGATTTATCTCATCTCAGTTTATATTCCGAATTCCAGAAATAAACCCATCGTTCCCTTTTCTGAAACAAATTTCCAATTCACGGTTAAATTCATATTTGAATTTAGATTTCTAAATTATCAAATGATAATTTATTTATCTTTAATTTATAAACATTGTTTATAAATTTAATTTCCTTGTTTTATAAATAAAACAAGTTCCCATTCCGATTCCATTTCAAATCCTATTTTCAAATTCATACTTGAATTTAAATCTTTAAATTATCTAATGATAATTTAATTTACTAGATTTATAAATGTCATTTATAAATCCAACTTCCATGTGTTAAAATAAAACAATTCCCATTTCAAAATCTGTTTGAAAACCAAAAGCTTATTTTGGAATATTCTAATTATTATAACTAATCTATATATAACATATAATCTATTTAAATATTTAATTTAAATATTAGTCTCTAATTAATTCGATTCTAATATTACTTCTTGATATAATTTATTTTATAAATTCAGTATAATCTAACTTAATTATCTAATTAAATTTCCATTCCGAACATTGGAATAGATTTCATTGTTTTCTACTTAAAACGATTTCCAATTCATATCTTTAAATTCACATTAGAATTTAAAATATTCATATCATCCAATGATAATTTATTTCCCTTCATTTATAAACATCGTTTATAAATTCAATTCAATTCCCTGATTATCCAATCAAAATCACTCCATTTTATTTATAAACACTGTTTATAAATTTACTTCAATGTCCTGGTTACTTAATTTATAAACATCATTTATAAATGCAATACTTGTTTTTTTTCAAAATAAGTAAATATCTTTAGCCCATTCTAAATTCAAATTCTATTTTAGAAAAATAGAATTTTCCTTTTTTTATTTTCAAAACCCTATTTACGATATTTCTATAAATTACCATTTAGGCCCAGTGATATTTCAAGCATCCAAACACCCAGATTATCAATCATTGGTTATCTGACACATCATATATGAATTTATATATATGAGAAAAAACAAACAAACAAACAGATAATATATTTTTGAGGAATCTTGTTAGATCCCTCCAACCTGTTTTCCTGCATCCACAGACGTTAGCCAACATAAATAATACCCATCCTACTTCGAGGCAGGATAGCATGGTACAGAAGGTCATCCACTAATATATTTGTGGGGCGCATAGGGAAATCATCCGCTAATGGTACCGCGGGCATCTGCTAATGATACTACGGGAATCCAACCAACAAAACAATATATATATATATATATATATATATATATATATATAATAGCAAGCCTAAATAACTAATATATTTTATAGCCAAATAATATCTCAATGCACGCAAACAACCATCAAATTGTTTTTAACGACAACAATAATTTAAATAAAATTCTTGAGTGAGAATTAGTCATCGGGGTTTTTATTTGGCATTCAATTCGATTCCAGTTTTAATTCCATCTTATGAATTCCGAAGCTATGAATTACTCGACCGATTCCATTCGATGAAATCTTGTATAAATGTAACAATTTATATTTATTATTTAAGCCATTAACCTATTAGTATATAAATAAAAATCTTATTACTAAAGCAAAAATTTGCCTTAATCCCGTATCAATGTTTCTTCCTTACTGTTAACCATATTCGAAACCTACTACAGCTTAACTGAACCCAAAGTCACGCTAGCACTGGAAATCTCACAACCTGTTTTTTGGAACAAAGGACTCCTAAACTCCACGCTCGCTACTGCCTTCAATCGAACGCCTGCCTTCATCTGCCAATGAACAAGACCATCCTCATCGCAATTCACCTGATTGTTTTATTTGTACCCTCCAGCTTTTCAGAAGGTCAATGCCACCTCCAACACCACTTGTCGACAACTGTAGCACCTCAGAACCGCCTTCGAGCATCCTCAATACCTTCAGTTTGGGTCTCCACGCTGCCATCAGGAAAAAGGCAATCCCTTTTTTAAGCCATTCTCCTCTAAATCAACACAACAGCCCACTTCAGTCAATCCACCATTATTGAACTCCCTAATCAGCAGTAGAGCATTCGAACTCCAATCGTACCTAACACCGAGGTCGCCCTGAGCTCCTCAATCGCAATTGATACCCATCATTGATCGCGATTTCACCAAACTCAAACCCTAAATCGATCACCTCAAAATCAACGTCGAATTCCTTTCCCATCCCAGAACAACCAAGTTTGATATCCTCCCCAAAACCATGCCCTAGGCTTGACTGAAGAACTATCGAAGCCCTAAACAATTATCACAACGCTTTCTGCTCTCTTTCCTGTTGTGCTCGACCTCAGAATCGAGATTTCCTGACTCGCGATTTCATCCCTTTTTTATTTTATGCGGTGCTTTTGATATGAGGAAACAGAAGGAGATTATACGAAGAATTTAAAGGAGCTTCTAATTGACTTGTAAAAAAAAGGAGCGACAGTTTATTTTGCTCGAAGCTTGAGAACCGGTTTACAAAAGGTATTTTTGAACATGTAAATCATTTTGAAACAATGATTATTTGAAATATATTTTGAAATATAATTGGAAATAAGGATTTCGAGTGTTTTATTCGACGTCACAATTGGACTATCGAGTATGTCAGGATTTTGAATATACATCTAATCAACATATATACGAAGTCCAATATATACTAGGTAGATGTAGGGTCACACTCTATTCGCTTGAGGATAATTCTGTTGATGATCGCGACATCATAGATTTTTATTTTCGAGTTTCGAAAGTGGGATGACTATATGGTTTCGATTAAGATGTCGAAGAATACTTAAACCATTTCGATATGTTATAAATATTAAAAGAATATAATGAAAGGAAAAATATGTTATAGATACAAAACAAACTATTTTGATAATAACAAAGGTAGGATACTGTAGAAGTAAACTATACTTAAGAATTAGAAAGAACACGTAAGTGTGAAAATTCATTAAGAGATTATATCAATTCCACGCTCAGGAATCTGAAGATGATTTAGACTTAAGTTAAGAATTTTTTTAAAGAGATGATTTTGACTTAAGTTAGGAATGAGTTTAAAAAGTTAATTCAAATCGTAACAAACATCGAAGTAGGAAAATATGGATCTTTGAAATATTAAATGTGAAGAAGTGAGTTCTGAAAATGTTAAGATAAATATTTGAAACAACCCTAGTTTGAACCTGTGTACGCATGATCAGAGTGCGTAGAGGAAGCGTGATGGTATTTTAAATAAAACTGTTTTAAGAGATTTTCCAGTTGGTTGAGTAAGAAAGTCTTTCTAAACAAGATTTGATATTTAAACAAGAATGGAAAGAGATTATATATATTTTGCATTTTTAAAGTGGATTTAGGAAGTGTTATTCGATTTGGTGAACATGACAACTAAAATATGAATATTAATGAGTATAAATTTAAATTATATATGGGTTAATATGAATGGGAAACGATTGGAATAAATTTGAAATAGAATGAGTGTTTCGGAAATACAATTCTATCCCTTCCTTTTTCATTGGGTTTTACTCAACCCATTGTCATCTTTTGAATATTACCTTGAATTGTCGTGCTTGAATATCCAACTTTGTTTCTAAATTCCTCCTTTTGCCCTGCTCTGATAAAGCCTTAGGCAATTAAATCAATTTGGATTTGAAACCAGTAGTTCCAATTCTCTCTTAAGTTGAAATTGAATATGTATTAAGAGCAATAGAATTTTTAATACTAAATTTAGCCAAGATGTTATTTGAATGATTAAAGAAAAATTAATTGAGAACTTGGACTTAAATTTCCAAGTTAAGAACTTAGTCTTATAATCGATGAAAAAATCATCGGTTCCGTAAGAGTAAGTTAGAATGATAACTTCCAAACTTTAAGATTTTCTTAGGGTCATAAACCTCTAAGTATTAGACCGTATCTTCACTAGTTTATCCTTAGTGGTAGAATAGCAGCTCTAAGTCAAACTCAAAGAATTCGATTTTAGACAAGACCCGTGACGACCCCAGTTATCACGGGATTATAGAAGTTTCCTTAGACTGTACCTTTAGTGAGAATCAGATAGAGTACCCCGAGAATGATATGAACCTTGGTTCTGACCATTACATTTCTGATACAGAAATGGGAATTTAAATTTTAGTAGGAGTTTAATTTACTCAACTTCCTTTTCGAGGACGAAAAGTTTTTAAGGGTGGGAGGGAGGGTGAATGTAACATCCCATAATTTTTACCAAGTTGATTGGATTTTTAATAAATGAATTTGGATTTTTATTATATAATGTTGGATTTTCTGAATATATATTTGTTTTTATAAAGTTTGAATATATGGATTTTTAACTTTGAATAAAGTATCTTGTTTTATTTTATAAATTATGTTTTTGTACAAGGAAAATTTATTTTAAACATTTATATTTAATTTATAAGATTTCATGTTTAAATAATAATATTTTCTAATTTTGATAATATTGATATGTAAATGGTTTTTGTAAAGGATAATTTATTTTATGATTTTTACAAGAATGGTTATTATATTTTATTTTGGTAAATTACAATTGCATTTGTAAAATTTTATAGGGATTGATAGGCATTTATTCTAAACCATTTGTTAGTATAAACTGTGGTAAATTATATGATAAGTAATATAGATAAATATTTCAACTATTTATAGGTTATTTTAAAGATTCTTTAATGATTTTTAGTTTGAAATAAGATTTTTACAAGAAGGATTATTTTATTACTTAAATAAATTATAATGGTGGTTATAAAATCCATAAATTTGTAGGATTGATAATTTTTTATTTTAACCATTTATGAATTTTGGTAAGGTATATATATAAATATATTTGATGAAAAATAAATATTTTGGAATATTAATAAGTGATAAGCATTTTTGATAATATGTAAGCATTTGAAATTTGGTTACATTCATGAATGTTGCAAAGGTGTTACTAAAATTTAAATTTTTTTAAATAAATAAATGTGCAACTTTGGCAAACATGCATGTTGTTGATTTTGTGGAGAAGACATGTGTTCTCCTATGTGTAAAAATGCATGTAATTACCTTCATGAAGAGAGCCATGTGTCCATGTGGCAAATGACCATGATACCCTCTTGAATGCCTATATAAAGAAGGTTAAGCTCCTCTTTCCCTCACACTTCATCCATGAATCACTTCAGATGATTTTTCCTCACCTTATTCTCCTCTTCTTCTTTGTTTTAAAAAAAAACTTCCTGTACGTGAAAATTCCTAATTCTATCCATTCAAAAATCCAAATTTCTTGATCCGTTGAGTTTTAACTAATACGATTTGTACAGTAGTTGATCAGATCATCGTTTATGATTTTTAGAAACTGACGGATCAAGATTTCATCAAGAAACGATGGGGAAATCTCAGATGTACTGTAAAATGGAAATATTGTGTAGAAAATTCAAAAAATATAATCTCTCAGTCCACTTCGAATCAATCAACGCCATTACTACCATTGCAATCAGCAAGGAATGTACTATTTTGGTGCGAAAATGAGGAGATTCCACATCGACGATTTGAAATGTTCAAAACTAGAGTTAAAGATTGGTAGAGAATCAGACAATGATAGAGGAATTGGCGAGCGACATTGCGATGAGGATGGAGCGAGCTGTCGGGTGGCAAAAATTTGTGCAGTTCAATGTAAGGATAAGAGGTGCGATAGTTTTTGGTTAACGCGAGTTTTGCTCCAGCTTTTGGTTCGATGGAAGTACGGATTTCAATGGAGGAGGCCGGAGTTCGGATGGCGTGGTGTAATTGAACGAGAAGGCGAAGGGAAGTTTGTGGATGGTCTCAGCTTGGGCGATGGCGTTGGAATTCGATGGTACATGTGCACGATATGCACGGCTGATGGGTTTCAGGAAATGGCAAGAAGAGGGGTGCGTAAGAGAAGAAGAAGGAGGTCGGGCCGGGTCTTGAACGCAATGAGTTATTGGGCTTGGGCCTTCTTTGATATTTAGGTATAATTATTTATTTTAGTTCAAATTTGTTTAAAAGCTTTAAGAACCAATATTTCACTCATTTCTAATCGGATTTACTTACCGTTGGGCCCGTTAAACCGTATCGGAAAGAACACAATGATAAATTATATTGATAATTTTAGTTTAGTAAAATTTAGTAAAAAATTATAATGAAAGTCGTTGTTTATATATAAATATAACGAAGATCATTATTAATAGAATTTCAAAATAAATCAGCAGAAAAATAACCAGCTGCTGATAAGAATGGACTGAGAGAAGTACGAGTAGAGATGGCAGTATTCGTTGGTATGTTCGCTCTGGTAATGAAGATTTGGAGCTATAGTGGTGAGAACTTCTAATTTAAATTATTTGTTCAAATTATTTAATTATTAGTTGAGATAATTATAATTTGTTGATGATGATTGTGTGATGGATGTTGTTATGTGAATGGATGTGCATGTAGTTAGATAACACACTAAACACTGGAAGCGTTATCGACAGTAACGCTTGTGCACAACTGAACTGTTCGTTGTTGATGATAACGATAATTCATTATCATCTGATGTATATGGTTGATTTATTCTGTTGTATGATGCACTCACAATGCCATGGTTATGGGATTATACAGGTGATCGATTTAGAATCTCCTTCCTATATACGATTTTATTTAATTATTAAATAATATTTAAAATTTTGGTTTTGAATTTAATATCAACTTTTAAATATTGAATTGTGATTTGGAAAATGATTTAGATTATGTATTGATTTTGTATAATGAGTGATATCTATTTGAAACTGGTTTTGGTAAAAATATTTTTTCATTTTTTAAATTCAAAATGAATTTTTTGAAATTTGAATATGGTTTATATAAAATATATATGTTAATGACATCTTTTATAATAATGATATAATATACACCGGAACGTTCTAGCATGACAGAGAGGATGGAGTCTAGGCTTGGGTTTGGAAATTCAGTTTCCTGCTCTCCCTGGCTATCCCTAACTGGTCCGACAACGGGATGGTAAATTGGAAATCGAATTTGAAATATAATTTGAAACTGTCTTCCAAATGATTTGGATATATAAATTAGATTGAAAAGGACGTAGAAAATTATAATCATTATATGGTTGAACATAACGCACTATGATGCGACAATTCGCAAATATCGATTTCAAACTTCGAATGGTTACGACTGATTACTTTAAATTGGCTTAACTTGAAATAAGGCACGTTTGATTTCAAATAATAATAATATTTGAATAGAAAGGGAATTTTCGATTTTTCAACATATGATTTTTCGAGTTATATTTAGAACAAATTTGGAAAAATCACTATACATGCAGTTGGCAATCATAACGAAAAGTCGAATAAAACAAGTTTATTAAATTGGAGGAATTTATGATAATTCCTATTTATAAATTTCAAAGGCAAATAGAAATCGGAATATTTGAATTTCAAATCTATTTGATTTGAATAAATATGTTGACAGTAGTGCTTTTGGTAACACTCCAAATGTTGTCATTTGTTTTTAAAATTTATAAGCGTGAACCATTAATTAACTATAAGAATAGTTCGAAGATTATTAAAGTATTGGAAATATTTATATGGAATTGAAATGGGTTTTCCAATTTTTAAAATTTGGATATGGTTGGAGATAAATCTTCGGATGTTTGATATTAATTCGGTAGATGAGAACTCTTATTATCTGAGGAACTTAAAAGGTAATTCACCGTTATTCCGCTTATAATATGAGTTGGATACAGAGATTAATATTGAAGATAAATGATAGTATTTCTATCCAGATCAAATATCAAAGAGTTGGATAAATCTTTTAATTTAGATATGGGCTTTTCCACCTGATTGAAATAAGTTAGATAGAAATAATCTTCGATATTTGGTATAAAATTTCATGGTGTAGATGAATACTACCTGGGGAATTTGGAAGATATTATTATATCGTTATTCCACTTATAGTATTCGTTGATTATGAAGATTTATATCAAATATAAGTGGATAAATTTTTTTGTGTAATTTATGACTCAATATCGATTGATTTGGGTTTTGTAATGAATCGTATCTTCAATAATATCAGTCTTGGAACCCGATGAGATTGAATGGCGGAAATTCATATCGTAATTGGGGATTTAGTCAAATCTTTGATTTGAGGGAATTAAAGGTAAGAAATTTGAAGCGAAGGTTAATCTTTGATTTCAAAGAAGATTTTAAGATGATAACAAGATATATGAAATTTATAGTAATTCAAATCTTAAATCGTAAATGAATTGGTAAATATTTGGAAGGAGATTTGAATTGAAAAGCCTGTGTGAACCATAGCTACTGTTTTAAAATACGCTCGTTACTTGGGAAGACCGGGACCGAATATATGTTCGAAAACCATTCCAAGTAATAATACGACGTTATGAAGCAATCCAAGACTCGGTAAACGACGAATGAAGACCAGGAATATTTAAATTTGCTTAGATTGATTGTGATTAATGTCTCGGTTAGGTAGGCCACCGATACGAGGTATGAGTTACATGAGACCGGAACATATTTAAGTATTTTCGGGTTGTCGTTCCGTTTAGACCCAGAACGGATTCTTATGGATGGTGTGTCTGACGTTGAAATTGATCGCATAGCACTGATTTCCGTTAATGTATATCAGATTTGTGGCAATATATTATCCTCGTCTCTAAGTCATATGAACTTAGAGGGTATGCAATGATTGAAATCAGTGATATGTCGTGAATTGTCAATGTGGCATACCCGAGTTATGAAACGAGCTAATGATGATCAAAGAATGACTTATCGAAGCATCACTTTGTGTATGACGTGACATCGACAAACCTCACACCCCAGATTGATGAGAAACTGGCGGTTAGGTTTTATACTTATATATGAATTAATGATGAAGCTGTGCAGCAGTGGGAAACCACTTATGAACCTGGGGAATTTGGGTATGCTCAGGGGGTCGTGTCTGATCGAAAACAGTTGATCTGCCCTGACGATGTGTAGTCGGTGTCCGCATGATGGATGAAAAAGCCGTTGAGGCACTTCGTTTTGTATCCCTGATTGATCTTTCATGCCAGGAATCATCAAGTTGGAAATCCGATCTCCAATACGAGCCATACGGTTTTGGTTTATATATATATGGTGAGATAATATTAATGGTATTATGTCGATTAGAATTAATACATTTATTTGCGAAATTGCTTTTCGCACTATATGATAATAGTAGAAGAGGATTTTCACGTATGAAAGCACGTTTGGTTATCATAAGATAAAACTCGCCCATTTGGTGTGCGCTTGCATTGTGTGATGTGGGACGAGCTTATGATATCTTCTTTTTCAAAAGTCATATCGAATTTCTATGCATGGGAATTCATATGGAGTTAACATGTTCCACGTTAGCGGCGTGGTCCGGTGAATTTCCCAAATTTAAAGTAAACCTTAAAGCAAATGTTTTATGTTCTCACACCAGTCCCACGACTGACCTGGAGTTTATTGTTCCTTTCTAAACTCTGGGTGCCCATTAATTTCCACACGGGCTGCTAGTGTTTAGTTTTGCAGTTAATGGTCGTTGGAGCAGGGTTCAGAGCGCTTTTAGAGTTGGAGTCCGCACTAGAGTTTGGAGCTTCCGCTATATCATACAGTTCTTCCGCTGAGAGTATATTTTCTTTTCTTCCGCTGTATATGTTGTAGCTCTGATATTATGTGTAGCTCTGATGTAATATTTGTAATGAAATAAAAAGTCCTGCTATTTTGTTCAATATATGAATGTACCCATAACAATTCATCTTTGTGAACGGTTTAATTACCGGTGAAAATCGGGCAAAAAGATGGGTCGTTAAAAAATTATTTACTAACTTCCGATTAGAATCTTTTTATACCACTCCATTTATAACTTGATTTGTTATACAATTCATTTACTAAATCTTTACGCAAATCCACCTTTTAAAACCTATCATAACTTAACTGGTTTTAAATCCCAAGGGTATCTACCATCTTCACCTTGTTTATAATTGTCTTATTTAATCTAATTATTAAGTTAACGTTCATTTTAAAAAGCATTATGTTTGATTCCCACCCTTTTCATTAACATAGTTTACAAAACTTGGAATTATTATAATTCCCCTTTTTCCTGATTCAATTTAGAATCTCATCTCTCTTGCTTACTTCTTACACGAAACTATTTAAAAGTAAATCACTTTAATCATTATCTTTACTACAAAATTTGTAAAAGTAGTTTCCTTCAATATAACCTAATTATTCATTATTAGAAATATTATTAAATAATAATACTATATTAAAATATATATTTAAATAAAAACCTTTAAACCATAGTTAATTAAAGGTAAATTAACTACTTTGAACATTCGTTAGATTTTAACGACTGATCATAGAACTATTAGATTAAATTAATCTAATATCCAATATTCATTAACAGTTGATTTTGTCAACTTATAAACATTAATAACGGATCTATACCAATCCACCTTTCTAAATTAATTAACAACTTCAACTCAATTGTCTAAATAAACAATTATTATAATTTTCTAACCCGTAGGTTAATTTATACTTCTATTCATAAAATCTTATTAACAACTTAAGAAGTCGTTATAAATAACATTTAATAATTTCCTTCGTAAACCTGATTATAAATAATGATATATTTACAAACCCTTTATTTTAAATAACCTTTATAAACTAAATTGAAAACTACAGTCCAGTTATAAGAGTACATTTTATATCATAAATCTTCGTCAATTAGCCTAATGGCCAAATGACGTTTTTAAAAACGATGGATATTAGGCCATTTGCTGCCAATAACTTAATCAATACCGTTTATTGATTAAAACACAACAATCGTTGAACATAAGTTCAACGATTAACATTCGGTAGGTTATAACATCATTTGGGGATAAACAATTCATATGTAAATAATAAGAACAACCAATAATATATTTTTTTATTTGAGGAATCCGGTCGGATCCCTCTAACCTGTTCTTCCTTGCATCACAGATCACAATATAATTTTATAACATATGAATAATAAATTAAACTAAAACATTCAATATGACATAAATTTACTGTCGATAATCACAAAGCAAACAATAAGCAACCATGACATCCAAACATCCAGATTATACTATTGACGGTGGATTATAGTTATATATGAATTTAGCACATCATAGCAGTCCAAAAAAGTGTGAGAGTTAACTCACCATTTGTTTCGTTCGTCGATTCGCGTTATTTTCTTTTAAACAGATGTTTAAAATTGACGAAATCCTCATTAGCTACAAAACGGACCAAATCAGCACGTAGTGTAGCTTCCGTCTCTGGGATTCCAATAAATCCACTTCCGCTTGATTCTGTTCATGTTCGTAAAAGTTGTTGTGATTGCAAATCTTTAGTTAACTAAAATATACTAACTTTAATAGTATAATGAATTAACTCATTGATCGTTCCTTACCGTGTTAACACGTCATTGTTTCTCTGATCCCTCATCTCTGAACAAACCAGATGGTCACGTTTTTAACAGCTCCATTAGATGCCCTTTTAATACTTCTTCAATTTTGAACAACAAGGAACTATTTACATTTGAAAATTCCCACGAAGATGTTACTTTACAAAACACATGCCAAATCTTCCAATTTTCTTTTTCTTTAAGTTCTTTCTTTCCTATTCGCAGGGGCCCAGGGCCTACAAGAATTTCCACAGCCTGCTACATTATATTTTCATCTTTCCCAGGCTTGCGTTCTCTTTCATCAACCTGCTACCATCCATCCTTTCTCCATATCCAACTTCTACCCAAGACACAAATCGTCCAAGTTACTGGTGATCCCCACTACGTCCCCTAGGACCCTACAGACCCACACCGAACACCGTACTGGCCCACATTCCATCCTCGACTCCAAACCAAAACTGTCTCCCACCATGTTTCAAAACCAATGCCTGCTTCTTCAGTATTCCCCATCATCACCGATCTTTTCACTACCTCGTTCTGTAGCGATATATGCCTGACCAACTTCCATTTCGATTTATTGTTCATCTTGAACCCACTCCTGTAGCACATGCCACCGTGAATAACGGCCATCCCCTTTCCCCCTTCGCAAGTTTGTCCTTCCACGTTTAAACCACTACCTCTTCAATCATTCTTAAACCCATTGCCTCCACTTCGAAATGCTCACACTTAGCTCGCCGAAAACACCCCACGTAGCCTTGCTGCCCTAGAAACGAACCCCACAGAGAAGATGTACGAGCCAAACTGTGTATACGATCCTGAAGCTCTTGAGCTAGGGATTACAACGGATCAAACCACGTTTAATTCCATTTAGGATTGGATTTTCAATGTTTTTTCCATTTTGAAGGATCGTGTTGCTGAATGAGGGAGAAGGCAAGTTTGTTGTGTTTCATGTTAGAGGAGAATGAAGTATACTTTTTTAGTAGGGAAAAACCAAGACAACTGTGCTTTGTTTATTTATTTACTATTATTACTATATTATATTTAGTTTTATATTAATTTTCCTCCTGATTTTCCTGAGCAATCCATGCGGTATAGATAGGGTAGGATGTGCTAAGATTTTCCTTTTCTGTTTCTAAAGATATACAAAGATTTTCATTGTGTCTTCACATGGATTTTGTAACAATTCGGTAAGGGGGTTGTATAAATTTTCTTCTTGTAATTTGATGGCCACGTCTTATATTTATGACAGTGGATGTGCAGAAAAATCTATCCGCAAATTTTGACTACACATAAACGTATTTTTATACAAGATTTTCCTTCAGTATTCATTGATGTATGTTTTGCTTTATACAGTTTAGTGCCCATTTCTGTGTTCAATCAACCGCTGTCTTAAGCAAGAATAAAGAGAGGATGATAGAGATTTTTAATTTGCTAAGGTAAAGCTAAGATTTACATACCCAATTTCAAAGTTCGTCACACGTGTAAGGATTCGACGTGATTTTAGGGAAATATTTAGGAGGATGTGGTAAATATTTTGGTCAGATATTGCTGAATCTTTATAGGTTTGAAACCGATGTACTGATAAAGACCCTTATTAAAATATCTCGTGGTCACATAGTCATATTAAAAAGGCTGCAACTGATAATCTCAGTTTTACCATTGTTTTAAATACGTTGGTTCCGGTTTCAAGATTTAATCTGATCATATGAAAATTATATATATATATATATATATATATATATATATATATATATACATATATATATATATATACATATATATATATATATACATATATATATATATATATATATATTATTTATGATCAACAATTTTAATTAATTTTAAACAATCAAAATAATTGTTATTCTATATATTCAAACAGAGTTCCTTATAGTTTTAAAATAAAATATCTCCTGTTTTAAGTATTGGAATTCCGAGTTAAAGCAATATTAATTTCGTAATAAAATTCCTTTATTGCATATATATAAACAATATTATTTATCCTCAAAATTCCATAGCGACCTTTTGAGAATTTGCAATCGGCATATCTTACAATATATATACGATGGAATCTCGATTTTCTCTTTTATTAAAAAAACAATCAAATAGATTCAAGCAGTTCTTGTTTCACAGAAATCCGACTTATATCGGATCCTATATATTCGATTGAAGTTTAAATCATAAATTACGAACTGCCGCACCATTTCGAGCTCGTTTTAATTAATTTATAATATATATAGATTCAATCTCCATTTTAAATAAATAAATTTGATATAAAATCCATTTATATCACCAAATTATTATTTAAAACGGATTCTAATATTCTAAATTAGCGTCCAAAAATCTAGGACATTACATTCTTTCCCCCTTAAAAGAATTTCGTCCCCGAAATTACAAGTTAAGCAGATTGCTGCAAAAATAATCATTTTAAAACAATTATTTTGAACTTATCATTACCGTGAATTCAAACTCTTAAAAAAATTCGACAATTCCGCCAGCACCTCCTCTGCGTGGTTCGATCGGTACAACTGCCATTCCAGCCTCAACTTCTCTAAAAGAAAAACCAAAATCAAATGGAAACCAAAATCAGGGGTAAAAATCAATCACCAACCAATAATATATTAAATTTTACCTATTTGTCAGGCAATCTCAGTTCCAATTTCAAAGCAAATCCACTAACAACTCTTCATCTTCTAACTTGCACTTCAATATCAATAGCCAGACTAACTCCCATGGCCTTCTGGAATCTGCACTTAGCTCAACTTTTATGGAAGTAACATATATAGGCCAATTCATTCAGTTTCATTTCATAGGTGATTCTATTCCCAATTTGTCATACTAGATTCTATTTCTTTAGTCTCCAATTCATTCAACTTATTTAATTCATTTTACCGGGTTAAATTTTCTTTCCAGATCCAAACTAATTGGTTGAATTTTATTTCATAATTCAATATCATCTCTAACCATGTCACTTAAATTCGATATTCAAGTCATCCATTTCGAACATTCCATTCGATTAACATGAACTTTGTTTATAATTGTTTCTTAGCAATCCATTTGGATTTATTATAAGTTCAATTCATTCATTCAAGATATCAAGTTTTATTCTTCAACCATCTAATCAATCAATCAAACAAGGCACAACAATCATTACGAAATCATTCTGATTCATATTTACTTTAATATCCACTTTAGTTCCAAATTAACTTTACATTCAAGTTTTTATTTTCAAATTTCATATTTGAAATTCCCATTTGGTTAAATCATTTCAATTTTATAATACATTCTGAATTCTAATTCAACTCAAAATTAGTTGATTAATATTATAACAATCTTGAAGAAACAATTACTTTACAAAATACACTGGTCAAAACAGTTTAAAATAATTTTATAAGAAATTACAAATACACACTCTCGTATATATATATATATATATATATATATATATATGTGTGTGTGTGTGTGTGTGTGTGTGTATAGTTATATATATACACACACACACACACTCAAAACTCAATCTAGGATATTTCTAACCTTATCTCTACTGTGTTACACCACAAAGCCAAGGTTATCACTAAACCAATAGCTCTGATACCAAATGTAAAGGCCCGTAAATCCGTACACTTTGAGCTGACGAATTACAACTCACGTCTAACCCAAATTGCACGAGATTATGAATCTTTAATAGAAAGAAATTAGAGGATGAGAAGTAGAAAGAAAGAATATTATAATAGAAGAATAAGAAGGACAACGCATCAAAATCTCATAGCGGAACGAATAAATATAATATATCAAATCTCTTTACAAAAAGAATTGTATATACATACCAATCATCAGAGTACATCATATATCAGACATAGCGGAAATAAACTCTAAATAACCAACGATGAGGCCTCCAGTTTCTAGCTCCTAAAACTCCAACATAACCTAACTTGAAAATATATTCGGTCTGACCCGAGTACATTTGAAGCAAAGCAAAATTCACCTGGATCAGTCTGGAATACTTTCAGTGATAAATTCACAACAAACAACTTGTTTAACTTTAAAAAAAACTATTTTGTAAGAAAGGATAATTGGCAATTTTAGTGAATTTTGAATATTTAAAATGATTTATTTTAAATAATAACGACTAGAAATTTATTTTAAATAGAATTAGAATGTATAAATTTATTTAAATCGAAGTTAGAATATAAATATTTATTTTAATTATAAAGTAATTAGAAATGGCGCGGTAGTTTGAAAATTCGATTTCTAATTTCAAATGAATGTACAGGATTCAAAATAAACTGGATTTTAGTAAACCAAAAATATTTGAATCTGTTTGAAAGTATCTTTCTAATGAATGTGAAAACTCCAGATTTCATAACAGGGATAAAAATTTATGTCCAGTTGAAAATTCAGAACAGTCGTTATGGAATTTATATAATATATAGCCCTTAAAAATAGCTATTTTGCTAACGACCTCCGTTTTCGACGAGACCACTTTTGTTGGATTCGGAATGTCAAATTATTGTTTGGTTCCAATTTTCATAATTTTTGGAATCAATATAGGATCGTGGTGCATTTAAACGAGTTTGGTCAATTCAGTTTGAATTTAATCGGCTGGAAAATAACCGTTTTTCAAACGGTCTCCAAATTCAATGAAATTAGTTTTATTAAGACCGTATCGCTAAAACCTAGCCAGATTTATTTTTCTAGAAATTTTAAAGTCCATATGTGGCCCCGGTAAATTGAAATATGAGTTTAAATTCAATATATATTGATTTAAAATTCAATTTAAATGAAAACTAATTGAAACAGCCGAATTGACATATGGGACATATCCTATCGTGTCTGGAATGAGGGTATTATGCTAGGGGCGATAGTCGGTGGGTTCGATTTTGAATTAGAATGAAAATTCACCTTTAAATTAAAAAAATATAATAATAAATATGTAAAAGGGGTCAAATCCCTAATATCTCAACCCCACGGTCAAAGACAAAACCCGACCCCAAAATTAAAAAAAAAACCCCGCTGCCCCTCATCGTGCCCTCCCTCCCGTCGCCACCCACCGCCAGGGCCGGCGCATCCCCTTCCCTTCCAACGATCCCTCCTCTCTCTCCCCCCATTCTGATTTGAACCGCATCCCCTTAGACCCCTAATAAAACCCATGCCCTAGCCCCTTTTTAGCTGTCGCCGACCACCAGTGGTCCCCGCCACCGTCAGATGCCTACCGCCCCTCCTCCAGTCCCAATTCCGACCAGTAAACCCACCCTCATTGGAAAATGGTAATTTAATTTTTTGTATATATATAATGTTTTTAAAAATAGGATTATATATATAATGCTAATAAAAATATGATTTCTATGATATGAATAGCATTATCAAAATATGATTCTTACATATATAATGTTGATATAAAAATGCAATTTTTGTTTATATGAATACCAAATAAAAATTGGATTTTTATTTATATGCATGGTCATATAAAAATATGATTTTTTTATATGTAAAGGCGATATAAAAATATGATTTATATATGCGAAACTAAATTAGAAAAATTTGATTTTTATATATATATAAGCTGGGAATAAAAATTTGATTTTTATATAGATTTCATGTGAATAAAAATTTGATCTTTTATATAGATTACATGGAAATAAAAATATGATTTTTATGCAAATAAAGTTATGATTTTTGCAAATATAAAAATATAATTTTTATATATGAAGTAGCATTGTAAACATACAATTTCTATATAAGAAGTAGCGACATAAATATTTAATTTTTGTATATGAAGCAGCTTTGTAAAAATATAATTTTTATATATGAAGTAGCATTGTAAACATATATTTTTTATATATGAGTAGCGATATGAAAGTATCATTTTTATATATGAATAGCGAATTAAAAATATGATTTTTAATATATAAACATTACATTAAAAATGTGATTTTACTATGAACAGCGTGGAAAAGACTGCGTTGGAATTTCGGGCAAATCCAAACGGTTCAGAAATTTAGGAATAAAACTGGCAGAGTGGACCCCAAAGGTGAGAACTTCTCACTTTAATTTATTTTCTAGTTAAATATATATATTAGGATGTAGACGGTGCTTAGTAGCACCCGACACCTTTGTTTGAAACCATGTTTGTTTAGTTGTTTGGTTGATTTTTGGATCGAGTGATTTATTTGTTTGAGTGTGATTTGTGATGTGAATTGAATTGAATTGATTAGAATTTGCTTTGTATAAGGCGCGAGCCATTATTAGGCGAGGGATAAGGCTAGACCTTATTCCGGTTCTAGTATCGCGCCGTTATGCTGCCGATATTTTCTAAAAATGTTAGAACAATAAAAATATCATTTTTATTGTATAAATGATCTGTATAAAATATTCATGAGTTGAAATAAATATTTTATAGTTAAAAATATAATTTTTTAACGTGTATATGAATAAAATAAATATTCATTTACAAATCGGACGATTTGTTTATGTACATACATTTAACTGATATGGATTGGGACGATATATTTTACACATCGCCCAACTGCACAAATAATAATCGGTGTTTGTTGTTTGAAAACCCCACACAGGTATTGGGATGATATTGGACATACACTAATCCCAATTGTTTAGTTTTATGTCAATCGATGGGTTGACAAACTATTGTAAGCTTAAATTATTTGTATTTAATGCTTATACAGTTGTGTAATGCATTCTGGATGATGTTTGACTGTATTTGATTATTGTTCCAAACATGTGTGTATTAAATCCATATAAATAAAATTATATGGTAATTGACTGTGCCTAATTATAATTCGGAAAAAGAGAATATTTTAAATTAACAAATAATTTAAAATGACAAAAAATGAATATTTTAAAATAACTAATATTTTAAAATAACATTCAGTAATGGATCAAAATATGATTTTGATGTCCGATATGGGATGGACACGAAAATATTGAAATATATGAAGCCGTGTTGATTAGATTAACGCCATTTTGATGTGAACAATATTTATATTGATTTTATTCATTTTTAGAATGAATATAGAAAAGGAATTGATTTCAAAATCTGATATTTTGAAAATATTATCATTTGTATATTATAATGATAAGGAAAATTCAATTTTGATTTAAAATTTACGACGAAGTTAGAATCATTTTAAAACGGATTTGTAAAATACGTTTTAAATGGAAATCGACGATATATATATATATATATATATATATATATATATATATATAATATTATATATATATATTTAATGGCCTGAATAGAACGCACCACGCAGCGGCAGTTCACGAATTTCGACCATTAACTTCGAATTGATAGTACAGGAGATTCGACCGTCGGATTCTCCTAAAACCCGAACCGTTGGGTTCGTAACAAAAAGAGCTTTCCAATGAATACAAGAGATTTGAAATCTAACGGTTGGATTTGGAATTATGTCCAAATCAATTTGGAAAAGGTCGATGTAAGTGCAGTTCGATGAGCTTTTACGGAAATCGACTGAAAGTGCCTTAATAAAATTATTAAAAATATTGATAATTTGTGTAAAATCATAATAAATGATTTGGAAAGAATTGGGATGAAAAATTCCATATTTGAAAAGATAAAAGTATATTTTTAGCGAAATGAACTAGTTATGAACTAGAATTATAATCGAATATTTTTAAATAAATAAATTGGATTTCAAATGGTTTTAAAAATAACCAGAATTTCCAGTATATGAACTGGAATGGATTTGAATCGAAATCATCTTTGGAATATTTCGATATTGGATTTCGTGATTATACAGATATTGTTATGGAAATTTGGAAAATATATTTATATCGTTATTTCCAATACGATATTGGTTGGTTTCAGAATTTGATATTGGATATAAGCCGATACAATTTCTATTCAGAGCCTTGTATTTAATATTAAACTGGATTTTGGGTTTGTCATGAATGATGTCTTTATTAACACTTTTCTTAAACGCAATTGAGAAAAGAGTAAATCTTTAATTAAAATTTAATGAAAATTTTTCCATTAATTAATATTTAATTGGAATTGAATAAAAGAATTGGATTTTGGGTTTGTCATGAATGTTGTCTTAAGTAACACTTTTCTTAAACCCTGTGTGAAAAGAATAAATCTTTTAATTAAGATTATTAAAGTTTCCAATTAATTGACATTTAATTGGAACTGAAAATGGAATGTGAATCGGGTTTATTTGTGAGTTGTGTTTTTAAATACATTAGTTCTTTGACCTGATTTACATGGAAATGTGACTTGGAATTTATAAATCATTCAATTAAGATTTAATGGGAATTTTCCAAAGTAAAGTTTTCCAATTTAATATATTAAATTGGAATTGAATGGAATTCGATTTGGTAATAATCAAAGTGAACTTTTATGGAGGAAGACTGTTAACATATATGGAATTTAAAAGGCTTTGTCGTTATTCCACTTATATTATTAGTCACATACGGAAATTGATATCGATTATATATTGATCTATTTTCCGTGAAGATTCAATAATTAATGGAGTGTGATTTAGGTATATCGTGAACTGTGTTTTAAATGACATTCCAGTTAAAGACAAGATTACATGTCTAACATTGTATTTCTAACTGTATGGTTGATCTCTGCTAAATATACATCTGTCTGGTGGTGGAGAATTTATTCTCTTGCTTAACACCCTTCTCTAAGACGTACGAGCTTAGAGGTTGTATATCGGTAGAAATCAATAGTACGGTATAGATTGTCGATGCGACATGTTTGTTTTTTCAAAGCTAAATAGTCATTAATATTGATTTTTATGAAGATTAAAACTAAGTGGATTTTTAATGAATCTTTAGTTAGATTGAAAAGAGAATGTGATAATTTAAATTATCAAATTCGGAAAATGACCGAGAATGGAGTAGCACTAGTTTTACTCCAAGCGATAGCTAAACGATTAATTAGATTTGAATGTGAAATGGTATTAATTTTACCGATAACACCGTGGTGTTAGATATGGAGTATTAGCAGTTTTGGTCCATGGGATGAATAGGTTAGGATTGGGAAATAATAGAAATGATCACTTCGGTAAGGTGCCACTACACCATACAAGCAGTTTTGCAACCCCCAAAGGCGGACATTTTGCAACGGCTTTGGGCCGTTGCTATTTAGCAACGGCTGTAACCCGTTGTAAAAATTAGTACAACGGTCTTAGTCCGTTCCACCTTTTAAAACGGCTCAAACACGTTCCCCAATTTCAAACGCCCTATAATACACTATCTCGTTCCCAATACACTTTCATTTCTTCTCGTTTGTTCTTCCATCAAAGAAAGCTTCTCGCACTTGAAATAACTAGGTTAAATCTTCTTTCCAGAATCCCTTTTATTCCAGTTCAACAATCAAAGAAATTTCCTAATCAAATCTCAATCGAATCAGGTGCTTTTTCCAGAACGAAAGGCTCACGAGATCTCGATTCGAAGTCAATCTATTCTCGGTATGGAAAAAAAATGATTTTTTGGTTGTTTTATTGTTGATTTAATGTCGTGGAAATAGAATCGTTAATTAGATTTTAGTAGTGAATGATTGTTTGTTCAATCTTGAATGAACTCAAAATACAATAAATTGGGAACGATTGTTTTATCGTTTATTTGATGATTCTTGCAAATAACTGCCTGTAATCGATTCTTCATCTCCAAATATTGTATGCTATACGTTTGAATCATGTATAGATATACTTGATACGTTGGGTTACATTTATGTAGATCTCATCGTTGTGGAACCCAATTCGTAGAAATCCATGTGCTTCGACTTGCTTAATCTCCATGCTCTCCGCAACCCCAATTCTTCGTCTCCACAATATTAATTAATCTGATATTTTTCTTCTTCTTTTTCGTTTTATAAAAAAAGAGTCATGGTAATGTAATGAAAGTGAATATTGATGATACAATGCTTCTTTGTTCCGGTTATTTGTAGTGCTGACTGCTGTGGGAAGCAATTCTCAGATATCACTAGTGATGAATTAAGTCTGATAGGTTCTACTCTAACCAACATGACATTTTCTTCTTGTAGATACTTTAGGGTGTTTTGGTAACCATCCATAGGCATGTGTATTTTTTCTGTCACTGAGAAAAATCTTCTAATTTTAATTAGCGAGCTATTTGGTAGATCGATCTGTTAATGTTTTTGTTATTTTAGTTAAAATGATTGTTTCTGGACAAACATAGAAAGTAACAATAATCCACCTCACATGCTACCAGCCAAGAATGTATTGCAGTCACACAATGCCTAATCGTTGCATGGATTAGCAGGGGTGAAACTGACAACACACTTATATAACGTAATTTCTTTTACTTTTTTAGATACGTATCATGCTCACCAAAAGCTAATAAGATATAGAGTTTACAACATGTAAAGAACAAAATATAGTAAACTCTTTTGCATAGTTTTTGCAACGACCCGCAAATCCGAGCTATCTGAGTTGACTAATAACACTACACGTCCAACCCAATTGCGCAGAAATACGAATCATTATTAGAAAGAAGTTAGAGGATGAGAAATAGAAAGAAAGAAATATTAGAATAGAAGAAAACAAAGAAGACAAGTCTCACAGCGGAACGAATAAAATATGTTATATAACATAATTTTTGAAATACAAATCAGTAACTTTATATACATACCATCATCAGAGCACAACAGTTATTCCTGGAACAGTCATAAACACCTGTTTCCAGTTTCAAACATGGTTCACAGCGGAATATACGATAGTCTATAGCTAACTGGTGAAGCCTCCTGCTTCCAGCTCCTCCAAATGAATCTGAATAATCCCGACTACTTGACTGCCCGTACAAATTTGGGCACCCAAGAGTTTAGGGAAAACAAACAAAATAAACTCTGGGTCAGTCATGGGACTGGTGTGAGTAAACTCCAACCACTTGTTTAACATTAAAAATCCTTTCAAAAGAAAAGATAATAGTAAGACCAGCCCACACATAAACATGGACGGTTTTTACCTTACTATAACCCAAAACACTTTGATACGAAAATCCAGTGATATTATAATAATGTCTACATCAAGTAAATAACCAAATAATAGAACGCTTGCATCTCACGCTCTACATATATGGTATAAAATCAAAAACCGCATGGCGCTTATTGGAGATTGGATTCAAACATGACAAGGTATGGAACCACCTTCCGCTAGTGTATCTCTAGAGAGGAATACACTGGGTTCAACAAGAACATCTTGTAACCCGGCCCACACATGACCGACCACTCATTTCGCTTGAGTGTATCGAATGTATATCACCAACGGTTGGGATCAGCAACCGCCTCCCGACTGGGACATCATCGAATAGAATAAGAAATTAAATGAACCTCTAGATAGGTGATTATACATCCTAATGGGTGCGACCCACATAGCCATGCTGCCTGCCCGATTTTTGTCCTTTCCCGGTTGTTGAGGCCCGAGGCAACGAATACTTACCATTCATTGATAGCACAATCACTTTGAATGCCACATTGTCAGATCCGTTAATCACTAGTTAAGTTTGCACAAATATCCTGGATGTTATGCTAAGGGAATAAATCCGTTGCAACCATATATATTTATACAGACCAGCCCATTTGATCATGGAAATACTTTGTCAGACATTCGTCCATTTACGTTCGTTCTGGGATTGAACGAAACCGAAGGCACTATTTCTATTTAATAGAAAGAGTCCTTGCACTTTACTCCGTCTTCAATATATTCAGCATACTTGATTCGCAACGCTTATGCCGATTCAGAGTGGTTCTTCGGATAATAATCCAACCGGTCTCTCCATATTGACAACGATGGTCAAAACTTCGATAGTCTATGATTTAACTATCGAATAAAAACAAGTGTTCATCCAAACATATCAAACAAATCACTGGGCTCTTTAATTAATATTTCATTAATTAAATCTCTTCTCCATTTCCTTATCAATATTTGTTAACCAAATATTTCAATAATCATCTTGGCCTCTTATGCCATCTGGAAAACGTTTCCAAATGTCAACTTCTTTTATTTTCTATATATTAGAAAATATCTCTATTTGCAATTGGAAACAATTTCAATCACTTATCTCTATCCCGACTATTTTAATTATACTCAGGAAATATTTACTGTTATATTTCCAAAATTCCACCACTTGGGTTAAAACGAATGCTGTGTAAAACATCATCACAACAACCCAAAATATTTTATTCAACTAACCCTTTTCAAACACTTCTCTTCGAGGCGGGATTCTGCTATTTATCAATTAAAAATGAAATCAATCAAGTTGGGGTAAATTTACCTCTCAGACCTTAACTGAAAACATCCTCAACTTCAAAACAGCAAAACCACTAACCTCGAATAAACACACTATAAAACCCAATTATTCATTGTTAAAAACATGTACATGGTTCGCTTTCTATTTCAAATTTAGATTTCCCTTCCTGTTTCCAATATTCTATTTTGATTTCATTTCCTTATCGAATTCTACATATATTGATATATTGATTTATAACTATCAAATTATCTTAAAAATATTCTAACTCCTTAAATTTTCGGAAAAATTCGCCATAACCTCCCCTGTATCGGGAGCATCGGGAAATTTCAAATAGCTTCCCGGTAACTTCTCATCTCAAAAAGAAAAAGAAAAAGCTAAGCGGCTTGCCGATACGGCGCATAAAATCTCATATATGAATTAAACATGTACCTTATTGTCGAGCACACTAATTATATACCTTCATCACTTTATCCCATAACTATCTCCGGTATATCTATACCTGTACAATTCATTTCAACTTCATACACTCGTTTTGACTCAATTCGTTAAAGTAACTCTTTAACTAACTCTTTGCCTATTTCGCTTGTATATATGAATATAACACGTTTCAAATATATTTCAACTTACTTATCAAATAATTGAATTCAAATTTTAATTTAAGTTCTATATTTGATTTCAAATATATGTTTACAATTCAAAAATTCAATTTTCAAAGTTCGACTTCAATTCACCACTCGATTAACTAATTCTTCTTTGATTTAGTTAATTCTATTCAATAATCAAAAATATGATTATTGTTTCAAAAATCACTTTTCTTACTTCACTTGAGTTCACCTTTATGTTCTAACTCAAGACCAGGTTTTTAAATGGAAATTCAAGATTTTTATTTGCTTAAAAATCCCTATATTTATTATATAAAATCCATTATGGTTTTAATGGTTTCTGGCGCTGCACTTTTAAAATTTTGATTTTGACATAACTCAAAATCTATTCGACGAAATCCAGATTTTTCTCTTCCATTAGAAAACTATTATTCAACCGGTCCTGACGATTCTTGTTTCAAAGAATTCCGACATCAATAGAGTCCTGTATACTCAATTGAAGTTCGAGTCGCCAATTTACGAACTGCAGCGCTGCGGCGAGTTCGTTTTAATTATATTTATATATATATATATATATATATATATATATAAACTTTTACACTTCGTTAAAATGAATCCAACTCCATTTTAACTCTATTTGAATTTCTTGATTTAAATTCCAATCTCGCTTTTATTTGAATTCTATATTCAAATTTCAATTCCTTTTCTATTTGAATTCTATGTTCAAATTCTATTTCCTTTTCTATTTGAATTCTAAATTCAAATTTCCATTTCCTTTTTTATTATTCAAATTCTATATTTAAATTTCCTTTATTCAACTCCCATTTAAATTCCTATATCCAAATTCTATAGTTGAATTTCCTTTTTTATTTTATATTCAAATTCAATACTTGAAATTCCATTTGAATTCTATTATTCAATTTCTATACTTGAAATTCCATTTGAATTCTATTATTCAATTTCTATTCTTGAAATTCCATTTGAATTCTATTATTCAATTTCTATTTCAATTCTTCTTTGAAATTCTATATTTCAAATTCAATTCAATTCTTCTTTGAAATTCATTTATTCAAATTCCTTTATTCCTCTATTCACATTCTTTATTCACATTCCTTTATGAATTTCTATATTCAAATTCCATATTCAATTCTTTTTGAATTCTCGATTCAAATTCTATATTCAATTCTGTTTGAATTCTCGATTCAAATTATATATTCAATTCTGTTTGAATTCTCTATATTCAAATTTCTATATTCGATTCTGTTTGAATTCTCGATTCAAATTATATATTCAATTCTGTTTGAATTCTCTATATTCAAATTTCTATATTAAATTCTGTTTGAATTCTCGATTCAAAATATATATTCAATTCTGTTTGAATTCTCTATATTCAAATTTCTATATTAAATTTCCATTTTAATTTCTATATTCAAAATTCTATTTCAAATTCTTTTATTCAAATCCCTTTTGAATTCTTCTTTGAATTTTTCTTTATTCAAATTCTATATTTGAATTTCGTTATTCAATTTCATTTTCAATTCTATTTGGATCTATTTGAATTTTCTATATTCAAATTTCAAATTCAATTCTATTTGAATCTTCTATATTCAAATTTCAAATTTCAATTCTATTTTAGAAAAATAGAATTTCCTTACTAATTCTCAAATATCCTTTTTCATGATATTTTTAAATATCATTACTTAAGCCCAGTGATATTTAAACACACAAAGCAACCAATTATTTATTTTTCTAACACATCATATATAACAATATATATGCAAACAAATAAACAAACAGATAATATATTTTTGAGGAATCCAGTTGGATTCCTCCAACCTGTTTTCCTGCATCCATAGATGTTAGCACATAAATAATACCCATTCTGCTTCATGGCAGAATATCGTGGTATAGAAGGTCATCCACTAATCATAGCGTGGGGCGTATAGGGTAATCATCCGCTATGAAACTGCGGGCATCCGCTAATGAGACTGCGGGAATCCAACCAATCAATCAACCCAATATATATATAATAGCCTAAATAACTAATATTTATAAAACAAGCAGAAAAATCCAAACAAGTAACAACAATTATTTTTACGAAGTAAAAATAATTATAAATAAAAGGTGAGTGAGATTTACTCACTGTGATTTTCTTTTTGCCGAATATTCGATTAAATGCCGCATCGTTGCAGTTACGAATCAACTTGAATCTTCTCGAATAAATTTATTTCTTACCTATGGTTATTTAATTTTATTGATTAAACGTTTATTCAGTAACTCCTAACAATGAATAAATAAATTATTTATTCTATGTGTATTTAAATTAAAATGTATACCTTACTGTCTCCGCATAACTCGACCAATCCACGATGAATCTCAACACACATGATTCCCTGTTAGTAAGAAAACAGCCCCAAAATATCTCACTAAAATGCTTCAGCTTGTCAGCATTCAACCTCCTCTCGACAAACCTTCTTCTAGTTATGCCAATATCTCAGTACCCCAAAAAGAAAACAAGATTGAACTCCTATTCTCCATTGCTGCATTACCAAGTCAACAGAGCCGTATTTCCCAAACCAATGTCACAAACCCACTTTCGAACATCCCAACAACATACTGCACTGCCTTCAAATTCACAGCCATCACTGTTGTCCAAACACTCCATATCTCGCTGTTCCAGTTTTCGAACGATGGCAAAATCCCCAAAGTCTAGCCTCGCTTGTGCCACTTCAAAACTAAACCACTGTTCGACCAGCCTCATCGCGATTCCCAGTGAGCTTGCCACTGAAAATCCCCTTTCCTTCATCGCGCCACTCACCACATCGAGTTTCTCACCACATCGAGGCGCTCACCGCATCGATTCCCAACTGTTGTCGCTACCATCCCATCAGACAACTCGTTGCCTAAAATCGCGATCAACCTAGAGCCAATTCCCCCTTTCATCTTTCAGGTCGCGAGTGCCCTCTCGCGAGATTTGGAGCTTCAGATGGCTCCCAGTTCGAGCGCGCTTTTGGATTCAATCCCCCTCTTTTTTTTCTTTAATTCGAAGAAGTGATTTGTTTTGATTCGCAGAAGGAAATGGAGGAGAGGTAGTTGCGGTTTGAAAAGGGGAACTTTGGTTTTGTTTTGAGCTGAAGGAGGAAGTAGGATATCGGTTTTGATTTTGCTCAAGAAATAGAAAGGCGAAGCATTGCAATTTATAGAAGAAAGGGGGGAAACACAATGTACGCTGCCATTTAATTGATGTCCCCTTGATATCGAGAACGAGAAACAAAAATTACTGCTCGAGAAGAAGAGATAGCCTGCGCAAAATATAGTTTAGGGTGACTTCTGATAGAGCATAGGTCGGCTTGAAATTAGGGTAGGGTGGCTGTTGATTTGATTTTAATTAAAACTAAAATATCTCACCAGTCCCTTATTTTAAAATCCTTAACCGCTATTTAGTCGCAATGACCAACGTTTTCAAGATTATACAATATTTTGAATTTAACAGAATCGGTTTAAAACGGAATAACACTATTAAATTAAATTAAACCATTTAAAATGTAAATTGATTTCTAAAAAAATAAATTCATTTATATCATCAATTCAATATTTAAATGGCCAAAAATCCAGGACGTTACATTCCTTCCCCCTTAAAAGAATTTCGTCCCCGAAATTAGTAAGGCAGAAGAAATGTTACGGACCCGGTAACTTTCCAAAAGCTCACTTTGTTAGAACTTAGTATTTCATTTATTCAAATTCATTCAACTTGATTCAAATCAATTTACTCATTTCAATCCATTTAACTTGCACAAGTTTTAAACTCCAGAATTCAAATTCCCGGGTTTTTATTTCAAATCTTTTTTTTTTTTCTGAAGTCACATAAATATATATACATATATTTATTTCTATTTAAATTCAAAACATTTTGAATTTCAAACCACTTGTTTTCTTTCAAACAAACTTCCCATCAAAAACTTTTCTAAGGTAGCAATCCATCACTTAGAAACTCGAAAATGAATACTGATGGTGTCGCGATCATCATCAGAATTATTTCCCAGCCACTGAAGTGAGTTCAGTGCTTTATTATTTCTAAATCCATCTAAAATGATTTTCTTTCAAATCCTTCTAAAACAAAGCTATATTATTTTAATATACTTTTAGAAAATATTTTCAAACTTCCCAGGATTTAAATTCCAATTTTGGTTTGAATTTAATTCCAGTTCATCCCATTTGTATATATTTCATTCATATACAAATTTTATTTGGTTATAATTACCCATTCCAATTTTATAATCTCATTGGATTATAATCCTAACAATCAACACATCCATATATAATATAATAATTTCTGAAAATTATTCCTTCTATATAAAAATAGAAATTTGGGTAAAATTATTTCATTTACCCTCTTCAAAACAATACTGTGTCGAATTTCTCTGTTTAAGTGTTTAGAAATTCCTATCGACTTCGTGGCGTCCCATGATTCGATCAGAATTCATAAACCACTCAACAGACAAGCCAACATAATATAAAACAAATTTTATATCAATTAACAAATACGCTCTCTCGTATATATACACTCAACTCATTCTAGGGTACTACTGACCCCATCTCTAATGAGCACATTTCCACCAAAGCCTAGGTATTCGCTCAACCTAAGCTCTGATACCAACTGTAGCGACCTGACAGCAGTGGGCTAACCTCCCACCGTGGCATACAGAGATACCTCAGAACTGCTTTTACGGCCAGCCTCTCGACTCAACCAACCCACATTGTCGGGAGATGTAGGGGTAAGAGTCTCCCGTTCGCCACCAAACGCGAAGCAAGAACCCCCTATCATCCGTACCAATTAAGCAACCAGCTATGATACCAACTGTAACGACCCACAAATCCGAGCTATCTGAGTTGACTAATAACACTACACGTCCAACCCAATTGCACAGAAATACGAATCATTATTAGAAAGAAGTTAGAGGATGAGAAAGAGAAAGAAAGAAATATTAGAATAGAAGAAAACAAAGAAGACAAGTCTCACAGCGGAACGAATAAAATATGGTATATAACATAATTTTTGAAATACAAATCAGTAACTTTATATACATACCATCATCAGAGCACAACAGTTATTCCTGGAACAGTCATAAACACCTGTTTCCAGTTTCAAACATGGTTCACAGCGGAATATATGATAGTCTATAGCTAACTGGTGAAGCCTCCTGCTTCCAGCTCCTCCAAATGAATCTGAAAAATCCCGACTACTTGACTGCCCGTACAAATTTGGGCACCCAAGAGTTTAGGGAAAACAAACAAAATAAACTCTGGTTCAGTCATGGGACTGGTGTGAGTAAACTCCAACCACTTGTTTAACTTTAAAAATCCTTTCAAAAGAAAAGATAATAGTAAGACCAGCCCACACATAAACATGGACGGTTTTTACCTTACTATAATCCAAAACACTTTGATACGAAAATCCAGTGATATTATAATAATGTCTACATCAAGTAAATAACCAAATAGTAGAACGCTTGCATCTCACGCTCTACATATATAGTATAAAATCAAAAACCGCATGGCGCTTATTGGAGATTGGATTCAAACATGACAAGGTATGGAACCACCTTTCGCTAGTGTATCTCTAGAGAGGAATACACTGGGTTCAACAAGAACATCTTGTAACCCGGCCCACACATGACCGACCACTCATTTCGCTTGAGTGTATCGAATGTATATCACCAATGGTTGGGATCAGCAACCGCCTCCCGACTGGGACAGCATCGAATAGAATAAGAAATTAAATGAACCTCTAGATAGGTGATTATATATCCTAATGGGTGTGACCCACATTGCCATGTTGCCTGCCCGATTTTTGTCCTTTCCCGGTTGTTGAGGCCTGAGGCTACGAATACTTACCATTCATTGATAGCTCAATCACTTTGAATGCCACATTGTCAGATCCGTTAATCACTAGTTAAGTTTGCACAAATATTCTGGATGTTATGCTATGGGAATAAATCCGTTGCAACCATATATATTTATACAGACCAGCCCATTTGATCATGGAAATACTTTGTCAGACATTCGTCCATTTACGTTCGTTCTGGGATTGAACGAAACCGAAGGCACTATTTCTATTTAATAGAAAGAGTCCTTGCACTTTACTCCGTCTTCAATATATTCAGCATACTTGGTTCGCAACGCTTATGCCGATACGGAGTGGTTCTTCGGATAATAATCCAACCGGTCTCTCCATATTGACAACGATGGTCAAAACTTCGATAGTCTGTGATTTAACTATCGAATAAAAACAAGTGTTCATCCAAACATATCAAACAAATCACTGGGCTCTTTAATTAATATTTCATTAATTAAATCTCTTCTCCCTTTCCTTATCAATATTTGTTAACCAAATATTTCAATAATCATCTTGGCCTCTTATGCCATCTGGAAAACGTTTCCAAATGTCAACTTCTTTTATTTTCTATATATTAGAAAATATCTCTATTTGCAATTGGAAACAGTTCCAATCACTTATCTCTATCCCGACTATTTTAATTATACTCAGGAAATATTTACTGTTATATTTCCAAAATTCCATCACTTGGGTTAAAACGAATGCTGTGTAAAACATTGTTACAACAACCCAAAATATTTTATTCAACTAACCCTTTTCAAACACTTCTCTTCGAGGCGGGATTCTGCTATTTATCAATTAAAAATGAAATCAATCAAGTTGGGGTAAATTTACCTCTCAGACCTTAACTGAAAACATCCTCAACTTCAAAACGGCAAAACCACTAACCTCGAATAAACACATTATAAAACCCAATTATTCATTGTTAAAAACATGTACATGGTTCGCTTTATATTTCAAATTTAGATTTCCCTTCCTGTTTCCAATATTCTATTTTGATTTCATTTCCTTATCGAATTCTACATATATTGATATATTGATTTATAACTATCAAATTATCTTAAAAATATTCTAACTCCTTAAATTTTCGGAAAAATTCGCCATAACCTCCCCTGTATCGGGAGCATCGGGAAATTTCAAATAGCTTCCCGGTAACTTCTCATCTCAAAAAGAAAAAGAAAAAGCCAAGCGGCTTGCCAATATGGCGCATAAAATCTCATATATGAATTAAACATGTACCTTATTGTCGAGCACACTAATTATATACCTTCATCACTTTATCCCATAACTGTCTCCGGTATATCTATACCTGTACAATTCATTTCAACTTCATACACTCGTTTTGACTCAATTCGTTAAAGTAACTCTTTAACTAACTCTTTGCCTATTTCGCTTGTATATATGAATATAACACGTTTCAAATATATTTCAACTTACTTATCAACTAATTGAATTCAAATTTTAATTTAAGTTCTATATTTGATTTCAAATATATGTTTACAATTCAAAAATTCAATTTTCAAAGTTCGACTTCAATTCACCACTCGATTAACTAATTCTTCTTTGATTTAGTTAATTCTATTCAATAATCAAAAATATGATTATTGTTTCAAAAATCACTTTTCTTACTTCACTTGAGTTCACCTTTATGTTCTAACTCAAGACCAGGTTTTTAAATGGAAATTCGGATTTTTATTTGCTTAAAAATCCCTATATTTATTATATAAAATCCATTATGGTTTTAATGGTTTCTGGCGCTGCATTTTTAAAAATTTGATTTTGACATAACTCAAAATCTATTCGACGAAATCCAGATTTTTCTCTTCCATTAGAAAACTATTATTCAACCGGTCCTGACGATTCTTGTTTCAAAGAATTCCGTCATCAATTGAGTCCTGTATACTCAATTGAAGTTCGAGTCGCCAATTTACGAACTGCAGCGCTACGGCGAGTTCATTTTAAATATATATATATATATATATATATATATATATATAAACTTTTAAACTTCGTTAAAATGAATCCAACTCCATTTTAACTCTATTTGAATTTCTTGATTTAAATTCCAATCTCGCTTTTATTTGAATTCTATATTCAAATTCCAATTCCTTTTCTATTTGAATTCTATGTTCAAATTCTATTTCCTTTTTTATTTGAATTCTAAATTCAAATTTCCATTTCCTTTTCTATTATTCAAATTCTATATTTAAATTTCCTTTATTCAACTCCCTTTTAAATTCCTATATTCAAATTCTATAGTTGAATTTCCTTTTTTATTTTATATTCAAATTCAATACTTGAAATTCCATTTGAATTCTATTATTCAATTTCTATACTTGAAATTCCATTTGAATTCTATTATTCAATTTCTATTCTTGAAATTCCATTTGAATTCTATTATTCAATTTCTATTTCAATTCTTCTTTGAAATTCTATATTTCAAATTCAATTCAATTCTTCTTTGAAATTCAATATTTCAAATTCATTTATTCAAATGCCTTTATTCCTCTATTCATATTCCTTTATTCACATTCCTTTATGAATTTCTGTATTCAAATTCCATATTCAATTCTTTTTGAATTCTCGATTCAAATTCTATATTCAATTCTGTTTGAATTCTCGATTCAAATTATATATTCAATTCTGTTTGAATTCTCTATATTCAAATTTCTATATTCAATTCTGTTTGAATTCTCGATTCAAATTATATATTCAATTCTGTTTGAATTCTCAATATTCAAATTTCTATATTAAATTCTTTTTGAATTCTCGATTCAAATTATATATTCAATTCTGTTTGAATTCTCTATATTCAAATTTCTATATTAAATTTCCATTTGAATTTCTCTATTCAAAATTCTATTTCAAATTCTTTTATTCATGCCCCTTTTGAATTCCTCTTTGAATTTTTCTGTATTCAAATTTTATATTTGAATTTCATTATTCAATTTCATTTTCAATTCTATTTGGATCTATTTGAATTTCTTTATTCAAATTTCAAATTCAATTCTATTTGAATCTTCTATATTCAAATTTCAAATTTCAATTCTATTTTAGAAAAATAGAATTTCCTTTCTAATTCTCAAATATCCTTTTTCATGATATTTTTAAATATCATTACTTAAGCCCAGTGATATTTAAACACACAAAGCAACCAATTATTTATTTTTCTAACACATCATATATAACAATATTTATGCAAACAAATAAACAAACAGATAATATATTTTTGAGGAATCCAGTTGGATTCCTCCAACCTGTTTTCCTGCATCCACATATGTTAGCACATAAATAATACCCATTCTGCTTCGTGGCAGAATATCGTGGTATAAAAGGTCATCCACTAATCATAGCGTGGGGCGTATAGGGTAATCATCCGCTATGAAACTGCGGGCATCTGCCAATGAGACTGCGGGAATCCAACCAATCAATCAACCCAATATATATATAATAGACTAAATAACTAATATATATAAAACAAGCAGAAAAATCCAAACAAGCAACAACAATTATTTTTACGAAGTAAAAATAATTATAAATAAAAGGTGAGTGAGATTTACTCACTGTGATTTTCTTTTTGCTGAATATTCGATTAAATGCCGCATCGTTGCAGTTACGAATCAACTTGAATCTTCTCGAATAAATTTATTTCGTACCTATGGTTATTTAATTTTATTGATTAAACATTTATTCATTAACTCCTAACAATGAATAAATAAATTATTTATTCTATGTGTATTTAAATTAAAATGTATACCTTACTGTCTCCGCATAACTCGACCAATCCACGAAGAATCTCAACACACATGATTCCCTGTTAGTAAGAAAACAGCCCCAAAATATCTCACTGAAATGCTTCAGCTTGTCAGCATTCAACCTCCTCTCGACAAACCTTCTTCTAGTTATGCCAATATCTCAGTACCCCAAAAAGAAAATAAGATTGAACTCCTATTCTCCATTGCTGCATTACCAAGTCAATAGAGCCGTATTTCCCAAACCAATGTCACAAACCCACTTTCGAACATCCCAACAACATACTGCACTGCCTTCAAATTCACAGCCATCACTGTTGTCCAAACACTCCCTATCTCGCTGTTCCAGTTTTCGAACGATGGCAAAATCCCCAAAGTCTAGCCTCGCTTGTGCCACTTCAAAACTAAACCACTGTTCGACCAGCCTCATCGCGATTCCCAGTGAGCTTGCCACTGAAAATCCCCTTTCCTTCATCGCGCCACTCACCACATCGAGTTGCTCACCACATCGAGGCGCTCACCGCATCGATTCCCAACTGTTGTCGCTACCATCCCATCAGACAACTCGTTGCCCAAAATCGCGATCAACCTAGAGCTGATTCCCCCCCTTTCATCTTTCAGGTCGCGAGTGCCCTCTCGCGAGATTTGGAGCTTTAGATGGCTCCCAGTTCGATCGCGCTTTTGGATTCAATCCCCCTCTCTTTTTTTCTTTAATTCGAAGAAGTGATTTGTTTTGATTCGCAGAAGGAAATGGAGGAGAGGTAGTTGCGGTTTGAAAAGGGGAACTTTGGTTTTGTTTTGAGCTGAAGGAGGAAGTAGGATATCGGTTTCGATTTTGCTCAAGAAATAGAAAGGCGAAGCATTGCAATTTATAAAAGAAAGGGGGGAAACACATTGTACGCTGCCATTTAATTGATGTCCCCTTGATATCGAGAACGAGAAACAAAAATTACTGCTCGAGAAGAAGAGATAGCCTGCGCAAAATATAGTTTAGGGTGACTTCTGATAAAGCATAGGTCGGCTTGAAATTAGGGTAGGGTGGCTGTTGATTTGATTTTAAATAAAACTAAAATATCTCACCAGTCCCTTATTTTAAAATCCTTAACCGGTATTTAGTCGCAACGACCGACGTTTTCAAGATTATACAATATTTTGAATTTAACAGAATCGGTTTAAAACGGAATAACACTATTAAATTAAATTAAACCATTTAAAATGTAAATTGATTTCTAAACAAATAAATTCATTTATATCATCAATTCAATATTTAAATGGCCAAAAATCCGGGACGTTACAGTTTTCTTACGTCACTTTATTTGAATGCCTATTTATGAGTTTTGTGTTTTTTTTCACTTAAATTTTTGATAAGATATGCGCATTGACTTTCATTACTATGATTTGGGTTTCCATACCATGATTGTGATTTACGTAAAATAAGTTGGTTTCAACTGCCATATTTTTATATCTACCAATTAATTTTCAGTTGTTCTTACAAGTCGCAAACCATAAATTATCATCCAAGTAACAACATGATAATATAAAATACATTATTAAACTTTTCTGCACTCTATTCTCAAACATGTATGGTTTTTTTGGTTATTACATATTTTTTTGGATTTTCCTGTAGTTGTTATCATATATTTGCTTGGATTGAAATGGCCGGAATTCTAGTGTGCCGGCCGAAAATGTGAACCTTGGTTAACAGACTTGAACCAATGCTATATTTGAGTTCACCTACTTTATATGTCATCGCTATATTATCCTACTAAGTGCACTTATCATTATACTGTCCTTGCAATTATTGTTAAGAAATGTCTGAAATATCGTCAACTTAGTTGTATGAGGTATGAACCATCATAGTTAAGCAATTATTTGCATGTTATTTTATGGAAAACCTAGCATCCTACTATTTGATGCAAAAATGTTTTACTGATAAACTAACATATTTCACACTGAATTTGATTAAGAACCGATTTGTATTCCACCTTAGTTGTGTTGGAGATTACATCAACGAATTGAACTGCAATAGCTTTGTATTGCTAAAACAAACGAAGAACTTAATTGCATTTGTCAAGAATGCAGAACATGGGCTATTTCCGTTAGACTGGTGATAAATATGTCACTGACATGGATGATTAATAGGTCTGAGCATCAAAACAAAACTGGACTAGCGTGCTATCCTGATCTAAAGTGTGCATTTCTTGACAAAAATTTAAAGGTAATATTGAATCATATTATGGCAAACACTATACGACATGTGCATGAGCATATTCTTTATAGTGAGCAACAAGCTTTCACTGACCAATGCTGATTACTAATATAGTATACCAAATAAACTAGGTCTTGCGCTGACAATGGTTGGCCGTAACTTATAAGGCAAGCTTCACGATGCATTCATCACTATTTAGGTTTAGGGAAAACCGGGTTGATTGAAAGTAGCTAAATGAACTACAACCAGTGGCATTTGTGGTTGGAGAATATACTAAGAAAACACGGACTGGGCTCTGTACTAAAGTAAAGACCGCTTTTAATTATGTTTGAGGTGAAGGCGTGAAGCTTAACTAGACTACAAGGTGATAGTCCTAAGCATAGCAAGCTTATAGTCATGATTGAGATCAGTCCTGATAAGGTGAACTATCTTCTCTTTAAGAGAGTACACCTAGCAAAAAGTACAAAAGGAAGAAAATTCAAACCATGAGCTTAGTGCTCGCTGCCTGCAGCAAAGCTGCTTGTGAGATTCCCAAAATGCCATAAGGTACAATTACATCAATGCCTCGAACAATGACAATTACATGGCTGTTGTAGACTACGTAGAAGAGCTCTACAAGTTTTACAAATTGGCGGAGAATTCAAATATACCTTGGGTTCTCAAGTACGAGCTGATGTCAATCAAGGCATGTTGAGGGCAATAGTGGGAGATCGGTTGATTGAAGTGAATCACAAGTATGAACAGAAGTCAGAGAGACCCTTTAGTAACAACACTACCATATGTTTCTAATGTGTTTTTTATGTATAAGCGCCTGAGCTAGATATGTGACTCACCTAAGAAAAAATCTAACAGGTATGGCTATGTAATCCTTTTCTCTTATACTACGTATGTCACACCTATCCGCACCACTGAATAATGCATGATGGCCAAGTAGGCACCTTGATGACAATGAGACTTACAAAAAGTGGACCAACGACATCAAGCTTTAGATGGGTGTTATGTCTCCAGTACTTGGCTGTCGGAAACCTGAAGCTCGAACTAATCAAAACACTGAACATGATTGATCCTGACGAATATGACAATCAATACACCTCCCCTCCTATGCTCTTCACATTATGGGCCAAACCAAAAGGTAAAACCAACCTTTCTTTCTAGTTTCATTATTTCGTATGAACTTCAGTATGTGGCTATTTTGATATATCTTCATTTCATTTCTATACACACATATGCATATAAATATTGATCTGGATCAAGATATAGGCATTTGATGAAAGAATCTGTATGTGAGTTTACTAAATTTTAACCATCTTTTGTCGTATTTTTTGACATAGTTTATTATGTAGACATTTGAACAATGTTTAAGCAAAATTCATATAACGTGTGTATATTGACATTAGAGCATCTTTAAAACAAACAATACAACTTAGTCATCACATTTAATACTTTATTTGTTTCATTTCTGTATTTTTAATTTTTTTAAAGGGTTTACTATAAGGTGGATTCATATATTGATTATTTAAAGGTATTAAGCGCAAAAAATAGTCTGTCTAAACATGAATGTTTTTAGAAACCAATTGATACCTTAAAAAAAGTATTCTATATTGTAGTATAGACCAAGTTAGGCTACATGAAATTTGAAGCCTATAAGCAATATTGTCGTTGTTTTCATTAATAAAATTGTATTTTTGGGAAATTGTAGCACAACAAAAGGTTTTGATATATTTATCTTTGAGCTTTACGACTTGAGATTGGCAGTAGTTACATTAGGAAATATGTTACATTATCCCACATGTTATCAATGATGTAGGAGAAAACCAATTTTTTCTTGCCAATCTGTGCACTCTTTCAAGATGTAGAATTCCAAGTATTAGGCTGATAAGGAGTTTATCTAGGGCAGCGATCTCTATTTTATTCTTTCATAATTTTATAGATTCCAATCAAATATGTAAATTTTAGGAATTTCAATTTACGTTTCGAGTTCGGGTTCCATTATTTACCGAATATACTCACAACAGCATCTTACCCTTCATCTTTGCTCAAGCCCAATATATCTGTCATTTCATCCTTTTGGAGTATCCTTTTAGAAATATTTCTAAAATAACGTAAACTGTTAGTTAGCAATTTCACATGAATTTCATTTCCAAATTTCATCTTAATATCCCAATACATTGTTCTTTATGGACGGTTGTAATCCTTTGTATAGTCTTCACAAAACATGAATCCCCATAATGGTATAATATGTACAATATTATCTACATTTACGACCAAATCATAGAAACAGAAATGGTACTAACATAGAATTTATCTACTGTGTGTAGAAAAGGGTGCCATATATAGAAAAATTACATGATACTAAGATAATATGGGACAATGTGCACAGGAGTCAAACCAATTTTCCAAAAATGCTACAATACAAGGTTTTCTATGTTTTGAAGCATAAATGATTTACAACATAAGTTGAGGTACTAAACTAAAAATACAGTTAATTTTGATGCTAACCAAGCATTTGTCAATTAGTTGCACATAGTTTTCATCCAATACTATAACATAGAATTACTTACCAAGAAGTGAATTATATTTTGTACACATTCGAGTAATACAGCAGCTGAATGTGAATTGGTTCATGTCTTTGAGCATGTTGATTCTCTGTTATGTGCATTGTGCACCGTGTGCACATCATGTTGCGCGCACTCATGCTCTGTCCCCCTTATCTAATTCTATTTCTAATCATACTCTGCCTCCAGTGGATCAGGATTTAGGATATGATGTCTATTCCTTTTTTTGTCCTTAATCTTTTGTTTTTGACTTTGGTGGTTATAGTCAACTTGCTCTTGTTTTGGATTATTTTGGCGACTGCTCCCTGGCAAGCATTGTTCAACCTGAGGGCACTGATCTTCCTCAGATTTCCTATGTCGTTTTTCCTTCTCGTATTGGTCCAGCAAATACTCCTTCTCACGTGTAGATATAGACATTCATTTCATAAATTAACTTCAATACAACAACAAGATTAACTGCAGTGAATGCAGTTTCATGCAGTGAATGCCTATAACTGTTATGTTATTCAACAGTGTTGTGCTTTGAAGTGAAATTTACATAAATTTGCAATTTTCTATGTTTTATCCATAACTTAATGCACAAATTCCACATTTTCAACTTGTAATATACAAAATTTCAAAGCATATAACATATAATTTTTATTAAGAAGTGCAAAACTTCAGTGAATTGACCTGAAACAACTTTTTTTTCTAGAAGAAGATACGTGTAATTTTGTTTGCTAAACAGGACAGCAAGGTTAACTGCATGGTACATAAACATATGGACTTCCGACCCTTTCACATATACATAATACATATACACGCAATCCCCACATAACCACCAACTTTGCATTTACACTATGCTTGAAACTAAATAAGAAATAGAAAGAAAAGAAGAAAAACAGTTTCATGCAACAATTACATCAAAGAAAGTCTGAGACCTGAAATACACCACGTTTACACCAAATATGAAATTTCTTTCCGACATAGAGCACCCAATCCAAATTAGATATTGGAAAAACTCAAACTACTGTTGATGAATAAGTCTTTTTAAACCAAATTCACATGTAACATTAACTGACTGTAGAATTGTCTGAGTTATCGGATGTTGGCTGCAGTGCTTTGATTCTTATATTATACTTCTTTGAAACACCAACGCTACTTCCGGAATCGTGTCTGATTTATCCAAAGCACTTGACAGTGCTCTCTCCCAATAAGCCTTGCCTATATAGTTCCCACATTTTCTGCATAGAAGTTTGCTTCTTTTTCTGAAAAGACCCCATGGGACTTTGAAAATGAACTGTGCGATGCAATTCAGTTCATCAGTCTGAGAAAATCGGCTTTCGTCTACACTGTAGAAAGTTATGAATCCCTTCTTGATTGACTTTCTTCTGTATTTTGATGCTAAGTTTGTTGTATCTCGGTTTGACGAGATGAGATTTAGTGCATAGCCACAAGATCCACAACTGCATAATCAAGACTGTCATGATCAAGTCGTAATAAACATTTGGTATCTTGTACACATGATTAAGATAATTTTAAAAGACAAATTATAATCGGTAATTTCATGATCTAATGAACACAATTTTGAAATTCAGATATTGATTTGGTAAGCTTTAATTACATTTTTCTTAGTTGGAGTTGTTAGAAGTAATAGATTAAAGTATTTCATAAATGGATCAGTTTAGCCTTTTTGCCAAGGAGGCAACAAATACACAATAAATAATGATGCAAAGAATAAAGATGCTTTACAGCTTATTCTGTATATTATAATTTTTTATATAATCAAATATTCATAAAGCTGTCGATTCCTTTAAAAAGAAGGTGATAAACACACTGTCAACATCTCCCTTCCCTTTATAATTTCTTTTAAATAATAGAAAATAAGATAGGAGTATATTTATAATTTTCTTTCTAACAAATATCTTCATCTAATTTTTTATTAGCTGCACTGTAGCATTTTTATTTTCTTTCCTTTTAGGTTCTTTCTATCTTTTACCTAAATAAGATATAAATACAGGCCTCTTTCTTACATAGATAGACAAGCCTAATCAAAATTCAAATACCGCATGGTGTCATTATCATAAGGTTAGGTATGCACTAATATAGCACATCCAATAACATAGCATGCACCTTGTAAATATACAAAATGGATTTATTCAATGTTCAGGTCACTTGTCATGGTTTTAATGATTGAACGAACATTTTTGTGAACGCTTTAAAATGTCACCATGTAACATGGAATAATAAGTTGCACTACCAACTGTCAAAGAGAAAATAAAATAAAAAATAATATGTATTATGTGATCATAATGGGCGTAAGAGATGTTGTACATGTCGTAGTTGAACTTTTTCACCAACTCAATATTAGATACAAATAAGCCTATGTGAATTAGTTTGTCTGACAAGGAAATTTGTATTTTCTTGATCGTTCGAAAAACATTGCGTTAGATTGGAAGGAGCAACAATCAACTATCACACTTATGTCACCATAACTTATAAACTCCTTGAAAAAAAAACTCTTATAAATTATGATATGTGGATAGCTCAAATTTAAGGCTGATGAACACACCAAGACAAGAGGCAAGCATTTTGAACGCTTATGAACACTAAACTCTTGGATTATATTAACTTTAACTATCCATACTTTAGAGTATTTGCGTTGAAATAGATGCAACAAGTAAAACGTTGACTGTATTGCCAAATGTCAATGTTCTAACAAATATTGCTGCAAAAGAGTTTATCAGCATTAAGCAATGTACAGGCTCGTTTTTCTACTTTGACATGTAGTGTTAGATAATGTCTTAGCCATCATAGTCTATTGACACCTTGCATTTTCTTAAACACAAATGAAGTTTGGGAAAGTAACAACGAAATGAACTAGGATGTGTGCTTTTGTTTTCAGATCTGCTGTATTTGCCAACTACAATATTTATATACTGCTGCAGAACAGCAAATGTGTCTTCCTAGTTGGTGAACAGACAAGGACTGGCAATGTGTACAGTCACATGCAAATTAATACTCCTGTATACTGTAACCATTTTGGTCAGATCACCTGAAGTTCATTTCATTTCAATACAACAAATCTATATAATATCAAATTATGAGTAGTATACTTATTTGTGAGAAATTTAACCTTTTGCAACCAACATGCTGACTTGTGCCCAGTTCTAATTCAATGATACCCATTCCATGGATCTCCCCACCAACCGAGCACTTTACAAAACTCCGTCAAGTTTCTTGTTAATGTTCTTATCTGAAAATATTTATTGCACTTGGAACAGGGTTAAGTTTATTTATTTACTATGGAGTGCAATATTTGTCTAGAATGGTTAAGCCATGTTGTTTAGACCAAACAATAGTTTGTGGTTATAGATTTCAAGGCAATCAACGTGCATCCAGTTAATAATAAAAACTATACTGAAAGACAAAGTACTTTACATTCATTATGTGGATTGTATGAATAGATTATTTTGCTAATTTGCTTATTACCTAGCCAAGATTTAAACGGATGCACTGTTCTGCAAATGTATGCAATAAAAATATTTTTTTCAATTTTTTAACTATGTTATATCATAGAGAGGATAGAATGGTTGTCTTGAAGTGAATTTAATGAAATTAAACCATTAAGGAAATTTTTTGTCGTGCCTGTATCTACATGTGATCGCTTCCATTAAGGAGCAGAATAAATTTGATTTTTATTGTTGTATGTATATTTAATATTACATATCTTGTCATTAAATGCAGTTTGTCTATGATTCTAAAGTTACTTATAGAGAATGGAACTTGTATGCTCAGCTTGGTACAAAATTTTGATATTACAAGTTATCTTCGTGTAGTTATATATTATTGTTATTATATTATTGCTATGTCCATTTAAAAATAATAATATTATTGTTATGTTATTTAGGCATGCCTCACATCAGATTTAGCCACAGCTTTTGGTAATCAAATTTAGCATACTTATATTAACCGCAGTCTTATAGTATTGTTTGGAACCACATTCAACATAGCCTTTCGAAATTGTACAAGTTGGCATCCATGGAACCATACTTATAATGGTTTCTCCTTGCGGTCAACATCAGGGCAAGCCTTATTAAAGATTCAATCAAGCAACATTCAAGGATACATTACAAAATAATGTCGGATGACGTAGACAGTCTATGACTTGTTCGTTGGACTTAAGCTTTTGCCATTGTTGTTATCTCACTGATCGTATACCCATGCCACACTGCATCTTTTTTCTTCTACTAAAGAACTCTTTGAATTTCAACCTAAACACACTAATCCTTCTTATGACCGCTTGCTTATAATTTTTTTCAGTATAGTTTTTTTGGTAATATCAATTATATCTGCTGAGTTTCAAGAGTGGACATTACTGCAGTCTTTATTATTATTTGTTCTTCCTGTATTAGTTGGCTTATACATCAGGATACAGTTTGATATTTCGATCACTATTGGTTGATAACTGAAATTCAAATGAATTTCGAAATATAATGTCCTTTTTTAATTAAACTTTGATTTTCCATGTAGAAATGTATCGGTCAAAATCATTAGTTAAAATAAGTTATACTTTGCTAATAAATCTTTGGCTTATGCAGCAGTAGACAAAGCCCCGTTGACATGGAGTACTTGAATTCAAATAGCTATTGATGTGGCTGATGCTCTTGCTCTTGTAAGCTTTACTTTATTACTCGTTCCTTATCTCTATATTAACTTAGCACATGTATTAATATGAATATGGCTTTATAAATCTGAAAATTTGCCTTTCAACAATGTTAGATTGCTGATTTCTAATGATGATAGAGGTCTGCTCAAGAAGAAGTTAAGCAACAGTACTATTACGTAATGTATGATATATATTATGAACAATTAATATTGTAATATTATTATGGTGAAGTTGAGATGTACCGTACCATTATTTTGGCTACTACTATTGAACTTGGAGTACACGGTAATATTATTTTTGTTGTTGCAAACTGTTAGACTTTTAAGTTTGTGATATATTGTTGAACTTTAAAATCAGTTTGTTGCTAAATTTGATCCTTAAGTTGAATCTATTGGAAGTTTCAGTTTATTGATTTCTTTTGTAATATTATGTCAAATCTGTAACCGTTTGTACTGAATAGTAACTACCGAAGGAGGGAGAAAACAAGGTTTTTTTAAAAAATGTCAATTAGCAATGGCTAAAAGCCATTGCTAAAGTAAAACAAGCAACGGATTTTAGCCGTTGCAAATTGAAATATTGCAACGGCTCTAGGCCGTTGCAAAATCAAGAAATTGCAACGGCTCTGGGCCGTTGCAAAATTTTAGCAACCCTGGATTTTGCAACGGCTTTTAGCCGTTGCGAAATCAATTTGCAACGGCCTAAAGCCGTGGCAAATCATCATTTCTGGTGTAGTGTGCACTAATCCCGATTAGTTTGGATAAACCTTAATTTGGTTTGAATTAATACCCAAAGTAAGATTAAAGAATAAATTTAAAGAACTTATCTTTGATAAAATTAATGGGAACATTTCCCAAAGTATATGAATATTTGAATAAGAGAATATTCTAAATTAGAATGAGGCGTATGTTGTGTTTTTATAGCACTTGTTTATTACATACGCGAGTTATTCGGAAAGGCTGGGTTTATACCCATTGTGAATAACTGATTTGACGATAAGTTGACGATGAAGACGGTGGCTGAAGACTGGAGTTCTTCACATTGTTTGGATGATTACTGATGTTTTGATTGGGTTGTACACCCAAGAAAAGGTAATAAGTGGTGATTGTCTAGACGTACTTGGAGATTGACCGGATATGAGAGAACCTCTCTCCTGTATTGGACATATGGGACGAGGAATAAGGTGCCTACGGTTTCGTACAACCCAAAGCGAACTAGTAAATGGATGTGTGTCTGACATTGGATTTTATTCTATGTTGATTGATTTCTATTAAATATATATCAGTTTGGCGGTGGAGAATTTATTCTCTTGCTTAACGCTCTTCTCTGAGACGTACGAGCTTAGAGGTTATATATCGATAGACATCGGTCACATGGCGTGAATTGCCTGTGTGGCATGCTGAGATACAAATGATCAAGGCTTCTGTTGAAAAGAAGTGTCTTTTGGTTGATGATCAAAGCACAGCCTTAAATGGCATAGCTTTGTGTATAGCGTTAATTTGCGAGCCCCACACCTCGGAATGAGTCAAAAAGGGGATCGGACCATGGGGAGAACATGGCGTTTCTTTTTAGCTATGGGTGGTGTCATGGTATGGAGCCCAGACATTTATATATTTTTACCTATGTGGATGATAGATAGCAAGGTGCCTCAGATATAATGGTTAATACAGAGCCGATGGATAGGTCCGATAGGACCGGGAAACGTGTGTTTAGGAATTGTCAATCCTCAAACGTAAGAGAGGACCGCCCCAACCAATCCAGGGTTCTCTGCGGAGATTCCTGAGACAATTACTAGAGTGTCACGAAGCGGTGAGGAGCCATCCTGGCCTCGACTCATGACGGAAATCCAACTTCCAATACGTGACTTTGCGGTTTTAATTTGTAGAACTATTATGGCGACATAGTAGCATAGGATGCTATGTCGTCTATGAATGATACATTTATATTTGAAGTTGTTTATACACTTTACACTTATAATAGTATCAAAAGTGATTTGTTTTAAACGTACCAAGCATGTTTGGCTATTATAATGTAAAACTCTATCCTCCAGCTTGCGTTGCATTGTGTGATGGGACCTGAGTCTTATAATAGCTTCATTTTTCTAAAAAGCATTGCACTGTTTGTTATATACACTGGTATTCTTGGGCGAAAACTCATTCCATGTTATATGACGTGGTCCCTTGATTTACTTTAAAGTAAAAGATTCAATAACTGTTTTTAGTTTTCACAACAGTCACATGACTAACATGGAGTTTATTTTTTTAACCTAAACTCAGGGTGCCCTTATTTTCCACACGACAGCTAGTAGTTTTGGTTTTGCAGATATTATATACACAGGATCTTGGTTTTCAGCTGGAATGATATTCGGAAAGCTCTGTATCCGTTTATCTCTTTCAGTCGTGTTATGTATTATTTTCCGCTGCTATGTAATGTATTTTAATCTCTGATGATTATCGAATGTATATTATTTGTTCATACTCTGTATATTCTTGTACTCTAATGTAAATTGTTGTAATAAGCAATGAAATGTTCTATTGTTTGTGTTCTGGTTTGTCGTGTTCTCAACTCAATCCGGGTTTTCCCATAAGGGCGAGTTTAGGCCATTTCAGCTGGTATCAGATCTTTGGTTTACAGAGCTCGAGAACAAGACACATTAGAACTGAATGAAAGAATTCATCAGAGATTAGATTAGTAATATCCAATAAGAATGACTCGTTAGAGATGGGATCGGTAGTATCCTAGAATGAGTTGAAAGAGTGTTATTTTTAAAATAAAAGTGAAAACAAATTTTGTTTTGAAAATTTAAACTTTATTATATGTATTTGATTATTTATTTTACATCGATTTGGACATTCGAGTATATAAGGATTTTGCATACATGCCTTGTAAATGGGTATACAATGCCGCAAATATACTGGGTAGATATAGAATCACACTCTAGTTGCCCGAAGATGATTCTGATGATTGAGTACTCATCATCAGGGTTTTTGTTCGAGTTTCGAAAGTGGGATATCTATATATTTCCAATTGACTTGTGTGAGAACCAAAATATAGTTAGAATATATTGTAGTGACTTGGCATCAAAAATACAATTTTTGTATAAATATATAAGTTATGTGTTTGAAATGATAATTAACTAATTGATTGCTGCTTGTGTTGTTTGATTATTGGTTTGACAAATTAAAATTTTGAACCATTTAGCCAAAATTGAATCAAATGTTGAACTGAATTGAAATTGCATACATGTACATGCATATATATTGGACAAGTCACAGCAAGGATGTAACACCCCACCTCCGTTAAGGTCACTCACAAAGGGAATGCCTTAACTTTGGTAGAGCATTTTAGTAAACAGAACAGAAACTTACAAGACAGATAAAACAGTACTTGAAAAATTTTAACTTTATTACAGCGGAAACAGAAATTAATATGGTTACATCCTTTCAAATTTCAGAATTCAAGTACAAAATATCAGCCTTGTACAAAAGCCTTCAAAATGCATGGTTTAAAATCATAATCCCCATGGAACGGAAGCTATACAGAGCCAAGCCATACTTTAAGCACTTCAAGCAAAGAGAAATCCGGATCAAGCTAAAGTATTCCCTCCTTGGATAACCTGGGGGGGAAACGGAAGAAAGGAGGCGAAACAACAAGGGTCAGACAAAAAGTCTGGCAAGTCCAGTGACTTTCAGCATATGAACAGATAATAATAATATGATATGAACATAAAACTGGATGTGAGATAACTGTAACAGGTGTAGCAGATATAACAGAAAAATAGAATGATATAAACTATTGTTTTACACTTCTCTGCACTAATACTAGTATAGCAGAATTTGGTGTCACCCTAATGTCTAAATTGAAGCAGGAACGGGTACAGAATACTTTAACAGAAACAGAATGCTAATAATGGGCCTTTTACTACCCGATCAGAAACAGACAGAAGCAGAAACAGATTTATCCCTACGGAAACAGAATGTAGAATTAGGTGTATACTAGTAATGGGCCTTTACCACCCGAACAGACGGTACCACACAGAAACAGACAGGTGTTACCACCCAACAAAAACAGACGGTACCAACAGAAACAGACAGAACTAAGCGTACCCTAAAACCCTACCCCAAGCGATCGGCTCCCTAATACATAAATATCCTGTGTCGGCCCCACAGTAGGGTGTATCACTCCATAAAGTGACAACCAATTGGCACAGACCTATTTACAGATGTCACGGCGTCTTACATCCTCAGAGGCAGACCGGGATCCATGCACGCACATGACCCGGTTGGAACGCACCATCAACACCCCTCGCCATTATCAGAATGAACCACTTATAATTAGTTCAGTAAGCGTGCCCGGACCCTACCTACTGTTGGGTCAAAGTTTTGATACCAGAAAGGGTTACTGACTAATATGGGTCCCAAACAACAGATGACACAAGTAATTCCCCTCCTAACCTTGTGTCCCCAGACTAACAGATCTCAGATTAACTTGTTTACAAGTTCAGACATTCAGAATTCGGATTTACTAGTTCACAGATTAAGTTAACAAGTTTTCAGACTAACAGATCAGATGTACAGATTTTTCAGATTTGTCTTTGTATTGGGCCTACAGATTCATGGACGGTTTACTACACCTATTAATCCAGTTGGTTTAACCCTATTTTCCCCCAATACGTTTTAGACGTCATTCTTATCTTAGATTTGCATTAATTAATTATTAATGCCCAAACCTCTCACATTAGGTCGCTAGCTTGTGGCCGCTGGATGGGCCGGGCGGTTCCGGGCAGACTTCTGCCACAAGCCAGACCTAACCTCGTGTCTTAAGCAGGTTATGACTAACTTCTCACATTAGAACCTATTGTTTGCGGCCACTGGATGTGCCGGGTGGTTCCGGGCAGAATTACGCCGCAAACTCATTCTAACCTCGAGTTAGTCACGTTTTTCTTTGCGGCAAATTAATTAATAATTTACCGTTTATGCGCACGCCCAATATATATATGCCAATTCAGATTATATCAATAACAGGATGATTATATCAACACAGCAGATAACAGATTTTAGCAGATAACAGATTTTATATGACTTAACGGATTTAACAGATTTAGCAACTTAGCAGATTTTGGCATATAACAGGTTAGGCATTTCAACCGACAAATTTAACAGATTAGGCATTTCAATCTAATTAGCAGTCTAGGCAATATAACAAAACTAGCAGTTTAGGCAACTTGGAAAATTTGCAGATTTAGCAAATTTAATATTTCTAAAGGTTCTATTTACATGCCTTGCCTAACCATAAATTGGCCTAAATTCATATGCCTACATAATTGTCATGATTCACAACATATACTCCATGTTTGCATAAGCGCAGAATATGGACATAATTTGCCATATAACATATGTTCCAATTTTTGTTAAACTAGCATTTTACAGCAGATTCACATATAAATTATACCAAATATAACCATTAATTTCAATGCATGCCATATATCCAAAAACCCTATTTAGGTGTAATCACAATAATAGATATCCTAATTAATGTAAATCTTTACACCTAAGTTTCCATATCTTCTTCTTTTTAAGTCATGAATCATTATGCAAACTATACCCAACAATCTAAATCTTTAAATCATATCTTCTAAAAATCAGATCTTGACTTTTATATGCATTTTGTCCAAAGTCTCAAATCATATGTAATCTTACAGTGGTTCCTCTTCTTCTTTTATCACAGAATATGCATAGGTCTAAAACTAGTTTATAACATATGCTTATTTTTCTAATTAATTACAGATCTAAATAACATATGTTCATTTCTCTAATTAGTTACAGATCTAGATTACAACGTACACTATGCATACAACATATATAAATTATATGTTTACAGTCAAATTCATGCATCCAATCCCAAGTCATATGTCAATATATTTTATGCCTCAGATCTAAAGTCATATGTTCAATTCAGTCTCGTCAAATTTCGCATCATTCATTATTTATCCCAAAATTTGCGTTCATACGTTAATCTCTTATGAGATTAGGCACAGGCTCGTGGTAGCCTGGCTATAGAAACAGAAAGGAAGCAGAAAGGGATACAGAACAGTCACAGAAAAACAGATCTGACAGATATACAATCTCAGATTCAGATTTAAAAGCATATCAGAATTATAATTAATGTTTATAGCAGAAAATAACTGTACTTGCCTTGATTGGATTAAAGAAAGAACTTTAGTTGTTACAGAATTGTTGCAGAAGCTTTTATCTCAAATTTGAATTTAGGATGATGTTGATTGACTTCTAGTTTTGATTCTAGCAGAGTAGCGACGCCATTTTTATTTTTTATTAGAAGAAGAGAGCAATGGAGGCTAGAGAATTGTGTAAGAGACTTAGGTTTAGGTTAGGGATGTATTTATAGGAGGATAGGGTGATTTAGAGCCTTCAGATCAGTTCAGAAGTCATCAGAATCGCACAGCTCGAATACACATCATCCAGCCACTCAAAAAAAGACACGTCACCTCAGAACACTCCAGAATTCAGTGCTGGATTTGTATGGGCGCACTTGGCAGGTGCGCCAATGTATTTTTGTACTGGCGCACTTCACAAGTGCGCCAGTGTATTCTGGCCTGTTTCCGGTTTTTCTGCCTAACTTCGTTCGTCCATATCTTCTTCATACGGACACCGATTTACGCAAATTCGGGCTCTATTTCGCGTATTTTTTCGAGACGAACACAATGGCGCAACCCGTTTCCCTTATTTCTTCTCCTAAAAATTAATTATACCTTGATTTTTAACTCTTATGTTTGCAGAAAATACGGGGTGTTACATTCTCCCCTCCTTAGAGGATTTCGTCCCCGAAATCTTCAAGTTAAGAAGAATGTGTCCTACTATCCAATCACCCATCTACTCAACCATCATCCACAAGCATCCATTGTCCTTAGAAAACTTCTAATGTTGTATGAACATATGCAAAAGTGTGTGTATATGTTCCTTATCTAATGCAAAGATCCGGCGGTCTACTGATTCAGTTGACCTCCTTAATGCGAATTATGTCAGTGCCATGAGTCCAACATGTATGCAATAGAATTCTAATGATATATGTTATTTCTATATGAGTGTACAATCATTCACTCAAATGCAACATCCATGTGCTAAATTAATCATTTTGCATCCACAAGAATTGAAAAATGCTTACCCATCCATATGTAGTATGAGAGTGTTTTCGAGCCGATCTATTGCCTAGTGTGTGTATATGCATCCACGGGCAACCACTAGCAACCACTTGCATCCACTTGCAGCCATCAAACATAACATGTCTCAAACACATGTTTACACCCATTAGTTTCTACCTAAAGTTCAAAGATTCGATCGATAGGATATAGTCGAATGATGGAAGCGAGTATAGATAGAACGAAAATTTGGTTCCCATTAGACATGGGTCCTAAGTATCGGCCCCAAAGACCGAAACCAACATCAAATTGACACCCAGAGGATTACCTTCTTTAGACAATGTCAAAACTGGAAATCCTATCAAAAGTATTTAGATATTTACAGACTACTGGTACAGATCAGGTTCCCTAATGATTCTTAGGAAGCTAAGCATGATAAAATCATACCCCACGAAAACTCAGAATGTATGCGTCATACTTGACGCCTAACACGGATATCCCTCAAACCCCAATCTCAAACAGATGATCCATAACCCTTATGGGTCTGAGTCTACAGCGGAATTCAGAAATAATACTAGTATTAAAGTGCAGAGTATCGATTACAAAATCAAAGTACCAGAATCAGAAAAAGTCTTAACTCCATAATCAGATAAAGAAATTAAACCTACTATAGAAATTTTCCTATTTCTATCCTAGCCACTAGCCTCAAGAGTGTTCGCCTGCCCTCCTTGTCCTCGTCTCTTCGGGCAGTCCCTAGTGAAGTGTCCCATCTCCCCACAGTTGAAGCAAGCGCCCTTCCTTTTTCTGCAATCCTTGTTCAGATGAGTCGAGCTCCCACAAGTAAAGCACTTTTTCCCCTTCTTATCTTCAGACTTCTCATCCTTCTTTTGTGTTTCCTTTTTGGGCCCCGCTTTCTTATTCTGTGGTTCTTCCTTCTTTGTCTCTTTCGGGCCCTTGTCTTCCTCGTGCAGTAGTGCCATGTCCACCAATTTCTCGTAAGTTGCTCCCATGGGTACATGGGTCATGGCTAGGCTGTGCAGTGGCTCATTCAATCCTTTAACAAAGCGGAGAGCCTTTTTATGCGGAGTGTTGACTAAATCCAATCCGAATCTTGCTAGTTGGTTGAACTGGTTGACGTATTCCTTGACCGTCATACTTCCTTGCTTAAGAGATAAGAACTTTTCCAATTGTAAACTTCGTTCAGCTTGCGAGAGGAATTTTGTCTCAAACCTTGTTCTGAAATCCATCCATGTCTCAACCGGCCTCTCGGCGTTAGTGACTTCCCACCAGTAGGAAGCTTCGTCTTTGAGCAGCCATACTGCCAACTGTACCTTCTGCCTATCGTCCACCTCGAAGATAACGAATAGATCCTCAGTTTCTTTGAGCCAATTCCTTGCTTCTACTAATGATTCAGTTCCTTTGAAATCCTTCCCACCCATGGCCCTAAAATCTCTACAGATCTTTGAGAAAGCAATTGCACGAGGAGGGGGTGGAGGAGGGGGATCATTTGCTAGACCTGCAGCGGTGGTCCTAGCCTCAAGATATTGACGAAACCAACCGGGTACATGAACACCCTCTGGTATCTCAGATGCTTCAGACATGCTGGAACGAAAAAGGAAAGGTTCAATACAAAATGGACTGAAAGAAAGATATATGGCTCTTGGGGATCAAGTTTTTCAAAATAAGCTTTATTTTTGAAAATACTTCCTTCCAAAACCTTTTTGAAAATAGTTTTCAAAAACTTTACCCAATCTGGTAACCTTCAGCTCTGATACCAAGTGTAACACCCCACCTCCGTTAAGGTCACTCACAAAGGGAATGCCTTAACTTTGGTAGAGCATTTTAGTAAACAGAACAGAAACTTACAAGACAGATAAAATAGTACTTGAAAAATTTTAACTTTATTACAGCGGAAACAGAAATTAATATGGTTACATCCTTTCAAATTTCAGAATTCAAGTACAAAATATCAGTCTTGTACAAAAGCCTTCAAAATGCATGGTTTAAAATCATAATCCCCATGGAACGGAAGCTATACAGAGCCAAGCCATACTTTAAGCACTTCAAGCAAAGAGAAATCCGGATCAAGCTAAAGTATTCCCTCCTTGGATAACCTGGGGGGGAAACGGAAGAAAGGAGGCGAAACAACAAGGGTCAGACAAAAAGTCTGGCAAGTCCAGTGACTTTCAGCATATGAACAGATAATAATAATATGATATGAACATAAAACTGGATGTGAGATAACTGTAACAGGTGTAGCAGATATAACAGAAAAACAGAATGATATAAACTATTGTTTTACACTTCTCTGCACTAATACTAGTATAGCAGAATTAGGTGTCACCCTAATGTCTAAATTGAAGCAGGAACGAGTACAGAATACTTTAACAGAAACAGAATGCTAATAATGGGCCTTTTACTACCCGATCAGAAACAGACAGAAGCAGAAACAGAATTATCCCTACGGAAACAGAATGTAGAATTAGGTGTATACTAGTAATGGGCCTTTACCACCCGAACAGACGGTACCACACAGAAACAGACAGGTGTTACCACCCAACAGAAACAGGCGGTACCAACAGAAACAGACAGAACTAAGCGTACCCTAAAACCCTACCCCAAGCGATCGGCTCCCTAATACATAAATATCCTGTGTCGGCCCCACAGTAGGGTGTATCACTCCATAAAGTGACAACCAATTGGTACAGACCTATTTACAGATGTCACGGCGTCTTACATCCTCAGAGGCAGACCGGGATCCATGCACGCACATGACCCGGTTGGAACGCACCATCAACACCCCTCACCTTTATCAGAATGAACCACTTATAATTAGTTCAGTAAGCGTGCCCGGACCCTACCTACTGTTGGGTCAAAGTTTTGATACCAGAAAGGGTTACTGACTAATATGGGTCCCAAACAACAGATGACACAAGTAATTCCCCTCCTAACCTTGTGTCCCTAGACTAACAGATCTCAGATTAACTTGTTTACAAGTTCAGACATTCAGAATTCGGATTTACTGGTTCACAGATTAAGTTAACAAGTTTTCAGACTAACAGATCAGATGTACAGATTTTTCAGATTTGTCTAACTTTGTATTGGGCCTACAGATTCATGGACGGGTTTACTACACCTATTAATCCAGTTGGTTTAACCCTATTTTCCCCCAATATGTTTTAGACGTCATTCTTATCTTAGATTTGCATTAATTAATTATTAATGCCCAAACCTCTCACATTAGGTCGCTAGCTTGTGGCCGCTGGATGGGCCGGGCGGTTCCGGGCAGACTTCTGCCACAAGCCAGACCTAACCTCGTGTCTTAAGCAGGTTATGACTAACTTCTCACATTAGAACCTATTGTTTGCGGCCACTGGATGTGCCGGGTGGTTCCGGGCAGAATTACGCCGCAAACTCATTCTAACCTCGAGTTAGTCACGTTTTTCTTTGCGGCCAATTAATTAATAATTTACCGTTTATGCGCACGCCCAATATATATATGCCAATTCAGATTATATCAATAACAGGATGATTATATCAACACAGCAGATAACAGATTTTAGCAGATAACAGATTTTATATGACTTAACGGATTTAACAGATTTAGCAACTTAGCAGATTTTGGCATATAACAGGTTAGGCATTTCAACCGACAAATTTAACAGATTAGGCATTTCAATCTAATTAGCAGTCTAGGCAATATAACAAAACTAGCAGTTTAGGAAACTTGGAAAATTTGCAGATTTAGCAAATTTAATATTTCTAAAGGTTCTATTTACATGCCTTGCCTAACCATAAATTGGCCTAAATTCATATGCCTACATAATTGTCATGATTCACAACATATACTCCATGTTTGCATAAGAGCAGAATATGGACATAATTTGCCATATAACATATGTTTCAATTTTTGTTAAACTAGCATTTTACAGCAGATTCACATATAAATTATACCAAATATAACCATTAATTTCAATGCATGCCATATATCCAAAAATCCCTATTTAGGTGTAATCACAATAATAGATATCCTAATTAATGTAAATCTTTACACCTAAGTTTCCATATCTTCTTCTTTTTAAGTCATGAATCATTATGCAAACTATACCCAACAATCTAAATCTTTAAATCATATCTTCTAAAAATCAGATCTTGACTTTTATATGCATTTTGTCCAAAGTCTCAAATCATTTGTAATCTTACAGTGGTTCCTCTTCTTCTTTTATCACAGAATATGCATAGGTCTAAAACTAGTTTATAACATATGCTTATTTTTCTAATTAATTACAGATCTAAATAACATATGTTCATTTCTCTAATTAGTTACAGATCTAGATTACAACGTACACTATGCATACAACATATATAAATTATATGTTTACAGTCAAATTCATGCATCCAATCCCAAGTCATATGTCAATATATTTTATGCCTCAGATCTAAAGTCATATGTTCAATTCAGTCTCGTCAAATTTCGCATCATTCATTATTTATCCCAAAATTTGCATTCATACGTTAATCTCTTATGAGATTAGGCAAAGGCTCGTGGTAGCCTGGCTATAGAAACAGAAAGGAAGCAGAAAGGGATACAGAACAGTCACAGAAAAACAGATCTGACAGATATACAATCTCAGATTCAGATTTAAAAGCATATCAGAATTATAATTAATGTTTATAGCAGAAAATAACTGTACTTGCCTTGATTGGATTAAAGAGAGAACTTTAGTTGTTACAGAATTGTTGCAGAAGCTTTTATCTCAAATTTGAATTTAGGATGATGTTGATTGACTTCTAGTTTTGATTCTAGCAGAATAGCGACGCCATTTTTATTTTTTATTAGAAGAAGAGAGCAATGGGGGCTAGAGAATTGTGTAAGAGACTTAGGTTTGGGTTAGGGATGTATTTATAGGAGGATAGGGTGATTTAGAGCCTTCAGATCAGTTCAGAAGTCATCAGAATCGCACAGCTCGAATACACAACATCCAGCCACTCAAAAAAAGACACGTCACCTCAGAACACTCCAGAATTCAGTGCTGGATTTTTATGGGCGCACTTGGCAGGTGCGCCAGTGTATTTTTGTATTGGCGCACTTCACAAGTGCGCCAGTGTATTCTGGCCTGTTTCCGGTTTTTCTGCCTAACTTCGTTCATCCATATCTTCTTCATACGGACACCGATTTACGCAAATTCGGACTCTATTTCGCGTATTTTTCCGAGACGAACACAATGGCGCAACCCGTTTCCCTTATTTCTTCTCCTAAAAATTAATTATACCTTGATTTTTAACTCTTATGTTTGCAGAAAATACGGGGTGTTACAAAGGAGGCTAGAGAAGAGGAATAAAATTGTATGCCCAACAAATAGGTACATGTTAATTGTATTTCTTGGGTATTGATGATTTTATGAGCCGATTGGCTTTTCCTTTTTCTTTTTAGATGCTGAGGGTCCTGCGTGGCTAGTTGCGGTTTTAAATGTCCCCCCCCCCCCCCGCCCGGTAAAATGGAGGTTATGGCGAAATTTTTCAAAAATTTAGGGTGTTTGCCTAATTTTTAAAGAATTGGAAAATTCCAAGAAATTGAAAAGTTGAAGAATGAAAGCCAGAATGAAAGTTGAGTTGATTAATAAAACAAATTTCATCTCCGTTACTTTTTGAAGACGAAAAGATTTTAAGTGGGGGGGATTGCAACAACCCGGAAATCAGAACCAATTTAAAAATTTTATTTTGGCAATTTTATTGAATTTTGAATATTTAAAATTCACTACTTTAAATTATATCGACCTGAAATTTATTTAGAATAGATTTAGAATGTATAATTATTAAAATCGAAGTTAGAATATAAATATTTAATTTAATTTAAAAGGAATTGGAAATGGCGCGGTAGTTTGAAAATTCGATTTCAAATTTCAAATGAATGTATAGGATTCAAAATTAACCGAATTTTAGTAAAACTAGAAATATTCGAATCTGTTTGATAAAAATCTTTCCAATGAATGTGAAAAATCTAGATTTCATAAAGGGAATAAAAAGTTATGTCCAGTTGAAAATTCAGAATAGTCGCTTTGGAAATTATATGATATATAGCCCTTAAAAATAACGATTTTGCAAACGATCTCCGTTTTCGACAAGACCATTTTTGTTGGATCCGGAATGTCAAATTATTGCTAGATTCCAATTTTCATAATTTTTGGAATCAATATGGGAGCGTGGTGGATTAAATGAGTTTGGTCAACTCGGTTTGAATTTAATCGACTGGAAAATGACCGTTTTTCAAACGGTCTCCAAATTCGACGAAATTAGTTTTGTTAAGACCGTATTGTCAAAACATAGCCAGATTTATTTTTCCGGAATTTTTGGAGTCCGTATGTGGCCCCAGTAAATTGAAATGTGCGTTCAAATTTAATATATATTAATTTAATTTCAATTTAAATGAAAACTAATCGAAACTGCCGAATTGACTTACGGGACATATCCCATTGTGTCCGGAATAAGGGTATTATGCTAGGGGAGACGGTCGGTGGGTTCGATTTGGAATTAGAATGAAAATTCACATTTAAAAAAATATAATAATAAATATATAAAGGGGGTCAAATCCCTAATATGTCAAACCCATGGTCAAAGATAGAACCCACCCCCAGAATAAATAAAAACATGTTGCCCCTCGTCGCGCCTTCCCTCCCGTCGCCACCCACCGCCAGGGTCGGCGCACTCCCTTCCCCTCTGATGATCCCTCCTCTCTCCCCCCTTCTGATATGAACCACAACCCCCCAGACCCCCCCCCCCAAAAAAAAACCGTGCCCAAGCCCCTTTTCAGCTGCCGCCGACCAATAGTGGTCCCCGCCGCCGTCAGACGCCTTCCGCCCCTCTTCTAGTCCCAAGTCCGACTAGTAAACCCCATTGGAAAAAGGTAATTTAAATTTTTGTATATATATAATGCTTGTAAAAATAGGATTTATATATATAATGCTAATAAAAATATGATTTCTAGGATATGAATAGCGATATAAAAATATGATTTTTAATTTATAAACATCTTATTAAAAATGTGATATTTACCATGAACAAGGTGGAAAAGACTACGTTGGAATTTCAAGCAAATCCAAACGATTCAAAAATTCAGAAATAAAACTGGCAGAGTGGATCCTAAAGGTGAGAACTTATCACTTTAATTTATTTTCTAGTCATATATGTATGCTAGGATGTAGACCGTGCTTAGTAGCACCCGACACCTTTGTTTGAAACCATGTTTGTTTGGTGGTTTGGTTGATTTTTGGATCGATTGTTTGATTTTTTTGAGTGTGATTTGGGATGTGAATTGAATTGATTAGAATTTGCTTTGTATATGGCGCGAGCCATTATTAGGCGAGGGATAAGGCTAAGACCGTACTCCGGTTCTAGTTTCGCGCCGTTATACTGTCGAAATTTTCTAAAAAAGTTAGAATAATAAAAATATCATTTTTATTGTATAAATGAACTATATAAAATATTCATGAGTTGAAATAAATATTTTATAGTTAAAAATAGAATTTTTAACGTGTATATGAATAAAATAAATATTCATTTACAAATCAGATGATTTGTTTATGTACACACATTTAACTGATATGGATTGGTATGATATATTTTACACATCACCCAACTGCACAAATAATAATCAGTGTTTGTTGTTTGAAAACCCCACATGGGTATTGACATGATATTGTACGTAAAATAATCCCAATTGTTTAGTTGTATGTCAATCGATGGGTTGACAAACTGTTGTAAGCATTAATTATCTATATTTAATGCTTATCCACTTGTGTAATGCACTCTGGATGATGGTTGACTGTATTTGATTATTGTTGTGTACAGGTGTGTATGAGATCCATATAAATAAAATTATATGGTAATTGACTCTACCTGATTCCAATTCGGAAAGAACGAATTTTTTAAAATGACAAATAATGAATATTTTAAAATAACTAATATTTTAAAATAACATTCAGTAATGGTTCAAAATATGATTTTGATGTCCGATATGGGACGGACACGAAAATATTGAAATATATGAAGCTGTGTTGATTAGATTAACGCCATTTTCATGTTAACGATATTTATATCGATTTTATTCATTTTTAAAATGAATATCGAAAAGGAAATGATTTCAAAATCTGATATTTTGAAAATACTATCATTTATATATTATAATGACAAGGAAAATTCAATATTGATTTAAAATTGGCAATGGAGTTAGAATCATTTTAAAACGAATTTATAAAATACATTTTAAATGGAAATCGAAGATATATATATATATATATATATAATATATTATATATATATTTAATGGCCTGAATAGAACGCGCCGCGCCATGGCAGTTCGCGAATTTCGACCATTAATTTCGAATTGATATTACGGGAGAACCGACCATCGGATTCTCCTAAAACCGGAACCCGTTGTACCGAAAAGAGCTTTCCAATGAATAAAAGAGATTTGATATCTAACGGTTCAATTTGGAATTATGTCCAAATCAAATTTGGAAAAGGTCGCTGTAAGTGCAGTTTGATGACCGTGTATGGAAATCGACTGAAAGTGCCTTAATAAAATTATTAAAAATATCGATAATTTGTGTAAAATCATAATAAATGATTTGGAAAGAATTGGAATGAAAAATTCCATATTTGAAAAGATAAAAATATTTTTTTATCAAAATGAACTAGTTATGAACTAGAATTATAATCCAATTTTTAAATAAATAAATTGGATTTGAAATGGTTTTAAAAATAACCAGAATTTCCAATATATGAATTGGAATGGATTTGAATAAAAATCATCTTCGTAATATTTTGATATTGGATTTCGTGATTATAATACGATATTGGATAGTTTCAGAATTTGATATTGAATATAAGCCGATATAATTTATATTCAGAGCCTTGTATTTAATATTAAATTGGATTTTTGGTTTTTTGTGAATGGTGTCTTTATTAACACTGTTCTTAAACCCAGTTGGGAAAAGAGTAAATCTTTAATTAAGATTTAGTGAAGTTTTTCCAATTAATTAATATTTAACTGGAATTGAATAAAAGAATTGGATTTTTGGTTTGTCGTGAATGGTGTCTTAAATAACATTGTTCTTAAACCCTGTGTGAAAAGAATAAATATTTTAATTAAGATTATTAAAGTCTCCAATTAATTGACATTTAATTGGAGTTGAAAATGGAATGTGAATTGGGTTTATTGTGAACTGTGTTTCTAAAGACAATCGTTCTTTAACCTGACTTACAGGGGAATGTGACTTGGAATTTATAAATCTTTCTATTAAGATTTAATGGAAATTTTCCAAAGTAAAGTTCTCCAATTTAATATATTAAATTGGAATGGAATGGAATTTGATTTGGTAATAATCGAAGTGAGCATCTGCGGAGGAAGACTGTTAATATATATGGAATTGAAAAGGCTTTGTCGTTATTCCATTTGTATTATTAGTCAGATACAAAAATTTATATCGATTATATATTGATCTATTTTCCATGAAGATTCCAAAATTAATGGAATGTGATTTGGGTTTATCGTGAATTGTGTTTTAAACGACATTAGTTCTTTAACCCAGTTAAAGATAGGATTACATGTCTAACATTGTCTTTCGAACTATATGGTTGATCTCTGCTAAATATACACCTGTTTGGTGGCAGAGAAATTATTCTCTTGCTTAACACCCTTCTCTAAGACATACGAGCTTAGAAGTTATATATTGGCAGAAATCAATAGTACGGTGTTGATTGTCGATGCGGCATGTTTGATTTTCCAAAGTTAAATAATCATTAATATTGATTTTTTGGGAATATTAAAACTAAGTGGAGTTTTAATGAATCTTTAATTAGATTGAAAAGAGAATGTGATAATTTAATTATCAAATTCGGAAAATGATCGAGAATGGAGCAGCACCAGTTTTACCCCAGGCGATAGCTACATCTTTAATTAGATTTGAATGTGAAATGGTAATTAATTTTACCGATAACAATGTGGTGTTAGATATGGAGTGTTACCAGTTTTGCTCCATAGGATGAATAGGCTGGGATTGGAAAACAAAAGAAATGATTACTTCGGTAAGGTGCGCTAATCCCAACTAGTTTGGATAAACCTTAATTTGGTTTGAATTAATATCCAAGGTAAGATTAAAGAATAAATTTAAAGAATTTATCTTTGACAAAATTAATGGGAACCTTTCCCAAAGTATATGAATATTTGAATAAAATAATATTATGAATTGTAATGAGGCGTATGTTGTGTTGTTATTGCACTTGTTTATTGTATAGACAAATTATTCGGAAAGGCCGGGTTTAAACCCATTCTGAATAACTGATTTGATGATAAGTCGACGATGAAAACGGTTGTTGAAGACCGGAGGCCTTCACATCGTTTGGATGATTACTGATGCCTTAATTGGGCTGTACACCCAAGATAAGGTAATAAGTGGTGATCGTCCAGACGTACTTGGAGATCGACTGGATATGCGAGGACCTCTCTCCTGTATTGGACATATAGGACGAGGAATAAGGTGCCTCCGATTTCATTTAGACCTAGAACATACTAGTAAATGGATGTGTGTCTGACATTGGATTTTATTCTGTGTTGATTGATTTCTATTAAATATATATCTTTTTGGCGGCGAAGAATTCGTTCTCTTGCTTAATGTCCTTCTCTGAGATGTATGAGCTCAGAGGTTATATATCGATAGACATCAGTTACATGGCATGAATTACCTATGTGGCATGCTGAGTTGTAAATGATCAAGGCTTCTGTTGAAAAGCAGAGTCTTGTGGTTGATGATCAAAGCATGGCCTTAAAGGGCATAACTTTGTGTATTTCGTTAATTCACGAGCCCCACACCTTAGTATGAGCCAAAAACGGGATCGGACCGTTGGGAGAACATGACTTTTCTTTCTAGCTATGGGTGGTGTCATGGTATGGTGCCCAGACACACACACACACACACACACACATATATACACCTATGAGGATGATGAATAGAGAGGCGCCTCGGATATATCGGTTACTACGAAGCCGATGGATAGGTCCGAAAGGACTGGGAAACGTGTGCTCAGGAATTGCATATCCTCAAATGTAAGAGAGGACTGGCCCAACCGATCCAGGGTTCTCTGCAGGGAGTCCTGAGACATTTTCTAAAGTGTCTCGAAGCGGTGAGGAGCCATCCCTGGCCTCGACTCATGATGGAAATCCCACTTCCAATACGTGACTTTGCGGTTTTAATTGTAGAACTAGTATGGCGACATAGTAGCATGGGATGCTATGCTATCTATGATTGATACATTTATATTTGAAGTTGTTTTATACACTTTACACTTATAATAGTATCAAAAATGATTTGTTTTAAACGTACCAAGCATGTATGGCTATTATAAGGTAAAACTCTAACCTCCATCTTGCGTAACATTGTGTGATGGGACCTGTGTCTTATAATATCTTCATTTTTCCAAAAAGCATTGTGTTGTTTGTCATATGCACTAGTATTCTTGGAAGAAAACCTGTTCCGTGTTATACGGCATGGTCCCTTGATTTACCTTTGAAGTAAAAGATTTAATAACTATTTTTAGTTCTCACACAAGTCACATGATAGACATGGAGTTTGTTGTTTTAACCTAAACTCTTGGTGCCCCTATTTTCCACACGGGCAGCTAGTAGTTTTGGTTTTGCAGATATTATATTCACAGGATCCTGGTTTACAGCTGGAATGATATTCGGAAAGCTTTGTATCTGTTTATCTCTTTCAGTTGTGTTATGTATTATTTTCCGCTGCTATGTAATGTATTTTAATCTCTGATATTTATCAAATGTATATTATTTTTTCATACTCTGTATATTCTTGTACTCTGATGTAAATTGTTGTAATAAGCAATGAAATGTTCTATTGTTTGTGTTCTGATTTGTCGTGTTCTCAACTCAATCCGGGCTTTCCCATAAGGGTGAGTTTGGGTTGTTCCAGTTCGTATTAAAGCTTTGGTTTACAGAGCTTAAGAACAAGACACATTAGAATCGAACGAAAGAATTCATCAGAGATTGGATTAGTAATATCCAATAAGAATGACTCGTTAGAGATGGGATCAGTAGTATCCTAGATTGAGTTGAAAGAGTGTTATTTTTAAAATAAAAGTGAAAACAATTTTTTTTCAAAAATTTAAACTTTATTATACGTATTTGATTATTTATTTTATATCGATTTGGATAATCAAGTATATAAGGATTTTGCATACACGCCTTGCAAACGGGTATACAAAGCCTCAAATATATTGGATAGATATAGAATCACACTCTAGTAGCCCGAAGATGATTCTGATGATTGAGCACTCATCTTCAGGGTTTATGTTCGAGTTTCGAAAGGGGATATCTATATATTTGTAATTGACTAGTGTGAGAACCAAAATATAGTTAGAATATATTGTTGTGACTTGGCATCAAAAATACAATTTTTGTATATATATGAAAGTTATGTGTTTGAAACGATAATCAACAAATTGATTGCTGATTGTGTTGTTTGATTATTGGTTTGATAAATTAAAATTTTGAACCATTTCGCCAAATTGAATCAAATATTGAACTGAATTGAAATTGTTTGAAATTCCATACATGTACATGCATATATATTGGACAAGTCATAGCAAGGAGGCTAGAGAAGAGGAATAAAATTGTGTGCCCGACAAATAGGTACATGTTTATTGTATTTCTTGGCTATTGATGATTTTATGAGTCGATTGGCTAGCCGCTTGGCCTTTTCTTATTCTTTTTGGATGATGAGGGCCCTGCATTGCTAGTTGTGGTTTTAAATATCTCCCCGTGCAAAGAAGGTTATGGCGAATTTTTTCAAAAATTTAGGGTGTTAGCCAAATTTTTGAACAATTGGAAAAAATTTAAAAACTGAAAAGTTGAAGAATGAAAGTTGAGTTGATTAGTAAAAAAACATTCAGCTCCATTCCTTTTCGAGGACGAAAAGATTTTAAGTGGGGGAGATTGTAACAACCCAGAAAATCAGAACCAATTAAAATAATTTATTTTGGCAATTTTAGTGAATTTTGAATATTTAAAATGATTTATCTTAAATAATATCGACAAGAATTTTATTTTGAATAGAAATAGAATGTATACATTTATTTAAATCGAAGTTAGAATATATATATTTAATTTAATTATAAAAAGAATTGGAAATGGCGCGGTAGTTTGAAGATTCCATTTCAAATTTCAAATGAATGTACATTATTCAAAATAAGCCAGATTTTAGTAAAACTAGAAATATTTGAATCTGTTTGAAATTATCTTTCTAAAGAATGTGAAAAATCCAGATTTCATTACGGGAGTAAAAAGTTATGTCTAGTAGAAAATTCAGAATAGTCGCTATGGAATTTATATAAAATATAGCCCTTAAAAATAGCGATTTTGCAAACGACCTCCGTTTTCGACGAGACCACTTTTGTTGGATCAAGAATGTCAAATTATTACTCGATTCCAATTTTCATAATTTTTGGAATCAATATGGGAGCGTGGTGGATTTAAATGAGTTTGGTCAATTCAGTTTGAATTTAATCGACTAGAAAATGACCGTTTTTCAAACTTTCTCCAAATTCGACGAAATTAGTTTTGTTAAGACTATATCATCAAAACATAGCCAGATTTATTTTTTTTAGAGTTTTTGGAGTCCGTATCTGGCTCTGGTAAATTGAAATGTGCGTTCACATTCAATATATATTGATTTAAATTTCAATTTAAATGAAAACTAATAGAAACTGCCGAATTGACTTATGGGACATATCCCGCAGTGTCCAGAATAGGGGTATTAAGCTAGGGGTGATAGTCGGTGGGTTCGATTTGGAATTAAAATGAAAATTCACCTTTAAATAAAAAATATAATAAAAAATATATAAAGGGGTCAAACCCCTAATATCTCAACCCCACGGTTAAAGACAGAACCAGCCCCCAAAATAAAATAAAAAACCTGCTGCCCCTCGTCGTACCCTCCCTTACATTGCGACCCACTGCCAGGCCAACTCCAGGGCCGGCGCACCCCCTTCCCCTCCGATGATCCCTCCTCCCTCGTCCCCCCTTCTGATTTGAACCGTAGCTCCTTAAACCCAAAAATAAAAACCCGTGCCCTTGCCCCTTTTCAATTGCGACCACCAATGGTCCCCGCCACCGTTAGACGCATGCCGCCCTTCCTCCTGTCCCAATTCCGACCTGTAAACCCACCCCCATTGGAAAAAGGTAATTTAAATTTTTGTATATATATATTGTTTGTAAAAATAGGATTTATATATATATAATGCTACAAAAAATAAGATTTCTAGGATACGAATAGCAAAATAAAAATATGATTTTTGATAAATAAACATCATAATGTGATTTTTAATACGAACAACATGGAAAAGACTGCGTTGGAATTTAGGGCAAATCCAAACAGTTCAGAAATTCAGCAATAAAACTGGTGGAGTGGATCCCAAAGATGAGAGCTTCTCACTTTAATTTATTTTCTATTTAAATTTATATACTAGGATGGTGACAGTGCTTAGTAGCACCCGACACCTTTGTTTGGTTGTTTGGTTGATTTTTTGACTGAGTGATTTATTTGTTTGAGTGTGATTTGGGATTTGAATTGATTAGAATTGGGTTTGTATATGGCGTGAGCCATTATTAGGTGAGGGATAAGGCTCGACCTTATTCCGGTTCTAGTATCGCGCCGTTATGCTGCCGAAATTTTCTAAAAATGTTAGAACTATAAAAATATCATTTTTATTTTATAAATGAAATGTATAAAATATTCATGAGTTGAAATAAATATTTTATAGTTAAAAAATTAATTTTTAACGTGTATATGAATAAAATGAATATTCATTTACAAATCGGATGATTTGTTTATGTACACACATTTAACTGATATGGATTGGGACGATATATTTTACACGTCGCCCAACTGCACAAATAATAATCAGTGTTTGTTATTTGAAAACCCCACACGGGTATTGGGATGATACTGGACGTACACTAATCCCAATTGTTTAGTTGTATGTCAATCGATGGATTGACAGACTGTTATAAGCGTTAATAATCTATATTTAACGCTTATACAGTTGTGTAATGCACTATGGATGATGGTTGACTGTATTTGATTATTGTTGTGTACATGAGTGTATGAAATCCATATAAATAAAATTATATGGTAATTGATTGTGCCTGATTCCAATTCGGAAAGAACGAATATCTTAAATTAACGAATATTTTAAAATGAAGAATAATGAATATTTTAAAATAACATTCAGTAATTGGTCAAAATATGATTTTGATGTCCGATATGGGATGGACACGAAAATATTGAAATATATGAAGCCATGTTGATTAGATTAATGTCATTTTGACGTGAACGATATTTATATCGATTTTATTCATTTTTATAATGAATACAGAAAAAGAAATGATTACAATAAAAGAATATTCTGAATTGGAATGAGGCGTATGTTATGCTGTTATGGCACTTGTTTATTATATACACGAGTTATTAGGAAAGGCCGGATTTATACCCATTCTGAATAACTGATTCGATGAAAAGTCGACGATGAAGACGGTGGTTGAAGACCGGAGGTCTTCACATCGTTTGTATGATTATTGATGTCTTGATTGGACTGTACACCCAAGACAAGGTAATAAGTGGTGATCGTCTAGACGTACTTGGAGATCAACCGGATATACGAGGACCTCTCTCCTTTATTGGACATATGGGACGAGGAATAAGGTGCCTCTGGTTTCGTTCAGACCCTGAACGAACTAGTAAGTGGATGTGTGTCTGACATTGGATTTTATTCTATGTAGATTGATTTCTATTAAATATATATTTGTTTGGCAGTGGAGAATTTATATGTACGAGCTGAGAGGTTATATATCGATAGACATCAATCGCATGGCGTGAATTACCTGTGTGGCTTGCTGAGATGCAAATGATCAAGGCTTCTGTTAATAAGTAGAGTCTTGTGGTTGATGATCAAAGCATGGCCTTAAAGGGCATAGCTTTGCGTATAGCGTTAATTCGCGAGCCTCACACCTCGATATGAGTCAAAAACGGGATCGGACCGTTGGGAGAACATGACGTTTCTTTCTAGCTATGGGTGGTGTCATAGTATGAAGCCCAGACATATGTATATTTTTACCTATGTGGATGATGGATAGCGAGGAAGCTCGGATATATCGGTTACTACGAAGCCGATGGATAGGTCCGATAGGACCGGGAAACATGTGTTCAGGAATTGCGAATCCTCAAACGTAAGCGAGGACCGACCCATCCGATCTAGGGTTCTCTGCGGGGAGTCCTGAGACATTTGCCAGAGTGTCACAAAGCAGTGTGGAGCCAACCCTAGCCTCGACTCATGACGGAAATCAAACTTCCAACACGTGACTTTGCGGTTTTAATTGCAGAACTAGTATAGCGACATGGTAGCATGAGATGCTATGCCGTATGTAATTGATATATTTATATTTGAAGTTGTTTAATACACTTTACACTTATAATAGTATCAAAAATGATTTGTTTTAAACCTACCAAGCATGTTTGGCTATTACAAGGTAAAACTCTATCCTCTAGCTTGCGTTGCATTGTGTGATGGCACCTGAGTCTTATAATAGCTTCATTTTTCCAAAAAGCATTGCGCTGTTTGTTATATGCACTGGTATTCTTGGGAGAAAACCCATTCCGAGTTATACGCCATGGTCCCTTGATTTATTTTTGAAGTAAAAGAAATAATAACTGTTTTTAGTTTTCACACCAGTCACATGACTGGCCTGGAGTTTATTGTTTTAACCTAAACTCTGGGTGCCCCTATTTTCCACACAGACAGCTAGTAGTTTTGGTTTTGCAGATATTATATTCATAGGATCCTGGTTTACAGCTGGAATGATATTCGGGAAGCTCTGTATCTGTTTATCTCTTTCAGTTGTGTTATGTATTATTTTCCGCTACTATGTAATGTATTTTAATCTCTAATATTTATCAAATCTATATTATTTGTTCATACTCTGTATATACTTGTACTCTAATGTAAATTGTTGTAATAAGCAATGAAATGTTCTATTGTTTGTGTCCTGATTTGTCGTGTTCTCAACTCAATCCGGGCTTTCCCGTAAGGGCGAGTTTAGGTCTTTTCAGCTGGTATCAAAGCTTTGGTTTACAGAGCTCGAGAACAAGACACATTAGAACTGAACGAAAGAATTCATCAGAGATTGGATTAGTAATATCCAATAAGAATGACTCGTTAGAGATGGGATTAGTAGTATCCTAGGTTGAGTAGAAAGAGTGTTATTTTCAAAATAAAAGTGAAAAAAAAAATTGTTTCGAAAATTTAAACTTGATTATGTGTATTTGATTATTTATTTTATATCGATTTGGACAATCAAGTATATAAGGATTTTCCATACACGCCTTGCAAACTGGTATACAAAGCCTCAAATATAATGGATAAATATAGAATCACACTGTAGTAGCTCGAAGATGATTCTGATGATTGAGTACTCATCATCAGAGTTTATGTTCGAGTTTCGAAAGCGGGATATCTATATATTTCCAATTGACTGGTGTGAGAACCAAAATATAGTTAGAATATATTGTTGTTACTTGGCATCAAAAATACGATTTTTGTATATATATGAAAGTTATGTGTTTGAAACGATAATCAACTAATAGATTGTTGATTGTGTTGTTTGATTATTGGTCTGATAAATTAAAATTTTGAAATCAAATATTGAACTGAATTGAAATTGGTTGAAATTCCATACATGTATGTGCGTATATATTGGACAAGTCATAGCAAGGAGGCTAGAGAAGAGGAATAAAATTGTATGCCCAACAAATAGGTACTTTTTATTGTATTTCATAGGTATTGATGATTTTATGAGCCGATTGGCTAGCCGCTTGGCCTATTCTTATTCTTTTTGGATGATGAGGGCCCTGCGTGGCTAGTTGCGGTTTTAAATATCTCCCCGTACAAAGAAGATTATGGAAAAATCGATGGAAAGCTTTGTAACTGTTTATCTCTTTCAGTCGTGTTATGTATTATTTCCCGCTACTATGTAATGTATTTTAATTTCTGGCATTTATCAAATGTATATTATATGTTTGTACTCTGCATATTCGTGTACTCTGATGTAAATTGTTGTAATAAGCAATGAAATGTTCTATTGTTTGTGTTCTGATTTGTCGTGTTCTTAACTCAATCTGGGCTTTTCCGTAAGGGCGAGTTTGGGTTTTTTCAGCAACCAGCTGAAACGACCCAAACACGCCCTTACGGGAAAGCCCTGATTGAGTTGAGAACATGACAAATCAGAACACAAACAGAAGAACATTTCATTGCTTATTACAACAATTTCATCAAAGTAAAAGCATATAACAGAGTATGAATAAACATTATACATCAGAAAAATATCAGAGGTTTAAATTACATTAGTAGCGGAAAAATAGTACATAAAACAACTGATAGAAATACACGGATGCAGAGCTTTCCGAATATAGTTTCAGTTGTAAATTCAGTATCCTGGAAAATAATAATCTGCAAAACCCAACGATTAGCTACCCGTGTGGAAAATAATGGCACCCAGAGTTTAGGTTAAAATAATAAACTCTAGGACAGTCATGTGACTAGTGTGAGAACTAAAACAGTTATTAAATCTTTACTTAAAAAAAAGTAAATCAAGGGACCACGCCGTATAACACGGAACGGTTTTCCTCCCAAGTATACCTATGCATATAACAAATAGCGCAATGCTTTTTAGAAAAACGAAGCTTTTACAAGACCTAGGTCCCATCACACAATGCAACGGAAGCCGGAGGATAGAGTTTTCCCTTATAATAGCCAAATATGATTGGTACGTTTAAAACAAATCATTTAATACTATTATATGTGCATAATGTATAAAACAACTTTAAATATAAATGTATCAATCATAGACGGCATGGGTACCATATATCATGTCGCCAATACTCGGCTCTACAATCAAAACCGAAATGTCACATATTGGAAGTTGGATTTCCGTCTGTGAACCAAGGCAAAGGGATCATCCTGTGCCAGTTCGAGACTCTCTAGCCCGAGCCTTAGGTCCCAGCCGCAACTGCACCCAGATCATCAGGGTCGGTCCACATTTTAAGTGGATTAAAAATCCCTGAACAGGCGTTTCCCCGCCCTATGGGGCGTAAATGATCCAGATGACTCAATATCCATCGGTTCCGTAGTAACCAATATACCCAAGTCGCCTCACTATCCATCAAATAATATGCAACATCCACATGAGTAAAATGTCTGGGCTCCATACCATGACACCACTCCTAGCAAGAAGGTAACGCATGTCCTCCCTGAGGCTCCTCCCGTTTCTAGTTTACACCGGGGTGTGAGGCTTGCAAATTAACGCTATACACAAAGCTATGCCCTTTAAGGCCGTGCTTTGATCATCAACCAACAGAATCTGCTTTTCAACAGAAGCCTTGATCATTTGCATCTCAGCATGCCACACAGGCAATTCACGCCATGCGATTGATGTCTATCGATATATAACCTCTGAGCTTGTACGTCTCAGAGATGGGCGTTAAGCAATAGAATAAATTCTCCACCCCCAAACAGCTATATATTTAATAGATATCAATCAACAAAGAATAAAATCCAATGTCAGACACACATCCATTTACAAGTTCGTTCTAGGTCTGAACGAAACCGGAGGCACCTTATTCCTCATCCAATATGTCCAATACATGAGAGAGGTCCTCGCATATCCGGTCGATCTCCAAGTACGTCTAGACGATCACCACTTATTACCTTATGTTGGGTGTACTGCGCAATCAAGACATCAGCAATCATCGAAACGATGTGAAGACCTCCGGTCTTCAACCACCGTCTTCATCGTCAAGATATCGTCGAACCAGTTGTTCAGAATGGATGTAAACCCGGCCTTTCCGAATAACTGGCATATATAATAACCAAGTGGTAAAAAAACACAACTTACACCTCATTCCAATTCTGAATATTCTTTCATTTAAATATTCATATCCTTTGGGAAAGGTTCCCATTAATTTTATCAAAGATAAATTCTTTAAATTTATTCTTTAATATTTCATTGGATATCAATTCAAACCAAATTAAAGTTTATCCAAACTGGTCAGGATCAGCGAACCTTACCGAAGTAATCATTTATTATATTTCCCAATCCCAACCTATTCATCCCATGCATAAAAACTGGTAATACTCCATATCTAACACCATGGTGTTATCGCTAAAATTATTTACCATTTCACCTTCAAATCTAATTAAAGATTTAGCTATTGCTCGGAGCAAAACTGGTGATACTCCATTCTCGATCATTTCATGAATTCAATAAATTTGTTTATCTCATTCAAATTCCAATCTAATCAAAGATTCATTAAAACTCTAATTCATTTTTAATCTCAAAAATAATTACTTAATGATTATTCAAAGTTAATAAATTAATCTTATCTTTAACTGGGTTAAAGAACTAACGTCATTTAAAACACAATTCACGATAAACCCAAATCACATTCCATTAATTATGTAATCTTCACGTAAAATAGATCAATATATAATCGATATAAATTTCCGTGCCCGACTAATAATATAAATGGAATAACAACAAAGCCTTTTAAATTCCATATATATTAACAGTCTTCCTCCACAGAAGCTCACTTCGATTATTATCCAATCGAATTCCATTCCATCCTAATTTATTGTATTAAAGTAGAAAACTTTACTTTGGAAAATTTCCTTCAAATATTAATAAAAGATTTATAAATTCAAAATCACATTTCACTGTAAATCGGGTTAAAGAACGAACGTCATTAAAAACACAATTCACGATAAACCCGATTCATATTCCATTTTATTCCAATTACCAAAAGTAACTGGAAACTCTAATAATGTTAATTAAAAGACTTATTCCTTTCATATGGGGTTTAGGAACAGTGTTACAGAAGACACTATTCACGACAAACCCAAAATCCAGTTCTTTTATTCAGTTCCAATCAAATCTTATTTAATTGGAAAACCTCCTTAAATCTTAATTAAAAGATTTATTCTTTTCTCCACCGGGTTTAGGAACACTGTTAATGAAGACACCATTCACGACAAACCCAAAATCCCATTTTGACATTAAATACAAGGCTCTGAATAGAAATTATATTGGCTTATATTCAATATCAAATTCTGAAACCAACACATATCCATAACAATCCAGAAAATCAAAACCAAATTAAAAATTTTAATTTGGCTATTTTAATAAATTTGGAATATTTAAAATAATTTGTTTTAAATAATAATGACTAAAAATTTATTTAAATCAAAGTTAGAACGAATAAATTTATTTTAGTTATACAACGAGCCTAAAATGGCGCGGTAGTTTGAAAATTCAACTTTGAACTATGACTGAATGTACATGACTCAAAATAAATCGGATTTCAGTAAAACCAAAATTATTTAAATCTGTTTAAAAATATCTTTCTAATTAATCTGAAAAATTGAAATTTCATTGTGGGAATAAAAAGTTATGGCCAGTTGAATATTCAAAATAGTCACTATGAAATTTAATATAAATATAGCCCTTAAAAATAGACATTTTGCGAATGACCTCCATTTTCGACGAAACCATTTTGGTTGTATCCGTGATGTCAAATTATTACTAGGTTTCAAATTCCATAATTTTTGGAATTAATATGTAACTGTGGCAAAGGAAAACGCATTTGGTAATTTCAGTTTGAATTGGATCGACCAGAAAAAGTCCATTTTTAAAATGGTCTCGGAGTTCGATGAAATTAATTTTATTGGGACCGTATCGTCCCAATTTGGCTAGAGTTATTTTTTGGGAATTTTTGGAATCAGTATGTGGCCCCGACAAATTAAAATGTATGTTCAAATCCAAATTTGAATGTTTTATATTTTAATTTGAAGAAAACCTGACTGAAACAGTCGAATGGGCTTAGAAACATATTCCATTGTGTGCGGAATGAGGGTATTTAGCTAGAGGCGACAGTCACTGGGTTTGATTTGGAATCTGAATAAGGAAAAACTATTTTTGGAATAAATATATACATGGGCCAATAAAATAATTCCTTTCATAATTTATATTTTCCAAAAATAATAATAAAAAATACGTAGACCCCCTTCGATGAACGACGACTGAAGCTTTCCCCCTTCTCTCCTCGTTCCCTCCCAATCCATGCAACAAAACCCATTGCTCCAGTTGAGGTTTTATAGAGCTCCTCTTCCTATTAAAATCCATATAAATTTCACCACCCATCGTCAAGTATTTGTCGAGTTCTTCTCCTTCAAAGTCCACGACTTCAAACCGCCTCCGAGACCGCTAGGGACCATTGAACTGGGCCCCACCCCCAGGCGCGGATGCGTCTCCCCTTCTTCCAAGCCATGGCACAACTCGATTTCATCCTTGTGCAATGGTTTGTGCGAAAAACGTAAACCTAGTTTGGAACCTTCTGCTGAGGTAACGACAGTGAATTTTCAAATAGGCTATAACGCTTAAAAGCATTGCAAAGTTGGTTTTACTAATAAAAATCGTATCTTTTCTTTTGTTGTCTAAATCCAGTGAAACAAGAGACACCGGGGCCGTGACATCATACACTACGTTCTATAAGAGACTAGAAAGCATTTGGAGCTCTCTACAAAAACTAGAAAGAGGGGAACCCAATGTGAGATTTCTAAATTCAAATTGGAATGGAATAGCAATCCATAAATTACATGATCGATGTATGAATTATATAAGCATTGTATATCTCACATACAAGCATTGAATAAATTATATATGCGATGTATAAGTTATATATACATTGTATAAATCATATGTGCGTTGAACAGAATTGAAATGAAAATAAATATATTTATATATATAGACTCACACACACACACACACACACACACACACATATATATATATATATATATATATACTCACCCCCTCGTCTACGGACCACGGATGATATAAATTGATTGTGTTGTGGAAAATGATTGGTGTAAAATTGGGTTGTGATTGTGAATGGTTGATTGTGGTAGCAACAAAATTGGTTGTGTTTGTGGTATACTCATTATGTTGTGGAAATGAAAGATATTATGTAAATCATTGAAATGAAACCCTTATATCACCGCGAGGCCTAGGATAGCAGAGGTGCTGTGCTGGACACGGTGCCGGTGCTAAATACCATGCCATTGTAATGCCGAAATTTTCTGAAATATTCATGCGTTAGAAAAATTTATGTGTTTTTATATGTTCATGGTTGAAATAAATAGTTTTTGATTGAAAATAATATTTTCAACATGTATATGAAGTGTTAAAAATAACCAAAGGTTGTAATAAATATTTGTTGATTGAAAATAATATTTTTAACATGTATATGAAGTGTTAAAAATAACCAAAGGTTTAAATAAATATTTGTTGATTGAAAATAATATTTTTAAAATGTATATGAAGTGTTAAAAATAACCAAAGGATGAAATAAATATTTGTTGATTGAAAATAATATTTTTAACAAGTATATGTAGTGTTAAAAATAAGCAAAGGTTGAAATAAATACTTGCTGATTGAAAATAATATTTTTAACATGTATATAAAGTGTTAAAAATAACCAAATGCTGAAATAAACATTTGTTGATTGAAAATAATATTTTTAACATGTATATGAAGTGTTAAAAATAACCAAATGCTGAAATAAACATTTGTTGATTGAAAATAATATTTTTAACATGTATATGAAGTGTTAAAAATAACCAAAGGATGAAATAAATATTTGTTGATTGAAAATAATATTTTTAACATGTATATGAAGTGTTAAAAATAAACATAGGTTGAAATAAATATTTGTTGATTGAAAATATAACATGCATATGAAGTGTTAAAAATGGTCATGTATGGAAATAAATATTTTTTTGCTAAAAATATTATTTTTAGCGTAGATATGCATACACACACACATGTTAAACATGTAAATGAATTTGCTGTTGAGTAAAGAATTTATTTGTGTGCCCAACAAATAGGTAAACCTTAATGAGTTGGCTGCACAATTTTATTTATATATCAACTCCTATGAATGTCATTGGATGTGGTGTGCTGGTTGTTCTGTGTGAGATTATAAACGTCGCCATAGGATAGTAACAATTGATTTTGAACTACATTACATGGCATACTTCTTGAAGATATCATACTCTATCATATACCACATAAGCATTTGAAGCTTATGTGACGAGGTTGGAATTACCATTCATGTGAGAGGCTTGTATGGCGATGACTATATGTCAGGTTGAACCGAAGACGAACTATTGATGTCATAGCATATCATATTCCATATAAGCTGTAACAACCCTAATTTTAATAACGTGTTAAAACCATAAATCAAGGCAGGATTAATTTTTAAAATAAGAATCAAGGGAAATGGGTTACGTTATTGCGTTCGTCTCAGAATTCTGCTTGAAATAGAGTCCGAGTTTGCATAAAACGGATACCGTACGAAGAAGATATGGACGAACGAAGTTAGGCAGAAAAAACAGAAACCGGCCAGAATGCACTGGCACACTTGGGAAGTGCGCCAGAACAAAATTGCACTGGCGCACTTGGGATGTGCGCCCATGCAATTTTGCATTGGCGCCCTTGGCAGGTGCGCCCAGGACGAGCAGAAACCTGCTTGGTCAGGCCCTGGCTGGCCTGGTCGGGTTCTGGTCGAATTTCTGAGCTCGGGTGTGTCACTAGGGCTGACTTGTCATTTTATGATTGGCTTTCTTGAGATGGATGGCCTTGATTAACTCTAGCTTCATCGATGGCTCTAATTAGTTTGAAATTCTATATAAACAGCCTCCTAGCCTCATTCTCTTTACACCATTCTTCTCTAACCTTATGCTGCTCAAACTCTTGATGATCATGGCTTCTTCTTCTTCCTCTAAATTAAATTAAAACGCGAAGATTATTCCTTGAAGACTACGGCTTGGAATTGCATATTTGGGGATTTTCTTCTACAATCAAATCAAGATTCAACGATTCAGCAATTCAACGACCAATTTCTAGACTTGACTTCTGCATCTAAATTTCTTAGACCATGATCTGTAAGTTCCAGTTACTTTTAGATAAAAACTATAAATCTAGTACGGGCATGTTATAAACTAGAATTGTTTTGCGTATGATTCATATCTATTCTTATTTTCTTCTTGGATCTTGACTATTGGGAATATTGCCTATGACGTTGAAACTATTGTTAATGGCCTAAGACTATGACGGTGAACATAAGACTACGCCTATGACTGTGAACATAAGAGTATGCCTATGCCTATGACTATGAACATAAGACTATGCCTATGCCTATGACTATGAACATAAGATTATGCCTATGCCTATGACTATGAACATAAGACTATGCCTATGCCTATGACGGTGAACATAAGACTGTTGACTATAACTATGACAATGACAATTGTGACTAATCACCTATGATTCATGACCATGAGGTTATTGCCTAGAATTGTGACTATGAAATTGGATCTAAGATTGATTTTATAATCAGACCTATTTTCTTTATTTTGTCCTTTGATGTTGATTTTTGGAATTTTCTATTTAAGTTAGATCTACCCATGTTCTTCAACCTAGATTATTATTCAAACCTTTTCATGTTCATAATGTTATCAGATCTATATCCCTGTGATGTTTTAATCAATTTATTCAGTTATGTCATGCCTTAAAAATAGATTGATAATAAAATAGTGTTGATTATGTTGTATGTGGAATTGAATGATATTGATCTATGCCTGTGGTTCTATTTTATTATCATGTTGAATTGGGAGTTAATGAATAAGTCTATTCATGTGTATATGAACTTGATGTATAACCCGTTATGACAAGTTGTGTAGTTTATCATGTTATGCAAGTTTTAGGTCGTAAAATAACATCACATATGTGACCAAATGTTAGATCTACATGTTTATGTGTATATGTTAAAATTATGTCATATTTCAAGTTCACACTTATTCATATGTTCGTGATTGGTTTGAAAGTTCACATATATGTAAGTTGATATAGTCTATGTTGCAAATTCACATATATGTATGTTGGTTTAGTCTACGTTGCAAGATTCATACCTATGATATTCATGTTGACTATTTTGCAAGTTCACACCTATGATGTTCATATTGATTATGCCGAAAATGCCAAGTTTACACCTATGTGATGTTTATGTTAATGAATTGCTTTATGCCAATTTTGCGTACGTTAAATTAGGCTAAGTTTTTAGCCTAATATTATATGTCAAAAATCATGCGGACGAGAAATTAGGCTAAGATTGTTAGCTTAACATTTAGACGGGGTAACGTTGGGAAAAATTGGTAATCATAGGAAGCTTGGGATGAAACTTGCCTTGAAACTTGACAAGAACTTGACATGAAACTTGCCTTGAAAACTTGACACGAACTTGACGTGAATCTTAAACATGGAAATGACACTAGAATGAACTTGAAAATGGCCAACTCGAGATTGGGTTGAGTTTGCAGTGTAATTCTGCCCGGAACCGCCCGACAAATCTAGTTACTGAAAACAATAGGATCCAATGTGGGTAGTTGGTCATATCGCACTTGAAAACCCGAGGTCAGACTGAGTTGTGGTGTAATTCTTCCCGGAACCGGCCGGCATATCCAATGACCAAACAGGTCTGATGTGAGAGGTTGGGGTGCACTAATGAATTAATGCCACATGATAGGGTTAAGTCATGAACATGAAAGACAACATTTGACCAACCTGAGACATGATTGGTAGGGTTAGGTCATGAATTTGAACGACAACACCTAACCAACTTGACACGTGAATTATAGGGCTAAGTCACGAACTTAAATGACAACACTTAGCCAATTTGACATGCTAGACTGATAAGGGTTAAGTCTCGAATTAAAATGACAACACTTAACCTGCTGGACGGAAACCCTAGTTACGCGGTCCATTTCAGCAGTAACCCACTAGATGTATCATGGTACCCTGGAACTAGGCAAGGTGAGACACGATTACTGGGCTGATTGTAAGCGACCAGAACGATGGCTGTGTTGGTGCGCCAGTGTAGGTTCAGGCGGGCTATGGTCGTGCACGTGGTCCGGAGCTGAAAAAGCAGGCATTGGGCATCAGTAGGTTTATCTGTGCATGCTTGATTCGTGTCGGTGGTTGGCACCATAGGGCTTGATACACCCTATGGTGGACCTAGCACATGTGACTACATTCGTGATAGGGCCGTATGACACAGACACACAATATAGGGAGCCGATCAACTAGTGGATCGTTTCGTTGGACCTAGAAATGGGTCATTTCATGATATTGGGCCAAGGAATCATTTCTTGGTTAATATAAGACATGGGTTTGGGATTCTAGTACAGTTGATGCAGCAAACCTTGAACATGTGATCCTATACTTGATTTATACTTGATTTATCATGTTATCTTAGTCTATCTTGCCCATCTTGTCATCATCCGTATGATTACTTTCAGTTTATACATGTCATGTTATCTTTATCTGTTTTTATGCTAAAAGTCACTTGGAATTACCAGTCTTTATGACTGACCCGTTTTCTTTCGCCACTTTTTCTTCCGTTCCCCGTAGGTTCTCAGGTAGGAAACTCTAGCACTTAGCTTGGACTTCGCTTGCTTTCGGTTTAGCTCATGTACGGTTTGATCTTGAGCTATGCTATGGCTGCACTTCTGCTACCTTTGGGGAATTAAGCTACTTTTGATGTTTTAAGTTTATGCTTCTCTATTTGTGCAAGACAGAATTTGCTGTAATGGAAAATATTGAACTTGGCTATTTGATGTAATAGGTTTTGACTCTTTTTGAAAGTAATGAAAATTAGCTTTTGAATCTTCCGCTGTTTTATTTATGTTCTGTCTTGTAAAAATTCTATGATTGCTTACCTCGGTAACGCTCCTCCAAAACTAGTGCATTCCCTTTGTGAGTGACCCCAGCGGAGGTGGGGTGTTACATTTGGTATCAGAGCAGAAGGTTACCAAACTAGGCAAGAGTTTTTAGAAAACCTTCTAAAACTATTTTCAAAGCCGTTTACAAAGAAGCATTTTTCGAGAAAAGTCTTGTTTTATTTAAAGGCTATGCCCCAAAAGCAATTAGCATTATCCTTTGTTTCCTCGTTTGAATCTCTTTTCCTTTCTTTTCTGCATTTGTAGTCGCAGTAGTTTTTACCTGCGGCTAATCTTCTTTCTAGCTTCGTAGAGGGTTTCCCGTATGATGGAGATAGTTTCTGTGAGGCTTGTTAACATGTTACATAAGGAAGGTATGAGTGATAAGTTAAGGCAGATGAGTCTCAGAACGAGAAGAAAGACTCTGAGAAAGGAGGCAAGAACAACAATAAGGATAACAAGACACGTGAGAAAAGAAAATGCCACTTCTGTGGTATTGAGGAGCATATAGTCCAAGATTGTAGAAAGAAAAAGATGAAGATGGGAGCATGCTTTCAGTGTGGTGATATTGGACATATCAGCAAGAACTGCCCCAAGAAGCAAGGGCAAGCCCCGCAAGAAGGACCTTATGGGGGTACATCTTTGACTTCTTCTCCTTGATGCTTTGTTTTATCTTTCTTATCTTCTCAATCCTATCTTGAGAACCTTAGGTACAACCCTTTTGGATGTAAACATGTGATTGAAACATGTTATGGTTGATGTTTGCAAATGGTTGCAAGTGGTCACAAGTGGTTGCTCGTGGTTCAATAACACACATTAGGCACTAGATCGGCGCAGAAACATTTTCATATTCCATATGCATGAGTGTTTATACTTGTTTATGGATGAAATTTAATGCGTAATCATGTGGATGTCACATATGGATGGATGTTTGTGCACACATATAGTGTTTACGTGACTAGGACTATTTGCATACATGTTGGATTCATGACGCTAAACATATTTTGCATTAGGAAGATCAATCAGGCCTGATCATTTGCATTAGACAAGGAACATATACACACACTTTCTGCATATGTTCATATAGCATTAGAAATCTTTTAAGGACAATGGTTGCTTGTGGATGATGGTCGAGTAGATGGCTGATTGGATGATAGGATGCATTCTTCTTAACTTGAAGATTTCGGGGACGAAATCCTTTAAGAGGGGAGAATGTAACAACCCGAATTTTAATAACATGTTAAAACAATAAATCAAGGTAGGATTAATTTTTAAAATAAGAATCAAGGGAAACGGGTTACGCCATTGCGTTCGTCTTGTAATTCTTCTTGAAATAGAGTCCGAGTTTGCGTAAAAAAGATACTGTACGAAGAAGATATGGACGAACGAAGTTAGGCAGAAAAACCAGAAACCGGCCAGAATGCACTGGCGCACTTGGGAAGTGCGCCAGAACAAAATTGCACTGGCGCACTTGGGAAGTACGCCCATCCAATTTTGCATTGGCGCACTTGGCAGGTGCACCCAGGACGAGCAGAAACCTGCTTGGTCAGGCCCTTGCTGGCCTGATCGGGTTCTGGTCGAATTTCTGAGCTCGGGTGTGTCACTAGGGCTGACTTGTCATTTTATGATTGGCTTTCTTGAGATGGATGGCCTTGATTAACTCTAGCTTCATCGATGGCTCTAATTAGTTTGAAATTCTATATAAACAGCCTCCTAGCCTCATTCTCTTTACACCATTCTTCTCTAACCTTATGCTGCTCAAACTCTTGATGATCATGGCTTCTTCTTCTTCCTCTAAATTAAATTAAAACGCGAAGATTATTCCTTGAAGACTACGGCTTGGAATTGCATATTTGGGGATTTTCTTCTACAATCAAATCAAGATTCAACGATTCAGCAATTCAACGACCAATTTCTAGACTTGACTTCTGCATCTAAATTTCTTAGACCATGATCTGTAAGTTCCAGTTACTTTTAGATAAAAACTATAAATCTAGTACGGGCATGTTATAAACTAGAATTGTTTTGCGTATGATTCATATCTATTCTTATTTTCTTCTTGGATCTTGACTATTGGGAATATTGCCTATGACGTTGAAACTATTGTTAATGGCCTAAGACTATGACGGTGAACATAAGACTACGCCTATGACTGTGAACATAAGACTATGCCTATGCCTATGACTATGAACATAAGACTATGACTATGCCTATGACTATGAACATAAGACAATGCCTATGCCTATGCCTATGACTATGAACATAAAGACTATGCCTAATCCTATGACGGTGAACATAAGACTGTTGCCTATAACCATGACAAGGACAATTGTGACTAATCACCTATGATTCATGACCATGAGGTTATTGCCTAGAATTGTGACTACGAAATTGGATCTAAGCTTGATTTTCTAATCAGACCTATTTTCTTTATTTTGTCCTTGGATGTTGATTTTGGGAATTTTTCTATTTAAGTTAGATCTACCCATGTTCTTGAACCTAGATTATTATTCAAACCTTTTCATGTTCATAATGTTATCAGATCTATATGCCTGCGATGTTTTAATCAATTTATTCAGTTATGTCATGCCTTAAAAATAGATTGATAATAGAATAGTGTTGATTATGTTATATGTGGAATTGAATGATATTGATCTATGCCTGTGGTTCTTTTTTATTATCATGTTGAATTGGGAGTTAATGAATAAGTCTATTCATGTGTATATGAACTTGAAGTATAACCCGTTATGACAAGTTGTGTAATTTATCATGTTATGCAAGTTTTAGGTCGTAAAATCGTATCATATATGTTACCAAATGTTAGATCTACATGTTTGTGGGTATATGTTAAACTTATGTCATATTTCAAGTTCACACTTATTCATATGTTCGTGATTGGTTTGCAAGTTCACATATATGTAAGTTGATTTAGTCTATGTTGCAAATTCACATATATGTATGTTGGTTTAGTCTACGTTGCAAGATTCACACCTATGATATTCATGTTGACTATTTTGCAAGTTCACACCTATGATGTTCATATTGACTATGCCAAAAATGCCAAGTTTACACCTATGTCATGTTTATGTTAATGAATTGCTTTATGCCAATTTTGCGTACGTTAAATTAGGCAAAGTTTTTAGCCTAATATTATATGTCAAAAATCATGTGGATGAGAAATTAGGCTAAGATTGTTAGCCTAATATTTAGACAGGGTAACGTTGGGAAAAATTGGTAATCATAGGAAGCTTGGCATGAAACTTGCCTTGAAACTTGACAAGAACTTGACATGAAACTTTCCTTGAACACTTGACACGAACTTGACGGGGATCTTCAACATGGACATGACACTAGAATGAACTTGAAAATGGCCAACTCGAGGTTGGGTTGAGTTTGCAGTGTAATTCTGCCCGGAACCGCCCGACAAATCTAGTTACTGCAAACAATAGGATCCAATGTGGGTAGTTGGTTATATCGCACTTGAAAACCCGAGGTCAGACTGAGTTGTGGTGTAATTCTGCCCGGAACCGCCCGACATATTCAGTGACCACAACAACAGGTCTGATGTGAGAGGTTGGGGTGCATTAATGAATTAATGTCACATGATAGGGTTAAGTCATGAACATGAAAGATAACACTTAACCAACTTGAGACATGATTGGTAGGGTTAGGTCATGAACTTGAACGACAACACCTAACCAACTTGACACGTGAATTGTAGGGCTAAGTCACGAACTTAAATGAGAACACTTAGCCAATTTGACATGCTAGACTGATAATGGTTAAGTCTCGAATTAAAATGACAACATTTAACCTGTTGGACGGAAACCCTAATTACGCAGTCCATTTCAGCAGTAACCCACTAGATGTATCATGGTACCCTGGAACTAGGCAGGGTGGGGCACGATTATTGGGCTGATTGTAAGCGACCAGAATGACGACTATGTTGGTGCGCCAGTGAAGGTTTAGGCGGGTTATGGTCGTGCACGTGGTCCGGAGTTGAAAAAGTAGGCATTGGGCATCAGTAGGTTTATCTGTGCATGTTTGATTCGTGTCGGTGGTTGGCACCATAAGGCTTGATACACCCTATGGTGGACCTAGCACAGGTGACTACATTTGTGATATGGGCGTATGACACAGACATACGACGAGCTAGAACTTGTAGGGAGCCAATCGACTACTAGATCGTTTCGTTGGACCTAGAAATGGGTCATTTCATGATATTGGGCCAAGGAATCATTTCATGATTAATATAAGACATGGGTTTGGGATTCTAGCACAGTTGATGCAGCAAACCTTGAACATGTGATTCTATACTTGATTTATACTTAATTTATCATGTTATCTTAGTCTATCTTGCCCATCTTGTCATCATCCGTATGATTACTTTCAGTTTATACATGTCATGTTACCTTTATCTGTTTTATGCTAAAAGTCACTTGGACTTACCAGTCTTTATGACTGACCCGATTTCTTTTGCTTCTTTTTCTTCCGTTTCCCCCCAGTTTCTCAGGGAGGAAACTCTAGCACTTAGCTTGGATTTCGCTTGCTTTCGGTTCGGCTCATGTACGGTTTGATCTTGAGCTATGCTATGGCTGCATTTCTGCTACCTTTGGGGAATTAAGCTACTTTTGATGTTTTAAGCTTATGCATCTCTATTTGTGCAAGACAGAATTTGTTGTAATGGAAAATAATGACCTTGGCTATTTGATGTAAAAGGTTTTGACTCTTTTTGAAAGTAATGAAAATTAGCTTTTGAGTCTTCCGTTATTTTATTTTTGTTCTGTCTTGTAATAATTCTGTGATTGTTTACCTCGATAACGCTCCTCCAAAACTAGTGCATTCCCTTTGTGAGTGACCCTAGTGGAGGTGGGGTGTTACATAAGCATTTGGAGCCTGTATGATGAGGTTGAGATTACCATATGAACGAGATGTTCGTATGGCGATGACTGAATTACAGGTTGAACTGAGGACTGATATGGACAAAAAAATATAACGGTTGTGTCAGATTAAATTAAAAACCCCACACGAGTGTAGAGTTGATAATAATCACGTCTCTCTAATTATTAGATATGGCACATGGATTATTTATTTTCCAACATTGAACGAGGTGACGAGATTTATCTCGGGAGTAATTTTACACTCTCCCTCGGGCATAGAATATGACACTTAAAATTGTGTATGCTTATACTTGATTTATTGGGCGCCTAATACGACCCAATAAATTTCCAAACCCCTCTCCATACAAAGGAGGATATGGCGAAATTTTTCAAAATTTAAAGGCGTTAGCGAAAATTTTGAAGTGAAAACGGTTTGGAAATCATCGAATGAATTATATATATATATATATATATATATATATATATAAATTAAAATAAAAAGAATCGCACCGCTGCAGTTCGCATTTTGAAATCGTAACTTTAAATGGTTATACTGAAAGATCCGACCGTCGGATTTCCCCGAAGATGGAACCGTTGGGTTCGCTTTGAAGAGATATTTCCAGTGGTATTAACTTCGTTAAGATCCAACGGTTAGATTTTGAGAAAAGTGTAAATCAAATTTGGAGAAAAACAGCGCCAGGGCCGCGTTATGACCCGATGCGTCGTTTAATTAAAACGAGCTATTTTTTAATAAATAAAAATAGCGATAAATCGTTACAAAATATATACAGCGATATGGAATGTGTAACGACCCGTATTCTACGTATCAACGGGTCATAGGAATTTATTTCAAATTTTCAAGTCTTATGGTCTGGTAAGTTTGGGGAACGACTACTGGGGTCATTTCCAATGTTCACGATATTTGCCAATTTTTAAATGACCGTTTTGCCCCTAGCGAATCTTGTTTTGCCCATAACTTTGGACTACTAAGGAGTTCTAACTTGAAACCACTTCCATTCGATTCAACTAATGGTTTAGCTTCCCGTAGAGTGGTCACGTTAGCCAAACAGAATTATTGTTTGGGAGATATGGCTGAAATAAGGTTTAGAAGTTGAAAAACAGCTTAACCGAGCCTAATTAAGTTGATTAGCAGCTATGCCCTTAACACATTTCGGGATTAGGGTTATAGGAGGGCTGATAGGGTTAGGAATAAAATTTCATTTCAGTTTTCCCGAATCGCCTTCTAATCACTAATTAAGAAGATCAACATCAAATCAAGGCAAATCAACACCAAATCAGAGTTGGAGCTACTGTGTTGCATAGGAATTCGCCCCAAAACAATAGAGTTTCTGATCTAGTATTTTATTTGTGGTTAAGGTGAGTGATTTGCATTGTTTTTCACTAATTACAGCTAATTAGGGGTGATTAGTGTTAATTAGCGAAATTATGCATGTTAAAATTCTGGGAAAATATGTAAAAATTGTTAAATATTATTTTAGGGCTCTGATAGAAATTTGGGTTAATTTGGATATGTTCTGCTAATTCTGTCATTAGTTCTGGTTAAACATGATTAAAGGGAAAATCATGCTTTTTGTGTATGTTTGATTTAAAATGACTTATATGCTTGATGTTTTGATCTATTTAATTGAACCCATATGTTGTTATTGTTGTTTTTGATGTTTTATGATTGATTAAAAAAGTTATAATGGTTGAAAATGAAGTCGCATGGCGAATATGGATGATATATGCTCGTTGGAAAGTGTGTAGGGTTTCAGATCGGATCGGGTTATGGGGCTCGGGTCGGATTGGAGAACTGAGCAGAGAAACAAAACCGGATCCGAACCTAGCACAAGAGGAAGCTTAGCAAGAAGGAAGACCATTCACATTGAGTGGGAGTTGGTTTGGATCAGAAGAAAGGGCGTGGGGATCGGATCGGAAATGGTGAGCACGAACCGAACTGGGGCTGAAGCAATCGAACTAATACGAGTTAGAGGATGACACTTGAACCGTAATGAATGGAGGATGGCACCTGAACCGAACCAAATGAGAGACCCAAACCGAACCTATGAGGACTGGAGTCCTATGCATATTAACTAAGGCGTGAGCTATGAGCATCGAACCGAACCGGGTATGGAGTACTAAACCGAACCATATTTATACTTTTACTTCTACGCGACGACTCTTTTGAAGACCAACTCCAATTCGACCAAAACCCAAGATGAAAAGGAAGTCCAAATGGGAGGTTATTACTCAGGATCCAAATGGGGATCAATTATTTACACGAGTTGGACTTTGCCGCGAGATGTGTGCAAAGGGGTTATCGATGTCTATAGCTTTGACCACTAAGGAACGAATTATTGGATATGGATCAGTGTAGTGAAGTTGTCATGAATTCATGGGGCAGAGTGATCGTAGCAAGGCTATGATCCAGTGCAGTGGAGTTGTCATGACTCTATGGGGCAGAGTGGACATAGCAAATGAATAGTGGCTATGGATCAGTCAGTGGTGTTATCGTGACTCCATGGGGCAAAGTGATCATAGCAAAGGATTGGGTGATCAAAGTGGTAGATATTGTATGCTTTACGCACCGAGTGGGAGATGTGAGGATGATTGCTATGTTTGATGTTTGCTATCACCATGTCATGCACACCCTCTCCCCATTATTTTCACACCATGTGTTAGTGTTACCTTAGAGTATTGTACATCTTGTTGTGCTAACTCTTTGGTTGCAGGTCCAGGTTCAGGTATGGTTATGTATACATGTTATGGTTTTGTTTTGCTGCTTATCGCTCATACCAGACTTTTGTCTGACCCAGAGTTTTATGTCTCTTCTTATTACTCTTGGTGCTCTTAAACGGGAAGACTAGAGATAAGTCAAGTGATTATGCACTAGTAGCTGTACCGGAGACGAGCAGGAGGCTCCCACGCATGATATATATATATATTCTCCCTATGTTGTTGCTTGTCACTACTTTGGGCATTAGTAGTGTACCTCTTTCTATTGCTTTAGAGACAATATTTCAAAGTTGTAATAATGTTGGTTTGGATGACAAGCTGTATTTGGATTTCCGCTGCTATGATCGTTTAGTTTTCAGCTTATGCACTGTTTCACCTGTTTTATGTCAAAGTTATGTTATTATTATATTTTATCCAATGCATTGTGAAACATTATACAAGTTCCTTGTTAGTTCAAATTCCTTTCTTTTCCTTTCTTTGGCGACCATCCTGTGCAAGTTGGGCATTGGCACAGTGCATTTTCATTGGAAATGTCGGCTGGTGTGGGCAGGCCGTCACACTTGGTATCAGAGCTCTAGGTTGCGTAGTTAACCTAGGGAAAGACACTAGGGAGAGATAGTATACGTATATGAGAGCGCCTATTTGTGATATTTTGGTTTTTAAAAGCTATATATACTATTAGTATATCTAAGGATGGAGTCGCACTGCACCGACACCACTGAAGAGATGGTTTATCGTTTTCTCCTTACAGATTGAACGATGAGCTGATATACGAAGAATACTGGTTTAGGAGCCAATAATAGGAATGCTCCTGATACGAGGACAATGTTTACTGACTTCATGAGAAAAATTCTCAAGGATGTTCAGAGGGCATCTCCTAATGCTGCAAATGGTGGTGGTGCAGTGGTGCAGGCGCCTAGGGCCGTCTTCGCCAAGTTCTGTAAGGACTACACTAGTCTTGGTGGGAAGTCGTTCCACGGAATGTAATCAGCTACAGAAGTTCAAGATTGGCTTTATAGTTGTGAGCGTATCTTTGAGGATCTAGGAATCAAAGACGCGATGAAGAAGTAGCTAGCATCCCGTCAACTGCAAGGACGGGCTATGAATTGGTGGGATGCTATTAAGGCAGCCGCCCCCGAGGATCATGTTACATGGGATCAATTTAAAGCTCGCTTCAGTGACAAGTTTATCCCAGCTTCCCAGAAGTCAGAGTTGTTTAGGATGTTCTTGGAGCTTAAATAGAATGGTAGGGCAGTCTCGGAATATATTGCTGAGTTCGATACTTTATTGAAGTATGGATTATCCCTCATTGGCACTCCCGAGAAGAAGAATGAGAAGTTCATAACAGGATTAGATCAGTACTGGGGGGAAAGGCTTATAAACTATATTGATGAGACTTTTGAATCGATTGTTGGGAAAGCACAAAGATCAAAGAGCCTTTATCCTAAGCCCAAGGTTGAAGTCGTTGCATGTAGAGGGCCCAAAGCCGTAGGCAAGCGGTGGAGGCAAGAATAATTCTAAGAATAAAAGGAAGCAGAATCAGACCAAGGATGGTCAGAAAAAGAAAGTTAAGAAAGATGTTGAGTGCTTTACCTGTGGCAAGAAGGGCCACTATGCCAAAGAATGTCGAGCAAAGCCAGCGGACAGGAAGTGCTTCAACTGTGGACAAGTGGGACATCACAAGGATAAATTTCCGCAACCCCCTAAAGAGAAGCAAATTATGAAAACATATGCTATTAATGTTGTTCCTTCTTCGTCAAATGCCCCAACTGCGGCGGAGAAAGGAAAGAATATCGTCATTCAAGGTATGCTTTCTGTTTATGATGTTCCCGTTTGAGTACTGTTTGATACTGGGGCTTCCCGTTCCTTCATATTTAGTGACCTGGTAGATAGGTTGGGTTGGACCCCGAGATAGTCGATAGACCTTTAGTGGTGACGAACCCGATCGGTGGATCGACTAGCCTTAGTATGATTTGTCGAAATTTGGTCTTATCGAGTCATGGATGTATGTTTGCTTGTGATTGCTTTGTTTTGGGTTTTACTGGGTTTGGCATTATTTTGGAAGTCGATTGGCTCCAAAGATATGGGGTGGTGGTACACTGTGACGGATTTTCGGTGACTATTAGGGCGGATGATGGGCAGAGGGTAGTGTTTGGTGGCCTACCTAGTGATAAGGTGATGGCTAGTTTTCTAAATTCCCTCGACATCCCGCATAACTAGTTATCAAGGGTTTCCTTTGCTGGCTAGTATCCTAATATCTTCGAGGAAGTGGCCGGACTTCCACCACACCAAGAGATTGAGTTCCGTATTGATTTAGTGAAAGATGCCAGACCTATAGTGATATACCACTTCGTCGTATGGCACCAAGGGAGCAACGAGAGCTCGGGGTGCAAGTAAGCGATCTTTTGAAGAAGGGATTTATCAGAAGAAGTGTTTCCGTGTGGGGAGCACCAGTTGTTTTTGCTAACAAGGAAGATGGTTCCATTCGTTTATGTGTGGACTATCACGAGTTGAATAAAGTGATTAGGAAGAATTAGTATCCTCTTCCACGGATAGATGATTTGTTTGATCAACTAGAGGGAGCAAGAGTGTTCTCCCAATTGGACCTCGCGACAGGATTTCATTAGCTCCGAGTAGCAGTCGAGAGTATTCCTAAAACACCCTTTTGGACGCTGTCTAGATTCTATGAGTGGTTGGTTATGGCATTCGGGTTGACCAATGCACTAGCATATTTTGTGGATCTTATGAATAAGGTATTCAGGGATCAATTGTATAAGTTTGTTCTTGTGTTCATAGATGATTATTGGTTTACTCGAGGACAGAGAAAGAACACAAGGAACATTTGAGAATATTGATGGAGGTGTTGAGGAAACACCAATTGGAAGCAAAGTTTTCTGAGTGTCACTTCTGGAGGAGGGAAGTGAGATTCTTGGGCCATGTTGTTTCAGAGAATGGTATTGTCGTGGATCCTGCGAAGGTGGCAACGGTACAATATTGGTCTACGCCCAAGAATGCAACAGACGTAAGAAGTTTCTTGGGATTAGCTGGATATTATCGTAAGTTTATCCAAGACTTCTCCAAGATAGCGGCACCGTTAACTCAGTTAATCAAGAAGAATCAAGTTTTCGTCTGGGACAGAAATTGTGAAAATGCATTTAAGAGTCTAAAGGAAAAGTTGACGCGTGCACCAATGTTAGTCATTCCTAAAGGGAATGAAGAGATGACAGTATACACGGATGCATGTGGTATCGGACTAGGTGCTGTATTGATGCAAAGAGGTAGGGTTGTAGCTTATGCTAGTCGGCAACTGAAACCGCATGAGAAAAGATATCCTACCCATGATTTGGAATTGGCAGTAATCGTGCTCACATTGATGATGTGGAGACATTATCTCTTGGGAGAAAGATTTGAGTTGTTTACCGATCATATGTCATTAAAGTAGCTTTTCTCCCAGAAGGATCTAAATCTCCAATAGCAGAGATAGTTAGAATTCTTGGCTTCCTATGATTTTGATATCGCATATACACCAGGAAAGGGCAATGCGGTAGCTGATGCATTGAGCAGAAGACATGCCAATTTTGGGGCTATGTTCCTTGAATGGAAGCAACTGGAGTATATTGCTGGGTCTGATTTCAGATCAGGGTGCGAATTGGATCCAGAAATGCTAGCAAGTTTGATGACCAGACCCACTTTGATTGGGCAGATTGGTTCCAGTCAGAGGGACGATAATAACCTATTGGAAATCATCTCCAAGTTAGAGATGGGTATATACGAGGAGATGAACAAGTATGGGCTTGATCGAGATGGATGGCTCAGAAAGGCTGGGAGATTAGTTGTGCCTAATGTTAATGGATTGAGAGATAAAGTGCTTAGAGAATGTTAATACTCAAAACTGACTATACATCCCGGTGCTATCAAAATGTATTGACACATGAAGCAGACCTACTACTGGGAAGGGAAGAAAAGAGACGTTGGGAAGTTTATATCTAAATGCATGAATTGCCAGCTAGTTAAAGCCGAGCAAAAGATGCCTAGTGGTTTGGTGCAACCATTAGAAATTCCAGAATGGAAATGGGAATAAGTCTTAATGGATTTCATTGATGGGTTACCAAGGACTAGATCGGGCCATGATAGTATTTGGGTGATTGTGGACCGATTGACCAAGAGTGCAAGGTTTATACCTGTCAAGTCGAATAGAACGACAACTAAGTTAGCGGAACTGTATATGAAGTAGGTAGTGAGATTTCAGGGAGTACCGAAAAGCATTGTGAGTGACCGAGATCCGTTGTTTACTAGTGGATTTTGGAAGAGCTTACAAGAGGCTTTAGGGTCAGAATTACATCTCAGTACCGCGTACCATCCTCAAACCGACGGTCAAACAGAGAGGGTGAATCGAGTATTAGAAGATCCCTTGAGAGTTTGCATATTAGATTTTGGAGGGTCATGGGATGACCATTTGCATCTAGTGGAATTCACATATAATAATAGTTATCAGTCCAGTATTGGTATGGCTCCATTTGAAGCTTTATACGGAAGACCGTGCAACTCACCATTATGTTGGTTTGAAACCGGTGAGAAACTCGTGCTTGGGCCAGATGTAGTAAGAGAAACTTCATCAAGGTTATCCAACAGCGAATGAAGGCTACTTAAGATAGGCAGAAGAGCTATGCTGATAAGAGGAGAAGAGAATTGAAATTCTCCGTTGGTGACTTGGTGTTTGTCAAGATTTCTCCGTTAAAGAGCATGATTCGATTTGGTAGGAGAGGCAAGTTAACACCGTGGTTTGTTGGTCCATTCCTAGTTCTCGAACAAGTTGGGAATTTAGCATATAAAGTTGAATTACCTGACAAGATGGCAGGAGTTCACAACGTATTTCATGTTTCCCAGTTAAGGAAGTTCATGCACAACCCCTATATGACTATTTCACCGGATTAGTTGGATGAAATCGAAGTAGAACCCGAGGCGGTTGGGAACTATAGGACGATCCATATTATCAAGTATGATACGAAGGAACTTCGAAAGAAGGCGGTGAAACTGGTCAAAGTTCAATGGGGGCGAGAATGAAAATGATTGTACTTGGGAAACAGAGGAGAGTATAAGGGAATTGTATCAAAAATTCTTTGCCTGATAAGATTTTAAATTGTGATTTAGTTATTCCGCATGCTAGGAAACTATTTGTAATTTATGTTTGATTGTTTGTAAATGGCTGTTAGGCATGCAAGACCCGTTGTATGCTTTAATTAGGGAATTTCGGGGGCGAAATTTCTTAAGGGGGGAGAACGTAACGACCCATATTCTATTTATCGAAGGGTTGTAAGATATTTATTTCATTTTCATACGAAGTCGTATGGTCGTGTAACTTTGGGGAACGACTATTGGGGTTATTTCTAATTTCACGATTTTTGCCAATTTTTAAATGACTGTTTTGCCCCTAGTGAATCTTGTTTTGCCCATAACTTTTGATTAGTAAGGATTTTTGACCTGAAAACACTCCATTGGATTCGGATGATGGTTTAGCTTTTCGTAGAGTGGTCACATTAGCCAAACGAACTTACCCTTTGGGAGATATGGCTGAAATAAGGTTTAGAAGGTGAAAACAACTTAATCGGGCCTAATTAAGTTGATTAGCAACTAGGCCCATAACCCATTTCGGGATTAGGTTTATGGGAGGGCTGATAGGGTTAGGAAAAACGTTTCATTTCATTTTTTACAGCCGCTACTTTCATCTTTTGAACCCTAGCAATGGCCTCCACTTTCTAAATCACTTCCAAATCGCCTTCTAATCACTAAGTAAGAAGATCTACATCAAATCAAGGCAAATCAATGCCAAATAAGAGTTGGAGCTGCTATATTGCATAGGAATTCGCCCGAAAATAGTATAGTTTCGGATCTAGTGTTTTATTTGTGGTTAGGGTGAGTGATTTGCATTGTTTTTCACTAATTATGGCTAATTAGGGGTGACTAGTGTTAATTAGCGAAATTTTGCATGTTAATATTCTGGAAAAATATGTAAAAATTATTAAATATTAATTAAGGGTTGTGATAGAAATTTGGGTTAATTTAGATATATTTTGCTAATCCTATCATTAGTTATGGTTAAACATGATTAAGGGGAAAATCAAGCTTTTGGGTATGTTTGATTTAAAATGACCTATACCTTTTTAATTGAATCCATATGTTGTTACTGTTGTTTGTGATGTTTAACGATTGATTAGAAAAGTTAGAATGGTGAAAACACCGTCGTATGTAAAATATGGACGATATATGCTCGTTGGAAAGTGTGTAGGGTTTCAAATCGGATCGGGTTATGGGGCTCGGGTCGGATCAGAGAACTGAGCAGAGAAACTGAACCGGATCCGAGCCTAGCACAAGAGGAAGCTTGGATAGAAGGAAGGCCATTCGCATAAAGTGGGAGTTGGTTCGGATAAGGAACGAGGGCATGGGGATCGGATCAGAAATGGTGAGCACGAACCGAATCTGGGCTAAAGCAATCGAATTGAGACGAGTTGGAGGATGGCACCCGAACCGAAACAAATGGAGGATGGCACCCGAAACCGAACCAAATGAGAGACCCGAACTGAACCGATGAGGACTGGAGTACTATGCATATTAACCAAGGCATGGGCTATGAGCACCGAATCGAACCGGGTATGGAGTACCAAACCGAACCAGATGTACACTTTTACTTCTACGTGACGACTCTTATGAAGACCAACTCCAATTCAACCAAAAACCGAGGTGCATAGGAAGTCCAAATGGGAGGTTATTATGTTGGATCCGAATGTGGATCAACGAGTTAATTTCACTAGTTGGACTTTGCTGCAGGACGTGTGCGAAGGGGTTTTCGATGTCTATAGCTTTGACTCACCATTGAGGAACGAATTATTTTCGTGGATCAGTGAACTGAAGTTGTCATGACTTCATGGGGCAGAGTGATCGTAGCAAGGTATGAGCCAGTGTAGTTGTCATGACTCCATGGGGCAGAGTGGACAAGCAAAGGATTAGTGGCAATGGATCAGTGCAGTGGAGTTATCGTGACTCCATGGGGCAAAGTGAACATAGCAAAGGATTGGGTGATCAAAGTGGTAGATATTGTATGCTTTACGCACTGAGTGAGAGATGTGAGGATGATTGCTATGTTTGATGTTTGCTATCACCATGTCATGCACACCCCTCCCCATTATTTTCACAGCATGTGTTAGTGTCACCTTAGACTATTGTACATCCTGTTGTGCCAACTCTTTGGTTGCAAGTCCAGGTTTAGGTATGGTTATGTATACCTGTTATTGTTCTGTTTTGTTGCTTATCGCTCATTCCAAACTTTTGTCTGACTCAGAGTTTTATGTCTCTTCTTATTACTCTGAATGCTCTTAAATGGGTAGACTAGAAACAAGTCAGGTGATTATGCATGAGTAGTTGTACCGGAGACAAGCAGGAGGCTCCCACGTATGATATATATGTTCTTCTTGTGTTGTTTCTAGTCACTACTTTGGGCATTAGTAGTGTAACTCTTTATTTTGCATTAGAGACAATACTTCAAAGTTGTAATAATGTTGGTTTGGATGATAAGCTGTATTTTCGACTTCCGCTGGTATGATGGTTTAGTTTTCAGCTTATGCACTGTCTCGCTTGTTTTATGTCAAAGTTATGTTATTATTATATTTTATCCCATGCGTTGTGAGACATTCTACAAGTTCCTTGTTAGTTCAAATTCAATTCTTTTCCTTTCTTTGGCGACCATCCTGTGCTAGTCGGGCATTGGCACATTGCACTTTCATTGGAAATGTCGGTTGGTGCGGGGCGGGTCATCACAGAATGGAAATAAACCGATTTTACTCGGTTTATCAGATATTTTGATGGTTGGATGTGTTTGACATGAAAATTATATTAACGAACTGAAATGTGGATGTCAAATAATTTAACCACAGAAAGAATTGATTTGAATTCTATATATACGTGAATTATTTGAAAAGGCCGAGTTAATTCTCATTTTAAATAATTGATCGATGATTAAAAGTCGAAGTTATGAAGACAGTGCAAGAGCAGTGATCTTCACATTGTATGGATTGCTACTGATGCCTTAGATATGGTTAGCTCCCTTGGCGAGGTTACAGTGGTAGTGGTCTGTGCGTACTTGTTGATTGTCCGGATATGCGAAGGCCTCTCTTCCATATTGGACATATGGAACGAGGAATAAGGTGCCTCCGGTTTCGTTCAGACCCAGAATGGACTTGTAAATGGATGTGTGTCTGACGTGTATTCTGTGCTGTATTCGTTGATCTCTACTAAATATACATCTGTTTGGCAGCGGATAATTTATTCTCTTGCTTAACGCCCTTCTCTGAGACGTACGAGCTCAGAGGTTGTATATCAGTAAACATCAATGGTATGTTGTGGATTGACAGCGTGGCATACAAAGATGCAAATGATTAAGGCTTTTGTTGAAAAGCAAAGTCTTGTGGTTGATGATCAAAGCACGGCCTTAAAGGGCATAGCATTGTGTACAACGTTGATTCACGAGCCTCACACCTCGGTATGAGTCAAAAACGGGATCGGACCGTTGGGAGAACATGACGTTTCTTTCTAGCTATGGGTGGTGTCATGGTATAGAGCCTAGACATTTTTATATTTTTACCTATGTCGATGATGGGATGGCAGGCGCCTCAGATATATCGGTTACTACAGAGCCGATGGATAGGTCCGACAGGACCGAGAAACGTGTGTTCAGGAATTGCCAATCCTCAAATGTAAGAGAGGACTGGCCCAACCGATCCAAGGGTTGCCCAGAGTGTGTAGTCCTGAGGCATTTGCTAGTGTCTCGAAGAGGTGAGGAGCCATCCCTGGCCTCGACTCATGAAGGAAATCCAATTTCCAATACGACATTACAGTTTTGTTTGTAAACCTATATATGACGGCATAGTGGCATAGGACGCTCATGTCGTCTATGATTGATACATTATGATTGAAATGGCTTTTGAAACATATATGCACTAATAATAATATCAAATGATTTTGCTTTATACGTATTAAGCATATTTTGGCCATTATAAGGTAAAACTCTATCCTCCGGATTGCGTTGCGTCGTGTGATGGGACCTGAGTCGTATAATGGCTTCATTTTTATAAAAAGCATTTCGTTGTTTAAAAGATTTACTTTATTTCATGCATTGGCAATCACTGGAGAAAACCAGTTCCACGTTGGCGGCGTGGTCCTATGATTTGCCTTATTATTATTGTTTAACCAGTTAAGTAGATTTCTCATACCAATCCCATGACTGACTCGTAGTTTGTTTCCACTTGCAAAATCGGGTGCCCTTGTTTTTACACGGGCAGCCCAGTGACAGGTTACAGGATGTATTTTGGATTAGCACTATAGCGTGGAGTGCATTTTTGGCTGATGGCGATGACTAGCTTTCTCTGTATTTTGGCTATTGACATTTTCGCCTGTATTATCTTAGGTATATATACCACTGATCGCGATGTAGACTGATTTATCTCTATTATGTATTATCTGATGTATATGTCCCAGTGATCTTGATGTAGACTGATCATTTCCTTTATGCACTAAGTTGTATCCTATGACTGTGCCACTATGATGTTTATTAGATTTTATGATTCGATTGTCATATTGATGTAAATTATTCTATTTTCATGGTTATGCTATTATTTGTCATCTGCTAATGTTGATTAATGTGTTATATTCCAAATGATTATCCTTAATTCCATGACACGGGGTTTTGGGTTTTTACAGGATAATAGTAAGACTAGCCTACACATAAACAAAGTTGGTTTTTACCTTACTATAACCCAAAACATTTTTGAAATAGATATCTTTTCTGATATTATAATAATGTCTATCAAACCACAAATAAATAACAATCCAACAGAATGCTTGCATCTCACCCTCTACATATATAGTATACAATCAAAACCGCGGGCTCTTATTGGAGAATAAATTTCCTAGCAAGTTATGGGACCACCTTTCCAGCAATATACCTCCGGAGATGAATACATTGGGGTTCAACAAGAACGTCTTGCAACCCAGCTACACATGACTGGCCACTCATTTCTCTTGAGAATACCGAATATATCATTACCACGATTGGGGGCAAGCCAACCGAACCGATAACATACATGTAAAAATAAAAGGGACAAAAGAAGGCCTTTGATTTCTCCAGATCAGGTAATGATATACCCTTTTAATGGGTGCGACCCACATAGCCATGCTGCCTACCCGATTTTGTGCCATTTCCTTATTGACTAGGCCCGAGGTTACGTTTATCTTCTAAAACATCTCCATTCACTTTGAATGCCACATCATTAGATCCGTTAAATCGCTAATAGACATCCACAAATACACTATGGGTGTTAAGCAAGAGAATTTCTCTGCCGCCAAACATGTTATATTCGTAAAAATCAACGTATATGATTCTTAAGGAAATAATCTGTTAGACGTTCATCCATACAGGTCATCTAGGAACAAGATGAACCGAAGGCACCCACCTACCACATCCTCAGAATCACCCTATAGATCAATAGTGAGCAGTCCTTGCAAATCCGTAGATTTCAATAACGACAGAACCGTAGTTTATCTCCAAGAGCGACCCAGAGATTATAAGTAGTTCTTCTGTTTCATAAAGATTTACAGTCTTCAATTGCTCCATCTTCATTTGCTGCAAGTTAGTTTCGAACGCAACGTTGATTCAAAGTGGTGTTGGGTCTAGTTCCCATCCCGGTCTCTTCGAAAAAACAAGTCAAAAGGTCTAATAGAATATTCCATTGATAGTTGGGTTTTTAATTATCAATCTCAATAATATTGTTAGGTACATTGGCAGCTCCGACCCTTTGATAAAACCATTTCTTTAAACCATTATATCAATTTAATATCATTATAGTATCAAGAACCCTTTCATTTCCTTTATCTTGGAAAATATTACTTCATATTCTTTAAAATCTCATTTTAACTTTACTTTGGAAAATATCGATATATTCTCTGCTCAATAGTATAACTCCAATTATTAATTCTCGTATGGCCAAACAATGTCAAGCGAAATTTTAGTTATTTTATAACCCAATTGGTTTTATTAAACTCAGACTTCAATATTACTCTAAATTCAAATCATTATGGAAATATATAATTCAGATTCAAATATTTACCTTTTTTCCTATTCATTCTAACTATTTCCATTCCTTCGGAAAACTTATTACTTAGAATAAGTGTATTTCAACCCATGATATTTCATTATACTTTAACTCAGGCCAAACAGTGTTAAATTATACATTGTTTATTTCAAAGCCAAACAGTTTAATTATAGTTTAAAGTCTTGGAAATGTTGCAATATAATAAACTAATCTCAAGTCCTTTACTACTACAAACAAATATCATCCCTCGATAGTAGTAAAGCTGTTCAAGTTGGGGTATTTTAATTACCTCTCAGACCTTGATCGACAACGTTCTTATCTTAAGATAATAAAAGCTTGAAACTCAAAAATCCAATATATTATCCCCATTTCCATTTACTATTTAATTTAAATATGGTTTTTGAAACCATTTCCTTTCATTTGAAACCCACCTTATATTCTAATTCCTTTTACTTCATTCGATAATTAAGTAAATTATTTATTAACTTCCGACTAGAATCTTTTTATATCACTCCATTTATAACATGATTTGTTATACAATTCATATACTAAGCCTTTACGCAAACCCATCTTTTATAACCTATCATAATTTAACTGGTTTTAAATCCCAAAGCTATTTAACATCTTCACTTTGTTTACAATTGTCTTACTTAATCTAATTATTAAGTAAACGTTCATTGAAAAAAACATTATATTTGATTCCCATCCTTTCCATCATCATAGTTTACAAAACTTGGAATTATTATAATTCCCCTTTTTCCTTATTCAATTTAGAATCTCATTTCTCTTGCTTGCTTCTTACATGAAACTATTTAGAAGTAAATCACTTTAATAATTATCTTTACCATCAAATTTGAAGAAAAATTAGTTTACTTCAGTATAACCTAATTATTCATTATTAGAAATATTGCTAAATAATAATACTATATTAAAATAAATAATTCAATAAACAACTTTAAACCGTAGTTAATTAAAGGTAAATTAACTACTTGGAACATTCGTTAGATTTTAATGACTGATCATAGGACTATTAGATTAAATTAATCTAATATTCAATATTCATTAACTAGTTGATTTCGTCAACTTATAAACGTTAATAACGGATCTTTACCAATCTAGCTTTTTAAATTAATTAACAACTTCACTAACTCAATTGTCTAAATAAACAATTATTATAATTTTCTAACCCGTAGGTTAATTTATACTTCTATTCATAAGATATTATTAACGACTTAAGAATTAGTTATAAATAACGTTTAATAATTTCCTTTGTAAACCTGATTATAAATAACGATATATTTACAAACCCTTTATTTTAAATAACCTTTATAAAAAAATTCAAAACTTCGATCTGGCTATAAAAATATATTTTATAACATAAAACTCCATCGATTTGCCTAACGGCAAAATGACGTTTTTAAAAACAATGGATATTAGGCCATCTGCTGCCAATAGCTTAATCTATATTGTTTATTGATTAAAACACAACCATTATTGAATATAAGTTCAACGATTAACATTCAACAGGTTATAACATCATTTGGGGATAAGCAAATTCATATGTGAATAATATGAACAACAATAATTTATTTTTTATTTGAGGAATCCGGTCGGATCCCTCCAACCTGTTCTTCCCTGCATCACAGATCACAATATAATTTTATAACATATGAATAATAAATTAAACTAGAAAATTCAGTATGACATAAATCTAATGTCGATAATCACTAAGCAAACAATAAGCAACCATGACATCCAAACACCCAGATTATACTATTAACGGTGAATTATAATTATATATGAATTTAGCACACCATAGCAGTCCAGAAAAGTGTGAGAGTTAACTCACCATTTCTTTTGGTTGTCGATTCGCGTTGTTTTCTTTTAGACAGATGTTTAAAGTTCGATGAAATCCTCATCAGCTACAAAATGGACCAAATCAGCACGTACGCATAGCTTCCTTCTCTGCGATTCCAATAAATCCAGTCCCGCTTGATTCTGTTCACGTTCGTAAAAGTTGTCGTGATTACAAATCTTTAGTTAATTAAAATATAGTAACCTTAACAGTATAATAAATTAACTCATTGACCCTTACTTACCATGCTAACACGTCATTGTTTCTCTGACCCCTCATCTCTGAACAAACTAAATGGTAACGTTTTTAACAGCTCCACTAGATACCCTTTTAATGCTTCTTCAATTTTGAACAGCACGACACTATTTACATTTGAAAATTTCCACAAAGACTTCACTTTACAAAACACGGGCCAGATCTTCCAATTTTCTTTTTCTTTAAGTTCTTTCTTTCCTATTCGCAATGGCCCAAGGCCCACAAGAATTTTCACATCTTGCTACGTTATATTTTCGTCTTTCCTAGGCATGCGTTCTCTTTCATCAACCTGCTACCATTCATCCTTTATCCATATCCGACTTCTACCCAAGACACAAATCGTCCAAGTTACCGATGATCCCCACTGCGTCCCCTCCGGCCCTACAAACCCACATCGAACACCGTACTGGCCCACCGTTCCATCCTCAACTCCAAACCCAAACTGTCTCCCACCATGTTTCAAAACCAACACTAGGGGTGGCAATAAGACCGGACCCGACCCGACGGGTCTCGGGTCTAGGCAGGTCGGGTTTTGTCGACTCTAAACTATACATTTCCCAAATCTGGACACGACCCGACCCGATCTTCAGTTCGGGTCGGGTCGGTTCGGGTCCGGGTGGGAAACAACACTAAAATTAAATATATTTCAGTGTTTTTTGGTCTGGTCTTTCGGGTCGGGTTAGGTCAGGTTGGTTTTTATCAGGGATTAAACGGATCAAACCACGTTTAATTCCATTTAGGATTGGATTTTTTAATGATTTTTCCATTTTGAAGGATCGTGTTGCTGAATGAGGGAGAAGGCAAGTTTGTTGTGTTTCATGTTAGAGGAGAATGAAGTATCCTTTTTTAGCAGGGAAAAACCAAGACAACTGTGCTTTGTTTATTTATTTACTATTATTACTATATTATATATAGTTTTATATTAATTTTCCTCCTGATTTTCCTGAGTGATCCATGCGGTTTAGATAGGGTAGGATGTGCTAAGATTTTCCTTTTCTGTTTCTAAAGATATACAAAGATTTTCATTGTGTCTTCATATGGATTCGGTAACAATTCGGTAAGGGGGTTGTACAGATTTTTCTTCTTGTAACTTTATGGCTATGTATTATATTTATGATAGTGGATATGCAGACAAATCTATCTACAAATTTTGACTACACATAAACAATACAAGATTTTCCTTTAGTATTCACTGATGTATGTTTTGCTTTGTACGGTCTTTTTCCCATTTCTTTGTTCAACCAGCAGTTGTCTTAAGCAAGATTAGAGAGAGGATGACAGAGATTTTTAATTTGCTAAGATAAAGATAAGATTCGCATACCCATTTTCAAAGTTCGTCACATGTGTAAGGATTCGACGTAATTTTAGGGAAATATTTAGGAAGACGTGGTAAATATTTTGTTCAGATATTGCTGAATCTTTATAGGATTTGAAACCAATGTACTGATAGTGACCCTTATTAAAATATCTCGTGGTCACATACTAATATTAAAAAGACTACAACCAATGATCTTAGTTTTACCAATTTTTTAATACGTTCCTACAGGTTTCAAGATTTAATCTAACCCTGTGAAAAATATATATTTATGATCCACAATTTTAATCAATTTTAAAACAGTCAAAATAATTGTTATTAAATTATCGTTATCATCTATATATTCAAATAGAGTTCCTTATAGTTTTGAAAGAAAATATCTCCGGTTTTAAGTATTGGAATTCCGAGTAAAAGCAATATTAATTTCATAATAAAATTCCTTTATTGTATATATAAACGTTGTTATTTATACCCGAAATTCCATAGCGACCTTCTGAAAATTTGGATCCGACATATCTTTCAACATATACGATGAAATCTCGATTTTTTCTCTTTTATTTGAAGAATACAATCAAATAGATTCAGGCGGTTCTTGTTTCACAGAAATCCAACTAATATCAGATCCTGTATATTCGACTGAAGTTTAAATCGTAAACTATGAACTGCAGTGCCATTTCAAGCTTGTTTTAATTAATTTATAATATACAGATTCGAACTCCGTTTTAAATTAATAAATTCGATATAATATCCATTTATATCACCAAACCATTATTTAAAACAAATTCTAATATTCGTAATTAGCATCCAAAAATATGGGATGTTACTTCCTTCCCCCCTTAAAAGAATTTCGACTCCGAAATTACAAGGTAAGAAGATTGCTGCAAAACTAATTATTTTAAAATAATTATTTTGAATTTATCATTATCACGAATTCGAACTTTTAAAAAAAATTGACAATTCCGCCAGCACCTCCTCTGCGGTTCGATCAGTACAACTGTCACTCCGGCCTCAACTTCTATAAAAGAAAAACCAAAACCAAATGGCTACCCAACTCAGGGGTAAAAATCAATCACCAACCAATAATATATTAAAGTTTACATATTTATCAGGCAATCTCGGTTCAATTTCAAAGAAAATCCACTAACAACTCTTCATCTTCTAACTTGCGCTTCAATATCAATAACCAGACTAACTCCCATGGCCTTCTGGAATCTGCACTTAGCTCAACTTTTATGGTAGTAACATATATAGGGCCATTCATTCAATTTCATTTCATATGTGATACAACTCCCAATTTATCATACCAGATTCTATTTCTATAGTTTCCACTTCATTCAACTTATTTAATTTATATTATCGGGTTAAAATTTCTTTCCAGATCCAATTAACTAATTGATTCAATTTTATTTCCAAATTCAATATCATCACTAACCATGTTAGTTAAATTCAAAATTCAAGTCATCCATTTCGAACATTCCATTCGATTAACGTGAATTTTGTCTATAATCATTTCTTAGCAATCCATTTGGATTTACTATAAGTTCAATTCATTTATTCAGGATATTAAGTTTTATTCTTTAACCATGCAATCAATCAACCAAACAGGGCTCAACAATCATAACCAATTCATTCTGATTCATATTTACTTTAATATCCACTTTGATTCCAAATTAACTTCACATTGAAGTTTTTTACTTTCAAATTTCATATTTGAAATTCGCATTTAGTTAAATCATTTCAATTTTATGATTTCTAATTCAACTCAACATTAGTTGATTAAAATTATAACAATTTTGAAGAAATAATTACTTTACAAAATACATTGGTCAAAACATTTTAAAATAATTTTCTATAAAATTACAAATACGTGCTCTCATACACACACACACACACTCTGAACTCAATCTAGGGTATTACTAACCCCATATCTATTGAGTTATGCCACAAGGCCAAGATTATCACTAAACTAGTAGCTCTAATACCAACTGTAAGGGCCTGTAAATCCATATCCTTTGAGCTGACGAATTACAACTCACGTCCAACCCAAATTGCACGAGATTAAGAATCTTTAACAAAAAGAAATTAGAGGATGAGAAGTAGAAAGAGAGAATATTAGAATAAAAGAATAAGAAGGGCAACACGTCAGAATCTCACAGCAGAACGAATAAATATAATATATCAAATCTCTTTACAAAAAGAATTTTATATACATACCAATCATCAGAGTACATGATATATCAGACATAGCGGAAATAAACTCTAAATAACCAATGATGAAGCCTCCTACTTCCAGATCCTCAAAACTCAACATAACCTAACCTGGAAATATACTCGGTCTGACCCGAGCACATTTGAAGTAAAGCAAAATTCACTCGGATCGGTCTGGATTACTTTTAATGATAAATTCATAACAAACAACTTGTTTAACTTTAAAAATTCTTTTTTGAAAGAAAGATAATAGTAAGACCAGCCCACATATAAACACGGACGGTTTTTACCTCACTATAACCCAAAATATTTTTGAAATTGATATCTTTTCTGATATTATAATAATGTCTTTCAAACCACAAATAAATATCAATCTAGTAGAACGCTTGCATCTCACGCTCTACATATGTAGTATACAATCAAAACTGCGGGCTCTTATTAGAGAATGGATTTCCTAGCAAGGAATGGGACCGTCTTTTCGACAATGTATCACCTGAATGAATACATTGGTGGTTCAACAAGAACATCTTGCAACCTGGCTACACATGACCGACACCTCATTTCTCTTGAGAGTACCGAATATATCATTACCATAGTCATGGGCTAGGCAACCAAACTGATAGCATACATGTAAAAATAAAAGGGATAACCGAAGGCATTTGATTTCTCCAGATCAGACAATGATATACCCTTTTAATGGGTGCGACCAACATAGCCATGTTGACTACCCGATTTTATGCTATTTCCCAGTTGATAGGTCTTGGGGTTACGTTCATCTTTTAGTATATCTCCATTCACTTTGATGCCACATTGTTAGATCCATCAAATCGCTAATTGATGTCCAAAAATACACTCTAGATGTTAAGCAAGAGAATTTCACAGCCAACAAACTTGGTATATTTGAAAAAATCAACATGATTCTTAAGGAAATACTCTGTCAGACATTCATCCATATAAGTCATCCAGGAACAAGATGAACCGAAGGCACCCTCTTACTGCATCCTCGGAATCACCCTATAGATAAGTAGTGAGTAGTACTTGCAAATACGTAGATTTCAATCACGACAGAACGACAGTTTATCTCTGGGGGCGACCCAGAGATTTTAAGTAGTTCTTCCATTTCATTAAGAATTATGGCCTTCAATTGCTCCATCTTCATTAGCTGCAAGTTTGTTTCGATCGCAACGTTGATTCCACGTAGTGTTGGGTCTAGTTCCCATCCCGGTCTCTTCGAAACAACAAGTCAAAATGTAACAGCCCGCCATTTTGACCACCCCAAGTCGGTGGTTAATCCGACTTGAAGCATTCAAAACGATGGATTGTTATTGGCTTACAGGGTTTAAACAGAATTAACACAGAATCACAACGTAAATATTTTGCAGCGGAATAAAATTTTATATAAATATCAGAGTTTATCACAAAACGTTTATACAGCAGAAGGAATAAATGAGTACATAACTTATAATAAATAGAAGTTTACATTTTAGTCGAGCTTAGCGCGTGCATATGCATCTTCACGTGCCTCTTCAATTTTTGCAAGTTGAATATCTTTAAAATCTGCAACAATCTTATCTGACCCGAGCGTTCCATGCAAAACATAAAACACTCGAGTCAGGATTAAACTTATTGCAAATCAGTTACTTCAAATAAACGCATAAATATAATTAGTTTAATCTCAACTATTTACTAAATGATTTGAGAATAAAATCCCATGGAAATACTGCTAAATAGTTGGACGAAATCAAAGCATATTAGAACAAACAGCCCATATGCATGTAAATATTTTCTGCCTTAATACTCAGCTAAATTGGCGGACTAATGAAAAGTCAGTAAAAATCGAATAACTGCTATATACTTCAAAGAGCATGAGATCCACGCTGTAATTTAATTGATAAAAAAACCCATGTCCATGTTTTCTTCTCGCAAATCCATTAATTAAAATATTGTTTATTCAATGTTATAGCTTTATACATATTTCCACTAACGGGAATCAACTGTGTAAGTTTCACACTCTTGAAGCGTTAGCATAACAATACAAAGAAAAAGAAATGGAATCAATGTTGTATCTAGTATGGGACTCAGCATCTTCACTTATTATTCTACCAATGAAATACCCATAGCTTTTATTTATATCTTAGCAATCGTGGATTCACGTTGATTAACTGAACCTTGTCAGCTAGCATTTTGGTAAAGAATATTCAGGATTTCTCGCCACATTAAGTGTATCATATTAATTTATATGATAACTCAATTATCATACTTACAAAAAAAGTCTTCAAGATAGAAGGTAGCAAAACTTAGTAGAGTGTGAGTAATTACAAGTCACAAATTAGAATACTCCTAAATATCATCCTATGTTAATGTGAACTACTAGCAGCAAGTGTCAAAAATGAACAAAAGAAAAAAAAGAATCATGTTGTAGCAACTATCTAAATTTGGGACATCATCTTTATAAATAGCAACACACACTCAAATGCGGTGTACAAATCACAACATAATGAATCATGCCTAGCCCTTGCTGCATTGATCTGATACAATTCTTATGTCTTAGTAGTTTAAAAAATAAGGTTTTTGAACATAAGAACTCAACTATTTAAGAGCACACAAAATTTCCTGAGACAACTTAATACATTACTAAAATGTGAACATCAATATATTTCTGGAATGACATAAGGTATACCATTAAAAACAAATACTAAGCATACATACCATGTGGTGCAGATGTACAGAAAAATTCATGTATGGAATATTAATTCAAGATACATTGAAAACAGTGAGTGAATGACAATCCACAACAGGAAAGGGGACCAAAATACATAACAAGCCACCACCAAAAATGCAACAAGAAGCTCAGGCTTAAGCCCAAACATAACCAAACAATATTGAAACATGACGCTTCCAAACTTGGCCATACATGTTACATTTTGTGCAAAATATTACTATCATGATACCCATCCTCTTTTCTCTAATATGGACCAGATTGAGAGACATAAAAATGAACATGCAAAAGTAGATATCTGTAATAAAACTAGTGCAGCACTCGTATGTGCATTTTCATACTGTGTATGACTCAAAACAGTGTGTATACCAACAAAACTTTACCCTCGACCACAACAGCAATAAAACAAGGCAACCAAAATGTAAAATAAACAACTGTCCACAAAAAATTTTACCCAGAGAAAATCAAAAGTAGACGACTTGCAATAGGTTTAGTCGTAAGGATACTTACTTTTGGTCAACATCGGTAGTTGGTTTCTTCGGTGAGGGAGGAACTTGGTGCGCTTCTTGACTACGAAGAAGGGGAAGACGGTGGCAGACCAGTTCAAGCGAGAGGTCTGATGGGTGGCGCGCAGGTTAGGGCTAACACGGTAGCTTGATGGCGGTGGAGCAGTTGCTGGAAATGGTTGCGCGATGGTTCAAGGTTCCGCAGGACAGCGATCTCTAGCAGTGGGGCAACTTCAGGTAGGAGCGGTGATGACAGTTTGAAGTGTCTTGAGGTAGCTCATGGAAAGGCTGCGTTGGTGGCTCGGCACAAAGGGGAAGGAGGCGAACCAAATAGATCGGAGGAAGCCATTTTTCCTCGAATTGGAAAAATTCGATTTTGGGGAAAGATGAAAATAGATCCGCCCCTCCCCAAAGGAAAAGAGACGGTGAATAAAAAAATAGAAGGGTCTAGTTTTGGTAGAATGATTCCACGTTTAAGAGACTTGGAATTAAAATAAAGAAATTAAGGTATGCGTGGACAACTAAACACAGAGCAAAAGGCACAAGTGGAGAAAAATAAAGCAAACGTCCCTTTCCCTCAAGTGTACGTACCAATATATTACTATGCATATACAAATGCAATACTAGTATATTTTTCAAGTATGTATTTTTTTTTCTTTACAAAACTATTATTTGAAAGAGTGTATATCATATACACACACTAAGAATATATTCAATACTAGTATATATTTTTCCAAATAAAACTTAACTAAATTCAAAAACCAAAATTCAAAATAAAATAAAATAAATTCCCAAATTAAAAAAAATTAAATCTTAAAACTTAATAAATTGGTTTATAGCTTATAAAATAAAGCAGAATCACATTTTACAAATATTAAAACAACTATTTTTTCAAGGAGTATATACCATATTTCAAACACATTTTTAAAATACATTTCAATTTCAAATTTATATTTACAATTTGATTTCAAAACCAACTCTAAATTATTTTGGGCTCTTAATCCGTACAGAGGCTTCGACTCATATTTCGAAATCAACTTCCAGTTAAATCATATTGCATATATTCATTTTTCCCCTTTACTCTACATACAAAATTTATATTTCAAACTTTGAATTTAAAAATATAGCTTCTATTTAGATCTTAATTCAATTTATATTCTATGGGCCAAAATTTTATGAGCTATTACAACCCACTTCTAAAAAAACCGGGTTGTTACACATATAACTTTAATACATAGTCAAAAATTATGTTTTTGATGCCAGATCACAACAAATAATCCTATCTAGTTTTGGTTCTCACACCAGTCAATTGGAAATATATAAATATCCCACTTTCGAAACTCAAACATAAATACTGATGATGCAGCTGCTATCATCAGGATTATTCCCGGGCAACTAGAGTGCGATTCTATATCTATCCAGTATATTTGAGGCTTCGTATACACGTGGATCAGACTTTATATTCAAAATCTCCATATACTCTATAGTCCAAATTCAATTTAAAATAAATATTCAAATACAAATAATTGAATTTAATTTTCAAAACAAAATTCGTTTTCATTTTTATTTTTAAAAATAACACTCTTCAGACTCATTCTAGGATACTGCTGATCCCATCTCTAACGAGTCACTCTCATTGGATATTACAAATCCAATTTCTGATTAATTCTTTCGTTTGGTTCTAAAGTATCTTGTTCTCGAGCTCTGTAAACCAAGGCTCTGATACCAAATGAAGCAACCTGAACTTCCCCGTGAGGGAAAGAACGGATTGAATTGAGAACATGACGAATTAGAACACAAACAGAATAACATTTCATTGCTTATTACAAAAATTTCATCAGAATACAAGAATATACAGAGTATGAATAAATATTACACATTTACTAAATATCAGAGATTTACAAATTACAATGCAACGAAAAAATAATACAAAACACAACTAAAAAGAATATACAGATACAGAGCTTTTCGATTATCATTCCAGCTGTAAACCAGGGTCCTATGAATATAAATCTGCAAAACCAAAACTTCTAGCGGCCCGAGCGGGAAATAGGGGCACCTAGAGTTTAGGTTAAAACAACAAACTCCAGGTCAGTCGTGTGATTGGTGTGAGAACTAAAATAGTTATTTAAAACTTTAAATCAGATATATCAAGGGACCACGCTGTATAACACGGAACGGGTTTCCTCCCAAGAATACCGGTGCATGTATCAAAACAGTGCAACGCTTTTTGGAAAAATAAAGATATTATACGACCCAGGTCCTATCACACAATGCAACTCAAGCCGGGGGATAGGGTTTTACATTATAATAGCCAACCATGCTTGGTACGTTTAAAACAAATCATTTCATACTATTATAAGTGCATAGGGTTTAAAACAACTTCAAATATAAATGTATCAGTCCTAGACGGCATGAGAACCATATATCATGTCGCCAATACTAGGCTCTACAATCAAAACCGCAAATGTAATGTATTAGAAGTTGGATTTCCATCTGTGAACCAAGGCAAGGGATCATCCTTACCGAATTTGAGACCTCTAGCCCACCCCTCAGGATACAGCCGCAACTGCACCTTGGATCGTCAGGGCCGGTCCACTCGATGCTGATTAAAATGCATGAACACTACGTTTCCCCGCCCTATGGGGCATCAACTGGTCATATCCTGACCAAACTATCGGCCCCGGAATGACCGATATAACCAAGGCGTCTTGCTATCCATCATCCACATAAGTAAAATGTCAGGGCATGCTAAATGCTCACACCACTCCCAACTAGAAGGAAACGCATGTGCTCCAAGAAGTCCTCTCCCGTTTCTGGTTCACATCGGTGTGTGAGTCTCGCGAATTAACGCTACACAAAGCTACGCTATATTAAAGTCGTGCTTTGATCATCAACCACAGGACTATGCTTTTCAACAAAAGCCTTGATCATTTGCATCTAAGCATGCCACACAGGAAATTGACGCTATGCAACCGATGTATATCAGTCACACAAAATGAAATCCAATGTCAGACACATCCATTTACAAGTTCGTTCTGGGTCTGAACGAAATTAGAGGCACCTTATTCCTCCCCCATATGTCCAATACAGGGGAGAGGTCCTTGCATATCCGGTCAATCTCCAAGTACGTCTAGACGATCACCACTTATTACCTTGTCTTGGGTGTATAGCCCAATCAAGACATCACTAATCATCCAAACGATGTGGAGACCTTCAGTCTTCAACCACCGTCTTCATCCTTGACATATCGACGAATCAATTATTCAAAATGGAATAAACACGGTCTTTCTTAATAGCTCTCATTTATAATAAATAAGTGTTATAAAAACACAACATACGCATTATTCCAATCCAGAATATTCCTTTATTCAAATATTCTTTTACTTTGGGAAAGATTCCCATTAATTTTATCAAAGATAAATTCTTTAAATTTATTCTTTAATCTTCCTTTGAATATCAATTCAAACCAAATTATGGTTTATCCAAACTAGTCGGGATTAATGAACCTTATCGAAGTAAACATTTGTTTAATTTCCCAACCCCAACCTATTCATCCCATAAAGTAAAACTGATAATATTTCATATCTAACAAAACGGTGTTATCGGTAAATTCAATTACCATTTCACGTTCAAATCAAATTAAAGATTTAACTATCGCCTGGAGCAAAACTTGGGACACTCCATTCTCGATCATTTCAATCTAATTAAAGATTCATTAAAACTCCACTTGGTTTTAATCTTCCCAAAAATCGATATTAATGAATGTTTAACTTGAGAAATCATATCCTGGCTTTAACTGGGTTAAAGAACCAATGTCATTTAAAACACTGTTAAATATAAACCCAAAATCACATTCCAATCCATCAGCCTTTAATCGTTAATTAGCAAGTGAACAATTCCTTTAGTATTAACCCCGAAGGCCGAAACCAACATCAGATCAATACCCAGGAAACCATTCAACTTAACTAATCTCAAATCAGTTTCTGATTTTCTTAACTCCGTTGGGCCTAAGAACAGTATTGTTAAAGATACCATTCACGACAACCGAAAGTCACATTCCATTAACAATGGAATCTTCATGGAAAACAGATCGTTATATATAATTGATATAAACTTCCATATCCGACTAATAATATAAATGGAATAACGGCAAAGCCTTTTAAATTCCATACACATTAACTGTCTTCCTCTACGGAAGCTTACTTCGATTATTGCCAAATCGAATTCCATTCAATTCCAATTTGATATGTTAAATTGGAAAACTATACTTTTGAAAATCGTCTTTAAATCCTAACAAAAGATTTATAAATTCCAAATCTCATTTCACTGTAAATCGGGATAAAGAACGAATGTCGCTAAAACATAGTACACGATAAATCCAATTCAAATTCCATTTTACTCCAATTGTATGTTAATTAATTGGAAACTCCAATAATCTTAATTAAAAGATTTATTCTTTTCATACTGGGTTTAAGAACGTGTCATTTAAAACACAGTTAACGAAAAACCCAAAATCTAATTTGATATTAAAAACAAGGCTCTGAATAGAAAATTTATCAGCTTATATTCAATATCAAATCTAACAAATATCATATTGGAATAACGATATATATATATATATATATATATATATATATATATATATATCTTACAGTTTCCTCCACAACGTCCGTATAATCACGGAATTCAATATTGAAATATTCCGAAGATAATTTCAATTCAAATCCATTCCAATTCATATATTGGAATTTCTGGTTATTTTTAAAACCATTTCAAATCCAATTTATTTATTTTAAAAATAAATGAATTATGATTCTAGTTCAAAACTAGTTCATTTCGATAAAAATCTATTTTTATCTTTTAAATATGGAATTTTTCATCCCAACTCTTTCCAAATCATTTCTTATGATTTTTCACAAATTATCAATATTTTTAATAATTTTATCAAGGCCTATACAGTCGATTTCCATAAACGGCCATCGAACTCCACTTACAATGACCTTTTCAAAATTTGATTTGGATATAATTCCAAATCCAACTATTAGATTTCAAATCTCTAATATTCATTAGAAAGCTCTTTTCGATACGAACCCAACGGTTCTTGTTTTAAGAGAATCCGACGGTCGGATCTCCCGTAAAATCCATTCGAAGTCAATGGTGAAATTCGCGAACTGCCGCAGCGCGGTGTGTTCTATTAAGGCCATTATATTATATATAATATGTATTTCGCTGATTTCCATTTGAAACGTATTTTATAAATTGTTTTAAATTAGTTTTCAAAACGATTTCAACTTCGTATTCAATTTCAAATCAAAATCCAATATTCCATATCATCGATATATAAATGATAATATTTTCAAAACAATCTATTTTGAAATCAATTCGCTTTCGATATTCATTATAAAAATGAATAAAATATGTATAAATATCGTTCACATCAGAATGGCGTATATCTAATCAACACGGCTTTATATTTTTAAATATATTCGTGTCCATCCCAAATCGGACATCAAAATCAAATTTTGATTCTTTTGCTGAATATTGTTTTAAAATACTCATTATTTTAAAATAATCGTTATTTTAAAATATTCATTCTTTCTGAACTGGAATCAGACACAGACAATTACTATATATTGTGATTTATATGGATTTCATACACACATGCATACAACAATAATCAAACACAGTCAACCATCATCCAAAGTGCATTCTACACTGCATAAGTGTCAAATATAAATATTTAACGCTTACTACAGCCTATCAATTAATCGATTGACATACAACTAATTATTGGGACTAGTACGTGTCATATATCATCCCAATACCCATGTGGAGTTTCAATTAATCAAACAATGATTTTATTTGTGTAGTTGGGTGTTGTGTAAAATTTATCATCTCAATCAATATCAGTAAAATGTGTATACATAAACAAATCATCCAATCTATTTATAAATATTTATTTTATTCATATACACATAAAAAATTATATTTTTAACAATAAAATATTTTATTTCAACACAAGAATATTTTATTTATTCCATTCCACATCACACAATAAAATTTCACAACACAATCAAACAAACAAACAAGTCATCCATGGTCTGTAAACGACGGGTGTCGGGTGCTGCTAAGCACCATCTGCATCCTAGTATATCTTTTAAATAGAAATAAAATTAAAGTGAGAAGTTCTCACCTTAGGGACCCACTCCTCCATTCTCTATTTCTGAAGGGTTCGGATTTGCCTAAAAATCCAATGCGATCTTTTCCCGATGTTCACATTAAAAATCACATTTTTAACATGATGTTTGTTTTAAAAAACACATTTTTATAATGACGCTTCGTATATATAAATCATATATTTTTACAATTCTTCTTTCTATATAAAAATTATATTTTTCTTCACTATATGAATATACAAAAATCATATTTTTATTCGCTATTAAAATCTATATGTTTCCTTATGGAAAAATTCGATTTTCACTTCGCTACCGCATTATAAAAATTATATTTTTATAGCGCTTTATTTATAATAAAAATTATATTTTTACATCGCCTTTCAAATAATAAAAGTCATATTTTTATTATCTCTATAATATAAAAATCATATTTTTATTATCTCTATAATGTAAAAATCATATTTTTATTATATCTATAATATAAAAATCATATTTTTATTATCTCTACTAAAATGATAAAAATCATAACTTTTCATAAACAAAAATCACTTCTTTATATTCGATAAAATCTAATCCCTTCGTCATTGAAAATTGTAACACCCCGAATTTTCCATTAACTGTAACTTAACAAATTAAAGTATAATTAATTCTAAATGATGAAATCAAGTGAAATGGGTTATGCCATTGCGTTCGTCTCGAAATTCTGCTTGAGATAGAGTCCAAGTTTGTGTAAAACGGATACCGTATGAAGAAGATATAGACGAACGAAGTTGGGCAGAAAAACCAGAAACGGGTCAGAATGCACTGGCGCACTTGGGAAGTGTGCCAGAACAAAATTGAACTGGCATACTTGGGAAGTGCGCCAGTACAATTTTAGCACTAGTGCACCTACCAAGTGCCCCCAGGCCAGAAAGACCTGTTGGTCAGGCCCTGGCTGGCCTGGTCAGGTTCTGGTCGAATTCTGAGGCTTGGTTGAGTCACTAGGGCTTACATGTCACTTTCTGATTGGCTTCTATTGAGATGGATGGTCTGGATTCACTCTAGCTTCAACGACGACTCTAATTAGATTGAAATTCTATAAATACAACTCAAGTCTAACCCTAAATTCACACAAATAATAGAATATTAAAGCCGTCATGCTGCTGGAAAGAAACTAGGAGTGGCCGTCAGTTAGAAAGCCTAGAGACAAGCCAATACTAAAGCAAAACACGAATCAAAACAACGTTAGTCTACCCAAAGGAAAGCATTTCAAATCCAGAATTCATAATCCAGAATTCAAGTTCGTCGTTCGTTGTAAGTATAGTGATTTTTCCTATGAGAATAAAACTAAGACTTGTTTCGATGTAAATTGGAAGGGGAATTGTGCTATTATGTAATGACGATGTTAATTCATATCTATGTATTGAAATGTTTGTGTTGTGAATGAAATTGGGATGTTTGTGGTATAATTAAGATTGATGTTGATCCTATTGCACTTTTAGAATGACAATAACATCACAAGCAAGTTGTATAGTTCATGTTTATGTGATTTTATAGGTCGTTTGTGATTAGAACCTCATGTATATACTTTATGCTAGATATCTTTATGCCTAAATGGTTATGTTCATATACATGCCCCTATGTTTATACAAAAGTTGCAAGTTTCTAATTTGATCTATGTCAAGATCCACTTTAGTACATGTTTCATGTTGTAATTAGATATGCGATTGGATCTAGTTCACACCCTTGTCTTAAAGTTATACATATTTATGAAAATGTCATATTCTTGTCATGTGCTAGTGATGTTCGATGTTATGCCTAGATCCAAAAACAAGTTTAGACTTATGTTGTCTAAATCATATGCTAATTCATGTGATACATATTTGGTTAGACCCTTATTTCAATGCAAATTCACAATATATGTAAATTGATTTAGGCTATGTTGCAAATTCACATTTATGTATACTGACTATTTTGCAAGTTCACATCTATGACATTCATGTTGGCTATTTTGCAAGTTCACACCTATGATGTTCATATTTACTATGCCAAAAATGCCAAGTTTACACCTATGTTATGTTTGTGTTTATGAATTCCCTTATGCCTATTTGTGCGCGCTAAATTAGGCTAAGTTTTTAGCCTAATATTATATGTTGAGACTATGCGAACGAAAATTAGGCTAAGATTGTTAGCCTAATGTTTAAACGGGGTAACTAAAACACTTAACCAATTCAACATGTTAATCAAATTGATGGGTGGGGTTAGGTAAATACAGATACTTAACCACTTAGCATGTTTGACTAGAAAACCCTAGTAACGGGGACCCATTTTAGCAGTAACCCAATTACGTATCATGGTACCCTGAAACTAGGCAGGGTGGGACATGATTACTGGGCTGATTGTAAGCGGTCAAAGCGACAGCGGTGGGTGCAACAGTGTGGGTTCTAATGGAGTGCGGGCGTGTACACACTTCAGAGCAGACAAACAAGGCACTGGGGACACCAGTAGTATAACCTATGCGTTCTAAGGTTTGTGTCGGGTCGCCACCATGGGACTTGATACACCTCATGGTGGGGCCAGCATAGGTATCTACAATCTCTGGGGGCCGTAAGACACAGGTGATTATGCGAGTTGGAGCCGATCTTTAGAAAAGGGAATTACTTTACCTCCAGCATGGGGTGACAGTTAAGATAATACAAGTAGGTGCAGAGATATAGTGTGGGGTGTGATAGTATATTCGTTTCAAAACTACTCTATCTTAGTTTATGATACTGTCATGTTTCCAGTTTATGCCTATCATGCCCTTATTCCTATTCTCATACTGAAGAGTCACTAGACTTACTAGGCTTTATGTCTGACCCTATTTTCTTTCGTCTTCTTTTCTTCCGTTCCCCCCCATAGGTCCACAGGGAGGAAATAACTCAACTTAGTCAGATTCTTTAAAAGCTTCAAGATAGTTGATGTACGGTTTGGAGTCTCTTTCCTTGGTTATGGATATTGGTCACACTCTATGGGGATTTATGCAGTTTTAATCACGTTTTATGCTTCTTTATTTAAAAACCAAGACAGAAATGATGCTGTAATGTTTTGGAAGTTGTTATGAGACAATTATGGAAATGTGTTGTATGAACAAGTATTTTATGAAATAAAAGTCTGATGTTTTCCGCTGCTTATATATATATATGTGTGTGTTTATATTTGTCTTGTGTTTTATCTGTGACTTTTACTTATAAACCTCCACCAAAGTTAAGGCAGTCCCTTGTGAGTGACCTTAATGGACGGTGGGGTGTTTCACTTGGTATTAGAGCATAGATTTACCGGACTAGATAAAAAAATTTGAAACTATTTTCAAAAAGAAGTTTAAAGAAGCATTTTCAAGAAAAGTTTTGATATCTTAAAAGGCATAATCCCCCAAAAGCCATATGCACTATCTATCTATCCTTCGTTTTGAACCATTCCTTTTGTTTCAGCATGTCTAGAGACCTTAACCTTCCGGAAGGAGTACCTGTACCCGGCTGGTTCCGAAGGTACCTAGAGGCTAGGGCAAATGGTACAGGCCAAGAAGACATTCCTCCTTCTACGGTGGCAGCAGTTCCTCCTCCCCCTCCTCCTCTTCCTCCTCGTGGAAACACTTTCGCTAAGACATGTAGAGACTTCAAGGCTATGGGAGGAAAGGACTTTTATGGAACTGAATCATTTGTGGTAGCAAGGAACTGGCTGAAAGAGACTGAAGATTTATTCTTTATCTTCGAAGTTGATGACAGGAAGAAGATACAGCTAGCAGTGTGGTTGCTCAAGGATGAAGCTTCCTATTGGTGGGAAGTTACGCATGCGGAGAGGCCAGTGGAAACATGGGAAGACTTCAGGACAAGGTTTGAGATGAAATTCCTCCCCCAAGCTGAGTGAAGTCTGCAGATGGAGAAGTTCCTAACTCTTAAGCAAGGGATTATGACAATCAAAGAGTCTGTCAATCAGTTTAATCAGCTGGCCAGATTTTGGCTTGATTTAGTAAACACCCAACACAAGAAGGCCCTTCGCTTCGTCAAAGGTCTGAATGAGCCTCTACACAGCCTTGTTATGACTCATGTATCCACGGGAGCAACTTATGAAAGCTTAGTGGACATGGCATTGCTACACGAGGAAGACAAGGGCAAGAAAGAGACTAAGGTGGAAGAAAAGAAGGAAGGTTTACAGGATAAGAAAACAGACTTCAAGAAAGGCGGGAAGAATAACAAATCCCGTGAAAAGAGAAAGTGCATTTTCTATGGCATTATGGGACATATAGCAAAAGACTGTAGAAAGAAGAAGGCAAAGATGAATGGTGGTTGCTTCAGTTGTGGCGAGACTGGACACTTGGCTAAGGACTGCCCAAATAAGCGGGGGCAGGGACAGAGGGCTTGATCTACCTCAGGCGGACAAGTTCACGCGTTGATTGCACCTCCACAGGAACGAGGTAGAAATATTTCTGTAGAAAGCTAAGTTTATCTATATGATCGTCCAGTTCGCACTCTCTTTGATTCTGGTGCATCACACTCCTTTATTTCATCTGCTTTAGTAGAATCTCTGCACCTAGACACTAGTATGGTAGAAGATCCCTTGGTTGTTTCAAATCCAATTAGGGGCTCGGCTTATTTGTCGATGGTTTTCTTGGATTTGAAAATCTCTATTCTAAGTGTTGAATTTAGATGTAGTGCCTTTGTTTTGGGCTTCTCAAGGTATGGACTGATCTTAGGCATGAACTGGTTATCCAGTAATGGTGCCATTCCTGATTGTGAGAAAAGAGTGGTTAGGCTCTTGACTCGGCTCGGTAACACTCTAGAAATTTCTTGAATGCTGTTAAGCTTAGTTATCTAGAGTCGCTTGACGCTTCTGTTGAGAATTTGCAGTCGGTTAGAGTAGTCCAGGAATATCCGGATGTCTTTGAAGAGGTGAAAGGCTTACCTCCGAAGCGGGAAATAGACTTCCTCATATATCTTGTTGATAGTGCAAATCCTGTAGCTCTTCCTGTTAGACACATGGCTCCAAAGGAGGGAAAGGAGCTCAGTAAGCAGGCAAAGGAGCTTCTCGAGAAGGGGTTTATAAGAAGGAGTATCTCGGAATGGGGTGCTCCAGTGGTGTTTGCCAACAAAGCAGATGGTTCACTACGTCTTTGTGTGGACTATAGGGAGCTAAACAAGCTGACTAAGAGGAATAGACATCCGCTTCCCCGTATAGACGATTTGTTTGATCAGCTTGTAGGTGCGTCGGTCTTCTCCCAACTTGATTTAGCTGCTGGGTTCCATCAGCTAAGGGTAGCTGAAGATAACATTGATAAAACAGCGTTCAGAACCCCAGACAGTATCTTCGAGTGGCTTGTCATGCCTTTCGGTTTGACGAACGCACTCGCTTATTTCGTAGACCTGATGAGCAAGGTGTTCAGAGAATTCCTCAATAAGTTCGTGGTGGTCTTCGTAGATGATATCTTGATCTTCTCAAAGAATGAGGAAGAACATGCTCAGCATCCGAAAGAGATCATGGATACTCTCCATGCACATCAGCTAAGAGCCAAATTTTCCAAGTGCCACTTTTGGAGAAATGAAGTAAGATTTCTGAGGCATATAGTGTCCAAAGAGGGGTTGGCTGTAGACCCCGTGAAAGTGGTGGCAGTGCAAGATTGGGAGACACCAAGAAATGCAACCGAAGTTCGAAGATTTCTTGGGCTAGCCGGTTTTTATCGAAAGTTCATTAGGGATTTCACGAAAATTTCAGCTCCACTCACAAGGCTAACAAAGAAGAATCTGGCGTTCACTTGGGATTTGGATTGCGAGTTTGCTTTCCAACGATTAAAAAGGGCTCTCACAACAGCCCCAGTTCTGACTTTGCTAGATGGAAGCAAAATGTTCACAGTATATACGGATGGTTGTGGTATGGCGCTAGTCGCTGTTCTGATGCAAGAAGGGAGGGTAGTAGCTTATGGTGGAAGACAATTGAAAGTGCATGAAAAGAACTACTCAACCCATGATCTTGAGTTGGCCGCCATCGTCTTTGCGCATAAGTCTTGGCGCCATTATCTCCTAGGTGAGAAGTTTGAATTATATACTGACCATATATCGTTGAAGTATCTTTTCTCGCAGAAAGATCTTAACTTGAGGCAGCAAAGGTGGATGGCGTTCCTTGCCTCGTATGATTTTGAAATTTCCTATACTCCCGGCAAAGGCAACGTAGTAGCAGGCGCGTTGAGCCGAAAGAAACTGACCTTAAGCCCTCTCTTTGTAGAAAGGCAAAGCTTGGAGTATATAGTCAGTTTGACTTTAGGCCCTCCTCAGATTTTATACCTGGTTTATTGGCATCCCTAGAAGTACGGCCCACTCTTTTAGACTCGATAGGGGCCGCACAACGAGAAGACCAACAGCTTGTGGATGTGATTGATCAACTAATTAGGGGTGAAACTTCCAGTCACCTCAATAGGTACTCCATCGATGATAAGGGTTGGCTAAGGCGAGACGGAAGACTATGCGTCCCACAAGCTAGGGATTTTGTGAAGAAGGTTCTCGACGAGGCACATCATTCCAAGATGACAATACACCAGGTGGAGACAAGATGTACAAGGACGTAAAGAGAGCATTCTATTGGAGCAGCATGAAGAAGGACGTGGCAGATTTCGTTTCTAAGTGTGTGACATGCCAACAGGTCAAGGCGGAACAAAAGAAACCTAGAGGACTACTACATCCTCTAGAAGTCCCACAATGGTAGTGGGATAGCATTTCAATGGACTTCATTGACAGGATGCCTAGGTCAAGAAGAGGCAATACTAGCATTCGGGTAATAGTGGACAAGCTTACTAAAAGCGCCCACTTTATATCGATCAAGAATAGAAGGACTGCTTCATCTCTAGCTTCTCTTTATTTCAAGGAAATAGTTCGACTCCATGAAATACCCTCCATCATAGTGAGTGACAGAGACCCCATCTTCACGAGCGAATTTTGGCGGAGTCTGCAAGAAGCTGTCGGCACACAGTTATGTTTGAGCACGGCCTATCACCCCCAAACTGATGGTCAGACAGAAAGGGTGAATAGAGTACTAGAAGATCTTCTAAGACTGTGCGTTCTTGACTTCGGAGGAACTTGGGAGGATCACCTTCCTTTAGTGGAATTCGCCTATAACAACAGTTACCAGGCCACCATCGGTATGGCGCCCTTCGAAGCTTTGTATGGAAGACCTTGTCGGTCACCAACTTTTTGGTGGGAGTCCACTGACAAGATATATGTAATGACCCGCATTCTACGCATCGGAGGATCGTAGAATATTTCTTTCTTTCTCATATGAAGTCGTATGGTCATATAACTTTGGGAAACATCCATTAGAGTCATTTCCCATGCTTATGATTTTTGTCGATTTTTAAATGACCATTTTGCCCCTAGTTGATCTTGTTTTGGCCATAACTTTTGATTGGAAAGGGACCTGAAACTACTTCCATTGTATTCGTTTGATGGTTTACCTTTCCGTAGAGTGGTCAAAATAGCCAAACGGACTTACCGTTTGGGAGATATAGCTGAAATAAGGTTTGGAGGGTGAAAAACTGCTTAACCGGGCCAAATAGGGTGATTAGTGAGTAGGCCCATAACCCATTTCGGGATTAGGGTTATGGGAAGGCTGAAATGAGATGGAGAATCATTCCATTTCAGTTTTCTAGCCTCCACTTATCTCCAAGGAACCCTAAAAATAGCCTTTAACCTCTAAATCACCTCCAAATCACCTTTTGGTCAAGGATTTGGCTTAGCAACCTCTAATCAAGAAAGATCTACACCAAAGCAACATTGGAGCTACTGTTTAGCATTGGGATTTGCATCAAATCAGAGATTTATTTCAGATCTTAGTTTATTTGTGGCTAAGGTGAGTGATTTGCATAGTTTTACACTAATTATGGCTAGTTAAGGGTAATTAGTGTTAATTAGCGAATTTAAGCATGATAAAATTCGAAAAAAATGTTCATAAATTCTTAAATGATGTTTTAGACCTCTGATATGAATTTGGGTTAATTTGGTTAAGTTTTGCTAATCCTATCATTAGTTTCACCTAAACATGCTTAAGGGGAAATATGGGGTTTTGGGGTATGTTTGATCCATTTTAACCTATCATATTAATGTTTGTGGTTGATTATGCATGTTGCTATGACTGTATGAAATGCTTTGTGATTGATTTCGATAGTCAGAATGGCCGAAAACGTCGTCGAATGACGTAAACACTTGCTGGAGTAGTTTCAGAAAACAGTGCAGGTTTCGGATCGGATCGGATATAGGGCTCAGATCGGATATGTTGAACTGGGCAAGAGATTCGATCGGATCAGAACCTGACACTTGAGAAAATTGGCAAAAAGGAAGGCCACGCTAACTGAACTGGGATCGGATCGGATTAGGAAGGACGGATCGGAGCGGAAGCACGAAGGCGGATCGGATCGGAGCACGTGAAGGATGAGGGAAAGGATCAGAGCGGAGGCACGAACTGGAGGAGAGAAGGCACCCGACCCGACCCGACCCAATGAGAAACACCCGACCCGTACCGTACCAGAAGAAGACCCAACCTGAACCGATGGAGAATACCCGACCCGAACTGATGGCTTGAGGAGGAACCCGACCCGACCCAGTGTTGACCAATAACCCGAGATGCAAAGGTAGTCCAATATGGAAAGTTAGAGCTCAGGATCCAGTTGGGAACCGATGAGTTCACTTCATGGTTGGACTTTGCTGCGGGACGTGTGCTAAGGAGTTGTCGACGTTCATAACTTCGATTCACCACTAAAAATGAATGATGCTACTTATCAGTGCAGTAGGGTCATTATGACCTAAGGGGCAAGGTGATGGTAGCAAGACTACGTTATCAGTGCAGTAGGGTCATTATGACCTGAGGGGCAAGGTGATGCGTAGTAAGACTATGAGCCAGCGCAGATGGGGTGAACAACTCCATGCGGCAAGTGGACATAGTAAGGATTGGTAAGGCTATGAGCCAGCGCAGATGGGGTGAATAACTCCATGGGGCAAGTGGACATAGCGTGGAATTAGTGGCTACGTTATCAGCGCAGTGAAGCCATTTATGACTTCATGGGGGCAGAGTGATCGTAGCAAGGTATGTTGGGTGATCGAAGTGGTGAATATCGTATGCTTTACACACTGAGTGAGAGATGTGAGGATGGATGCTATGTTTGATTGTTTGCCATCATTATGACATGCACACCTTCCCCACCTCCGTATCTTTACACCGTTTGATATGGTACCTTAGAGTGTTGTACAGTATGTAGTGCTAACTCTTTGGTTGCAGGTCCAGGTTCAGGTATGTTTCAGTCTACCTGTTATTGTTCACTTTAGATGCTTATCGCTCGTACCTGACTTTATGTCTGACCCAGAGTTTTATGTCTCCTCTTATTACTCTGGGTGCTCACACGAGCAGACTAGAGACAGGTTAGCTGGTGATGCGCGAGTAGCTGATTCGGAGGCGGGCAGGAGGCTTCCACGTATGATATATATATGCACATTCTCCCTGTGTCATTGGTGGTCGCTACTTGGGCATTAGTAGTGTACCTCATTTATCTTACTTTTGCTTTGAGACAGTTTGAAAAGTTGTAATAAGCTGTATTTTGGATTTCCGCTGCTATGATGCTTAGTTCTGGTTTTCAGCTTATGCACTGTCTCCTCTGTTTTATGTCAAGTATATTATTATTATATTTTGTTCTATGCGCTGTGAGACATTCTACAGGTTCTTTGTTAGTTCATTCCATTCTTCTTTTTCCTTTTGACGACCCGTTCCGTGCTAAATGGACATGTGTACAACACACTTTTGGAGTAAATGTCGGAGTTGGTGCGGGGCGGACCGTCACAGTTGGTATCAGAGCTCTAGGTTGCGTAGTTAACCTAGGCAAAGACACTAGGGAGAGATGGTACGTATATGAGAACGCTTATTTGTGATTACTTTGGTTTTCAAAAGCTATATATATATACTATTGGTAGTACAAGAATGAAGTCGCACTGCACTAGCACCACTATGGGGTCGTTAATCGTTTCCCTTTCTCAGATTGACGATGAGCCGAGACACGAGGGGTGCTGGTAGAGGGACCAACCAGGGGAATGCCGCTGACATGAGGGCGATGTTTACTAACCTCATGAGAGATATACTTAGAGAAGTGCAAGGGGCAGTTCCCAATCTCGGAGTTGGTGTGGGCCCAGTAGTGCAGGCGCCTAGGGTCAATTTCGCCAAGTTGTGCAAAGATTACACTAATCTTGGTGGAAAGCCGTTCCACGGGACGGAGTCGGCCACAGATGTTCAGGACTGGATGGATAGCTGTGACTGTATCTTCAATGAGTTGGGTCTTGAGGATGCGATGAAGAGAAGGCTAGCGTCTCGTCAGCTGCAAGGGCGAGCGATGATTTGGTGGAATGCCATTAGAACAGTTACTCCAGAAGATCAGGTTACTTGGGATCAGTTCAAGGCTCGCTTTAGCGAGAGGTTTATTCCAGCTGCCCAGAAGTCTGTGTTGTTTAAGAGGTTCTTGGAACTCAAGCAGAACAGAAGGGCAGTTTCTGATTATATTGCTGAGTTCGAAACTTTGTCGAAGTATGGACTGTCTCTTATCGACACTCCTGAGAAGAAGAATGAGAAGTTTATTACTGGCTTGGATGGATACTTGGGGGAAAGGCTTATCAATCACATCGATGAGACTTTTGAATCGATTGTGGGGAAGGCTTTGAGATCAGAGAGTCTTTACCCTAAGTCAAAGACTAAGGCTGCATCTGCAGAAGGGCCAAAGCCGCAAGCAGGCAGTGGAGGCAAGAATAACTCCCAGAATAAGAGGAAGCAGGACCAATCTAAAAGTGGCCAGAAAAAGAGCAAGAAAGATGTTGAGTGCTTCAGCTGTGGTAAGAAGGGCATTATGCTAAAGAATGTCGGGCCAAGCCAGCTGAGAGGAAGTGCTACAACTGTGGTCAAGTGGGACATCATAAGGATAAGTGTCTGCAACCTCTTAAGGAGAAGCAGATTGTGAAAGCATATGCTATTGATGATGTTCCTTCTTCGTCGAATGCCCCAACCGCGGCGGAGAAAGGAAAGAATGTTGTTATTCAAGGTATGCTTTCTATTTATGATGTACCAGTTCGAGTTTTGTTTGATACCGGGGCTTCCCGTTCCTTCATATCTAGTGACATGGTAGATAGGTTGGGACTTATACCGAGATAGTCGATAGACCATTCGTTGTGACGAACCCGATTGGTGGTTCGACTAGTCTTAGTATGATTTGCAAGAATTTGGTCCTATCGAGTCATGGATGTATGTTTGTTTGTGATTGCTTTGTTTTGGGCTTTACTGGGTATGGCATTATATTGGGAGTCGATTGGCTCCAAAGATACGGGGTGGTGGTAGACTGTGAGGGCTTTTTGGTGACAGTGAGGGCAGATGATGGGCGGAGGGTAGTGTTTGGTAGTCTACCTAGTGATGGGGTTATGGCTAGTTTTGTAAATTCCCTCGACATCCCGCAGGATGAGTTGTCAGATGTGCCCGTGGTTGGCCAGTATCCGGACGTCTTCGAGGAGGTGACCGTGCTTCCACCACACCGAGAGATTGAGTTCCGTATTGATTTAGTGAAAGATGCCAGACCTATAGTGATGCCACTTCGTCGTATGGCACCAAGGGAGCAGCGAGAGCTCGGGGTGCAAGTCAGCAATATTTTGAAGAAGGGATTTATTAGAAGGAGTGTCTCTAAGTGGGGAGCACCAGTTGTGTTTGCCACTAAGGCAGATGGTTCCCTTCGTTTGTGTGTGGACTATCGCGAGTTGAATAAGGTAACGAGGAAGAATAAGTATCCTCTACCACGGATAGATGATTTGTTTGATCCACTGGAAGGAGGAAGAGTGTTCTCCCAGTTGGACCTCGCGACAAGATTTCATCAGCTATGAGTAGCGGATGAGAGTGCTCCGAAAATGGCATTTAGGACGCCGTCTGGATTTTATGAGTGGTTGGTCATGCCGTTTGGGTTGACCAATGCACCAGCCTACTTTGTGGATCTCATGAATCGAGTATTCAGAAATCAGTTGAATAAATTTGTTCTTGTGTTCGTGGATGATATCCTTGTTTACTCAAGGACAGAGGAGGAACACAAGGGACACTTAAGGATAGTGATGGAGGTGTTGAGGAAACACCAATTGAATGCGAAATTCTCTAAGTGTCATTTTTGGAGAAGGGAAGTGAGATTCTTGGGTCATGTTTTTTCCGAGAGTGGTATTGCCGTGGACCCTGCGAAGGTGGCTATGGTACAGGATTGGCCTACGCCCAAGAATGCAACAGATGTAAGAAGTTTCTTGGGATTAGCTGGATATTATCGTAAGTTTATCCAGGACTTCTCCAAGATGGCAGCACCGTTAACTCGATTGACTAAGAAGAATCAGTCCTTCGTCTGGAACGGAGTGTGTGAGGATGCCTTCAAGAGTCTAAAGGAGAAGTTGATGCGTGCGCCAGTGTTAGTCATTCCTAAAGGGAATGAAGAGATGACGGTATACACGGATGCTTGTGGTACCGGACTGGGTGCAGTATTGATGCAAGGAGGTAGGATTGTAGCTTATGCTAGCCGATAGCTAAAGCCACATGAGAAGAAGTATCCTACCCATGATTTGGAATTGGCAGCGATTGTATTTGCGCTGAAGATGTGGAGACACTATCTCTTGAGAGAAAGATTTGAGTTGTTTACCGATCATAAATCGTTAAAGTATCTCTTCTCTCAGAAAGATCTGAATCTCCGTCAACAAAGATGGTTAGAGTTCTTGGCTTCGTATGATTTTGATATCGCATATACACCTAGGAAAGGTAATGCGGTAGCCGATGCCTTGAGTAGGAGACATGCCAGCTTAGGGGCAATGTTTCTTGAGTGGAAGCAACTGGAGTATATCGCGGGGTTTGATTTCAGACCAAAGTGCGAATTGGATCCAGTTATGCTAGCTAGTTTTTCGATCAGACCCACTTTGATAGAGCAGATTGGTTCCAGCCAGAGGAACGATCCCAACCTATTGGAAATCATCTCCAAGTTAGAGATGGGTATCGATGAGGAGATGAATGTGTATGGGCTTGATCGAGATAGATGGCTTCGAAAGAATGGAAGGCTAGTTGTGCCCAACGCGAATGGTTTGAGAGATGAAGTGCTTAGAGAATGTCATCACTCAAAACTGACTATACATCCCGGTGGTAATAAAATGTATCGAGACATGAAACAGACTTACTATTGGGTAGGGATGAAAAGAGACATTGGGAAGTTTATATCCAAATGCATGAATTGCCAGCTAGTTAAAGCCGAGCAAAAGAAGCCTAGTGGGTTGTTGCAACCATTAGAAATTCCCTAATGAAAATGGGAGCAAGTCTCGATGGATTTCATCGATGGTTTACCAAGGAATAGATCGGGATATGATAGCATTTGGGTAATTGTGGATCGATTAACTAAGAGCGCAAGATTTATACCAGTCAAATCGACCAGAACGGCAGCCAAGTTGGCAGAATTGTATATGAAGTGGGTAGTGAGATTTCACGGAGTACCTAAAAGCATTGTGAGTGACCGAGACACGTTGTTCACTAGTGGGTTTTGGAAGAGCTTACAAGAGGCTCTAGGGTCAGGATTACATCTCAGTACCGCATATCATCCTCAGACCGACGGTCAGACGGAGAGGGTGAATCGTATATTGGAAGATCTCTTGAGAGCTTGTATATTGGATTTTGGTAGATCATGGGACGACCATTTGCATCTAGTAGAGTTTGCATATAATAATAGCTACTAATCCAGTATCGATATGGCTCCATATGAAGCTTTGTACAGAAGACCGTGCAACTCACCATCATGTTGGATAGAGACCGGCGAGAAGTTTATGCTTGAACCAGATGTGGTGAGAGAAACTTCAGATAAGATTAAGATCATTCAGCAACGAATGAAAGCTGCCCAAGATAGGCAGAAGAGTTATGCTGATAAGAGGAGAAGAGACTTGAAATTCTCCGTTGGTGACTTGGTGTTCGTCAAGATCTCTCCGTTAAAGAGCGTGATTCGATTTGGCAGGAGAGGCAAGTTGGCACCAAGATTTGTTGGCCCATTCCCTGTTCTTGAACTAGTCAGGAATTTGGCATATAGAGTTGGCTTATCAGAGAAAATGGCGGGAGTTCACAATGTGTTTCATGTTTCCCAACTAAGGAAGTTCGTTCACAACTCAGATATGACTATTTCACCTGATCAGTTAGAGGACTTCGAAGTAGAACCCGAGGCGGTTGAGAACCGCAAGCCGATTCATATTGTGGGGCACGATACCAAGCAACTTCGAAGGAAGGCGGTGAAGCTAGTCAAGGTTCAGTGAGGCGAGGACGAGAATGATTGTACTTGGGAGACAGAGGAGAGCATTAGGAAGGCATATCCAGAACTCTTTGCCTGGTAAGATTTACTTTGCAATTTAGTTTTTCGCATGCTAGGGTAGACTTGTTTTTCTTGTTTGCATGTTTGATTGTTGTTTTATGATTGATAGGCATGTGGGACCTTTGTGTGTGTTTTGATTAGGGAATTTCGGGGGTGAAATTTCTTAAGGGGGGGAGAGTGTAATGACTCGCATTCTACGCATCGGAGGATCGCAGAATATTTATTTTTTTCTCATATGAAGTCGTATGGTCATGTAACTTTGGGAAACATCCATTAGAGTCATTTCCCATGCTTATGATTTTTGTCGATTTTTAAATGACCATTTTGCCCCTAGTTGATCTTGTTTTGGCCATAACTTTTGATTGGAAATGAATTTTGACCTGAAACCACTTCCATTGGATTCGTTTGATGGTTTACCTTTCCGTAGAGTGGTCATAATAGCCAAACAGACTTACCATTTGGGGGATATGGCTGAAATAAGGTTTGGAGGGTGAAAAACTGCTTAACCGGGCCAAATAGGGTGATTAGTGAGTAGGCCCATAACCCATTTCAGGATTAGGGTTATGAGAAGGCTGAAATGAGACGGAGAATCATTCCATTTCAGTTTTCTAGCCTCCACTTGTCTCCAAGGAACCCTAAAAATGGCCTCTAACCTCTAAATCACCTTTTGGTCAAGGATTTGGCTTAGCAACCTCTAATCAAGGAAGATCTACACCAAAGCAACATTGGAGCTGCTGTTTAGCATTGGGATTTGCATCAAATCAGAGATTTATTTCAGATCTTAGTTTATTTGTGGCTAAGGTGAGTGATTTGCATAGTTTTACACTAATTATGGCTAGTTAAGGGTAATTAGTGTTAATTAGCGAATTTAAGCATGATAAAATTCGGGAAAAATGTTCATAAATTCTTAAATGATGTTTTAGACCTCTGATATGAATTTGGGTTAATTTGGTTAAGTTTTGCTAATCCTATCATTAGTTTCACCTAAACATGCTTAAGGGGAAATATGGGGTTTTGGGGTATGTTTGATCCATTTTAACCTATCATATTGATGTTTGTGGTTGATTATGAATGTTGTTATGACTATATGAAATGCTTTGTGATTGATTTCAATAGTCAGAATGGTCGAAAACGTCGTCGAATGACGTAAACACTTGCTGGAGCAGTTTCAGAAAACAGTGCAGGTTTCGGATCGGATCGGATATAGGGCTCGGATCGGATATGTTGAACTGGGCAAGAGATTCGATCGGATCAGAACCTGACACTTGAGAAAAGTGGCAAAAAGGAAGGCCACGCTAACTGAACTGGGATCAGATCGGATTAGGAAGGACGGATCGGAGCGGAAGCACGAAGGTGGATCGGATCGGAGCACGTGAAGGATGATGGGGACGGATCGGAGCGGAGGCACGAACTGGAGGAGAGATTGCACCCGACCCGAGCCGAGGAGAAGCACCCGACCCGATCCAAGGAGAAACACCCGACCCGAACCGTAGCAGAAGAAGACCCGACCCGAACCGATGAAGAATACCCGACCCGAACCTATGGCTTGAGGAGGAACCCGACCCGACCTAGTGTTGACCAATAACCCGAGATGCAAAGGTAGTCCAATATGGGAAGTTAGAGCTCAGGATCCAGTTGGGAACCGATGAGTTCACTTCATGGTTGGACTTTGCTGCGGGACGTGTGCTAAGGAGTTGTCGACGTTCATAACTTCGATTCACCACTAAAAATGAATGATGGCTACTTATCAGTGCAGTAGGGTCATTATGACCTGAGGGGCAAGGTGATGGTAGCAAGACTACGTTATCAGTGCAGTAGGGTCATTATGACCTGAGGGGCAAGGTGATGCGTAGTAAGACTATGAGCCAGCGCAGATGGGGTGAACAACTCCATGGGGCAAGTGGACATAGTAAGGATTGGTAAGGCTATGAGCCAGCGCAGATGGGATGAATAACTCCATGGGGCAAGTGGATATAGCGAGGAATTAGTGGCTACGTTATCAGTGCAGTGAAGCCATTTATGACTTCATGGGGCAGAGTGATCGTAGCAAGGTATGTTGGGTGATCGAAGTGGTGAATATCGTATGCTTTATGCACTGAGTGAGAGATGTGAGGGTGGATGCTATGTTTGATTGTTTGCCATCATTATGACATGCACACCTTCCCCACCTCCGTATCTTTACACCGTTTGATATGGTACCTTAGAGTGTTGTACAGTATGTAGTGCTAACTCTTTGGTTGCAGGTCCAGGTTCAGGTATGTTTCAGTCTGCCTGTTATTGTTCACTTTAGATGCTTATCGCTCATACCAGACTTTATGTCTGACCCAGAGTTTTATGTCCCCTCTTATTACTCTGGGTGCTCACACGAGCAGACTAGAGACAGGTTTGCTGGTGATGCGCGAGTAGCTGATTCGGAGGCGGGCAGGAGGCTTCCACGTATGATATATATATGCACATTCTCCCTGTGTTGTTGGTGGTCGCTACTTGGGCATTAGTAGTGTACCTCATTTATCTTACTTTTGCTTTGAGACAGTTTGAAAAGTTGTAATAAGCTGTATTTTGGATTTCCGCTGCTATGATGCTTAGTTCTGGTTTTTAGCTTATGCACTGTCTCCCCTGTTTTATGTCAAGTATATTATTATTATATTTTGTTCTATGCGCTGTGAGACATTCTACAAGTTCTTTGTTAGTTCATTCCCTTCTTCTTTTTCCTTTTGACGACCCGTTCCGTGCTAACTGGACATGTGTACAGTGCACTTTTGGAGTAAATGTCGGAGTTGGTGCGGGGCGGTCCGTCACATTATACTTGGGCCAGACTTGATTAAAGAGACTTCAGAAAAAGTGGACTTGATACGAAGGAGAATGAGGACTGCCCAAGACAAACAGAAATCATACGCCGACAAAAGAAGGACCGACCTTGATTTTGAGGTTGGGGACAAGGTTTTCCTTAAGGTATCCCCTTTAAGGAACGTTGTTCGCTTTGGATCTGCAGGAAAGCTAGCATTAAGATTTGTAGGACCGTTCCCTATCATCGAGAAGATTGGGAAAATGGATTATAAAGTTGATCTGCCTGAAAGATTGGCTGGAATTCACAACGTCTTTCACGTTTCTCATCTCCAGAAATGTCTACATGAATCAGCGGAAGTGGTGGAGCCAAGCATTCTAGAAGAAGCCGAAGTGGAACGCAAAGCAACTGTGAAGAGAGTTCCAACTCGAATCATAGGAACTAAACTCAAAAAGCTACGCAACCGCGAAGTGAAGCTCGTCAAGGTTCGGTGGAGCAACACCAAGGAAGACGCGACTTGGGAAACTGAGGATAGAATACGCGCGACCTACCCTTTTCTTTTTGAGGGTACATCTTTAACCTCTCTTTTTCCTTAAGTTGTGCTTGTATCTGTCTTTTTAGGTATATCTCCTCGATATTATCCTTTATCCTTAGGTGGAAACCCCTTTGGATGTAAACATGTATTTGAAACATGTTATGGTTGATGGCTGCAAGTGCTTGCAAGTGGTTGCTAGTGGTTGCTCGTGGATGCATATACACACACAACCTAGGTCTTAGATCGGCTCAATCACTTCATACTGCATATGCATATATGTATTCATATATTTATGTGGTTGAAACTTGATATGTTGTCATATGGATGTCGCATTTGTATTGACGGTTGCGCACTCATGTAGAATTATGAGTAAGGACAAATTTGCATACATAATGGACTCATGACACTCACATGATTTGCATTAACGAGGTCAACTGGATCAGCAGACCGCCTGATTTTGCATTAGTTAAGGACATATACACACACTGTGCATATAATCATAAAGCATTAGAAGTCTTTTAAGGACAATGGACGCCTGTGTTTGTTGGTTGAGTAGATGGACGATTGGATGTTAGGACTTACGTTCTCCTAGACTTGAAGATTTCGGGGACGAAATCCTTTAAGGAGGGGAGAATGTAACACCCCGAATTTTTCGTTAACTATAACTCAACAAATTAAATTACAATTAATTCTGAATGATGAAATCAAGGGAAATGGGTTACGCCATTGCGTTCGTCTTGAAATTCTACTTGAGATAGAGTCCAAGTTTGCGTAAAACGGATATCGTATGAAGAAGATATGGACGAACGAAGTTGGGCAGAAAAACCAGAAACGGGTCAGAATGCACTGGCGCACTTGGGAAGTGAGCCTGAACAAAATTGAACTGGCGCGCTTGGGAAGTGCGCCAGTACAATTTTAGCACTAGCGCAACTGCCAAGTGCGCCAGGCCCTGGCTGGCATGGTCAGGGTCTGGTCGAATTTTGAGGCTTGGCTGAGTCACTAGGGCTTACATGTCACTTTCTGATTGGCTTCTCTTGAGATGGATGGTCTGGATTCACACTAGCTTCATCGACGGCTCTAACTAGATTGAAATTCTATAAATACAACTCAAGTATAACCCTAAATTCACACAAATAATAGAATACTAAAGCCGTCATGCCGCTGGAAAGAAACTAGGAGTGGCCATCAGTTAGAAAGCCTAGAGACAAGCCGATACTAAAGAAAAACACGAATCAAAACAACGTTAGTCTACCCAAAGGAAAGCATTTCAAATCCATAATTCAGAATCCAGAATCCAAGTTCGTCGTTCGTTGTAAGTATAGTGATTTTTCCGATGAGAATAAAACTAAGACTTTATTCGATGTAAATTGGAAGTGGAATTGTGCTATTGTGTAACGACGATGTTAATTCATATCTATGTATTGAAATGATTGTGTTGCGAATGAAATTGGGATGCTTGTGGTATAATTAAGATTGATGTTGATCCTATTGTACTTTTAGAATGACAATAACATCACAAGCAAGTTGTATAGTTCATGTTTATGTGATTTTATAGGTCGTTTGTGAGTAGAACCTCATGTATATACTTTATGCTAGAAATCTTTATGCCTAAATGGTTATGTTCATATACATGCCCCTATGTTTATACAAAAGTTGCAAGTTTCTAATTTGATCTATGTCAAGATCCACTTTAGTACATGTTTCATGTTGTAATTATATATGCGATTGGATCTAGTTCACACCCTTGTCATAAAGTTATACATATTTATGAAAATGTCATATTCTTGTCATGTGCTAGAGATGTTCGATGTTATGCCTAGATCAAAAACAAGTTTAGACTTATGTTGTCTAAATCATATGCTAATTCATGTGACACTTATTTGGTTAGACCCTTATTTCAATGTGAATTCACAATATATGTAAATTGATTTAGGCTATGTTGCAAATTCACATATATGTATATTGACTATTTTGCAAGTTCAATTCTATGACATTCATGTTGGCTATTTTGCAAGTTCACACCTATGATGTTCATATTTACTATGCTAAAAATGCAAAGTTTACACCTAAGTTTATGAATTCCGTTATGCCTATTTGTCCAAGCTAAATTAGGCTAAGTTTTTAGCCTAATATTATATGTTAAGACTATGCGAACGAAAATTAGGCTAAGATTGTTAGCCTAATGTTTAATCGAGGTAACGTTGGAAATATTAGTAAAACATGACATAAAATATATAAAATTGGCATGGTTGTCACATGCCAAAATTGGTGGTATTTAAAAGGTATAAATTTTTATACCAAAAATGTTAAACATGGAATGTGGGCTATAACATTTAATTGTTGACAAATTTACATATGTTCAGAAATAAAGACAAATATGTAAATTTAGAAAATACGAATATGCTTAACACGAGGTTGGATTGAGTTGTGATTTAAATCTGCCCGGACCCGCCTAGTTGTACAGTAGTCACAACAATATCTGTCTAATGTGGGTGGTTAAGCATTGAGCCCAATAAGGACCCGAGGTTAGACAGAGTTACGGTGTAAATCTGCCTGGAACCGACCGGCACATCCAGTAACCGCAACAATATCTGTCTAATGTGAGTGATTGGTGATTTAAAAGGCTAAGTACAGATGGTAGGGTTAAGTTAACTAAAACACTTAACCAATTCATCATGCTAATGAAATTGATGGGTGGGGTTAGGTAAATACACTTAACCACTTAGCATGTTTGACTAGAAAACCCTAGTAACGTGGACCCATTTCAGCAGTAACCCAATTAGGTATCATGTTACGCTGAAACTAGGCAGGGTGGGACACGATTACTGGGCTGATTTTAAGTGGTCAAAGCGATGGCGGTGGGTGCAACAGTGTGGGTTCTAACGGAGTGCGGGCGTGCACACACTTCGGAGCAGACAAACAAGGAACTGGGGGCACTAGTAGTATAACCTATGCATTCTAAGCTTTGTGTCGGGTCGCCACCATTGGACTTGATACACCCCATGGTGGGGCCAGCATAAGTATCTACAATCTCTGGGGGCCGTAAGACACAGATAATTATGCGAGTAGGAGCCGATCTTTAGAAAAGGGGATCACTTTACCTCCATCTGTGAGTAGGAGCCGATCTTTAGAAAAGGGGATCACTTTACCTCCATCTGTGAGTAAGAGCCGATCTTTAGAAAAGGGGATCACTTTACCCCCAGCATGGGGTGACAGTTAAGATAATACAAGTAGGTGCAGAGATATAGCGATAGTATATTCGTTTCAAAACTACTCTATCTTAGTTTATGATACTGTCATGTTTCCAGTTTATACCTATCATGCCCTTATTCCTATTCTCATACTGAAGAGTCACTAGACTTACCAGGCTTTATGTCTGACCCTATTTTCTTTCGTCTTCTTTTCTTCCGTTCCCCCCCCCCAGGTCCATAGGGAGGAAATAACTCAGCTTAGTCGGATTCTTTAAAAGCTTCAAGATAGTTGATGTACGGTTTGGAGTCTCTTTCCTTGGCTATGGCTGTTGGTCACACTCTATGGGGATTTATGCAGTTTTAATCACGTTTTATGCTTCTTTATTTAAAAACCAAGACAGAAATGATGTTGTAATGTTTTGGAAGTTGTTATGAGACAATTATGGAAATGTGTTTTATGAACAAGTATTTTATGAAATAAAATTCTGATGTTTTCCGCTGCTTATATATATATATATATATATGTATGTATTTATATCTGTCTTGTGTTTTATCTGTGACATTTACTTACAAACCTCCTCCAAAGTTAAGGCAGTACCTTGTGAGTGACCTTAATGGAGGGTGGGGTCTTTCAAAAATCCTAGCATTCCATATTAAAAATCCTAGCATTTCGTATCAAAATAAAATCAGAAAAGTATAAAAATAAACTAAAGAAAAAAAACTTAGTGCTATTGATTTTTCCAGAGGGGATGGCTTGTGTAGGGGTCAGGGGTTGGCGGCGGCCCTATCAGGTGGCGGCGGTGGCCTGGTGGTGGTGGTGTAGAGTTTTAGGCGATTGAGGTTTGGGGTTTTTTCGGGTTTTAACAATGGAGAGGAGGGGGAGATCGCGTCGTGGAGGAGGGCTTGGGCGGAGGAGAGGTCGCGGTAAGGTGGGGGACGGTGGTGGCGGTCGTTCGATGTGGCGGCGATATCGAGGAGCGATGGCGGGAGTTTTTTAGGGCTATAGGGTTTTAAAAAAAATAGAGGGGCTCGATTTTCTGTTATGCTAGATTGGGATTGGGGAGATTTGAATTTATATATAAATTAATTATTATTTTATTTTATTCCTCTTAAAGTTAGTTTTTCCTTCGAACCCCGAATCGAACCCACCGACCGTCGACTCTAGCTGATTACCCTCATTCCAAACATAATGTGATATGTATCGTAAGCCAGTTCAGTCGTTACGATCGGTATTCATTGAAATTAAAATATAAATCTATATATTGAATTTTAAACATACATTTCAAGTAACTGGGGCCACATACGGACTCCAAAACTTCCAGAAAAAATATTTCTAGCTTTGTATTAATGATACGGTCCTAACAAACCTAATTTCATCAAATTTGGAGACCGTTTGAAAAATGGCCATTTTCTGGTCGATCCAAATTGACTGAAACTGTCAAAACACGTTTTCCCTCGCCACGCTCACATATTAACTCCAAAAATTATGTATTTAGGAATCTACCTATAACTTAACATTCCGAATCCAACAAAAGTGATTTCTTCGAAAACGGAGGTCGTTTGCAAAATATCCATTTTTAAGGGCTATATTTTCCATAGCGATTATTACGAATTTTCAACTGGGCATAACTTTTTGTTCCCGCTATGAAATTTCAATTTTTCGGATTCGTTGGAAAGATATTTTCAATTAGATTCTAATAGTTTTGGTTTCGTTAAAATCCGGTTTATTTTGAATCCTGTACATTCATTTGAAATTTGATATCGAATTTTCAAACTACCGCGCCATTTCGAATTCCTTTTATAATTAAAAATAAATAATTATATTCTAACGTTGATTCAAATAAATATGTACGTACTAATTCTATTAAAAATAAATTTCTCGTCATTATTATTTAAAATAAATCATTATAAATATTCAAAATTCATCAAAATTGCCAAAATAAAAATTTTAAATTGGTTCAGATTTTCTGGGTTGTTACACGATTTCTACACAATCCCTACCCGAAGGTAATTTTTTTTCCATGCATCTCCGAGCATGACGTAATTACTGAATTTGCGGACTAAAAGGTTGTTTTTCAATGTACAACCCCTCCTAGACCTACCATGACATCGAGCCCTGCGCCTGTGGTCCCACAAACAACTGAGCCTGGGCCAAGACTTGCCGCAGCGCAATTTGGAGAAGGTGGTGATCAGCTGGACACCTACTCGGATATAAGGATAATTCCAGCATGCATGAAATATTTATGAAGGTCGGAGAGGAGGTTGATGGGCATAATTCCCATGCCAGAGGCCCGGTGGAAGCTGAAGTGCCTCTGATGGCGGATACGGTGGAGGATCATCAAGCCAGGATGGTGGCTAAGAGCGAGGAGGTGGAGGAGAAGCGGAGGTAGGATGAGGCTGCCAGTTAGGATATCCTAACGACGACCTAGCGGGATGCCGAGATGAGAGCCGCTAAAACGGTCCTGAAGAGGAAGGCCAATGAGGAGGTCGAGAAGAAGAGGACTGTTGTCGAGGACCGGAAGAAAAGGGAGAACGAGCTAGCTCAATAGAAGGCTACCGAGTCCCTCAAGAAAACCAAGGCTTGTGCTATAACGCTGCATAAGTCCCAAAAGCTTGTTGAGCGTCAGGCTACCAGAGAGGCCAAAGAACGGGCCAAGCGAGAAGGCAAGGAGATACCAAAGAGTGGCGCTGTAGTAGGCCTTGCTGCTGGAAGTTCCCTCGTGCCTACACCGCATGTCGCCCTTGTTGACATCACTGAGATATCTAGCGGCGAGGGTGCGGGCGGGAAGCATTTCTCGGCTATTCTTGAATCGACCACCTCTCAAAAGTGCCGAGATGGAAGGAGCGGTCGATTCGGTAAGAAGAGGCCCAGTGCAAAGGATGAACTGTCGAGCGAGGAATCTGCAACAAAAAAATACAAGCACAAACGGAAGAAGCATGATTGGTATTAGCAACTTTCAATAGAAGTCACCGTTCATTTTGTTAGTACAGGCCGATAGTTTACGCGAGTATGACCCTCGCTTTTGGTTTTTCAAGACATGGTGTGGTTTTCATGTACACCCTATCATTAGAAAGGAAGATGTTAGACATGCATTTTGTCTCAATGTGTGCGTGTAGAAATAAAATATGAATTAGTAAGGATCGCGATTTGTGTTAATGTTTGGATGTTCTTATTATATTTTCAGGCGTCCCATACTTGCATAAGCATACTTATCATTACACCTAACAAAAAAACAATCATGCACCATGCTCTGGTTCAATTATTTCAGAGGGGTGTGATTGTGTACCGCACTTTGGGTCAATTATTCCAGAGGGGTGTGATAGAGCGCAGGCTTCTAATAAGTTTCCCTCAGCTAAGGAAACCTGTAGTTTGCGAAGCCAGGTTGAGCTCCTGCTGTGTTTGGATTGCCCAGGGTTAATCCCAAGTGCAGTGAAGGCGTATGACATCGCATTGTGCAATCCATCCGGTGTGTGGCTCTCCCGTCGTTCATCAGGTGGAGGTCAGCCGCAACTGTCCTTTATTCACCTGAGAAGAGAAACCTGGATCATCAGCCTATAGGGTCCGATCATGGCCATGGGCTACTCCTCATCCTTGAGAGCTTCGAGGAAGAAACGATTTAAGGGTCAGTCTCGGTGCTGCGCCATGATTCGACCGATACTCGTAGCCGAGGGAGGGATTTACATCACTCCCTCCTGGCTGTTGGGTAGCCCCAAGTCGCTTGGGACTTGGACACGAAATGATTTATCCTCGGTCTTGGCACGGGGTCATGATTTGAGTTCGTGGTTATTTACACTCTATCGCGCCACGGTCTGGCAACTCGAGTAGCGTTGCCGGCTCCGGTGCTCGGGGTGCCAGTCGTAGCCATTGTGTTTTGGTCTCGAGGTTGGCTCAAGACTCGGATGGCGGTGCCGAATCCATGCTCGGAGGCCGTCACGACAACTGATTGTTTGAACGTAAGCAAGTTGTCAGGATTAGTCAAACGTGTTATGAGAGGAGTAAACATAAACATGAAGAGATGGGAAGTTGAACATCATTTCCACTAATAACTTTAGCAGTAATAGCCTTTACAATGCATTGAATTGTTAGAAAACAAAATACTGTTGGAAAGCGTAAGTAACTGTGTACTAAGTTATGTAAAGTAGCGGCGGAGATGTTCACTGTTCCATGCCCTTGGGAGCATAGCTCCGTCCACGTTTGCGAGTATAAAAGATCCATTACTGGGCTTCCGTTGTATGGAGTACAGAACTTCCTAACGAGGAGCGGGGCCTGTTGGTGGAGGGAAGATCTGTTTTAAGACGAGGACGCCAATGTTGAGGTCCTTATGGTGGACCCTAGAATTGAAGTATCGGGCGACTCATTGCCATTGGGCAGCGGCCCGGAGATCAGCTTCATTCCTCTTTTCTTCCAACAAGTCAAGTGATCCTAAAAGTAAATCTTGGTTTGTCCTTGGATCGAAATAGGTGACTCGATGAGATGGAAACTTGAGCTCAATAGGAATGACGACTTCTGATCCGTAGGCAAGGGCGAAGAGAGTATGTCCGGTTGCAGTCTTGTGGATGGTCCGGTATGCCCATAGGGCTAGTGGATGTTTGTCTGCCCACGTTCCCCTAACCTTTTCCAGTTGCTTCTTGATGACGGAGTTAATAACTTTGTTGACCGCTTCGACCTGCTAGTTGGCTTGAGGATGAGCCACTACTGAGAATCCCTTTCGATGTTGTGCCGCTAGCAGAAGGCTTTGAATTTGGCGCTCTCGAATTGAGTTCCATAGTCAGAGATGAAAGCTTGAGGGACCCCATATCGAGCAATGATTTTGCGTACAATGAGGTTAATCATCATCTTGGTAGTCATTGTGGCTAGAGCTACGTCCTCTTCCCATTTGGTAAAATAATAAACTGTGACAACAACGTATCGTGCCCCACCTTTGGCCATTGGAAGAGTTCCAATGATGTCGATTCCTTACATGGAGATAGGCCATGGGCTAACCAATTGTGTCAGCTCTGTAGGCGGGGGTACCCGGGATCTTTGAGAAGCGTTGGCACTTGTCGCACTTGCCAGCATAGTCTACGGTGTCTTGATTGAGCGTAGGACAATAACAACCATGTCTAAATATTTTTCTAGCCAGGGTTTGCCCTCCAGTATGGTCGCCACACTCCCCTTCATGTACATCGGTTAAGACTTTGATGACGTAACGATGGGCTATACATCTAAGCAATGGGACGGAGAAACCTCTACGATAGAGCACCCCATCCATAAGAAGATAGCGAGCCAATTGGTGGGTGAGCGCTCGTATTTCCTTATAGCTCCTTGTAAGGGTCCCATGCTGTCGGTAATTCTTGGTTGGTGTCACCAAGATTTAGGTTTGGGTTCGGTATTCATGACTGCCTCAGTTTGGATCTACTTGATACTAGGAGAGTTGAGCACTTTGACGGGGGTGAATCCTCAAATTTTCGGATCCTCGGAGCTCGCTAGTTTGGATAGCGAATCAACTTTTTCATTCTGTTCTTGGGGTATGCGAGTGATGACGAAGTGATCAAGGTGAGTGAGTAATTAGTGAACCTTGGTTAAGTACAGGACGATTCGTTCCCCCTTAGCTTGATGCTCCCCTTGTACATGATGCACGATGAGTTATGAGTCAGAAAAGATTTGGATTGTCTTTAGTTTGAGCTCGATCACGATTCGGAGTCCGACTATCAAGGCCTCGTATTCTGCAACGTTGTTGGTACCAGAGAAATTTAGCTTTAGTGCGTAGCATATCAGGCGTTCCTCGGTGGTGATGAACATGACTCCAGCCCCAGAGCATTTGCTATTGGGGACCCGTCCACGAACAATTTCCATTGAATACCGGGAGCTTCCGTGTTCTCTGCTGAGGTCTCCTCGGGGGCAGTGAACTTTACTATGATGTCAGTGAGAGCTTGGCTGAGGATAGCTCGGTGTGGAATGAATGCTATCTCAAACTGGCTTAGGTCCATACTCCATTTCAGTAGCCTTCCCGATGCTTTGGGTCGCTGCAGGACCAGTCATAGTGGCGGATCGGTGAAAACCTTTATAGGATGAGACTGGAAGTATGGTCGGAGTTTCTGAGAGGAAATGAGCAAGTAGAATGCCAGCTTTTCCAACTTTGGGTAATTCTTCTATGCCCCTGTTAATCGTTTTCTTATGTAGTAGATGGACCATTGGATGCGGTCCCCGAGGCGATTAACGCCAAGCTGATTGCCTGCGTAAAAACAACCAAATAAATTTATTTGTCCTCATGGTATACGTGCTTAGATAGGATAGGTGGTCACTCTAAGTGATCCATAAGTTCTTTGAATGCGGAAATGCATCATGGGGTCCACTTGAAATTGCATTTCCCTTTTCGAAGTAAATCAAAGAAAGGAGTGCACTTGTCGGTGGCTTTTGATATGACTTGACTTAAAGCGACAACCTTTCCGTTTAAACTTTGGACATCCTTGATGTTCTTGGGAATTTGGATGTGCCGAATAGCTTGGATTTTTTATATTGTCTTCGATTCCCCGGGAGTTGATGATGAAACCCAAGAATTTCCCAAAAGCGACTCCGAAGGAGTATTTCAAGAGATTGAGTTTCATGTCGTACTGGCGGAGGATATTAAACATTTCTGAGAGGTCGTGGACATGACCGCTTGATACTTTGGATTTTATTAACGTGTCGTCCACATACACCACCATGGACTTTCCGATTTGGTTTTTGAAAAGTTGATTAACCATTCGCTGATAAGCAGCGCCGGAATTCTTGAGGCCAAAGGGTATGACGCGATAGCAGTAAAGCCCAAGGTTTGTGATGAAAGATGTATGATCCTGGTCAAGAAGGTTCATTAGGATCTGAATATAGCCTGAATTGTCGTCCATGAAAGATAGCAACTGGTATCCAGCGGGTGAATCCACAAGTCGGTTGGTCTTCGGGAGAGAAAAGCTGTCTTTGGGACACGCCTTGTTTAGGTCGGAGAAGTCAATGCACGTTCGCCATTTACCGTTGCCCTTCTTGACCGGAACTGGGTTGGTGACCCATTCAGGGTAATCGGCCTTGTGGATGAAATTGTTGTTGAGTAGACGGTGTTCATCTTACTCAGTTGCTTTTGACCTCTCGGGTCCTAGGAAGCGGCGCTTCAACTTGACTGGAATTGTTATAGGATCGATACTTAGAAAATGGCAACCGATCGCAGGGTCAATGCCTTTCATATCGGAATGAGTCCATGCAAACATGTCTAGGTTAGCCTTTAAGAAATCCAAAAGATCTTCTTTGATTGCGGGATGGAGTTGCGATCCTATATTCAGCACTCTTGACGGATCATCGGGATTAACGAGAATATCTATTGTAGATTCGACCGGGGTTGCCCTCTCGCATTCGGGCTCTTCATCCATCCATGGGTCAAGGTCTTCAGAAAGACGGCAGTGGTGCCTGCGCCAAGGCCCAAACATCGCTGATTTCTGTGCTAAAATATTCTTGGCGCAAGAAGGCGTGGACACTGCTTTCTCTTGTCCTTGTTGCGCGCATTCCTCCATTCTGTTGCATAACACTCTCTGGCGGTTACTTGGCGGCCTATGACTGTTCCAGTCCTGTTTTCTGAGAGGAATTTTATTAGGAGAGACCACATTGACATGAAGACTCAAAACTTTGTCAGAGAATGGCGTCAAAGGAAAGCGTTGTAGGGAGAATCGATGTCTATAACCACAAAAATGAGGATTCAGGCTCGACTTCAATCCCCCTCGCCTAGATCCATAGGTAGATCGATCATTCCCACTAGGGAAATAGAAGCCCCATTGAAGCCATGGGTCATAGCGCAGCATGGCTTTAAGTCTCTTGTTTATAACCTCATATGGTCATAAGCAGCTTTGAAAATGATGTTGACTGAGCTTCCGGAATTGATTAACACATTTCGGACAGAAGCGACACCGATTTGAGTTGTGATAACTGGAGGATCAGTGGTTGGGATCTCCACCCTAGCAGAATCACTTTCACGGAAAACAATGTCATCCCGCATGGTCTTTTGGAGCTTGGCTGGGACGGATTTGTTGGGTGCGGAGCAAGTTTCATAAGTATCATGTTTTATTGAACTAACATGCTCTTCCATTTTTCGGAATCTGTCATGCATGGGATAAGGTCCACCATATATGGTGTTGATTACGATTCCACGCCTTGGGTCAGATGGACCTGGAGTTGCCTTGGTGGCAGCCTGAGGTGATGGTGCCCGTGGTTTTGGATTTGCTTCAGGAGAAAAAGGCTCTTGGACGTATTACTTTAGCTTCTTTTTGTGGATAAGATTTTCAATTGCATCCCTGAGCTAGCGACATTAATTGGTATTGTGGCCGTACACATCATGGTATCGGCAGTACCTCCCAGTATTTTTCTCAAGGTCGGTGGATTCCCTGGTGCGGGGCTTCTTGTATGGAAAAGTGTTGCATGTCTCCAAGTAATTTTTTTTCTAGATACTCGTTGAGCGGGGTGTATGTCTCGAAGGCTCGGTAAGGGTCGGGCTTCCTTGGCTCGGTTGCGGCCTAATCATTGTTCCGGCCATCTTGCCTACCGTTGTTCGGTCTTTGCCTGTTAAGACCTTCTCCCTTGTTCTGATCAAAGGGCTCTCCTACTTTTTTTCTTTTGAGGTTGTTATTTGCAGCGCCTTCTTGAGAGCCGTTGGGGTGACTGGTGGATGAGAGTCGGTTGCGCCTTGCCTCCTCTTGGCATAAGTGTTGATTCGCCTTCTCATAAAAGGCGTCGAGGCTTTTTAGCTGCTTTCGATCGATCCACGCCCTGAATTCAGAAGTAAAAAGGGCACCTTTGGCTAATTGAAAGAGTACGGTGCGAGGATCTGGATCGTCGACCCCAGTGAGGGCGACATTGAACCTGGAGATGCAGCTCTTGAGTGACTCAATGGGCCCTTGGTAGAAGTTGGAGAGGGTGAGGGCATGTTTTAGTGTTGGTATATGCATTCTGAATTGCTTGATCAACTACGTCGCTAACTGGCCGAAGTTGTTAATGGAATCAAGCAGGAGGCAAGAGAACCATAACAAAGCAGTTCCTGATAAGAAGACTAGGAAACACTTCCATTTGACCAGATCGTCGCCCCGGCTCGAGTCCATTTTCCATTCATATCGATTTACGAAGGCACAGGGGTCAGTGGTGCCGTCGTATTTGCGGCATTCTGAAGCGTCATGACCATTCAGCTTCGTTTACCGTTCGTATGAAGGGGTTATGCCTAATGTGCGCTTCCCATGAATCTTGCACATTTCCTCGCATTTCCCTCAAGATTCTTCGAACCATGTCGAGTAGGTAAGTTGGATGGGGATCCCCCATCGGGACCCATGGGTTTTTGCGAGTTTCTGGAGTTCTGTTGCTAGGGCGTCTCCTATGATTGATGTTGAGATCGTCTTCCCCCATGTCCTCGACATCTATGATTGGGTCTTGGTGAGGTTGAGCAGGGTGATGCGGTTCCTGTTCTGGAGGAACCCAAGCCGCTGGAGTAGCGGGCCCATCGTCCTGATTATCCACCGTAGGGTTTTGTCGAGGAAGAGGTTTGTTTGTAGGACCTGGTTCGTCATTGATGATCAAGCGAGAGTGGTCTTGGTATTGTCTCCTCTCGCCATATGTGACGATAGTACGGTCGCCGCTTATGTTTCCATTACCGTTGGTGCAGCCATTGCCATTACCGTTGTCGAGGGCATTGGTGCGGGCGACAACGTTGTTGCTGAGGCTAAACCTCATCCTTTGGTGCGGGCACCTCGACTCAGAAGAGGAAGTTTCTGATATGGTTGGTCGGGGTCGAGCATTGTTCCGAATAAGTTGAAGTCGAGCGACGATGCGTTGACTTTCTTGATGTTGTCGCATAAGGTCAATGTTATTCCTTAATGCTTGATTAAGCTCGACCGATGTGTTTTCATTCTTCTCATTAAGCGCGCGGATTTGAGTTTGTGTTGCGGGCGCTTCGGGGTCCACATTAGGAGGGACGGTTTCATTAGTGGCCGGGATATCTGCTGGTTGAGGTTGTTGGGACGTATCGGCCTCGGTTGCAGCTGAAGAGCCGACCATTGCGTTCTTTGGTCGCTTTGCCATTGTGAGTGGACTCGACAGCAGGATGATGACAATATGCGACAAAGGCGCAAAATCCGAGTCTTCTCAGTGAAAGCACCAAATGTTGACGGAAAAAATATGTCGTAAACACCAAAGATTCCAATTAGTAGGAATAGTTAATTTGGTCGCACAGACAAGAGTAGAAAGCAATAAATAACACAAGAGATTTATAGTGATTCGGCCTCGTGAGGGGCCTACGTCCACTTTAAAGCGTTGTTGGAATATTACTAATCACTCAAAGTTACAATTGTGAGACCATCCCATTACATCTCCTTACATTCATCTTTATGCTAGATGATATAATAATTAAGCTATATGATGTCATCCTTGAGGCTATATAATGTCATATCTAAGACATGATGTCATCCTTCTCGTATTTGATGTCATAATTATCATATATTTAATATACTAAGAAATTGACACTTTTTCCCTTCTTCTTCCTCAAATGGGAGATGCCATTAATGGAGCTCTCTATAGGTCACAAGGTCTCAAATTCCAACCCCTCTGAAGTGTGAAGTCATGGGGTATTTATAGGATAGGAGTAGGTAGAAATAGGGGACCACTTGCAGAAATTCACACCTGGAGCCTATATACACGGGAAATTCGCACCTGAGCCTGAGGCATGAAATTTTGCACCTTGTAGGTGTGGGATTTTGCGCCTCGAGGGTGCGAGATTTCGCACCTCGAGGGTGCGATATTTCGCCCCTTGAGGGTGCGAGATTTCATACCTCGAGGGTGTGAGATTTTGCATCTCGAGTTGTACGAGATTTCGCACCTCGAGGGTGCGAGTTTTCGCACCTAGAGCGTACGGGATTTAGCACCCTGAGGGTGCGAAAATTCGCACCTCGAGGGTGAAGGTTCCACACCTCGAAGGTCGCACGAATGGGAGTTTGGGGTGCTGTGAGGTCTCTGTTGACGTGACCTCTCTTCATCCTGTTTCCTTTGTTCCTAAGCATCATTTCGGCTTTAGTTCCACGCGATGCGTTGAGTCGAGTGTGTCTTGTGTATTTTTAGGAACCGACCAAAAAGCTGGTTAATAGCAGTCTTCTAAGCAGAGAGAGCTTATGTAATTTGAGAAGATAACAAGTCTTCTCTAAGCTTGGCAGCTGCAAGCTCATCTCTAAGTTTCTGTTTTTCCGCTCCCAAATCAAGATTCATTTGGGAAAATGATACAATGCTAGCATCAAGAATCTGGAGAACTCTGTTCCATTAAGCTTTGTCATTCTCCGATGTAGAGATGGCCTCAAGATTACATTTGTTAACTCTTTGATGTTCATAAGCTAGTTTATACCATGAAGATAACTGCTTCTCAACATCACCTGTGACCAAATCCACCTGCTTCCCAACCTGACTCATAACTGCATCCATCTGCTTCTCAACATTACACTTTGCTACATCCAGTTCCTTAAGAATCTCTATCTTCTCAATTGGATGTATATCATGATCAAACTAAACCCCTGTTAGACACCAAGTGTGAAACTGTTCGACAAGTCTGGTGGATGCAGGCTCAAGAGTATGGTGTGGCCTATCAATGATCCTCTGCATATCAGTTGGAGGAGGAGTAATAGTTGGATCCATAAGGGATAGGAAGCTAGAAGTAGAAGCTTGAGCAGTAGAGGCAGGACCCTTATCTGTCCGAGAGTGCTTGTGAGAGTCACCTTTGCTCTTGTCTCTTTTCCTGTTGTCTCTGTCTTTCTTTTTCCGGTGATCTCCATCGTGTATATCCCAGATAGGGCGCTCTTCACAAGGTTTCCTATTTCTTTCTTCTCTATCCTGGAATACCTATGCTTCCTGAACCCTTCTAGCTTGTCTTTGATCTTCAGCCTCCTCTTAATAGCTGGGTGTTATGCACTGCCGAGAGTTGTAAGAACCTCTATAATGACTAAAGGTATACACATAACGACGCTTCATGAGAGGACCTGAAATAAAACAAGGGAAAAGCTTAGCAAGTTAAACAGAAGATACAGAAGCAGAAGGGGAAAGACAATATGCAAGGTATAAAATCTCTAAGGGTGTGTGGTGTGTGACCTAACGAGCATCAAACAACGAACCACTTGGGGTTTTGAAGTTAAAATCATCGCAATCTTAGGGACATGTTTACAGTCCGAGATAATCAGACCAAAATCAGCTGACACTTCTGAGACTAAAGCAGCCATTTTGGAAGACATAATATCGCTTATGGCAAGTCCACATGAAGTGACCTTAAGGTCACTCAAATCTGTGAATATGTTTATAAAATCATCCTCATAAGTGGTCATAGTCACAGGCTCGATACTAGGTCCCTCAGCCTTAAGATTTCCCTGATTTGTAAGTTCACCTTCTTCGAGCCGTTCATCAATTCTTGTGGGACTTTTACCCTCGCGATATGCAAATTCCTCTTCCTTAATAGAGGGCAGTTGTGGCTAGGATGACGACTCAGCTCCACCAGCAATATATAAGTTTATCTTCAAAATGGACTCTTTGGAAGTGCTTGGCAAGGCAGCATCATCTCCGTAAGCCACACCCCTCGATGCTGAAGGTGTAGTTTGGGGTGTAGAAAGGGCCTATTTAGAGAGGAAGGACTTAGAAGGGTGGAGCAATCCCAATTCACGAAGGTATCCTTTGGTCATCAGAAGTTTCTTGGACTTATCTCCATCTGTGATAACTCTCAAATTCTCAAATTTAGTTCGAAGAGTGTCATTTTCTTCTAGAGGTGATGGAAATTCTGCAAAACAAAAAAGATTTAACGATCGACACTAGGAAAAAGAGGATGTAAAGAGCTCTGAACATGAGAATATTCACATCCGAGCATCCACATTTCATAAAAGCTCATGGGGCATCAAATAAAGAAAAGCTGGTTCAGGAAACCCCGAGCACTGTCAGACAAGTCAAAGATAAGCTTGCAATTACGAATACTCTCACAAAGACTATACATGGATGCTCTTACCTCCTCTTAAACACACATAAGTAGCATATATCCTCAAAAGTGGGCATACAGTGCCATGTTTTCGTGAAAAGCACATAAAGTCCTAGTAAAATGACATAGTCATTAGCATGTAGCCAGAATGGGGCAATAGCCAAATGCTTGATGTTATCTCTAAGAACATGTTAAATGGAGGAGCGAGTCCATTTATCAAAATAAAACGATTAACCTCTACAAAGCCAACGGGTGGAAGATCAGCACATCCTTCTTTCCCTGGTAATATTGCATCGACTTTGGGAATGCCAAACTGTTTACACAACCGTTAGAAATACGCGGTGTAATAGTATGGAGCATCTTTCTGGAGTCGATATAGTAAAAGGATGGGGCATAGGAAAGAGATGGTTTGATTCAGGCCCAGAAGCTGTCGTTGTCATGGTCCTAGTGACTTGTGTATAAGATTGAATTTGAACGGACATTGCTATGTCCTTAGACCGGTGGCGAGGTTTATTTTGGGTAGTCATTCTACATAAGGAATCGTATTGTAAATAAAATCACAAGTACGCATTTCCTAGGTGTGAAATGTCATGCACAATCATATATGTCATTAAAAACGAAGCTTGAAATCTATGATCGTCTTGTGTCGATTAGTGGATCCCAAGTGTCGTTGCAAACTTCAATTAGAATGTCGTGTTTGTACAGACAATATTCGACAAGTTATAAATGGTTGAGTAACACAGTTCTATGTAAACACTTCATTCATTTCATAGCAGAAAATTCGCCGTAGCTAAATGTTTTAATTGACTAATATTGTGAATCAATTTTGGATTTAAACTGTGAATATGTGTTTTCTTAATTATTTCAAAATATTAAAAAATTAGAATTTGTTGTTAATACGGGAGATCAATAGCAAAATATTTGGCCCACAAAATATGTAATGTTTTTTGTTATTACAGAACAAAATGTAGCGAAGAAAAAAGATGTATGTAGTGCTTCAATTACGAGTTCAACTTGTCGGTGTTCGCCTTAGAAAAAATAAAAGTTGGATTTAAAATCAAGGTGCCTATCACCATAGCAACTTCTAACATCGACACTAAGTCACAAGCATTTCAAGAGGGGGGTTCAAGTTCAAATTGTCATAAATAAATTATGAAGCTTGCAACTTCAAGAAATTTGGAAAAATCCAGATTAAAATATGAAGCTAAAGCATGCAAGACTCTTCAAAAACTAGAGATCAAATGATATATTATTGCAAAATGTATTTGGATTGAAAATATGGGTAAGCAAATTGCCGAGATACATTTCCAATGTTATGATGCCACCATCGTCAGCAAGCGTGCTACAATGCCAAATCAAAGAGTTCAACATCATTCCGATCCAAAAAATTGGAAGCATTCAAAACGTTTCCTATAAACTTTAACTTGAAAGAGCTTAAGGCATTGATGCTTCGAAAACCCATGTTTAAGCAGTAGCATACAGCCAAAGATATGCAGCAGCAATGAAAACTTCAATTTAAAAGAACTTAGCAATTTCAAAACCATACAACAATACATTACAAATTCCTTGCCCTCTAAATCAAAGAAAAGTGGGGAAAATTCATGTTTAATTTACAAGGTCTTTTAAGGCAACATGATACTCAATGAGCTGTTTTTCAAGTTCAAAATTCAACAAGTTATTGCACCAGAAATTTTTGCGCAAGATGATAGTTATAGCTAGATTCAACAGTAATTTGGATGAGCATGTTGTCTACAACACTACGATGTAAAATCCAGGTGTAAATTAGCGTCATAAATCCTAGCAAAAAACTTGAAGATTTTAACGTCATTCAAATTCAAAACAGCAAACCATCAACTCAGAATCACTATACGAATCCAAACACAAATCAAGACAGAAACAACAAGATCTTTATCCAAGTTTTCTTATAAACAATATCTTTGAGTCAATGCGAAATAATTATACAAATTTGGATTATAATTTGGGTAAAATACGTGGTTGAATCACGACTCAAACAAGCTTCTGGAGATTAAAACAGATTTCAAAAACTTAGTACCAACACTGTGTTCACATGTAAAAAAAGATCAGATCAGATCTGAAGCACCCTGATCGACATTTCCAGAGAACTGAATCAAACCCTAAAAGCCATGATCAGAAGCTTGAGGCCAGATCTGATTCCAGATACTCTCAACCATCCAATGAAAAAAAGGAACCAAATGATCTTTTTGCAGAAGTAGTGCTTGTATGAATGATGGATCCAGGAAGGGGTAGAAACTAACTGTAATTTTCAGATCAAGCACGACAAATTTTTGAAGTTGAGTCTGAAGCCCAACACTTCCAGCGTGGTGGATTATGTGCTAGAGCCTATCCGATTGAAGAAGGAATCAGTGGAGTGCAGGACAAAAAGCTGAGTTGCGAGCTGATTTCTAAAGAAAACCCTAGCCTCTATTGTAATCCGTTGTTTACAAATTTCTGTAGTGAAGTTGAAATGAGGAAGTGTGGTTCTAAGAAGATGTTATATATGAAGCGGTGTTTAAGGCAGGAAGTTTTACCCAGTCCATGTGACATGATTTATCTTGATCCATGCTAAAAAGAAAATACATGTATATATTCTGGTCCAAAATGCAGTGATAGTCCAATTTAAAAAAAAGTGTGTTTTGATAATATATATGTTAACCAGCCTTTTGGTCCGGTTCCCAAAAGTACACAAGACACGCTCGACTCAAAGCATCGCGTGGAACTAAAGCCAAAAGGGAAAGTTTGGAGTGAAGGAGTTATGATGAAGAAGGATCACGCCAACAGAGATCTGGAGGCACCCTAAACATCGATTCATGCAGCCTTCACGCCCCTCACGAAGCAAACTTCGCACATCGGGAGGTGCTAATTTCGCACCTTTGTGGGTCGCGAATTTTGCATCCACGAGGTACGGAATTTCGCACCTGCGAGGTCCGAAATTTCGGGCCCTCGAGGCACGAAATCCTGCACCCACGAGGTGCGGAATCTATTACCCTTAACGTGCGAAATCTCACACCCACGAGGTGCGAAATCTCGCACCCTTAATGTACGAAATCTCGCACCCTTGGGGTGCGAAAGCTCGCACCCACGAGGTGCGAAATTTCGTACCCTCGAGGTACGAAAACTCGCTCCTTCGAGGTGCGAAAGTTCGCACCTCAGGATCAGGTGCGAATTTTTGGACATATGTAGGCTCCAAGTGTGAATTTCTACTTGTGACCCTCTATTTCTACCTACTCCCACCTACTCCTACCTAATCCATTTCATATAAATACCCCATGACTTCACACTTCAAAGGGGTTGGAATTTGAGCCCTTGGGATCTCTATAGAGTCCATTAACGGAATCCTCCATTTGAGGATGAAGAAGGGAAAAGTATCAATTTCTTAATATAGTTAATATACGATGAATGTAATGAGATGTCATGAGAGGGTCTCGCACTTTTAGCATTGAGTGATTAATAATATTCCTACAATGCTTCAAAGTGGACGTAGGCCCCTCACGAGGCCGAACCACTATAAATCTCTTGTGTTATTTACTGTTTTTCTATTCTCATCTATGAGATCAAAATAATTATTCTAGTAATTGTAATCTTTGGTGTTTACGACATTTTTTGCCATCAACATTTGGTGCTTTCACCGAGAAAACTCGAATTTTGCGTCTTTGTCACACGTTGTCATCTCGACCCCCGATGAGCCTAAGGTTCCTTGCTAAACGTGCTGTCGAGTCCGCTTAAGATGGAAAAGCGACCAAAGAATGCAATGGTCAGCTCTTTAGCCGCAGCCGAGACCGGTACGTCCCAACAACCTCAACCGATGGACATCCCGGCCACTAATGAAATCGTCCCTCCTACTGTGGACCCCGAAGCGCCCATAACACTAACTCAAATCCACGCACTTAATGAGAAATATGAGAGCACGACGGTCGACCTTATTCAAGCATTAAGGAATAACATCGACCTTATGCGACAACTTCAAGAAAGTCAACGTATCGTCGCTCGACTTTAATTAACTCGCAATAATTCTTGACCCCGTGACAAACTATATCAGAAACTTCCTCTTCCAAGTTGAGGGGCCCGCATCAAGAGAGGAGGTTTAGCCTCGTCAACAACATCGCCGCCCGCACCAATGCCCTCGACAATGGTAATGGCTAAGCCAATGGCAACGACGACCGAACCACAGTCACATATAGCGAAGTGGCACAATACCGAGACCGCCCTCGCTTGATCATCAATGACGGACCAGGTCCTACAAACCAACCTCTTCCTCAACACAACCCGACGGTGGATAATCAGGATGATGGGCACGCTTTCAAATGGCCCGCATTCCTCCAGAACAGGAACCACATCACCCTGCTCCACCTCACCGTCCACACCAAGACCCAATCATAGATGTCGAAGACATGGAGGAAGATGATCCAAACATCTATCATAGAAGGCGCCTTCGCGACAGAACTCCAGAACCTCGCCAAAACCCATGAGTCCCAACTGTAAATCCCCATCCAACTTACCTACCCGACATGGTTCGAAGAATAAAAAGGGAAATGCAAGTAAATGTGCATAATTCATGGGAAGCGCACATTAGGCGTAACCCCATCCAAAAAAGAGTAAACGAAGCTGAATGTCCACGACGCTTCAGCATGCCGCAAATGCCGCTCTACGATGGCACCATTGATCCTTGTGCCTTCCTAAATTGATATGAATGGCAAATGGACTCAAGCCGGGGCAATGATCCGGTCAAATGCAAGTGTTTCCAAATCTTCTTATCAGGAACTGCTTTGTTATGGTTCTCTGGCCCCCCGCTTGATTCCATTAACAACTTTGGCTAGTTAGCGACGCAATTGATCAAGCAATTCAGAATGCATATACCGACTTCAAAAAAGCCCCCACCCTCTTGAACTTGTGCCAAGGGCCCGCTGAGTCACTCCAAAGCTACCTCTCCAGGTTCAATGTCGCCCACGCTGAGGTCGAGGATCTAGATCCTTGCACCATACTCTTTCAATTAGCCAATGTTGTCCTCTCTGCTTCCGATTTTGGGGCATGGATCGATCGGAAGCAGCCAAAAAACCTCGATGCCTTCTATGAGATGGCGGATCAATACTTTTGCAAAGGGTAGGCAAGGCACAATCGACTCCCTGCCACTGATCGCCCCAATGGCCCTCAAGCAGGTGCTGCAAATAACAACCTCAGACGAAAACAAGTAGGAGAGCCATTCGATCAGAACAAGGGGGCTGGTCCTAACCAGAAAAGACTGAATAACGTTAGACACATGGCCGGAAAAATGATCAGGCCCCAACCAATCTAAGGAAGCCCGACCCTTACCAAGCCTTTGAGACAAACACCCTGCTAATTAAGGATCTAGAAACAATTTACTTGGAGTCATGCAACACTTTGCCATACAAGAAGCCTCGCACTAGGGAATCAACCGACCTTGAGAAAAATACTAGGAGGTACTGCCGATACCATGACGTGTACAACCACAGTACCAATGAATGTTGCCAGCTCAGGAATGTAATTGAGGTGCTTATCCGCGAAAAGAGACTTAAGCAATACATGCAAGACCCTTTTGCTCCCAAAACAAATCTGAAGCCTCAGGCACTAGCGCCTCAAGCAGCCGCCAAGGAAGCTGCAGGTCCATCTAGCCCAAGGCGCCGGATCATAATCAACACCATATGTGGCGGACCATATCCCACACACGACAGCTTCCCAAAAATGGAATAGTATGTGAGTTCCAAAAAACATGCTACTTATGAAGCTTTCTCAGCACTTAACGAATCCATCCCAGCGAAGCTCCAAAAGACCATGTGGGACGACATCGTTTTCCGCGGAAGAGATCCCACTGGGGTGGAAATCCCCACCACCGATCCACTAGTTATCATGGCTCAAATCGGTGCCGGTAGTGTTAATCGATTCCGGAAGCTCAATCAGCATCATTTTCAAAGCTGCTTACGACCAAATGAGGTTCGAAACAAAAGACTTAAAGCCATTCCACACTACGATCCATGGCTTCAATGAGGTTCTAGTTCCCCGGTAGGAATGATCGATTTACCTGTGGAGCTAGGCGAGGGAGACCAGAGCCGGGTCTGAATCCTCACTTTCATGGTTGTAGACATTGATTCCCCCTAAAACGCTTTCCTTGGTCGCCCTTTTCTCAAAGTGTTTTGAGTCTACATGTTGCCCTAGTCTCTCCTGATGAAGTTTCCAATAGAAAACTGGATTGAAACAGTCAGAAACGACCAAGTAAGCGCCAGAGTGTGTTATGCAATAGAATGGAAGAATGCACGCAATAATGACAAGGGAAAAGAAGTGCCCACGCCTTCTTGTGCCAAGACTATTTTAGCATAGAAATCAGCTGTGTTTGGGCCTTGGCTCAGGTGCCACTGCCGTTTTTCCAAAGACCTCGACGCACGGAAGGAAGAAGAGACCGAGTACGAGAGGGCTAGCTCGGTCGAATCTACAGTGGATATTCCCGTTAATCCAAATGATCCATCGAGGGTGCAGAAGATAGGATCACAACTCCATCCCGCAATCAAAGAAGATCTTGTGGATTTCTTGATGGCTGACGTAGACGTGTTTGCATGGACTCATTCCGATATGAAAGGCATCGACCCTGCGATCGCTTGCCATGTCTAAGTATCAATCCGACAACAATTCCAGTCAAGCAGAAGCGCCGCTTCTTGGGACCCGAGAGGTCCAAAGCACTTGAGGAAGAGGTAAACCGTTTACTCAACAACAATTTCATCCAAAGCCGATTTCCCCAAATGGGTCTCCAATCCAGTTTTGGTCAAGAAGTCCAACAATAAATGGCTAACGTGCGTCGACTTCTCTGACTTCAACAAGGCATGTCCCAAAGACAACTTTCCTCTCCCGAAGATCGACCGACTTGTCGACTCAACCGCTGGATACCCGTTGCTATATTTTATGGATGCTTATTCGGGCTACAATCAGATCCCAGTGAACATTCATGACCAGGATCATGCATCTTTCATCACAACCCTTGGATTATACTGCTATTGTATCATGCCCTTCGGCCTTAAGAATGTCGGGGCTACCTATAAGCGAATGGTTAATCGACTCTGTAAGAACCAAATCAAAAAGTCCATGGAGGTGTAAGTGGACGACATGTTGGTTAAATCTAAAATATTAAATGGTCACGTCCAGGACCTCTATGAAATGTTTGATATCCTCCGCCAATACGATATGAAACTCAATTCCTTGAAATGCTCCTTCAGAGTCGCCTCAGGGAAATTCTTGGGTTTCATCGTCAACTCCCGGGGAACCAAAGTCAATCCAAAAAAAACCGAAGCTATTCAGGTGTAACACCCCACCTCCGCTAGGGTCACTCACAAAGGGAATGCACTAGTTTTGGTGGAGTATTATCTAGGTAGTCATGCACAGAGATATCACAAGGCAGAACATAAATAAAACAGCAGTAGAAATTAAAAACCAACTTTTTATTATTTCCAAGAAAAGAGTCAAAAGCTCATATATCCAAGATACAAATTATTCCATAACATCAAGTTCATAATAAAGAAGCATGAACTTTAAAACAAAAGTAAATTATTCCCCATAAATAGCAGAAGCAGCCATTGCATAGCCCAAGACTAAACCGTACATGAGTTGTTAGAAAGAAAGTTGAATCCAAGCTAAGAGCTAGTGTTTCCTCCCTGGGAAACTGGGGGGGAAACGAAAGAAAAAGGGTCAGTCATAAAGACTGGTAAGCCCTAGTGACTTTCAGTATGAAAACTAGTAAAGGTAACATGATATGTGAAAACTGGAATTAAACATAAGGATGATAACAAAACTAGTTGGATAATTAAGATAACAAGATAAGTCAAGTCTGGCATCGCATGTTCAAGGTTCGCTGCACCAACTGTAATAGTATTCTAACCCATATCAAGTATTAACCATGAAATGATCCCTTAGTCCAGTGTCAAGAAGTGACCCATTACGGGGTCCTACAGTACGATCTACTAATCGATCAGCTCCCTACAAGTCCTAGCTCGTCATGTGTCTATGTCATACGACCCTATCCAGAAATCTAGTTACCTGTGCTTGGTCTACCATAGGGTGTATCAAGTCCTATGGTGCCAACCACCGACACGAATCAAGCACGCACAGTGTAAATCTACGGGTGCCCAATGCCTGCTTTTTCAACTCCGGACTACGTGCACGACCATAACCCGCTTGAACCTACAATGGCGCACCTACTCAGCCGTCGTTCTGGTCGCTTACAATCAACCCAGTAATCGTGCCCCACCCTGCCTAGTCCCAGGGTATCGTGATACATCTAAGTGGGTTACTGCTGAAAAGGACCGCGTAACTAGGGTTTCTAATGGGTTAAGTGTTGTCATTCAAATTCGTGACTTAACCCTATCCAAATCATGTATCAAGTTGGTTAAGTGTGTTCAAGCAGTTCATGACTTAACCCTATCAAGTCATCGTGTCAAGTTGGTTAAGTATATTCAAGTGGTTCATGACTTAACCCTATCATGTGGCATTAATTCATTAGTGCATGCCAACCTCTCACATTAGACTAACTGTTGTGGTTACTGGATTTGCCGGGCGGTTCCGGGCAGATTTACACCACAACATAGTCTAACTTAGGGTTTTTTACGTGCGATATGACCAACTACCCACTTTGGATCCTATTGTTTGCAGCCACTGGACTTGCCGGGCGGTTCCGGGCAGATTTACACTGCAAACTCAACCCAACCTCGAGTTGGCCATTTTCAAGTTTATCTAACTGTCATGCCCACGTTCAAGTTTTCATGTTTAGATTCATGTCGAATTTTCAAGTCGTGTTTTATGTCAAATCGTGTCAAGTTCATGTCCATATTCAGGTTCAAGTCACAATAATGTTCATGTTCAAGTTTAAAGCTAATTCATATTTTACCTAATCTACACAAATCGTATTCCCATCGTACGAAGGTTCGAATCGATACAAATAAATCTAATTAGGGAATGACATAAAAAGAAATGGGTATAAGGTGGCAAGAGTTATTACTAACATAGCATGATATGACTTGAAATAAAACATTACTGGCATATGAAAAATTGGCCTCAAACATAAAGATTCCAAATCTAGCAAGATAAGGTACTAGTCAAAATAACAGTTGTCACAAGGTGATAGTATAGTCATGGTAACGACTGTCATAAGGTGATAGTATAGTCATAGTAACGACTGTCATAAGATGATAATCATAAACATGTGGCTAATAAAAGATTCAACATGATAATAAGATGGGTTTCTCGTTTTGATTTACAACATGAATAGGCCCCAAATCGATGTCATAGTAATATTCAAGAGTCAAGATCCAAGATGAACAAGAATGAATGTAAACAGTCATCATACATAGGTCCAATTTCAATTTTACATCATATTCATAATACATTTACAGTTTAAATCTGAAAATAACTGGGGCTTACAGATCGTGGTTCAAGAATTAGAAAAAGATAGTCATTTGTTGCTTAGTCAATTCCTAATAGAAGTCCCCTAATCAGCAATTCCTTTAACGCAGTCTCAACGAAGTAGAAGCAGTCCCTCTCTCAAACTTTTCAACCAGAATCAGAGCAGCATAAGGTCAGAAAGAAATTTGGTGCAGAGAGACTGGTGTTAGGGGCTGTATTTATAGGGTCAGGTCAACGAATGTGGACAGAAATGAGGCCAAATACATCAGAGTAATCTAGCTTCAGAAATGGGCTCGGGCACCAGCTCGACCCCCAGGTCGACACTATGGTCGACCTGGCCCTGGGTAGGTCGACTACATAGTCGACCCCTAGGTCGACCTGGTCCTGGGTTGGATTTTTCCCGCCCAGTCCATTTGGAGGTTTGAAATTCGAATTGAGTCTGTTTTGAATTGAAAATTCCTGAAAACTTCGAATGGTCATAACTTGATCATACGGACTCCGATTTTCGAAAACTCGGACTCGTTTCCAAGCAGAATTTCGAGACGAACGCAATGGCGTAACCCGTTTCCCTTGATTCTTATTTTAAAAATTAATTCTGCTTTGATATATGGTTATTACACGTTATAAAAACACGGGTTGTTACATTCTCCCCTCCTTAAAGGATTTCATCCCCGAAATCTCTAAGTTAGGGAGGATGTGTCCTATCAACCATCTACTCAAAGCATCATCCACAGGCAACCATTGTCCTTAAAAGACTTCTAGTGCTGTATGAACATATGCAGAATGTGTGTTTATATGAACTTTATCTAATGCAAAAGATCAGGCGGTTACTGATTCAGTAAACCTCCTTAATGCAAAATATGTTAGTGTCATGAATCCAACATGTATGCAAATTCCTAGCATAGTTTATAATCTCTACATGAGTGCACAGTCATTCATCCATATGCAACATCCAAGTGATAGCATAACAAGTTCCATCCATGTACAAGTATAAGCACCCAAGCATATGCAACATGAAAATGTGACTGAGCCGATCTAGTTCCTAATGTGTGTCATGCATCCACTAGAAACCACTTGCAACCACTTGCAACCATTTGAAACCATCAACCATAACATGTTTCAATCACATGTTTACATCCATACGGTTCTACCTAAGGTTCTCAAGATAAGATCGAGAAGATAACAAGACAAACATAGATATTAGAAGCATGATACAAAAAGGTTTTCAAGGAAAAAGAGATCGAGAATGTACCCTCAAAAAGAAATGGGTAAAGCGCGCGTATCTTTTCTTCGGTTTCCCAAGTTGCGTCCTCTTGGGCTTCACTCCACTGCACCTTGACTAGCTTGACTTCTCGATTCCTTATCTTCTTAATCTCCGTTCCTAAGATACGAATCGGAACTCGCCTCAATGTTGCTTCTTTCTCCACTTCCACGTCTTCAAGGATGCTTGGCTCAACCACTTCGGCTGACTCATGCAAACACTTTCGGAGATGCGAGACGTGAAAGACATTGCGTACTCCAGACAACTTCTCGAGTAAGTCTACCTTGTAGGCCATCCGTCCAATCCTCTCAATGATGAAGAACGGTCCTACAAATATTGGTGCTAGCTTTCGAACTGCTCCAAAACGAACTACATTGCGTAACGGAGAAACCTTTATAAAGACCATATCTCGGACTTCGAATTCTAGGTCTATCCTTCTCTGGTCTGCATAAGATTTCTGTCTATCTTATGCCGTTTTCATCCGTCTTCGTATCAACTCAATCTTCTCAGAAGTGTCCCTTATCATATCAGAGCCAAGTATAAGCCTGTCTGTCGTCTTACACCAACAAGTTGGTGACTTGCACGGTCTTCCATACAGGGCTTCGACCGACGCCATTCCGATGTTAGCTTGGTAACTGTTATTTTACGCAAACTCCACGAGAGGAAGATGGTCTTCCCAAGTACCACCAAGTCAAGAATGCATAGCCTTAGGAGATGTTCAAGTACCCTATTTACCCTTTCGGTTTGTCCATCCGTTTGTGGGTGATAGGCCGTGCTTAGATTCAGTCGTGTTCCCATTGCTTCTTGCAGACTATTCCAAAACTGGCTAGTGAAAATCGGGTCACGATCACTAACTATACTAGAAGGAACTCCATGCAATCGTACTATCTCTCGAAGGTAAATAGACGCTAGCCCTGATGCGGTCCTCTTGCTCTTCACCGGAATGAAGTGAGCGCTTTTCGTGAGTCTATCAACTATGACCCATATGCTACTATTTCCCTTCCTAGACCTAGGCAGTCCATCCACGAAATCCATCGAGATTCTCTCCCATTTCCGTTGCGGAACCTCCAAAGGATGTAGTAGCCCACCGGGCTTCTTCGACTCGACCTTTACTTGTTGGCACACCATGCACTTCGAAACGAACTCTGCCACATCCTTTTTCATTCCATCCCAAAAGAAAATGCGTTTCATATCCCTGTACATCTTATCCCCTCCGGGATGTATATTCATCTTTGAGTGGTGCGCTTCTTCGAGAACTCTCCTTACTAAGTCTCCCACTTGTGGGATACATAACCTTCCATCGTGCCTTAGCCATCCCTTGTCATCTATGGCATACCTACTGAGGTGACTTGACGTCTCACCTCTAATAAGCTTGTCCATGATTTCAACTATCTGTGGGTCTTCTTTCTGTGAAGTCCCTACTTGGTTTTGAAGTGTAGGTCTTAGCTCAAGAGATGCTAACGTAGCGGTCAATGACTCAACAGCAGGTGTTAAATAAAAGGTTGCTATAAACTCAAGGCTTTTCATTTCAACAAACAAGCGGCTCAAAGTCAGCCTTTTTCTACTTAGCGCGTCTGCCACCACATTACCCTTGCCAGGGGTATAAGCTATATCGAAGTCATATGATGCCAAGAACTCCATCCACCGTTGTTGCCTCAGATTCAAATCTTTCTGTGAGAAGAGGTACTTGAGCGATTTGTGGTCGGTGTACAGCTCGAACCTCTCCCCTAGAAGATAATGGCGCCAAGCTTTAAGTGCAAAAACAACCGCGGCCAACTCCAAGTCATGCGTGGGATAGTTTTTCTCATGGACTTTAAGTTGTCTGCCCCCGTAGCATATTACTCTTCCTTCCTGCATTAGGACAGCACTGTACACGGTAAACAACTTGCCTCCATCAGGTAATGCTAAGACTGGAGCTGTGGTGAGGGCTTTCTTAAGTCCCTGAAAAGCAACGTCACATTCTATGTCCCATGCAAAAGGTAGGTTCTTCTTTGTTAATTTAGTAAGAGGGGCTGAAATCTTAGCGAAGTCCTTAATGAACTTTCTGTAGTAGCCCGCCAAACCGAGAAAGCTCCTCACCTCCGTTGCATTTTTAGGAATTTTCCAGTCCTGTACCGCAACTACCTTTGCGGGGTCCACGGCTATGCCTTGATTAGAAACTACATGCCCAAGGAACCGAACTTCCTTCCTCCAAAAATGGCATTTGGAGAACTTAGCCTTTAACTGGTGTGCTCTAAGCGTTTCCATGACTTCCTTGAGATGCCTAGCATGCTCTTCTTCATCTTTTGAGAAGATCAAAATATCATCCACGAAAACTACCACAAACTTGTTAAGGAACTCCCGAAACACCCTGCTCATCAAATCTACAAAGTATGCGGGTGCATTCGTTAACCCAAATGGCATAACGAGCCATTAGAAGAACCCATCCGGAGTCCTAAATGCAGTTTTCTCAATGTTATCCTCAGCCACTCCGAGCTGATGGAATCCTGTGGCCAGATCGAGTAGAGAGAAAACAGATGCTCCCACAAGCTGGCCAAACAGATCGTCGACTCTTGGTAGTGGGTGCCTATTCTTCTTTGTCAGCTTGTTTAACTCACGATAATCTTCGCCCAGACGAAGTGATCCATCCGCCTTAGTATCGAATACTACCGGAGCACCCCATTCAGAAATGCTTCGTCTTATGAAATTTTTCTCAAGCAACTCGTTAATTTGTTTACCGAGCTCTCTTCTTTCTCGCGGGGCCATGTGCCTAATGGGCAATGAAACTGGCTTGGCATTATCAACAAGATAAATTCGGAACTCTATCTCGCGTTTAGGTGGTAATCCCCTCACTTCATCAAAGACATCTGGATATTCTCGGACCACTCTTACAGATTGCAAATTATCGTCGGACGAGTCAAGGGATTCAAGATAACATAACATGACCGGACCCATAGGGTTACAAGAAATTTCAAGGGTATTACCAAGGCGAGTCATGAGCCTTACTACCCTCCGTTCACAATCAAGAATGGCTCCATAACCGGACAGCCAATCCATGCCTAGGATCAAACCGTATCCCATGAATCCGAGAACATAAGCATTACACATGAATTCTACGCTTAAGATAGAGATCCTCAAATCCACACGCATCATAGATAAATGGGCGGAGCCCCCAATTGGATTTGAATCTATAACGGGATCCTCAACCAGACTAGTACTTACGTGCAGATTTTCAACAATATTAGAAGAAATAAAAGTATGCGATGCGCCAGAGTCAAATAAAGTTCGAACAGGAAAGTCAGAAATATAAACAAGGCTTTCTACAGAAATATTACTACCTTGGTCAGGAGCTGGAGCGGTGTTGAGAGCATGCAACTGCCCTCCAGAAGGTCCTGCTTGCTAAGTCTTCCCTTGCCCCTGCCCTTGCTTCTTAGGGCAATCCTTGCTGATGTGTCCAGTATCTCCACAATGAAAGCATTCACCCAACTTCCTCTTCTTCCTTCTACAGTCTTTAGCTAGATGTCCAGTAATACCACAGAAGTTGCACTTCCTCGTCTCACGTGACTTGTTGTTGCTCTTGTTATTCTTATTACTCTTGTTGTTCCCCTTCTTGAAGTCAGCCTTCTTATTTTGAGTCTCATTAGACTTAACCTCCTTCTTGCTATTCTTGTCTTCCTCATGGAGTAGAGCCATATCCACCAAGCTTACAAAGGTCGCCCCCTTGGGTATATGAGTTAGGGCCAAGCTGTGTAGTGGCTCGTTCAATCCTCGAGCAAAGCATACAGCCTTTTTCTAGGCTGTGTTGACCAAATCCAAACTGAACCGAGCAAGCTGGTTAAACTTATTCACGTACTCCCTCACAGACATATCCCCTTGCTTAAGCGCTAGGAACCTCTCCATCTGAAGGTTCTCCTCTGCCAACGATAGGAATTTGAGCCAAAACCTCTCTCTAAAGTCTGCCCAAGTCTCAATTGGCCTGGTAGCGTTGGTGACTTCCCACCAAAATGCAGCTTCCTCTTTCAACAACCATGCTGCCAACTGAACTTTCCTATGGTCCTCCATATCAAAGATAATAAACAAGTCTTCTGTTTCCTTTAGCCAGTTTCGTGCCTCAACGAATGTTTCAGTCCCAACGAAGTTCTTGCCACTCATCGCTTTAAAGTCTTTGCATATTTTGGCAAAGGCGGTACCAGAAGGAGGAGGAACCGCAGCCACTGGGGAGGAGGAGGAGGGATGTCTGCCGTGCCCGTGTCGTTGGCCCTGGCTTCTAAGTACCTTCGGAACCATCCAGGCACGGGTATTCCCTCAGGAAGGTTAAGATCGGCCATGTAGAAAAACAAAAAGAAAAGATTCAAACGAGGAAACAAAGGAAAGTGCTAATGGCTTCTTGGGGAATAACCTTTTTAAACATAAAACTTTTCTTAAAAAATGCTTCTTTATAAATGGTTTTGAAAACAGTTTCAGAAGGTTTTTAAAACTTTTGCCCAGCCTGGTAACCTTCTGCTCTGATACCAAATTGTAACACCCCGCCTCCGCTAGGGTCACTCACAAAGGGAATGCACTAGTTTTGGTGGAGTATTATCTAGGTAGTCAAGCACAGAGATATCACAAGGCAGAACATAAATAAAGCAACGGTAGAAATTAAAACCAACTTTTTGTTATTTCCAAGAAAAGAGTCAAAAGCTCATATATCTAAGATTCAAATTATTCCATTACATCAAGTTCATAATAAAGAAGTATAAACTTTAAAACAAAAGTAAATTATTCCCCATAAATAGCAGATGCAGCCATAGCATAGCCCAAGACCAAACCGTACATGAGCTGTCAGAAAGCAAGTTGAATCCAAGCTAAGAGCTAGTGTTTCCTCCCTGGGAACCTGGGGGGGGGGGAAACGAAAGAAAAAGGGGCGAAAGAAAAAGGGTCAGTCATAAAGACTGGTAAGCCCTAGTGACTTTCAGTATGAAAATTAGTAAAGGTAACATGATATGTGAAAACTGGAATTAAACATAAGGATGATAACAAAACTAGTTGGATAATTAAGATAACAAGATAAGTCAAGTCTGGCATCGCTTGTTCAAGGTTCGCTGCACCAACTATACTAGTATTCTAACCCATATCAAGTATTAACCATGAAATGATCCCTTAGCCCAGTGTCATGAAGTGACCCATTACGGGGTCCTACGGTACGATCTACTAATCGATCGGCTCCCTACAAGTCCTAGCTCGTCATGTGTCTGTGTCATACGGCCCTATCCAGAAATGTAGTTACCTGTGATAGGTCCACCATAGGGTGTATCAAGTCCTATGGTGCCAACCACCGACACGAATCAAGCACGCACAGTGTAAATCTACGGGTGCCCAATGCCTGCTTTTTCATATCCGGACTACATGCACGACCATAGCCCACCTGAACCTACAACGGCGCACCTACTTAGCCGTCGTTCTAGTCGCTTACAATCAGCCCAGTAATCGTGCCCCACCCTGCCTAGTCCCAGGGTATCGTGATACATCTAAGTGGGTTACTACTGAAAAGGACTGCGTAACTAGGGTTTCTAATGGGTTAAGTGTTGTCATTCAAATTCGTGACTTAACCCTATCCAAATCATGTATAAAGTTAGTTAAGTATGTTCATGCAGTTCATGACTTAGCCCTATCAAGTTATCGTGTCAAGTTGGTTAAGTATATTCAAGTCGTTCATGACTTAACCCTATCATGTGGCATTAATTCATTAGTGCAAGCCAACCTCTCACATTAAACTAACTGTTGTGGTTACTGGATTTGCCGGGCGGTTCCAGGCAGATTTACACCGCAACATAGTCTAACCTCGGGTTTTTTACGTGCGATATGACCAACTACCCAAATTGGATCCTATTGTTTGCAGCCACTGGATTTGTCAGGCGGTTCCGGGCAGATTTACACTACAAACTCAACCCAACCTCGAGTTGGCCATTTTCAAGTTTATCTAACTGTCATGCCCACGTTCAAGTTTTCATGTTTAGATTCATGTCGAGTTTTCAAGTCATGTTTTATGTCAAATCGTGTCAAGTTCATGTCCATATTCAGGTTCAAGTCACAATAATGTTCATATTGAAGTTTAAAGCTAATTCATATTTTACCTAATCTACCCAAATCGTATTCCCATTGCACGAAGGTTCGAATCGATACAAATAAATCTAACTAGGGAATGACATAAAAAGAAATGGGTATAAGGTGGCAAGAGTGATTACTAGCATAGCATGATATGACTTGAAATAAAACATTACTGGCATATGAAATATTGGCCTCAAACATAAAGATTCCAAATCTAGCAAGATAAGGTACTAGTCAAAATAACAGTTGTCACAAGGTGATAGTATAGTCATGGTAACGACTGTCATAAGGTGATAGTATAGTCATAGTAACGACTGTCATAAGATGATAATCATAAACATGTGGCTAATAACAGATTCAACATGATAATAAGAGGGGTTTCTCTTTTTGATTTACAACATGAATAGGCCCAAAATCGATGTCATAGTAATATTCAATAGTCAAGATCCAAGAAGAACAAGAATGAATGTAAACAGTCATCATACATAGGTCCAATTTTACATCATATTCATAATACATTTACAGTTTAAATCAGAAAATAACTGGGCTTACAGATCGTGGTTCGAGAATTAGAAAAAGAGAGTCGTTTGTTGCTTAGTCAAGTCCTAATAGAAGTCCCCTAATCAGCAATTCCTTTAACGTAGTCTCAACGTAGTAGAAGTAGCCCCTCTCTCAAACTTTTCAACCAGAATCAGAGCAACATAAGGTCAGAAAGAAATTTGGTGTTGAGAGACTGGTGTTAGGGGCTGTATTTATAGGGTCAGGTCAACGAATGTGGACAGAAATGAGGCCAAATACATCAGAGTGAATCTAGCTTCAGAAATGGGCTCGGGCACCAGGTCGACCCCCAGGTCGACACTATGGTCAACCTGGCCCTGGGTAGGTCGACTGCATAGTCGACCCCCTGGTCGACCTGGTCCTGGCCGGGATTTTTCCCGCCCAGTCCATTTGGAGGTTTGAAATTCGAATTTTGAATTCGAATTGAGTCTATGTTGAATTTGAAAATTTCTGAAAACTTCGAATGGTCATAACTTGGTCATACGGACTCCGATTTTCAAAAACTCGGACAAATTTCCAAGCAGAATTTCGAGATAAAGGCAATGGCATAACCCGTTTCCCTTGATTCTTATTTTAAAAATTAATTCTTCCTTTATTTATGGTTATTACACGTTATAAAAACACGGGTTGTTACATCGGGATATCCAAATTCCCAAGAACATCAAGGATGTCCAAAGCTTAAACGGAAAGGTCGCCGCCTTAAGTCAGTTCTTATCCAAGGCCACCGAAAAGTGCATTACATTCTTCGATTTGCTTGAAAAGGGAAACGCAATTTCGAGTGGACCCTAGAATGCATTTCCGCATTTAAAGAACTTCTGGATCACCTAGAGCGAGCACCTATCCTATTTAAGCCCATAGACCATGACGACATTTACATTTATTTGGCTGTTTCTGCGCAGGCAATAAGCTCGATGTTAAATCACCTTGAGGACCGTATTCAATGACCCGTCTACTACATAAGAAAACAACTGACAGGGGCAGAGAGGAATTACCCGAAGCTATAAAATCCGGCATTCTGCTTGTTCATTTCCTCTCGGAAACTTCAACCATACTTCCAGTCTCATCCCATAAAGGTTTTCATCGATCAGCCACTACGGTCGGTCCTGCAATGGCTCGAATCACCAGGACGACTACTGAAGTGAAGTATGGAGCTAAGCCAATTTGCGATAACATTTATTCTCTACCGTGCCATCCTCGGCCAAGCTCTCGTTGACTTCATAGTAGAGTTTACTGCCCCCGAGGATACTTCGGCAGAGAACACAGAAGCTCTTAGCACCCAATGGAAATTGTTCATGGATGGGTCCTCCAACAGCAAATGCTCTGGAGTTGGAGTCATGTTCATCACCCTTGAGGAACGCCCAATATGATATGCACTAAAGCTAAATTTCCCTATTACTAACAACGACGCAGAATATGAGGCCTTGATAGCTGGACTTAGAATCGCAATCGAGCTTAAACTAAAGACAATCCAAATCTTCTATGATTCACAACTCATCGTGCGTCATGTACAAGGGTAATATCAAGCTAAGGGGAATGACTTCCTCTGTACTTAATCAAGGTTCAGGAATTACTCACTCACCTCGATCACTTCGTCATCACTCATACACCCCGAGAACAGAATGAAAAGGCAGTTTCACTATCCAAACTAGAGGGCTCCGAGGATCCGCAACTTTGGGGTTTCGTCCCTATCAAAGTGCTCAATTCCCCTAGTATCAAGCAGATCCAAACTGGGGCGGTCATGAATGCCTAAGACGAACCTGAATCTTGAATGACACCGATCAAGAATTACATACAGCACGGGAGCCTTCCGACAAGCTACAAGGAAAGACGAGCGCTAACCCGCCAATCGGTTCGCTATCTTCTTACGAATAGGGTGCTCTATCGTAGAGGTTTCTTTGTCCCATTGCTTAGATGTATAACCCATCGTGAAGCCATCAAAGTCTTAACCGACGTCCATGAAGGAGAGTGCAGTGACCATACTGTAGGGCAAACCCTGGCCAGAAGATACTTAGACGTGGTTATTATTGGCCCACGCTCGACCAAGACGCCATAGACTATGCTTGAAAGTGCAACAAGTGCCAGCGCTTCTCAAAGATCCCAAGAGCCCCGCCTACAGAGCTGACACAAATGATTAGCCCATAGCCATTCGCCATTTGGGGGAATCGACATCATCAAACTCTTCCAACGGCCAGGGGCGGCAAACAATATGCCATCATCGCAGTTGATTATTTTACCAAATGGGCAGAGGCCGAAGCTCTCTCCATAATCACCACCAAGAAGATGGATCAACTTCATTGTACGCAACATCATCACTTGATGTGGGGTCCCTCAAGCTATCGTTTCTGATAACGACACTCAATTCGAGAGCGCCGAGTTCAAAGTCTTCTGCCAGCGACACGACATCGAATAGAGATTCCTGGCAGTGGCTCTTCCCCAAGTCAATCGGCAAGTCTAAGCGGTCAACAAAGTTATTAAGTCCATCTCCAAGAAGAGCCTGGAAAAGGTTGGGGGCATGTGGGAAGATGAACTTCCACTAGCCCTATGGGCATACCGAACCACCCACAAGACAACAACCTGACATACTCCCTTCTCCCTTGCCTATTGATCAGAAGTCGTCATTCCTATTGAACTTAAGCTTCCATCTCATCGAGTCACCTATTTCAATCCAAGGACAAACCATGATTTACTTTTAGGATCACCTGACTTGTTGGAAGAGAAAAGGAACGAAGCTGATCTCTGAGCCGTTGCCCAACAGCAATGTGCCACCCGATACTTCAATTCTAGGGTTTTCCACAAAGACCTAAATGTCGGCGACCTCGTCTTAAAATGGGTCTTCCCTCCACCAACAAGCCTTGATAATCGTTGGGAAGGTCCGTACTCCATACTACAGAAGCTCAGCAATGGATCTTTCAAACTCGCAGCCGTGGACGGAGCTGAACTCCCATGGGCATGGAACAGTGAACATCTCTGCCGCTACTTTACGTAACTTAGTGCATAGTTATTTACGCTTTCCAACAATGTTTTGTTTTCTAATAATACAACGCATTGTAAAGGCTATTACTGCCAATGTTACTAGTGGAAATGTTGTTCAACTTCCCATCTCTTCATGTTTATGTTTACTCCACACATGACACGTTTGACTAATCCTGACAAGTAGCTTACGTTCAAAGAGTCTGTTGCCGTATTGGCCTCCAACATGGAGTTGGTACCGCCGTCCAAGTCTATAGCCAACCTCGATGCCAAAACACAATGGCTACGACCGACACGCCGAGCATAGGAGCCGACAACGCTACTCGAGTCGTCGGCCCATGGAGCGACCGAGTTTAAACAACCACGAATTCGAATCTCGGCCCCGTGCAAAGATCGAGGATAAATCACTCCGCGGCCAAGTCCCAAGAAACTTGGGGCTACCCAACAGCTCGGTGGGAGTGATGTAAATCCCCCCTTCAGCTACGGGTACCGGTCGAATCTTGGCGGAACACCAAGACAGACCCTTAAATCGTTTCTTCCCCAAAGCTCTCAAGGCTAAGGGGTAACCCATGGCCATGATCGGACCCTACGGGCTAATGATCCAGGCTTCTCTTCTCAGGTGAATAAATGACACCGACGGCTCTCCTCAACTTGATGAACGACGGGAGAGCCACACACCGGACGAACTGCACAACACGACGTCATACGCCTTAGCTACACTTGGGACTAACCCTGGGCAACCCAAACACATCAGGCGCTCAGCCTGGCTTCGCAAACTACAGGTTTTCTGAGCTGAGGGAAACATACTAGAAGCCCGAGCTCTATCACACCCCTCCGGAATAATTGACCTGGAGTGTGGTACACAATCACACCCCCTGGAATAATTGACATAGAGCACAGCACACAATCGCTTTTTGTTATGTGTAACGTTAAGTATTCTGATGCGAGTACAGCATGCTAGAAAACATGAGAGGAACATCCAAACACTTAACACAAATTACGATCTTTACTAATTCATATTTCATTTCTACGCACATACATTAAGACAAACTACATGTCTAACATCTTTCTTTCTAATGATAAGGTGTACACGAAAACCACACAATGTCTTGAAAAACCAAAAGCGAGGGCCGTACTCGTGTAAACTATCATCCTACACTACCCAAATAAATGGTAACTTCTACTTAAAACCACTAACACAAATCATTCTTCTTCCGTTTGTGCTTGTGTTTCTTTTTTTGCATATTCCATGCTCGATGGTTCATCCTTTGCACTATGCCTCTTCTTACCAGACCCACTCCTTCCACCTCGGCCCTTCTGAGAAGTGGTCGATTCATAAGAAGCCGAGTGACGTTTCATGTCTGCACCCTCAATGCCGGAAATCTCAGTGATATCAATAAGGGCGGCATGCGACTTTGGCATGGGGCACTTCCGGCAGCAAGGCCTACTACAGTGCCACTCTTCTCCGGTATCTCCTTGCTTTCTCGCTCAGTCCGTTCCTTGGCCTCTCTGGCAGCTCGACGCTTAGCAAGCTTTTTGGACTTATGCAGCGTGACAAAACCAGCCTTGGTTTTCTCGAGGGACCCGGTAGCCATCTGTTGGGCTAGCTCATCCTCCCTTGTCTTCCAAGCCTCATCATCAGTCCCCTTCTTCTCGTCCTCCTCATCAGGCATCCTCTTCGCAACTGCTTCAGCGGCTCTTGTCTCGGCATCCCGTTTGGTCGTCATTAGGATCTCCAACCTGGCAGCCTCGTCCTGCCTCCGCTTCTCCTCCACTTCCTCGCTCTTGGCCAACATCATGGCTCGGTAAGCCTCCACCATATCCGCCATCGAAGGCACATCAACTTCCACCGAGCCTGTGGTATGAGAACTCTTCCCATCAACCTCCTCTCCGTCCTCCATAAGGCTCTCATACATGCTGGGAGTTATCCTTATATCCAAGAAGGTATCTAGATGATCGCCGCCTTCTCCAAATTGCACTACCGCAAGTCCTGGTCAAGGCTCAGTTGTGTGTGGGACCACGAGGGTAGGGCTCGATGTCGTGGTCAATCGAGGAAGGCTGTACATTAAAAACACATCCGTTTAGTCCATAAATTTGGTAATTACGTCATCCTCAGGGTTACATGGAAAAATAAATTTACCTCCGGCTAGGGATGGTGTGGAAGTGACAAAGGGGGTACTTGTGATGGTAGGTAAGGTGAGTCCGGTCTCTCCTAGACCCGGGGGCTCTGGGTCATACTTGGTCGAAGCTTGAATTGAAGCTGCGGGATCGCTCACCATAACCGATTCAGGGACCAGTGGCCGATAGGAGCTTCCCTCTGCAAATGTCTCCGCTACCACAACACTCTCAGCCATGACAGACTTCCCCTTCTCAGAAATGAGCCTCTCCAGCCTCTCTCTTGGCATCCTCAAGCAACAGCCTCTTACCCTCCTCCAGCTTCTCGCACTCTTCAACGGTCAACAGATCAATGATAAACAGTCTTTCTTTCAAGGACCCGATGTCCACGTGGCGCAAATAAGCTTCATATGGAACTAATCTCTCCGATCTAGTTCCCAGGGATAATCATCAACCCATGAGAGTCCATGGGATTTCAGAACCTTAACATACATGTTCCGGATTTCTTCCTCCATAGACGACTCTACCCGGAATTCTGTATCCTCCAGCTCCTCTCTCAGTTGTTCCACCTCTCTTAGATGGGCCGCTCTTAGTCCATCCATCGGGCCCAACAAATCCCAATTACTGGCTTCCGCGTCCTCCTTGGCCTCTTTCATCTCCTCAAGCTGTCTCTTCAGACTGTCATTTTCTACTCTCAAGGCGTTGTTGTAAGTTCGTAGGTCGAAAACTCGTGCGTTTTCCATTTCCAGATCGACGCATACTTTATCCACCTCGGCCTTATCCCTCTTTAGGACCATATTTTGGGTAGTTAGGTCGGCTATAGTTTCCGTGAAAACGGAGCGGGAGTGATCGGACTCCCTCTTGAGTGCCTCATACCCTTTCTTCATCTCAACTACACTAACAAGGTTCAAGAGTTAGCATTTAAAGATACGGGAATGAACGACAATGTGCCCACGGCAAAAAAAGCAAACTCACCTGTGTCCGCCTTTAGGTGAATGATGGTGGTCTTCTTGGCATCAATAGTTAACTTCTAATTCATGAGCTCCATATTCTTCCTCTTGATCAGCTCCGATAGATGAAAGGAATAGGCGGTAAGCTCGTCAGCCTAGTGGTACGATTCATTCACATGCTTCCGAATCTCTCCAGAGTCCCTAGCGGGAGGCGGGAGGAGATCTGGAAGGATCGTCAGCTCATCATAGTAGTGTTGGGGGAATTCGTTTTGTAATGACCTGGGGAATTTGCGACCTTGGTTATCGACATAAACTCAATGTCGACTATCAAGCATCGGAAATATCAGATAGTTAATAGAAAGAAGTTAGAGGGTTAGAATAGTTAAGATAGAAAATTAGAATAGAAGAAGAAGAAGATCACAACAACAGAATTAGAGTAACACGAGTCTCATGGTGGAATGAATAAAATGTAACATAACTTTGAAATAAAACCAGTATATGTATACAATAACATCACTGAAGTATAACACTTACAGCACAACGGAAATAAACAATAACTATATAATCCAGAAGCCTCCTGCTCCAGCTCTTTAAGTATTTGTAAAATCCCAACTACTTGACTGCCCGTACAAAATTGGCACCCAAGAGTTTAGGGAAAACAAAACAAAATGAACTCTGGGTCAGTCGTGTCAGTGGTGAGAGTAAACTCCGAACACTTGGTTTAACTTTTCCAAATCCTTTTTAAAAGCAATGATAATCGTAAGACCGATGCACATATAAATACAGATGGTTTTTACCTTACGATAACTCAAAATATTTTTAAGATCAATATTTTCTGATATTATAATAATGTCTAAATCAAGTAGGTAGCAGTCTAGTAGAACGCTTTCATTTCATGCTCTACATATATAATATACAATCAAAAGCTGCGGGCTCTTATTGGTTAATGGATTCCATCTATGACAAGGTATGGAACCACCTTCCAATTAGTGTACTCTAGAGGTGATACACTGGAGTTCAACAACATCTTGTAACTCGGCCACACATGACCGACCATTCATTTTGCTTGAATGTTCCAAATATATTGTGACCTTATGGTTGGTATACCAACATAACCATCCCCGGGAGATACAGAATTGAAAGAAGTAACAAATACGAATATTCTCTAGATGGTGACAATATATCCCAATTGGGTGCGACCCACCTAGCCATGCTGCCTGCCCGATTTCTGCCATTTCCCAGTTGGTGAGGCTTAAGGTCATAACGTATCTTTTAACAGATCACTTCTTCATTTACTTTGAATGCCACATCGTCATACCTGTCAAATCACAAATTGATTTCCCTAAAAATACCATGGGTATAAGCTAAGATAAACAAATTCCTCCGCCACCAACGTAAATACATTTGAAACGATTAACTTACGCGATCTACCAGATATACTCTGTCAAACATTCGTCCATTCAAATTGTACTGGGATTGTACAACTCGAAGGCACTATTCTGTAAACCCATCTTAAGCAATTTCTACCTAGGATTTACTGAACAGCCCTTGCATAAGTCCATCTTCAATTATCTTCATCGTATTTGATTCGCAACGCTAATACCATATGGAGTGGTTTTCAATAATATATCTGATCCCGGTCTCTCCGTATTATCAATGGAAATGATCAAAATCTTTGATAGTCGGTGATTTAACTATCAAAGAAAAACATGTGTACAAACTATGGTCGTATTTCCAAATGGAGATCTTACCGATCAATCATCATTTCATTTCACAATTTTCCATTTTATCGTTTCCATATATTCATAAATTCCTTATTCTCTAAAATTAGTAAATATACGTTATTAACTTTTGAAAACATTTCCATTTCTGATTCACACATCAATATCTTCCCACCTCTATCAGTCTCTAACAGTAAACTAGTAAGAGAACAACTTCCCTAGCATAAACCCCGAAGGCCGAAACCAACATCAGATTGATACCCAGAAAGCCATTCAACTCAACAAATTTCCAGTCAGTTTCTTATTTCAGTAATTCCATTTAAATTCCTAATTCAAACCCCAAATTCCTTGATAATATTTTATTTGCAGAATATTTACTTTAAATCAATATCAAGTTACACCTGTGTGCGAAACACGGGTCTAAACCTTCCTAATGTAAAATTCTCTTTTTTTTAAAACTCTATTCATTTTCCAAATATTTCCCTTTTATAATTCTTTACTTTCTAAATTAATATTCCTTTTATAATTCTATTTATTTTATAAATATTTCCTTTTATAAAAATTATATTTATTTTCTAAATAAATATTCCTTACTTACATTCCTTTTATAAAATTCTATTTACTCTATATAAATCCTTTAATATAATTCAATTTATTCTATATATATACTTTTATATAATTCTATTCATTTTATCTAAATTCTTTTATATAATTCTATTCATTTTATATAAATCCTTTTATATAATTCTATTCATTTTATATATATCCTTTTATATAATTCTATTCATTTTATATAAATCGTTTTATATAATTCTATTCATTTTATATAATTCTATTCATTTTATATATATCCTTTTATATAATTCTATTCATTTTATGTATATCCTTTTATATAATTCTATTTACTTTCTAAATGAATCCTTTTATATAATTCAATTCATTTTATATAAATCCTTTTATATAATTCTTTTCATTTCATATATAATATTTCATTTTCAATATTCACTTTGAAAATTTCCTTTTTACATTACAGTATTACATATGGTATTTAAAATACCAAATAACATGACCAGTGTCATCATAATCAATCACAGATTATATATCACATCATATATCACAATTTATGAAAACAAACAGTTTTTCAAATATTGAGGAATCCAGTTGGATCCCTCCAACCTGTTTCCCTGCATCATAGATGTTAAACAATATAAATAACATCGATTTCATTTCAATATGAAATATTCTAATAAACAGAATAAATATTTGATTAACGATTTATATATATCGTTATCTATTATTTCAACCAATAAATTAGCAATTCAACTAAATAACAATACACAACAATCAACCATCATTTATCAACTATAAAACTATGTTATAAAAACATAACTAGGTAGAGTTAGTGAGATTTACTCACTTTGGACAGTTATCGTTAAATAACTATTAACTATCATTGATTCAGACAGATGTTTTATTTGGCGATAAATTGTAACGAGCTCCAATTCACTTCCAGTTAGTTCCATTATGTAGCCGCCGTCCATACGATCCCAAAGGATCTAGTTTCGTCAAATTCTGATATCGTATGATAAAGTTACTAATATTTTAAGTTATACACTATTTAAACATCGCCAAGTAAATAATTAATGGTTAATTAACCTCAACTAATCCCCTTAAGCCATGTCATCAGCTTATAATCAGCATGCTCACCACTTTTCTTCTCGAACCAAAGAAACTGCTCCTTTAGTGTTTCCAAACCATGGCCGCGACTTTTGATCGATCTCTTGCATTTTCTACTCTATAATAAATCCCATAAAAATTCCCAAATTTTTTCTCTCAAGCTCCTCTTCATAACCATATTCAAAATGTATGACTCGATCTTCCTTTCAAGATAGTTCAAATACACAGCTCCTCCTTCATCCATTACAGTAACTTCATTGCTTCATCTCACCATCTTTTCATTAAAACACAAACAAAATATCACATAAATTCTCATCTTGAATTCCACTCGCTCCTCATATCAGATTCACTCATCTCGAATGCCAAGTTTGAAATGCGACTCTACAGTATCCACCGCACGCTCCAATGTACTCATCAAAATTTTTACTCACCAATCAACCCCAAAACTACACACGTAACAGCTAAATGACATGCTGAAACCATAATCGAACTCCAAACCATGATTTAAAGCTTAAACACCACTCATTCATAAACCCTAAAAAAGGACCTGCGCTGCCATGAATTAGTGCAATACGTGATAGATTCGAACGTGAAGAAACCCATAGTAAATATAGCTCACAATCTCAGGAGTTCGAAAATGTTTACCCCATGATTTAAAGGATTTAATCCAATTTGTTTTGAATTTTCCAAACTTGCATTTGCTATAGAAATATAAGAAAAAGTAACGGCGGAAAATATGTTGACTACAGAAGGGAATGAATTAGGTTTAGGAAGTTGTCGCTAGTTATAGGAGTAATATAATATTTTATATTCGATTTAAATATTAATTTATATTGCACTGCCATCTATATTCATTGTTAAAAATCTCTATGATCACGTACAATATTCAAATTTGATGAAAACTGACACGTAGGTATGGTTCGACATTGCGGACCCAACGAAACTAGTTTCATCGAATTCCGACATTGTTTTGCTCACACATCATATTTTTAAAGTGAAATTATCGACCATTTTTCACATTTAAATTCCCCACGGCCACATACTAACTCCAAAAATCACAAAAATTGAAATCTAACAACAATTAAATATTCCGGATCCAACAAATTAATTTCGTCGAAAATGGAGGTCGTTTGCATAAATGGCTATTTTCAAAGCTCTAACTAAACACATTTAAATATTGATATTTTTAGAATTAATTTAATTTAATATTTACAAATAAATATTTTTGTATATATTCACATATAATATTATCTAGTTCCCAAAATAATCCTATTGAGATTTATAACTCGATATTACAAATCAGGATTAAATCGATAACCAGTTTATATTAAAAATCCTTTTATAATATAAATAAATCGTTATAAATTATAAAGGAATTCCGTAGCGACTATTTTAATATTTGATTTGGACATCACTCAAAATCTACACGACGAAATCTCGATTTTCCTCTTCCATTAGAAATATATAGTTCACTAGCTTCGAACATTTCTTGTTTCATAGAAATCCGACTTAAAAACGGATTCTGTATATTCGTTTAAAGTTCGAATCGCCAAATTACGAGCTGTCGCGCCATTTCGAGCTCGATTATAATTATAGTACAATTATACGTTCAACTATCATTTATATAATATATTCCCTAATATAATTCAACTCTAAACTGAATTATATATTATAACTAATCCAATTCATACAATATTGTGAATTCCACTATTTCCAACTATTTCGAAAATTAAATATATTATTCTATTATTTATATTAATTAAATATTATTTAATTTTGATCATTTAATTGCCAAATAATTATTTAATACTTAACTAAAATTAGTTATTAAATCCTTAAAAAATACGGGTTGTTGCATTCTTCCCCACTTAAAACAATTTCGTCCTCGAAATTGCTAAGGTAGAAAACAAACCCTATTAACTGAGTAAAAATTATTTTTTTATTTATTAACCCCAGTTTTAACTAAACCAATTTAATTTCAATTAAATTATTAATTTATTCTTACCAACCAAAATTTTCAAAAATCCTGAAAATTTTCTAAGACCTTAAATTTTCAAAAAAATTCGCCAGCACCCCCTTTGTACTGGTCAATCAGTATAACTGCAACTCGCCTCTCAAGGCCATTCCCAATCCTGAAGAAAATCAAATAGCCAAGCGGCTCGCCAAACAGACTCATAAATCTCATGCTTATACCAAATATAAACTTGTACCTTTTTGTCGGGCATACATTATATCATTTCCATCAGTTACCCATTCAGCATATATAAATGCCATTCCAATCAAACTCCACTTAGTTTTTATTCCCAAACTCAATCATTCACTTATAACCAGCCAAATTCTATTCAAACTCCAATCTCAAATTCCAAACTCCTAACTTATCAACTCATTCCATTCCAGATTATTCTCTAATCAAATCCAGTTTTATTTAACTTAGTTCAAGTTAAATTCTAATTTATTTATTTACTTTTACCATCTCAATCTATTTAACTTCATAAGTTAAATTTAAATTCCAGAATTTAAATTCCCAGGTTTTATTTCAAATCAATTTGAAATCATAATAAGAATTCAAAACATTTGAATTTTTAAACAACTTGTTTCCTCCAAACAATTCAAAAACAAAATCTTTGGTAGTAATCCATCACTTAGAAACTCGAAAATGAACACCGATGATGTCCGGATCATCATTGGAATTATTTTCCAGCGATCGTAGTGAGTTCAATACTATATCACTTTTCAAACCATTTCTAACTATTTCCATTTTGAAATACATTTCCAAATTTCCAGGGTTTTAATTTCAATTCTGATTGAAATTCAGATTCAATTCATTTTGTAACACTTATACGAATTTTGATTGGTTATTTACATAACTGTTTCAATTATTATCTTATCAATTCTAATAACATAATAATAACCAAAATATCCAATATCTATACTTTCTTTTATATCAAAATATAATTTGGATAAAATTATTTCATTTACCCTCTTTTCAAAACATACCACGTCAGTTTATTGTATTTGAGTGTTTAGAAACTCCTACTGATACAGTAGATCAAACTGATCGACCATAACCCATAAACAACTCAACCAATAAATCTCTACAATATAAAACAATTTTTATAAAATCTACAAATACGTTCACTTGTATATATACACTCAAACTCAGTCTGGTGTATTGCTAACCCCATCTCTACTGAGTTACGCCACAGAGCCAAGGTAATCACTTAACCTTCAGCTCTGATACCACTATAACAACCCGGGGAATTTGCGACCTTGGTTGTCGACATACACTCAATGTCGACTACCAAGCATCGTAAATACCGAATAGTTAATAGAAAGAAGTTAGAGGGTAAGAATATATGAGATAGAAAATTAGAATAGTAGAAGAAGAAGATCACAACAACAGAATCATAGTAACACGAATCTCATAGCGGAACGTATAAAACATAACATAACTTTGAAATAAAACTAATATATGTATACAATAACATCACCAAAGTACAACACTTACAACACAGTGGAAATAAACAATTGCTATATAATCCTGAAACCTCCTGCTCCAACTCTTCAAGTATCTGTAAAATCCCGACGACTTGACTGCCCATACAAAATTGGGCACTCAAAAGTTTAGGGAAAACAAAACAAAATAAACTCTGGGTCAATCATGAGACTGGTGTGAGTAAATTCCAAACACTTGGTTTAACTTTTCCAAATCCTTTACAAAAGCAATGATAATCGTAAGGCCGATCCACACATAAATACAGATGGTTTTTACCTTACGATTACCCAAAATATTTCTTAAGATCAATATTTTCTGATATTATAATAATGTCTATATCAAGTACATAGCAATCTAGTAGAACGCTTTCATCTCATGCTCTACATGTAATATACAATCAAAAACTGCGGGCTCTTATTGGGTAATAGATTCCAACTATGACAAGGTACAGAACCACCTTTCGATCAGCGTACTCCAGAAGTGGTACACTGGAGATCAACAAGAACATCTTGTAACCCGGCCACACATGACCGACCATTCATTTCACTTGAATGTTCCGAATATATTATAACCTTACGGTTGGTATACCAACATAACCATTCCCGGGAGATACATAATTGAAATAAGTAACAAATATGAATATTCTCTAGATGGTGACAATATACCTTAATTGGGTGCGACCCACTTAGACATACTGCCTGCCCGATTTCTGTCATTTCCTAGTTGATGAGGCTTGAGGTCTTTTAATAGATCACTCCATCATTTACTTTGAATGCCGCATCGTCATACCTGTCAAATCACAAATTGATTTCCACAAAAATTTCATGGGTATAAGCAAAGAGAAACGAATTCCTCCGCCACCAACGTACGTTTAAAACGATCAACTTACGCGATCTACTAGATATACTATGCTAGACATTCGTCCATTCAAGTTGTCCTGGGACTGTATAACCCGAAGACACTATTCTGTAAACCCATCTTAGGAAGTTTCTACCTAGGATTTATTTAATAGCCCTTGCATAACTTCGTCATCAATTATCTTCATCATATTTGATTTGCAATGCTAATACCGTACGGAGTGGTTTTTAGATAATATATCTGAGCCCGGTCTCTCCGTATTGACAACAGAAATGGTCAAAATCTTTGATAGTTGGTGATTTAACTATCAAAGAAAACATATGTACAAACAACGGTCATATTTCCAAATGGAAATCTTATCGATCAATCATCATTTCATTTCCCAATTTTCCATTTTATCGTTTCCATATATTCATAAATTCCTTATTCTCTAAAATTAGAAAATATATGTTATTAAATTGGGAAAACGTTTCCATTTTTGATTCACGCATCAATATATTCCCACCTCTATCAGTCTCTAACTGTAAACTAGTTAGAGAACAACTTCCTAAGCATAAACCCCGAAGGCCGAAACCAACATCCGATTGATACCCAGAAAGCCATTCAACCCAACTAATTTCCAATCAGTTCCAAATTTCAGTAAGTCCATTTAAATTCCTAATTCAAACCCCAAATTCCTTTATAATATTTTATTTGTAGATTATTTACTTTAAATAAATATCATGTTACACCTATGTGCCAAATACAGGTCTAAACCTTCCTAATGTAAAATTCTCTTTTTTTAAAACTCTATTCATTTTCCAAATATTTCCCTTTTATAATTCTATTTACTTTCTAAATCAATATTCCTTTTATAATTCTATTTATTTTATAAATATTTCCTTTTACAAAAAATCTATTTATTTTCTGAATAAATATTCCTTAATTATATTCCTTTTATAAAATTCTATTTATTTTATATAAATCCTTTTATATAATTCTATTCATTTTATATAAATCCTTTTATATAATTCTATTCATTTTATATAAATCCTTTTAAATAATTCTATTCATCTTATATATATCCCCTCGTATAATTCTATTCATTTTATATAAATCCTTTTATATAATTCTATTCGTTTTATATATATATCCTTTTATATAATTCTATTCATTTTATATATTTATCCTTTTATATAATTCTATTTACTTTCTAAATAAATCCTTTTATATAATTCTATTCATTTTATATAAATCCTTTTATGTAATTCTATTCATTTCATATATAAATATTTCATTATCAATATTCACTTTGAAAATTTCCTTTTTACATTCCAGTATTTCATATGGTATTTAAAGTACCAAATAACACGACCAGTGTCATCATAATCAATCACAGATTATATATCACATCATATGTCACAATATATGAAAACAAATAGTATTATAAATATTGAGGAATCTAGTTGGATCCCTCCAACCTGTTTCCTTGTATCACAGATGTTAAACAATATAAATAACATCGATTTCATTCCAATATGAAATATTCTGATAAACAGAATCAATATTCGATTAACGATTTATATATATCGTTATCTATAATTTCATCCAATAAATCAGCAATTCAACAAAACAACAATACACAGCAATCAACATCATTTATCAATTCTAAAAATACTTTATAAAAATATAACTGGGTAGAGTTAGTGAGATTTACCTACTTTGGACAGTTATCGTTAAATAACGATAAACTATATTTGTTTAGATGGACTTTTTATTTGGCGATAAATTGTAACGAGCTCCAATTCACTTCCAATCAGTTCCATTATGTAGCCGCTGTCCATACGATCCCAACGGATCCAGTTTCCTCAAATTCTGATATCGTATGATAAAGTTACTAATATTATAAGTTATACACTATTTAAACATCGCTAAGTAAATAATTAATGGTTAATTAACCGCAACTGATCACCTTAAGCCACATCATCAGCTCCTAATTAGCCAGCTCACCCCTTTTCTTCCCAAACCAAAGAAACCGCTCCTTCAGTACTTCCAAACCATGGCCACAACTTTTGATCGATCTCTTGCCCTCTCTACTCTATAATAAATCCCATAAAAATTTCCATAAAATTTCCCTCAAGATCCTCTTCATAACCATATTCAAAATGTATGACTCGATCTTCCTTCCAGGATAGTTCGAATACACAACTCCTCCTTTAGCCATTACAGTAACTTCATCGCATCATCTCTCCTTCATCTTTTTATTAAAACACAAACAAATATCACCAAAATTCTCATGTTGAATTCCTCTCGCTCCTCATATCAGATTCACTCAACTCGAATGCCAAGTTTGAAAAACGACTCTATAGTATCCATCGCACGCTCCATTATACTTGTCGACATTATTCACTAATCAACACCAAAACTACACAAGCAACAATTAAATGACATGCTGAAATCAGAATCGAACTACAAACCATGATTTAAAGCTTAAACATCACTCACTCTTGAACCCTAAAACAAAAGGACCTATGCTGCCATGAATTGGTGCGATACATGATAGATTCGAACGTGAAGAAACCCATATGGAAATGTAGCTCACAATCGTAGGAGTTCGAAAATGTTCAACCCATGATTTATAGGATTTAATCCAATTTGTTTTGAATTTTCCAAACTTGCGTTTGCTGAAGAAATATAAGTAAAAGTAACAACAGAAAATCTGTTGACTGTAAAAGGGAATGAATTAGGTTAGGAAGTTTTTGCTATTTATAGGAGTAATATTATATTTTATATTCGATTAAAATATTAATTTATATTGCACCACTTTCTATATTCATTGTTAAAAATCTCTATGATCACATACAATATTCAAATTTGATGAAATTTGACACGCAACTATGGTTCGACATTGCAGACCCAACGAAACTAGTTTTGTCGAATTCCGACTTCGTTTGCTCACACAACGTATTTTTAATGTCTAATTATCAACCATTTTTCACATTTATGTTCCCCACGACCACATACTAACTCCAAAAATCACGAAAATTGAAATCTAACAACAATTAAATATTCCAGATCCAACAAAATTAGTTTCGTCGAAAACAGAGGTCGTTTGCATAAATGGCTATTTTTAAAGCTCTAAATAAACCCATTTAAATATTAATATTTTTAAAAGTAATTTAATTTAATACTTATAAATAAATATTTTTGTATATATTCATATATAATATTATCTAGTTCCCAAAATAATCCTATCGAGATTTAAAATTCGATATTTCAAATCTGGATTAAATCGATATCCAATTTATATTAAAATCCTTTTATAACATAAATAAATCATTATAAATTATAAAGGAATTCCATATTGACTATTTTAAAATTTGATTTCGACATAACTCCAAATCTACATGACGAAATCTCGATTTTCCTCTTCGATTAGAAACATATAGTTCACCAACTTCGAACATTTCTTGTTTCACAGAAATCCGACTTAAAACGGATTATGCATATTCGTTTAAAGCTCGAATTGCCAAATTATGAACTACCGCGCCATTTCAAGCTCGATTATAATTACAATATAATTATACGTTCAACTATCATTTATATAATATATTCGCTAATATAATTCAAATCTAAACTGAATTATATATTATAAATGATCTAGTTCACACAATATTGTGAATTCCACTATTTTCAACTATTTTGGAAATTAAATATATTACTCTATTATTTATATTAATTAAATATTCAATATTATTTAATTCTGATCATTTAATTACCAAATAATTATTTAATAATTAAATAAAATTAATTATTAAATCCTAAAAAAATACGGGTTGTTACACATTTTTAACCATGCCCTCATTTCCTCCAAGAAAAACCTTTGTTGCTCAAAGATTACTAGTTCCCGCGTCAAGGCTACGGTCGCCCTCTGCGGTCTCGGTTGGCCTAGTGGTGTCTCCTTCCCTTTGGTAATTGGAATAGGGCAAGAGCAACTGTGCCTGAAGGAGCTGTTAAAGACAGACGCCGAGAACCTCCTAAATTAATTCGTGAGTCTCCCTAGGGCACCCGAATCGTGGTAGGAGGAGGAGTCGGAGATCGTCGAGATCGATCCCCACCTCGGTGTTCATTACCGCGATTAGGCGGGGGTGGAGTATTATATAAGTTGGTCCCTCTTTTGAAGCCCTCAAAGAAAGGATTCCTAGGGCGTTGGCGGCCTCCATGACCATAGCCTCGCCCTCCGCCCCTTTCGCTATATCACTTGTCAAGGAAATGAAGCAAAGTCAGTCAAGTCACACACTCTGATAAGTCACTATGCTATGAAGTGTTAATGAGTGTATGCCCTAGGTGTTCTCTCAACAAACCAGATTGTGGTCTGCTCGAAGGAGTTAACCCCTCTGCAGCAAGAGCTAATTCGTCGATAACAGCTGGAGTCGGCCGCAGGGATAACTCTAGGTCAAGTTTATTCAAGCCATCAAACTGGCGCTCATCCTCAAGCAGGGTAGTAGCTCCAGGTGAAGCCACTGGAACAATGGCCTAATCGACTCTCCCTTCCCTGTCCCTCCAATCGGGGGCGGAACAGGAACATTCAATGGGCCCTCATCTTCGGCTGCACTCTCCTCACCACGAACCCCATCTCCACCGACGTCTCCTGGAACTTAAAAACCTTCTTTGCTTGGGCCCAGCGGAGGACACCTTTCTTTTCTGACCAGGGGTCGCAGGGCTTTCTGCCACCAACTTTTTTGGTACACGACTCGCCACTACGGCCCTAATTACAGCACGGTTGTCTGGAAGTAACACCTCACGGTGAAGGCGCTCATGGCTTGCCATAGTTTCAGTTCTGCGAGACCCCTCGAGGATTGCCCGTAAGGCATTGAGACACTGTCTGTACTCCTCACGGGTGGGTGCCTCGGAATTTCCTACCGCAATAAAAAAAGATTAATAATGAGATGTGGCTTCCGAGAGGTTTATATTAGGAAGTGAAGTTCAAGATTACTTGCTCCCTTCAATCCACCTCCTCGCAAATCCAGGAGGGCAGCGCACAAAGAACCAATCTTGTTTGAACACCGATGGCCTGGGCCATGTCCCAATGAATAATTTGGTGGTGGTTGTCGCTTCCAGGAACCATTGGGAAGGCGGCCTGCTAGACATTCTCCTCAAACTAAAGAAATACTGAATATCTTCCCTGGTTGGCTCCTAGTGTAAATATTCTCGGTAAAGAACGTAAGTGCTCAAGAGCGAAGAATAAGCACTAGGATGCAGTTGCGAAGGCACAAGATGGAAATAGGATAGACCAACCCAAATGAAATCATTAGCTAAGGGAACGCAACCCGCTTAACAAGCTTGCCTATTCCAGGCAGTTAAACCCTCGGGTAGCACCTTCTCCCGACACGTGAACGTCGCCCACCGGTTTATTGAACCGCTGTGCTGTTCTCCTAACTATTGTAGCATCCATGCGCGATGATACAGATTCTATCGGATTTTCCAAGATAATGGCATCAGGTAACATATCCGGGGCTACTGGGCCCGTTTGGGGATCTTCACTAATAATGTCCACATTCTCGACCTCTTCACGCATGACGGGAGAATGTTACCGCTCAATTTGTTCCCCATGATCAGACACTTCGGGTGGAATTGGCCGATTGAGAACGAATGGATCTTTCGGTAGTCCCAAGCTCGCTGCCACTTGGGATACCACTACTGGTAGAATCAAACGAATGTGACGACGATATGGAAGCCTCGTCTTCCAGGAATTTTCCAGCCTTTGATCTTGTTTGCATGGCTAACTATACTTTAACACACTAGTATTAGACATCGCATTGGAATAACCTTTACCCCTCATGTTGGTGAAAGCTAACATGTGTGTGCGGTGTCATGCAAGATTAAGATATACATAGGAAAGTCGAACAGTCCAACAGCTCAGTCATAGTTCAGATATATGCGCTATTCTATGTGAAGAGTTCATGTCCTTGCCCGCGCGACTATCCCCATATGCATTCATGCAATTGCGCAAGCGAAAAGGCAATATGCAAATCTAAGGGGAGGGGGGAAGTCAAGAGATCGAAGTCCTATACAAGGGAGCAATCAATACCCCACCAAAACGTAGCACAGAGCAGTTGGGCTAGCAGCCAATCCGAATCCCGTGGATAAACCAACAACTCAATTACTACTTCAACCAATCCAAAGCACATCATGTCAACACAAGACATACTTTGGTGGGCAAATGTTCACTGGCCTTTTGGTCCAGTTCCCAAAAGTACACAAGACACGCTCGACTCAACGTATCGCGTGGAACTAAAGCCAAAAGGGACGCTTAGGAGAGAATTGACAGGATGAAGAGGGATCGCTCCAACAGAGACCTCGCAGCACCCTAAACATCGATTCATGCAGCCGTCGTGCCCTCACCAAGCAAAATTTGCACCCATAGGAGGTGCGAATTTCGCACATCTATGGGTCGCGAATTTCGCACTTACAAGGTGTAGAATTTCGCACCCGCAAGGTGCAAAATTTTGCACCCTCGAGCCGAAAAATCTCGCACCCACGAGATGCGAAATCTTGCACCCTTAAGGCACGAAATCTTGCACCCTTAAGGTACGAAATCTTGCACCCTCGGGGTGCGAAATTTCGTAACCTCGAGGTACGAAATCTCGCACCCTCAATGTGTGAAATTTCACACCCACGAGGTGCGAAATTTCGTACCTACAAGGAGCAAAATTTCATACCTCAGGCTCAAATGCGAATTTTCGGGCATATGCAGGCTCCACTACGAATTCCTGGTTGTGGCACCCTATTTCTACCTTCTCCCACCTACTCCTACCTTCTCCCTTTCCTATAAATACCCCATGACTTCACACTTTAAAGGGGTTGGAATTTGAGACCTTGGGACCTCTATAGAGCTCCATTAAGGGCATCCTCCATTTGAGGAAGAAGAAGGGAAAAAGTGTATGTTTCTTAATATTGTTAATATATGATAATTATGAAATCATATATGGGAATTTCAAAGTGGATGTAGGCCCCTCACGAGGCTGAACCACTATAAATCTCTTGTGTTATTTACTGCTTTTCTACTCTCGTTTGTGCGACCAAAATAATTATTCCTAGTAGTTGGATTCTTTGGTGTTTACGACATTTTTTGTCATCAACAATATATGTACATATATGTATATATATACATATACATATATGTATATGCACGGATATGTGTACATACACATATAACAAGAGAGACCATCGTTTAAAAAACACCATCGATCAAGTTATTATTTGCATACTTCAATCCACAAAAACAAATTCGTGAACAGTCCCAAAAAGAATCATCATCGTTGAAATTTCGGAGCTCACGTTCTTCACCAACGAAAAACATAAGCTCTAAGGGGAAAATGTCAATTACATTGTGGAAATGTAGTTTGAAAAAATAATATAAATGATGATAAAAAATTTTTGGACCATGCATGTTTTAATCTGCAGGATCAAAAATATGTTGTACATCAAGTTTGTATAACCACAGATGATGCATTTTTACTATATGGATTGGGCTAAAAATATGTTAATGGATCAGGCTAAAATATTCTTATATGGATCGGGCTAAATCTCATGTACCAGAGTACCAGTACCAAATTGCAAAACATGTGAAAATTGTAGAATTGCCTGTGGCCACATCGGCCTGGTCGAGTACCACCATGGATCGGCTATTTCCAATAGACATGGATCAGACTAATTATGGTGGTACCAAAATGCCAGTACCAGAATGCCAAAACACGGAGAAAGTCCTGAAAATCATATGTGCCCATCGGCTTGGCAAGTGCCGGATTAGGAAAAGTGGTAGTACCACGTTTAATGAATCGGGCTAAACTTGGCATTGCCAAGTACCAGTGCTAGAGCAGGAAAACACGGTGCAATTGGTGATTCATACGAGTGCGCATCGAGAAACTGAGTGCCAAGAGGATTTGGTAATGCTGATGGATCGTGCTAAACAAGATTTACCAAATGCTAACTGCCAAGTGATCAACATAGAGAAATAATGATTTGGCACAGTTCCGCATCGAGGGATCACACGCATTTCCTCTGATCGGGCAGAATAAAGTGGGTGCTTTCCTTAGCGTGCCCAAACGTTGTGGTTTCTCATGGATCAGGCTAAACTACTAAATGTTCTGCTACGTTTTTGGAGCTGCGCAACGCATGGATCTGCCATGCGGATCACGTTGTTTTGGGGGATCTGGCAAGTGCCAACACAATGGATCAGGAGAAATCACCATGTGATTTTCCACGAGCTGGACATGACAAAATGCTTGGTTCCACTATGCAGATCACGTTGTTTCATGGATTTGGTAAATATCAAATGCAAAATGCCAAGTGCCAAATGATTGACAAATGAAAATTAGTGATCGCGCAAGGTGCACCATGGGGAATCACACTGTTTTGGTAGGCCAAACTGAAGAAGCAGTTTTTGGGCTAATGTGGCTATACATGCCAATTGGCATGTTTTGACTAGTTAATATACATGCCTACAAACATGGAAATTATGATTTTTCCCTACATCTGGATTTCTCCTATAAATACCTCACCACTTCATTCATTCGAGGGGGTGGGTCGGGGGGGGGGGGGGGGGAGGGGGTATTTTCTTATGACTAAGTGCTGCCATTGTCATTCTTCAAACAACTCAAATTCCATTAAAGCTTTCTCAAACTAGATCGGAGCTTCTTCATCAACATCAATCCGTTCCAGGAAAACATCAAAGTCAATCACTGATCACGATTAATGAAGAATCACTTCAATAATCGTCGATTCTAGTGATATTTGATCGTTTCTACTTTGGAAATAGAAAGTGATTGAAGAAGGTAGAAAATTTGTAGAAAGATAAACGAATATTCATTGTAAAAGAGAGATGATGTATGAAATAGTTGTAAATGTGTACCTTGTATTTGAGATGATAATGGAATTCTCTATTAAAGTGGACGTAGGCCAAATCTAAGGCCAAACCACTATAAAATCTCTCTTGTTCAATTTTTCCTGCATTTATTTTGCTCTTAGCCTTGTGTTAATCATTTATAAAGTGTTGAATAACACCTTGGGGTGTTAGTACATTTTTTGTATAAGCTGTAGGTATGTATATGAACAAAAGTAGAACTTGAGCTTTCGTATCACTATTTGGTGTTGAGGTGGGTTTGATAGATGTTCATTTAATGAACGTATGGTTTGGAGAACCACCATTTTATATTTCATTGTATCATTTTATCATCCACTAGACTAAGATTATATAATGACAATATCTAAATGAAATTTGGAGGCATTCCATTTTTGTATATGTTGAGATATTTTGACTCTTATATGTTATGTGGATCTCCTTTTAGATATTTCTATGTTAATTTGTACCGTTTTTATGGGAATTTTCCTATATTAATAAGAGAAAAAATTGACATAAAAGGGGTCTATAACTTAGTGGTAGAGAAACTGACTACAGATCAATAGGTCATTGGTTCGATCCCGGTTGGGCCCTCTACTAATATCATTTTAAATGTTTTTCATGTGTGGTTTTTGCATATATGGAAGTTTTAGAACATTTTGTTCAATTACGGGGTACAACTAAATGGACTCTTCAATTCAACTTAAATCCATGATACTAGTGGCAACTTGGTAAATGAGCAAAAATTTCTATTTTATAGCACAACCACCCGTTCCCATTCAATATGTGTTCTTTTTCCTTAAAAATATAAAATAAATATTTTAGGCTTGTCTAGTAATAACTTCTCCAATTATCAAAATCTTCACTCCCTCGTTAGGTCACCTTATTTTCCGAGTGATTATATAATAGCCACATGTACTAAATTGGGATTTCCAAATAATATATAATTAGTAGTACGATTAGTTGGAAATATTATTTCCTTACCAAATGGACTAATGGTTAAAAGTTGTTATGAGTTTAACATATTCTTACTAATGGACGTGTAGTTTTTAGAACGGTCTTTTACGTACAATTTGACACTCTCCCTTTCCTTATAATACCTGCTATTATTCATGATGCATCTAATACGACGACAAGAGTTATGGGTCATTTCAAGGGTAAGAGGACAATGTGCATTCATGGTTTTTTAATATATAATATAGATAAATTTAAATTTTTACAATCTCCTCATATGGGTAAGCAAGCCAAAAACAGTTTGCAAGCAGAATCACTTTCGTTTTTCTTGCCTCCAAGTTGCCGCACGAATAGTAAAAAAGGCGGTTTGAAGCATTACTCGTTAACACTTTAGTGTAGTGTTGAGGTGCGTAGCCGTCTTGTTAAAGCATGGATCGGGTTGATCAAGGTATACACTCTTCTTTCTATTCTCTAAGATCGCTATCAGGATTGGGAATTCAAACTGTTGTGCACCTTCCTTCTAGGTCAGATCGACATCACACTACTACGCACCTTATTTAAGCTGCCCTATTCGCTGGGCTACTTGCCTCAGACCATAACAGCGGAGAAAAGCATCGGGAGAGCTCCTGGACTAAAGAAAGAACTGAGACTAAAAAATATTATACCAAGGCTTACTTTTTTCTTTGTAAGTAAACTTCCATCTTCTAAAGGGAGAGCCTTGGTAGTTTTATTATCCATTTTATTCCCCTAATTGTGTAAGTAAAGTTCATTTGAGAGGAAATTTATTCGCAATTATATCAAACTGTTCTATAATATGGAGTTGGTTTGAACTATATCCAAATGTATTGAAATTTTATTAATTTTGTTTAATTTTTTTTGTTATTCTCTGATACATTATTGGTTCAAAAAATAAATCTAGTTAAACTTAAATACATGTATTCTAAAATAATTATTTAAAGCACCACTCGAATTCTCCATTCATAAAATACAAATGTATATGTTGTTCACCAATAGTCTCCCCCCAAGTGCTCTTCTCAATTCTCTGCTTAATTAACAAGAAATGGACACTTCTTTAATTTTAAATTTTGTTACAACATATTTATCGAGATATCTTTGCTTTTGTACTCTATGATGACCCTTGTTACAAGTGGCTATGTTTATTTGTTTGACATCTATGGGATTGATCCTATGTTAATAAAAAATATATCAAATAGGTTCATAACTGAGACGTGAAGCAATTTATTGTAAACCCATAGGTCGCAAGTTCAATATGGGTTAGGCCATTGAATAATATCATCTATATTTTTTTGCATGTGTTGTATTTGCATATAATGAAGTTTTAAACCCTTTTTCCCGTCTCAAGTATTAACTAAGCACACTCCTCACTTTTAAATTTCAACCACAATACAAATAACAAGTTTATAAAAGAATAAATTTTGTCAGCGTATAACATCACCTCCCTTTTTTTCCCTAACAAAACATTTTTGTAATAAATCGCAAAATCAAAAAATTTAAATTAATGTAGTTAACTGACATTTAACTTTAAAACAAAAATTGGCAATTTAATATTTATTAAAACTGATTCAATAATCTCAATTGACTTGGTTTAGTCAATTAGTAAAGGCTATAAGTCCATTTATAAATTTATAAACAATAATATACGGTTTGATTTGAATCAATGATTGAATCGTATAATAAAATAATATTTTAATATGGAAAATTATTATTTTCTAAATAATCTTTGAATTTGGAAAAACCAGTTTCACTGAATCTAAAATAGTGAATTTTTGAAAAGTTTCTAGTTTCATGATGATCAGAAAATATGGTAAATCGTATGAGCTCGGAACGCTCATGGAAAAAATAATTCAGTAAATTATTGAACGACCTAGCCTATATAATCTCATTTCAAACTCAACTCTCCCTCTGTACAATTTAAATTCTTCACAGCTAATAAAACACATACAAATAAAGGGAAAAACAAGAAATCTAACACGTGTTCGAAAAGTTAAGAAATTGAACATGTGTCTTTTCCTATTTATCTCCTTTTTCCACGAGCTTTTCTAAATTATACTTTACATTAATTTCAGCGGGATTATACTTTCCATTAATTGGCATAGCTGAATTTCATTTTAAAAACATGAGCTAGAAGCTCATGAATACAAAGAAATTGATTCTTTGGCATGATCGTTTAAGTCATCCTCGATCAATTACGATGCGTAAAATTACTAGTAATCAAATGGGAGTGATTTTTCAAATGAGTTGAATTTACTAAGTGATTACCCATGTAAATCATGTGCATAAGGAAAAATAATTGCTCGACCTTCACATAATAAAATCGCTTTTGAATCTCCAGCTTTTTGCAATGAAATAAAGGTGATATATGTGGTCCACTTCATCCCCCTTGCGGGCCATTTAGATATTTTATTATATTAATTGATTTATCAACTCATTAGTCACATGTATGTTTGATCTCTACTAGAAACATGGCATTTGCCAAATTACTTGCTCAAATAATTAAATTACGAGCACACTTCATCGAACATCAAATTAAATCAATCCGACTAGATAATGCAAGAAAATTTTCTTTTTAAGTATTTGGTGATTATTAATTATCATTGGGACATCTAGTAACTCATGTTTACTCCTAAAATGATCTGCTGGAATCATTAATTAAGCATTTGCAACTTAGTGCTAGGATGTCGCTTTTGCAATCAAAGCTACATGTTTCAGCTTAGGGACATGCAATTTTGAGTACATTCAAATTGATTAAAATTAGACCAACGGATTTTCATCAGTTTTCACCATCAAAGCTTTTCATTGCATCCCAACCAAATATTTCACATCTATGAAAATTTGGTTGCGTGTGCGTATACCCATTAGTCCTCCACTTCGTACTAATATAGGTCCTAAAAAAATTGGGAATTTATATGGGATTTGACTCACCTTTGATAATTCGTTATTTTAAACCTCTTAGAGGTGATGTGTTTACTGCAAGATTTGTAGATTGTAAATTTAATTAGTCAATTTTCCCACCGCTAAGGGGAGAAAAGAATGTTCTAGTAGAAGTGCATGGAACTTCATGGAATAATACAACCATTCTTCATTTGGATCCACTACCCAAAAAATGTTAACACAAGGTACAAAGAATTTTACATATTTGGAATATTGTGAATTAAATGACAAATGCATTACTGATACTGCAAAAATAACTATATCTCATATTCCAGCAGCAAATGCACCAGCTAGATTGAAATGCCTGAAGGACCAATAACAACAAGTGAATCTAAAGCAAGACAAAAACGTTAAAGACTAATGGGTTTAAAAGACTTGGCACCCAGAAATAGAAAGTCTAACAAAAAATCATCAATTAGCTAACCTCCCGAAGAGGTCATAAATGGTCCAATGGATAACTAAATAAAATCCATTTCTCCTAAGAACGGTGAAATAACTATTATCCTAGAATAGGTAATAGAACCTTCTAAAAATAAAACGGTACCCAATAATAATGATATCTCAATGTTTTATACGAATTATGGAGAAATATGGGACTGAAGTAAAGAACAGTTGATGATGTATTCTCATTCTCAGTAGCTACTGAATATCTGAAAGTCTTGACTATAATGAAAATAACGATAATGAACCAACTTGCATAAACGAATGTCAAAAAAGACAAGATTGGCCAAAATGGAAAGATGCTATTTAGGTTAAGCTCAATTCAATCCAAAAAACACAGAGTGTTTTGACTAATAGGAAAACAACAGAAGATGTTAATCCAGTCGGTTATAAATGGGTATTGATTAAAAAACAAATTGATAAAAGTGTGGTTGTGAGATATAAGGCACAACTTGTTGCGCAAGGTTTGCTGTAGAGACCATGGTTTTACTTTAAAGAAACGTTCTGTCCTACTATGGATGCCATGTCATTTCGGCAATTGATAAGCCTTTTTCCAAGAAGCTTGATAAAAGATTAACTAATGTTGTGACAACATATTTATACGGTGAATTGGATATCGACATTTTCATGAAAATCCTAGACGGATATAAGTTGTCTGATGCAAAATCAAAGTCGATGTACTCGTTAAAACTCAGATGATCACTATATGGTTCAAAACAATCTAGAAGTACCATATGTCAATGTCATTCGTGCATTGTTATATTTAACCCAATGCATGTGACAAGATATTGCATTTTTAGTTAATCTTCTAGCAAGATACAGGTCTGCACCTACTACAACACTGGAATAGCTAAAACATGTCATGAGATATCTTCATGGAACTATAAATTTAGGCACGTTTTATTCTAACATAGGCATTAATTCTATTATAGTTGGTTATGCTGATGCAAGTTACCTTCTCGGTCCATATAAAGCAAGATAAAAAATTGTGTATGGGTTATGTAACAACCCGTATTTTGATAACGTTTTATAACTATAAATCAAGGCAGAATTAATTTTTAAAATAAGAATCAACGGCAATGGGTTACGCCATTTCGTTCATTTCGAAATTTTGCTCGGAAACGAGTCCGAGTTTTCGAAAATCGGAGTCCGTATGACCAAATTATGACCTTTCAAAGTTTTCAGAAAATTTCAAGTTCAAAACAGCTCAGAATTCGAATTCAAATTTTGAATTCAAACCACAGAACAGACTGGGCGGGAAATTTCCCACCCAGGACAAGGTCGACCTGGGGGTCGACCATAGAGTCGACCTGCCCAGGACCAGGTCGACCATAGTGTCGACCTGGGTGTCAACCTTGGAGTCGACCAGGTGGTCGAGCCCACTTTTGAAGCTTGATTCACTTTGATGTTTCTGGCCTCGTTTCTGTCTACATTCGTTGACCTGACCCTATATAAACAGCCCCTAACACTAGTCTCTCTACACAAAATTCTCTCTGACCGTATGCTGCTCTAATTCTGGTTGAAAAGTTAGAGAAAGGGACTACTTCTTCTACGTCGAAACTACGTTAAGAGAATTGCTGATTTGGGTATTTCTGTTAAGACTCGACTAAGCATATAAAGATTCAACATCGACTTTTTTTTTCTAATTCTCGAACCACGAACTGTAAGCCCCAGTTACTTTTAGATTTAATCTGTAAACGTAATATGAGTATGTTGTAAATTGAATCTGGACCTGTGTATGATGACTGTTTTACATCAATTCTTGTTCATCTTGGATCTTGACTTTTGGGTATATTAATATGACATTGATTTAGGGCCTATTCATGTTGTAAATAAAAACCCCTCATATTATCAAGCCTGCAATGTTGAATCTGCTATTAGTCACAAGTTTATGACTATCACCTTATGTCAACCGTTACCATGACTATCACCTTATGTCAACTGTTATCTTGACTAGTACTTATTTTGCTAGATTTGGAATCTTTATGTTTAAGGCTGATATTTCATATGCCAGTAATGTTATAATCATTTATCTCAAGTTATACCATGCTATGCTAGTAATAACTTTTTCCACCTCATACCCGTCCCTTTTTATGTTATTCCCTAATTCGATTTATTGGTATTGATTCGAGTTTACGTGCGATGGGAATACGGTTTGGGTAGAAAAGGTAAAACATGAATTGGCTTTGAACTTGAACATGAACGTTGTTATAACTTGAACCTGGATATGGACATGAACTTGACACGATTTGACATGAAAAATGACCTGAAAACTGGACATGAATTAAGACTCGAAACTTGAATCTATACATGACACTTAGAAGGAATTTGAAAATGGCCAACTCGAGGTTGGGTTGAGTTTGCAGTGTAAATCTGCCCGGAACCGCCCGACAAATCCAGTGACTGCAAACGATAGGATCCAATGTGGGTAGTCGGTCACTTCGCATGTAAAACCCGAGGTTAGACTATGTTGTGGTGTAAATCTGCCCGGAACCGCCCGGCAAATCCAGCGACCACAACAATTAGTCTAATGTGAGAGGTTGGGGTGCATTAATGAACTAATGCCACATGATAGGGTTAAGTCATGAACCACTTGAATATACTTAACCAATTTGACACGATGATTTGGTAGGGTTAAGTCATGAACTGCTTGAACACACTTAACCAACTTGATACATGATTTGAATAGGGTTAAGTCACGAATTTGAATGACAACACTTAACCCATTAGAAAACCTAGTTACGCGGTCCTTTTCAGCATTAACCCACTTAGATGTATCACGATACCCTGGGACTAGGCAGGGTGGGGCACGATTACTGGGCTGATTGTAAGAGACCAGAACGACGGCTGAGTAGGTGCGCCATTGTAGGTTCAGGCGGACTATTGTCGTGCATGTAGTCCGGAGTTGAAAAAGCAGGCATTGGGCACCATTAGGTTTACATTGTGTGTGCTTGATTCGTGTCGGTGATTGGCACCATAGCGCTTGATACACCCTATGGTGGACTTAGCACAGTTGACTACATTTGAGGATAGGGCCGTATGACACGGACACATGACGAGCTGGAACTTGTAGGGAACCGATCGATTAATAGATCGTACCGTAGGATCCCGTAATGGGTCACTTCATGATATTGGGTCAAGGAATCATCTCATGGTTAATACTTGACATGGGTTAAGATACTAGTACAGTGGGTGCAGCGAATCTTGAATATGCGATGCTAGACTTGACTTATCTTGTTATCTTAATTATCATACCAGTCCTGTTATCATCCTTATGTTTAATTCCAGTTTTCACATGTCATGTTACCTTTACTAGTTTTTATACTAGAAGTCACTAGGGCTTACCAGTCTTATGACTGACCCTTTTTCTTTCGCCTCTTTTTCTTTCGTTCCCCCACAAGGTTCTCAGGGAGGAAACACTAGCTCTTAGCTTGGATTTAGCTTGCTTTCTATCAACTCATGTACCGTTTGGTCTTGAGCTATGCTATGGATGCACTTTTGCTATTTATGGGGACTAATTTACTTTTGTTATCTTAAGTTTATGTTTCTTTATTTTGAACATGATGTAATGGAAAAATTTGTACCTTGGATATATGGGGTTTTGGCTCATTTCTTGAAAGTAATAAAAATTTGGTTTTTAATTTCTACCGCTGCTTTATTTATGTTCTGCCTTGTGATATCTCTATGTATGTTTACCTAGATAATACTCCACCAAAACTACTGCATTCCCTCTGTGAGTAAACCTAGCGGAGGTGGGGTGTTACACTTGGTATTAGAGCAGAAGGTTACCTGATAGGACAAATGTTTTAAAAACCTTCTAAAACTATTTCCCAAAACCGTATATAAAGAAGCATTTTTTTTCAATAAAAGTTTTATGTTTAAAAAGGATATTCCCCAAAAGCCATTAGCACTTTCCTTTGTTTGAATCTTTTTCTTTTCATTTTTCAGCATGTCTGATCTTAACCTTCCTGAGGGAGTACCCATACCTGGATGGTTCCGAAGGTACTTAGAAGCTAGGGCCAACGACGCAGGCCCAGCTGAAATCCCTCCTCCTCCTCCCCCAGTGGCCGCGGTTCCTCCTCCTTTTGGTACCGCCTTTGCCCAAATATGCAAAGACTTTAAAGCAATGGGCGGCAAGAACTTCGTTGGAACTGAAACCTTTGTTGAGGCACGAAACTGGCTAAATGAGACGGAAGACTTGTTTATTATCTTTGATGTGGAGGACCATAGGAAAGTTCAGTTGGTAGCATGGTTGTTGAAAGAGGATGCTGCATTTTGGTCTGAAGTCCCCAACGCTACCAGGCCAGTTGAGACATGGGCAGACTTTAGAGAGAGGTGTGGGCTTAAATTCTTATTGTCAGCAGAAGAGAACCTTCATATGGAGAGGTTCCTAGCACTCAAGCAAGGGGACATGTCTGTTAGGGAGTATGTGAATAATTTTAATCATCTTGCTCGGTTCGATTTGGATTTGGTCAACACAGCCCAGAAAAAGGCTGTACGCTTTGCTCGAGGATTGAACGAGCCACTACACAGTTTGGCCATAACTCATATACCCATGGGGGGCGACCTTTGAAAGCTTGGTAGATATGGCTCTACTTCATGAGGAAGACAAGAATAGCAAGAAGGAGGTTAAGCCTAATGAGACTCAGAATAAGAAAGTTGACTTCAAGAAGGGAGGCAACAAGAATAACAAGAATAACAAGGGCAACAACAACAATAATAACAAGGCACATGAGACAAGGAAGTGTAACTTTTGTGGTATTACGGGACATCTAGCTAAAGACCGTAGAAAGAAGAAGAGGAAGTTGGGTGAATACTTTCATTGTGGAGATACTGGACACATCAGCAAGGATTGCCCTAAGAAGCAAGGATAGGGGAAAGGGCAGACCCAGCAAGCAGGACATTCTGGAGGGCAGTTGCATGCTCTCAACACCACTCCAGCACTTGACCGAGGTAGTAATAATTCCGTAGAAAGCCTTGTTTACATTTCTGACTTTCTTGTTCGAAACTTATTTGACTCTGGCGCATCGCATACTTTTATTTCTTCTGATATTTTTGAAAATATGCACCTAAGTACTAGTTTGGTTGAGGATCCCGTTAAAGTTTCAAATCCAATTGGGGGCTCCGCCCATTTATCTATGATGTGTGTGGATTTGAGGATCTCTATCTTAAGCGTAGAATTCACGTGTAATGCTTTTGTTCTCGGATTTATTGGATACGGTTTGATCCTAGGTATGGATAGGCTGTCCGATTATGGAGCCATTCTTGATTGTGAACGAAGGGTAGTGAGGCTCATGACTCGCCTTGGTAATACCCTTGAAATTTCTTGTAACCCTAAGGGTCTGATCATGTTGTGTTATCTTGAATCTCTTGACTCGTCTGTCGATAATTTGCAATCTGTAAGAGTGGTCCGAGAATATCCAGATGTCTTTGATGAGGTGAGGGGGTTACCTCCTAAACACGAGATAGACTTCCGAATTTATCTTGTTGATAATGCCAAGCCAGTTTCATTGCCCGTTAGGCACATGGCCCCGCGAAAGAAGAGATCTCAGTAAACAAGTTAAGGAGTTGCTTGAGAAAAATTTCATAAGACGAAGCATTTCTGAATGGGGTGCTCCAGTGGTATTCGCTACTAGGGCAGATGGTTCGCTTCGTCTATGCGTAGATTATCGTGAGTTAAACAAGCTAACTAATAAAAATAGGCACCCACTACCAAGAATCGACGATTTGTTTGACCAACTTGTGGGAGCATCTATTTTCTCTCAACTCGATCTAGCCACAGGATTCCATCAGCTTAGAGTGGCTGAGGATAGCATTGACAAAATTGCGTTTAGGACTCCAGATGGGTTCTTCGAATGGCTCGTCATGCCGTTTGGGTTAATGAATGCACCCGCATATTTTGTAGATTTGATGAGTAAGGTGTTTCGGGAGTTCCTTAACAAGTTTATGGTAGTTTTCGTGGATGATATTTTAATCTTCTCAAAAGATGAAGAAGAGCATGCTAGACATCTCAAGGAAGTCATGGATACGCTTAGAGCACACCAGTTAAAGGCTAAGTTCTCAAAATGCCATTTTTGGAGGAAGGAAGTTCGGTTTCTTAGACATGTAGTTTCTAAGCAAGGCATAGCCGTGGACTCCGCAAAGGTAGTTGCGGTACAAGACCGGAAAATTCCTAAGAACGCAACGGAGATGAGAAGCTTTCTCTGTTTGCCAGGCTACTGTAGGAAGTTCATTAAGGACTTTGCTAAGATTTCAGCCGCTCTTACTAGGTTAACGAAGAAAAACCTAGCGTTTGCATGGGACACAGAATGTGAGATTGCTTTTCAGATACTTAAGAGAACTCTCACCACAGCTCCAGTTTTGGCATTACCCGATGGAGGTAAGATGTTTACCGTGTACACAGATGCATGTGGCACGGGATTTGGCGCAGTCCTAATGCAAGAAGGGAAAGTGATATGCTATAGGGGTAGACAACTTAAAGTTCATGAGAAGAACTATCCCACACATGACTTGGAATTGGCGGTGATCGTTTTTGCACTTAAATCTTGGCGCCATTATCTTCTAGGGGAGAGGTTCGAGCTGTATACCAACCACAAATCGCTTAAGTACCTCTTCTCACAGAAAGATTTGAATCTGAGACAACAGAGGTGGGTGGAATTCTTGACATCATATGACTTCGATATAGCTTATACCCCTGGCAAGGGTAACGTGGTGGCAGACGCACTAATTAGAAAAAGGTTGACTTTGAGCCCCTTGTTTGTTGAAAGGAAAAGCCTTGAGTTTATAGCAACCTTTGATTTTACACCTGCTGTTGAGTCATTGACTGCTACATTAGCATCTCTTGAGTTAAGACCTACACTTCTAGATCAAGTAGGGACTTCACAGAAGGAAGACCCAAAGATAGTCAAAATCATGGACAAGCCGATTAGGTGAGACGTCAGGTCACCTCGGTAGGTATGCCATAGATGACAAGGGATGGCTAAGGCGCGATGGAAGGCTATGTGTCCAACAAGTGGGAGACCTAGTAAAGAAAGTCCTCGAAGAGGCGCATCACTCGAAGATGACCATACATCCTGGAGGGAATAAGATGTACAGAGATATGAAACGCATTTTCTTTTGGGCTGGAATAAAAAAGGTCATGGCAGAGTTCGTTTCGAAGTGCATGGTGTGCCAACAAGTAAAGGCCGAGTCGAATAAGCCCGGTGGGCAATTACATCCTTTGGAGGTTCCGCAATGGAAATGGGAGAGTATTTCGATGGATTTCGTGGATGGACTGCCGAGGTCAAGAAGGGGAAATACTAGCATATGGGTCATAGTTGATAGACTCACGCAAAGTGCTCACTTCATTCCGGTGAAAAGCAAGAGGGCCGCATCATGGTTAGCGTCTATTTACCTTCGACAGGTAGTACGGTTGCACGGGGTTCCTTCCAGTATAGTTAGTGATCGTGACCCGATTTTCACTAGCCAGTTTTGGAATAGTCTTCAAGAAGCAATGGGTACACGACTGAGCTTAAGCACGGCCTATCACCCGCAGACAGATGGACAAACCGAAAGGGTAAATAGGGTACTAGAGGATCTTTTGAGACTATGCATTCTTGACTTTGGTGGTACTTGGGAAGACCATCTTCCTCTCATGGAGTTTGCATATAATAATAGTTACCAAGCTAGCATCGGAATGGCACCGTTCGAAGCCCTGTATGGAAGACCGTGCAAATCGCCAACTTGTTGGTGGGAGACGACAGACAGGCTTATACTTGGGCCCGACATGATAAGGTACACTTCTGAGAAGGTTGAGTTGATACGAAGACGGATGAAAACGGCTCAAGATAGACAGAAATCTTATGCGGACAAGAGAAGGACAGACCTAGAGTTCGAAGTCGGAGATATGGTCTTTATAAAAGTTTCTCCGTTACGCAATGTAGTTCGTTTTGGAGAAGTTGGAAAGCTAGCACCAAGGTTCGTAGGACCGTTCCCTATCACTGAGAGGATTGGACATGGCCTATAAGGTTGACTTACCCGAGATGCTGACTGGAGTACACAATGTCTTTCACGTCTCGCATCTCCGAAAGTGCTTGCATGAGTCGGCTGAAGTGGTTAAGCCAAGCATCCTTGAAGACGTAGAAGTGGAAAAAGAAGCAACATTGAGGCGAGTTCCGATTCTGATCTTAGGAACGGAGATTAAGAAGCTAAGGAATCGAGAAGTCAAGCTAGTTAAAGTGCAATGGAGTGAAGCCCAAGAAGATGCAACTTGGGAAACCGAAGAGAAGATACGTGCGGTTTACCCATTTCTTTTTGAGGGTACATGTTTGATCTATTTTTCCTATAAACTTGAAAACCTTTTCGTATCATGCTTCTACTACCTACGTTTGTCTTGTTATCTTCTCGATCTTATCTTGAGAACCTTAGGTAGAACCATATGGATGTAAACATGTGATTGAAACATGTTATGGCTGATGTTTGCAAATGGTTGCAAGTGTTTGCAAGTGATTACTAGTGGATGCATGACACACATTAGGCACTAGATCGGCTCGGTCACATTTTCATGTTGCATATGCATGAGTGCTTATACTTGTACATGGATGGAACTTGTTATGCTATCACTTGGATGTTGCATATGAATGAATGTTTGTGCACTCATGTAGAGATTATAAAGTATGTTAGGAATTTTTGCATACTTATTGGATTCATTACACTAACATATTGTAATAACACGGAGATGCGAGCCAGTTTAAAATTTTTATTTTTGCAATTTTAGCGAATTTTGAATATTTAAATTGAATTATTTTAAATAAAAACGATGAGAAATTTATTTTGAATAGAAATATAACATATATATTAATATACGTCGTCATTAGAATATAATAATTGTATATAATTATAAAAGGAATTGAAAATGGCGCGGTAGTTCGATAATTCGATTTCAAACTTCAATTGAACATACCGGGTGAAAAACAATCCGTATTTTAGTGAAACCAAAAATATTTGAATCTAATTAAGAATATCTTTCCAACGAATCCGAAAAATCGAAATTTCATAGCGGGAATCAAAAGATACGTCCAGTTGAAAATTCTCAATAGTCGCTATGGAATTCAGGCCCTTAAAAATGGAAATTTTGCAAACGACCTCGGATTTCAACGAAACCACTTTTGTTGGATCCGTGATGTCAAATTATTTCTACGTTTCAAATTTCATAATTTTTCGAATCAATATGTGAGCGTGGCAAAGGAAAACACGTTTGACCAGTTTCAGTTGATTTTAATCGACTGGAAAATGGCCATTTTTCAGACGGTCTCAGAATTCGACGAAACTAGTTTTGTTATGACCGTATCTTCAGTACGAAGCTAGGAAATATTTTTCTGGGATTTATAGAGTTAGTATGTGACCCCAGTAAATTGAAATGCGCGTTCAAATTCAATATATAGAGTTATATTTTGATTTTGACGAAAACTGATCGAAACATTCGAATCAGCTTACGATACATATCTCATTATGTTCAGAATGGGGGTAATTAGCTATGAACGACAATCGTTGGGCCGCGTTTCGGGTTCGGGTGAAAAGTCAACATCTTGGAATAAATTAATTTATTAAAATATAATATTTCCCCCTTTTCTCTCCTATACCCACGATCAGCCCCCTCCCTTTCATTTCAAAAACGAAATAGAAAAAAAAAAAGAAAAAGGATAAATGAAAAGAGGAGGCGGAGGAGTCGTCGCTCCTCCGATGGTGGCGCCGCCGCCTCTGGCTAGGCTCCCCAGGCCGCCGCAACCCCCCCCCCCCCCCCCGCCTCCAGCTCCCCTCTTCCCCTTCCTCCCTCCGCAGATCCAAGACCCGTTACCCCCTCGCTTGCGCTTCCCTCTCCTCTACCCCACGCAGCCGCCGCCACCCTGCTGAAACCCACCGCCGCCACTTCCTTGGCCCATCACCACTGACCGCGACCCCCATCCGCGAGCACCAACGCAGACGCCACCCAGAAGCGCGCAACCACCCCAAAGTCCGCTGGTAAATTCCTCTTTTAGTTTATTTTAAATAATTAGGGTAATTTAATTAAGACAATAATTGTAAATCAGTTTAATATATTTATAAATTCACATTGAATTTATTTTATGTTTTTTTATATAGATAAAAAGTTAGATTTTTACTATATAAAGTTTTAATGATATAAGCATGTTAAAGATGCAATTTTTATATGGTAGAAATCATAAAGAAGCGATTTTTAAATAGTAGAAGATATAAAAATACTATTTTTATATAAGTAGTGTATTGAAAATAAAATTTCTATATAATAGAGAATATAAAAATAAAATCTTTATATTTGAAAAGGCGAAATCTTTACATTTGAAAAGGCGAAATCTTTATATTTGAAAAGGCGAAATCTTTTATTTGAAAAGGCGAAATCTTTATATAGAGAATAGCGTGATAAAAATATAATCTATAGTATATGAACACCGTTATAAAAATAGAATTTTTATCTATATAGTAGCGGTGTAAAAATAGAATTTTTATCTATATAGTAGCGGTGTAAAATAGAATTTTTATCTATGTAATAGTAGTATAAAAATATAATTTTTATATACATAGCAACAATATAAAAATGTGATTTTTATATATGTAGTGGCTACGGGCAACGAAAGTGACAAAAGGAGAGAACAGTGATGATTTCCTACAATAAAAGTGCCGTGGAGTTGGGATAGCTTTGGTGAGGATTTCTCACTCTTCAATCTCTTTTTCTATTTATATATATACTAGGATGCAGACGGTGCTTAGCAGCACCCGACACCCGTCATCCACAGACCATGGATGGCTTGTTTGTTCTATTGATGTGTGTGAAAATTGTTTGTGATGTTGATGTGAAATAGATAATGAAATATATTCATGTGTTGAAATAAATTAATTATCGTTGAAAATATAATTTTTAACGGGAATGTGAATAAATGAATATTTATAAACAAATCGGTCGATTTGTTTATTTACACTGATTTGACTGATATTGATTGGGACGATAAATTTTACACATCGCCCAACTGCACAAATAAAATATATATTTGTTGATTTGAGACCCCACACGGGTATTGGAATAATATATGACATACACTAATCCCAATAATTAGTTGTATGTCGATCGATTTATTGACAGGCTGTTGTAAGCGTTAGATATCTATATTTGATGCTTATACAGTGTAGTGGACTTTGGATGATGGTCGATTATTTATCGTTGCTATTATATACATGTGTTGTGTGGAATCCATATAATTAACTTTATATGGTAATTGATTGGGCCTCATTCCAATCGGGATGATAAAGAATATTATAAAATAAAGGTTCATGTGTTGACCGTACTCATCCGTTGAGATTAGTCATGTGTTGAACGAAATATTTTAACAATAAAATTTACATCTTTATCATTATAAAATAAAGGTTCATGTGTTGACCGTACTCATCCATTGAGATTAGTCATTTGTTGAACGAAATATTTTAACAATAAAATTTACATCTTTATCATTATAAAATAAAGGTTCATGTGTTGGCCGTACTCATCCGTTGAGATAAGTCATGTGTTGAACGAAATATTTTAATAATAAAATTTACATCTTTATCATATATAAAATTAGAAACTAACTGGAAAATAGACAAGATGAGTGGTCTCCTGGATATTGATCTGATGTTGGTTTCGGCATTCGGGGTTAATATTTAGGGAATCGTTCTCTTACTAATTTACGGTTGGAGTCTGATTTGAAATCAAAGGAAAGATACCATAATTTTTATAAAATATATTAAATAACAAAAATAGTCACATGTGGACAGTACTCATTCGTTGAGATTAGTCATGTGTTGACAAAAATATAGATTCACGTATTGAATAGAATAAATATTCATTTGTTGAATAGAATAACGGAATTATTGAAATATATAAAGCCGTGTTGATTAGAGATGCGCTATTTTGACGCGAACGATATTCATATCGATTATATTCGTTTTTGAATTGAATTGAATAGAAAACGAATTTGAATTGAATTGAATAAAAAACGAATTTGAATTGAATTGAATAAAAAACGAATTTGAATTGAATTGAATAGAAAACGAATTCGAATTGAATTGAATAGAAAACGAATTTGAATTGAATAGAAAACGAATTCGAATTGAATTGAATAGAAAACGAATTTGAATTGAATTGAATAGAAAACGAATTCGATTTGAATTGAAAAGAAAACGAATTTGAATTGAATTGAATATAAAAGAATTCGTATAGAAAATGAATCCAAATTGAATTGAAAACGAATCGAAATAGGAGAAAATCAATTTGAAATGAATTCAAATTGAATTGAAATTTGAATTGAATTGAGATGAATTTTAAAACGAATTTATAAGGAATAATTCAATTTTGATTTGAATTGGAAATGGAAGTTGAAATGTTTTTGAAACAAATTTAAAACTATTTATAAAATTCGTTTTAAATAGTAATCGACGAAATACATATTATATATATTATATATATAATATAATGGCCTGAATAGAACGCGCCGCGCCGCGGCAGTTCGTAAATTTCGATCATTGACTTCGAACAGACATTACGGGAGATCCGACCATCGGATTCTCCTAAAACTGGAACCGTTGGGTTCGTATCGAAAAGAGCTTTCTAACGAATATTAGAAATTTGAAATCTAACGGTTGGATTTGGAGATATGTCCAAATCAAATTTGGAAAAGGTCGTTGTAAGTGCAGTTCGATGGCCATTGGTGGAAATCGACTGTACGGGCCTTGATAAAATTATTAAAAATAGTAATAATTTGTGTAAAATCATAAGAAATGATTTGGGAAAAATTGGAATGAAAAACTCCATATTTGAAAAGATAAAAATTAATTTTTATCGAAATAAACTAGTTTTGAACTAAAATTAAAACCCATTTATTTTTAAATAAATAAATTGGATTTGAAATGGGTTGTAAATAGAATTGATTTGTGGGTTTATCGTAAAGGGTGTTTTAAATGACACTTGTTCTTTAACCCGATAAATAAATAGAATGTGATTTGGGTTTGTCGTGAACTGTGTTTTAAAAGACATTAGTTCTTTAACCTAGTAAAAGGAGTTTTAATGAATCTGTAATTAGATTGAAATGTGAATTGATAATCTAAATTATCAAATTTAGAAATTGAGCTAGAATGGAGTATCACCAGTTTTGCTCCAAAGCGATAGTTAAATCTTTAATTAGATTTGAACGTGAAATGGTAACAAATTTTACTGATAACACTGTGGTGTTAGATGTGGAGTATTACCAGTTTTGCTTCATGGGATGAATAGGTTGGGATTGGGAAATAAAATAAATAATTACTTCGGTGTGGTTCGCTAATCTCGACTAGTTTGGAAAACCATAATCTGGTTTGAAATGATATCCAAAGGAAGATTAAAGGATAAATTTTAAAGAATTTATCTTGGATAAAATTAATGGGAACCTTTCCCTAAGAATGTGAAATTTAGAAACTAGCTGTAGGTTAGTTAAGAAGAATGGTTTCCTGGATATTGATCTGATGTTAGTTTCGGCCTTCGGGGTTAGTATTTGGGAAATTGTTATCTTGCTTATTAGCGGTTAGTGACTGCTGAATTGGAATGAGGCGTATGTTGTGTTTGTGTAACATTTGTTTACTATATACGCGGGTTGTTCGGAAAGTCCGGGTTTATACCCATTCTTAATAACCGATTCGACGATAAGTCGAAGATGAAGACGGTGCTGGAAGACCGGAAGTCTTCACAACGTTTGGATAATTACTGATGATCCTGATTGGGCTGTACACCCAAGAGGATGGAAATAGTTGGTGGTCGTCCAGACGTACTTGGAGATCGATGGATATGCGAGGAAAGTGCCTCCGGTTTCATTCAGCCCCAGAACGAACTTGTAAATGGATTGTGTGTCTGACATTCTACTTTATTCTGTGTTGATTGATCTCTATTAAATATACATCTATTTGGCGGCGGAGAATTTATTTTCTTGCTTAACGCCCTTCTCTGAGACATACGAGCTCAGTGGTTGTATATCGATGGACATCAGTCGCATGGCATGAATTGCCTGTGTGGCATGCTGAGTTGTATGGATCAAGGCTTCTGTTGAAAAGCAAAGTCTTGTGGTTGATGATCAAAGCACGGCCTATGTGGCAGCTTTGTGTATAACGTGAATTCGCGAGCCTCACACCTCGGTATGAGTTAAAAACGGGATAAGGACTACGGGGAGAGCACGACGTTTCTTTCTAGCTTTGGTGGTGTCAGTGACTTACCAGCCCCGACATTTATATACTTTTCACCTATGTGGTTGTTGGATGAGGCGCCTCGATTTTAGGTCTGTAAGGACTGGAAAACATTTGTTCAGGAATAATTAATCCTCAAACGTAATAGAGGACCAGCCCTGAAGATCCAAGGATTGCCCAGAGTGTGTAGTCCTGAGACATTTGCTAGAGTATCTCGAAAGCGGAGAGGAGCTTGCCCCTTGGCTCGACTCATGACGGAAATCCAATTTCCAATATGTGTATTTCGGTTTTAATCATAGAACTAGTATGGCGACATGATATATGGTACACATGCCGTCTATGATTGATATTTATGACTGAAATTGTTTTCACACTATACACCTATAATAGTATCAAATGATTTGTTTTAAACGTACATAACATGTTTGGCTGTTATAAGGAAAAACCCTATCTTCCGGCTTGTGTTGCATTGTGTGATGGGACCTGGGTCTTATAATAGCTTCATTTTTAGAAAAAGCATTGCGCTGTTTATTTATATGCACTGGTATTCTTGGGAGGAAACCCGTTCCGTGTTATACGGCGTGGTCTCTTGAATTACTCTCTTTTAAAGTAAAGTTTTAAATAACTGTTTTAGTTCTCACACCAGTCACATGACTGACCTGGAGTTTATTATTTTAACCTAAACTCTGGGTGCCCCTATTTTCGACACGGGCAGCTAGTAGTTTTGGTTTTGCAGAATTATATTCACAGGATCCTGATTTACAGCTAGAACGATGCTAGGAAAGCTCTGTATTCGTGTATTACTTTCAGTTGTGTTTTGTATTATTTTTCCGCTGCAATACTGTATTTAAATCTCTGATATACTTTGTTGTATAATATTTATTCGTACTCTGTATATTCTTGTATTCTGATGGAATTGTTGTTATAACAATGAAATGTTCTTCCATCTGCGTTCTATTTTGTCATGTTCTCAAGGTAATCCGGGCTTTCTAGACCGGGGAAGTTACGGGCTATCACACATATTTTGCATTAAGGAGGTCTAATGAATCAGTAACCACCTGATCTTTTGCATTAGATAATTACATATACACACACTTTCTGCATATGTTCATACAGCACTAGAAACCTTTTAAGGACAATGGTTGCTTGTGGATGATGTTTTGAGTAGATGGATGATGGATGGTAGGACACATCCTCCCTAACTTAGAGATTTCGGGGATGAAATCCTTTAAGGAGGGGAGAATGTAACAACCCGTATTTTGATAATGTGTTATAACAATAAATCAAGGCAGAATTAATTTTTAAAATAAGAATCAAAGGAAACGGATTACGCAATTGTGTTCGTTTCGAAATTCTGCTTGGAAACGAGTCCGAGTTTTCGAAAATCGGAGTCCGTATAACCAAGTTATGACCTTTCAAAGTATTCAGAAAATTTCAAGTATAAAACAGCTCAGAATTCGAATTCAAATTTCGAATTCAAACCACAGAACAGACTGGGCGGGAAATTTCCCGCCCAGGACCAGGTCGAGCTGGGGGTCGACCATAGAGTCGACCTGCCCAGGACCAGGTCGACCATAGTGTCGACCTGGGTGTCGACCTGGGAGTCGACCTGGTGGCCGAGCCCACTTTTGAAGCTGGATTCACTTTGATGTTTCTGGCCTCGTTTCTGGCCTCGTTTCTATCTACATTCGTTGACCTGACCCTATACAAATAGCTCCTAACACTAGTCTCTCTACACAAAATTCTCTCTAACCGTATGCTGCTCTAATTCTGGTTGAAAAGTTAGAGAAAGGGACTACTACTTCTACGTCGAAACTACGTTAAGAGAATTGCTGATTTGGGGATTTCTGTTATGACTCGACAAAGCATTTAAAGATTCAACATCGACTTTCTTTTTATAATTCTCGAAACACGATCTGTAAGCCCTAGTTACTTTTAGATTTAAACTGTAAACGTAATATGAATATGTTGTAAATTGAAACTGGACCTGTGTATGATGACTGTTTTACATCCATTCTTGTTCATCTTGGATCTTGACTTTTGGGTATATTACTATGATATTGATTTGGGGCCTATTCATGTTGTAAATAAGAACCCCTCATATTATCATGCCTGCAATGTTGAATCTGCTATTAGTCACAAGTTTATGACTATCACCTTATGTCAACCGTTACCATGACTATCACCTTATGTCAACTGTTATCTTTACTAGTACTTATTTTGCTAGATTTGGAATCTTTATGTTTGTGGCCGATATTCCATACGCCAGTAATGTTATAATCATTTATCTCAAGTTATACCATGCTATGCTAGTAATAACTTTTGCCACCTTATACCCGTCCCTTTTTATGTTATTCCCTAATTCGATTTATTGGTATCGATTCGAGTTTATGTGCGATGGGAATATGGTTTGGGTAGATAAGGTAAAACATGAATTGGCTTTGAACTTGAACATGAACGTTGTTATAACTTGAACCTGGATATGGATATGAACTTGACACGATTTGACATGAAACATGACCTGAAAACTGGACATGAATTTAGACTCGAAACTTGAATCTGGACATGACACTTAGAAGGAATTTGAAAATGGCCAACTCGAGGTTGGGTTGAGTTTGCAGTGTAAATCTGCCCGGAACCGCCCGACAAATCCAGTGACTGCAAACGATAGGATCCAATGTGCGTAGTCGGTCATTTCGCATGTAAAACCCGAGGTTAGACTATGTTGTGGTGTAAATCTGCCCGGAACCGCCCGGCAAATCCAGCGACCACAACAATTAGTCTAATGTGAGAGGTTGGGGTGCATTAATGAACTAATGCCACATGATAGGGTTAAGTCATGAACCACTTGAATATACTTAACCAATTTGACACGATGATTTGGTAGGGTTAAGTCATGAACTGCTTGAACACACTTAACCAACTTGATCCATGATTTGAATAGGGTTAAGTCACGAATTTGAATGACAACACTTAACCCATTAGAAAACCTAGTTACGCGGTCCTTTTCAGCATTAACCCACTTAGATGTATCACGATACCCTGGGACTAGGCAGGGTGGGGCACGATTACTGGGCTGATTGTAAGCGACCAGAACGACGGCTGAGTAGGTGCGCCATTGTAGGTTCAGGCGGACTATTGTCGTGCATGTAGTCCGGAGTTGAAAAAGCAGGCATTGGGCACCAGTAGGTTTACATTGTGTGTGCTTGATTTGTGTCGGTGATTGGCACCATAGCGCTTGATACACCCTATGGTGGACTTAGCACAGTTGACTACATTTCAGGATAGGGCCGTATGACACGGACACATGACGAGCTGGAACTTGTAGGGAACCGATCGATTAATAGATCATACCGTAGGATCCCGTAATGGGTCACTTCATGATATTGGGTCAAGGAATCATCTCATGGTTAATACTTGACATGGGTTAAGATACTAGTACAGTGGGTGCAGCGAATCTTGAATATGCGATGCTAGACTTGACTTATCTTGTTAACTTAATTATCATACCAGTCCTGTTATCATCCTTATGTTTAATTCCAGTTTTCATATGTCATGTTACCTTTACTAGTTTTTATACTGAAAGTCACTAGGGCTTACCAGTCTTATGACAGACCATTTTTCTTTCGCCTCTTTTTCTTTCGTTTCCCCCCTCCCCCCCCCCCCCCCCAAGGTTCTCAGGGAGAAAACACTAGCTCTTAGCTTGGATTTAGCTTGCTTTCTGTCAGCTCATGTATGGTTTGGTCTTGATCTATGTTATGGCTACACTTCTGCTATTTATGGGGAATAATTTACTTTTGTTATCTTAAGTTTATGCTTCTTTATTTTGAACTTGATGTAATGGAATAATTTGTACATTGGATATATGGGGTTTTGACTCTTTTCTTGAAAGTAATAAAAATTTGGTTTTTAATTTCTACCGCTACTTTATTATGTTCTGCCTTGTGATATCTCTGTGTATGTTTACCTAGATAATACTCCACCAAAACTAGTGCATTCCCTTTGTGAGTGACCCTAGCGGAGGTGGGGTGTTACATGTTAACTAACAACTATGCATCTATTTTATGGTGATCTACAAAACAAACATTGGCAGCAACATCATCTAATCATTTTGAAATACTACCACTACATGAAGCAAGTGGAGAATGTATTTGGTTAACTATGATCAATGATCGGATAAATTGGAAGTATATATCAACTTCCCTTAACTATAGAAGAATCAAAAAATTTATGAAGACAATGCATCGTGCGTAGCTCAAATTCAAGCAAGTTATATCAAGGATGATAGGACGAAGCACATTTCTCCGAAATTTTTCTTCATACATGAAATACATAAATACAATAAGATAGAAGTGAGAAAATACAATCTCAAGAAAATCCAGCAAATTTATTCATGTATACATTTCCAAAATCAACAGTCCGGAAGATGATTAATAAAATTGGTATGCGTCACTTGCATCACCAAACTATTTAAATAATGCGTTATGAATCAGGGGGAGCATAAATAATTGTGTTATAAAGTACTCTTATCCTTCACTAATTTTTTTCCTATTGGGCTTTTATTAGTAAGTTTTTCAATAAGGAAAAATATTGATATAGCAGTATCAACCCTCATAGTAACATTGTAAAATGTTACCTAAAGATGAAATAAAATTGCACTCGTTTCCTTATTTACGATTTTTCCCACAGTGGTTTTCATAAAATGGTTTATGATGAGGCCACTAATTTTATCATCTTTCCATATGTATATTCAAAGGGAAGTGTTGTAATATGTAAAAGTATTAATGGTGAATGTGCTAATATGATAGTGGACATTACTGCGAATTTACAGGGTATGTAGGTGAAACAACTCGGAAAACCAGAACCAGTTTAAAAAATTTATTTTAGCGATTTTAATGAATATTAAATATTTAATATGATTTATTTTAAATAATAATGTATAGAAATTTATTTTTAATAGAATTAGAACGTATAATTTATTTAAATTGAAGTTAGAATATAAATATTAATTTTAATTATAAAAGGAATTGGAAATGACGCGGTAATTTGAAAATTCGATTTCAAATTTCAAATGAATGTACATGATTCAAAATAAACCGGATTTTGGTAAAATCAAAAACATTTGAATCTGTTTGAAAATATCTTTCCAACGAATGTGAAAAACCCAGATTTCATAATGGGAATAAAAAGTTATGTCCAGTTGAAAATTCAGAATAGTCGTTATGGGATTTATATAATATATAGCCCTTAAAAATAGCGACTCTGCAAACAACCTCTGTTTTCGACGAGACCACTTTTGTTGGACCCGGAATGTCAAATTATTGCTAGATACCAATTTTCATAATTTTTGGAATTAATATGTGAGCGTGGTAAATTTAAACGTGTTTGGCCAATTCAATTGGAATTTAATCGACTGGAAAATGATCGTTTTTCAAACGGTCTCCAAATTCGACGAACTTAGTTTTGTTAGGACTGTATCGCCAAAACATAGTTAGATTTATTTTTCGAGAATATTTGAATTCCATATGTGGCCCCAGTAAATTAAAATGTGCATTTGAATTTAAAATGTAATGATTTATATTTTAAATTTAGCGGAAACTGATCGTAACAGCAGAATTGGGTTACGAAACATATCCCATTGTGTTCGGAATGGGGGTATTAGGTTAGGGGTGACAGTTGTTGGGTTTGATTTCAAGTAAGGATGTAAAAATTCATCAAAAAATAATTAATAGAATAAAAAAATTAGTAAAATTAATAAAATAAAAGGAGAAACCCTAATCTCTCCTACACATTCGTTCAGTCGCCGCCCTCTTGAAAATCATGGTCCTGGAGCTCAAAAATTCAAATAGAAAAATCACCAAATCAAAACTGAATTAGAGCATCAATTCGAAGCGAAATATGTAGAGTTTTTCGAGATATTCACGTCCATATGGGGTTGATCGTTCCTGGTGCACCGATGTAGGAGAAATCACTGCCCAAAGAGGATGCGTTCAATCGTGTTTTCCCGACTGTAGGGCCCATCGAATTGCTCACGACGCCAGGGGTTGGGAGGTGGCTCGAGGACGCTCCAAGTGGCAGAAGAGGATCGGATTCCGACGCCTCGTATGGCGTGTACGGCGGAGGTTTTAAGTTGAGCAAATGGGTTTCGACGGCATCACTTTACAAAGGGAAGAAGGTGGTTATTTAAATTAATAAATTAATTTTTCTTTAAAAATATAATTAACGCATTTACTGTCATATCTACTTCATATGAGGTCCAAATTTCGCGAAACAGGATCCGTTGCAATCGTAGGGACGTGAGCTTCACAACAAAGCTGACCGAGCCCAATTTGGAGCACGTCAGAATTTCAGGAAAATTCAAAACCAAACTGTTTAGGAATTCAGATATAAAACTAGCGGAGTGGAAACCGACAGTGAGAACTCCTTCTCACTCTGTTTATTTTCCAGTAAAATATATACTAGGATGGAGACAGCGCTTAGCAGCACTCAACACCTTTGTTTGAAACCATGGATGTTTGGTTGTTTATTTGGATTGAATGGAGTGTATTGTGTTTATTGATTGTATGAACTGAATAAAATATTCATGTGATAAATAATATATTTGAATAATAAAAATATTATTTTTATCATGTTAATGAACTATATAAAATAATCGATTAACATGAAAATGTGTTTACTTTGTACTCTTATATCTTATCTTTTGTATGTTAATAAATATTACTTGGGTATTATTTTGTCATTTTTACAGATATGCCAACCTAAGCCACATGCAGTCAAAAAAACAGAAAAATAAAGATCAAAATGCTGTGTATGTACATATGAAGATTTGCAGATGAAGACTTAGCATTGTGTTGCCTTGGAGTTGAAGATATGTTCATGTTTGGCTGAATAAATCTTATGAAATCTTATCTACCATTAATTAGTCACATGCTAAGAAAGGAAGAGATGGGAGGAATAAATTGCTAATTAATATGAGAGGAATAAATTGCTAATTAATATGGGAGGAATAATTGCTAATTAATAGACCCATATATGCATATGTTGGATTAGGGTTTTAGATTGGCTATCTATCTCCTATAAATATCCATGTAATCTCATTGTAAATTTTTATCCTGGAATCAACAAAGTTATCTTCTTTTTCTCTTTTCTGCAATTTTATTTTCTTAGCAACTAGTACCACCTACACAATTAGTTTTGGTAGAGTACTGGTTGTATTTTGTATTTATTTCCATTAGTGATTGGTCGTCTGATTAGATTCAGCGGTAATCCTAATTTTATTTCCCGTTTTTTATTTTAAATTTCTGCAGTTTTAATTTCTGTTCTTTTTATTGCTTTCCTAGGTTATATTGAATTGAATATAGGTTTGATTAGATTCAGATCTAATTCAATTCAATAATAGTTTTATTGTTTTTCAACCCAACCTCCAAATTTCGTCCAGCTTGCTCAAGAAATTGTATAAATAATTTATTTTAATTTACCTCCCTGTGTTCGACCTGCATAGTACACGATCTGTGCGCTTGCAAAATTTATTTTTAAATTCGCGCTTTCCTAGTTCATAAGAAAGTAGCGATCATGTTTTTGGCGCCGTTGCCGAGGAGGTAATAATTGAATTTTATTATTTATTTAATTTCTTATTCATGTTAGTTTTTTATTTTATTTTATTTCGTTTTTTTTCTTGTATATATATAGAAAAATTCTTAATTGGATTGATTTCGTATTATTCATTAATACTACAATCTTCTAAGCAAGAGAAAAAAAAGAGTGGCCAAATTTTCTTTGATTTCTTTCCTTTTAACTTCTTTCTTCTTTTCAGTACATGATTCTTCCTTTCCTCTTTTAACTTGCCTTTTATTTTAGATTCCTTTCTTTATTGCATTCTAAAATTTCAATACATTTATTTCCCTTTCTTCTTGTACAAATTTTCTGATTAAAAAAAAATTACAAACTTCCTTTCTGCCATCCTCTACCCTCATCACATATTCACTACCACATATCACACATACCATTCCCATACCACAATAACCTATGGCCCAAGTTTTCAGCCATCTCCATCACCATTAATTTCCTCCATCGATTCATCACCAATCCTCATGGTTCGATCACCACCTTTCTGTCCACGCCATCCCATCAACTACCCTTTCACGCCAAGCATCAAATTCACATGAACCACCCACAACAGTCGAGAACCAGTAATCATTGGCTTCCGCCACAACTCTGACTACAACCACCATCATTTCTGTTCGAAACTCCTGTCATCAATTTCACCAACCCCTATCAACATTCAACTTCAAATACCCTTACCTTATTTCAAACCACCCACTCATTTGCAGAAGCCCTCCACAATTTCATACCCAGTTTTCACAACAAAAATCATACCACAAACCCCCTTCACCATTGCAAGTTCAACCTCTGTTTTGAACAGCCTAGCATCGAGCTCCATCCGCTTCACCATAACCTAACGCACCAATCCTTCAGCCATCTCCCTCGTCATCGCAAACCAACACAACACCATCGCTGTCAAAACCTTTCTCCCTGCATCAATCAACCCACCCCAAACCAAATTCGAACAAAAAAATCAAAATCACAGACCCCCAAAAGCAACGACCTTCAAATCCATTAGCAAAAATCCCCTAAACACGATTCGTACAACCCCCTTCCCCCTCCCCAAATCCTTCAATAAAACAAATTTCTAAGTGAATTTGCAAATCGATTTTGAAAAAGGGAAAGAGAGAGATGCGAGAGTTTGATCTGGATTTGTGGAATTAAGAGGGGTATGAGTTTTTATGTGATTTGATCAATATATACAGAAAGTGGACAGTGTATGCTTTGTTTTGTTTTCCATTGAGTTAACGTTGGCCCATACCCCAAATCAGTTGTTGTAGGAATTAGCTGTGGGTTTAGTTTGGTGATGTGATCAGATTTAGTTGCAGGTTTTGTTTGGTCAATTGAGGATTGGATTTGGTTTTTTTCTAAGAACGGAAGAGACGATTTGTTTTCAAGGAGTGAATTGATTTTATTTTTGGGAATTGATTTGTGAAGATAACATTCTGAAGCTTGGCGTGGTTTAAATAAGGATACGTCCTCTAGTTTTGGTGAACGCATGGCTTTATCTTAGTGCGGTCCCCCGGTCGTGTTAATTTAGTGTTAAGCTAGTTTTTTCTTCTTTTAACTTCTTTTTAAGCTTTGTTTTTTTATTTTATTTTTTTTCTTTTTTTCTAGCTTAGATTTTAGTTTTTATTTTTTTTCTATTTGTTTTTGTTAAGTTTTTCTTTTTCTTTGTTTGGTTTTTCTTTTTCAATATCAAAAAAAAGGAAAAGGAAAAGGAAAAAAAAATTGAAGGCAAAACTGACGAAGGAGTTCAAGCAACCAAGGAAGAAATCGAGCGAAACAAACTGTTGACTTTGAAACACTAGCTACTCGATTTTTCTGGTCGGACCGCCATAACCTCACTGTAAAATTTTCTTAACCCAACAGGTGTTTTGCAGGTGCTTGAAAAATATAGATATTGCTTGTAAAAATCTTCTGCAGGGGCAGCGGCAGCGGCTTGCTTGTACAATATTTTAATTTCTACTGTTATTATTGTCTGATTTTTGTGGTTGACTGATATTTCCATAATTGAAATCTTCACTCTCATTGTTTTCAACAATAAAAATAAACGCTGTAAAATAATATAATTGAAAAGTGGTGTTTTGTGAAGTTGACTGTCTCATATAATTGGATCGCGGATATATAGTAGTTGATTTATTGAACATCTAGAAAAAAGGTTGCATACTACCCGTAAAACATTGGTCGTATCCCTTAGTATTTATACTATACGTGAACGGCCATAAGACCCTCTTACCTCTTCTAATTGAGTCAGTTAATTAATAGAGCACAACTCATTCTTTTATACTATTTTGAACTAAGAATAATTTCTTTCTTTCTTTGGCTTCATTCAAATGTCTAATTCAAAAAAATCCTTGAGAGAATTGTGGGTTAATAATCAGAGTAGACATCCTCTTGAAGAGTATGAGTACAAATTACAACTCATGAGGAAAGAATTTCCAAAAACTTTTGGACCTAATATCAACATTTTCCAAATGACCAACATTTCCAAAATCATAGATATGATCGAAATTGCGATTTCAATTCAAACTTCAATAAATTCGATTATGAGCCACATCCTCATCAAAACAGCTTTGAATCCCAATATAGCTTTGATCAACATCAATATGAGGTTGTAAACCAAAATTTTCGAAGTTATAGTCCATATCAACATCTTGAAAATAACCAAAATTGCAATTTTCCCTCGAATTTTAACAGTTTCGGTTACCAACATAATTTATATAATCAAAATGATTTCCAATATCATTGCCATTTTTCTGAAAATTCAAACAACCACCACATTGGAAATAATATTGATTGTGAAATTGAAGTGGATTATAATTTTGAGAATTAATAAATCCTAAATGAGAGCTCTCAAATTAACGATTCTGAAGAATATCATCTTAACATTCTTAGAGAGAGGGAAGAAAGACTAAATAAAAAGATGGATAAACTTCTTTGTTTAATGACATCTTTGAAAGAACAACGAGAGAAACAAAATCAAATTCAAACAAGGGATGAATTAGAAAATAATTCGTTCTTTACTGATAGTGAAAATTTTCAGATAACAACTATGGAAATTGAGAATAACCATCTAGATGAAGTTGTTCAAAATTTAGTAAGGGATTTAGACTTCAACTCTTTTCAGGAAAAAGATTTAAGCTCAGATTTTGATCTTTCAAATTGCGAGAAACTAGAAAAAATTGAAATTGAACAAAATGAAAATGTTGAATTTTTCAAAAACTCAGAAGTGGAAATGGATTTTAATGAACATGAATTTTTTGGATTGCATGAGGAAAAGTTGCAAAATGAGGATGAAATAGAATCAAGCCATGAATCCAAGTTTGGACATTTTAACTTTGAAGAAACTTCCAACGAACTTGAAGTTATCAGTGTTGAAAATACGTTGTCAATGAATAAAATTGAGAAATGTGATCCCATAGTCTTGAACAACACTCAAAATTTATGATTCACGATTGCAACTAAGTTTATATATGATCACAATTTTTTGGACAACTACACTGATAAATTTGTTGAGCACATGAATTATTTTTGGAATGTTAGCTCGATTGAAAAACTTCATGTTAGGACGACCCTAGATATTTATCTACTGGACTATAAATCTAGGTATAAAGATGAGATGGTTTTCAAAAACCTTTGCTTGTTAGAAAATATGCCTAGACATAATGGAATGGGATTCATCGGGATAGAACCAAGTGTGGGGATAAAAGTTGGTGGCATTCTTTGCATCACGTACATCATAAACACATATATCATTATACATATGATCCATTCTTACATATAGTTAGACTGGATTCCATTCTACAAATAATTTTGCATTTAATCCATCTTTGGGTTTTATCTTTCACGTTCAGGAAACACTAGAACATAACTTGTATTTTGCATTTCCTCATTTGCATCTATTGCATAAACAACAGATGCAAATTGTATAAATTACATATGTTTTCTAACCCTTTACAGACGCAAATAAGAGAAAGCAAATATTACCTACCTCTTTGCATCGATGTTGTTAATGAACTGACGCAGTAGGTGCAGGTGGAAATTAATTATTGCTATGTGCATCTGTTTATTGAAAAGTTAGATGCAAATAGGCAATAAAACAAAATAATTTGCGTCTGCTGTGCCAAAAATGGATGCAACTAAGTACTGTTAATGTTGATAACCATCTGGAGGGAAGAAAATAAAAATAAGCCTCACGTATGGAGGAAAACCGAAAGTATTTTTGCGGACTCTTTGAATTATTAGGGAAAAATTTAAACCCTAAATTCAACTGGGGCGACGAATCACCTGGGGGCAATTCCATACAATTTACCAACGAAATTTACTCCTATTTGCTTTCAAAATAGAAATTTACCTCAGTTACCAGTACAATTCCGTGGCTATGACCACCATTGGTTTCAAAATAGACTTTAGGGTGGAGACGACAAGCTAACAGCAGTTGATTATATTCTACGAATTAAACTGAAAGGACCAAAAGGTATGTTATTCTATTCTGCGAATTCTAATTTAAGATATTTTTAGAAATAGAATGTATAATTTTAGTAAGTCTGCTTATGTTTTTAATTCCTATGGTTGAGTATTGAACTCGTACGATCAAGTTTCTATAAATTCATTAATTATACTGAGATATTGTAAATTTGATAAGCTCATAGTTAAACTAATAAGCTAGATTGCTTTATGAGTTTAAGAGAATAGAGTATGTTTAATACTATTATGGAGAAGTAAATTTTTCACCATTTGCTTTGTATGAAAGAATATGGATTTCACTTAAGTTCTCATCATCTGTTTACATATACACAGTTTCTCTTTGGTTTTACCTTTCTATGCATCTGAATCTTCTCAAACCCCTATTTTTTTGGTTTATATATTCTTTCTGTATGCTGAATTATATTTCATTGCTGTCTAATGATAACTAAGATTTTTCTTTCCATTGGAACATAACATGTATATATAACTTATCGATAGGCTATATTGTTTTGCATATTGAATGGAATATGTCTGACTAAACACGATGGTAAGATTATGCAATATCTAGATGTTTTGAAAGAAAGTATAACTTTTATTTTATTTTAGCTAGTTTTTTACTGTTAATTCTTCAGCAATTCAAGTCATGAACGTGGGCATAAACTTTTAATGCAGTGTTATTTTCCTAGACATTGTAATCTGTAAAGCAAATAGGTCTTCATGCACCAGCTTTATGATAAAAAGTGCAGAAATGTATATCTAAATTAATCATTTAGAAACGACCTCGGTTTTGTTGGTTATATATACTAATATACAACATTATAAATTTAACTATGAAATTCAAAATACATATCTCTATCCCTATAAAGCATAGTTGAATTTAATATTACGTGGATTCATACCAAGGATTTTCATCTCCCTAGGGAGAGATATATTAGTACAATATCACATAAGACAGTTTTGGTCAATTTATATATCATTTCAATGAAACATTCATTCTCTTATTTCAGTGAAGCTCGTACTCTCTCATTCTTTGGTTAACTATATGGTTTATAATTAAGGTTTGAACAGAAATTGCAAGAGTGTACACAACTGTATTGTAAAATTGAGAATAGGTGAATGTATTAATATTATTTCTGTAATGTAAAAAAGCATCATTTTATAGATGCAGTCTTAATAGCAAGTGGGCTAGCCCACATGTACAATAGCCCATAACTTATTTTATTACATCTGTACGAAAGAGAAAGAAACTCTCGTTGTCTTCATAACATATGTGATAGCAGCCGACTTTATTTTCTTACACCCCCCTCAAATCTAGGGTTAGGTTTACGATTCGAGATTTGCATTAGGAAGATAAAACCAGAGATGTTGTTAATGAGCTATCGATTTGTTGATCTCCTTTCAGTATATTTAAGCAGACTCGAATCAATTCGTCTCTTGTTTCCAATTGGAAGCTTTAGGGTTTTCGAATCATTCAAGTTCAAGCTTCGATTGTTGGATCTGGATTTCCGCTCTTCTAGTGATGTCGAATTTGGCTTCTGATGTGTGTTGGCTAGAGATTCGTGAGTCACAAGCTTCTAGATCTTCAGTTCATCACGTAATCGAGTGTAATTCTTCCTGACAGTGCCTTGGTGAGGATATCAGCCTTCTGATGGTAAGAAGGTATGAAATTAACTTGAAGCTTTCCATTTCTTACATGTTCCCTTACGAAATAGATATCTATCTCTATATGCTTTGTTCTAGCGTGTTGAATTGGATTTGCTAACATGTATATAGAACTCTAATTGTCGCACCATATAGTTGCTTTGGCATTGTTTAACAGTTTTTAGCTCTTTTTGTATAGATTGTAACCACACTATTTCAGCTGTAGCACTTGCGATGCTTTGGTATTCTGCCTCTGCACTTGATTTTGAAACAGTAGATTGTTTCTTTGAACTCCATGAAATAGTGTTGTGTCCAATGAAAATACAGTACCCAGTGATGGATTTCCTGTCGTCTTTGTCTGTTGCCCAATCAGAGTCTTGTATCTAGTAATGCTTAGCTCTTTTCCCCCTCTGAATGCAAGCCCGTAGTCAAATGTACCCTTTAGGTATCTCAGTATCTTTTTTATTGCTTTCCAGTGGTCCTCTTTTGGTTCCTGTAAGAACTGTGAAACTTTGTTAACACTGAACGCAATGTCAGGACGCGTTTTGGTTGCATACTGTAATGCTCCCACAACACTCCTATACTGTTTAATATTATTCATGGCTTCTCCCCTGTATTTAGAGTAGTGTTGATTAGTAATCATCGGGGTTGGTTGAGCTTTAGCTTCCATCATATTTGTTTTGATCAGCGGTTCTATTATGTATTTTCTCTGGAACATTTTCATTTCAGTTTTTGATTTTCTATGTTCTTCTATTCCCAAAAAATATGTGACTTAACCAAGATTTTTAATGGAAAGTTCTTTGTCCAGATATTGGGTTAGCTTGTTCACTTTAGCCTTGTCATTACCTGTTACAATAAGGTCATCAACGTGTATCAGAACATATATAGTAGTGCTGTTATTAAATTTAAAGAATAGAGAGTTGTCTGATTTTGCATATTGATAACCCAAATTGGTTAATGCTGATCTTAGTTTTTCAAACCAGACTCTTGGGGACTGTTTGAGACCATATATTGCTTTTTGAAGCTTGCACACGAGTTCTGGTTCCTTGATATACCCATGTGGCTGTGTCATGTAAATTTCTTCCTGCAAGACTCCATTTAGAAATGCGTTATTCACATCAAGATGAATTATATTCCAATGACTATTTAGTGCAATAGTGAATATCAGTCTAATTGTTGCGGGTTTGACTACGGGTGAAAAGGTTTCATTATAGTCAAACCCATACTCCTGAGTGTAACCTTTGGTGACGAGCCTTGCTTTATATCTACTTATTGTACCATCAGGATTTTTCTTAATCCTATATGTCCACTTGCAACCAATTAGATTTTTATTATCTAGCTTTTTGATTAACTCCCATGTTTTGTTGTTGATGAGTGCATTGTACTCGTCATCCATGGCAGCTTTCCAGTGCTTGGATTTGATTGCTTGCTCGAAGGTGCATGGTTCATCATCATTGACTATTGCAGTGTATATCTTTGGCTTGAAAATTCCGCTCTTGGATCTAGTTATCATTGGGTGACTAGTTGGTTCAGGAGGATCAGGAGCTTACTGATTGTTGCTGCTCCCTTCTTCAGGTACTATATTCTCTGATTCTTCAATACTAGTAGTATTGTCTTGGTAGCCTTGATTGTGATCGTAATTGTTCTCGTTGTCATCATGCAGAGGACTGGTGAGGCTGGGTGGTTCATGGTTATTGGTATTATGTTGATTGTCAGTCATATTATTGATAACATGAGCATCAGCAGCCTTTCTGCTTATGAAGGGAGGCAGCAGAGTGCCACCATATATTGGAATCTCAGGTACATCTGTTTTGTCATTATAGACCTTGTTTAATGTTTTGATACCACTGTTACTATATGGAAAAATGTTCTCATTAAAAATTACGTGTCCACTGATGAAAATCCTTCCATTTTCGTCAGTGCATCTACAACCTTTCTGTCTAACAGCATAGCCTAAAAAACGTACAAGGTTTAGACCTGAAATTTAATTTATTTGAGTTGTAAGGTCTAAGGTAGGGAAAGCATAGACATCCAAATGGTTATAGACTAAAGTAATCTGGCTTAACATTGTATAGTACTTCTAGTGGACTGATGTCATTCAACACTTTTGTTGGCATTCTATTAATTAGATAAACAACAGTGTTGAATGATTCTGAAAAAAAATTGATTGGTAACGAGGCATGTGCTAGTAAGGTTAAACCAGATTCGACTATATGTCTATGCTTTCTCTCGACTAAACCATTTTGCTCAGATGTATATGGACAAGTATTTCTGTGAATGATTCCTTTATCCTTAAAATAGCAGTCCAAAGTTTTAAATTCAGATCCTCCATCTGATTGAATAACTTTAACTTTTGTGCCGAACTGATTTTCAATCATATTCATATAACTAATAGTGGTATCATGTGTATCAGATTTTGATTTCAGGAAATATATCCATGTATATCTTGTGTGTGCACCTACAAAAGAAACATAATATTTATAGCCATAATCAGTACATATTGGGGCTGGTCCCCATAAATCACATGCAACAAGGTCAAATGGTTTAGGGTATTTAGTTAATGAGTCATTAAATGGCAACTTATGATTTTTAACCATTTGACAGTAGGTACAAATATAGGGCATAGAAACATTGTCACAATCAATATTATTTCTACTGAATATGTTCCTCATTATCTTTACACTAGGATGGCCGAGTTTATAGTGCCAAATATCAAAAGCATTAGTATTGTTACTGCTATTTTGCATCACAGAAGTGTAACATGAGTTCTGAACTGCAGGATTTGTCCTTGTATTGATCCTGAACATGTATAGTCCATTTACAAGGTCACCCTGTAGTAAAATATCATTAGTTAGAATATCTTTAACAAGACAATATTTAGGAAAGAAATCAAAATATACATTATTTTTTGTAGCAAACTGTGATACACTTATCAAGTTCTTTTTGACCTTTAGCACTCTAAGTAGGTTATGTAAAAATAATTGCCTTTTTCCCTGAATTATACTACTCCCAGTATGAGAGATATTGATACACTTACCATTCCCCATGCTTATCGACTGTTTACCTCTATACTCCCTGTTTCCTTGATTAATATTGTCAAGATTATTTGTCATGTGATTAGTAGCCTTTGAATCAGGATACCGGTTGTCGTCTTGAATGTTATCAGTTCTTGTACTTTCATTCTGATTGCCGCTTTTACTATTGTCTGATGAATTTGATGCATCACCTTGAGTATGTGGTATGTTAACATTAGGATTTGTGTTTCGTTGATTGTTGTCATTCTGGTTTGGCACAAAGTTTGAATTGTATCTAAAGTAACACTTGAAGGCCGTGTGTCCCACTTTTTCACAGATTTGGCATTTTGGTTTATTGTTATTGTTCCATCTACCCTTTCCTCTTCCTCTATTAGTGTAGCCTCCTCTTTGATTAGGATTGTTGCCTTTATAGGATTGACCTCTTCCCCTGTTACTTACTGCTAGATTCAAAGAATAGTCAGAATCAGGGCTGTTTTTTATGTCAATTCTGGCTTTATGTGAGAGAAGTATTGAGTGAACATCGTCGAGGGGTGGTGTTACTTTCTGTGATGTTATTACTGCAATAACGGCTTTGTATTCATTGCCTAAACCATTTAATAATGACAATACATGTTCTGATTCATCAATCTTGCTACCTGAAGCAAGAAGCATATCACATATGTTCTTGACCTTTGCAATGTATTCCCTCATGCTTAGATTGTCCTTTCTACAATTCTATAATTGTCTTCTGTAGAACAGGGACTTGGCCGAGGATTGTGCATTGAAGTTCTTTTCAACGGTGACCCAAATGTCGTTTGCAGTTTTGCATCCAATTACTTGAGATAAAAGATTTGGGCTAATTGAAGATAACAACCACGCACTGATTAGCCTTTCTTGTCTGTGAAATTGATTGTAATCTTCATTGCTAATTATTTTATTGTCTTTATCAGGGATGAACTGAGGAGGAGTTGGAAAGGTTCCATAGATGTATCCATCCAGTCCGTAGCCTTGGATGGCGGTTTCAACCTGAAGCTTCCATAAAAGAAAGTTGTTCTCGTCGAGCTTGATTGTGATCAATTGGCTTTGAGGGCTTATGATGGTTTTAACAAGTTGCTCAGCGGTTTGTGGTGGTGGATTAACCCTTGAAGAGGAAGATTCACTTCCTTCGGTTACTGTTGGATCGAACATGATGAAAAATTATATCAAGAAATAGGTACGGATCAATTTATGTAGCTTAGTATTGAGATTATCAAAGGATATTAGGCAGTCTTGAGAATCTTTTGTGATGACAAAGAATAATGGATCTTTTGATAAGAAAAAATGTATGTCTGAAGAGATTTTCCTGACTGTAGAGTATACTTTGATCTTCTTGATCGACTCCAGAATGGATGATATTACTACCTGTAAAGATTTGCAATCAATGTTTGATGCAGCCACCGCTAGGTCAGGCACGACACACTTGTTAATTGTGAATCTTGAACTCAAATGAAGAGATCTTTCTCTGATGAGTTCAGATATCCAAATGATGAAGATTAAACTAATGGATATCTATACACAAAACCCAAAGAGATATTCAGATGGCTGGTCGTTTGATGCTGCTAAGCAAGAAGTGCTCTGATACCAAATTAAGGTTTGAACATAAATTGCAAGAGTGTACACAACTGTATTGTAAAATTGAGAATAGGTGAATGTATTAATATTATTTATGTAATGTACAAAAGCATTCTTTTATAGATGTGGTCTTACGTTAATAGCAAGTGGGCTAGCCCACATGTACAATAGCCCATAACTTATTTTATTACATCTGTACGAAAGAGAAAGAAACCCTCGTTGTCTTCATAACATATGTGATAGCAGCCGACTTTATTTTCTTACATTTATATTTTGTTGTTGAAATATGAATGGTAATTTTTGTTATCTCAACATCTGTTTCAACTTTTATTAGGGATCTGTGTTGTATATAACCCCCATGTTATCAACGCTGGTTTTAAAAGTGTAGTTATCTCCTTATTGTTATTCTGAGTTTGTTATCAACTATGCTCATGGATGACTATAAAATTAGTTAACTTTGTATACAAATATTCGTTTCTTTTCCAAATTTCTGGGTTTGCTGAAGCTGTTGAAAATATGGCTACCTTTGTTCCCTCATCAATTGCATGTTGATAGATTATTACATCTGCTGCCGAATCCTGTATACTTGTATGAAATTAGCACTGACTGCACAAATATTTATTTCCATCACTTTATACGGAATCTCCATGTTTAACTATTCTTAATGTGTCAATTTCATTTTGATGTGTTATTGATCTGTTTGTGTATGCTTACCATACTGAGATAATTTATGCCAATGCTATGTTTGCCCTTTACCTTTGTCCATAAACTCGTTTTATTGTGCAAATAAAAGTTGTTCACAGTCGACAGTGGACTAAATATTGCTCTAACGATAAACAAACTATAACACCCCGTAATTCTGTAACACTAGGATTCACAAATCAAGGCAGAATTAAATTTTAAAATCAAAATCAAGGGAAACGGGCTATGCCATTGCGTTCGCCTCAGAATTCTACATGAAAACGAGTCCGAGTTTGAGAGAATCGGAGTTCGTATGAAGGAGATATGACCCTCCGAATTTTTAGGAAATTTCAGAATTGAAAACAGCTCGAAATTCGAATTCAAACCCAGATGCAGGCTGGGCGGGAAATTTGCCTCCCAAGCCCAGGTCGACTGGGGAGTCGACCCCGCCCCCCCCCCCCCCCCCGACCAGGTCGACTGCGCAGTCGACCTGGGGGTCGACCTGGTGCCAGAACCCAGTTTTGAACCTGGGTTCATTCTGATGCTTTTAGCCCGATTTTCTGACCAGATTCATAACCCTAATCCTATATATACAGCCTCCTAGCCTCCTTCTCTCTACACCATTTCATTCTATCCTTATGCTTCCTCTGAGAAAATGTATAAATAAATAAAATAATATGTAAAATAAATCAAGACGAGGAAATGCTGCTCAAGGCTTTCAAGAGGAGATTCAAAACAAGCTAGGATTCAAGTGAAGATTCAAACGACTTCAACGACTGTTTTTCTACGAATCTAATATAATCTCAGTAAGTCGGTTACTTTTTAGATTTGAACGTTTTCTCTATTCGTGACATGAAATTAAAGGAATAAAAGAATATGCCAAATCTTCTGTTAGAATCAGTGCTTATATCCTTGGGCCTAATTAAGAACTGTTATGAATCGATGACCAATAAGACTGTGACTATGAAACTATGGACCTTAAAACCATATGCCTCTTTGACTATGAACATTGCCTATGAACATTGTCTATGACTGTGACTCATGACTGTGAGAATTATTTTCCTTTGACTATGAACATCGCCTATGACTGTGATTCATTAACTGTGAGGATTTATTGCCTATGACTATGGATATAAGGTTATTATTTATGCCCATGACACTATAGTTACAAAACCATGTTGTACCCCAAACTGGCATTATATTGGATCTAGGCTTGACTTTCTATTTCTAGTTATCCTTGGATCTTGATCTTGGGAGTTTACCTATTAAGTTAGGTCTACCCATGTTCTTGAACCTATACTATTCCACCCTTTTCATGTCGTAATATTACCAGATCTATATGCCTGTGAATTATCATCTTATGCCAATTATTATGTCTATTCTTTCATGGCATTTTGATTCATTCCCTTTTATCCACGAATCTAGATTTATTTATAATCTAGGATGAATCACGATTATACGAACGATGGGAATACGTTTTGGGAAAAACATGAAATTGACTAAACTTGGAAATTGGCATAATTTGGGAACATGCATTAGAGCATGACCATTAAGATGGAAATTAGAATAAACAGTCTAGTTTTGACATGAACTGAGATTAGAATATTAAATCAGAATTGGGTGGCTAAATTAAGCATGATAAGTATATTAGCATAATTGTGAATAATTTACATACATTGGGCGTAAATGGTAAATGGTTAAATGGGCCACAAAGTAGGTAGTTGGTATGCAAATTTAGTTTTGGGCATAAACGGTGAACTTGAATATGAAATCTAGTTTGGCATAAACTGTAAACTAGAATATAAAATCTAGTTTTTGGCATGAACTGTAAATGAGGATGTTGGATCTAAATTGCTATAAACTGTAAGATAGGCAAATCAAGATTTAGGCCTAGAATATAAGCCCATTAGTGGGCATGGAAAATGTATATGGTATAGGCCATTTATTTAAACAGGGAAAATGGACTTTGAGGATAAATGGTTAAACTTTGAGGATAAATTGTTAACAATTTATATATATATATATATATATATATATACCAAAAGAAAGGTTTATTAATGACATCTCTTTTAATAATACATACACCAGAAAGTTTTAGGGTGACAGAGAGGATAGTGCCTAGGCCTGGGTCTGGAAAATACAAGTTTCGTTCTCTCCCTGGCTATCCCTAACTGATCCGACGGACAGGATGGTTACTTTCATACCGTGATTTGAAAATTAATCAAAACCCTTTGAACTTAGAAAACACGAATATGCCTAACCCGAGGTTAGACTAAGTTGCGATGTAAACCTGCCTGGAACCAACCGGCACATCCAGTAATCGCAACAATATCTGTCTAATGTGAGTGGTCGCGGCTTTAATTTATTTAGTTAAAGCTAGAACAAGAATGGTAGGGTTAAGTTAACTAAGACACTTAACCAATTCAACATGATAACCAAACCGATGGGTGGGGTTAGGTTCATACAGACACTTAACATAGTTAAGCTAGAATGGGAGGGTTAAGTCCATTGGGACACTTAACCAAACTTAACATCATAAAAAGACAAGATTTGTAGGGGTTAATTAACTAAGAAAACACTTATCCAAATTAACATGTTAACTAGACTAGAAGGTGGGGTTAAGTAAAGTTAATACACTTAGACAAATTAACATGTTAACTAGACTAGAGGTTGGGGTTAAGTAAAATTTAATACACTTAGCCAATTTGATATGTTAGCTGGACTAGACCGTAGGGTTAAGTAAACTTGAACACTTAACCATCAGATTGTGATAAATGAATAGGGTTAAGTCTAAAACATGAAGGGATAATACTTAACCATTAATAAAATGTTAGTTAAAACAGATGGGCAGGGTTAAGTTAAAAAGGAAAACTTAACCAATACAGGATGAATGAATAGGGTTAAGTAATAAGAAATACTTAACCAATATAACTTGTTTTGTGGTAGGGTTAAGTCAACATGAATTACTGATAACACTTAACCAGTTTAACAGGATAAATGAAGAGGGTTAAGTTAGTTTGAATTGACTAATGACACTTAACCAATCCAAATTGATGAGAAAGAGAACTAAGTAGTAAACCTTAGTTAAAAGGAGCTAAGTAGTAAACCTTAGTTAAGAAAACAACGATTCTGGAAACTAAGTGGTAAACCTTAGTTAGCAAAACTAAGTAGTAATTCTTAGTATAACACGAGAAGGAGCGAACGTCCATCTAATTTTAAAGAAGGCTCCAACGAATGGGGTTACAAAGCCCGAGGCTTCGAGGGGACGTAAGGGTACTCTTGGTATCCCTCTGTGAGGCTGCAGATGATCCTCCTGGACTCACAAAGGTTAAGGTCTGCGTTAGAAGAACCAAGGGTATGCCTTGGTTGCAAAATATGGCAACCTAAAGACAAGGATGGACCAGCGTGATTCGACGAGAAAACGGTAGCCCTGTGATAGCAACTCGTCGTCTATCATCCATCTTCAGTCAATCGAGAAACATGAAGCGGGAAGGCGGAGAACTCCTATGGACCATATACTAGCTATCTAGTTATGGTTGCGGTTGCGGATGGCCGTAGGTTAGTGGGGCATAGGGGGCCTGCGTATAGTTCTCATTTTTCAAGGTGTGCCTTTCATTAGTTGAGGGAGGGGTCAAGTGGGACCATAGCCACTGGAATAAAAACAGACCTTTGCATCTGCATCTGCAGATATCTGAAAGCTCCCGACCGAGTTCTGTGTTTCTTGATCTGCCCTGCCGCAGGACTCGGGACGCACATTACAGGACATGTGCATCTAGACAAGCGATAACGATTTGTGATACACGCGTGGGGAAGTCTAGGAACATATACCACTCAAGGTAGTGTGTCCTAGACTTGGGGGCATCGCTCGACAGGTAGCATAATCCCTAGTTGGACTAGGTGGCATAAACCCTGAATCCGAGAAGCGTTCAGCAGATAGCGTAAACTCTAGTTGAATCTAGAAAGCACATGATAGAAAACCCTAGATTAGATCTAGTTAATAAATAATAAATGTATGCCTGAAGGCAATGGAAACTACAGGGATTGGGATTACGTTATCGTTACTAGTTGGGACACTAGTTAGGTGGTGCAGAGTTATAAAAACCAGTATAACAAGGAAATAGCTGTAACACCCCGTATGTTGAATAACTTACTATAATATAAAACAGGGCAGAATTAAATTTTAAAATCTGAATCAGGGGAAACGGGCTATGCCATTGCGTTCGTCTCGGAAAAATACGTGAAATAAAGTCTGAGTTTTCGAAAATCGGAGTCCGTATGACCCAGTTAAGGCCCGAAGAAGTTTTCAGAAAATTTAAAACAGATTTAAAATATTCAGATTCACATTTCAGAAGAGGCGGGAAAATTCCTGCCAGGCAGAGGGTGTCGACCCTAGGGTCGACATGGGTGTCAACCCCCTCCCTAGGGGTCGACCCAGGGGTCGACCCCCCCCCTGTCGGCCAGTTTTGCCTGGGTGCAGTCTGAAGGGGTTTGGGCTGTGTTTTGGAGCTTGTGACGAAATCTGACGACTCTAATCTAAATTAGGGTTAATCTAAGGGCCTAAACTAAATCCTAATTCTATAAATACACCCTAAGACTACCCTAATTCATACTAAAAATAGTTACAACGTTGTTATGCCGTCAAAATGCAACTTGAAGGAGCCTCCATCAAATTGTAGAAGAAGATAGCCTCTCAAATCAACCTCTAATCAACTCTAGCAACTTAATCTTCTTCATAGGAGTGCTAATCAACAAGTTGTGAGTTTTCTATAGCCTTAATGACCAATTGTTGAAATGATTATGATAGGATATAATGAGGTTATGGCTATGAATGTGGATCAATGTAAGTTATGTTATCATATGCTATGTGTTCATGATGTTATGCAAGTTATGCAAGTCATATACTATGTGATCATGATGTTATGCAAGTTATGCAAGTCATATGCTATGTGATTATGATGTTATGAAAGTTATGCAAGTCATATGCTATGTGATCATGATGTTATGCAAGTTGTGCAAGTCATATGCTATGTGATCATGATGTTATGCAAGTTATGCAAGTCATATGCTATGTGATCATGATGTTATGCAAGTTATGCAAGTCATATGCTATGTGATCATGATGTTATGCAAGTTATGCAAGTGTTAGGCTATGTGTTCATGATGCTAGTTATGCAAATCGCTATAATAAACATTGATCCATTATGACACCATGTTATGCAAGTTTGATGTTTGATTATATGCAGGTTCATATATGATATGTTATGCAAGTTTGATGTTTGATTATATGCAAGTTCATATATGATATGTTATGCAAGTTTGGTGTATGATTATATGCAAGTTCATATATGACATGTTATGCAAGTTTGGTGTTTGATTGTATGCAAGTTCATATATGATATGTTATGCAAGTTTGGTGTATGATTATATGCAAGTTCATATATGACATGTTATGCAAGTTTGGTGTTTGATTATATGCAAGTAACATGTGCAAGTTTACACCTTTGTATGATATGCATACCTATGCAAGTTAACCCCTTTGTATGTCATACATACATATGCAAGTTTACCCCTTTGAATGACATAAGTAGCTTATGCAAGTTACCCTCTTTATGACATATGTGATTCATGCAAGTTTGAGTTGGTTATTTATGCTAGTTGGGTTTGATGCTATATGCATGTTGACACCTTTAAAACCCATGTTGATGCTAATGTTATGCAAGTTGAACCCATTGTATGTGTGATGAATCTTCCCTTTTAAGTATGTCATGTTAGCGAATTACGTGGGGAACGATGGGGTTAATATTCATGTTAATGAAATGGTGTGAAGTTGGTATGATTATACATACCATAAAGTGGATGGACATAATTGAGTCAATTATGTACATCGTTAAATTTGTAATTAATTGAGGATAATTAATACAAATTATGGGGGTGATTAATTATGTGTAATTAATCGACTAAGACACGAGGTTGGACCCTTTTGTAGCATAGACTGCCTGGAACTGACCGGCAAATCCAGCGGCTACAAATGATTGGCCCAATGTGAGAGGTCTTAGGTATAAACTAAATACGTGACAAGTGTAAAGACACGAGGTTAGACTCAGTTATGGCGTAAGGCTGCCCGTACCCGACCGGCAAATCCAGCTGTCATAAAAGATAGTCTAATGTGAGAGGTCTTTACAACGGTTACATTCTTAATCAATTAATAAACACTTAACCAGATAAGCATGAAGTGTGGCATGAGGGGTTAAGTGGGTGCCTTGGGTGGCATGTGGAGATTAAGTAAGTGCCTTGGGTGGCATGGGAAAAATCTAATGGTTGCCTTGAGTGGCAATAGAAAATACGATTAGAATACTTAACCAAAGTGGGACATGTAATTAAACATGATTAAAGGGTTAAGTAGGTGCCTGGGGTGGCATGTGGAAATCAAGTAGGTGCCTTGGGTGGCATGGTAAATCTAGTGGGTGCCTTGAGTGGCAATTGAAATATGATTAGATGACTTAACCAAACTTTAAACATGTAAGTGGACATGATTATTCAAAAGGGTTAAGTGGGATGCACTAGATAAAGTGACAAGCTTAGGTGGGTAGCTTTTGGGGGCCCATTTCAACCAGTAACCCATATGTATCTTATTGGGCTCGACCCATGTCGAGGACGGGACACGCGTACTGTGCTTGACTATAAGAGGCCAAAAACGGGTTAGCGGTGGCAACGCAAGTCCAACGGGTTTCATATGCGTGTGTGGACCCGGGCTGGTAGGTAAGACGTTGTTGCATTGTGTAGGGATAAGCCGTGCACCATTGATTGTATCGGTTTGCCACTTTGGGGAGTGATACACCCCACTGTGGGGCCAGCACGGGTATCTACGGTAGGGAGCCGATCGCTTGGGGAGTAGTGGGTACACATAGTGGAGATAGGGGCAGACGGCACCTATGTAGTCAGCTAGGGGTACAAGAGACTACTATTAAGATTACTAAGTACAGGGTACACCTAGTGGAGATAGGGGCAGACGGCACCTATGTAGTCAGCTAGGGGTACACGAAACTACTGGGTAAATTTTCTAAGTTCTTGGGTGGGATCAACCTTTAAGTAGGAATTACCCTTGGGTGGGTAGATCTGGTGTGGTGCAGTGTAGTATTTATCCTTGGGTGGATAGGCGCGTCTTTACCGTTATCTTAGTTCATCCTAAGTCTAGTTGGCTGCTTCGTGTAGTCATTTATCCCCAGTCGTGTCGTACCAGGTTTATATCATACCTAATTACTTTAATGATTGGATTGTTAAAGTTATAGGGCTCACTCAGACTTATGTCTGACCCCGTTGTTTTTATCTTTTTCCCAACCCTCAGGTTCTCAGAGTGGGCCTAGCACTAGTGGGCTTTGATCAGATTGCTTTATCTATCTTTGGAGCTTGGACCGTTGATGTAAAGCCCAGCTTATCTTTTCTATTATGGCTATTAGTGATGTAGTGGGATTATGTACTTATGTTTTATCAGGATGGATATGTAGTACTTGACTCTTGTTTAAGTTGGTTTTGATATGTAACCAAACATGTTTATCTTCTGCTGCAATGAAATGATGTTTTAGATTTCAAGTATTATTTATATCTGTCTTGTTGTAATTTTTCTGTTCTATATTCACTTAAAATACTCCACCGAAGTTAAGGCATTCCCTTGTGAGTGACCTTAGCGGGTGTGGGGTGTTACACGTGGTTTCAGAGCGAGGTTACCAGAACAGATAGAACTTTTAGAAAAACTATTTTTCTAAAACATTTTTGGAAGAAGTATTTTCAAAAACATGTCTTTTAAGAGAAAAGTTTTTGAAATAAAAGAACATAATCCCCAAGAGCCAAATATCCTTCCTTCGATTTTCCACTTTGAATCTCTTCCTCTTTCTCTTTTTGAATTTCCCCTCCGCGTATAGATGTCTTTTTAAGATAAATAAGGACTTCCGTATGAAGGACGGAAGAACCACTTCAAGGGACTAAGACGTTTGAAGTTAGTCCAAGGAGGTGGAGGGCTTGTGGGTACCTTTAAGATGGACGAGGGAGGAAGGTTCAAATAGCTATTAGGTAAATATAGGACGAAACCTCATCGTGGTGAGAGGTCATGGAAGGAGAATGTGAAGGAGAAGGCTAGTTGTTTTGGAGAAATAGGGCACCTTATTAGGCATGTCCAAAGAGGTAAGGACAAAGTACAGGATCTTCTGGAGGGTATATGTATTCCCTCATGGCTGGTATACCTGATGGGGGTAGGGCCGTCTAGGTTGAAAGTTGGTCCTCTCGATCATCCTGTTCGAACTTTATTCGACTCTGGCGCATCGCATTTGTTTATCTCATCATCGTTAGTTGAGTCACTGCACTTAGACACCAGTCTAGTAGATGATCCCTTGGTTGCTTCAAACCCAATTAGGGGCTCCACTTATTTGTCCATGATATGTTTGGGTTTGAAGATTTCTATACTTAGCGTTGAGTTTAGATGTGATGCTTTTGTTCTGGGCTTCACGGGCTATGGGTTGATTTTGGGCATGGACTGGTTATCCAGTAATGGTGCCGTTCTTGATTGCGAAAGGAGAGTTGTTAGGCTCATGACCCGCTTGGGAAACACTCCCGAGATCTCTTGAAATCCCATAGATTCTGTTATGCTAAGTTATCTTGAATCGCTTGACGCTTCGGTCGAGAGTTTGCGATCTATTAGAGTGGTCCGGGAATACTCGGATGTGTTTGAGGAGGTGAAGGGCTTACCTCCGAGGCGGGAGATAGACTTCCGAATATATCTGGTGGACAATGCTAAACCAGTATCTTTACCAGTGCGCCACATGGCTCTTCGTGAGAGGAGAGAACTCCATAAGCAAGTAGGGGAGTTGCTTGAGAAGGGGTTCATAAGACGAAGTATATCGGAGTGGGGTGCTCCAGTAGTTTTTGCCACGAAGGCGGATGGGTCCCTCAGACTTTGTGTAGACTATAGAGAACTCAACAAGCTCACAAAGAAGAATAGACACCCGTTGCCGAGGATTGATGATCTCTTTGATCAGTTGGTTGGCGCCTCAGTGTTTTCGCAGTTGGACTTAGCCACGGGGTTTTATCAGTTGGGAGTGGCTGAGGATAGTATAGAGAAGACTGCCTTTAGGACTCCGGATGGTTTCTATGAGTGGCTGGTGATGCCATTTGGTTTGACGAACGCCCCTGCATACTTTGATTGATGAGTACGGTGTTCAGGGAGTACCTAAATAACTTCGTAGTGGTCTTTGTGGATGACATCTTGGTCTTTTCTAAGAGCGAAAAAAGTTTCCGTATGTGCTTAATAGGTTAAGCAAAGCCAGTTATTTGATCAATGGTGGTTTTGGAGCGAGACTGGCAAGGACATCCAGAGTTGGACAAGGGCTTAATTATTTAGCCATTTTTACTAGTATCATCTCACGTAGGTCGTCTGAATTCGAAGGAGGTATCCCTTGGGTGTTTGTCTGATATTGGTTTAGGCCTTTGGGGCTTGCACTTGGGGATGTCGAGTTCGACTAGGATGGTTTGCGTGAGAGGTGGATAGTTGTGACGATTTTTCATGGGAGAATATCCTGGTTTTCTCTAGAAGTGGAGAAAAGCATGCCCTACATCTAAGGGAAGTGTTGGAGACTCTTCGAGCGCATAGTCTTAAGACAACAAAGGTGGATGTAATTCTTAGCATCCTATGATTTCGAGATAGTGTATACCCCTGGCAAGGGTAACATGGTGGCGGATGCCTTAAGCAGAAAAAGGTTGTCCTTGAGTCCATTGTTCGTGGAACGACGAAGCTTGGAATTTATCTCGATGTTTGATTTTAGACCTTCCGTTGACTTTGTACCCGGTTTGCTAGCATCCTTAGAGGTCAGACCTACTCTTTTGGGACGGCTTGGCGAGGCTCAGCGGGACGACCCACAGTTGATTGAGTTAGTAGAGAGGCTCATAAGGGGGGGAGTCGTCCAGCCATTTGAGTAGGTACACCCTAGACGATAGGGGGTGGTTGCGTAGAGACGGTAGACTTTGTGTACCGCAAGACGAGGGTTTGAGGAAGGCTATTCTTAAAGATGCGCATCGTTCTAAGATGACCATTCATCCCGGTGGGGACAAGATGTACCAAGTCATGAAGCGAGTTTTCTTTTGGGCCGGTATGAAGAAAGATGTGGCCGAGTATGTCGCTAGATGCTTGGTGTGCCAACAAGTGAAAGCGGAGCAAAAGAAACCTGGTGGGTTACTTCACCCATTGGAAGTTCCACAATGGAAGTGGGATAGCGTCTCGATGGATTTTATAGTTGGGTTACCGAGATCGAGGAAGGGTAATACGGGAATTTGGGTTGTGGTAGACAGACTTACTAAGAGCGCCCATTTCATACCCGTGAAGAGCAAGAGGACTGCTCCATGGCATATAGTGGATTTACCCGAGAGACTTAGTGGGGTACATGACGTATTCCATGTGTCACATTTGAGGAAGTGCCTACATGAGACCGCAGAGGTGATAGAGCCGAGCTTGCTTAGAGAGGTGGAGGTAGAGCGTGATGCGACTATTCGACGAGCTCCTACCCGCATCCTTGGGTCAGAGATTAGGAAGATGAGAAACAGAGGGGTTCGACTAGTCAAAGTGCAATGGGGAGAGGATGAGAGCAATGCTATCTTATCTTCAGTATGTCCTCTCATTAGTACCTTTGACCTTTAGATAGGGTAAACCTATGGTTGAAACATGTGTTTGAGACATGTTATGATTGATGGATGCGAGTGGATGCAAGTGGTTGCTAGTGGTTGCTTGTGGATGCATATACACACACTCTAGGCACTAGATCGGCTCAATCACTTCATATTGCATATTGCATATAATTGTGTGTAGGTTGCTATATTAATGGATGTATAATGGTTGTGTTATCATATGGATGATGCATTTTGGTGAATGATGGTGCACTCATGTAGTGATAGTATGTGTCGATAGGGTTCTTTTGCATACATATTGGATGCATGGCACTATCATGGTTTGCATTAAGGAGGTCAGCTGAATCAGTAGACCGCCTGATTTTGCATTAGACAGGGAACATATACACACACTCTTTGCATATGTTCATACAGCATTAGAAACTCTAAGGACAATGGATGCCAGTGTTTGATGGTTTGAGTAGATGGTTGTTTGGTTGGTAGGATACGTTCTTCTTGACTTAGAGATTTCGGGAACGAAATCCTTTAAGTAGGGGAGAATGTAACACCCCGTATGTTGAATAACTTGCTATAATATAAAACAGGGAAGAATTAAATTTTAAAATCTGAATCAGGGGAAATGGGCTATGCCATTGCGTTCGTCTCGGAAAAATACGCGAAATAGAGTCCGAGTTTCCGAAAATCGGAGTCCGTATGACCCAGTTAAGGCCCGAAGAAGTTTTCAGAAAATTTAAAACAGATTTAAAATATTCAGAAGAGGCAGGAAAATTCCCGCCAGGCAGAGGGTGTCGACCCAAGGGTCGACATGGGTGTCGACCCCCTCCCTAGGGGTCGACCTAGGGGTCGACCCCCCCTGTCGGCCAGTTTTTCCTGGGTGCAGTCTGAAGGGGTTTGGGCTGTGTTTTGGAGCTTGTGACGAAATCTGACGGCTCTAATCTAAATTAGGGTTAATCTAAGGGCCTAAACTAAATCCTAATTCTATAAGTACACCCTAAGACTACCCTAATACATACTAAAAATAGTTACAATGTTGTTATGCCATCAAAATGCAACTTGAAGGAGCCTCCATCAAATTGTAGAAGAAGATAACCTCTCAAATCAACCTCTAATCAACTCTAGCAACTTAATCTTCTTCATAGGAGTGCTAATCAACAAGTTGTGAGTTTTCTATAGCCTTAATGACCAATTGTTGAAATGATTATGATAGGATATAATGAGGTTATGGCTACGAATGTGGATCAATGCAAGTTATGTTATCATATGTTATGTGTTCATGATGTTATGCAAGTTATGCAAGTCATATGCTATGTGATCATGATGTTATGCAGGTTATGCAAGTCATATGCTATGTGATTATGATGTTATGCAAGTTATGCAAGTCATATGCTATGTGATCATGATGTTATGCAAGTTATGCAAGTCATATGCTATGTGATCATGATGTTATGCAAGTTATGCAAGTCATATGCTATGTGATCATGATGTTATGCAAGTTATGCAAGTCATATGCTATGTGATCATGATGTTATGCAAGTTATGCAAGTGTTAGGCTATGTGTTCATGATGCTAGTTATGCAAATCGCTATGATAAACATTGATCCATTATGACACCATGTTATGCAAGTTTGATGTTTGATTATATGCAAGTTCATATATGATATGTTATGCAAGTTTGATGTTTGATTATATGCAAGTTCATATATGATATGTTATGCAAGTTTGGTGTATGATTATATGCAAGTTCAAATATGACATGTTATGCAAGTTTGGTGTTTGATTATATGCAAGTTCATATATGATATGTTATGCAAGTTTGGTGTATGATTATATGCAAGTTCATATATGACATGTTATGCAAGTTTGGTGTTTGATTATATGCAAGTAACATGTGCAAGTTTACACCTTTGTATGATATGCATACCTATGGAAGTTAACCCCTTCGTATGTCATACATACATATGCAAGTTTACCCCTTTGAATGACATAAGTAGCTTATGCAAGTTACCCTCTTTATGACATATGTGATTCATGCAAGTTTGGGTTGGTTATTTATGCTAGTTGGGTTTGATGCTATATGCATGTTGACACCTTTAAAACCCATGTTGATGCTAATGTTATGCAAGTTGAACCCATTGTATGTGTGATGAATCTTCCCTTTTAAGTATGTCATGTTAGCGAATTACGTGGGGAACGATGGGGTTAATATTCATGTTAATGAAATGGTGTGAAGTTGGTATGATTATACATACCATAAAGTGGATGGACATAATTGAGTCAATTATGTACATCGTTAAATTTGTAATTAATTGGGGATAATTAATACAAATTATGGGGGTGATTAATTAGGTGTAATTAATCGACCAAGACACGAGGTTGGACCCTTTTGTAGCATAAGACTGCCCGGAACCGACCGGCAAATCCAGCGGCTACAAATGATTGGCCCAATGTGAGAGGTCTTAGATATAAACTAAATATGTGACAAGTGTAAAGACACGAGGTTAGACTCGATTATGGCGTAAGGCTGCCCGGACCCGACCGGCAAATCCAGCTGCCATAAAAGATAGTCTAATGTGAGAGGACTTTACAACGGTTACGTTCTTAATCAATTAAGAAACACTTAACCAGATAAGCATGTAGTGGGGCATGAGGGGTTAAGTGGGTGCCTTGGGTGGCATGTGGAGATTAAGTAAGTGCCTTGGGTGGCATGGGGAAAATCTAATGGTTGCCTTGGGTGGCAATAGAAAATACGATTAGAATACTTAACCAAAGTGGGACATGTAATTAAACATGATTAAAGGGTTAAGTAAGTGCCTTGGGTGGCATGTGGAAATCAAGTAGGTGCATTGGGTGGCATGGGAAATCTACTGGGTGCCTTGAGTGGCAATTGAAATATGATTAGATGACTTAACCAAAATTTAAACATGTAAGTGGACATGATTATTCAAAAGGGTTAAGTGGGATGCACTAGATAAAGTGACAAGCTTAGGTGGGTAGCTTGTGGGGGCCCATTTCAACCAGTAACCCATATGTATCTTATTGGGCTCGACCCATGTCGAGGACGGGACACGCGTACTGGGCTTGACTATAAGAGGCCAAAAACGGGTTAGCGGTGGCAACGCAAGTCCAACGGGTTTCATATGCGTGTGTGGACCCGGGCTGGTAGGTTAGACGTTGTTGCATCGTGTAGGTATAAGCCGTACACCATTGATTGTATCGGGTTGCCACTTTGGGGAGTGATACACCCCACTGTGGGGCCAACACGGGTATCTACGGTAGGGAGCCGATCGCTTGGGGAGTAGTGGGTACTCCTAGTGGAGATAGGGGCAGACGGCACCTATGTAGTCAGCTAGGGGTACAAGAGACTAATATTAAGATTACTAAGTACAGGGTAAACCTAGTGGAGATAGGGGCAGACGATACCTATGTAGTCAGCTAGGGGTACACGAAACTACTGGGTAAATTTTCTAAGTTCTTGGGTGGGATCAACCTTTAAGTAGGAATTACCCTTGGGTGGGTAGATCTGGTGTGGTGCAGTGTAGTATTTATCCTTGGGTGGATAGGCGCATCTTTACCGTTATCTTAGTTCATCCTAAGTCTAGATGGCTGCTTCATGTAGTCATTTATCCCCAGTCGTACCGTACCAGGTTTATATCATACCCTAATTACTTTAATGATTGGATTGTTAAAGTTATAGAGCTCACTCAGACTTATGTCTGACCCCGTTGTTTTTATCTTTTTCCCAATCCTTAGGTTCTCAGAGTGGGTCTAGCACTAGTGGGCTTTGATCAGATTGCTTTATCTATCTTTGGAGCTTGGACCGTTGATGTAAAGCCCAGCTTATCTTTTCTATTATGGCTATTAGTTATGTAGTGTGATTATGTACTTATGTTTTATCAGGATGGATATGTAGTACTTGACTCTTGTTTTAGTTGGTTTTGATATGTAACCAAACATGTTTATCTTCTGCTGCAATGAAATGATATTTTAGGTTTCAAGTATTATTTATATCTGTCTTGTTGTAATTTTTCTGTTCTATATTCACTTAAAATACTCCACCGAAGTTAAGGCATTCCCTTGTGAGTGACCTTAGCGGGTGTGGGGTGTTACAATAGCGAAGCGACGAAAGTACTAGAGCATATCCAGTTTATCTTTTCTTAGCATATCTTGTGTTAATCTTGTCTAATCTTGCTGATCCTATCATCATGGTGTTATCTTGTATTCAGTTAATTCATGTCATTTTGTTTTTCCATGTTCACATGCTAGAAGTAACTGAACATACTCAGGCTTTATGTCTGACTCTGTTTTTCTTTCGTCTTCTTTTCTTCTGTTCCCCACCCCCCTCCAAGGTAGTAAAGGAGGGAATAGTATAGCTCAGGTTAAGTTGGACTGTCACTCTTTCCCAGCTTGAAGATTTGTCGAAGTTTTGCTTGGATCCTCTTTTCAGATGTTATGGCTGGCTCTTGCTACAATTTGGGAATATAAATGTTGTTTTATGCTTCTTTATTTTGTAAGACATATGATACTCTGATATTATAAAGAAATCGTTGTACAAAATATTTTATCAATAAAGCAAAGTTTTATTTTCTGCTGTTTTAATTTTTGTCTGTCTTGTAATTCATCTGCGTCTTTTGCCTTAAAATGCTCTACATAACTTAGTGCATTCCCTTTGTGAGTGACACTAACGGATGTGGGGTGTTACACGTGGTATCAGAGCTGAAGGTTACCAGATCGGATAAAGGATTTGAAAAATTATTTTCAAAACAGTTTTAAAAGAAGCATTTTCAAGAGAAAAGATTTGTTTTAAAGGCATATTCCCCAAAGCCATACGCACTATCTTCTCTTCCTCTGTTTGAATTCTTGTCCCCTTCCTTCTTGAGTCTCTAGGGCTCCTGGTTCTCTGGGAAGTAACCTCATCGAAGGGCAAATTAGTGCCCGACTTCCATCTATAGCTGTAGTTGTTTCACTTACGGTCAGTTTCCTTTCAAAGCTTATAGGGTTTTCTGTACGATGGAAGCAACTTTCGAGAGATTTGTCAACATGACTACACACGGAAGAGGATGAGGAATTCATGAATGTAGATTTAGCTCACAAAGGAGGAAGGAATTATAAAACCTAAGACAAGAGGAAGTATCTTTACTATGGTGTAATAGGGCATGTAATTAAGGGCAAAGGACAAGATTTTCAGAAGGGCAAGTACCTACTTTCGCCACCAAATGTACCTAGGAGAAAGGTAGTATAGTTCTGTTGGAAGCGTCTAGTTTTGTTGTTCGTACTCTTTCCTTTGGTTTTAGCGCTTCGCATTTGTTCATATCCACTTCCATAGTTGAGTCTCTGCACCATAGTATTTGTATAGTAGAAAGATCCCACTAGAGTCTCAAATCCAATTGGTGGTCCGACCAGTTTATTTTTGGTTAGTAGGGATTTGAGAATAGCTATCGAGTTTGCTTATATCATCTCACGTAGATCGTCTAAATTCGGAGGAGATATTCCTTGGGTGCTTGTCTGATATTGGTTTAGGCCTTTGGGGCTTGTACTTGAGGAATGTCGAGTTCGACTAGGATGGTTTGCGTGAGAGATGAATAGCTGTGGCAGGCACTCCAAAAAGCACGTAGTGACCTTTTGACCCTTATAGTTATGGCATGGTGGATAAGAGGGAGACCTCTAATCATCTTAGTACATACACTTGGTACCGTGATTGACATCTGTTTATTTTGGAAATGGAGGTCAGAAACTTCACAATCGTGAAGTTAAATTAGTTAAGATACAGTGGAGTAAAGCACAAGGAGGCTAAATACTAGCATCATACCCTTTTCCTTAAGGGTGCATCCTTGATTTCTTTTTTTTGTAGGAGCTTTACGCATAATTGTTTCTCTCTTTCCAAAGTATATCCTCTAGGTCGTATCTTCGATCCTTAGGTAGAAACTCTTTTGGATGTAAACATGTATTTGAAACATGTTATGGTTGATGGTTGCGAGTGGTTGCTAATGGTTGCTCGTGAATGCATATACATACGTATTAAGCACTAGATCAGTTCGGACACTTTCATATTGCATTTACAGATATGTATTTGTTTGTAAGTTGAAATTGATATGTTATCATATGGATGTTGCATATGGATGAATGGCTATGCACACATGTAGTATTTACATAACTAGGGATGCTTGCATACATGATTGGACGCATGGCACTGACATGATTCGCATTAAGGAGGTCAACTGAATCAGTAGACCGCCTGATCTTGCATTAGATAAAGACATATACACACACTATGCATGTGAACATGAAAGCATTAGAAATCTTTTAAGGAAAATGAATGCCTGTGATTGAATGGTTGAGTAGATGGGTGACTGGATGGTAGGACACATTCTTCCTAACTTGAAGCTTTCGGGGACGAAATCCTTTTAAGTAAGAGAGAATGTAACACCCCGTAATTCTGTAACACTAGGTTTCACAAATCAAGGTAGAATTAAATTTTAAAATCAAAATCAATCGAAATGGGCTGGCCATTGCGTTCTTCTCGGAATTCTGCATGAAAACGAGTCTGAGTTTGCGAGAATCGGAGTCCGTATGAAGGAGATATGACCCTCCGAAGTTTCAGGAAATTTCAGAATTGAAAATAGCTCGAAATTTGAATTCAAAATTCGAATTCAAACCCAGAAGCAGGCTGGGCGGGAAATTTCCCGCCCAAGCCCAGGTCGACTGGGTAGTCGACCCCCCCCCCCCCCCCGACCAGGTCGACTGCGCAGTCGACCTGGTGCCAGAACCCGGTTTTGAACCTGGGTTCATTCTGATGCTTTTAGCCCGATTTTCTGACCAGATTCATAACCCTAATCCTATATAAACAGCCTCCTAGCCTCCTTCTCTCTACACCATTTCATTCTATCCTTATGCTGCCTCTGAGAAAATGTATAAATAAATAAAATAATATGTAAAATAAATCAAGACGAGGAAATGCTGTTCAAGGCTTTCAAGAGGAGATTCAAAACAAGCTAGGATTCAAGTGAAGATTCAAACGACTTCAACGACTGTTTTTCTACGAATCTAATATAATCTCAGTAAGTCGGTTACTTTTTAGATTTGAACGTTTTCTCTATTCGTGACATGAAATTAAAGGAATAAAAGAATATGCCAAATCTTTCTGTTCGAACCAGTGCTTATATCCTTGGGCCTAATTAAGAACTATTATGATTTGATGACCAATAAGACTGTGACTATGAAACTATGGACCTTAAAACCATATGCCTCTTGGATTATGAACATTGCCTATGACTGTGACTCATGACTGTGATAATTATCTTCCTTTGACTATGAACATCGCCTATGACTGTGATTCATTAACTGTGAGGATTTATTGCCTATGACTATGGATATAAGGTTATTATTTATGCCCATGACACTGTAGTTACAAAACCATGTTGTACCCCAAACTGGCATTATATTGGATCTAGGCTTGACTTTCTATTTCTAGTTATCCTTGGATCTTGATCTTGGGAATTTACCTATTAAGTTAGGTCTACCCATGTTCTTGAACCTATACTATTCCACCCTTTTCATGTCGTAATATTACCAGATCTATATGCCTGTGAATTATCATCTTATGCCAGTTATTATGTCTATTCTTTCATGGCATTTTGATTCATTCCCTTTTATCCACGAATCTAGATTTATTTATAATCTAGGTTGAATCACGATTATACGAACGATGGGAATACATTTTGGGAAAAACATGAAATTGACTAAACTTGGAAATTGGCATAATTTGGGAACATGCATTATAGCATGACCATTAAGATGGAAATTAGAATAACAAGTCTAGTTTTGACATGAACTGAGATTAGAATATTAAATCAGAATTGGGTGGCTAAATTAAGCATGATAAGTATATTAGCATAATTGTGAATAATTTACATACATTGGGCGTAAATGGTAAATGGTTAAATGGGCCACAAAGTAGGTAGTTGGTATGCAAATTTAGTTTTGGGCATAAACGGTGAACTGGAATATGAAATCTAGTTTGGCATAAACTGTAAACTAGAATATAAAATCTAGTTTTTGGCATGAACTATAAATGAGGATGTTGGATCTAAATTGCTATAAACTGTAAGATAGGCAAATCAAGATTTAGGCCTAGAATATAAGTCCATTAGTGGGCATAGCAAATGTATATGGTATAGGCCATTTATTTAAAAAGGGAAAATGGACTTTGAGGATAAATGGTTAAACTTTGAGGATAAATTGTTAACAATTTATATATATACACCAAAAGAAAGGTTTATTAATGGCATCTCTTTTAATAATACATACACCAGAAAGTTCTAGGGTGATAGAGAGGATAGTGTCTAGGCCTGGGTCTGGAAAATACAAGTTTCCTGCTCTCCCTGGCTATCCCTAACTGATCCGACGGACGGGATGGTTACTTTAAAACCCTGATTTGAAAATTAATCAAAACCCTTTGAACTTAGAAAACACGAATATGCCTAACCCGAGGTTAGACTGAGTTGCGATGTAAACCTGCCCGGAACCAACCGGCACATCCAGTAATCGCAACAATATCTGTCTAATGTGAGTGGTCGCGGCTTTAATTTATTTAGTTAAAGCTAGAACAAGAATGGTAGGGTTAAGTTAACTAAGGCACTTAACCAATTCAACATGATAACCAAACCGATGGGTGGGGTTAGGTTCATACAGACACTTAACACAGTTAAGCTAGAATGGGAGGGTTAAGTCCATAGGAACACTTAACCAACTTAACACAGTTAAGGTAGAATGGGAGGGTTAAGTCCATAGGGACACTTAACCAAACTTAACATCGTAACAAGACAAGATTTGTAGGGGTTAATTAACAAAGAAAACACTTATCCAAATTAACATGTTAACTAGATTAGAAGGTGGGGTTAAGTAAAGTTAATACACTTAGCCAAATTAACATGTTAACTAGACTAGAGGTTGGGGTTAAGTAAAATTTAATACACTTAGCCAATTTGATATGTTAGCTGGACTAGACCGCAGGGTTAAGTAAACTCGAACACTTAACCATCAGATTGTGATAAATGAATAGGGTTAAGTCTAAAACATGAAGGGATAATACTTAACCATTAATAAAATGTTAGTTAAAACATATGGGCAGGGTTAAGTTAAAAAGGAACACTTAACCAATACAGGATGAATGAATAGGGTTAAGTAATAAGAAACACTTAACCAATATAACTTGGTTTGTGGTAGGGTTAAGTCAACATGAATTACTGATAACACTTAACCAGTTTAACAGGATAAATGAAGAGGGTTAAGTTAGTTTGAATTGACTAATGACACTTAACCAATCCAAATTGATGAGAAAGAGAACTAAGTAGTAAACCTTAGTTAAAAGGAGTTAAGTAGTAAACCTTAGTTAAGAAAACAACGATTCTGGAAACTAAGTGGTAAACCTTAGTTAGCAAAACTAAGTAGTAATTCTTAGTATAACACGAGAAGGAGCGAACGTCCATCTAATTTTAAAGAAGGCTCCAACGAATGGGGTTACGAAGCCCGAGGCTTCGAGGGGACGTAAGGGTACTCTTGGTATCCCTCTGTGAGGCTGCAGATGATCCTCCTGGGCTCACAGAGGTTAAGGTCTGCGTTAGAAGAACCAAGGGTATGCCTTGGTTGTAAAATATGGCAACCTAAAGACTAGGATGGACCAACGTGATTCGACGAGAAAACGGTAGCCCTGTGATAGCAACTCGTCGTCTACCATCCATCTTCTGTCAATCGAGATACGTGAAGAGGGAAGGCGGAGAACTCCTACGGATCATATACTTGCTATCTAGTTATGGTTGCGGTTGCGGATGGCCATAGGTTAGTGGGGCATAGGGGGCCTGCGTATAGTTCTCATTTGTCAAGGTGTGCCTTTCATTAGTTGAGGGAGGGGTCAAGTGGGACCATAGCCACTAGAATAAAATCAGACCTTAGCATCTGCATCGGCAGATATCTGAAAGCTCCCGACCGAGTTCTGTGTTTCTTGATCTGCCCTGCCACATGACTCGGGACGCACATTATAGGACATGTGCATCTAGACAAGCGATAACGATTCGCGATACACGCGTGGGGAAGTCTAGGAACATATACCAATCTAGGTAGTGTGTCCTAGACTTGGGGGCATCACTCGACAGGTAGCATAATTCCTAGTTGGACTAGGTGGCATAAACCCTGAATCCGAGAAGCGTTCAGCAGATAGCGTAAAATGTAGTTGAATATAGAAAGTACTTGATAGAAAATCCTAGATTAGATCTAGGTAATAAATAATAAATGTATGCCTGAAGGCAATGGAAACTACAGGGATTGGGATCACGTTATCGTTACTAGTTGGGACACAAGTTAGGTGGTGCAGAGATATAGAAACCAGTATAACAAGGAAATAGCGAAGCGGCGAAAGTATTAGAGCATATCCAGTTTATCTTGTCTTAGCATATCTTGTTTTAATCTTGTCTAATCTTGCTGATCCTATCATCATGGTGTTATCTTGTATTCAGTTAATTCATGTCGTTTTGTTTTTCCATGTTCACATGCTAGAAGTAACTGAACTTACTCAGGCTTTATGTCTGACTCTGTTTTTCTTTCGTATTCTTTTCTTCCGTCCCCTCCCCCCCCCCCCCAGGTAGTAAAGGAGGGAATAGTATAGCTCAGGTTAAGTTGGACTGTCACTCTTTCCCAGCTTGAAGATTTGTCGAAGTTTTGCTTGGATCCTCTTTTCTGATGTTATGGGTGGCTCTTGCTACAATTGGGGAATATAAATGTTGTTTTATGCTTCTTTATTTTGTAAGACAGATGATATTTTGATATTATAAAGAAATCGTTGTACAAACTATTTTATCAATAAAGCAAAGTTTTATTTTCCACTATTTTAATTTTTGTCTGTCTTGTAATTCATCGGCGTCTTTTGCCTTAAAATGCTCCACAGAACTTAGTGCATTCCCTTTGTGAGTGACACTAACGGATGTGGGGTGTTACACGTGGTATCAGAGCTGAAGGTTACCAGATCTGATAAAGGATTTGAAAAATTATTTTCAAAACAGTTTTAAAAGAAGCATTTTCAAGAGAAAAGATTTGTTTTAAAGGCATATTCCCCAAAGCCATACGCACTATCTTCTCTTCCTCTGTTTGAATTCGTGTCCCCTTCCATCTTGAGTTTCTGGGGCTCCTGGTTCTCTGGGAAGTAACCTCATCGAAGGGCAAGGTAGTGGCCGACTTCCATCTATAGCTGTAGTTGTTTCACTTACGGCCAGTTTCCTTTCAAAGCTTATAGGGTTTTCTGTACGATGGAAGCAGCTTTCGAGAGATTTGTCAACATGACTACACACGGAAGAGGATGAGGGATTCATGAATGTAGATTTAGCTCACAAAGGAGGAAGGAATTATAAAACCTAAGACAAGAGGAAGTATATTTACTATGGTGTAATAGGGCATGTAATTAAGGGCAAAGGACAAGATTTTCAGAAGGGCAAGTACCTATTTTCGCCACCAAGCGTACCTAGGAGAAAGGTAGTATAGTTCTGTTGGAAGCGTCTAGTTTTGTTGTTCGTACTCTTTCCTTTGGTTTTAGCGCTTCACATTTGTTCATATCCACTTCCATAGTTGAGTCTCTGCACCATAGTACTTGAATAGTAGAAAGATCCCACTAGAGTCTCAAATCCAATTGGTGGTCCGACCAGTTTATTTTTGGTTAGTAGGGATTTGAGAATAGCTATCGAGTTTGCTTATATCATCTCACGTAGATCGTCTAAATTCGGAGGAGATATTCCTTGGGTGCTTGTCTGATATTGGTTTAGGCCTTTGGGGCTTGTACTTGAGGAATGTCGAGTTCGACTAGGATGGTTTGCGTGAGAGATGAATAGTTGTGGTAGGCACTCTAAAATGCACATAGTGACCTTTTGACCCTTATAGTTATGGCATGGTGGATAAGAGGGAGACCTCTAATCATCTTAGCACATACACTTGGTACCGTGATTAACATCTGTTTATTTTGGAAATGGAGGTCAGAAACTTCACAATCGTGAAGTTAAATTAGTTAAGATACAGTGGAGTAAAGCTCAAGGAGGCTAGATACTAGCATCATACCCTTTTCCTTAAGGGTGCATCCTTGATTTGTTTTTTTTTTGTAGGAGCTTTACGCATAATTGTTTCTCTCTTTCCAAAGTATATCCTCTAGGTCGTATCTTCGATCCTTAGGTAGAAACTATTTTGGATGTAAACATGTATTTGAAACATCTTATGGTTGATGGTTGCGAGTGGATGCTAATGGTTGCTCGTGGTTGCATATACATACGTATTAGGGACTAGATCAGTTTGGACGCTTTCATATTGCATTTACAGATATGTATTTGTTTGTAAGTTGAAATTGATATGTTATCATATGGATGTTGCATATTTATGAATGGCTATGCACACATGTAGTATTTACATAACTAGGGATGCTTGCATACATGATTGGATGCATGGCACTGACATGATTCGCATTAAGGAGGTCAACTGAATCAGTAGACCGCCTGATCTTGCATTAGATAAAGACATATACACACACTATGCATATGAACATGAAAGCATTAGAAATCTTTTAAGGAAAATGAATGCCTGTGATTGAATGGTTGAGTAGATGGGTGATTGGATGGTAGGACACATTCTTCCTAACTTGAAGCTTTCGGGGACGAAATCCTTTTAAGTGGGGGAGAATGTAACACCCCGTAATTCTATAACACTAGGATTCACAAATCAAGGCAGAATTAAATTTTAAAATCAAAATCAAGGGAAATGGGCTGGCAATTGCGTTCGTCTCGGAATTATGCATGAAAACGAGTCTGAGTTTGCGAGAATTGGAGTCCGTATGAAGGAGATATGACCCTCCGAAGTTTCAGGAAATTTCAGAATTGAAAATAGCTCGAAATTCGAATTCAAAATTCGAATTCAAACCCAGAAGCAGGCTAGGCAGGAAATTTCCCGCCCAAGTCCAGGTCGACTGGGGAGTCGACTGGGTAGTCGACCCCCCCCCCCCCCCCCCGACCAGGGTTGACTGCGCAGTCGACCTGGTACCAGAACCCGGTTTTGAACCAGGGTTCATTCTGAAGCTTTTAGCCCGATTTTCTGACCAGATTCATAACCCTAATCCTATATAAAAGCCTCCTAGCCTCCTTCTCTCTACACCACTTCATTCTATCCTTATGCTGCCTCTGAGAAAATGTATAAATAAATAAAATAATATGTAAAATAAATCAAGACGAGGAAATGGTGCTCAAGGCTTTCAAGAGGAGATTCAAAACAAGCTAGGATTCAAGTGAAGATTCAAACGACTATTTTTCTACGAATCTAATATAATCTCAGTAAGTCGGTTACTTTTTAGATTTAAAAGTTTTCTCTATTCGTGACATGAAATTAAAGGAATAAAAGAATATGCCAAATCTTTCTGTTCGAACCAGTGCTTATATCCTTGGGCCTAATTAAGAACTGTTATGATTCGATGACGAATAAGACTGTGACTATGAAACTATGGACCTTAAAACTATATGCCTCTTTGACTATGAACATTGCTTATGAACATTGCCTATGACTATGACTCATGACTGTGAGAATTATTTTCCTTTGACTATGAACATCGCCTAAGACTGTGATTCATTAACTGTGAGGATTTATTGCCTATGACTATGGATATAAGGTTATTATTTATGCCCATGACACTGTAGTTACAAAACCATGTTGTACCCCAAACTGGCATTATATTGGATCTAGGCTTGACTTTCTATTTCTACTTATCCTTGGACCTTGATCTTGGGAAATTACCTATTAAGTTAGGTCTACCCATGTTCTTGAACCTATACTATTCCACCCTTTTCATGTCGTAATATTACCAGATCTATATGACTGTGAATTATCATCTTATGCCAGTTATTATGTCTATTCTTTCATGGCATTTTGATTCATTCCCTTTTATCCACGAATCTAGATTTATTTATAATCTAGGTTGAATCACGATTATACGAACGATTCGAATACGTTTTGGGAAAAACATGAAATTAACTAAACTTGGAAATTGGCATAATTTGGGAACATGCATTATAGCACGACCATTAAGATGGAAATTAGAATAGCAAGTCTAGTTTTGACATGAACTGAGATTAGAATATTAAATCAGAATTGGGTGGCTAAATTAAGCATGATAAGTATATTAGCATAATTGTGAATAATTTACATACATTGGGCGTAAATGGTAAATGGTTAAATGGGCCACAAAGTAGGTAGTTGGTATGCAAATTTAGTTTTGGGCATAAACGGTGAACTGGAATATGAAATCTAGTTTGGCATAAACTGTAAACTAGAATATAAAATCTAGTTTTTGGCATGAACTGTAAATGAGGATGTTGGATCTAAATTGCTATAAACTGTAAGATAGGCAAATCAAGATTTAGGCCTAGAATATAAGTACATTAGTGGGCATGGCAAAATGTATATGGTATAGGCCATTTATTTAAAAAGGGAAAATGGACTTTGAGGATAAATGGTTAAACTTTGAGGATAAATTGTTAACAATTTATATATATATATATATATATATATATATATACCAAAAGAAAGGTTTATTAATGACATCTCTTTTAATAATACATACACCAGAAAGTTCTAGGGTGACAGAGAGGATAGTGTCTAGGCCTGGGTCTGGAAAATACAAGTTTCCTGCTCTCCCTGGCTATCCCTAACTGATCCGATGGACGGGATGGTTACTTTCAAACCCTGATTTGAAAATTAATCAAAACCCTTTGAACTTAGAAAACACGAATATGCCTAACCCGAGGTTAGACTAAGTTGCGATGTAAACCTGCCCGGAACCAACTGGCACATCCAGTAATCGCAACAATATCTGTCTAATGTGAGTGGTCGCGGCTTTAATTTATTTAGTTAAAGCTAGAACAAGAATGGTAGGGTTAAGTTAACTAAGACACTTAACCAATTCAACATGATAACCAAACCGATGGGTGGGGTTAGGTTCATACAAACACTTAACACAGTTAACAGTTAAGCTAGAATGGGAGGGTTAAGTCCATAGGGACACTTAACCAAACTTAACATCGTAACAAGACAAGATTTGTAGGAGTTATTTAACTAAGAAAACACTTATCCAAATTAACATGTTAACTAGACTAGAAGGTGGGGTTAAGTAAAGTTAATACACTTAGCCAAATTAACATGTTAACTAGACTAGAGGTTGGGGTTAAGTAAAATTTAATACACTTAGCCAATTTGATATGTTAGCTGGACTAGACCGCAGGGTTAAGTAAACTAGAACACTTAACCATCAAATTGTGATAAATGAATAGGGTTAAGTCTAAAACATGAAGGGATAATACTTAACCATTAATAAAATGTTAGTTAAAACAGATGGGCAGGGTTAAGTTAAAAAGGAACACTTAAGCAATACAGGATGAATGAATAGGGTTAAGTAATAAGAAATACTTAACCAATATAACTTGGTTTGTGGTAGGGTTAAGTCAACATGAATTACTGATAACACTTAAACAGTTTAACAGGATAAATGAAGAGGGTTAAGTTAGTTTGAATTGACTAATGACACTTAACCAATCCAAATTGACGAGAAAGAGAACTAAGTAGTAAACCTTAGTTAAAAGGAGCTAAGTAGTAAACCTTAGTTAAGAAAACAATGATTCTGGAAACTAAGTGATAAACCTTAGTTGGCAAAACTAAGTTGTAATTCTTAGTATAACACGAGAAGGAGCGAAAGTCCATCTAATTTTAAAGAAGGCTCCAACGAATGGGGTTACGAAGCCCGAGGCTTCGAGAGGACGTAAGGGTACTCTTGGTATCCCTCTGTGAGGCTGCAGATGATCCTCCTGGGCTCACAGAGGTTAAGGTCTGCGTTAGAAGAACCAATGGTATGCCTTGGTTGCAAAATATGACAACCTAAAGACTAGAATGGACCAGCGTGATTCGACGAGAAAACGGTAGCCCTGTGATAGCAACTCGTCGTCTACCATCCATCTTCAGTCAATCGAGATACGTGAAGCAGGAAGGCGGAGAACTCGTACGGACCACATACTTGCTATCTAGTTATGGTTGCGGTTGCAGATGGCCATAGGTTAGTGGGGCATAGGGGGCCTGCGTATAGTTCTCATTTTTCAAGGTGTGTCTTTCATTAGTTGACGGAGGGGTCAAGTGGGACCATAGCCACTGGAATAAAAACAGACCTTAGCATCTGCATCGGCAGATATCGGAAAGCTCCCGACCGAGTTCTATGTTTCTTGATCTGCCCAACCATAGGACTCGGGCCGCACATTACAGGACATGTGCATCAAGACAAGCAATAACGATTCGCGATAGACACGTGGGGAAGTCTAGGAACATATAGCACTCTAGGTAGTGTGTCCTAGACTTGGGGGCATCGCTCGACAGGTAGCATAATCCCTAGTTGGACTAGGTGGCATAAACCCTGAATCTGAGAAGCGTTCAGCATATAGCGTAAACTCTAGTTGAATCTAGAAAGCACTTGATAGAAAATCCTAGATTAGATCTAGGTAATAAATAATAAATGTATGCCTGAAAGCAATGGAAACTACAGGGATTGGGATCACGTTATCGTTACCAGTTGGGACACTAGTTAGGTGGTGCAGAGATATAGAAACCAGTATAACCAGGAAATAGCGAAGCGGCGAAAGTATTAGAGCATATCCAGTTTATCTTGTCTTAGCATATCTTGTGTTAATATTGTTTAATCTTGATGATCCTATCATCATGGTGTTATCTTGTATTCAGTTAATTCATGTCGTTTTGTTTTTCCATGTTCACATGCTAGAAGTAACTGAACTTACTCAGGCTTTATGTCTGACTCTGTTTTTCTTTCGTCTTCTTTTCTTCCGTTCCCCCCCTCCCCCAAGGTAGTAAAGGAGGGAATAGTATAGCTCAGGTTAAGTTGGACTGTCACTCTTTCGCCCAGCTTGAAGATTTGTCAAAGTTTTGCTTGGATCCTCTTTTCAGATGTTATGGCTGGCTCTTGCTACAATTGGGGAATATGAATGTTGTTTTATGCTGCTTTATTTTGTAAGACAGATGATACTCTGATATTATAAAGAAATCGTTGTACAAACTATTTTATCAATAAAGCAAAGTTTTATTTTTCGCTGTTTTAATTTTTGTCTGTCTTGTAATTCATCTGCGTCTTTTGCCTTAAAATGCTCCACAAAACTTAGTGCATTCCCTTTGTGAGTGACACTAACGGATGTGGGGTGTTACACAAACAAGCAACCAAGTCGTTGCATTCTGAATAATCTATGCTAAATGCCGACGTCTTTTGCTTTGCTTTTGAGCAAGGGGAATGAATCATTAATCAAGTAAAAAGTAAAAACAATACTTATGTTCAAATTATTATCTCTTTGTTACTATATTAGGTACATGCACTATGAAATATATTTTAATATAACTCACAAATTTGTGTTACTCCCCATATTAACAAACTTTGTTTCCTGTATCTGTGTTCAGTAACTAAACATAACAAAATGTCCTTGAATTATCCATGATATTGAATTGATGAGAACTGTGTTATATGTCGTCCATTTTGAATATCGTCTCACATCGAGTAAATACATTGTTATGCTTCACACACAGTTTGTGCGGACGAATTTCATGGACTTCTGCATATTTTAGTAGCCTATTCGGAAGATGATATATATATTCCTTAGTTTCACACATAAGAAAATATATATTACTAATATGTTAATGATGAATTTATCATTTGTACAGGTTGTCTAGATCCTTAAGAGAAGCAATACTTCATCAAATGATGGAATATGTTTTCACTTCATAGGTTGTTATGAGGGTACATAAATTAGGTATTAACCATCTAACTGTGTTAATAGATCATTATATTTTCATTCCAGATATCCTGGTATAAAAATTATTTTTATTTCGGTACCAAAGATTGAATTCCTGAGTCAAAATTAATAAGATAATTTGAATGGTATCAGCATGTAACAAAAATTTACCTTCTACAACAACCTTTCGCGCAAAAAATAATCTATCATCCATCTTATGTGTAAAGTAATGGGTTACGTAACCATTAGAATTTAAATTATGCAGCTAAAAATATGCCCACTTTAGTTTGCACACATTATATTATAATTAAGTACGCTAAGTTTTTTTTTTTTTTTTTTTTTTTTTTTTTTTTTTTTTTTAGTTTCCTCCATAAGTATGGTTTTTTGTTTTTATATATAAGTTTCGTCCGTAAGTTACCATACTACGTTTTTTCACTTTCACACTTTGATATATCCAATGTACAAAACTCAACAGAAGTAGAAGATCTGTTCAATGTAGCTTCAAATGCACAAATACTTTTATATGACCACGTTATTTTAAAGGAGATAAGCAGTTCCATAATTTTGAATAAACCTTGGCTTTTCGTTATTTTTATTTCTTTATAAAGCTTGATTAATAAAACATTTTTGCATGATACAGGTTCAATTGTTCCTAAACCATTGGTCCATGAAATAATTAGAATTAGTAGCAATAAAGGCTTTTTCAAGTAGGATAGGCGAAGCAATTTGGGTGTAAATGCACTGAACCGAATCATCTGTTGGGTAAACTTTAAATGCATTATTAATGAAGAATAATAAAATGAAGGGACAAGTGTCTTTATATGTGAAAAGGTAAGAGAAGTTAATGGTCTTTATGCTCATTGATCAAGGGATGTGTCTTTAGAGTCAAGAGTTATGTTCGTTCGTTAAGTGTTGTGTCTGTTTGTTTTAAAAGTCATGTTAATTAATGTTGTGTCTTTTGAGAAGTCATATAAAGCACTATATATATGAGTGGTCATTTAGTTGTAAGGGATGAAGCGTCTAAGTAAGAGAAAAGAGAAAAAAAGTAAGTGAGAGAAAGAGAGGAAAAAGTGAGGCAAGAAAAATGTTGTAAAGAAAGTTGAAATTGTAATAAAGTAAAAAATTTGTTGTGTATCCTCCTCCTTCTGCTCGATAATAATTCATATTCTCATCAGAGCTACTCTTCTCCATTCTACAAATTGGTATCAGAGCCTAGATTGAAACTATTGTATTTATATTCTTCTCATCATTCGTTCTCACAAAAGAAAACTTCGAAAAGTAGAGTAGTAGAAAGAAAGAAGAGTTAATCTCCAAAGGGCTATGGGAGACTGTTGAAAGTTGCTATTATTGGCCAAACGATATTAAAAACTTGACGAAGAAAGAGAGTGAGGTGTTTACAAGCATGAGAAGGATAGATCTTCAAGCTTTTATGGTGTTGAGTGAGAACGTCGATAAACAAGCATGGTATCATATTAATGGAGAAAAAACAACAAAAGATTCGTGGAATTTGCTAAAAGAGATTTATGCAAAGGATTACAAAGGAGAAGATGAAGGGGAAGTTGATGAAGATGATGAAGAAGAGATCGAAAGATTCAAAGCGGTGCTAATGGGAAAGAAAGTTGCTAAAGAAAAAGAAGACGAAGAAGAGGTCGAAAAAGCTAAAAAGGAGCTGATGAGAAAGAAAGCTGACAACGAAAAAGAGGACGAGACTGAGGAAGACATAAGTGAAAGTGAGAACAACTCTAAGGATGAGCATGATGCTTGCATGGCAAGCGGAGAAAGTAGAAAAGAGGAATTGCAGAATGATGACGATTTAAAGAATACAAACAAGGTAGATGTAGAAGCTGGTGTGGTTGAGGAAACAGCTGGCAAGACAAGCATTGAGGATGACAAGGCTAATGTAGAAGTTGGTAAGACAGAGAGAGAGGCTGCTGACAAGGCAAATGAAGAAGTAAAAGAAAAACAGAAGGTGGAGAGAGAAAACACGTTAAAAAGGGAGAAAGAGAGAGCAAACGCGAAAGATAACAATTTATTAGGCAAATCTGAGCTGCATGGAATTCCCCCAGCACCTATAGGGGTGCCCAGATCGATGTATGCCTTCACATTGATTTGAATGGAATGCTGCGCATGGCTGCTGAACATAAGAAAATCGGGCAGAAGAACAATATAATGATCGTTAAACACTTCTTGGAGGAATTGTGCAGTCCGATTATTGCAAAGATGTATCAACAAGGAGGAGCTTCTGTCAGGGAAGAGATAAAGATGCACGAAGAGAAGTCAGAAGTTAGGAATGTGTTGGAGAGCTATGTAAACTATATGAAATATAAGATCAAAGATGATAAGATTGGTGGAGGTTGAACGACGGTGATAAGAAAAAGGCAGAGAATGCAATTGAAGCTGTGATTTCGTGCTTGCATCGTTTTCCACTGACCGAAGCAGAAAAGTTTGACGACAAAATGGCGGAGGTGGAAGAATACAGTAGAATCAAATACAAAAAAATTGAAAATACAGACATTCCAGAAGGAAATATTGAAGCTGTCTTGAATGTTTTTCTTTCGGATGAAATATACATTAAGCAACCTCCCGAATTCAGAGAGAAACGTGAAGAGCTAGCTAGTGACGTATACAAGCCGCCCAGAAAGACTAAAGCATTTAAGTTTACGGGGGAGTTTTGTTGGATAACTTTAAATGCATTACTAATGAAGAATAATAAAATGAAGGGACAAGTGTCTTTATATGTGAAAAGGTAAGAGAAGTTAATGGTCTTTATGTTCATTGATCAAAGGATGTGTCTTTAGAGTCAAGAGTTATGTTCGTTCGTTAAGTGTTGTGTCTGTTTGTTTTAAGAGTCATGTTAATTAATGTTGTGTCTTTTGAAAAGTCATATAAACCACTATATATATGAGTGGTCATTTAGTTGTAAGGGATGAAGTGCCTATGTAAGAGAAAAAAGAAAAAAAGTAAGTGAGCCCACAGATAGGAAAAAGTGAGGCAAGAAAAATATTGTAAAGAAAGTTGAATTGTAATAAAGTAAAAAATTTGTGTGTATCCTCCTCCTCCTCCTCGGTAGTAATTCATCTTCTCATGAGAGCTACTCTTCTCCATTCTGCATCATCTTTGTCTGTATAGCCTGACAAAAATTCTAACTTAAAAATGCAGTATCTAGAAAATAAGAATCCTAACTTGAAAATGCAGCATTTTGCTATTCCAGAGTTGCCAGCATGTTCAAGAAGATTTGCCAGCCCAACTTTGAAAGAACTTGAGAGCAAGTGCAGAAAACACTTGGCATCGTTGACAAATTCAAGGTTCTTTACCATTCTTTTCAATATATTAAGCATACATTACTAGGTCTGATATTGTTACTCATGCCTGATATTAGGACTGTTAGTTGACTTGCTGGTTTTCTTATGATTTATGTACGAACAAACTTGTTGATTTAAATAGATCGGACTGAATTTGCAATTAGATAAACAATTGTGGAACCAACTTCATGTCCATTCTTATGTAATATCTTGTGCTATTGACCTAATCGCCTCTGTTTTGATGTGTGGGCAAGCTAATTGCATGTTTATGTAGGCCCATGCTAATATATCTATGTATCTAGGATTTTTTGCTTTACATAGCATTTTAATTTGACCATCTATTCAGTTTTGATATTTAATTAAGGATAGGATAAATATGCTGCCAATGTAATCGCCTGTTGGTCTGAAAATGTTATAATTGTCCAAAGACCTTCCCTATCTTCTTTAAAGTTTCTCAAATATTAATAAATTTATTTATCTTCAAATTTTACTACCTGCATTTTTATAATAATTTTTTTCCTGCACTTAAAGTCTCTATTACACAACCTGTTGCTTACTGTTGTTTCATCCATTTGGTTTCATCTTAATTTTTCTGCTCCTAAACTTAAGCTACGACTCTCAATGCTTTATGGTAATGAAACATTATATTTGCCTAATTTTTTTTCGCACTAATGCTATTAGTCTTTCAGCAGATCTTTACGAATTATCCTTAACAAAATATTCTAAACACTACCATGTTGTGTAAAAGTTAGGTGTCAGACTTGTTATCAACATTTTCTTTTGTCTCTTTCTTTTAAATTTCATAGAACTCCACTATGCATAATATAAAAATTGCACAGTTGAAATCATGCCTCATTCTCTACTATTTATGCAGCATCGGCATACTGTCCACCGTTCCTATTCCGACCGACTATTGATGAAGGAGTTTCCATTTAAAATTGAACTGGCTATCCTATTACTAGGTAATTACTGAATCCTCCACTACTCACTTCCCGCTTGAACCTTTGTTTTTTATTTGCAAAATCAGGTAAATGGAGTTTGTTGAATACCATGGTCTATTACATTTATATTGATTTCTATAGTTTACAATTTCATTTACTTCGTATCCAGTGTTGTATGTTTGTTGACACTGTTGTCCATTCGTTTTTTGACATCAGATCAGTTTATTGATGGTGACGAAAGCTCTGATTATCTGAGATTTCTTTAAATCAAGAATCTGACTGTAATTCGTGCTTAAATTTTTGGAAACATTTTACACCTGATAGCATACTGATATATTCAACTCTGCTGGGCATATTAATTGTAGATAATGATCTACTTTCTTACAATTTAATTTTGATTGGAAGTTTGCTTCTAATTTGTCATATACATTCCATGACTCGTCCAAAGCTTAACAAGGTGCAAAATTCCTTAATGTTTTTCCACACACACACATATAGCAGACTAATGACATTTTATTTTTGATGCAAGTCTAATGATATTTCAATCTGCAACTATTTATATATTTGTAGTAGAATAACGTTAATAGCCTAATACAACTTTCCTTTTGGCCGCTTATTTATTTACAAAAAGTTTGATATTCAATTAGAAACAAATTTTGGGCATTTATCTCTTCGCTGTTAATTGTAATATAACATGAATAGCAACAAAAGTATTTATGCTTGTATTATACCGCTGCAATCAAGGTTCATCAATTTAATGTATATGTAACAGTCAATTTGTTCACCGCTATCAAACCTTGACTTACACTTTATCTTATTATTAACTGTTGTTAAAATATGACCGTTAATCTCGTAATCGTATTTTCTACACTTTAACATAGGTTTGTTTTACTCTTTTACGGCATGTGCGAGTAAAGATGTGTTATATGTTATAGATTTTATATATTAAATGACTGCTTTGACATACATACTATTTACAGTTAAATTAAGCATTTTTCTTGCCTGTTTATGACATTTTTTTGTATACATTTCTATTGTTACCTCATGTGGTCATGTGCCATGGTGTGCAACATGGACAACAGTCCATAGTTCCTTGACTCTAAATAATTAAAGGACATAAATTAGTGTTGAATATGAACTAAATTCAATGCACTAGCCACTAAGAATAATATGTATCCGTATTTTCTGATCCTCTATTTCAACACCATTAACAACTTATCAACATTATTTTTGACCTGTTTCTTTATTTTTATTCCAATTTCCAATTTGCTGTATATTTTTTGATGTAGAATAACACAATAATAATTGATACATAAATATGTTTTTTATTACCATAACTCTTTTTTTTCGTCCTATTTTTTCTTATACTTTTCACATCAAACTCTATTTGAGACATTGTTGGAGGATATGCATCAGGAACTGGTTGTTAAACTATTTTATCTTCCTCGCGTCATGCTTCAAATATGCGTATGCATTTCTACTATTACATTAAACAAAATAACATCTTAGTTTATACCTGCAATTATGAGTTCAAAATATAAGGTAGCGTTTGGTTTATTTTTTGTTTTGCATTTTTAGTTTTCGGCGTTAATTATGAAAGTTGTGAAGATTTGAAGTGTAGCGGTGGTGATGAATCAAAGGGAAAGGGAGTGACGGAGGGGACCGCGGGAATGGTGGATAGACGGATTTGTTATTGTCATTCCCTTGTTTTTTAAAATATGAAAAATAATAAAAATTTGTTTTCGGTTTTGTGTGTTAACTCCGTTTTGTAAAATGGTCATTTTTCAAGATATATGTGCATTGTCGGTATTTTTGTATGTGTGAAAACTCAAAATTGAAAAATCTAAACCAAACGCTACCTAATATTTTCTATATTATATACAACTATTTTGAAGGATGATGGTTATGTGCAAATTCAAGCAACTATATTGATGCATTTGATCGTGATGTTATTTGCTACAGACGTTGATAGAAGACTATCCACATGAGGTGTGTATAAATTGTAGTAGTAATTGTGTATGTTTGCATCTTATGTTTGATTTATATGTTAACACCTGATTCTTGTGTTAACATGAAAATATGACTAGTTCACTTAATGTATTGACTATTGGTCATCACACCAAATTTAGTTTGCTGATATCAGTTATACTGCTAAATTATATGTTGAAGCTTGTGTAACTTCTGGTTTTCTGTTCACTCTGGAACATTTTGCCGAACTCTGCCTCATTTCGCTGGCAAAAGAGAGAATTGATATGTTATAAATGTGCATGATTTTTAGCTCAAAAATTAACCAGCTATATGCAAGCTTTCACATTTAGTTATCATTATGCATCAGGTTTCTTTGTGATTTTCAAATAGATGAAATAACCTACACATCTGTGAAGTAGATCCATGGTACAGTGATAAATTAACCGTTAATCTGGAAGTCTTGTATTGTTCATTACATTATGTCTGCTTAATCCTTATGAATTGCGATTGCATGCAAGAGGAGTCAAGATAGAGCATGAGAAGAAGCTATCAACATTACAGAGCCTCGAATAAAAAGAAAAAGATGACGTAAAGATTGACAAAACCAAGGCTTCAATACAGAAATTGCAACAGTTGATCTTATCTCAAGCTGTTGCTACCACTTCAGTTGCCGTTACCAAAGTCCAGGACAGTGCTTTCACTTCAACTCATCAACCTCTGTTACAGGTGCCCATCTCTCGCGCATTCTAAAATTATCGTCTAACCCATATATAAATTGTGCATGTTATCCTATGCACAAAGCAACACTTTACACCGGGTGAAGATGACCAAGTTACTAGCGTTTAATAACTAATGAAAGAATAACATAACATGTGTGAAAAAAAGGTCCGGCTTGCTTCTCATGTAAATGGCGACAGGAGAATATCTCCCTTTTTCTTCGATTCTTCAACAGTCACTGTCTCCTCACAAATTCTTCTGCTCTCTTCTCGATTTCTTTCAATCAAACCTCCTCTTTTTCTAGTCTCCTGTTTTCGTCTGCGTATGAGAAGCCAAGCCCTATTTTTTCGGTTTAGATCTGACCTTTTTCCCCCCAATCTCAGTCACCTCTATCCTCTACTTGCTACGATTCTTCTTCAGTAATCCCCACCTAACACCAGTCATAGCTTCCAATTTGATAGCGTGGTGTACTCAGTTGTATCATATCGACTTTGTTTCGACTTGCAGCAGAACGGATGGTCTGTTCTTTCGCGGAGTACTTGGTTCGTCTTGCTATTTGGTAGTTTCGCGACCATCCCCTCCTATTTCTGGTATGCTTCTCTATAATCAAGTATGCAACGGAATATGTGCTTTGCCTCTTACTTGATGAGCAATTGGTGTTGTTGCGTTACCAGTATTTGGTGTGGATTCTGTTGGGCTATCTGTAGTATTGCTCGACTTTGTTTCGTCTTGATTTAACTGCCTGATAATTGTTTGTTTGGGTTGAGGTTTTTGTTAAGAAGTGATCGTGTTTTTGTATGGGTGACTGGAGACTGGTTGTTTCCTTCGCTGCCTTGGTCCAGATTTTTCATGCTTGGTTTGTGTTTACGTGTTGTTTACGGCAATATACGAGATGCTTTTGCACTGATCTTTGCTAATAAACGATGGTGTTGCCTGACTGAGATTGCTCCGACCAGATGCTTTCTGCGCAGCTATGAGACGTTTCAATGGATGCTCAGGCCAGTGGGAGGTACTGTTTCAGTAACTGTCACTATCTTGAGTGGCTTGTGATGTCAAATCAAGGGATGGCCCCTATGCAAGTTGGACTTTCGGATGTGTACTTAGTAACTTGTTTTGACGTGAAGTCTGTTCAATTGGTAAGGTGGTGTGGTCTTCTGACTTGCTGTCTATTCTCTTGAATAGCTCAAAAATGTAAAGTAATTTGGCTTGATGGGTGGCTACTGTCTAGCCAATACAAGGACGCTGTTCTCAGCGCTAGCCTAAGTTCTTTATCATGTAATTTGTACTTGTTATTTTGTGTAACTTGTATTTATGTTATTTCTCCCTGCGTGGAGACGATATTTAGTAGTCTAGTAACTAAAACTAGCTCCTGGTCTGTAATCTAGATTAGATACAGTGGACGGTCCACTATAAATGCCGATGACGGTGGACGGTCCACCTTAAAAACCGAATTAGCTGACTGCTAACTACAGTCACCTGCACTTTATTGTATTTTTATTGTTAGTAATAATAAAAAAGTGTTACGGAACACTATAAAAACCGGTCGGCTATGCAAAAAAAAAAAAAAAAAAAAAAAAAACATAACATGTGTTAATTGTTGATATTACACATTTCCTGCTGAATGAGATCCGGGTTGGGTAAGACGCACTTTAAGGTACTGTTTTCTTAAACTTGATTATTAATCACGGGTGAATACAACATTCAATAAGCCTACATATTTTAATCAAGTAGCCCTGCCGAACCCTCTTCCTCTGATCCTGTTTTAGCTGTCCCTGAGCCTACACATATCAGCCATTGATTTTTCGATCAACACCTTAGGATCCCATATATTAATCAAATTAATCATAATGAGAAATGAGTGAAATTCACTGGAGATTTCAATCTAACATAAAAACTAGTGACGGGTGAATTGAGTTGGTATATAACATGTATTGCCTGCTTGCCTATGAAGTGATACATACAACTCATTAATGCAATCTTCTGAGCATGTGGAGAGCAATACACAATTTCCACGATCTTCAGAACAACATGGTGCAACAAGTCCAAGGCCTCATCCACTGTTCATCGACGGGCGAATCCACATCTGACCTTCACCGATTCGCCATCTGTGACCTCGAAGCAGCCGTACCCTCCTGGCACTCGAACTTCAACCGTCTCTTCAAATACCAACGCGAGTGCGTCTGTTTTGTTTACGGCTGGCTCAAGCTCACCGTCATCCAAGTAAACAACGTCGACAACATCAACCAAAACGAGCACTCATCCTCCATCTCAGTCAAACTAACTGCCTTCTGCGATGAGTGGAAGGAAGCTCTCGACCGCCTCGCCGAGACGGTCGCCTCAGAAGCCATTAAAAGCTTTGTAAACGTTGTACACATCATATACACCAAACAAGAAGAACTCAAGATCAAAAAGAAAACGGAGACCTATTCAAAGGAGCTGGATGAGAAATCTTCTACGCTGAGGGCATGCGAAAGCTGTGGAGGTTACCAGGTCAATGGCTTTGAATAACATTCAGTCTGGACGGCCTTGGGTTTTTCAAGCTATGGCTGGGTTATGGACTGATTCCACATATCAAGCGAGTTCCATGTTCCAAACCCCATGACATGACATGTTAACTAATTGCATGCATACCAATTAGAACACATATCAGTTAGTCCGAAATCAAGAACTGCAACTAATTCCAAAACACGTGTCAACCAGAAAAACAGTTTGGCATGAAATGAAATCAAGAATAGGAACTGACAACTAATATTCAATTGTTCAGGATGAGTACTGTACTGGAAATGTGAGCTTCAAGGAGAACAAGAACTGATTAAACTATTTCAAGTACGTAACAAACACAATCAAATTATTTGCTACAGTAAAATAGAAAACAGCTTCAGACAAAACTAGCCGCATATCATCCTGAAAGTGCATATCAAAATACAAATTTATTTGTCTACAAGAACTTCATGTGAATGTTATAAAATATAAGATTTTTGCTGATGCAAATATAGAAGTGCTTCTATTGGACTTCAATAAAAGTGCTTCTATTGAACTTTAATATTTAGTAATTTCTACTACTCATAATCCATCATTAAATCAATGTGAAATCATGCTGAATATTGGGTTTAATGTTATTACTAAATCTGAATATTGGACTTACTTATTTACAAGCACAAAAATAATTATTACTACCTTCCTACTTATATATGTTTTTTGTTCTTTTAATGGTGACTTCTGGTAAGTCAATGGTGTAGGTAGGCCCTTAAAATGCCAAAACTAAATGTTGCACATAGTGGTATAGAATTATGATCAGTAATCTGTGTACTCACGAAACTAAAAAAGAAATGTAATATGTTGCATACATATACATGGCTATTTTTGAGAATGAGGAATTTCTATCCATAGATTACGAATAAACTGAAAGTGAGGAAATGACGAGGTGCAACAGAAATGTTGTTTCTTTCATGATAGTAAATGCTGACTATTTCACTATTTTGGGATTTATTTTTGTTGTGGAAAATATTCTTATTGAGGTATTGCGGCATGGAGCTACTGATTTTGTGATGGTAGCAGTGCATTCTTTTCTCTACATGTACATGTTTTGGTGCCACTGAAATATCTTTCACTTTTGAGTTAATAACGCATAACGTTATATTGCTTAGCCAACTTAGCTAGATACTCTTTTAAACCAACCATGTCTGTCTATAATTCTAGAACTAGCTTTTAAAAATTTAGGGTGCGTTCGGTTTATTTTATTTTTAGTTCTGAGTTTTCACACATAAAAAAGTACGAACGATGCACAAGTGTCGTGAAAAACGATCGTTTTACAAAATGAAGTTAACACACAAAATAAAAAACACCATTTTATTTTTTTTCATATTTTAAGAAACAACAGACAGTGTGGTTAGGTTTATGCCTAGGTGTGCAAACTCATAATCTTTAGCCAAATACTTGCCGTCATGTATCATTAGGTTTGCAAACTCACTTTTTTTGCATAGAAAAAAAAAGAACCTTATTACAATTAATTTTACTAGTATTCAACAGACAGTGTTAAACTGTGAATGTCAAATATGGCTTGTTTAATGTGTTCAGTTCATTGGAGTTGGATATGGTGTTATATTATCAAGTATATAAAAAATAAAATATCAAGTCAAACTGCCCGGTTCAGTTTCTTGCATTGTGCAGGTGATTTGTCCATGAAGTATCTTCCATATTTTGGGTCTTTACCGATTACTATTATAACTTATAACCATTTATTTCACCTCTCTTTTCTACTATTTGTTTGTTTCTTCTTTCTTTTAACTATTTTCCATTCTTTTGCAGCAAAAAATCAACACACATATTTGGTGACATCTTGTATGTACACAAGTTGGCCATCTTTCCAAACAGGCATTAGTTCCTGCAGGTAAGTCTGCATGTCAGTGGTAACCTAAGCTTTCAAACTTGAAGACTTAAAGAAAGCTCCGATAAGTCCATGCACTCGTCTTTGTAAGCTTCCATTAATCAGAAGTATTGAAGATTTTCCTACTAATTCTGTAACACCCCGAATTTTCTGTTAACATTAAATTAACAAATTAAAGTATACTTAATTCAATATGAAAGAGTTAAGGGAAACGGGTTACGCCATTGCGTTCGTCTCGGAATTCTGCTTGAGATAGAGTCCGAGTTTGCGTAAATCGGACTCCGAATGAAGGAGTTATGACCTTCCGAAGTTTCAGAATTCAATTTAAAATTCGAGCAGTTCAAAAATTCAGTTCAAAATTCGAAAACAGACCTAAATTGGGCTGGGCCGGAAATTTCCTGCCCAGGAACCAGGTCGACCAGGGGGTCGACCTGGGGGTCGACCTACCCAGTCGACCTGGTCAGGTCTTGGCTGGCCTTGTCGGGTTCTGGTCGAGTTTCTGAGCTCTGATGTGTCACTAGGGCTGATTTATCACTTTCTGATTGACTCTTCTTAGTGTGTATGGTCTGGATTCACTCTATGATCATCTAACGGCTCAAATCAATCTTAAATTCTATAAATATAACCCAACACTCAACCTAAATTCACACGAATAAAATAGAGCTAGAGTCGTCATGTTGCCGGTAGGAAACTAAGAGTAGCCGTCAGTTGGAGAAAGCTTAGAGACGAGCAAAACTAAAGTAAAAACAAGATTCGAACAACGTTTATCTATCCAAAGGAAAGCATTGCAAATTCAGAACTCAGAAACCAGAACTCAAGTTCGTCGTTTGTTGTAAGTATAGTGATTTTTCCGATGAGAATAAAATTAAGACTTGATTCGATGTAAATGGAATTTTACTATTGTATAACGACGATGCTAATTCATATCTGTGTGTTGCGATGATTGTATTATGAATGGTATTGGGATGTTTGTGGTATAATTGACTTGATGTTGGTCCTATTGTACATTTAGAATGAAAGCAATATCACATACATTGTCAATGGTTAATGTTAGAATTTACACCTATATGTTTATATGTTTAACATAGATTGTATACATTTTTCTTAGTCCAAGTTAAGACTTATATATACATGTTCTATGTTAAGACCATTATGCCTACATGACTAAATCCCATGTATATGTTCTTATATTCTTTGAAAGTTTGTAATTGGGTCTATGCTAAATACCATTTAGTTTCACACGATTATTACAAGTTTCATGTTATAATAGGATACATGATTTGATCTAGTCACGCTTTTGGGTTAATGTCAAAAATAGACATTTTTATGGACACGTAATAACTTTGTCACATGTTAGTTTCTGTTTGAAGTTATGCGTAGAAAAAAAAAATGTGTTTAGGCTTATGTTTTATGCAAGTCTAAATTATGTCATTTCATGTGACACCTATTTAATTAGATTCTTATTTGAATGCAAGTTCACATGACAAGTTGAAACTCATGACTTATGTAAATTAGATCGCAAAGTTGCATGTTCATATGTCACACACCCTTTATGTTATTTAGAATATTTCATGTTCTTGGCTTTCCCTTCTATGTTTATAAGTTGGGCTAAAATATTTAGCCCAACATTCATTATAATCTCGCGAACGTACAAACGAGGGAATATCGTTGGGATTAAACGTGAAAATATATGTGTTGGCATGTTTGGCACATGCCAATAATTGGTTATATTTAAATGGTATGAATTGCCATGCCTAAAAAGATAACGAACTTGGAAAATGGGCCATAACATTTATATATAACAAGTAAAAGAGACAAATATGTAAATTTAAAAAATACGAATATGCTTAACCCGAGGTTGGATTGAGTTGTGATGTAAATCTGCCCGGACCCGCCCGGCTGTTCAGTAATCACAACAATACCTATCCAATGTGGGAGGTTAAGGCATTAAGCCCAATAAGGACCCGAGGTTAGACTGAGTTGCAGTGTAAACTTGCCCGGAATCGACCGGCTGTCCAGTAACCACAACAATACCTGTCTAATGTGAGTGGTCGGTGCTTTAATGAGTAAATTAAAGCTAGAATGAGGATGGTAGGGTTAAGTTAACTAAAACACTTAACCAATTCAACATGTTAACTAAACTGATGGGTGAGGTTAGGTTAATACAGACACTTAACCACTTAACATGTTTGACTAGAAAACCCTAGTAACGGGGACCTATTTCAGCAGTAACCCAATTAGGTATCATGGTACCCTGAAACTAGGCAGGGTAGGGCACGATTACTAAGCTGATTGTAAGCGGTCAAAAGCGATGGCGGTTGGTGCAACAGTGTAGGTTCTAACGGAGTGTGAGTGTGCACACACTTTGGAGCAGACAAACAGGGAACTGGGCACCAGTAGTATACACAATGCATTCTAGAATTGTGTCGGGCCGCCACCATGGGACTTGATACACCCCATGGTGGGACCAGCATAGGTATCTACAGTCATTGGGGGTCATATGACACATATGATTATGCGAGTAGGAGCCGATCTTTTGAAAGGGGATCACTTCACCCTGATCATGGGGCGTCAATCAGAACAAATACAAGTAGGTGTAGAGATATAATGTGGGGTGCGATAGTATATTCGGTTCGAAAACTGCTTTATCTTAGTTTATGATACTTTCATGTTTCCAGTTTATATCTATCATGCCTTTTTTCTTATTCTCATACTGAAGAGTCACTAGACTTACCAGGCTTTATGTCTGACTCTATGTTTCTTTCGTCTTCTTTTCTTTCTCCCTTCGGTCCACAGGGAGGAAACAACCCAGCTTAGTCAGACTCTTTGCAAGCTTCAAGATAGTAGATGTATGGTTTGGACTCACTTTCCTTGGCTATGGCTTTTGGACACGTTCTATGTGGATTTATGCAGTTTTAATTATGTTTTAAGCTTCTTTACTTAGTAAACAAGACAGAAATGATGATGTAATGTTTTGGAAGTTATTGTGAGACAATTATGGAAATGTTTTGTTTGAACACGTATTTATGAAATGAAAGTCTGTTTGTTTCCGCTGCTTATATATATATATATATATATATATATATATATATATATATATATATATGTATAATATGTGTCTATATTTGTCTTGTGTTTTATTTGTGAATTTTACTTATTAACCTCCACCGAAGTTAAGGCATTCCCTTTGTGAGTGACCTTGACGGAGGTGGGGTGTTTCACTTGGTATCAGAGCTCAGGTTTATCAGATTAGATAAAGGTTTATGAAACTATTTTCAAAAATAAGTTTAAAGAAACATTTTTTTTCCAAGAAAAGCTTTTTTAAAAGGCATATTTCCTCAAAGCCATATGCACTATCTCTCTATCCTTTTGTCTTGAATCTTTCCTTTTTGTTTCAGCATGTTTGGAGATCTTAACCTTCCAGAAGGAGTACCGATACCTGGCTGGTTTTGAAGGTACCAAGAGGCTAGGGCCAATGATGCGGGCCCAACAAACATTCCTCCTCCCACAGTGGCAGCGGTTCCTCCTCCACCTCCTCGTGGAAATGCTTTCGCTAAGACGTGTAGAGACTTCAAGGCTATGGGTGGAAAGGAATTTTATAGAACTGAATCCGTTGTGGTAGCAAGGAACTGGCTGAAGGAGACCGATGATTTGTTCGTCATTTTCGAAATTGACGACAGGCAAAAGATACAGCTAGCAGTGTGGTTGCTTAAAGACGAAGTTTCTTATTGGTGGGATGTTACCAATGCTGAGAGGTCAGTGGAAACTTGGGAAGATTTCAGGATGAGGTTTGAGATGAAATTCCTCTCCCAAGCTGAAAGAAGCCTGCAGATGGAGAAGTTCCTAACTCTTAAACAAGGAAGTATGACGATCAAGGGGTACGTCAATCAGTTTAACTGCTGGCCAAATTTGGGCTGGATTTAGTAAACATCCAACACAAGAAGACCCTTCGCTTCGTCAAAGGTCTGAATGAGCCTCTACACAGCCTTGCTATGACCCATATACCCATGGGAGCGACTTATGAAAGCTTGGTGGACATGGCGCTGCTACACGAGGAAGATAAAGGCAAGAAAGAGGTAAAGATGGAAGTGCCTCAAGAAAAGAAAGAGAGTTTACAAGCTAAGAAAACAGACTTCAAGAAGGGAGGGAAGAACAACAAATCTCGTTAAAACAGAAAGCGTAATTTCTGTGGCATTGTTGGACATATAGTGAAAGACTGTAGAAAGAAGAAGGCGAAGATGGATGGTGGTTGTTTCCATTGCGGTGAGACTGGACACATGGCTAAGGACTGCCCAAAGAAGCGGGGGCAAGGACAGAGGACTGGATCCACTTCAGGGGGACAGGTTCACGCGCTGGTGGCACCTCTGCAGGAACGAGATAGAAATATTTCTGTAGAAAGCTTAGTTTATCTCTATGATCATCCAGTTCGCACTTTCTTTGATTCTGGCGCATCACACTCCTTTATTTCATCTGCTTTAGTAGAATCTCTGCACTTAGACACTAGTATGGTAGAAGATCCCTTGGTTGTTTCAAATCCAATTTGGGGCTCAGCTTATTTGTCGATGGTTTGTTTGGATTTGAAAATCTTTATTCTAAGTGTTGAGTTTACATGTAGTGCCTTTGTTTTGGGTTTCTCGGGATATGGATTGATCTTAGGCATGGACCGGTTATCCAGTAATGGTGCAATTCTTGATTGTGAGAAGAGAGTGGTTAGACTCTTGACTCGGCTCGGTAACACTCTAGAAATTTCTTGTAATCCCTTGAATGCTGTTATGCTTAGTTATCTAGAGTCATTTGATGCTTCTGTTGAGAATTTGCAGTCGGTTAGGGTGGTCCGTGAATATTCGGACGTCTTTGAAGAGGTGAAGGGCTTACCTCTGAGGCGGGAAAAAGACTTCCGCATATATCTTGTTGATAATGCAAAGCCCGTAGCTTTACCTGTTAGGTACATGGCTCCAAAGGAAAGAAAGGAGCTCAGTAAGCAAGTTAAGGAGCTTCACAAGAAGGGGTTTATAAAGTGGAGTATCTCGAAATGGGGTGCTCCATTGGTGTTCGCCACCAAAGCAGATGGCTCACTACGTCTTTGTGTGTACTATAGGGAGCTAAACAAGCCGACTAAGAAGAATAGACATCTGCTTCCTAGAATAGACGATTTGTTTGATCAGCTTGTAGGTGCGTTGGTTTTCTTCCAACTTGATCTGGCTACCGGGTTCCATCAGCTAAGGGTTGCTGAAGATAGCGTTGATAAGACAGCATTCAGAACCCTAGACGGTTTCTTCGAGTGGCTTGTCATGCCTTTCGGCTTGACAAACACACCTACATATTTGATATACCTAATGAGCATGGTGTTCAGAGAATTCCTCAACAAGTTTGTTGTCGTCTTCGTAGACGACATTTTGATTTTCTCAAAGGATGAGGAAGAGCATGCTCAGCATTTAAAGGAATTCATGGAAACTCTCCGTGCACTTCAGCTAAAAGCAAATTTCTCCAAGTGCCATTTCTGGAGAGAAGAAGTAAGGTTTCTTGGACATGTAGTGTCCAAAGAGGGGTTAGCTGTGGACCCCGCGAAAGTGGTGGCGGTGCAAGATTGGAAGGCACCAAGAAATGCAACCGAAGTCCGAAACTTTCTCGGCCTAGCAGGTTTTTAACGAAAGTTCATTAAAGATTTCGCAAAAATCTCAGCTCCACTCACGAGGCTAACAAAGAAGAATCTAGCGTTCGTTTGGGATTTGGATTGTGATATTACTTTCCAATGCTTGAAAAAGGCTCTCACAACAGCCCCAGTTCTTACATTGCCAAATGGAAGCAAGATGTTAACAGTATACACGGATGCTTATGGCACGGGACTAGGCGCTGTTCTGATGCAAGAAGGGAAGGTAGTAGCTTATGGTGGAAGACAATTGAAAGTTCATGAAAAGAACTACCCAACCCATGATCTTGAGTTAGCCGACATCGTCTTTGCGCTTAAGTCTTGGCGCCATTATCTCCTAGGTGAGAAGTTCGGATTATATACTAACCATAAATTGTTGAAGTATCTTTTCTTGCAGAAAGATCTTAACTTAAGACAGCAAAGGTGGATGGAGTTTCTTGCCTCGTATGATTTTGAGATTTCCTATACTCCTGGCAAGGGCAACGTAGTAGCAGACGCCTTGAGCAGAAAGAAGCTGACCTTAAGCCCTCTCTTTGTAGAAAGGCAAAGCTTGGAGTATATAGCCAGTTTTGACTTTAGGCCCTCCTCTGATTTTGTACCTGGTTTGTTGGCATTACTAGAAGTATGTCCCACTCTTTTAGACTCAATAGGGGCCGCACAACGTGAAGACCCTCAGCTGGTTGATGTGATTGATAAGCTAATTAGGACAATAGGTACTCCATCGATGATAAGGGTTGGCTGAGGCGAGATGGAAGATTATGCGCCCCACAAGCAAGGGATTTGGTAAAGATGGTTCTCGAGAAATCACACCATTCCAAGATGACAATACACCCAGCTGGAGACAAGATGTACAAGGACATAAAGAGAGTTTTCTTTTGGAGCGGCATGAAGAAGGATGTGGCAGATTTCGTTTCTAAGTGCATGATATGCCAACAGGTCAAGGCGGAACAAAAGAAGCCTGGAGGACTACTTCATCCTCTAGAAGTCCCACAATGGAAGTGGGATAGCATTTCAATGCACTTAATTGATGTGTTGACTAGGTCAAGAAGGGGAAATACTAGCATTTGGGTAATAGTGGACATGCTCACAAAAAGCATCCACTTTATACCTGTCAAGAGTAGAAGGACTGCCTCATCTCTAGCATCTCTTTATCTCAAGGAAATAGTTCGACTTCATGGAATACCCTCCAGCATAGTGAGTGACCGAAATCCTATCTTTACAAGCGAGTTTTGGCGGAGTCTGCAAGAAGCTGTAGGCACACAGTTATGCTTGAGCACGACCTATCACCCCCAAACTGATGGTCAGACGGAAAGGGTGAACAGAGTATTAGAAGATCTTTTGAGACTGTGCGTTCTTGACTTTGAGGAGACATGGGAGGATCATCTGCATCTAGTGGAATTCGCCTACAACAACAGCTACCAAGTCACCATCGGCATGGTGCCATTCGAATCTATGTACGGAAGACCATGCCGATCACCAACTTGTTGGTGGGAGTCTACAGACAAGGTTATACTTGGGCCAGACATGATTAGAGAGGCTTCAGAAAAAGTGGACTTAATGCGAAGGAGAATGAAGACTGCCCAAGATAGACAGAAATCCTACGCAGACAAAAGAAGGACCGACCTTGAGCTTGAGATTGGGGATAGGGTTTTCCTTAAGGTATCTCCTTTAAGGAACGTCATTTGCTTTGGATCCACAGGAAAGCTAGCACCAAGATTTATAGGACCGTTCCCTATCATAGAGAAGATTGGGAAGATGGCTTATAGAATAGAGCAGCCCGAATGGTTGGCTGGAATTCACAATGTCTTTCAGGTTTCTCATCTCCGGAAATGTTTACATGAGTCTGCGGAAGTGGTGGAGCCAAGCATTCTAGAAGAAGTTGAAATAGAACGAGAAACAACTGTGAGAAGAGTTCCAACTCGAATCGTAGGAACTGAAATAAAAAAGCTACGCAACCGTGAAGTCAAGCTTGTTAAAGTTCAAAGGAGCGATGCTGAGGAAGACGCGACTTGGGAAACTGAGGACAGAATACGTGCGGCTTACCCTTTTCTTTTTGAGGGTACATCTTTGATCTCTCTTTTTCCTTAAGTTATGCTTGTATCTATCTTTTTAGGTATATATCCTCGGTCTTACCCTTTATCCTTAGGTAGAAACCCATTTGGATGAAAACATGTAGTTGAAACATGTTATGGTTGATGGCTGCAAGAGGTTACTAGTGGTTGCTCGTGGATGCATATACACACACACCCTAGGTATTAGATCGGCTCAGTCACTTTCATATTGCATATATGTATTCATATTTGTACGTGGTTTAAACTTGATATGTTGTCATATGGATGTCGCATTTGTATGAATGTTTGCGCACTCATAAAGGATTATGAGTAGGGAAAAATTTGCATGCATGATGGATTCATGACACTTACATAATTTGCATTAAGGAGATCAACTGAATCAGTAGACCGCCTAATTTTTGCATTAGATAAGGACATATACACACACTATGCATATGATCATGAAGAATCAAAAGTCTTTTAAGGACAATGGACGCCTGTGTTTGTTGGTTGAGTAGATGGACGAATGGATGTTAGGATTTCTTCCAGACTTGAAGATTTCGGGGACGAAATCCTTTAAGGAGGGGAGAATATAACACACCGAATTTTCTGTTAACATTAAATTAACAAATTAAAGTATACTTAATTCAAAATGGAAGAATTAAGGAAAATGGGTTACGCCATTGCGTTCGTCTCGGAATTCTGCTTGAGATAGAGTCCGAATTTGCATAAATCGGACTCCGTATGAAGGAGTTATGACCTTCCGAAGTTTCAGAATTCAATTTAAAATTCGAACGGTTCAAAAATTCAGTTCAAAATTCGAAAACAGACCCAAATTGGGCTGGGTGGGAAAATTCCCGCCCAGGAACCAGGTCGACTAGGTGGTCGACCTGGGGGTCGACCTGGGTACCCAGGTCGACCAGGGGGCGAACCTGGGGGTCAACCTACCCAGTCGACCTAGGGGTCGACCTACCCAGTCGACCTGGTCGGGTTTTGGTCGATTTTCTGAGCTCTGGTGTGTCACTAGGGCTGATTTGTCACTTTCTGATTGGCTCCTCTTTGTGTATATGGTCTGGATCCACTCTATGATCATCTGACGGCTCAAATCAATCTGAAATTCTATACATATAACCCAACACTCAACCTAAATTCACACAAATAAAATAGAGCTAGAGCCTTCATGTTGCCGGGAGGAAACTAAGAGTAGCCGTCAGTTGGAGAAATCTTAGAGACGAGCAAAACTAAAGTAAAAACAAGATTCAAACAACATTTATCTACCCAAAGGAAAGAATTGCAAATTCAGAACTTAGAAACCAGAACTCGAGTTTGTCGTTTGTTGTAAGTGTAGTGATTTTTCCGATGAGAATAAAATTAAGACTTGATTCGACGCAAAGTGGAAATGGAATTTTACTATTGTATAACGATGATGCTAATTCATATCTGTGTGTTGCGAAGATTGTATTGTTAATGGTATTGGGATGTTTGTGGTATAATTGACTTGATGTTGGTCCTATTGTACATTTAGAGTGAAAGCAACATCACATACAAGTATATGGTTAATGTTAGAATTTACACCTATATGTTTTTATGTTTAACATAGATTGTATACATTTTTCTAAGTCCAAGTTAAGACTTATATACACATGTTCTATGTTAAGACCATTATGCCTACATGACTAAATCCCATGTATATGTTCTTATGTTCTTTGGAAGTTTGTAATTGGGTCCATGCCAAGTACCATTTAATTTCACACGATTATTACAAGTTTCATGTTATAATAGGATACATGATTTGATCTAGTTCATGCTTTTGGGTTAATGTCAAAAATAGACATTTTTATGGACATGTAATAACTTTGTCACATGCTAGTTTGTGTTTGAAGTTATGCCTAGATAAAAATATGTTTAGGCTTATGTTTTATGCAAGTCTAAATTATGCCATTTCATGTGACACCTATTTAATTATATTCTTATTTGAATGCAAGTTCACATGACAAGTTGAAACCCATGATTTATGTTAATTAGATTGCAAAGTTGCAAGTTCATATGTCACACACCCTTTATGTTATTTAGAATATTTCATGTTCTTGGCTTTCCCTTCTATGTTTATAAGTTAGGCTGAAATATCTAGCCCAACATTCATTATAATCTTGCGAACGTACAAACAGGGGAATATCGTTGGGATTAAACATGAAAATATATGTGTTGGCATGTTTGGCACATGCCAATAATTGGTGACATTTAAATGGTATGAATTGCCATGCCTAAAAAGATAACGAACTTGGAAAATAGGCCATAACATTTATATATAACAAGTAAAAGAGACAAATATGTAAATTTAGAAAATACGAATATGCTTAACCCGAGGTTAGATTGAGTTGTGATGTAAACCTGACCGGACCCGCCCGACTGTCCAGTAATCACAACAATTCCTATCCAATGTGAGAGTTTAAGGCATTAAGCCCAATAAGGACCCGAGGTTAGACTGAGTTGCGGTGTAAACCTGCCCGGAACCGACCGGCTGTCCAGTAACCGCAATAATACCTGTCTAATTTGAGTGGCCGGTGCTTTAATGAATAAATTAAAGCTAGAATGAGGATGGCAGGGTTAAGTTAACTAAAATACTTAAACAATTCAACATGTTAACTAAACTGATGGGTGGGGTTAGGTTAATACAGACACTTAACCACTTAACATGTTTGACCATAAAACCCTAGTAACGGGGACCCATTTCAGTAGTAACCCAATTAGGTATCATGGTACCCTGAAACTAGGCAGGGTGGGGCACGATTACTGGGCTGATTGTAAGCGGTCAGAAGCGATGGCGGTTGGTGCAGCAGTGTAGGTTCTAACGGAGTGCGAGCGTGCATACACTTCGGAGCAGACAAACAGGGCACCGGGCACCAGTAGTATACACTATACATTCTAGAATTGTGTCGGGCCGCCACCATGGGACTTGATACAGCCCATGGTGGGACCAGCATAGGTATCTACAATCATTGGGGGCCGTATGACACATATGATTGTGCGAGTAGGAGCCGATCTTTAGAAAGGGGATCACTTCACCCCGATCATGGGGCGCCAATCGGAACAAATACAAGAAGGTGCAGAGATATAATGTGGGGGTGCGATAGTATATTCGGTTCGAAAACTGCTTTATCTTAGTTTATGATACTTTCCTGTTTCCAATCCTATCATGCCCTTTTTCTTATTCTCATACTGAAGAGTCACTGGACTTACCAGGCTTTATGTATGACTCTATTTTTCTTTCGCCCCCCCTCCATGGTCCAGAGGGAGGAAACTACCCAGCTTAGTCAGACTCTTTGCAAGCTTCAAGATATTAGATGTTTGGTTTGGACTCGCTTTCCTTGGCTATGGCTTTTGGACACGTTCTATGGGGATTTATGCAGTTTTAATTATGTCTAAAGCTTCTTTACTTTATACTCAAGACAGAAATGATGATGTAATGTTTTGGAAGTTATTGTGAGACAATTATGGTAATGTTTTGTATGAACATGTATTTATGAAATGAAATTCTGTTTGTTTCCGCTTCTTATATATATATATATATATATATATGTATGTATGTATGTATGTATGTGTGTGTGTGTGTGTGTTTATATCTGTTTTGTGTTTTATCTGTGACTTTTACTTATAAACCTCCACCGAAGTTAAGGCATTTCCTTTGTGAGTGACCTTGACAGAGGTGGGGTGTTTCAAATTCAGTTTAAGATCTTGGGTAGAATGGGATAAATGCTTTAAAAGAGCTTTGCAGAACGTATCTGTTCACTTCTGGATCTGTTGATACTATCGTTTTGCTACCAAAGAGGTGCGACTTTTACATGCCTGCATTTTTATCCGTACCATTCACTCCTGCATTTTTATATACCTCATATCATGGCTTCTAAAGACTATGACTGCTTTATTCTTTATAGCGTGCAAAATGAAGTATAATTTTCTCTTTGTCATGCCTACCTTACATTTAAATTATATTTATGTAGTTCATTTATAAAAAGTTGATTGTGACTAGATGTTAGGAGAACCCTTGCATCACAAGCAACGGTAACTCTGGGTTAAAAGACATTATTGCTTAGTGTTCATAAAATGAAGCCATTTATATAATAATTATTTGTTTTCTTTAAATCTTGTTTCTTGCTAGGAGATTGTGAGATTGAGGGAGGCAGTGAATCGTCTTCATTAAAATAAAGCACAGTTCAATTTAGTTTCAGTGCATTTTGGTGAAGTAGTTGCTAAATGATACATGAGGTTATGTCGTATAATCTTTTAAGAACCGATCTGTTAAAGTATTTCTTTTGTAATTCATTAGTGGACCTAAATGTTATTGGGCCATACACTTAATGTTCTATGATCGTTAAATACCATGTCGTGTATCATTTAGAAAGCAATATTCTAGATGAGCATGTTAATATGAGTATCTTCAGTGTTCTTTTACTGTTGGGAAGTTTGAAGAGATTGCAGTTTTGTAAAGAGGTAACAACAAGGGATAAGTATGCTACAGCTGTGGCAAGCCTAAAAGACTCATTTTTTTTTTTAAAAACAAAAAACAAATTTGCATCTGTTGTAGTCGTAAAACGGACGCAAATACATTGAAGAGCAAAATTACCATACGCAGCAATTTGCATCTGTTGTAATAGTAAGATAGACGCAAATATGTCAAATTTGCGTTTGCTATAATAGTAAGACAGATGCAAATGCATTAATATTTGCATCCAATTTATGCTATAACAGACGCAAATATGTCAAATTTGCGTCTATCCACCAACAGAAGCAAAAATATTTTAACATTTGCGTCTATTGTAGTTGCATCCACATTGGAGCAGACGCAAATAGTACGAAATATTTGATGCAAATACCATGTTTTGTACTAGTGAAACGTGTTTACAGTGTGGACATTGTTTAGTTCTAGTGTGGGGGGAGTTTTCATTACATTCTTTTATTTTTCTTTCTTTCTTTTCATTTAGGACCATCATGCATTTTAGATCGCAGTAACATGCCTTTTCTTTTTGAATATACAACACATTTTAGATTGATACAACAAAATAAGTTAACGATTCTTAATCAGTTGATAGTATTTTGTTCTCTCAAGTAAGATCAAATAAGAAACATAATGAAAAGTTGAATTTTGAGGGATAATAGTGTAACTGGTACATTGGGAGATTCTTAGGTGATAGCCATGAAGTTTATTCTAAAGTGTGGTCTTTGTTTAATGAGTGGAGGACTAAAATTACTTATATTGGCTTTTCGAATTTTCGAAACTAAGTGGTGTTAAGCTGAATTCGTGTAATCTCTCTTGTTCTTATATTTTCAATAATAATAACAACAATCCAAGGGTATCCAACATTGCTTGTATATCTAGCATTGGTGTGCTAACACGCCAAGCTCTATCCGACATGTTGTTGACAAAGTGAGCGTCGAAATATCTTGGTTTCATTTTATGAGTTGGACACCTAAGTATTACCGACATGTTGTTAACAAAGTCAGCGTCGACATGCACAATCCGCAAAGCTATGCCCCAACTCTCCGTCAGTCTACAAGGCAGTGTATGGGTGGTATACCTTGGTCTTTTAAGTTAAGTATATGTAATTAATCATAAATTTCAATTTTTATAGAGATAGAGAATTAGCGATGATGGCAAGCACTTCTTGACCTTATAAATTTGACTAGTCACACACCAGGAAATTAGAATACCACTTTGCGAACCGTGACAAGCAAAATAAGAATTTATTTTGTGGCTGTACTATATTATAGACTAAACCAACTTGTCAAACTGGAATTTAACATCTGAAAAACTTGAGTTGTGTTGAAAATTTGTGACAAGTTGAGGTATCTAAACCAAAATCAACTGACTAGAAATCGTCAACTTCATTTATTGTACCATCTTCCTGAAATAAGTCATGTTTTCATTATTTTTGTTTTCATTCGCATATGTCTGTTGCATTCATATAGTTGCATTAAAATCATTGCATACTGGATTTTGATTTTGTGGGTAGTATCCGCTGAAAACCCTCACGAGACACCAGTCTTCCTACTAGGGACACATAGAGGTTTAACAACTTGTTGCATACGCTCAATGCAATCGTGTTTCCTATGAAAGTGTGGCCTATCCAGTTAGTTTTTTATTTTTATTTTAGTCGAGGATGAGTAAAAGATGTGGGGATATTTGATTAACATGAAAATGTGTTTATTTTGTACTCTGTATCTTATCTTTTGTATGTAAATAAATATTACTTAAGTATTATTTTGTCATTTTTACAGATACGGCAACTAAGCCACATGCAGTCAGAAAAACAGAAAAATAAAGATCAAAATGTTGTATATATACACATATGAAGATTTGCAGATGAAGACTAAGAATTGTGTTGCTATGGAGTTTAAGATATGTTCATGTTTGGCTGAATAAATCTTATGAAATCTTATCTCCCTTTAATTAGTCACGTGCCAAACAAGGAAGAGATGGGAGGAATAAATTACTAATTAATATGGGAGGAATAAATTGCTAATTAATATGGGAGGAATAATTGCTAATTAATAGACCCATATATGCATATGTTGGATTAGGGTTTTAGATTGGCTATCTATCTCCTATAAATATCCATGTAATCTCATTGTAAACTTTTATCCTAGAATCAATAAATTTTTCTTCTTTTTCTCTTTTCTGCAATTTTATTTTCTTAGCAACTAGTGCCATCTACACAATAAGTTTTGGTAGAGTACTGGTTGTATTTTGCATTTATTTCCATTAGTGATTGATCGTCTGATTAGATTCAGCGGTAATCTTAATTTTTTTTCCTGTTTGTTATTTTAAATTTCTGCAATTTTAATTTCTGTTCTTTTTATTGCTTTCCTAGGTCATATTGAATGGAATATAGGTTTAATTAGATTCAGATCTGATTCAATTCAATAATAGTTTTATTGTTTTTCAACCCAACTTCCAAATTTCGTCTAGCTCGCCCAAGAAATTCTATAAATAATTTAATTTAATTTTACCTCCCTGTGTTCGAGTTGCATACTACACGATCTGTGCGCTTGCAGAATTTATTTTAAAATTCGCGCTTTTCTAGTTCATAAGAAAGTAGCGATCAATAACCATATGTTGAAATACATTTTTATTAGTTAAAAATATTATTTTTATCATGTTAATGAACTGTATAAAATAACCATATGTTGAAATAAATTTTTATTAGTTATAAATATTATTTTTATCATGTTAATGAACTATATAAAATAACCATAGGTTGAAATATATTTTTATTAGTTAAAAATATTATTTTTGTCATGTTAATGAACTGTATAAAATAACCATATGTTGAAATATATTTTTATTAGTCTATAATATTATCTTTATCATGTTAATGAGCTGTTTAAAATAATCATAGGTTGAAATATATTTTTATTAGTTAAAAATATTATTTTTATCATGCTAATGAACTGTATAAAAATGACCATATGTTAAAATAAATGTTCGTTCGTTAAAAATGTTATTTTTAACATATATGTGAACAATATAAATAAGTCATGTGTTGAAATAAATATTCGTAAACAAATCGGACGATTTGTTTATGTACACTCATTTATCTGATACTGATTGGGACGATATATTTTACACATCGCCCAACTGCACAAATAAAATTTGTGCTTGTTGATTGAAACTCCACACGGGTATTGGGATGATATTGGACTTACACTAATCCCAATATTTAGTTGTATGTCAATCGATGGGTTAACACACTGTTGTAAGCGTTATTTATTTATTTATATTTAATGCTAATGCACTTGTGTAGTGCACTCTGGCAGATGGTTGATTGTTTATTATTGTTAATATATACATGTGTTGTATGAAATCCATATAAATAAAATTATATGGCAATTGATTGGGTCTGATTCTGATTCAGAAAGAAGGAAATATTTTAAAATAATGAATATTTTAAAATAATGAATATTTTAAATTAAAGAATATTTTAAAATAATATTCATTAATGGATCAAAATATGATTTCGATGTTCGATTTGGGATGGACACGAAAATATTGTAATATATGAAACCGTGTTGATAAGATTAAAGCCATTTGGACGTGAACGATATTTATATCAATTATATTCAATTTTTTTAAAATGAATATCGAAAAGGAAATGATTTCAAAATCTGATATTTTGAAAATATTATCATTTATATATTATAATGATAAGGAAAATTCAATTTTGATTTAGAATTGAAGAAGAAGTTGGAATCGTTTTAAAACGAATTTATAAAATATGTTTTAAATGGAAATCGCTGAAATATATATAATATATATTATATATATTAAAATATATTTTAAATGGAAATCGATGAAATCGATGAAATATATATTATATATATTAAATGGCCTGAATAGAATGCGCCGCGCCGTGGTAGTTCACGAATTTCGACCATTGACTTCAAATTGACATTACGGAAGATCCGACTGTTGGATTCTCCTAAAACTAGAACCGCTCGGTTCGTATCGAAAAGAGATTTCCAATGAATATAAGAGATTTGAAATCTAATGGTTGGATTTGGAATTATGTCCAAATCAAATTTGGAAAAGGTCGGTGAAAGTGCAGTTCGATGACTGTTTGTGCAAAATCGACTGTACGGGTCATGATAAAATTATTAAAGATATCAATAATTTGTGTAAAATCATAACAAATGATTTGGAAAGAATTAGGGTGAAAAATTCCATATTTGAAAAGATAAAAATATATTGTTATCAAAATGAACTAGTTATGAAGTAGAATTATAATCCACTATTTTTAAGTAGATAAATTGGATTTGAATTGGTTTTAAAAATAGCCAGAATTTCCAATACATGGATTGGAGTGGATTTGAATCGAAATTATCTTCAGAATTTTTCCGATATTGGGTTTTGTGATTATAAAGTTATTGTGGAGGAATTTGGAAGATATATATGTCGTTATTCCTAATACAATATTTGTTAATTTCAGGATTTGATATTGAATATAAGCCGATATAATTTCTATTAAGAGCATTGTATTTAATATTGAATTGGATTTTGTATTTGTCGTGAATGGTATCTTCATTAACACTGTTCTTAAATCCAGTTGAGAAATGGATAAACTTTTAATCAAGATTTAGTGAAGTTTTCCAATTAATTAATATTTAATTGGAATTGAATAAAAGAATTTGGGTTTTGGGTTTGTCATGAATGGTGTCTTAAATAACACTATTCTTAAACCCCGTGTGAAAAGAATAAATCTTTTTATTAGGATTATTAGAGTTTCCAGTTAATTAACATTTAATTGGAATAAAATGGGATGTGAATTGGGTTTATTGTGAACTATGTTTTGATTACATTCGTTTTTTAACCCGATTTGCAGTGAAATGTGATTTGGAATTTATAAATCTTTTATTTGAGATTTAACTGGAATTTTCCAATGTAAAGTTTTCCAAATTAATATCATAAATTGGAATTGAATGGAATTCGATTTGATAATAATCGAAGTGAGCTTTTGTGGAGGAAGATTGTCAATACAAATGGAATTTAAAAGGCTTTGCCATTATTCCATTTATATTATTAGTCGGATACGAAAATTGATATCTATTATATATTGATTTGTTTTCCGTGAAGATTCCATAATTAATGGAATGTGATTTGGGTTTATCGTGAAATGTGTTTTAAATGACATTAGTTCTTTAACCTAGTTAAAGGCAGGATTACATGTCTAACATTGTATTTCGAATTGTATGGTTGATCTCTGCTAAATATATATCTGTCTGGTGGCGTAGAATATATTCTCTTTCTTAACACCCTTCTCTAAGACATACGAGCATAGAGGTTATATATCGGCATAAATCAATAGTACGTTGTAGATTGTCGAAGCAATGTGTTTGTGTTTCCAAAGTCAAATAATCATTAATATTGATTTTTGGGAATTTAAAACTAAGTGGATTTTTAATGAATCTTTAATTAGATTGAAATATTAATTTATAATTTAAATTATCAAATTTGGGAAATGATCGGGAATGGAGTATCACCAGTTTTGCTCCTAGCGATAGTTAAATCTTTAATTAGATTTGAACGTGAAATGGTAATTAAATTTACCGATAACACCGTGGTGTTAGATATGGAGTATTAACAGTTTTACTCCATGGGATGAATAGGTTGGGATTTGGAAATTAAACAAAGGATTACTTCGATAAGGTGCGCTAATCCTGACTAGTTTGGATAAACCTTAATTTGGTTTGAATGGATATCCAAAGGAAGATTAAAGGATAAATTTAAAGAATTTATATTTAATAAAATAAATGGGAACCTTTCCCAAAGAATATGAATATTTAAATAAAAGAATATTTAAAATTGGAATGAGGGTTATGTTGTGTTTTGTATCACTTGTTTACAATATACGCGAGTTATTCGGAAAGACCGGGTTTATACCAATTCTGAATAACTGATTCGACGATAAGTCAAAGATGAAGATGGTGGTTGAAGACCGGAGGTCTTCACATTATTTGGATGATTACTGATATCTTGATTGGGTTGTACACCCAAGACAAGGTAATAAGTGTTGATCGTCCAAACGTACTTTGAGATCGACCGGATATGCGAGGACCTCCCTCCTGTATTGGACACAGGACGAGCAATAAGGTGCCTCCGGTTTCGTTCAGACCCAGAACAAACTTATGAATGGATGTGTGTCTGACATTGGATTTTATTCTTTGCTGATTGATCTCTATTAAATATATATCTGTTTGGTCACGGAGAATTTATTCTCTTGCTTAACACCCTTCTCTGAGACATATGAGCTCAGAGGTTACATATCGATAGACATCAGTTGCATGACGTGAATTGCCTATGTGGCATGTTGAGATGCAAATGACCAAGGCTTCCGTTGAAAAGCAGATTCTTATGGTTGATGATCAAAGAACGGCCTTAAAGGGCATTACTTAGTGTATAGCGTTAATTTGCGAGCCTCACACCTCGGTATGAGTCAAAAGGGGGATCGGACCATTGGGAGAACATGACGTTTCTTTCTAGCTAGGAGTGATGTCATGGTATGGAGCCCAGACATTTTACCTATGTGATTGTTGGATTGCGAGGCACCTCGCATATATCGGTTACTACGGAGCCAATGGATAACGAGTCATCTGGGTCATTTACGCCCCATAGGGCGGGGAGACGTGTGTTCAGGAATTGCCAGTCCTCAAACATAAGAGAGGACCAGCCCAACTGGTCCAAGGTTTGCCCAGAGTTTGTAGTCCCAAGACATTTACTAGAGTGTCTCCAAGCGGTGAGGAGCTATCCCTAGCCTCGACTCATTGATCGAATCAAATTTCCAATACGTGACATTTCGGTTTTTAATTGTAGAGCCTATTATTGCGACATGATAGATAGTACCCATGACGCCAATGATTGATTCGTTTATATTTGAAATTGTTTTATGCGCTATGTAACACCCCGTATTTTCTATGAAAGTATTAGTAACAAATTAAGGTATACTTAATTTTTAGGAGAAGAATTAAGGGAAACGGGTTGCGCCATTGCGTTCATCCCGAAATTCTGCTTGAGATAGAGTCCGAGTTTGTGTAAAATGGATACCGTATGAAGAAGAATGGATGAACGAATTTAGGCAGAAAAACCGGAAACAGGCCAGAGTACACTGGCGCACTTGTGAAGTGTGCCAGTATAAAAATACACTGCCACACCTGCCAAGTGCGCCCATACCTATCCAGCATAGAATTCTGGAGTGTTCTGTGATGACGTGTCTTCTTTTGAGTGGCTGGATGACTTGTCTTCGAGCTGGGTGGTTCTGATTACTTTTGGACTGATCCGAAGGCTCTAAATCACCCTATTCTCCTATAAAAACACCACCAAACCTCACTTTCTCTCCACACAATTTCATTTTGCATATACTCTGCCACTATTCTAATTAAAATAAAATAATGGCATCGCTACTTTGCTGAAATCTAAGCTAGAACTAGTGCATCTTCTTCCAATCTGAATAGAATTAAAAGTGAACAACTATTTTCTAATCTAACCGATACTCTACGCCAAAGGAGAGCTATTCAGTGTCAGAATGCAGATTCCAGAATACAAGAATCATTTATTTGTGAGTACAGTTATTTCAGATATGAACTTTAATTATGATCTTGACATGGCTATAAATATGAATCTAACGTTATGCATATTCTTATCTGCCAGATCTGTTTTTTTGTGACCTTTTTTTTATGTTCTATAGCCAGGCTACTACGAGCCTGCGCCAAATCTCATGGCAGATTAACACATGAACACTAAGTTTTGGAGTAAATAATGAATAATATATAATTGGACATGACTGATCTGTGACTGATTTGAGAAAAGGACATATGTTGTAAATTAGATCTAGATCTATGCACACTCTGTGATTTGGAAGAAGAGGAATCGTGAAATGATAACATATGACTTGAAACTTGGGGACATAATGCATATAAAAATTAAGATCTGATTTTGGGAGGATATAATTTAAAGATCTAGATTTTTGGGTATATTTTTTATAACGATTCATGTCTAGAAAAAGGAATATGAAACTTAGGCGTAAAGACCTATATTAAAATATGATAACTGTTAATGTGAATGCGCCTATATATGGATTTTGGGATATTGGCATTAAAGGCTATAATTTGGCATAATTCATATCATGATTTGGGGCTTTTAGAGAGTGTTCTGTACTGTGCAAAGTTTAACGAAAATTTGGGGGCATATACTGTATTATGAATTATGACCATGATTTGAGCATGTAAGTTTAGTCTTAATTTATGATTAGGCAAAATATGTAAATAGAATTTTTAAGAAATGTTAAATCTGCTAATCTGCTGAATTGCTTAATCTGCTAAATCTGTTGAATTTCCTGTTATGCTAATCAACTAAATTGCCTAATCTGCTAGATCTGTTATCTGCTAAATCTGTTGAATTTATTAATCTGTTGAAAGCCGAATAATTGTAATTTGGAGGCTCGATCTAAAATTGAGCAAAACATGTTAATAGAACTTTGGATAATCTGCCGTAACTTGTAAAGAAGTTAAATCTGCTAAATGGACATAATTAGGCTGATATTTTCTGTAGTGGAATAAAGTGGCTATGACACGAGGTTAGACTCCGTTTGCGGTAGAAGCCTGCCCGGAACCAACCGGCTTAACCAGCGACTGGAAACTGTCAGTCTAATGTGAGATGTCGTAGGCATAACTAAAATATGCTTAGACACGAGGTTAGGTCTGGCATGTGGCAGAAGTCTGCCCGGAACCGCCCGACACATCTAGCGGCCATAAGCTACTGACCTAATGTCAGATTTCTATGCATTAATATTTAATTAATGCAAATCTAAGATAAATATGATGCCTAAAATGTGTTGGGTGGATAGGGATAAACCAACTGGACTAATGAATTTAACAAACCCGTTTCGTGAATCTGTAGGCCCAATACAAAGTTAGACATTCTGTACGTCTGTTAAAACTGCACATCTGATCCGTTATTCTAAAAAATTATTAGCTTGATTGTCTGATCTATGAACTAGTAAATCTGAACTATGTGTGTCTGAAACTTGTAAACAAGTTAATCTGAAATTTGTTAGTCTGGGGACACAAGGTTAGGAGGGGAAATACTTGTGTCATCTGTTGTTTGGGACCCAAATTAGTCAGTAACCCTTTTGGTATCAAAAACTTTGATCCCACGCTATGTAGGGGTTCGGGCACGCTTACTTAACTAATTATAAGCGGTTCATTCTGATAATGGCAAGGGGTGTCGATGGTGCGTTCCAACTGGGTCATTTGCGTGCATGGATCCAGTCTTCTCTGAGGATGTAAGACATCGTGACATCTGTAAATAGGTCTGTGTCAATAGGTTGCCACTTTAGGGAGTGATACGCCCAACTGTGGGGCAGACACATGGTATTTATGTATTAGGGAGCCGATCGCTTAGGGTAGGACTTAGGGTACACTTAGTTCTGTCTGTTTCTATTGGTACCGTCTATTTCTGTTGGATGGTAACACCTGTCTGTTTCTGCGTGGTACCATTTGTTGGGGTCATAAAGGCCTATTACTAGTGTACACCTAATTCTAACATTCTGTTTCCGTAGGGATTATTCTGTTTTCGTCTCTGATTCCGTTTCCGATTCTGTTTCCGTACCTCCTATCTGTTGGGGTGGTAAAGGCCCATTAGTTGGGTGGTAAAGGCCCATTATTAGTATTCTGTTTCCGTACCTTCTGTCTATTGGGGTGGTAAAGGCCCATTATTAGTATTCTGCTTCTGTACCTTCTGTCTATTAGGGTGGTGAAGGTTATTACTAGCATTCTGTTTCTATATAGATTATTCTGTTTCGATTATGTTTCAGTTTAGACTTTGGGTAACACCTAACCCTGTTATACTAGTATTAGTGCAGAAAAGTAAGATGTAAGAAAGGAACATAACTTGGTTTACATCATTCTGTTTCTTCTGTTAACTTAAAGTATATCTGCTATTCCTTTTGATGTAATCTCTCATCCAGCTTTATTTACATGTCATGATAATATTATCTGTTTATATGCTGGAAGTCGCTGGACTCGCCAAACTTTATGTCTGACCTCGTTTTTCTTTGCCCTTTTTCTTTCCGTTCCCCCCCACGTGCTCAGGGTGGAAACATAGGAGCTTGATTCTGATTCTCTCTGCTTGAAGTGCTTAGAGTATTGCTTGGCTTTGAATCTATCTTTTCATGGTAGTTTATGTTGGGAATTATGGCTTTGAAACTTTACATTCTGAAGGATTTTGTATAAGACTGATAATTGTGTACTTGAGTTTTGGTATTGTGATTTAGAAAGATGTAACCAAACTTATTTCTGCTTCTGCTATAACAAAGTTATAATTTTTCAAGTACTACTTATATGTCTTGTAATATTCTTTTCTGTCTACTAAAACGCTCCATCAAAGTTAAAGCATTCCCTTTGTGAGTGACTTTAACGGAGGTGGGGTGTTACACTTGGTATTAGAGCCGAAGGTTACCAGATTTGATAAAATGTTTTTGAAAACTATTTTGAAAAAGGTTTTAAAAAGGAAGTATTTTCAATAGGAAAGTTTATTTTGAAAAACATAGTCCCCAAAGCCATATATCTATCTTTTGATTTTCTGTTTAATCCTTGCTTCTTTCTTTTCTTAGTCTCTGGGGCTCCTAGCTTTTAGGGAGGTAACCTCATCGTGACTTGGTTCCGTAGGCATGATGAGACTACGGTGCTTGTCGAAGGGCAAAGAAGTGCCAAACTTCAATCTATAGCCGTAGTAATTTCACTTACGGCTAATCCTCTTTTGGGCTTCGTAGGGTTTTCCGCGCGATGGGGGCAACTTTAGAGAAAGACTTGTTAACATGTAAGAAGACTGGTTATTTTCAATGCAGTGAGACAGGACATCTGATTAAGGATTGCCCCAGAAGGCAAGGGCAAAGGGTAGAATCTTCGAGAAGGTAAGTGAATGTTCTTGTAGTTGGTGGATAGGATAGAGGTGGAAAATTTTCCATAGAAAGTTTAATTACCTTATCTAATCATTCTGGCATTTTAATTCTATAGTTGAGTCTCTGCACTTTAATACTAGTCTTGTTTCTGATCCCGCTATAATCTCAAACCCCATAAGGGTTACAACTCATCTGTTTGTGATAGGTTGGGGTTTGAGGGTATCTGTGTTAAGCGTTAAGTTGACTATGATGCATACATTCCGTTTTTTGTGGGATACAGTGGGGTTTTATCAGGCTTAGTTTCCTAAGAATCATTTGATAATCTGATCTGTACTAGTAGTCTGTATGTATCTGAATATTTCTGAAAAGGATAGGGTTTTTTACTCGAAGCGTGAGGTCGATTTCTAGTTTTGACAATGTTTAATGGGAGTAATTCTCTGAATGTCAATCTGATGTTGATTTCGGTCTTCGGGGTTGATACTTAGGGATTTATTTTCTTAACCGATGTCTAATGGGAACAAAACTTTTGTTTTAATTGTACTAGCTTCTATCGCTCGGCTGCATCCTATCGGTCGAGTCTTCGACCTTTAGGTAGAAACTAATGGGTGTAAACATGTGTTTGAGACATATTATGTTTGATGGTTGAAAGTGGATGCATGTGGTTGCTCATGGATGCATATACACACACTAGGCACTAGATCGGCTCAATAACACTTTCATACTGCATATGGATGTTTGCGCATTTTTCAGTTTTTGTGGATGCAAAATGATTGACTCATCACATGTATGTTGCATTTGGATGAATGGTTATGCACACAGATAGAAATGATGTGTATCATATAGGATTTCTTGCATACATAATTGGACTCATGGCACCAACATGATTCGCATTAAGGAGGTCAACTGAATCAGTAGACTGCCTGATCTTTGCATTAGATAAGAGACATATACGCACACTTTTTCATATGTTCATACAACATTAGATGTTTTCTAAGGACAATGGCTGCTTTTGGATGATGGTTGAGTAGATGGATGATTGGATAGTAGGACACATTCTTCTTAACTTGAAGATTTCAAGGACGAAATCCTTTAATAAGGGGAGAATGTAAAACCCCGTATTTTCTGTGAATGTATAAGTAACAAATTAAAGTATACTTAACTTTTAGGGAAGAATTAAGGGAAACAGGTTGCGTCATTGCGTTCGTCTCGAAATTCTGCTTGAAATAGAGTCCAAGTTTGCGTAAAACGGATAACGTATGAAGAAGATATGGATGAACGAAGTTAGGCAGAAAAACTGGAAATAGGCCAGAATACACTGGCGCACTTGTGAAGTGCGCCAGTACAAAAATACACTAGCACACCTGCCAAGTGCGCCCATACTGATCTAGCATAGAATTCTGTAGTGTTCTATGATGACGTGTCTTCTTCTGAGTGGCTGGATGACCTATCTTCGAGCTGGGCGGTTCTGATGACTTCTGGACCGATCTGAAGGCTCTAAATCACCCTATTCTCCTATAAAAACACCCCACTCCTATAAAAACACCCCACAAACCTCATTTTCTCTCCACACAATTTCATTTTGCCTATACTCCGCCTCTATTCTAATTAAAATAAAATAATGGCATCGCTAATCTGCTGAAATCTAAGCTAAAACTAGTGCATCTTCTTCCAATCTGAATAGAATTAAAAGAGAACAACTATTTTCTAATCTAATTGATATTCTACGCCAAAGGAGAGCTATTTAGTGTCAGAATACAGATTCTAGAATACAAGATTCATTCCCTTTTTGTGAGTATAGTTATTTTCAGTTTTGAACTTTAATTATGATCTTGACATGGCTATAAATCTGAATCTGAGGTTATGCATATTCTTATCTGTCAGATCTATTTTTCTGTGACTATTCTCTTTTTTTTTCTGTTCTATAGCCAGGCTACTACAAGCCTGCGCCAAATCTCATAAGAGATTAATGCACGAACGCTAAATTTTGGAGTAAATAATGAATAATGCATATGTGACTAATTTGAGAAAAGGACATATGTCGTAAATTAGATCTAGATTTGTGCATACTGTGTGATTTGGAAGAAGAGGAATCATTGAACGATATCATATAACTTGAAACTTAGGGACATAATGCATATAAAAATTAAGATCTGATTTTGAGAGGACATAATTTAATGATCTAGATTTTTGGGTATATTTTATATAACGATTCATGGCATGAAAAAGGAATATGAAACTTAGGCGTAAAGACCTATATTAAAATAGGATAAGTATTAATGTGAGTGCGCCTAAATATGGATTTTTGGATATTGGCATTAAAGGCTATAATTTGGCATAATTCATATCATGATTTGGGGCTTTTAGAGAGTGTTTTGTACTTTGCAAAGTTTAACGAAAATTTGGGGGCATATATTGTATTATGAATTATGACCATGATTTGAGCATGTAAGTTTAGGCTTAATTTATGATTAGGCAAGATATGTAAATAGAATTTTTAAGAAATGTTAAATCTGCTAATCTCCCAAATTACATAATCTGCTAAATCTGTTGAATTTCCTGTTCTGCTAATCTGCTAAATTGTCCAATCTGCTAGTTCTGTTATCTGCTAAATCTGTTCAACTGCTTAATCTGTTGAAAGCTGAATAATTGTAATTTGGAGGCTCGATCTAAAATTGAGCAAAACATGTTAATAGAACTTTGGATAATCTTCCGTAACTTGTAAAGAAGTTAAATTTGCTAAATGGACATAATTAGTCTGATATTTCCAATAATGGAATAAAGTGGCTATGATACGAGGTTAGACTTCGTTTGCGGTAAAAGCCTGCCCGGAACCAACCGGCTTAACCAGCAATCGCAAACTGTTAGTCTAATATGAGAGGTCGTAGGCATAACTAAAATATGCTTAGACACGAGGTTAGATCTGGCTTGTGGCAGAAGTCTGCTCGGAACCGCCCGACACATCCAGCGGCCGCTAGCTACCGACCTAATGTGAGAGGTCTGTGCATTAGTATTTAATTAATGCAAATCTAAGATAAATATGATGTCTAAAACATGTTGGGTGGATAGGGTTAAACCAACTGGACTGATGAATTTAACAAACCGTTTCGTGAATATGTAGGCCCAATACAAAGTTAGACAATCTGTAAGTCTGCTAAGACTGTACATCTGATCCGTTATTCTGAAAACTTGTTAACTTGATTGTCTGATCTGTGAACTAGTAAACCTGAACTCTGTATATCTAAAATTTGTAAACAAGTTAATATGAAATCTGTTAGTCTGGGGACACAAGGTTAGGAGGGGAAATACTTGTGTCATCTGTTGTTCGGGACCCATATTAGTCTGTAACCCTTTCTGGTATCAAAAACTTTGACCCCACGCTATGTAGGGGTTCGGGCACGCTTACTAAACAAATTATAAGCGGTTCATTCTAATAATGGCAAGGGGTGTTGATGGTGCGTTCCAATCGGTCATGTGCGTGCATGGATGCGGTCTGCTCTGAGGATGTAAGACACCATGACATCTGTAAATAGGTCTGTGTCAGTAGGTTGCCACTTTAGGGAGTGATACTCCCTACTGTGGGGCTGACACGGGGTAATTATGTATTAGGAAGCCGATCGCTTAGGGTAGGACTTAGGGTACACTTAGTTCTGTCTGTTTCTGTTGGTACCGACTGTTTCTTTTGGGTGGTATCACCTATCTGTTTCTGCATGGTACCTTCTGTTGGGGTGGTAAAGGCCCACTACTAGTGTACACCTAATTCTAACGTTCTGTTTCCTAGAGATTATTCTGTTTACGTCTTTGATTCTGTTTCCGTACCTTCTGTCTGTTGGAGTGGTAAAGGCCCATTAGTTGGGTGGTAAAGGCCCACTATTAGTATTCTGTTTCCGTACCTTCTGTCTGCTGGGGTGGTAAAGGCCCATTATTAGTATTCTGCTTCTATACCTTCTGTCTGTTGGGGTGGTGAAGGCCCATTACTAGCATTCTGTTTCTGTATAGATTATTCTGTTTCGATTCTGTTTCAGTTTAGACATTAGGGTAACACCTAACCCTGTTATACTAGTATTAGTGCAGAGAAGTAAGATGTAAGTAAGGAACATAACTTGGTTTACATCATTCTGTTTCTTCTGTTAACTTAAAGTATATCTGCAATTCCTATTGATGTAATCTCTCATCCAGCTTTATTTGCATGTCATGATAATATTATCTGTTTATATGTTGGAAGTCACTCAACTCGCCAGATTTTATGTCTGACCTCGTTTGTTTTCGCCACTTTTCTTTCCGTTTCCCCCCCCCCCCCGGTGCTCATGGTGGAAACATAGGAGCTTGATTCTGGCTCTCTCTGCTTGAAGTGCTATGAGTATTGCTTGGTTTGACTCTATCTTTTCATGGAAGTTTATATTGGAGATTATGGCTTAGAAACTTTACATTCTGAAGGATTTTGTATAAGACTGATAATTGTGTACTTGAGTTTTGGTATTGTGATTTAGAAAGATGTAACTAAACTTATTTCTGCTTCTGCTATAATAAAGTTATAATTTTTCGAGTACTACTTATCTATCTTGTATTATTTTGTTCTGTCTACTAAAACTCCCCATCAAAGTTAAGACATTCCCTTTGTGAGTGACCTTAACGGAGGTGGGGCGTTACACTTGGTATCAGAGATGAAGGTTACCGAATTTGATAAAAAGTTTTCGAAAACTATTTTCAAAAAGGCTTTAAAAAGGAAGTATTTTTAAAAGGAAAGTTTATTTTGAAAAACATAGTCCCCAAAGCCAATTATCTATCTTTTGATTTTCTGTTTTATCGTTGTTTCTTTCTATTCTGAGTCTTCGGGGCTCCTGCCTTTCTGGGAGGTAACCTCATCGCGACATGGTCCCATAGGCATGATGAGACTATGGCGCCTGTAGAAGGGCAAAGAAGTGCCTAACTTCCATCTGTAGCAGCATTAATTTCACCTACGGCTAATCCTCTTTCGAACTTCTTAGGATTTTCCATGCGATGGGGGCAACTTTAGAGAAAGACTTGTTAACATGTAAGAAGACTGATTGTTTTCAATGCGGTGAGACATGACATCTGATCAAGGATTTCCCCAGAGGGCAAGGGCAAAGGGTAGAATCTTCTAGAAGGTAGGTGAATGTTCTCGTAGTTGGTGTATAGGATAGAGGTGGAAAGTTTTCTGTAGGAAGTTTAATTTCCTTATCTAATCATTCTGGCATTTTAATTCTATAGTTGAGTCTCTGCACTTTAATACTAGTCTTGTTTCTGATCCCGCTATAGTCTCAAACCCCATAAGGGTTACGACTCATCTGTTTGTGATAGGTTGTGTAACAACCCGTATTTTTAATAATCTGTTATAACATAAATTGAGGCAGAATTAAATTATAAAATGGGAATCAAGGGAAACGGGCTATGCCATTTCGTTCGTCTCGGAAAAATACGCGAAATAGAGTCCGAGTTTTCGAAAATCGGAGTCCGTATGGCCCAGATATGACCCGTCGAAGTTTTCAGAAAATTCAAGTTTTAAAATCAGATTCAAATTTAAAGAATTGGGCCAGCTGGGCCAAGGCGGGAAAAATCCCGCCAGGACCCCACGTCGACAGGCCTGTCGACAGGGGTCTTGGCATGTCGACTGCCCTGTCGACAGCCCTGTCGACAGGGGGTGGCCGGGCTACTTGGCCTGGTGCACCATTTCTGATTTGGGCTTGATAGGGGGGCTTGGTTCTAGAGAGTTCCGGGATCTGATGGACCTAATTGAATCTAGGGTTAATCCTATGGTTCAAATCACTAACCTAATCTATAAATAAGACCCTAACCTACCCTAAATCATTCATTATTCATCCTAGTAACTAAACTATGCCAAAATCCATCCTCTCATGGCCTCCACCCTCTTCATACAATTCCTAAACAAATCCCTAAGAGATTTCCATGCATACAAGGGTATTTAGGCTTGTATGATCCTCCTTAGCTTGCATTAAAGGCTTGTTTTTCTATTGGCATCATAAAGGAGGAGTCTTGATCAAGTTTGCTTGCATTTGGGGGTTTTAATTAGTTGCATAAGGGGTTTCTTGCATTTGTTATACTCATTTGAGTCCGCATAAGCATTGTAAGCCCTCTTACCTTCATTTTAGAAACTCTAAAGTTAATGTGTGATGAAAGTTGGGGTTTATGCATGTTTGATAAGCTATGCATGTTTATGCGAGTTTGCTAAGCCATGATTTGTATGTTTATTGAGTTATGCATGTTTATGCAAGTGTACTAAGCCATGATTTGCAAGTTAATTGAGTTATGCATGTATACTAAGCCATGATTTGCAAGTTTAACAAGTTATGCATATTTATGCAAGTTTAAATTGACAAGTTGTGCATGTTTGACAAGTTGTGCATGTTTGACAAGTTGTGCATGCTTATGCAAGTTTAAAATGACAAGTTGTGCATGTTTGACAAGTTGTGCATGTTTATGCAAGTTTAAATTGACAAGTTGTGCATGTTTGACAAGTTGTGCATGTTTGACAAGTTTTGCATGTTTATGCAAGTTTAAAATGACAAGTTGTGCATGTTTTGACAAGTTGTGCATGTTTTGACAAGTTGTGCATGTTTATGCAAGTTTAAAATGACAAGTTGTGCATGTTTTGACAAGTTGTGCATGTTTTGACAAGTTGGGCATGTTTTGACAAGTTGTGCATGTTTATGCAAGTTTAAAATGACAAGTTGTGCATGTTTGATAAGTTATGCATGATTAAGGTAATATGCAAGTTCACTATGGTAAGTTATGCAAGTTTAACATGTTATGCACGTTTATGGTAATATGCAAGTTCACTATGCTAAGTTATGCAAGTTTAACATATTATGCACGTTTATGGTAATATGCAAGTTCACTATGCTAAGTTGTGCAAGTCTAACATGTTATGCATGATTGTTGTGCAAGTTTATCATGTATGTTGTGCCAAGTTCCCTCTCCCTATCCTTTATGCGTTACTACGAATATGTAAGCGATAGAATGACGTTGGGGGTTTGGGGTAAACTTAAAATACATGAAAATATAAGATTGGGAATTTACCTATTAAGTTAGGTCTACCCCTTGGGAATTTACCTATTAAGTTAGGTCTACCCAAGCATTTGTTAACTTGTAATTATGTGTTTGAAATAAAGTGGACATGACACTTAGAAAACAAAAGTGTGGCCAACTCGAGGTTGGGTTGAGTTTGTAGCGTAATTCTACCCGGAACCGACCGGCTTAACTAGTGGCTACAAACAATAGGACCCAATGTGAGAAGTTGGTCATGTGGTGCCAAAAACCCGAGGTTAGACTACGTTGTGGTGTAAACCTACCCGGACCCGCCCGGCCTAACTAGTAACCACAACAAGGTCTAAATGTGAGAGGTTAAGGTGCATTAAGTTAATTAATGCCTCATGATTAGGGTTAAGTCAGGGTCCACAAATACGTATCCAATTTGGGGATTCAAGGGATGAAAATGGGGTTAAGTTACACTTAACCAATTTAATCAATTTGGGGATACAAGGGATTGGATGGAGTTAAGTGGTGAACCGTTGGTTGAACTTAACCGGTTCAATCCATGATTGGTGAGGGGTTAAATCACACTTAACCCTCTTGGGGAAACCCTAGCAACGTGGTCTGTTCTAACAGTAATCCCAGTTTGGTATCATTCACAACCCTAGAGGCTAGGCTAGGGCGGGGCACGATTACAAGAGGATGTAAGCGACCAAAGGGCGATGGCCGAGTGGTACAGCGGTGCGGGTCCGGCGGGCTACGGACGTGCACGTAGCCCGATGTTGGACAAACTCGAGGCACGGGTACCAGTAGGTTAGGGCTGTGCATTATTGCTTAAGTGTCTGGGGTTGACACCCGAGGGCTTGATACACCCAAAGGGGGACCCAGCACAGTCTAACTACAACCATACGTGGGCCATATGGACACCAACACTTGACGTGTTAGGTTTATAGGGAGCCGATCGACTAGACCGTTGGGCTGGACCTTGTATTAAGGTCACCTCATGTTATTGGGCCAAAGCTTGGGCCAAGGGATCAATACCGGTTATGATGGGTTGCTAGTACACCGTGGTGCAAAAACTTAGCCATGTTTTATGCGATGACACCTCTATCTATCTTGTAGTTAATTTACCATGCCAGTATGTTGTTATCTATGATCATCTCAGTTCCCATCATGATGTTAACTTTATTAGTTTATAGACTGATCGTAGCAGGGCTTACTCAGTCTTTTTGACTGACCCGTTTTGTTTCGCCTCTTTTCTTCCGTTTCCCCCCCAGGTTCTCAGGGAGGGAATACAGGAGCCTAGCTTGGATCTTAGCTGCTTTCTTGGATAGCTCATGTATGCTTTGGACTTGGGCTTGCTATGGTTTCTTCCACTTTGGGGATAGCTACTTTTATGTTTTTCCTTTTCAGTTCAGATGATGTTATTTTATGTACTAGACTTGTTTACTTGGGAAATTGACATTATGATGTAACAGACTTGTTTTTGAAATAGTTTAAAAGTCTTCCGCTGTTTATTTACTTACTCTGTTTATTTACATATATATATATATATGTCATGTCCTGCCTTGCTATATCATTATGCATGTTTACCAATAATGCCCCTCCAAAGCTAGTGCATTCCTTTGCGAGTGACCCTGGCGGAGGTGGGGTGTTACATTTGGTATCAGAGCATATGGTGTACGAGAAGGGATAAAAAGGTTTTAAAAACTTTTGAAAAACTATTTTCAAAATCAAGTATAAAGTATTTTCCAAAGAGAAGTCTAGTTGTTTTAAGAGGCTATTCCCCAAAAGCCATTAGCACTATCCTTTGACTCCTCGTTTGAACTCTTTTCTTTTCGTTTCCAGCATGTCTGATAATCTCATCTTGCCCGAAGGAGTAACGATACCCGATTGGTTTCGTCGGTACTTGGAAGTCACGGCACCGGTCCCGGGTGTCCCTAATGTTGTCTCCCCAGTCGAGGCCGCTGTTCCTCCTCCTCCTCCCGTAGCTGATGTCCCTCTTCCTCCTTCCCCTCAGCATCCTCAAACTGACTTCGCAGAGATTTGCCAAGATTTTAAGGCGATGGGTTGCAAGAATTTTAATGGAACAGAGACTTTTGTAGAAGCAGGGAATTGGTTGAAAGAGACCGAAGATCTTTTAGCCACCTTTGATATAGGTGACCGCAGGAAGGTTTTATTAGCAGTATGGTTGCTAAAGGAAGAAGCTGCACGTTGGTGGGTAGTCACCACCACAACCAGGCCAATTGAGACTTGGGATGACTTTAGAGGAAGGTTTGGACTGAGATTCTTATCACTGAAGCAAGGGGACATGACTATTAGGGAATACATAGATAAGTTTAATCAACTGGCTCGTGTCGATTTAGACTTGGTTAATACAGCTCAGAAGAAGGCCCTACACTTTGCTCTAGGATTAAACGAGCCATTACATGGTTTGGCCATGTCTCATATACCCTTGGGGGCGACTTTCGAGAATTTGGTGAATTTGGCCCTACTTCAAGAAGAAGATAACAATGACAAGAAAGAGGTCAAGGCGAATGAGTCTCAAGACAAGAGAGTAAATTCCGGGAAAGGGGGCAAGGATAACAACAACCGCAAGGACAAGCCAAGAGGGAATATGAAATGCAACTTCTGTGGTAAAGTTGGACATATAGCCAGGGAATGTAGGAAAAAGGAGAAGAGAAAGCGGGGCGAATGCTTTGATTGTGGTGAGTTTGGACATTTCAGCAAGGATTGCCCAAGGAAGCAAGGGCAAGGTCAGACTCAGTGTGCAGGACTATTTGGAGGGCGAATTCATCCCCTCTACCCCGTTCTTCCAGCTCATGATAGAGGTAGTGTTTCTGTTGAAAATCTTGTTTACATTTTCTGATTTTCCCTGTTCAAACTTTGTTTGATTCTGGCACATCGCATAGTTTTATTTCATCTAATCCAGTTGAAAGTTTTGCACCTAAGTACTAGTGTAGTTGATGATCCCGTATGTGTTTCAAATCCAATTGGGGGTTCTGCCCGTTTGTCTATGGTCTGAGTGGATTTGAAAATTTCTATCTTAAGTATAGAATTCTCGTGGGATGTTTATATTCAGGGGATATGGGTTGGTTTTGGGCATGGAATGGTTGTCCGGTTTTGGAGCCATTCTGGGTTTTTGTATATAGGGGTGTGAGGCCCATGACTCGCCTCGGTAATACCATAGAAATTTCTAGCAACCCTAGGGTTCCCGTCATGTTATGTTTTCTTGAATCCCTCAACTCGTCTATCGATAGTTTGAAATTGGTGAGGGTGGTCCGAGAATATCCTGATATCTTGGGGAAGGAAAAAGGGGTTATCCCTAGACGTAGGGATGGATTTCCGCATTATCTGGTTGGTAATACCAAGCCAGTTTCGTGGCCGTTTAGGCACATGACCTCACGAGGTGAGAATTAAGAAAGCAAGTCAAGGAGTTGCTTGAGAAGAACTTCCTGAGACGAAGCATTTTCGAGTAGGGTGCTCCAGAAGTATTCGCTACTGATGTGGACGGTTTGCTTCGCGTATGTGTTGATTATCGTGAGAAGAATAGATAACCGTTACCAAGGATCAATGATTTGTTTGATCAACTTGTAGGAGCGTCTATTTTATTTTGATCAAGCTACCGGATTCCATCAGCTTAGGATGGCTGGGGACTCTAGATGGGTTTTGGAATGGCTAGTCATGCTATTTGGTTTGACTAATGCACCCGCATATTACGTGAACCTGATGGGTAGGGTGTTAGGGAGTCCTTAAACAAGTTTGTCATGGTCGTCGTAGACGATATTTTGATCTCCTCAAAAGAAAAAGGAAGAGCATGTTAGGCATCTCAAGGAGGAGATGGATACGTTTAGAGCCCCCAGTTGAAGGTCAAGTTCTCCAAATGTCACTTTGGAGGAAAGAAATTGGATTTCTTGGGCACATAGTTCCTAAGAAAGGCTTAGTGGTGGGTTCCGCTAAAGTGGGTGCGGTTTAAGACCGGAAAACTCTGGGGAGGGCAATTGAAGTAAGAAGCTTCCTCCGTTTGGCTAGTTAGTTAGCATTACCTAAGCTTAGACTTACTCTTCTGGATCAAGAAGGGAGTTTCACGGGAAGAAGACCCGCAGTTGGTCAAGAACATGGACCAGTCGACTCGAGGCGAGATGTTAGGTCACCTCGCTAGATATATTATAAAGGATGACTAAGGCGCGACAAGAGATTATGTGTTCCTTGAGTGAAAGACTTGGTAAAGAAGGTTCTTGAAGATGCGCATCACTCGAGGAGATGGCCGAGTTGGTTTCAGGATACATGTTGTGCCACCAGGTTGAGGCCAAGTCATAGAAGCCCAGTGGGCCATTACCTCCATTGGAAGTTCCGCAAGGGAAGTGTGAAAACATCTCGATAGATTATGTGGATGGACTACCTAGATCAAAGAAAGGGGATACGGGTATGAGGGTCATAATAGGTAAATCCATGAAGAGTGCTCATTTCAGTCCGGTGAAAAGCAAGAGGACTGCGTCATGGTTAGCAACGGTTTACCCTCAAGAAGTTGGCCAGTTTTGAAATAGCCTACAGGAAGCCATGGGTAGGCAGTTGAATCTAGGTATGGCCTATCACTCATAGGCAGATGGTTCATTTCGATTTAAGCACGAGTTATAGAAAATCACGTTTATAAGGACAACTAGCAACGTGGATTGGTATTTTCAGGGAAAGTTCTGCTGAGTGAAATACTTTATAGTAAGTAGGCGAGATCCAGGATTCACTAGTGAATTTTGGAGAGCTTGCATAAAATCATGAGGTTATAGTATGTTTAAGCCAAGTATACAGAAAGAAGAATAAGTGGAAGAGAACGATAAGGGGCGACAATGAAATGAGTTCCAACTCGAATTTGGGAAATAGGAGTTAGGAAGCCAAGGAATCATGAAGTGAAAGATAGTCAAAGCACAGTGGAGTTAAGCTCAAGGAAACGTGACTAAGAAGAATAGATACACGCATCATATCTTTGGAGGAGTGCATCCTTGATCCTTGTTTTCCTGTGGAGCTTGCTTGCAAGTTATCTTTTGTATATATCCTCTCGGTCCCATTCTCGATCTTATTTCTGTTGTAAACTCCATAAGGGGGTTATGACTCATCGGTTAGTATTATATGTCAGAGTTTGAAAGGATGCATATCTCTCTCTGTCCATGTTTATCTAGTTTATCGTGTTTGTCTTGTCATGAGGATCTTAGGTAGAAACCCTTTGGATGAAACATGTATTGGAAACATGTTATGCTTGATGGTTGCAAGTGGCTGCAAGTGTTTGCAAGTGGTTGCTCGTGGATGCATTATACACGATTAGGCACTAGATCGGCTCACACACTCTTCATGTTGCATATGCATGAGTGTTTATGCTTATTCATGGATGGAAATTGTGTGTTATCACATGGATGTTGCATATGGGTGAATGTTATGTGCACTCATATAGATACTATGAATTTAGGAATTTGCATACATATGGATTCATTTCACTGACATACATATGCATTAAGGAGGTTTATTGTATCAGTAACCGCCTGATCTTTGCATTAGATAAGACATACATGTGCATTAAGGAGGTTTACTGTATCAGTAACCGCCTGATCGTTGCATTAGGTAAGTACATATACACACACCTTTGCATATGTTCATACCACATTTAGAATTCTTTAAGGACAATGATTGCTCGTGGATAATGCTTTGAGTAGATGGATGATTGGATGGTAGGATACGTTCTTCCTAACTTGAAGATTTCGGGGACGAAATCCTTTAAGGAAGGGAGAATGTAACAACCCGTATTTTTAATAATCTGTTATAACATAAATTGAGGCAGAATTAAATTATAAAATGGGAATCAAGGGAAACGGGCTATGCCATTTCGTTCGTCTCGGAAAAATACGCGAAATAGAGTCCGAGTTTTCGAAAATCGGAGTCCGTATGGCCCAGATATGGCCCGTCGAAGTTTTCAGAAAATTCAAGTTTTAAAATCAGATTCAAATTTAAAGAATTGGGCCAGCTGGGCCAAGGCGGGAAAAATCCCGCCAGGACCCCATGTCGACAGGCTTGTCGACAGGGGTCTTGGCATGTCGACTGCCCTGTCGACAGCCCTGTCGACAGGGGGTGGCTGGGCTACTTGGCCTGGTGCACCATTTCTGATTTGGGCTTGATAGGGGGGCTTGGTTCTAGAGAGTTCCGGGATCTGATGGACCTAATTGAATCTAGGGTTAATCCTATGGTTCAAATCACTAACCTAATCTATAAATAAGACCCTAACCTACCCTAAATCATTCATTATTCATCCTAGTAACTAAACTATGCCAAAATCCATCCTCTCATGGCCTCCACCCTCTTCATACAATTCCTAAACAAATCCCTAAGAGATTTCCATGCATACAAGGGTATTTAGGCTTGTATGATCCTCTTTAGCTTGCATTAAAGGCTTGTTTTTCTATTGGCATCATAAAGGAGGAGTCTTGATCAAGTTTTCTTGCATTTGGGGGTTTTAATTAGTTGCATAAGGGGTTTCTTGCATTTGTTATACTCATTTGAGTCCGCATAAGCATTGTAAGCCCTCTTACCTTCATTTTAGAAACTCTAAAGTTAATGTGTGATGAAAGTTGGGGTTTATGCATGTTTGATAAGCTATGCATGTTTATGCGAGTTTGCTAAGCCATGATTTGTATGTTTATTGAGTTATGCATGTTTATGCAAGTGTACTAAGCCATGATTTGCAAGTTAATTGAGTTATGCATGTATACTAAGCCATGATTTGCAAGTTTAACAAGTTATGCATATTTATGCAAGTTTAAATTGACAAGTTGTGCATGTTTGACAAGTTGTGCATGCTTATGCAAGTTTAAAATGACAAGTTGTGCATGTTTGACAAGTTGTGCATGTTTATGCAAGTTTAAATTGACAAGTTGTGCATGTTTGACAAGTTGTGCATGTTTATGCAAGTTTAAAATGACAAGTTGTGCATGTTTTGACAAGTTGTGCATGTTTTGACAAGTTGAGCATGTTTTGACAAGTTGTGCATGTTTATGCAAGTTTAAAATGACAAGTTGTGCATGTTTTGACAAGTTGTGCATGTTTTGACAAGTTGGGCATATTTTGACAAGTTGTGCATGTTTATGCAAGTTTAAAATGACAAGTTGTGTATGTTTGATAAGTTATGCATGATTAAGGTAATATGCAAGTTCACTATGCTAAGTTATGCAAGTTTAACATGTTATGCACGTTTATGGTAATATGCAAGTTCACTATGCTAAGTTATGCAAGTTTAACATGTTATGCACGTTTATGGTAATATGCAAGTTCACTATGCTAAGTTGTGCAAGTCTAACATGTTATGCATGATTGTTGTGCAAGTTTATCATGTATGTTGTGCCAAGTTCCCTCTCCCTATCCTTTATGCGTTACTACGAATATGTAAGCGATAGAATGACGTTGGGGGTTTGGGGTAAACTTAAAATACATGAAAATATAAGATTGGGAATTTACCTATTAAGTTAGGTCTACCCCTTGGGAATTTACCTATTAAGTTAGGTCTACCCAAGCATTTGTTAACTTGTAATTATGTGTTTGAAATAAAGTGGACATGACACTTAGAAAACAAAAGTGTGGCCAACTCGAGGTTGGGTTGAGTTTGTAGCGTAATTCTACCCGGAACCGACCGGCTTAACTAGTGGCTACAAACAATAGGACCCAATGTGAGAAGTTGGTCATGTGGTGCCAAAAACCCGAGGTTAGACTACGTTGTGGTGTAAACCTACCCGGACCCGCCCGGCCTAACTAGTAACCACAACAAGGTCTAAATGTGAGAGGTTAAGGTGCAGTAAGTTAATTAATGCCTCATGATTAGGGTTAAGTCAGGGTCCACAAATACGTATCCAATTTGGGGATTCAAGGGATGAAAATGGGGTTAAGTTACACTTAACCAATTTAATCAATTTGGGGATACAAGGGATTGGATGGAGTTAAGTGGTGAACCGTTGGTTGAACTTAACCGGTTCAATCCATGATTGGTGAGGGGTTAAATCACACTTAACTCTCTTGGGGAAACCCTAGCAACGTGGTCTGTTCTAACAGTAATCCCAGTTTGGTATCATTCACAACCCTAGAGGCTAAGCTAGGGCGGGGCACGATTACTGGAGGATGTAAGCGACCAAAGGGCGATGGCCGAGTGGTACAGCGGTGCGGGTCCGGCGGGCTACGGACGTGCACGTAGCCCGATGTTGGACAAACTCGAGGCACGGGTACCAGTAGGTTAGGGCTGTGCATTATTGCTTAAGTGTCTGGGGTTGACACCCGAGGGCTTGATACACCCAAAGGGGGACCCAGCACAGTCTAACTACAACCATACGTGGGCCATATGGACACCAACACTTGACGTGTTAGGTTTATAGGGAGCCGATCGACTAGACCGTTGGGCTGGACCTTGTATTAAGGTCACCTCATGTTATTGGGCCAAAGCTTGGGCCAAGGGATCAATACCGGTTATGATGGGTTGCTAGTACACCGTGGTGCAAAAACTTAGCCATGTTTTATGCGATGACACCTCTATCTATCTTGTAGTTAATTTACCATGCCAGTATGTTGTTATCTATGATCATCTCAGTTCCCGTCATGATGTTAACTTTATTAGTTTATAGACTGATCGTAGCAGGGCTTACTCAGTCTTTTTGACTGACTCGTTTTGTTTCGCCTCTTTTCTTCCGTTTCCCCCCCCCCAGGTTCTCAGGGAGGGAATACAGGAGCCTAGCTTGGATCTTAGCTGCTTTCTTGGATAGCTCATGTATGCTTTGGACTTGGGCTTGCTATGGTTTCTTCCACTTTGGGGATAGCTACTTTTATGTTTTTCCTTTTCAGTTCAGATGATGTTAATTTATGTACTAGACTTGTTTACTTGGCAAATTGACATTATGATGTAACAGACTTGTTTTTGAAATAGTTTAAAAGTCTTCCGCTGTTTATTTACTTACTCTGTTTATTTACATATATATATGTCATGTCCTGCCTTGCTATATCATTATGCATGTTTACCAATAATGCCCCTCCAAAGCTAGTGCATTCCTTTGCGAGTGACCCTGGCGGAGGTGGGGTGTTACAGGTTGGGGTTTGAGGGTATCTGTGTTAAGCGTTAAGTTGACTGTGACGCATAGATTCTGGTTTTTGTGGGATATGGTGGGGTTTTATCATGCTTAGTTTCCTAAGAATCATTTGATAATCTGATATGTGTTAGTAGTCTGTAAGTATCTGAATATTTCTGAAAAGGATAGGGGATTTTACTCGAAGCATGAAGTAGATTTCCAGTTTTGACATTGTTTAATGGGAGTAATTCTCTGAGTGTCAATCTGATGTAGATTTCGGTGTTCGAGGTTAATACTTAGGGATTTATTTTCTTAACTGATGTCTAATGGGAATAGAACTTTTTTTTAATTGTACCAGCTTATATCACTCGGCTGTATCCTATCGACCGAGTCTTCGATCTTTAGGTAGAAACAAATGGGTGTAAACATGTGTTTGAGACATGTTATGTTTGATGGTTGCAAGTGGATGCAAGTGGTTGCTAGTGGTTGCTCGTGGATGCATATACACACTAGGCACTAGATCGTCTCAATAATACTTTCATACTGCATATGGATGTGTGCGCATTTTTCAATTTTTGTGGATGCAAAATGATTGACTCATCACATGGATGTTGCATTTGGATGACTGGTTAAGCACACAGATAGAAATGATGTGTATCAAATAGGATTTCTTGCATACATAATTGGACTTATGGCTCCAACATGATTCACATTGAGGAGGTCAACTGAATCAGCAGACTGCCTGATCTTTGCATTAGATAAGAGACATATACACACACTTTTGCATATGCTCATACAACATTAGAATTTTTCTAAGGACAATGGATGCTTTTGGATGATGGTTGAGTAGGTGGATGATGGGATGGTAGGACACATTCTTCTTAACTTTAAGATTTCGGGGACGAAATCCTTTAAGGAGGGGAGAATGTAACACCCCTTATTCTATGTGAACGTATAAGTAACAAATTAAAGTATACTTAATTTTTAGGAGAATAATTAAGGGAAACGGGTTGCGCCATTGCGTTTGTCTCGAAATTTTTCTTGAGAAAGAGTTTGCGTAAAACGGATAACGTATGAAGAAGATATGGACGAACGAAGTTAGGTCGAAACACCGGAAATAGGCCAGAATACACTGGCGCACTTGTGAAGTGCGCCAGTTCAAAAATACACTGGCGCCCCTGCCAAGTGCGCCCATACTGATCCAACACTGAATTCTGGAGTGTTCTGTGATGACTTGTCTTCTTCTGAGTGGCTGGATGACCTGTCTTCGAGCTGGGTGGCTCTGATGACTTCTAGACTGATCTGAAGGCTCTAAATCACCCTATTCACCTATAAAAACACACCCCAAACCTCACTTTCTCTCCACACAATTTCATTTTGCCTATACTCTGCCTCTATTCTATTTAAAATAAAATAATGGAATCGCTACTCTACTAAAATCTAAGCTAGAACTAGTGCATCTTCTTCCAATCTGAATAGAATTAAAAGAGAACAACTAATTTCTAATCTAATCGATAGTCTACGCCAAAGAAGAGCTACTCAGTGTCAGAATATCGATTCCAGAATACAAGAATCATTCCCTTTTTGTGACTACTGTTATTTTCAGATGCGAGCTTTAATTATGATCTTGACATGGCTATAAATCTGAATCTGAGGTTATGCATATTCTTATCGGTCAGATCTGTATTTCTGTGATTATTCTTTTTTTTTCTATTCTATAGCCCGACAACTAAGCCTGCGCCAAATCTCATAAGAGATTAACGCATGAACACTAAATTTTGGAGTAAATAATGAATAATGCATAATTGGACATGACTGAACTGTTACTGATTTGAGAAAAAGTACATATGTTGTAAATTAGATCTAGATCTGTGCATACTCTGTGATTTAGAAGAAGATGAATCATTGAATGATAACATATGACTTGAAACTTGGGGACATAACGCATATAAAAATTAAGATCTGATTTTGAGAGGATATAATTTAAAGATCTAGATTTTTGGGTATATTTTATATAACGATTCATGACTTGAAAAAGGAATATGAAATTTGGCGTAAAGACCTACATTAAAATAGGATAACTATTAATGTGAATGCGCCTAAATATGGATTTTTGGATATTGGCATTAAATGCTATAATTTGGCATAATTCATACCATGATTTGGGGCTTTTAGAGAGTGTTCTCTACTGTGCAAAGTTTAACGAAAATTTAGGGGCATATATTGTATTATGAATTATGACCATGATTTGAGCATGTAAGTTTAGGCTTAATTTATGATTAGGAAAGATATGTAAATAGAATTTTTAAGAAATGTTAAATCTGCTAATCTGCTGAATTGCTTAATCTATTGAATTGCCTGTTCTGCTAATCTGTTAAATTGCCTAATCTGCTAGATCTGTTATCTGCTAAATCTGTTGAATTGCTTAATCTGTTGAAAGCTGAATAATTGTAATTTGGAGGCTCGATCTAAAATTGAGCAAAACATGTTAATAGAACTTTGGATAATCTGCCGTAACTTGTAAAGAAGTTAAATCTGCTAACTAGACATAATTAGTCTGGTATTTTCTGTAATGGAATAAAGTGGCTATGACATGAGGTTAGACTCCGTTTGCGGTAGGAGTCTTCCCTGAATCAACTGGCTTAACCAGCGACCACAAACTGTCAGTCTAATGTGAGAGGTCGTAGGCATAACTAAAATAAGCTTAGACACGAGGTTAGATCTGGCTTGTGGCAGAAGTCTGCCCGGAACCGCCCGGCACATCCAGCAGCCACAAGCTACCGACCTAATGTGAGAGGTCTGTGCATTAATATTTAATTAATGCAAATCTAAGATAAATATAATGTCTAAAACGTGTTGGATGGATAGGGTTAAACCGACTGGACTGATGAAATTAACAAACCCGTTTCATGAATCTGTAGGACCAATATAAAGTTAGGCAATCTGTAAGTCTGTTAAAACTATACATATGATCCGTTAGTCTGAAAACTTGTTAACTTGATTGTCTGATCTATGAACTATTAAATCTGAACTCTGTATGACTGAAACTTGCAAACAAGTTAATCTGAAATCTGTTAGTCTGAGGACACAAGGTTAGGAGGGGAAATACTTGTGTCATATGTTATTTGGGACCCATATTAGTCAGTAACCCTTTCTGGTATCAAAATTTTTGACCCCACGCTATGTAGTGGTTCAGGCATGCTTACTAAACTAATTATAAGCGGTTCATTCTGATAATGGCGAGGGGTGTTGATGGTGCATTCCAACCGGGTCATGTGCATGCATGGATCCGGTCTTCTCTGAGGATGTAAGACACCGTGACATCTGTAAATAGGTCTGTGTCAATCGGTTGCCTCTTTAGGGAGTGATACACCCTACTGTGGGGCCGACACATGGTATTTATTTATTAGGGAGCCGATCGCTTGGGGTAGGACTTGGGGTACACTTAGTTCTGTCTGTTTCTGTTGGTACCGTTTGTTTCTGTTGGGTTGTAACACTTGTCTGTTTCTGCGTGGTACCGTCTGTTGGGGTGGTAAAGGCCCATTACTAGTGTATACCTAATTCTAACATTCTGTTTCCGTAGGGATTATTGTGTTTCCGCCTCTGATTCCGTTTCCGTACGTTTTGTTTGTTGGGGTGGTAAAGGCCCATTAGTTGGGTGGTAAAGTTCCATTATTAGTATTCTGTTTCCGTACCTTCTATCCATTGGGGTGGTAAAGGCCCATTATTAGTATTCTGCTTCTGTACCTTCTGTCTATTAGGGTGGTGAAGGCCCATTACTAGCATTCTGTTTCTGTATAGATTATTCTGTTTTGGTTCTGTTTTGTTATACTAGTATTAGTGCAGAGAAGTAAGATGTAAGTAAAGAACATAACTTAGTTTACATCATTCTGTATCTTCTGTTAACTTAAAATATATCTGCTATTCCTGTTGATGTAATCTTTCATCCAGGTTTATTTACATGTCATGATAATATTGTCTGTTTATATGCTGGAAGTCACTAGACTCGCCAGATATTATGTCTGACCTCATCTGTTTTCGCCCCTTGTCTTTCCGTCCCCCCCAGGTGCTCAGGGTGGAAACATAGGAGCTTAATTCTGATTCTCTCTGCTTGAAGTGCTTGGAGTATTGCTTGGCTTTGACTCTATCTTTTCATGACAGTTTATGTTGGGGATTATGGCTTTGAAACTTTACATTCTGAAGGATTTTGTATAAGACTGAAAATTGGGTACTTGAGTTTTGGTATTGTGATTTAGAAAGATGTAACCAAACTTATTTCTGCTTCTGCTGTAATAAATTTATAATTTTTCAAGTACTACTTATCTGTCTTGTAATATTCTATTTTGACTACTAAAACGCTCCATCAAAGTTAAGGCATTCCCTTTGTGAGTGACCTTAACGGAGGTGGGGTGTTACACACTATGCACTTGTAATAGTATCAAAATGATTTGTTTTAAACGTACCAAGCATGTTTGGCTATTAAAAGGGAAAACCCTATCCTCCGGCTTGCGTTGCATTGTGTGATGGGACCTCGGCCTTATAATAGCTTCATTTTTCCAAAAAGCATTGCGCTGTTGGTTTTGTGCACTGGTATTCTTGGGAGGAAACCCGTTCCATGTTATACGACGTGGTCCCTTTATTTACTCTATTTTATAGTAAATCTTTAAATAACTCTTTTAGTTCTCACACCAGTCACATGACTGACCTAGAGTTTATTGTTTTAACCTAAACTCTGTGTGCCCATATTTTCCACATGGGCAGCCAGTAGTTTTGGTTTTGCAGATATTATATTCACAGGATCCTGGATTTACAACTGGAACTATTTTCAGAAAGCTCTGTATCCGTGTATTCTTATGCAGCTGTGTTATGTATTATTTTTCGCTGCTATGAAATGTATTTTAATCTCTGATATTTTTCTGATGTATAATATTTATTCATACTATGTTATATTCTTGTACTCTGATGTAATTACTGTAGTAAGCAGTGAAATGTTCTTCTGTTTGCGTTCTGATTTGTCATGTTCTCAACTCAATCCGGGCCTTACTTTACGGGCAAGTTTGGGTCGTTATAGTAGGCCTTATAAATAGAGAGGTTATTTTTGTACAACTGAATCAACAAATAAATAAAATTCTCTCGCTTATCTCTTTTGTTATCTTTAATGGCTTCCCTTCTTTTATCAGTTTTATTTTTTGTTATAACAGTGAATACTTATTTTAATTAATTTATTGTCGGTTAATAATCAAATTAATTTATTGTCGCTTAATAATCAAAAATACATATAAAATAATATTTGTGATAATTATGTTATCATTTAGTTAAGATAATAATGGTATCGACAATTAGTTGAATTAAAATAAGATATTATTAAACATAATTTTGATTACTTTTATAATAATATATTTAATTATTTATTATAATTACAACTAATATTATGACAATAATTATAATATCATTTTAAAAAGCTAATAAAACCAATAACAACTATAACAATTAATGTCATTATTTTTATAATTATAATTATAGTCAAGTGGTTTATATTTATGTAACAACCCGTATTTTCAGAATCAATTTGAAATTTTGATTTAAGCTATTTTAAGGAATATAGGAATGTAAATTGGTTATTTTTGCTAAATAAATTTTGAGAATAATTTTAACTTTTATTTGACTTAAAACAAACTTAGTCAAATTATAAAATTACTTTATAAGCCCTGGATTAGAAAATTTTGAAAATTTGATTTTTAATATCATAGCATAGCCCTTAAAAAGAAAAAAATTTCTAGCGAGAGACCAACTTTACTGGATTCGGGATAATAAGTCGCAGCTAGATTTCAAATATCGTATAAAAAGGAGTTAGTATGTGGCCGTGAGAGGCAAATTCGTTTGGGTCAAAACTGACAGTCAATTTACAAAGAAACGTTATTGATACTATCTCAGAATTCGATGACACTTTTTTTTCTGGATTCGTATCGTTAAATAATGGTAGAATCCAAAATTTCATACTTTTTGGAGTTAGCGTGTAGGCACGCAAAAAGAAAATGTATGCTAAAATCGCATTTTTGGAAGTTGGAACTTGATCGAAAAATAAAATGGAAGGTCAAACGACCTCAAAATTCAAAAAAAAAATTATTGAATCCGCAGCGTCGAATAATTATAAGATTCCATGTTTCGTGATTTTTAGAATCCGTATGTGACCGTGCATGATTTTACATTGGAAAAATTAGTCAAAATTTTGGCTTTAAAAATTCATTGTTTGTGCATACGGACTCGGAATTCGACGAAACAAGTTTTGTTGGGTCCACAATGTCAGGGAGTAGCTGATATCGATTCTCATTGAAAATGGGATCCGCAGATGAGAATATGGATTTTTTTTAACGATGAAAATAGGACATAAGTCAGTATAATAAATTATAAAATCAATATAAAAATAATTTGCACCCACTATATAACATCTTAGACATTTCCTAACCTAACTTAAATCCCTCATTCCACCGCAGCCTCTTTCTCCCTTCTCAACCCTTAATTTGCAATATTCTAAAATCAGAATCAAATCAAAGAAAAATCAGTAAATCCCAAAACTTACATATTTGAGTTTGTGTGGCGATTAGCTTCGATCTATACGAGTTTGGTCAAGTTTAGAGATGATTTTTTCCCCCACAAAATTGTGCAGCATGCGTTTCTTGAGTGCATACAAGTTAGGGTTGAGATTTTTGGTAAAACGAAGCTTCAATGCATGTTTTGATTGTTATATTTGAGTTCGTGAGATAGAATAGCACGTTGTGGCCAAATTTGAGGCGGTTTAGAGAGAAAAAGTGTCGGGACTTCAAGGGGCAGTGCACGTTAGAAAGTGAATTGATTTTTGGAGGCGAGCTTGAGTTTTAGTTTCATGGTGTTGATACTTTAGAAGAGGAGAAGGGAAGAATAATGCTGTTTATGGTTTGTGATTTCGTGGAGAAACGAAGGAGAAAGAGGTGGAGGAAGTTGCATGAAAGTGTCCATGAAAGACCTACTACGTATGCATGCTTTTAGAGGTGGAAGCTGATTAAAGGAGTGACTAACAAGGGATTTAAGGGTAATTAATTGTTTAATCAATAACTAATTACATATATATGTACATGAATTTTGTAAAAGTCATAACATTCTCATACGAACTCGGAATTCAGCGAAACAAGACCAGTTGTAACTGTATCTGGCAGAGCTTCGTAATGAAACTGATTTGGAGAGATTTGGAGCTCGTCTAAATTTTTGACCAAAAAAAATCTCATTCGGTCAATTGACCATTTAGAGTTATTTAGTGAAGAACAACCGATCAACGTGAGAACTCTCACACTCAAACTATTTTTACAGTTGTTATCACTATGACTGGATATATATTGGTTGCTTGTGATTGCAATATTTGTTTGGTGATTGATGGATGTTCACAATTTTAATGTACCATTATTAAACTATGATTATTAGTGTTGATAAATAAAACATTTATTATATGAATTACTTTTGGATGACAATTTACCCACCCATCTCCCAAATAATAGATTAGTTCACATGGACTTTGGTGTAAACCCCACACGAGTATTGGGACGATAATTTCACACACTGTCCAAGTATACAAATAATATCTATTTGTTGGTTGAGAACCACACACGGGTATTGAGATGATATTTGACTTACACTAATCACAAGTGTTTAGATTGTATGTCAAACGACTGATTGACAGACCGTTATAAGCGTTATTTAATTATCTAATGCTTATATGGTTGTAGATGCACTCTGGTTGTGAGTTGAATGTTTAATAGTTATTTATAACTATTGTTGAATACATGTGATGTATGAAATCCATATAAATAAAATTATATAGAAATTGAATGAGTCACATTCCAATTTTGAAATAAAGAATACTTTAATATATTATTCAATGATGAATTAAAGTATGGTTTTGAGGTCCGATTTTGGATGGACACAAAAATATTAAGTATGGTTTTGATGTTCGATTTTGGATGGACATAAAGAGGGCTTATTTTAAAATTATTAAAAATAGAGAAAAAAATTGTTAAATCATAATAAAAGATTTGGAAAGATTTTTGGATGAAATATTCCACTTTTTTAAAGAGAAAAGATGTTTTATCTGAATAAGTTGTTTATCAACTTGAGTAGAGAACTAAAAGGAATTACATGGTTTTGATATAACCAGAATTTTCAATGTATGAATTGGACGGATTTGAATGGAAATAATCTTCAGAATTTTTCGATATTGGATTCCATGATTATACGGGTATTGTTGAGGAATTTGGAAGATACGGGTATCATCATTCCCAATACGATGTCTGGGTTTCAGAATTTGATATTAAATTTAAATCGATATGATTTCTATTCAGAGCCTTGTATTTAATATCAAATTGGATTTTGGGTTTGTCATGAATAATGTCTTCAATAAAACTAATCTTAAAGCTAGTTGAGAAAGGAATAAATCATTCAATTAAGATTAATGAAGCTTTTTCCAATTAATAAACATAATTAGAGTTAAATGAATGTTGATTTTGGGCTCGTTGTGAATGATCTTTTAAATAACATTTCTTCTTTAACCCAATTAACAGTGAAGATATGATTTAAAATTTATAAATCTTTAATTGAGATTTAAGAAAAGTTTCCAAAGTAAAGTCTTCCAATTTAATACATCAAATTGGAATTGGGTGGAATTCGATTTAGTGATAATCGAGATAAGCTTTTGTGAAGGAAGACCGTTACTATTTACGGAATTTAAAGGGCTTTACCGTTATTCCATTTACAGTATTAGTCTGATTATATATTGTTATGATTTCTGTGAAGATTCCATTTTCATGAAAGATTATTTTGGGTTTATCGTGAGCAATGTTTTAAATGACATTTGCTCTTTAAACCAATTAAAGAAAAGATTAATTTCCTAACTTGGATAATCATTGAGTAATGATTTTTGACATTCAATCTAAAATGGAGTTTTAATGAATCTTTAAGTAGATTAAAATGTGAATGTGGTAATTAAATTTACTGATTTCAATACATGTTTTAAATGAAGTACCACCAGTTTTACTCCATGCAATAGTTAAATCTTTAATTATATTTGAAAGTTGAATGGTAATTGAATTTACCGATAACACAGTGGATGTTAGGTATGGAGTACTACCAGTCTTTCTTCATGGGATAAATAGGTTGGGATAACAAAATGAATGATTACTTCGGTAAGGCTCATTAATCCCGACTAGTTCGTAAACCTTAATTTGGTTTAAGTTATGAAAAGATATTATAAATCTTTTGAAATGATTTCCAAGAATATTTGAATAAAAGAATATTCTAGATTGGAATGAGGCGTATGATGTGTTTTTATAGCACTTGATTATTAGATACACGAGTCATTAAGAAAACCATTTTAACCCATTATGAATAACTAATACGATGACTAAAAGTCGAAAATTTGAAGACGGTGGTTAAAGACCGGAGATTTTCACATCGTTTGGATGATTACTGATGTACTGAGTGGGTTGTACACCCAAGACGAGATAATAAGTGGTGATCATCCTGACGTACTTGGAGATTGACCGGATATGCAAGAGCCTCTCTCCTGTGTTAGACATATGGGACGAGGAATAAGGTGCCTCCAAATTCGTTCAAGCCCAAAACGGACTTGCAAACTATTATATGTTTGACATTGTATTTCGCGCTGTATTCGTTGATCTCTGCTAAATATATATTTGTTTGGTGGCGGAGAATTAATTCTTTTGCTTAACACTCTTCTCTGAGACGTACAAGCTTAGAGGTTATATATTGGTGGAAATCAATAGTATGATATGGATTGACAAGGTGGCATGCTATGATGCAGTGTTCAAGGCTTTTATTGAAAAGCATGAACTTGTTGATAATGAACAAAGCACGACTAATATAGCGCAACTTTGTGTGTTGAGACGTGACTTCGACGAGCATCATAACCCGTAAATGACTGAGGTTGGATAACAAACGACATGCTGGAATCAGATTAAGGATACGGATGTTTCCTGGGGGATCCAGGCGTAACCATTGTCAACCTAAGGTCCACATAAGGAATACGGGATCTGGGAGTACCGATAAGGGTGAGTCCACTGAACATGAAGGATCTGGGAGCACGCTGATGTAATAACCCGGAAATCTGAGCCAATTTAAAATTTTTATTTTGGCAATTTTAATGAATTTTTAATATTAAAATGAATTATTTTAAATAATAACGACGATAAATTTATTTTGAATAGAATTAGAACGTATATGTTTATTTGAATCGTCGTTAAAATATAAATATTTATTTTTAATTATAAAAGGAATTGGAAATGACGTAGTAGTTTGAAAATTCGATTTCAAAGTTCAAATGAATGTACAGGATTCAAAATAAACCGGATTTTAGCGAAATCAAAAATATTAGGATCTATTTCAAAATATGTTTCCAACGAATTCGAACAATCAAAATTTCATAGCAGGAATAAAAAGTTATGTCCAGTTGAAAATTCAGAATAGTCGCTATGGAAATATAGCCCTTAAAAAGTGAAATTTTGCATATGAGCTCAGAATTCGACGAGATAAATTTTTCTGGATTCATAATGACAAATCATTGTTGAGTTCCAAAGGGCGCATCGAACGGAGTTAGTATGTGGTCGTGCGAGCTAAAACAGTTCAGAGTAAAACAGGCAGTCATTTTACAAAGGAACGTTATTGATACGACCTCAGAATTCGATTTCATTTTTTTTTGGATTCGTATTGTCTAATAATGGTTAACTCCAAAAGGGCATGATGTTTGGAGTTAGCATGTGAGCGTGCAAGAAGAAATGGTGCGCCAAAATCGCATTTTTAGAGCTTATCTGAGCATTTTTGAGAATTTTAACTAACGGTCAAACGAACTCGGAATTTGACGAAACTTGTTTCGTTGGACTCGTCTTCACGTGTACTATATCGTATCCAAAATGGGGACTCGGAATTCCCTTTCCTCCTTTCCTTCTTTATAATTTTCCTCCTCTTTTTCCTCTTTTCGTCAATAATGGGGACATCCTCCAAACCCATCAGTCCCCCCTTCCCACTGACCGACGACCACCACCAGCACCACCTCCCTCCGGCGCTACCCCTCTCCTCCTCCTTCTCCTCCTCTCTCTCTCTTGTTTTGTGAACCCTAGCCTAAGCCACCACCCAAATCCGCCACCATGGGCCCCAAAACCACCGCCGCTACCCACCAGCAACCTCCCACACGTCAATCAGGTCTAGCACCCCCCTCTAGCCACCCAATTCCGACCGTGGGCCCCTCCTCTAAAAACCCACTTTCATAAAAATCTCGTTTTGCATAAAACACCCTGTCACTATTTCGCGAATTACTCCCAAATCGTGAATTTCTAGCCAAAAGTCCTCTAGATCAAAGTCGAAGAGCACGATTTTCTCTTCGATTTAGTATATGATAGTCCTATTTTGCATTGGGAGTTGTCGGGAAAACGCATCCAAAGTCTGCTGTTTAAACACAGTCAAAATCCTGTCTTTTTCGCTATTTCCGGCAAAATTGCTCATTTTTGGAAGGAAGACCACTAGGCGAAAGTTGTCCGGAATGACGCGTTTAAGGTAGTAAAATTTCCGGTGTGAAGATTGGAGCTCGTTTGCAAATTCTGGAACAAGAACAGCAAATCCGGACGTTAAAAAAAATGTGAGTTTTCTCCGCTTTAAAGCTTCTTGGTTTTTGTAGAATGAAGTATGTAAAAATATGATTTTTATATAGTAGAAGTAATGAAAATATGATTTTTCATTATGTAGAGTAATAAAAATAGAATTTTTATCTATATAGTAGCGGAATAAAAAAAGAATTTTTATCTATATAGTAGCGGTATAAAAACAGAATTTTTATCTACATAGTAGTGGTATAAAAACGTGATTTTTATATACGTGGCAACAATATAAAAATGTGACCTTTATATATATATAGTGAATACGGGCAACGAAAGTGGCAAAAGGCGAGAATGGAAAAGATTTTCTACATATGAAGAGTCGTGGTGTTTGGTTTAGCTAATCGGTGAGAACTACTCACTTTTATTTAATTTCTAGTTTGAAATATATACTAGGATGCAGACGGTGCTTAGCAGCACCCGACACCCGTCGTCCACAGTCCATGGATGACTTGTTTGTTTGATTGTTGTGTTGTGAAATTTTATTGTGTGATGTGGAAAAGAATGAAATATATGTTCATGTGATGAAAGAAAATATATATTCATGTGTTGAAATCAAATATAAATTCATGTGTTGAAATATAATAAATATTCATTTACAAATCGAACGATTTGTTTATGTACACCGATTTGACTGATATTGATTGGCGTGATAAATTTTACACATTGCCCAACTGCACAAATAAAAATTTGTGTTTGTTGATGTGAAACCCCACATGGGTATTGGGATGATATTTGACGTATACTAATCCCGATTGCTTAGTTGTATGTCAATCGATGGGTTGACCGACTGTGTAAGCGTTAATTATTTGTATTTAATGCTTATGCAGTTGTGTGGTGCACTTTGGATGATGGTTGATTATTTATCGTTGCTGTTATATACGTGTGTTGTATAGAATCCATATAATTAACCTTATATGGTAATTGATTGGGCCTCATTCCGATTTGGAAAATAAGGAATATTATAAAAAAAATTCATGTGTTGAATAGAAAATAAATTCATGTGTTGAAAAAAAAAAATCATGTGTTGAATAGAATAAATATTCATGTGTTGAATAGAAATAAATTCATGTGTTGAATAGAACAAATATTCATGTGTTGAATAGAAATAAATTCATGGGTTGAATAGAAATAAATTCATGTGTTGAATAAAAAATATATTCATGTGTTGAATAGAAAATAAATTCATGTGTTGAATAAAAAATATATTCATGTGTTGAATAGAAATAAATTCATGTGTTGAATAGAAATAAATTCATTTGTTGAATAGAAAGAAAAATTCATGTGTTGAATAGAGTAAATATTCGTGTGTTGAATAGAAGAAAACATTCATGTGTTGAATAAAAGCCGTATTGATTAGATTGATGCCATTTTGACGTGAACGACATTTATATCGATTTTATTCATTTTTACAATGAATATAGAAAAGAAAGTGATTTCAATGTATAACGTTTTGAAATATTATCATTTGTATATCGATGATGTGGAATATTCAATTTTGATTCGAAATTGAATATGAAGTTGAAACCGTTTCGAAAACGAATTTAAAATGATTTATAAAATACGTTTTAAAAGGAAATCGACGATATATATATATATATATTATATATAGAATGGCCTGAATAAAACGCACCGCGGTAATTGTCGAATTTCGACCATTGACTTTGAATAGATATTACGGGAGATCCGCCCGTCGGATTCTCCTAAAACCGGAACCGTTGGGTTCGTATCGAAAAGAGCTTTCTAAAGAATATTAGAGATTGGAAATCTAACGGTTGGATTTGGAATTATGTCCAAATCAAATTTGGAAAAGCTCGCTGTAAGTGCAGTTCAATGGCCGTTGATGGAAATCGACTATACAGGCCTTGATAAAATTATTAAAAATAGTAATAATTTGTGTAAAATCATAAGAAATGATTTGTGAAGAATTGAGATGAAAAATTCCAAATTTGAAAAATAAAATTAGATTTTTATCGGAATGATCTAGTTTTGAACTAGAATAATAATTTATTTATTTTTAAATAAATAAATTGGATTTGAAAGGGTTTTGAAAGTAACCAGAAGTTTCAATAATTGAATTGGAATGCAATGTGATTTTGGGTTTATAGTGAACTATGTTTTAAATGACATTGGTTTTTTAACCCAGTTAAAGACAAGATATGATTTCCCAAGTTAAATAATCATTAATAATGATTTTTGGGAAGATTAAAACCAAGTGGAGTTTTAGTGAATCTTTAATTAGATTGAAGTGATCGAGAATGGAGTATCACCAGTTTTGCTGCAAGCAATAGTTAAATCTTTTGATTAGATTTGAACATGAAATGGTAATTAAATTTACCGATAACACCGTGGTGTAGATATGAAGTATGACTAGTTTTACTTCATGGGATGAATAGGTTGGGATTGGGAAATAAAATAAATGATTACTTTGGTGTGGTTCGCTAATCCCGATGTAATAACCCGGGAAATCTGGGCCAATTTAAAAAATTTATTTTGGCAACTTTAGCGAATTTTGATTATTTAAAATGAATTATTTTAAATAATATCGACGAAAAATTTATTTTGAATAGAATTCAAACGCATATATTATATAGATCGTCGTTAGAATATAAATATTTATTTTAAATTATAAAAGGAATTGAAAACGGCGTGGTAGTTCGATAATTCGATTTCAAAATTCAAATGAATGTACCGGGTGCAAAATAAAACGGATTTTAGTGAAACTAAAAATATTTGAATCTATTTGTGAATATCTTTCCAACGAATCCGAAAGATTGGAATTTCATAGCAGGAATCAAAAGTTATGTCCAAATGAATTTTCAGAATAGTCGCTATGGAATTCTGGCCCTTAAAAATGGGAATTTTGCAAACGACCTCGGATTTCAACGAAACCATTTTTGTTGGATCCGTGATGTCAAGTAATTGCTAGATTTCGCTAATGAATTCTCACCTTTTTATTTGTTTTCTAGTTAATAATATATACTACGATGCAGACGGTGTTTAGTAGCACCCGACACCCGTCGTCCACAGACCATGGACGGCTTGTATGCTTGATTGTTTGATTTTGATGTGTAGTTGATTGTGTGATGTGATGTGAAATGAAATGAAAATTTATATAGTTGAAAATATTTAATAGTTAAAAATAGAAATTTTAACGTGTATATGAAATGAAATAAAAATAAACAAATCGGACGATTTGTTTATATACAAACATTTGACTGATATTGATTGGGACGATAAATTATACACATCGCCCAACTGCACAAATAAAATCTGCGTTTGATTGTTTGAAAACCCCACATGGGTATTGGGATGATATATGACATACACTAGTCCCAATAATTAGCTGTATGTCGATCGATTGATGGACAAACTGTTATGAGCGTTAAATATTTATATTTGATGCTTGTACAGTGTAGAATGCACTTTGGATGATGGTTGATTATTCATCGTTGTTATTGTATACATGCGTTGTAGAAAATCCATATAATTAACATTATATGGTAATTGATTGTGCCTCATTCCAGTTTTGAAAAAGAAATATTTGAAATAGAAATATTTGAAAAAGAAATATTTGAAAAAGAAATATTTGAAATAGAATATTTGAAATAGAAATATTTGAATAGAAATATTTGAAATAGAAATATTTGAAAATAGAAATATATGAAGCCGTGTTGATTAGATTGACGCCATTTTGACGCGAACGAGATTTATATCGATTTTATTCATTTTTCAATGAATATTGAAAGGAATTGAAATTCGAACTATATTAAAAAGAATTGAAATTCGAATTAGATTGAATTGAATATAAAACGAATTCGAATTGAATTGAATGTAAAACGAATTCGAATTGAATATAAAATGGATTCGAATTGAATTGAATTGAAAAGAAAATGAACTCAAATCGATTTGAATTGAAATCAATTTGAAATGAATTTAAAACAAATTTATATTGGAAAATTCAATTTTGATTTGAATTTGAAATGAAGTTGAAATCGTTTCAAAAACGAATTTAAAAAATAAACGATTTATAAAATACGTTTTAAAAGGAAATCTGCGAAGTATATATTATATATATAATATAATGGCCTGAATAGAACGCGCCGCGCCGCGGCAGTTCGTGAATTTCGACCATTGACTTCGAACGGATATTACGGGAGATTCGACCGTCGGATTCTCCTGAAACCGGAACCGTTGGGTTCGTATCGAAAAGTGCTTTCTAATGAATATTAGAAATTAGAAATCTAACGGTTGGATTTGGAATTATGTCCAAATCAAATTTGGAAAAGGTCGCTGTAAGTGCAGTTCAATGGCCGTTGATGGAAATCGACTGTATGGGCCTTGATAAAATTATTAAAAATATCAATAATTTTTGTAAAATCATAAGAAATGATTTGGGAAGAATTGGGATGAAAAAATCCATATTTGAAAAGATAAAAATAGATTTTTATCGAAATGAACTAGTTTTGAAGTAGAATTAAAATTCTATTTATTTTTAAATAAATAAATTGGATTTGAAAAGGGTTTTAAAAATAACCAGAATTTCCAATAATTGAATTGAAATGGATTTGAATCGAAATTGTCTGTGGATTATTTCGATATGGGATTTCGTGATTACACAGATATTGTTATGGAAATTTGAAAGATATATTTATATCGTTATTTCCAATACGATATTTGTTGGTCATAGAATTTGACATTGAATATAAGCCGATATATTTTCTATTCAGAGCCTTGTATTTAATATCAAATGTGATTTGGGTTTGTCGTGAATGGTGTCTTCGTTAACACTGTACTTGAACCCAGTTGAGAAAAAGATTAAATCTTTTTATTTAGATTTAAAGAAGTGTACCAATTTAATAATATTTAATTGGAATTGAATTCGAATTGATTCTTGGGATTATCGTGAATGGTGTTTTAAATAACACTCGTTCTTTAACCCGATAATTAATAGAATGTGATTTCGGGTTGTCGTGAACGGTATCTTCAATAATACTGTTCTTAGACCCAAAGGAGTTAAGAAAATCAGAAACTAACTGGAGATTAGTTAAGTTTATGGTTTCTGAGGTATTGATCTGATGTTAGTTTCGGCCTTCGTGGTTAATACTTAGGGAATTGCTCACTTGCTAATTTATGGTTAGGGTCTGATTGAAATGGAATGTGATTTTGGGGTTATCGTGAACTGTGTTTTAAATGACACTGATTCTTTAACGCGGTCAAAGATTAAAAATAAGCGGAGTTTTAATGAATCTTTTATTAGATTGAAAAGATCGAGAATGGAGTATCACCAGTTTTACTCCAGGCGATAGTTAAATCTTTAATTAGATTTGAACGTGAAATGGTAATTGAATTTACCGATAACACCGTGGTGTTAGATATGAAGTATTACCAGTTTTACTTCATGGGATGAATAGGTTGGGATTGGGAAATTAAAACAAATGATTACTTCGGTAAGGTTCACTAATCCTGACTAGTTTGAATTGATATTCAAAAGAAGATTAAAGAATAAATTTAAAAGAATTTATCTTTGATAAAATTAATGGGAACCTTTCCCTAAGAATGTGAAATTTAGAAACTAACTGTCGGTTAGCTAAGCAGAAAGGTTTTCTGGATATTGATCAGATGTTGGTTTCGGCGTTCGGGGTTAATATTTGGGGAATTATTCTCTGGTTAATTTACGATTAGTGACTGATGAATTGGAATTAGGCATATGTTGTGTTTGTGTAACACATGTTTATTATATATGTGAGTTATTCGGAAAGACCGGGTTTATCCCATTCTGAATAACTGATACGACGATAAGTCGAAGATGAAGACGATGGTTGAAGACCGGAGGTCTTCACGTTGTTTGGATAATTACTGACGATCTTGATTGGGATGTACACCCAAGAAGATGGAAACAGTTGGTGATCGTCGAGACGTACTTGGAGATCGATGGTATGCGGGGTACTAGATGCCTCCGGTTTCGTTCAGACCTAGAATGGACTTGTAAATGGACTGTGTGTCTGACATCGGATTTCATTCTGTGTGACTGATATCGGTTGCATAGAGTGGTTTGCCTGTGTGGCATGCTAAGATCAAATGATCAAGGCTTCTGTTGAAAAGATAAGTCTTGTGGTTGATGATCGAAGCACGGCCTTTGTGGCGTAGCTTTGTGTAACGTTTACTTCGCGAGTTTCACACCCGGTGGTGAACCAAAAATGGGAGAGGACCTCAGAGAGGACATGCGTTTCTTTCTAGCTAGAAGTTGGGTTAGTGGTTTTACACGTCCTGAGGAGTTTGACTTATGTGGTTGTTGCTGTTGCGTGGCGCCTCGGTTTGATCGGACGATCCGGGTCCGATGGAGTCATTTGTTGGCTCATTTACGCCCCATAGGGCGGAGAGACGTATTGTTCAGGCATTTTAATCCACATCGGTGGACCGGCCCTGTCGCTCCAAGGGTCGATGCGCTCTGACCCTGAGACATGGGCTAGATTGTCTCGAAGACGTTGAGGACGATCCCTTGCCTTGGTTCACAGATGGAAACCCAACTTCCAAATATGTGACATTTGCGGTTTTATTTGTAGAGCCTAGTATGGCGACATGATATATGGTACCCATGCCGTCTATGATTGATACTTATGATTTGAAGTTGTTTTATACACTATGCACTTATTATAGTATCAAGCGATTTGTTTTAAACGTATTAAGCATTTTTGGCTATTATAAGGGAAAACCCTATACCCGGCTTGCGTTGCATTGTGTGATAGGACCTGGGTCTTATAATAGCTGCATTTTTCCAAAAAGCATTGCGCTGTTTTGTTATATGCACTGTTATTCTTGGGAGGAAACCCGTTCCGTGTTATACGGCGTGGTCCCTTGATATATCTGATTTAAAGTAAAGTTTTAAATAACTGTTTTAGTTCTCACACCAGTCACATGACTGACCTGGAGTTTATTGTTTTAACCTAAACTCTGGGTGCCCTTATTTTGACATAGGCAGCTAGTAGTTTTGGTTTTACATATTTATATTCACAGGATCCTGGTTTACAGCTGGAACGATATCCGGAAAGCTTTGTATCCGTATATCTCTTCTAGTTGTGTATTGTATTATTTTTCGCTGCTATGTAATTTATTGTAATATGTGATATTTGTCGAATGTATATTATTGTTTTTATACTCTGTATATTCTTGATTTCTGATGAATTGTTGTAATCTACAACGAAATGTTCTTCGGTCTGCGTTCCTTTGTGGCTTGTCCTCGACTCAATCCGGGATTTCCCGTATGGGGGATTTCGGGTCGTTTCACCCGACTAGTTAGAATTGATATTCAAAAGAAGATTAAAGAATAAATTTAAAGAATTTATCTTTGATAAAATTAATGGGAACCTTTCCCAAAGTATAAGAATATTTGAATAAAAGAATATTCTGAATAGGAATGAGGCGTATGTTGTGTTTGTGTAACACTTATTTATTATATACGCGAGTTATTCAGAAAGACCGGGTTTATCCCATTCTGAATAACTGATTCGACGTGGTGTCGATGATGAAGATGGTGGTTGAAGACCGGAGGTCTTCACATCGCTTGGGTGATTACTGATGATCTTGATTGGGCTGTACACCCAAGATGAGGGAATCAGTTGGTGATCGTCCAAACGTACTTGGAGATCGATGGATAGGCAAGGTACAAGGTGCCTCCGGTTTCGTTCAGACCCAGAACGAACTTGTAAATGGACTGTGTGTCTGACATTGGATATTATTCTGTGTGACTGATTTCTATTAAATATATATCTGTTTGGCGACGGAGTATTTATTCTCTTGCTTAACGCCCTTCTCTGAGACGTACGAGCTCAGGGGTTATATATTGATGGATATCAATCGCATGGAGTGAAATTCCTGTGTGACATGCCTAAGTGGCAATTGATCAAGGCTTTTGTTGAAAAGCAAAGTCTTGTGGTTGATGATCAAAGCACCGCCTATGTGGCATAGCTTGTGTAACGTGAATTCGCAAGCCTCACACCCCGGTTGTGAACCAGAAACGGGAGAGGACCTCAGGGAGGGCATGCGTTTCCTTCTAGCTAGGGCAGTGTCAGTGACCTACCAGCCCTGACATTTATATTATTTTCACCGGTGTGGTTGTTTCTGTTGCGAGGCGACTCGGATGTATCGGTGACTATGTGGAGCCGATGGAGCCTTTTGGCTCATTTACGCCCCAAAGGGCGGGGAAACGCAGTGTTCAGGCATTTTAATCCACATCGGTGGACCTGCCCTGTTGCTCCAAAGGATTGACTGAGTACTTTCCTGAGGCATGAGCTTGATTGTCTCGAATTCGGTAGAGGACGATCCCTTGCCTCGGTTCATGGAAGGAAATGCAATTTCCATATACGTGACTTTGCGGTTTTGATTGTAGATCCTAGTATTGGCGACATGATATATGGTACCCATGCCGTCTATGATTGATATTTATGATTGAAATTGTTTTGACACTATACACTTATAATAGTATCAAATGATTTGTTTTTAATGTACCAAGCATGTTTTGGCTATTTTAAGGGAAAACCCTATCCTCCGGCTTGCGTTGCATTGTGTGATGGGACCTGGGTCTTATAATAGCTTCATTTTTCTTTATTTAGCATTGCGCTGTTGTTTTATGCATTGGTATTTCTAGGAGGAAACCCGTTCCGTGTTATACGGCGTGGTCCCTTGATTTACCTAACTTTAAAATAAAGATTAATAACTATTTTAGTTCTCACACCAGTCACATGACTAACCTGGAGTTTATTGTTTTAACCTAAACTCTGGGTGCCCTTATTTTGACACGGGCAGCTAGTAGTTTTGGTTTTGCAGATTTATATTCATAGGATCCTGATTTACAGCTGGAACGATACTTGGAAAGCTCTGTATCCGTGTATTACTTTCAGTTGTGTTTTGTATTATTTTTTCGCTTCTATGTAATGTAATTTAAATCTCTGATATTTTCTATGTAATATTTATTCATACTCTGTGTATTCTTGTATTTTGATGGTATTGTTGTAATATGCAATGAAATGTTCTTCTGTTTGCGTTCCAATTTGTCATGTTCTCAAAACAATCAGGGGTTTTGAATGGTCTTGGTCGGATTAGCGATCAATTCAGATCGAGCGAAATTCCTGATCGTTACATTTGGTATCAGAGCTTTGGTTTATAGAGCTCGGAGAACTAGACACGTTAGAACCAAATGAAAGAATTCATTAGAGATTGGATTAGTAATATCCAATAAGAATGACTCGTTAGAGATAGGATCAGTAGTATCCTAGAACGAGTGTGAAGAGTATATTTTTAAAATGAAAACAATTTTTGTTTTGAAAATTTAAATCGTTTTATACGTATTTGAATATTTATTTTAAATTAATTTGGACAAACCAGTATATAAAGATTTTGCGTATACGTCTGATCCATGTGTATTTGAAGTTTTAATATATTGGATAGATATAGAATCACACTCTAGACGCTCGGAGATGATTCTGATGATTGACGCGTCATCATCAGAATTTATTTTCGTGTTTCGAAAGTGAGATCTCTATATATTTCCATTAGATTGGTGTGAGAACCAAAATATAGTTAGAATATATTGTTGTGACTTGGTATCAAAAACGTGATTTTTGACTATATATCAAAGATATTTATTTGAATTGATAATCAACTAATTGATTGATGGTTGTGTTGTTTGACAATTGTTTGATTAATTAAATGTTGAACCCTTAGCCAAATTGTAACAAAAAGTGAATTGTATTGAAAATTTGTTACAATTGCATGCATATACATGTACTTACATTGAACAAGTCATAGCAAGGAGGCTAGAGAAGAGGAATAAAATTGTTTGCCCGACAAATAGGTACATGTTTACGAATTTATTGGGTTTGGATGATTTTATGAGTCGCTTAGCTGTTTCTTTTTCTTTTTTGATTAATGAGGGCCATGGGAGGCTATTTGAAATATCCCGAAGCTCCCGGTGCAAGGGAGGTTATGGCGAAATTTTTCGGAAATTTAGGGTGTTAGCCAAAATTTTGAAATATTTGAAAAGTTCTTAGAAACTGAAAAGTTGAAGAACTTAAGCCGTAAAGAAAATACTGAAAGTTGAGTTGATTTGTAAAACAACTTTCAGCTTCGTTTCTTTTCGGGGACAAAAAGTTTTAAGTGGAGGAGATTGTAATAACCCGGAAATCCGAGCCAATTTAAAATTTTTATTTTGGCAGTTTTAACGAATTTTGAATATTTAAAATGAATTATTTTAAATAATAACGACGAGAACTTTATTTTGAATAGAATTAGAATGTATATGTTTATTTGAATCGTCGTTAAAATATAAATATTTATTTTTAATTATAAAAGGAATTGGAAATGGCGCGGTAGTTCCAAAATTCGATTTCAAAGCTCAAATGAACGTACAGGATTCAAAATAAACCAGATTTTAGCGAAATCAAAAATATTATGATCTATTTGAAAATATCTTTCCAATGAATTCGAAAAATCAAAATTTCATAGCAGAAATAAAAAGTTATGTCCAGTTGAAAATTCAGAATAGTCGTTATGGAAATATAACCCTTAAAAAGTGAAATTTTGCATATGAGCTCAGAATTCGACGAGATAAATTTTTCTGGATTCATAATGACAAATCATTGTTTAGTTCCAATGGGTGCATCGAACGGAGTTAGTATGTGGCCGTGCAAGCTAAAACAGTTCAGGGTAAAACTGGCAGTCATTTCACAAAGGAACGTTATTGATACGACCTCAGAATTTGATTCCCGTCTTTTTTTGGATTCATATCATCTAGTAATGGTAAAATCCAAAAGGGAATGATGTTTGGAGTTAGCATGTGAGCATGCAAGAAGAAATGGTGCGTCAAAATCGCATTTTTGGAGCTTATCTGAGCATTTTTGAGAATTTTAACGGACAGTCAAACGAACTCGGAATTCAACGAAACTTGTTTCATTGGACTCGTCTTCACGTGTACTATATCATATCCAAAATCCGCGGCAAACAGAGATTGTTTGCAGTCGGATGATTTGGGAGAAACTGACATATAATCTTCTTTTCCTCCTTTCCTTCTTCATAATTTTCCTCCTCATTTTCCTCTTTTCTTCAAAAATAGGGACATCCTCCAAACCCGTCAGCCCCTCCCCCTTCCCGCTGATCGACAGCCACCACCAGCACCACCTCCCTCCGGCGCTACCCCTCTCCTCCTCCTCCTTCTCCTCCTCTCTCTCTCTCTCTTGTTTTGTGAACCTTAGCCTAAGCCACCACCCAAATACTCCACCATGGGCCCCACCACCACCGCCACCCACCAGCAACCTTCCCCACTTCCAGGTCCGGCGCCCCCTCCAGCCACCCAATTCCGGCCGTGGGCCCCTCCTCCTCCTCCAAAAACCCATTTTTCACAAAAATCCCGTTTTGCATAAAACACACTGTCGCTATTTCGCAAATAACTCCCAAACCGTGCATTTTTAGCCAAAACACTTTTCGACCAAAGTTGAAGAGCATGATTTTCTCTTCGATTTGGTATATGATAGTCCAATTTTGCATTGCGGAGTTGTCGGGAAAACGCATCCAAAGTCTGCTGTTAAAATACCATCAAAATGCTGTCTTTTCGCGATTTCCGGCGAAATGGCACATTTTCGGAAGGAAGACCACTAGGCGAAAGTTGTCCGTAATGGCACGTTTAAGCTAGTTAAAAAGATGGTGTGAAGATTGGAGCTCGTTTGCAAATTCTGGAACCAGAATAACAGATCCTGACTTTAGAAAAAAATGTGAGTTTTCTCCACTTTAAAGCTTCTATGGTTTTTGAAGAATGAAGTATGTAAAATTATGATTTTTATATAGTAGAAGTAATGAAAATATGATTTTTGTTTATGTATAGTAATAAAAATAGAATTTTTATCTATATAGTTGTGGAATAAAAATAGAATTTTTATCTATATAGTAGCGGTATAAAAATATTATTTTATCTATATAGTAGCGGTATAAAAATGTGATTTTTATATACATGGCAACAATATAAAAATGTGATTTTTGTATATATAGTGAATACGGGCAACGAAAGTGGTAAAAGGCGAGAATCATGAAGATTTTCTACATATGAAGAGTCGTGGTGTTTGGTTTAGCTAATCGGTGAGAACTCCTTACTTTTATTTAATTTCTAGTTTGAAATATATATTAGGATGCAGACGGTGCTTAGCAGCACCCGATACCTGTCGTCCACAAACCATGGATGACTTGTTTGTTTGATTGTTGTGTTGTGAAATTTTATTGTGTGATGTGGAATATAATAAAATATATATTCATGTGTTGAAAGAAAATATATATTCATGTGTTGAAATCAAATATATAATCATGTGTTGAAATAAAATAAATATTTATTTACAAATCGAATGATTTATTTATGTACACCGATTTGACTGATATTGATTGGGACGATAAATTTTGCACATCGCCCAACTGCACAAATAGAAATCCGTGTTTGTTGATGTGAAACCCCACACGGGTATTGGGATGATATTTGATGTACACTAATCCCGATTGTTTAGTTGTATATCAATCGATGGATTGACATACTGTGTAAGCGTTAATTATTTACATTTAATGCTTACGCAGTTGTGTGGTGCACTCTGGATGATGGTTGATTATTTATCGTTGCTGTTATATACATGTGTTGTATAGAATCCATATAATTAACTTTATATGGTAATTGATTGGGCCTCATTCCAATTTGAAAAATAAGGAATATTATAAAAATAAATTCATGTATTGAATAGAATAAATATTCATGTGTTGAATAGAAATAAATTCATGTGTTGAATAGAAAATAAATTCATGTGTTGAAAAAAAAAATTCATGTGTTGAACAGAATAAATATTCATACGTTGAATAGAAATAAATTCATGTGTTGAATAGAATAAATATTCATGTGTTGAATAGAAATAAATTCATATGTTGAATAGAAATAAATTCATGTGTTGAATAGAAAATATATTCATGTGTTGAATAGAAATAAATTCATGTGTTGAATAGAAAATAAATTCATGTATAGAATAGAAAATAAATTCATGTGTTGAATAGAAAATATATTCATGTGTTGAATAGAAATAAATTCATGTGTTGAATAGAAATAAATTCATGTGTTGAATAGAAAGAAAAATTCATGTGTTGAATAGAGTAAATATTCATGTGTTGAATAGAAGAAAACATTCTTGTGTTGAATAAAAGCCGTGTTGATTAGATTGACGCCATTTTGACGTGAACGATATTTATATCAATTTTATTCATTTTTATAATGAATACAGAAAAGAAAGTGATTTCAAAATATAATGTTTTTAAATATTATCATTTGTATATCGATGATGTGGAATATTCAATTTTGATTCGAAATTGAATATGAAGTTGAAATCGTTTCGAAAACGAATTTAAAACGATTTATAAAATACGTTTTAAAAGGAAATCGACGAAATATATATTATATATATAGAATGGCCTGAATAGAATGCGCCGCACCGCGGCAGTTCGCGAATTTCGACCATTGACTTCGAATGGATATTACGGGAGATCCGACTGTCGGATTCTCCTAAAAACAGAACCGTTGGGTTCGTATCGAAAAGAGCTTTCTAAAATTTTTTAGAGATTTGAAATCTAACAGTTGGATTTGGAATTATGTCCAAAGCAAATTTGGAAAAGGTCGCTATAAGTGCAATTTGATGGCCGTTGATGGAAATCGACTGTATGGGCCTTGATAAAATTATTAAAATTAGTAATAATTTGTGTAAAATCATAAGAAATGATTTGTGAAGAATTGAGATGAATTCCAAGTTTGAAAAGATAAAAATAGATTTTTATTGGAATGAACTAGTTTTGAACTAGAATAGTAATTTATTTATTTTTAAATAAATAAACTGGATTTGAAAGGGTTTTAAAAGTAACCAGAAGTTTCAATAATTAAATTGGAATGGAATGTGATTTTGGGTTTATAGCGAACTGTGTTTTAAATGACATTGGATCTTTAACCCAATTAAAGATATGATATGATTTCCCAAGTTAAATAATCATTGATAGTGATTTTTGGGAAGATTAAAACCAAGTGGAGTTTTAATGAATCTTTAATTAGATTGAAGTGATCGAGAGTGGAGTATCACCAGTTTTGCTCCTGGCGACAGTTAAATCTTTAATTAGATTTGAACATGAAATGCTAATTAAATTTACAGATAACACCATGGTGTTGGATATGAAGTATGACCAGTTTTACTTCATGGGATGAATAGGTTGGGATTGGGAAATAAAATAAATGATTACTTCGGTGTGGTTCGCTAATCCCGACTAGTTAGAATTGATATTCAAAAGAAGATTAAAGAATAAATTTAAAGAATTAGTCTTTGATAAAATTAATGGGAACCTTTCCCAAAGTATAAGAATATTTGAATGAATATTCTGAATAGGAATGAGGCGTATGTTGTGTTTGTGTAACACTTGTTTATTATATACGCGAGTTATTCAGAAAGATCGGGTTTATCCCATTCTAAATAACTGATTCGACGTGGTGTCGAGGATGAAGACGGTGGTTGAAGACCGGAGGTCTTCACATTGTTTGGGTGATTACTGATGATCCTGATTGGGCTGTACACCCAAGAGGAGGGAATCAGTTGGTGATCGTCCAGACATACTTGGAGATCGATGGATAGGCGAGGTACAAGGTGCCTCCAATTTCGTTCAGACCCAGAATGAACATGTAAATGGACTGTGCGTCTAACATTGAATTTTATTCTGTGTGATTGATTTCTATTAAATATATATCTGTTTGGCGGCGGAGAATTTATTCTCTTGCTTAACACCCTTCTCTGAGACGTACGAGCTCGGGGGTTATATATTGATAGATATCAATCGCATGGAGTGAATTGCCTGTGTGGCATAACTAAGTGGCAATTGATCAAGGCTTTTGTTGAAAAGCAAAGTATTGTGGTTGATGATCAAAGCACCGCCTATGTGGTATAGCTTTGTGTAACGTGAATTCTCGAGCCTCACACCCTGGTTATGAACCAGAAACGGGAGAGGACCTCAGGGAGGGCATGCGTTTCCTTCTAGCTAGGGTGGTGTCAGTGACATACCAGCCCTGACATTTATATTATTTTCGCCTGTGTGGTTGTTGCTGTTGCGAGGCGCCTTGGATATATCGGTGACTTTGTGGAGCCGATGGAGCCATTGTGCTCATTTACACCCCCAAAGGACGGGGAAACGCAGTGTTCAGGTATTTTAATCCACATCGGTGGACCGGCCCTGTCGCTCCAAAGACTTGACTGAGTACTTGCCTGAGGCATGGGCTAGATTGTCTCGAATTCGGTAGAGGACAATACCTTGCCTCGGTTCATAGAAGGAAATCTAATTTCCAAATACGTGACTTTGCGGTTTTGACTGTAGAGCCTAGTATTGGCGACATGATATATGGTACCCATGCCGTCTATGATTGATATTTATGATTGAAATTGTTTAGACACTATACAGTTATAATAGTATCAAATGATTTGTTTTTAACGTACCAAGAATGTTTGGCTATTATAAGGGAAAACCATATCCTTCAGCTTGCATTGCATTGTGTGATGGGACCTGGGTCTTATAATAGCTTCATTTTTATTTATTTAGCATTGCGCTATTGTTTTATGCACTGGTATTCCTGGAAGGAAACCCATTTCATGTTATACGGCGTGGTCCCTTAATTTACCTAACTTTAAAATAAAGATTAATAACTATTTTAGTTCTCACACTAATCACATGTCTGACCTGGAGTTTATTGTTTTAACCTAAACTTTGGGTGCCCTTATTTTGACACGGGCAGCTAGTAGTTTTGGTTGTAGATTTATATTCACAGGATCCTGATTTACAGCCGTAACGATACTCGGAAAGCTCTGTATCCATGTATTACTTTCAGTTGTGTTTTGTATTATTTTTTCGCTGCTATGTAATGTAATTTAAATCTCTAATATTTTCTATGTAATATTTATTCATACTCTGTGTATTCTTGTATTCTGATGGTACTGTTGTAATAAGCAATGAAATGTTCTTCTATTTGCATTCTAATTTGTCGTGTTCTCAAAACAATTAAGGGTTTCAAACGGTCTTGGTCTGTTTAGCGATTGATTCGGATCGAGCAAAATTCCCGATCGTTACAGCTGAGGTGACTCTATTGTAGCATGAAGGATCTAAGGGATTTGGGATCCCGATAAGGGTGACTCCACTTAGCATGAAGGATCTGGTAGCCCGCTGAGGTGGCTCCACTGTAGCATGAAGGATCCGAATTCGCTTTGAAAAAGGCGATGATTAGTGATGGCAAGAAGGCCTCAGTTATTGATAGAACCCAATTTCCAATACGAACCTTTTTTTATTTTAGCTGTGACCTATGTATGCAGTCGTAGTACATTACGTATGTTATGATTGATCCATTTATTTGTGAAGATGGTTTTTACACTATGCACTAATGATAATAAAAGAGGATATTACATATAAAGCATGTTTGGCTATTATAAGGTAAAACTCTATCCTCCTGTTTGCATTGCATTGTGTGATGGAATCGAGTCTTATAATAGCTTTGTTTTTCTCAAAAAGCATTGCAATTGGTTTATGATTGGTATTCTTAGGAGAAAACCTGTTCCGTGTTATATGGTGTGGTCCTTTATTTACCGAACTTTAAGATAAAGTAAATAACTGTTTTAGTTCTCACACTAGTCCCATGACCGACTCGGAGTTTATTATTTCCCACCTAAACTCTGGTGTGACAACAAGGACTTTCGCTCGATCCGAATCAGTCGCTAAACCGATCTAGACCGTTCGAAACGCCTGATTGTTTTGAGAACACGACAAAATAGAACGCAGACGAAAGAACATTTCATTGTAGATTACAACAATTCATCAGATTACAAGAATATACAAAGTATAAATGAATATTACACAGAAATATCAGAGATTTAAATTACATTTAAATACATCGTAGCGGAAAATAATACAATACACAACTGGAAGAGATATACGGATACAAAGCTTTCCGGATATCGTTCCAGCTGTAAACCAGGATCCTGTGAATAAAAAACTGCAAAACCAAAACTACTAGATGCCCGTGTCAAAATAAGGGCACCCAGAGTTTAGGTTAAAACAATAAACTCCAGGTCAGTCATGTGACTGGTGTGAGAATTAAAATAGTTATTTATCTTTATTTTCAAAGTTAGGTAAATCAAGGGACCACGCCGTATAACACGGAATGGGTTTCCTCCCAAGAATACCAGTGCATATAAGTAAACAACGCAATGCTTTTTCTAAAAAATGAAGCTATTATAAGACCCAGGTCCCATCACACAATGCAACTCAAGCCGGAGGATAGGGTTTTCCCTTATAATAGCTAAACATTCTTGGTACGTTTTAAAACAAATCATTTGATACTACTATATGTGCATAGTGTGTAAAACAACTTCAAATCATAAGTATCAATCATAGACGGCATGGGTACCATATATCATGTCGCCATACTAGTTCTACAATTAAAACCGCAAATGCCGTATTGGAAGTTGGGTTATCATTTATGGTATGAACCGAGGCAAAAGATTTTCCTCTACCGATTCGAGATGCTCTTGTCCGTGTCTCAGGCAAGTACTCAGTTAAGCCTTGGAGCGACAGGGCTGGTCCACACGGAGTGGATTAAAATGTCTGAACATGCGTTTCCCCGCCCTTTGGGGCGTAGGTGAGCCAACTAAATGGCTCCATCGGTCCGAGAAAGACCGATATATCCGAGGCGCCTCGCAACAGCAACAACCACATAAGTCAAACTCATCAGGGCGTGTAAAACCACTGACGCCACTTCTAACTAGAAAGAAACGCATGCCCTCCCTGAGGTCCTTCTCCCGTTTTTGGTTCATACCGGGTGTGAAACTCGCGAATCAAAAGTTACACAAAGCTACGCCACAAAGGCCCTGCTTCGATCATCGACCACAAGACTTTGCTTTTCAACAGAAGCCTTGATCATTTTCCACTTAGGCATGCCACACAGGCAATTCACTCCATGCGTTTGATATCCATCAGTATATAACCCCTGAGTTCGTATGTCTCAGAGAAGGGCGTTAAGCAAGATAATAAATTCTCCACCGCCAAACAGATATATAATTAATAGAAATCAATCACACAGACTAAAATCCAATGTCAGACACACAAGTCCATTTACAAGTTCATTCTGGGTTTGAACAAAACAAGAGGCACCTAGTACCTCGCATATCCATCGATCTCCAAGTACGTCTGGACGATCACCAACTGTTTCCATCTTCTTGGGTGTACAGCCCAATCAACATCATCAGTAATCACCCAAACGATGTGAAGACCTCCGGTCTTCAACCACCGTCTTCATCCTCGACACCACGTCGAATCAGTTATTTAGAATGGGATAAACCCGATCTTTCTGAATAACTCGCGTATATAATAAACATGTGTTACACAAACATGCGCCTCATTCCAATTCATCAGTTACTAACCATAAATTAACAAGAGAATAATTCCCCAAATATTAACCCCGAAGGCCGAAACCAACATCAGACCAATACCCAGGAAACCATTCTGCTTAGCTAACCTACAGTTAGTTTCTATGTTTCACATTCTTAGGGAAAGGTTCCCATTAATTTTATCAAAGATAAATTCCTTTAAATTTATTCTTTAATCTTCCTTTGAATATCAATTCAAACTAGTCGGGATTAACGAACCTTACCGAAGTAATCATTTGTTTTAATTTCCCAATCCCAACCTATTCATCCCATGAAGTAAAACTGGTAATACTTCATATCTAACACCACAGTGTTATCGGTAAATTTAATTACCATTTCACGTTCAAATCTAATTAAAGATTTAACTATCGCCTGGAGCAAAACTAGTGATACTCCATTCTCGATCATTTCAATCTAATTAAAGATTCATTAAAACTCCACTTAGTTTTAATCCGTGACTGGGTTAAAGAATCAGTGTCATTTAAAACACAGTTCATGATAAACCCAAAATCACATCACATTTCAATCAGTTCCTAACCGTAAATTAGCAAGTGTAACACCCCGAATTTTAGTTAATACTAAAATTCACTAATTATAGGATAAATAATCTCAGATGTGGGAATTGGGGGTAACGGGCTGCGTCATTGCGTTCGTCTCGGAAAAATACGCGAAATAGAGTCCGAGTTTTCGAAAATCGGAGTCCGTATGGCCCAGTTAAGGCCCAATGAAGTTTGCAGAAAAATTAAAGCTAAAAACAGATTTAAAGATTTAAAATCAGATTTCAAAATGGAGCCAGCGGGGGTAGGCGGGAAGCTTCCCGCCCTAACCATGTCGACAGGGCTGTCGACAGGCCTGTCGACAGGGGGGTCGACTTGCCTGTCGACATGGGCGCGGCGTCCAGAGAACCTGGGTGCACCAGGTTGGGTTTTAGGCTGGCTTGAAGGGCTGGTTTCTAGAGATTTCCGAAATCTAAGGGTCCTAATCTAATCTAGGGTTAATCTAAGGGCCTAAAACACTCCCTAATCCTATAAACAAGACCCTAACCCTACCCTAATTCATTCATAATTAGATCTTGTAACTAAACTATGGCAAAATGAAACTTGATCATGACCTCCACAAATCAATGAAGAGAGTTGCAAGCTAATCAACCTCTAATCAACATCTTCTTCAACTAATTCCACTTCGTAAGGTTGCTAATCTAGGTTTTGGTGAGTTTCTATCACTTTGATGATCAATTGCTAAATTAAGTAGATGAGATATGATGAGATCTATGGTTTTGCATGAGGATTAATGGGTTTTCAAGTCATATGATATGATGTGAATATGCTAATCTATGTTTAATATTAATCCTATGTTTATGCATGTTGAATATGTGAGTTTATGCATGTTGAATATGTGAGTTTATGCATGTTGAATATGTGAGTTTATGCAAGTTGGATATGTGGGTTTATGCAAGTTAAGTGGTGGGTTTATGCATAATAATTAATTGATTTTATGCATGCTAAATAGGTGGTTTTAAGCATGCTAAGTGTTTGGTATTATGCATAAATCATGACATGCAAGTTTACCCTTTTAAATGTGATGCATACATATGCAAGATGGCACCTTTATATGCTATGAATATATATATATATATATGTGTATGCATGTTTACCCTCCTTTAAGATGCAAGTCATATATGCAAGCTCAACATGTTATACAAGTTATGTGTATGCTTATATGCAAGCTCAACATGTGATGCAAGTTTATGTGTATGATGTTATGTAAGTTATGTGCATGTTGTTATGCAAGTTCATATGCAAGTTATGTGTATGATGTTATGCAAGTATGTGCATGATGCTATGTAAGTTATGTGTATGTTGATATGCAAGTTATGTTTATAATATTATGCAAGTTATGTGTATGATGTTATGCAAGTTAACATGTAACATGTTGTGTAAGTTCACACCTTTAAGACACATGCAAGTTCACCTTTGTATAACCTATGAACACTTATGCAAGTTGCCTTTATACATGACATATGTATGTTCATGCAAGTTGGGTTATTTAGTAATGCTAGTGGACACCTTTTAACCCATGTTAATGCTAATGTATGCTAAATGAAACCCATGTTAATTGTGAAAGAATCTTCTCTAGGAAATATGTCGTGTTAGCATAAGTACGTGGGGAAAACGATGGGGTTAACAGACATGTTAATGAAATGGTGTGAAATGGTTATGATTAAGCATACCATAAAATGAATAAGCATAAGTGGGAATTTACCTATTGAGTTAGGTCTACCCCATGGGAATTTACCTATTGAGTTAGGTCTACCCATGTTATGAAAAACTTGATATTAATTAGGGATAATTAATATGGGGGTGATTAATTAGGTGTAATTAATCAACTAAGACACGAGGTTGGACCCTTTTGTAGCGGAAGTCTGCCCGGAACCGACCGGCCATCCAGCGGCTACAAATGATTGGCCCAATGTGAGAGGTCTTAGTCATAAATTAAATACATGATTAAAGTAAAGACACGAGATTAGACCCTTTTGATGAAAGAAGTCTGCCCGGAACCAACCGACATATCCAGCAGTCATAAAAGACGGTCTAATGTGAGAGGTCTTTATGAGGTCATGATCTTAATTAATGAATTAAGAAACACTTAACCATATTAGCATGTAGTGGGACATGAGGGGTTAAGTGGGTGCCTTGGGGTGGCATGATGAGACTAGTGGGTTGCCTTGGGTGGCAATAGAAAAATACGATTAGAATACTTAACCAAAGTAGAACATGTAATTAAACATGATTAAAGGGTTAAGTAAGTGCCATGGGTGGCATGTGAAAATCTAGTGGGTACCTTGTATGACAATTAGAATATGATTAAAGGACTTAACCAAAATTTATAACATGTAAGGGGACATGGTTAAAGGGTTAAGTGGGATTCACTATAAATAGCAAGCTTAGGTGGTAGCTTGTGAGGGCCCATTTCAACCAATATCCCAAACGTATCTTTGTGGGCTCGACTCTAGTCGAGTGACGGGACACGCATATTGGGCTTGACTATAAGAGGCCAAACCGGGTTAGCGGTGGCAACGCGGGACCAACGGGTTTCATATGCGTGTGTGGACCCGGGCTGGTTGGTAAGTCGTTGTTGCATCGTGTAGATATAAAGCCGTGCACTGTTGATATTATCTGGTAGCCACTTTAGGGGAATGATACACCCCAATCGTGGGACCAGCACGGGTATCTACGTAGGGGAGCCGATCGCTTGGGGAGTAGTGGGTACACCTATGTAGTCAGATAGGGGTACACGAAACTACTGAATTACTAAGTACACTTAGTGGGATCAACCTTTAAGTAAGAATAACTGGTGTGGTGCAGTGTAGTAAATTATCCTTGGGTGGGTGGATGCGTCTTTACGGTTATCTTAGTTTATCCTAAGTCTACCTAGCTGCCTAGTGTAGCCATTCATCCCCAGTCGTTACCGTATATCAAGCTTATGTCTTCTCTGGTTACTTTAACGGTTGTATTGTTAAAGTTATAGGACTCACTCAGACTTATGTCTGACCCCGTTGTTTTTATCTTTTTCCCAACCCTCAGGTTATCAGAGTGGGCCCAGTACGAGTGGGCTTTGATCAAGCTGCTTTATTCTCTTTGGAGCTTGGACCATAGGTGTAGAGCTCAGCTTACCTTTTTTTTATTATGGCTATCAGTTCATGTATTGGGATTATGTACTTTTATCAGGATGGATATTTTGTACTTGACTCTTATTATTGTTTTGTGATGTAACCAAACATGTTTTACCTTCCGCTGCAATGAAAATGATGTTTTGAAATTTTCAAGTATTACTTATATCTGTCTAGTTGTAATTTTTCTGTTCTATATTCACTTAAAATACTCCACCGATGTTATGGCATTCCCTTAGAGAGTGACCATAGCGGGTGTGGGGTGTTACACGTGGTATCAGAGCAAAGGTTACCGGAACAGATAAAATTTTTAGAAAACTATTTTTCTAAAAACATTTTTGGAAGAAATATTTTCAAAAACATGTCTTTAAAGAGAAAAGTTTTTGAAAGAAAAGCACAATCCCCGATAGCCATATCTTTATCTTTCGAAATTCTCCGTTTTGAAACTTTCCTTTTTCGTCTCAGCATGGCTGAAGATCTTTATCTTCCGGACGGTGTAGCGGTACCAGTATGGTATAGGAGGTTGTTAGAGGCTAGGGCCGCCGCTGCAGGTCCAGCAAATGTTCCTCCTCCACCCGTTGCACTCGTTCCTCCTCGCACGGATACTTTTGCTATGACTTGTAGGAAGTTTAAGGCTATGGGAGGAAAACCTTTTGTGGGAGCTAAGGATTGGCTTAATGAGACGGAAGAATTGATGGAAATCTTGGAAGTGGAAGAGGGAAAGAAAGTCAAGTTAGCCGCTTGGTTAATGGAAGGAGAGGCCTCGTTCTGGTGGGAGGTCACTAATGGAGAACGCCCTATTGACTCTTGGGTGGATTTCAGGCAAAGGTTTGAGGCAAAGTTTCTCTCAAAAGCGGAAGAAAATATGCACGTGGAAAGGTTCTTGAACTTAAAGCAAGGGAACTTGTCAGTGAAAGAATATATTAACAAGTTTAACCAGTTAGCGAAGTTCAATATAGACTTCCAAATACATCTGGTAGACAATGCCAAACCAGTGTGCCACGTGGCTCCTCGTGAGAGGAGGGAACTCCATAAGAAAGTAGGCAATTTGCTTGAGAAGGGGTTTAGAAGACGAAGTATATCGGAGTAGGGTGCTCCGGTAGTTTTTGCCACAAAGGCGGATGGGTCCCTCAGACTTTGTGTAGGCTAAAGAGAGCTAAATAAACTCACAAAGAAGAATAGACACCCATTGTCGAGGATTGATGATCTCTTTGATCAGTTAGTGGACGCCTCAGTATTTTCGCAGTTGGACTTAACCACGAGGTTTCGTCAGTTGAGAGTGACTGAGGATAGTATAGAGAAGACTACCTTTAGGACTCCGAATGGTTTTTTTTATGAGTGGCTGGAGATGCCATTTGGTTTGACGAACGCCCCCGCATATGATGAGAAGGGTGTTCAGGGAGTACCTAAATAAGTTCGTGATGGTCTTTGTAAATGACATCTTGGTGTTTTCTAGGAGCGAAATAAGTTTTCGTATGTGCTCAATAGGATGAGCAAAGCCAGTTATGGGATAAACGGTGGTTTTGGAGCAAGACTGGCAAGGACATCCAGAGTTGGACAAGGGCTTAATTATTTAGCCGTTTTTACTAGTATCATCTCACGTAGGTCGTCTGAATTCGAAGGAGGTATCCCTTGGGTGTTTGTCTAATATTGGTTTAGGCCTTTGGGGCTCGCATTTGGGGGATGCCGAGTTCGACTAGGGTGGTCTGCGTGAGAGATGAACAGTTGTGATGATTTTGGATGATATCCTGGTGGGGAAGAGCATGCCCTACATCTTAGGGAAATGTTGGAGACTCTTCGAGCGCATAGTCTTAGGACAGCAAAAATGGATGGGATTCTTAGCATCCTATGAGTTTGAGATAGCGTATACCCATGGCAAGGGTAACGTGGTGGTGGACGACTTAAATAGAAAAAGGTTGTCCTTGAGTTCATTGTTCGTTGAATGACGGAGCTTAGAGTTTATTTCTATGTTTGACTTTAGACCTTCCGTTGACTTTGTACCCGGTTTGCTAGCCTCCTTGGAGGTTAGGCCTACTCTTTTGGGGTATGTTGGCGGAGCACAGCGGGACGACCCACGGTTGGTTGAGTTAGAAGTTCATGAGGAGGGGGAGTCGTCCAGCCATTTGAGTGGGTACACCCTAGGTGGTAAGGGGTGGTTGCGTAGTGACGGTAGACTTTGTGTACCGCAAGACGAGGGTTTGAAGAAGACTATTCTTGATGATGCACACCGTTCTAGGATGACCACTCATCCTGGTAGAGACAAGATGTAGCAAGACATGAAGAGAGTTTTCTTCTGGGCCGGTATGAAGAAAGATGTGGTCGAGCATGTCGCTCGATGCTTGGTGTGCCAATAAGTAAAGGCGGAGCAAAAGAAACCTGGTAGTGGGATAGCATCTCGAAGGATTTTGCTGACAGGTTACCCAGATCAAGAAAGGGTAATACGGGAATTTGGGTTGTGGTAGATAGACTTACTAAGAGCACCCATCGTATACCCGTGAAGAGTAAGAGAACTGCTCCATGACTAGCTTCAGTTTACATTCGAGAGATTATTAGATTGCATGGTGTACCTTCCAGTATTGTGAGTGATCGAGATCCTATCTTCACTAGTGAGTTTTGGAAAAATTTGCAAGAGACGGTAGGGACTCAGTTGTGTCTGAGCACCGCATATCATCCTCAGACGGACAGCCAAACTGAGAGGGTGAATCGTGTTCTAGAAGACCTTTTGAGGCTTTGTATCTTAGATTTTGGAGGTACATGGGAGGAGCATCTTCCATTGGTGGAGTTGCCCGACAGACTTAGTGGTGTACATGATGTATTCCATGTGAGGAAGGGCCTACATAAGGTCGTAGAGGCGATAGAGCCAAGCTTGCTTAAAGACGTAAGGTAGAGCGTGATGTGATTATTCGACGAGCTCTTACCCGCATCCTTGGGTCAGAGATTAGGGAGTTGAAAAACAGAGAGGTTCGACTAGTCAAAGTGAGAAAGGGGAGAAAGTGAGAGCAATGCTACTTGGGAGACAGAAGCGAAGATGCGTTCGTAATACCCATCCCTTTTTGAGGGTATGTGCTTTAGACGTCTCCTTTATCGGTTGACTAGTGCTTATCTTATCCTTAGTATGTCCTTTCATTAGTACCTTTGACCTTTAGATAGGGTAAACCTATGGTTGAAACATGTGTTTGAGACATGTTATGTTTGATGGATGCAAGTGTTTGCTAGCGGTTGCTCGTGGATGCATATACACACACTCTAGGCACTAGATCGGCTCCATCACTTCATATTGCATAAAATTGTGTGTAGGAAGCTATATTTATGGATGTATAATGATTGCGTTATCATATGGATGATGCATTTTGGTGAATGATTGTGCACTCATGTAGATATTGTATGTGTCGATAGGGTTCTCTCGCATACATAATGGATGCATGGCACTATCATGGTTTGCATATGTTCATACATTAGATAGGGAACATATACACACACTCTTTGCATATGCTCATACGTCATTAGAAATTGTTTTAAGGACAATGGATGCCCGTGTTTGATGGATTGAGTAGATGGTTGTTTGGATGGTAGGATATGCATTCTCCTTAGCTTAGAGATTTCGGGGACGAAATCCTTTAAGGAGGGGAGAATGTAACACCCCGAATTTTAGTTAATACTAAAATTCACTAATTATAGGATAAATAATCTCAGATGTGGGAATTGGGGGTAACGGGCTGCGTCATTGCGTTCGTCTCGGAAAAATACGCGAAATAGAGTCCGAGTTTTCGAAAATCGGAGTCCGTATGGCCCAGTTAAGGCCCAATGAAGTTTGCAGAAAAATTAAAGCTAAAAACAGATTTAAAGATTTAAAATCAGATTTCAAAATGGAGCCAGCGGGGGTAGGCGGGATGCTTCCCTCCCTAACCATGTCGACAGGGCTGTCGACAGGCCTGTCGACAGGGGGGTCGACTTGCCTGTCGACATGGGCGCGGCGTCCAGAGAACCTGGGTGCACCAGGTTGGGTTTTAGGCTGGCTTGGAGGGCTGGTTTCTAGAGATTTCCGAAATCTAAGGGTCCTAATCTAATTTAGGGTTAATCTAAGGGCCTAAAACACTCCCTAATCCTATAAATAAGACCCTAACCCTACCCTAATTCATTCATAATTAGATCTTGTAACTAAACTATGGAAAAATGAAACTTGATCATGGCCTCCACAAATCAATGAAGAGAGTTGCAAGCTAATCAACCTCTAATCAACATCTTCTTCAACTAATTCCACTTCGTAAGGTTGCTAATCTAGGTTTTGGTGAGTTTCTATCACTTTGATGATCAATTGCTAAATTAAGTAGATGAGATATGATGAGATCTATGGTTTTGCATGAGGATTAATGGGTTTTCAAGTCATATGATATGATGTGAATATGCTAATCTATGTTTAATATTAATCCTATGTTTATGCATGTTGAATATGTGAGTTTATGCATGTTGAATATGTGAGTTTATGCATGTTGAATATGTGAGTTTATGCAAGTTGGATATGTGGGTTTATGCAAGTTAAGTGGTGGGTTTATGCATAATAATTAATTGATTTTATGCATGCTAAGTAGGTGGTTTTAAGCATGCTAAGTGTTTGGTATTATGCATAAATCATGACATGCAAGTTTACCCTTTTAAATGTGATGCATACATATGCAAGATGGCACCTTTATATGCTATGAATATATATATATATATATATATATATATATATATATATATATATATATATGTGTGTATGCATGTTTACCCTCCTTTAAGATGCAAGTCATATATGCAAGCTCAACATGTTATACAAGTTATGTGTATGCTTATATGCAAGCTCAACATGTGATGCAAGTTTATGTGTATGATGTTATGTAAGTTATGTGCATGTTGTTATGCAAGTTCATATGCAAGTTATGTGTATGATGTTATGCAAGTATGTGCATGATGCTATGTAAGTTATGTGTATGTTGATATGCAAGTTATGTTTATAATATTATGCAAGTTATGTGTATGATGTTATGCAAGTTAACATGTAACATGTTGTGTAAGTTCACACCTTTAAGACACATGCAAGTTCACCTTTGTATAACCTATGAACACTTATGCAAGTTGCCTTTATACATGACATATGTATGTTCATGCAAGTTGGGTTATTTAGTAATTCTAGTGGACACCTTTTAACCCATGTTAATGCTAATGTATGCTAAATGAAACCCATGTTAATTGTGAAAGAATCTTCTCTAGGAAATATGTCGTGTTAGCATAAGTACGTGGGGAAAACGATGGGGTTAACAGACATGTTAATGAAATGGTGTGAAATGGTTATGATTAAGCATACCATAAAATGAATAAGCATAAATGGGAATTTACCTATTGAGTTAGGTCTACCCCATGGGAATTTACCTATTGAGTTAGGTCTACCCATGTTATGAAAAACTTGATATTAATTAGGGATAATTAATATGGGGGTGATTAATTAGGTGTAATTAATCAACTAAGACACGAGGTTGGACCCTTTTGTAGCGGAAGTCTGCCCGGAACCGACCGGCCATCCAGCGGCTACAAATGATTGGCCCAATGTGAGAGGTCTTAGTCATAAATTAAATACATGATTAAAGTAAAGACACGAGGTTAGACCCTTTTGATGAAAGAAGTCTGCCCGGAACCAACCGACATATCCAGCAGTCATAAAAGACGGTCTAATGTGAGAGGTCTTTATGAGGTCATGATCTTAATTAATGAATTAAGAAACACTTAACCATATTAGCATGTAGTGGGACATGAGGGGTTAAGTGGGTGCCTTGGGGTGGCATGATGAGACTAGTGGGTTGCCTTGGGTGGCAATAGAAAAATACGATTAGAATACTTAACCAAAGTAGAACATGTAATTAAACATGATTAAAGGGTTAAGTAAGTGCCATGGGTGGCATGTGAAAATCTAGTGGGTACCTTGTATGACAATTAGAATATGATTAAAGGACTTAACCAAAATTTATAACATGTAAGGGGACATGGTTAAAGGGTTAAGTGGGATTCACTAGAAATAGCAAGCTTAGGTGGTAGCTTGTGAGGGCCCATTTCAACCAATATCCCAAACGTATCTTTGTGGGCTCGACTCTAGTCGAGTGACGGGACACGCATATTGGGCTTGACTATAAGAGGCCAAACCGGGTTAGCGGTGGCAACGCGGGACCAACGGGTTTCATATGCGTGTGTGGACCCGGGCTGGTTGGTAAGTCGTTGTTGCATCGTGTAGATATAAAGCCGTGCACTGTTAATATTATCTGGTAGCCACTTTAGGGGAATGATACACCCCAATCGTGGGACCAGCACGGGTATCTACGTAGGGGAGCCGATCGCTTGGGGAGTAGTGGGTACACCTATCTAGTCAGATAGGGGTACACGAAACTACTGAATTACTAAGTACACTTAGTGGGATCAACCTTTAAGTAAGAATAACTGGTGTGGTGCAGTGTAGTAAATTATCCTTGGGTGGGTGGATGCGTCTTTACGGTTATCTTAGTTTATCCTAAGTCTACCTAGCTGCCTAGTGTAGCCATTCATCCCCAGACGTTACCGTATATCAAGCTTATGTCTTCTCTGGTTACTTTAACGGTTGTATTGTTAAAGTTATAGGACTCGCTCAGACTTATGTCTGACCGCGTTGTTTTTATCTTTTTCCCAACCCTCAGGTTATCAGAGTGGGCCCAGTACGAGTGGGCTTTGATCAAGCTGCTTTATTCTCTTTGGAGCTTGGACCATAGGTGTAGAGCTCAGCTTACCTTTTTTTATTATGGCTATCAGTTCATGTATTGGGATTATGTACTTTTATCAGGATGGATATTTTGTACTTGACTCTTATTATGGTTTTGTGATATAACCAAACATGTTTTACCTTCCGCTGCAATGAAAATGATGTTTTGAAATTTTCAAGTATTACTTATATCTGTCTAGTTGTAATTTTTCTGTTCTATATTCACTTAAAATACTCCACCGATGTTATGGCATTCCCTTAGAGAGTGACCATAGCGGGTGTGGGGTGTTACAGCAAGTGAGCAATTCCCTAAGTATTAACCCCGAAGGCCGAAACCAACATCAGATCAATACCCCAGAAACCATTCAACTTAACTAATTTCCAGTTAGTTTCTGATTTTCTTGACTCCTTTGGGTCTAAGAACAGTATTATTGAAGATACCGTTCACGACAACCCAAAATCACATTCCATTAATTATTGGGTTAAAGAACAAGTGTTATTTAAAACACTGTTCACGATAAACCCAAAAATCAATACCAATTCAATTCCAATTAAATATTATTTAATTGGTACTCTTCATTAAATCTAAATAAAAAGATTTGATCTTTTTCTCAACTGGGTTCAAGAACAGTGTTAATGAAGACACCATTCATGAGAAACCCAAATCACATTTGATATTAAATACAAGGCTCTAAATAGAAAATATACCGGCTTATATTCAATATCAAATTCTACGACCAACAAATATCGTATTGGAAATAACGATATATATCTTTCAAATTCCCATAACAATATCTGTATCATCACGAAATCCAACATCGAAATATTCCGAAGACAATTTCGATTCAAATCCATTCCAATATAATTATTGGAAATTCTGGTTATTTTCAAAACCTTTTCAAATTCAATTTATTTATTTAAAAATAAATAGAATTATAATTCTAGTTCAAAACTAGTTCATTTCAATAAAAATCTATTTTTATCTTTTCAAATATGGAGTTTTTCATCCCAATTCTTTCTAAATCATTTCTTATGATTTTACACAAATTATTACTATTTTTAATAATTTTATCAAGGCCCGTACATTCGATTTCCATCAACGGCCATCGAACTGCACTTACAACGACCTTTTCCAAATTTGATTTGGACATAATTCCAAATCCAATCGTTAGATCTCAAATTTCTAATATTCGTTAGAAAGCTCTTTTCGATACGAACCCAACGGTTCCGGTTTTAGGAGAATCCGACGGTCGAATCTCCCGCAATATCCATTCGAAGTCAATGGTCGAAATTCGCGAACTGCCGCGACGCTGCGCGTTCTATTCAGGCCATTATATTATATATATAATATATACTTCGTCGATTTCCTTTTAAAACGTATTATATAAATCGTTTTAAATTCGTTTTCAAAACGATTCCAACTTCATTTCAAATTCAAATCAAAATTGAATTTTCCAATATAAATTCGTTTTAAATTCATTTCAAATTGATTTCAATTCAAATCGATTTTAATTCGATTTGAATTCATTTTCTTTTCAATTCAATTCAATTCGAATCCGTTTTATATTCAATTCAATTTGAATTCGTTTTACATTCAATTCAATTCAATCTAATTCGAATTTCAATTCTATTCAGCTTCTATTCTATTCAATTTCAAATCGGTTTCAATTCAAATCAATTTCAGTTCAATTTCAGTACGTTTTAAATTCAATTCAAAACGATTTCAATCTAATTCGAATTTCAATTCCTTTCAAAATATCTGATTTTTGAAATCACTTTCGATATTCATTTTAAAATGAATAAAATCGATATAAATATCGTTCACGTCAAAATGGCGTCAATCTAATCAACACGGCTTCATATATTTCTATTTTCAAATATTCTATTTCAAATATTTCCTTTTCAAATATTTCTTATTCAAATATTCTATTTCAAAACTGGAATGAGTCCCAATCAATTACCATATAATGCTAATTACATGGATTTTCTACCACACGTATATAACAGCAACGATAAATCATCAACCATCATCCAAAGTGCGTTCTACACTGTATAAGCATCAAATGTAAATATTTTAACGCTTATAACAGTCTTTCAATCAATCGATCGACATACAGCTAATTATTGGGATTAGTGTATGTCATATATCATCCCAATACCCGTGTGGGGTTTCAACCAATCAAACACAAATTTTGTTTGTGCAGTTGGGCGATGTGTAAAATTTATCATCCCAATCAATATCAGTCAAGTGTGTGTATATAAACAAATCGTTCGATTGGTTTATATTAATTTATTTCATTTCATATATACGTTAAAAATTATATTTTTAACTATAAAATATTTTTAATTATATAAATATTTTATTTCATTTCACAACACATCACACAATCAACCACACAACAAAATCAAACAAACAAGCATACAAGCCGTACATGTTCTATGGATGACGGGTGTCGGGTGCTACTAAACACCGTCTGCATCCTAGTATATATTTTAACTAGAAAATTAAATTAAAGGTGAGAAATTCTCACTGAGGATTCCACTCCGCCGTGCTTTGTTTCTGAACTGTTGAACTATCTGGATCTGTTTGATATTCCAATGCAGTCCTTTTCACGCTGTTAAAAATAAAAATTATATTTTTATAATTACATTAATTAAATAAAAATCGTAATTTTATTTTGCTACATATATAAAGATAATATTTTTATAGTCTCTATTATATAAAAACCACATGTTTAACACGCCACTAGTATAAAAATTATATTTTTAGCCTTCCTATAATATAAAAATTATATTTTTATTACTTCTATAATATAAAAATCATATTTTTATTATCTACATTATATAAAAATTCGATCTTTCTACTGTTCAAAATTTGAACTTTCCTATGTTAAAGATTCAAACTTCCCTATATTAAAAATTCAAACTTTCCTATATTAAAAATTCAAACTTTAACATCATAATAATCAAATCTTCACATGATAAAAATCGAAGCTTTATGTTGTGAAAAATCAAAGCCTTCCACGCATTAAAAATCTTAGCTTTATATAAAATAAAAATCTAACCTTTCCTTTACAATAAAAATCCAACTTTTTCTATGTTAAAATCAAACCTTTACCTCTACATTGCCTAAAAAAGGAGACCCATATTTTTTTATTACCTAAATAAGTAGGAATAAAATTAAAAACTCACCTTTTATTAAGGTTTCAACGAATGGGAAGGCATAGGGTCGGAGATGGACTGAGCGGAGGCGGTGCAGGGCGCTGGAACGGGCGGAGGGCGGCTAAACTCGCTGGCGGCGGCTAGGGTTTCGGGGCGGATTGGGGCTCGCAGGTTTTGGGAGTTGGGGGAAAGAAGAGGAGGAGGGAGGCACAGAGGTCCAGGGGGGAAAGAAGAAGAGGAGGCGGCGGCGTTGGGGAGACCTCCGCCGGGCGGCATCGACGATTGGGGGGGGGGGGGGGGTTGCACGACAGCGCGCCCCTTTTTTTTCTTTATTTTTTTCTTTCGTTCTGACTTCATTGACTTCTGAAAGGAGAGCTGAGAAGAGATGAGGGTTTATAAATAAATATATTATTTTAATTTTAATTTCCAAATCCAAAACGTAACTTTTATTTTCGAACTCGAAATCAAACCCGCCGACTGTCGCCCCTAGCTAATTACCCCCATTTCGAACACAATGGGATATGTTACGAAGGCCAATCCGATCGTTACGATCAGTTTCCGTGGAATTTACATTTAAATCATTATACTGAATTTTAAACGTACATTTCAAATTACCGAGGCCACATATTCACTCGAAAAATTCCAGAAAAATATTTCCTGGCTTCGTACTGACGGTACGGTCCTAACAAAACTAGTTTCGTCAAATCCCGAGACCGTTTGAAAAATTGCCATTTTCAGGTCGACCGAAATTGACAAAACACGTTTTCCTTTGCCATGCTCACATATTGATTTGAAAAATTACGAATTTTGGAATCTAGCAATAACTTGACATCACGGATCCAACAAAAGTGGTTTCGTCGAAATCCGAGGTCATTTGCAAAATTCCCATTTTTAAGGGCCAGAATTCCATAGCGACTATTCTGAAAATTCATTTGGACATAACTTTTGATTCCCACTATGAATTTTCGATTTTTCGGATTCGTTGGAAAGATATTCTCAATTAGATTCAAATATTTTTGGTTTCACTAAAATACGGTTTATTTTGAATCCTGTACATTCATTTGAAGTTTGAAATCGAATTATCGAACTACCGCGCCATTTCCAATTCCTTTTATAATTTAAAATAATTATTTATATTCTAACGACGATCTATATAATATATACGTTCGAATTATATTCAAAATAAATTTTTCGTCGATATTATTTAAAATAATCTATTTTAAATAATCAAAATTCGCTAAAATTGCCAAAATAAAATTTTTAAATTGGCTTGGATTTCCGGGTTATTACAATCTCCCCCACTTTAAAAATTTCGTCCCCGAAAAGGAACGAAGCCGAAAGTTGTTTTACAAACCAACTCAACTTTCATTATTTACACTACGGCTTAAGTTCTTCAACTTTTCAGTTTCTAAGAACTTATCAAATTTTTCAAAAATTTGGCTAACACCCTAAATTTTCGAAAAATTTCTCCATAACCTCACCTGCACCGGGAGCACCGGGAAAATCCCGAAATTGCCATACAGGCCCTCTGATCTCAAAAAGAAAAAGAAAAAGCCAAGCGGCTAGCCAATCGGCTCATAAAATCATCATCACCCAAACAAAACAGTAAATTATGGTAAACATGTACCTATTTGTCAGGCGAACAAATTTTATTTTTCTGCTCTAGCCTCCTTGCTATGACCTGTTCAATGTAAGTACATGTATATGCAAGAAAATGCGACCAAATTTCAATACAATTCACTTTTTGGTCAATTTAGCTAAAGGTTCAACATTTAATTAATCAAACTATAATCAAACAACAAAATCAACAATCAATTAGTGAATTATCATTTCAAATTCATTACTTTGATATATAGTCAAAAAATCACATTTTTGATGCCAATTCACAACAATAAGCCCTATCTAATTTTGGTTCTCACACCATTCAATAGGAAATATATAAATATCACACCTTCGGAATTCGAACACAAATACTGATGATGTCGCGACATCACCAGAATTATCCCCGAGTGACTACAGTGCGATTTTATATCTGTCCACTATATTAAAACTTTGAATACCCGTGGATCAGACGTATATGCAAAATCTTTATATACTGGATTGTCCAAATCAATATAAATAAATATCAAATATGAATTATTGAATTTAAATTTTCAAAACAAAAATTGTTTTCATTTTAAAATATACTCTTCACACTCGTTCTAGGATACTAATGATCCCATCTCTAACGAGTCATTCGCAATGGATATTACTAATCCAATCTCTGATGAATTCTTTCGTATGGTTCTAATGTGTCCTGTTCTCTGAGCTTTGTAAACCAAAGCTCTGATACCAAATGTGACAACAAGGAATTTCGCTCGATCCGAATCAGTCGTTAAACCGATCTAGACCGTTCGAAATGTCTGATTGTTTTTAGAACACAACAAAATAGAACGCAGACGGAAGAACATTTCATTGTAGATTACAACAATTCATCAGATTACAAGAATATACAGAGTATAAATGAATATTACACAGAAATATCAGAGATTTAAATTACATTTAAATACATCGCAGCGGAAAATAATACAATACACAACTAGAAGAGATATACGAATACAAAGCTTTCCGGATATCGTTCCAACTGTAAACCAGGATCCTGTGAATAAAAATCTGCAAAACCAAAACTACTAGCTGCCCGTGTCAAAATAAGGGCACCAAGAGTTTAGGTTAAAATAATAAACTCCAGGTCAGTCATGTGACTGGTGTGAAAATTAAAACAGTTATTTATCTTTATTTTCAAAGTTAGGTAAATCAAGGGACCACGCCGTATAACACAGAACGGGTTTCCTCCCAAGAATCCAGTGCATATAAGTAAACAGCGCAATGCTTTTTCTAAAAATGAAGCTATTATAAGACCCATGTCCCATCACACAATGCAACGCAAGCCGGAGGATAGGGTTTTCCCTTATAATAGCCAAACATGCTTGGTACGTTTTAAAACAAATCATTTGATACTACCATACGTGCATAGTGTGTAAAACGACTTCAAATCATAAGTATCAATCATAGACGGCATGGGTACCATATATCATGTCGCCATACTAGTTCTACAATTAAAACCGCAACTGGCGTATTAGAAGTTGGGTTATCATTTATGGTATGAACCGAGGCAAAAGATAGTCCTTTACCGATTCGAGACGCTCTAGTCCGTGTCTCAGGCAAGTACTCAGTCAAGCCTTGGAGCGACAGGGCCGGTCCACACGGAGTGGATTAAAATGCCTGACCATGTGTTTCCCCGCCCTATGGGGCGTAGGTGAGCCAATTAAATGACTCCATCGGTTCGAGAACGACCGATATATCCGAGGTGCTTCGCAACAGCAACAACCACATAAGTCAAACTCGTCAGGGCGTGTAAAACCACTTACGCCACTTCTAACTAGAAAGAAACGCATGCCCTCCCTGAGGTCCTTCTCCCGTTTCTAGTTCATATCGGGTGTGAAACTCAAGAATCAAACGTTACACAAAGCTATGCCACAAAGGCCGTGCTTCGATCATCGACCACAAGACTTTGCTTTTCAACAGAAGCCTTGAACATTTGCCACTTAGGCATGCCACACAGGCAATTCACTCTATGTGTTTGATATCCATCAGTATATAACCCCTGAGCTCGTATGTCTCAAAGAAGGGCGTTAAGCAAGAGAATAAATTCTCCGCCGCCAAACAGATATATATTTAATAGAAATCAATCACACAGACTAAAATCCAATGTCAGACACATAGTCCATTTACAAGTTCGTTCTGGGTTTGAACGAAACCGGAGGCACCTATTACCCCGCATATCCATCGATCTCCAAGTACGACTGGACGATCACCAACTGTTTCCATCTTCTTGGGTGTATAGCCCAATCAAGATTATCAGTAATTATCCAAACGACGTGAAGACCTCCAGTCTTCAACCACCGTCTTCATCTTCGACTTATCGTCGTATCAGTTATTCAGAATGGGATAAACCCGGTCTTTTTGAATAACTCGCGTATATAATAAACATGTGTTACACAAACACAACATACGCCTCATTCCAATTCATCAGTCACTAACCGTAAATTAACAAGAGAATAATTCCCCAAATATTAACCCCGAAGGCCGAAACCAACATCAGACCAATACCCAGGAAACCGTTCTGCTTAGCTAACCTACAGTTAGTTTCTAAATTTCACATTCTTAGGGAAAGGTTCCCATTAATTTTATCAAAGATAAATTCCTTTAAATTTATTCTTTAATCTTCCTTTGAATATCAATTCAAACTAGTCGGGATTAACGAACCTTACCGAAGTAATCATGTGTTTTAATTTCCTAATCCCCACCTATTCATCCCATGAAGTAAAACTGGTAATACTTCATATCTAACACCACAGTGTTATCGGTAAATTCAATTACCATTTCACGTTCAAATCTAATTAAAGATTTAACTATCGCCTGGAGAAAAACTTATGATACTCCATTCTCGATCATTTCAATCTAATTAAAGATTCATCAAAACTCCACTTAGTTTTAATCTGTGACTGGGTTAAAGAATCAGTGTCATTTAAAACACGGTTCACGATAAACCCAAAATCACATTACATTTCAATCAGTTCCTAACCGTAAATTAGCAAGTGAGCAATTCCCTAAGTATTAACCCCGAAGGCCGTAACCAACATCAGATAAATACCACAGAAACCATTCAACTTAACTAATCTCCAATTAGTTTCTGATTTTCTTAACTCCTTTGGGTCTAAGAATAGTATTATTGAAGATACCATTCACGACAACCCAAAATCACATTCCATTAATTATCGGGTTAAAGAACAAGTGTTATTTAAAACACTGTTCACGATAAACCCAAAAATCAATACCAATTCAATTCCAATTAAATATTATTTAATTGGCACTCTTCATTAAATCTAAATAAAAAGATTTAATCTTTTTCTCAACTAGGTTCAAGAACATTGTTAATGAAGACACCATTCACGACAAACCCAAATCACATTTGATATTAAATACAAGGCTCTGAATAGAAATTGTACCGGCTTATATTCAATATCAAATTCTACGACCAACAAATACCGTATTGGAAATAACGATATATATATATATATATATATATCTTTCAAATTCCCATAACAATATCTGTATCATCACGAAATCCAACATCGAAATATTCCAAAGACAATTTCGATTCAAATCCATTCCAATATAATTATTGGAAATTCTGGTTATTTTCGAAACCTTTTCAAATTCTATTTATTTATCTAAAAATAAATAGAATTATAATTCTAGTTCAAAACTAGTTCATTTCGATAAAAATCTATTTTTATCTTTTCAAATATGGAGTTTTTCATCCCAATTCTTTCTAAATCATTTCTTATGATTTTACACAAATTATTACTATTTTCAATAATTTTATCAAGGCCCGTGCAGTCGATTTCCATCAACGGCCGTCGAACTGCACTTACAACGACCTTTTCCAAATTTGATTTGGACATAATTCCAAATCCAACCGTTAGATCTCAGATTTCTAATATTCGTTAGAAAGCTCTTTTCGATACGAACCCAACGGTTCCGGTTTTAGGAGAATCCGACAGTCGGATCTCCTGCAATATCCATTCGAAGTCAATGGTCGAAATTCGCGAACTGCCGCGGCGCGGCGAGTTCTATTCAAGCCATTATATAATATATATAATATATACTTAGCCGATTTCCTTTTAAAACATATTATATAAATCGTTTTAAATTCGTTTTCAAAACGATTCCAACTTCATTTCAAATTCAAATCAAAATTGAATTTCCCAATATAAATTAGTTTTAAATTCATTTCAAATTGATTTCAATTCAAATCGATTTTAATTCGATTTGAATTCATTTTCTTTTCAATTCAATTCAATTTGAATCCGTTATATATTCAATTCAATTCGAATTCGTTTTACATTCAATTCAATTCAATCTAATTCGAATTTCAATTCTATTCAATTTCTATTATATTCAATTTCAAATCGGTTTCAATTCAAATCAATTTCAGTTCAATTTCAATACGTTTTAAATTCAATTCAAAACGATTTTAATCTAATTCGAATTTCAATTCCTTTCAAAATATCTGATTTTTGAAATCACTTTTGATATTCATTTTATAATGAATAAAATCGATATAAATATCGTTCACGTCAAAATGGCGTCAATCTAATCAACACGGCTTCAAATATTTCTATTTTCAAATATTCTATTTCAAATATTTCCTTTTCAAATATTTCTTATTGAAATATTCTATTTTAGAATTGGAATGAGTCCCAATCAATTACCATATAATGTTAATTACATGGATTTTCTACCACACGTATATAACAGCAATGATAAATCATCAACCATCATCCAAAGTGCGTTCTACACTGTATAAGCATCAAATGTAAATATTTAACGCTTATAATAGTATGTCTATCAATCGATCGACGTACAGCTAATTATTGCGATTAGTGTATGTCATATATCATCCCAATACCCGTGTGGGGTTTCAAACAATCAAACACAAATTTTGTTTGTGCAGTTGGGCGATGTGTAAAATTTATCATCCCAATCAATATCAGTCAAATGTGTGTATATAAACAAATCATTCGATTTGTTTATATTAATTTATTTCATTTCATATACACGTTAAAAATTCTATTTTTAACTATAAAATATTTTTAATTATATAAATATTTTATTTCATTTCATAACACATCACACAATCAACCACACATCAAAATCAAACAAATAAGCATACAAGCCGTCCATGGTCTGTGGACGACGGGTGTCGGGTGCTACTAAACACCGTCTGCATCCTAGTATATATTTTAACTAGAAAATTAAATTAAAGGTGAGAAATTCTCACTGAGGATTCCACTCCGCCGTGCTTTGTTTCTGAACTACTGAACTATCTGGATCTGCTTGATATTCCAATGCAGTCCTTTTCACGCTGTTAAAAATAATAATTATATTTTTATCATTACATTCAATAAATAAAAATCGTAATTTTATTTTGCTACATATATAAAGATAATATTTTTATTGTCTCTATTATATAAAAACCACATGTTTAACACGCCACTAGTATAAAAATTATATTTTTAGCCTTCCTATAATATAAAAATTATATTTTTATTACTTCTATAATATAAAAATCATATTTTTATTATCTACATTATATAAAAATTCGATCTTTCTACTGTTCAAAATTTGAACTTTCCTATGTTAAAGATTCAAACTTCCCTATATTAAAAATTCAAACTTTCCTATATTAAAAATTCAAACTTTAACATCATAATAATCAAATCTTCACATGATAAAAATCGAAGCTTTATGTTGTGAAAAATCAAAGCCTTTCATGCATTAAAAATCTAAGCTTTATACAAAATAAAAACCTAACCTTTCCTTTATAATAAAAATCAAACTTTTTCTATGTTAAAATCAAACCTTTACCTCTAAATTGCCTACAAAAGGAGACCCATATTTTTTTATTACCTAAATAAGTAGGAATAAAATTAAAAACTCACCTTTTATTAAGGTTTCAACGAATGGGAAGGCATGGGGTCGGAGATGGACTGAGCGGAGGCGGTGTAGGGCGCTGGAACGGGCGGAGGGCGGCTAAACTCACTGGCGGCGGCTATGGTTTCGGGGCGGATTGGGGCTCGCAGGTTTTGGGGGTTGGGGGAAAGAAGAGGAGGAGGGAGGCACGGAGGTCCAGGGGGGAAAGAAGCAGAGGAGGCGGCGGCGTTGGGGAGACCTCCGCCGGGCGGCATCGACGATTGGGGGGGTTGCACGACAGCGCGCCCCTTTTTTTTCTTTTTTTTTCTTTTGTTCTGACTTCTTTGACTTCTGAAGGGAGAGGTGAGAAGTGATGAGGGTTTATAAATAAATATATTATTTTAATTTTATTTTCCAAATCCAATAAGTAACTTTTATTTTCGAACTCGAAATCAAATGCACCGACTGTTGTCCCTAGCTAATTACTCCCATTCCGAACACTATGGGATACGTTACGAAGGCCAATTCGATCGTTACGATCAGTTTCCATTGAATTTACATTTAAATCATTATACTGAATTTTAAATGTACATTTCAAATTACCGAGGCCACATATTCACTCGAAAAATTCCATAAAAATATTTCCTAGCTTCGTATTGATGATATGGTCCTAACAAAACTAGTTTCATCAAATTCTGAGACCGTTTGAAAAATGGCCATTTTCAGGTCGACCGAAATTGACAAAACACGTTTTCCTTTGCCATGCTCACATATTGATTCGAAAAATTAAAAATTTTGGAATCTAGCAATAACTTGACATCACGGATCCAACAAAAGTGGTTTCGTCGAAATTCGACGTCATTTGCAAAATTCCCATTTTTAAGGGCCGGAATTCCATAGCGACTATTCTGAAAATTCATTTGGACATAACTTTTGATTCCCGCTATGAAATTTTGATTTTTCGGATTCGTTGGAAAGATATTCTCGATTAGATTCAAATATTTTTGGGTTCACTAAAATCCGGTTTATTTTGAATCCTGTACATTCATTTGAAGTTTGAAATCGAATTATCGAACTACCGCGCCATTTTCAATTCCTTTTATAATTTGAAATAATTATTTATATTATAACAACGATCTATATAATATATACGTTCGAATTAAATTCAAAATAAATTTTTTGTCAATATTATTTAAAATAATCTATTTTAAATAATCAAAATTCGCTAAAATTGCCAAAATAAAAATTTTAAATTGGCTCGGATTTCCGGGTTATTACATTTGGGTACCATATTTTCCATATGGGCAACTAGTAGATTTGTTTCACGGTTATTTCTTTTCGCAGGATCTTGGATTACCGCTAGAGCTATACATGGAATGCTTTGTATTCGTGTATTTCTTTCAGCTGTGGCAATTGATGTTTTCCATTGCATATTTTATTCATGTATTATATTTTCCGCTGTTGTGTAATTTAAATCTATGATATTATTTTTTTGTTGTATATTATTTTTTTGTACTCTGATATCTTGTAATCTGATGTAAATATTGCAATAACAATGAAATGTTCTCATTTTTGTGTTCTAATGAGTCGTGTCCTCAAAGCAATCTGCCTTCTTGTTCGGTTTAGGCCAGTCAAGAAGCGTGGGTCACTATAATTTACAAATCCAAAATTCTTAATTCCATTTTTCAAATACATTAATTTTTTCTTACGTTATTTTTAACAAAAATTAAAATTATCAGTGGCAAATCATATGCAATACCTATAAACTTCACTAAAAATTACTATTATTTTTTATGCAAATAAATTGTTGATTATGCATGAATAATACTAACTGACCTTCAGTAAATTATTTAGGTGCATTAGTTTTAGCACTTATATAAGTCATATTTGTAAATTAATTAAAAAAAACATTATCAGAGCCCTTTGTACCCAAGGACTTTAGAACTGTTTGTGATATTTTTAAAAATGTAGAGAGGGAGTATGCATTATCTGTTGTGTGCCTAAGATTCTGAACAACTTCTTCCATTTTTAAAGAAATTCAAAGGAAGCCATAGTCCTTCCTTGCGATGCATAGACTCAGTTGCAAGTAAATACGAGATAGAATAGTCAAATGCATTAGGCAGGTTTGGGTCTTACCTTTTCAAGAAGTGGAACATTTCTAGATGAATTATTAATTTTCATTGAAGGATGGCCAAATGCTAAAAATTAACACATCTAATTTCTTTTAGGAATGTGGGCAGCAAGCATCAAATAAAATTCACTACTAATGTTCTAGATAATATAACACTTATAATATTTATTTAAAATCATGCCACAACTAACAATATTATCGCATCAACTCTGGTTAGTGGAGATGGATATAAAATTCAACATTCCGTTATTCCGAGTATCCTTACGTTTTATAGGACAGAAATTTGTTTTCAAATTTTTTACATCAAAATGGAATATAGGCGATGTCCATAATTTCCACTTGCTGAAAACATTGTTGGTAACAAAGCTAAACTTATTTACCTTGGTAATATCAACTATGTGTACGTCATTCATTTTCCATATAATCATCAGCAACATGAAATGAAGATATATTTCATATGTTCAATTTTTGAAAGATCCAAGGTAAGTCTGAACTATATGCATTCTAGTCCAGTTTGCGATAATGCTAACATAACTCTCGATATATATATATATATATATATATATATATATATATATATATATATGCATGTATGTAGGTATGCATGGGAACAAAATTATAACTTGAGCATTCTTACCACTATTTGGTGGTTAGATAAGTTTGATAGATGTTCATTTAATGAGTGTATGGTTTAGAGAACCATCATTTTATATTTCATTGTATCATTTTATCAGCCACTAGACTAAGATTATATAATGACAATATCTAAAAGAATTTTAGAGGCATTCAATTTTTGTATATGCTGAGATATTTTGACTCTTATATGTTATGTGGATCTCCTTTTCGAGATTTCTATGTTCGTTTGTACCATTTTTATGGACATTTTCCTATATTAATAAAATTGAAAAATGAAAAACAAAGGGTTTATAGCCCAATGGTAGAGCAATTGACTGCAGATCAATAGGTCACCGGTTCAATCTTCGTTTGGCCCTTTGCTAATATCATTTGGATGTTTTTGATATATGGTGTTTTCATATAAGGAATTTTTAGAAAGTTTTGCTCTATTACGGGTACAACTAAATGCACTCTTCAATTCAAGTTAAAGCAATGATACTAGTAGCAAGTTGGTAAATGGGCAAAATTTTCTATTTGATAGCACAACCACCCGTTCCTACACAATAAGTGTTTTGTTTTCTTGAAAATATAAAACAAATATTTAGGCTTATTTAGTATTAACTTCGCCAATTATCAAAAATTCAAATCCCAAGTTAAGACACATTATTTTCCGAGTGATTATATAATAGTTACATGTACTAAGTAGGGATTTTCAGATAATATATAATTAGTAGTATGATTAGTTGGAAATGTTATTTCCTTACCAAATGGTTTGTTGGTTTTGAGTTATTATGATTTTAACAGGTTCTTACTAATGGCTGTGTGGTTTTGAGAATGGTCTTTTACGTACAATTCGACACTCTCACTTTCCTTATAATACCCGCTATTATTCATGATGCATCTAATGTGACGGCAGGAGTAATGGTTCATTTCAAGAGTAAGAGGACAATGTGCATTTATGGTTGTTTAATATATTAGATAGATAAATTTAAATTTTTATAATCACCTCGTATCAATAACTTGTGTAATTAAAGTTCATTTGAGATGCGATTTATTCGCAATTGTATCAAAGTGTTCTACACTAGGGAGTTGGTTTGAACTATATCCGAATGTATTGAATTTTGATTTGTTTGTTTAATTTTTTTTGTAATTCTCTGGTACATTATTTGTTAAAAAAAATCAAATTTAATTAAACTTAAATAAATATATTCTGAAATGCTTATTTAAATGCGCCACTCGAATTCTCCATTCATAACATACAAATGTATATATTGTTCACCAACAGTCTCTCCTCAGATGCTCTTCTAAATTCTCTGCTTAATTAAGAAGAAATGGACACTTCTTTAATTTTAAATTATGTTATAGTATTTTTATTGAGATATCTTTGCTCTTGTACTCTATCATGATCTGTAATAACCCGAAAATCTGGGCCAGTTTAAAATTTTTATTTTGGCAATTTTAGCGAAATTTGATCATTTAAAATAGATTATTTTAAATAATATCGACGAGAAATTTAATTTGAATATAATTCGACGTATATATTATATACGTCGTCGTTAGAATATATATAATTTTATTTAAAATTATAAATAGAATTGAAAATGGCGAGGTAGTTCGATAATTCGATTTCAAACTTCAATGGAATGTACCGGGTGCCAAACAATCCGGATTTTAGTGAAACAAAAAATAATGGAATCTAATAGTGAATATCTTTCCAACGAATCCGAAAAATCAAAATTTCATAGCGGGAATCAAAAGATATGTCCAGTTGAAAATTCTGAATAGTCGCTATGGAATTCAGGCCCTTAAAAATTGAAATTTTGCAAACGACCTCGGAATTCGACGAAACCAGTTTTGTTGGGTCCGTGATGTTAGGTTATTGCTAGATTCCAAATTTCGTAATTTTTCGAATCAATATGTGAGCGTGGCAAAGGAAAACGCGTTTGACCAGTTTCAGTTGATTTTAATCGACTGGAAAATGGCCATTTTTCTGACGGTCTCAGAATTCGACGAAACTAGTTTGTTAGGACCGTATCGTCAATACGAAGCTAGAAAATATTTTTCGGGAATTTTTCTGGTTAGTATGTGACCCCGGTAATTTGAAATGTACGTTTAAAATTCAATATAATGATTTAAATGAAAATTCAACTGAAACTGATCGTAACGATCGAATCAGCTTACGATACATATCCCATTGTGTTCGGAATGGGGGTAATTAGCTATGGACAATAGGCGGTGGGTCTCGTTTCGAGGTCAAAAATAAAAGTTGCTTTTTTTTTATTAAAATATTAATAAAATAATTTATATAACCCCCCCTCCCCGTTGACTCTCTCACCTCTCCCCTTTCTACATTTAAAATCGAAATCAGAAGAAAACAAAAACAAAAACAAAAAATCCGTCCCTCCCCACATCTGCCATCGCCGCCGCCAGGACCGCACGCCTCCGCCGCCTCACCCTCTCCTCAGACCAACGACCCTCCCCCTTCTTCTCCCTCCTTCCCCATGCCCCGTTCAAGGGACCTCGAGCTTCCCCCTCCTCTTTGATTTAGACCTAGCCGCCCGCCACCAGCATCGTCGAACCCCTCCTACGCCCTCCGACGAACAGCGCCCCTCCTCCTCCCTCTTCGTACAATAACAGTAAGTTCATTTATTTGTTTTTATTTTATTTTATTTTATTTTATTTTCGTTTCTTATATGTATGATTTTGTTTTCTTTTAAGCTAATAAAAATAGAGTTTTAGTGGTTATAAAAATATGGTTTTCAGGATAGAAGGAAGAAATGATTTATGTAAAAAAAAAATCAATCATGAAAGATTAGTTTTTTTAAATCAAGAAAGATTAGTTTTTTTTAAATCAAGAAAGATTAGTTTTTTTAAATCAAGAAAGATTAGTTTTTTTAAATCAAGAAAGATTAGTTTTTTTAAAATCATGAAAGGTTAGGTTTTTATATCAAGAACAGTTAGATTTTTATATAAGGAAAGGAAATCGTTTTAAAAATATAATTTTTATATGAATAAAATCGTTTTAAAAATATGATCTTTATAGGAAATGCCATGAGATAAAGATTTGATTTTGTATACATGAATCGCATAAAAACTTGATTTTTCATTTACATGAAGATATGATTTTTCCAAAATGCAAAAATATAATCTTTGTCAAGTTAAAAATATAATTTTTGTTAAGAAAAAAATAGATTTTTTTATATTCATGTAGCGATATAGAAATATAAATTTTATATAGAAAGAAGCGTTGTAAATATATGAAGTGAAGAAAAAAAAATCTTAACTTTATTGTATCGTGAAGTAGAGAGAATATAAAGATGTGATTTTTACATATGTAGCGAAAGCGGATAACGAAGATGACAAAAAGGCGAGAACGAAGAAGATTTATATCAAAGAAAAAGTCAAGATGATTGGATAGCTATCAGTGAGAATTTCTCACCTTTCAATTTATTTTTCTAGTTATATATATATATATATATATATATATATATATATATATATATATATACTAGGATGCAGACGGTGCTTAGTAGCACCCGACACAATCGTACACAGACCATGGACTTGTTTGTTTGGCTGTGTTGTTAGTTAGATTGTTTGAGTTGATTTGAATTGTTTGGTGAAATGAAATTGATATGATTGATGTGTGAATGGCGTGGGCCTTCACTAGACCGGGGATAAGGCTAGGCCTCGTCCCGTTTCTAGTATCGTGCCGTTATGCCGCCGAAATTTTCTAAAATAAGTTAGAAACTAAAAATACCATTTTATTTAAAGAATGAACTGAATAGAAATTCATATGTTAAAATAAAATGTTTTATCGTTAAAAATATAATTTTTAACGTGAATATGAATATAGTGAATGTGAATAAATAAATATTCATTTACAAACCGGACGGTTTGTTTATGTACACCGATTTGACTGACATTGATTGAGACGATAAATTTTACACATCGCCCAACTGCACGAATAAAATATTTATTTGATTGTTTGAAACCCCACACGGGTGTTGGGATGAAACTTGAAGTTCACTCATCCTGATTGATTAAATATGTCGATCGATTGATTGACAGGCTGTTATAAGCATTAGATATCTATATTTGATGCTTATACAGTGTAGTGCACTTTGGTTGATGGTTGATTATTTTTCAATGCTATTATTTACATGTGTTGTATGTAAATCCATATAATTAACATTATATGGTGATTGATTGGGCCTCATTCCAAGTTAGAAAATAAAAATACCATTTTATTTAAAGAATATTATAAAATAACGGTTCATGTGTTGACAGTACTCATCCTTTGAGATTGGTCATGTGTTGAACGAAATATTTTGATAATAAAATTTACATCTTTATCAATATAAAATAACGGTTCATGTGTTGACAGTACTCATCCTTTGAGATTGGTCATGTGTTGAACGAAATATTTTGATAATAAAATTTACATCTTTATCAATATAAAATAACGGTTCATGTGTTGACAGTACTCATCCTTTGAGATTGGTCATGTGTTGAACGAAATATTTTGATAATAAAATTTACATCTTTATCAATATAAAATAACGGTTCATGTGTTGACAGTACTCATCCATTGAGATTGGTCCTGTGTTGAACGAAATATTTTGATAATAAAATTTACATCTTTATCAATATAAAATAACGGTTCATGTGTTGACAGTACTCATCCTTTGAGATTGGTCATGTGTTGAACGAAATATTTTGATAATAACAACTATTTTGAAAAAGAAATTTTTGAAATAAAATATTTGAAATAGAAATTTATGAAGCCGTGTTGATTAGATTGACGCCATTTTGACGTAAACGATATTTATATCGATTTTATTCATTTTGAAATGAATTGAATTGAAAACGATTTCGAAATGAATTGAATTGAAAACGATTTCGAAATGAATTGAATTGAAAACGATTTCGAAATGAATTGAATTGAAAACGATTTCGAAATGAATTGAATTGAACACGATTTCGAAATGAATTGAATTGAAAACGATTTCGAAATGAATTGAATTGAAAACGATTTCGAAATGAATTGAATTGAAAACGATTTCGAAATGAATTGAATTGAAAACGATTTCGAAATGAATTGAATTGCAAACGATTTCGAAATGAATTGAATTGAAAACGATTTCGAAATGAAATGAAAACAAATTCAAATTGAATTGAAAGCGAATTGAAATGAATTCAAATTGAATTGAAATTTGAATTGAATAGAAATGAATTTTAAAACGAATTTATAAAGAAGAATTCAATTTTGATTTGAATTGAAATGGAAGTTGAGATGCTTTTGAAACAAATATTAAAACTATTCATATAATTCGTTTTAAATAGAAATCGATGAAATATATATTATATATATTATATATATATAATATAATGGCCTGAATAGAACGCGCCGCGCCGCGGCAGTTCGCGAATTTCGACCATTGATTTCGAACGGACATTACGGGAGATCCGACCGTCGGATTCTCCTAAAACCGGAACCGTTGGGTTCGTATCGAAAAGAGCTTTCTAACGAATATTAGAAATTTGAAATCTAACGGTTGGATTTGGAATTATGTCCAAATCAAATTTGAAAAAGGTCGCTGTAAGTGCAGTTCGATGGCCGTTGTTGGAAATCGACTGTACGGGCCTTGATAAAATTATTAAAAATAGTAATAATTTGTGTAAAATCATAAGAAATGATTTAGAAAGTATTGGGAGGAAAAACTCCATATTTGAAAGGATAAAAATAGATTTTTATCGAAATGAACTAGTTTTGAACTAGAATTATAATTCTATTTATTTTTAAATAAATAAATTGAATTTAAAAAGGGTTTTAAAAATAACCAGAATTTCCAACGATTGCATTGGAGTGGATTTGAATCGAAATTGTCTTCGAAATATTTCGATGTTGGAATTCGTGATTATACAGATGTTGTTATGGAAATTTGAAAGATATATATTTATATCGTTATTTCCAATACGACATTTGTTAATCGTAGAATTTGATATTGAATATAAGCCGATATATTTTCTACTCAGAGCCTTATATTGAATATCAAATGTGATTTGGGTTTGTCGTGAATGGTGTCTTCACTAACACTATTCTTGAACCCAGTTGAGAAAAGATTAAATCTTTTTATTTAGATTTAATGAAGTGTACCAATTAAATAATATTTAATTGGAATTGAATTGATATTGATTTTTGGGTTTATCGTGGACCGTGTTTTTAAATAACACTCGTTCTTTAACCCGATAATTAATGAAGGTGATTTTGGGTTTATTGTGAACTGTGTTTTTAAATGACACGGATTCTTTAACCCAGTCACAGATTAAAACTAAGTGGAGTTTTAATGAATCTTTAATTATATTGAAATAATCGAAATGGAGTATCACCAGTTTTGCTCCAGGCGATAGTTAAATCTTTAATTAGATTTGAACGTGAAATGGTAATTGAATTTACCGATAACACCGTGGTGTTAGATATGAAGTATAACCAGTTTTACTTCATGGGATGAATAGGTTGGGATTGGGAAATTAAAACAAATGATTACTTCGGTAAGGTTCGTTAATCCCGACTAGTTTGAATTGATATTCAAAAATAGATTATAGAATAAATTCAAGAAATTTATCTTGGATAAAATTAATGGGAACCTTTCCCTATGAATGTGAAATTTAGAAATTGACTGTCGGTTAGCCAAACAGAATGGCTTTCTGGATATTGATCTGATGTTGGTTTCGGCCTTCGGGGTTAATATTTGGGGAATTATTCTCTTGATTAATTTACGGTTAGTGACTAATGAATTGGAATGAGGCGTATGTTGTGTTTGTGTAACACTTATTTAAAATATGCGCGAGTTATTCAGAAAGACCGGGTTTATCCCATTCTGAATAACTGATACGACGATAAGTCGAAGATGAAGACGATGGTCGAAGACCGGAGGTCTTCACGTCGTTTGGGTGATAACTGATGATCTTGATTGGGCTGTACACCCAAGAAGATGGAAACAGTTTGTGATCGTCCAGACGTACTTGGAGATTGATGGATATGCGGGGTACTAGGTGCCTCCGGTTTCGTTCAGACCCAGAACGGACTTGTAAATGGACTGTGTGTCTGACATTGGATTTTAGTCTGTGTGATTGATCTCTATTAAATATATATCTGTTTGGCGGCGGAGAATTTATTCTCTTGCTTAACGCCCTTCTCTGAGACGTACGAGCTCAGGGGTTATATATTGATGGATATCAAACGCATGGAGTGAATTGCCTGTGTGGCATGCCTAAGTGGCAATTGATCGAGGCTTCTGTTGAAAAGCAAAGTCTTGTGGTGATGATCAAAGCAAGGCCTTTGTGGCGTAGCTTTGTGTAACGTTTGCTTCGCGAGTTTCACACCCGGTATGAACCAAAAACGGGAGACGGACCTCAGGGAGGGCCTGCGTTTCCTCCTAGCTAGAAGTGGCGTCAGTGGTTTTACACGCCCTGACGAGTTTGACTTATGTGGTTGTTGCTGTTGCGAGGCGCCTCGGTTTGATCGGACGATCCGGGTCCGATGGAGTCATTCGTTGGCTCATTTACGCCCCAAAGGGCGGGGAAACGCAGTGTTCAGGCATTTTAATCCACATCGGTGGACCGGCCCTAACGATCCAAGGGTCACTCGAGCTCTGATCCTGAGACTCGGGCTAGGCAGTCTCGAATCGGTTGAGGACTATCTTTTGCCTCGGTTCATAGATGGAAACCCAATTTCCAAATACGTGACATTTGCGGATTTATTTGTAGAGCCTAGTACGGCGACATGATATATGGTACCCATGCCGCCTATGATTGATACTTATGATTTGAAGTTGTTTTATACACTACGCATTTATAATAGTATCAAATGATTTGTTTTAAAACGTATCAGGCATTCTTTGGCTGTTATAAGGGAAAACCCTATCCCCCGGCTTGCGTTGCATTGTGTGATAGGACCTGGGTCTTATAACAGCTTCATTTTTTCTCTATTTAGCATTGCGCTGTTTGTTTTATGCACTGGTATTCTTGGGAGGAAACCCGTTCCGTGTTATACGGCGTAGTCCCTTGATTTACCTAACTTCAAAATAAAGAATAATAACTGTTTTAGTTCTCACACCAGTCACATGACTGACCTGGAGTTTATTGTTTTAACCTAAACTCTGGGTGCCCTTATTTTGACACGGGCAGCTAGTAGTTTTGGTTTTGCAGATTTATATTCACAGGATCCTGGTTTACAGCTGGAATGATATCCGGAAAGTTTTGTATTCGTATATCTCATTCTGGTTGTGTATTGTATTATTTTCCGCTGCGATGTATTTAAATGTAATTTAAATCTCTGTTATTTCTGTGTAATATTTATTCATTTATACTCTGTATATTCTTGTAATCTGATGCATTGTTGTAATATACAATGAAATGTTCTTTTATATGCGTTCCGTTGTGGCTTGTTCTCGAACTATCCGCTCTTTCCTTTACGGGGAAAACACGGGTTTTCACAGTTGGTATCAGAGCTTTGGTTTACAAAGCTCGGAGAACAAGGCACATTAGAACCGTACGAAAGAATTCATCAGATATTGGATTAGTAACATCCAATGGGAATGACTCGTTAGAGATGGGATCAGTAGTATCCTAGAACGAGTGTGAAGAGTATATTTTTAAAATGAAAGTCAATTTTGTTTTGAAAATTTAAATCAATTATTCGTATCTGATTATCTATTTATATTGAGTTGGACAGTCCAGTATATAAAGATTTTGCATATACGTCTGATCCACGTGTATTTGAAATTTTAATATACTGGATAGATATAGAATCACACCCTAGTCGCCCGAAGATGATTCTGATGATAGTTCGAACATCATCAGAATTGGTATTCGTGTTTCGAAGGTGTGATATCTATATATTTCCTATTGACTGGTGTGAGAACCAAAATTAGATAGGGCCTATTGTTGTGATTTGGCATCAAAAATTTTGATTTTTGTATATGTATCAAAATTATGAATTTGAAACTCTAATTCACTAATTGATTGATGTTTGTGTTGTTTGTTTAATTGTTTGATAATTTTGAATCATTATGCCTAATTGAATCAAATATTGAATTGTATCGAAAATTGGTTGCGTTTGCTTGCATATACATATATATCATTGAACAGGTCATAGCAAGGAGGCTAGAGCAGAGAATAAAATTTGTTTGCCCGACAAATAGGTACATGTTTACTACATAATTTCCTGTTTTGTTTGGGTGATGATGATTTTGTGAGCCTATTGGCTAGCCGCTTGGTTTTTTCTTTTTCTTTTCGAGATCTGAAGGACTGGGGAAGCCATTTGAAATTCCCCGATGCTCCCGGTGCAGGGGAGGTTATGGCGAAATTTTTCAAAAATTTAGGGTGTTAGCCAAATTTTTGAAATTTAAGAAAATTCTCAGAAACTGAAAAGTTAGAGAATGGAAGCCTGATCGAGCATAGAGTTGATTAATCAAAACACTTTTGACTTTGTTCCTTTTCGGGGATGAAAAGTTTTAAGTGGGGGAGATTGTAATAACCCGAAAATCTGGGCCAGTTTAAAATTTTTATTTTGGCAATTTTAGCGAAATTTGATCATTTAAAATAGATTATTTTAAATAATATCGACGAGAAATTTAATTTGAATATAATTCGACGTATATATTATATACGTCGTCGTTAGAATATATATAATTTTATTTATAATTATAAATAGAATTGAAAATGGCGCGGTAGTTCGATAATTCGATTTCAAACTTCAATGGAATGTACCGGGTGCCAAACAATCCGGATTTTAGTGAAACAAAAAATAATGGAATCTAATAGTGAATATCTTTCCAACGAATCCGAAAAATCAAAATTTCATAGCGGGAATCAAAAGATATGTCCAGTTGAAAATTCTGAATAGTCGCTATGGAATTCAGGCCCTTAAAAATTGAAATTTTGCAAACGACCTCGGAATTCGACGAAACTAGTTTTGTTGGGTCCGTGATGTTAGGTTATTGCTAGATTCCAAATTTCGTAATTTTTCGAATCAATATGTGAGCGTGGCAAAGGAAAACGCATTTGACCAGTTTCAGTTGATTTTAATCGACTGGAAAATGGCCATTTTTCTGACGGTCTCAGAATTCGACGAAACTAGTTTTGTTAGGACCGTATCGTCAATACGAAGCTAGAAAATATTTTTCGGGAATTTTTCTGGTTAGTATGTGACCCCGGTAATTTGAAATGTACGTTTAAAATTCAATATAATGATTTAAATGAAAATTCAACTGAAACTGATCGTAACGATCGAATCAGCTTACGATACATATCCCATTGTGTTCGGAATGGGGGTAATTAGCTATGGACAACAGGCGGTGGGTCTCGTTTCGAGGTCAAAAATAAAAGTTGCTTTTTTTTTATTAAAATATTAATAAAATAATTTATATAACCCCCCCTCCCCGTTGACTCTCTCACCTCTCCCCTTTCTACATTTAAAATCGAAATCAGAAGAAAAAAAAACAAAAACAAAAAAATCCTTCCCTCCCCACATCTGCCATCGCCGCCGCCAGGACCGCACGCCTCCGCCGCCTCACCCTCTCCTCAGACCAACGACCCTCCCCCTTCTTCTCCCTCCTTCCCCATGCCCCGTTCAAGGGACCTCGAGCTTCCCCCTCCTCTTTGATTTAGACCTAGCTGCCCGCCACCAGCATCGTCGAACCCCTCCTGCGCCCTCCGACGAACAGCGCCCCTCCTCCTCCCTCTTCGTACAATAACAGTAAGTTCATTTATTTGTTTTTATTTTATTTTCCTTTCTTATATGTATGATTTTGTTTTCTTTTAAGCTAATAAAAATAGAGTTTTAGTGGTTATAAAAATATGGTTTTCAGGATAGAAGGAAGAAATGATTTATGTAAAAAAAAAAAATTCAATCAAGAAAGATTAGTTTTTTTAAATCAAGAAAGATTAGTTTTTTTTAAATCAAGAAAGATTAGTTTTTTTAAATCAAGAAAGATTAGTTTTTTTAAATCAAGAAAGATTAGTTTTTTTAAAATCATGAAAGGTTAGGTTTTTATATCAAGAACAGTTAGATTTTTATATAAGGAAAGGAAATCGTTTTAAAAATATAATGTTTATATGAATAAAATCGTTTTAAAAATATGATCTTTATAGGAAATGCCATGAGATAAAGATTTGATTTTGTATACATGAATCGCATAAAAACTTGATTTTTCATTTACATGAAGATATGATTTTTCCAAAATGCAAAAATATAATCTTTGTCAAGTTAAAAATATAATTTTTGTTAAGATAAAAATAGATTTTTTTATATTCATGTAGCGATATAGAAATATAAATTTTATATAGAAAGAAGCGTTGTAAATATATGAAGTGAAGAAAAAAAAATCTTAACTTTATTGTATCGTGAAGTAGAGAGAATATAAAGATGTGATTTTTACATATGTAGCGAAAGCGGATAACGAAGATGACAAAAAGGCGAGAACGAAGAAGATTTATATCAAAGAAAAAGTCAAGATGATTGGATAGCTATCAGTGAGAATTTCTCACCTTTCAATTTATTTTTCTAGTTATATATATATATATATATATACTAGGATGCAGACGGTGCTTAGTAGCACCCGACACAATCGTCCACAGACCATGGACTTGTTTGTTTGGTTGTGTTGTTAGTTAGATTGTTTGAGTTGATTTGAATTGTTTGGTGAAATGAAATTGATATGATTGATGTGTGAATGGCGTGGGCCTTCACTAGACCGGGGATAAGGCTAGGCCTCGTCCCGTTTCTAGTATCGTGCCGTTATGCCGCCGAAATTTTCTAAAATAAGTTAGAAAATAAAAATACCATTTTATTTAAAGAATGAACTGAATAGAAATTCATATGTTAAAATAAAATGTTTTATCGTTAAAAATATAATTTTTAACGTGAATATGAATATAGTGAATGTGAATAAATAAATATTCATTTACAAACCGGACGGTTTTTTTATGTACACCGATTTGACTGACATTGATTGGAACGATAAATTTTACACATCGCCCAACTGCACGAATAAAATATTTGTTTGATTGTTTGAAACCCCACACGGGTGTTGGGATGAAACTTGAAGTTCACTCATCCTGATTGATTAAATATGTCGATCGATTGATTGACAGGCTGTTATAAGCATTAGATATCTATATTTGATGCTTATACAGTGTAGTGCACTTTGGTTGATGGTTGATTATTTTTCAATGCTATTATATACATGTGTTGTATGAAAATCCATATAATTAACATTATATGGTGATTGATTGGGCCTCATTCCAAGTTAGAAAATAAAAATACCATTTTATTTAAAGAATATTATAAAATAACGGTTCATGTGTTGACAGTACTCATCCTTTGAGATTGGTCATGTGTTGAACGAAATATTTTGATAATAAAATTTACATCTTTATCAATATAAAATAACGGTTCATGCGTTGACAGTACTCATCCTTTGAGATTGGTCATGTGTTGAACGAAATATTTTGATAATAAAATTTACATCTTTATCAATATAAAATAACGGTTCATGTGTTGACAATACTCATCCATTGAGATTGGTCATGTGTTGAACGAAATATTTTGATAATAAAATTTACATCTTTATCAATATAAAATAACGGTTCATGTGTTGACAGTACTCATCCTTTGAGATTGGTCATGTGTTGAACGAAATATTTTGATAATAACAACTATTTTGAAAAAGAAATATTTGAAATAAAATATTTGAAATAGAAATTTATGAAGCCGTGTTGATTAGATTGACGCCATTTTGACGTAAACGAAATTTATATCGATTTTATTCATTTTGAAATGAATTGAATTGAAAACGATTTCGAAATGAATTGAATTGAAAACGATTTCGAAATGAATTGAATTGAAAACGATTTCGAAATGAATTGAATTGAAAACGATTTCGAAATGAATTGAATTGAAAACGATTTCGAAATGAATTGAATTGAAAAAGATTTCGAAATGAATTGAATTGAAAACGATTTCTAAATGAATTGAATTGTAAACGATTTCGAAATGAATTGAATTGAAAACGATTTCGAAATGAATTGAATTGAAAACGATTTCGAAATGAATTGAAAACAAATTCAAATTGAATTGAAAGCGAATTGAAATGAATTCAAATTGAATTGAAATTTGTATTGAATAGAAATGAATTTTAAAACGAATTTATAAAGAAGAATTCAATTTTGATTTGAATTGAAATGGAAGTTGAGATGCTTTTGAAACGAATATTAAAACTATTCATATAATTCGTTTTAAATAGAAATCGACGAAATATATATTATATATATTATATATATAATATAATGGCCTGAATAGAACGCGCCGCGCCGCGGCAGTTCGCGAATTTCGACCATTGATTTCGAACGGACATTACGGGAGATCCGACCGTCGGATTCTCCTAAAACCGGAACCGTTGTGTTCGTATCGAAAAGAGCTTTCTAACGAATATTAGAAATTTGAAATCTAACGGTTGGATTTGGAATTATGTCCAAATCAAATTTGAAAAAGGTCGCTGTAAGTGCAGTTCGATGGCCGTTGTTGGAAATCGACTGTACGGGCCTTGATAAAATTATTAAAAATAGTAATAATTTGTGTAAAATCATAAGAAATGATTTAGAAAGTATTGGGAGGAAAAACTCCATATTTGAATGGATAAAAATAGATTTTTATCGAAATGAACTAGTTTTGAACTAGAATTATAATTCTATTTATTTTTAAATAAATAAATTGAATTTAAAAAGGGTTTTAAAAATAACCAGAATTTCCAACGATTGCATTGGAGTGGATTTGAATCGAAATTGTCTTCGGAATATTTCGATGTTGGAATTCGTGATTATACAGATGTTGTTATGGAAATTTGAAAGATATATATTTATATCGTTATTTCCAATACGACATTTGTTAATCGTAGAATTTGATATTGAATATAAGCCGATATATTTTCTACTCAGAGCCTTATATTGAATATCAAATGTGATTTGGGTTTGTCGTGAATGGTGTCTTCACTAACACTGTTCTTGAACCCAGTTGAGAAAAGATTAAATCTTTTTATTTAGATTTAATGAAGTGTACCAATTAAATAATATTTAATTGGAATTGAATTGATATTGATTTTTGGGTTTATCGTGGACCGTGTTTTTAAATAACACTCGTTCTTTAACCCGATAATTAATGAAGGTGATTTTGGGTTTATTGTGAACTGTGTTTTTAAATGACACGGATTCTTTAACCCAGTCACAGATTAAAACTAAGTGGATTTTTAATGAATCTTTAATTAGATTGAAATAATCGAAATGGAGTATCACCAGTTTTGCTCCAGGCGATAGTTAAATCTTTAATTAGATTTGAACGTGAAATGGTAATTGAATTTACCGATAACACCGTGGTGTTAGATATGAAGTATAACCAGTTTTACTTCATGGGATGAATAGGTTGGGATTGGGAAATTAAAACAAATGATTACTTCGGTAAGGTTCGTTAATCCCGACTAGTTTGAATTGATATTCAAAAATAGATTATAGAATAAATTCAAGAAATTTATCTTGGATAAAATTAATAGGAATCTTTCCCTATGAATGTGAAATTTAGAAATTGACTGTCGGTTAGCCAAACAGAATGGTTTTCAGGATATTGATCTGATGTTGGTTTTGGCCTTCGGGGTTAATATTTGGGGAATTATTCTCTTGATTAATTTACGGTTAGTGACTAATGAATTGGAATGAGGCGTATGTTGTGTTTGTGTAACACTTATTTAAAATATGCGCGAGTTATTCGGAAAGACCGGGTTTATCCCATTCTGAATAACTGATACGACGATAAGTCGAAGATGAAGACGATGGTCGAAGACCGGAGGTCTTCACGTCGTTTGGGTGATAACTGATGATCTTGATTGGGCTGTACACCCAAGAAGATGGAAACAGTTGGTGATCGTCCAGACGTACTTGGAGATCGATGGATATGCGGGGTACTAGGTGCCTCCGGTTTCGTTCAGACCCAGAACGGACTTGTAAATGGACTGTGTGTCTGACATTGGATTTTAGTCTGTGTGATTGATCTCTATTAAATATATATCTGTTTGGCGGCGGAGAATTTATTCTCTTGCTTAACGCCCTTCTCTGAGACGTACGAGCTCAGGGGTTATATATTGATGGATATCAAACGCATGGAGTGAATTGCCTGTGTGGCATGCCTAAGTGGAAATTGATCGAGGCTTCTGTTGAAAATCAAAGTCTTGTGGTGATGATCAAAGCAAGGCCTTTGTGGCGTAGCTTTGTGTAACGTTTGCTTCGCGAATTTCACACCCGGTATGAACCAAAAACGGGAGACGGACCTCAGGGAAGGCCTGCGTTTCCTCCTAGCTAGAAGTGGCGTCAGTGGTTTTACACGCCCTGACGAGTTTGACTTATGTGGTTGTTGCTGTTGCGAGGCGCCTCGGTTTGATCGGACGATCCGGGTCCGATGGAGTCATTCGTTGGCTCATTTACGCCCCAAAGGGCGGGGAAACGCAGTGTTCAGGCATTTTAATCCACATCGGTGGACCGGCCCTGACGATCCAAGGGTCACTCGAGCTCTGATCCTGAGACTCGGGCTAGGCAGTCTCGAATCGGTTGAGGACTATCTTTTGCCTCGGTTCATAGATGGAAACCCAATTTCCAAATACGTGACATTTGCGGTTTTATTTGTAGAGCCTAGTACGGCGACATGATATATGGTACCCATGCCGCCTATGATTGATACTTATGATTTGAAGTTGTTTTATACACTATGCACTTATAATAGTATCAAATGATTTGTTTTAAAACGTATCAGGCATTCTTTGGCTGTTATAAGGGAAAACCCTATCCCCTGGCTTGCGTTGCATTGTGTGATAGGACCTGGGTCTTATAACAGCTTCATTTTTTCTCTTTAGCATTGCGCTGTTTGTTTTATGCACTGGTATTCTTGGGAGGAAACCCATTCCGTGTTATACGGCGTGGTCCCTTGATTTACCTAACTTCAAAATAAAGAATAATAACTGTTTTAGTTCTCACACCAGTCACATGACTGACCTGGAGTTTATTGTTTTAACCTAAACTCTGGGTGCCCTTATTTTGACATGGGCAGCTAGTAGTTTTGGTTTTGCAGATTTATATTCACAGGATCCTGGTTTACAGCTGGAACGATATCCGGAAAGCTTTGTATCCGTATATCTCATTCTAGTTGTGTATTGTATTATTTTCCGCTGCGATGTATTTAAATGTAATTTAAATCTCTGTTATTTCTGTGTAATATTTATTCATTTATACTCTGTATATTCTTGTAATCTGATGCATTGTTGTAATATACAATGAAATGTTCTTTTATATGCGTTCCGTTGTGGCTTGTTCTCGAACTATCCGCTCTTTCCTTTACGGGGAAAACACGGGTTTTCACATGATCTTTGTTTCAAATTATTATGTTTATTTGTTTGACATGTATAGGCTTGTGCCAATGTTAATAAATAATATTTTCTATCAAACATGTTCATAACTGAGAGGTGAAGCAATTTACTGTAAATCCATATGTCGCAAGTTCAATATGGGTTAGGCCACTGAATAGTATCATCTATAACTTTTTGCATGCGTTATATTTGCATATAATGAGGTGTTAGAACCTTTCTCCTATCACAAGTATTAACTAAGCACACTATTCACTTTTAAATTTCAAGCATAAAATAGCTAATAAGTTAATAAAAAAACTTAATTTTGTCAATATATAACATCACCTCCCTTTTTTGCCTAAACAAAGCACTTTTTGTAATGAATCGCAAAATTCAAACATTTAAATTAATATGGTTAACTAACATTTAACTTTAAAACATGAATTGGAAATTTAATATTTATTCAAATTGATTCAATAATCTCAATTAAAATCGTTTAGTCAGTTGGTAAAGAATAAAAATCCATTTATAAATTTATACACAATCATATAAAGTTTGATTTGAATCAATGATTGAATCGTGTAATAAAATAATATTTTAATATGGAAATTTATTATTTTGCAAACAATCATTGAATTTGGAAAACCAATTTCACGGGGTCTAAAATAGTGAATTATTAAATAGTTTTATAATGATAAAAAAATTATGATAAATCGTATGAGCATGGAACGCTTGAAGAAAAAAATAATTCAGTAAATTATTGAACAACTTACCCTAATTAATTTCATTTCAAACTCAACTCTCCCTCTCTATAATTTAAATTCTTCGCATCTAATAAAATTGTAATGGCCCACAAATCCGTACTATCTGAGTTGACTAAATACCACACACGTCCAACCCAAATTGCACAGAATTAGGAGTCATTAGTGTTAAAGAAGAAAACATAGACAAAGAACAGAAACAAAGCAAAATCTCACAGCGGAATAAATACAATATATTATAAAACATAACATTTGAAATACAAAATTTTGTACCATATATGCATACCATCATTATAGAACAATACAACAATTGATACAGTGGAAATAATTCTAAAACAACTAACGGTGAAGCCTCCTGCTTCAAGCTCCTCCAAGTGTATCTGTAAAATCCTGAAACACTTGACTACCCATACAAATTTGGGCACTCAGAGTTTAGGAAAAACAAACAAATAAATTCTGGGTCAGTTATGGGACTAGTGTGAGTAAACTCCAACCACATTGTTTAACTTTGGAAACCCTTTTTGAAAGAAAAGGATAATAGTAAAACCAACCACACATAAACGTGGACGGTTTTTACCTAACTATAACCCAAAACATTTTTGAAATCAAAATCCAATAATATTATAATAGTGTCTAATCAAATAAATAACGAAATAGTAGAATGCTTGCATCTCACGCTCTACATATGTAGTATAAAATGAAAAACCGCAATGCGCTTATTGGAGATTGGATTCCAACTATGAAAAGGTATAGGACCGCCTCCCAATAAGTGTACACTAGAGCGGATACACTGGGGTTCAGCAAGAACATCTTGCAACCCGACCACACTTGACGCCCTACTCATTTAGCGTGAGTGTAGCGAATATATTGTCGCCCACGGTTGTCGGTCGTCCAACGGTAATCCGTAAGATACAAAATCGGAAGAAGAACATATAATTGAATTTTTCTCTAGATCGGTGACAAATATACCCTGCTTGGGTATGACCCAACTAGCTATGTTGCCTGCCTGATTTTTGTCATTTCCCGGTTGTGAGGCTTGAGGCAACGTTAACTTTTAAAACATCTAGCCACCATTCACTTTGAATCCATATCGTTAAACCGTAAAATAACAAGTTTATCTTCTAAAAAATACTACAATTATAAAAGCTAAGAGAAACGAATTTCTAGGCCACTAGATGTAATACCTTGAAAAGATCATCTTATGTGATCCGTTAGGAATACTTTGTCAGACATTCGTCCATACAAGTTGTCCTGGGACTAGACAAATAGAATAACCCTTGCATTTCACTCCATCTCTAATTTCTTCAGCATAATCTAATTCGCAACGCCTATGCCTAAAGTGAGTGGTTTTCGAACATTAAATCCAACTGGTCTCTCCGTATTGACAATGATAGTCCAAAAATCTTTAATAGCCGGTGATTTAACTATCAAACGAAAACAAACATCCATCAAACAATCACTGGCCCTTTCTAATATTAATTAAACTACTTTCCAGATTCCTTATCGAATTCTATATTTTGATATATTGATTTCTGGTTATCCAAATTTCTTAAAAATATTCTAACTCTTTAAATTTCCAGAAAATTACGCTAGCATCTCCTTTGTATCGTTCAAAAGCTCAAACCCTAACTCGCCTCTCTAGGACTTTTCCATTCAAAAAGAAAATAAAAAAGCCAAGGGGCTTGTCCTATAGGCTCATAAAACCTCAAATGAAATTGAAACATATACCTTTTTGTTGGGACTAAAAAATATTCTTTATTCACTTCATCCCATACTTGTCTAATTTACAAACACCTTCATTTTCGCTGTATGTCAGTCCATACAACTATTTTAATCGCATTCAATTCCACTAATTAATTCTTTAATTAGTTCAAACACTTTATTCACTTATAGTTTGAAATAGTAGTGTTCAAACATATTTTATTTAACATACAAACCATTCGAATTTCATTTATACTCCCTGTCTCATATTTGATTTCAAATTCTAATTTACAAGTCCAATTTACTTAACCCTCATCAAGTTCCATTCAAACCCCATTAATCAATTTTTTATTATTGAACTAATATTATTCTGTAATTCAAAATATGATTTTATTATCAAAAATCACTTTACTCGACTGACTTAAGTTCATATTTATTTTATAACTCAAATCTGGATTTTTATTTACTAAAAGTCCCTATGACTAATTAGTTAAATCGTTATGGTTTTTAAACGATTTTACAACGACTTTTCTAAAACTTGATTTTGACATAACTAAAAATCCTTAAGCCAAAATATAGATTTTTCTCTTCCATTAGAAAATTATTATTCAATAGGTCCAAACATTTCTGGTTTCACTAAATTCCGACTTATATCGAGTTCTATATACTCAATTGAAGTTCAAAATGTCAAATTACGAACTACCGCACTGCGGCGAGTTCATTTTAATAAATTATAAACATTTAAAACTTCTTTTATAACAAATTCCAACTCCATTCTCAATATTTAAATATAAATTAATCAGTTTTCCAAATCTAACTTAAAAATCTATATTATTTTGAATCGTCAATTATTAAATTCACAAATCAGTTGTAACTTATATTACAACTCAATTACAATATTAAATTCCTATTTCCTATATGAATAAATTATTTTTAAAAATTCGACATAATCGAATTCTAAATTTTTAATTTCCTTTATGGAAATAATTAATTAATTCCATATCCTTTAGCATTACTAACTAATATCTTCTCTTGATAATAGCGAAGTCGTTCTAGTTAGGGTTTTTTATTTACCTCTCAGACCTTGACCGACAACGTTCTTATCTTGAGACGAGCTAAAGCTTGTAATTAAAAAAAATCGATTTGAATCTCACCATTTATTACATTCTTTAATATACTAATACAAATTTAACTAGTTTTAAAAATTTAGATTATCCAACATCGTCTATTTCTTCGTTCAGAATTTATAACTTATTTATAAATTCATCTTCAACTCAATCCTCTATATTAACTTCCATTTTATTTGGAATTAAATTATTTTATAATATTCGACCAAATCGAATTCTAATTTTAAATACCTTTGATTTATACTAATTCAATATGTATATTTTAGGTTTTAGAATAAAATCTAACGTTCTCTTTTTGAAACGATCTTTAATTCCTATTTCCTGGATTAAAATCTCAAATTACCCAATAATAGTTATTTTTGTTTATTTAGAAATATCATTTGTAATTTCATTTCTTGTTTTAAACACTAAAACGTGTTTTCGATTTCAAATTCCTTTTGAAATCCAATTACCATTTCAAAAAATAAATTTCCCTTTTTAAATTCGGAATTGAATTTAAAAATTAATATTATCAAATGATAATTTTCCCTTCAAATTATAAACATCATTTTTAAGTTCGATACTATTTTACTATTAAAAACAAGTTAATATTTTCTTAGCCTATTCGAAAATTAAATTTTATTTTGAAAAATAAATTCCCTTTTCAAATCTAAAAATCCCTTTTTATGATATTTTTAAATATCAACCTCTAGGGCTAGTAATATTCAAACATTCAAATACACAAACAACAATTCAATTCAACATATCACGCATATATATGAACAACGATAAATAAATTATGAGGAATCTAGATGAATCTCTCCAACCTTTTTTCCCTGCATCCACATGTAACACCCCGAATTTCAGTTAACACTGATATTCACTAATTACAGAATTAATAGTCTCAGGTGTGAGAACCAGGGGAAACGGGTTACGTCATTGTGTTCATCTCGGAAAAATACGCGAAATAGAGTCCGAAATTTTGTAAATCGGAGTCCGTATGACCCGGTTAAGGCCCAAAGAAGTTTTCGGGAAATTTGAATTTCGAAACATGCAGAAATGGGGGCCAGGCGGGAAAACTCCCGCCCAGCCAAGTCGACTTGGCTGTCGACAGGGCTGTCGACTTGCCTGTCGACATGCCTGTCGACTTGGCAGTCGACAGGGCTGTCGACTTGCCCTGTCGGCTGATTCTGGCCTGGGTGCACCTAGTTGAGTTTTGAGCTGGGTTGGTGGGCTTGGGACGAAATCTGACGGACCTAAACTAACCTAGGGTTAATCTAAGGGTCTAAAACACATCCTAATCCTATAAATAAGACCCTAAGCTAGCCCTAAATGATCATAATCCTATCCTCTAACTAAACTGTGCCAAAATTTTCTATGATCATGGCCTCCACTCAAAACCCTAGCCTCCATCCTCTTTCTAAACTATTTCTATGAAGGCTTTCATGTTCATACAAGCATTTTTAAGTTGTATGAGTGATCATTAGCTTGCATTCATCATCAAGTTGCAAGCTTTATTTTCAAGGCAAGAGTTTTTTGGTGATTTTTGGCAAGGGTTTGCTTATTGGAGTTTAGTGGTGAGTTTCTATAGCCTTAATAATCAATTGTTAAATTGATTATGATAGGATATGATAAGATATGGCTATGTTTGTGGATCAATGTGTTTATGCAAGTTTAGTATAGTGTATGTTGTGTGTTTTGCGAGTTTTATGCTATATGTTATGCAAGTTTAATGCTATGTTTTATGATGCTCATTATGCAAAAACACTATGTTGAACATTGATTCATATGTAACATGTTATGCAAGCTATATGTGAGATTATATGCAAGTTCATATGTAACATGTTATGCAAGCTATATGTGAGATTATATGCAAGTTCATATGTAACATGTAATGCAAGTTATGTGCATGATTATATGCAAGTTCATATGTAACATGTTATGCAAGTTATGTGTTTGGTTATATGCAAGTTATGTGCATGATTATATGCAAGTTCAAATGTAACATGTTATGCAAGTTATGTGTTTGGTTATATGCAAGTTATGTGCATGATTATATGCAAGTTCATATGTAACATGTTATGCAAGTTATGTGTTTGGTTATATGCAAGTTAACATGTGACATGCTATGCAAGTTCACACCTTTGTATGACATAAGAATCATATGCAAGTTACCCCCTTTGTGACATATGTGCTTCATGCAAGTTTGGGTTAAATGCTAGTTGGGTTTAATGTATGCTCATATATGCAAGTTGACACCTTTTAAACCCATGATAAAGTTATATGCTATGATTGGTTAAACCCATGACATTTGTGATGAATCTTCCCTTTATTATGTCATGTTATAAGAACGAGTTACGTGGGGAACGATGGGGTTAATATGCATGTTAATAAAATGGTGTGAAATGGGTATGCTTAAGCATAACATAAAGTGAATGGACATAATTGGTAATTTACCTATTAAGTTAGGTCTACCCATATTATGGAATTGGGAATTTACCTATTAAGTTAGGTCTACCCATATTATGGAATTGGGAATTTACCTATTGAGTTAGGTCTACCCATATTCTTGAAATTGGTAATTAATTAGGGATAATTAATACAAATTATGGGGGTGATTAATTAGGTGTAATTAATCGACTAAGACACGAGGTTGGACCCTTTTGTAGCATAAGACTGCCCGGAACCAACCGGCAAATCCAGCGGCTACAAATGATTGGCCCAATGTGAGAGGTCTTAGTCATAAACTAAATACGTGACAAGTGTAAAGACACGAGGTTAGACTCTGTTATGGTGTAAGGCTGCCCGGAACCAACCGACATATCCAGCTGCTATAAAAGACAGTCTAATGTGAGAGGTCTTTACAAAGGTTACGATCTTAATTAATTAAGAAACACTTAACCAAATTAGCATGTAGTGGGGCATGAGGGGTTAAGTGGGTGCCTTGGGTGGCATGTAGTAACTAGTGGGGGTGCCTTGGGTGGCATGAGGAAACTAGTGGGTTGCCTTGGGTGGCAATAGAAAATACGATTAGAATACTTAACCAAAGTGGAACATGTAATTAAACATGATTAAAGGGTTAAGTAAGTGCCTTGGGTGGCATGTGGAAATCAAGTAAGTGCCTTGGGTGGCATGTGGAAATCTAGTGGGTGCCTTGAGTGGCAATTAAAATATGATTAAAAGACTTAACCAAAATTTATAACATGTAAGTGGACATGGTTAAAGGGTTAAGTGGGATTCACTAGAAATGACAAGCTTAGGTGGGTAGCTTGTGGGGGCCCATTTCAACCAATATCCCAAACGTATCTTTGTGGGCTCGACCCAGGTCGAGGACGGGACACGCATATTGGGCTTGACTGTAAGAGGCCAAAACGGGTTAGCGGTGGCAACGCAAGTCCAACGGGTTTCATATGCGTGTGTGGACCCGGGCTGGTAAGTAAGACGTTGTTGCATCGTGTAGGTATAAGCCGTGCACTGTTGATATTATCAGGTTGCCACTTTGGGGACTGATACACCCCACTGTGGGGCCAGCACGGGTATCTACGTTAGGGAGCCGATCGCTTGGGGAGTAGTGGGTACACCTAGTGGAGATAGGGGCAGACGACACCTATGTAGTCAGCTAGGAGTACACGAAACTACTATTAAAAATTACTAAGTACACTTAGTGGGATCAACCTTAAGTAGGAATTACCCTTGGGTGGGTAGAACTGGTGTGGTGCAGTGTAGGAATTATCCTTGGGTGGGTAAATGCGTCTTTTCGGTTATCTTAGTACATCCTGTGTTTAGTTGGCTACTTAGTGTAGTCATTATCCCCAGAGGTACCGTACCTTTTTTATATCATACCCTAATTACTTTAATGATTGTATTGTTAAGGTTATCGGACTCGCTCAGACTTATGTCTGACCACGTTGTTTTTTTTTCTTTTTCCCAACCCTCAGATTTTCAGAGTGGGCCTAGCACTAGTGGGCTTTGATCAGACTGCTTTATCTATCTTTTGGAGCTTGGACCGTGGATGTAAAGCTCAGTTTATCTTTTCTATTATGGCTATTAAGTTATGTAGTGGGATTATGTACTTTTGTTTTATCAGGATGGATATTATGTACTTGACTCTTGTTTATGGTTTTGGTGTAACCAAACATGTTTTACTTTCCGCTGCAATGAAATGATGTTTTAAATTCTCAAGTATTACTTATATCTGTCTTGTTGTAATTTTTCTGTTCTATATTCACTTAAAATACTCCACCGATGTTATGGCATTCCCTTAGTGAGTGACCGTAGCGGGTGTGGGGTGTTACACCACAAATATTAGACAACATAAATAATAACAATCCTACTTCAAGGCAGGATATCACGGTATAGAAGGTCATCCACTCATATATCGTAGGGCGATAGGGTCATCCGCTAATGACACTGCTGGCATCCGCTAATTGTATTACGGGAAATATCCAATATATATGATAATAGCCACAACCACCAAGCCTAATATAACTAACATATATAATAACCAAGATTTATAAGCAATTTATAAATGCAACCAAGCATCCAACAATTTACTTTTTTGTGATAAAAATAAATTTTTAAGTGAGATTTACTCACCTTGATTTTATTTCCGCTGAATATCCCATTAAATGCTGTATCTTCATGGCAACGAATCGACTTGAATAAATTATTTTTGCACCTATGATTATTTAAATTTTATTAATTGATTTAGCTACTATTCATATAAAATTACTATCATAAAGAATAAATAATTTTCTGTATATTCTAAATTCGTAAAAAGGTATACCTTGGCATTACCGAAATCTCTCGAGTGACCTACAAACATATCCTCAAAATCACTTAATCATATGTGCTATAAACACCCCTTACTACTTCAATCAGTCCTAAAAATAGCACCATCCATCATTGGCATTCCATCATATGCTTCATCTACATCCCCATAATTAATAGCCCCGTCAACCTTAACAGTCCAGAAAAGCTCCTATTCCCCATTTCAACACACCTGAATCCACATGCACACCCACCATCTCAACTTTAACACCAACCCGACTTCATAAAAGAATGAATCCGAATCCACAACTCCAGTTCAACAATCAGACTTGCTCCAAATCCCATTGTCGCAACCCAGGTTTGCAAAACAAATCAACCCTTGACTTTCCAGCATTTACTGCTGAACTCCCCGTCATCGTCGTTTTTCAAACCCGTTGTCAATCCTCTAAACATCCCAGTCCAACGTCGGTCCATTCGTACTCCTCATTCATCACCAGACATTGCACCCCCAAAAGCACACCTTAACCTATTCCAGTCCTCGCGAACTCATTTCCCTAACGTAGCTTCCTGAATCGCGAGCATCGCTCATACATCGACGAGCTTCAAGTGGTCTCATGATGATGACTAGCAATCGCCATTATCTTGGTGCCGAGCTTCTGTCCTTTTCACATTTTAAATCGCAACCCAGGATTTAAATTTCTGCTTTCTTTTTCTTTTTATTTTCTGCAGAGGATTTGATCTTTTCGGAAGCTTACGAATTTCAGAAATCTCATAACAAATGAACGGAGCTGCGATTTGGATTTTGAATCGAAAATTCCTTTTTGTTCTCGGTGGATTTAGATTTCAATTTATTAGGAGAAAATGCAGAAGGATAAGAATGCAAATTTGGTTTAAGAATAGATATATGAAATGCGAAGGCCTCACCTAAATTTATAAATGCGTACAGAAGATGAACGAACACACCATTAATTGGATGTTTACTAGATATCGAATGTGAGAGACATAATTTCCTACTCCAGAAACATAGTGGGTTTGCGATTAAAACTTAATGATGGCTCTCTGATAATAGGTGGTCGGCTGATGGAATATATTTGATTTGAGTTTTTGTTTATATATTTTATTTGAAAATATCTAGATGTTCTGAACACCTATTTAAGCATAACAATCGGCGATTCTAAGGTTATACCATTATTGTGAACACACTGGAACTGAATCCAAAGCCTAATTTGATCATAAGGTAAAGATATCAATTGACGATTAAATTAAATTGATTTTAAAACATAAATCAGTTTCAAACAATTTAAATTAATAAATAATTATTATCCTTGTAATTCTAACACAATATATATTGATCGACTGAACCGTTTCAATACAGTTTTTAACTTCGAATTAAATTGTTTGTTGATAACTCGATATATCCGAAATTAAATCAAATATCGATTATTAAATCAATAAATTCAATATAAAAATCATATATATATTCAATTCAACCTTTAAAATAAATTTAAATGTTCAATATTAAATGACTAAAAATCCGGGACATTACATTCCTTTCCCTTTAAAAGAATTTTGTCCCTGAAATTACTAAGGTAGAAGAAATGTTACAGACCCGTTAACTTTTCAAAAGCCTACTTTATTATAACTCGGTATGTCATTCATATTTCGTTCATATTCATTCAAACCCATTTAAATTGATTCAAATCAATTTATTTATTTCGATCCATTTAACTTAGCTTAATTTAAATTTAGATTCCAGAATTCAAATTTCTTGTCTTTATTTCAAATTCCTTTGAAATCATATAAATATATACATTAATTTATAACCACATCAAATCCAAAACATTTATATTTCCCAAAATAAATTGTTTTTCTTTCAAACAAAATTCCATAAAAACTTTTCATAGGTAGCAATTTATCACTTAGAAACTCGAAAATGAACACTGACGATGACGTGCTTCATCATCAGAATTATTTTCTAGTAACCGAAGTGAGTTCAATGCTTTATCACTTTCAAAATCCATTCAAAATGATTTTTATTCAAAAATCCTTCCTAAACAAAGCAATAATATTTTAATATATTTTGCAAAAATATAATCCCACTTCTCGGGATTTAAATTCCAAATCGGGTTTTAATTCAATTAAATTTCATCCCATTTATATATATTATCCATATACAAATTCTGTTTGATTTATATATATACGAGTGGAAACCCGTGCGATTCACGGGAGCATAGACTTTTAAGTATTTTTGATGGAATGCATCAATATGTGGTGATAGCATATTCTGTTGTTCGCAAGATATATATTGTAAGTGATATATGTTGTGTTAGGAAGCTAGTGTGTAATGTAAAATTTGCAGCAAGAAGTAAATAATGCATGTATAGTGAGTAGGGATAGGGTGCATGTAGGGTAGACAATATAAAATGATATTGTGTGATATTTTGCGTAATGTGCGATTCTGCATTAGTTGAAGACAAAGTGGGTAGAAAAAATGAGTTTAGAGTTATGAGATTCATATGTTAATAATCAGAAACTAATCAGAAGGTTTGAAGAAGGTTCGGTTATGATCATGAATTATTGAACGCACATGTAAAATGAATAGACATCAATGGTAAGTGACAAATTGTTCAATTGCATGCATGTAGTTAATACCAATTAAACAATGAGTAAACTTTATTTAACACATGTTGCATGCATGCATTTAGTAAATGCGGTGTTCGTAAATGACAAATTAAGGAAGGCATTGCTCTTCCAAAGTCAACGATCAACTCAGTACCTTGCAGGGTATGATATCAGGTAATAAAAATCAACAACGATAAGGAAATAGTCAAGTTTGTACAACCAATAAAGCTTAATGTTCACAAAAGCAGATAATTAAAACATGTTTAAAGTTAATCATCCCAGCATCTAAACATATGTTTAAGTACACGAAAAAATGTGTAATTGTCGATGATCACGTTAGTACTCCAATGCGCTGAATGCAAGCAAAGCTGCAAATATGAAAAAATAACAGATGGTTAAATGTAACATGGTGTTGTTTTCTAGAAGTAAAGTCTAGTAATGGTGAGCGTACCGAAACATTTCTGACAGGCCATTTAATAGGCTGTCGGTTTCTTTTTGTATTATCTTTGTGTAGTTGTTCGTTTAGAAGATGCAAACCATAGTCTTTAATTTGATACTCAGAAGGGTTAAGAATTAGGAATTTTGTCCGAATGATAGGTATTAGATCATCGCATATGTTAATGGCAAATCTGGTCCGTAGAAAGTGAGGCTGCAAAGGGCAACATTGAGTGAGAATAATAAAAAAAAGTCTCCTTAGCTGATACCCAGTATTCATGACTACAGCTTCTTCCAAACATGTAACCCATTCATTATCGTCCTCTAGCATGCCTCGAGCAATGCAAGCATCTTTGAATGTATGGTGAAGCTCACCATTTACTGTTCTCAAATCTTCAAATGATGTTGGCCCTTTGATAACAGTTAACAATAAACGAAGATAAAAGCGTTCTCCAGGGTTTGGGCTTGCAAAATACATTCTACCGATGGCAGTGGAATTTGTACACTGGGGAGACCATATGTGTGTACCTTTATTCCATGTGAAATGCTTAGGAAACTGTTGATATGTATATTGTCGTGCTTCAGGGTGTTCTCTACAAAAATTGAGAAACTCTATAAGGGTAGATGTTTGGTTCTGTGCTCTTATCCTGATAGCATCAGCAGATTCATTTGGATTGAAAGTTACTTGATGCATTCCAGGTAGATGCAATTGTAATCGGATAACAGGTGGTTTTTCCTCATGCATATGATAACGAAAAATGTGCCATTCAGCCTCAAGTGGGCCTATATATCTAGAATCAAGATATTGTTTGATTTCGTCTTGTTCTCCCAGTACCATTGTCCTTCGATCATGACCTTTGTATATGTATTTATGTATATATTTAACAGCACGCACGCTAGCACAACCTTCTACGTTTATGTGGCAATCGTATCTTTCAGAAAGATAAGGGTTGTATGGCACAACATCTCTATTATCGACATTCGTGCCTTTGACTATGTAAGATCGTCCGTCATTTTGACGTCGGTAGATAGGATATCCATCCTGGTCCATTGTTGTCGTTTCAGCCCAATCTCAGGGGTAATGTTTTGAACAGTTTCCATTTCCATGCAGGGAGCATGGCTATTTCCCTTACATGATCCATGAACCATGCACTTCTTAACCGTTTCAAAAAGTAAGGGTTGCTCTGTTTCACATGGAAATTCTGCACAAATTAGCTTGTTTACTTGATAGTTCATCCTTATTTTTTCAGCTGGTTTTAAAAAAAATAAGGCACGCATATGCGGTAAACCACGCTTTTGGAATTCGATAGTGTAAACATGCGCAACTACTGATCCAAAAATACCATTTTTTGTAATTTCTTCCATTAAACTTCTTCTTTTAAGTTCGAAAACTCGAGCTATGATATCCGGGCGATCTTGTGGCTTTTGGTTTGTCTTGATGCTTTGTAGTATTTCCGGCCATATTATCGACCGGCGTAGTTAGTGGGTTCATGGTCATTGTGTGTTGTGTATTGTCCATAGTTCGTCCAACTGGTTGTAAGCCATTGGTGATATCGGCCAATATAGTTGTTGAACTGGAGGATGTATCGTTCAACGTTGAGTTATCGTTGATGGTAAAATTTGGTAGAATCTTCGACATCTTTTCCCTTGTTCGACGTAACGACTGTGCAACTGAACGATTAGACGGTTTACCACCAATTTGAGTGGCGGTAAGGCTAAAAAAATAGTAGAAAAAGGTGAATAACATTGTCTACCTTGATAATTAATTGTATTTTTTTTAAAATCTCTGATATAATCATTTATACAACAGTTGGAAATCAAAATGGGAATATTGGCTTACATATTAATAGCGCCTTCAGGTCTGGTAGAAGTAGAAGTATCAGCAAAACTTGTATTCACAGCTGGAGACACTGTGGTATTTGTTTTTTCCATACTCATGTCACCATGCGAGTTATTTGTACATTGTTGGTCAAAGATATGACTTTGACTTGTAACACATGCCACATCTGATGCAAGTGAGTTTGAAGACGGTGATGGGCTTTGTTGTTGCGGACGATTGCACTGTATATTTGAGAGAACTGGTTCTTTGTCTAACATTATAGTTGGTTCGCTTTTGATAAAGGAGAAAAGGGGTAGAAGTTAAGTAGAAGATGTAGAAAATAAAAGGCATTTGCATTGCATATATGGTAAGCACTGTAAATAAGTTAGAATTATTTCGTTGTAAGTTGAGTGGGAAGAATCAAGTGGTTTACAAATGAACCTATCTTGCCTTATACTAATATTATGCTGATTTGTATGCATTAGTTTAGTAATTATTATGAATTGATTGTAGAAGTTGAAAATACACAAATACTGTACCTTTTCTAATTTCACACATTCGATAGTGGTCTTAGTTGTCTAATTTAAGTTTTGTTTACGGTTATAAAGAAATTGAATTTGGTTTTATCAAAACCATGTTATGACATTAAACTTTATTTGTACAGATTAAATGACTAAAAATATGCTAATTTGTATGCTTTAATTTAGCGTTTATTATTAAGTTGAATATAGAACATGGAAATACACATACTTTCTGTATTTGTCAAAATGAAATAATAATAATATTATTAGCATGAAATTTTGTTGTTTTTTTCTAAAAATGAACATGGAAATACACTAATACATTCTGTATTTGTGTATTTTAATGTTTTGACTATAGAAATTTTGATGTTTTTTTCTAAAAATGAACATGGAAATACTCAAATACATTCTGTATTTGTGTACTTTAATGTTTTTGTGTATTTGTCTAAAAATGAACATGGAAATTTTGATGTTTTTTTTCTAAAAATGATCATGGAAATACACAAATACATTCTGTATTTGTGTATTTTAATGTTTTGATGTTTTTTGTCAAAATGAAATAACAATAATAATATTATTGGCATGAAATGTTGATGTTTTTTCTAAAAATGAGGCATATGAAGATGGGCAGCCTTAAAACGCCCATGTCTTAACATACAAACATGAAAATAGAATTATATAAATGCAGGAGTAAAGATTTTGTTTACGGTTATAAAGAAATTGCATTTGGTTTTATCAAAACCATGTTATGACATTAAACTTTATTTGTACACATTAAATGACTAAAAATATGCTAATATGTATGCTTTAATTTAGCATTTATTATTAAGTTGACTATAGAACATGGAAATACACAAATACATTCAGTATTTGGTTCTATCAAAACCATGTCTTAACATACAAACATGAAAATAGAATTATATAAATGCAGGAGTAAAGACTTAATAAATTTTTTGTAGTCATTAAAAACCTGAATAAATAATGTAAGCTTATCTATCTTTTTGTTGACAAATTTTGTACAATGCAGGAAGTCGTTTTATGAGACGTTTGTTTCAAAAATTAAAATTAGCACAAAGATTCTATTAAACACATAAACGTATTACTAATTTATGGCAGTTGTATTATAGTATGGTAAACGATTGTATGGTAAAAGGTGTACAAATACACAAATACAGTACCTTTTCTAAGTTCACATATTTGATAGTGGTCTTAGTTGTGTAATTTAAGTTTTGTTTAAGTTTATAAAGAAATTGCATTAGGTTTTATCAAAATCATGTGCTGACGTTAAACTTTATTTGTACACATTAAATGACTAAAACTATGATAATTTGTATGCTTTAATTTAGCAGTTATTATTAAATTAAGTATAGAACATGGAAATACACAAATACATTATGTATGTGTGTATTTCAATGTTTTGATGTTTTTACTCAAAATGAAATTATAATAGTATTATTGACATGAAATGTTGATGTTTTTTTTTCTAAAAATGAGGCATATGAAGATTGGCATCCTTAACTCGCCCATGTTTTAACATACAAACATGAAAATAGAATTATATAAATGTAGGACTAAAGATTTAATTAATTTTTTTTAGTCATTAAAAACCTGAATAAATAATGTCGGCTTATCTATCTTTATGTTATATAGATTTTGTGCAATGCAGGAATCCTTTGTATGAGACGTTTGTTTCAAACATAAAAATTAGCACAAAGATTCTATTACACACATAAACTTATTACTCATTTATGGCATTATATTTATTTAGTACTCAGTTATGGCATTATATTTATGGCATTACGGCAGTACTGCATAAATAGTAATATGTAAAAGTCATGATGTGTTTCGTAGTAAAGATCATGCATATAACTGAATCAAATATTAACAGGAATCGAACATGATGTAATTTACTTTTAAGGACCAAATACTATGACGGATTGAAGAAGAAGAGTTGCATATGCTGTGCTTTGAGTGTAGATCATGCGTATAAGTGAATCAAAAATTCTTTCATGTAGAGCATGATGTATTTTCGGTGTAAGGCCTAAATAATGTAACAGATGGAAGAAAAAGGATAGCATATGCTGTGGTTTGAGTGCTTATGTGTAGAGGATTATGATTATAGCATGAAACAAAAGTATAAATGATCAAATGTGAATGAACATCAATCTTCATATTTCAAATATCCAATAACTATTATATTTTGTCGTAAATTTAAAATGAATATGCTGTATAAAAAATTTGAAGGGCATTCATCGGAGTAAAAAGAGTAGAAGTAGAAATAGAACCTGATTATGTACAGAACGTGATTCAAGCTTTCAAGTTGAGCATGGCAGCAGGGTAACCGATTTGTACCTACAGCTAAGAACAAACAACAGAAAAAAGAAGGGGACAAAAATGCGAGTGAATGAGTGAAGTAAAAGGACATGAACAAAGTTTGGGATTAGCAAGATCATACCTTATGTTGGCGTTTTCAAATGAGGATTAGTGAGGGAGATCAGTTTGGGACAGAGTAGAGGGAAAGATTGGAAGAGCGGAAGAAATAAGGTAGATTGTATTAAAGAGAGAAAGCAGCAAATTCCAACGTGATGGTGTAGGAGAGAGTGGAAGCCGGTTAATTAAAGGATGAGGCACGATATAAGTAAAACATGGGCAAGTGTATCATTTAAATTGATGATGTGGGAGAGTAACAGCCGCTCTATGTCTTTGCTGAAGATAAATCTCAACCCTTGTTTGTCTCTTAATAACTAACCGGTCCTTTTTGTTATATAGATAACCACTCCAATTTTATAATCTCATTTTAGTTTAATAATAATAGAAACCACCTCATTCATATATAAATACTAATTTAGGAAAATTATTCTTTTTGTATACAAATATATTTTTGGGTAAAATTATTTCATTTACCCAGCTTTTAAAACAATATTGTGTCAAATTACTTTGTTCAAGTGTTTAGAAACACCTATCGATACAGTTGTACATTCTATATCGACCAGAGTTCATAAACCACTCGACAAACCAATCAACACAATATAAAACAGTTTTTATATCAACTAACAAATACGCTCTCTCATACACACACATACACACACACACACACACATATATATATATATACACACACACACACTCAACTCATTCTAGGGTACTACTGACCCTGTCTCTAACGAGTAAACCCCCACCAAAGCCTAGGTGTTCTCTCATCCTAAGTTCTTATACCAAATACATTGGCCCAAAAATATGTACTATCTGAGTTGACTAAATACCACACATATCCGATCCAAATTGCATAGAATTACGAGTTATTAGTGTTAAAAAAGAAAAAGATAGAAGAAGAACTGAAACAACACAGAATATCACAGTAGAACAAATAAACTATATTATATAACATAACCTTTGAAATAAAAAAATTTGTATCATATATACGTACCATCATTAGAGAACAATACAACACTTGATACAGCGAAAATAATTCTAAAATAACTAATGGTGAAGCCTCCTGCTTCAAGCTCCTCCAAGTATATCTGTAAAATTCTGAAACACTTGACTGTCCATACAAATTAGGGCACCAAAGAGTTTAGGAAAAACAAACAAATAAACAAACATATAAACTCTGGGTCGGCCATGGGATTGGTGTGAGTAAACTCTAACCACATTGTTTAGCTTGGAAAACCCTTTTTGAAAGAAAAGGATAACAGTAAGATTAGCCCATACATAAACATGGGCGGTTTTTACGTTACTACAACCCAAAACATTTTTGATATCAAAATCCAATGATATTGTAATAGTGTCTAATCAAACAAATAACCAAATAGTAGAACGCTTGCATCTCACGCTCTACATATATAGTATAAAATCAAAAACCGCAAGATGCTTATTTGATATTAGATTCCAACAATGACAAGGTATGGGACCACCTCTTGATCAGTGTACTCTAGAGGGGATATACTGGAGTTCAGCAAGAACATCTTGTAACCCGGCTGTACATGACCGCCCACTCATTTAGCTTGAATGTAGAGAATATATTGTTACCCACGGTTGTCGACCGTCCAACCATAATTCGCAAGATACATAATCGAAAGAAAAACAAATAATTGGATTGTTTCTCTAGATCGATGACAAATATACGCTGCTTGGGTATGACCCAACTAGCCATGCTGCCTGCCCGATTTTTGTCATTTCCCAGTTGTGAGGCTTGAGGCTACGTTAACTTTTAGAACATCTGGCCACTATTCACTTTGAATGCCACATCATCAAACCCATCAAATGACTAGTTAATCTTCTTAAAAATATTATAGGTCTAAAAGCTAAGAGAAACAAATTTCTCCACCGCTAGGCGTAACACCTTGAAAAGATCGTCCTATGTGATCCGTTAGGGATACTTTTTTAGACATTCGTCCATTCAAGTTGTCCTCGGACTAGACAAACAGAACAACCCTTGCATTTCACTCCGTCTCCAATTTCTTCAGCATAATCTAATTCGCAATGCCAATGATTATACGGAGAGGTTTTCGAACATTAAATCCAACCAGTCTCTCCGTGTTGACAACGATAGTCCAAAAATCTTTGATAGTCGGTGATTTAACTGTCAAAATAAAACAAAAATCCATCATACAATCATTGGCCCTTTCTGATTTTAATTAAACTATTTTCCAAATTCCTTATCGAATTCTATATTTTGATATATTGATTTCTGGTTATCCAAATTTCTTAAAAAATATTTTAACGTCTTAAATTTCCAGAAAATTTTGCTAGCATCTCCTTTGTATCGGTCAAAATCTCAAACCCCAACTCGCCTCTCTAGGCCTTTTCCATCCAAAAAGAAAATCAAAAAGCCAAGTGGCTTTGCCAATAGGCTCATAAAACCTCATATGAAATTGAAACATGTATCTTTTTGTTGGGCACTAAAAAATATTCTTCATCCCATACCTGTCTAATATACAAACACCTGCATTTTTGCTTTATTTCAATCCACACAACTATTTGAATTTAATCACATTCAATTCCACTAATTAATTCTTTAATTTGTTCATTGACTTTCTTCACTTATAGTTTGAAACAGTAGTGTTCAAACATATTTTATTTAACTTACAAACCATTCGAATTTCATTTATACTCCATATCTCGTATCTGATTTCAAATTCTAATTTACATGTCCAATTTACTTAACCCTCATCAAGTTCCATTCAAACCCCATTATTCAACTTCTTTTATTATTTAATTAATATTATTTTGTAATTCAAAATCTGATTTTATTATCAAAAATCACTATATTCAATTTACTTGAGTACATATTTAATTTATAACTCAAATCTGGATTTTCTAATTGAAATTTGGATTTTTATTCACTAAAAATCCCTCTAACTAATTAATTAAATCGTTATGGTTTTTAAACGATTTTACAATGACTTTTCAAAAAATTTATTTTGACATAGCTCAAAATGCTTAAGCCGAAATATACAATTTTCTCATCCATTAGAAAATTGTTATTCAATAGGTCCAAACATTTCTAGTTTCATCAGATTTCGACTTATATCGAGGTCTATATAGAATGCCAAATTACGAACTACCGCGCTACGGCGAGTTCATTTTAATAAATTATAAACATTAAAACTTTGTTTATAATAAATTCCAACTCCATTCTCAATATTTAACAATAAATTCCAACTCCATTCTCAATAAATTCCAACTCCATTCTCAATATCCAACATCGTCTATTTCTTCCTTCAAAATTTATAACTTAGTTATAAATTCATTTTCAACTTGATCCTTTATATTAAATTCCAATTTATTTGGAACTAGATTATTTTATAATATTCTACCAATCGAATTCTAATTTTAAATCCCTTTGATTTATACTAATTCAATATGTATATTTCATGTTTCAGAATAAAATCTAACATTCTCTTTTTGAAATGATTTTTAATTCCTCTTTTTAAGTTCATACATGGATTAAAATTTCAAATTAACCAATAATAGTAATTTTTCTAGAAATATTGTTTCTAATTTCATTTCTTGTTTTAAATACTAAAACAAGTTTTCGATTTCAAATTCCATTTGAAGTCCAATTCCCATTTCGAAAAATAAATTTTCCTTTTTAAATTCGGACTTTAATTTAAAAATTAATAATATCTAACGATGATTTCCCTTTCCATTTGTAAACATCATTTATAAATTCAATACTTGTTTTACTATTAAAAACAAGTTAATATTTTCTTAGCTTATTCGAAAATTAAATTGTGTTTCAAAAAATAAAATTCCCTTTTCAAATCTAAAAATCACTTTATATGATATTTTTAAATATCAACCTCTAAAGCCAGTGATATTCAAACATTCCAATACGCAAACATCAATCTAATTCAACATATGTATATAAATATATGAACAACGATAAATAAATTTAAGGAATCCATATGGATTTGTCCAACCTATTTTCCCTGCATCCACAAATGTTAGACAACATAAATAATACCAATCCTGCTTCAAGGAAGGATATCACAGTACACAAGGTCATCCACTCATATATCGTGGGGAGATTGGGTTATCCGCTAATGATACTATGGACGTCCGCCAATGGTACTGTGGGAATTATCTAATATATATAATAATACCCACAACTACCAAGCCTAATATAACTAACATATATAATAACCAAGACTGATAAACAATTTACAATGCAACTAAGCAACCAACAATTTATTTTTTATGATAAAAATATATTTTTAAGTGCGATTTACTCAACTTGATTTTATTTGCGCTGAATATCCCGTTAAATTTCGTATCTTCGCGGCAATGAATCGACTTGAATATATTATATTTGCACCTGTGATTATTTAAATTTTATTAATCGATTTAGCTACTATTCATATAAAATTAGTATTATACTAAATAATTTTCTGTATATTCTAAATTCGTAAAAAGGTATACCTTGCCATTACCGAAATCTCTCGACTGACCTGCAAAATTATACTCAAAATCACTTGAGCATACGTACTGTAAACACCCCTTACTACTTCAGTCAGTCCCAAAAATAGCACAATCTGTCATATGCCTTCCATCATACGCTTTATCTACATCCCCATGATAAATAGCCTCGTTAACCTTAATTGTCCAGACAAGCTCCTATTCCCTATTTCACAACACCTGAATCCACCTGCACACCCACCATCTCCATCTTTAACACATGCACGACTTCATAAAAGAATAGATCCGAACCCACACCCCCAGTTTAACAATCGGACTTGCTCCAAATCCCGCTGTCGCAACTCAGGTTTACAACTCAAATCAACCCTCGACTTCCCATCACATACTGTTGAACTCCCCATCATCGTCGTTTTTCAAACCCCTTATCGATCCTCTAAACATCTCAATCCAACGTCAGTCCATTTGAACTCCTCACTCATCATCAGACATCGCACCCCCAAAAGCACCCCTCAACCTATTCCAGTCCTCGCGGACTCATTTCCCTAACATTGCTTCCTGAATCGGGAACTTCGCTAGTACATTGACGAGCTTCAAGTGGCCTCGCGACGATGACTTGCAATCGAGATTATCTTGGTGCTGAGCTTTAGTCCCTTTCGCGATTTAAATCGTAACCCAGGATTTCGATTTCTTCTTTCTTTCTTTTTCTACGGAGGATTCAATCTTTCCTGAAGCCTACGAATTTTAGAAATCTCGCAATATATGAACGAAGCTAGGATTTGGATTTTGAATAAAAATATCCTTTTTATTTTCAGTGGATTTAAATTTCGATTAATTGGGAGAGAAAGCAGAAGGCTATGAATGCAAATTTGGATTAAGAATGGATATATGAAATGTGAAGGCCTCATCTAAATTTATAGATGCGTACAGAAGACAAATGAACACACGATTAATTGGATGTTTACCAGATATCGAATATGAGAGACATAATTTAATTCCTGCTCCAGAAATATAGTAGGTTTGCGATTAAAACTTATGGATGGCGCTCTAATAATAGGTGGTCGGCTGATGGAATATATTCGATTTGAGTTTTTGTTTATATAATTTATGTGACGACCCTGAACCCTGTACTGACGGTGGCAAGGGTAATCCTTGGAATATAACACATAAACAATAAACAGCAGAATAGAAATAAATAAATACACTAGATAATGCACAATAGAATATACTAGATAAACGTAATCATCAGAGTTACACAGTATACAGGATCATACATAGTACAAATACAGTTCAACTATACATAAATGTCTACAACAGAAAAGAAACATAATGTACAATAGGAGCTGAGAATCATAAAAAGAGATAAATAATAGAATCCATCTTCACCTCCAGCTATCCGGATAAAGCCAGCTAAAACCTGAATACAAGGCTGCCCGTGTAGAAAAAGGGGCACCTGAGTTTGAAAGTGAAACAAACTACGAGTCAGTTATGGGACTGGTATGAGAAATCTACACAACACATTTGAAATATGGCTAATCACAGGACCACGCCACTTTTATGGAACGGGTTTACTCCATTGGATTGCCACTGCTTTAAAACAAATCATTCTTTTAAACATCGCAATTCTTTTTATAAAAATGAAGCCATTATAAGACTCAGTCCCCATCACACAATGCAGCGCAAACCGGAGGATAGAGTTTTACCTTATAATGGCCAAAATATGCTTGATACGAATAAAACAAAACATTTGCTATTATTACTAGTGTTTATAGGTTTCGAAAAAAATTTCAATCATAATTATCAATCATAGACGGCATGGGTACCATATATCATGTCGCCATAGGTATATACAATCAAAACTGCACAGTCACGTATTTGGAAATCGGATTTCCGTCATGAACGTAAGCAAAAGATATTCCTTACCGACTTCGAGACAATCTTGCCCATGTCTCAGACACAGTCGCAACCGTACCTTGGATCGTCAGGGCCGGTCCACACGGAGTGGATTATAATGCCTGAACAATGCGTCTCTCCCCCCTTTGGGGCGTAAATGAGCCAACAAATGACCCCATCGGTCCCGGATCGACCGATATAACTGAGGCGCCTCGCAACAGTAACAACCACATAAGTCAAACTCGTCAGGGCGTGTAAAACCACTGACGCTACTTCTAGCTTGAAAGAAAACGCACGTCCCCCCTGAGGTCCTCTCCCGTTTCTAGTTCATACCGGGGTGTGAGGTTCGCGAATTCACGTTGTACACAAAGCTACGCCACACAGGCGGTGCTTTGATCACCACCACAAGACTTTGCTTTTCAACAGAAGCCTTGATCACTCCATCTTAGCATGCCACACAGGCAATTCACACCGTGCAACTGATAGCTATCAATCACACAGAATAAATTCCAATATCAGACACACTGTCCATTTGCAAGACCGTTCCAGGTCTGAACGAAAATGGAGGCACTATATACCTTGCAAACCCATCGATCTCCACGTACGTCTGGACGATCACCACTCATTATCCATATTTCGGGATTCCTCCCAATCAGGACATCAGTTACCATCCAAACGAGGTGAAGATTTCCGGTCTTCAACCACCGTCTTCATCTTCGATTTCGTATCGTCGATTCAGTTATTCAGAATGGGATAAACCCGGTCTTTCTGAGCAACTCGCGTATATAATAAACACGTGCTACACAAACACTACATACGCATCATATCAATTCATTAGTCACTAACTGTCAATCAGTAAGAGAACGATTTCCCAAATATTAACCCCGAAGGCCGAAAGCAACATCAAAACAAAATCCAGGAAACCATTCGACTTAACCAACCTTCAGTTAGTGCCTAAATTTCACTTCCATATCGTTTATAATATTTTGTAACGATTTATCGCTATTTTTATTTATTTTAAAATAGCTAATTTATTCAAACAATGCTTCGGCCATAACGCGGCCGTGGCACTGTTGTTCTTCAGATTTGATTTACACATATCTAAAAATCTAACCGTTGGATCTTCACAAAATTTACATCATTAGAAAGATCTTTTCAAAACGAATCCAACGGTTCCAGTTTCGGGAAAATCCGACGGTCGGATCTCCCGGTATAATCGTTTGAAGTTTCGATTTCAAAATACGAACTGCAGCGTCGTTATTCGATTTAATATAATTATATATATATATATATATATATAAATATAATCGATTCTGGCGCTGTTTTTCTTCAGATTTGAATTAAACATTCCAAACAATCCAACCCTTGGATTTTTACAAAGTAGGTGCCATTGGAAAGATATTTCGAAAGCGAACCCAACGGTTGCGGTTTCGGGAAAATCCGATGGTCGGATCTCCCACACTAATCGTTTGAAATCACGGTTTCAAAATACGAACTGCAGCTTCATTATTCGATATATTTCAATTCTATATATATATGTATATATATATCGATTCTTCGATTTCAAAGCGGATTTTGTTTTAAAGGACAAACTTTGGAAATTTTTTGGTGAAAAGTATGGGAAGTTTCAAAATTAAGGAGGACACATTTACACTAAATGTGGAATTCAGGGGACCCGCTAACATTTTTCCATTTACACTATCATTTGGATTTCTCACTAAATTCTATACTTTCAATACTTTTCACCAAATTTTTTGTTAAGTTTGTCCTTCTCCCTATTTTCCACGATTTCAAAACTACATGATTTTCGTACTTTTGATAAAAATAATATTTTTATCTAACTGTCTTCTATTTCAACACTTTACTATTTTTAACAATTCATGTATATAGTAAAAATGTGATTTTTATTATAAAACGATTTATTTCAAAACACGACTATTTTATATAGTTAATATAGGTGATAAAAATAGGATTTTTATTATAAAACAATTTATTTCAAAACCAGATTATTTTATATAGTTCATATTGATGATAAAAATAGGATTTTTATTATAATACAATTTCTTTCAAAATACGAATACCATTCAACACATGATTCAACGAATGAATTTCGATTCAACACATGAAGGTTTTCTATAGTTTATATATATAGATAAAAAGGTGATTTTTATATTTAAAACACGAATACCATTCAACACATGAATTTCAATTCAACGAATGAATTTCGATTCAACACATGATGGTTTTCTGTAGTTTATATATATAGATAAAAAGGTGATTTTTATATTTAAAACACGAATACCATTCAACACATGAATTTCAATTCAACGAATGAATTTCGATTCAACACATGAAGGTTTTCTATAGTTTATATATATATATAAAAAGGTGATTTTTATATTTAAAACACGAATACCATTCAACACATGAATTTCAATTCAACGAATGAATTTTGATTCAACACATGAAGGTTTTTCTATAGTTTATATTTATAGATAAAAAAGGTGATTTTTATATTTAAAACACGAATACCATTCAACACATGAATTTCAATTCAACGAATGAATTTCGATTCAACACATGAAGGTTTCCTATAGTTTATATATATAGATAAAAAGGTGATTTTTATATTTAAAACACGAATACCATGCAACACATGAATATGATGCAACGAATGAATTTCTATTCAACACATGAAGGTTTTCTATTCAACAGACGAATATAGTTTCAGTACAGGAAAATAATTCTAACACATGAATATTATTCAAAATTTCGGAAGCATAACGGCAGGGTAGTTAAAACCGGGACCGTCCCTAGTACGGCTCCTCGCTCAACCTTAAAGCCTCGCAGCTTTTGACAATGGGGAATCATGCATCTAGTTCGCACGCAGGCGGCATGTATATTTTTTTCCATTTCCACAAACTAATCCTATGTGGTTTCAAACAAATATTTCTCAACCACAAACGGGTATTTTTCAACCACAATCAATTAATTTCAACCATAAACAATTTCAATCAACCATTCGCTGTCAATCAATTTTCACACCAATCACAACCAATAAATATCGTCCATGGTTTGTGGACGAGGGGCATATATATATATATACATATATACAGCATTTCACTTCTATTTCAACACATATATAATTTTTACAACGCATATACAACTTATACATCGAACATAAAACTTATACAACGCTTATACAAGAGGTGTACAACGCTTATATAACTCATACATCGACTATATAATTTATACATCGTCGTTTTCCATATCGTTTATAATTTAGAAATCTCACATTGGGTTCCACTCCACCAAAAATAGGACGCTCAGAAAAATATGCGGTCTCTTCTAGAAGGTAGAAGATGTCCACACGAGTCCACTGTCTCTTGTTTCACTGAATTTCATCAACACATGAGAAAGATATGATTTTTCAAAGTTTGCAACGGTTTAAAGGTGTTAAAACAGTTGAAAATAAACATAGCCGTACCTCCACAGTTTGGTTCGAAACAAGGTTTGCGATTTTCGCGAAATCCGTGTGGCTATATGACGATCGGCCTTCGCAGCGTCGAAGGGCTAGGAGAGGCGCAGGGATAGGCGGTGGTGGGGGTCAACTCGGTCAACCCAGGAAGCGGCGGCGGCTCCCTGAAGTCGACGAATTCACAGCACCCAATATCGACAACCACGCCACGAAAAAATCCAAGGTAGGTATGGATTTGAAGGTCTTCTCTAGCTCTACAAAATCTTCAACTGGAGGTGGGGCTAATTCTTCTTGGATCGATCAAAAAATGGGGGGGAAGGTTTAGAACGATATTCGCCGTCGACCTGGGGGGGGGGGGGGGGGTTTCGGAGAGAAACGGGGAGAGAGAAAATATCTTGGCCAATGAAATATTTTTATTTATTTATATATTTTGAAATCTCTAAAATACCCTCTTCCACACACGAACACCAATTCAAACCCAATGACCGTCGTCCCCAACTAAATACCCCCATTCCGAACACAATGGAATATGTTTCGTAATCCCATTTGACTGTTTCAGTCAGTTTTCCTTCAAATTAAAATATAAAACATTCCATATTCGATTTGAACGTACATTTCAATTTGCCAGGGCCACAAACTGATTCAAAAAATTCCAGAAAAATAAATCTAGCTACGTTTTGACGATACAGTCCCAACAAAAATAGTTTCGTCGAATTCTGAGATCGTTTGAAAAATGGCCCATTTTTGGTTGATCCAATTTAATTGTAATTGGCCAAAACACATTTTCCTTTATCGCGCTCACATATTAACTTCAAAAATTATGAAATTTGAAACCTAGCAATAATTTCACATCCCGGATCCAACAAAAGTGGTTTCGTCGAATTCCGAGGTCGTTTGCAAAACAGCCATTTTCACGGGCTATATAAATTCTATAGCGACCTTTCTGAAAATTCATTTGGCCATAACTTTTTCTTTCCGCTATGAAATTTTGATTTTTCTGATTCGCTAGAAAGGTATTCACTAACAGATTTAAATATTTTTGGTTTCACTCGAATCCGTTTTGTTTTGCGCCCGGTACGGTCAGTCAAAGTTTGAATTCAAATTTTGAAACTACCGCGCCATTTCAGGCCTTGTTTATAACTAGAATTAATTATATTCATTTTCAAATGTCGATTCGAACCTACTTTTCATCATTATTATATAAAATATTTATTTTAAATATTTAAAATCCACTATTTTAGCCAATTTAAAAATTTTAAATTGGTTCGGATTTTCTGGGTCGTTACAATCTCCCCCACTTAAAACTTTTCGACCCCGAAAAGGAACAAAGTCGAAAGTAGTTTGATTAATCAACTCTACATTCAATCTGGCTTCCATTCTCCAACTTTTCAGTTTCTGAAAATTTTCAAATTCTTCAAAAATTTGGCTAACACCCAGAATTTTCGAAAAATTTCGCCATAACCTTCTTTGTACGGGGAGAGGTTTGGAAATTTATTGGGCCGTATTAGGTACCTAATAAATCCTAATAAGCATACACATATTTATAGTGATATATTCTGGTATTTACAGGGGAGCGTGTATAGATAATAACCCAAGAGAATAAATTCTCGTCACCTTGTCAAAGCCAGAGGGAGTGTGTATTTTAATTGCTCCAGAGGATAAATCCTCGTCACCTCATCCCGTGTGGGAAATAAATAGTCCATGTGCCATATCTAATGACTAGAGAGACGTGATTATTGTCAACTCCAGACCCGTGTGGGGTTTTTATTATTCTGGCAATTTTATCGTTACAATTTTATATGTCCATATCAGTCATCAGTTCAACCTGTAAAATATAGTCATCGCCATACAAGCCTCTCGCTCGTATGGTAAATCTTCCACCTCGTCACACAAGCTCCAAATGCTTATGTGGTATATGATGAAGTATGCCTATCTTCAGAAGTATGCCATGCAGTGTAGTTCAAAATTAATTGTTACTATCCTATGGCGATGTTTATTATTTCACATAGAACAACCAGCACTCCGCATCCAATGGCATTCATAGGAGTTGATATAATAATATTTCGCATCCAACTCATTAAGGTTTACCTATTTGTCGGGCACGCAAATAAAATCTTTACTCAACAGCTATCCATTTACCTGTTCAAATATATATAATGCACATGTATGTATTTCAATCTATTTTCTAATCAGTTCAGTGTGTGATTTAATCGAATAAATTCTACAATTCATTCTATTATTGATTAAATTAACTATTGTTTTAATAATTTTAATTAATCAAATTTACTATCACACAATGCAAACAACAAGCAATTTGTTTTTAACTTTTCAAAATCATACAAATCGATTCATATATTCCTTTACTTTTCAAATATATTTCTTTTATATATTCAAAAATTATATTTCTAAAACCAGACTATAAATATAATCACAAATACGTTATTTAAAAACATATACTCTCGACTCGTTCTGGGGCACTTCTGACCCCATCTCCAACGAGTTATTCGGATTCTGCTATACTCATACTAGGATATTGCTGATCCTATCTGTATTGAGTTACCCGTCCTAGAACACTACTGGTTCTATCTCTGACGAGTTCGTTAATGTGTTATATTCCAGAGCTAAGCTTAACCAAAGCTCTGATACCAAATGTTATGACCCCGAACCCGTACTGACGGTGGCAAGGGTAATCCTTTGAATATAACACATAAACAGATAACAGCAGAACATAAATAAATAAATACACCAGATAATGCACAATAGAATATACTGGATAAACGTAATCATCAGAGTTACACAGTATACAGGATCATACTTAGTACAAATACAGTTCATCTATACATAAATGTCTACAGCGGAAAACAAACATAATGTACAATAGGAGCTGAACATCATAAAAAGAGATAAATAATAGAATCCATCTTCAGCTCCAGCTATCTGGATAAAGCCAGCTAAAACCTGAATACAAGGCTGCCCGTGTAGAAAAAGGGGCACCCGAGTTTGAAAGTGAAACAAACTACGAGTCAGTCATGGGACAAGTATGAGAAATCTACTCAACACATTTGAAATATGGCTAATCACAGGACCACGCCACTTTCGTGGAACGGGTTTACTCCATTGGATTGCCAGTGCATTAAAACAAATCATTCTTTTAAACATCGCAATGCTTTTTATAAAAATGAAGCCATTATAAGACTCAGTTCCCATCGCACAATGCAACGCAAACCGGAGGATAGAGTTTTACCTTATAATGGCCAAAATATGCTTGATACGAATACAACAAAACATTTTCTATTATTACTAGTGTTTATAAGTTTCGAAAACAATTTCAATCATAACTATCAATCATAGACGACATGGGTACCATATATCATGTCGCCATAGGTATATACAATCAAAACCGCACAGTCACGTATTTGGAAATTGGATTTCCGTCATGAACTAAGGCAAAAGATAGTCCTTTCCGACTTTGAGACAATCTAGCCCATGTATCAGGCACAGTCGCAACCGTACCTTTGATCGTCAGGGCCGGTCCACACGGAGTGGATTATAATGCCTGAACAATGCGTCTCTCCGCCCTTTGGGGCGTAAATGAGCCAACAAATGACTCCATCGGTCCCGGATCGACCGATATAACCGAGATGCCTCGCAACAGTAACAACCACATAAGTCAAACTCGTCAGGGCGTGTAAAACCGCTGACGCCACTTCTAGCTAGAAAGAAAACGCACGTCCCCCCTGAGGTCCTCTCCCGTTTCTAGTTCATACCGGGGTGTGAGGTTCGCGAATTCACGTTGTACACAAAGCTACGCCACACAGGCGGTGCTTTGATCATCACCACAAGATTTTGCTTTTCAACAGAAGCCTCGATCACTCCATCTTAGCATGCCACACAGGCAATTCACATCGTGCAACTGATTGCTATCAATCACACAGAATAAATTCCAATGTCAGACACACTGTCCATTTGCAAGACCGTTCTGGGTTTGAACGAAACCGGAGGCACTATATACCTCGCAAACCCATCGATCTCCACGTACGTCTGGACGATCACAAGTCATTATCCATATTTCGGGATGCCTCCCAATCAGGACATCAGTTACCATCCAAACGAGGTGAAGATTTCCGGTCTTCAACCACCGTCTTCATATTCGATTTCTTATCGTCGATTCAGCTATTCAGAATGGGATAAACCCGGTCTTTATGAGCAACTCGCGTATATAATAAACACGTGCTACACAAACACTACATACGCATCATTTCAATTCATTAGTCACTAACCGTCAATCAGTAAGAGAACCATTTCCCAAATATTAACCCCGAAGGCCGAAACCAACATCAGATCAAAATCCAGGAAACCATTCGACTTAACCAACCTTAAATTAGTTCCGAAATTTCACTTCCATATTGTTTATAATATTTTATAATGATTCATCGCTATTTTTATTTATTTTAGAATAGCCAATTTATTCAAACGACGCTTCGGCCATAACGCGGTCGTGGCGCTGTTTTTCTTCAGGTTTGATTTACACATATATGAAAATATAACCGTTGGATCTTCACAAATTTACATCATTAGAAAGATCTTTTCAAAACGAATCTAATGGTTCCAGTATCGGGAAAATCCGACGGTCGAATCTCTTGGTATAATCGTTTGAAGTTTTGATTTCAAAATACGAACTGCAGCGTCGTTATTCGATTTAATATAATTATATATATATATATAATCGATTCTGGCGCTGTTTTTCTTCAGATTTGAATTAAACATTCCAGACAATCCAACCGTTGGATTTTTACAAAGTTGGTGCCATTGGAAAGATATTTCCAAAGCGAACCCAACGGTTGCGGTTTCGGGAAAATCCGATGGTCGGATCTCCCGCACTAATCGTTTGAAATCACGGTTTCGAAATACGAACTACAGCTTCGTTATTCGATATATTTCAATTCTATTTATATATATATATATATATATATATATATATATATATATCGATTCTTCGATTTCAAAACTACATGATTTTCATACTTTTGATAAAAATGATATTTTTATCTAACTGTCTTCTATTTCAACACTTCACTATTTTTAACAATTCATGTATATAGTAAAAATGTGATTTTTATTGTAAAACAATTTATTTCAAAACACGACTATTTTATATAGTTAATATAGGTGATAAAAATAGGATTTTTATTATAAAATAATTTATTTCAAAAGCAGATTATTTTATATAGTATTAATAGGATTTTTATTATAAAACAATTTCTTTCAAAATACGAATACCATTCAACACATGAATATGATTCAATGAATGAATTTCGATTCAACACATGAAGGTTTTCTATAGTTTATATATATAGATAAAAAGGTGATTTTTATATTTAAAACACGAATCCCATTTAACATATGAATTTCAATTCAACTAATGAATTTCGATTCAACACATGAAGGTTTTCTATGGTTTATATATATAGATAAAAAGGTGATTTTTATATTTAAAACACGAATACCATTCAACAAATGAATTTCAATTCAACAAAAGAATTTCTATTCAACACATGAAGGTTTTCTATAGTTTATATATATAGATAAAAAGGTGATTTTTATATTTAAAACACGAATACCATTCAACACATGAATTTCAATTTAACGAATGAATTTCGATTCAACACATGAAGGTTTTCTATAGTTTATATTTATAGATAAAAAAGGTGATTTTTATATTTAAAACACGAATACCATTCAACACACGAATTTTAATTCAACGAATGAATTTCGATTCAACACATGAAGGTTTCCTATAGTTTATATATATAGATAAAAATGTGATTTTTATATTCAAAACACGAATACCATTCAACACATGAATATGATTCAACGAATGAATTTCTATTCAACACATAAAGGATTTCTATTCAACAGACGAATATAGTTTCAATACAGGAAAATAATTCTAACACATGAATATTATTCAAAATTTTGGCAGCATAACGACAGGGTAGTTAAAACCGGGACCGTCCCTAGTACAGCTCCTCGCTCTGCCTTAAAGCCCTGCGGCTTTTGACAATGGGGAATCATGCATCTAGTTCGCACGCAGGCAGCATGTATATTTTTTTCCATTTCCACAAACTAATTCTATGTGGTTTCAACCAAATATTTCTCAACCACAAACGGGTATTTTTCAACCACAATCAATCAATTTCAACCACAAACAATTTAAATCAACCATTTGCTATCAATCAATTTTCACACCAATCACAACCAATAAATATCGTCCATAGTTTGTGGATGAGGGGCGTATATATATATATATATATATATATATATATATATATATATATATATATATATATATATATATGTATATATAGCATTTCACTTCTATTTCAACACATATATAATTTTTACAACGCATATACAACTTATACATCGAACGTACAACTTATACAACGCTTATATAACTCATACATCGACTATATAATTTATACATCGTCGTTTTCCATATCGTTTATAATTTAGAAATCTCACATTGGGTTCTACTCTACCAGAAATAGCAGGAGGCTTAAAAAAATATGCGGTCTCTTCTAGAAGGTAGAAGACGTCCACACGAGTCCACTTTCTCTTGTTTCACTGAATTTCGTCAACACATGAGAAAGATACGATTTTTCAAAGTTTGCAACGGTTTTAAGGTGTTAAAACAGTTGAAACTAAACATAGCCGTACCTCCACAGTTTGGTTCGAAACTAGGTTTTCGATTTTCGCGAAATCTGTGTAGCTATATGACGATCGGCTTTCGCAGCGTCGAAGGGCTAGGAGAGGCGCAGGGATCGGCGGTGGAGGGGGTCAACTCGGTCAAGCCAGGAAGCGGGGGCGGATCCCTGAAGTCGACGACTTCACAGTACCCAATCTCGACAACTATGCCACGAAAAAATCTAAGGTAGGTATGGATTTGAAGGACTTCTATAGCTCTACAAAATCTTCAACTGGAGGTGGGGCTAATTCTTCTTGGATCAATCGGAAAATGAGGGGGAAGGTTTTGAACGATATTCACCGTCGACCCGGGGGGTTTCGGAGAGAAACAGGGAGAGAGAAAATATCTTGGCCAATGAAATATTTTTATTTATTTATATATTTTAAAATCTCTAAAATACCCTCTTCCACACACGAACACTAATTCAAACCCAACGACTGTCGTCCCTAACTAAATACCCACATTCTGAACACAACGGAATATGTTTCATAAGCCCATTTGACTGTTTCAGTCAGTTTTCCTTCAAATTAAAATATAAAACATTCAGTATTCGATTTGAACGTACATTTCAATTTGCCAGGGCCACAAACTGATTCGAAAAATTCCAAAAAAATAAATCTAACTATGTTTTAACGATACGATCCCAACAAAACTAGTTTCAAAGAATTCTGAGATCATTTGAAAAATGGCCCATTGCTGGTCGAACCAATTTAACTGTAATTGGCCAAAACACATTTTCCTTTGCCGCGCTCACATACTAACTTCAAAAATTATGAAATTTGAAACCTAGCAATAATTTCACATCCCGGATCCAACAAAAGTGGTTTCGTCAAATTCCGAGGTCATTTGCAAAACGGCCATTTTCACGGGCTATATAAATTCTATAGCGACATTTCTGAAAATTCATTCGGCCATAACTTTTGCTTTCCTCTATGAAACTTCGATTTTTCAGATTCGCTAGAAAGGTATTCACTAACAGATTTAAATATTTTAGTTTTACTCGAATCCATTTTGTTTTTCCCCCTGTACGGTCAGTCAAAGTTTGAATTCAAATTTTGAAACTACCGCGCCATTTCAGGCCTTGTTTATAACTAGAATTAATTATATTCATTTTCAAATGTCGATTCGAACTTACTTTTCATCATTATTATTTAAAATATTTATTTTAAATATTTAAAATCCACTATTTTAGCCAATTTAAAAATTTTAAATTGGTTCAGATATTCCGGGTCGTTACAATTTATTTGAAAATATCTAGATGTTCCGACCTCCTATTTAAGCGTAACAACCAGCGAATCTAAGGTTATACCATTATTTTAAACACATTTGAACTGAATCCAAAGCCCAATTTGATCATAAGAAAAGATATCAATTGACGATTAAATTAAATCGATTTGAAATATAAATCGGCTTCAAACAATTTAAATTAATAAATAATTATTATTCTTTTAATTCCAACGGAATTTATATTAATCGATTGAACAGTTTCCATTCAGTTTTTAATTGCGAATTAATTTTTTTGTTGATAACTCAATGTAGTCGAAATTAAATCGAATATTGATTATTAAATCGATAAATTCAATATTAAAATCATTTATTTATTCAATTCAACCTTTAAAATAAGTTTAAATGTTCAATATTAAATGATTAAAAATCCGGGACATTACAAAAATACATATAAGTAAATAAAGGAAAAAAAACAATTTAACACATGTTCGAAAAGTTAAGAAAGTGAACATGCATCTTTTCCTATTTATCTCCTTTTTCCATGAGCTTTTTTAAATTATAATTTACATTAATTTCAACTAGATTATACCATACATTAATTGGCATAGCTGAATCTCATTTTAAAAACGTGAGCCAAAAGCACATGAATACAAAGAAATTGATTTTTTTGGCATGATCATTTAGGTCATCCTCGATAAATTATGATGCGTAAAATTACTGAAAATCAAATGGGAATGATTTATCAAATCATTTGAATTTACAAAGTGATTAGCTGTGTAAATCTTGTGCACAAGGAAAATTAATTTTTCGACCTTCACATAATAAAATCACTTTTGAATCTCCAGCTTCTTGCAAATGAATAAAGGTGATACATGTAGTCCAATTCATCCCCCTTTTATACCATTTAGATATTTTATTGTATTAATTGATGCATCAACTCGCAAGTTGTAACACCCCGAATTTTTGAATAATCGAATTAACTAAATTAAAGAATAAATGTTTAGCATTGTTCTCAGGTTTGTAAGCAAAAGACTTAGTAGCTCATTTGGTTGGAACATGTGACTTGCATACAAGAGGTACAGAGTTCGATCCCCGCCAATGCCATATTTTCTTAGTAGCTCATTTGGTTGGAACATGTGACTTGCATACAAGAGGTACAGAGTTCGATCCCCGCCAACGCCATATTTTTGTTTTTGGGGAATGGCTAAAAAACGGCTTAGTGTGAACGCGGTTCAAAAATTAGTTTAGTGTGAAAATGGTTAATTAGTAAGATAGAAATATATATATATATATATATATATATAAATAAAATAAAATTCAACCTAAAATTTAATAAAAAATTCAAAATAGTGGAAGCAGGAAGGCAAAACACCAAACCGACCTATTTTATGGGTCGACTCGAGACCCGCTGGGTCGACTCAGGAGGTTTGGAATTGGTCCCGTCGGCCCTGAATGGTCTATGACGAAATTTTATGTTTTAGGGCTTAGGTGGCGATTTTTGGTTGGTCTACTAACATCATTTCTTAGTTTCTAAGGCCTAGATGGATTCTAGAGTGATCCGACAGCTTAAATTAATTCAAAGCTCAATAAAAAGACCCATAGACTCAAACCCTAAATCAGAATTAAAACTAAAACTATGGCCGTCATGCTGTCGTCTTGAACTATAACACCCCCACCTCCGCTAGGGTTACTGACAAAGGGAATGCACTAGTTTTGGTGGAGTATTATCTAGGTAAACATGCACAGAGATATCACAAGACAGAACATAAATAAAGCAGCGGTAGAAATTAAAAACCAAATCTTATTACTTTCAAGAAAAGAGTCAAAACCTCATATATCCAAAGTACAAGTTGCCATTATTCCATTACATCAAGTTCTAAATAAAGAAGCATAAACTTAAAATAACAAAAGTAAATTATTCCCCAAAAATAGCAGACATGCAGCCATAGTATAGCTCAAGACCAAACTGTACATGAGCTAACGGAAAGCAAGCAGAATCCAAGCTAAGTGCTAGAGTTTCCTCCCTGAGAACTGGGGGGGGGGGGGACGAAAGAAAAAGAGGCGAAAGAAAACGGGACAGTCATAAAGACTGGTAAGTCCAAGTGACTTTCAGCATAAAAATAGGTAAAGGTAACATGACATGTATAAATTGAAAGTAAATATAAGTATGATGTCAAGATGGATAAGATAGACTAAGATAACACGATGAATCAAGTATAGGTCAAGTATAGCATCGTATGTTCAAGGTTCGCTGCACCAACTGTACTAGTAGCCCAAACCATGTCGAATATTAATCATGAAATGATCCTTGGGCCCAAAATCGTGAATGACCCATTACTGGGTCCAACGGAACGATCCACTAATCGATCGGCTCCCTACAAGTTATAGCTCGTTGTGTTTCTGTGTCATACGGCCCAATCACGAATGTAGTCACCTGTGCTAGGTCCACCATAGGGTGTATCAAGCCTTATGGTGCCAACCACCGACACGAATCAAGAATGCATAGATAATCCTATTGATGCCCAATGCCTGCTTTTTCTGCTTCGGAGTGTGTGTACGCCCGCACTCCATTAGAACCTACACCGGCGCACCCACACAACCGTCGTTCTGGTCGCTTACAATCAGCCCAGTGATCGTGCCCCACCCTGCCTAGTCCCAGGGTACCATGATACATCTAGTGGGTTACTGCAGAAATGGACCGCGTAACTAGGGTTTCCGTCTAGTAGGTTATGTGTTGTCATTTAAATTCAAGACTTTACCCCATCGGTCTGGCATATCAAGTTGGCTAAGTGTTGCCATTTAAGTTCGTGACTTAGCCCTACAATTCACGTATCAAGTCGGTTAGGTGTTGTCGTTCAAGTTCATGACCTAACACTACCAATCATGTCTCAAGTTGGTTAAGTATTGTCTTTCATGTTCATGACTTAACCCTATCATGTGGCATTAATTCATTAATGCAATCTAACATCTCACATTAGACTTGTTGTTGTGGTCACTGGATATGCCAGGCAGTTCCGGGCAGATTTACACCACAACTCAGTCTAACCTCAGGTTTCAAGTGCGATATGACCAACTATTCACATTGGATCCTATTGTTTGCAGTAACTGGATTTGACGGGCGGTTCCGGGCAGATTTACACTGCAAAATCATCCCAACCTCGAGTTGGCCATTTTCAAGTTCATTCTAGTGTCATGACCATGTTCAAGTTTCATGTCAAGTTCGTGTCAAGTTTCAAGGATAAGTTTCATGTCAAGTTCGTGTCAAGTTTCAAGGATAAGTTTCATGCCCACATCCAGATTCAAGTTATAACAATGTTCATGTTTCAAGTTTTTCCTATTATCAAGTTCATAATTCATGTTCATAACCAATTCATGTTTTACCTAATCTACCCAAATCGTGTTCCCATTGCATGTAGACGTTAATCAGCCTAAATTACAAGCAAATCAAATTCTAGAGATAAAGGGAATAACATCAAAACTATGATAGGAAGAAGGGACAAGCATAAAGCGATAAAAGAGATTACAAGACTGGCATGATATGACTTGAGATAACCTGTTACAACATCACTGGCATATAGAAATTAACAGGGCTTTCAAATCTAGTAAAATAAGGCGATTGTCCGGATAAAAACTTGACATAAAAGAATAGTTATGCGAAAGCAAGCCAAATACAAGGATAATGGATCAAATGGTTTTGGTGTACATAAATAGCGAATAAACTAAGCAAGTCACACCCTAGGTATAAGATCCAACAAACTGCAAATGCGGTGTACAACATGGGTTTCAACTATAGGCATGAACAATCAACTATAATAGTTTCAGGTAATTAATCCCAATAGTAATAGTCATGGTCATAGATAGAAATCCCATAATTAAGAACCATAAGCGATTAATCCCAATAGTCATGGTTAATTATCCAATATAGTTCTAGGCAATAGTCATAGGCAATTAACAGTAATAGTTTCAAAGTCATGGTCATAGATAATAGCCTTATGTTCATAAGCATGGGTAATAATTCTCATAGTCAAGAGTCATAGGTTGTTAGCCACCATTGTCCTTGTCATAGTCATAGGCAATAATCTTAAGTTCGCCGTCATAGGCATAGGCATAGTCTTATGTTCACAGTCATAGGCATAATCTTATGTTCTCAGTCATAGGCATAGGCATAGTCTTATGTTCACTGTCATAGTCCTTGGCCATTAACAATAGTTTCCACGTCATAGGCATTTTAAGGTTATAGACACGAGAGAGTTTGATTTACAACATGAATAGGTCCAAAGCAATATTCACGAAAGTCAAGATCCAAGATGAACAAGAATAGATACGAATCAATTACCATACATAGATCCAATTCCAATTTACAACATGGATATTAATTTTACAGCTTTTATCTAAAAGTAACTTGAACTTACAGTGCATGGATCGAGAATTAGAATGAAGAATTTGATTGTTGAATCTCTACTTGATTGATCGTATTCTAATTGAAATCCCCTAATTTGCAAATCTCTAAGCGTAGTCTTGATGGAGAAGAAGCAGTCCTTTTTCTTCCTTTTTATCTTATTATTTAGATTATTTTAGAAGCAGCATAAGGGCAGAATGAAATGGTGTGGAGAGAATGAGGCTAGGGAGCTGCTTATATAGGGTTAGGAAGACGAATCTGGACAGAAAACTAGTCTAAATACATCAGGATGCATCTGGTTCAAGAAGTGGGTTCGGGAGGCAGGTCGACCCCCTGGTCGACACTATGGTCGACCTGGTCCCTGGGAGGTCGACACTATGGTCGAACCCCAGGTCGACCTGGTCTATGGGTGGGAGTTTTCCCGCCCTGCCTGCTGCGGGGTTTGAATTCGAATTTCGAGCTGTCTTTGATTCTGAAAATTTCTGAAACTTCTAGAGGTCATAACTTGGTCATGCGAACTCCAATTTTCGAAAACTCGGACTCGTTATCAAGCAGAATTTTCAGACAAATAGAATGGTGCAACTCGTTTCCCTTGATTCTTATTTTAGAATTTAATTCTGCCTTGATTTATGGTTTTAGCACATTATAAAAATTCGGGTTGTTACATTCTTCCCTCCTTAAAGGATTTCATCCCCGAAATCTTCAAGTTAAGAAGAATATGTCCTACCATCCAATCAACCATCTACTCAACCATCATCCAAAAGCAACCATTTTCCTTAATAGATTTCTAATGCTATATGAACATATGCAAAAAGTGTGTGTATATGTCTCTTATCTAATGCAAATGATCAGGCCTGATTGATCTTCTTAATGCAAAATATGTTTAGTATCATGAATCTAACATGTATGAAAAGAATCCTAGTCACATAAACACTATATGTGTGCACAAACATTCATCCATATGCAACATCCACATGATAACACATTCAATTTCATCCATAAACAAGTATAAACACTCACGCATATGCAATATGAAATCGTGTCTGAGCCGATCTAGTGCCTAATGTGTGTTATGCAACTACGAGCAACCACTTGCGACCACTTGCAACCATTTGCAAACATCAACCATAACATGTTTTCAAATACATGTTTCCATCCATTTGGTTCTACCTAAGGTTCTCAAGATAGGATCGAAAAGATAAGCAAGATAAAACAAAGCATCAAGGAGGAGAAGTTAAAGATGTACCCCCAGAAGGTCCTGCTTGCGGGGCTTGCCCTTGCTTCTTAGGGCAGTTCTTGCTGATATGTCCAGTTTCACCACACTGAAAGCATGCTCCCATCTTCATATTCTTCTTTCTACAATCCTGGACTATATACCCTTCAATACCGCAGAAGTGGCACTTTCTTTTCTCACGTGTCTTGTTGTCATTACTGTTGTTGTTGTTCTTGCCTCCTTTCTCGGAGTCTTTCTTCTTGTTTTGAGAATCATTCGCCTTGACCTCCTTCTTGTCATTCTCGTCTTCTTCATGAAGTATGGCCATATCCACCAATCTCTCAAAGGTCGCCCCCATGGGTACATGAGTTATAGCAAGGCTGTGTAGTGGCTCATTCAAACCTCTGATGAAGCGAAGAGCCTTCTTGTGTTGGGTGTTCACTAAATCCCGTCCAAATCTGGCCAGCTGATTAAACTGATTGACATACTCCCTGATCGCCATGCTTCCTTGCTTAAGAGTTAGGAACCTCTCCATTTGCAGGCTTCTTTCAGCCTGGGAGAGAAATTTCATTTCAAATCTCATCTGGAAGTCTTCCCAAGTTTCCACTGGCCTCTCAGCATAGGTAATCTCCCACCAATACGAAGCTTCATCTTTAAGCAACCGCACTGCTAGCTGTATCTTTTTCCTATCGTCAACTTCGAAAACGACGAACAAATATTCGGTCTCCTTCCACCAGTTTCTCGCTTCCACAAAGGATTCAGTCCCATAGAAGTCCTTTCCATCCATAGCCTTGAAGTCTCTACACGTCTTTGCGAAAGCATTTCCACGAGGAGGAGGAGGAGGAATCTCTGAAGCTGGAGGAGGAATATCTGCTGGGCCTGCATCGTTGGCCCTATCCTCTAAGTACCTCCTGAACTAGTCAGGTATTGGCACGCCCTCTGGAAAGTTAAGATTCCCAGACATGCTGAAAAATGAAAAGATAGAGATTCAAACGAGGAAATAAAAGAAAGTGCTAATGGCTTTTGGGGAATAGCCATTTCAAAATAAACTTTTCTTGAAAAATGCTTCTTTATAAATGGTTTCGAAAATAGTTTATGAAGGTTTTTAAAAGCTTTTGCCCAGTCTGGTAACCTTCTGCTCTGATACCAAATGTAACACCCCACCTCCGCTAGGGTCACTCACAAAGGGGATGCACTAGTTTTGGTGGAGCATTATCTATGTAAACATACATAGAGATATCACAAGACAGAACATAAATAAAGCATCAGTAGAAATTAAAAACCAAATCTTATTACTTTCAAGAAAAGAGTCAAAACCTCATATATCCAAAGTACAATTTTCCATTATTACAATACATCAAGTTCTAAATAAAGAAGCATAAACTTAAAATAATAGAAGAAAAATTATTCCCCAAAAATAGCAGACGTGCAGCCATAGCATAGCTCAAGACCAAACCGTACATGAGCTGACGGAAAGCAAGCAGAATCCAAGCTAAGTGCTAGATTTTCATCCCTGAGAACCTAGGAGGGAAACGAAAGAAAAAGAGGCGAAAGAAAACGGGTCTGTCATAAAGACTGGTAAGTCCAAGTGACTTTCGGCATAAAAACAGGTAAAGGTAACATAACATGTATAAACTGAAAGTAAACATAAGTATGATGTCAAGATGGATAATATAGACTAAGATAACATGATGAATCAAGTATAGGTCAAGTATAGCGTCGCTGTTCAAGGTTCGCTGCACCAACTGTACTAGTAGCCCAACCCATGTCAAGTATTAATCATGAAATGATCCCTGGGCCCAAAATCGTGAATGACCCATTACTGGGTCCAACGGAACGATCCACTAATCGATTGGCTCCCTACAAGTTCTAGATCATTGTGTTTCTGTGTCATACGGCCCAATCACGAATGTAGTTACCTGTGCTAGGTCCACCATAGGGTGTATCAAGCCCTATGGTGCCAACCACCGACATGAATCAAGAATGCACAGATAATCCTACTGATGCCCAATGCCTGCTTTTTCTGTTCCGGAGTGTGTGCATGCCCGCACTCCTTTAGAACCTACACTGGCGCACCCACACAACCGTCGTTCTAGTCACTTACAATCAGCCCAGTAATCGTGCCCCACCCTGCCTAGTCCCAGGGTACCATGATACATCTAGTGGGTTACTACTGAAATGGACCGCGTAACTAGGGTTTCCGTCTACTAGGTTAAGTGTTGTCATTTAAATTTGAGACTTAACCCCATCGGTCTAGCATATCAAGTTGGCTAAGTGTTGTCATTTAAGTTCGTGACTTAGCTCTACAATTCACGTGTCAAGTTGGTTAGGTGTTGTCGTACAAGTTCATGACCTAACCCTACCAATCATGTCTCAAGTTGGTTAAGTATTGTCTTTCATGTTCATGACTTTACCCTATCATGTGGCATTAATTCATTAATGCACCCTAACCTCTCACATTAGACCTGTTGTTGTGGTCACTAGATATGCCGGGCGGTTCCAGGCAGATTTACACCACAATTTAGTCTAACCTCGGGTTTCAAGTGCGATATGACCAACTACTCATATTGGGTCCTATTGTTTGCAGTAACTGGATTTGCCGGACGGTTTCGGGCAGATTTACACTGCAAACTCAACCCAACATCGAGTTGGCCATTTTCAAGTTCATTCTAGTGTCATGACCATGTTCAAGTTTCATGTCAAGTTCGTGTCAAGTTTCAAGGATAAGTTTCATGTCAAGTTCGTGTCAAGTTTCAAGGATAAGTTTCATGCCCACATCCAGATTCAAGTTATAACAATGTTTATGTTTCAAGTTTTGCCTATTATCAAGTTCATAATTAATGTTCATAACCAATTCATGTTTTGCCTAACCTACCCAAATCGTGTTCCCATCGCATGTAAACGTTAATCGACCTAAATTACAAGCAAATATAATTCTAGAGATAAAGGGAATAACATCAAAATTATGATAGGCAGAGGGACAAGCATAAAGCGATAAAAGAGATTACAAGACTGGCATGATATGACTTGAGATAACCGGTTACAACATCACTGCCATATAGAAATTAACAAGGCTTTCAAATCTAGCAAAATAAGGCGATAGTCCTGACAAAAACTTGACATAAAAGAATAGGCATGTGAAAGCAAGCCAAATACAAGGATAATGGATCCAATGGTTTTGGTGTACATAAATAACGAATAAAGTAAGCAAGTCACACCCTAGGTATGAGATCCAACAAACTGCAAATTCGGTGTACAACATGGGTTTCAACTATAGGCATGAACAATCAACTATAATAGTTTCAGGTAATTAACCCCAATAGTCATAGTCATGGTCATAGATTGAAATCTCATAATTACGAACCATAAGCGATTAATCATAATAGTCATGGTTAATTATCCAAAATAGTTCTAGGCAATAGTCATAGGCAATTAACAATAATAGTTTCAAAGTCATGGTCATAGATAATAGCCTTATGTTCATAATCATAGGTAATAATTCTCATAGTCAAGAGTCATAGGTGATTAGCCATTATTGTCCTTGTCACAGTCATAGGAAATAATCTTATGTTCACCGTCATAGGCATAGACATAGTCTTATGTTCACAGTCATAGGCACAATCTTATGTTCTCAGTCATAGGCATAGGCATATTCTTATGTTCACAGTCATAGTCCTTGGCCATTAACAATAGTTTCAACGTCATAGGCATGTTAAGGTTATAGACACGAGGGAGTTTGATTTACAACATGAATAGGTCCAAAGCAATATTCACGAAAGTCAAGATCCAAGATGAACAAGAATAGATACGAATCAATTACCATACATAGATTTAATTCCAATTTACAACATGAATATTAAGTTTACAACTTTTATCTAAAAGTAACTTGAACTTACAGTGCGTGGATCGAGAATTAGAAAGAAGAATTTGATTGTTGAATCTCTACTTGATTGATCGTGTTCTAATTGAAATCCACCAATTTGCAAATCTCTAAGCGTAGTCTTGATGGAGAAGAAGCAGTCCTTTTTCTTCCTTTTTATCTTATTATTTAGATTATTTTAGAAGCAGCATAAGGGCAGAATGAAATGGTGTGGAGAGAATGAGGCTAGGGGGTTGCTTATATAGGGTTAGGCAGATGAATCTGGATAGAAAACGAGTCTAAATACATCAGGAAGCATCTGGTTCAAGAAGTGGGTTCGTGAGGCAGGTCGACCCCCAGGTCGACACTATGGTCGACCTGGTCCCTGGGAGGTCGACACTATGGTCGACCCCCAGGTCGACCTGGTCTATCGGCAGGAATTTTCCCGCCCTTCCTGCTGCGGGGTTTGAATTCGAATTTCGAATTCGAATTTCGAGCTGTCTTTGATTCTGAAAATTTCTGAAACTTCTAGAGGTCATAACTTGGTCATACGAACTCCGATTTTTGAAAACTCGGACTCTTTTTCAAGTAGAATTTCGAGACGAACGCAATGGCGCAACTCGTTTCCCCTGATTCTTATTTTAGAATTTAATTCTTCCTTGATTTAAGGTTTTAGCACATTATAAAAATTCGGGTTGTTACATGAACCCTAGAGTAGCCGCCACCAATTAGAGAGGAAGAATAGCAAATCAAATCAGTTCTATTCAACCCTAACAACAAATCTTCTTCAAAGGAAAGCTAATTCAACTTCAGAAATCAGAATTCAGAACTCAAGACCGCCTTTGAGTTGTGAGTTCGATAGTTTTAATAAAATAATTAGTAATTACTTGGATTAAGTTATGATGCGGATTGTATGGATGTGATGTGAATTATTGACCACATGTTGTAATTATGTTGTAGAATTATGTTGAAATCTCTATGACGTTACGTTGTGATGCTATCATTTATGATGTAAAGTTATTTTGCTATCTTCTATGTTGTAATTTTATATATAACCAAATTATCATGTTTCATATGCTAGTTTGGTGATGTTGATTCATATGATATATCATATGTATGCAAGTTTAGATTTATTTTTAAACATGAATCATATACAAGTTCTGTAAAATTATATGTGACCTTACATGGTTATGACATCTAGTTTATTCGAAAATCTGACTAAAAGTTAGGCTATGACATGGGTGAGTTATATGCTAAATTCTACATGATATTTTACATGTTAGATGCAAGTTTACACCATTGTTATGATGCATAAATCACATATGCAAGTTTCTATAAATATATGAGTTTGGGGTATGAATCATGTTATGCAAGTTTAGGGTTATTGCCTATGCAAGTTTACAACTTTAGATGTAGATCTATGACATACATGATTTATGCAAGTTCACACCTTTAGGTTTAGATCCATGACATATGTTGTTTATGCAAGTTGTAACTTTGGCCTATGCAAGATTTCGATGTAGAACATCATTCACATATGCAAGTTCATCCCTATGTTTAGATCTATGTTTTCATTATGTGTATATTGTGATGTTTTCTGTTTGTTCCATAAGTTAGGCTATTCGAGTCTAACGTATATTTTACGTTAAACGAAAAAACGTACAACGTGGGGGTGAAGGGGATAATATTAAAAGGTTTAATTGGTATAAATGCCTTAAAAGGCATAAAATAAGTTGTGGTGAAAATTTGTATGATTTTACATACCAGAAATGGATGGACATAATTGAGTCAATAATGGACATCGTCAAATTTGGAATTGATTGGTAATCTGAACAAAGGAAGTAATTCAAATTGGGGAATGATTAATTAGGAGTAATTGATCGTCTAAGACACGAGGTTAGGCTCTTTTGTGGTGTAAGACTGCCCGGACCCGCCCGGCAAATCCAGCCACCACAAAAGCCAGTCTAATGGGAGAGGTCTTAGGCATAAATTAAATACGTAACAATTGTAAAGACACGAAGTTTTGCTCTTTTGTGGTGTAAGACTGCCCGGACCTACCCGACAAATCCAGCTGCCACAAATGTCAGTCTAATGTGAGAGGTCTTTATGAGGTTACAGTCTTAATGAATTAAGAAACACTTAATCAGATAAACATGTAGTGGACATGAGGGGGTTAAGTGGGTGCCTTGGGTGGCATGTGGAATCTAGTGGGTGCCTTGGGTGGCAATTGGAAATACGATTAGAAACACTTAACCAAAATTGAAACATGAATAAGAAGTGGTTAAGTGGGATGTACTAGAGGGGACTAAGCTTAGGTGGATAGCTTGTGTCAAGTGATGGGGGCGCATTTCAACCAGTAGCCCATACGTATCTTTGTGGGCTTGACCGAAGTCGAGGATGGGACACGCATACTGGGCTTGACTGTAAGAGGCCAAAACGGGTTAGCGGTGGCAACGCAATTCCAACGGGTTCATATGCGTGTGTGGACCCGGGCTGGTAGGTAAGACGTTGTTGCATCGTATAGGTATAAGCCGTGCATTGTTGGATGTATCGGGTTGCCACCTTGGGGAGTGATACACCCCATGTGGGGCCAGCACGGGTACCTACGAGTTAGGGAGCCGATTGCTTGGGGGTAGTGGGTACACCTAGTTGAGGTAGGGGCAGGGGGCACCTATGAAGGAAGCTAGGGGTGCACGAAACTACCAAGTTCTGTAGGCGGGATCAACCTTAGGGTGACTAGTGGTAGTGCATTATACTAGTGGTGGTGCAGTATAGCAATTATCCTATAGTGTTGGTGTAGTTTAGTAATTATCTGACAGTGGATTAGGTGCGCTTTAACGATGTCGTCGTTCATCTTGTTTCCTTATTTACTCTGCCATATTCAATGGTTCATGGTCATTTCCTTATTTTCCAACTTATTCCTTAGCCTAGTTACTTTGTTAATTATACTGTTAAAATTATCGCACTCACCAGACTTTATGACTGACCCCCTTTGTTTCCTCCTCTTTCCTTCCTTTCCCCCCCAAGTTGCTCAAGTTGGAACTAGCACCAGTGGAGCTTGATCTTGGACTGCTTTTAAAAGATTGCTTGGATCGCTGGAGTAAAGTTCAGCTTCTCTTTTATTTATGGCTATTTTGATGTTGGGGATTATGTCTTTCAGTTTATGTACTTTTGATAGTCAAGATGGATATTATGTACTTTGACTCAAGTTTTTGACGATGTAAGCAAACATGTGTTTTCCGCTGCAATGAAATAAAGTTTTAAATCTTTGAGTACTATTTATATCTGTCTTGTTGTTAAGTTTATGTTCTATACTTACTTAAAACGCTCCATAGAAGTTAATGTATTCCCTTTGTGAGTGACATTAATGGACGTGGGGTGTTACACGTGGTATCAGAGCTGAAGGTTACTAGAACAGATATGAATTTTGAAAAAAAAAATCTGTTTTTCAAAAGCATTTTTATAAAGAAGTACCTTCAAAATATGTTTTAAGGAAAGTATTTTCAAGAGAAAAGTATATTTTAGAAAGCATAACCCCAAGAGCCATATATCTTTCCCTCGGTTCTTTTGTATTGAATCTTTCTTTTTTTTCAGCATGTCTGAAGCATCTGAGATACCAGAGGGTGTTCATGTACCCGGTTGGTTTCGTCAATATCTTGAGGCTAGGGCTGCCACCGCAGGTCAAGCAAATGCTCCTCCCCCTCCTCCTCGCGTCGATACTTTTGCTAAGATATGTAAGGACTTTAGAGCAATGGATGGAAAACCTTTTCACGGGATGGAAACATTTGTTGAAGCTCGTAACTGGCTAAAGGAGGTAGAAGAATTGTTTAGAATCTTTGAAGAGGATGATGAAAGAAAAGTCCAGCTAGCTGCCTGACTAATGAAGGATGAGGCCTCGTTTTGGTGGGAGGTCACTAATGGGGGACGTCCAATCGATACATGGCTAGATTTTAGGCAGAGGTTTGAGGCGAAGTTTCTCTCGCGGGCTAAAGAGAATCTATACATGGAAAGGTTTTTGGCACCGAAGCAAGGGAATTTATCGGTGAAAGAGTACGTCAACAAATTCAACCAATTGGAAAGATTTGGCTTGGACTTGGTAAATACTCCAGAAAAGAAGGCTCTAAGATTTGTTAAGGATTTAAACGAGCCGCTTCATGGGTTAGCTATGACCCACATTCCCATGGGGGCTACCTTCGAGAGACTAGTTTAACTGGCGCTCATGCATGAAGAGGAGAAGGGCGCCAATGCTAATAAGGCACCCAAGAAGAAAGGGGATCAAAAGAAGCCGCAACAGCAATAACAGAACAAGAAAGGTGGCAAAGGCAACAATTATAAGGGAAAGAAAAGATGCTTTAACTGTGGGACACACAGCCATCTAAGCAAAGATTGTAGGAAGAAAAAGAAGACTGGTTGTTTCCACTGTGGCGAGGCGGACATCTTATTAAGGACTGCCCAAAGAAAGGGCAGAGGCAGGGTCTACCTCGGGAGGATAGGTGCAAGCTCTTATGGCACCAGGGCAGGCAAGGGGACAAGTTCAGGCTTTCGTGATCCCACCGCTGCAAGAACGAGGTAGAACAATTTCCGTTGAAAGTTTAGTTTTTCTGTTTGATCATCCTGTCCGTACTTTATTCGATTCTGGCGCATCACATTCGTTTATTTCTACATCATTAGTTGAAACACTGCACCTTGATACTAGTCTAGTTACTGATCCCTTAGTAGTCTAAATCCTATCGGTGGTTCGTCTCATCTTTCTATGATTTGTCGGGATTTGAGAGTGTTTATCTTGGGCGTTGAGTTTGAGTGCAACGCTTTTGTTCTTGGCTTCATGCGCTATAGTTTAATTCTAGGTATGGATTGGCTAACTAGATATGGGGCCATCCTAGATTGTGAAAGAAGGGTAGTTATATTGTTGACTCGTTTTGGAAAGACCCTTGATATTTCTTGTGACCCTAGAGGTCCAGTAATGCTTAGCTACCTAGAATCCCTTGACGCATCCGATGATGATTTACTTTCTGTTCCCATAGTCCGTGAATATACTAATGTCTTCGATGAGATAAGGGGTTTACCCCCAAAACGTGAGATAGACTTTTGGATATATCTAGTAGATAATGCAAAGCCAGTTGCATTACCGGTGCACCACATGGCTCCAAGAGAGAGAAGAGAACTCAGTAAGCAAGTGAAGGAATTGCTTGAGAAAGGGTTCATCAGACGTAGTATATCGGAGTGGGGTGCTCCAGTAGTATTTTCCACGAAGGCGGATGGGTCCCTTAGACTTTGTGTGGACTATAGAGAACTTAATAAGCTTACTAAGAAGAATAGACACCCACTGCCGAGGATAGATGATCTCTTCGATCAGTTAGTTGGCGCCTCAGTGTTTTCGCAGTTGGACTTAGCCACTGGTTTCCATCAGTTGAGAGTGGCTGAGGATAGCATAGACAATACTGACTTTAGGACTCCAGACGGTTTCTTCGAGACTCCAGACGGTTTCTTCGAGTGGCTTGTGATGCCCTTCGGTTTGACAAACGCCCCCGCATACTTTGTTGACTTGATGAGTAGGGTGTTTAGGGAGTACCTTAATAGATTCGTGGTGGTCTTTGTGGATGACATCTTGGTCTTTTCTAAGAGCGAGGAAGAGTATGCCCTACATCTTAGGGAAGTATTGGAGAACCTTCGAGCGCATAGCCTTAAAGCTAAATTGTCTAAATGTCACTTTTGGAGGAAGGAAGTGCGATTCTTAGGGCACGTGGTTTCCAAAGAAGGGATAGCTGTGGATCCCGCGAAAGTAGTGGCCATCCAAGATTGGAAGGTTCCTAAAAATGCTATAGAGGTGAAGAGTTTCTTAGGGTTGGCTGGCTACTATAGGAAGTTTATCAAATACTTCACAAAGATATCAGCCCCATTAACACGCTTGACGAAGAAGAACTTAGTTTTCACATGGGACGTAGATTGTGATGATGCATTCCAATGTCTAAAGAGAGCTTTGACCACATCCCTAGTCTTAGTGTTGCCAGATGGGAGTAAGCCATTTACCGTTTATACTTATGCTTGTGGGACAGGAATAGGTGCAGTCTTAAAGCAAGAGGGAAGGGTAATAGCCTATGGTGGAAGGCAGTTGAGAGTGAATGAGAGAAATTACCCTACACATGACCTAGAGTTGGCCGCTATTGTCTTTGAGCTTAAGTCTTGGCGTCACTATCTTCTTGGCGAGAAATTCGAATTATTCACTGACCATAAATCGCTAAAATACTTATTCTCTAAGAAGGACTTGAACTTAAGGCAATAAAGGTGGATGGAATTCTTAGCATCCTACGACTTCGAGGTAGCATATACCCCTGGCAAGGGTAACGTGGTGGCAGACACCTTAAGTAGAAAGAGGTTGTCCTTGAATTCGTTGTCTGTTGAGTGGCGAAGCTTAGAGTTCATCTCTACGTTTGACTTTAAACCTTTCGTTGACTTTGTACCCGGTTTGCTAACATCCTTAAAGGTCAAACCTACGCTTTAGGACGGATTTGCGAGGCACAGCGAGACGACCCACAGTTGGTTGAGTTAGTAGAAAAGCTCAAAAGAGGGGAGTCATCGAGCCATCTCCGTAGGTATACCCTAGATGATAAGGATTGGTTACGTAGGGATGGTAGACTTTGTGTACAACAGGACGGGAACTTGAGGAAGACCATCCTTGATGATGCACATCGTTCGAAGATGACCATCCATCCCGGCGGGGACAAGATGTATATGGACATGAGACGAGTTTACTTTTGGGCCGGTATGAAGAAGGACGTGGAAGAGTTTGTTGCTGGATGGTTGGTGTGCCAACAAGTAAAAGCAGAGCAAAAGAAGCCTGGTGGATTGCTTTTGGAGGTCCCACAATGGAAGTGGGAAAGTGTTTCGATGGACATTGTTGACGGATTACCAAGATCGTGCAAGGGTAATACGGGGATTTGGATCGTGGTAGACAGACTTACTAAGAGCGACCATTTCATTCCCATGAAGAGTAAGTGGACTGCTCCATGGTTAGCCTCCGTATACATTCGAGAAATAATTCGTTTGCATTGTTTTCCTTCTAGCATAGTGAGCGACCGCGATCCTATCTTTACTAGCGAATTCTGGAAGAGCTTACAAGAGGCGGTAGGGACTCAGTTATGTTTGAGCACCGCATATCATCCTCAGACGGACGGCCAGACCGAGAGGGTGAATCGTATTCTAGAGGACCTATTGAGGTTGTGTGTCATAGATTTCGGAGGTACATGAGGAACATCTCCCGTTGGTGGAGTTCGCATATAATAACAGCTTTCAATCTAGCATTGGCATGGCACCGTTCAAGGCTCTTTATGGACGGCAGTGTCGTTCGCCTACATGTTGGTGGGAGTCTACAGATAAGATCTTACTTGGGCCCGATATGATTAGAGAGACTTCGGAAAAGATCTATTTGATTCGAAGGAGGATGAAGACGGCGCAATATAGGTAGAAACCTTATGTGGACAAGAGGAGGACAAATCTTGGGTTTGATATTGGGGACATGGTCTTTGTCAAGGTGTCTCCATTACGGAACGTCGTTCGCTTTGGGTCCGTTGGGAAGTTAGCACCAAGGTTTGTAGGGTCGTTTCCTATTAAGGAGAGGATTGGGAAGATGGCGTATAGAGTGGAATTGCCCGAGAGACTTAGTAGCATACATGATGTATTCCGTGTGCCACATTTGAGGAAGTGCTTGCACGAGACCGCAGAAGTGGTAGAGCCGAGCTTGCTTAGAGAGGTGGAGATAGAGCGTGATGCGACGATTCGGCGAGCTCCTACGTGCATTCTTGGGTCGGAGGTTAAGAAGTTGAGGAATCGAGAGGTCAAGCTAGTCAAAGTGCAATGGGGAGATGATGAGAGCAATGCTACTTGGGAGACGGAAGAGAAGATGCGTTCATTATACCCTTTTCTTTTCGAGGGTATGTCTTTTAGTTTCTTCTTTATCGCTTACCTTATACTTATCTTATCTTTAGTATGTCCTCTCGTTAGTACCTTTGACCTTTAGATAGGGTAATCCTATAATTAAAACATGTGTTTGAGACATGTTATGTATGATGGATGCATGTGGATGCAAGTGTTTGCTCGTGGATGCATATACACACACTTTAGGCACTAGATCGGCTCAGTCACTTCATATTGCATATAAATGTGTGTGCATATTTAAGCAAATGGATGTATAATGGTTGTGCTATCATATGGATGTTGCATTTTGGTGAATGGTTGTGCACACATGTTGAAATAATATATATCGATAGGGTTCTTTCGCATACATAATGGACGTATGGCACTATCATGGTTTGCATTAAGGAGGTCGACTGACTCAGTAGACCGCCTGATTTTGCATTAGATAAGGAACATATACACGCACTTTTTGCATATGTTCATATAGCATTAGAAATTCTATTAGGACAATGGATGCCTGTGTTTGATGGTTGAGTAGATGGTTGTTTGGATTTTAGGATATGCATTCAGCTTAACTTGGAGATTTCGGGGGCGAAATCCTTTAAGGAGGGGAGAATGTAACAACCCGTATTTTTGAATAATCGAATTAACTAAATTAAAGAATAAATTTTTAGCATTGTTCTAAGGTTTGTAAGAAAAAGACTTAGTAGCTCATTTGGTTGGAACATGTGACTTGCATACAAGAGGTACAAAGTTCGATCCCCGCCAACACCATATTTTTGTTTTAGGGGAATAGCTAAAAAGAGGCTTAGTGTGAACACGGTTCAAAAAGTAGTTTAGTGTGAAAATAGTTAATTAGGAAGATAGAAATAAATATATATATAGATATATATATATATATATATATATAAATAAAATTCAACCTAAAATTTAAGAAAAAAATTCAAAACAGCGGAAGCGGGAAGGCAAAACACCAAACCGACCTATTTTACGGGTCGACCCAAGACTCGCTGGGTCGACCCCAGGGTCGACTCAGGAGGTTTGGAATTGGTCCCGTCGGCCCTAAATGGTCTATGACGAAATTTTTTGATTTAGGGCTTAGGTGGCGATTTCTGGTTGGTCTGTTAACATCATTTCTTGGTTTCTAAGGCCTAGATGGATTCTAGAGTGATCCGACGACTTAAATTAATTCAAATCTCTATAAAAAGACCCATAGAATCAAAACCTAAATCAGAACTAAAACTAAAACTATGGTCGTCATGTTGTCGTCTTGAACTCTAGAGTAGCCGCCACCAATTAGAGAGGAAGAACAGCAAATCAAATCAACTCTATTCAAAGCTAACAACTAATCTTCTTTAAAGGAAAGCTAATTCAACTTCAGAAATCAGAATTCAGAACTCAAGACCGCCGTTGAGCTGTGAGTTTGATAGTTTTAATAAAATAATTAGTAATTTAATTGGATAAAGTTATGATGCAGATTGTATGGATGTGATGTGAATTATTGATCACATGTTGTAATTATGTTGTAGAATTGTGTTGAAATCTCTATGACGTTATGTTGTGATGCTATCATTTATGATGTAAAGTTATGTTGCTATCTTCTATGTTGTAATTTTATATATAACCAAATCATCATGTTTCATATGCTAGTTTGGTGATGTTGATTCATATGATAAATCATATGTATGCAAGTTTAGATTTTTATTTAAACATGAATCATATACAAGTTGGGTAAAAGTATATGTGACCTTACATGGTTATGACATCTAGTTTATGTGAAAATTTGATTAAAAGTTAGGCTATGACATGGATGAGTTATATGCTAAATTCTACATGATATTTTACATGTTAGATGCAAGTTTACACCATTGTTATGATGCATAAATCACATATGCAAGTTTCTATAAATATATGAGTTTGGGGTATGAATCATGTTATGCAAGTTTAGGGTTATTGCCTATGCAAGTTCACACCTTTAGATGTAGATATATGACATACATGATTTATGCAAGTTCACACCTTTAGATTTGGATCCATAACATATGTTGTTTATGCAAGTTGTAACTTTGGCCTATGCAAGATTTCGACGTAGAACATCATTCACATATGCAAGTTCATCCCTATGTTTAGATCTATGTTTTCATTATGTGTATATTGTGATGTTTTCTCTTTGTTCCATAAGTTAGACTATTCGAGTCTAACGTATATTTTACGTCTAACGAAAAAAATGTACAACGTGGGGGTAAAGGGGATAATATTAAAAAGTTTAATTGGTATAAATGCCTTAAAAGGCATAAAATAAGTTGTGGTGAAAATTGGTATGATTTTACATAGCAGAAATGGATGGACATAATTGAGTCAATTATGGACATCGTTAAATTTGGAATTGATTGATAATCTGAATAGGGAAAGTAATTCAAATTGGGGAATGATTAATTAGGAGTAATTAATCGTCTAAGACACGAGGTTAGGCTCTTTTGTGGTGTAAGACTGCCCGGATCCGCTCGGCAAATCCATCTACCACAAAAGCCAGTCTAATGGGAGAGGTCTTAGGCATAAATTAAATACGTAACAATTGTAAAGACACGAGGTTTGGCTCTTTTGTGGTGTAAGACCGCCTGGACCCGCCAGGCAAATCCAGCTGCCACAAATGCCAGTCTAATGTGAGAGGTCTTTATGAGGTTACAGTCTTAATGAATTAAGAAACACTTAACAAGATAAACATGTAGTGGACATGGGGGGGTTAAGTGGGTGCCTTTGGTGGCATGTGGAATCTAGTGGGTGCCTTTGGTGACATATGGAAATACGATTAGAAACACTGAACCAAAATTGAAACATGTAATTGAAACATGAATAAGAAGTGGTTAAGTGGGATGTACTAGAGGGGGCCATGCTTAGGTGGATAGTTTGTGACAAGTTATGGGGGCCCATTTCAACCAATAACCCATACGTATCTTTGTGGGCTCGACCCAAGTCGAGGATGGGACACGCATACTGGGCTTGACTGTAAGAGGCCAAAACAGGTTAGCGGTGGCAACGCAAGTCCAACAGATTCATATGCGTGTGTGGACCCGGGCTAGCAGGTAAGATGTTATTGCATCGTGTAGGTATAAGCCGTGCATTGTTAGTTGTATCGGGTTGCCACTTCGGGGAGTGATACACCCCACTGTGGGGCCAACACGGGTATCTACGAGTTAGGGAGCCGATCGATTGGGGGTAGTGGGTACACCTTGTGGAGGTAGGGGCAGGCGGCACCTATGAAGGCAGCTAGGCTGCACGAAACTACCAAGTTCTGTAGGCGGGATCAACCTTAGGGTGACTAATGGTGGTGCAGTATAGCAATTATCCTATAGTGTTGGTGTAGTTTAGTAATTATCTTACAGTGGGTTAGGTGCGCTTTAACGATATCGTCGTTCATCTTGCTTCAATATTTACTCTAAGATATTCAATGGTTCATGGTCATTTCCTTATTTTCCAACTTATGCCTTAGCCTAGTTACTTTGTTAATTATATTGTTAAAATTATCGCACTCTCCAGACTTTATGACTGACCCCCTTTGTTTCCTCCTCTTTCCTTCCTTTCCCCCCCAAGGTGCTTAGGTTGGAACTAGCACCAGTGGAGCTTGATCCTGGACTGCTTTTAGAAGATTGCTTGGATCGCTGAAGTAAAGTTCAGCTTCTCTTTATTTTTGGCTATTTTGATGTTGGGGATTATGTCTTTCAGTTTATGTACTTTTGATAGTCAAGATGGATATTATGTAATTTGAATCTGGTTTTTGATGATGTAAGCAAACATATGTGTTTTCCGCTGCAATGAAATAAAGTTTTAAATCTTTGAGTACTATTTATATCTGTCTTGTTGTTAAGTTTCTATTCTATACTTACTTAAAACGCTCCATAGAAGTTAATGCATTCCCTTTGCGAGTGACATTAATGGACGTGGGGTGTTACATTGGTCACATGTATGTTTGCTCTCTACTAGACATGGCATTTTCCTAATTACTTTCTCAAATAATTAAATTTCGAGCAAACTTCTCTGAACATCAAATTAAATCAATCCGGCTAGATAATGCAAGAGAATTTACTTCTCAAGTCTTTGATGATTATTGTTTAACATTGGGAATTGACGTGGAACATCCAGTAACTCATGTTCACCCCTAATATGATCTGGCGGAATCATTAATTAAGCATTTGCAAATTATTGCTAGGCCGTTGCTTTTGAAATCAAAGCTACGTGAAACAACCCAAACTTCCTCATTAAGGAAAGCCCGGATTGAATTGAGAACAAGACAAATCAGAACACAAACAGAAGAACATTTCATTGTTTATTACAACAATTACATCAGGTTACAAGAATATAACAGAGTTTACATAAATATTATACATTCGATAAGTATCATAGATTTAAATGATAAATGCAGTGGAAAAATAATACATAACACAACCGAAATAAATACATAGATACAGAGCTCTCCGATTATAGCCTCAGCTATAAATCCAGGATCCTGTAAGAATAAATATTCAAAATCAAAACTACTAGCTGCCCATATGGAAAATAAGGGCACCCCGAGTTTAGGTTAAAACAATAAACTCCAGGTCAGTCATGTGACTGGTGTGAGAACTAAAACAGTTATTAATTTGTTTTTTTAAAGTTCGGTAAATCAAGGAACCATGTCTATAACACGGAATGGGTTTTAACCCAAGAATACCAGGGCATATAACAAACAGCGCAACGCTACATAAAGAAAATGAAGCTATTATAGGACCCAAGTCCCACCACACAATGCAACGCAAGCCGGAGGATAGGATTTTACCTTACAATAGCCAAATAATGCTTGATACGTGAAATTTAATCTTTTATTATTACTTTAAGGGAAGAAAACAACTTCAAATATAAATGTATCAATCATAGACGGCATAGCATCCCATGCTACTATGTTGCCATATATAGGATTACAACTAAAACCGAAATGTCGTATTGGAAGTTGGATTTCCATCTATGAACCGAGGCAAGGGATCGTCCTTACCGCTTCAAGACTCTCTTGCCCGAGCCTCAGGAACAGTAGCACCTGCACCTGGGAAAATGCAGGGCCGATCCACATGTTAAGTGGATTATTATGCCTGAACACACATTTCCCCACCCTATGGGGGAGTAAATCCATTAACACCGTAGTGACCGATATATCCAAGGCGCCTCGCATTCCAACAACCACATAGTAAAAATATAAAATGTATGAGCGTGCAAAATCCCTACACCAGCTCTAGCTAGAAAGAAACGTTTCGTCCTCCCTGCCGTCCTTCATCCCGTTTCTGGTTCATACCGAGGTGTGAAGCTCACGAATTAACGCTATACACAAAGCGACGCTATATTAAAGCTATGCTTTGATCATCAACCACAAGACTCTACTTTTCAACAGAAGCCTTGATCATTTTCCACTCAGGCATGCCACAGAGGAAATTCATGCCATGCGACTGATGTCTATCGATATACAACCTATGAGCTCGTACGTCTCAGAGAAGGGTGAAGTAAGAGAATAAATTCTCCTTCACTAGGAAGATGTATAGTTGATAGATATCAATCAGCACAGAATAAAATCCAATGTCAAACACACAGTCCATTTACAAGTCCGTTTTGGGTCAAAACGAAACTAGAGGCACCTTATTCCTCGTCCCATATGTCAAATACAGTAGAGAGGTCCTCGCATATCCGTTGATCTCCAAGTACGTCTGGACGATCACCACTTATTACCTCATCTTGGGTTTACAGCCCAATCAAGACATCAGTAATCATCCAAACGATGTGAAGACCTTCGGTCTTCAACCACTGTCTTCATCATCGACATATCATCGAATTAGTTATTCAGAATGGGATAAACCCAGTCTTTCCGAATAACTCGCGTATTTTATAAGCAAGTGTTACACAAACACAACATATGCCTCATTCCAATCCAGAATATCCTTATATTCAAATATTCACATATCTAGGGAAAGGTTCTCATTAATTTTATCAAAGATAAATTCTTTTAAATTTATTCTATAATCTTCCTTTGGATATCAAAACAAATTAATGTTTATCCAAACTAGTCGGGATTAGCGAACCTTACGGAAGTAATCATTTATTATATTTTCCAATCCCAACCTATTCATTCCATGGAGCAAAACTAGTAATACTCCATATCTAACACCACAGTGTTACCAGTAAATATTAATTACCATTTCACGTTCAAATCTAATTAAAGATTTTAACTATTGCTTGGAGCAAAACTGGTGATACTCCATTCTCGATCATTTCTCAGATTTGATAATTTAAATTATCAAATCCCCATTTCAATCTAATTAAAGATTTATTAAAATTCCACTTAGTTTTAATCTTCACAAAAATCAATATTAATGATTATTTAACTCTGGGAAATCATGTCCTGTCTTTAACTGGGTTAAAGAACCAATGTCATTTAAAACACGGTTCACGATAAACCCAAAATCACATTCCAATAATAATGGAATCTTCACGGAAAATAGATCAATATATAATCGATTTCAATTTCCGTATCCAACTAATAATATAAATGGAATAACGACAAAGCCTTTTAAATTAAAAATATAATAACAGTCTTCCTCCATAGAAGCTCACTTCGATTATTACCAAATCGATTTCCATTCCATTCCAATTAAATATTAATTAATTGGAAAACTTTACTTTGGAAAAAACCCATTAAATCTTAATATAAGATTCATATAATCCAAATCACATTTCTCTGTTAATAGGGTTAAAGAACAAGTGTCGTTAAAAACACAGTTCACAATAGACCGAATTCACATTCCATTTCAATTCCAATTAAACGTTGATTAATTGGTAATTCTTCTTTAAATCTTAATTAAAAGATTTATTCTTTTAACGTGTGGTTTAAGAACAGTGTTATTTAAGACACCGTTCACAATAAACCCAAAGTCCCATTTGATATTAAATACAAGGCTTTGAATAGAAAATATATCGGCATATATTCAATATCAAATTCTGAAATCAACAAGTATCGTATTGGAATAATGATATATATATATACCTCTTCCAAATTCCTCCACAATGTCCATATAATCACGGAATCCAATATCGAAATATTCCGAAGATAATTTCGATTCAAATCCATTCCAAATCATATATCGAAAATAATGGTTATTTTTAAAACCATTTCAAATGTGGAATTTTTTATCCTAATTCTTTCCAAATCATTTATAATGATTTTTTCACAAATTATTAATATTTTTAATAATTTTATCAAGGCACGTACAGTCGATTTCCATAAACGGTCATTGAACTGCACTTACAACGACCTTTACAAATTTGATTTGGACATAATTCCAAACCAAACCATTAGATTTCAAATCTCTAATATTTGTTGGAAATCCCTTTTCGATACGAACCCAATGGTTCCACTTTTAGGAGAATCCAACGGTCGGATCTCCCGTAACATCAATTCGAAGTCAATGTTCAAAATTCGCGAATGGTAGTGGCGCGCTCGTTCTATTCAGGCCATTTAATATATAATATATATTGTATATATATATATATATGTTGTCGATTTCCATTTAAAACATATTTTATAAATCATTTTAACTTCGTTTTTAAAAACGATTTCAACTTCATATTCAATTATAAATCAAAATTGTATATTCCATATCATTAATATATGAATGATAATATTTTCAAAACATTAGATTTTGAAATCACTTCCTTTTCGATATTCATTATAATAATGAATAAAATCGATATAAATATCATTCGCGTCAAAATGATGCACATCTAATCAACATGGCTTCATATATTCAAATATGTTCGTGTCCATCCAAAATCGGACATTAAAATCAGATTTTAATTCTTTACTGAATATTATTTTAAGATATTCGTTATTTTATTTCATTCAACACATGAATATCATTTTAAAACATTTATTTTTTCCATACTGGAATGAGACCCAACCAATTACCATATCAGGTTTATTATATGGATTCCATACAACACATGTATATAATAGCAATGGTAAACAATCATCCATTATACAGAGTGCATCACACAACTGTATAAGCATTAAAATGAATAAATAACACTTATGCGGTCTGTCAACCCATCGATTGACATACAGCTAAACAATTGGGATTAGTGTATGTCAAATATCATCCCAATACCCGTGTGGGGTTTCAATCAACATATACTAATTTTATTTGTACAATTGGGCGATGTGTAAAATATATCGTCCCAATCAATGTCAGTCAAATGGATGTACATAAACAAACCATTTGATTTGTAAATGAATATTTATTTTATTCATATACATGTTAAAAATTATATTTTTAATGATAAAATATTTACTTATTCCATTCCACATCCCAATCAATTTTCACAACACAACAAAATCAAACAAGTCGTCCATGGTCTGTGGACGACGGTGTCGAGTGCTAACATAAACAAACCATTTGATTTGTAAATGAATATTTATTTTATTCATATACATGTTAAAAATTATATTTTTAATGATAAAATATTTACTTATTCCATTCCATATCCCAATCAATTTTCACAACACAACAAAATCAAACAAGTCGTCCATGGTCTGTGGACGACGGTTTCGAGTGCTGCTAAGCAACGTATGCATCCTAGTATAATTTTAACTAGAAAATAATCAGAGTGAGGAGTTCTTACATTGGGTTTCAACGCCGTCAATCTTTATGGGACGGTTTGGATTCCATTTTGATTTCAGTTTGTTCCATCGCCATCTGTTTCACGTAGTTGTTATTAAAAATCACATTTTTAATAACGCTTTCCATACATAAAAATCATATTTTTGTATGGATGTTTGCTATATAAAAATCATATTTTTATTTCACTACTGTATATATAAAAATCGTATTTTTATTTTGCTAACATCATAATAAAAATCGTATTTTTATTTGAAATCTACATTATAAAAATCATATTTTTACAACACTACATTCTATATAAAATTTATATTTTTGTATCGCTACTTCATACATAAAAATAGAATTTTTATATAATTTAAAATCGTATCTTTTTAACATAAAAATCATATCTTTTACACAGTAAAAATCATATACTTTCATGATATAAAAATTGCACACTTACAACGCCATTACATATATAAAAATCGTATTTTTATACCGTCATTATAGATATAAAAATCGTATTTTCATTCTCAAATCATATATTCAAAGTTCAAATCTTTCTTCGCTAATATCATATATAAAAATCCAATCTTTCTTTGCTAATATCATATATACAAATCCCATCTTTCTTCACTAATTTATATAGATAAAAACTGATTTTATAACGATGTTGTTTTATAAAAAAATAAAAACTAGGTTAATGATAAAAAACTCACATTTTCTAAACGATGAGGGAGGTGGAGGTGTTCGCTGTTTTGAATCGGAGGTGGGGAGGTAATGGCGGCGCCGGTGGAGCAAGGGAGGGGTGGCGGCGCCTCTGGCCAGTGGCGTCGTTGGGGGCTATTGAGGTCTACGCCAACAGCTATCCCAAGGGTTTGGGGTTTGAGTCTCTGAATGGAGAGAGGAGAGAAGCAATGGGGAGGGAAGAGGAGTGGTGCAGCGTGATTTGGAGGGTGGCGCGGTGGTTGAAACAGCGGTGGGGGCGTCGTTTATGGAGGAAAGGGGGACGACAGGATTGAAGAAAAAAGGGTGCGGGCTTTCTAATTTTGTCTGGGTAGGGGTTGTTTTACCGTGGGTATGAAGAGTATTAGGGTTATATAATTTCAATTTTATTAATTTATTTTTCCCCAAAAAGTTAACTTTTTATTCGAACTCCTAACGAGACCCAACAATTGTCGCCCTAGCTAATTACCCCCATTCCAAACACAATAGGATATGTCTCGTAACCCAATTCGACTGTTACGATCAGTTTCCGCTAAATTTAAAATATAAATTCATTTATATTACATGTGAACATACATTTTAAATTACCGGGGCCATATATCGACTTCAAAGATTCTAGAAAAGTTATTTCTCGCTTCTATTGATGATACGGTCTTAATGAAACTAGTTTCGTCGAATTTGGAGACCGTTTGAAAAATGGTCATTTTTCAGTCAATTAAATTCAAACTGAAATTACCAAACACGTTTAAATCCACCACGCTCACATATTAATCCCAAAAATTATGGAAATTGGAATCCAGCAATAATTTGATATTCGGTTCCAATAAAGGTGGTTTCGTTGAAAACAGAGGTCGTTTGCTAAATGGCTATTTTCAAGGGCATTATATATATTAAAATATATACAAATTCCACAGCGACTTTTCTGAATTTTAAACTGGACGTAACTCTCAACTTATAAAATGAAATCTCAGTTCCTCAACTTCATTAGAAAGATATTGTTAAACAGATTCAAATATTTTTTTTCATCCAATTCTGATTTATACTGAATTCTGTACATTAAATTGAAATTAGAAATCAAATTTTCGAACTGCTGTACCGTGTCAGGCTCGTTATATAATTAAAATAAAATTATTCGTTCTAAATTCATCGATAATAAATTTGTAGTCGTTATCATTTAAAATAAATCATTTTAGATATCCAAAATTCATTAAAATTGCCAAAATAACAATTTTGAATTGGTTCTGATTTTCTGGGTTGTTACACTACATGTTTGTGCTTAGGGACATGTAATTTTGTGTGCATCCAAATTGATTAAAATTATACCAAGGCTTGTCATCAATTTTCACCATTATAGCTTTTAACTAGATCCCAAAAAAATAATTTACATCTATTAAAATTTGGTTGCATTGTGTGTACCCATTAGTCCTCCACTTCGTACTAAATTGGGTCCTCAATGAAAGTTGGGAATTCACATCGGATTTGACTCACTTTCAGTAATTCATTATCTTGAACCTCTTAGAGGTGATGTGTTCACTACAAGGTATGCAAATTGTAAATTTGATTAGTCAATTTCCCCCCCCCCCCCCCGTTAGGGGAGAAAAGACCGTTCCGATAGAACGACATGAAATTTCATGGAATAATACATCTATTCTTCAATTGGATCCATGTACCAAACAACATCATTATGAGGTACTAAGAATTTTGCATATTTAGAATATTGCAAATTAAATGCCAGATGCATTTAATGATACTGCAAAACTAACTAAATCTCATAATCCAGTGGCAAATGCACCAACTAGAATTGAAATGCCTTAAGGACCCATAACAACAAATGAATATAAAGCTAGACAACAACATGAAAAACCAATAGGTTCAAAAGACTTGGCACTAGAAATAGAAATCTAACGAAAAATAATCAATTAGCAAACCTTCCAAAGAGGTAATAAATGATCCAAAGGATAACTCAAAAAAAAAAAAAAAAAAATTCTTCTAACATCGGTGAAGTAACTATTATCCGAGAAGAGCTAATAGAAGCTTTTGAAAATAAAACATTACCTAATAATAATGAGATCTCAATATTTATACGAATTATGGAAAAATATTGGACCGAAGTAAAAAATAATTGATGGCATATTCTCATTTGCAGTAGCTACTGAATAACCGAAAGTCTTGACTATAATGAGAATAATGGTAATGAAACAACTTGCATAAACAAATGTCAAAAGATACATGATTGGCCAAAATGGAAAGATGCAATTATGGTTGAGCTAGATTCACTTCAAAAACATGGTGTATTTGAACCAATAGAGAAAACAACAAAAGGGGTTAAATCAGACGATTATAAATGGGTATTCATTAAAAAAACAAAATGATAAAAGTGAAGTTGTGAGATATAAGGCACAATTTGTTGCACAAGGTTTATTGCCGATACTAGGTTTTGACTTTAAATAAATATACTCTACTATTATGGATGTCATATCGTTTTAATAATTGATAAGCCTTTTAGATTCCAAGATCTTTATATAAGATTAATTGATGTTGTGACAGCTTATATATACTGTGAATTGGATACCGACATTTACATGAAAATCCCAGATAGATATATGTTGCCTGAAGCAAAATCAAAATCGTTGTACTCGTTAAAACTGAGACGATCACTATATGGTTTGAAATAATGCGGAAGTACCATATCTTGATTCCATTGGTGCATTGTTATATTTAACCTAATGCACGAGACAAGATACTGCATTTTTCAGTTAACCGTCCTGCAATACAAAGTTTTGCACCAACTAAGACACACTAGAATAGCATAAAACATATCACGAGATATATTCGTGGAACCATAGATTTACGCCAGTTTTATTCTGACATAGGCAATAATTAGATTTTGGTTGGTTATGTTGATGTAGGTTACATTTTTGATCAAGAAAAAGAAAGATCACAAATTATGTATGGGTTATCTAATAGGAATGTAACTATTTGATACAAATCCACAAAACAAACATTGGTAGCAACATCATCCAATCATTCTAAAATACTAGCACTACATGAAGCAAGTTGAGAATGTATTTGGTTAATTCAGATCATTGATTGGACATATTTCATTTACTTGTCAACTTCTCTTAAATATAGAAAAATCAACTGTTATTTATGAAGACAATGCATCATGTGTAGCTCAAGTTCAAGCAAGATATATCAAGTATGATCGGACGAAGCACATTTCTCCTAAATTTTTCTTCACACATGAACTATGTAAAGAAAATAAGATAGAAGTGAAAAAAAATAGTCTCAAAAAAATCCAGCGGATTTATTCACGAAGACACTTCCCAAATCAACATTCCAGAAGATGATTTATAAAATTGGTATGCGTCACTTGTATAACCAAACTATTTGAATAATGCGTTATGAATCAGTGGGGAGCATAAATAATTGCGCAATAACGTACTCTTATCCTTCACTAATATTTTTTCCATTGGGCATTTATTAGTAAGGTTTTCAATAAGCCAATATCTTGATCTAGCAGTATCAACCCTCAGTGTAACATTGTAAACATGTTACCTAAATATGAAATAAAATTGCACTTGTTTTCTTATTTATGATTTTTACCATAGTGTTTTCCATAAAATGGTTTTTGATGAGGCAACTAATTTTACCATCTTTGCATATGCATATTCATGGGGAAGTGTTGTAATATGTAAAAGTATTAATGGTGAATGTGCTAATATGCTAATAGACATTACTGTAAATTTACAGGGCATGTAGGACATATAAATAGAGAGCATAGTTTGTACAACTGAATCAATATATAAATAAAATTCTCTCCCTTCTCTCTTCTGTTATCTTTAATCGCTTCTTTTCTTTTATCTGCTTTATTTTATGTTATAATAGTGAATACTTATTTTAATTAATTTATTTTTGCTTAATAATCAAATATACATGTAGAATAATATTATTGATAATTATGTTATCATGCAGTTAAGACAATAATAGTATCGACAATTATTTGAATTAAAATAAGAATTTATTTAACATAATTTTGATTACTTTTATAATAACATATATAATTATAATTACATCTTATATTACGACAATAATTATGATATGATTTTAAAAAAAGTTAATAAAACCAATAACAATTATCACAATAAATGTCATTATTTTTATAATTATAATTATAGTCCAGTGGTTTATATTTACAAATCCAAAATTCTTAATTCCATTTTTCAAGTGCATTAATTTTTCTTTCATTATTCTTAACAAAATTTAAGGTTATCAATGGCAAATCGTATGCAATACCTACAAACTTAACTAAACATTATTAATTTTTTGAATAAAAATAAATTGTTGATTATGCATGAATAATACTAACTGATCTCTAGTAAATTATTTAGGTGCATTAGTTTTAGCACTTATATGAGTCATACTTTTAAAGTAATAAAAAATACTTTATTAGAGCCCTTAGTACCCAAGGAATTTGGAACTGTTTGTGATATTTAAAAAATGTAGAGAGGATGTATGCGTTATTTGTGGTGTGCCTATGATTTTAACCAATTCTTCAATTTTTAAAGGAAAATCAAAGGAAGCCACAGGCCTTCCTTGCGCTGTATAGATTCAGGTGCAAGTAAATATGTGATAGAATAGTCAAATGCATTAGGAAGGTTTGGGTCTTACCTTTTCAAGTAGTGGAACATTTCTAGGTGAATTATTAATTTTCATTTAAGGCTGGCCAATGCTAAAATTTTACACATATATTTTCTTTTAGGGATGTAGGAAGCAAACATCAAATAAAATTCACTACTAAATTTCTGGATAATATTACATTTATAATATTTATTTAAAATCATGCCACAAGTAACAATATTATCAGATCAACTCTAGTTAGTGGAGATGGATATAAAATTTAATATTCTGTTATTCCAAGTTTACTTGCATTTTATAGGATGAAATTTTGTTTTCAAATTTTTTACATCAAAATCGAATATAGGCGATGTCCATCATTTCCACTTGTTGAAAACATTGTTGGTAACAAAGCTAAGCTTATTTCCCTTGGTAATTTCAACTTTGTGTATGTTCATTTTCCACATAATCATCAGCAACATGCAATGATGATATATTTCATGTATTGAATTTTTGAAAGATCCAAGGAATGTCTAAACTATAATCATTCTAGTCCAGTTTGCGAAAATGATAACAAACTCTCGATGTATGTATGTATGTATGTATGTATGTATTTATGTATGTATGCACATAAGTATGCATGCGAAAAAAAATATAACTTGAGCTTTCTTATCACTATTTGGTGGTTAGATAATTTTGATAGATGTTCATTTAAAGAATGTATGGTTTGGAGAAACATCATTTTATATTTCATTGCATCATTTTATCGGCCACTAGACTAAGATTATATAATGACAATATCTAAAAGAATTTTGGAGACATTCATTTTTATATGTGTTGAGATAGTTTGGCGCTTGTATGTTATGTAGATCTCCTTCTCGAGATTTCTATGTTCATTTGTACCATTTTTATGGGCATTTCCCTATATTAATAAGACAAAAAATGACATACAAAGGGTCTATAGCTCAGTGGTAGAGCAATTAACTGTAGATCAATGGGTCACCGCTTTGATCCCGGTTGGGCCCTATGCTAATATCATTTTAAATGTTTTTCGTGCTTGGTGTTCACATATAAGAAAGTTTTAGAGCATTTTGTTCAATTATGAGTACAACTAAATGCACTTTTCAATTCATGTTAAAGCCATGACACTAGTGGCAATCTGGTAAATGAGCAAAATTTCTATTTGATAACACAACCACCCGTTCCTATACAATACACGTTTTGTTTTCTTGAAAATATAAAATAAATATATTAATCTTGTTTAGTAATAACTTCACCAATTTTCAAAATGAGACGACCCGATTTCCCGTTCTCACGGAAACAAGGTTATCTTTGGAATATAACACAGAAACATATAATAGCAGAACATAATTAAATAAATACACCAGAATGAACAACAAAATATACTGGATAAAAGTAATCATCAGAGTTACACAGTATACAGGATCTTACTTAGTACAAATACAGTTCAGCTATACATAAATGTCTACAGCGGAAATAAACAAAATATGTACAATAGGAGCTGAACAGCATAAAAAGAAATAAATGATAGAATCCATCTTCAGCTCCAGCTATCCAGAAAGAACCAGCTAAAACTGAATACAAGGCTGCCCGTGTAGAAAAAGGGGCACCCGAGTTTGAGAGTGAAACAAACTACGAGTCAGTCATGGGACTGGTATGAGAAATCCACTCAACACATATATAATTGGCTAATCACAGGACCACGCCACTTTCGTGGAACGGGTTTACTCCATTGGATTGCCAGTGCTTTAAAACAAATCTTTCTTTTAAACATCGCTATGCTTTTTATAAAAATGAAGCCGTTATAAGACTCAGTTCCCATCATACAATGCAACGCAAACCGGAGGATAGAGTTTTTACCTTATAACGGCCAAGATATGCTTGATACAAATAAAACAAAGGCATTTGATATTATTGCTAGTGTTTATATGTTTTGAAAACAATTTCAAATCATTACTATCAATCATAGACGGCATTAATGCCCCATACCACTATGTCGCCATATATAGGTATACAATCAAAACCGCACGATGTCGTATTTGGAAATTGGTTTTCCGTCATGAACCAAGGCAAAAGATAGTCCTTACCGAATTCGAGACGCTCTAGCCCGTGTCCCAGGACCCAGACACAGGTGGGCCCTTGGATCGTCAGGGCCGGTCCACCGATGTGGATTAAAATTCCTGAACACTGCGTTTCTCCGCCCTTTGGGGCGTAAACGAGCCAACGAATGACTCCATCGGACCCGGATCGTCCGATCAAACCGAGGCGCCTCGCAACAGCAACAACCACATAGGTGAAAAGTATATAAATGTCAGGGCTGGTAGGTCACTGACACCACCCTAGCTAGAAAGAAACGCAGGCCCTCCCTGATGTCCTCTCCCGTTTTAGGTTCATACCGAGGTGTGAGGCTCGCGAATTTACGTTATACACAAAGCTACGCCACACAGGCGATGCTTTGATCATCACCACAAGACTTTGCTTTTCAACAGAAGCCCTGATCCCTGCATCTTAGCATGCCACACAGAATAAATCCTATGTCAGACACACAGTCCATTTACAAGTCCGTTCTGGGTCTGAACGAAACCAGAGGCACTAAATACCTCGCAAACCCTTCGATCAACACGTACGTCTGAACGATCACCACTCATTATCCATATTTCGGGATGCCTCCCAATCAGGACCTCGGTTACCATCCAAACGAGGTGAAGATCTCCGGTCTTCGACCATCGTCTTCATCTTCGAATTTCAATCGTCGGTCGATTATTCGAAATGAGAATTAACTCGGTCTTTTCAAATAATTCACGTATATTTAGAATTTCAAATCGATTTATTTCAATGGTTAAATTATTCGACAACACCAATTGTGTTCTTTAATATAGTTTTCACACCAAACACATTCAACCATCAAACATCACATAAATCAAGCAAATTCAGTTTATTTCCATTCCATATCGCTTACGATATTTTATAACTATTTATCGCTATTTTTATTTATTTTAAAATAGCCATTTTATTCAAAACGACGCTTCGGCCATAAGGCGGCCGTGGCGCTGTTATTCTTCAGATTTGATTTACACATATCTGAAAATCTAACCGTTGGATCTTCACAAAATTTACATCATTAGAAAGGTCTTTTCAAAACGAATCCAACGGTTCCAGTTTCGGGAAAATCCGACGGTCGGATCTCCCGGTACAATCGTTTGAATTTTCGATTTCAAAATACGAACTGCAGCGTCGTTATTCGATTAAATATATAATTATATTTATATATATATATAAATATAATCGCTTCTGGCGCTGTTTTTCTTCAGATTTGAATTAAACATTCCAGACAATCCAACCGTTGGATTTTTACAAGGTTGGTGCCGTTGGAAAGATTATTCCAAGGCGAACCCGACGGTTGAGATTTCGGGAAAATCCAATGGTCGGATTTCCCGTACTAGTCGTTTGAAACCACGGTTTCAAAATACGAACTGCACGGCTTCGTTTCGTTTTAATTTTATTTATATTTATATATTTATATAAATATAGTTCATTCAACTATTTCAATATCGTTTTCACTTCAATAATTTTTCTAACACCTTAAATTTTGGAAAAATTTCGCCATAACCTCCCCTGCACCGGGAGCGTCGGGAAATCGCAAATAGCGTCCCGGTCCTTCTAATCTCAAAAAGAAAAAGAAAAAGCCAAGCGGCTAGCCAACAGGCTCAAAATCATCACCCAAACAAATCAGTAATGTGTACCTATTTGTCGGGCACAAATTTTATTCCTCTTCTCTAGCCCCTTTGCTATAACCTGTTCAATGAATATGCATGTACATATATATACAGTCCATATCATTTTTCATTTTCTATTCAACTTCATATTTGATTTCTATTTGGTTTAAAAACACCATTCATTCTAACGTTACATAAATAGGTGCAAATCATTTCATTAGCTAATTAATGAATATTTCAACTCATATATGTTTATTTTGAACAAGTGGCTATTTTTAACACTTCACGTTTCAATGATTTATGCATACAATAAAAATGTGATTTTTATTGTAAAACAATTCATTTCAAAACACTATTTTTCTATATAGTTCATATAGTCGATAAAAGGTGATTTTTATTATCAAACAATTTATTTCAAAATATGAATACCATTCAACACATGAATTTCTAAACAACGAATGAATATCAATTCAACACATGAACGTTTTCAATGGTTTTTATATATAGATAAAAATGTGATTTTTATTATCGAACAATTTATTTCAAAATATGAATACCATTCAACACATGAATTTCTAAACAACGAATGAATATCAATTCAACACATGAATGTTTTCAATAGTTTTTATATATAGATAAAAATGTGATTTTTATTATCGAACAATTTATTTCAAAATATGAATACCATTCAACACATGAATTTCTAAACGACGAATGAATATCAATTCAACACATGAATGTTTTCAATAGTTTTTATATATAGATAAAAATGTGATTTTTATTATCAAACAATTTATTTCAAAATATGAATACCATTCAACACATGAATTTCTAAACAACGAATGAATATCAATTCAACACATGAATGTTTTCTATACAATGAATAAATATAGTTTAAGCATATGAAAATAATTCAAACACACAAATATTATTCAAAATTTCGGCAGCATAACGGCAGGGTAGTTACACCGGCACCGTCCCTAGTACGGCTCCTCGCTCTACCTTAAAACCTCGCGGTTTTTGACAATGGGGATCATGCATCTAGTTCGCACGCAGGCGGCATGTATATATTTATTTCATTTCCACAAACTAATCCTATGTGGTTTCAACCAAATATTTCACAATCACCAATGGGTATTTTTCAACCGCAATCAACCAATATCAATCACAAACAATCCCAAACAATCATTCAATTTTCACAACAATTTCAACCAATAAATATCGTCCATGGTTTGTGGACGAGGGGCGTATATATATATATATATATATATATATATATTTATATATTTATATATATATAGCAATTCACTTTCAAATTCAACACATGAATTTTTAAATCATAAATCTTACCAATAGCTATCCAACTTCAAGACTCTTCTTAATAGAAATCTTCGCCAATTTGTCGCTTTCACCCGTATTCTCTGCATATGTAAAAATCGAATTTTTACGATGCTATTCAATATATAAAAATATGATTTTTACTTCGACTTTCAATATTTAAAAAATATGATTTTTACTTCGACTTTCAATATTTAAAAATATGATTTTTACTTCGACTTTCTATATATAAAAATATGATTTTTACTTCTCTTGAAAGTTCAAACCTTTCTTCCTATTTAAAGCTTTTACCTTTAAAACTAAATCAGTTTTTATTTTAAAAACAAAATCAGTTTTAACTTTATAAATTTCAGTTTTAAAAATGCTTTTCAAATCTTTTAAAATCAGTTTTAAAAAAAGCTTTCCAAACAGTTTTTCAAACTTTAAAAAAAATCAGTTTTTCATCCCAGAAAAAAAACAGTATTTTACAGAATTAAAAATAAAAAAAAACATAGAAACGCTTACTTGCGAGGGGGGGGGGGGGCGACTCGCCTTCGTCGGCGGCTCGGCGGCAAGGCGGCGCTTCGGGGGGGGGGTTTCGAAGTACGAGGGAGGGGGGGGTTACGGTGAGGGCGGCGGCTTCGCTTCAGGGGGGGGGGGGGAGAAGATCGGAGGGCGGTGGGGGGTTCGGCGGTCGTAGGCTGTCAGGGGGGCGGTGGCGTCGAATCGATTTAGGTTTTTTTTTTTTTTTTTTCCTTTTGTTTTCTGATGAATGAAATATGATTGAACGGGGGGGGGGGCAGGAGGAAGAATAAAGGGAGGGAAATGATTATTTTTTTTTGTTTATTTATTATTTAATTATTTAATTTAGCAAAGAGTTGACTTTTACATATGACCTCGAAACGAGGCCCACCGCCTGCGGTCCATAGCGTTTTACCCCCATTCCGAACACAATGGGATATGTATCGCAAGCTGATTCGATTGTTACAATCAGTTTCCTTTTGAATTTTCATTTAAATCTCTATATTGAATTTTAAACGCACATTTCAAATTACTGGGGCCACATACTAACTAGAAAAATTCCAGAAAAATATTTTCTAGCTTTGTATTGACGATACGGTCCTAACAAAACTAGTTTCGACGAATTCTGAGACCGTTTGAAAAATGGTCAATTTCCATTCGATTAAAATCAACAGAAACTGGTCAAACGCGTTTTCCTTTGCCACACTCACATATTGATTCGAAAAATTATGAAATTTGAAATCTAGCAATAACTTGACACTGCGGATCCAACAAAAGTGGTTTCGTCGAAATCCGAGGTCATCTGCAAAATGTCCATTTTTAAGGGCCTGAATTCCATAGCGACTATTCAGAATTTTCAACTGGACATATCTTTTGATTCCCGCTATCAAATTTCGATTGGTCGGATTCGTTAGAAAGATATTACCTAACAGATTTAAATATTTTTGGTTTCACTAAAATCCGGATTGTTTTGCACCCGGTACAGTCCGACAAAGTTTGAATTCAATTTTTGAAACTGCCACGCCATTTCAGGCCTTATTTATAATTATAATTAATTATATTCGTTTTCAATCGTCGATTCAAACTTAGTTTTCATCGCCTTTATTTAAAATATTTATTTTAAATAATTAAATCCATTATTTTAGCCAATTAAAAAAATTTAAATTGGTTCAGATTTTCTGGGTCGTTACAATATCACCCACTTAAAACTTTTCGTCCCCGAAAAGGAATAAAGTCGAAAGTGGTTTGATAAATCTACGATCACACAACACAACAACCAATTTGTTTTTAATATTCAGAGTATAGAATAAATAATGCACATCCATGGGAAGAAAATAGCAACAGAATAGAGAATTAAATGGTAATGCAAAGTAGGGTAAATGTACCTTGCACCAGAGTCAATCAGAGATATCTACTCGGCATCTAGGATAAGCTTTCTGAATGCTCTCCTCGGTTTCCCAAGTACAATCTCTCGGATCTCCACTCCATTGCACTTTGACTAAGTGAACCTTCTTGTTCCTCAGCTCTTTGGTTTCTTTGCCGATAATCTTTAGCGGCTCTCGCCTCACAGCTAATTCTGGAGTAATTTCAATATCCTGCTGAGCTGCTTCCTCCACGATCAAGTCTGGATCATGAACGTGCTTTCGAAGTTGAGATATATGAAATACATCATGAACTCCAGGCAACCAGTCAGGCAGTTTGACCCTATAAGCGAGAGTTCCAATCTGTTCCAGAATAGGAAACGGACCAATGAATTTGGGCGCTAACTTTCCAGTTTTACCGAACCGGATTACTCCTCTCATCGGCGATACTTTCAAATATACATAGTCGCCAACTTCAAAGGATATATCTCTTCTTCTTCTATCGGCATAGCTCTTTTGTCGTCTTTGAGCGACGAGTAATCGCTTCTTAATAAAATCGACTTTGTCGGCAGCTTCTCGGATCATATCAGGACCCAACACAAGTCTATTTCCAGGCTCGACCCAACAAGCAGGAGATCGGCACGGTCTACCGTACAATGCTTCGAATGGCGACATTGTCAGACTCGCCTGGTAGCTGTTGTTATAAGAGAATTCAGCCAAATGCAGATGGTCTTCCCATGATCCACCGAAATCTAGAATACAAGCCCGCAATAGATCTTCTAAAATGCGATTCACCCTCTCAGTCTGACCGTCTGTCTGAGGATGATAAGCGGTGCTCATGTTTAACTTCGTTCCCAGTTCAACTTGAAATGCCTCCCAGAATTTACTAGTGAATATTGTATCTCTATCACCTACTATACTGAGCGGCACTCCATGCAGTCTAACTATTTCCCTGAAGTATATCTGCGCCAGACTCTGAGCGGTTTTATTTGATTTGACAGGTATGAAATGGGCGGTCTTCGTGAAACGATCTACGATCACCCAAATACTGTCATTTCCTTTTCTGGTTCTGGGCAAACCATCAATGAAATCCATAGAAATATGCTCCCACTTCCAACCAGGAACTTCCAGTGGTTGTAATAATCCAGCCAATTTCTGTTGGTCGCTTTTAACTAGCTGGCAAGTAGGGCATCGACTAACATATATTGAGATGTCTCTTTTTAACGACTTCCACCAGAATGTGCGTTTGATGTCGTTATACATTTTATTCACACCTGGATGGATACTGAGCTTAGATTTGTGGCATTCATCAAGCACTTCCCTTTTTAGCTCAGGAACGTCAGGAACACAAATCCTTCCTTTTAACCTCAAGGTCTCGTCGTTATCTATTTGAAAACACGAGGGTTCGCCTTTCTGAATCCTTTTGATCATATCTTTAATAAAGTTATCCTCCTTCTGAAGAATAGATATTTTGTCAATCAAGGAAGTTGTGATAATAAAGCTGGCGATCATTACGTTCTTTCTGCTTAACGCATCAGCCACGACATTGGCTTTTCCTGGAGTGTATATAATTTCAAAGTCATATGCTGCAAGAAACTCCAGCCAACGTTGCTGCCTCAGGTTCAAGTCCTTCTGAGTGAACAGATACTTTAATGACTGATGATCCGTAAACAGTTCAAATCTCTCGCCCAGAAGATAGTGTCTCCAGATTTTCAAAGAAAATATGATAGCCAATAACTCAAGATCATGAGTTACATAGTTTTTCTCGTGTGGCTTCAGTTGACGGCTAGCATAAGCAATTACTTGACCTCTTTGCATTAACACTGCGCCAAGGCCTTCTCTAGAAGCATCAGTCCAGACTTTTAAATCTTGGTTGCCATCGATGATGGTTAACACTGGAGCTGTCGTTAATCTTAACTTTAGCTCTTCGAAAGCCTCCTCACTCTCTTGAGTCCATTTGAATTTAGAATGCTTCTTTGTAAGCTTCGTTAAGTGACCAGATATCTTCGAAAAGTCTTTAACGAACTTTCGGTAATAGCTAGCCAATCCGAGAAAACTGCGGACTTCAGTGGGAGTACTGGGCTGTTTCCAATTTTGAATAGCCGTGATTTTACTTGGATCCACAGCGATTCCATCTTTCGATACTACATGGCCCAGAAATTTCACTTCATCTTGCCAGAATATACATTTGGAAAACTTGGCTTTCAATACATTCCTTCTGAGGATTTCTAACACTTGTTCCAGATGCTTTTCATGTTCGGCCTTTGATTTAGAGAAGATTAGAATATCATCAATAAAAACCAGAACAAATTTGTTCAATACTCCTCTGAATACTCTGTTCATTAGATCGACGAAATAAGCTGGAGCGTTACATAATCCGAACGGCATTACTAACCACTCGTAGAATAAGTCGGGGCCTCTGAACGCTGTCATTGGAACACACTCTTCGGCAATTCGAAGTTGATGGAAACCTGTAGCTAGGTCCATTCGTGAAAATACTTGTGCTCCATTTAATCGATCCAACAAATCATCAATCCGCGGCAATGGATATTTGTTCTTTATTGTCTGTTTGTTCAAATCACGATAATCCACACATAACCGTAGAGTACCATCAGATTTTGGGACAAATACCACTGCTGCACCCCAATCAGAGAAACTAGGCCTGACCAGACCTTTCCATACTAGCTGTCGTGTTTGGTTGTCTAATTCCTCCTTCTCTTTCAAGGACATTCTTCGAATAGCGTGAACTACCGACCTTGCATTGGGAATTAAAGCAATCTTGAAATCTATTTCTCTTTGCGGAGGTAAGCGAACAACTTCTTCGAACACGTCCGCATAGTTCTTGACGACAGGAATGTCTTTGATGAGGTCAGGAATATTCTCCGTGACTTCAGGGATATTTTCTATTTGAGCTGGAGAAACATCGAGAGCTGCCCAGAAGTCTTTTCTATTAGCATTCTGACCTTCACAGGGAATGGTTATATAACTCCCGGATTTAATCTTAGCTCTAACAACTCTCTCGGCGCATCTAACCTCTGCTTCATATTTGGTTAACCAATCCAATCCCAAAATAAGACCGAATTCATCAAAGTTCATGACGACAGAGATAATAGGGAATTTATAGCAAGAAAAAGAGACGGGTACTGCACAAACCCAACTGAGATCGATGGACCCTCCAACTGGATTTCGGACAGTCATTGGCTCTTTGAGCTTCTTCAAATTCAAATCCAACTTCTTGACTGCACTCTTTTCAATAAAGCTTCGCGACGCGCCTGTGTCAAACAATACTTTAACTGGAATGTTTTTGACATTGAGCGTGCCTTCTAAAACATCCGCCCTTTCTTGACTAGCTGAGGGCTTGGAAGTTTCTGCTACTTCATTTACCTGTACCGTTTCAGATTTCTGAGACAGCGGGCAGTTTTTCTTAATATGACCAGGTTGATGGCACTGCCGGCATTTCCTACTCTCTCGAGCCTTCCCACCGGATTTGAATCCACCCTTGCTTCGTTTCTTTAAGGGCCCACAATTTATCGACAAATGCCCCTTTTGATGGCAGTTATTGCATACGGCAGTTGTGACATGTTCTTTTTCAGATCTAGCCCTTTTCCGATTTACTTTGGGCTTCTTACTGACCTCAGACACCGTACTGCCTTCAGGAATATCAGTTTCCAACTCTTTTATGTCGCTAGAACTGACTTCTTCTTCGTCGCATAACATTCCTTTCTTATGGAGATCTTCATACTGATAGGCCATATATACCATTTCAGAAAAAGGAAGCTTCACATGCCCCAATACTTTATTCTGGTATTTCCTTTGAAGTCCGTGAATAAATCTCAGATTTTTCCTCTTCGGATTTTGAATTAGGTGAGGGGCAAAGTGAGAAAGTTCATTGAATTTCTTATGATATTCTGGGATCGTCATGTCTCCTTGTATCAGATAAGAAAATTCATCGCATAACCGCTCTGTCGCTTCGGGAGGAGTAAATCTTTCTAAGAAAATCACTTTGAATCTGTCCCAGGTGATATCACCTTCTGGATTATCCTTAACAACAGAATCCCACCAGAACAAAGCTTCATCTTCGAGTGCCCAGGAGGCCAGTAATCTTTTCTGGTCATCCCTAAGCTTTAATGCTTCGAATATTTTCTCAACCGAACGAATCCAAGCTTGGGTTCTCATAATAGATTCTTCGCCCGAGAACGGCTTTCCACCCAGATTTCTATACTTCATGAATAGAGCTTCTATATCTGGGCTAGTGTTACTTCTTCTGTTTCTGGCACTCATTTTCTAGTTCTTCTGCAAATAGCAGATCAAGTGTCAGGTCAACAGAAAAGATATTTCAAAATATAGAGACAAATACTTGAATGTAAATGTGTCTATCGAGGTGTTATTTCTTTCTGCTATTCATACTAGGATATTACTGATCCTATCTGTATGGAGTTACCCGTCCTAGAACACTACTGGTTCTATTTCTGACGAGTTCGTTCAAATGTTATATTCCAGAACTAAGCTTAACCAAAGCTCTGATACCACGTTGAGGCGACCCGATTTCCCGTTCTCACGGAAACAAGGTTATCTTTGGAATATAACACAGAAACATATAATAGCAGAACAGAATTAAATAAATACACCAGAATGAACAACAAAATATACTGGATAAAAGTAATCATCAGAGTTACACAGTATACAGGATCTTACTTAGTACAAATACAGTTCAGCTATACATAAATGTCTACAGCGGAAATAAACAAAATATGTACAATAGGAGCTGAACAGCATAAAAAGAAATAAATGATAGAATCCATCTTCAGCTCCAGCTATCCAGAAAGAACCAGCTAAACCTGAATACAAGGCTACCCGTGTAGAAAAAGGGGCACCCGAGTTTGAGAGTGAAACAAACTACGAGTCAGTCATGGGACTGGTATGAGAAATCCACTCAACACATATATAATTGGCTAATCACAGGACCACGCCACTTTCGTGGAACGGGTTTACTCCATTGGATTGCCAGTGCTTTAAAACAAATCTTTCTTTTAAACATCGCTATGCTTTTTATAAAAATGAAGCCGTTATAAGACTCAGTTCCCATCATACAATGCAACGCAAACCGGAGGATAGAGTTTTTACCTTATAACGGCCAAGATATGCTTGATACGAATAAAACAAAGGCATTTGATATTATTGCTAGTGTTTATATGTTTTGAAAACAATTTCAAATCATAACTATCAATCATAGACGGCATTAATGCCCCATACCACTATGTCGCCATATATAGGTATACAATCAAAACCGCACGATGTCGTATTTGGAAATTGGTTTTCCGTCATGAACCAAGGCAAAAGATAGTCCTTACCGAATTCGAGACGCTCTAGCCCGTGTCCTAGGACCCAGACACAGGTGGGCCCTTGGATCGTCAGGGCCGGTCCACCGATGTGGATTAAAATTCCTGAACACTGCGTTTCTCCGCCCTTTGGGGCGTAAACGAGCCAACGAATGACTCCATCGGACCCGGATCGTCCGATCAAACCGAGGCGCCTCGCAACAGCAACAACCACATAGGTGAAAAGTATATAAATGTCAGGGCTGGTAGGTCACTGACACCACCCTAGCTAGAAAGAAACGCAGGCCCTCCCTGATGTCCTCTCCCGTTTTAGGTTCATACCGAGGTGTGAGGCTCGCGAATTTACGTTATACACAAAGCTACGCCACACAGGCGATGCTTTGATCATCACCACAAGACTTTGCTTTTCAACAGAAGCCCTGATCCCTGCATCTTAGTATGCCACACAGAATAAATCCTATGTCAGACACACAGTCCATTTACAAGTCCGTTCTGGGTCTGAACGAAACCAGAGGCACTAAATACCTCGCAAACCCTTCGATCAACACGTACGTCTGAACGATCACCACTCATTATCCATATTTCGGGATGCCTCCCAATCAGGACCTCGGTTACCATCCAAACGAGGTGAAGATCTCCGGTCTTCGACCATCGTCTTCATCTTCGAATTTCAATCGTCGGTCGATTATTCGAAATGAGAATTAACTCGGCCTTTTCAAATAATTCACGTATATTTAGAATTTCAAATCGATTTATTTCAATGGTTAAATTATTCGACAACACCAATTGTGTTCTTTAATATAGTTTTCACACCAAACACATTCAACCATCAAACATCACATAAATCAAGCAAATTCAGTTTATTTCCAATCCATATCGCTTACGATATTTTATAACTATTTATCGCTATTTTTATTTATTTTAAAATAGCCATTTTATTCAAAACGACGCTTCGGCCATAAGGCGGCCGTGGCGCTGTTTTTCTTCAGATTTGATTTACACATATCTGAAAATCTAACCGTTGGATCTTCACAAAATTTACATCATTAGAAAGGTCTTTTCAAAACGAATCCAACGGTTCCAGTTTCGGGAAAATCCGACGGTCGGATCTCCCGGTACAATCGTTTGAATTTTCGATTTCAAAATACGAACTGCAGCGTCGTTATTCGATTAAATATATAATTATATATATATATATATATAAATATAATCGCTTCTGGCGCTGTTTTTCTTCAGATTTGAATTAAACATTCCAGACAATCCAACCGTTGGATTTTTACAAGGTTGGTGCCGTTGGAAAGATTATTCCAAGGCGAACCCGACGGTTGAGATTTCGGGAAAATCCAATGGTCGGATTTCCCGTACTAGTCGTTTGAAACCACGGTTTCAAAATACGAACTGCACGGCTTCGTTTCGTTTTAATTTTATTTATATTTATATATTTATATAAATATAGTTCATTCAACTATTTCAATATCGTTTTCACTTCAATAATTTTTCTAACACCTTAAATTTTGGAAAAATTTCGCCATAACCTCCCCTGCACCGGGAGCGTCGGGAAATCGCAAATAGCGTCCCGGTCCTTCTAATCTCAAAAAGAAAAAGAAAAAGCCAAGCGGCTAGCCAACAGGCTCAAAATCATCACCCAAACAAATCAGTAAATGTGTACCTATTTGTCGGGCACAAATTTTATTCCTCTTCTCTAGCCCCTTTGCTATAACCTGTTCAATGAATATGCATGTACATATATATACAGTCCATATCATTTTTCATTTTCTATTCAACTTCATATTTGATTTCTATTTGGTTTAAAAACACCATTCATTCTAACGTTACATAAATAGGTGCAAATCATTTCATTAGCTAATTAATGAATATTTCAACTCATATATGTTTATTTTGAACAAGTGGCTATTTTTAACACTTCACGTTTCAATGATTTATGCATACAATAAAAATGTGATTTTTATTGTAAAACAATTCATTTCAAAACACTATTTTTCTATATAGTTCATATAGTCGATAAAAGGTGATTTTTATTATCAAACAATTTATTTCAAAATATGAATACCATTCAACACATGAATTTCTAAACAACGAATGAATATCAATTCAACACATGAACGTTTTCAATGGTTTTTATATATAGATAAAAATGTGATTTTTATTATCGAACAATTTATTTCAAAATATGAATACCATTCAACACATGAATTTCTAAACAACGAATGAATATCAATTCAACACATGAATGTTTTCAATAGTTTTTATATATAGATAAAAATGTGATTTTTATTATCGAACAATTTATTTCAAAATATGAATACCATTCAACACATGAATTTCTAAACAACGAATGAATATCAATTCAACACATGAATGTTTTCAATAGTTTTTATATATAGATAAAAATGTGATTTTTATTATCGAACAATTTATTTCAAAATATGAATACCATTCAACACATGAATTTCTAAACAACGAATGAATATCAATTCAACACATGAATGTTTTCTATACAATGAATAAATATAGTTTAAGCATATGAAAATAATTCAAACACACAAATATTATTCAAAATTTCAGCAGCATAACGGCAGGGTAGTTACACCGGCACCGTCCCTAGTACGGCTCCTCGCTCTACCTTAAAACCTCGCGGTTTTTGACAATGGGGATCATGCATCTAGTTCGCACGCAGGCGGCATGTATATATTTATTTCATTTCCACAAACTAATCCTATGTGGTTTCAACCAAATATTTCACAATCACCAATGGGTATTTTTCAACCGCAATCAACCAATATCAATCACAAACAATCTCAAACAATCATTCAATTTTCACAACAATTTCAACCAATAAATATCGTCCATGGTTTGTGGACGAGGGGCGTGTATATATATATATATATATATATATATATATATATATATATATATATATATATATAGCAATTCACTTTCAAATTCAACACATGAATTTTTAAATAAGAAATCTCACCAATAGCTATCCAACTTCAAGACTCTTCTTAATAGAAATCTTCGCTAATTTGTCGCTTTCACCCGTATTCTCTGCATATGTAAAAATCGAATTTTTACGATGCTATTCAATATATAAAAATATGATTTTTACTTCGACTTTCAATATTTAAAAAATATGATTTTTACTTCGACTTTCAATATTTAAAAATATGATTTTTACTTCGACTTTCTATATATAAAAATATGATTTTTACTTCTCTTGAAAGTTCAAACCTTTCTTCCTATTTAAAGCTTTTACCTTTAAAACTAAATCAGTTTTTATTTTAAAAACAAAATCAGTTTTAACTTTATAAATTTCAGTTTTAAAAATGCTTTTCAAATCTTTTAAAATCAGTTTTAAAAAAAAGCTTTTCAAAACAGTTTTTCAAACTTTATAAAAAATCAGTTTTTCATCCCAGAAAAAAAACAGTATTTTACAGAATTAAAAATAAAAAAAACATAGAAACGCTTACCTGCGAGGGGGGGGGGGGGGCGACTCGCCTTCGTCGGCGGCAAGGCGGCGCTTCGGGGGGGGGGGGTTCGAAGTACGAGGGAGGGGGGGTTACGGTGAGGGCGGCGGCTTCGCTTCAGGGGGGGGGGGGAGAAGATCGGAGGGCGGTGGGGGGTTCGGCGGTCGTGGGCTGTCAGGGGGGCGGTGGCGTCGAATCGATTTAGGTTTTTTTTTTCTTTTGTTTTCTGATGAATGAAATATGATTGAACGGGGGGGGGGGGGGGCCAGGAGGAAGAATAAAGGGAGGGAAATGATTTTTTTTTTGTTTATTTATTATTTAATTATTTAATTTAGCAAAGAGTTGACTTTTACATATGACCTCGAAACGAGGCCCACCGCCTGCCGTCCATAGCGTTTTACCCCCATTTCGAACACAATGGGATATGTATCGCAAGCTGATTCGATTGTTACAATCAGTTTCCTTTTGAATTTTCATTTAAATCTCTATATTGAATTTTAAACGCACATTTCAAATTACCGGGGCCACATACTAACTAGAAAAATTCCAGAAAAATATTTTCTAGCTTTGTATTGACGATACGGTCCTAACAAAACTAGTTTCGACGAATTCTGAGACCGTTTGAAAAATGGTCAATTTCCATTCGATTAAAATCAACAGAAACTGGTCAAACGCGTTTTCCTTTGCCACGCTCACATATTGATTCGAAAAATTATGAAATTTGAAATCTAGCAATAACTTGACACTGCGGATCCAACAAAAGTGGTTTCGTCGAAATCCGAGGTCATCTGCAAAATGTCCATTTTTAAGGGCCTGAATTCCATAGCGACTATTCAGAATTTTCAACTGGACATATCTTTTGAATCCCGCTATCAAATTTCGATTAGTCGGATTCGTTAGAAAGATATTACCTAACAGATTTAAATATTTTTGGTTTCACTAAAATCCGGATTGTTTTGCACCCGGTACAGTCCGACAAAGTTTGAATTCAATTTTTGAAACTGCCACGCCATTTCAGGCCTTATTTATAATTATAATTAATTATATTCGTTTTCAATCATCGATTCAAACTTAGTTTTCATCGCCTTTATTTAAAATATTTATTTTAAATAATTAAAATCCATTATTTTAGCCAATTAAAAAAATTTAAATTGGTTCAGATTTTCTGGGTCGTTACACAAAATCTCAACTCCCTAGTTAAGACATATTATTTTTCAAGCAATTATATAATAGTTACATATACTAAGTTAGGACTTCATGATAATATATAATTAGTTGTAGGATTAGTTGGAAATTGTAATAACCCAGGAATCTGAGCCAGTTTAAAATTTTTATTTTGGCAATTTTAATGAATTTTGAATATTTAGAATGAATTATTTTAAATAATAACGACGAAAAATTTATTTTCGACAAAGTTAAAATGAATAAATTTATTTTAATTATAATTCGAGCCTAAAATGGCGCGGTAGTTCAAAAATTCGATTTCTAATTTCAAATGAATATACAGAATTCATTTTAAGTCAGAATTGAATGAAACAGGAAATATTTGAATCTGTTTAATCATATCTTTGTAACGGATGTAAGAAATTGATATTTCGTTTTAAAAGTTGAGAGTTACGTCCAGTTTAAAATTCAGAAAAGTCAATGTGGAATTTATATATATTTTAGTATATATAAAGTCCTTAAAAATAGCCATTTTGCAAACCACCTCTGTTTTCAATGAAACCACTTTTGTTGGATCCGGGATGTCAAATTATTGCTAGGTTTCAAAATTCATAATTTTTAAAGTCAATATGTGAGCATGGCAAAAGAAAACGTGTTTTAACAGTTTCAGTCAATTTCGATCGACCAGAAAATGGCCATTTTTCAAATGGTCTCAGAATTTGACGAAATTAGTTTTGTTAGGACTGTATCATCAATACGAAGCTAGAAATAACTTTCCTAGAATTTTTAGGATCAGTATGTGACATCGGTAAATTAAAATATTCGTTTGAAATTAAAATATAATGATTTATATTTTAATTTTGAAGTGAACTTATTGTAACATCAGAATTGGGTTACGAAAAATATCCCATTGTGTTCGGAATGGGGGTAATCAGCTAGGGGAGATAGTCGTTGGGTTTGGTTTGGGGTCCGAACGAAAAGTGACTTTGTGGAAATTAAATTAATTAAATATATTTATTTTTTATATATCCTTACCACTCCACTCTCTCTTCCTAGTCAACGTAGATAAAAAGAAATAAAAAAAGCCACGATCGAAATCCCATCGCCTTCGATGATCCACCGCGCCTGGGTGGTTGCCGCCTCCTCTGACATCGCCTCCGACCCCCTCTGACGTTCCCCGCCCCTTCTCCCTCTAAATCGAGAATCCCTAACCCACCACGAACCCTAGACCGTTGTAACCCCACCAATGCCGCCTCTGGCCCTTACCCGCCGCACGCACCTGCGAAGCACCCCCTCAGCCCTACACGCCTCCTCCACACAACACCAGGCCAATGTCGAACCTAACCCCATGTAATCGCAGCCAACCGCCACCTGAACCGATCCCTGTTGCCAACAGCCGACACTTCGAACCTCTGATCGAATTCCGACACCACGTGGAGGATGGGCTTCGAAGGTGGCTCCTTTGATTCCAAGCGGTTTAACAGTGGAAGAAAAACAGTGAGTATTTTATTTATTTTTATACATTAAAGTATAGTTTTATTCGATATTTGTTTATGTTTAAAGGATTTTATTGTAAAAAGGTCAGATTTTTAACAACATAAAGGTCGGATTTGTAACAACATCATGGTTGGATTTTTTTTAACAACATAAAGCTTGAATTTTTAACAACATAAAGGGATGGTTTTTAAATAAGTAAAGATTTGATTTTTGATTAGGGAGAATAATATGATCTTTATATATTCAAATAGCGAAGAAAAATATAATTTTTATAATATAAACATCAACATGAAAATATGATTTTTATGTTTGAAGTAACAATATAAAAATGATATTTTTAATATAAATTGAATTGAAACAGATTGCGTTAGAATCGTAGCAGCGAATCTGAGTGGCAATAAGGAATGGCGGAGTGGAACCCTAAGGTGAGAACTCCTCACTTTTAATTTATTTTCTAGGTGAAATATATACTAGGATGCAGACGGAGCTTAGCAGCACCCGACACCCGTCGTCCACAGACCATGGATGACTTGGTTGTTTGATTGGTGTGTTATGAAAATTGATTATGTGATGTGGATGGAATAAAATATTTTATAGTTAAAAATGTAATTTTTAACGTGTATATAAAATACATATTTATAAATAAGTCGGATGGTTTGTTTGTGTACACCCATTTGACTGATATTGGTAGGGATGATAAATTTTACACATCGCCCAACTACATAAATCAAAATCTATGTTTTTTGATTTGAAACCCCACACGGGTATTGGGATGATATTTGGTGTAAACTAATCCCAAATAATTAGCTGTATGTCGATCGATTGATGGTTGATTATTTATCGTTGCTATTATGTACATGTGTTGTAGGGAATCCTTATAATTAACATTATATGGTAATTGTGTGACGAAAAAGAATTTCGCTCGGTCCGAACCAGTCGCTAAACCGACCCAGACCGTTCGAAACACCTGATCGTTTTGAGAACACGACAAAATAGAATGCATACAAAAGAACATTTCATTGTTATTACAACAATACATCAGACTATAAGAATATATAGAGTATAAATGAATATTACACAGAAATATCATAGATTACTATAAATTACATAGCAGTGGAAAATAATACAATACACAACTAGAATGAGATATACGGATACAAAGCTTTCCGGATATCGTTCCAGCTGTAAACCAGGATCCTGTGAATATAAATCTACAAACCAAAACTACTAGCTGCCCGTGTCAAAATAAGGGCACCCAGAGTTTAGGTCAAAACAATAAAATCCAGGTCAATCATGGGACTGGTGTGAGAACTAAAACAGTTATTAATCTTTATTTTTAAAGTTGGGTAAATCAAGGGACCACGTCGTATAACACGGAACGTGTTTCCTCCCAAGAACACCAGTGCATAAAACAAACAGCGTAATGCTAAATAAAGAAAAATGAAGCTGTTATAAGACCCAGGTCCTATCACACAATGCAACGCAAGCCGGGGGATAGGGTTTTCCCTTATAACAGCCAAAGAATGCTTGATACGTTTTAAAACAAATCATTTGATACTATTATCAGTGTATAGTGTATAAAACAACTTCAAATCATAAGTATCAATCATAGGCGGCATGGGTACCATATATCATGTCGCCATACTAGTTCTATAATTAAAACCGCAAATGTCACGTATTTGGAAATTGGATTTCCTTCTATGAACCGAGGCCAGGGATCGTCCTCTACCGATTCGAGACAATCTTTCCTACCATGTCTCAGGATCAGAACGCATCGACCCTTGGAGCGACAGGGCCGGTCCACCGATGTGGATTAGACGAAATCCTGAACACTACGTTTCCCCGCCCTTTGGGGCGCAAATGAGCCAACGAATGACTCCATCGGACCCGGATCGTCCGATCAAACCGAGGCGCCTCGCAACAGCAACAACCACACAGGTGAAAAGTATATAAATGTCAGGGCTGGTAGGTCACTGACACCACCCTAGCTAGAAAGAAACGCATGCCCTCCCTGAGGTCCTCTCCCGTTTTTGGTTCACAACCGGGGTGCAAGGCTCGCGAATTCACGTTACACAAAGATGTGCCACACAGGCTTTGCTTTGATCATCACCACAAGACTTTGCTTGTCAACAGAAGCCTCGATCAATTGCCACATAGGCATGCCACACAGGCAAACCATTCTATGCAACCGATATCAGTCACACAGAATGAAATCCGATGTCAGACACACAGTCCATTTACAAGTCCGTTCTGGGTCTGAACGAAACCGGAGGCACCTAGTACCCCGCATATCCATCGATCTCCAAGTACATCTGGACGATCACCAACTGTTTCCATCTTCTTGGGTGTACAGCCCAATCATGATCATCAGTAATCACCCAAACGACGTGAAGACTTCCCGTCTTCGACCACCGTCTTCATCTTCGACTAATCGTCATATCAGTTATTCAGAATCGGAAAATCCCGGTCTTTCCGAATAACTCGCGTATATTTTAAATAAGTGTTACACAAACACAACATACGCCTCATTCCAATTCATCAGTCACTAACCGTAAATTAATCAAGAGAATAATTCCCTAAATATTAACCCGGAAGGCCGAAACCAACATCAGATCAATATCCAGAAAACCATTCTGCTTGGCTAACCGACAGTTAGTTTCTAAATTTCACATTCATAGGGAAAGGTTCCCATTAATTTTACCCAAGATAAATTCATTGAATTTATTCTCTAATCTCCTTTTGAATTTCGATTCAACTAGTCGGGATTAACGAACCTTACCGAAGTAATCATCTGTTTTAATTTCCCAATCCCAACCTATTCATCCCATGAAGTAAAACTGGTTATACTTCATATCTAACACCACGATGTTATCAGTAAATTCAATTACCATTTCATGTTCAAATCTAATTAAAGATTTAACTAACGCCGGCCGCAAAACTGGTGATACTCCGTTCTCGATCATCTCAATCTAATTAAAGATTCATTAAAACTCCACTTAGTTTTAATCGTTAACTGGGTTAAAGAATCAGTGTCATTTAAAACACAGTTCACGATAAACCCAAAATCACATTTCATTAATTATCGGGTTAAAGAACGAGTGTTATTTAAAACACTGTCCACGATAAACCCAAAAATCAATATCAATTCAATTAAATATTATTTAATTGGTACACTTCATTAAATCTAAATAAAAAGATTTAATCTTTTCTCAACTGGGTTCAAGAACAGTGTTAGTCAAGACACCATTCACGACAAACCCACATCATATTCGTTATTAAATACAAGGCTCTGAATAGAAAATATATCGGCTTATATTCAATGTCAAATTCTACGACCAACAGATATCGTATTGGAAATAACGATATACATATCTATATCTTTCAAATTTTCATAACAACATCTGTATAATCACGAAATCCAATATCGAAATATTCCGAAGACAATTTCGATTCAAATCCATTCCAATGCAATCATTGGAAATTCTGGTTATTTTCAAAACCATTTCAAATTCAATTTATTTATTTAAAAATAAATAGAATTATTATTCTAGTTCAAAACTAGTTCATTTCGATAAAAATCTATTTTTATCTTTTCAAATATGGAGTTTTTCATCCCAATTCTTTCTAAATCATTTCTTATGATTTTACACAAATTATTACTATTTTTAATAATTATATCAAGGCCCGTACAGTCGATTTCCATCAATGGCCATTGAACTGCACTTACAGCGACCTTTTCCAAATTTGATTTGGACATAATTCCAAATCCAACCATTAGATTTCAAATTTCTAATATTCGTTGGAAAGCTCTTTTCGATACGAACCCAACCGTTCCGGTTTTAGGAGAATCCGACGGTCGGATCTCCCGCAATATCCGTTCGAAGTCAATGGTCGAAATTCGCGAAATATCGCGGCGCGGCGCGTTCTATTCAGGCCATTATATCATATATATAATATATACTTCGTCGATTTCAATTCAAAACGTGCTTTATAAATCGTTTTAAATTCATTTTCAAAACGGTTTCAACTTCATATTCAATTTCAAATCAAAATTGAATATTTCAATTCAAATTCATTTTAAATTCATTTCAAATTGATTTCAATTCAAATTGATTTCTAATTCAATTTCAGTTCGTTTTCAATTCAATTCAATTTCAATTCGAATTCATTTCTATTCCATTTCAATTCGAATTCGTTTATATTCAGTTTCAATTCGAATTTATTTATATTCAATTTCAATTCGAATTTAGTTATATTCAATTCTTTTCAAAACATCAGATTTTGAAATCACTTTCGATATTCATTATAAAATGAATAAAATCGATATAAATATCGTTCACGTCAAAATGGCGTCAATCTAATCAATACGGCTTCATATATTCCTATTTTCAAATATTCTATTTCAAGTATTTCCTTTTCAAATATTTCTATTTTAAAACTGGAATGAGGCCCAATCAATTACCATATAATGTTAATTATATGGATTTTCTACAACACATGTCTATATCAACAACGATGAATAATCAACCATCATCCAAAGTGCATTCTACACTGTATAAGCATCAAATATAAATATTCAATGCTTATAACAGCCTGTCAATCAATCGATCGACATACAACTAAACAATCGGGATTAGTGTACGTCAAATATCATCCCAATACCCGTGTGGGGTTTAAAGCAATCAAACACATATTTTTATTTGTGCAGTTGGGCGATGTGTAAAATTTATCGTCCCAATCAATGTCCTTCAAATAGGTGCACATAAACAAAACGTTCGGTTTGTAAATGAATATTTATTTATTCGCATTCACGTTAAAAATTATATTTTTAATGATCAAACTATTTTATTCAACCTATGAATATTCTGTTCGGTTCATTTATTAAATAAAATGTTATCTTTTATTTTTCTAACTTATTTTTAGAAAATTTCGGCGGCATAACGGCACGATACTAGAAACGGGACAAGGCCTAGCCTTATCCCCGGTCTAGTGAAGGCCCACGCCATTCACACATCAATCAAATCAATTTCATTTCACCAAACAATTCAATTCAAACCAAATAATCTAACCAACTAAACAACCAAACAATTAAACAAACAAGCCATCCATGGTCTGTGGATGACGGGTGTCGGGTGCTACTAAACACCGTATGCATCCTAGTATACATATATGACTAGAAAAAGAAATCGAAGAGTGATAAGTTCTCACAGATAGCTATCCCAACTTCACGACACTTCATTTATAGAAATCTTCGCCGTTCTCGCCTCTCGTCACTTTCGTTGCCCGTAGCCACTACACATGTAAAAATCGAATTTTTACCTTGCTATTCAATATATAAAAATCGAATTTTTACTATGCTATTCAATATATAAAAATCGAATTTTTACTATGCTATTCGATATATAAAAATCGAATTTTTACTATGCTATTCAATATATAAAAATCGAATTTTTACTATGTTATTCAATATATAAAAATCGAATTTTTACTATGCTATTCAATATATAAAAATCGAATTTTTACTATGCTATTCAATATATAAAAATCGAATTTTTACTTCGCTATTCAATATATAAAAATCGAATTTTTACTATGCTATTCAATATATAAAAATCGAATTTTTACTATGCTATTCAATATATAAAAATCGAACTTTTATTTTGCTATTCAATATATAAAAATCGAATTTTTACTTGTCAAAAATAATTTCTTCTTACGATACAATCAAATCTTTATATTTTCAAAAATATCAAAGACGTCTATATTCTTCAAAATAGTTGTACTTACAAAACTAATTTTTTTTTTCTTTTAAAGCTAATACATTAAATAAATAAAACAAATAAAGTAAGAAAACACTTACAGCGGAAAAAAAAAGCTGAGGGGCGTCACTGTTCGAAGGAGGGGAGGGAACAGCGTCTGAGGGGAAAAAAACGGGGGTGCTGCTGGTCGGAGGCGGGGTCAGGGTGGCGCGGTCTGAGGTGGAGTCGGCAGGGGGTGGAGGCGTTCCTGCTGCTGGCGGATCTGCTCGGCGCTGGGGGGCTTAGGGCTGCGGCAGTTTAGGGAAGAGAGGGAGTGAGAGGAGGAGGGGTTCGACGAGGGGAAGGGGCTACGCCCTGACGGCGCGCAGTGGCGGAAGAAGAGGGGGCGGGGCAGGATCGAGATCGGCGGTGGGTTTTTTTTTTCTTTTTTTTTTTCTGATTTTTATCGTGGGGTGGTGGGCAAGGTATAGAGGGAAGAAAGGGGGGATATTTAATTATTTAATTACTTTATTTCTTTAAAAAGTAACTTTTTATTTCGACCTCGAAACGAGGCTCACCGCCTGCCGTCTATAGCGTTTTACCCCCATTCCGAACACAATGGGATATGTATCGCAAGCTGATTCGATCGTTTTGATCAGTTTCCGTTGAATTTACATTTAAATCATTATATTGAATTTCAAACGTACATTTCAAATTACCGGGGCCACATAATAAATAGAAAAATTCCCGAAAAATATTTTCTAGTTTCGTATTGACGATACCGTCCTAACAAAACTAGTTTCGTCGAATTCCGAGACCGTTGGAAAAATGGCCAATTTCCAGTCGATTAAAATCAACTGAAACTGGTCAAAGGCGTTTTCCTATGTCACTCTCCCATATTGATTAGAAAAATTATGAAATTTGAAACCTAGCAATAACTTGACATCACAGACCCAACAAAAGTGGTTTCGTCGAAATCCGAGGTCGTTTGCAAAAATTCCATTTTTAAGGGCCTGAATTCCATAGCGACTATTCAGAATTTTCAACTGGACATATCTTTTGATTCCCGCTATGAAATTTTGATTTTTCGGATTCGTTGGAAATATATCCTCAATTAGATCCTAATGTTTTTGGTTTCGTTATAATCTGGTTTGTTTTGCACCTAGTACATTCAATTGAAGTTTGAAATCGAATTAACGAACTACCGCGCCATTTTCAATTCTATTTATAATTATATATAATTATTTATATTCTAACGACGATGTATATAAATATATACGATCGAATTATATTCAAAATAAATTTCTCGTCGATATTATTTAAAATAATCTATTTTAAATGTTCAAAATTCACTAAAATTGCCAAAATAAAAATTTTAAACTGTCCCAGACTTTCGGGTTATTACAATCTCCCCCACTTAAAACTTTTCGTCCCCGAAAAGGAACAAAGTCGAAAGTGGTTTGATTAATCAGCTCTACGTTCGATTTGACTTCCATTCTCCAACTTTTCAATTTCTAAGAACTTTTCAAAGTTTTCAAAAATTTGGATAACACCCTAAATTTTCGAAAAATTTCGCCATAACCTCCCCTGCACCGGGAACCATGGGAAAATCCCGAAATTGCCATACAGGCCTTCTGGTCTCAAAAAGAAAAAGAAAAAGCCAAGAGGCTAGCCAATCGGCTCATAAAATCATCATCACCCAAACAAAACAGTAAATTATAGTAAACATGTACCTATTTGTTGGGCAAACAAATTTTATTCTCTGCTCTAGCCTCTTTGCTATGACCTGTTCAATGTAAGTACAAGTATATGCAAGAAAATGCGACCAAATTTCAATAATATTCACTATTTGATCAAATTGGCTATATGGTTAAAATTTCAACTAATCAAAACAGTAATCAAACAACCCAACCATCAATCAATTAGTTGATTAGCATTTCAAATTCATAACTTTGATATATAGTCTAAAAATCAGATTTTTGATGCCAAATCACATCAATAAGCCCTATCTAATTTCGGTTCTCACACCAGTCAATAGGAAATATATAGAAATCTCACTTTTGTCGCTCAAAAATAAATACTGGCGATGCTGCCCCGTCACCAGAATTATCCCTGGGTAACTAGAGTATGATTCTATAACTATCCAATACATTCAAACTTCGAATACACGTTTGCAAGACATATATGCAAAATCTTTATATATTGGATTGCCCAAATCAATATACAATAAATGATCAAATACGAATAATTGATTTAAATTTCAAAACAAAATTTGTTTTTACTTTAAAAATATACTCTTCACACTCATTCTAGGATATTACTGATCCTATCTCTAACGAGTCATTCCCATTGGATATTACTAATCCAACATCTGATGAATTCTTTTGTTTGGTTCTAATGTGCCTTGTTCTCTGCTTTGTAAACCAAAGCTCTGATACCAATTGTAACGAAAAGGAATTTCGCTCGATCCGAATCAGTCGCTAAACCGACCCAGACCGTTCGAAACGCCTGATTGTTTTGAGAACACGACAAAATAGAACGCAGACAAAAGGACATTTCATTGGTATTACAACAATACATCAGATTACAAGAATATACAGAGTATAAATGAATATTACACAGAAATATCATAGATTACAATAAATTACATAGCAGCGGAAAATAATACAATACACAACTAGAATGAGATATACGGATATAAAGCTTTCTGGATATCGTTCCAGCTGTAAACCAGGATCCTGTGAATATAAATCTGCAAACAAAAATTACTAGCTGTGTAACAACCCGAATTTTAACAACATGTGAAAACAAGAAATCAAGGTATAATTAAAAATGAAATAAAATATATAAAAATATGTTTAGATAGGTAAATAATGGTGATGCATAAGAAGAATTAATTAATATTTAGAAGAGAAGAAAAATTAGTTCGGTAACGGTGTGTGTAACGGAAAAGATAGTAAAATAAGGATAATTAATTTAAGAATCAGGAATTAGGTAAAATGGACTTCACCATTGCGTTCCTCTCGAAAAAATACGCAAAATAGAGTCCAACTTTTCGAAAATTGGAGTCCGTATGACCAAGATATGGCCAAAACAAGTTTCAGCAGACTTTCTGGCAGACAGAACCGAGTCGACCCTAGAGTCGACCTCCCCAGGCCAGGTCGACACTAGAGTCGACCCTAGAGTCGACCCCCCTGTACAGGTCGACCTGGTCGGCCTGGTTTGGCCCAGAACCCATTTTTGAAGCCCGGTATGTGTTTTGATGGTCCGGATTGACTTTGGGGTTGATCTAATGTCCTAAATGAGTTTCCTACAACTATTTAAAGACCCTAAGACCTAGCCTAAATCATACTATTTCATTTTAGCACTCATGCAGCCGCCATTAAACCTAGAACTCTCAATTAAAAATACAAAGAACAAAAATTAAAGAAGACGAAGGATGATTCTTGAAGGCTACAACTAGAAGCTACAACAACTACGACGCTTTAGACAACAGATTTGGGGCTATTTGATTTAAAGTTCTGATTTGGATTGCTTGCTTCATATTGTAAGTTCTATGTCACTTTTTAGGCAAAAACGCTAAAATAACATGGACATGCTATGAATTGAAACCAGATTTAAGAACTATTATTAATCCATGTTTATATTGTTTAACTTTGAATCAAAATTTGGGAATATTGCTATGTTAATGTTGCAAGTTAAACTTATCATGATGTTGATGTTGTTATGAATCACTTGGGCTTAATTTTATAGCAAGTTAAACAAATACATGTCCATGGAATCATTATGTTCATTGAAATCCTCATGTTGACTAAACCATGCCTATGATGCTAATTAAACCATGTCTATGATATTAATGAAACTATGCATGTGATGTTAATATACCTATCATGTTAATGACAAATTGGGAATTGCTAGGTTATGACGAAAAGTTGGAGTCATTATGTTTATAATGCTAGATGAGAATCATTACGAGTCCACTATGCCTATTAGAATTACCATGCTTTTAATGTTTCATGTTTGTAATAAAATTATTATTATGCCCACGATGATTATTATGCCTATGATGTAAAGTTGAAATCATCATGTTAAACTAAGTTGGAACCATTACTATGCCAAGTTATCATCATGCTAGTATTGAAAACATGTGATATGTTATAACCTGTTTATTATGCAAGTGATGTTGGAATTGTCACGTATGCCTATCACATGTTTGGTGTTATTCCCCTTTATCTCTTGAATTGTTTATGCTTGTGAACGAAGTACGTTTATATACGTTGGGGATACGATTGGGTAGAATAGGCAAAACTTGAATTGATTATAATCATAAACCGTGAAATTTGGCATAAGTAGAACATGAAATATGGCACGAAAACTCGACTAGAACATGCCATAACTCGACTTGAAACATGCCTTGGTTGGGCATGAAATTGACAATGTAAACATGCTATGAAAATAGCACGAGTCTGATAAAAACATGGGCATGTCTTTAGAAAACAAGAAAGTGGCCAACTCGAGGTTGGGTTGAGTTTGTAGTGTAAATCTGCCCGGAACCGCATGGCAAATCCAGTTGCTACAAACAATATGATCCAATGTGGGTAGTTGGTCACATCGCGCTTGAAACCCGAGGTTGGGTTGAGTTCGTAGCGTAAACCTGCCCGGAACCGCCCGGCAAATCCGGTGGCTACGAAAAATAGGATCCAATGTGAGTGGTTCAGTGCATTAACGAATCAATTAATGCCAATTAGGGTTAAGTCATGAACATGAAAAGACAGCTTAACCAACTTGAACACGATTTGTAGGGCTAAGTCATGAACTTGAAACGACAACACTTAGCCAACTTGACATGACACGTAAGCGGGTTAAGTCACGAAGTTAAATGACAAACTTAACCTTCTTGACATGACTAGACTAGAAAAGGATTAAGTCACGAATTACATGACTTAATCGGTTAGGCAGGTTAGGTCACGAATTACATGACCTAATCTATTAGGCGAAACCCTAGACACGACCCTTTTCAGCAGTAACCCTCTAGATGTATCAAGGTAACCTGGGGCTAGGCCGGATGGGGCACGATTACTGGGCTGATTGTAAGAGGTGAACGACGGCAATGTGGTATGCCAGTGTAGGTTCGATGGACTACGGTCGTGCACATATTCCGGGCCAGGCACTGGGTATCCGTAGATTTATCTGTGCATCTTGAATCGTGTCAGGGGTTGACACCCTAGGGATGATACACCCGAAGGTGGACCCAGCACAGGTGACTACATTCGTGATTAGCCGTATGACACGGACACTTGACGAGCTAGAACTTGTAGGGAGCCGATAGACTAGATAATCGCTCCGTAGGACCCCGTACTTGGGTCAGACCCCGTTTCAGGGTCATTTCATGATATTGGGCCGTGGGATTTATTTCGTGATTAACTTGTGACATGGGCTTAGTATACTAGTACAGTCGATGCAACGAATTTCGAATATGTGATGCTTTTCTTGACTTGTCTTGACTTATCCTGATCACCTTAGTCTATCTTGTTCACCTTGACACCATTCTTAAGTTTAGTTCCAGTTCATGCATGACAGGTTGTTTTAACACTGAAAGTCACTAGGACTTACTCAGTCTTTATGACTGACCCTTTTCCTTTCGCCTCCTTTTCTTTCGTTCCACCCCCCCCCCCCCCAGGTTCTCAGGGAGGAAACACTAGCTCTTAGCTTGGACATCACTTGTTTTGGCTTAGCATGTACGGTTTGCTATGGCTGCTTCTTTTTACTGCACTTGGGGAATAAGCTGTTTTTCTGTTTTAAGTTATTGCTTCTTTGGCTATTATTACAAGACAGTTGTAATGAAGTTGTTATTCGAAATGTTTGTAAGAGACATGGTTTACTTTAGAATAAAATGAAGTTCTGTTTTGCTCATAAATTCTTCCGCTGTTTACTTAATTATTTATTTATGTTCTGTCTTGTGATAATTCTGTGATGTTATCTCGATAATACCGCTCCAAAACTAGTGCATTCCCTTTGTGAGTGACCCTAGCTGAGGTGGGGTGTTACATTTGGTATCAGAGCAGAAGGTTACCAAGACTGGGCAAAAGTTTTGAAAATCATTTGAATTTCTTTTTTTCAAAACCATTTACAAAGAAGCACTTTTCAAGAAAAGTTGGTTTATTTTAAAAGGCTATTCCCCAAAAAGCCATTAGCACAATCTTTGTTTCCTCGTTTGAATCTTTTCCTTTTTCGTTTTCAGCTTATCATGGCCGACGACCTTAATCTTCCCGAGGGGGTCAATATACCCACTTGGTTCCGTCGTTTCCTCGAGGCTCGGGCTAATGTAGCAGGCCCAGCCAATCTTCCTCCTCATCCTCCTCAACCTCCGCGATAAACCGCTTTTTCAAAGATATGCAAGGACTTTAAGGCCATGGGCGGAAAGGATTTCCTAGGAACTGAGACTTTTGTTGAGGCACGAAATTGGTTGAAGGAAACCGAAGACTTGTTTGTTATCTTTGAGGTAGAGGACAATAGGAAAGTACAGTTGGCGGCGTGGCTCATGAAAGAGGAAGCTTCTTATTGGTAGGAAGTCACCAACGCAACTAGGCCCATTGAGACTTGGGCGGACTTTAGAGGGAGATTTGGGCTTAAGTTCTTATCATTAGTAGAGGAGAGTCTCCAAATGGAACGGTTTCTGGCCCTTAAACAAGGAAATATGACAGTTAAAGAATACGTGAACCGTTTCAATCAGCTTGCTCGCTTCGGATTGGAGTTAGTCAACACTCCTCAGAAAAAGGCGCTATGTTTTGCACGAGGCTTAAACGAGCCACTACATGGTTTGGCCATGACTCATGTGCCCATGGGGGCGACCTTTGAAAGCTTGGTGGATATGGCCCTACTGTATGAGGAAGATAAGAAAGGCAAGAAAGAGGTCAAGCCCAACGATTCTCAGAATAAGAAGGTAGACCCCGAGAAAGGAGGCAAGAACGACAACTCACGCGATAAAAGGAAATGCAATTTCTGTGGTACGGAAGGGCACATAGCCAAGGATTCTAGAAAGAGGAAAAGAAAGCAAGGTGAATGTTTTCATTGTAGGGAGACTGGACACATCAGCAAGGACTGCCCTAAGAAGCAGACCGGACCTTCCGGGGGTACATCTTTAACTGCTTTTTCTAGATGCTTTGTTTTATCTTGTTATCTCCTCGATCCTATCTTGAGAACCATAGGTAGAATATTTTTGGATGTAAACATGTAATTGAAACATGTTATGATTGCGTAATGGTTGCAAGTGGTCGCAAGTGGTTGCTCGTGGATGCATGAATACACATTAGGCACTAGATCGGCTCAGTCACAGTTTCATACTTACATATGCATGAGTGTTTATTTTGGAAACTTTGTTGTGCTATCATTTGGTTTTTGCATATGATTGAATGTTCGTGAACTCATGTAGAAATTATGAATTATAATAGGAAAATATTGCATACATATTGGATTCATTTCACTAAACATAGTTTGCACTTGAAAGGATCAATCAGGCCTGATCATTTGCATTAGATAAGGAACACACAAACACACTTTCTACATATGTTCATACAGCATTAGAAATCTTTTAAGGACCATGGTTGCTTGTGGATGATGTTTTGAGTAGATGGATGATGGATGGTAGGACACATTCTTCTTAACTTGAAGATTTCGGGGACGAAATCCTTTAAGGAGGGGAGAATGTAACAACCCGAATTTTAACAACATGTGAAAACAAGAAATCAAGGTATAATTAAAAATGAAATAAAATATATAAAAATATGTTTAGATAGGTAAATAATGGTGATGCATAAGAAGAATTAATTAATATTTGGAAGAGAAGAAAAATTAGTTCGGTAACGGTGTGTGTAACGGAAAAATAGTAAAATAAGGATAATTAATTTAAGAATCAAGAATTAGGTCAAATGTACTTCACCATTGCGTTCCTATCGAAAAAATACGCGAAATAGATTCCGAGTTTTCGAAAATTGGAGTCCGTATTACCAAGATATGGCCAAAACAAGTTTCAGCAGACTTTCTGGTAGACAGAACCGAGTCGACCCTAGAGTCGAACCTAGAGTCGACCTCCCCAGGCCAGGTTGACCCTAGAGTCGACCCCCCCCCCCCTGTACAGGTCGACCTGGTCGGCCTAGTTTGGCCCAGGACCCATTTTTGAAGCCCGGTATGTGTTTTGATGGTCCGGATTGACTCTGGGGTTGATCTAATGGCCTAAATGAGTTTCCTACAACTATTTAAAGACCCTAAGACCTAGCGTAAATCATACTATTTCATTTTAGCACTCATGCAGCCACCATTAAACCTAGAACTCTAAATTAAAAATACAAAGAACAAAAATTAAAGAAGACGAAGGATGATTCTTGAAGGCTACAACTAGAAGCTACAACAACTACGACGCTTTAGACAACTGATTTGGGGTTATTTGATTTAAAGTTTTGATTTGGATTTCTTGCTTCATATTGAAAGTTCTATGTCACTTTTTTGGAAAAAACGCTAAAATAACATGGACATGCTATGAATTGAAACTGGATTTAAGAACTATTATTAATCCATGTTTATATTGTTTAACTTTGAATCAAAATTTGGGAATATTGCTATGTTAATGTTGCAAGTTAAACTTATCATGATGTTGATGTTGTTATGAATCACTTGGGCTAAATTTTATAGCAAGTTGAAAAAATACATGTCCATGGAATCATTATGTTCATTGAAATCCTCATGTTGATTAAACCATGCCTATGATGCTAATTAAACCATGTCTATGATATTAATGAAACTATGCATGTGATGTTAATATACCTATCATGTTAATGACAAATTGGGAATTGCTAGGTTATGATGAAAAGTTGGAGTCACTATGTTTATAATGCTAGATGAGAATCATTACGAGTCCATTATGCCTATTAGAATTACCATGCCTTTAATGTTTCATGTTTGTAATAAAATTATTATTATGCCCGCAATGATTGTTATGCCTATGATGTAAAGTTGAAATCATCATGTTAAACTAAGTTGGAACCATTACTATGCCAAGTTATCATCATGCTAGTATTGAAACCATGTGATATGTTATAACCTGTTTATTATGCAAGTGATGTTGGAATTGTCACGTATGCCTATCACATGTTTGGTGTTATTCCCCTTTATCTCTTGAATTGTTTATGCTTGTGAACGAAGTACGTTTATATACGTTGGGGATACGATTGGGTAGAATAGGCAAAACTTGAATTGATTATAATCATAAACCGTGAAATTTGGCATAAGTACAACATGAAATATGGCACAAAAACTCGACTAGAACATGCCATAACTCGACTTGAAACATGCCTTAGTTGGGCACGAAATTGACAATGTGAACATGCTATAAAAATAGCACGAATCTGATAAGAACATGGGCATGACTTTAGAAAACAAGAAAGTGTCCAACTCGAGGTTGGGTTGAGTTTGTAGTGTAAATCTGCCCGGAACCGCCCGGCAAATCCAGTTGCTACAAATAATAGGATCCAATGTGGGTAGTTGGTCACATCGCGCTTGAAACCCGAGGTTGGGTTGAGTTCGTAGCGTAAACCTACCCGGAACCGCCCGACAAATCCGGTGGCTACGAACAATAGGATCCAATGTGAGTGGTTCAGTGCATTAACGAATCAATTAATACCAATTAGGGTTAAGTCATGAACATGAAAAGACAGCTTAACCAACTTGAACACGATTTGTAGGGCTAAGTCATGAACTTGAAACGACAACACTTAGCCAGCTTGACATGACACGTAAGCGGGTTAAGTCACGAATTTAAATGACATACTTAACCATCTTGACATGACTAGACTAGAAAAGGATTAAGTCACGAATTACATGACTTAATCGGTTAGGCAGGTTAGGTCACGAATTACATGACCTAATCTGTTAGGCAAAACCCTAGACACGACCCTTTTCAGCAGTAACCCTCTAGATGTATCAAGGTACCCTGAGGCTAGGCCGGATGGGGCACGATTACTGGGCTGATTATAAGAGGTGAACGACGGGAGTGGGGTATGCCAGTGTAGGTTCGGTGGACCACGGTCGTGCACGTATTCCGGGCCAGGCACTGGGTATCCGTAGATTTATCTGTGCATCTTGAATCGTGTCAGGGGTTGACACCCTAGGGCTGATACACCCGAAGGTGGACCCAGCACAGGTGACTACATTCGTGATTAGCCGTATGACACAGACACTTGACGAGCTAGAACTTGTATTGAGCCGATCGACTAGATAATCGCTCCGTAGGACCCCGTACTTGGGTCAGACCCCGTTTCAGGGTCATTTCATGATATTGGGCCGTGGGATTTATTTCGTGATTAACTTGTGACATGGGCTTAGTATACTAGTACAGTCGATGCAACGAATCTCGAATATGTGATGCTTTAATTGACTTGTCTTGACTTATCCTGATCACCTTAGTCTATCTTGTTCACCTTGACACCATTCTTAAGTTTAGTTCTAGTTCATGCATGACAGGTTGTTTTAACACTGAAAGTCACTAGGACTTACTCAGTCTTTATGACTGACCCTTTTCCTTTCGCCTCCTTTTCTTTCGTTTCCCCCCCAGGTTCTCAGGGAGGAAACACTAGCTCTTAGCTTGGACATCACTTGCTTTGGCTCAGCATGTACGGTTTGCTATGGCTGCTTCTTTTTACTGCACTTGGGGAATAAGCTGTTTTTCTGTTTTAAGTTATTGCTTCTTTGGCTATTATTACAAGACAGTTGTAATGAAGTTGTTATTCGAAATGTTTGTAAGAGACATGGTTTACTTTGGAATAAAATGAAGTTCTGTTTTGCTCATAAATTCTTCCGTTGTTTACTTAATTATTTATTTATGTTCTGTCTTGTGATAATTCTGTGATGTTATCTCGATAATACCCCTCCAAAACTAGTGCATCCCCTTTGTGAGTGACCCTAGCGGAGGTGGGGTGTTACAAGCTGCCCGTGTCAAAATAAGGGCACCCAGAGTTTAGGTCAAAACAATAAACTCCAGGTCAGTCATGGGACAGGTGTGAGAACTAAAACAGTTATTAATCTTTATTTTTAAAGTTGGGTAAATCAAGGGACCACGCCGTATAACACGGAATGGGTTTCCTCCCAAGAACACCAGTGCATAAAACAAACAGCGCAATGCTAAGTAAAGAAAAATGAAGCTGTTATAAGACCCAGGTCCTATCACACAATGCAACGCAATCCTGGGGATAGGGTTTTCCCTTATAACAGCCAATGAATGCTTGATACGTTTTAAAACAAATCATTTGATACTATTATCAGTGTATAGTGTATAAAACAACTTCAAATCATAAGTATCAATCATAGGCGGCATGGGTACCATATATCATGTTGCCATACTAGTTCAACAATTAAAACCGCAAATGTCACGTATTTGGAAATTGGATTTACTTCTATGAACCGAGGCCAGGGATCGTCCTCTACCGATTCGATACAATCTAGCCTACCATGTCTCAGGATCAGAACGCATCGACCCTTGGAGCGACAGGGCCGGTCCACCGATGTGGATTAGACGAAATCCTGAACACTACGTTTCCCCGCCCTTTGGGGCGCAAATGAGCCAACGAATGACTCCATCGGACCCGGATCGTCCGATCAAACCGAGGCGCCTCGCAATAGCAACAACCACACAGGTGAAAAGTATATAAATGTCAGGGCTGGTAGGTCACTAACACCACCCTAGCTAGAAAGAAACGCATGCCCTCCCTAAGGTCCTCTCCCGTTTTTGGTTCACAACCGGGGTGCGAGGCCCGCGAATTCACGTTACACAAAGCTGTGTCACACAGGCTGTGCTTTGATCATCACCACAAGACTTTGCTTTTCAACAGAAGCCTCGATCAATTGCCACTTAGGCATGCCACACAGGCAAACCATTCTATGCAACCGATATCAGTCACATAGAATGAAATCCGATGTCAGACACACAGTCCATTTACAAGTCCGTTCTGGGTCTGAACGAAACAGGAGGCACCTAGTACCTCGCATATCCATCGATCTCCAAGTACGTCTGGACGATCACCAACTGTTTCCATCTTCTTGGGTGTACAGCCCAATCAAGATCATCAGTAATCACTCAAACGACGTGAAGACTTCCGGTCTTCGACCACCATCTTCATCTTCGACTAATCGTCATATCAGTCATTCAGAGTGGGATAAACCCGGTCTTTCCGAATAACTCGCGCATATTTTAAATAAGTGTTACACAAACACAACATACGCCTCATTCCAATTCATCAGTCACTAACCGTAAATTAATCAAGAGAATAATTCCCCAAATATTAACCCCGAAGGCCGAAACCAACATCAGATCAATATCCAGAAAACCATTCTGCTTGGCTAACCGATAGTTAGTTTCTAAATTTCACATTCATAGAGAAAGGTTCCCATTAATTTTATCCAAGAAAAATTCCTTGAATTTATTCTCTAATCTCCTTTTGAATTTCGATTCAACTAGTCGGGATTAACGAACCTTACCGAAGTAATCATCTGTTTTAATTTCCCAATCCCAACCTATTCATCCCATGAAGTAAAACTGGTTATACTTCATATCTAACACCACGGTGTTATCGGTAAATTCAATTACCATTTCACGTTCAAATCTAATTAAAGATTTAACTAACGCCGGGAGCAAAACTGGTGATACTCCGTTCTCGATCATTTCAATCTAATTAAAGATTCATTAAAACTCCACTTAGTTTTAATCGTTAACTGGGTTAAAGAATCAGTGTCATTTAAAACACAGTTCACGATAAACCCAAAATCACATTTCATTAATTATCGGGTTAAAGAACGAGTGTTATTTAAAACACTGTCCACGATAAACCCATAAATCATCATCAATTCAATTAAATATTATTTAATTGGTACACTTCATTAAATCTAAATAAAAAGATTTAATCTTTTCTCAACTGGGTTCAAGAACAGTGTTAGTCAAGACACCATTCATGACAAACCCACTTCACATTCGATATTAAATACAAGGCTCTGAATAGAAAATATATCAGCTTATATTCAATGTCAAATTCTACGACCAACAGATATCGTATTGGAAATAACGATATACATATCTATATCTTTCAAATTTCCATAACAACATCTGTATAATCACGAAATCCAATATCGAAATATTCCGAAGACAATTTCGATTCAAATCCATTCCAATGCAATCATTGGAAATTCTGGTTATTTTCAAGACCATTTCAAATTCAATTTATTTATTTAAAAATAAATAGAATTATTATTCTAGTTCAAAACAAGTTCATTTCGATAAAAATCTATTTTGATCTTTTCAAATATGGAATTTTTCATCCCAATTCTTTCTAAATCATTTCTTATGATTTTACACAAATTATTACTATTTTTAATAATTTTATCAAGGCCCGTACAGTCAATTTCCATCAATGGCCATCGAACTGCACTTACAACGACCTTTTCCAAATTTGATTTGGACATAATTCCAAATCCAACTATTAGATTTCAAGTTTCTAATATTCATTGGAAAGCTCTTTTCGATACGAACCCAATGGTTCCGGTTTTAGGAGAATCCGACGGTCGGATCTCCCGCAATATCCGTTCGAAGTCAATGGTCGAAATTCGCGAACTGCCGCGGCGCGGCGCGTTCTATTCAGGCCATTATATTTTATATATATATAATATATATATAATATATACTTCGTCGATTTCAATTCAAAACGTGCTTTATAAATCGTTTTAAATTCATTTTCAAAACGGTTTCAACTTCATATTCAATTTCAAATCAAAATTGAATATTTCAATTTAAATTCATTTTAAATTCATTTCAAATTGATTTCAATTCAAATTGATTTCTAATTCAATTTCAGTTCATTTTCAATTCAATTCAATTTCAATTCAAATTCATTTCTATTCCATTTCAATTCGAATTCGTTTATATTCAATTTCAATTCGAATTTATTTATATTCAATTCTTTTCAAAACATCAGATTTTGAAATCACTTTCGATATTCAATATAAAATGAATAAAATCGATATAAATATCGTTCACGTCAAAATGGCGTCAATCTAATCAATACGGCTTCATATATTCCTATTTTCAAATATTTTATTTCAAATATTTCCTTTTCAAATATTTCTATTTTAAAACTGGAATGAGGCCCAATCAATTACCATATAATGTTAATTATATGGATTTTCTACAACACATGTCTATATCAACAACGATGAGTAATCAACCATCATCCACAGTGCATTCTACACTGTATAAGCATCAAATATAAATATTCAACGCTTATAACAGCCTGTCAATCAATCGATCGACATACAACTAAACAATCGGGATTAGTGTACGTCAAATATCATCCCAATACCCGTGTGGGGTTTCAAGCAATCAAACACATATTTTTATTTGTGCAGTTGGTCGATGTGTAAAATTTATCGTCCCAATCAATGTCCTTCAAATAGGTGCACATAAACAAACCGTCCGGTTTGTAAATGAATATTTATTTATTCGCATTCACGTTAAAAATTATATTTTTAACGATCAAACTATTTTATTCAACCTATGAATATCCTATTCGGTTCATTTATTAAATAAAATGTTATCTTTATTTTTCTAACTTATTTTTAGAAAATTTCGGCGGCATAACGGCAAGATACAAGAAACGGGACATGGCCTAGCCTTATCCCCGGTCTAGTGAAGGCCCACGCCATTCACACATCAATCAAATCAATTTCATTTCACCAAACAATTCAATTCAAACCAAATAATCTAACCAACTACACACCCAAACAATTAAACAAACAAGCCATCCATGGTCTGTGGATGACGGGTGTCGGGTGCTACTAAACACCGTCTGCATCCTAGTATACATATATGACTAGAAAAAGAAATTGAAGAGTGAGAAGTTCTCACAGATAGCTATCCCAACTTCACGACACTTCATTTATAGAAATCTTCGCCGTTCTCGCCTCTCGTCACTTTCGTTGCCCGTAGCCACTACATATGTAAAAATCAAATTTTTACCTTGCTATTCAATATATAAAAATCGAATTTTTACTATGCTATTCAATATATAAAAATCGAATTTTTACTATGCTATTCAATATATAAAAATCGAATTTTTACTATGCTATTCAATATATAAAAATCGAATTTTTACTATGCTATTTAATATATAAAAATCGAATTTTTACTATGCTATTCAATATATAAAAATCAAATTTTTACTATGTTATTCAATATATAAAAATCGAATTTTTACTTCGCTATTCAATATATAAAAATCGAATTTTTACTATGCTATTCAATATATAAAAATCGAATTTTTACTATGCTATTCAATATATAAAAATCGAACTTTTACTTTGCTATTCAATATATAAAAATCGAATTTTTACTTGTCAAAAATAATTTCTTCTTACGATACAATCAAATCTTTATATCTTCAAAAATATCAAAGATGTCTATATTCTTCAACATAGTTATACTTACAAAACTGATTTTTTTTTTCTTCTAAAGCTAATACATTAAATAAATAAAACAAATAAAGTAAGAAAACACTTACAGCGGGAAAAAAAAGCTGAGGGGCGTCACTGTTCGAAGGAGGGGAGGGAACAGCGTTTGAGGGGAAAAACGGGGGGTGTTGTTGGTCGGAGGCGGGGTCAGGGTGGCGCGGTCTGAGGTGGAGTCGGCAGGGGGTGGAGGCGTTCCTGCTGCTGGCGGATCTGCTCGACGCTGGGGGGCTTAGGGCTGCGGAGGTTTAGGGAAGAGAGGGAGTGAGAGGAGGAGGGATTCGACGAGGGGAAGGGGCTACGCCCTGACGGCGTGCGGTGGCGGAAGAAGAGGGGACGGGGCAGGATCAAGATCGGCGACGGGTTTTTTTTCTTTTTTTTTCGGCGGGGGGGGGGGGGGGGGGGGCAGGGTTTAGAGGGAAGAAAGGGGGGATATTTAATTATTTAATTACTTTATTTCTTTAAAAAGCAACTTTTTATTTCGACCTCAAAACGAGGCTCACCGCCTGCCGTCCATAGCATTTTTCCCCCATTCCGAACACAACGGGATATGTATCGCAAGCTGATTCGATCGTTTCGATCAGTTTCCGTTGAATTTACATTTAAGTCATTATATTGAATTTCAAACGTACATTTCAAATTACCGGGGCCACATACCAACTAGAAAAATTCCCGAAAAATATTTTCTAGTTTTGTATTGACGATACGGTCCTAACGAAACTAGTTTCGTCGAATTCTGAGACCGTCGGAAAAATGGCCAATTTCCAGTCGACTAAAATCAACTGAAACTGGTCAAACGCATTTTCCTATGTCACTCTCCCATATTGATTAGAAAAACTATGAAATTTGAAACCAAGCAATAACTTGACATCACGGACCCAACAAAAGTGGTTTCGTCGAAATCCGAGGTCGTTTGCAAAAATTCCATTTTTAAGGGCCTGAATTCCATAACGACTATTCAGAATTTTAAACTGGACATATCTTTTGATTCCCGCTATGAAATTTTGATTTTTCGGATTCGTTGGAAAGATATCCTCAAATAGATCCTAATTTTTTTGGTTTCGTTATAATCCGGTTTGTTTTGCACCCAGTACATTCAATTGAAGTTTGAAATCGAATTATCGAACTACCGGGCCATTTTCAATTCTATTTATAATTATATATAATTATTTATATTCTAACGACGACGTATATAAATTTATACGATCGAATTATATTCAAAATAAATTTCTCGTCGATATTATTTAAAAAAATTAATAATTTTTAAATGTTCAAAATTCGCTAAAATTGCCAAAATAAAATTTTTAAACTGGCCCAGATTTTCGGGTTATTACAAATTGATTGGGCCACATTCCAAGTTGGAAAATAAATATATATTCATGTGTTGAATAAAAGAAAATTCATGTGTTGAGAAAATTCGTGTGTTGAATAAAATATATATTCATGTGTTGAATAAAAGAAAATTCATGTGTTGAAGAGAATATTCATTTGTTGAATAGAATAACGGAGTTATTGAAATATATAAAGCCATGTTGACTAGATATGCTCCATTTTGATGCGAACGATATTTATATCGAGTATATTCGTTTTTATAATGAATATAGAAAAGGAGGTGATTTCAAAATCTAATATTTTGAAAATGTTATAATTTATATATTAATGATATGGAATATTCAATTTTGATTTAAAATTGAATATGAAGTTGAAATGGTTTTGAAAACGAATTTAAAACGATTTATAAAATATGTTTTAAAAGGGAAATCGATGAAATATATATATATTATATATATATATATATATATATATATATAATGGCCTGAATAGAACGCGCCGCGCCTCGGTAGTTCGCGAACTTCGACCATTGACTTCGAATGGACATTACGGGAGATCTGACCGTCGGATTCACCTAAAACCGGAACCTTGGCTTCGTATCGAAAAGAGCTTTCTGACGAATATTAGAGATTTGAAATCTAATGGTTGGATTTGGAATTATTTCCAAATCAAATTTGGAAAAGGTCATTGTAAGTGCAGTTCGATGGCCGTTGATGGAAATCGACTGTACGGACCTTGATAAAATTATTAAAAATAGCAATAATTTGTGTAATATCATAAGAAATGAATTTGAAAGAATTGGGATGAAAAATCCCATATTTGAAATGATAAAAATAGATTTTTATCGAAATGAACTAGTTTTGAACTATAATTATAATCCATTTATTTTTGAAATAAATAAATTAGATTTGAAATGGTTTTAAAAGTAACCAGAATTTCCAATAATTGAATTGGAATGGATTTGAATCGAAATTGTCTTTGGAATATTTTGATGGTGGATTTCATGATTATACAGATATTGTTATGGAAATTTGAAAGATATATTTATATCGTTATTTCAAATACGATATTTGTTGGTCGTAGAATTTGATATTGAATATAAGCCGATATATTTTCTATTCAGAGCCTTGTATTTAATATCAAATGGGATTTCGGTTTATCTTGACTGGTGTCTTCATCAACACTGTTCTTAAACCCAATTGAGAAAAAGATTAAATCTCTTTATTTAGATTTAATGAAGTATACCAATTAAATGGTATTTAATCGGAACTGAATTTGAATTGATTTTTGGGTTTATCATGAACGGTGTTTTAAATAACATTCGTTCTTTAACTCGATAATTAATGGAATGTGAATTGGGTTTATCGTGAACTATGTTTTAACGACATTCGTTCTTTAATCCGATTTACAGTGAAATGTGATTTGGAATTTATAAATCTTTTGTTAAGATTTAAAGGAGATTTTCCAAAGTAAAGTTTTCCAATTTAATAAAATAAATTGGAATGGAATGGAATTCGATTTGGTGATAATCGAAGTGAATTTCTATGGAGGAAGACAACTAATATATCTAGAATTTAAAAGGCTTTGCCGTTATTCCATTTATATTATTAGTTAGATATGGAAGTTTATATCGATTATATATATATATATATATATATATATATATATATCGATTTGTTTTCCATGAAGATTCCATTGTAAATGGAATGTGATTCTGGGTTGTCATGAACAGTATCTTTAATAATACTGTTCTTAGACCCAACGGAGTTAACAAAATCAGAAAATAACTGAAGATTAGTTAAGTTGCATAGGTATTGATCTGATGTTGGTTTCAGCCTTCGGGGTTATTACTTTGGGAATTCTTCACTTGCTAATTTACGGTTAAAGGCCGATGGAATGGAACGTGATTTTGGGTTTATAGTGAACCGTATTTTTAAATGACATTGGTTCTTTAACCCAGTTAAATACAGGATATGATTTTCCAAGTTAAACAATCACTAATATTGATTTTTGGAAAGATTAAAACCAAGTGGAGTTTTAATGAATCGTTAATTAGATTGAAATGATCGAGAATGGAGTATCACTAGTTTTGCTCCAGGCGATAGTTAAATCTTTAATTAGATTTGAACATGAAAGGGTAATTGAATTTACCGATAACACCGTGGTGTTAGATATGAAGTATGACCAGTTTTACTTCATGGGATGAATAGGTTGGGGTTGGGAAATTTAACAAGTGATTACTTCGGTAAGGTTCGCTAATCCCGGCTAGTTTGGATAAATCATAATTTGGTTTGAATTGATATTCAAAAGAAGATTAAGGAATAAATTTAAAGAATTTATCTTTGATAAAATTAATGGGAACCTTTCCCAAAGTATAAGAATATTCGAATAAAATAATATTCTAAATTGGAATGAGGCGTATGTTGTGTTTGTGTAACACTTGTTGATTATATACACGAGTTATTCAAAAAGACCGAGTTTATCCAATTCTGAATAATTGATTCGATGATGTTTCGAGAATGAAGAAGGGGGGTCGAAGACCAGAGGTCTTCACATCGTTTGGATAATTACTGATGATCGTGATTGGGCTGTACACCCAAGAGGAGGGAATCAGTTGGTGATCGATGGATATGCGAGGCATAAGGTGCCTCCGGCTTCGTTCATACCCAGAACGAACTTGTAAATGGATTGTTTGTCTGACATTGGATTTTATTTTGTATTGATTGATCTCTATTAAATGTCCATCTGTTTGGTGGCGGAGAATTTATTCTCTTGCTTAACACCCTTCTTTGAGACGTATGAGCTCAGAGGTTGTATATCAATGGACATCCGTCACATGGAGTGAATTGCCTGTGTGGCATGCCTAAGTGGCAAATGATCAAGGCTTTTGTTGAAAAGAAAAGTCTTGTGGTTGATGATCAAAGCACGGCCTATGTGGCACAACTTTTTGTATGGCATTAATTCGCGAGCCTCACTCCCCGGTATGAACCAGAAACGGGAGAGGATCCAGGGAAAACATGCGTCTCTTTCTAGTTAGAGGTGGTGTCAGTGACCTATCAGCCCTGACATTTATATATTTTTCACCTGTGTGGTTGTTGGAATGCGAGGCGCCTCGGATATGGAGTCATTTGCCTCATTTGTGCCCCATAGGGCGGGAGACGTATTGTTCATGGTTTCATTTTATTCTGCTACGTGTGGACAGGCCCTGTGGCTCCTAGGTGCAGTTGCGGCTGTAGCCTGAGACACGGACTAGAGCATCTCAAATTCGGTGAGGACTATCTTTTGCCTTGGTTCACAGATGGAAATCCAACTTCCAATACGTGACAATTGCGGTTTTGATTGTATAGCCTAGTATTGGCGACATGGTATATGGTACCCATGCCGTCTAGGATTGATACATTTATATTTGAAGTTGTTTTATACACTATGCACTTATAATAGTATCAAATGATTTGTTTTAAACGTATCAAGCATGTGTGAACACCCGTAACTTCCCCGTAAAGGAAAGCGTCGGATAGTTCGAGAACAAGCCACAACAGAACGCATACAAAAGAACATTTCATTGTATATTTACAGCAATGCATCAGATTACAAGAATATACAGAGTATAAATGAATATTACACAGAAATATCAGAGATTTAAATTACATTTAAATACATAGCAGCGGAAAATAATACAATACACAACTAGAATGGGATATACAGATACAGAGCTTTCCGGATATCGTTCCAGCTGTAAACCAGGATCTTGTGAATATAAATCTGCAAAACCAAAACTACTAGCTGCCCGTGTCAGAATAAGGGCACCCAGAGTTTAGGTCAAAACAATAAACTCCAGGTCAGTCATGGGACTGATGTGAGAACTAAAACAGTTATAAATCTTTATTTTAAAGTTAGGTAAATCAAGGGACCACGCCGTATAACACGAAATGGGTTTCCTCCCAAGAATACCAGTGCATAAAACCAACAACGCAATGCTAAATAAAGAAAAATGAAGCTGTTATAAGATCCAGGTCCCATCACACAATGCAACGCAGCCGAGGATAGGGTTTTCCTTTATAACAGCCAAAGAATGCTTGATACGGTTAAAACAAATCGTTTGATACTATTATAAGTGCATAGTTCATAATACAACTTCAAATCATAAGTATCAATCATAGGCGGCATGAGCGCCACATCCCACTATGTCGCCATACTAGGCTCTACAAATAAAACCGCAAATGCCACGTATTTGGAAATTGGATTTCTGTCTATGAACCGAGGCAAAAGATAGTCCTCTACCGATTCGTGACTCTCTAGGCCGAGCCACATGACCCAGACTCAGGTAGGCCCTTGGATCGTCAGGGCCGGTCCACCGATGTGGATTAAAATGCCTGAACATGCGTTCCCCCGCCCTTTGGGGCGTAAATGAGCCAACTAAATGACTCCATCAGTTCGAGAACGACCGATCAATCCGAGGCGCCTCGCAACAGCAACAACCACATAAGTCAAACTCGTCAGGGCGTGTAAAACCACTGACGCCACTTCTAACTAGAAAGAAACGCAAGTCCTCCCTGAGGTCCATCTCACGTTTTTGGTTCATACCGGGTGTGAAACTCGCGAAGTAAGCGTTACACAAAGCTACGCCACAAAGGCCGTGCTTCGATCATCACCACAAGACTTTGCTTTTCAACAGAAGCCTTGATCATTTGCCACTTAGGCATGCCACACAGGCAATTTACTCCATGCGTTTGATATCCATCAGTATATAACCTCTGAGCTCGTACGTCTCAGAGAAGGGCGTTAAGCAAGAGAATAAATTCTCCGCCGCCAAACAGATATATATTTAATAGAAATCAACCACACAGACTAAAATCCAATGTCAGACACACAGTCCATTTACAAGTCCGTTCTGGGTCTGAACGAAACCGGAGGCACCTAGTACCCTGCATATCCATCGATCTCCAAGTACGTCTGAACGATCACCAACTGTTTCCATCTTCTTAGGTGTACAGCCCAATCAAGATCATCAGTAATCACCCAAACGACGTGAAGACCTCCGGTCTTCGACCATCGTCTTCATCTTCGACTTATCGCCGTATCAGTTATTCAGAATGGGATAAACCCATTCTTTCCGAATCACTCGCGTATATTTTAAATAAGTGTTACACAAACACAACATACGCCTCATTCCAATTCATCAGTCACTAACCGTAAATTAATCAAGAGAATAATTCCCTAAATATTAACCCCGAAGGCCGAAACCAACATCAGATCAATATCCAGAAAACCGTTTTGCTTAGCTAACCGACAGTTAGTTTCTAAATTTCACATTCATAAGGAAAGGTTCCCATTAATTTTATCCAAGATAAATTCCTTATATTTATTCTTTAATCTATCCTTTTGAATTTCGATTCAACTAGCCGGGATTAACGAAACTTACCGAAGTAATCATTCGTTTTAATTTCCCAATCCCAACCTATTTATCCCATGAAGTAAAACTGGTAATACTTCATATCTAACACCACAGTGTTATCGGTAAATTCAATTACCATTTCACGTTCAAATCTAATTAAAGATTTAACTATCGCCTGGAGCAAAACTGGTGATACTCCATTCTCGATTATTTCAATCTAATTAAAGATTCATTAAAACTCCACTTAGTTTTAATCTTTAACTGGGTTAAAGAATCAGTGTCATTTAAAACACGGTTCACGATAAACCCAAAATCACATTCATTAATTATCGGGTTAAAGAACGAGTGTTATTTAAAACACTGTCCATGATAAACCCAAAAATCAATATCAATTTAATTCCAATTAAATATTATTTAATTGGTACCTTTCATTTAATCTAAATAAAAAGATTTAATCCTTTCTCAACTGGGTTCAAGAACAGTGTTAGTGAAGACACCATTCACGACAAACCCAAATCACATTCGATATTCAATACAAGGCTCTGAATAGAAAATATATCGGCTTATATTCAATATCAAATTCTATGACTAACAAATGTCGTATTGGAAATAACGATATAAATATATATCTTTCAAATTTCCATAACCACACCTGTATAATCACGAATTCCAACATCGAAATATTCCGAAGACAATTTCGATTCAAATCCACTCCCATGCAATCATTAGATATTCTGGTTATTTTTAAAACCTTTTTTAAATTCAATTTATTTATTTAAAAAAAAATAGAATTATAATTCTAGTTCAAAACTAGTTCATTTCGATAAAAATCTATTTTTATCTTTTCAAATATGGAGTTTTTCATCCCAATCCTTTCTAAATCATTTCTTATGATTTTACACAAATTATTACTATTTTTAATAATTTTATCAAGGCCTGTACAGTCGATTTCCACCAATGGCCATCGAACTGCACTTACAGCGACCTTTTTCAAATTTGATTTGGACATAATTCCAAATCCAACCGTTAGATTTCTAATTTCAAATATTCGTTAGAAAGCTCTTTTCGATACGAACCCAACGGTTCCGGTTTTAGGAGAATCCGACGGTCGAATCTCCCGTAATGTCCGTTTGAAATAAATGGTCGAAATTCACGAACTGCCGCGGCGCGGCGCGTTCTATTCAGGCCATTATATTATATATATAATATATACTTCGTCGATTTCTATTTAAAACGAAGTATATAAATAGTTTTAAAATCGTTTCAAAAGCAATTTCAACTTTCTTTTCAATTCAAATCAAAATTGAATTCTTCTTTATAAATTCGTTTTAAAATTCATTTCTATTCAATTTGAATTCATTTCAATTCACTTTCAATTCAATTTGAATTCGTTTTCAATTCAATTCATTTCGAAATCGTTTTCAATTCAATTCATTTCGAAATCGTTTTCAATTCAATTCATTTCGAAATCATTTTCAATTTAACTCATTTCGAAATCGTTTTCAATTCAATTCATTTCGAAATCGTTTTCAATTCAATTCATTTCGAAATCGTTTTCAATTCAATTCATTTCGAAATCGTTTTCAATTCAATTCATTTCAAAATCGTTTTCAATTCAATTCATTTCGAAATCGTTTTCAATTCAATTCATTTCGAAATCGAATAAGATCGATATAAATATCGTTCACGTCAAAATGGCGTCAATCTAATCAACATGGCTTCATATATTTCTATTTCAAATATTCTATTTCAAATATTTCTTTTCCGAAATAGTTGTTATTATCAAAATATTTCGTTCAACACATGACCAATCTCAATGGATGAGTACTGTCAACACATGAACCTTTATTTTATATTGATAAAGATGTAAATTTTATTACTAAAATATTTCGTTCAACACATGACCAATCTCAATGGATGAGTACTGTCAACACATGAACCTTTATTTTATATTGATAAAGATGTAAATTTTATTACTAAAATATTTCGTTCAACACATGACCAATCTCAATGGATGAGTACTTTCAACACATGAACCTTTATTTTATATCGATAAAGATGTAAATTTTATTACTAAAATATTTCGTTCAACACATGACCAATCTCAATGGATGAGTACTGTCAACACATGAACCTTTATTTTATATTATTATTTATTTTCTAAATTGGAATGAGGCCCAATCAATCACCATATAAAGTTAATTATATGGATTTTCATACAACACATGTATAATAGCATCGAAAAATAATCAACCATCAACCAAAGTGCACTACACTGTATAAGCATCAAATATAGATATCTAACGCTTATAACAGCCTGTCAATCGATTGATCGACATATTTAATCAATCAGGATGAGTGAACTTCAAATTTCATCCTAACACCCGTGCGGGGTTTCAAACAATCAAACACCTATTTTATTTGTGCAGTTGGGCGATGTGTAAAATTTATCGTCCCAATCAATGTCATTCAAATAGGTGTACATAAACAAACCGTCCGGTTTGTAAATGAATATTTTATTTTATTCACTTCACGTTAAAAATTATATTTTTAACGATAAAACATTTTATTTTAACATATGAATTTCTATTCAGTTCATTCTTTAAATAAAATGATATTTTTATTTTTCTAACTTAATTTAGAAAATTTCGGTGGCATAACGGCACGATACTAGAAACGGGACAAGGCCTAGCCTTATCCCCAGTCTGGTGAAGGCCTACGCCATTCACACATCAATCAAATCAATTCCATTTCACCAAACAATTCAATTTCAATCAAATAATCTAACTAATTCCACAACCAAACAATTTAACAAACAAGCCATCCATGGTCTGTGGATGACGGGTGTCGGGTGCTACTAAACACCGTCTGCATCCTAACATATATTTATAACTAGAATAATTAAATTGAAAGGTGAGAAGTTCTCACAAATAGCTATCCTAGCTCCACGGCACTTCATTGATAGAAATCTTCATCGCTATCGCATCTTCGTCATCTTCGTTGCCCGTAGCCACTATATATATAAAAATCACACATTTTTATATTTTGATGTCTTTAAAATAAAAATCACATTTTTATTTATTCACTTTCAATTTAAAAATCATATTTTTATATCATCTAGATAGTAAAAACTATATTTTTAATACTTTAAAAATATAAAAATCATATTTTTACTTCTTCTATATAGTAAAGACTATATTTTTAATACTTTAAAAATATAAAAATCATATTTTTATTACTTAAAAAATATAAAAATTATATTTTTAATACTCTACTAAAAAAAATCATTCCTTTTACACTTAAAAAAAATCAAAGCTTTTATATCCTACAAATCATAGCTTTTCCTCAATTAAAATCTTATTTTTACATGGGAAAAAAAACATCATTCTATGTAAAAAGAAAACTGATTTTTCTAATTTCCCCCAATCAATTTCATTTTACAAAACTAAAATAAAGACTCACATGAAACCACGAAGAAGAGGCGCCGGAAAACAACAGGAAGATTCACCGCTATCGGACCGTCACTTGGAGGAAGCCACTGCGACTCGGCAGTGACTGATGCCTGCGACGAGGTGGAGGTCAGGCGGATTAAGGGCTTCGATTTGGTTAGAAAGGGGGAGGAGGAGGTCGAGGCACTGCTGGGGGGAGGTTCGAGGTCTTACATCGGGGAAGGGGCAGAGAGAGGGACGATGGGGAGGAGGCGAGAATGGGGAGGAGGAGCGTTCGCCAGGGCGCCGTGTCCCAGCGAGGTGGAGGGCAGGCGCGTCCGATTTAGGGTATTCGGGGGGTTTTTTTTCTTTTGAAATGAATTTCAACGGTGAGGGGGGGGGGGGCTGAGAGATAAGCGAGAGGAAAGTTTTTTTTTATTATTTAATTATCTCCCAAAAAGAAACTTTATTTTCGACCTCTAAACGAGGCCCACCGCCTGTCGTCCATAGCGTTTTACCCCTATTCCGAACACAATGGGATATGTATCGTAGGCTGATTCGGCTGTTACAATCAGTTTCCGTTAAATTTACATTTAAATCACTATATTGAATTTTAAACGTACATTTCAAATTACCGGGGTCACATACTGTCTCTAAAAATTCTAGAAAAATATTTTCTAGCTTCGTATTGACGATACGATCCTAACAAAACTAGTTTCGTCGAATTCTGAGACCGTTGGAAAAATGGCCAATTTCCAGTCGATTAAAATCAACTGAAACTGGTCAAACGCGTTTAACTGCGCCACGCTCACATATTGATTCAGAAAATTACGAAATTTGGAATCTAGCAATAACTTTACATCACGGACCCAACAAAAGTGGTTTCGTCGAAATCCGAGGTCATTTGCAAAATGTCTATTTTTAAGTGAATTCCATAGCGACTATTCAGAATTTTCAACTGGACATATCTTTTGATTCCCGTTATGAAATTTCGACTTTTCAGATTCGTTGGAAAGATATCCTCAAATAGATCCTATCATTTTTGGTTTCACTAGAATCCGGATTGTTTTGCACCCGGTACATTCAATTGAAGTTTGAAATCGAATTATCGAACTACCGCGCCATTTTCAATTCCTTTTATAAATATAAATAAATATTTATATTCTAACGACGACGTATATAATATATACGTTTGAATTATATTCAAAATAAATTTCTCGTCGATTTTATTTAAAATAATCTATTTTAAATTTACTAAATTTGCTAAAATTGCCAAAATAAAAATTTTAAACTGGCCCATATTTTCGGGTTGTTACAATCTCCCCCACTTAAAACTTTTCGTCCCCGAAAAGGAACAAAGTCGAAAATGGTTTGATTAATCAACTCTACGTTCGATCTGGCTTCCATTCTCCAACTTTTCAGTTTCTGAGAATTTTCAAATTCTTCAAAAATTTGGCTAACACCCTAAATTTTCGAAAAATTTCGCCATAACCTCCGCTGCACCGGGAGCATCGGGGAATTTCAAATAGCTTCCCCGGTCCTTCAGATCTCAAAAAGAAAAAGAAAAAGCCAAGCGGCTAGCCAATAGGCTCATAAAATCATCATCACCCAAACAAAACAGTAAATTATGTAGTAAACATGTACCTATTTGTCGGGAAAACAAATTTTATTCTTTGCTCTAGCCTCCTTGCTATGACCTGTTCAATGTAAGTATATGTATATGCAAGCAATTGCGACCAATTTTCAATATAATTCAATATTTGATTCAATTAGGCTAAATGGTTTAAAATTATCAAACAAATAAACTACCAACACAAACATCAATCAATTAGTGAATTTGAGTTTCAAATTCATAACTTTGATACACATACAGAAAATCATGTTTGTGATGCCAATTCACAACAATGTGTTCTAACTATATAAGTTTTGGTTCTCACACCAGCCTAATGGAAATATATAGATATCACACCTTCGTCACTCGAAAATAAATACTGGTAACGCTGCAGCACTATCAGAATCATCCCCGGGCAACTAGAATGTGATTCTATATCTACCCAATATATTAAAACTTCGACTATACGTTCATGACGCGTATATGCGAAATCTTTATATACTCAATTGTCCAAATTCAAAATAAATAAATATTCAAATACGTTTAAAGCGACTTAAATTTTCAAAACAAAATTGTTTTCATTTGAAAAATATACTCTTCACACTCGTTCTAGGATACTACTGATCCTATCTCTAACGAGTCATTCCCATTGGATATTACTAATCCAATATCTGATGAATTCTTTCGTACGGTTCTAATGTGTCTTGTTCTCTGAGCTTTGTAAACCAAAGCTCTGATACCAACTGTGAACACCCGTAACTTCCCCGTAAAGGAAAGCGTCGGATAGTTCGAGAACAAGCCACAACAGGACGCATACAAAAGAACATTTCATTGTATATTTACAACAAGGCATCAGATTACAAGAATATACAGAGTATAAATGAATATTACACAGAAATATCAGAGATTTAAATTACATTTAAATACATAGCAGCGGAAAATAATACAATACACAACTAGAATGAGATATACGGATACAGAGCTTTCCGGATATCGTTCCAGCTGTAAACCAGGATCCTGTGAATATAAATCTGCAAAACCAAAACTACTAGCTGCCCGTGTCAAAATAAGGGCACCCAGAGTTTAGGTCAAAACAATAAACTCCAGGTCAGTCATGGGACTGGTGTGAGAACTAAAACAGTTATAAATCTTTATTTTAAAGTTAGGTAAATCAAGGGACCACGCCGTATAACACGGAACGGGTTTCCTCCCAAGAATACCAGTGCATAAAACCAACAGCGCAATGCTAAATAAAGAAAAATGAAGCTGTTATAAGACCCAGGTCCCATCACACAATGCAACGCAGCCGAGGATAGGGTTTTCCCTTATAACAGCCAAAGAATGCTTGATACGGTTAAAACAAATCGTTTGATACTATTATAAGTGCATAGTTCATAAAACAACTTCAAATCATAAGTATCAATCATAGGCGGCATGAGCGCCCCATCCCACTATGTCGCCATACTAGGCTCTACAAATAAAACCGCAAATGTCACGTATTTGGAAATTGGATTTCCGTCTATGAACCGAGGCAAAAGATAGTCCTCTACCGATTCGTGACTCTCTAGGCCGAGCCACAGGACCCAGACTCAGGTGGGCCCTTGGATCGTCAGGGCCGGTCCACCGATGTGGATTAAAATGCCTGAACATGCGTTCCCCCGCCCTTTGGGGCGTAAATGAGCCAACTAAATGACTCCATCGGTTCGAGAACGACCGATCAATCCGAGGCGCCTCGCAACAGCAACAACCACATAAGTCAAACTCGTCAGGGCGTGTAAAACCACTGACACCACTTCTAACTAGAAAGAAACGCAAGTCCTCCCTGAGGTCCATCTCCCGTTTTTGGTTCATACCGGGTGTGAAACTCGCGAAGTAAGCGTTACACAAAGCTATGCCACAAAGGCCGTGCTTCGATCATCCCCACAAGACTTTGCTTTTCAACAGAAGCCTTGATCATTTGCCACTTAGGCATGCCACACAGGCAATTTACTCCATGTGTTTGATATCCATCAGTATATAACCTCTGAGCTCGTACGTCTCAGAGAAGGGCGTTAAGAAAGAGAATAAATTCTCCACCGCCAAACAGATATATATTTAATAGAAATCAACCACACAGACTAAAATCCAATGTCAGACACACAGTCCATTTACAAGTCCGTTCTGGGTCTGAACGAAACCGGAGGCACCTAGTACCCCGCATATCCATCGATCTCCAAGTACGTCTGAACGATCACCAACTGTTTCCATCTTCTTGGGTGTACAGCCCAATCAAGATCATCAGTAATCACCCAAACGACGTGAAGACCTCCGGTCTTCGACCATCGTCTTCATCTTCGACTTATCGTCGTATCAGTTATTCAGAATGGGATAAACCCGGTCTTTCCGAATAACTCGCGTATATTTTAAATAAGTGTTACACAAACACAACATACGCCTCATTCCAATTCATCAGTCACTAACCGTAAATTAATCAAGAGAATAATTCCCCAAATATTAACCCCGAAGGCCGAAACCAACATCAGATCAATATCCAGAAAACCGTTCTGCTTAGCTAACCGACAGTTAGTTTCTAAATTTCACATTCATAGGGAAAGGTTCCATTAATTTTATCCAAGATAAATTCCTTATATTTATTCTTTAATCTATCCTTTTGAATTTCGATTCAACTAGCCGGGATTAACGAAACTTACCGAAGTAATCATTTGTTTTAATTTCCAAATCCCAACCTATTTATCCCATGAAGTAAAACTGGTAATACTTCATATCTAACACCACAGTGTTATCGGTAAATTCAATTACCATTTCACGTTCAAATCTAATTAAAGATTTAACTATCGCCTGGAGCAAAACTGGTGATACTCCATTCTCGATTATTTCAATCTAATTAAAGATTCATTAAAACTCCACTTAGTTTTAATCTTTAACTGGGTTAAAGAATCAGTGTCATTTAAAACACGGTTCACGGTAAACCCAAAATCACATTCATTAATTATCGGGTTAAAGAACGAGTGTTATTTAAAACACTGTCCACGATAAACCCAAAAATCAATATCAATTTAATTCCAATTAAATATTATTTAATTGGTACCTTTCATTTTATCTAAATAAAAAGATTTAATCCTTTCTCAACTGGGTTCAAGAACAGTGTTAGTGAAGACACCATTCACGACAAACCTAAATCACATTCGATATTCAATACAAGGCTCTGAATAGAAAATATATCTGCTTATATTCAATATCAAATTCTACGACTAACAAATGTCGTATTGGAAATAACGATATAAATATATATCTTTCAAAATTCCATAACAACACCTGTATAATCACGAATTCCAACATCGAAATATTCCGAAGACAATTTCGATTCAAATCCACTCCCATGCAATCATTGGATATTCTGGTTATTTTTAAAACCTTTTTAAATTCAATTTATTTATTTAAAAAAAAATAGAATTATAATTCTAGTTCAAAACTAGTTCATTTCGATAAAAATCTATTTTTATCTTTTCAAATATGGAGTTTTTCATCCCAATCCTTTCTAAATCATTTCTTATGATTTAACACAAATTATTACTATTTTTAATAATTTTATCAAGGCCTGTACAGTCGATTTCCACCAATGGCCATCGAACTGCACTTACAGCGACCTTTTTCAAATTTGATTTGGACATAATTCCAAATCCAACCGTTAGATTTCTAATTTCAAATATTCGTTAGAAAGCTCTTTTCGATACGAACCCAACGGTTCCGGTTTTAGGAGAATCCGACGGTCGAATCTCCCGTAATGTCCGTTTGAAATAAATGGTCGAAATTCACGAACTGCCGCGGCGCGGCGCGTTCTATTCAGGCCATTATATTATATATATGATATATATAATATATACTTTGTCGATTTCTATTTAAACGAATTATATAAATAGTTTTAAAATCATTTCAAAAGCAATTTCAACTTTCTTTTCAATTCAAATCAAAATTGAATTCTTCTTTATAAATTCGTTTTAAAATTCATTTCTATTCAATTTAAATTTCAATTCAATTTGAATTCATTTCTATTCACTTTCAATTCAATTTGAATTCGTTTTCAATTCAATTCATTTCGAAATCGTTTTCAATTCAATTCATTTCGAAATCGTTTTCAATTCAATTCATTTCGAAATCATTTTCAATTTAATTCATTTCGAAATCGTTTTCAATTCAATTCATTTCGAAATCGTTTTCATTTCAATTCATTTCGAAATCGTTTTCAATTCAATTCATTTCGAAATCGTTTTCAATTCAATTCATTTCGAAATCGTTTTCAATTCAATTCATTTCGAAATCGAATAAAATCGATATAAATATCGTTCACGTCAAAATGGCGTCAATCTAATCAACACGGCTTCATATATTTCTATTTCAAATATTCTATTTCAAATATTTCTTTTTCAAAATAGTTGTTATTATCAAAATATTTCGTTCAACACATGACCAATCTCAACGGATGAGTACTGTCAACACATGAACCTTTATTTTATATTGATAAAGATGTAAATTTTATTACTAAAATATTTCGTTCAACACATGACCAATCTCAATGGATGAGTACTGTCAACACATGAACCTTTATTTTATATTGATAAAGATGTAAATTTTATTACTAAAATATTTCGTTCAACACATGACCAATCTCAATGGATGAGTACTGTCAACACATGAACCTTTATTTTATATTGATAAAGATGTAAATTTTATTACTAAAATATTTCGTTCAACACATGACCAATCTCAATGGATGAGTACTGTCAACACATGAACCTTTATTTTATATTATTATTTATTTTCCAAATTGGAATGAGGCCCAATCAATCACCATATAAAGTTAATTATATGGATTTTCATACAACACATGTATAATAGCATCGAAAAATAATCAACCATCAACCAAAGTGCACTACACTGTATAAGCATCAAATATAGATATATAACGCTTATAACAGCCTGTCAATCGATCGATCGACATATTTAATCAATCAGGATGAGTGAACTTCAAATTTCATCCTAACACCCGTGTGGGGTTTCAAACAATCAAACACCTATTTTATTTGTGCAGTTGGGCGATGTGTAAAATTTATCGTCTCAATCAATGTCATTCAAATAGGTGTACAAAAACAAACCGTCCGGTTTGTAAATGAATATTTTATTTTATTCACTTCACGTTAAAAATTATATTTTTAACGATAAAACATTTTATTTTAACATATGAATTTCTATTCAGTTCATTCTTTAAATAAAATGATATTTTTATTTTTCTAACTTATTTTAGAAAATTTCGGCGGCATAACGGCACGATACTAGAAACGGGACAAGGCCTAGCCTTATCCCCGGTCTAGTGAAGGCCCACGCCATTCACACATCAATCAAATCAATTCCATTTCACCAAACAATTCAATTTCAATCAAATAATCTAACTAATTCCACAACCAAACAATTTAACAAACAAGTCATCCATGGTCTGTGGATGACGGGTGTCGGGTGCTACTAAACACCGTCTGCATCCTAGCATATATTTATAACTAGAATAATTAAATTGAAAGGTGAGAAGTTCTCACAAATAGCTATCCTAGCTCCATGGCACTTCATTGATAGAAATCTTCATCGCTATCGCATCTTCGTCATCTTCGTTGCCCGTAGCCACTATATATATAAAAATCACACATTTTTATATTTTGATGTCTTTAAAATAAAAATCACATTTTATTTATTCACTTTCAATTTAAAAATCATATTTTTATATCATCTAGATAGTAAAAACTATATTTTTAATACTTTAAAAATATAAAAATCATATTTTTACTTCTTCTATATAGTAAAGACTATATTTTTAATACTTTAAAAATATAAAAATCATATTTCTATTACTTAAAAAATATAAAAATTATATTTTTAATACACTACTAAAAAAAATCATTCCTTTTACACTTAAAAAAAATCAAAGCTTTTATATCCTACAAATCATAGCTTTTCCTCAATTAAAATCTTATTTTTACATGGGAAAAAAAACATCATTCTATGTAAAAAGAAAACTGATTTTTCTAATTTCCCCCAATCAATTTCATTTTACAAAACTAAAATACTCACATGAAACCACGAAGAAGAGGCGCCGGAAAACAACAGGAAGATTCACCGCTATCGGACCGTCACTTGGAGGAAGCCACTGCGACTCGGCAGTGACTGATGCCTGCGACGAGGTGGAGGTCAGGCGGATTAAGGGCTTCGATTTGGTTAGAAAGGGGGAGAAGGAGGTCGAGGCACTGCTGGGGGGAGGTTCGAGGTCTTACATCGGGGAAGGGGCAGAGAGAGGGACGATGGGGAGGAGGTGAGAATGGGGAGGAGGAGCGTTCGCCAGGGCGCTGTGTCCCAGCGAGGTGGAGGCGTCGCCGATGGGTGGAGGGCAGGCGCGTCCGATTTAGGGTATTCGGGTTTTTTTTTCTTTTGAAATGAATTTCAACGGTGAGGGGGGGGCCTGAGAGATAAGGGAGAGGAAAGTTTATTTATTTATTTATTATTTAATTATCTCCCAAAAAGCAACTTTTATTTTCGACCTCTAAACGAGGCCCACCGCCTGTCGTCCATAACGTTTTACCCCTATTCCGAACACAATGGGATATGTATCGTAGGCTGATTCGGCTGTTACAATCAGTTTCCGTTATTTACATTTAAATCACTATATTGAATTTTAAACGTACATTTCAAATTACCGGGGTCACATACTGTCTCTAAAAATTCTAGAAAAATATTTTCTAGCTTCGTATTGACGATAAGGTCCTAACAAAACTAGTTTCGTCGAATTCTGAGACCGTTGGAAAAATGGCCAATTTCCAGTCGATTAAAATCAACTGAAACTGGTCAAACGCGTTTAACTGCGCCACGCTCACATATTGATTCAGAAAATTACGAAATTTGGAATCTTGCAATAACTTTACATCACGGACCCAACAAAAGTTGTTTCGTCGAAATCCGAGGTCATTTGCAAAATGTCTATTTTTAAGGGCCTGAATTCCATAGCGACTATTCAGAATTTTCAACTGGACATATCTTTTGATTCCCGTTATGAAATTTCAACTTTTCGGATTCGTTGGAAAGATATCCTCAAATAGATCCTATCATTTTTTGGTTTCACTAAAATCCGGATTGTTTTGCACCCGGTACATTCAATTGAAGTTTGAAATCGAATTATCGAACTACCGCGCCATTTTCAATTCCTTTTATAAATATAAATAAATATTTATATTCTAACGACGACGTATATAATATATACGTTTGAATTATATTAAAAATAAATTTCTCGTCGATTTTATTTAAAATAATCTATTTTAAATATACTAAATTTGCTAAAATTGCCAAAATAAAAATTTTAAACTGGCCCAGATTTTCGGGTTGTTACAGCATGTTTGGCTATTATAACGGAAAACCCTTTCCTTCGGCTTGCGTTGCATTGTGTGATGGGACCTGGGTCTTATAATAGCTTCATTTTTCCAAAAAGCGTTGCGCTGTTTTGTTATATGCACTGGTATTCTTGGGAGGAAACCCGTTCCGTGTTATACAGCGTGGTCCCTTGATTTACCTAACTTTAAAATAAAGATTAATAATTGTTTTAGTTCTCATACCAGTCCCATGACCAACCTGGAGTTTATTGTTTTAACCTAAACTCTGGGTGCCCCTATTTCCGCACGGGCAGCTAGCAGTTTTGGTTTTGCAGATTTATATTCGCAGGATCTTGGGGTACAACTGGAATGATATTCAGACAGCTCAGTATCCGCATATTCCTTTCAGTTGTGTTTTTTATTATTTTCCGCTGCTATGTAATGTATTGTAAATCTCTTATATTTATCGAATGTTTAATATTTATTCATACTTTGTATATTCTTGTATTCTGTTGGAATTGTTGTAATAAACAATGAAATGTTCTTTTGTTTGCGTTCTGATGTGTCTTGTCCTCTACTCGATCTGCGCTTTTCTTCATGGGGAAGTTCGAGTCGTATCAGCTTGGTACCAGAGCTTTGGTTTACAGAGCTCGGAGAACAAGGCACGTTAGAACCAAATAAAAGAATTCATCAGAGATTGGATTAGTAATATCCAATGAGAATGACTAGTTAGAGATGCGATCAGTAGCATCCTAGAATGAGTGGGAAGAGTGTTGTTTTTAAAAATTAAAGTGAAAACAAATTTTGTTTTGAAAATTTAAATCGATTATTCGTTTTGAATATTTTTATATTGATTTGGACAATCAATTATATAAAGATTTTGCGTATACGTCTGATCCGCTTGTATTTGAAGTTTTAATATACTGGATAGATATAGAATCACACTCTAGTCGCCCGGACATGGTCCTGATGATGAAGTATACCATCACCTGTATTTATTTTCGAGTGACTAAAGTGGGATGTCTATATATCTCCAATTGACTGGTGTGAGAACCAAAAAATAGTTAGAATATATTGTTGTGACTTGGCACCAAAAATCTTATTTTTGACTATATATCAAAGTTATGAATTTGAAATGATAATCAACAAATTGACTGCTGGTTGTGTTGTTTTATTATTGTTTGATTAATTAAATGTTGAACGTTTAGCCAAATTGAACCAAATAGTGACTATATTGAAATTTTGTCCCATTTGCATACATATACATGTACTTACATGTGAATAGGTCATAGCAAGGAGGCTAGAGTAGAAGAATAAAATTGTTTGCCCGACAAATAGGTACATGTTTACAAATTTATTGGGTTCAGATGATTTTATGAGCCGATTGGCTAGCCGCTTTGCTAGCCGCTTGGCTGTTTCTTTTTCTTTTTGGATTGGTGAGAGCCATGGGAGGCTATTTGAAATATCCCAAAGCTCCCGGTGAAGGGGAGGTTATGGCGAAATTTTTCGAAAATTTAGGGTGTTAGCCAAATTTTTGAAAAATTTGAAAAGTTCTTAGAAACTGAAAAGTTGAAGAACTTCGGCCATAATGAAAATAATGAAAGTTGAGTTGATTTGTAAAACAACATTCAGCTTTGTTCCTTTTCGAGGACGAAAAGTTTTAAGTGGGTGAGATTGTAATAACCCGGAAATCTAAGCCAATTTAAAAATTTTATTTTGTCAATTTTAATGAATTTTGAATATTTAAAATGATCTATTTTAAATAATAACGACGGAAAATTTATTTTTGATGAAGTTAAAATGAATTAATTTATTTTAATTATAATTCGAGCCTGAAATGGCGCGGTAGTTCGAAAATTCGATTTCTAATTTCAAATGAATATACAGAATTCGTTTTAAGTCAGAATTGAACAAAACAAGAAATATTTGAATATATTTAATCATATCTTCGTAACGGATGTAAGAAATTGAGATTTCGTTTTAAAAGTTGAGACTTACTTCCAGTTTAAAATTTAGAAAAGTCGCTATGGAATTTATATATTTTTTAATATATATAAAGGCCTTAAAAATAGCCATTTTGCAAACGACCTTTGTTTTCGACGAGACCATTTTTAATGGATCCTGGATGTCAAATTATTGCTAGGTTTCAAAATTCATAATTTTTGAAGTCAATATGTGAGCGTGGCAAAAGAAAACGTGTTTTAACAGTTTCACTCAATTTCGATCGACTAGAAAATGACCATTTTTCAAATGATCTCAGAATTTGACGAAATTAGTTTTGTTAGGACCGTATCATCAATACGAAGCTAGAAATAATTTTCCTGGAATTTTTAGGATCAGTATGTGACCTTGGTAAATTAAAATATGCGTTTGAAATAAAATATAATAATTTATATTTTAAATTTGAAGTGAACTTATCGTAACAGTAGAAATGGGTTACGAATCATATCCAATTGTGTTCGGAATAGGGGTAATTAGCTAGGGGCGACAGTCGTTGGGTTTGTGGTCCGAACGAAAAAGTGACTTTATGGGAAATTAAATTAATTAAATATATTTATCTATTTATATATCCTTACCCCTGCACTCTCTCTTCCTCGTCAACGCAGATAAAAAGAAATTCAAAAAATCCACGAACGAAATCCCATCGCTTTCGATGATCCGCCGCGCCTGGGTGTTCGCCGCCTCCTCTGACATCGCCTCCAACCCCCTCCAACGTTCCCTCGCCAATTCTCCCTCTAAATCGAGAATCCCTAACCCACCGCGAACCCTAGACCGTCGTGACCTACCAACGCCACCTCTGGCCCTGACCCGCCGCACGCACATGCAAAGCACCCCCTCATCCCTACGTGCCTCCTCCACCCAACACCAGGCCAATGTCGAACCTAACCCCATGAAATTGCAGCCAACCGCCACCTAAACCGATCCCCGTTGCCAACAACCGCCACTTCAAACCTCTGATCGAATTCCGGTGCCATGCGGAGGATGGGCTTCGAAGTTGGCTCCTTTGATTCCAAGCGGTTTAACAGTGGAAGCAAAACATTGAGTATTTTATTTATTTTTATACATTAAAGTATAGTTTTATCGGATTTTGTTTATGTTTGAAGCTAGGATTTTATTGTAAAAAGGTCGGATTTTTAACAACATAAAGGTCGGATTTTTAACAACATCAAGGTTGGATTTTTTTTAACAACATAAAGCTTGGATTTTTAACAACGTAAAGGGATGGTTTTTAAACAAGTAAAGATATGATTTTTGATTAGGGAGAAAAATATGATCTTTATATATTCATATAGTGAAGAAAAATATAATTTTTATAATATAAACATCAACATGAAAATATGATTTTTACGTTTGAAGTAATAGTATAAAAATGAGATTTTTAATATAAATTGCATTGAAACAGATTGGGTTATAATATGATTTTTATATATTCATAATAGAGAGGTGAAGTAATTTACTATAATCCTATAGTCGCAAGTTCAATATGGGTTAGGACATTGAATAATATAATCTATAATTTTATGCAAGCGTTATATTTTCATATTATGAAGTTTTAGATCCTTTTTCCAATCTCAAGTATTGAGTAAGCACATTAAATTTCAACCACAGTACAAATGATAAGTTAATAAGAGGAAAAAATTGTCAACATATAACATCTCCTGCCTTTTTTGCATAAAAAAGCACTTTTTTAATGAATCACAAAATTCAAGCATTTAAATTAATATAGTTAACTAACATTTAACTTTAAAACGTGAATAGGCAATTTAATATTTATTAAAACTGATTAAATAATCTCAGCTAACTTCGTTTAGTCAATTAGTAAAGGCTATATATCCATTCTGAAATTTATAAACAATAATTTATAGTTTGATTTGAATCAATGATTGGATCGTATAATAAAATAATATTTTAATATGGAAATTTATTTCTTTGCAAACAATCTTTGAATTTGGGAAAACCAATTTCACCGGATCTAAAATAGTGAATTAAGGAAGAGTTTCTAGTTTCATGATGATCAGAAAATATGGTAAATCGTATGAGCTCGGAACGCTCGAAGGAAAAAATTATTCAGTAAATTATTGAACAACCTAGCCTAAATGATCTCATTTCAAACTCAACTCTCCCTCTCTAAATTTTAATTATACACATCTAATAAAATACATATAAATAAATAAAGGGAAAAACAAGAAATTTAACACATGTTTGAAAAGATAAGATAGTGAACATGCGTCTTTTCCTGTTTATCTCCTTTTTCCGTGAGATTTTCTAAATTATACTTTACATTAATTTAAACTGGATTATAATTTACATTAATTGGCATAGCCGAATCTCATTTTAAAAACATGAGCTAGAAGCAAAGGAATACACAGAAATTGATTCTTTGGCGTGATCGTTTAGGTCATCCTCGATCAACTATGATGCGTAAAATTACTAAAAGTCAAATGGGAATGATTTATCAAATCAATTGAATTTACTAAGTGATTACTTGTGTAAATCATGTGCACGAGGAAAATTAATTGTTCAACCTTCACATAATAAAATAACTTTAGATATCCAGCTTTTTGCAAATAAATAAAGGTGATATATGTCATCCACTTCATCCCACTTGTTGACCATTTAGATATTTTATTGTATCAATTGATGCATCTACTCATTAGTCACATGTATGTTTGCTCTCTACTAGAAACATGGCATTGGCCAAATTACTTTCTCAAATAATTAAATTGCAAGCAGACTTCTCTGAACATCAAATTAAATCAATCCAACTAGATAATGCAAAAGTATTCACTTCTCAAGTGTTTGATGATTATTGTTTATCATTGAGAATTGAAGTGGAACATCCAGTAACTCATGTTCACCTATAAAATGATCTGGTTGAATCATTAATAAAGCATTTGCAACTTATTGCTAGGTCGTTCCTTATGCAATCAAAGTTACATTTTTCAGCTTAGGGATATGCAGTATTGCATGCATCCAAATTCATTAAAATTAGACTAAGGCTTGTCATCAATTTTCAACATCATAGCTTTTAACTGGATCCCGACCAAATATTTCACATCTGTGAAAATTTGGTTGCGTTGTGTGTACACATTAGCCCTCCACTTCATACTAAAATTGGTCCTTAACGAAAGTGGGGAATTTACGTCGGATTTGACTCACTTTCGATAATTCATCATCTTGAACCTCTTAGAGGTGATGTTTTTACTACAAGGTTTGCAAGTTGTAAATATAATTAGTCAATTTTCCCGTCGTTAGGGGGAGAAAAGAACGTTACGGCAAAACGACCCATAACGACACGAACTTCCCCATGAAGGAAAGCCCGGATTGACATGAGATCATGACGAATCAGAACACAAATAGTAGAAAATTTCATTGCTTATTACAACAATTTCATCTGAATAAAAGAACAAACTAAGTATGAACAAATATTACACATTTACTAAATATCAGAGATTTACAAGTTACAACGTAGCGGAAAATAATACAAAACACAATTGAAAAGAATATACGGATATAGAGCTTTCCGAATATCATTCCAGCTGTAAACCAAAATCCTATGAATATTAATCTGCAAAACAAAAACTACTAGCTGCCCATGTGAAAAATAGGGGCACCCAGAGTTTAGGTTAAAACAATAAACTCCAGGTCAGTCATGTGATTGGTGTGAGAACTAAAAAAGTTATTTAAAACTTTACTTTAAATAAGATATATCAAGGGACCATGCCATATAACACAGAATGGGTTTCCTCCCGAGAATACCGGTGCATACAATAAAACAGCGCAATGCTTTTTGAAAAAATGATGCTATCATAAGACCCAAGTCCTATCACATAATGCAACGCAAGCCGAGGGATAGGGTTTTACCTTATAATAGCCAAACATGCTAGGTACGTTTAAGACAAATCATTTGATACTATTATAAGTGCATAGTGTATAAAACAGCTTGAAATATAAATGTATCAATCCTAGACGGCATGGGTACCATATATCATATCGCCAATACTAGGCTCTACAATCAAAACCGCAAAATCACATATTGGAAGTTGGATTTCCATCTGTGAACCAAGGCAAGGGATCGTCCTTATCGCTTCGAGACCGTCTAGCCCGAGCCTTAGGATAAGAACTCGAGCAACCTTTGGATCATCTGGGTTTGTCCACTCGATGTGGATTAAAATGCCAGAACACTATGTTTCCCCGTCCTATGGGGCATAAATCTAGTCTGTATAAAGACCATCCATCGGCTCCGTAGAGATCGAAATAAACGAGGCGCCTCGCAATTCATCATCCACATATGTAAAATGTCAGGGCTAGTAAAACGCTGACACCACTCCTGACTAGAAAGAAACGCATGTCCTCCCTACGGTCATCTCCCATTTCTGATTCACACCGATGTGTGAGGGCCGCGAATTAACGCTACACAAAGCTATGCTATATTAAGGCCGTGCTTTGATCATCAACCAAAAGACCCTTCTTTTCAACAGAAGCCTTGATCATTTGCATCTCAGCATGCCACACAGACAATTCACGCTATGCAACCGATGTCTATCAATCACACAGAATGAAATCTGATGTCAGACACACATCCATTTACAAGTTCGTTCTGTGTCTGAACGAAACCGGAGGCACCTTATTCCTCCCCCATATGTCTAGTATAGGGGAGAGGTACTCGCATATCCGGTCGATCTCCAAGTACGCCTGGACGATCACCACTTATTACCTCGTCTTGGGTGTACAGCCCAATCAAGACATCAGTAATTATCCAAACAATGTGAAGACCTCCAGTCTTCGACCACCATCTTCATCCTTGACATATCGTCGAATCAGTTATTCCGAATGGGATAAACCCGGTCTTTCCAAATAACTCGCGTATATAATAAACAAGTGCTGTAAAAACACAACATACGCCTTATTCCAATCCAGATCATTTCTTTATTCAAATATTCTTATACTTTGGGAATGGTTCCCATTAATTTTATCAAAGACAAAATCTTTAAATTTATTCTTTAATCTTCCTTTGAATATCAGTTCAAACCAAATTATGGTTTATCCAAACTAGTCAGGATTAGCGAGCCTTACCGAAGTAATCATTTGTTTAATTTCCCAATCCCAACCAATTCATCCCATGAAGCAAAACTGGTAATACTTAATGTCTAACACCATGGTGTTATCGGTAAAATTAATTACCATTTCACGTTCAAATCTAATTAACGATTTAACTATCGCTTGGAGTAAAACTGTTGGTGCTCTATTCTCGATCATTTCTTGAATTTGATAATTTTAGTTATCAAATCCACTTTATAATCTATTTAAAGATTCATTAAAACTCTATTACAGTTTTAATTTCCCTAAATCATTAATTAATGATTATTCAAAGTTAAGAAATTAATCTTATCTTTAACTGGGTTTAAGAACTAATGTCATTTAAAACAGAGCTCACGATAAACCCAAAATCTCATTCCATTAACAATGGAATATTCACGGAATACAAATCGATATGCATAATCGATATCAACTTCTATATCCAACCGATAATAGAAATGGAATAACGGCTAAGCCTTTTAAATTCCATATATATTAACAATCTTCCTCTGCAGAAGCTTACTTCGATTATTACAAAATCGAATTCCATTCAATTCCGATTTAATATATTAAATTGGAAAATTTTGCTTTGGAAAATCTCCTTTAAATCTTGACAAAAGATTTATAAATTCCAAATCACGTTTCACTGTAAATCGAGTTAAAGAACGAATATCGTTTAAACATAGTGCACGATAAACCCAATTCACATTCCATTTTATTCCAATTATTAAATATAATTGGAAACACTAACAATCTTAATTAAAAGATTTATTCCCTTCACTTGGGTTCAAGAATAGTGTTACTGAAGACACCGTTCACGACAAACCCAAAATCCCATTTGATATTAAATACAAGACTCTGAATAGAAAATATATCAGCTTATATTCAATATCAAATTCTACAACGAACAAATATCGTATTGGAAATAACGATATAAATATATCTTCAAATATCCATAACAATATCTGTATAATCAAGAAATCCAACATCGAAATATTCTGAAGACAATTTCGATTCAAATCCTTTTCCAATTTATATATCGGAACTTCTGGTTATTTTTAAAACCATTTCAAATCCAATTTATTTATTTAAAAAAAAAAATGGATTATAATTCTAGTTCATTTCGATAAAAATCTATTTTTATCTTTTCAAATATGGAATCTTTCATCCCAATTCTTTCGAAGTCATTTCTTATGATTTTTCACTAATTATTGATGTTTTTAATAAATTTATCAAGGCCCGTACAGTCGATTTCCATAAACGGCCATCGAACCGCACTTGCAGCGACCTTTCCCAAATTTGATTTGGACAAAATTCCAAATCCAACCATTAGATTTCTAATTTCTTATATTCGTTAGAAAGCTCTTTTCGATATGAACCCAAAGGTTTTAGTTTTAGGAGAATCCGACGGTCGGATCTCCCGTAATGTCCGTTTTGAAGTCAATGGTTGAAATTCACGAACTGCCGCGGCGCGTTCTATTCAGGCTATTATATTATATATATAATATGTATTTCGTCGATTTCCATTCAAAACGTATTTTATAAATCGTTTTAAATTCGTTGTCAAAATGATTCCAACTTCATATTCAATTTCAAATCAAAATTGAATATTCCATATCATCGATATATAAATGATAGTATTTTCAAAACATTATATTTCGAAATCATTTCCTTTTGAATATTCATTATAAAAATGGATAAAATCAATATAAATATTGTTCACGTCCAAATGGCATTAATCTAATCAACACGGCTTTATATATTTATAATATTTTCATGTCCATCCCAAATCAAAAATCAAAATCATATTTTGATTCTTTTTTGAATATTATTGGAAAATATTCTTTATTTTAAAATATTAATTATTTTAAAATATTTATTCTTTCTGAACTGGAATCAGACACAGTCAATTACCATATAATTTGATTATATGGATTTCATACAATACATATGCAAGAACCCGTAACTACCCCAGTCTCCGAGGAGAAGAGGAAGAACGGATTTCCTTGAGGACAAGACGAATCTGAACACAATTCACTGCTTATTACAACAATTTCATTAGAATACAAGAATATACAGAATATGAATAAATATAACACCTTTACAAAATATCATAGATTTACAAATTACAATGCAGCGGAAAAATAATACAAAATACAACTGAAAAGATTATACGGATACAGAGCTTTCCGAATATCATTCCAACCGTAAACCAGGATCCTGTGAATATAAATCTACAAAACCAAAACTACTAGCTTCCCGTATGGAAAATAAGGGCACGCAGAGTTTAGGTTAAAACAATAAATTCCAGGCCAGTCATGTGACTGGTGTGAGAACTAAAATAGTTATTTAAAACTTTACTTTTAATTAGATATACCAACGGACAACTCCATATAACATGGAACGGTTTTCCTCCCAAGAATACCAGTGCATACAACAAAACAGCGCAATGCTTTTTGGAAAAATGAAGTTATTATAAGACCCAGGTCCTATCATACAATGCAACGCAAGCCGGGAGATAGGGTTTTCCCTTATAATAGCCAAACATGCTTGGTATGTTAAAACAAATCATTTGATACTGTTATAAGTGCATAGTGTATAAGACAACTTCAAAAATAAATGTATCATTCCTAGACGGCATGAGTTCCATATATCATGTCGCCAATACTAGTCTCTACAATCAAAACCGCAAATGTCACATATTGGAAGTTGGATCTCCGTCATGAACCAAGGTAAGGCGCAATCCTACCGTTTCGAGACAATCTAGCCCATGTCTCAAGACTCAACCGCAACTGTACCTAGGCAACATGCAGGGCCGGTTCGCACTAAGTGCAATGGTGAGTTAATAATTCCTGAGCATGCGTTTCCCCGTCTTATGGGGCGTAAATGAGCCAAATGACTCCATCGGCCCCGGATCGACTGATATAACTGAGGCGCCTCGCTATCCATCAAGTAATAAGCAACATATGCAACATCGACATTAGTAAAATGTCAGGGCTGGTAAAACACTAACACCACTCCTATCTAGAAGGAAACGCAATGCCCTCCCTGTCGTCCTCTCTCGTTTCTGGTTCATACCGAGGTGTGAGGCTCGCGAATTAACGCTACACAAAGCTATGCTATATTAAAGCCGTGCTTTGATCATCAACCATAAGACTTTGCTTTTCAACAGAAGCCTTGATCATTTGCATCTCAGCATGCCACATAGGCATTTCACGCCATGCGACTGATGTCTATCGATATATAACCTCTGAGCTCGTACGTCCCAGAGAAGGGTGTTAAGCAAGAGAATAAATTCTCCGCCGCCAAACAGATATATATATATATATATATATATATATATATATATATATATATTTAATAGAAATCAATCACACAGAATAAAATCCAATGTCGGATACACATCCATTTACAAGTTCGTTCTGGGTCTGATCAAAACCGGAGGAACCTTATTCCTCCCCCATATGTCCAATACAGGGGAGAGTCCCTCGCATATCCATCGATCTCCAAGTACGTCTGGACGATCATCACTTATTACCTCGTCTTGGGTGTACAACCCAAATCAAGACATCAGTAATCATGCAAACGATGTAAAGACCTCTAGTATTTAACCACCGTCTTCATCCTTGAGGTATCGTTGAATCAGTTATTCAGAATGGAATAAACCCGGTCTTTCTCAACAGCTCGCGTACATAATAAACAAGTGCTATAAAAACACAACATACGCCTCATTCCAATCCAGAATATTCCTTTAAAGTGTTCTTATACTTTGGAATATGTTCCCATTAATTTTATCAAAGATATATTCTTTAAATTTATTCTTTAATCTTCCATTGGATATCATTTTAATCTAATTAAAGATGTATTAAAACTCCATATGGTTTTAATCTTCCCAAAAATCAATATTAACGATTGTTTAACTTGGGAAATCATATCCTGTCTTTAGCTGCGTTAAAGAACCAATGTCATTTAAAACACAATTCACGATAAACCCAAAATCACATTCCATTCCATCAGCTTTTAGCCGTAAATTAGCAAGTGAACAATTCCCTAAGTATTAACCCCGAAGGCCGAAACCAACATCAGATCAATACCCAGGAAACCACTCAACTTAACTAATCTCCAGTTAGTTTCTGATTTTCTTAGCTCCATTTGGTCTAAGAACAGTATTATTAAAGATACCATTCACGACAACCCAAAATCTTGTTCTTGTCTTTAACTAGGTTAAAGAACAAATGTCCTTTAAAGCATGGTTCACGATAAAACCAAAATCACATTCCATTCCATCAGCCTCTAACCGTAAATTGGAAGGTGAACAATTCCCTAAGTATTAACCCCGAAGGCCGAAACTAAAATAATATCAACACCCAGGAAACCATTCAACTTAACTAATCTCCAGTTGTTTCTGATTTTCTTAACTCCATAGGGTCTAAGAGCAGTATTATTGAAGATACCATTCACGACAACCCAAATCACATTCCATTTATCATGCAATCTTCTTTAAGAACAAATCAATATATAATCAATATCAATTTCCGTATCCGACCACTAATATAAATAGAATAGTGGCAACGCCTTTTAAATTCCACCTGTGTTAATAGTCTTCCTCCACATAATTTCATTTCGATTATTATCAAATCGAATTCCATTCAATTCCAATTTAATATATATTAAATTGGAAATCTTTACTTTGGAAAACTCCTGTTAAATCCTAATAAAAAGATTTATAAATTCCAAATCACATTTCACTATAAATCGGGTTAAATAATGAATGTCATTGAAAACACAGTTCGCAATAAACCCAATTCACATTCCTTCAGTCTCTAACCGTAAATTAGTAAGAGAACAATTCCCTATGTATTAACCCTGAAGGCCGAAACCAACATCGGATCAATACCCCAGAAACCATTCAGCTTAACTAATCTCTAGTCAGTTCCTAATTTTCTTGACTCCATTGGGTTTAAGAATAGTATTACTAAAGATATCATTCACCATAAACCCAAAATCCAATTTGATATTATATACAACGCTCTGAATAGAAAATACATTGGCTTATATTCAATATCAAATTCTGAAATCAATAAATATCGTATTGGAAATAACGATATATATATATATATCCTTCAAATTTCCATAACAATTTCTATATAATCACGAAATCCAACATCGAAATATTCCGAAGACAATTTCGATTCAAATCCATTTCCAATTTATATATTGGAAATTCTGGTTATTTTTAAAACCATTTCAAATTCAATTTATTTTAAAAATAATTGAATTATAATTCTATTTCAAAACTAGTTCATTTCGATAAAAATCTATTTTTATCTTTTCAAGTATGGAATTTTTCATCCCATTTCTTTCCAAATCATTTCTTATGATTTAACAATAATTATCGACATTTTTAATAATTTTATCAAGGCCTGTACAGTCGATTTCCATAAACGGCCATCGAACTGCACTTACAGCGACCTTTTCCAAATTTGATTTCAAGATAATTCCAAATCCAACCATTAGATTTCTAATTTCTAATATTCGTTGGAAAGATCTTTTCGATACGAACCCTGGGTTCTAGTTTTAGGAGAATCCGATCGTCGGATCTGCCAAAATGTCCATTCGAAGTCAAAGGTCGAAATTCGAGAACTGACGCAGCGTGGCGCGTTCTACTAAGGCCATTATATATATATATTACATATATTTCATTGATTTCCATTTAAAACGTATTTATAAATCGTTTTTAAATTCGTTTTCAAAATGATTTCAACTTCATATTCAATTTCAAATCAAAACTGAATATTCCATCCCATTGATATATAAATGATAGTATTTTCAAAACATTAGATTTTGAACTCAATTACTTTTCGATATTCATTATAAAAATGAATAAAATCGATATAAATATCGTTCACATCAAAATGGTTTAATCTAATCAACAAGGCTTTATATATTTAAATACAATCGTGTCCATCCCAAATCGGACATCAGAATCAGATTTTGATTCTTTTCTGAATATCATTTGAAAAATATTCGTTATTTTAAAATATTCATTCTTTCTGAACTGGAATCAGACACAGTCAATTACCATATAATTTGATTATATGGATTTTATACAATACATGTATACAACAACAGTGATAAATAATCATCCATCATCCAAAGTGCATTCTACACTGTATAAGCCTCAAATATAAATATTTAACGCTTACAACAGCCTGTCAATCCATCGATCGATATACAGCTTATTATCATAACTAGTGTATGTCATATATCATCCCAATACCCGTGTGGGGTTTCAATCAACAAATAATGAATTTTATTTGTGCAATCGGGCGATGTGTAAAATTTATCATCCCAATCAATATCAGTCAAATGGGTGTACATAAACAAATCATCTGATTTGTAAATGAATATTTATTTTATTCATATCCACGTTAAAAATTATATTTTTAACGATAAATTATTTATTTCATTCATTTGCACAATAAAAATGATATTTTTATTGTTCTAACTTATTTTACAAAATTTTGGCGGCATAACGGCGTGATATCAAAATCGGGTAATGTCTAGCAGTACCTCTCTCCTGATATTGGCTTGCGCCATACACACATAACAATTCTAATCAATTCATTTCACCCAAACCAAATTCGACCAAAAAATCTAATCAACCAAACCAAACAATCAAACATGTCGTCCATGGTCTGTGGATGACGGAGAACAGTTCATATATGCAGTTATAAAATAAATAACTGTATAAGAAAATTTCAGTGAGGAGTTCTTACCTTTGGGATCCACTCCACCATTTTTATTTTTTGAATTTCAGAATAGTCCTGACTTGCCTAAAATTCCAACGCAATCTTCTTCGCTTTATTCCTAGTAAAAATCACATTTTTATTTCAGTTCTAAAATTTATATTTTTTACTTCTCTAAAAATTATATTTTTAATACCTTACATATATAAAAATCATATTTTTAATGTCGCTACATGTACATAAAAATCATATTTTTATAACCCTACTACATAGGTAAAAATCATATTTTTATCTTTCTAAAAACATTTCCATGCCGTACACAAGTTAAAAATTATATTTTTAATCTTGCCAAAAATATTTCCTTCCTACGATAAAAATTCTATTTTTAACAAACTAAAAATCATAACTTTATGTAATTAAAAATCATATCTTTATATAAATAAAAATCATAAATTTATATAAATAAAAATCATAAATTTACATACTTCATACGTCAAAAACCATAGAAGCTTTAAAGCGGAGAAAACTCACATATTTTCTATTGCCTGGATTTGCTGTTCTGGTTCCAGAATTTGCAAACGAGCTCCAATCTTTACACCATCTTTTTTTCTACCTTAAACGCGCCATTCTGGACAACTTTCGCTTAGTGGTCTTCCTTCCGAAAATGTGCCATTTCACCGGAAATCGCAAAAAGGCAGTATTTTGATAGTGTTTGGGCAGCAGACTTTGGACACATTTTGCCGACAGATCCGCAATCCAAAATAGGAATATCATATACCAAATCGAAGAGAAAATCATTCTCTTTGAATTGGTAGTGTGGAGTTTTGGCTAGAACGCTCGGTTTGGAAGTTATTGGCGAAATAATGATAGGGGGTTTTATGCAAAAACGGGAATTTTATGAAAAATGGGTTTTTGGTGACGGGGGGACCCACTGCTGCAGCTGCGTGGCTAGAAGGCAGCGACGGGTCCTACTGGTGATGGGGGAGGTGCAGGTGGCGGCGCTAGGGCAATGGGGCCCCACGACGGCTAGGGTTTGCAATTCGGGGATTAGGGTTTGCAATTTGAAGAGAGAAAAAGGAGGAGAGAGAAGATTAGGAAGAGGAGGAGAAGGGGAGGAGAAGGAGGCCGGCGGCGGTCCTAAGGGGGCGGTGGTGGCAGCGACGGGAGGGAGCGTGCGTTCCTTCTTTTCTTTTTTTTCACGATGGAAGAGAAGAGAGAGGGAGGGTTGACCAAGTATAATAATATATATTTTTTAATATAATTTATTTCCAAAGAGTTAATTTTTCATTCGAACTCCAAATCGAACCCAATGATATGTCCCATAAGCCAATTCGATTCTTTCGATCAGCTTTTCCTTAAATTAAAATATAAATCAATATATTCCATTTCAACGTACATTTTAATTTACCGGGGACACATATTGACTCCAAAAATTACAAAAAAAAAAAATATTTCTAGCTTTTTATTGACGACACAGTTCTAACAAATCTTATTTCGTCAAATTTGGAGGCCGTTTGAAAAATGGCCATTTTCCAATCGATTAAATTTGATTGAAACTGACAAAACACGTTTTCTTTTGCCACGCTCATATATTGATTTCAAAAATTATAAACTCGAAAAAACTCGACATTTCGGATCCAACAAAAGTGGTTTCATCGAAAAGGAGGTCGTTTGCAAAATCGCTATTTTTAAGGGCTATATTTTCCATAGCGACTATTCTGAATTTTTATTTGGGCATAACTTTTTATTCTCGCTATGAAAATTGGATTTTTAGGATTCTTGGAAAGATATTTTCAAATAGATTCTAATATTTTTGGTTTCACTAAAATCCGGTTTATTTTGAATCATGTACATTCATTTGAAATTTGAATTCGAATTTTCAAACTACCACGCCATTTCCAATTCATTTTATAATTAAAAATAAATAATTATATTCTAATCCATATAAATATATGCATTCAAATTCTATTCAAAATAAATTTTTCATCATTATTATTTAAAATAAATCATTTTAAATATTAAAAATTCATTAAAATTGCCGAAATAAAATTTTTAAATTGGTTCGGATTTTCCGGGTTATTACAACATGTATACAACAATCAATGATAAATAATCATCCATCATCTAGAGTTCATTCTACACTATATAAGCATTAAATATAAATATTTAATGCTTATAACAGTTTGTCAACCAATCGATTGACATACAACTAACTATTGGGATTAGTGTATGTCCATATCATCCTAATACCCACGTGGGGTTTCAATCAATAAATAATGAGTTTTATTTGTGCAGTTGGGCGATGTGTAAAATTTATCGTCCCAATCCATATCAGTAAAATGGGTGTACATAAATAAATCGTCTGATTTGTAAATGAATATTTATTTTATTTATATACCCATTAAAAATTAAATTTTTAACAATAAAATATTTATTTCCATTCATTTATAAAAAAAAAAATTATTTTTATTGTTCCAACATATTTTAGAAAATTTTGGCGGCATAACGGCGCGATATCAAAATCGGGTAATGTCTAGCATTACCCCTCTCATGATATTGGCTCGCGTCTTACACACGTAACAGTTCTAATCAATACATTTTACCCAAACAACCAAATTCCACCAAATAATCTAATCAGCCAAACCTAACAATCAAACAAGTCATCCATGGTCTGTGGACGGCGGGGAACAGTTCATATATGCAGTTATAAAATAAATAACTGTATAAAAAAATTATAGTAAGGAGTTCTCACCTTGGGTTCCACTCCTTCATTTTCTTTTTCTGAACAGTTCAGATTTTCCCGAAATTCCATTGCGATCTTTTCCCGCTGTTCATAGTAAAAATAGCATTTTTAATATGATGTTTATATTTAAAAATCACATTTTTATTTCAATGCTATAAAAATCACGTTTTTATTTCACTATATATAATAAAAATATGATTTTTATTTCGCTACATAAATAAAAATCATATTTTTATATTCTTCATTATATAAAAATTCTATTTTTAATCCGCTACTCATATAAAAATCGAATCTTTATTCTCTCTACTTCATGATAAAAATAAAGTTCATATTTTTATATCGATGTTTGCATTATAAAAATCATATTTTTATTATCTCTATGATATAAAAATCATATTTTTATTATCTCTATAATATTAAAATTATATTTTTATACATAGACAAAACCTTTTTGTTTTCAAAAATCAAATCTTTTTAATTTCAAAAATCCTATCTTTTTTGTTTATAAAAAAAATTAAGCCTTTTCTAATGAAAAAAAGAAGACCTTTTCGTTTGAATAAAACCACACTTTTTATTACTATAAAGAAATAAAATAAATAAACAAAGAAGACAAAACACTAACATTTCACCTTGAAAGAAAGGGGGGTTTCAGTGCCTCGCTGCAACTCAAGAGAGGGAGGAGGAGTTCGCGTGTTGGAGAAGGAAGCATAGGCGCAGCGGTAGGGTCGTGGTCGAGGTGGGTTGCGATGGGCTAGGGTGGAGCCCGACGTGGCAGTTTAGAGTGAGAAGGCTTCAGGGTTTCCATTCCAGTTGTCGATAAAGGAGAGAGGAGGGGAGGGTGGTCGGTCGCCGTGTAGAGGGTGGCAGCACCGACGAGGAGGCACGGTGGTTGTTCAATCGGGGGGAGGGGCGACAGGATTTTGGCGCGTTGATTTGGGTTTTTTTCTTTCTTTTAATTCGTTGACTGAAATAGAATTAGAGGAGGGGAGTGGAAATATATATATTTATATATTTTATTTTAAATTCCAAAAGGAACTTTTTATTTAGATTTCGAAATCGAACCCGCCGACTGTCGCCCTAGCTAATTACCCCCATTCCGAACACAATGGGATATGTTTTGTATGCCAGTTCGGCTATTACGATCAGTTTTCGTTAAGTTTCAAATATAAATTGTTATATTTTTAATTCAAACGCATTATCAATACACCAGGGCCACCTACTATCTCTAAAAATTCCCGAAAAATTATTTCTGGCTTTGTATTGACGATACGGTCCTAACAAAACTAATTTTGTTGAATTTGGAGAACGTTTGAAAAATGGCCATTTTCTGGTCGATCGAAATTGAGTTAACTGTTAAAACACGTTTTCTTTTGCCACACTCACATATTGATTTCAAAAATTATGAAAACTGGATTCAAGCAATAACTTGACATCTCGGATCCAACAAAGTGGTTTCATTGAAAACGGAGGTCATTTACAAAATGGCTCTTTTTAAGGGCTATATTTCTATAGCGACTATTCCGAATTTTCAATTGGGTATAACTTTTTATTCCCGCTATGAAATTTGAATTTTTTGGATTCGTTGGAAAGATATTTTCAAATAGATTCTTATATTTTTGGTTTTGCTAAAATCCGGTTTATTTTGAATCCTGTACATTCATTTGAACTTTGAAATCGAATTTTCAAACTACCGTACCATATCCAATTCCTTTTATAATATAAAATAAAATTTTATATTCTAACTTCAATTCAGATAAATTTATACGTTTTAATTTTGTCAAAAATAAATTTCTTGTCATTATTATTTAAAATAAATCATTTTAAACATTCAAAATTCACTAAAATTGCCCAAATAAAAATTTAAATTGGTTCTATTTTTCAGGGTTATTACATCTCCCCCAATTAAAATCTTTTCATCCTCGAAAAGTAATGGAGCTGAAAGTTGTTTTAAAAACCAACTCAACTTTCAGTTTGGCTTTCATTCTTCAACTCTTCAGTTTCTAAGAATTTTCCAATTCTTCAAAAATTTAACTAACACCCTAAATTTTCGAAAAATTTCGTCAGAACCTCCTTTGTATGGGAGCACTAGGAAAATTCCCAAACTATCACACAGGCCCTCTCATCTCAAAAAGAAAAAGAAAAAGCCAAGCGGCTAACCAATCGGCTCATAAAATCATCAAAAACCTCAAAAAATACAATAAACATGTACCTATTTGTCAGGCAAACAATTTTATTCCTCTGCTTAGATTTCCTGCTATGACCTGTTCAATGTATATACATGTACATATATGCAAATACAAGAAATTTCAATTCAGTTCAAATTTGACTTGATTTGGCTTAATTTACCTTTCATGTACATATTTGTTTCAACAATCTGATTAGTTAAACTAAAAATCAAATAATACAACCAACAATCAATTAATTGATTAACGTTTCAAATTTATAGCTTTGATATATAGTCAAAAATCATATTTTTGGCGCCAAATCACAACAATAAACCCTATCTAGTTTTGGTTCTCACACCAGCCAATAAGAATTATATAAATATCCCACTTTCAAAACTCGAATATAAATTCTGATGATACTCGAGTAATCATCAGAATCATCTCCGGGCGACTAGAGTGTGATTCTATATCTATCCAGTATATTAGAACTTCGAGTTCACATGGATCAGACGTATATGCAAAATCTTTATATACTTGATTGTCCAAATCAATTTAATATAAAATATTCAAATACGTATAATCAGGTTTAAATTTTCAAACCAAATTTGTTTTCATTTTTATTTTAAAAATATCACTCTTTACACTCGTTCTAGGATACTACTGATCCTATCTCTAACGAGTCATTCTCATTGGATACTACTAATCCAATCTCTGATGAATTCTTTCGTTTGGTTCTAACGTGTCTTGTTCTCCAAGCTCTGTTAACTAAAGCTCTAATACCAAACTGTAACGACCCAAACTTTGCCATGAAGGAAAGCCCGGATTGACTTGAAAACACAACGAATCAAAACACAAACAGAAGAACATTTGACCTGAAATTCCCCGTGAAGGAAAGCCCGGATTGACTTGAAAACACAACGAATCAGAACACAAAAAGAAGAACATTTCTTTGGTTATTACAACAATTTCATCAGAATACAAGAATATACAGAGTATGAATAAATATTACACATTTACTAAATATCAGAGATTTATAAGTTACAATGCAGCAGAAAATAATACAAAACACACACAACTGAAAAGAATATACGGATACAGAGCTTTCTGAATATCATTCCAGATGTAAACCAGGATACTGTGAATATAAATCTGCAAAACCAAAACTACTAGCTGCCCGTGTGGAAAATAGGGGCACCCAGAGTTTAGGTTAAAACAATAAACTCCAGGTCAGTCATGTGACTGGTGTGAGAACTAAAACAGTTATTTAAAACTTTACTTTAAATCAAATATATCAAGGGACCACGCCGTATAACATGGAATGGGTTTCCTCCTAAGAATACCAGTGCATGTAATAAAATAGCGCAATGCTTTTTGGAAAAATGAAGCTACTATGAGACCCAAGTCCTATCACACAGTGCAACGCAAGCCGGGGGATAGGGTTTTGTAACACCCCACGTCCATTAATGTCACTTTCAAGGGGAATGCATTAACTTTCATGGAGTATTATTGGTGTATAGAACAGAATATAACAAGATAGATACATAATTGGTACTTGAAAAATTAAAACAACTTTTACTGCAACGGAGAAATAGTTTGGTTACAATAACATAAAAAACCAACAATAAAACCAAGTACACTTAATATCCATCTTGACAAATTATTTTCTAAGTACATAATGTAAAAAGCATAACCCCAACATAATTAGCCATAAATGAGATAAGCTGAACTTTACTTTCAACAATCCAAGCACTTTTAATAGAGAGAGAAAGAGGTCCAAATTAAGCTCCACTAACACTAGTCCCACCCTGAGAACCTGGGGAAGGGGGAAGGAAGAAAAGAGGCAATAACAAAGGGGGTCAGACATAATGTTTGGCGAGTCCAATAACTTTAACAATATAATTATTAAAGTAATTAGGATAGGGCATAAACTGGTAAAACAAGGAATGATTCTGAAGCAAGCGGGCAAGACAAAACAAACAAGCGGAATATGCTGGCATTAAATCGCGCTCCTAATCACTATAGGATAATTACTACACTGCACCATTACTAGTCACCCTAAAAGTTGATACCGCCTACTAAACATTATAATCATAATGGTAGTTTCGTGTACCCTAGCTGTCTTCATAGGTGTCGCCTGCCCCTATCTCCACTAGTTGTACCCACTACTCACATGTGGTCGACTCCCTAACTCGTAGATACCCGTGTTGGTCCCACAATGGGGTGTATCACTACCCAAAGTGGCAACCCAATACCACTAAAGATGGACGACTTATGTCTACACGATGCAACAACGCCTTACCTACCAGCTCGGGCCCGCGCACGTACAGGACCCCGTTGGACTTGCGTTGCCACCACTTACCTGTTTTGACCTTTTACAATCAACCCAGTAAGCGTGTCCCATCCTTGATCTAACTCGAGCTCACAAAGATACATAATGGGTTGCTAGTTTGAAAAGGGCCCCCATACTTGACACAAGCTTTCCACCTATGCTTTGTCCCCACTAAGATTTCCCACTTAACCCCTTCTTATTCATGTCTTCTTACATGTTTATATTTGGTTAAGTGTTTCTAATCGTATTTCACATGTCACCCATGTCACCCACTTAACCCCCATGTCATACCACGTGTTTATCTTGGTTAAGTGGTTACTTAATTCATTATAACAGAAACCTTGTAAGAACTCCCACATTAGACTACCGTTTGCGGTTGCTGGATTTGTCGGGCGTGTCCGGGCAGTCTTATACTGCAAACGAGCCTAACCTCGTGTCTTTACAATTGTTACACATTTAATTAATGCCTTCGACCACTCATATTAGACTACCGTTTGTGGCTGTTGGATTTGCCGGGTGGGTTCGGGCATTCTTATATCACAAACGAGTCTAACCTCGTGTCTTAGGCGTTTATTATTACACATAATTATTTCACCCCAATATGAATTAATTATCCCTATTCAAATTGTCAATAATTTCCAAATTAATCTATGTCCATAATTGTCACCTAAATTATGTCCATACTTTTTAGGTATATAAATTATGCCAATTAGTATCTCAAATTAATTATATGCCTTTAAAGAAATTTTATGCCAATTCACAATATGTATAATTAATATTTTCCCATTGTCCCCACGCCGTTCGTACGTTTAATATGAAATATGTTAGAATCTCAAATAGTCTAACTCATAAAAAGAAAAGAAACATCACAACTTGCATAACACATAAAATAGATCTAACTTACGAATAAGAATTATAACATATGTTTGCATAGCAATAATTTGCGTAGGCAATGGACATATAGAACATAAATTTGCATAAACTAACATGGATCTAAATATAGATCTAAACATGAAATTATGAACTTGCATATATGAATATGGGTTTCGTTTAAACTTTCATATGTGAATATGGTTTTCACCTAAACTTGAATATGTGAATATAGTTTTCACCTAAACTTGCATATGGATTCCTACAAACTTGCATGTGAATTTAAACAAGCAAACTAGTATCACATGTTTTACATATAAACTAGCATATGTATATACTTGATTCACATATAAACTCTTGTATAATTCACATACAGACTTGCATAAGATTCACATACAAACTAGCATATGGTTTACATCCAAACTTGCATATAAACTGATGTAATAAAATGAATCAAGTTAAACATATGTGATTGGACATATGGAATAGATCTACTAACATAAGTTAACAAAACTGTCATATGTTCACAAACAGACGATAACAAAATTAAGTAACATCACATTATTCAACATGCATTTTCTCATAATCCAAATTTATAACTCATCATAATTAGTTTATTAATTATTCTGTGAAAGAAATTGTGCTCACAAAGACAGATTAGAGAAGAGAATAATTCGTTCGTCATTTGTATTAAAATCCTGACTTGCAATTCCTAAGCTTTATGAAGAAGAACTGTTCCAGCAGTAGCATGGAGGCCAAGAGATTAATTTAGTTTAGGTTTAGAGCTTGAGTCTATGCGTGCTTATATAGAAGTTTAAACTTATGTGAGTCGTTTGATCATCCTAGGAGCAATCACAACTGTCCATACTAGATAGAGTTATCCAGAATTGCCACCTATGCCCTAGTGACTCAGCAACAGGTCAAAAAAGACTCAGCAACAAGTCAGAATCGTCATAGTTCAGATCTGCCCGAGGGGGTAGGTCGACACCCAGGTCGACCCCAAGTCGTCCCCCAGGTTGACCTGTATAGGGGAGGTCGACCCCCCTGGTCGACCTGGCCTGGGGCAGAAAAAATCTCGCCTGGCCCGCTTCTTTGTTTGATTTCGAATTTGGAATTCAATTATGAGCCATTTTAATTTATTTAAATTCCTGAAACTTCTGAGGGCCATAACTTCCTCATACGAAGTCCGATTTACGAAAACTTGGACTCTATTCCAAGAAGAATTTCGAGACGAATGCAATGGCGTAACCCCTTTCCCTTAATTCTTCTCCTAAAAATTAAATGTTCTTAAAAAAATTTAATTTTACTTTTTAAAATTACGGGGTGTTACATTCTCCCCTCCTTAAAGGATTTCGCCCCCGAAATTTCCAAGTTAAGGAGAATGTATAACCTAACATCTAATCATCCATCTACTCAACCATCAAACACAGGCATCCATTGTCCTTATAAGATTTCTAATGCCATATGAACATATGCAAAAAGTGTGTGTATATGTTCCTTATCCCATGCAAAATTTGGTGGCCTACTGATTCACTTGACCTCCTTAATGCAAATCATGATAGTGCCATGCCTCCATTATGTATGCGAAAGAGTCCTAACGATACATATTACTTCTACATGTATGCACAACCATTCATCAAAATGCAGCATCCATATGATGACACAACCATTATACACCCATTAATTTAAATATGCACACATATTTGTATGCAATATGAAAGTGATTGAGCCGATCTAGTGCATAATCTGCGTGTACATGCATCTACGAGCAACCACTAGCAACCACTCGCAACCATCAATCATAACATGTTTCAAATACATGTTTACATCCATTGTTTTCTATATAATTATAAATAATAGGACCGAGGAGATATAATTAAAAGATAGATATAAGCATGAATAAACTTATGGAAAACGAGATCAAGAGTTACCCTAAAAAAGAAAAGGATAGGCTGCGCATATTTTTCTCTCAGTTTTCCAAGTCGCGTCTTCCTCAGCGTCACTCTATTAAACTTTAACAAGCTTGACTTCACGGTTGCATAGCTTTTTAACTTCCGTACCCAAGATACGAGTTGGAACTCTTCTCATAGTCGCTTCTTGTTCCACTTCTACTTCCTCTAATATACTTGGCTCCACAACTTCCGTAGACTCATGTAAGCACTTTCATAGTTAAGAAACATGAAAACATTATGAACTCCAGCCAGTCTTTCAGGTGGCTCTACTCTGTAAACCATCGTCCCAATCCTTTCAGTTATAGGAAATGGTCCTACAAATCTTGGTGCTAGCTTTCCTACAGACCTAAAGCGAATGACATTCCTCAAAGGAGATACTTTAAGGAACACCCTATCTTTAACCTCAAACCTAAGGTCGGTCCTTCATTTGACTGCGTAGGACTTCTGTCTATCTTGTGCAGCCTTCATCCGTCGTCTTATCAAGTCCACCTTTTATGAGGTTTCTTTAATCATGTTTGGCCCAAATATGAGCTTGTCTTTAGACTCCCACCAACAAGTTGGTGATCGGCATGGTCTTCCATATAAAGCTTCGAAGGCCACCATGCCTGTGGTGGCTTGGTAGATATTGTTGTAAGTGAATTCCACCAAAGGAAGATGATCCTCCCATGTCCCTCGAAAGTCAAGAATGCACAATATCAAGAGGTCTTTCAATACTCTGTTCACCTTTTCCGTCTGACCATCGGTTTGGGGGTGATAGGTCGTGCTTAAGCATAATTGTGTGCCTATAGCCTCTTGCAAACTCTTCCAAAACTCGCTCGTAAAGATAGGATCTCGATCACTCACTATGCTGGAGGGCATCCCATGGAGTCGAACTATCTCTTTAAGATAAATGGATGCTACAGAAGAGGCAGTCCTTCTACTCTTAACAGGTATAAAGTGAGCGCTTTTAGTGAGCCTGTCCACAACTACCCAAATACTGCTATTGCCACTTCTTGACCTAGGCAGCCCATCTACAAAGTTCATCGAAATGCTATCCCACTTCCACTGTGGGACCTTTAGAGGATTAAGCAGACCACAAGGCTTCTTCTGCTCTGCTTTGACTTGCTGGCATATCAAGCACTTAGCGACGAACTCAACTACATCCCTCTTCATCCGATTCCAAAAGAAAAACCCTTTTTATATCTTTATACATCTTGTGTCCGCCTGGGTGTATGGTCAGCTTAGAATGGTGTGCTTCTTCGAAAACCGTCTTCACTAAATCCCTCACTTGTGGGGCGCATAGCCTTCCATCTCATCTCAACCAACACTTATCATCGATGGAGTATCTATTGAGGTGGCTAGTAGTCTCACCCCTAACTAGCTTATCCATCATATCAACTAGCTGAGGGTCTTCTCGTTGCGCTGTTCCTATTGAGTCCAAAAGAGTAGGCCGCACCTCTAGCGATGCTAACAGACCAGGTAAGAGGGTCTAAAGTTAAAGTTTGCTATGTACTCCAAGCTTTGCCTTTCTACAAAGAAAGGTCTCAAGGTCAGCTTCTTTCTACTTAAGGCGTCTGCTACCACATTTCCTCTGCCAGGGGTATAGGAAATCTCAAAATCATATGAGGCCAGAAATTCCATCCACCTTTGTTGTCTTAATTTAAGATCTTTCTGTGAGAAAAGGTACTTCAATGATTTATGATCAGTAAACAATTCAAACCTTCCTCCTAGTAGGTAATGACGCCATGACTTTAGAGCGAAAACAATGGCAACTAGCTCCTGATCATGAGTTGGGCAGTTCTTCTCATGTACCTTCAATTGCCTTCCCCCATAACAAACTACCTTGCCTTCTTGCATCAAGACAGCGCCTAACCCTGTACCGCATGCGCCTGTGTATACGGTAAACATTTGGCTCCCCTAAGGCAATGTCAGAACTAGGGCTGTTGTTAGAGCCCTTTTCAAACGTTGGAAAGCAATATCGTAATCAAAATCCCAAGCGAAAGTTAGGTTCTTCTTTGTCAATCTTGTGAGTGGGGTTGAGATTTTTGTAAAGTCTTTAATGAACTTTTGGTAAAAGCCCGCTAGCCCGAGAAAGCTTCGGACTTCGATTGCATTCCATTGAACCTTCCAATCTTGTGACACCCCACGTCCATTAAAGTCAGTCACAAAGGGAATGCATTAACTTCCATGGAGCGTTTTAAGTGCATATGGAACAGAAACTTAACAACAAGACAGATATAAAACAGTACTCAAAATTTAAAACTTCATTTCTATTGCAGCGGTAAACAAATAGGTTTGATTACATCATCAAAAACCAAAGACTAGAGTCAAGTACATAATATCCATCTTGTCTAAATCAAAGTACATAGAATGAAAGACATAACCCCAACATAAAATAGCCATAAATAAGATAGGCTGAACTTTTACTTCAGTGATCCAAGCAACTTCCAAAGAAAGAGGTAAAGCTGTCAAAATCAAGCTCCAATAGTACTAGTCCCACCCTGAGCAACTAGGGGGGGGGGAGGAAGAAAAGAGGTGGAAACAAAGGGGTCAGACATAAAGTCTGGCGAGTGCAATAACTTTTACAATATAATCATTAAGTAACTAGGACAAGGCATAAGCTGGAAAATAAGGAAATGACTGTGAAATAATGGGTATGATAGAGAAAACTAAGGGAATAAGATGAACAAAGATAACGTTAAAGGCGTACCTAATCACTATAGGATAATTACTACACTGCACCACACCAAACACCCTAAAAGTTGATCCCGCCTACAGAACTCAATAATGATAATGGTAGTTTCGTGTACCCCTAGCTGCCTTCATAGGTGCCGTCTGCCCCTATCTCCGCTAGGTGCACCCATTACCCCCATTCGATCGACTTCCTAACTCGTAGATACCTGTGCTGGCCCCATAGTGGGGTGAATCCCTCCCTAAAGTGGCAACCCGATACCACCAAAATGCACGGCTTATACCTACACGATGCAACAACGTATTACCTACCAGCCCCGGCCCACATACGCAAATGACCCCGTTTGACTTGCTTTTCCACCGCTAACCCTTTTTGACCTCTTACAATCAAATCCAGTATGCGTGTCCTGTCATCGACTCGGGTCGAGCCCACAAAGATACTTAATGGGTTACTGGTTTGAAAAGGGCCCGCATGCATGACACAAGCTTTCCACCTATGCTTGGTTCCCTCTAAGGTTTATCCCCACTTAACCCCATTCTTATCCATGTCTTCTTACATGTTTCAATCTTGGTTAAGTGTATCTAATCGTATTTCTCATGCCACCCAAGGCAACCACTTGATTTTCACATGCCACCCAAGGCAACCACCTAACCCCTCATGTCCCACCACATGTTTATCTGGTTAAATGTTTCTTAATTCATTAACACCGTAACCTTGTAAAGACCTCCCACATTAGATTGGCATTTGTGGCAGCTGGATTTGCCGGCGGGTCCGAGCAGTCTTACACCACAAACGAGTCTAACCTCGTGTCTTTACAACTGTTACGCATTTAATTCATGGCTTCGACCTCTCACATTAGACTGGCATTTGTGGCTGCTGGGTTTGCCGGGCGGGTCCGGGCAATCTTACACCACAAACGAGTCCAACCTCGTGTCTTAGGCAGTTTATTATTACACATCTTTATTTATCCCTAAAGTGGATTAATATCCCTATTCAAAATTTGTAAATAAATTCCAAATATACTTATGTCCATAATTGTCTCAATTATGTCCATAAATGCCAATTTTTTCAGTTAATGTCTTAATTTAATTATATGCCTTTTTCAAGGCCATTATGCCAATTCTCAATATGTGTATATTCAATATTACCCCCATCGTCCCCACGTTGTTCGTTCGTTTATCATGACATATATGTATATTAGACTAACAATTAGTCTAACTCATAAAAGGGAAGAAACATCGCAAATTTGCATAACACACAAAATGGATCTAAACTTGCAAATAAGGATTACAACATAACTTTCATAAACTTGTTATTGTCATGAATCTAAACATAGGCCTAAAGGTGTGAACTTGCATACACGTAATATAGTTTTCATCCAAAACTTGCATAGGCCATAATCACATACTTGCATAAAACTATGTACATCATAGATCTAAATCCAAAGGTGTAAACTTGCATATATATATATATATATATATATATATATATAATATAATATAGTTTTAGGCCATAGTCATAAACTTGCATAAAACTATGTACATCATAGATCCAAATCTAAAGGTGTAAACTTGCATATATGTGAATCCAATTTCTACCTAAACTTTCATATAGTCACTTTATTTGATTCACATGTAAACTTATGTATAATTCAAATAGAAACTCTACACCCAAACTTGTGTATAAAATGATATCAAACATGAATCAAGTTGAACATAGGTGATTTGGCATATGAAAAGGGATCCACAACAAAACTATCATTATGAACAATTAGCATATATTCACAAAGTATCATATTTTTTCAATGTCTCACAAGCATAGCCATATAACCCAATTTATAACTTAACCCAATTAACTTATTAATGATATTGAACTCACAACTCAAAGAAGGTCTTGAGTTCTGGAATCTGAGTTCTAAAATTGATTTAGCTCGCCTTTTAAGTAGAAAAATTCGTTGTTGTTGTTATAAATTTTGAGTTGAACTGAGTTGATTAGCTTCACTTTCCCTCTAGTTGGTGGCGGCTCCTCTAGGTTGCAAGGCGATAGCATGACGGCCATGGTTCTAATTATTATTTGGTTTTAGGGTTTGAGTCTACACGTATTTATAAAGAATTTAGGATTAATTTAGGTTATCCGATCAACCTAGAATCAATCAAGACCATCCAATCAAGATAGGGTGACACCTCCGCCCTAATGACTCAGCACCGAGTCACAAAATCGTCATCTTTCAGATCTGCCCCGGGGGGGTGCAGATAGACACTAAGGTCGACCTGTATAGGGGAGGTCGACACTAAGGTCGACCCCCAGGTCGGCCTGGCCTTGGGCCGGAAATTTCCCGCCCTGCCCAATTTTGAATCTGAATTTGTTTTTGAATTTAAATTCAAATTTCTGGAAACTTCTGACAACCATAACTTCTTCATACAAAGTCCAATTTATGCAAACTCGCACTCTCCAAGGCGAACACAATGGATTGGCCTGTTTCCCTTGATTCTCACACTTGAAATTAACTATTCTTTAATTTGCTAACTTTAATATTTTAATTTACAGGGTGTTACATTCTCCCCTTCTTAAAGGATTTCGCCACCGAAATCTCCAAGTTAAGGAGAATGCATATCCTAACATCCAATCATCCATCTACTCAACCATCAAACACAGGCATCCATTGTCCTTACAAAATTTCTAATGGGGTATGAACATATGCAAGAAGTGTGTGTATATGTTCCTTACCTAATGCAAAATCAGGTGGTCTGCTAATTCAGTTGACCTCCTTAATGCAAATCATTATAGTGCCATGCGTCTATTATGTATGTGAAAGAATCCTATCGATACATATTATTTCTACATGTGTGCACAATCATTCATCAAAATGCATCATCCATATGATGACACAACCATTATACATCCATTAATTTAAATAAGCACACACATTTATATGCAACATGAAGGTGATTGAGCCAATCTAGTGCCTAAGGTGTGTGTATATGCATCCACGAGCAATCATTAGCAACCACTTGAATCCATTAGCATTGATCAGACATAACATGTTTCAAACACATGTTTAACTATAGGGTTCTTATTAACTAAGTATCGAAGATGTCATCGCAAAGATAATACTAAAAGATAGGACAAGGATCAACAAAGCGGTAGAAAAATGAGAAATTAAAACATACCCTAAAAAAGGAAAGTGTACAACGTACGAAACTTATCTTCCGTCTCCTAAGTCGCGTCTCTTTGATCATCTCCCATTGCACTTTGACCAACTTGACCTCTTTGTTGTGAAGGTTTTTGACCTCCGATCCGAGAATACATGTAGGAGCTCGTCTAATCGTGGCATTGCACTCTACTTCCACTTCTTCGAGCGTGCTCGGCTCTACCACTTCCACTGTATCGTGCAAACACTTACGCAAATGTGAAACGTGAAACACGTCATGAACTCCGCTGAGCTTCTCTGGTATCTTTACTTTGTAAGCCATCTGCCCAATCCTCTCTATAATTGGAAAGGGTCCTACGAACCTTGGTGCTGACTTCCCTACTATTCCAAAGCGGACTACGTTTCTTAACGGTGACACCTTAATAAAAACCATGTCCCCAACATTGAACTCAAGAACGGTTCGTTTCTTATCCGCATATGACTTCTGTCGGTCCTACGCCGTCTTCATTCGCCGTCGAATCAGGTCTATCTTCTCCGAAGTCTCCCTAATCATGTCGGGTCCAAGCAAAACCTTATTCGTGGATTCCCACTAACATGTAGGTGATCAGCACGGTCATCCATAAAGAGCCTCAAAAGGTGTCATGCCAATGCTATCCCGAAAACTATTATTATAGGCGAAATCTACCAGTGGAAGTGTTCTTCCCATGTTCCTCCAAAGTCTAGAATGCATAGTATCAGAAGTTCTTCTAAAATCTGATTCACCCTCTCGGTTTGGCCGTCCGTTTGAGGATGATAAGCGGTACTTAAGCATAATTGCGTTCCAACCTCCTCTTGTAAGCTCTTCCAAAATTCGCTTGTGAAAATAGGATCTCTATCGCTCACAATGTTGGAGGGCATGCCATGCAAACGGACTATCTCTCGAAGGTAAATAGATGCTAACCATGCAGCGGTCCTTTTACTTTTGACGGGAATAAAATGGGCACTTTTAGTAATTCGGTCTACGATTACCAAATCCCCGTATTACCCTTCCTCGATCTTGGTAACCCATCTACAAAATCCATGGAAACGCTTTCCCATTTCAAAAGCGGAATCTCTAAGGGATGGAGCAAACCTCCGGGCTTCTTTTGCTCCACCTTGACTTGCTGGCATACTAAGCATCTAGCAACGAACTCGGCCACGTCCTTCTTCATTCCGGCCCAATAAAAACTTGCTTTGTATCCCTATACATCTTATCACCCCTGGGATGTATGGTCATCTTCGAGCGATGTGAGTCTTCAAGAATTGCCTTCTGAAAACTTCCGTCTTGTGGTACGCAAAGTCTTCCATCTCTACGTAGCCAACCACTTTCATCTATAGCATATCTATTCAGATGACTTGAGGACTCCCCTCCTATAAGCTTGCCTACTATCTCAACCAGTTGTGGGTCGTTTCGCTGTGCCTCTTCAACTCGACCCAAAAGTGTACATTGCACCTCTAATGATGCCAATAATCCAGGTACAAAATCGACAGAGGGTCTGAAGTCAAAGGAAGATATATACTCCAAACTCTGCCTCTCTACGAACAAAGGACTTAAAGTTAACTTCTTCCTACTTAGGGCATCAACTACAACGTTACCTTTGCCAGGGGTATATGCGATCTCAAAATTGTAGGATGCCAAAAACTCCATCCACCTCTATTGCCTCAAGTTAAGGTCCTTCTGAGAGAATAAGTATTTTAGCGACTTATGGTTTGTATACAACTCAATCCTCTCGCCAAGAATATAATGATGCAACGACTTAAGCGCAAAAACTAGGCCTCCAACTCCAAGTCATGGGTAGGGTAATTTTTCTCCAGGGTTTTAAACTGTCTTCCCCCATAGCATATCATCCTTCCCTCTTGCATTAAAACTACACCAAGCCCTGTCCCGCAAGCATCGGTATATACAGTGAATGTCTTACTCCCGTCTGGCAAAACTAAAACTTGAGCAGTCATCAAAGCTCTCTTCAGACGTTGGAAAGCATCATCACAGTCAACGTCCCAAGTAAAATTCAAATTCTTCTTCATTAATCGAGTGAGAGGGGCTGATATCTTCGCGAATTAAGTAAAATAGACTTCACCATTACGTTCATCTCGGAATTCTTATTGGAATAGAGTTTATGTTTTCATAAAACGGATTTCCTATGAATAAGTTATGACGTTTAGAAGATTCACCGAAAATTTTAAAACTAGTTCGAAAATTTGACCAGACAGTTTGGCGGGAAAATTCCCACCATTGACAGGGAAGGTCGACCCTAGCGCCGACCTGGGGGTCAGGTCGACCCTAGCGTCGACCTAGTGGTGTCGACTGGGGGTCGACCTACCCCAAGAAGGTCGACCTTAGGGTCGACCTACCCCGCCCAAATTCTAGCGATTTTTGCCCCTATGACGTGGTCTTTATTTTTGGACGAACCGGCTGGCTTCTAAGTCAATCCTAGGGCTATAAAACACTCTCTACACCTATAAACTAGTGCCTAGACCTAACCTAATTCATAAGAAATTCCTTCTAACACCTCCATGCCACCAAACTTCATCATAACATAGTCGCCGCCTCAAACCCCTAAATTAAATTGCAAGTTCTTCATCCACTTTGGAGTTTATTCAAATCAGGGTGGTTACAGCGGTATCGTAGTCAATACCCAATCGGAATTGTGGCTCCTGTGTGGAACACAGCGCCTGGGTGAGGTGTTTGTGAGCCAACGGGGACGTTGGGCTCTGTAGGAGGGAAGAATGTAACACCCCTAAGTCCCACATCGTGGAAGCCTATCTGAAGTGGGTACTTATATAATAGAGCTCATTTATTACGAACGCCGAGGCCTTTTGAGGAACAAAACCCCACACATATATGGTGGCTAAGTTGGGGACAATTTCTTGCGTGAACAGCAGCCATAACTTCTTCATACGAAGTCCAATTTATGCAAACTCGGACTCTATCTCAACCAGAATTCCGAGACGAACACAATGGCGTAACTCGTTTCCCTTGATTCTCACATTTGAAATTAATTATTCTTTAATTTTCTAACTTTAATATTTTAATTTTCGGGGTGTTACATTCTCCCATCCTTAAAGGATTTTGCCCCCGAAATCTCCAAGTTAAGGAGAATGCATATCCAAACATCCAACCATCCAACTACTCAACCATCAAACACGGGAATCCATTGTCCTTACAAAATTTCTAATGTTGTATGAACATATGCAAGAAGTGTGTGTGTATGTTCCTTACCTAATGCAAAATCAGACGGTCTATTGATTCAGTTAACCTCCTTAATGCAAATCATGATAGTGCCATGCGTCCATTATGTATGCAAAAGAATCTTATCGATACATGTTATTTCTACATGTGTGCATAACCATTCATCAAAATGCAGCATCCATATGATGACACAACCATTATACGTCCATTAATTTAAATATGCACACACATTTAAATGCAACATGAAGGTGATTGAGCCGATCGAGTGCCTAATGTGTGTGTATATGCATCCACGAGCAACCACTAGCAATCAGTTGATCCATTTGCATCCATCAGACATAACATGTCTCAAACACATGTTTCAACCATAGGGTTCTTAGATTGAAGATGCCATCACAAAGATAATACTAAAAGATAGGACAAGTATCAACAAAACGGTAGAAATAGGAGAAATTAAAACATACCCTCAAAAAGGAAAGGGTACAACGTACGCATCTTATCTTCCGTCTCCCAAGTCGCGTCTCTTTGATCATCTCCCCATTGCACTTTGACCAACTTGACCTCTTTGTTGCGAAGGTTTTTGACCACCGATCCGAGAATGCGTGTAGGAGCTCATCTGATCATGGCATTGCGCTCTACTTCCACTTCTACGAGCGTGGTCGGCTCTACCACTTCCGCCGTATCGTGCAAACACTTACGCAAATGTGAAACGTGAAACACGTCATGAAGTCCGCTGAGCCTCTCTGGTATCTTTAATTTGTAAGTCATCTGCCCAATCCTCTCTATAATTGGAAAGGGTCCTACGTACCTTGGTGCTGACTTCCCTACTGATCCAAAGCGGACTACATTTCTTAATGGTGACACCTTCATAAAAACCATGTCCCCAACATTGAACTCAAGATCGGTTCATTTCTTATCCGCATATGACTTCTGTCGGTCCTACGCCGTCTTCATTCGCCGTCGAATCAGGTCTATCTTTTTCGAAGTCTCCCTAATCATGTTGGGTCCAAGCAAAACCTTATTCGTGGGTTCCCACCAACATGTAGGTGATTAGCACGGTCGTCCATAAAGAGCCTCAAAAGGTGCCATGCCAATGCTAGCCCGTAAACTATTATTATAGGCGAACTCTACTAGTGGAAGGTGTTCTTCCCATGTTCCTCCAAAGTCTAGAATGCATAGTCTTAGAAGGTCTTCTAAAATCTGATTCACCCTCTCGGTTTGGCCTTCTATCTGAGGATGATGAGCGGTACTTAAGCATAATTGCGTTCCAACCGCCTCTTGTAAGCTCTTCCAAAATTTGCTTGTGAAAATAGGATCTCTATCGTTCACAATGCTGGAGGGTATGCCATGCAAACGGACTATCTCTCGAAGGTAAATAGATGCTAACCACATAGCGGTCCTTTTACTTTTGACGGGAATAAAATGGGCATTTTTAGTAATTCGGTCTACGATTACCCAAATCCCCATATTAACCTTCCTCGATCTTGGTAACCCATCTACAAAATCCATGGAAATGCTTTCCCATTTCCAAAGTGGAATCTCCAAGGGATGGAGAAAACCTCCAGGCTTCTTTTGCTCTGCCTTGACTTGCTGGCACACTAAGCATCTAGCAACGAATTCAGCCACGTCCTTCTTCATTCTGGCCCAAAAGAAAACTCGCTTCATATCCCTATACATCTTATCACCACTGGGATGTATGGTCATCTTCGAGCGATGTGAGTCTTCAAGAATTGCCTTCTTCAAACTTTTGTCTTGTGGTAAGCAAAGTCTTCCATCTCTACATAGCCAACCTCTTTCTGTAACAACCCGTATTTTTGAATAACATGTTATAACATAAATGGAGGCAGAATTAAACTGTAAAATATGAATCAAGGGAAACGGGCTACGCCATTGCGTTCGCCTCGGAAAAATACGCGAAATAGAGTCCGAGTTTTCGAAAATCGGAGTCCGTATGACCAAGATATGGCCTCGCGAAGTTTGACGAAAAATTCCCAAATTAAAGTATACTTAATTAAGTGAAATGGGTTGCGCAGAGAAATATATATATATATTGATATATATATATATATATATATATATATATATATATATGTATATATATATATATAATTGAAAATTAAATAAATAAATATGCAAAAATGTTCAAAACAGCGAATTGGGAGAGGGGAATAACCGAACCGGCTGATTTTTGAGGTCGACCCGAGCCCACTGGGTCGACTAGGGGTTAATCCAGGGTGTTTGGCTGTCAACCCGTGGGCCGATTCGCTCAAATGCAGATTTTGCATTTGGATGGTTCTCATGGTTCATCTTTAATCTAAAGGCCCTAGATGGTTCCTACACTTGACTTCTTCCCCAAGACATGCTTTGATGGCTTGGATTGAATCTAGGTTTAATCCTATGGCCTAAAACACTTGCCTACTCTATAAATAAGACCCTAACCTACCCTAAATCATCATTATTCATTCATACAACTAAACTATGGCAAAATCAATCCTCTCATGACTTACACTCTCTTCATAAAATTCCTAAATCAAATTTCTAAGAGATTTCCATGCATACAAGTGTATTTAGGCTTGGATGATCCTCTTTAGCTTGCATTAAAGTCTTGTTTCTCTATTGGCATCATAAAGGAGGAGTCTTGATCAAGTTTGCTTGCATTTTGGGGTTTTAATTTGTTGTATAAGGGGTTTCTTACATTTGCTATACTCATTTGAGTCCACATAAGCATTGTAAGCCTATTTGTACTCTTGTATTTTAACTATGAAGTTAATATGTTATGTTGCAAGTTGAGTTTGGGGTTAATCATGATATGTGCTTTGATCTTATGATTTTATGCATAAGCTTACTCTATGCATGTTAGTAAAGTCATTACCTTGGCTTTATGCATAGAAAGATGTGATCTTTGGTTGGAAATGTTGCATGATGCAACTTTGAAACTCTCATAAACCTTGTATTAACATGCATATAATGTTATATGCCTGTTACTAGTCCTTATCTCATGCTATCTATGGCCATGTTCCGCCTATTTGCCAAGTTTGATGTTATGCATGCATATGAACCTTATGCAAGTTGAAACCATGTTATGCATGCATATGAACACTATGCAAGTTAAAATGATGTTATGCATGCTTAGTAATATTTTGCAAGTTGATAACATGATATGCAAGTTTGTGATCACATCTTTGTCTCATATGCCACCATGTTTAACTTGTGGCTCCAACACCTTTATGTCAGGATTTTGCCAAGTTCCCTCTTTCTATCCTTTATGCGCTATTGCGATATGTAAGCGAGGGGATTGCGTTTGGGGTTGGGTAAACTTAAAATACATAAAAACGTAAGCTTGGGAATTTACCTATTAAGTTAGGTCTACCCATTGGGAATTTACCTATTAAGTTAGGTCTACCCAATTGCTTGAAAATTTGTAATGTGTTTTGGAAACATGATGGACATGACACTTAGAAAACATGAGGATGGCCAACTCGAGGTTGGGTTGAGCTTGTAGCATAAACCTACCCGGAACCGACCGGCTTAACTAGTGGCTACAAGCAATAAGACCCAATGTGAGTAGTTGGTCATGTTGCACGTGAAACCCGAGGTTAGACTAAGTTGTGGTGTAAACCTACCCGGACCCGCCCGGCCTAACTAGTAACCACAACAAGGTCTAATGTGAGAGGTTGGGTGCATTAAATTAATTAATGCCACATGGTAGGGTTAAGTCATGGACCGCTTGAATACTTAACCAATTAAACACGATGGGTTGATAGGGTTAAGTCATGAACCTTGGGTACACTTAACCAACTTGGTACTTGGATGAGTTGGGTTAACCACGTTTAACCCATTAAGGAAACCCTAGTTACGTGGTCCTTTGCACCAGTAACCCTCTTAGTTGTATCATGATACCCTAGGGACTAGGCTAGGGTGGGGCACGATTACTGGGATGACATGTAAGCGACCAAGACGACGGCTGTGTAGGTGCGCCGGTGTAGGTTCAGGCGGGCCATGGTCGTGCACATGGTCCGGAGTTAAAAAAGCAGGCACGGGCACCAGTAGGTTTAAACTGTGCGTGCTTGGTTTGTGTCAGTGGTTGACACCCTAGGACTTGATACACCCTAGGGTGGACCTAGCACAGTTTAGCTACACTTCGTAATTGGGCCGTATGACACCGACACTTGACGAGTTAGGCTTTAGGAGAGCCGATCGACTAGACCGTGCTAGTTGGACCTTGGTTTAGGTCATTCATGATGTTGGGCCAAACTTGGGCCTGGGGATCACTTCTTGTTTACACTTGACATGACTTGTGATACTAGTACACTTGGTGCAAACCTCAACCTTGTATATGCGGTGCCACACTTGATCTATCTTGTTGACTTTTTCCATGCCAGTTATCATCCTATGACTCATCCTTGTTTACATATACAGTTAACTTTATTAGTTGTTGTACAATAGTAGGTAGGACTTACCAGTCTTTTGACTGACCCATTTTCTTTCGCCTCTTTTCTTTTGTTCCCCCCCCCCCCAGGTTTACAGGGCGGGAATACCAGTACTTAGCTTGGATCTTAGATGCTTTTCATGGATAGCTCATGTATGCTTTGGACTTGAGCTCGCTATGGTTTTCTACCTTAGGGATAGCTACTTTATGTTTTCCTTTCCAGTTTCCAGTTTTATGTTTCTAGACTTTGTTTATGGAAAATAATGATCAAGTACGGTATTGTAACTTAACTTATGGTTTTGATATGCTAGTTTTTATCCGCTGCTATATTTACTCTGTTTTTTTTACTTATATGTTCTGTCTTGTGATATCTGCATGCATGTTTACCTTGTTTAAACGCCCCTCCAAAGTCAGTGCCCATGCAAGAGTGGCACTGGAGGAGGTGGGGTGTTACATTTGGTATCAGAGCATAAGGTTTACAAGATTGGAGCAAAAAGGGTTTTAAAGTTACTTTTAAAAGCTATTTTCAAAACCAATTAAGTATTTTCCAAAGAAAAGTCTAGTTTATTTTGAAAGGCTATCCCCCAAGAGCCATAAGCACTATCCTTCGTTTCCTCGTTCTAAATCTATCTTTTCCTTTTTTTTCAGCATGGCCGATCTCAATCTTCCTGAGGGAGTCACCATTCCCGGATGGTTCCGGAGGTACTTGGAAGCTAGGGCCAACAATGCAGGTCCAGCAACCACTCCCACTATCACTGAGGTTCCACCCCCTCCTCCTCCTCCTCAGCAACCACAAGCCGATTTCGCCAAGGTTTGCAAGGACTTCAAGGCAATGGGTGGCAAAAATTTTATTGGGACGGAGACTTTTGTGGAAGCAAGAAATTGGTTGAAGGAGACCGAAGATCTCTTTGCCATCTTTGATATAGAGGACCGTAGAAAGGTTCTATTGGCGGTTTGGCTACTAAAGGAGGAAGCTTCTTATTGGTGGGAGGTCACCAGTGCTACTAGGCCCGTAGAAACCTGGGCCGACTTTAGGGCAAGGTTTGGGCTTAAGTTTTTATCGTCTGCGGAGGCAAATTTGCAACTAGAGAAGTTCATAGCCTTGAAGAAAGGAGACATGACGGTGAGAGAATATGTGAATAAGTTCAACCAGCTTGCCCGATTCGGTTTGGACATGGTCAATACTCCCGAGAAGAAGGCTCTACATTTTGCACGAGGGTTAAATGAGCCATTACAAGGTCTAGCCATGTCACACATACCCATGGGGGCCACTTTCGAGAGCCTAGTAGACATGGCATTGCTGCAGGGAGAGGATAAGAATGGGAAGAAAGAAGTCAAGCCCAATGAGACTCAGCCTAAGAAGGCAGACTCCAAGTGGGGAGGGAATCAGAGTAATCAGAACAACAAGAACAACAAGGGCAACAAGAACAAGGCAAATGACACAAGAAAGTGCCACTTCTGTGGGATTGTTGGGCACGTGGCCAAGGACTATAGGAAGAAGAGAATGAAATTGGGTGGATGCTTTCATTGTGGAGAGACGGGACATTTTAGCAAGGATTGCCCTAAGAAGCAGGGGCATGGACAAACTCAGCGCGCAGGTTCATCTGGAGGGCAAGTGCATGCTCTCAACACCACTCCAGTTCAGGACCGAGGTACTATTTCTGTGGAAAGTCTTGTTTATATTTCTGGTTTTCCTGTTCGCACTTTGTTTGATTCTGGCGCATCGCATACCTTTATTTCTTCTGATGTTGTTGGAAGTTTGCACCTAAGTACTAGTCTTGTTGAGGATCCCGTTAGTGTTTCAAATCCGATTGGGGGTTCAGCCCATTTATCTATGATCTGTATGGATTTGAGGATTTCTATCTTGACCGTAGAATTCTCGTGTGATGCTTATGTTCTCGGGTTCACGGGATACGGGTTGATCTTGGGCATGGATTGGTTGTCCCGCTATGGAGCCATTCTCGATTGTGAGCATAGGTTGGTGAGACTCATGACTCACCTGGGTAATACCCTAGAGATTTCTTGCAACCCGCTAGATCCCGTCATGCTATGTTATCTTGAATCTCTTGACTCGTCCATCGATGATCTGCAATCTGTAAGGGTGGTTCGAGAATACCCTGATGTCTTTGAAGAAGTTAAGGGTTTACCCCCTAAGCGAGAGATAGATTTCCACATTTATCTGGTTGATAATGCTAAGCCAGTCTCCTTACCAGTTAGGCACATGGCCCCGCGTGAAAGGAGAGAGCTCAGTAAGCAAATCAAGGAGCTACTTGAGAAGAATTTTATTAGGCGAAGCATTTCTGAATGGGGTGCTCCTATAGTGTTCGCTACTAAGGCGGACGGCTCGCTTCGTCTATGTGTTGATTATCGAGAGTTGAACAAGCTGACAAAGAAGAATAGGCATCCATTGTCGAGGATAGATGACCTCTTCGACCAGCTTGTTGGTGCTTCTGTTTTCTCTCAGCTTGATTTAGCCACCAGATTTCATCAGCTTAGAGTGGCCGAAAACAGCATTGATAAGACTGCATTTAGGACTCCAGACGGGTTCTTTGAATGGCTTGTTATGCCATTCGGCTTGACTAATGCACCCGCCTACTTCGTAGATTTGATGAGTAGGGTGTTCAGGGAGTTCCTTAACAAGTTTGTTGTTGTCTTCGTGGATGATATTCTGATCTTTTCAAAAGACGAGGAAGAACATGCTAGACACCTCAAGGAAGTGATGGATACGCTTAGAGGCCATCAGTTGAAAGCCAAGTTCTCCAAATGCCACTTTTGGAGAAAGGAAGTCCGATTTCTTGGGCATATAGTTTCTAAGCAGGGTATAGCTGTGGATCCCGCGAAAGTGGTTGCAGTTCAAGACTGGAAGACTCCTAGGAATGCAACCGAAGTGCGAAGCTTTCTCGGTCTGGCAGGCTACTATAGGAAGTTCATTAGAGACTTCGCTAAGATTTCGGCCCCTCTCACTAGATTGACGAAGAAGAACTTAGTCTTTGCATGGGACTTAGAGTGTGAGCTTGCTTTTCAAAGGCTCAAAAGGGCCCTTACCACAGCTCCAGTTTTGGCATTACCCGATGGCGGTAAAATGTTTACCGTGTATACCGATGCATGTGGCACGGGATTAGGCGCTGTTCTGATGTAGGAGAGAAGAGTGATATGTTATGGGGGTAGGCAACTTAAAGTTCATGAGAAGAACTACCCCACTCATGACTTGGAGTTAGCGGCGATTGTCTTTGCACTCAAGTCCTGGCGCCACTATCTTTTAGGCGAAAGGTTTGAGTTGTATACTGATCACAAATCACTCAAGTATCTCTTATCGCAGAAAGATCTGAATCTTAGGCAGCAAAGGTGGATGGAATTCTTGGCATCATATGACTTCGAGATAGCTTATACCCCTGGCAAGGGTAATGTTGTGGCTGATGCACTAAGCAGAAAGAGGTTGACCCTAAGTCCTCTATTCGTTGAGATGAAGAATTTAGAGTATGTGGCAACCTTTGATTTCTCTTTTGCAATTGAGTCGATGACCGGTTCATTAGCATCTCTGGAACTCAGACCTACCCTTCTTGATCAAGTTGGGGCTTCGCAGAAAGAAGACCCTCAGATAGTTGAGATTATGGATAAGCTGATTCGAGGAGAGACGTCTAGTCATCTCGCTCGATATTCTATTGATGACAAGGGTTGGCTGAGGAGAGATGGAAGGTTATGTGTTCCAGTGGTAGGAGATCTAGTAAGAAAAATTCTTGAGGAAGCGCATCGCTCTAAGTTGACTATACATCCAGGCGGAGATAAGATGTATAAAGATATGAAGCGTATTTTCTTTTGGCCTGGGATGAAGAAGGATGTGGTAGAGTTTGTTTCTAGATGTATCATTTGCCAGCAAGTTAAGGCCGAGTCGAAGAAGCCCGGTGGGTTATTGCATCCTCTAGACGTTCCACTTTGGAAGTGGGAGAGTATTTCCATGGATTTTATTGATGGGCTACCAAGGTCAAGGAAAGGGAATACGAGCATTTGGGTTATTGTGGACAGACTTACGAAGAGTGCTCATTTCATTCTGGTAAAGGGCAAGAGGATCGCATCTTGGCTAGCGTCTGTATATCTTCGTGAGATTGTGAGACTTCATGGAGTCCCTTCTAGTATAGTCAGTGACCGTGACCCAATCTTTACAAGTCAGGTCTGGAATAGCTTGCAAGAAGCCATGGGCACGAGGTTGAATCTAAGTACTGCTTATCACCCACAGACGGACGGTCAAACCGAAAGGGTGAATAGGGTACTCGAGGATCTGTTAAGGCTTTGTATTCTGGATTTTGGTGGTACTTGGGAAGACCATCTTCGTCTTGTTGAGTTTGCATATAATAACAGTTATCAAGCAAGCATAGGGATGGCACCATTTGAAGCTTTATATGGGAGGCCGTGCAAGTCACCTACATGTTGGTGGGAGACTACAGATAAGCTTATACTTGGGCCTGATATGATCAGAGATGCATCCGAGAAGATCGAGTTGATTCGAAGACGGATGAAAGCGGCCCAAGACCGACAGAAATCCTATGCTGATAAGCGAAGATCTGATTTGGAGTTGATGTTGGAGATATGGTTTTCGTGAAGGTTTCTCCTTTGCGGAATGTGGTCCGATTTGGAGCTGTTGGGAAGTTAGCACCGAGATTTGTTGGACCCTTCCCTATTATAGAGAGGATCGGGCAGATGGCTTATAGAGTGAAATTGCCCCGAGAAGCTTGCCGGAGTACACGATGTTTTTCATGTCTCGCATCTCCGGAAGTGTTTACATGAGTCAGCAGAGGTTGTTGAGCCAAGTGTTCTGGAAGATGTGGAAGTGGAGAAAGAAGCAACTTTGAGGAGAGCTCCGATTCATATCTTAGGGACGGAGACCAAGAAGCTAAGGAATCGAGAGGTCAAGTTGGTGAAGGTTCAATGGGGTGAAGCCGAAGAAGACGCAACTTGGGAAACCGAGGAGAAGATGCGTGGGCTTTATCCATTCCTTTTTGAGGGTACACTCTCAATCTCTTTTCTTTGTTAGCATATCTTTCTCTTTGCTATCCATGTTTATCTAGTTATCGTGCTAACCTTGTCATGAGAACCTTAGGTAGAAACCCTTTGGATGAAACATGTATTTGAAACATGTTATGCTTGATGGTTGCAAGTGGTTGCAAGTGGATACTCGTGGATGCATGATACACATTAGGCACTAAGATCGGCTCACACACTCTCATATTGCATATGCATGAGTGTTTATGCTTATTCATGGATGAAAATTTTTGTGTTATCACATGGATGTTGCATATGGATGTATGTGATGTGCACACATATAGATGTTATACATTATGTTAGGAATTGCATACATATGGATTCATTTCACTAACATAATCTGCATTGATGATATTTGCATTAGATAAGTACATATACACACACCTTTGCATATGATCATACAGTATTTAGAACCTTTTAAGGACAATGATTGCTCGTGGATGTTGTTTTGAGTAGATGGATGATGGATGGTAGGATACGTTCTTCCTAACTTGGATATTTCGGGGACGAAATCCTTTAAGGAGGGGAGAATGTAACAACCCGTATTTTTGAATAACATGTTATAACATAAATGGAGGCAGAATTAAACTGTAAAATCTGAATCAAGGGAAATGGGCTATGCCATTGCGTTCGTCTCGGAAAAATACGCGAAATAGAGTCCGAGTTTTCGAAAATCGGAGTCCGTATGACCAAGATATGGCCTCGCGAAGTTTCACGAAAAATTCCCAGATCAAAGTATACTTAATTAAGTGAAATGGGTTGCGCAGAGAAATATATATATATATATATATTGATATATATATATAATTGAAAATTAAATAAATAAATATGCAAAAATGTTCAAAACAGCGAATTGGGAGAGGGGAATAACCGAACCGGCTGATTTTTGAGGTCGACCCGAGCTCGTTGGGTCGACTAGGGGTTAATCCAGGGTGTTTGGCTGTCAACCCGTGGGCCGATTCGCTCAAATGCAGATTTTGCATTTGGATGGTTCTCATGGTTCATCTTTAATCTAAAGGCCATAGATGGTTCCTACACTTGACTTCTTCCCCAAGTCATGCTTTAATGGCTTGGATTGAATCTAGGTTTAATCCTATGGCCTAAAACACTTGCCTACTCTATAAATAAGACCCTAACCTACCCTAAATCATCATTATTCATTCATACAACTAAACTATGGCAAAATCAATCCTCTCATGGCCTCCACTCTCTTCATAAAATTCCTAAATCAAATTTCTAAGAGATTTCCATGCATACAAGTGTATTTAGGCTTGTATGATCCTCTTTAGCTTGCATTAAAGTCTTGTTTCTCTATTGGCATCATAAAGGAGGAGTCTTGATCAAGTTTGCTTGCATTTTGGGGTTTTAATTTGTTGCATGAGGGGTTTCTTACATTTGCTATACTCATTTGAGTCCACATAAGCATTGTAAGCCTATTTCTACTCTTGTATTTTAACTATGAAGTTAATATGTTATGTTGCAAGTTGAGTTTGGGGTTAATCATGATATGTGCTTTGATCTTATGATTTTATGCATGAGCTTACTCTATGCATGTTAGTAAAGTCATTACCTTGGCTTTATGCATAGAAAGATGTGATCTTTGGTTGGAAATGTTGCATGATGCAACTTTGAAACTCTCATAAACCTTGTATTAACATGCATATAATGTTATATGCATGTTACTAGTCCTTATCTCATGCTATCTATGGCCATGTTCCGCCTATTTGCCAAGTTTGATGTTATGCATGCATATGAACCTTATGCAAGTTGAAACCATGTTATGCATGCATATGAACACTATGCAAGTTAAAATGATGTTATGCATGCTTAGGAATATTTTGCAAGTTGATAACATGATATGCAAGTTTGTGATCACATCTTTGTCTCATATGCCACCATGTTTAACTTGTGGCTCCAACACCTTTATGTCATGATTTTGCCAAGTTCCCTCTTTCTATCCTTTATGCGCTATTGCGATATGTAAGCAAGGGGATTGCGTTTGGGGTTGGGTAAACTTAAAAGACATAAAAACGTAAGCTTGGGAATTTACCTATTAAGTTAGGTCTACCCATTGGGAATTTACCTATTAAGTTAGGTCTACCCAATTGCTTGAAAATTTGTAATGTGTTTTGGAAACATGATGGACATGACACTTAGAAAACATGAGGATGGCCAACTCGAGTTTGGGTTGAGCTTGTAGCATAAACCTACCCGGAACCGACCGGCTTAACTAGTGGCTACAAGCAATAAGACCCAATGTGAGTAGTTGGTCATGTTGCACGTGAAACCCGAGGTTAGACTAAGTTGTGGTGTAAACCTACCCGGACCCGCCCGGCCTAACTAGTAACCACAACAAGGTCTAATGTGAGAGGTTGGGTGCATTAAATTAATTAATGCCACATGGTAGGGTTAAGTCATGGACCGCTTGAATACTTAACCAATTAAACACGATGGGTTGATAGGGTTAAGTCATGAACCTTGGGTACACTTAACCAACTTGGCACTTGGATGAGTTGGGTTAACCACGTTTAACCCATTAAGGAAACCCTAGTTATGTGGTCCTTTGCACCAGTAACCCTCTTAGTTGTATCATGATACCCTAGGGACTAGGCTAGGGTGGGGCACGATTACTGGGATGACATGTAAGCGACCAAGACGACGGCTGTGTAGGTGCGCCGGTGTAGGTTCAGGCGGGCCATGGTCGTGCAATGGTCCGGGGTTGAAAAAGCAGGCACGGGCACCAGTAGGTTTAAACTGTGCGTGCTTGGTTTGTGTCAGTGTTTGACACCCTAGGACTTGATACACCCCAGGGTGGACCTAGCACAGTTTAGCTACACTTCGTAGTTGGGCCGTATGACATCGACACTTGACGAGTTAGGCTTTAGGAGAGCCGATCGACTAGACCGTGCTAGTTGGACCTTGGTTTAGGTCATTCATGATGTTGGGCCAAACTTGGGCCTGGGGATCACTTCTTGTTTACACTTGACATGACTTGTGATACTAGTACACTTGGTGCAAACCTCAACCTTGTATATGCGGTGCCACACTTGATCTATCTTGTTGACTTTTTCCATGCCAGTTATCATCCTATGACTCATCCTTGTTTACATATACAGTTAACTTTATTAGTTGTTGTACAATAGTAGGTAGGACTTACCAGTCTTTTGACTGACCCATTTTCTTTCGCCTCTTTTCTTTCGTTTCCCCCCCCCCCCCAGGTTTACAGGGCGGGAATACACGTACTTAGCTTGGATCTTAGCTGCTTTTCCTGGATAGCTCATGTATGCTTTGGACTTGAGCTCACTATGGTTTTCTACCTTGGGGATAGCTACTTTATGTTTTCCTTTCCAGTTTTATGTTTCTAGACTTTGTTTAGGGAAAATAATGATCAAGTACGGTGTTGTAACTTAACTTATGGTTTTGATATGCTAGTTTTTATCCGCTGCTATATTTACTCTGTTTTTTTTTTACTTATATGTTCTGTCTTGTGATATCTGCATGCATGTTTACCTTGTTTAAACGCCCCTCCAAAGTCAGTGCCCTTGCAAGAGTGGCACTGGCGGAGGTGGGGTGTTACACTTTCATCTATAGCATATCTATTCATATGACTTGGGAACTCTCCTCCTATAAGCTTGCCTACTATCTCAACCAATTGTGGGTCGTTTCACTGTGCCTCTCCAACTCGACCCAAAAGTGTACGTTGCACCTTTAATGATGCCAACAATCCGGGTACAAAATCGACAGAGGGTCTGAAGTCAATGGAAGATATATACTACAAACTCTGCCACTCTACATATAAACGACTTAAAGTTAATTTCTTCCTACTTAGGGCATCAGCTACAATGTTACCCTTGCCAGGGGTATATGCAATCTCAAAATCGTAGGATGCCAAAAACTCCATCCATCTCTGTTGCCTTATGTTTAGGTCCTTCTAAGAAAATAATTATTTTAGCGACTTATTGTCTGTATACAACTCAAACCTCTCGCCAAGAAAATAATAGTGCCATGACTTAAGCGCAAAAACTATGGCCGCGAACTCCAAGTCGTGGGTAGGGTAATTTTTCTCACGGGTTTTCAACTGTCTTCCCCCATAGAATGTCACCCTTCCCTCTTGCATTAAAACTGCGCCAAGCCCTGTCCCGTAAGCATCCGTATATACAGTGAATGTCTTACTCCTGTCTGGAAAAACTAAAACTGGTGCGGTCGTCAAAGCTCCCTTCAGATGTTGGAAAGCATCATCACAGTCAACATCCCAAGTGAAAGTCAAATTCTTCTTCGTTAATCGAGTGGGAGGGGATGATATCTTCGCGAAGTCTTTAATGAACTTCCTATAATAACCAGCCACCCCTAAGAAGCTTCTTACTTCAGTTGCGTTCTTAGGCGTTTTCCAATCATGGATTGCCACTATCTTAGCGGGATCCACAGCTATCCCTTCCTTAGAGACCACGTGTCCTAAGAAACTCACTTCTTTTCTCCAAAAATGACACTTACAGAACCTAGCCTTTAGCTGATGTGCTCATAGGGTCTCTAAGACTTCCCTAAGATGTAGGGCATGCTCTTCTTCATTTTTAGAGAAAATCATCTACAAAAACTACCACAAACTTGTTCAGAAACTCCATAAACACCCTACTCATTAAGTCAACAAATTATGCGGGTGCATTCGTCAAACCAAAAGGCATGACGAGCCACTCGAAGAAACCGTCGAGAGTTCTAAATGCAGTCTTATCAATGCCATCTTCAGCCACCCTTAGCTGATGAAACCCTGTAGCCAAATCCAGTTGCGAGAAAACCGAAGCTCCCAACAACTGATCGAATAAATCGTCTATCCTCGGTAATGGGTGTCTGTTCTTCTTTGTTAGCTTATTCAGTTCTCTATAGTCCACGCACAATTTAAGTGAACCATCAGCTTTTATAGCAAAAATGACTGGATTACCCCACTCCGAAATACTTCTTCTTATGAACGCCTTCTCAAGAAATTCTTTAACTTGCTTACTGAGTTCTCTTCTCTCTCTCGGAGCCATGTGGCGCACTGGTAATGCAACTGGCTTTGCATTATCTACTAAGCATATTCGAAAGTCTATCTAACACCCCGGGGGTAAACCTCGAACTTCATCGAAGACATCCGAGTATTCACGGACCACTCTAACAGAACGCAAATCCTCAACAGATGCGTCAAGCGATTCTAGATAACTTAGCATACATAATTCATGGGATTACAAGAGATTTCGAGAGTGTTGCCCAAGCGAGTCATAAGCCTAACCTCTCTCTTTTCACAGTCAAGGATGGCTCCATTTCTGGATAGCCAATCCATGCCCAAAATTAACCCATACCCCGTGAAGCCTAAAACATAAGCATCACATCTAAACCCAACGCTAAGTATAGATATTTCCAAATCCAAACAAATCATCGACAAATAGGCTGAGCCCCCAATTGGATTTGAAACAACTAAGGGATCCTCTACTATACTGGTGTTTAGGTGTAGTGTCTCAACTAAAGCAGTGGATATAAAAGAGTGCGATGCGCCGGAGTCAAAGAGTGTGCGAACGGGATGATCAAAAAGATAAAATAAACATTAAACGGAAATCGCTCTACCTCGTTCTTGCAGTGGTGGGACCACGAGAGCCTGGACTTTCCCCCTTGCTTCCCTGGTGCAATGAGAGCTTGAATCTTCCCTCCAGAGGTAGGCCCTGCCTTCTGCTCTTCCTTTGAGCAGTCCTTAATCAGATTTCCTAGCTCGCCATAGTGGAAATAACCTGTCTTCTTCTTCTTCCTACAGTCTTTGCTTAGATGGCTGGTGTCCCACAGTTAAAGCATCTTTTCTTTCCCTTACCACTGTTGTCTTTACCACCCTTCTTATTCTGCTGTTGCTGTTTCTTTTGAACCCCTTTCTTCTCAGGTGCCTTATTAGCATTGGCGCGTTTCTCCTCTTCATGCGTAAGCGCCACGTCAACTAGTCTCTCAAAGGTGGCCCCCATAGGGATGTGGGTCATAGCTAACCCATGTAGCAGCTCGTTCGAACCATTAACAAATCTCAGGGCCTTCTTTTCGGGTGTATTCACCATGTTCAAGCCAAATCTTTCCAACTGATTGAACTTGTTGACGTATCTCAGGAATTCCAGACATGCTGAAAAGAAAATGAAGAGATTCAAACGAAGAATTAAAAGAAAGATATATGGCTCTTGGGGTTATGTTTTTAATATAAACTTTTCTCTTGGAGATATTCCCCTTAAAACATACTTTTGAAAGTATTTCTTTATAAAATGATTTTGAAAAATAGGTTTTCAAAATATCTTATCTGTTTTGGTAACCTTCAGCTCAAATACCACGTGTGACACCCCACGTCCATTAATGTCACTCACAAAGGGAATGCTTTAACTTCCATGGAGCATTTTAAGTGTGTATAGAACAGAAACTTAACAGCAAGACAGATATAAAACAATACTCAAAAATTTAAAACTACATTTCTATTGCAGCGGTAAACAAATAAGTTTCATTACATCATCAAAAACCAAAGACTAAAGTCAAGTACATAATATCCATCTTGTCTAAATCAAATTACATAGAATGAAAGACATAACCCAAACATAAAATAGTCGTAAATAAGATAGGGTGAACTTTTACTTCAGTGATCCAAGCAACTTCCAAAGAAAGAGATAAAGTTGTCCAAATCAAGCTCCACTAGTACAAGTTCCACACTGAGCTCCTAGAGGGGGGGGGGAGGAAGAAAAAGGTGGAAACAAAGGGGTCAGACACAATGTCTGGCGAGTGCAATAACTTTAACAATGTAATCATTAAGTAACTAGGACAAGGCATAAGCTGGAAAGTAAGGAAATGACTGTGAACCAATGGGTATGACAGAGAAAACTAAGGGAATAAGATGAACAAAGATAACATTGAAGGCGTACCTAATCACTATAGGATAATTACTACATTGAACCACACCAAACACCCTAAAAGTTGATCCCGCCGACAGAACTCAATAATGATAATATTAGTTTCGTGTACCCCTAGCTGCCTTCAAAGGTCCCGTATGCCCCTATCTCCGCTAGGTGCACCCACTACCCCCATTCGATCGGCTGCCTAACTCGTAGAACCCGTGCTGGCCCCACAGTGGGGTGTGTCAATCCCCAAAGTGGCAACCCGATACCACCAAAATGCACGGCTTATACCTACACGATGCAACAACGTCTTACCTACCAGCCCGGGCCCACACATGCATATGACCCCGTTGGACTTTCGTTGATACCGCTAATCCGTTTTGACCTCTTACAATTAAATCCAGTATGCGTGTCCCGTCCTCAACTTGGGTCGAGCCCACAAAGATACTTAATGGGTTACTGGTTTGAAAAGGGCCACCATGCATGACACAAGCTTTCCACCTTTGCTTGGTCCCCTTTAAGGTTTTTCCCCACCTAACCCCATTCTTATCCATGTCTTCTTACATGTTTCAATCTTGGTTAAGTGTATCTAATCATATTTCACATGCCACCCAAGGCACCCACTTGATTTTTTCATGCCACCCAAGGCACCCACCTAACCCCTCATGTACCACCACATGTTTATCTGGTTAAGTGTTTCTTAATTCATTAACAACATAACCTTGTAAAAACCTCCCACATTAGACTGGCATTTGTGGCAACTGGATTTGCTAGCGGGTCCGGGCAGTTTTACACCACAAATGAGTCTAACCTCATGTCTTTACAACTATTACGCATTTAATTCATGCCTTCGACCTCTCACATTAGACTAGCATTTGTGGCTGCTGGATTTGTCAGGCGAGTCCGGGCAGTCTTACACCACAAACGAGTCTAACCTCGTGTCTTAGGCGGTTTATTATTACACATCTTTATTTAAACCCAAAGTGGATTAATATCCCTATTCAAAATTTGTAAATAAATTCCAAACATACTTATGTCCATAATTGTCTCAATTATGTCCATAAATGCCTAATTTTCCAATTAATGTCTTAATTTAATTATATACAATTTTCAAGGCCATTATGCCAATACTCAATATGTGTATATTCAATATTACCCCCATCGTCTCCACTTTGTTCGTTCGTTTAGCATGACATATATGTATATTAGACTAACAATTAATCTAACTCATAAAACGGAAGAAACACCACAAATTTGCATAACACACAAAATGGATCTAGGCTTGCAAATAAGGATTACAACATAACTTGTATAAACTTGTTATTGTCATGAATCTAAACATAGGCCTAAAGGTGTGAACTTGCATACATGTTATATAGTTTTCATCCGAAACTTGCATAGGCCATAATCGCAAACTTGCATAAAACTATGTACATCATAGATCTAAATCCAAAGGTGTAAACTTGAATATATATATATATATATATATATATAATATAGTTTTAGGCCATAGTCATAAACTTGCATAAAACTATGTACATCATAGATCCAAATCTAAAGGTGTAAACTTGCATATATGTGAATCCAATTTCTACCTAAACTTGCATATAGTCACTTTATTTGTTTCACATGTAACCTTGTGTATAATTCATATAGAAACTAGCATATAATCTACACCCAGACTTGCATATAAAATGATATCAAACGTGAATCAAGTTGAACATAGGTGATTTGGCATATGAAAAGGGATCCACAACAAAACTGTCATTATGAACAACTAACATATATTCACAAAATCTCACATTGTTCCAACGTCTCACAAGCATAGCCATACAACCCAATTCATAACTTAACCCAATTAACTTATTAATTAACTTATGAAAGATATTGAACTCACAACTCAAAGAAGGTCTTGAGTTCTGGAATCTGAGTTCTGAAATTGATTTAGCTCACCTTTGATGTAGACAAATTCGTTTTTTTTGTTATAAATTTTGAGTTGAATTGAGTTGATTAGCTTCACTTTCCCTCTAGTTGGTGGCGGCTACTCTAGGTTGCAAGGTGATAGCATGACGGCCATGGTTCTTATTTTTATTTGGTTTTAGGGTTTGAGTCCACATGTGTTTACATAGAATTTAGGATTAATTTAGGGCATCCGATCAACCTAGAATCAATCAAGACCTTCCATTCAAGACAGGGTGACACCTCAGCCCTAATGACTCAGCACTGAGTCACAAAATCGTCATCTTTCAGATCTGCCGGGGGAGGGGGGCAGGTCGACCCTCAGGTCGACACTAAGGTCGACCTGTATAGGGGAGGTCGACACTAAGGTTGACCTGGCCTTGGGCGGGAAATTTCCCGCCCTGCCCATTTTTGAATCTAAATTCGTTTTTGAATTTAAATTTAAATTTCTGGAAACTTCCGACAGCCATAACTTCTTCATACGAAGTCCAATTTACGCAAACTCGGACTCTATCTCAACCAGAATTCCAAAACGAATGCATTGGCATAACCCGTTTCCCTTGATTCTCACATTTGAAATTAAGTATTCTTTAATTTGCTAACTTTAATAGTTAAATTTATGGGGTGTCACAAATCTTGCACCGCAACTACTTTCGCGAGGTCCATAACTATCCCCTCTTTGGACACCACATGTCCAAGAAACCTCACTTCTTCTCTCTAGAAATGGCATTTAGAGATTTGGCTTTCAGCTGATGTGCATGAGAAGTATACTTGACTTCCCTTGAATGCAAAGCATGCTCTTCTTTATTCTTCGAGAAAATCAAAATGTCGTCTACGAAGACCACCACAAACTTATTAAGGAACTCCCTGAACACCTTACTCATCAAGTCAACAAAGTAAGCTGGTGCGTTTGTCAAGCCATAAGGCATGACAAGCCATTCGAAGAAACCATCCGGGGTTCTGAACGCGGTCTTATCAATGCTGTCTTCAGCCACTCTTAGCTGATGAAACCCGGTAGCCAGGTCTAGTTGGGAGAAAACCGACGCACCTGCAAGCTGATCAAAAAAGTCATCTATTCTTGGAAGTGGGTGCTTATTTTTCTTGATCAGCTTGTTTAGCTCCCTATAATCAACGCATAGGCGAAGTGAACCATCCGATTTGGTTACGAATACTGCTGGAGCAACCCATTCAGAAATACTCCGCCTTATAAACCCTTTTTCGAGCAACTCTTCGACTTGCTTGCTGAGCTCTTTTCTCTCCCTTGGATCCATATGTCCTACGGGTAGAGCTACGGGTTTTGCATTATCAACAAGGTATATGCGGAAGTCTATCTCCTACTTCGGAGGTAAGCACTTCACCTCTTCAAATACATTTGAGCATTCACGGACTACTCTAATGGACTGCAAGTTTTCAACAGACGCATCAAGAGATTCTAGGTAGCTAAGCATAATAGAATGTATGGGATTACAAGAGATTTCGAGAGTGTTACCGAGGCGAGTCACAAGTCTAACCACTCTCTTTTCACAATCGAGGATGGCACCATTACTGGATAACCAATCCATGCCTAGAATCAACACATAGCCCATAAAGCCAAGAACAAAGGCGTTGCGTTCAAACCCAATGCCCAAGATAGACACTCTAAAATCCCTAAAAATCACTGAAAGATGATTCTAACCACCAATAGGATTTGAGACTACTATGGGATCCGTAACTATACTGCTATTTAGGTGTTTTGTTTCAACTAACGATGCAGATACAAACGAGTGTGAAGCGCCAGAATCAAACAAAATACGAACAGGATGATCAAACAGAATAACCAAACTTTCAACAGAAATGTTTCTACCTCTCTCCTGTCCTGGTGCCATGAGAGCATGAACCTGCCCTTTTGCCTGACCTGGTGCCATGAGAGCCTAAACCTGCCCTCCCGAAGTAGACCCTTTCCTCTGCCCTTGCACTTATCTTCTCGGGCAGTCTTTAATCAGATGTCCTGCCTCACCATAGTTGAAACAACCAGCCTTCTTCTTCTTCCTACAGTCCTTGCTCAGATGGCCTAGTGTTCCACAATTAAAGCACCTTTTCTTTCCTTTGCTATTGTTATCCTTACCACCTTTCTTAGGTTGCTACTGTGACTTCTTTTGATCCCCTTTCTTTTCCGGTGCCATATTAGCATTAGCGCCTTTCTCCTCTTCATGCATAAGCGCCATGTCAACTAATTTCTCAAAGGTAGCCCCTATAGGAATGTGGGTCATAGCCAACCCATGTAGCGACTCATTCAAACCTTTAACAAATCTCAGGGCTTCTTTTCATGTGTGTTCACCAAGTCTAAGCCAAATCTTGCCAACTGATAGAACTTGTAGACGTACTCCTTTACTGAGAAATTCCCCTGCTTCAACGCCAAGAACCTCTCCATGTATAAATTCTCTTATGCTTTTGAGAGAAATTTCATCTCAAACCTATGCCTGAAATCCATCCATGTCTCCACTGGACGCTCTCCATTCGTGACCTCCCACCAAAACGAGGCTTTGTCCTTCATTAACCAAGCAGCTAATTGGACCTTCCTTCCATCTTATATCTCGAAGATACCAAACAAATCTTCCACCTCCTTAAGACAATTTCGAGCTTCAACAAATGTATCTGTCCCGTGAAAAGGTTTCCCGCCCATTGCCCGAAAGTCTTTGCATATCTTCGAAAAAGTATCAACGCGGGGAGGGGGAGGATGAGGAGCAGCTACAGCTGGGTGAGGAGGAACGTCTGCTGGACCTGCGGCGGTGGACCTAGCCTATAGATACCTTCTGAACCAGGTTGGTATCGATATGCCCTCGGGTATCTCGGGTACCCCAGACATGATGAAAGAAAAAGGAAGAGATTCAAAACAGAGAATCGAAAGATATACGACTCTTGGGGTTATGTTTTTAAAATAAACTTTTCTCTTGAAAATACTCTCCTTAAAACCTATTTTTGAAAGTATTTCTTTATAAAATGCTTTTGAAATACAGTTTTTCAAAATCTCTTATCTGCTCTTGTAACCTTCAGCTTTGATACCACGTGTAACACCCCACGTCCATTAATGTCACTCTCAAGGGGAATGCATTAACTTTCATGGAGTATTATTGGTGTATAGAACAGAATATAACAAGATAGATACATATATTGGTACTTGAAAAATTAAAATAACTTTTATTGCAGTGGAGAAATAGTTTGGTTACAACAACATCAAAAACCAACAATAAAACCAAGTACACTTAATATCCATCTTGTCAAATTATTTTCTAAGTACATAAAGTAAAAAAGCATAACCCTAACATAAGTAGCCATAAAAGAGATAAGCTGAACTTTACTTTTAGCAATCCAAGCACTTCCAAAAGAGAGAGAGAGGTCCAAATCAAGCTCCACTGGCACTAGTCCTACCCTGAGAACCTTGGGGGAGGGGGGAGGAAGAAAAGAGGCAAAAACAAAGGGGGTCAGACATAAGGTTTGGCGAGTCCAATAACTTTAACAATATAATTATTAAAGTAATTAGGATAGGGCATAAACTGGTAAAACAAGGAATCACTGTAAAGCAAGTGGGCAAGACAAAACAAACAAGAGGAATATGCTGGCGTTAAATCGCGCTCCTAATCACTATAGGATAATTACTATACTGAACCATTACTAGTCACCCTAAAAGTTGATCCCGCCTACTGAACATAATAATCATAATGGTAGTTTTGTATACCCCTAGCTGTCTTCAAGGTGCCGCTTGCCCCTATCTCCACTAGTTGTACCCACAACCCTCATGCGATCGGCTCAGTAATTCATAGATACCCATGCAGGTCCCACAATGGGGTGTATCACTCCCCAAAGTGGCAACCCGATACCACTAAAGATTCACGGCTTATATCTACACGACGCAACAACGGCTTACCTACCAGCCTGGGCCCACGCACGCACATGAGCCCGTTGGACTTGCGTTTCCAGTGCTAACCCGTTTTGATCTCTTACAATCAAACCCAGTAAGTGTGTCCCGTCCTCAATCTAACTTGATCTCACAAAGATACTTAATGGGTTACTAGTTTGAAAAGGGCCACCATACTTGACACAAACTTTCCACCTATGCTTGGTCACCACTAAGATTTCCCACTTAACCCCTTCTTATTCATGTCTTCTTACATGTTTCAATTTGGTTAAGTGTTTCTAATCGTATTTCACATGTCACCCACTTAACCCCCATGTCCCACCACGTTTTCATCTTGGTTAAGTGTTACTTAATTCATTATAACTGGAACCTTGTAAGACCTCCCACATTAGACTACCGTTTGTGGTTGCTGGATTTTCCAGGAGGGTTTGGGTAGTCTTATACGGAAAACGAGCCTAACCTCGTGTCTTTACAATTGTAACGCATTTAATTTATGCCTTCGACTTCTCACATTAGACTACCGTTTTTGATTGCTGGAATTGCCAGACGGGCCTGGGAAGTCTTATACCATAAACGAGTCTAACCTCGTGTTTTAGGCGTTTATTATTACACATAGTTATTACACCCCAATATGAATTAATTATCCCTACTCAAATTGTCAATAATTTCCAAATTAATCTATGTCCATAATTGTCACCTAAATTATGTCCATACTTTTCAGGTATATAAATTATACCAATTAGTATCTCAAATTAATTATATGCCTTTAAAGCCATTTTATGCCAATTCACAATTTGTATAATTAATATTTTCCCACTGTCCCCATGCATTTCGTACATTTAATATGAAATATGTTAGGCTCGCAAATAGTCTAACTCATAAAAAGAAAAGAAACATCACAACTTGCATAACACATAAAATAGATCTAACTTGCGAATAAGAATTATAACTTAAGTTTGCATAGCCAATAACTTGCATAGGCAATGGACATATAGAACATAAATTTGCATAAACTACCATGGATCTAAATATAGATCTAAACATGAAATTGCGAACTTGCATATATGAATATGTGTTTCACCTAAACTAGCATATGTGAATATGGTTTTCACCTAAACTTGCATATGTGAATATAGTTTTCACCTAAAACTGCATATGGATTCCTACAAAATTGCATATGAATTTAAACATGTAAACTAATATGACATGTTTTACATATAAACTGGCATATCTATATACTTGATTCACATATAAACTCGTGTATAATTTTCATATAGACTTGCATAAGATTCACATACAAACTAGCATACGGTTTACATCCAAACTTGCATATAAAATGATGTCATAAAATGAATCAAGTTAAACATATGTGATTGGACATATGGAATAGATCTACTAACATAACTTAACAAAACTATCATATGTTCAAAAATAGACGATAACAAAATTAAGTAATGTCACATGACTCAATAGGCATGTTCTCATAATCCAAATTTATAACTCATCATAATTAGTTTATTAATTATTTTGTGAAAGAAATTGTACTCACAAAGATGGATTAGAGAAAAGAATAATTCGTTTGTCGTTTGTATTAGAATTCTGACTTGTAATTCCTAAGCTTTAAGAAGAAGAACTATTCCAGCTTTAGCATGGAGGCCAAGAGATTAATTTAGTTCAGGTTTAAAGCTTGAGTCTATGCGTGCTTATATAGAAGTTTAAATTTATGTGAGTCGTTAGATCATCCTAGGAGCAATCACAACCGTCCAGACTAGATAGAGTTATCCAGAATTGCCACCTATGCCCTAGTGACTCAGCAACAGGTCAGAAAAGACTCAATAACAAGTCATAATCATCACAGTTCAGATCTACCCGAGGGGGTAGGTCGAAACCTAGGTCAATCCCCAGGTCGACCTGTATAGGGGAGGTCGATCCCCTGGTCAACCTGGCTTGTGGCAGGAAAAATCCCGCCCGGCCTGCTTCTTTGTTTGAATTCGAATTTTGAATTTAGTTCTGAGCTGTTCTAATTTATTTAAATTCCTTAAACTTCTGAGGGCCATAACTTCCTCATACGAAGTCCGATTTACGAAAAATTGGACTTTACTCCAAGCAGAATTTCGAGATGAACGCAATGGCGTAATCTTTTCCCTTAATTCTTCTCCTAAAAATTAAGAGTTCTTAAAAATGTTAATTTTAATATTTAAAATTATGAGGTGTTACAGGTTTTACCTTATAATAGCCAAACATGCTTGGTACGTTTAAAACAAATCATTTGATACTATTATTTGTTCATAGTGTATAAAATAACTTCAAATATAAATGCATCAATCCTAGATGACATGGGTACCATATATCATGTCGCCAACACTAGGCTCTGCAATCAAAACTGCAAAATCACGTATTGGAAGTTGGATATCCATCTGTGAACCAAGGTAAGGGATCATCCTTACCGCTTCGAGACTGTCTTGCCCGAGCCTCAGGATCATAGCTCGAGTGACCCTTAGATCGTCAGGGCCAGTCCACTCAATGTGGATTAAAATGCCTGAACACTACGTTTCCCTTCCCTATGGGGCGTAAATCTGGTCTGTATAAAGATCGTCCATCGGCTCCGCAGAGACCGAAATAACTGATGCGCCTCGCAATCCATCATCCACATAAGTAAAATGTCAGGGCTAGTTAAAACGCTGACACCACTCCTAGCTAGAAAGAAACGCATGTCCACCCTGAGGTCCCCTTGTAACACCCCATGTCGTTAGTGTCACTCACAAAGGGAATGCACTAAGTTTTGTGGAGCATTTTGGGTAAAAGATGCAGATAAATTACAAGACAGACAAAAATTAAACAGCGGAAAATAAAATTTTTGCTTTATTGATAAAATAGTTTGTACAATGATTTCTTTACAATATCAGAGTATCATCTGTCTTACAAAATAAAGAAGCATAAAAATACATTTATATTCCCCAATTTTAGCAAGAGCCAGCCATAGCATCTGGAAAGAGAATCCAAGCAAAACTTCGACAAATCTTCAAGCTGGGAAAGAGTGACAGTCCAACTTAACCTGAGCTATACTATTCCCTCCTTTACCACCTGGGGGGGAACGGAAGAAAAGAAGACGAAAGAAAAACAGAGTCAGACATAAAGCCTGAATAAGTTCAGTAACTTCTAGCATGTGAACATGGAAAAACAAAACGACATGAATTAACTGAATACAAGATAACACCGTGACCATAGGGTCGGCAAGATTAGACAAGATTAACAAAAGATATGCTAAGCTAAGATAAACTGGATATGCTCTAATACTTTCGCCGCTTCGCTATTTCCTTGTTATATTGGCTTCTATATCTCTGCACCGCCTAACTAGTGTCCTAACTAGTAATGATAACGTGATCCCACTCCCTGTAGTTTCCATTGCCTTCAGGCATACATTTATTATTTGTTACCTGGATCTAATCTAGGGTTTTCTATCAAGTGCTTTATAGTTTCAACTAGAGTTTACACTATCTGCTGAACGCTTCTCGGATTCAGGGTTTATGCCCCCTAGTCCAATCGATGCCCCCAAGTCTAGGACACACTACCTAGAGTGGTATATGTTCCTATACTTCCCCACGCATGTATCGCGAACTGTTATCGCTTGTCTAGATGCACATGTCCTGTAATGTTCAGTCCGAGTCCTGTGTCAGGGCAAGTCAAGGAATACAGAACTCGGTCGGGAGCTTTCAGATATCTGCCGATGCAGATGCTAAGGTCTGTTTTTATTCCAGTGGCTATGGTCCCACTTGACCCCTCCCTCAACTAATGAAAGGCACACCTTGAAAAATGAGAACTATACGCCGGTCCCCTATGCCCCACTGCCCTATGGCCATCCGCAACCATAAATAGATAGCAAGTATATGGTCTTTTGTAGTTCTCCACCTTTCCGCTTCACGTATCTTGATTGACTGAATATGGATGGTAGACGACGAGTTGCTATCACAGGGCTACTGTTTTCTCGCCGAATCACGCCGGTCCATCCTAGTCTTTAGGTTGCCATATATTGCAACCAAGGCATACCCCTGGTTCTTCTACGCAGACCTTAACCTCTGTGAGGCCAGGAGGATCATCTGCAGCCTCACAGAGGGATACCAAGAGTACCCTTACGTTCCCTCGAAGTCTCGGGCTTCGTAACCCAATTCGTTGGAGCCTTATTTTTAACCAGACGGACGTTCGCTCCTCCCCGTGTTATATTAAGAATTACTACTTAGTTTTACTAACTAAGATTTACCACTTAGTTTCCAGAATCGTTGTTTTCTTAACTAAGGTTTAATACTTAGTTCCCTTTCCCGTCAATTTGGATTGGTTAAGTGTCATTAGTCAATTTAAGCCAACTTAACCCTCTTCATTTACCCTGTTAAACTGGTTAAGTGTCATCAGTAACTCATGTTGACTTAACCCCACCAAAAACCAAGTTATATTGGTTAAGTATTTATTACTTAACCCTACCCATTCACCCTGTGTTGGTTAAGTGTTCCTTTTTAACTTAACCTTGCCCATTTGTTTCAACTAACATGTTATTATTAATGGTTAAGTATTATCCCTTCATGTTTTAGACTTAACCCCATTCCTTAATCAAAATCTGATGGTTAAGTTTTCAAGTTTACTTAACCCTACAGTCTAGCCCAGCTAACATATCAAATTGGCTAAGTGTATTAGATTTTACTTAACCCCAACCTCTGGTCTAGTTAACATGTTAATTTGGCTAAGTGTATTAACTTTACTTAACCCCAACCTCTAGTCTAGTTAACATGTTAATTTGGCTAAGTGTATTAACTTTACTTGACCCCTACATATCTTGTCTTGCTAACTTGAGTTTGGTTAAGTGTTTCTATGGACTTAGCCCTCCCATCCTAGCTTAACTGTGTTAAGTGTCAGTCTGAACCTAACCCCACCCATCAGCTTAGTTATCATGTTGAACTGGTTCTTAGTTAACTTAACCCTACCTTTCTTGTTCTAGCTTTAACTAAATAAATTAAAGACGCGACCACTCACATTAGACAGATATTGTTGCGAATACTGGATGTGTCGGTTGGTTCCGGGCAGGTTTACGTCGCAACTCAGTCTAACCTCGGGTTAGGCATATTCGTGTTTTCTAAGTTCAAAGGGTTTTGATTAGTTTTCAAATCAGGTTTTGAAAGTAACCATCCCGTCCGTCGGATCAGTTAGGGATAGCCAGGGAGAGCAGGAAACTTGTATTTTCCAAACCCAAGCCTAGACACTATCCTCTCTGTCACCCTAGAACTTTCTGGTTTATTATTAAAAGAGATGTCGTTAAGAAACCTTTAATTTGTCTAAATTAACATTCCCTTATTTAGGACAAATTCTATAAGTAAATTAATCCTAATTTACTTATTTCCCAATTACTCTTTTAATGTAAATTGTCTACATTCATTCTTATGGCCCATTTCCCCTTCTAAATCTTATTTATGCTTTTTGGTATGTAAACTATACCAAACCAAGCGTTACTAACCATGATTTTGCTAAACATGACAATTACTCCCTATTATGGCCAATTTCAAATTTATGCCAATATACTTCTTATGCCAAATTAGCTAATCCACTTCTGATTTAGCATTCTAATTACAGTTCATGTCAAACTAGACTTATTGTTCTAGTTCATAATTCATGTAAATACTAGATTTACAAGTCAATACTAGATTCAAATTACGCATCCTATAATTCATGTCAAATTTATCCAATTTGCATTTCTATGAACATGCCATAATACATGCTCCTAATTTATGCCAATTTCCGAGTTTATAACAATGTTTTTAGTAAATTTCATATTTTGCCCAAATCGTATTCCCACCGTTCGTATAATCGTAATTCAATCTAGATTATAGATAAATCTAGATTCGTAGAAAATAGGGAATGAACCAAAGATGCTATGAAAAGGATAGACATAACAACTGGCATAAAATGGTTTTGAATAACGATGTAGGTTCAAGAACATGGGTAGACCTAACTTAATAGGTAAATTCCCAAGGTCTAAAACCAAGGATAGACAGAATAGAGACGTAGGTTCAAGAACATGGGTAGACCTAACTTAATATGTAAATTCTCATGGTCTAAAACCAAAGAAAACCAAGGACAAGCAGAATAAATAATCGGTTTTAGATCCAATCTCATAATCACAGAACTTAAGCAACACTTTCCTAGTCATGAATCATAGGTGTTTAATCACAGATGTCCTTATTATGTCGTAGGCAATAGTTTATTTTTTCTAATCAAAGGCATAGGTTTCGTCAAGGAAATAATCCTCATAGTCATAGTCACAGTCATAGGCAATGTTCATAGTCATATGCAATGTCCATAGTCACAGGCAAATGTTCATAGTCATAGGCATATGGTTTTAAGGTCCATAGTTTCATAATCACGGTCTTATTTGTCCTCGAGTCATAACAGTTCTTAATTAGGTTCAAGAGTATAGGCACTGATTCGAATAGAGAGAGAGAGAGATTTGGCATATTCTTTTATTCCTTTAATTTCATGTCACGAACAGAGAAAAACGTTCAAATCTAAAAATAACTGAATTACAGAGATTAGATTTAGAACAGAAAGATGGAGTTGCTATGATTCGTAGAAAAACAGTCGTTGAAGTCATTTGAACTTCCTCTTGAATCCTAGCTTGACTTGAACCTCTTCTTGGAAAATCTTTTAGCAGCATTTCCTCGTCTTGATTTATTTTATATATATTATTCTATTTATATTTTAATTAAGAGGAGGAGAGGAAGCCATGTTCACTAAGAATCTTTGCAGCATAAGGGTAGAGGAGAATTGTGAATAGAGAAGAAGACTAGGGCTGTTTATATAGTGTAGAAGTCAACGAATCTGGTCAGAAGGGCGTCCGGATACAGAGAAACGAATCAGGTCAGAAAGTTGGAAAAAACGGGGGGGGGGGGGGGGGGGGACCCCCAGGTCGACTACCCAGTCGACCTGGGTGCCTTTGGCGGGAAAATTCCCACCCAGCCCAATCTGGGTTCGATTTGAATTTTGAACTTAACCGGTTTTGAAATTTGAACTTTGCTGAAACTTCCGGAGGCCATATCTTCCTCATACGGACTCCGATTTACGCAAACTCGGACTCGTTTTCATGCAGAATTCCGACACGAACGCAATGGCGCAGCCCGTTTCCCTTGATTTTGATTTTAACTTTTAATTCTGCCCTGATTTGTGAATCCTAGTGTTACAGAATTACGGGGTGTTACACCTCTCGCGTTTCTGGTTCACACCGGGGTGTAAGGCTCATGAATTAATGCTACACAAAGCTATGCTATATTAAAGCTGTGCTTTGATCATCAACCACACGACCCTGCTTTTCAACAGAAACCTTGATCATTTGCATCTCAGCATGCCACATAGGCAATTCACGCTATGCAACCGATGTCTATCAATCACACAGAATAAAATCCGATGTCAGACACACATCCATTTACAAGTTCTTTCTGGGTCTGAACAAAACCGGAGGCACCTTATTCCTCCCCCATATGTCAAATACGTGGGAGAGGTCGTCACATATCCGATCGATCTCCAAGTACGTCTGGACGATCACCACTTATTAACTTGTTTTGGGTGTACAACAAAATAGAGACATCAATAATCATCCAAACGATGTAAAGACCTCGGGTCTTCGACCACTGTCTTCATCCTTGACATATCGTCGAATTAGTAATTCAGAATGGAATAAACCCGGTTTTCCGAATATCTCAGGTATATAATAAACAAGTGCTATAAAAACACAACATACGCCTAATTCCAAACTAGAACTTTTCTTTATTCAAATATTCTTATACTTTGGGAAAGGTTCCCTTTAATTTTATCAAAGATAAATGATTTAAATTTATTCTTTAATCTTCCTTTGAATATCAATTCAAACCAAATTATGGTTTATCCAAACTAGTCGGGATTAGAGAGCCTTACCGAAGTAATGATCTGTTTAATTTCCCAATCCCAACCTATTCATCCCATGAAGAAAACTGGTAATACTTCATATCTAACACCAAGGTGTTATCGGTAAAATTATTTATCATTTCACATTCAAATCTAATTAAAGATTTAACTATCGCTTGGAGTAAAACTGGTGGTACTCCATTCTCGATCATTTCTTGAATTTGATAATTTTAGTTATCAAATCCACCTTTCAATCTATCCAAAGATTCATTAAAACTATATTTTAGTTTTAATTTCCATAAATCATTACTTAATGATTATTCAAAGTTAAGAAATTAATCTTATCTTTAACCGGGTTAAAGAACTAATGTTATTTAAAACACAGCTCACGATAAACCCAAAATCTCATTCCATTAACAATGGAATCTTCATGGAATACAGATCAATATACATAATCGATATGAACTTTCATATCCAACCGATAATAGAAATGGAATAACGGCTAAGCCTTTTAAATTCCATATATATTAACAGTCTTCCTTTGCAGAAGCTCACTTCGATTATTACCAAATCGAATTCCACTCAATTCACGTTTAATATATTAAATTGGGAAACTTAACTTTGGAAAATCTCCTTTAAATCATGAAAAAAGATTTATAAATTCCAAATCACATTTCAATGTAAATCGGGTTAAAGAACGAATGTCGTTAAAACACAGTTCATGATAAACCCAATTCACATTCCATTTTATTCTAATTATTACATATAATTGGAAACACTAACAATCTTAATTAAAAGACATATTCTCTTCACTTGGGGTTTAAGAACAGTGTTACTAAAGACACCATTCACGACAAACCCAAAATCCCATTTGATATTAAATACAAGACTCTGAATAGAAAATATATCGGCTTATATTCAATATCAGATTCTACAACCAACAAATATCGTATTGGAAATAACTATATAAATATATTTATCAAATTTCCATAACAATATCTGTATAAACACGAAATCCAACATCGAAATATTCTGAAGACAATTTTAATTCAAATCCTTTTCCAATTTATATATTGGAAATTCTGGTTATTTTTAAAACCATTTCAAATCCAATTTATTTATTTTGAAAATAATTGGATTATAGTTCTTTTTCAAAACTAGTTCATTTCAATAAAAATCTATTTTTATCTTTTAAAATATGGAATTTTTCATCCCAATTCTTTCCAAATCATTTCTTATGATTTTTCACTAATTATTGATATTTTTAATAATTTTATCAAGGCCCGTATAGTGATTACCATAAACGACCATCGAACTAAACTTCCAGCGACCTTTCCCAAATTTTATTTGGACATAATTCCAAATCCAACCATTATATTTCCAATTTCTTATATTTGTTAGAAATCTCTTTTCGATACTAACCCAACAGTTCTGGTTTTAGGAGAATCCGACGGTAGGATCTCCCGTAATGTCCGTTCGAAGTCAATGGTCAAAATTCACGAACTGTCGTGGTGCAGCGCGTTCCATTCAGGCCATTATATTATATATGTAATATATATAATATATATTTTATCGATTTCCTTTCAGAAAGTATTTTATAAATCGTTTTATAATCGTTTTCAAAATGATTGCAACTTCGTATTCAATTTCAAATCAAAACTGAACATTCCATATCATCGATATATAAATGACTGTATTTTCAAAACATTATATTTAAAAATCATTTCCTTTTGAATATTCATTATAAAAATGAATAAAATCGATATAAATATCGTTCACGTCCAAATGGCGTTAGTCTAATCAAAACGGCTTTATATATTTAAATATTTTCGTGTCCATCCCAAATCGGACATCAAAATCATATTTTGATTCTTTTATGAATATTGTTTGAAAATAATCTTTATTTTAAAATATTCATTATTTTAAAATATTTATTCATTATGAACTGGAATCAGACACATTCAATTACCATATAATTTGATTATATGGATTTCATACAATACGTATATATAACAATCAGTGATAAATAATCATCCATCATCCAGAGTGCATTCTACACTGTATAAGCATTAAATATAAATATTTAACGCTTATAACACTTTGTCAACCAATCAATTGACATACAACTAACTATTGGGATTAGTGTATGTCCAATATAATCCCAGTACCCGTGTGGGGTTTCAATCAATAAATGATGAATTTTATTTGTGTAGTTGGGCGATATGTAAAATTTATCGTCCCAATCCATATCGGTAAAATGGGTGTACATAAACAAATCGTCCGATTTGTAAATGAATATTTATTTTATTCACATACCCGTTAAAAACTATATTTTTAACTATAAAACATTTATTTCCATTCATTTACACAATAAAATTAACATTTTTATTGTTCTAACATAATTTAGAAAATTTTGACGGCACAACGCTGCGATATCAAAATCGGGTAATGTTTAGCATTACCCCTCTCCTGATATTGGCTCGCGCCATACACACAAAACAATTCTAATCAATTCATTTCACCCAAACAACCAAATTCCACCAAATAATGTAATCAACCAAACCTAACAATCAAACAAGTCATCCATGGCCTGTGGACGACGGGGAGTAGTTCATATATGCAGTTATAAAATAAATAACTATATAACAAAATTATAGTGAGGAGTTCTCACCTTGGGGTTCAACTCCTCCATTCTCTATTTCTGAATGGTTCAGATTTGCCCGAAATTCCAATGCGAACTTTTCTCGCTGTTCATAGTAAAATCACATTTTTAATATGATGTTTATTTTTAAAAATCACATTTTTATTTCAATGCTATAAAAATCACGTTTTTATTTCACCATATATATAATAAAAAACTGATTTTTATTTCGCAACATAAATAGGAATCATATTTTTATATTCTCCGTTACATAAAAATTCTATTTTTAATCCGCTACTCATATAAAAATCGAATCTTTATTCTCGCTACTTCATGATAAAAATAAAGTTCTTATTTTTATATCGATGTTTGCCTTATAAAAATCATATTTTTAATATCTCTTTAATTTAAAAATCATATTTTTATTATCTCTATAATATAAGAATCATATTTTTATTATCTCTATAATATAAAAATCATATTTTTATTATCTCTATAATATAAAATCATATTTTATTATCGTACATGTTATAAAAATTATATTCTTATATATAGACAAAACCTTTTTGTTTTCAAAAATCAAATCTATTTAATTTCAAAAATCCTATCTTTTTGGTTTATAAAAAAAATTAAACCTTTTCTAATACAAAACAAACCTTTTTGTTTGAATAAAAGCACACTTTTTATTGCTACAACAAAATAAAATAAATAAACAAAGAAAACAAAACACTTACAGTTCATTTTGAAAGGGGGGTTTCAGTGCCTCGTTGCGACTCAAGAGTGGGAGGAGTGGGAATCGCAAGTTGGAGGAGGAAGCGGAGGCGCAGGGTCGTGGTCGGAGGTGGGTCATGGTGGGCTAGGGTTGATCCTGATGTGGCGGTTTAGGTTGAGAAGGCTTCGGGGTTTCCATTCCAGATGTTGACAGAGGAGGGGAGGGTGGTTGGTCGCCGTAGAGAGGGTGACGGCGCAGACGAGGAGGCACGGTGGTGGTTCAACCGGGGGGGGGGGGGCAATGGGATTTTAGCGTGTTGATTTGGGGTTCTTTTTTTCTTTCGTTTAATTTGTTGACTGAAATAGAGTGAGAGGAGGGAAGAGGAAATATATATAAATATATATATATTATTTTAAATTCCAAAAGCAAATTTTTATTTCGATTTCGAAATCGAGCTCACGGACTGTCGCCCTAGCTAACTACCCCCATTCCAAACACAATAGAATATGTTTTGTAAGCCATTTCGTCTATTACGATCAGTTTTCGTTAAGTTTAAAATATAAAACATTATATTTTAAATTCAATTGCATATTTCAATTTACCGGGGCCACCTACTATCTCTAAAAATTCTCGAAAAATTATTTCTAGCTTTGTATTCACGATACGGTCCTAACAAAACTAATTTCATTGAATTTGGAGACTGTTTGAAAAATGGCCATTTTCTGGTCGATTGAAACTAACTAAAACCATTAAAACATGTTTTCTTTTGCCAAGCTCACATATTGATTTCAAAAATTATGAAAATTGGAATCAAGCAGTAACTTGACATCCCGGATCCAATAAAAGTGGTTTCATCGAAAATGGAGATCGTTTGCAAAATGGCTCTTTTTAAGGGCAATATTTCTAGAGCGATTATTCTGAATTTTCAATTGGGCATAACTTTTTATTCCCGCTATGAAATTGGGATTTTCGGACTCGTTGGAAAGATATTTTTAAATAGATTCTAATATTTTTGGTTTTGCTAAAATCCGGTTTATTTTGAATCCTATACATTCATTTGAACTTTGAAATCGAATTTTCAAACTACGCGGCATATCCAGTTCCTTTTATAATATAAAATAAATTTTTATATTCTAACTTTGATTCAAATAAATTTGTACATTTTAACTTCATCGAAAATAAATTTCTTGTCATTATTATTTAAAATAAATCATTTTAAATATTCCAAATTCACTAAAATTGCAAAAATAAAATTTTTAAATTGGTTCTAATTTTCCGGGTTATTACAATCTCCCACACTTAAAATTTTTTGTCCTCGAAAAGGAACAGAGCTGAAAGTTGTTTTACAAACCAGCTCAATTTTCAGTTTGGCTTTCATTCTTCAACTTTTCAGTTTCTAAGAATTTTCCAATTCTTCAAAAAATTGGCAGACATTCTAAATTTTCGAAAAATTTCACCATAACCTCCTTTGTATGGGAGCACCAGGAAAATCCCCAAACTGCCACACAGGCCCTCTCATCTCAAAAATATAAAGAAAAAGACAAGCGGCTAGATAATCGGCTCATAAAATCATCAAAAACCCCAAGAAATACAATAAACATGTACCTATATGTCGGGAAAACTAATTTATTCCTCTACTTAGCTTTTCTTCTATGACCTGTTCAATGTATATACATGTACATATATGCATATACAAGAAATTTCAATTCAGTTCAAATTTGACTTGATTTGACTTAATTTACCTTTCATGTACGTATTAGTTTCAACAATCTCATTAGTTAAACTAAAAATCAAACAACACAACCATCAATCAATTAATTGATTAACGTTTCAAATTTATAGCTTTGTTATATAGTCAAAAATCACATTTTTGGTGCCAAATCACAACAATAAACCCTATCTAGTTTTGTTTCTCACACCAGCTGTAACGACCCGGGAAAAGACGACCTTGGTTATCCGATATATAACACCTATCAAACAATCAAAAGTCGAAATTACCGGATAGTCCAAGAAAGAAATTAGAGGGTGAGGATAGATAAGATAGAAAATTTGAACAGAAGAAGAAGAAGAACACAACAACATCAGAGTAACACGAATCTCACAGCGGAACGAATAAAATATAATAGACAACATATCTTGAAATCAAAGTAGTATATGTATATCATACCATTATCAGAGTACAACACTTTCATCACAGCGAAATAATCAATAGCTAGAAAAATCTTGAAGCCTCCTGCTCCAAGCTCTTCTAGCATACCTGTAAATCCTGACTACTTGACTGCCCGTACAAATTTGGGCACCCAAGAGTTTAGGGAAAACAAAACAAAATAAACTCTGGGTCAGTCATGGGACTGGTGTGAGTAAACACAAATCATTTGGTTTAACTTTCAAAATCCTTTTCAAAGAAAAGATAATTGTAAGACCAATCCACTCATAAATACGGATGGCTTTTACCTTACGATAACCCAAACACTTTGGAAATCATATATTATCTGATATTATAATAATGTCTAATCACAAGTAATTAAAATATAGTAGAATGCTTGCATCTCACGCTCTACATATATAGTATACAAATCAAACTCGCGGGCACTTATTGGAAATTGGATTCCGACTTTGACAAGGTATGGGACCACCTGCCGATAGTGTATCTCTAAAGGCGAATACACTGGGTTCAACAAGAACATCTTGCAACCCGGCCCTCACATGACCGACCACTCATTTCGCTTGAGTGTATCGAATGTATATCACCAACGGTTGGGATCAACAACCGTCTCCCGAATTGGGCAGCATCGATAGATTTAAGAAGCAATTGGAATTTCACTAGATATGTGATTATACATCCTAATGGGTGCGACCCACATAGCCATGCTGCCTGCCCGATTTTTGTCATTTCCCGGTTGATGAGGCTAGAGGGCACGCTTATCTCTGACAGATCATTCACTTTGAATGCCACATCGTCATACTCGCCAAATCACAAATTGATTTCTCCAAAAACACCACGGGTATAAAGCTAAGAGAAACGAATTCCTCCGCCACCAAACGTAAGTATGTTTGAAGAGATCAACTTACGCGATCTATTGAATATACTCTGTCAGGCATTCTTCCATACACGTTTGTCCTGGGACTGGACAAACCGAAGGCACTATTCTGTAAATAGGATAGCCCTTGCACTTTACTCCGTCTTCAATATATTCAGCATACTTGATTCGCAACTCTTATGCCAATACGGAGTGGTTCTGTGGATAATAATCCAACCGGTCTCTCCATATTAACAACGTAATATGGTCAAAAACTTTTATAGTTGGTGATTTAACTATCAAATGAAAACATGTCTGTGTGCAAACAACGATATTATTTCCAGATGGAAATTCTATCGATCAATCATCATTCATCATCAAATTATCATAAATTTACCCTTTTCCTTATTCTTGTTTTCCTATATTTCTTATTTACTATATTTAGAAAATATACGTTATTAACAATGGTAAACAATTCCATTTCTCATTTTCTATATTCAGAAAACATTTCTGATTTTTCATTTGGAAGACATTTCCAAATCTCCTTCATTGGGTTTAAACTGATGTTTGAATAAACATCGCTATGCCTACACCAACCATTTCGCTCATTAACTAAATTCACTTAACCACTTTCACTCTCGAACCTTATCCACTTCTTAGTTAAAAACGAAGTCAATCAAGTTGGGGTATAATTACCTCTCAGACCTTAACTGAACAACATTTCTAACTTCGAAATAGACAGAGTTCAAACTTCACTCTTTAAGAAACTTCCTTGCGAACTCTCGGATTCTATTTATGAATCCACTTCCTTTACTGAATCATTTGATTATAACTATAAATGTTATAATTCCATGCTTTCAAACTATGTTAACTTAAATATATTTCCATATCTTAATTTGGATAAATAAACAACCAACTACTTTATTAACAGATAATTAAAACTTGATTTGAAATGGAAAGTAAACATTACTTTCCTTGATTCGATATAATCGAATTTTCATGTATGATTCACTCTCGAATAATCACTATCCGATAATTCTCTTTCGAATAAACTATATTCGATTCCCCTATTCGGATAACTAATATTCGTAATCCTTTTCTTCGAATAACTAATATTCGAAAAATCTCACTTCGAATAAACCATATTCAATAATTCTCTCCTTCGAATAACTATATTCGATTTAATTCCCTTTTTGACTAACCCTACTAAATTTACTAATACTCGACTAACTCGACTTAATTAACTTCTATTTATTAATTACTATTTGATTTAACACCATTTGCTTGACTCTAGATCGCAGCGATCACAATGGTTACGCCTGATTCCCCCAGGAAACATCCGACCGTCGTAGGCTATCTGCAGCCCTGCGAATTACGCTAGCAGTCGTGCTAAATGGAAATTCATCCTTAAATAACTTTGCCTATTTTTAACTCTATCTCGAATAATTAGATTCGATCAATTCTAATTGAATAACTAATATTCAATTAACCCTTATTCGATTACTATATTTGAATAACTCTAGTTCGATTTGACTCAAAACGATTAACTCTAACTGATTAACTCTAACTGGTTAATCTTAACTGAATAACTCTAACTGGATAACTCTAACTGAATAACTCTAACTGGTTAACTCTAACTAACTCACTCTAACTGTTTAACTTTACGGTTTAACTCTGACAGTTTAACTTCAACGGTTTAACTCTAACAGTTTAACTCCAACTGTTTAACTCTAACAGTTTAACTCCAACTGTTTAACTCTAACAGTTTAACTCCAACTGTTTAACTCTAACAGTTTAACTCCAACTGTTTAACTCTAGTTGATTAACTCTTTTGAATTAATCCCTTTTACTTTTCTCTTTTGAATAATTCCTTTGGAATAATTCCTTTGAATTACTTCCCTTGAATAGATTCTTTTTCTATTCGTTTACTCAACAAATAACTATTCTCTTTTCGCTTCTATTTATTTAACAAATAAATATTCCCTTTAACTTTTCTATTTATTCAACAAATAAATATTTCTTTTAACTTTTCTATTTATTTAACAAATAAGTACTTCTGTCAACTTTTCTTTATTCCCTACATGAATATTTCCTTTTCAATTCCATTTGTAAATACTTTTACGAATGTTTCCCTTTTTATTTCTATTTGTAATCGTTTGACAAATATTTCCCTTCTATTTGATTCCACCAATATTTTCCCTTCTATTTGATTTCATCAATATTTTCCCTTCTATTTGATTTCACCAATATTTTCCCTTCTATTTGATTTCACCAATATTTGTTTTTTTTTTTTTACAAATGCTTTGATTCTATAATCATTTTCTCTCATGAAATTCTCTTCCTTTTATATATAAAATCTATTGATTTTATATAAATAATTTATTTTCAACATAAACTTTGAAAATCCCTTTTCACTTTCTAGTATCACTTGTGGTATAAAAATACCAAATCAAAAGGTTCAATCAGCATCCAAACACACAGGTTCAACAACAGATGATATAACACATCATATACCAGAATATATGAAAAATGGTAAATAAATGTTGAGGAATCTAGTTGGATTCCTCCGACCTGTTTTCCTGCATCCACAGATGTTACACAATATAATTCACAACCATTTCATTTAAATATGAGGTATTCTGATAAACAAAATCAACATCGGTTAACGATATATATAACTATATCGGTATTTTCAATCAATTGACTAGCAGTTCAACCAAACAATCAACACTCAACAATTCAACCAATAATTATCAGTTCTAAAAATACTTTATAAAAATATAAAGTGTTCAGAGTTAGTGAGATTTACTCACCTCGGACGGTTTATCGTTGAATAACGATAATCGGTCATTGATTTGGTTCAGACGTTAAATTTCACCATAAATCCAAACGAGCTCCAATCCACTTGCGGTCAGTTCCATTGCGTAGTGCTCGTCCATACGATCCCAACGGATCCTGTTTCGTTAAATTTCGTTAATGTATGCAAAAGTTATGCTATTTACAATATTTACCTAATTTAAATGAATATATATTTAATTAAATTAATTAAATTATTTTTATCTTAATTAATTTCTAATTGCGTTATTAGCCAAATTACCTTCCCTGCCCTTCTAAAAAATCATACTTTCCCATCTCTAGCCATATCCAAATTTTTTTAAAATTGAAAAACCATTTTAATATTAATTAAATTTAATTTTCAAATAAAATATTTAAAAATATTCATTTAATTATAACTTAAATTTTTTAACCCGGATCAAAAATCTGCTTCCACTCATTTTAAAGTATTTTTCGATAAGAATCCAACGGTCCTTGTTTCGTGGAAATCCGACTTGTTTTGAAAAAGTTATAATCTTTTAAAGTTTATGGTTAAAAATTACGAAAATGCCCCTGGTCTGTTTTAAATCCAAATTAAATTTAAAATTTAAAATTTAAATTAATCATCCCATTCGTCGGATCAGTTAGGGATAGACAGGGAGAGCAGGAAACTATATTTTCCAAACTCAAGCCATAGACACTATCCTCTCTGTCACCCTTAGAATGTTCCGATATTTATTTTTACAAATTCTATTTTAATTATTATATATATATATATATTACAAAAATAAATAAATGAATAAATATTATTTAAAAACTTACCCCGCGAAGCCCAAGCCTCTGCCTAAGAGTCTCTAGCTCCCCGTCTTGCCCTCCTTTCTCCCTTCCTTCCCTTTTCCCTATTTCCTAATATTTTATTATTATTTCTGCCATTGCCAAAGCTTGAAAGAGGAGGAGGAGGAGTGAGTTTAAAATGAAGAGGGGGGGGGCTATTTATAGCCGAAGGAGTCACATGGATTGCTGAGGTGGCGCGAATCCAACGGTCGAAAATGGATGGCTAGGATTAATCCTTAAATTAATTAAATTATAAATAAATTTAATAATTTATGAATAGTAAAGTGTGTTTTCTCAACCCTATTCGGACGTTAATTTGACTTACTTATTGATACCTTATCCAAAATCTTTTTCAATCATGTTGTTCAATTTTTCTTGCTCTTCAATACTATATAAAAATATATCAATTTTGAATTTGTTTGAACTTTCAAATAATTTTAATTCAAATTCAAAATAGTGTTTTGTGTTAGTTTCAACACCTTCCGGTCTCATGTTGGAGTATCAAACGATAACGGTTTTCAGAAATTCTTCCACCATCTGGTCCGGTTTTTAACGTACTTCAATCCTATGTATTCAAATCAAAAATTGGAGTTGGTTTAGATTTTCAAATAATTTATTTAAATTTTGTTTCCTTAATAACTTTCTATATCCGTTATAGGATTTTCCCAGATTTCATACATAGCTAATATCCTATGTTTAGAATTTTCCTGGATAGGTCTCAAGTTCCAGTTTTGCCGTTAGCATTAGCAAATTCCAATTACCGTCAAAATTTAGTTCAAATTTTGGCATTTTATTTTTTTCTTTTCCACATACGGATGCCATTTTTGACGTAACTTGGTTGGTTACCTAATTTCATCATTTCGGATTTAATGAAACTGATTTCATCGAAATCCGAGTTCGTTAGCTACTAGATCCTTTGTAAACGTACTATTTTAAATTAAAAATTTATCCTTTTATACTGCTAGTTCACATTATATTGCAGATCCACTAAATTTCTACCATTTCGGAATAAAATAAAATATTCAAAATTATTGAAATTAAACCATTTAAAATTCCAAAAAAATAAAAACATTTTTAAATATTAAACTAAATGGTCAAAAAATCTGGGCCGTTACATTCTTTCCCCCTTAAAATAATTTCGTCCTCGAAATTGCTAAGGTAGAAAAATGAACTTTATAACTAGGTTAAAATTATTTGGTTACTCTGATTTCACTAAACCAATCTAGTCTAATTAATTTATTAATTTATTTCTATAAACGAAAATTTTCAAAAATTCTGAAAATTTTCTAACACTCGAAATTTCTGAAAAATTTCGCCAGTACCTCCTTTGTACTGGTCAATAGCTCAAACTCCAACTCGCCTCCCTAGGCCTTCTTCAACCCAAAAGAAAATCAAACAGCCAAGTGGCTTGCCCAACAGGTTCATAAATCTCAACAAACTCATATGAATATATACGTGTACCTTTTTGTCGACATTCAATTCTGCTATCAATTTAGCATATACCACTATCATCCCAATCAAACTCCCAATCACTTTTATCTTCAACATGACCGTCCGCTTATAACCAAGCCAAATTTCAATCAAACTGCAATTCCAATCTCAATTCAAATTTCTTGCTCGACCATCCATTTCTATCCCAGATTATCTCTAATTTAGTCCAATTCTACTTGATACCATTCTATTTCAATTCAACTCAATTTCCACTGAACTGCCTTCAATTCAATTTCAAATTTGCTTTCACAAATTTCTATTTAATTTGTGTTTATTTCGATAATCTGTACCTGGGAGTTTCAAATAGCTTTGCCTTTTCCGAAAATCAAATATCCCTTTGGAATATCAAAACAACTCGGTTTCTCAAAACAATTCAAAAACAAAATCTTTGGTAGTAATCCGTCACTTACAAACTCGAAAATGAGCACCGATGATGTCCGTATTAACATCGGAATTTATTTTCCAGTTATCGAAGTGAGTTCAATACTATAGCACTTTCAAAACTCATTTTTAAACATTTTCATTTTGAAATTCATTTCAAAATATCCCTTTTTAATGCTTGTAACAAATTTAAAATCTCCCAGGATTTTAAAATTCACATATATTCAATTTAATTCCATTTACAACGCTTATTCAAATTTTAGCAATTTTAATTCCAATTCTAAACTTAAATTCAGATTTAATTCATCTGATTTCATATATTTCACTTATATGAATTTTGATTTGTTATTTACATAACCATTTCACATTTTATAATCTTATTCGATTATAATCACAACCAACACATTCAATATACTATAATAATTTCAAATATCTATACATTGCTTATATCAAAATATAATTTGGGTAAAATTATTTCATTTACCCTTTTTCAAAACATATCGTGTCGACCCATCGTATTCAAGTGTTTATAAACTCCTATCGATACAGTGTATCGAACCGATCGACTAGAACTCATAAACGATTCAACCAATAAATCTCCACGGTATAAAATCATTTTATATAAAATAACAAATACGTTCACTCTTATATATACACTCAAACTCAGTTTAGGGCATTACTAACCCCATCTGTACTGAGTTACGCCACAGAGCTAAGGTAAATCACCTAACCTTCAGCTCTGATACCAATTGTAACGACCACAAGGGCAGTGGGCTAACCTCCCACCGTGGCTTACAGAGATACCTCAGAACTGCTTTTACGGCCAGCCTCTCGACTCGACCAACCCACATTGTCGGGAGATGTAGGGGTAAGAGTCTCCCGTTCGCCACCAAACGCGAAGCGAGAACCCCCTATCATCCGTACCAATTAAGCAACCAGCTCTGATACCAACTGTAACGACCCGGGAAAAGACGACCTTGGTTATCCGATATATAACACCTATCGAACAATCAAAAGTCGAAATTACCGGATAGTCCAAGAAAGAAATTAGAGGGTGAGGATAGATAAGATAGAAAATTTGAACAGAAGAAGAAGAAGAACACAACAACATCAGAGTAACACGAATCTCACAGCAGAACGAATAAAATATAATAGACAACATATCTTGAAATCAAAGTAGTATATGTATATCATACCATTATCAGAGTACAACACTTTCATCACAGCGAAATAATCAATAGCCAGAAAAATCTTGAAGCCTCCTGCTCCAAGCTCTTCAAGCATACCTGTAAATCCTGACTACTTGACTGTCCGTACAAATTTGGGCACCCAAGGGTTTAGGGAAAACAAAACAAAATAAACTCTGGGTCAGTCATGGGACTGGTGTGAGTAAACACAAATCATTTTGTTTAACTTTCAAAATCCTTTTCAAAAGAAAAGATAATCGTAAGACCAATCCACTCATAAATACGGATGGCTTTTACCTTACGATAACCCAAACACTTTGGAAATCATATATTATCTGATATTATAATAATGTCTAATCACAAGTAATTAAAATATAGTAGAACGCTTGCATCTCACGCTGTACATATATAGCATACAAATCAATCTCGCGGGCACTTATTGGAAACCGGGTTCCGACTTTGACAAGGTATGGGACCACCGGCCGATAGTGTATCTCTAGAGGCGAATACACTGGGTTCAACAAAAACATCTTGCAACCCGACCCTCACATGACCGACCACTCATTTCGCTTGAGTGTATCGAATGTATATCACCAACGGTTGGGATCAACAACCGTCTCCCGAATGGGGCAGCATCGATAGATTTAAGAAGCAATTAGAATTTCTCTAGATAGGTGATTTTACATCCTAATGGGTGCGACCCACATAGCCATGCTGCCTGCCCGATTTTTGTCATTTCCCGGTTGATGAGGCTAGAGGCCACGCTTATCTCTGACAGATCATTCACTTTGAATGCCACATCGTCATACTCGCCAAATCACAAATTGATTTCCCCAAAAACACCACGGGTATAAAGCTAAGAGAAACGAATTCCTCCGCCACCAAACGTAAGTATGTTTGAAGAGATCAACTTACGCGATCTATTGAATATACTCTGTCAGGCATTCTTCCATACACGTTTGTCCTGGGACTGGACAAACCGAAGGCACTATTCTGTAAACAGGATAGCCCTTGCACTTTACTCCGTCTTCAATATATTCAGCATACTTGATTCGCAACGCTTATGCCAATACGGAGTGGTTTTGTGGATAATAATCCAACCGGTCTCTCCATATTAACAACGTAAAATGGTCAAAAACTTTGATAGTCGGTGATTTAACTATCAAATGAAAACATGTCTGTGTGCAAACAACGATATTATTTCCAGATGGAAATTCTATCGATCAATCATCATTCATCATCAAATTATCATAAATTTACCCTTTTCCTTATTCTTGTTTTCCTATATTTCTTATTTACTATATTTAGAAAATATACGTTATTAACAATGGAAAACAATTCCATTTCTCATTTTCTATATTCAGAAAACATTTCTGATTTTTCATTTGGAAGACATTTCCAAATCTCCTACATTGGGTTAAAACTGATGTTTGAATAAACATCACTATGCCTACACCAACCATTTCGCTCATTAACTAAATTCACTTAACCACTTTCACTCTCGAACCTTATCCACTTCTTAGTTAAAAACGAAGTCAATCAAGTTGGGGTATAATTACCTCTCAGACCTTAACTGAACAACATTTCTAACTTCGAAATAGACAGAGTTCAAACTTCACTCTTTAAGAAACTTCCTTGCGAACTCTTGGATTCTATTTATGAATCCACTTCCTTTACTGAATCATTTGATTATAACTATAAATGTTATAATTCCATGCTTTCAAAATATGTTAACTTAAAAATATTTCCATATCTTAATTTGGATAAATAAACAACCAACTACTTTATTAACAGATAATTAAAACTTGATTTGAAATGGAAAGTAAACATTACTTCCCTTGATTCGATATAATCGAATTTTCATGTATTATTCACTCTCGAATAATCACTATCCGATAATTCTCTTTCGAATAAACTATATTCGATTCCCCTGTTCAAATAACTAATATTCGTAATCCTTTTCTTCGAATAACTAATATTCGAAAAATCTCACTTCGAATAAACCATATTCAATAATTCTCTCCTTCGAATAACTATATTCGATTTAATTCCCTTTTTGACTAACCCTACTAAATTTACTAATACTCGACTAACTCGACTTAATTAACTTCTATTGATTAATTACTATTTGATTTAACACCATTTGCTTGACTCAAGATCGCAGCGATCACAATGGTTACGCCTGATTCCCCCAGGAAACATCCGACCGCCGTAGGCTATCTGCAGCCCTGCGAATTACGCTAGCAGTCGTGCTAAATGGAAATTCATCCTTAAATAACTTTGTCTATTTTTAACTCTATCTCGAATAATTAGATTCGATCAATTCTAATTGAATAACTAATATTCAATTAACCCTTATTCGATTACGATATTTGAATAACTCTAGTTCGATTTTACTCAAAACGATTAACTCTAACTGATTAACTCTAACTGGTTAATCTTAACTGAATAACTCTAACTGGATAACTCTAACTGAATAACTCTAACTGATTAACTCTAACTAACTAACTCTAACTGTTTAACTTTACGGTTTAACCCTGACAGTTTAACTTCAACGGTTTAACTCTAACAGTTTAACTCCAACTGTTTAACTCTAACAGTTTAACTCCAACTGTTTAACTCTAATAGTTTAACTCCAACTGTTTAACTCTAGTTGATTAACTCTTTTGAATTAATCATTTGACTTTTCTCTTTTGAATAATTCCTTTGAATTACTTCCCTTGAATAGATTCTTTTTCTATTCGTTTACTCAACAAATAACTATTCTCTTTTCGCTTCTATTTATTTAACAAGTAAATATTCCCTTTAACTTTTCTATTTATTCAACAAATAAATATTTCTTTTAACTTTTCTATTTATTTAACAAATAAGTACTTCTGTCAACTTTTCTTTATTCCCTACATGAATATTTCCTTTTCAATTCCATTTGTAAATACTTTTACGAATGTTTCCCTTTTTATTTCTATTTGTAATCGTTTGACAAATATTTCCCTTCTATTTGATTCCACCAATATTTTCCCTTCTATTTGATTACACCAATATTTTCCCTTCTATTTGATTTCACCAATATTTTCCCTTCTATTTGATTTCACCAATATTTGTTTTTTTTTACAAATGCTTTGATTCTATAATCATTTTCTCTCATGAAATTCTCTTCCTTTTATATATAAAATCTATTGATTTTATATAAATAATTTATTTTCAAAATAAACTTTGAAAATCCCTTTTCACTTTCTAGTATCACTTGTGGTCTAAAAATACCAAATCAAACGGTTCAATCATCATCCAAACACATAGGTTCAACAACAGATGATATAACACATCATATATCAAAATATATGAAAAACGGTAAATAAATGTTGAGGAATCCAGTTGGATTCCTCCGACCTGTTTCCCTACATCTACAGATGTTACACAATATAATTCACATCCATTTCATTTAAATATGAGGTATTCTGATAAACAAAATAAACATCGGTTAACGATATATATAACTATATCGGTATTTTCAATCAATTGACTAGCAGTTCAAACAAACAATCAACACTCAGCAATTCAACCAAAAATTATCAGTTCTAAAAATACTTTATAAAAATATAAAGTGCTCAGAGTTAGTGAGATTTACTCACCTTGGACGGTTTATCGTTGAATAACGATAATCGGTCATTGATTTGGTTCAGACGTTAAATTTCACCATAAATCCAAACGAGCTCCAATCCACTTGCGGTCAGTTCCATTGCGTAGTGCTCGTCCATACGATCCCAACGGATCCTGTTTCGTTAAATTTCGTTAATGTATGCAAAAGTTATGCTATTTACAATATTTACCTAATTTAAATGAATATATATTTAATTAAATTAATTAAATTATTTTTATCTTAATTAATTTCTAATTGCGTTATTAGCCAAATTACCTTCCCTGCCCTTCTAAAAAATCATACTTTCCCATCTCTAGCCATATCCAAATTTTTTTAAAATTGAAAAACCATTTTAATATTAATTTAATTTAATTTTCAAATAAAATATTTAAAAATATTCATTTAATTATAACTTAAAATTTTTAACCCGGATCAAAAATCTGCTTCCACTAATTTTAAAGTATTTTTCGATAAGAATCCAACGGTCCTTGTTTCGTGGAAATCCGACTTGTTTTGAAAAAGTTATAATCTTTTAAAGTTTATGGTTAAAAATTACGAAAATGCCCCTGGTCTGTTTTAAATTCAAATTAAATTTAAAATTTAAAATTTAAATTAATCATCCCATTCGTCGGATCAGTTAGGGATAGCCAGGGAGAGCAGGAAACTATATTTTCCAAACTCAAGCCTTAGACACTATCCTCTCTGTCACCCTTAGAATGTTCCGATATTTATTTTTACAAATTCTATTTTAATTATTATATATATATATTACAAAAATAAATAAATAAATAAATATTATTTAAAAACTTACCCCGCGAAGCCCAAGCCTCTGCCTAAGAGTCTCTAGCTCCCCGTCTTGCCCTCCTTTCTCCCTTCCTTCCCTTTTCCCTATTTCCTAATATTTTATTATTATTTCTGCCATTGCCAAAGCTTGAAAGAGGAGGAGGAGGAGTGAGTTTAAAATGAAGAGGGGGGGGGGGCTATTTATAGCCGAAGGAGTCACATGGATTGCTGAGGTGGCGCGAATCCAACGGTCGAAAATGGATGGCTAGGATTAATCCTTAAATTAATTAAATTATAAATAAATTTAATAATTTATGAATAGTAAAGTGTGTTTTCTCAACCCTATTCGGACATTAATTTGACTTACTTATTGATACCTAATCCAAAATCTTTTTCAATCATGTTGTTCAATTTTTCTTGCTCTTCAATACTATATAAAAATATATCAATTTTGAATTTGTTTGAACTTTCAAATAATTTTAATTCAAATTCAAAATAGTGTTTTGTGTTAGTTTCAACACCTTCCGTTCTCATGTTGGAGTATCAAACGATAACGGTTTTCAGAAATTCTTCCACCATCTGGTCCGGTTTTTAACGTACTTCAATCCTATGTATTCAAATCAAAAATCGGAGTTGGTTTAGATTTTCAAATAATTTATTTAAATTTTGTTTCCTTAATAACTTTCTATATCCGTTATAGGATTTTCCCAGATTTCATATATAGCTAATATCCTATGTTTAGAATTTTCCTGGATAGGTCTCAGGTTCCAATTTTGCCGTTAGCATTAGCAAATTCCAATTACCGTCAAAATTTAGTTCAAATTTTGGCCTTTTATTTTTTTTCTTTTCCACATACGGATGCCATTTTTGACGTAACTTGGTTGGTTACCTAATTTCATCATTTCGGATTAAATAAAACTGATTTCATCGAAATCCGAGTTCGTTAGCTACTACATCCTTTGTAAACGTACTATTTTAAATTAAAAATTTATCCTTTTATACTGCCAGTTCACATTATATTGCAGATCCACTAAATTTCTACCATTTCGGAATAAAATAAAATATTCAAAATTATTGAAATTAAACCATTTAAAAATCCAAAACAATAAAAACATTTTTAAATATTAAACTAAATGGTCAAAAAATCTGGGCTGCCAATTGGAATTATATAAATATCCCACATTCGAAACTCGAATATAAATTCGGATGATACTCGAGTAATCATCAAGATCATCTTCGGGCGACTAGAGTATAATTCTATATCTATCCAGTATATTAAAACTTCGAATACACATGGATTAGATGTATATGCAAAATCATTATATACTTGATTGTCCAAATCAATTTAAAATAAAATATTCAAATACGTATAATCAGGTTTAAATTTTCAAAACAAAATTTGTTTTCATTTTTATTTTAAAAATATCACTCTTCACACTAGTTTTGGGATACTACTGATCCTATCTCTAATGAGTCATTCTCACTGGATATTATAATCCAATCTCTGATGAATTCTTTCGTTTGGTTCTAACTTGTCTTGTTCTCCGAGCTCTGTAAACTAAAGCGCTGATACCAAACTGTAATGACCCGAACTTCCCCGTGAAGGAAAGCCCGGATTGACTTGAAAAAACAACGAATTAGAACACAAACAGAAGAACATTTCATTGCTTATTACTACAATTTCGTCAGAATACAAGAATATACAGAGTATGAATAAATATTACACATTTACTAAATATCAGAGATTTACAAGTTACAATGCAACGGAAAATAATACAAAATACAACCGAAAAGAATATACAGATACAGAGCTTTCCGAATATCATTCCAGCTGTAAACCAGGATCCTGTGAATATAAATCTGCAAAACCAAAACTACTAGCTGCCCTTGTGGAAAATAGGGGCACCCAGAGTTTAGGTTAAAACAAAAAACTCCAGGTCAGACATGTGATTGGTGTGAGAACAAAAACTGTTATTTAAAACTTTACTTTAAATCGGATATATCAAGGGACCACGCCGTATAAAACGGAATAGGTTTCCTCTTAAGACTACCAGTGCATATAATAAAACAGCGCAATGCTTTTTGAAAAAATGAAGCTATTATAAGACCCCAAGTCCTATCACATAATGCAACCCAAGCCGGGGGATAGGGTTTTACCTTATAATAGCCAAACATGCTTGGTACGTTTAAAACAAATCTTTTGATACTATTATAAGTGCATAGTGTATAAAATAAATTCAAATATAAATGTATATATCCTAGATGGCATGGGTACCATATATCATGCCGCCAATACTAGGCTCTACAATCAAAATCGAAAAATCACGTATTGGAAGTTGGATATCCATGTGTGAACCAAGGCAGGGGATTGTCCTTACCGCTTCGAGACTGTCTAGCCCGAGTCTCAGGATCAGAGCTCGAGTGACCCTTGGATCGTCCGGGCCGGTCCACTCGATGTGGATTAAAATGACTGAACACTACATTTCCCCGCCCTATGGGGCATAAATATGGTCTGTATAAAGGCCATCTATAGGCTCTGCAGAGACCGAAATAACCAAGGCGCCTCGCAATCCATCATCCACATAAGTAAAATGTTAGGGCTAGTAAAACGCTGACACCACTCCTAGCTAGAAAGAAACGCTTGTCCTCCCTGAGGTCCTCTCCCATTTCGGGTTCACACCGGGGTGTGAGGCTCACGAATTAACGCTACACAAAGATATGCTATATTAAAGTCGTGCTTTGATCATCAACCACAAGACCCTGCTTTTCAACAGACGCCTTGATCATTTGCATCTCAACATGCCACATAGGCAGTTCACGCTATGCAACCGATGTCTATCAATCACACAGAATAAAATCCGATGTCAGACAATCATCTATTTACATGTTCGTTCTGGGTTTGAACAAAACCGGAGGCACCTTATTCCTCCCCCTCCAATACAGGGGAGAGGTCCTCGCATAACCGGTCGATCTCCAAGTACGTCTGGACGATCACCACTTATTACCTTGTCTTGGGTGTACAACCGAATCAAGACATTCAGTAATCTTCCAATCGATGTGAAGACCTCCTGTCTTTAACCACCGTCTTCATCCATGGCATATTGTCGAATTAGTTATTCAGAATGGGATAAACCCGGTCTTTCCGAATAACTCGCGTATATAATAAACAAGTGCTATAAAAACACAACATACGCCTTATTCCAATCCAAAACATTTCTTTATTCAAATATTCTTATACTTTGGGAAAGGTTCCCATTAATTTTACCAAATATAAATTCTTTCAATTTATTTTTTAATATTCCTTTGAATATCAATTCAAACCAAATTATGGTTTATCCAAACTAGTCAGGATTAGTGAGTCGTACCGAAGTAATCATCTGTATGATTTCCCAATCCCAACCTATTTATCCCATGAAGCAAAACTAGTAATACTTCATATCTAACACCACGGTGTTATCGGTAAAATTAATTACCATTTCACGTTCAAATTTAATTAAAGATTTAACTATCGCGTGGAGTAAAACTAGTGGTACTCCATTCTCGATCATTTCTTGAATTTGATAATTTTCGTTATCAAATCCACCTTTCAATCTATTTAAAGATCCATTAAAACTCTATTTCAGTTTTAATTTCCATAAATCATTACTTAATGATTATTCAAAGTTAAGAAATTAATCTTATCTTTAACTGGGCTAAAGAACAAATTCCATTTAAAACACAGCTCACGATAAACCCAAAATCTCATTCCATTAACAATGGAATCTTCACGAAATACAGATCAATATACATAATCAATATGAACTTCCATATCCAACCGATAATAGAAATGGAATAATGTTTAAGACTTTTAAATTCCATATATATTAACAGTCTTCCTCTGTAGAAGCTCACTTCGATTATTACCAAATCAAATTCCATTCAATTTCAATTTAATATATTAAATTGGAAAACTTTACTTTGGAAAATCTCCTTTAAATCTTGACAAAAGATTTATATATTCCAAATCACATTTCACTGTAAATCGGGTTAAAGAACGAATGTCGTTAAAACACAGTTCACGATAAACCCAATTCACATTCCATTTTATTCCAGTTATTAAATATGATTGGAAACTCTAACAATCTTAATTAAAAGATTTATTCTCTTCACTTGGGTTTTAAGAACGGTGTTACTGAAGACACCGTTCACGACAAACCCAAAATCCCATTTGATATTAAACACAAGACTCTGAATAGATAATATATCGGCTTATATTCAATATCAAAATCTACAACCAACAAATATTGTATTGGAAATAACGATATAAATATATCTTTCAAATTTTCATAACAATATCTGTATAAACACGAAATCCAACATCGAAATATTCCGAAGACAATTTCAATTCAAATCTTTTTCCAATTTATATATTGGAAATTTTGGTAATTTTTAAAACCATTTCAAATCCAATTTATTTATTTTAAAAATAATTGGATTATTATTCAAGTTCAAAACTAGTTCATTCCGATAAAACTCAATTTTTATCTTTTCAAATATGAAATTTTTCATCCCAATTCTTTCCAAATCATTTCTTATGATTTTTCACTAATTATTGATATTTTAAATAATTTTATCAAGGCCCGTATAGTCGATTCCATAAATGTCCATCGAACTGCACTTATAGCGGACTTTCCCAAATTTGACATGGACATAATTCCAAATCCTACCGTTAGATTTCTAATTTAATGTATTCTTTAGAAAGTTCTTTTCGATACAAACCCAACGGTTCTAGTTTTAGGGGAATCGGACAGTAGGATCTCCCCTAATGTCCGTTCGAAGTCAATGGTCGAAATTCACGAACTACCATGGCGTGGCGCATTCTATTCAGGCCATTATATTATATATATTATATATAATATATATTTCGTCGATTTCCATTCAAAACGTATTTTACAAGTCATTTTAAATTCGTTTTCAAAACGATTCCAACATCATATTCAATTTCAAATCAAAATTGAATATTCCATATCATCGATATATAAATGACAGTATTTTCAAAACATTATATTTTAAAATCATTTCGTTTTGAATATTCATTATAAAAATGAATAAAATCGATATAAATATTGTTCACGTCCAAATGGCGTTAATCTAATCAAAACGGCTTTATATATTTAAATATTTTTGTGTCCATCCCAAATCGAACATCAAAATCAAGTTTTGATTCTTTTATGAATATTATTTGAAAATATTCGTTATTTTAAAATATTCATTATTTTAAAATATTTATTCTTTCTGAACTGGAATCAAATACATTCAATTAGCAAATAATTTGTTTATATGGATTTCATACAATACATGTATACAACAATCAGTGATAAATAATCATCCATCATCCACAGTGCATTCTGCACTGTATAAGCATTAAATATAAATATTTAATGCTTATAACAGTCTGTCAACCAATCGATTGACATACAACTAACTATTGGGATTAGTGTATGTCCAATATCATCCCAATACCCACGTGGGGTTTCAATCAATAAATAACGAATTTTATTCGTGCAGTTGGGCGATGTGTAAAATATATCATCCCAATCCATATCGGTAAAATGGTGTACATAAACAAATCATTTGATTTGTAAATGAATATTTATTTTATTCATACACTTGTTTAAAATTATATTTTTAACAGCGAAATATTTATTTCCATTCGTTTACACAATAAAAATAATATTTTTATTGTTCTAACATATTTTAGAAAATTTTGGCGGCATAACGGCATGATATCAAAATCGGGTAATGTCTAGCATTACCCCTCTCTTGATATTGGCTCGCGTCGTACACACATAACAATTCTGATCAATTCATTTCACTCAAACAACCAAATTCCACCAAATAATCTAATCAACCAAACCTAACAATCAAACAAGTCGTTCATGGTCTGTGGACGACGGGGAACAGTTCATATATGCAGTTATAAAATAAATAACTATATAAGAAAATTATAGTGAGGAGTTCTCACCTTGGGGTTCCACTCCTCCATTCTCTATTCCTAAACTGTACGGATTTTCCCGAAATTCCAATGCGATCTTTTCCTGCTATTCATAGTAAAAATCGCATTTTTAATATGATGTTTATTTTTAAAAATCACATTTTTATTTCAACACTATAAAAAACACGTTTTTATTTCACTATAAATATAATAAAAATCATATTTTTATTTCGCTACATAAATAAAAATCATATTTTTATATTCTCCATTAAATAAAAATTCTATTTTCAATCCACTACTCATATAAAAATCGAATCTTTATTCTCGCTACTTCATGATAAAAATAAAGTTCATATTTTTATATCGATGTTTGCAATATAAAAATCATATTTTTATTATCTGTATGTTATAAAAATCATATTTTTATTATCTTTATAATATAAAAATCTTATTTTTATTATCAAACATATTATAAAAATTATATTTTTACATATAGACAAAACCTTTTTGTTTTCAAAAATCAAATCTTTTTTAATTTCAAAAATCCTATCTTTTTTGTTTTTAAAAAAATTAAACCTTTTCTAGTTAAAAAAGCAGACCTTTTTGTTTGAATAAAACCACACTTTTTATTACTATAAAGAAATAAAATAGATAAACAAAGAAAACAAAACACTTACAGTTCATTTTGAAAGAGGGGGAGGGGGTTTCACTGCCTCGCTGCGACTCAAGAGAGGGAGGAGGGGGAGTTCGAGTGTTGGAGGTGGAAGCGGAGGTGCAGGGGTGGGGTCGTGGTCAAAGGTGGGTCGCGGTGGGCTAGGGTGGAGCCCGACGTGGCTATTTAGGGTGAGAAGGCTTCCGGGTTCCCATTCCAGATGTCGACAGAGGAGAGAGGAAGGGAAGGTGGTCGGTCGCCATGGAGAGGGTGGTGGCGCAGACGAGGAGGTGTGGTGGTGGTTCAATCGGGGGGAGGGGGGGCGACGGGATTTTGGCATGTGGATTTGGGGGGTGGGGAATATAAATATATATATATTATTTTAAATTCCAAAAGCAACCTTTTATTTTGATTTCGAAATCGAGCCCAGCGACTGTCGCCCTTGGCTAACTATCCCCATTTCGAATGCAATGGAATATGTTTTGTAAGCCAATTCGGCTATTACGATCAGTTTTCGTTAAGTTTAAAATATAAATCATTGTATTTTATATTCAAACGCATATTTAAATTTACCATGGCCCCCTACTATCTCTTAAAATTCCCGAAAAATTATTTCCAGCTTGGTATTGACGATACAGTCCTAACAAAAATAATTTCGTCGAATTTGGAGACCGTTTGAAAAATGGCTATTTTTTGGTCGATCGAAATTGACTAAAACTGTTAAAACACATTTTCTTTTTCTATGCTCACATATTGATTTCAAAAATTATGAAAATTGGAATCAAGCAATAAAATTTACATCCCGGATCCAACAAAAGTAGTTTTGTCGAAAATGGAGGTCGTTTGCAAAAAGGGTCTTTTTAACGGCTATATTTCTATAGCGACCATTCTGAATTTTCAATTGAGCATAACTTTTTTTTCCCGCTATGAAATTTTGATTTTTCGGATTCGTTGGAAAGATATTTTCAAATAAATTCTAATATTTTTGGTTTCGCTAAAATTTGGATTATTTTGAATCATGTACATTCATTTGAACTTTGAAATCGAATTTTCAAACTACCGCGCCATATCCAATTCCTTTTATAATATAAAATAAGTTTTTATATTCTAACTTCGATTCAAATAATCTTATACGATTTAATTTTGTCGAAAATAAATTTCTTGTCATTATTATTTAAAATAAATCATTTTAAATATTCAAAATTTATTAAAATTGCCAAAATAAAAATTTTAAATTGGTTCTAATTTTCCGGGTTAACAGATTTCATGGAATAATACATCTATTCTTCAATTGGATTCATGTACCAAACAATGTCATATGAGGCACAAAGAATTTTGCATATTCAGAATATTGCTAATTAAATGCCAGATGCATTTATCGATAGTGCAAAAATAACTAAACTCATATTCCAACGGCAAATGTACCAACTAAAATTGAAATGCCTGAAGGACCAATAATAACAAATGAGTCTAAAGCTAGACAAAAACATGAAAGACCAATATTTTCAAAAGATTTGGCACCAAGAAATAAAAGTCTAATGAAAAATCATCAATTAGCAAACTTTCTGAAGAGGTCATAAATGATCTTAAGATAACTCAAAAAAGAAAATCTAATTCTCCTAAAACCAATGAAGTAACTATTATCCGAAAAGAAGTAAAAGAAAATTATTAAAATAAAACATTACATAATAATAATGAGATCTCAATATTTTATACGAATTATGGCAAAATATGGGACTGAACTAAAAATTAAATAATTGATGGCATATTCTTATTCGTAGTAGCTACTGAATAACCAAAAGTCTCGACTATAATAAGAATAATGATGATGAACCAACTTGCATAAACTAATGTCAAAAAAGACATGATTGGCCAAAATGGAAAGATTTTATTCAAGTTGAGCTAGATTTACCTCAAAAAAACGGTGTATTAGGACCAATAGAGAAAACAACAAACGATGTTAAATCAGATGGTTATAAATGGGTATTCATTTAAAAACAAAATGATAAAAGTGAAGTTGTGAGATATAAAGCACAACTTGTTGCATAAGGTTTCCTGCCGAGACCAGATTTTGACTTTAAAGAAACATACTCTACTTTTATGGATGTCATATCGTTTCGATAACTGATAAACCTTTTAAATTCCAAGAAGCTTTACATAAGATTAACTAATGTTGTGACAACTTATATATGGTGAATTGGACACCAACATTTACACGAAAATTCCAAATGGATATAAGTTGCCTGAAGCAAAATCAAAGTCGATGTACTCGTTAAAACTGAAACGATCACTACATAGTTTGAAACAATCCAGAAGTACCATATCTGGATGCCATTGGTGCATTGTTATATTTAACCCAATGCACGAGACAAGATACTGCATTTTTCAGTTAACCTTCCGGCAAGATACAACTTTTCACCAACTAAAAGACAATGGAATAGCATAAAACATGTCATGAGATATCTTCGTGGAACTATAGATTTGGGCCTGTATTATTCCAACATAGTTAATAATTAGATTTTGGTTAGTTATGTTGATATAGGTTACCTTTTTGATCCATAATAAGCATGATCACAAATTTTGTATGGGTTATCTAATAGCAATGCAACTATTTTATGACGATCTACAAAACAAACATTGGTAGCAACATCATCCAATCATTATGAAATACTAAAACTACATGAAGAAAGTTGAGAATGTATTTGGTTAATTCATATCATTGATTGGACATATTTGAAGCATATGTCAACTTTGTTAGCAACAGAAGAATCAACTGTTATTTATGAAGACAATGAAGCATGCGTAGCTCAAGTTCATGCAATTTTTATACAGTACGATTGGGCGAATCACATTTATCCTAAATTTTTCTTCACATATGAACTAAATAAAGACAATAAGATAGAAGTGAAGAAAATATAGTCTCAAAAAAATCCAACGGATTTATTCACGAAGACACTTCCAAAATCAACACTCCAGAAGATGATTTATCAAAATTTGTATGCATCACATGCATAACCAAACTATTTGGATAATGCGTTATGAATCTGGGGGAGCAAAATAATTGTGCAGTAATGTACTCTTATCCTTCACTAATATTTTTTCCATTTGGCTTTTATTAGTAAGATTTTCAATGAGGCAATATCTTGATCTAGCAGTATCAACCCTCATAGTAACATTGTAAGCATGTTACCTAAAAATGAAATAAAGTTGTACTCATTTCCTTATTTATGATTTTTCCCATAGTGTTTTTCATAAATGGTTTTTGATGAGGTAAATAATTTTGTCATCTTTGAATATGCATATTCAATGGGAAGAGTTGTAATATGTAAATTTATTAATGGTGAATGTGCTAATATGCTAATGGACATTACTGTAAATTTACAGGGCATGTAGGACTTATAAATAGAGAGGTTGTTTGCATTGTTCGTACAACTAAATCAACACATAAATAAAATTCTCTCCCTTCTCTCTTCTATTATATTTAATGGCTTCTCTTCTTTTATCTGTTTTATTTTATGTTATAACAGTGAATACTTATTTTAATTAATTTATTGTCGCTTAATAATCAAATATACATATAGAATAATATTTGTGAAAATTATGTTATCACGTAATTAAGACAATAATAGTACTGACAATTATTTGAATTAAAATAAGAATTTATTTAACATAATTATGATTACTTTTATAATAAATTATGTAATTATTTATTATAGTTACATCTAAAATTATGACAATAATTATGATATCATTTTAAAAAAGTTAAAAAAAACAATAACAATTAATGTCATTATTTTTATAATTATAATTATAGTCAAGTGGTTTATATTTACAAATCCAAATTTTTAATTCCATTTTTCGAATACATTAAATTTTTCTTTCATTATTTTTAACAAAAAATTAAAATTATCAATGGAAAATCGTATGCAATACCTATAAACTTCACTAAACATTATTAATTCTTTTAATAAATTGTTGATTACGCATGTATAATACTAACTGATCTTCAGTAAATTATTTAGCTGCATTAGTTTAACACTTATGTAAGTAATATTTGTAAAGTAATAAAAAAACCTTTATCAGACCCCTTAGTACCCAAGGAATTTAGAACTGTTTTTGGAATTTTAAAAAATGTAGGAGGGTGTATGCGTTATCTAAGGTGTGCCTATGATTTTGACCAACTTCTTCAATTTTTAAAGGAAAATCAAAGGAAGCCATAGGCATTCCTTGCGCTGCATATATTCAGTTGCAAGCAAATACGAGATAGAATAGTCAAATGCATTAGGTAGGTTTGGGTCTTACCTTTTCAAGTAGTGGAACATTTCTAGGTGAATTATTAATTTTCATTTAAGGCTGGCCAAATGCTAGAATTTTACACATCTATTTTTTTTATAGATGTGGGCAGCAAGCGTCAAATAAAATTCACTATTAAATTTCTAGACAATATAACATTTACAATATTTATATAAAATCATGCCACAAGTAACAATACTATCGCATCAACTCTTGTTAGTGGAGATGGATATAAAATTTAATATTCCGTTATTCCGAGTTTCCTTGCATTCTATAGGACAAAAATTTGTTTTTGAATTTTTTTACATCAAAATGGAATATATGCGATGTCCATCATTTACACTTGTTGAAAACATTGTTGGTAACAAAGCTAAACTCATTTCCCTTGGTAATTTCAAATTTGTTTATGTCATTCATTTTCCACATAATCATCATCAACATGCAACGAAGATATATTTCATGTATTCAATTTTTGAAAGATCCAAGGAATGTCTAACTATATGCATTCTATTCCAGTTTGCGATAATGATAACAAACTCTTGATGTATGTATGCATGCATGTACGTAAGTATGCATGGGTACAAAAATATTACACGAGCTTTCTTATCACTAGTTGGTGGTTAGATAGGTTTGACAGATGTTCGTTTAACGAATGTATGGTTTGGAAAACCATCATTTTATATTTCATTGCATCATTTTATCGGCCACTAGAATAAAATTATATAAAGACAATATCTAAAAGAATTTTGGAGGCATTCCATTTTTGTATATGTTGAGATATTTTGACTCTTATATGTTATGTGTATCTCCTTTTCGAGATTTCTATGTTCATTTGTGGCATTTTTATGGGAATTTCCCAATATTAATAAAACAAAAAAATGACACACAAAGGGTCTATAGCTCAGTGGTAGAGCAATTGACTGCAGATCAATAGGTCACCGGTTCGATCCCGGTTGGGCCCTTTACTCTAATATCACTTTAAATGTTTTTCATGTATGGTGTTTGCATATAAGAAAGTTCTAGAACGTTTTGTTCAATTACGGGTACAACTAAATGCACTCTTCAATTCAATTTAAAGCCATGATACTAGTTGCATGCTGGTAAATGAGAAAAATTTCCTATTTGATAATAACCACTCGTCCCTATACAATACGTGTTTTGTTTTCTTGAAAATATAAAATAAATATTTTAGGCTTGTCTAGTAATAAATTTGGCAATTTTCAAAATCTCAACTCCCTAGTTAAGACATATTATTTTCCAAGTGATTATATAATAATTACATATACTAAGTTGGGATTTCCAGATAATATAAAATTAGAAGTACAATTAGTTGGAAATATTATTTCCTTGCCAAATGGTTTAGTTGTTTTGAGTTGTTATGAGTTTATTAGATTCTTACTAATGGCTGTTTGGTTTTGAGAATGGACTTTTACGTACAATTTGGCACTCTCCCTTTCCTTATAATACCCACAACTATTCATCATGCATCTACTGTGACGATATGAGTAATGGGTCATTTCAAAAGTAAGAGGACAATGTGCATTCATGGCTGTTTAATATATTGGATAGATAAATTTAAATTTTTATAATCTCCTCATTTCAATAACTTGTGCAAGTAAAGTTTGTTTGAGATGTAATTCATCCACAATTGTATCAAAGTGATCAACACTATGGAGTTGGTTTGAACTATATCCGAATGTATTGAAATTTTATTTATTTGTTTATTTTATTTTTGCATTTCTCTAATCCATTATTCGTTAAAAAACAAATTTAGTTAAACTTAAATAAATATATTCTGAAATGCTAATTTAAAATGCACCACTCGAATTCTCCATTCATAACATACAAATGTGTATATTGTTCACCAACAGTCTCTTCTCAATGCTCTTCTCAGTTCTCTGCCTAATGAACAAGAAATGGACACTTCTTTAATTTTAAATTATGTTTCAACATTTTTATTGAGATATCTTTTCTCTTGTACTCTATGATGACCTTTGTTACAAATGGCTATGTTTATTTGTTTGACATGAAAGGGCTTGTGCGTATGTTAATAAAGAAAAAAATATATTCAAATAGGCTCATAACTAAGAGGTGAAGCAATTTACTGTAAACCCATAGCTCGCAATTTCAGCATGGGTTGGTCCATTAAATATTATCATATGTAATTTTTTGCATCCGTTATATTTGCATATAATTAAGTTTTAGACCCTTTTTCCCATCTCAAGTATTAACTAAGCACACTCTTCACTTTTAAATTTCATCCACAATACAACTGCCAACTTAATAAAAGAATAAATTTTGTCAGCGTATAACATCACCTCCCTTTTTTGCCATAACAAAGCACTTGTTGTAATGAATCACAAAAATCAAGCATTTAAATTAATATAGTTAACTGACGTTTAACTCGAAAACGTGAATTGCAATTTAATATTTATTAAAATTGTTTCAATAATCTCAATTAACTTCATTTACTCAATTAGCAAAGGCTATTTGTCCATTTATAAATTTATAAGCCATAATATATAGTTTGATTTGAATCAATGACTGAATCGTATAATAAAAAAAAATTAATATGGAAATTTATTATTTTGCAAAAAGTCATTGAATTTGGCAAAACCAGTTTTGTCGGATCTAAAATAGTGAATTATTGAAGAGAGTCTAGTTTCATGATGATCAAAAAATATGGTAAATCGTATGAGCTCGGAAAGCTCGAAGGAAAAAACAATTCAGTAAATTATTGAACAACCTTGCCTAAATAATATCATTTCATACTCAACTCTACCTCTCTATAATTTAATTTCTTCACATATAATAAAATACATATAAAAAAACAAGAAATTTAATATGTGTTTGAAAAGTTTAGAAATTGAACATGCATCTTTTCTTGTTTATCTCCTTTTCCCATGAGCTTTTTTAAATTATATTTACATTAATTTTAACTGGATTATACTTTACATTAATTGGCATAGCTGAATCTCATTTTTTAAAAACTTGAGCCAGAAGCTTACGAATATAAAGAAATTGATTCTTTACAAAGAAATTGATTCTTTGGCATGATCGTTTAGGTCATCCTCGATCAACTTTTTGTAAAGAATCAATTTCTTTGTATTCGTAAGCTTCTGGCACATGTTGTAAAAAATCAATTTCTTTGTATTCGTAATCTTCTGGCTCATGTTTTTAAAATGAGATTCATCTATGCCAATTAATGTAAAGTATAATCCAGTTAAAATTAATGTAAATATAATTTAGAAAAGCTTAAGGAAAAAGGAGATAAACAGGAAAAGACGCATGTTCACTTTCTTAACTTATCGAACACATGTTAAATTTCTTGTTTTTCCCCTTGTTTATTTATATGTATTTTATTAGCTATAAAGAATTTTGATTATTTAAAGGGAGAGTTGAGTCTGAAATGAGATTATTTAGGCGAGGTTGTTCAATGATTTACTGAATTGTTTTATCCTTTGAGCATTTCGAGCTCATATGATTTACCATATTTTTTGATCATCATGAAAATAGAAACTCTTCAATAATTAACTATTTTGGATTCGGTGAAACTGGTTTTGCCAAATTCAATGACTTTTTGCAAAATAATAAATTTTCATATTAAAATATTATTTTACTATACGATTCAATCATTGATTCAAATCAAACCATATATTATGGCTTATAAATTTATAAATGGATTTATAGGCTTTACTAATTGAGTGAACGAAGTCAATTGAGATTATTGAATCAGTTTTAATAAATATTAAATTGTCAATTCACGTTTTAGAGTTAAATGTTAGTTAATTATATTAATTTTAATGTTTGAATTTTGTGGTTAATTACAAAAAGTGCTTTGGTATAGCAAAAAAAGGAGGTGATGTTATACGCTAACAAAATTTATTCTTTTATTAACTTGCCAGTTGTATTGTGGTTGAAATTTAAAAGTGAAGAGCGTGCTTAGTTAATACTTGAGATGGGAAAATTGGTTTAAAAGTTCATTATATGCAAATATAACGCATGCAAAAAATTATAGACGATAATATTCAATGGCCGAACGCATTTTGAACTTGCGACCTATGGGTTTATAGTAAATTGCTTCACCTCTCAGTTAGGAACATGTCTGAATAATTTTTCTTTATTAGGGCCTGTTTGGCAACTCAAAGTCAAAGTACTTATGCTTATTTGAAAAGTTCTTTTACTTCTAAAAAGTTAAAAAGTCAAAAAGCTTGTTTGGCACGATAACGACTTATAAGTCAAAAAGATGAAAAGCTAGTATGGATAGAATTTTTATTTCATAATAGCTTTTTGGCTATTGCGTAAGAATATTGAAATAAAATTTTAGATCATTTAGATTTTTAAAAGTATATATTACAACTAGTTAACTAAAAATGACAAAATATAAATCATAAGATATTGAATGGAACCATGATATAAAAACTTGCATGTTATTCGCACATAATCCAATTAGCTAAGTCCATTTTAACTTGCTAAATCATACAACAAACCACATAATAGATAAATGTTGATCTTTTACACAAATTTCAAGCATTACAATCGAAATATTAAAAACTTCTAAAATTATACGGAATCTAAAATTGCAAATGATAAAGCGCGACCATGCTTCAACAGATTTCTTCTCTTTTGTTGTTGAAATCTTGTCTTCCTCCTTGAGTTGAATCCACTCCAACCAAACTTTGATTAGATTCAAGATTGTTTTCTTCAAAAAGAAATAAATCATCATTTTTAAATTCTTTAAAAATCTCATCATCCAAAGCATGTTTTCCAAAGCATCTATCATCACAAGCTGTGGCTTGTATATCCAATTACATTTCTGCCTTGTACTTACTAGAAACACTGGTGGTTCTGGGAGCATATATTGAAGCCCATTATTGATTATGTTATTTTGATCCAGGACCATTCCTAAGAAGTAAAAGGCTACTGCGTTTTGTTTCAGAATCCTATATATCACTATGAAATTTGAACATATTTCTAAAGCAGTAATTCAATTATAACATCAAAATATCCTATATATCATGTCTATATATGGCTTCAAATCCTAACTTGCATTTTCATTTCTGTTAATGAACAAAGGATTGTTTTGTTATTTATACAAACATAACCCAATGCAGGGGACATATCACATTTTGTTACTAAGTTGTTCTGCGAAAACCAAACGAGATTATGCTACTAAGTTGGTATTAACTGACAGATTATCTACCAAACGTTTATGTGTAACAGTTTATTTCAGAGTTCCGTATTTGAACAGAGATTCTAATTTAGAAAAGTAGTTCTGAAAGAAGATGCAAATAAAGAGCAGACATTTGTGCACCAACAGCCCAAAAAATAAGGGGAAAAAAAAGAAAAAGAAAAAGGAAAGTATTAGAAGAAGAAGAATTTAGCCACTAACATATAAGCAGAGATCTCTTTCAGGTTATAAAACCAGATTTTCAGTCGAATTAAAGTTATAAAACAAATGATTCTTGACAAAGAATTAAAGTTATAAAACAAATGATTCTTGACTAAGAAAGGAACCCAAAAAAAAAAAAAAGAAGAAGAAGAAGAAGAAAAATCTTATTATAAAACATGTATGCATAAAAATACAATATGAAATAAGTAATAAAATTGAAATAAATGATGTCTAGTTATTTTTCTTTTAAGATCACACCCTTTATTTGGGAATCTTGAACCTTTTACTGAACTGCAAGATTCTGAGATGTGCTAGAAGATGTAAATTTTTGTTCATGTGAACAAAACAAAAACATTAATATATTTTTCATGTGAAGTTTTCTAAGTCTTTTGTTTAAGCTAAAGTTGGAACAATACTGAACTTTGTTAATGTTTTTAACCAAGGTCCGAGTTTTATCCAAGCTTAATGTAAATTAAGTACTTTTCTCCAAATTATAGTGTGCGGCTGCAATTTTCGACAAAAGAAGAATTGTGCAAAATAGCATTTTCGAAACAAAATTAATCAACTATAATTTATAGGTTAATAAATATTACAACTTTTTAGTCAGGTGATTAATATATTTCATTATTCTGTTTGGTTTCAAAGTTAAAATTTCATATATTTTAACACACAGTTTGGTTCTCTTTTATTTTAGGTTCTCAAATAAAATTTGAGATTTAGTTGGAATCTTTTAGTTAAAACGCAGTTTTGATTTGGTTTTGTTTCCGTTTCACTGAATTTTTGTATTTGAACGGAAATCTGAACCACGATAAGCCATCGTGACGGTAGAAACCATAGGCATGAAAGCATCATATTCCCCAAACGGAATGAAAACTAACAAATATTATTAACCTAAGGTGGTAATTAGCAGTTCAAACCCAGATTTTGGGAAAGCGATTCGACTGAAAAAACTGAAGGACTAGTCATTTCAGTGACTCGTTTCTACTTTGTTGAAGAAAGACAAACGATTTACTCTCAAATTAACCGTTTGAAAAAACTGAAGGACTAGTCATTCCAGTGGATTAACAATTAGCTTCAGAATATAAATGCACAACACTGGACTTGATTATTGTTTCCATTTGTCAGCGATTTCTGGGCTGACTCTTACATTTTGCTAGTTTATGTTGATTTATCAGAAGAAGTCAGAGGTTTCCATCGAAGAAAGAACAAATAATTGAAATATTAGGAGATCGAAAGCATTAAGAATGAATAAAAGAAAAAAATTGTACCTTTTTCAAAAATATTGAAGAGGATTAACGTTCGTGGCGACCAGATGAAGAAAGGAAAAAATCGCCTAAACCCTAATTGTAAGAAACGCGACCGAGAAGTCAAATTTTTATTCAGAGTAGAAAAGCAAGAAGCAAAAATAATCGGCTTTTCAAATAAGTAAGAAAGCAGCTTTTGAAAGCCCAATTATTTTTTGGATACAAACGGGCTTTTTGACTTTTGCATTTTAAAAGTCAAAAAGTTGCTTATTTTCACTAATCCAAACGGGCCCTTAACATAGGCACAAGCCCATTCATGTCAAACAAATAAACATAGCCATTTGTAATAAACGTCATCATAGAGTACAAAAGAAAAGATATCTCAATAAAAATGTTGAAACATAATTTAAAATTAAAGAAGTGTCCATTTCTTTTATATTAAGCAGAGAACTAAGAAGAGCATTTGAGAAAAGATTGTTGGTGAACAATATATACATTTGTATGTTATTAACGGAGAATTCGAGTGGTGCATTTTAAATAAGCATTTCAAAATATATTTATTTAAGTTTAACTAAATTTTTTTTAACGAATAATGGATCAAAGAATTACAAAAAAAAAAGAATATTAAACAAGTAAATAAAATTTACATACATTCAGATATAGTTCAAACCAACTCCATAGTGCTGAACACTTTGATACAATTGCGAATAAATTGCATCTCAAATGAACTTTATTTGCACAATTATTGATACGAATCTATCTAATATATTAAACAACCATGAATGCACATTGTCCTCTTACTCTTGAAATGTTCCATTACTCCTGTCGTCACATTAGACGCATCATGAATAATAGTGGTATTATAAGGAAAGGGAGAGTGTCAAATTGTACGTAAAAGACCATTCTCAAAACCACGCAACCATTAGTAAGAATCTGATAAACTCATAACAACTCAAAACCACTAAACCGTTTGGTAAGGAAATAATATTTCCAACTAATCGTACTACTAATTATGTATTATTTGGAAATCCCAACTTAGTATACGTAACTATTATATAATCACTCGGAAAATAATGTGTCTCAATAAAGGAATTGAGATTTTGAAAATTGGCGAAGTTATTTCTAGACAAGCCTAAAATATTTATTTTATATTTTCAAGAAAACAAAATGCGTATTGTATAGGGACAGGTGGTTGTTATCAAATAGAAAATTTTGCTTATTTACCAGCTTGCCACTAGTATCATGGCTTTAACTTGAATTGAAGAGTGCATTTAGTTGTACCTATAATTGAACAAAATGTTCTTAAACTTTCTTATTTGCAAACACCATACATGAAGAACATTTAAAATGATATTAGTAAAGGGCCCAACCGGGATCGAACTGGTGACCTATTGATCTGCAGTCAATTGCTCTACCACTAAGCTATAAGCCCTTTGTATGTCATTTTTTTGTTTTATTTATATATGAAAATACCCATAAAAATGGTACAAATAAACATAGAAATCTCGAAAAGGAGATCCACATAACATATAAGAATCAAAATATCTCAACAAATACAAAAATGGAATGCCTCCAAAATTCTCTTAGGTATTGTCATTATATAATTTTAGTCTAGCAGTTGATAAAATGATGCAATGAAATATAAAACGATGGTTCTCCAAACCATACATTCATTAAATTAACATCTATCAAACCTATCTAACCACCAAATAGTGATCAGAAAGCTCAAGTTAAATTTTTGTTCCCATGCATAATTACGTACATACATACATCGAGAGTTTGTTATCACTATAGCAAACTGGACTAGAATGCATATAGTTTTGACATTCCTTGGATCTTTCAAAAATTGAATACTTGAAATATATCTTCGTTGCATGTTGTTGATGATTATGTGGAAAATGAATGACATACACAAAGTTGAAATTACCAAGGGAAATGAGTTTAGCTTTGTTAGCAACAATGTTTTCAACAAGTGAAAATGATGGACATCGCCTATATTCCACTTTGATGTAAAAAAATTTGAAAACAAATTTTCGTCCTATAAAATGCAAGGAAACTTGGAATAACGGAATATTAAATTGGTAATGTCCCGTATTTTATCGATATAATAATTAATTTATTTAATTATTTAAATAGTGATATATAGATTTAAATAGTTGTTTAATTAAATTATATTGAATATTTAGTTAAAATAAATAATAGAATATTATATTTAACTATGAAATTATCAAAAATAGCGGAATTCACAATATTCTGCGAATTGGAATATTTCTAAGACATAATTCAGTTTAGATTTGAACTATAATAATGAATATATTATTTAAATGAAGTTTGAATGTATAATTATAATATAATTATAATCGAGCTCGAAATGGCGTAGCATTTTGTAAATTGGCGATTCGAACTTTAAATGAATATATAGAACAAGTTTTAAATCGGATTTCTGTGAAACAAGAAACGTTCAGAGCCGGTGAAGCATATTTTTCTAGTGGAAGAGAAAAAAATGGGATTTTGTCAGGTAGATTTTGATTTATGCCCAAATCAAATTTCCAAATAGTCGCTATGGAATTGATATATAATTTATAACGATATATCAAAGGGATTACATTATAAATCGAATATCGATTTAATTAGGATTTGAAATATCGAGTTAGAAATTCATATAGGATTATTCTGGAGCTGTATGGTACTCTATTGTGAATATATACGATAATGTTTATTTACAAATATTTAATTCAATTATTTTTAAATATATTTAATATTTAAAAGGGTTTATTTAGAGCCTTAAAAATAGCCGTTTTTGCAAACGAGCTCCGTTTTTGACAAAACTAATTTTGTTGGATCCGTAATATTAAATTATTGCTAGGTTTCAATTTACATGATTTTTAGAGTCAGTATGTGGCCGTACGGGAATTTAATGTGAAAAACAGTTAGTATTTTGATGGTTAAAAATACGCTGTGTGAGCAAATGAAGTCGAAATTCGACGAAACAAGTTTCGTTGGGTCCGTAATGTTGAATTGAAGGTGTATGTCCAATTCCGTGATTTTTGGGTATCATGTGTGATTATAGGAATTTTTAACAACAAATACATAAAGCAATTGCTTAAAATCAAATAAAATAAAAATATGTAAAAATATTTTTAATTATCTATAAATACTCCACAAATAATCCTAACCCTAATCTTTACATTTCTCTCGTCAAAAGAAACAAACCACCACAATTTTCTTTTCCATCTCTAGTAGATTCATCTTTGAAAATCCATAGGAAATTCAAAACAAAATCTATAAATCTTGAATCTATTATGTGTGTAATCCACATCAAATTCTCTTCAAGTAGGTGTATGATTTGGGGGGTTCGATCAATTCTGTGTTTGCTGTCATATAAGAGCAGCATGTTAGGGTTGAAAATCGCATACCGTAGGAGCTTCGATTCAGGTTGTTAATGAACAACCCGTATTTTCAATAACCTATTATAACGTAAATCGAGGCAGAATTTAATTTATAAATCTGAATCAAGGGAAACGGGCTATGCCATTGCGTTCGTCTCGGAAAAATACGCGAAATAGAGTCCGAGTTTTCGAAAATCGGAGTCCGTATGACCCAATTAAGGCCCAATGAAGTTTTCAGAAAATTTCAAGTTCAAAACAGATTTCGAATTTCGGGTTCAAAATTCGAAAAACGGTCAGATTGGGCTAGGCGGGAAAATTCCCGCCAGAGCACCCAAGTCGACAGCCCTGTCGACTTGGGAGTCGACTTGGTTGGACCCAAGTCGACAGCCCTGTCGACTTGGCTGTCGACTTGGTTCAGCCGGGCAGTTTTGCCTGGTGCACCATTTTGGGGTTTTGGTTAGGTTTTGGGGGCAGATTCGGTTTTAAGGGTTGAGATTGGAATTAGGGTTTAATCCTAAGGTTGAAACTAATCCTAATCTCTATAAATAAGCCCCTAACCTAACCCTAAATCATCATTATTCATTCATACAACTAAACTATGGCAAAATCATTCCTCTCATGGCCTCCACTCTCTTCATAAAATTCCTAAATAAATTTCTATGTGAGATTTTCCATGCATACAAGTGTTTTCAAGCTTGTATGAGCATCATTAGCTTGCATTCAAGTCAAGTTTCCATATTTACATCATAAAGCAAGGGTTTTTATTGATTTGGAGCTTTCATATTGGGTTTATTTGATTTCATAAGGGCTTGTCTCAATCTATTAATATATTTGTGTCTTCATAAGAATTTGTAAGCCCTTTTACCTTCTTTTTAAACTCTAAAGTTAATGAATGATGCAAGTTGTGTTTGATCATTATGATATGCAAGTTTATCATGTTATGTTATGCAAGTATGCCATGTTATGATATGCAAGTTTACCATGTTATGCTATGCAAGTTTGCCATGTTATGATATGCAAGTTTATCATGTTATGTTATGCAAGTTTGCCATGTTATGATATGCAAGTTTATCATGTTATGTTATGCAAGTTTGCCATGTTATGATATGCAAATTTATCATGTTATGTTATGCAAGTTTGCTATGTTATGATATGCAAGTTTGCCATATGATATGCAAGTTATGTTATGCAAGTTTGGGTTGATCATTTTGCTCATGTTATCATGTTATGCAAGCTTATCTTGGGTGTATGAGCTTAAAGCTTCAAGCTTTATGCTAAAGGTTGCATTTTGGCAACATGTAAGTTATCATATCCCTTATGATAACTTGCATGTGAGGCTAAATGCGAACTTATGGCAACTTCTACATGTTATTTATCACCATGTATCACTTATATGCTAAGTTTGGTTTTATGCATACTTTTGAGACCTAATGATGCAATATGCAAGTATATAAACATATGTACATTTCATATGCCACCATGTTAAACTTGTGGCTTCAACACCATTTGTCATCTTTATGCCAAGTTCCCTCTTTCTATCCTTTATGCGCTATTGCGATTATGTAAGCGATGGGATTGCGTTTGGGGTTGGGTAAACTTAAAAGACATGAAAACATAAGATTGGGAATTTACCTATTAAGTTAGGTCTACCCATTGGGAATTTACCTATTAAGTTAGGTCTACCCAAATTCTTGAAAACTTGTAATATGTTTTGGAAACATGATGGACATGACACTTAGAAAATATAAGTGTGACCAACTCGAGGTTGGGTTGAGTTTGTAGCGTAAAACTACCCGGAACCGACCGGCTTAACTAGTTGCTACAAACAATAGGACCCAATGTGAGAAGTTGGTCATGTTGTACCTTGAACCCGAGGTTAGACCAAGTTATGGTGTAAAGCTACCCGGACCCGCCCGGCTTAACTAGTAACCACAACAAGGTCTAATGTGAGAGGTTAAGGCACATTAAATTAATTAATGCCTCATGATTAGGGTTAAGTCATGGTCCACTTAATACTTAACCAATTTGGGCTTGGTGGATTAATCGGGGTTAAGTCGTGAACCCATCGTTACACTTAACCAAGTTAATCCATGATTAGTAAAAGGGTTAAACCGTACTTAACCCACTAGAAAATCCTAGCAATGGGGGTCCATTCCAGCAGTAATCCCAAGTTTGTATCATTAAGACCCTAGGGACTAGGCTAGGGTGGGGCACGATTACTAGACTTGATGTAAGTGACCAAAACGACGGCTGAGTGGTACGCCGGTGTAGTTCCGGACGGACTATGGTCGTGCACATAGTCCATAGCCGGAGAAAACATGCACGGGTACCAGTAGATCGAGACTGTGCACTTATGTTTATGGTGTCCAGGGGTTTACACCCTAGGGCTTGATACACCGGAAGGTGGACCCGGCACAGTCCGACTACAATTATGTTTGGGCCGTATTGACACCAACACTTGACGAGTTAGGCTTAGGGAGCCAATCGATTAGACCGTTTGGTTGGACCTCGTATTAGGGTCATTTCATGTTATTGGGCCAAAGCTTGGGCCAAGGGATCAATACTTGTTTATTCAAGTCATGTTAGCTTGCTAGTACACCTATGGTGCAAAAACCTTAAACCTGATTATGCGATGACACCTTTATCTACCTTGTTAGTTAATCATCATGCTAGTATGTTGTTATCCTTATGTTCATCCCTGCTTCTCATGTCAGTTAACTTTATCAGTTTACATTGATTGTAGTAGGGCTTACTCAGTCTTTTTGACTGACCTGTTTTTCTTTCGCCTCTTTTCTTCCGTTCCCCCCCCCAGGTTCTCAGGGTGGGAATATTGGAGCTTAGCTTGGATTTCTGATCGCTTGCTTGTGGGATTTTAGCTCATGTACGGTCTTGACATGAAGCTAGCTATGGCTATCACTTATTTTGGGAATAGTACTTATGTATTTCAGTTTTTCAGTGATGTTGTTTTTATCTAGACTTGTGTATTTGGAAAGTTGACATTATGTTGTACCAGACTTGTTTTGAAATAGTTTGAAATCTTCCGCTGTTTTACTTATCTTATTTACTCTGTTTACATATATACATATGTTCTTGTTCTGCCTTGATATATCATTATGCATGTTTACCTGATTCAAACCCCCCTCCAAAGTCAGAGTGCTTGCAAGAGCCACCCTGGCGGAGGTGGGTTGTTACAATTTGGTATTAGAGCTTATGGTTTACGAGAAGGAACAAAAAGGTTTTTAAAACTTTTGGAAAACTATTTTCAAAACCAAGTATAAAGTATTTTCCCAAAGAAAAGTCTAGTTTATTTTAAAGGCTATTCCCCAAAAAGCCATTAGCAAAAAAAAAAAAAAAAAAAAAAAAATCCTTCGTTTTTTTTCCATTCTGAATCTCTTTTTTTCTTCGTTTTCAGTATGGCCGATAAGTTTGCTATTCCGGAGGGAGTACACGTACCTGGTTGGTATAGGAGACTTTTGGAGGCTAGGGCGACCGAAGCCGGCCCCTCAAATGTTACTCCTCCTCCGGTGGCTAATGTTTCTCCTCCTCCTCCCATAGCTGATGTTCCTCCTCCCGCTCAACCTCCACAAGCGGATTTTTCGGAAACTTGTAAGGACTTTAAGACAATGGGTGGCAAGAATTTCATTGGAATGGAGACTTTTGTAGAGGCAAGGAATTGGTTGAAAGAAACCGAAGATCTTTTCGCCATCTTTGACATAGATGACCGTAGGAAGGTTTTATTGGCAGTGTGGTTGCTAAAGGAAGAAGCTGCACGTTGGTGGGTGGTCACCACCGCTACTAGGCCAATTGAGACTTGGGATGACGTTAGGGGAAAGTTTGGACTAAGGTTCCTATCACTGAAGCAAGGGGACATGACTATTAGGGAATACATAGATAAGTTTAATCAACTGGCTCGGGTCGGTTTAGACTTGGTTAACACAGCTCAGAAGAAGGCCCTATACTTTGCTCTAGGATTAAACGAGCCATTACATGGTTTAGCCATGTCTCATATACCCTTGGGGGCAACTTTCGAGAGTTTGGTGAATATGGCCCTACTCAATGAAGAGAATAGGAGTGACAAGAAGGAGGTCAAGATGAATGAGTCTCAAAACAAGGAAACGGAGCCCAAAAAGGAAATGAAAAAGAAGGAGGAGAAGTCTGAAGATAAGAAGGAAAAGAAGTGCTTTACTTGTGGAAGCTTGACTCATCTAAACAAGGATTGCAGAAAGAGGAAGGGCACTTGCTTTGACTGTGGAGAAATGGGACACTTCACTAGGGACTGCCCGAATAAGGGAGGGCCTACGTCGGAAGGAACGGTGAATTCCGGGAAGCAAGGCAAGAACTCCAAAAACCGCAAGAACAAGAACAAGAGTCAAGGCAACAAGGGGAACAATAGCAAGGGCAATAATGACAAGAGGAAGTGCCATTATTGCGGTTCAGTTGGGCATCTTATTAAGGATTGTAGGAAGAGAAAAAGGAAGAGTGGTGAATGCTTTCATTGTGGTGAGTTTGGACATTTCAGCAAAGATTGCCCGAAGAAGCAAGGGCAAGGTCAGACTCAGTGTAACACCCCGCAAATTCTATAACTGTGAAATTAACAAATTAAAGTATAATCAATTTGAAATCAAAGAACTAAGGGAAACGGGATACTCCATTGCGTTCGTCTCGGAAAAATACGCGAAATAGAGTCCGAGTTTTCGAAAAACGGAGTCCGTATGAAGAAGATATGGCCTTCGGAAGTTTTGAATTAAGTTTAAAATTCAAACAGATTAAAATAAAATTCGAAAATGGGGCCTAATGGGCCAAGGCGGAAAAAGTTCCGCCTGACGCACCCAGATCGACTGGGCTGTCGACCTGGTCTAACCAGGTCGACAGGCCTGTCGACAGGGCTGTCGACAGGGGTGTCGACCTGGTCCAGACCAGGTCAAGCCCAGTCTAACCTGGCTGGCCTATTCTATGTTGGTCGATTTTCTGTGGTCTGCTTTGTCATTAGGGCTAGGTGGCAGGCTCTAATTGGTCTCTCTATCGAATGAATGGCTACGATCAATCCAAGCAACATCAATGGTCCTAATCAGTTCCTAACCTCTATATAAACAACCCTAGACTAAACCCTAATCTATTCATTCAAAAATAAGAACATAGCCGCCATGTTGCTAAGAAACGACTAGGAGTAGCCACCAAATTGGAGAGAGGATTAGGAGGAAGATTCTAAAGCTTAAAGCAACCTAAACAAATCAATTCAACAAAGGAATTTGCGTCTTCAATCCCTAAATTAGAGAATTCATCACACCATTGTAAGTAGAGTATTACTTTGGTATGAATAAACAATTGTGTTGGTTTGTATGCTTGAATTGTGGCAATAAAGTAATTCATATTTGTGCGTTCTTATCAATTTGAAATATTATATACGTTTGGATATTTATGAATTATGTTATTTATTATAAAGAACTACATGCGGTAGTTCTATGCAAGTATACGTTTGGAATATTTCGCAAATTATGTAATCCATGTTGAAGCTACATGTATGTAGTTGATTTAAATTCATGCAAGTTTGGGGTTTGCTTCTATGCCACCATGATGTATATTTTTGTGCATAAATCATTTTGTAAGCAATTGGAACAAGTTTGGTTATTATCCATATGAAATTATGTTGAGAATTTGGCATTATGTATTAAGCCATGCTTTTGTACTAGAAAACCTATTTGCAAACTTATGAATATGGCTAGGCTATGATTGATATTTGGCAACCATGATTAGGTCTATCTTGTTTACAAGAATTATATGATGACATATGTGGTACATGGCTAGGTTAGGTTCAAAAGGTCCCTTTTTGTAAGTTTACATGGCTAAAGTAAGAATCATGATTTCATGTTAGAAATATTTATGCCATGGTTATGTGAACAAATTTAACTATACTTATGCCATGCTTATGTTTGATATTATGCCATGCTTATGTTTGACATTATGCCATGCTTATGCTAGAAATATTTATGCCATGCTTATGTTTGACATTATGCCTAAATAAAAATATAGGTTCATGTGACAATAATGATATCTCAATTACAAGTTCACATGCTTTGATTCATGTCACCTATGTTACCACTATGCAAGTACACCAGTTTCTATTTTGTATTTCCAACGTCGTATTGCAAGTTCATGCGCTCACATTCCCCTCTTTGTGTATGTAATTACGCTTTAAGCCTCCCCTTTTCGCATGGCTAATTTGGGCTTTAAAAGGCTAAGCCCAAAATATATATAAACAGACGTGTTAAATGGGGGAAAATAACGTTGGGTCAAAATTACTGATGAATGAAAATATAAAATAGAAGGGCCCAAGTTCAAGTATGGGTTGGGCCCATGATTGGTGTAACCTTTACACCATTAATAATTGGCCGCAAATATTCACATATAAGAAAATAAAGAAGAAAGACAAAATATGTAAATGTAGAAAATACGATGTGTTTAACCCGAGGTTGGATTGAGTTGTGATGTAAACCTGCCCGGAACCGCCCGGCTGTCCAGTAGTCACAACAATACCTATCCAATGTGGGAGGTTAAACATGGAGCCCAGCAAGGACCCGAGGTTAGACTGAGTTGTGGCGTAAGACTGCCCGGAACCAACCGGCAATAGGCAGCCACAACAATACCTGTCTAATGTGAGAGGTCAGGGCCTTAATAAGACAATTAAGGCTGAGTCAGGATTGATAGGATTAAGTGAACTAAAGACTTAATCAAAATGGAACATGCTAAACAAAACGGACTGGTGGGGGTTAGGTTAGGAAACACTTAACCAACTTAGCATGTTGGCTAGAGATAGAAAACCTAGTAACGGGGGACCCTTTTCAGCAGTAACCCTAGAAGGTGTATCAGGAAACCCTGAAACTAGGCAGGGTGGGGCACGATTACTGGGCTGATTGTAAGAGGTCAAATCGACAGCGGTGGTGTAGCAGTGTAGGTTCTAACGGAGTGCGGGCATGCACACACTCCGGCGCAGAAAAATAAGGCACTGGACACCAGTAGCATACCTGTGCACTCTAAGGTTGTGTCGGGCCGCCACCATGGGACTTGACACACCCCATGGTGGGACCAGCATAGGTAACTACAACATCGGGGGCCGTAAGACACATGTAACTATGCGAGTAGGAGCCGATCATCATAGAATGGATCACATCACCCTGATTATGGGGTGCCAGTTGGAAACTAGTTTATATGGGTTCAGAGATCAACATGGGGTACGATAGTATATTCGACCCTAGACAACTTAACCAAGTTTTTAGTGCATGCCCACTTCTTGTTTATACTTATCATACCCAGTTCTTTATTCATAGACAAAATAGTACTATACTTACTCAGGCTTTATGTCTGACTCTACTTTTCTTTCGTCTTCTTTCTTCCGTTTCCCCCCCCCCAGGTCCTCAGGGAGGGAACACAGCAGCTTGACCAACCTCAACATCCAGCTTGAAGAAGAGAAATGTATTGCTTGGACTTTCCTGTTTTGAACTATGGCTTTGGACAATCCGCTATGGGGCTTTTGCAGTTTATCTATGTTTTATTTATGCTTCTTTAAATAATGTACTCAAGACAGATTATGAAAGTGTTATGTTATGTTTTTGGAAAGGATGTTGTTGTAACACGTATTTGACTTTATGAAATAAAGTTTGTTGTTCTTCCGCTGTTTACAAATATGTGTTCTTATATCTATCTTGTATATCTGTGACTTGTACTTATAAACCTCCACCAAAATTAGGGCATTCCCTTTGAGAGTGACCCTAACGGAGGTGGGGTGTTTCACTTGGTATCAGAGCATAGGTTTACCAGATAAGATAAAAAGTTTTGAAAAATTATTTTCAAAAAGGAAATTTAAAGAAGCATTTTTAAAAGAAAAATATTATTTTATTTTAAAAAGGCAAAGTCCACTCGCCAAAGCCATAGGTACTATCTCTTATCCTTCGTTTTGAATCTATCCTTTTTTTTCAGCATGTCCCAAGAACTTAACTTGCCGGAAGGGGTGCCAATACCTGGTTGGTTTAGACGGTTCTTAGAAGCAAGGGCCACTCAGCCAGGTCCTACCATTCCTCCTCCCCCAGCTGAAGGAAATCATCCAGCTGCAGCGGCACCTTTTCCTCCACCTCCTCCTCGGGGAAACACGTTTGCTAAGATATGTAAAGATTTTAAAGCTATGGGAGGAAGGGATTTCCATGTAAATGAGTCCTTCGTAGCAGCCAGAAATTGGCTGAAAGAAACGGAGGACCTATTCATCATCTTTGAGGTAGAGGATAGACAAAAAGTACAATTGGCAGTGTGGCTATTGAAGGGCGAGGCTTCCTACTGGTGGGAAGTCACTAATGCTGAAAGACCAGTGGAGACATGGGAGGACTTTAGGGCAAGGTTTGAGACCAAATTTCTCTCAGATGCGGAAAGAAGTTTGCAGTTGGAAAAATTCTTATTTCTTAAGCAAGGGGACAAGACAGTCAGAGAGTATGTGAATCAGTTCGATGAGCTGGCTAGGTTTGGGCTTGACCTAGTCAACACCCCGCACAAGAAGGCTCTCCGTTTCGTCAAAGTGTTGAATGAGCCATTACACAGTTTGGCCATGACCCATATACCCATGGGAGCCACGTATGAAAGATTGGTGCAAATGGCATTGCTGAATGAAGAGGATAAGGGTAAGAAGAAAGAGGGTTTGCAGCCTAAGAAGACAGACTTTAAGAAGGGCGGGAAAGGCAACAAAGAGAAGAGGTAGTGTAATTTCTGTGGCAAAGTGGGGCACTTAGTAAAGGACTACCGGAAAAAGAAGGCCAAGGAGAATGGTGGGTGCTTTTCTTGCGGTGAGACAGGCCATAGGGCTAAATACTGCCCAAAGAAACGAAGACAGGGGCAGAGGGCTGGATCCACCCCAGGGGCACAGGTCCATGTGCTAGAAGCGCCACCTCTGCAACAGCGAGGTATAAATACTTCTGTAGAAAGTGTAGTTTATCTTTATGATCACCCCGTTCGCACTTTATTTGATTCTGGCGCATCACACTCCTTTATCTCGTCTGCTTTAGTAGAATCTCTGCACCTAAAAAACTAGTATGGTAGAGGACCCCTTAATTGTTTCAAACCCAATTGGGGGCCCAGCTCATTTGTCTATGATCTGTGTGGGATTGAAAATTTCTATTCTAAGCGTAGAATTTCTATGTAGTGCCTTTGTTTTGGGCTTTTCGGGTTATGGTTTGATTTTGGGTATGGATTGGCTATCCAGTAATGGGGCCATCCTTGATTGTGAGAAAAGGGTTGTTAGGCTCCTAACCCAGCTCGGTAATACTTTGGAAATTTCTTGTAATCCCTCGTATGCGGTTATGCTTAGTTATCTTGAATCGCTAGAGGCCTCTGTTGAAAATTTGAAATCAGTTAGAGTGGTCCGGGAATATCCGGACGTCTTTGAAGAGGTGAAGGGCTTGCCTCCGAAGCGGGAAATAGACTTCCGCATATATCTTGTAGATAATGCAAAGCCCGTTGCGTTGCCCGTTAGACATATGGCTCCACGAGAAAGGAAAGAGCTCAGTAAACAGATTAAAGAGCTTCTAGAAAAGGGGTTCATTAGGAGGAGCATTTCAGAATGGGGCGCTCCAGTGGTGTTCGCTACAAAGGCGGATGGTTCACTTCGTCTATGTGTTGACTATAGGGAGCTCAACAAGCTAACGAAAAAGAATAGGCATCCTCTCCCTAGAATTGACGATTTATTTGACCAGCTTGTAGGAGCGTCTGTTTTCTCCCAACTCGATTTAGCGACCGGTTTTCATCAGCTAAGGGTGGCTGAAGATAGCATCGATAAAACGGCGTTCAGAACCCCAGATGACTTCTTTGAATGGCTTGTCATGCCTTTCGGCTTGACAAATGCACCTGCGTACTTCGTGGACCTGATGAGTAGGGTATTTAGAGATTTCCTCAACAAATTCGTAGTGGTCTTCGTAGATGATATCCTTATCTTCTCAAAGAGTGAAGAGGAACATGCTCAGCACCTAAGGGCAATCATGGAAACTTTGCGAGTCCATCAACTAAAAGCCAAGTTCTCCAAATGCCACTTTTGGAGAGAAGAGGTGAGGTTCCTTGGGCACATAGTATCCAAACAAGGGTTAGCAGTGGACCCTGCTAAGGTAGTGGCGGTACAGGATTGGAAGACACCAAGGAATGCAACTGAAGTCCGAAGCTTTCTAGGACTAGCGGGTTTCTATCGAAAGTTTATAAGGGATTTTGCGAAAATCTCAGCTCCGCTCACGAAATTAACTAAGAAGAACCTAGCGTTCAATTGGAACTTGGATTGCGAGTTTGCTTTCCAACGACTAAAAAGGGCTCTCACAACAGCCCCAGTTTTGACGCTGCCAGATGGGAGCAAGATGTTCACTGTTTATACGGATGCATGTGGGACAGGGCTAGGCGCCGTCTTAATGCAAGAAGGAAGGGTAGTAGCTTATGGCGGGAGGCAATTGAAGGTGCACGAAAAGAACTACCCAACCCACGATCTTGAGTTAGCCGCCATCGTCTTTGCACTCAAGTCTTGGCGACACTATCTCCTAGGTGAGAAGTTCGAGCTTTACACTGACCATAAATCGTTGAAATATCTTTTCTCGCAGAAGGATCTTAACTTGAGGCAACAAAGATGGATGGAGTTTCTTGCCTCGTACGATTTCGAAATCTCCTATACTCCGGGCAAAGGCAACGTAGTGGCAGACGCGTTGAGCCGAAAGAAATTGACCCTAAGCCCGTTGTTTGTTGAAAGACAAAGCCTAGAATTTATAGCCAGCTTCGACTTTAGGCCTTCCTCCGATTTCGTACCGGGGTTTCTAGCATCTCTCGAAGTGCGCCCAACTTTAGTGGATTCAGTAGGGGCAGCACAACGCGAAGACCCTCAGCTTGTGGAAAAAATTGATAGGCTAATTAGGGGTGAGACTTCAAGTCACCTCAACAGATACTCCATCGACGATAAGGGTTTGCTAAGGCGAGACGGAAGACTATGCGTCCCACAGACAAAAGATTTAGTAAAGAAGGTTCTCGAGGAAGCGCATCATTCCAAGATGACGATACACCCAGGCGGAGATAAAATGTACAAAGATATAAAAAGGACTTTCTTCTGGAATGGCATGAAAAAGGACGTGGCAGAATTCGTTTCTAAGTGTATGGTGTGCCAACAGGTTAAGGCGGAACAGAAAAGGCCTGGCGGACTGCTACATCCTTTGGAGGTCCCGCAGTGGAAGTGGGATAGCATCTCAATGGACTTCATCGATGGGCTGCCTAGGTCTAGGAGAGGCAACACTAGCATTTGGGTAATAGTGGATAGGCTTACTAAAAGCGCCCACTTTTTACCTGTCAAAAGTAAAAGAACTGCCTCGTCCCTAGCATCACTTTACCTCAAGGAAATCGTTCGACTCCATGGAATACCATCTAGCATTGTTAGTGACCGAGACCCCATCTTCGCCAGTGAGTTTTGGCGGAGTCTGCAAGAAGCAGTAGGAACGCAGTTATGCTTGAGCACAGCCTATCATCCCCAAACCGACGGCCAAACAGAGAGAGTGAACAGAGTTTTGGAAGACCTCTTAAGGCTATGCGTCCTTGACTTCGGAGGGACATGGGAAGACCACCTTCCTTTGGTGGAATTTGCCTACAACAACAGCTATCAAGCAACCATCGGAATGGCGCCCTTCGAAGCTTTATATGGAAGACCGTGTCGATCGCCCACTTGTTGGTGGGAGTCCACGGATAAGCTCATACTTGGACCAGACATGATCCGAGAGACTTCAGAGAAAGTAGACTTAATACGAAGAAGGATGAAGACGGCCCAAGACAGACAAAAGACCTATGCCGACAAGAGAAGGACCGACCTTGAATTTGAGGTTGGAGACAAAGTTTTTCTCAAGGTATCACCGCTAAGGAATGTTGTTCGTTTTGGAACCACAGGAAAACTGGCACCAAGGTTCGTAGGGCCATTCCCTATTATCGAGAAAATTGGGAAAATGGCCTATAGATTAGAACTACCCGAGAAGTTGGCTGGAGTCCACAACGTTTTTCACGTTTCACAGCTCCGAAAATGTCTACATGAGTCAGCCGAGGTGGTAGAGCCAAATATCCTCGAAGAGGCCGAAGTGGAACGCGAAGCAACCATAAGAAAAGTTCCAACCCGCATCTTAGGAACGGAAGTGAAGAAGCTACGCAACCGCGAAGTCAAGCTCGTCAAAGTTCAGTGGAGCGAAGCCGAGGAAGACGCGACTTGGGAAACTGAAGATAGAATCCGTACAGCCTACCCTTTTCTGTTCGAGGGTACATCCTTGATCTTTCCTTTTCCTTAAGTTGCGCTTTTATCTATCTTTTTAGGTATATTTCCTCGACCTTATCTTTTAGGTAGAATCTTTTTGGATGGAAACATGTAGTTGAAACATGTAATGTATGATGGTTGCAAGTGGTTGCAAGTGATTGCTAGTGGTTGCTCGTGGTTGCATATACACACACAATCTAGGTTTTAGATCGGATCAGTCACTTCATATTGCATATGCATATATGTTTGTATTCGTATGTGGTTGAACTTTAATGTGTTGACATGTGGATGCTGCATTTGTATTGAATGATTGTGCACTCATGTAGAATCAAGAATAGGAAAATTTGCATACATAATGGATTCATGGCACCTACATAATTCGCATTAAGGAGGTCAACTGAATCAGTAGACCGCCTGATTTTTGCATTAGATAAGTACATGTACACACACACTTCGCTTATGATCATGAAGCATTAGAAGTCTTTTAAGGACAATGGATGCTCGTGTTTGATGGATGAGTAGATGGATGATTGGATGTTAGGATATACATTCCTCCTAACTTGAAGATTTCGGGGACGAAATCCTTTTAAGTGGGGGAGAATGTAACACCCCGCAAATTCTATAACTGTGAAATTAACAAATTAAAGTATAATCAATTTGAAATCAAAGAACTAAGGGAAATGGGATACTCCATTGCGTTCGTCTCGGAAAAATACGCGAAATAGAGTCCGAGTTTTCGAAAAACGGAGTCCGTATGAAGAAGATATGGCCTTCGGAAGTTTTGAATTAAGTTTAAAATTCAAACAGATTAAAATAAAATTCGAAAATGGGGCCCAATGGGCCAAGGCGGAAAAAGTTCCGCCTGACGCACCCAGGTCGACTGGGCTGTCGACCTGGTCTAACCAGGTCGACAGGCCTGTCGACAGGGGTGTCGACCTGCTCCAGACCAGGTCGAGCCCAGTCTAACCTGGCTGGCCTATTCTATGTTGGTCGATTTTCTGTGGTCTGCTTTGTCATTAGGGCTAGGCGGCAGGCTCTAATTGGTCTCTCTATCGAATGAATGGCTACGATCAATCCAAGCAACATCAATGGTCCTAATCAGTTCCTAACCTCTATATAAACAACCCTAGACTAAACCCTAATCTATTCATTCAAAAATAAGAACATAGCCGCCATGTTGCTGAGGAACGACTAGGAGTAGCCACCAAATTGGAGAGAGGATTAGGAGGAAGATTCTAAAGCTTAAAGCAACCTAAACAAATCAATTCAACAAAGGAATTTGCGTCTTCAATCCCTAAATTAGAGAATTCATCACACCATTGTAAGTAGAGTATTACTTTGGTATGAATAAACAATTGTGTTGGTTTGTATGCTTGAATTGTGGCAATAAAGTAATTCATATTTGTGCGTTCTTATCAATTTGAAATATTATATACGTTTGGATATTTATGAATTATGTTATTCATTATAAAGAACTACATGCGGTAGTTCTATGCAAGTATACGTTTGGAATATTTCGCAAATTATGTAATCCATGTTGAAGCTACATGTATGTAGTTGATTTAAATTCATGCAAGTTTGGGGTTTGCTTCTATGCCACCATGATGTATATTTTTGTGCATAAATCATTTTGTAAGCAATTGGAACAAGTTTGGTTATTATCCATATGAAATTATGTTGAGAATTTGGCATTATGTATTAAGCCATGCTTTTGTACTAGAAAACCTATTTGCAAACTTATGAATATGGCTAGGCTATGATTGATATTTGGCAACCATGATTAGGTCTATCTTGTTTACAAGAATTATATGATGACATATGTGGTACATGGCTAGGTTAGGTTCAAAAGGTCCCTTTTTGTAAGTTTACATGGCTAAAGTAAGAATCATGATTTCATGTTAGAAATATTTATGCCATGGTTATGTGAACAAATTTAACTATACTTATGCCATGCTTATGTTTGATATTATGCCATGCTTATGTTTGACATTATGCCATGCTTATGCTAGAAATATTTATGCCATGCTTATGTTTGAAATTATGCCTAAATAAAAATATAGGTTCATGTGACAATAATGATATCTCAATTACAAGTTCACATGCTTTGATTCATGTCACCTATGTTACCACTATGCAAGTACACCAGTTTCTATTTTGTATTTCCAACGTCGTATTGCAAGTTCATGCGCTCACATTCCCCTCTTTGTGTATGTAATTACGCTTTAAGCCTCCCCTTTTCGCATGGCTAATTTGGGCTTTAAAAGCCTAAGCCTAAAATATATATAAACGGACGTGTTAAACGGGGGAAAATAACGTTGGGTCAAAATTACTAATGAATGAAAATATAAAATAGAAGGGCCCAAGTTCAAGTATGGGTTGGGCCCATGATTGGTGTAACCTTTACACCATTAATAATTGGCCGCAAATATTCACATATAAGAAAATAAAGAAGAAAGACAAAATATGTAAATGTAGAAAATACGATGTGTTTAACCCGAGGTTGGATTGAGTTGTGATGTAAACCTGCCCGGAACCGCCCGGCTGTCCAGTAGTCACAACAATACCTATCCAATGTGGGAGGTTAAACATGGAGCCCAGCAAGGACCCGAGGTTAGACTGAGTTGTGGCGTAAGACTGCCCGGAACCAACCGGCAACAGGCAGCCACAACAATACCTGTCTAATGTGAGAGGTCAGGGCCTTAATAAGACAATTAAGGCTGAGTCAGGATTGATAGGATTAAGTGAACTAAAGACTTAATCAAAATGGAACATGCTAAACAAAACGGACTGGTGGGGGTTAGGTTAGGAAACACTTAACCAACTTAGCATGTTGGCTAGAGATAGAAAACCTAGTAACGGGGGACCCTTTTCAGCAGTAACCCTAGAAGGTGTATCAGGAAACCCTGAAACTAGGCAGGGTGGGGCACGATTACTGGGCTGATTGTAAGAGGTCAAATCGACGGCGGTGGTGTAGCAGTGTAGGTTCTAACGGAGTGCGGGCGTGCACACACTCCGGCGCAGAAAAATAAGGCACTGGACACCAGTAGCATACCTGTGCACTCTAAGGTTGTGTCGGGCCGCCACCATGGGACTTGATACACCCCATGGTGGGACCAGCATAGGTAACTACAACATCGGGGGCCGTAAGACACATGTAACTATGCGAGTAGGAGCCGATCATCATAGAATGGATCACATCACCCTGATTATGGGGTGCCAGTTGGAAACTAGTTTATATGGGTTCAGAGATCAACATGGGGTACGATAGTATATTCGACCCTAGACAACTTAACCAAGTTTTTAGTGCATGCCCACTTCTTGTTTATACTTATCATACCCAGTTCTTTATTCATAGACAAAATAGTACTAGACTTACTCAGGTTTTATGTCTGACTCTACTTTTCTTTCGTCTTCTTTCTTCCGTTTCCCCCCCAGGTCCTCAGGGAGGGAACACAGCAGCTTGACCAACCTCAACATCCAGCTTGAAGAAGAGAAATGTATTGCTTGGATTTTCCTGTTTTGAACTATGGCTTTGGACAATCCGCTATGGGGCTTTTGCAGTTTATCTATGTTTTATTTATGCTTCTTTAAATAATGTACTCAAGACAGATTATGAAAGTGTTATGTTATGTTTTTGGAAAGGATGTTGTTGTAACACGTATTTGACTTTATGAAATAAAGTTTGTTGTTCTTCCGCTGTTTACAAATATGTGTTCTTATATCTGTCTTGTATATCTGTGACTTGTACTTATAAACCTCCACCAAAATTAGGGCATTCCCTTTGAGAGTGACCCTAACGGAGGTGGGGTGTTTCACTTGGTATCAGAGCATAGGTTTACCAGATAAGATAAAAAGTTTTGAAAAATTATTTTCAAAAAGGAAATTTAAAGAAGCATTTTTAAAAGAAAAATATTATTTTATTTTAAAAAGGCAAAGTTCACTCCCCAAAGCCATAGGTACTATCTCTTATCCTTCGTTTTGAATCTATCCTTTTTTTTCAGCATGTCCCAAGAACTTAACTTGCCGGAAGGGGTGCCAATACCTGGTTGGTTTAGACGGTTCTTAGAAGCAAGGGCCACTCAGCCAGGTCCTACCATTCCTCCTCCCCCAGCTGAAGGAAATCATCCAGCTGCAGCGGCACCTTTTCCTCCACCTCCTCCTCGGGGAAACACGTTTGCTAAGATATGTAAAGATTTTAAAGCTTTGGGAGGAAGGGATTTCCATGGAACTGAGTCCTTCGTAGCAGCCAGAAATTGGCTGAAAGAAACGGAGGACCTATTCATCATCTTTGAGGTAGAGGATAGACAAAAAGTACAATTGGCAGTGTGGCTATTGAAGGGCGAGGCTTCCTACTGGTGGGAAGTCACTAATGCTGAAAGACCAGTGGAGACATGGGAGGACTTTAGGGCAAGGTTTGAGACCAAATTTCTCTCAGATGCGGAAAGAAGTTTGCAGTTGGAAAAATTCTTATTTCTTAAGCAAGGGGACAAGACATTCAGAGAGTATGTGAATCAGTTCGATGAGCTGGCTAGGTTTGGGCTTGACCTAGTCAACACCCCGCACAAGAAGGCTCTCCGTTTCGTCAAAGGGTTGAATGAGCCATTACACAGTTTGGCCATGACCCATATACCCATGGGAGCCACGTATGAAAGATTGGTGCAAATGGCATTGCTGAATGAAGATGATAAGGGCAAGAAGAAAGAGGGTTTGCAGCCTAAGAAGACAGACTTTAAGAAGGGCGGGAAAGGCAACAAAGAGAAGAGGAAGTGTAATTTCTGTGGCAAAGTGGGGCACTTAGTAAAGGACTGCCGAAAAAAGAAGGCCAAGGAGAATGGTGGGTGCTTTTCTTGCGGTGAGACAGGCCATAGGGCTAAGGACTGCCCAAAGAAACGAGGACAGGGGCAGAGGGCTGGATCCACCCCAGGGGCACAGGTCCATGTGCTAGAAGCGCCACCTCTGCAACAGCGAGGTATAAATACTTCTGTAGAAAGTGTAGTTTATCTTTATGATCACCCCGTTCGCACTTTATTTGATTCTGGCGCATCACACTCCTTTATCTCGTCTGCTTTAGTAGAATCTCTGCACATAAAAAACTAGTATAGTAGAGGACCCCTTAATTGTTTCAAACCTAATTGGGGGCCCAGCTCATTTGTCTATGATCTGTGTGGGATTGAAAATTTCTATTCTAAGCGTAGAATTTCTATGTAGTGCCTTTGTTTTGGGCTTTTCGGGTTATGGTGTGATTTTGGGTATGGATTGGCTATCCAGTAATGGGGCCATCCTTGATTGTGAGAAAAGGGTTGTTAGGCTCCTAACCCAGCTCGGTAATACTTTGGAAATTTCTTGTAATCCCTCGTATGCGGTTATGCTTAGTTATCTTGAATCGCTAGAGGCCTCTGTTGAAAATTTGAAATCAGTTAGAGTGGTCCGGGAATATCCGGATGTCTTTGAAGAGGTGAAGGGCTTGCCTCCGAAGCGGGAAATAGACTTCCGCATATATCTTGTAGATAATGCAAAGCCCGTTGCGTTGCCCGTTAGACATATGGCTCCACAAGAAAGGAAAGAGCTCAGTAAACATATTAAAGAGCTTCTAGAAAAGGGGTTCATTAGGAGGAGCATTTCAGAATGGGGCGCTCCAGTGGTGTTCGCTACAAAGGCGGATGGTTCACTTCGTCTATGTGTTGACTATAGGGAGCTCAACAAGCTAACGAAAAAGAATAGGCATCCTCTCCCTAGAATTGACGATTTATTTGACCAGCTTGTAGGAGCGTCTGTTTTCTCCCAGCTCGATTTAGCGACCGGTTTTCATCAGCTAAGGGTGGCTGAAGATAGCATCGATAAAACGGCGTTCAGAACCCCAGACGGCTTCTTTGAATGGCTTGTCATGCCTTTCGGCTTAACAAATGCACCTGCGTACTTCGTGGACCTGATGAGTAGCGTATTTAGAGATTTCCTCAACAAATTCGTAGTGGTCTTCGTAGATGATATCCTTATCTTCTCAAAGAGTGAAGAGGAACATGCTCAGCACCTAAGGGCAATCATGGAAACTTTGCGAGTCCATCAACTAAAAGCCAAGTTCTCCAAATGCCACTTTTGGAGAGAAGAGGTGAGGTTCCTTGGGCACATAGTATCCAAACAAGGGTTAGCAGTGGACCCTGCTAAGGTAGTGGCGGTACAGGATTGGAAGACACCAAGGAATACAACTGAAGTCCGAAGCTTTCTAGGACTAGCGGGTTTCTATCGAAAGTTTATAAGGGATTTTGCGAAAATCTCAGCTCCGCTCACGAAATTAACTAAGAAGAACCTAGCGTTCAATTGGAACTTGGATTGCGAGTTTGCTTTCCAAGGACTAAAAAGGGCTCTCACAACAGCCCCAGTTTTGACGCTGCCAGATGGGAGCAAGATGTTCACTGTTTATACGGATGCATGTGGGACAGGGCTAGGCGCCGTCTTAATGCAAGAAGGAAGGGTAGTAGCTTATGGCGGGAGGCAATTGAAGGTGCACGAAAAGAACTACCCAACCCACGATCTTGAGTTAGCCGCCATCGTCTTTGCACTCAAGTCTTGGCGACACTATCTCCTAGGTGAGAAGTTCGAGCTTTACACTGACCATAAATCGTTGAAATATCTTTTCTCGCAGAAGGATCTTAACTTGAGGCAACAAAGATGGATGGAGTTTCTTGCCTCGTACGATTTCGAAATCTCCTATACTCCGGGCAAAGGCAACGTAGTGGCAGACGCGTTGAGCCGAAAGAAATTGACCCTAAGCCCGTTGTTTGTTGAAAGACAAAGCCTAGAGTTTATAGCCAGCTTCGACTTTAGGCCTTCCTCCGATTTCGTACCGGGCTTGCTAGCATCTCTCGAAGTGCGCCCAACTTTAGTGGATTCAGTAGGGGTAGCACAACGCGAAGACCCTCAGCTTGTGGAAAAAATTGATAGGCTAATTAGGGGTGAGACTTCAAGTCACCTCAACAGATACTCCATCGACGATAAGGGTTTGCTAAGGCGAGACGGAAGACTATGCGTCCCACAGACAAAAGATTTAGTAAAGAAGGTTCTCGAGGAAGCGCATCATTCCAAGATGACGATACACCCAGGCGGAGATAAAATGTACAAAGATATAAAAAGGACTTTCTTCTGGAACGGCATGAAAAAGGACGTGGCAGAATTCATTTCCAAGTGTATGGTGTGCCAACAGGTTAAGGCGGAACAGAAAAGGCCTGGCGGACTGCTACATCCTTTGGAGGTCCCGCAGTGGAAGTGGGATAGCATCTAAATGGACTTCATCGATGGGCTGCCTAGGTCTAGGAGAGGCAACACTAGCATTTGGGTAATAGTGGATAGGCTTACTAAAAGCACCCACTTTTTACCTGTCAAAAGTAAAAGAACTGCCTCGTCCCTAGCATCACTTTACCTCAAGGAAATCGTTCGACTCCATGGAATACCATCTAGCATTGTTAGTGACCGAGACCCCATCTTCACCAGTGAGTTTTGGCGGAGTCTGCAAGAAGCAGTAGGAACGCAGTTATGCTTGAGCACAACCTATCATCCCCAAACCGACGGCCAAACAGAGAGAGTGAACAGAGTTTTGGAAGACCTCTTAAGGCTATGCGTCCTTGACTTCAGAGGGACATGGGAAGACCACCTTCCTTTGGTGGAATTTGCCTACAACAACAGCTATCAAGCAACCATCGGAATGGCGCCCTTCGAAGCTTTATATGGAAGACCGTGTCGATCGCCCACTTGTTGGTGGGAGTCCACGGATAAGCTCATACTTGGACCAGACATGATCCGAGAGACTTCAGAGAAAGTAGACTTAATACGAAGAAGGATGAAGACGGCCCAAGACAAACAAAAGACCTATGCCGACAAGAGAAGGACCGACCTTGAATTTGAGGTTGGAGACAAAGTTTTTCTCAAGGTATCACCGCTAAGGAACGTTGTTCGTTTTGGAACCACAGGAAAACTGGCACCAAGGTTCGTAAGGCCATTCCCTATTATCGAGAAAATTGGGAAAATGGCCTATAGATTAGAGCTACCCGAGAAGTTGGCTGGAGTCCACAACGTTTTTCACGTTTCACAGCTCCGAAAATGTCTACATGAGTCAGCCGAGGTGGTAGAGCCAAATATCCTCGAAGAGGCCGAAGTGGAACGCGAAGCAACCATAAGAAAAGTTCCAACCCGCATCTTAGGAACGGAAGTGAAGAAGCTACGCAACCGCGAAGTCAAGCTCGTCAAAGTTCAGTGGAGCGAAGCCGAGGAAGACGCGACTTGGGAAACTGAAGATAGAATCCGTACAGCCTACCCTTTTCTGTTCGAGGGTACATCCTTGATCTTTCCTTTTCCTTAAGTTGCGCTTTTATCTATCTTTTTAGGTATATTTCCTCGACCTTATCTTTTAGGTAGAATCTTTTTGGATGGAAACATGTAGTTGAAACATGTTATGTATGATGGTTGCAAGTGGTTGCAAGTGATTGCTAGTGGTTGCTCGTGGTTGCATATACACACACAATCTAGGTTTTAGATCGGCTCAGTCACTTCATATTGCATATGCATATATGTTTGTATTCGTATGTGGTTGAACTTTAATGTGTTGACATGTGGATGCTGCATTTGTATTGAATGATTGTGCACTCATGTAGAATCAAGAATAGGAAAATTTGCATACATAATGGATTCATGGCACCTACATAATTCGCATTAAGGAGGTCAACTGAATCAGTAGACCGCCTGATTTTTGCATTAGATAAGTACATGTACACACACACTTCGCATATGATCATGAAGCATTAGAAGTCTTTTAAGGACAATGGATGCTCGTGTTTGATGGATGAGTAGATGGATGATTGGATGTTAGGATATACATTCCTCCTAACTTGAAGATTTCGGGGACGAAATCCTTTTAAGTGGGGGAGAACGTAACACCCCGCAAATTCTATAACTGTGAAATTAACAAATTAAAGTATATTAAATTTGAAATCAAAGAACTAAGGGAAACGGGATACTCCATTGCGTTCGTCTCGGAAAAATACGCGAAATAGAGTCCGAGTTTTCGAAAAACGGAGTCCGTATGAAGAAGATATGGCCTTCGGAAGTTTTGAATTAAGTTTAAAATTCAAACAGATTAAAATAAAATTCGAAAATGGGGCCCAATGGGCCAAGGCAGAAAAAGTTCCGCCTGACGCACCCAGGTCGACTGGGCTGTCGACCTGGTCTAACCAGGTCGACAGGCCTGTCGACAGGGCTGTCCACAGGGGTGTCGACCTGGTCCAGACCAGGTCGAGCCCAGTCTAACCTGGCTGGCCTATTCTATGTTGGTCGATTTTCTGTGGTCTGCTTTGTCATTAGGGCTAGGTGGCAGGCTCTAATTGGTCTCTCTATCGAATGAATGGCTACGATCAATCCAAGCAACATCAATGGTCCTAATCAGTTCCTAACCTCTATATAAACAACCCTAGACTAAACCCTAATCTATTCATTCAAAAATAAGAACATAGCCGCCATGTTGCTGAGGAACGACTAGAAGTAGCCACCAAATTGGAGAGAGGATTAGGAGGAAGATTCTAAAGCTTAAAGCAACCTAAACAAATCAATTCAACAAAGGAATTTGCGTCTTCAATTCCTAAATTAGAGAATTCATCACACCATTGTAAGTAGAGTATTACTTTGGTATGAATAAACAATTGTGTTGGTTTGTATGCTTGAATTGTGGCAATAAAGTAATTCATATTTGTGCGTTCTTATCAATTTGAAATATTATATACGTTTGGATATTTATGAATTATGTTATTCATTATAAAGAACTACATGCGGTAGTTCTATGCAAGTATACGTTTGGAATATTTCGCAAATTATGTAATCCATGTTGAAGCTACATGTATGTAGTTGATTTAAATTCATGCAAGTTTGGGGTTTGCTTCTATGCCACCATGATGTATATTTTTGTGCATAAATCATTTTGTAAGCAATTGGAACAAGTTTGGTTATTATCCATATGAAATTATGTTGAGAATTTGGCATTATGTATTAAGCCATGCTTTTGTACTAGAAAACCTATTTGCAAACTTATGAATATGGCTAGGCTATGATTGATATTTGGCAACCATGATTAGGTCTATCTTGTTTACAAGAATTATATGATGACATATGTGGTACATGGCTAGGTTAGGTTCAAAAGGTCCCTTTTTGTAAGTTTACATGGCTAAAGTAAGAATCATGATTTCATGTTAGAAATATTTATGCCATGGTTATGTGAACAAATTTAACTATACTTATGCCATGCTTATGTTTGATATTATGCCATGCTTATGTTTGACATTATGCCATGCTTATGCTAGAAATATTTATGCCATGCTTATGTTTGGCATTATGCCTAAATAAAAATATAGGTTCATGTGACAATAATGATATCTCAATTACAAGTTCACATGCTTTGATTCATGTCACCTATGTTACCACTATGCAAGTACACCAGTTTCTATTTTGTATTTCCAACGTCGTATTGCAAGTTCATGCGCTCACATTCCCCTCTTTGTGTATGTAATTACGCTTTAAGCCTCCCCTTTTCGCATGGCTAATTTGGGCTTTAAAAGGCTAAGCCCAAAATATATATAAACGGACGTGTTAAACGGGGGAAAATAACGTTGGGTCAAAATTACTAATGAATGAAAATATAAAATAGAAGGGCCCAAGTTCAAGTATGGGTTGGGCCCATGATTGGTGTAACCTTTACACCATTAATAATTGGCCGCAAATATTTACATATAAGAAAATAAAGAAGAAAGACAAAATATGTAAATGTAGAAAATACGATGTGTTTAACCCGAGGTTGGATTGAGTTGTGATGTAAACCTGCCCGGAACCGCCCGGTTGTCCAGTAGTCACAACAATACCTATCCAATGTGGGAGGTTAAACGTGGAGCCCAGCAAGGACCCGAGGTTAGACTGAATTGTGGCGTAAGACTGCCCGGAACCAACCGGCAACAGGCAGCCACAACAATACCTGTCTAATGTGAGAGGTCAGGGCCTTAATAAGACAATTAAGGCTGAGTCAGGATTGATAGGATTAAGTGAACTAAAGACTTAATCAAAATGGAACATGCTAAACAAAACGGACTGGTGGGGGTTAGGTTAGGAAACACTTAACCAACTTAGCATGTTGGCTAGAGATAGAAAACCTAGTAACGGGGGACCCTTTTCAGCAGTAACCCTAGAAGTTGTATCAGGAAACCCTGAAACTAGGCAGGGTGGGGCACGATTACTGGGCTGATTGTAAGAGGTCAAATCGACGGCGGTGGTGTAGCAGTGTAGGTTCTAACGGAGTGCGGGCGTGCACACACTCCGGCGCAGAAAAATAAGGCACTGGACACCAGTAGCATACCTGTGCACTCTAAGGTTGTGTCGGGCCGCCACCATGGGACTTGATACACCCCATGGTGGGACCAGCATAGGAAACTACAACATCGGGGGCCGTAAGACACATGTAACTATGCGAGTAGGAGCCGATCATCATAGAATGGATCAAATCACCCTGATTATTGGGTGCCAGTTGGAAACTAGTTTATATGGGTTCAGAGATCAACATGGGGTACGATAGTATATTCGACCCTAGACAACTTAACCAAGTTTTTAGTGCATGCCCACTTCTTGTTTATACTTATCATACCCAGTTCTTTATTCATAGACAAAATAGTACTAGACTTACTCAGGCTTTATGTCTGACTCTACTTTTCTTTCGTCTTCTTTCTTCCGTTCCCCCCCCCCAGGTCCTCAGGGAGGGAACACAGCAGCTTGACCAACCTCAACATCCAGCTTGAAGAAGAGAAATGTATTGCTTGGACTTTCCTGTTTTGAACTATGGCTTTGGACAATCCGCTATGGGGCTTTTGCAGTTTATCTATGTTTTATTTATGCTTCTTTAAATAATGTACTCAAGACAGATTATGAAAGTGTTATGTTATGTTTTTGGAAAGGATGTTGTTGTAACACGTATTTGACTTTATGAAATAAAGTTTGTTGTTCTTCCGCTGTTTACAAATATGTGTTCTTATATCTGTCTTGTATATCTGTGACTTGTACTTATAAACCTCCACCAAAATTAGGGCATTCCCTTTGAGAGTGACCCTAATGGAGGTGGGGTGTTTCACTCAGCGTGCTGGACCTTCAGGAGGGCAAGTTCATGCTCTCAATGCCGCTCCAGTACCCGATCGAGGTAGTATTTCTGTTGAGAGCCTTGTATATATTTCTGATTTTCCAGTTCGTACCTTGTTTGATTCTGGTGCATCGCATAACTTTATTTCATCTGATCTAGTTGAAAGTTTGCACCTAAGTACTAGTCTAGTTAATGATCCCGTGTGTGTTTCAAATCCAATTAGGGGTTCCGCCCATTTGTCTATGATCTGCGTGGATTTGAAAATTTCTATCTTGAGTGTAGAATTCTCGTGTGATGCTTATATTCTCGGTTTCATGGGGTATGGGTTGATTTTGGGCATGGATGGGTTGTCCAGTTTTGGAGCCATCCTTGATTTTAGAGCATAGGGTTGTGAGGCTCATGACTCGCCTCGGTAATACCCTAAAATTTTTTTGTAACCCTATGGGTCCCGTCATGTTGTGTTATCTTGAATCCCTCAACTCGTCTATCGATAGTTTGCAATTGGTGAGGGTGGTCCGGGAATATCCTGATATCTTGGGTGAAGTGAAGGGGGTTTACCCCTAAGCGAGAGATTGATTTCCGCATTTATCTGGTTGATAATGCCAAGCCAGTTATGTGGCCGGTTAGGCACATGGTCCCGCGAGATGAGAGTTAAGAAAGCAAGTCAAGGAGTTGCTTGATAAGAACTTCATATGATGAAGCATTTCCAAAGAGGGTGCTCTAGTAGTATTCGCTACTAATGTGGATAGTTCGCTTCACCCGTGTGTTGATTATCGTGAGTAGAACAAGAAGAATAGACAACCATTACCAAGGATCGATGATTTGTTTGATCAGCTTGTAGGAACATCTGTTTTCTCTTGATCTTGGTACTGGATTCCATCAGCTCAGAGTAGCTGAGGATAGTATAGACAAAAATGCGTTCAAAACTCCAGATGGATTCTTAGAATGGCTAGTCATGCCATTCGGTTTGACTAATGCACCCGCCTACTTCGTGGACTTGATGAGTAGGGTGCCTAGGGAGTTCCTGAACAAGTTTGTGGTAGTCTTTGTAGAAGATATCCTGACTTTCTTAAAGAACAAGGAAGAACATGCTAGACATCTCAAGGAGGTGATGGATACGCTTAGAGCCCATCAGTTGAAAGCCAAGTCCTCCAAATGTCATTTTGGGGAAAAGAAGTTAGATTTCTTGGGCACATAGTTACTAAGCAAGGCTTAGCGGTGGATCCCGCTAAAGTGGTCGCGGTTCAAGACCGGAAAGCTCCGACGAGGACAATTGAAGTAAGAAGCTTTCTCAGTTTAATTAGTCAGTTAGCGTCCCTTGAGTTTAGACCTACCCTTCTGGATCAAGTAGGGACTTCACAGAAGGAAGACCCGCAGTTAGCCGAGATCATGAACAAGTTGATTCGAGGCGAGATGTTAAGTCACCTCGCTATAGATGACAAGGGATGACTAAGACGCAATGAGAGAAAGAAAGTTCTTGAGGAAGCGCATCACTCTAAGTTGACTATACATCCGGGCAGAGATAAGATGTATAAAGATATGAAGCGCATTTTCTTTTGGCCTGGGATAAAGAAGGATGTGGTGGAGTTTGTCTCTAGATGTATCATTTGCCAGCAAGTTAAGGCCGAGTCGAAGAAGCCCGGTGGGCTATTGCATCCTCTAGACGTTCCACTATGGAAGTGGAAGAGTATTCCCATGGATTTTATCGATGGATTACCAAGGTCAAGAAAGAGAATACGAGCATGTGGGTCATAGTAGGTAGACTCACGAAGAGTGCTCATTTCTCTCCGGTAAAGAGCGAAAGGACTGCATCATAGCTAGCAACGGATTACTTTCAAGAAATAAGGGGGTTGCACGGGGTTCCCTCAAGTATAGTTAGTAACCGCGACTCAATCTTCACTAGCCAGTTTTGGGATAGTCTACGGGAAGTCATGGGCAAGCACTGAATCTAAGTACGGCCTATCATTCGCAGGTGGATGGTTCATTTCTTTCAAGCATGAGTTATAGAAAATCACGTTAGTAAGAGCAATTGGCAACGAGGGTTGGTATTTTCAAGAAAAGTTCTGCTGCGTGGAATACTTTATTGTAAGTAAACGAGATCCAGGATTCACTAGTGAATTTTGGAGAGCTTGCATGAAACCATGAGGTCATAGTTATGTTTAAGCCAAGAATGATAGAAGAGTAAGTGAAAAAGGAAGACGAGAGGCGACAATGAAATGGGTTCCAACTCATATTTGGAAATAAGAGTTAAGAAGCCAAGGAATCATGAAGTAAAAGACGGTCAAAGCACAGTGGAGTTAAACTCAAGGAAACGTGACTTAGAAGATTGAAGGCTAGATAAGCGCATCATATCTTTTTTATTATGAGTATATCCTTGATCCTTGTTTTCCTGTGGAGCTTACTCGCATGTTATCTTTTACGTATATCCTCTCGGTCCCATACTCGATCCCATTTCTGTTGTAAACTCCATAAGGGGGGTATGACTCATCGGTTAGTAATACATGTCAGGGTTTAAAGGGGTCCGTTAGGTTGACTAAACCTTTTGGGCTTTTATAGAATATGGGTTGGGTTAGGAAGGGACTTCTTGTAATCCAGAAGGAGTATATCTTGCTTATCTTCCCGATCTCTTTGTAGCATATCTTTCTTTTGCTATCTATATCGTGTTAATCTTGTCATGAGAACCTTAGGTAGAAACCCTTTGGATGAAACATGTGTTTGAAACATGTTATGCTTGATGTTTTCAAGTGGTTGCAAGTGTTTGCAAGTGGTTACTCGTGGATGCATTATACACGTTAGGTACTAGATCGGCTCACACACTCCTCATATTGCATATGCATGAGTGTTTATGCTTATTCATGGATGAAAATTTTTTTGTTATCACATGGATGTTGCATATGGATGTATGTTATGTGCACACATATAGATGTTATACATTATGTTAGGAATTGCATACATATGGATTCATTTCACTAACATAATTTGCATTGATGATATTTGCATTAGATAAGTACATATACACACACCTTTGCATATGTTCATACAACATTTAGAATCTTGTAAGGACAATGATTGCTCGTGGATGATCTTTTGAGTAGATGGATGTTGGATGGTAGGATACGTTCTTCCTAACTTGAAGATTTTGGGGACGAAATCCTTTAAGGAGGGGAGAATGTAACAACCCGTATTTTCAATAACCTGTTATAACGTAAATTGAGGCAGAATTTAATTTATAAATCTGAATCAAGGGAAACGGGCTATGCCATTGCGTTCGTCTCGGAAAATACGCGAAATAGAGTCCGAGTTTTCGAAAATCGGAGTCCGTATGACCCGATTAAGGCCCAATGAAGTTTTCAGAAAATTTCAAGTTCAAAACAGATTTCGAATTTCAGGTTCAAAATTCGAAAAACGGTCAGATTGGGCTAGGCGGGAAAATTCCCGCCAGAGCACCCAAGTCGACAGCTCTGTCGACTAGGGAGTCGACTTGGTTGGACCCAAGTCGACAGCCCTGTCGACTTGACTGTCGACTTGGTTCAGCCGGGCAGTTTTGCCTGGTGCACCATTTTGGGGTTTTGGTTAGGTTTTGGGGCCAGATTCGGTTTTAAGGGTTGAGATTGGAATTAGGGTTTAATCCTAAGGTTGAAACTAATCCTAATCTCTATAAATAAGCCCCTAACCTAACCCTAGATCATCATTATTCATTCATACAACTAAACTATGGCAAAATCATTCCTCTCATGGCCTCCACTCTCTTCATAAAATTCCTAAATAAATTTCTATAAGAGATTTTCCATGCATACAAGTGTTTTCAAGCTTGTATGAGCATCATTAGCTTGCATTCAAGTCAAGTTTCCATATTTACATCATAAAGCAAGGGTTTTTATTGATTTGGAGCTTTCATATTGGGTTTATTTGATTTCATAAGGGCTTGTCTCAATCTATTAATATATTTGTGTCTTCATAAGAATTAGTAAGCCCTTTTACCTTCTTTTTAAACTCTAAAGTTAATGAATGATGCAAGTTGTGTTTGATCATTATGATATGCAAGTTTATCATGTTATGTTATGCAAGTATGCCATGTTATGATATGCAAGTTTACCATGTTATGCTATGCAAGTTTGCCATGTTATGATATGCAAGTTTATCATGTTATGTTATGCAAGTTTGCCATGTTATGATATGCAAGTTTATCATGTTATATTATGCAAGTTTGCCATGTTATGATATGCAAGTTTATCATGTTATGTTATGCAAGTTTGCTATGTTATGATATGCAAGTTTGCCATATGATATGCAAGTTATGTTATGCAAGTTTGGGTTGATCATTTTGCTCATGTTATCATGTTATGCAAGCTTATCTTGGGTTTATGAGCTTAAAGCTTCAAGCTTTATGCTAAAGGTTGCATTTTGGCAACATGTAAGTTATCATATCCCTTATGATAACTTGCATGTGAGGCTAAATGCGAACTTATGGCAACTTCTACATGTCATTTATCACCATGTATCACTTATATGCTAAGTTTGGTTTTATGCATACTTTTGAGGCCTAATGATGCAATATGCAAGTATATGAACATATGTACATTTCATATGCCACCATGTTAAACTTGTGGCTTCAACTCCATTTGTCATCTTTATGCCAAGTTCCCTCTTTCTATCCTTGATGCGCTATTGCGATTATGTAAGCGATGGGATTGCGTTTGGGGTTGGGTAAACTTAAAAGACATGAAAACATAAGATTGGGAATTTACCTATTAAGTTAGGTCTACCCATTGGGAATTTACCTATTAAGTTAGGTCTACCCAAATTCTTGAAAACTTGTAATATGATTTGGAAACATGATGGACATGACACTTAGAAAATATAAGTGTGACCTACTCGAGGTTGGGTTGAGTTTGTAGCGTAAAACTACCCGGAACCGACCGGCTTAACTAGTTGCTACAAACAATAGGACCCAATGTGAGAAGTTGGTCATGTTGTACCTTGAACCCGAGGTTAGACCAAGTTGTGGTGTAAAGCTACCCGGACCCGCCTGGCTTAACTAGTAACCACAACAAGGTCTAATGTGAGAGGTTAAGGCACATTAAATTAATTAATGCCTCATGATTAGGGTTAAGTCATGGTCCACTTAATACTTAACCAATTTGGGCTTGGTGGATTAATCGGGGTTAAGTCGTGAACCCATCGTTACACTTAACCAAGTTAATCCATGATTAGTAAAAGGGTTAAACCGTACTTAACCCACTAGAAAATCCTAGCAATGGGGGTCCATTCCAGCAGTAATCCCAAGTTTGTATCATTAAGACCCTAGGGACTAGGCTAGGGTGGGGCACGATTACTGGACTTGATGTAAGTGACCAAAACGACGGCTGAGTGGTACGCCGGTGTAGTTCCGAACGGACTATGGTCGTGCACATAGTCCATAGCCGGAGAAAACATGCACGGGTACCAGTAGATCGAGACTGTGCACTTATGTTTATGGTGTCCAGGGGTTTACACCCTAGGGCTTGATACACCCGAAGGTGGACCCGGCACAGTCCGACTACAATTATGTTTGGGCCGTATTGACACCAACACTTGACGAGTTAGGCTTAGGGAGCCGATCGATTAGACCATTTGGTTGGACCTCGTATTAGGGTCATTTCATGTTATTGGGCCAAAGCTTGGGCCAAGGGATCAATACTTGTTTATTCAAGTCATGTTAGCTTGCTAGTACACCTGTGGTGCAAAAACCTTAAACCTGATTATGCGATGACACCTTTATCTACCTTGTTAGTTAATCATCATGCTAGTACGTTGTTATCCTTATGTTCATCCCTGCTTCTCATGTCAGTTAACTTTATCAGTTTACATTGATTGTAGTAGGGCTTACTCAGTCTTTTTGACTGACCTGTTTTTCTTTCGCCTCTTTTCTTCCGTTCCCCCCCCCCCCAAGGTTCTCAGGGTGGGAATATTGGAGCTTAGCTTGGATTTCTGATCGCTTGCTTGTGGGATTTTAGCTCATGTACGGTCTTGACATGAAGCTAGCTATGGCTATCACTTATTTTGGGGATAGTACTTATGTATTTCAGTTTTTCAGTGATGTTGTTTTTATCTAGACTTGTGTATTTGGAAAGTTGACATTATGTTGTACCAGACTTGTTTTGAAATAGTTTGAAATCTTCCGCTGTTTTACTTATCTTATTTACTCTGTTTACATATCTACATATGTTCTTGTTCTGCCTTGATATATCATTATGCATGTTTACCTGATTCAAACACCCCTCCAAAGTCAGAGTGCTTGCAAGAGCCACCCTGGCGGAGGTGGGGTGTTACATTTCGGGTTCTTGGTTTCGATTAGCAGCTGTTGGCAGAGTTTTGGGGAATTTGGAGGTGGTTGGCGACACTGGTTTCACTGGGTACAGCGTCGCTGCGTGAGAGTCGGGATGCAGAGCTTCGTCCGATTGTGATGGGGATGGAGCCTTCAAGAAGAGGAGGCCGACAATGGTGGTTTTGTCTGATTCGGTGGTGAGACAAGGAGGACCAAGGCCTTCGAGCTTTCGGTGATGGTGTATGATGGTTTACAAAGAACGGGAAAGATGATTGCGCAGAGTAAAATGAGAGCGGATGGGTTTTTACAATGGGTTCTTGGTCCAGATTAAAGGTAAAGCCCATATAAGAAAAGAGAAAAATATATAGTCTAATTTTAATTCGAACAATAGTATAGAAGCTTGTAAATTCAATAACTTGTTCGTATGTTAACGGAATTCCAAAAAACAAGATTCATTGGGTTCGTATGGACGAGCGCTACATAATGGAGCTGATTGGGAGTGAATTGGGGCTCGTTACAATTTGTAGCGAAATAAAATGTCAGTCTGAATCAAGCGACAATTATCGTTATTTAACGATGATCGTCCAATGTGAGTAAAACTCACCAACTCTACCTATTCATATTTTTATAACGTATTTTTTAACAACTAATAAATGATGATTGATTGATGTGTGTTGACTGTTTGGTTGAACTGCTAATTTATTGGTTCAAATATCGATATACTTATATAATTATATATATATATATATATATATATATATATATATATATATCGTTAATCAAATATTGATTCTGTTTATCAGAATATTTCATATTGAAATGAAATTGATGTGAATTATATTGTGTGACATCTGTGGATGCAGGGAGATAGGTCGGAGGAATCCAACTGGATTCCTCAACATTTATTTTACTGTTTTTCATATTTTATAATGTATGATGTGATATATAATCCGTGTTGATTACGTGTGTTGAATGATATCGATCATTGTTATTTGGGTATTTTAAATACCGTAAGAAATATTAGAATGTAGAAAAGGGGTTTTTCAAAGTGTATTTTGAAAATAAAGTATTTATATAAAATCAATGGATTTGATATATAAAAGGAAAAGGATTTTATAAAATGAAAATATTTGTGAAACAAATATAAAAGGAAAATATTTGTGAAAACAAATATAAAAGGAAAATATTTGTTAAACAAATATAAAAGGAAAAAATTGTGAAACCAAATATAAAGGGAAAATATTTGTGAAAACAAATAAAAAAGGAAAATACTTGTGAAACAAATATAAAAGGAAAATATTTGTGAAGCAAATGTAAAAGGAAAATATTTGTGAAACAAATTGGAAAGGAAATATTTGTGAAACAAATAGAATAGAAAAGGAGATAGTTAGAAAATAAATTGAACTGAAAAGGAAATATTTATTTAGAAAATTAAATAGAGTTATAAAAGGAAGTATTTATTTATGAAATAAATACAGTTATAAAAGGAAATTTTAAATGAGATTTAAGTGTTAGAAATAAAAATGAGATTTCGTATGAATAATTCTATAAATAGAAGTATAAATAGAATTTGGAAATGGGATACTATTTTGAAATACGAAGTCAAACTTAATGGAGTTAATCGATTAGAGTTAATCGAGCTAGAGTTAATCGATTAGAGTTAATCGAATTAGAATTAATCGATTAGAGTTAATCGAGTTAGAGTTAATTGAAAGGAGTTAATCGAGTGGAGTTAATCAATTAGAGTTAATAGAATTAGAGTTAACCGATTAGACTTAATTGAATTAGAATTAATCGATTAGAGTTAATCGAGTTATAGTTAATTGAAAGAAGTTAATCGTGTCGAGTTAACTGATTAGAGTTAATCGAATTAGAGTTAATCGATTAGAGTTAATCGAATTAGAATTAATCGATTAAAGTTAATCGAGTTAGAGTTAATTGAAAGGTGTAAATCGAGTGGAGTTAATCGATTAGAGTTTATCGAATTAGAGTTAATCGATTAGTGTTAATTGAATTAGAATTAATCGATTAGAGTTAATCGAGTTAGAGTTAATTGAAAGAAGTTAACCGAGTGTAGTTAATCGATTAGAGTTAATCGAATTAGGGTTAATCGATTAGAGTTAATCGAATTGGAGTTATTCGAATAGAGTTAATTGAATTAGAGTTAGGCGGATTAGAGTTTTTCGAATATAATTTATTCGAAGAAAGAGTTATCGAATAAGGTTATTCGAAGAAGAGAATTAATCGAATATAGTTTATTCGAAAAGAGGCTATCGAGTTAGAGTTAATCGAATTAGAGTTAATTGAAAGGAGTTAATCAAGTGGAGTTAATCGATTAGAGTTAATCGAATAAGAGTTAATCGATTAGAGTTAATCGAATTAGAATTAATCGATTAGAGTAAATCGAGTTAGAGTTAATTGAAAGGAGTAAATCGAGTGTAGTTAATCGATTAGAGTTAATCGAATTAGAGTTAATCGATTAGAGTTAATCGAATTAGAATTAATCAATTAGAGTTAATTGAGTTAGAGTTAGTTGAAAGGAGTAAATCGAGTGGAGTTAATTGATTAGAGTTAATCGAATTAGAGTTAATCGATTAGAGTTAATCGAATTAGGGTTATTCGAATAGAGTTAATTGAATTAGAGTTTGTCGGACTAGAGTTATTCAAATAAGTTTATTCAAAGAAAGATTTATCAAATAAGGTTATTCGAAGAAGAGAATTAATCGAATATAGTTGTTTTCCCTAAAATTGGGCTTAACACCAAAAATGTGAAGAAAACGCCTCACAAAGAGAACAATAAGTGTAGCCACACAATGAATCAAATGCAAGTAGAAGACACAAAGTTTTATAATGGTTCAATCCAATAAGGATCTACGTCTACTTTCATAAGAAATTCCATTATCAATATGAGGATTACAAGATTAACTTCTCTCTTACAATATTTTCATTACTTTCCTACACATGAACCACACTCAAATCTATTGAAAAACAATAGGAAAGCGTATCAATCTGTGGAGATATGGTGTAGATGCTATAGAATTGGAAGAATTCCTTCTTGTACATAAGCTCGTTTAATCAATCTTCAATTCTCAAATCATTTGGATGCATTTGATAGAGATCGTGATCCATAGATTGATCTTCAATTTATGATGTCAGATAGATGTTGGAAATGTTGTAGAATATTTTCGGCAGCACTTTGTAGTCTCAAGACTTCATCCCCCCCCCCCCTAAATGAAGAAGCGGGGGGATATTTATCGGAGATTTTCAGACCAGATGGAAGTTTCGTAATAAGCTGAAAAAAAAACGCCATAAGTTAAGTCGTATGGCGACATGATTTGATCCAACATAACTGGTTCCTTCGACTTAAAGCTTTCGTGCGCCTCTGAAATGGCTATGGTATGATGGGGTATGACTTATCTCGGTCATGACATAACGCTAATCCCATCTCCATATCATACTCCTTCTACGACTTGTACATCATGTCGCTGAACGACATGGATGATATCAGTAAAATAACGTCATGCCACTGACCGGCATGAATCTTATCCTTCTGAGATCGCCTTGACTCCCGCCATTGGGACGTCATGACTTATACCGCAACATTGTGTCATTCAACGGCTTGAGCTTGCAACACGACACGTCATGACGGTATGTCATTCGGATGATTGCTGGATGAGGAATGATTCGGTTATGACATAAGGGCAAGATGGCATGGCGTGTTTCTTGAGTTTGACTTAGCTCTTGCGACATGGTTTTGCTCCAGATCTTGAACATCGACTTACTATTTATATCATAGAACGATATGGAGGTAGGGCGGCATGACTCATGTCGTATGCCCCTATGCTTCTTAGCGCTTTGGGCTTATGGCACGTCATGACGCCATGTCAGATGACGACTTGCTTTAGCTTTGTTGCTATAAATGGGGCACCGCATGACTTTATAATGACCTATTTCATATTGTTATACGACATAGAGCGCTATGGCATGGTTCTTGCCTTACCCTTTAGAGTCTGAACGACATGGTCTTCATTGTATGAATTGGTGACGCCATGCTGACTTGCAATATGAAGAGAACTACGCCATGATATCAGAACGTCATGATTGCTTGATGTTTTATGTCTTTCTTGCACGATATGAATAGGTGCGATATGACTGGACTTCCTCCCTTGCGACATGACTTTCATGACTTAGTTAAAGCGACATAACTTGCTTACCCTTCTTATGGGTTTACATTTGCCCCTCGAAGTCCGCGTTATTGATAGTAATGCTGACTTCGACTCTTATATATGCATTCCATGGGTGTTAAGTCGATGAGTGCTCATATGAAGTGGGCCAAGTCGTTCCCTAGCTCATGTCACATGTCATATATGCCATCTTTATACCGAATGATTTCATGTCGCCATGGGCTTTAAATGAAGTCCCATTCGGCCCAATCCATGCTAGCACCTTTATATTGACTTTTAAAGTCACATAACCGTTCATATGTCCTATTTCTCTCTTCATTTTGAAGCTTTACCTCGTTAATGGCGGATTGGGTCAGATAAATATTATCGCCTCTCTCATAAGCAACTTGTCTAACCAAGCCGACGCCTTCATCAAGATCATCGCGATTGGATTCTAACCTAATTCAACGAGCTCCATCAATCCGATTCGTTACCTATACTCTCGATTTTGAAGAATCCTTCCTTCGACAACCATTCAGAAGTTATTGCAAGTAATTATTAGATCTAAATTCCTCTTTGTTCTTTTGAATACCAGGACTCGTATAGAATTTAGGGATTTTCACTCATTTTTGATAAAGTGATGATCTCGCGAATTGATTTTGACTGTTTTGTGTTTTTGGGATGTTTGTGAATAAAAAACGAGTTAAATTAGAATGGGTATACCATGTATAAGGGTTTTGACATTATTTGATCTTCTTTGAGCTCTGATTTTTTATGTAATACACATGACTTGAGCTTTATGTCGCTCCAACGACATGAGTTTCAAACCTTGTAAATTTGTCTTAAACTTCCCTAACGCCTTGATCATCACTTAATCTTGAGTATTCACATTGTTGCCACGGCTTGTTCATACGATTTGAATGACCATGCTCGAACGACATAACTTTAATAACTTAAAATGCCTTGTTTTGGTCTTTGACACTGTGATGATCATATGAACTATTTTTTAGGACTTCGTTGTACTCCACACCCGTTGTTTACGGAAATGCCTACACCATGAATTTTTATTGCTTTATCATAGCTGTTATATGATTTCTTTCTGTGTTGCTTCAAAATAGGCTTGTGACATGCTCGGAATTGTGTTTATTTGACAACCCCATCATTAAGTCATGATAAAAATTCATGTCGTTAAACCTATATGAGTTACCAATTTGTAATCGTAATCCAAGTCGTTTGAGGTGACATGTCGCATGAACGACTTGAGTCTCGGAATCGGTCCGAATGGGTCGACCTCTTGCCGACTTTAATTTAAGACTGTGGATTGGTGCTCACGTCCTTGTTCCACCCAAACCATAAAAGAATATTGATTCTTAGTAAATTATGCCCTTATTGAATTGTTTCCTATAGCATAATTTTTTTTAACCCAAGTCGTTGAGGATGAGACAATGTCCGTAACTACGTAATAATAATGTGAATCTCAACTTGTGATAGTGTTTGAACACCCCCTTTTTAATGTCAGAACCTCTGTGCTGAAGTTGAGTTACTTTTAAGATTCCAAGTTGTGAACTAACATGAGTCCCATGTCGTGGACCTATAGGAGTTTCAAGTCGTGAGCTGACATGAGCGTCAAGTCCGCGGATCGGCATGAGTATCATGCCGTGAACCGACATGAGCATCATGTCGTGAACTGACATGAATCCCATGTCGTGCACCGACATGAGTCCTAAACCGTGGCAGCGACATGAGCAAACCGTCATGTTGCTACTACGGCATGGGCAACCATGCTGCAACAACTTGACTCTAATGTTAAGAAACGCCTTGCCTCGATGTTTGTGACCTTTGTTTTAATGCTTTGATGTGTTTTCACACTTTTATTCTTCGTATCTTGTTGCTAGAAAACTGAAATGTACTCTAGTATATCTGTGTCGAATGACTACTGAAAAGCAAGTTTTCCCTCAAAGCAAAGAGATCTCCTCAGCTCAAACCGATCCTTCCTTAAACAAGGCTTTCGAAACTGAAACAACCATAACCTCTAGCCAAGTTTCTGCCCCCTTCCATTGGATCTCCGCCCGATTAAAGCTAGGGACCAAGAGAGACAGTCTACAACCCTAACTCAGGAGCAATACGAACTATTGTGTGGTCAATATGGAATTCCTCTTACGGATGCCATATTACCAAAAGATAGTGTCTTTGCTGACGACCCTCATGTTGGATTTGTTGCTGTAAATAAACAAATGCTAGCAGCTCGTTGTATCCCCCCATTTAATCCTTTTTTAGGGCAAATCCTAAACTGCCTGGGCATTGCTCCTTTCCAATTTCACCCTAATGGTTACACTGTTCTACTGGGCCTTTATGTTCTTTTCATGGATACGACAAAGCAAGAGCCTACTTTCCAGGAACTTCGTTATCTGTGTTCTTTTAAGATTAGGAAGGACACCCCCTCTATTATGCATGTTGAAGGTGCTAGAAATCGGAAGCTTGTTCTCGAATTACCGGACAGTGTTTTAGGATTTTTAAACCAATTCTTCATTGTTAGGTGCCCCGAACCATTTCGAGGGCAGTGGACAGACGGAGGTATGTATAGTTTACGGAGAGGCTTTGACTTTATTTTCATTTTGAGTTATACATTCTTACATTTCTTATTTAGAAATGCAGTTCTCCCTACCATGATCAAGGATAACAAAGCATCTTCTTCTCTTAAAGCCACATACGAAACACTGAGAGCTATTGACGAGGCGAAAAGAAGTAGAAAACTTTTAGTTACTGAAAATATTCTTCACCAATATGAACTACTTCACCCCTTGAGGATGTTTTTATGCAAGGTTGGACCTTCCACTCCTAAACCTAACCCTGCAGAGTCGAACGTCGGCTGTTCTGATGACAGAAATGTAACTCAGTCCGATGAAAATCCTACTATTGACCCTTCTTTGAAAAAATGTTCAGGGCCTACTAGTGGAAGAACATTGCCCTTGTCAATGACTTTGAATAAGGATGAAGATTCTAACTATCATAGGGCCGAGAATCCTATAACATCGGCTGAGTTGACGGAGAAAGAGAATACTTCCCCGCATTCTGAGCCAGAATCAGATTTCGAACAAGTTAAGAGAGATAACAGGGAAGTGAATCCTTCTGAATTCGGGCGTAGGACTGAATATGATGGGGAAGAAGTAATTGCATTAGAAACTGATCCAAATATTGAGATTATAATTGGAGATTTCCCTACTGAAAATGCAGCTAAAGAAGATTCTCCAGGTACATTTGACAATTTGAGTTATCTCAACTCTGCTAGATACCTTAGCCAGGATGGTGCGGTTACTCAGCCTCTCAACCCTCAAACCATAGATACCGGACTTAGGGATGCAGCCTCAACCGATTCAGAAAGGCATCTTAAATCTTTAGGAGTCCGCTTAGACCTAGGGGATATGACTGGTCTGTTAATAACAGTATCTTTTAAAGAAATTCATCTCGTGCATTCCAATTCCTTTTCTGTATTTGTATCTTGCTTTAGCATTTTTAGATACTTTGTAGTTTCCAGTATAAGAAACTCATTCATAACTCATTTTAGGTCTAGACATGCACGGGAGACGCTCGTCAGGAATCAGATCAGAATTTAGTAAAAGGAGCAAAGCTTTCGATCCAATGCACTTACTACGATCTGAACCTCAGCAATCATCACATCATCGCGACCAGCTCCATCCTCCTCCGCCATTGAAACCCTCTTCTCAGTCTTTACATTCATCAGAATCCGTCCTGACTGAGGAACAGAGGAAGAAGAAACGTGAGGAAGAAGAGGAAGAGGCTAGAAGACGCAGTTGGCTAAGGGAAGACACTTCCGATGAAGGGGAACGAGGGAGGAAATGAGGAAGGGATGGTTCTTATAAGCTTTCATGAGTAGAAAAGCTGCCTATTAAGCCTCGACTTCCTTCATCGTCCGACCCTTCTAGTCCGTCATCCGAGATCCATTCAATTATTAATAAACCTCTCCACACTCCTGGTTCAACAAATGTCTCTTTTTCCGAAAAGCTCCTGGGTTGGAACTTGAAAGGGCTTTACTTTGATCGTGGAGTAGGTATAACTGATGCCGATGATTTTCTCAAGGAAGTGGAAGCGGTTATAATTCAAACACACACCCATTTTGATACTACTAAGAGTCAACTCAAAACAAAATGGAAAATCGTAAGAGATGTTTTTTACAAAAAACTGTACGGATGGGAGAAACTTGGCGATGACCTCCAAAAGCGCCATAATTCCCATCTCACATAAATTGCCGAGTTGGAGAGTGATAAATTCAAATGGGAAAAAGTTTTGGATGATCGTGACGCTACTATCGCGATTCTCAATAAAAGTGTCGCAGAGTTAGAAGCGTCAGATAGCGAGATCAAGAAGCTCTAGGAAGAACTCGATGCTAAGCAAAAAGAAAAAGGTGCCATAACTGCCAAGCGTAATGTTGATGCCATGCTAGCTGTAGAGATGGATTTCTCCAAACATTATTGGGAAGATGTCGCCAATCTTCATAAGGAGGTAAAATCTCTGAAGGCTTCTATTGATGGCCAAGGTCGAGTCTCTTGAGAAGGACAAGATAACTGCAGTAGAAACTCACAAACAGGCTATGGACGAAGCTGATGACGACATGTTTCGCTTCTATGTATACAGTGTCATGAGCCGTGGGAGTTTGCATTACTTAGGGGATAGTTTTCACGTACTTTGGCACTTGTTTCGGACCAAGTGATTGAGATTAACAGTGATGATTGTAGCGAGGACGAACTCATTATCAAACTCCTAGATGGTAGGTCCAGAGAGGCTTTGGCAGAAGGAAAGGCACAACTAATAGGCGAGAGGGCCGCTATTTCTGGTGAGCAAGTTCAAACCCAACCTGATGTCAGCACTCTTACTGATCCCTCGGCCCTTGAAGCTTCCGGCTTATAGACATTAGTTAACCCAGTCGATGCTTCAAAAGAGAAAGATGCTGTTACTGAGGGAAATATCAATACAGAGAACATTGTTGAAGAGCACGGTGGAGACGACGAGGCTGATGATGACAATCCTGATCATTGGAGAATTGATCACAGGAATCTTCCATAAAATCTTCTTGATTCAGGTTAAATTGAAACTGATTATACCTATCGTGCTTAGAGTCAATTTTCGATTCACCTGGGTCCCGTACTTATTATGATCGATGTTTCCATACTTTGAATTTAATTTCTCCCTTGTCTTCTCCTACCATAGGCAATACAATAACTACTGGGGCTACCAGGATTGATTCGCCACTGGCAACTTTCCCTCTTACTTCTGTCGTTACTCCCCCTCCTCCTAGTAACACATCCTTAGTTGTTACAGCTCCCGGGTCACAAGTTGCAACGATCGGTGCCCTCCTGGGTTTGGATGATTTTGACTATAACCTTAGTGAGGCCATCGAAGCAGACGAAGGTTCCCAAGATATTGTCAAGGGTAAGAAGAAGACTGTCAAGTCCTCATCGTCTAAGAAGAAAAAGAAGAAGAAATACATGGAGGCTATCACTTTATCTTCCCAAGAGAATCAGAGTAACGTGGAAGAAACCCCTCCACGTTTGGCTAAGAAGCCTGCTTTGAGATCAAGTGACAGGAAGATATGATCATGCTTATTAGTAGCTTAATCTGGTTGTTGACTATTTCCTTTTGCATGTTGTTTTCAGGCCGGTTGTATATACAGGCGCCGGTCCCCGCTTATTACTCTTGTACTTGTCGTCTTTATGCACTCTGTCATCTAATGTTTTACACTTTAACATGTGACATTAAGGTATAGTTATGCTCTGTTGTCAGGAAATTGTGTCCTGCTTTCCATGCTTTAAATTTTGCTTTTAGCCTCCCTGTACTTCTTTATTTTATATTTCATGCCTGTTCTACCTCTGCATTACAAATTATATGTTATTACAGGCTGAGTTAATTCAACCAACTTTATTGTTTTGTAAAATCCAGTTTTGTTTGTTGGAATGACCTAATGCCGAGTTTTCATGAGATTATGACCGGATTGTAGTATGTTTATGAGAGTGTTGTTAGATTTCATTAATGCGATGGTAATGCCCCATACTACAATTGGATTTAATATTTTGAAAATTAGGCATGGTTTTTACAGTTAATTAGAAATTTGTTATTCCTAGTAACTGAGTGGGCCAGTTACTTGTGGTTTTTATCAGATGACTTTGAGGAAAGTTTTTGGTTCCGTCATTAACTGAATTTGGAAGATTTAGCTTATGACCGGATGCATTCGAAAGGATCTTTGATCCGTTGTTCAGTGAATCTGAATAATTCAGACGCTTGTCGAACTTGTCAGATGCCTCCGAGGAGGTCTTTGGGTCTGTCAGTAACTGGGTTTGAAGTACCCAGAATCAATAGTTAGATTTGGAAGATCCATTATATGAGAGGATGCCTCCAATGAGGTCTTTGAAAAACCTGTGTTTATATCGCTATACGACCATGTATTAATGGCGTCGGCGATGAACCGGGTGCCTCTCGGGGAGGTCTTGGGTTTAAAAGCCCGGTGTTTGTATCGCTATCCAGCTGTAACACCCCGTATTTTTTTAATATAATTAAAAAATAAGAATATAAAATATATGAATATATGTTTAAATGGGTAAATAATGGTGATGTGAAATGAGAATTAATTAATACATAAAAGAGAAAATAATTAACTCAATAATAGTGTACGTAACGGAGAAGTTAATAAAATAAGGATAATTAATTTAAATATCAGGAATTAGGGAAAATGGACATCACCATTGCGTTCCTGTCGAATTTTACATGAAATAGAGTCTGAGTTTTCGAAAAACGGAGTCCGTATGAAGGAGTTATGGCCTTCGGAAGATTCAGCGAAAAATCAGAAATCAACCAACCCAACCCAGAAAAAAAAGGCCAGGTCGACCATAGTGTCGACCTCCTTGGGGAGGTTGAACTATAGGGACCTAGAGTGGGAATTTTGGCCCAGAAGCGGGAAATTCGCCCCAATAGCTGGCCAGGTTCATTTTTGAGCACCAGGATGAGTTTTTGGGCCTGGTACGTTGGTCCAACACCTATATAAACCCCCTAGGCTCATTGTAAACTCCACTACAATTCATGGCAAGGCCATGATTTTCTTTAACTTGATTTCTTCTTCCTCAAGCTATTGATCTAAATAAATTCTAGATCTATTCTTCTCTCTTTTCCCTACCATATCTATTCTTAAAATTAAAAAAAATAAGATTTAGAACAATGAATGAAATAGAAGAGAGATTCAAATCTAAAGAGAAGATAATGGATTCAGATTCACAAATTTATGCCACAAAGAGAAATCAAAATTGAATCAAAAGGAGAAATCAATCAAATCAAATAGCAATGATCTTCAAAATTAAGAAGGTTAATCAACTCCAAATCAGCGAATTGTGCAACTCTCCAATCCAATCAAGTTGAGTGGATTTATAATGTACTTTAGTATAAGATTATTATCTATCGTTCAATCATTCCCTAAGTTATTGTGAATAATTGGATCTGAAATGTTTAATTTTTATGCCTATGATTAAATTCCTCCTTTTATTCTTTCCCTTTTTACTTTTATAGCTAGGCTATCTCGAGCCTAGGTCTATCATGAAATAAATACGATTGAATGGTTATTGCGGATGAAAAGGGAAATGCTTGATCTTGGGATTATAATTAGAGTTGGAGGATTTGAATATAAATTACCACGAGTTCGGTCATAATATAATATTGGCAAGATTTGAATGTATAAACCATGTTGGGAATTTTAAGTATGGGCATGGTTTGGGGTTTAGCACAGAATTGACATCATTGAAACATGAATTTGCTTATAAAATTGTTAATGGGCACATGACACTTGAATAAGACATGAATTGTAACTTGGACATGGATAGGAACATGAAATTTATAGATAAAACTTAGCTTGTTATTTTCCTCTAGATCTTAATACGGAATTTATGTAAGTGCGTCATAATTAAATTTGATTATGGAATTGACATAATTAACGACGTGTAAATTTGATAATATGGATTGGTGAAAGTTAATTGTGACTTGACAAATAAGCCAAAAATGATGAATTTGCCTATAATTGAATAATATGTTGGATTGGCTAATTAATATTAGTATAGTTAATGACAAATAGGCGTAATTATGAACCTAACTATATGTTGAATTAGAATCACTTGACATGAACTTGGGGTTGGCTAAAATATGATTTCAATGAACCTTTGACATGAGGTTAGGCGCAATTCCAATGTTAGACTGCCCGAAATTGCCCGGCAAATCCAGCAGTCACAATTGGACGTCTAATGTGAGAGGTCAAAGGAAGTAATTTCAGCATAACGGTTTATGACACGAGGTTAGACTCAAGTTGTGGTATAAGTCTGCCCGGAACCGCCTGGCACATCCAGCAGCCACAAAGGGTTAGTCTAATGTAGGTGGTCATACATCATTATGGCATAATAAATGAATTAAGGAATACTAACCATAATAAGACATGATGGTGACATGGGGGGTTAGAGGGTTAAGTGGGTGGTATAAATGACATGTAAAACACGAGTAAGGTAGACTTAACCATAGTAAGACATGTGTAAAACATGGAAACCATAATAAAAGGGAACACATGGGACATACGAAACAAAAGTTTAGATAACTAAGAAAGTAAGCTACGGTAAAGATAACTAAGAAAGTATACCTTAATAAAAAAAGGAACTCAGTAACACACATTAGTTAAAGAGAACTAAGTAACATAAACAAAGTATTAAACCTTGGTTAAGAGAATCAAGTAACAAACCTTAGTTAAGATAACTAAGTGGATAACGAGAAAGAGAACTAAGTAGTAAATTTTAGTTAAGTGGACTAAGTTGTAAACCTTAGTTAAGAAAAACGAACGATTGAGAGAACTAAGTAGTAAACCTTAGTTAAAAGGACTATGTAGTAAACCTTAGTTAAGAAAACGACGATTCGGGAAACTAAGTAGTAAGCCTTAGTTAAGGGAACTAAGTAGTAAACCTTAGTAGAAAACGAGAAGGAGCGAACGTCCATCTGATCTTAAAGAAGGCTCCAACGAACTGGATTACGAAGCACGCGGCATCGAGGGGACGTGAGGGTACTCTTGGTACCCTCTGTGAGGCCGTAGATGATCCTCCTAGGCTCACAGAGGTTAAGGTCTGCGTTAGAAGAACCAAGGGTATGCCTTGGTTGCAATATAAGGCAACCTAAAGACTAGGATGGACCAGCGTGATTCGCCGAGACCAGTAGCCCTGTGATAGCAACTCGTCGTCTACCTACCATCTTGAGTCAGTCGAGACACGTAAAGCAGTAAGGCGGAGAACTTCAAAAGACCATATACTTGCTATCCAGTTATGGGTGTGGATGGCCATAGGTTTGTGGGGGCAAAGGGGGTCTGCGTATAGTCCTCATTTTTTTTCAAGGGTGGCCTTTCATTAGTTGGGGGAGGGGTCAAGTGGGACCATAGCCACTGGAAAAACAGACGTTAGCATCTGCATATGCAGATAACTTAAAGCTCCCGACCGAATACCGTGTTTCTTGATTTGCCCTTCCATGGGACTCGGGCCGCACATATAGAGGACACGTGCAACTAGACATCGATAACGATTCACGACACGTACATGGGGAAAGTCTAGGAACATATATCGCTCTGGGTAGTGCGTCCTAGACTAAGGGGCATCGTTCGATAGGTAGCATAATCCCTAGTTGGACCTAGTTCGAGTAAACCCTGAATCCGAGAAGTGTTCAATAGGTAGCATAAACGCTGGTTGAATCTAAGAAGCACTCGATAGTATACCCTAGATTAGATCTAGATGATACACGGAATCTAGAAAGATCGAGAGTGGCGGTCCAAACGATTCGAGAATGGTTGCACTACACTAAAGTAGTATATATTTACATGATGAAGCCCATACGACATACGGCAAGGGACTGTATATATACATGGACAGGATTAGACGGGTTGGGGGTATATACGTACACGTTGTATTAGGTTAACCTACTAGTGGGACATGAGTGTAGCCTAGAGAGCTAATGTCGCGAGTAACCTAATAGGAAAGAAAATATAACTGAACGGTATATGTAGGTTTATACAGAAGTTTATTATAAGTCCAGTCACATAGAACTTATGTTCTGACCCCCTCCTCATTACATACTTCCAGGTTAGGTTCAGGACAGGGATGGTATAACTTTGGATACTTGTTTAGCAATATTGTTAACAAGGTAAAGCTACGTCTTGACTATGTTATATTTTATTCCTTCCGCTATGAGATGCTTACGAGTTCTGACATGTTTCTTTATCTCTGCCTTTTTCTGTAGGATACCAGAGCACCCAACTCGGGTCTCGATGGATTGGATTTTGAAAAGAAAAAAAAAACGGTCTGTCGAAATCCGTGTTGTTACATCTGGTATCATAGCTTCGGTTTAGTGGTCTTAGGGCAATATGAGTGAGCGTATTTGTATTTTCTAAAATATAAATATATTATATATATAAACCTAGATCCATAGAGTAACTCACTAGATATGGAAAACGTTGGGATATTGGTTTGTACACTAAAGGCATGGACATAGAAACTTTGAAACCATTAGGTGGTTGGGAAAAGTGTACAATATGACTTGGAGCTAGAGAAAGGAAGTATCCCATAAAATGGAAACTAAAATGATAGTATTTCAGAGTAGTGGGTCTAGAAGTAAACCTTAGAGAATAGAAAAAGGTTGTAATGTAAAAATGGATTAGGAATATATATATAGTCGAGAAAATTTAATTTGTATAAGTGCCTAGGGAAGCCTAGTTAAGTGAAAGACCCGCTTTGAGTCTAACCCAATAACAAACTTTTAAGAACTTGAATTTGTAAAAGAGTTTGTGGTATTTTCCGAGTTTTGATCTTAAAAGTATTTTGGTGTTTGAAAAATGGATGTTGGGTTTTAAAGTAAAGTGGGGTATATTTCGTAAAACAATGTTTTCTTGTTTTAAAAGAATTCTATCATGAAAAGGTGCATATTATGTAGCATATACATAGCTCACTAGTTTTCATATATGAAAACGTTGAAAGCAAAATGTTGCATTTTGAAAAAGAAGTTTTTGAAATCTCTATTCTATTGAATTTTGATTATTGTTTTAAAATTTTGTTGGGTAAAACAAAATAAGCGGTAGAGCGTAAGAATAGAGTTGATATTTGCACCTTAGAAGTCAAAATTAACATAGTAAGCAGAAACAGTGTAACCCATTGGTTGTCCTTGTCTACTCCACTTTTGTGATTTTGAGAAAAAGAAAATGTTTTACATTTTATCTTGTGATATGTTTTTATGATTTGGAAAAAAGTAAATTTTTGAGAAAAGAATAAAAGTTTTAACACTTTTAATTTTTGGAAGAAAGATTTAATGAAAAAAAAGCGAGAACAGGCCATGTTTTAGAAAGGATGGAGTAGGTAAGGATTAGGGCGTAGAAAGAATGAGATAAAGTTAAAACTTTTAGGACCAACTGGAAATTGGCTGAGTTGGGTAATTCTCTGAGTATCAATCTGATGTTGATTTCGGTCTTCGGGGTTGATACTTAGGGAGTTATTTTCTTGCCAATTTCCAGTCAGGGATAAGATAATGCTGAACTAATGGAAGATTCCCGTATAATGCATAAGCATAGTGAGATCTAGACTTTTTGCTTGGAAAAGAGAAGTATAGGCTAGTAATACACAGCATGGACTAGTAGTAACTACTAGGTAGAGAAGGGCAAGTAAGTGTATAGATCATGTTGAATGGACTATTGATTGTCAGAGGTGATAAAGTCCCAAGATTCTTGGCCCATAGTTGTAGCTGTGTAGGATATTGTTTGACTAGAAAACGGAAAAGCTTATTTGAAAAATCAACTTGAGAAACTGGACTAAGTCAAATAAGTCAAGAAAGAGAATAGCCTAACTAATGAGAAAACAACAAATTCAGTAAAGCAACAAAACAAGACGGGGAAAAGAAAATGAAAATCTTAAGAAAAAGATGAGTAAATATGAAATTATTCTATGATAAAATTAAAATACGAGAAAGAAATTTTCTTATGTGGTTGTGCTTGGATAGGAAAGTAGGAAACCTTCATAGAATAGTTATATAAAAATCCAAGTACAATTAGAAAAGAAAAACAGAGGATGTAAATTTTTCCGTTTTATACCTTTTCGTAACATAAGAAATCGAATTTGGAAAATTAGACTTTTCTAAATTCCGAATTTAATAATGGTTGATAGGTTTTGGATGCGAAAAATGGGTGAACTATGCTCTTATTCTATAAGAGTATGGGAAAATTTGGGTGAAAATTGTTTTGATTTTTCAAAAATATTGCATTCATATAGAATTGCAAGTATATTTAGGATGTGAGCATCATGTTTTGAAATTTTTTTAAGCTTTACATACTTATAGGTGGATCCAAATTAGGCATACATGCTTTACTATGATGTATTTCACTTTGCACATGTGCATAAGGCTGCAACAATTGGTTGAACACTTTTTGGATGTGTGCGAGGGGTTATTTATTTTACTCTTATTCAATTTCGGGGACGAAATTCCTTAAGGGTGGGAGAATGAAACACCCCGTATTTTTTTAATATAATTAAAAATTAATAATATAACATATATGAATATATGTTTAAATGGGTAAATAATGGTGATGTGAAATGCAAATTAATTAATAAATAAAAGAGAAGAATAATTAATTCAATAATAGTGTCCATAACGGAGAAGTTAATAAAATAAGGATAATTAATTTAAATATCAGGAAATAGGGAAAATGGCCATCACCATTGCGTTCCTATCGAAATTTTACAAGAAATAGAGTCCGAGTTTTCGAAAATCGGAGTCCGTATGAAGGAGTTATGGCCTTCGGAAGATTCAGCGAAAAATCAGAAATCAACCAGCCCAGCCCAGAAAAAAAGGCCAGGTTAACCATAGTGTCATCGACCATAGTGTTGACCACCCCCCCTTGGGGAGGTCGACCTGTAGCGGGAATTTTGGTCCAGAAGCGGGAAATTCGCCCCAGTAGCTGGATAGGTTCATTATTGAGCACCTGGATGAGTTTTTGGGCCTGGTACGTTGGTCTAACACCTATATAAACCCCCTTAGGCTCACAGTAAACTCAACTACAATTCATGGCAAGGCCATGGCTCTCTTCTAACTTGATTTCTTCTTCCTCAAGCTATTGATCTAAATAAATTTTAGATCTATTCTTCTCTCTTTTCTCTACCACATCTATTCTTAAAATTAAAAGAACAAAATTTAAAACAATGAATGAAATATAAGAGAGATTCAAATCTAAAGAGAAGATAATGGATTCAGATTCACAAATTTATGTCGCAACGAGAAATCAAAATTGAATCAAAAGGGGAAATCAATCAAATCAAATAGCAATGATCTTCAACAACAATCAATTAAGAAGGTTAATCAACTCCAAATCAGCGAATTGTTCAACTCTCCAAACCAATCAAGGTGAGTGGATTTATAATGCACTTTTAGTATAAGATTATTATCTATCGTTCAATCATTCCCTATGTAAACAAATTATTGTGAATAACTGGATCTGAAATGTTTAATTTTTATGCCTACGATTAAATTCCTCCTTTTATTCTTTCCCTTTTTACTTTTATAGTTAGGCTATCTCGAGCCTAGGTCTATCATGAAATAAATATGATTGAATGGTTATTGTGGACGAAAAGTGAAACGCTTGATCTGGGGATTATAATTAGAGTTGGAGGATTTGAATATAAATTACCATGAGTTTGGGCATAATATAATATTGGCAAGATTTTAATGTATAAACCAAGTTGGGAATTGTAAGTATGGACATGGTTCGGGGTTTAGCATATAATTTACATCATTAAAACATGAATTTGCTTATAAAATTGTTAATGGGCACATGACACTTGAATAAGACATGAATTATAACTTGGGCATGGATAGGAACATGAAATTTATAGTTAAAACTTGGCTTGGAATTTACCTCTAGAACTTAATATGGAATTTATGTAAGTGCGTCATAATTAAATTTGATTATGGAATTGGCATAATTAACGACGTGTAAATTTGATAATATGGATTGGTGAAAGTTAATTGTGACTTGACAAATAAGCCAAAAATGATGAATTTGCCAATAATTGGATAATATGTTGGATTGGCTAATTAATATTAGTATAGTTAATGACAAATAGGCGTAATTATGAACGTAATTATATGATGAATTAGAATCACTTGACATGAACTTGGGGTTGGATAAAATATGATTTCAATGAACCTTTGACACGAGGTTAGGCGCAATTGTGATGTAAGACTGCCCGGAACCGCCCGGCAAATCCAGCAGTCACAATTGGACGTCTAATGTGAGAGGTCAAAGAAAGTAATTTCAGCATAACGGTTTATGACACGAGGTTAGACTTGAGTTGTGGTATAAGTCTGCCCGGAACCGCCTGGCACATCCAGCAGCCACAAAGAGTTAGTCTAATGTGGGAGGTCATACATTGTTATGGCATAATAAATGAATTAAGGAATACTAACCATAATAAGACATGTGGGTGACATGGGTAGGGTTAGAGGGTTAAGTGGGTGGTATAAATGACATGTAAAACATGACCAAGGTAGACTTAACCATAGTAAGACATGTGTAAAACATGGAAACCATAATAAAAGTGAACATAGGGGACATGTGAAACAAAAGTTTAGATATGCCTAACCAAATGGGACCCGCATCGATATTATGAATTAATTGAATTGAGTAAAGTTTAAGTAACGGTTCAATTAAAAGGAAGGGTTGAGTCAAATCTAAAATTAATGACACAGTAATGGGGGAATGATAACTAACTATTCTAAACTTGAACTGCGGTAATGTAAAATTAAATAATATGTTAAACTTGTCCTAGGGACAAGGGAAGATTATGATTTAAGATGTAATACAAGACTTGAAGGGTGGGATGACTTATAACATGAAATAAGTTAATCTAAGCTGAAAATGTGGGAAAACACCAGTACCCTATCTTCCGATAAAGAAAACTTAAGTCATGTTTGAATTCATTAGTAAACCTTAGTTAACAGAAACTAAGTAATAAACCTTAGTTAAAGAACTAAGAAAATAAAGATGAAGTTAACCAAGTGTTGAACCTTAGTTAGATAACTAAGTAAGCTACGGTAAAGATAACTAAGAAAGTAAACCTTAGTAAAAAAGGAACTCAGTAACAAACCTTAGTTAAAGAGAACTAAGTAACATAAACTAAGTATTAAACCTTGGTTAAGAGAATCAAGTAATAAACCTTAGTTAAGATAAATAAGTGGATAACGAGAAAGAGAACTAAGTAGTAAACCTTAGTTAAGTGGACTAAGTTGTAAACATTAGTTAAGAAAAACGAATGATTGAGAGAACTAAGTAGTAAACCTTAGTTAAAAGGACTAAGTAGTAAACCTTAGTTAAGAAAACGACGATTCGGGAAACTAAGTAGTAAACCTTAGTTAAGGGAATTAAGCAGTAAACCTTAGTAGAACAAGAGAAGGAGCGAACGTCCGTCTGATCTTAAAGAAGGCTCCAACGAACTGGATTACGAGCGAATGTGAGGGTACTCTTGGTACCTCTCTGTGAGGCTCCAGATGATCCTCCTGGGCTCACAGAGGTTAAGGTCTGCGTTAGAAGAACCAAGGGTATGCCTTGGTTGCAATATAAGACAACCTAAAGACTAGGATGGACCAGCGTGATTCGGCGAGACCGGTAGCACTGTGATAGCAACTCGTCGTCTACCTACCATCTTGAGTCAGTCAAGATACATAAAGCAAAAAGGCGGAGAAATCCAAAAGACCATATACTTGTTATCTTGTTATGGGTGAGGATGGCCATAGGTTAGTGGGGCATAGGGGTCATGCATATAGTTCTCATTTTTTTCAAGGGTGGCCTTTCATTAGTTGAGGGAGGGGTCAAGTGGGACCATAGCCACTGGAAAAACAGACCTTAGCATCTGCATCGGCAGATAACTTAAATCTCCAGACCGAATCTTGTGTTTCTTAATTTGCCCAGCCACGGGACTCGGGCCGCACATATAGAGGACATGTGCAACTAGACATCGATAACGATTCACGACACATACGTGGGGAAAGTCTAGGAACATATATCGGTCTGGGTAGTGCGTCCTAGACTAAGGGGCATCGTTCGATAGGTAGAGTAATCCCTAGTTGGACCTTGGTAGCGTAAACCCTGAATCCGAGAAGCGTTCAATAGGTAGCATAAACGCTGGTTGAATCTAGGAAGCGCTCGATAGTATACCCTAGATTAGATCTAGATGACACACTGAATCTAGCAAGATCGAGAGTGGCATTCCAAACGATTCGAGAATGGTGGCACTACACTAAAGTAGTATATATTTACATGATGAAGCCCGTACGACATACGACAAGGGACTGCATATATACATGGAAAGGATTAGACGGGTTGGGGGTTATCCACATACAGGTTGTATTAGGTTAATCTACTAGTGGGACATGAGTGTAGCCTAGAGAGATAATGTCATGAGCAACCTAATAGGCAAGAAAATATAACTTAACGGTATATGTAGGATTATACAGAAGTTTATTATAAGTCCAATCACAAAGAACTTATGTTCTGATCCCCTCCTCATTACATACTTCCAGGTTTGGTTCAGGACATAGATGGTATAGCTTCGGATACTGGTTTAGCAGTATTGTTTACAAGGTAAAGCTATGTCTTGACTATATTATATTTTAATCTTTCGGTGTTACGCCAGCCATATCTTAATGGCGTCGGCGATGAACCGTGTGCCCCTCAGGGAGGTCTTGGGTTTGAAAGCCCGGTGTTTGTATCGCTATCCAACCATATCTTAATGGCGTTGGCGATGAACCGGGTGCCCCTCAGGGAGGTTTTGGGTTTAAAAGCCTGGTGTTTGTATCGCTATCCAGCCATATCTTATTGGCGTCGGCGATGAACCGAATGCCCCTCAGGGAGGTCTTGGGTTTAACGTCACATTGTTCCATGTGGCTGACGCTAGTTTATTTGTCTGATTCTGGTTGTGACTTGTCAAAACTAGAACTTTGAACTCTGTTATTAAGAATGTGCCCCAACGGTGAAATTCAAAACTTGGTTCGTAGTTTGGGTATTACATCGTTTTAGGTTTAGAGTTCTTGATGCCCCTTATTTATAGCTTTGCACTTCATACCCTCTGTAGCAAAAGTGTGTGAATGTTTGATTATTAAGCGGCAGGTGCTTGAGCTTTCCCTGTTGGGGATGTGCTATAGCTCTCATCAAACCCTATTTGATTTTAAATGCGCTTTCATTTACTTAAGAAGCCTGTAATTAGGATTGATAGCAGCATGAAATCAAAAACTTGCAAATGTACGATTTTAGATAGGTAAAGTAATTTCTTTCACCAATTTGTACAAACTTTGCATGATATTCGCAATGCATGATATGTTTACAATTCATGATGTATGTATAATGCGAAATATGAGAAAGATACTTCAAACAAAATAATGGTGAAGATGAATGTTATTCCATGCTCAAGGGAGTGTGATTCCATCTGTTGTTTTTAGCTCAAAAATGCCATCTGCAAATTTCTAGCTTATGATGTATGGCCCCTCCCAATTGGGTCTGAATACTCCGGCTCCTGTCATAATTCTCTTCAAGATGAGGTCCCCGACTTGGAAAGTTCTTAGCTTGAATTTTGTATTGAAATATCTGACTACTTCCGCTGATCGGCCGCTATCTTAAGCTCTGCTTCTTTTCGTTTTTCCTCGAGTAAATCCAGTGCCTCCAATTGCAGCTCTTCATTCTCCTTCTGGTTGAAGTAGATTCTGCTGTGATTTGGTATTTCCAGTTCCACTGGGATCATAGCTTCTAACCCGAATGCAAGATAGAATGGGATGTGCCTCGTAGCAGTTTTATGTGTTGTCCAGTATGCCTATAACGCAAAAGGTAGTTCATCAACCCAGTTTCCTTTGGCTTTTTCGAGACGCTTCTTGATGGTTGAATTTAGTATTTTGTTGATGACTTCCACTAGCCCATTTTCTTGTGGATGGGCCACAGCTGCAAAACTCTTTTTGATCTTATATTTAGCGCAGAAATCTAGGAATTCATTGCTTTCAAACTGGGTTCCATTATCGATGATGATCTTTTGTGGCACTCCAAACCGGCAAATGATGTTTTTCAAAATTAAACTGTTCACTTTCTTTGACGTGATGGTAGCCAAAGGTTCTGCTTCAACCCATTTGTAAAGTAGTTGACAGCTACTATAGCGTATCTCATATTCGCTTTTGCGGCGGGTAATATCCCAATTAATCTATGCCCTAGACCGCAAATGGCCATGGGCTGATCATTTGAGTTAGCTCCATGGGAGGCGCTCTTGGAATCTTAGCGAATCTCTGGCACCATTCACACTTCTTTACATAGGTCATGGCATCTAGATTTACATCAGGCCAGAAATAGCCATATCACAGAACCTTCTCGGCTAACGTTTGATCGCCGGTGTGTCCTCCGTACTCTCCCTCGTGCAACTATGCCAAAATCGCTCTAGATTCCTTCTTAGTCACACATCTCAGCAATGTGTAACACCCCATATTTTCTGGGAACGTATAAGTAACAAATCAGAGGATAATTAATTTTTAAAATAAGAATCAACGGAAACGGGTTGCACCATTGCATTGGTCTCGGAATTCTGCTTGGAAACAAGTCCGAGTTTGCAAGAATCGGAGTCCGTATGAGGGAGATATGACCCTCCGAAGTTTCAGAAATATTCAGATTTCAAAACAGCTCGAATTCGAATTCAAAATTCGAATTTCAAATGCAGAACTTACTGGGCGGGAAATTTCCCGCCCAGACCCAGGTCGACTGGGGAGTTGACTGGGCAGTCGACCCCCAGACCAGGTCGACTGGGCAGTCGACCTGCGTGTTGACCTGGTGCCCGAGCCCATTTTTGGACCAGTGTTCGTTCTGATGTTTCCAGTCCGATTTCTGTCCAGATTCATCTGCCTAAACCTATTTAAACAACCCCAAACCTAGACTTCTCTACGCACAATTCTATTCTACTTCTTCTCCGCCTCTGTTCTAAATAAAAATAAAAATGGCGTAGCTACTCTGCTGGAATCAAAACTAGAAGCTAATCAACATCAACCTAAGCAACACAATTCAAGCTTGAAACTTCCACAACGGTTAAAGAAGATCAACTAACGTCGCTACAACTATCTTTCGTTTAGAATCCAATCAAGGCAAGTACAGTTATTTTCCGATATAAACTTTAATCATAATTGTGACATGATTGTGAATCTGAATTTGGGATTGTGTATGTTCTGTTCTAATCTATTTTATTTTGTATCTCTTCTTCTTTTTGTTATATAGCCAGGCTACTACGAGCCTGCGCCAATCTCCTAAGAGATTAACGCACGAACGCTAAAATGTTTGGGACAAATAATGAATGTGGCATAATTGGACATGGCTAATCTGTGACCGATTTAAGAAAAAGGACATAGGTTGTAAACTAGATTTAGATCTATGCATATTCTGTGAATTGGAAGAAGAGGAACCATAGTATGCTAACATGTGACTTGAGACATTCAACATAACGCATATTTTGAATTAAGATCTGTTATAACTAGATCGTTGGGCATATTTTTTATATAACAATTCATGATTTGAAAGAGAATATGACTTAGGTGTGAAGATCTATATTAGGATTTGATAACTATCAAATGGGAATAACACCTAAGTAGCAGATTTTTGAATATATGACATGCATTGAAATCAATGGCTATATTTGGTATAATTTATATGTGAATCTTTTGTACTAGGCAAGTTGAACTAAATTGGGATTATGACCATAATCTGTGACATGTAAATTCAATGCAAACGTGGGGTATATGATCATAGTGTGAATCATGACAACTATTTAGGCATGCAAACTTAGGCCAAATTTATAATTAGGCAAGATATGTTTGTGAAACTTTAAGGAATCATTAAATCTGTTATATTTGCCTAATTTGCTAGTTCTGCTATATTTGCCTAATCTTCTAATTCTGTTATATTTCCTAATCTGCTAGTTCTGTTATATTGCTTAATCTGCTAGTTCTGCTCTACTGCCTAGTCTGCTAGATCTGTTCATCTGCCAAATCTGTCATCTGCTAAGTCAGCTGAAAATGCCAAATCTGTTATATGCTAAATCTGCTAAACTAAATCTGTTGAGATGCCTAAACTGCTAAATCTGTTGAGATGCCTAAACTACTAAATCTGTTGAGATTCCTAATCTGTTATCTTCTAAATCTGCTAGTTTGCTTAATCTGCTAAATCCGTTAAGTCGCCTAATCTGCAAAATCTGTTATCTGCTATATCCGTTGAGTTGATATAATTAGTCTGTTATTGAAATAATCTGAATTGGCTATAGTTATGAATAATTGACATGTATATTAGACGTGGGCATAAATGGTAAATTATTAATTAATTGGCCGCAAAGATAAACATGGCTAACTCGTGGTTAGAATGAGTTTGCGGCGTAATTCTTCCCGGAACCGCCTGGCACATATAGTGGCCACAAACAATAGGTTCTAATGTGAGAATTTAGTCATAACGTGCTTGAAACCCGAGGTTAGACTCAGTTTGTGGCAGAAATCTTCCTGGAACCAACCGGCCTAACCAGTAGCCGCAAACTGTCAGTCTAATGTGAGAGGTCTGGGCATTAATATTTAATTAATGAAAATCTGAGATAAATATGATGTCTAAAATGTGTTGGGCGGATAGGGTTAAACCCACTAGATTGATGAATTTAATAAATCTGTTCCATGAATCTGTAGGCCCAATTACAAAGTTAGACAAATCTGTAAGTCTGTTAATCTGTAACTGGTTAATCGGTAAGTCTGTTAAATCTGTATATCTGATCCGTTAGTCTGAAAACTTGTTTGTGAACTAGTTGATCTGAATTATGTGTGTCTGAACTTGTAAACAAGTTAATCTGAAATCTGTTAGTCTGGGGACACAAGGTTAGGAGGGGAATTACTTATGTCATCTGTTGTTTGGGACCCATATTAGTCAGTAACCCTTTCTGGTATCAAAACTTTAACCCAACAGTAGGTAGGGTCTGGGCACGCTTACTGAACTAATTATAAGCGGTTCATTCTGATAATGGCGAGGGGTGTTGATGGTGCGTTCCAACCTGGTCATGTGCATGCATGGATCCCAGTCTGCCTCTGAGGATGTAAGACGCCGTGACATCTGCAAGTAGGTCTCTGCCAATTGGTTGTCACTTTAGGGAGTGATACACTCTACTGTGGGGCAGACATAGGGTATTTTTGTATTAGGGAGCCGATCGCTTGGGGTAGGGTTTTAAGGTACACTTAGTTCTGTCTATTTCTGTTGGTACCGTCTGTTTCTGTTGGGTGTAACGCCTGTCTGTTTCTGCGTGGTACCATCTGTTGGGGTGGTAAAGGACCATTACTAGTGTACACCTCATTCTACATTCTGTTTCCGTAGGGATTAATCTGTTTCTGCTTCTGTCTGTTTCTGTTCGGGTGGTAAAGGCCCATTACTAGCACTCTCTTCTGTGGAAATTATTTTGTACTCGTTTCTGTTTCAGTTTAGATATCAGGGTGACGCCTAATTCTGTTATACCAGTATTAGTGCAGAGAAGTGTAAAGAAATAGCTTATGTCATTCTGTTCTTCTGTAATATCCGCTACACCTGTTACCGTTATCTCTCATGTAGTTTTATTTTCATGTCATGTTATTATTTTCTGTTCATAACTGAAAATCACTGGACTTGCCAGACTTTTTGTTTCACCCTTGTTGTTTCGCCTACTTTCTTCCGTTTCCCCCCAGGTTTTGCAAAAGGGAGTACTCTAGCTTGATCCAGATTTCTTCCGCTTGAAGTGCTTAAAGTATGGCTTGTCTTCTTCTGTGGGGATTATGATTTTAAACTATGCATTCTGAAGGCTTTTGTACAAGACTGATATTTTGTACTTGAATTCTGTTATTGTGATTTGAAAGGATGTAACCAAGCTTATTTCGGTTTCTGTTGTAATAAAGTTATAAATTTTTCAAGTACTATTTTATATGTCTTGTAAGTTTCTGTTCTATTTACTAAAATGCTCCACCAAAGTTAAGGCATTCCCTTTGTGAGTGCCCTTAACGGAGGTGGGGTGTTACACTTGGTTACAGAGCAGAAGGTTACCAGATTGGGTGAAGTTTTTGAAAACTATTTTCAAAAAGGTTTTAAAAGGAAGTATTTTCGAAAGTAAAGCCTATTTTTGAAAAACATAATCCCCAAGAGCCATATATCTTACCTTCAGTCCTTTTTGTAATTGAATCTTTCCTTTTTCGTTTCAACATGTCTGAAGCATCTGAGATACCAGAGGGTGTTAATGTACCCGGATGGTTTCGTCAATATCTTGGGGCTAGGACCGCCGCCGCAGGTCCAGCAAATGATCCTCCTCCACCCCCTCCTCGTGCAATTTCTTTCTCAAAGATCTGTAGAGATTTTATGGCCATGGGTGGGAAGGATTTCAAGGGAACTGAATCATTCGTAGAAGCAAGGAACTGGCTCAAAGAAACTGAGGATCTATTCGTTATCTTCGAGGTGGACGATAGGCAGAAGGTACAGTTGGCGGTATGGCTGCTCAAAGACGAAGCTTCCTATTGGTGGGAAGTCACTAACGCCGAGAGGCCAGTTGAAACATGGATGGATTTCAGAACAAGGTTTGAGACAAAATTCCTCTTGCAAGCTCAACAAAGTCTACAATTGGAAAAGTTATTATCTCTTAAGCAAGGAAGTATGACGGTCAAGGAATACGTCAACTAGTTCAACCAACTGGCTAGATTCGGATTGGATTTGGTCAACACCCAGCATAAAAAGGCTCTTCGCTTTGTTAAAGGATTGAACGAGCCACTGCACAGCCTAGCTATGACTCATGTACCCATGGGAGTGACTTACGAGAAATTGGTTGACATGGCACTACTGCACGAGGAAGACAAGGGCCAGAAAGAGACAAAGAAGGAAGAACCACAGAATAAGAAAGCAGGGCTCAAAAAGGAAACACAAAAGAAGGATGAGAAGTATGAAGATAAGAAGGGGAAAAAGTGCTTTACTTATGGAAGCTCGATTCATCTGAACAAGGATTGCAGAAAAAGGAAGGGCACTTGCTTCAAATATGGTGAGATGGGACACTTCACTAGGGACTGCCCAAAGAAACGAGGGCAAGGGCAGAGGGCAGAACCCACTTCTGGAGGACAGGAGAATGCTTAAGGGACTGGTAGATAGGGTAGAATTAAGAAAATTTAAGTAGAAGGTTTAATTTTCTTATCTGATTATTGAGTTAAAACTCTTTCTGATTCTGGCATTTTGATTCTGTAATCGATACTCTGCACTTTAATACTAGTGTTGTTTCTGATTCTGCTGTAGATCCAAATCCATAAGGGTTATGACTCATCTGTTTGTGATAGATTGGGGTTAGAGAGATATCTGTGGTAGGCGTCAAGTAGGACGCATACATTCTGGGTTTTATCATGCTTAGTTCAGTAACCTGATCTGTGCCAGTAATCTGTAAATATCTGAATACTTCCGATGAGGTTAAGATTTCCAGTTTCGACATTATCTAAAGAGGGTAATCCTCTGGGTGTCAATTTGATGTTGGTTTTGGTCTTCGGGGCTGATACTTAGGACCCATGTCTAATGGGAACCAAGTTTTTGTTTTATCGGTACTCACTTCCATCATTCGACTGTATCCTATCGATCGAATCTTCGAACTTTAGGTAGAAACTAATGGGTGTAAACATGTGTTTGAGACATGTTATGTTTGATGGTTGCAAGTGGATTCAAGTGGTTGCTAGTGGTTGCTCGTGGATGCATATACACACACTAGGCACTAGATCGGCTCAAAAACACCCTCATATTGCATATGGATGTGTGAGCATTTTGTTTCAATTTTTGTGGATGCAAAATGATTGACTCAGCATATGGATGTTGCATATGACTGAATGGTTGTCCACTCATATAGAAATGATATGTATCAAATAGGAAAATTTGCATACATGTTGGACTCATGGCACTGGCATAATTCGCATTAAGGAGGTCAACTGAATCAGTGGACCGCCTGATCTTTGCATTCGATAAGGGACATACACACACACCTTTGCATATGTTCATACAACAATAGAAGTTTCTAAGGACAATGGACGCAAGTGATTGATGATTGAGTAGATGGATGTTGGATGGTAAGACACATTCTTCTTAACTTGAAGATTTCGGGGACGAAATCCTTTAAGGAGGGGAGAATGTAACACCCCGTATTTTCTATGAACGTATAAGTAACAAACCAGAGGATAATTAATTTTTAAAATAAGAATCAAGGAAAACGGGTTACGCCATTGTGTTCGTCTCGGAATTTTGCTTGGAAACGAGTCCGAGTTTGCAAGAATCGGAGTCCGTATGAGGGAGATATGACCCTCCGAAGTTTCAGAAATATTCAGAGTTCAAAACAGCTCGAATTCGAATTCAAAATTCGAATTTCAAACGCAGAACAGACTGGGAGGGAAATTTCCCGCCCAGACCCAGGTCGACTGGGGAGTCGACTGGGCACTCGACCCCTAGACCAGGTCGACTGGGCAGTCGACCTGGGTGTCGACCTTGTCCCCGAGCCCATTTTTGGGCCAGTGTTCATTTTGATGTTTCCAGTCCGATTTCTGTCCAGACTCATCTGCCTAAACCTAATTAAACAACCCCAAACCTAGCCTTCTCTACATACAATTCTATTCTTCTTCTTCTCTGCCTCTGTTCTAAATAAAAATAAAAATGGCGTCGCTACTCTGCTGGAATCAAAACTAGAAGCTAATCAACATCAACCTAAGCAACTCAATTCAAGATTGAAACTTCAACAACGGTTAAAGAAGATCTACTAACGTTGCTACAACTATCTTTCTTTTAGAATCCAATCAAGGCAAGTACAGTTATTTTCCGATATAAACTTTAATCATAATTGTGACATGATTGTAAATCTGAATTTGAGATTGTATATGTTCTGTTCTGATCTATTTTATTCTGTATCTCTTCTTCTTTCTGTTCTATAGCCAGGCTACTACGAGCCTGCGCCAATCTCCTAAGAGATTAACGCACGAACGCTAAAATGTTTGGGACAAATAATGAATGTGGCATAATTGGACATGGCTAATCTGTGACTGATTTAAGAAAAAGGACATAGGTTGTAAACTAGATTTAGATCTATGCATATTCTGTGAATTGGAAGAGGAGGAACCATAGTATGCTAACATGTGACTTGAGACATTGGACATAACGCATATTTTGAATTAAGATCTGTTATAACTAGATCGTTGGGCATATTATTTATATAACAATTCATGATTTGAAAGAGAATATGACTTAGGTGTGAAGATCTATATTAAGATTTGATAACTATCAAATGGGAATAACAACTAAGTAGGAGATTTTTGAATATATGACATGCATTGAAATCGATGGCTATATTTGGTATAATTTATATGTGAATCTTTTGTACTAGGCAATTTGAACTAAATTGGGATTATGAACATAATCTATGACATGTAAATTCAATGCAAACGTGGGGCATACGATCATAGTGTGAACCATGACAACTATTTAGGCATGCAAACTTAGGCCAAATTTATAATTAGGCAAGATATGTTTGTGAAACTTTAAGGAATGATTAAATCTATTATATTTGCCTAATTTGCTAGTTCTGCTATATTTGCCTAATCTGCTAGTTCTGTTATATTGCCTAATCTGCTAGTTCTGTTATATTGCTTAATCTGCTAGTTCTGCTCTACTGCCTAGTCTGCTAGATCGTGCATCTGCCAAATCTGTCATCTGCTAAGTCAGCTGAAAATGCCAAATCTGTTATATGCTAAATCTGCTAAACTAAATCTATTGAGATGCCTAAACTGCTAAATCTGTTGAGATGCCTAAACTACTAAATCTGTTGAGATGCCTAATCTGTTATCTGCTAAATATGCTAAATCCGTTAAGTCGCCTAGTCTGTCTAAATCTGTTATCTGCTATATCTGTTGAGTTGATATAATTAGTATATTATTGACATAATCTGAATTGGCTATAGTTATGAATAATTGACATGTATGTTAGGCGTGGGCATAAATGGTAAATTATTAATTAATTGGCCGTAAAGATAAACATGGCTAACTCGAGGTTAGAATGAGTTTGCGGCGTAATTCTGCCCGGAACCGCCCGGCACATGCAGTGGCCGCAAATAATAGGTTCTAATGTGAGAAGTTAGTCATAACGTGCTTGAAACTCGAGGTAAGACTCAGTTTGCGGTAGAAATCTGCCCGGAACCAACCGGCCTAACCAGTAGCAACAAACTGTCAGTCTAATGTGAGAGGTCTGGGCATTAATATTTAATTAATGAAAATCTGAGATAAATATGATGTCTAAAACGTGCTGGACGGATAGCGTTAAACCCACTAGACTGATGAATTTAATAAATCTGTTCCGTGAATCTGTAGGCCCAATTACAAAGTTAGAAAATCTGTAAGTCTGTTAATCTGTAACTGGTTAATTGGTAAGTCTGTTAAATCTGTATATCAGATCCGTTAGTCTGAAAACTTGCCTGTGAACTAGTTGATCTGAATTCTGTGTGTCAAAACTTGTAAACAAGTTAATCTGAAATCTGTTAGTCTGGGGACACAAGGTTAGGAGGGGAATTACTTGTGTCATCTATTGTTTGGGACCCATATTAGTCAGTAACCCTTTCTGGTATCAAAACTTTGACCCAACAGTAGGTAGGGTCCGGGCACGCTTACTGAACTAATTATAAGCGGTTCATTCTAATAATGGCGAGGGGTGTTGATGGTGCGTTCCAACCGGGTCATGTGCGTGCATGGATCCCGGTCTGCCTCTGAGGATGTGAGACGCCGTGACATCTGTAAATAGGTCTGTGCCAATTGGTTGTCACTTTAGGGAGTGATACACCCTACTGTGGGGCCGACACAGGGTATTTATGTATTAGGGAGCCGATCGCTTGGGGTAGGGTTTTAGGGTATGCTTAGTTCTGTCTGTTTCTATTGGGTGGTAACACCTGTCTGTTTCTACGTGGTACCTCTGTTGGGGTGGTAAAGGCCCATTACTAGTGTACACCTAATTCTACATTCTATTTCCGTAGGGATTAATCTGTTTCTGTTCGAGTGGTAAAGGCCCATTACTAGCACTCTCTTCTGTGGAAATTATTCTATACCCGTTTCTGTTTCAGTTTAGACATTAGGGTGACACCTAATTTTGTTATACTAGTATTAGTGCAGAGAAGTGTAAAGAAATAGCTTATGTCATTCTGTTCTTCTGTAATATCCGCTACACCTGTTATCGTTATCTCTCATCCAGTTTTATTTTCATTTCATGTTATTATTATCTGTTCATAACTGAAAATCACTGGAATTGCCAGACTTTTTGTCTGACCCTTGTTGTTTCGCCTCCTTTCTTCCGTTTCCCCCTAGGTTTTGTAGAAGGGAGTACTCTTGCTTGATCCAGATTTCTTCCGCTTGAAGTGCTTAAAGTATGGCTTGTCTTCTTCTGTGGGGATTATGATTTTAAACTATACATTCTGAAGGCTTTTGTACAAGACTGATATTTTGTACTTGAATTCTGATATTGTGATTTGAAAGGATGTAACCAAGCTTATTTCGGTTTGTGCTGTAATAAAGTTATAAATTTTTCAAGTACTGTTTTATCTGTCTTGTAAATTTCTATTCTGTTTACTAAAATGCTCACCAAAGTTAAGGCATTCCCTTTGTGAGTGACCTTAACGGAGGTGGGGTGTTACACTTGGTATCAGAGCTGAAGGTTACCAGATTGAGTGAAGTTTTTGAAAACTATTTTCAAAAAGGTTTTAAAAGGAAGTATTTTCGATAGTGAAGCCTATTTTTGTAAAACATAATCCCCAAGAGCCATATATCTTACCTTCAGTCCTTTTTGTAATTGAATCTTTCCTTTTTCGTTTCAGCATGTCTGAAGCATCTGAGATACCAGAGGGTGTTCATGTACCCAGATGGTTTCGTCAATATCTTGAGGCTAGGACCGCCACCGCAGGTCCAACAAATGATCCCCCTCCTCCGCCCCCTCCCCGTGCAATTTCTTTCTCAAAGATCTGCAAAGATTTTAGGGCCATGGGTGGGAAGGATTTCAAGGGAACCGAATCATTCGTAGAAGCGAGGAACTGGCTCAAAGAAACTAAGGATCTATTCGTTATCTTCGAGGTGGACGATAGGCAGAAGGTACAGTTGGCGGTATGGCTGCTCAAAGACGAAGCTTCCTATTGGTGAGAAGTCACTAACCCCGAGAGGCCAGTTGAAACATGGATGGATTTCAGAACAAGGTATGAGACAAAATTCCTCTCGCAAGCTGAACGAAGTCTACAACTGGAAAAGTTCTTATCTCTTAAGCAAGGAAGTATGACGGTCAAGGAATACGTCAACCAGTTCAAACAACTGGCTAGATTCAGATTGGATTTAGTCAACACCCAGCAAAAAAAGGCTCTCCGCTTTGTTAACGGATTGAACGAGCCACTGCACAGCCTAGCTATGACTCATGTACCCGTGGGAGCGACTTACGAGAAATTGGTGGACATGGCACTACTGCACAAGGAAGATAAGGGCCAGAAAGAAACAAAGAAGGAAGAACCACAGAATAAGAAAGTAGGGCCCAAAAAGAAAACACAAAAGAAGGATGAGAAGTCTGAAGATAAGAAGGGGAAAAAGTGCTTTACTTGTGGAAGCTCTACTCATCTGAACAAAGATTGCAGAAAAAGGAAGGGCACTTGCTTCAACTGTGGTGAGATGGGACACTTCACTAGGGACTACCCGAAGAAATGAGGGCAAGGGCAGAGGGCAGAACCCACTCCTGGAGGACAGGGGAATGCTTAAGGGACCGGTAGATAGGGTAGAAATAAGAAACTTTAAGTAGAAGGTTTAATTTTCTTATCTGATTGTTGAGTTAAAACTCTTTCTGATTCTGTCATTTTGATTCTGTAATTGATACTCTGCACTTTAATACTAGTATTGTTTCTAATTCCGCTGTAGACCCAAATCCATAAGGGTTATGACTCATCTGTTTGTGATAGATTGGGGTTAGAGAGATATCTGTGTTAGGCGTCAAGTAGGACACATACATTCTGGGTTTTATCATGCTTAGTTCAGTAACCTGATCTGTACCAGTAATCTGTAAATATCTGAATACTTCCGATGATGTTAAAATTTCCAGTTTTGACATTATCTAAATAGGGTAATCCTCTAGGTGTCAATTTGATGTTGGTTTCGGTCTTCGGGGCCAATACTTAGGACCCATGTCTAATGGGAACCAAGTTTTTGTTTTATCTGTACTCGCTTCCATCATTCGACTGTATCCTATCGATTGAATCTTCGAACTTTAGGTAGAAACTGATGGGTGTAAACATGTGTTTGAGACATGTTATGTTTGATGGTTGCAAGTGGATGAAAGTGGTTGCTAGTGGTTGCTCGTGGATGCTTACACACACACTAGGCACTAGATCGGCTCGAAAACACTCTCATACTACATATGGATGTGTGAGCATTTTTTTTCAATTTTTGTGGATGCAAAATGATTGACTCAGCACATGGATGTTGCATATGACTGAATGGTTGTCCACTCATATAGAAACGATATGTATTAAATAGGAAAATTTGCATACATGTTGGACTCATGGCACTGCCATAATTCGCATTAAGGAGTCAACAGAATCAGTGGACCGCCTGATCTTCGCATTAGATAAGGAACATACACACACACCTTTGCATATGTTCATACAACATTAGAAGTTTCTAAGGACAATGGACGCCAGTGATTGATGATTGAGTAGATGTATGTTGGATGGTAGGACACATTCTTCTTAACTTGAAGATTTCGGGGACGAAATCCTTTAAGGAGGGGAGAATGTAACACCCCGTATTTTCTATGAACGTAAAAGTAACAAATCAGAGGATAATTAATTTTTAAAATAAGAATAAAGGGAAACAGGTTGCGCCATTGCGTTCGTCTCGGAATTCTTCTTGGAAACGAGTCCGAGTTTGCAAGAATCGGAGTCCGTATGAGGGAGATATGACCCTCCGAAGTTTCAGATATCTTCAGAGTTCAAAACAGCTCGAAATCGAATTCAAAATTCGAATTTCAAACGCAGAACCGACTGGACGGGAAATTTCCCGCCCAGACCCAGGTCGACTGGGGAGTCGACTGGGCAGTCGACCCCCAAACCAGGTCGACTGGGTAGTCGACCTGGGTGTTGACCTGGTCCCCGAGCCCATTTTTGGGCCAGTGTTCGTTTTGATGTTTCCAGTCCGATTTCTGTCCAGATTCATCTGCCTAAACGTATTTAAACAACCCCAAACCTAGCCTTCTCTACACACAATTCTATTCTGCTTCTTCTCTGCCTCTGTTCTAAATAAAAATAAAAATGGCGTCGCTACTCTGCTGGAATCAGAACTAGAAGCTAATCAACATCAACCTAAGCAACTCAATTCAAGCTTGAAACTTCAACAACGGTTAAAGAAGATCAACTAACGTCGCTACAACTACCTTACTTTTAGAATCCAATCAAGGCAAGTATAGTTATTTTCCGATATAAACTTTAATCATAATTGTGACATGATTGTAAATCTGAATTTGAGATTGTGTATGTTCTATTCTGATCTATTTTATTCTTTATCTCTTCTTCTTTCTGTTCTATAGCCAGGCTACTACGAGCCTGCGCCAATCTCCTAAGAGATTAACGCACGAACGCTAAAATGTTTGGGACAAATAATGACTGTGGCATAATTGGACATGGATAATCTATGACTGATTTAAGAAAAAGGACATAGGTTGTAAACTAGATTTAGATCTATGTATATTCCATGAATTGGAAGAAGAGGAACCATAGTATGCTAACATGTGACTTGAGACATTGGACATAACGCATATTTTGAATTAAGATCTGTTATAACTAGATCGTTGGGCATATTGTTTATATAACAATTCATGATTTGAAAGAGAATATGACTTAGGTGTGAAGATCTATATTAAGATTTGATAACTGTCAAATGGGAATAACACCTAAGTAGCAGATTTTTGAATATATGACATGCATTGAAATCGATGGCTATATTTGGTATAATTTATATGTGAATCTTTTGTACTAGGCAAGTTGAACTAAATTGGGATTATGACCATAATCTGTGACATGTAAATTCAATGCAAACGTGGGGTATATGATCATAGTTTGAATCATGACAACTATTTAGGCATGCAAACTTAGGCCAAATTTATAATTAGGCAAGATATGTTTGTGAAACTTTAAGGAATGATTAAATCTGTTACATTTGCCTCATTTGCTAGTTCTGCTATATTTTCCTAATCTACTAGTTCTGTTATATTGTCTAATCTGCTAGTTCTGTTATATTGCTTAATCTGCTAGTTCTGCTCTACTGCCTAGTCTGCTAGATCTGTTCATTTGCCAAATCTGTCATCTGCTAAGTGAGCTGAAAATGCCAAATCTGTTATATGCTATATCTGCTAAACTAAATCTGTTGAGATGCCTAAACTGCTAAATCTGTTGAGATGCCTAAACTACTAAATTTGTTGAGATGCCTAATCTGTTATCTGCTAAATCTGCTAGTTTGTTTAATCTTCTAAATCCGTTAAGTCGCCTAATCTGCAAAATCTGTTACCTGCTATATTTGTGGAGTTGATATAATTAGTCTGTTATTGACATAATCTGAATTGGCTATAGTTATGAATAATTGACATGTATATTAGGCGTGGGCATAAATGGTAAATTATTAATTAATTGGCCGCAAAGATAAACATGGCTAACTCGAGGTTAGAATGAGTTTGCGGCGTAATTCTGCCCGGAATCGCCCGGCATATCCAGTGGCCGCAAACAATAGGTTCTAATGTGAGAAGTTAGTCATAACGTGCTTGAAACCCGAGGTTAGACTCAGTTTGTGGCAGAAATCTGCCCGGAACCAACCGGCCTAACCAGTAGCCGCAAACTGTCAGTCTAATGTGAGAGGTCTGGGCATTAATATTTAATTATTGAAAATCTGAGATAAATATGATGTCTAAAACGTGTTCGGCGGATAGGGTTAAACCCACTAGACTGATGAATTTAATAAATCTGTTCCGTGAATCTGTAGGCCCAATTACAAAGTTAGACAAATCTTTAAGTCTGTTAATCTGTAACTGGTTAATCGGTAAGTCTGTTAAATATATATATCTGATCCGTTAGTCTGAAAACTTGTCTGTGAACTAGTTGATCTGAATTCTGTATGTCTGAACTTGTAAACAAGTTAATCTAAAATCTGTTAGTCTGGGGACACAAGGTTAAGAGGGGAATTACTTGTGTCATCTGTTGTTTGGGACCCATATTAGTCAGTAACCCTTTCTGGTATCAAAACTTTGACCTAACAGTAGGTAGGGTCCGGGCACGCTTACTGAACTAATTATAAGCGGTTCATTCTAATAATGGCGAGGGGTGTTGATGGTGCGTTCCAACCGGGTCATGTGCGTGCATGGATCCCGGTCTGCCTCTGAGGATGTGAGACGCCGTGACATCTGTAAATAGGTCTGTGCCAATTGGTTGTCACTTTAGGGAGTGATACACCCTACTGTGGGGCCGACATAGGGTATTTATGTATTAGGGAGCCGATCGCTTGGGGTAGGGTTTTAGGGTATGCTTAGTTCTGTCTGTTTCTATTGGGTGGTAACACCTGTCTGTTTCTACGTGGTACCTCTGTTGGGGTGGTAAAGGCCCATTACTAGTGTACACCTAATTCTACATTCTGTTTCCGTAGGGATTAATCTGTTTCTGTTCGAGTGGTAAAGGCCCATTACTAGCACTCTCTTCTGTGGAAATTATTCTATACCCGTTTCTGTTTCAGTTTAGACATTAGGGTGACACCTAATTCTGTTATACTAGTATTAGTGCAGAGAAGTGTAAATAAATAGCTTATGTCATTCTGTTCTTCTGTAATATCCGCTACACCTGTTACCATTATCTCTCATCCAGTTTTATTTTCATGTCATGTTATTATTATCTGTTCATAACTGAAAATCACTGGACTTGCCAGACTTTTTGTCTGACCCTTGTTGTTTCGCATCCTTTCTTCCGTATCCACCCAACCCCCCAGGTTTTGTAGAAGGGAGTACTCTAGCTTGATCAAGATTTCTTCCGCTCGAAGTGCTTAAAGTATGACTTGTCTTCTTCTGTAGGGATTATGATTTTAAACTATGCATTCTGAAGGCTTTTGTACAAGACTGATATTTTGTACTTGAATTTTGATATTGTGATTTGAAAGGATGTAACCAAGCTTATTTCGGTTTCTGTTGTAATAAAGTTATAAATTTTTCAAGTACTGTTTTATCTGTCTTGTAAGTTTCTGTTCTGTTTACTAAAATGCTCCACCAAAGTTAAGGCATTCCCTTTGTGAGTGACCTTAACGGATGTGGGGTGTTACACAATGGCATTGAGAATCCTCGCTGGTACAGCCTTCTGTCCTGGATGAGGTACGATGGGGCCTTGCACAATATCATCCTTCTGTTTTTCCGCTCTTCAGGCAGTGTCCCATTAAGGATATATTCTTTTATTGGAGTCATTCACGATGTAGGTTCTTCAACGGTTTCCATTATACAATCAACACTCGCTTCCTCAATGGTTGGTGTAGAAAAGACTTCGATGGGGGTTAAACCCAACAGCTGAGCGTTTGATGAACTAGCATACTTGGCAAGGAAATCTGCTTTTGAGTTTGTTCTCTTGGGATGTGAGATATAACATAGTGGTCAAGGTCGTTTAGAAGTTCCATAGGTTTGATTAGATAAGGAGGGAGGTTCCCAGTTTTGGTTTGGAACTCTTTGCATACTTGACCCACTACCAGTTAAGAGTCGCTAAGGATCTGCAAAGTTTGTAAGTTTAGCTCTTTTCCCAACTTTAACCCTGTTATTAATGCTTCATATTCGGCCTCATTATTGGTTGATGGAAATTCCAATCTCAAGGCATAGCATAAAGAGTAACCTTCTGGGGTTTCTAAAACAATTCCAGCCCATGAGCAATAGTCGTTTCTAGATCCATCAAAGTATAGTTTCCAAGCAGTCTCTGTTTCCGCTGGTTCCTTAACCTCTTCTTCTTTGTTTGTAAACTCAGCAATAAAATCCGCTAGGGCTTGGCCATCAATGGCTCTTCGAAGATGGTAAGTGATGTCATATTGACTTAGCTCAATGTTCCATTTTAGTAGCCTTCCTGAAGTTTCTGGGCGAAAGAGAATTTGCTTTGACGGTTGATCGGTGAGAACCTTGATATGATGAGATTGGAAATAGGGTCTCAGATTTTCTGAGGTAACAAGGAGGCAATATGCGTGCTTTTCTAGTTTAGGGTAATTTAGCTCGGCCCCGGTGAGCCTCTTACTAATGTAATATACCAGCAATTGCACTTCTGCTTCTTCTCGGATTAGTGCTGCACTCAAGGCATGTGATGAAACTGCTAGATATAAAAATAAATCCTCCCCATCCTTAGGTTTCGATAACATTGGTGGTGATTCCATATGTCTTATTAATTCCTCGAAAGCCTCCTGGTAATCTGAGGTCCACTGGAAGTCCTTCTTTCCTTTTTTCAAAGCATCGAATAGCGGAATACATCGATCTATTGCTTTGGAAATGAACCGGTTCAATGCTGCTACCTTTCCATTTAAGCTTTGGAGTTCCTTTTTTGTCCTTGGGGCCTGCATTTCCCTTAAAGCCACAATTTGAGAGGGATTCGCTTCGATGCCCCTAGCATTGACGATAAACCCGAGAAATTTCCCTGAAGAGACTCTGAACGAATATTTTAACGGATTTAATTTCATCCCGTATTTCTTGAGTATGTGAAACATTTCTTCTAGATCCTCGAGATGATCTTCAACCTTCTTTGATTTGAATAGCATATCATCTACATATGCTTCCATTGTATTCGCTATCTGGGATTTAAACATGGAGTTTACAAGATGTTGGTAAGTCGCTCCTGCGTTTTTCAATCCAAATGGCATGACTTTATAGCAGTATAATCCTCTATCCGTTATGAAACTCGTGTTCTCTTCATCTGGCTTGTGCATCATAATTTAATTATATCCGGAATACGCGTCCGTAAAAGATAGTAACCTATGCCTCGCTGTTGCATCTACAAGTTGGTAAATTCGGGGTAAAGGGAAACTGTCTTTTGGGCACGCTTTATTAAGATCTGAGAAATCTATATACACTTTCCATTTTCCATTAGACTTTTTGACAAGAATTGGGATATAAACCCAATTTGGATACGTAGACTCTTGTATGAAATTATTTTTGAGTAGCCTATATACTTCTTCTTTTAGAGCCTCGGATCTTTCAAATCCCTGCATTCGTCTTTTTTTTTTCGCAGGAGTCAATTTTTGATTTATATAAACTTGTGAACAATTATATTTGGTGGGATCACACACATATCTGAGTGCTCCCAGGAAAATAAATATAGATTTGCTTTCAAAAACAAGATTAATTCCTTTTACAGCTTCATACCTAGCTGAGTTCCTATCTTCAAGACCTGGTTAGGGTCCTTGTTGTATACTGGAACGGGGATAGTATCTTCGGCCGGTGCTGCTCTATTTTCCCCTATATTGTTTTTCCTCGGAACAATTGCTTTTCGAGCGCCACTGTGCTCACCAGTATGGGGTTTTTTCTTTAATTGCTATAAGAGGGGTTTTTGGATGCGGAGCGACGGCTCTACATCCTTCTTCAATTCCTTCTTCCTTGCCTCTGCCAATTCAACCAAATAACACTCTCTTGCTGCTTGTTGATTGCCTATAATTGTGCCAACACCATTCTCCATTGGGAATTTCATAGTGAGGCACCACGATGCCATAATTATTCTAAATGCTGCAAGAGTTGGTCTTCCATGGAAGGCATTGTAAGCAGAGGGTTCATCAATTATAACAAAGTCCTGTACCAGTGCGGCTTTTTTCTCTCCTTTTTTGAGCTCCACTAGTAGACTGATAACACCAATTGGTTGAACAGCTTGGCCAGTGAATCCATGGACCATGTTCTGACAGGATTTTACGTCGTCCATGGAAAGCTTCATCCTATGGAATGAGCTATAGAAGAGAATATTAACTGATGCTCCGCTATCGACTAACACCCTTCTAACTATGGTTGGGCCCAGACCAATGGTTATCACCACTGGATCCTCTATAGGTGTTAAGATCCCAGTCGGATCTTCATCTTTAAATGTGATGTCGCCTCGCAGGATTCTCGGTACTTTTGCCGATAAAATCTTATTCATGACCATGAGTTCACCTCTTTTTGAAAAGTCCTTCACCTCGTGAGCATACTTCACCATGTCCCCCCAGCTTTTCCCAACCGGGTAGCGGCCCCCTGAAATGGTGTTTATAATCATCCTTGGTATAGCGGCAACCGAAGCGTTGTCATTCTGTTTAGGCTGTCCTGTAGAGGCTCCTCGGTCCTGAGCCCCTTGAGCATTCTGGGAGTTCTTTGTGTACTACCGAAGCCGGTTATTCCTTATCAGTTCTTCAATTAAGCTTTTCAAATGTCTACATTCGTTCGTGCTACGCCCCGACTGGTTATGAAATCGGCAGAACCTGCTGGACTTTATTGCATTATCAGTGACTCTCAACTTCCCTGGCTCTGGGTATTCTTCAGTGTCTTTGGTCACCATATAAATGTTTTCTGTGGCATTGTTAAGGGGAGTCATTTCAAAATTCTTGAAGAAATGAAGCATTTTGTTGTTTCGACCATCTTTCCCTTCATTCCCCCTTTTTTGATTTCCTCCAGCGTTTTTCTGTCCACCTTGCACATTTACATTTTTTTCTCTGACGGCTCTTTATTTTCTGTAGCTTCCAACGTATAGGTCGGATCCTCATCCACGCCTATATAATCCTCTGCCTTGTCAAATAGTTCTTCGAGAGTCGTGGGCTTCTTCTTCTTGATCCACCACCCTAGTTTGGTCCTTTTATTTATACCTCCTTTTAGAACCATCAAGGCCAAACGTGGCTCATAGTTTCCAACTTCGGCCGTAGCCGTGTTAAAATGAGAAAGGAAAGTTTTAATGGATTCCCCTGGCGCTTGTTCTAGCTCATTCAGTTCTATCACATCACGCACCTTAGTTTCTTGAAGCCCGGAATACTGTCTGAACAGCTTGGCCAAGGTGGTAAAGTCATTTATGGATTTTGGCAGGAGTTTGGTGAACCAGAGTGAAGGTACTCCCTCCAAGTAAGCGGGGAAGTATAAACATTTGACTTAGTCAGTAGCACGTGCCCCATCCATGTGTTGATCATACTTGAAATAGAACACGTTGGGATCGCCAGTTCCATTATAAGCTTGTACAACCGGGGGTTTGAATTTATTTGGATATGGCGCCATTTTTATTCTTTCTGTAAGTGGGGTTTTTGTATGAGAAAATCCCCATTCCTTCTCATCATCCACCTTTTTCTGGCTCTAATTCATGATCTTTCATACCATTTCAAATATATGCTCCTCCTCATTGAGTTGGTCCGCGGGGCGGACGCCCTCCTCTTTACCGGATGTTTGCCTGTGCAAACGATCGTGTTTCAGATTCTGGGGCCCTGGACCTCCCGCATGGGGAAGTGCCCCTTTGGTGGAACCAAACGCTTGTTGAGGGCTCGCTTTTCCAGAGTGGTTATGAGCAGGTGGCTTCATTTCCTTAAGACTAGGATTTGAAATCTCTTGGACAAAATTTCCTTTATTCGGGCTTAAGGAACAAGATCCAGTATCTTCCGTTCCAGTGGTGTTAGCAGTTTTAAGATGGTTTGCACTCATGGTGACTTTGGCCATTGCGGCTTGCATGGAGAACATGGTTTCAAGATTCTTTATCATGGCCTCATTCGCAATATCAATTCGATTTGTCAGTCCTGCTGTCACTTCATCCAATTCCCTCTTTGTTACGGTGGTTCCGGCTTTAGAACTTTCACCGACAGCAAACCGATTAGTAGGCGGGGTGTTTTCTGTGTTAGTGGCATTGTCGACATCTTCAACGCTTTTACTTGCATCTTTCTTCGAAGGCCTACATGGCTTACCCACGGCTTTAGAGATAAGTATTTCAATTTGGACAACTTAGATAATCGGTGTGTATTCCAATGCAGGGCCTTCTACCTTGTGAGAGAGCGATAAATGGATTGGAAGACTGGGGCCCATGGTGGGTGCCAAATGTTTTCCCTAAATTGGGCTTAACACCAAAAATGTGAAGAAAATGCCTCACAAAGAGGAATAATGAGTGGAGCCACACAATGATTCAAATGCAAGTAGAAGACACAAAGTTTTATAGTGGTTCAATCCAATAAGGATCTACATCCACTTTCATAAGGAATTCCATTATCAATATGAGGATTACAAGATTAACTTCTCTCTTACAATATTTTCATTACTTTCCTACACATGAACCACACTCAAATCTATTGAAAAAAATAGGAAAGCATATCAATCTGTGGAGATATGATGTAGATGTTATAGAATTGGAAGAATTCCTTCTTGTACATAAGCACGTTTAATCAATCTTCAGTTCTCGAATCATTTGGATGCATTTGATAGAGATCGTGATCCATAGATTAATCTTCAATTTATGATGTTGGATAGATGTTGGAAATGTTGTAGAATATTTTCGGTAGCACTTCGTGGTCTCAAGACTTCATCCCCCCAAATGAAGAAGTGTGGGGTGAAACACCGCACCTCCGTTAAGGTCACTCACAAAGGGAACGCCTTAACTTCGGTGGAGGTCTATAAGTAAAAGTCACAGACAAATCACAAGACAGATATAAACACACACACACACACACACACACACACACACACACACACACACACACATATATATATATATATATATAAGCAGCGGAAAACAAACAGACTTTCATTTCGTAAATACGTGTTCGCACAAGACCGTTTCCATAATTGTCTCACAATAACTTCCAAAACATTACATCATCATTTCTCTCTTGATTATCAAAAAAAGAGGCATAAAACTTAATTAAAACTACATAAATCCCCAAAGAATGTGTCGAAAAGCCATAGCTAAGGAAAGCGAGTCTAAACCATACATCTACTATCTTGAAGCTTGCAAAGAGTCTGACTAAGCTGGGTTGTTTCCTCCCTATAGACTAGGGGGGAACGAAAGAAAAGAAGACGAAAGAAAAATAGAGTCATACATAAAGCCCGGTAAGTCTAGTGACTCTTTGTTATGAGAATAAGAAAAAGGGCATGATAGGTATAAACTGGATACAGGAAAGTATCATAAACTAAGATAAAGCAGTTTTGAACCGAATATACTATCTCACCCCACACTATATCTCTGTACCTACTTGTATTTGTTTCGATTGGTGCCTCATGATCAGGGTGAAGTGATCCCCTTTCTAAAGATCGGCTCCTACTCGCAAAATCATATGTGTCATATGGCCCCCAATGATTGTAGATGCCTATGCTGGTCCCACCATGGGGTGTATCAAGTCCCATGGTGGTGGACTGACACAATTCTAGAATGCATAGCATATACTACTAGTGCCCAGTGCCATGTTTGTCTGCTTCGAAGTGTGTGCACGCCCGCACTCCATTAGAACCTACACTGCTGCACCACTCGCCGTCGCTTTTGATCGCTTACAATCGGCCCAGTAATCATGCCCTACCCTGCCTAGTTTCAGGGTACTATGATACCTAATTGGGTTGCTGCTGAAATGGGTCCCCGTTACTAGGATTTTCTAGTCAAACATGTTAAGTGGTTAAGTGTCTATATTAACCTAACCCCACCCATCAGTTTAGTTAACATGTTGAATTGGTAAAGTGTTTTAGTTAACTTAACCCTACCATCCTTATTCTAGCTTTAATTTATTCATTAAAGCACTGACCACTCACATTAGACAGGTATTGTTGCGGTTACTGGACAGCCGGTCGGTTCTGGGCAGATTTGCACCGCAACTCAGTCTAACCTCGGGTCCTTATCTTGCTTAATGCCTTAACCTCCCACATTGGATAGGTATTGTTGTGATTACTGGACTGCCGGGCGGGTCCGGGCAGGTTTACATCACAACTGAATCCAGCCTCGGGTTAAGCTTATTCGTATTTTCTAAATTTACATATTTGTCTCTTTTACTTGTTATATGTAAATGTTATGGCCCATTTTCCAAGTTCGTTATTTTCTTAGGCATGGCGATTCATACCATTTAGATGTCACTAATTATTGGAATGTGCCAAACATGCCAACAAAAATATTTTTCACGTTTAATCCCAACGATATTCCCCCGTTTTACGTTCGCAAGATTATAATGAATGCTGGGCTAGATATTTCAGCCCAGCTTATAAACGTAGAAGGGAAAGCCAAGCGCATGAAACATTCTAAATAACGTAAAGGGTTTGTGACATATGAACTTACAACTTTGTGATCTAATTAACATAAATCATGGGTTTCAACTTGTCATGTGAACTTGCATTCAAATAAGAATCTAATTAAATAGGTGTCACATGAAATGGCATAATTTAGACTTGCATAAAACATAAGCCTAAACATAATTTTATCTATGCATAACTTCAAACACAAACTAGCATGTGACAAAGTTATTACATGTCCATAAAATTGTCTATTTTTGACATTAACCCAAAAGTGTGAACTAGATCAAATCATGTATCCTATTATAACATGAAACTTGTAATAATCGTGTGAAACTAAATGGTACTTGGCATGGACCCAATTACAAACTTGCAAGAACATAAGAACATATACATGGGATTTAATCATGTAGGCATAATGGTCTTAGCATAGAACATGTGTATATAAGTCTTTACTTGGACTTAGAAAAATGTATACAACCTATGTTAAACATAAAAACATATAGGTGTAAATTCTAACATTAACCATATACTTGTATGTGATGTTGCTTTCATTCTAAATACACAATAAGACCAACATCAAGTCAATTATACCACAAACATCCCAATACCATTCATAATACAATCATTGCAATAAACAGATATGAATTAGCATCGTCGTTATACAATAGTAAAATTCCATTTCCACTTTACATCGAATCAAGTCTTAATTTCATTCTCATCGGAAAAATAACTTAACTTACAACAAACGACAAACTTGAGTTCTGGTTTCTGAGTTCTGAATTAGCAATGCTTTCCTTTGGGTAGATAAACGTTGTTTGAATCTTGATTTTACTTTAGTTTTGCTCGTCTCTAAGCTTTCTCCAACTGACGACTACTCTTAGTTTCCTCCCGGCAGCATGACGGCTCTAGCTCTATTTTATTTTTGTGAATTTAGGTTGAGTTTTGGGTTGTATTTATAGAATTTCAGATTGATTTGAGCCGTTAAATGATCATAGAGTGAATCCATACCATACACACCAAGAGGAGCCAATCAGAAAGTGACAAATCAGCTCTAGTGACACACCAGAACTCAGAAAATCGCCCAGAACCCGACAACGCCAGCCAAGACCTGACCAGGTCGACTAGGTAGGTCGACCCCCAGGTCGACCCCCTGGTCGACCTGGGTACCTAGGTCGACCCCGAGGTCGACCCCCTGGTCGACTTGGGTCCTGGGCGCGAATTTTCCCGCCCAGCCCAGTTTGGGTATGTTTTCGAATTTTGAACTGAATTTTGAACTGTTGGAATTTTAAATTGAATTCTGAAACTTCGAGATGTCATAACTCCTTCATACGGAGTCCGATTTACGCAAACTCGGACTCTATCTCAAGCAGAATTCCGAGACGAGCGTAATGGCGTAACCCATTTCCCTTAATTCTTTCATTTTGAATTAAGTATACTTTAATTTGTTAATTTAATGTTAACAGAAAATTCGGGGTGTTACATTCTCCCCTCCTTAAAGGATTTCATCCCCGAAATCTTCAAGTCTAGAAGAACGTATATCCTAACATCCAACCGTCCATCTACTCAACCAACAAACACAGAAATCCATTGTCCTTAAAAGACTTCTAATGCTTCATGATCATATGCATAGTATACATGTCCTTATCTAATGCAAAATCAGGCGGTCTACTGATTTAGTTGACCTCATTAATGCAAATCATGTAAGTGTCATGAATCCATTATGTATGCAAAAAAATTTCTTTACTCATAATTCTACATGAGTGCGCAACCATTCATACAAGTGTGACAACCATATGACAACATTCAAGTTTTAACCACATACAAATATGAATACATATATGCATATGCAACATGGAAGTGACTGAGCCGATCTAATATCTAGGGTGTGTGTATATGAATCCACGAACAACCACTTGCAGCCATCAATCATAACATGTTTCAAATACATGTTTACATCCATTAGTTTCTACCTAAGGAGTTAGGAGAAAAAGGACCGAGAAGGTACACTAAAAGGTAGATTCAAGCATAAACTTATGGAACAAGAGAGGTCAAAGATGTACCCTCAAAAAGAAAAGGGTAGGCAGCGCATATTTTGTCCTCAGTTTCCCAAGTCGCGTCTTCCTCCGCATCTCTCCATTGAACTTTAACGAGCTTGACTTCACGGTTGCATAGCTTTTTGATTTCAGTTCCTACGATTCAAGTTGGAACTCTCCTCACAGTTGTTTCTCGTTCTATTTCAACTTCTTCTAGAATGCTTGGCTCCACCACTTCCGCAGACTCATGTAAACATTTTCGGAGATGAGAATCTTGAAAGACATTGTGAATTCTAGCCAACCTTTCGGGCAGCTCTACTCTATAAGCCATCTTCCCAGTCTTCTCGATGATAGGGAATGGTCCTACAAATTTTGGTGCTAGCTTTCCTGCGGATCCAAAGCGAACGACGTTCCTTAAAGGAGATACCTTAAGGAAAACCCTGTCCCCAATCTCAAACTCAAGGTTGGTCCTTATTTTGTCTGCGTACGATTTCTGTCTATCTTGGGCAATCTTCATTCTCCTTTGTATCAAGTCCACTTTTTCTGAAGTCTCTCTAATCGTGTCTGGCCCAAGTCTAAGCTTGTCTGTAGACTCCAACCAACAAGTTGGTGATCAGCACGGTCTTCCATACAAAGCTTCGAAGGGCGCCATGCCGATGGTGGCTTGGTAGCTGTTGTTGTAGGCGAATTCCACTAAAGGAAGATGATCGTCCAATATCCCTCCAAAGTCAAGAACGCACAGTCTCAAAAGATCATCTAATATTCTGTTCACCGTTTTGGTCTGACCATCAGTTTGGGGGTGATAGGCCGTGCTCAAGCATAACCGTGTGCCTACAGCTTCTTGTAGACTCCGCCAAAACTCGCTTGTAAAAATAGGATCTCGGTCACTTACTATGCTGGAGAGTATTCCATGGAGTCGAACTATTTCATTAACATAAAGAGATGCTAGAGATGAGGCAGACCCTCTACTGTTGACAAGTATAAAGTGGGCACTTTTTGTGAGCCTGTCCACTATTACCCAAATGCTAGTATTGCCCCTTCTTGACCTAGGAAACCCATCAATGAAGTCCATTGAAATGCAATCTCACTTCCATTGTGGGACTTCTAGAGGATGAAGCAGTCCTCCAGGCTTCTTTTGTTCCGCCTTGACCTGTTTGCATATCATGCACTTAGAAACGAAATCTGCCACATCCTTCTTCATGTCGCTCCATAACAAAACACTCTTTACGTCCTTGTACATCATGTCTCCACCTGGGTGTATTGTCATCTTGGAATGGTGTGCATCTTCAAGAACCATCTTTACCAAATCCCTTTCTTGTGGGACGCATAGTCCTCCATCTCGCCGCATCCAACCCTTATCATCGATAGATTACCTATTGAGGTGACTTGAAGTTTCACCCCTAATTAGCTTATCAATCACATCAACCTGCTGAGGGTCTTCACGTTGTGCGGCCCCTATTTAGTCTAAAAGAATGGGCCGTACTTCTAGTGATGCCAACAAACCAGGTACAAAACCAGAGGAGGGCCTAAAGTCAAAACGGGCGATATACTCCAAGCTTTGCCTTTCTACAAAGAGAGGGCTTAAGGTCCGCTTCTTTCTACTCAAGGCGTCTGCTACTACGTTGCCCTTGCCAGGAGTATAGGAAATCTCAAAATCATTCGAGGCAAGAAACTCCATCCACCTTTGCTGTCTTAAGTTAAGATCTTTCTACGAGAAAAAATTCTTCAATGATTTATGGTCAGTATATAACTCGAACTTCTAACCTAGGAGATAATGGCGCCAAGACATAAGCGCAAAGACGATGGCGGCTAACTCTTCATTTCATGAACTTTCAATTGTCTTCCATCATAAGCTACTACCTTCCCTTCTTGCATCAGAACAGCACCTAGTCCCGTACCACAAGCATCCTTGTATACTGTGAACATCTTGCTTCCATCAGGCAAAGTCAGAACTGGGGCTGTTGTGAGAGCCCTTTTCAGGCGTTGGAAAGCAATACCACTATCCAAATCCCAAGCGAACGCTAGATTCTTATTTGTTAGCCTTGTGAGTGGAGCTGAGATTTCGCGAAATCTCTAATGAACTTTCGGTAAAAACCTACTAGCCCGAGAAAGCTTCGGACTTCGGTTGCATTTCTTGGTGCCTTCCAATCTTACACCGCCACCACTTTCGCGGGGTCCATAGCTAACCCCTCTTTGGATACTACATGTCTAAGAAACCTTACTTCTTCTCTCCAGAAGTGGCACTTGGAGAATTTTGCTTTTAGCTGATGTGCACGAAGAGTATCCATGATTTCCTTTAAATGCTGAGCATGCTCTTCCTCATCCTTTGAGAAGATCAAGATATCGTCTACGAAGACAACCACAAACTTGTTGAGGAATTCTCTGAACACCCTGCTCATTAGGTCTACGAAATAAGTGGGTGCATTTGTCAATCCAAAAGGCATGACAAGCCACTCGAAGAAACCGTCTAGTTTTCTGAACGCCGTCTTATCAATGCTATCTTCAGCTACCCTTAGCTGATGGAACCCTATAGCCAGATCAAGTTGGGTGAAAACCGACGCACCTACAAGCTGATCAAACAGATCGTCTATTCTGGGAAGTGGGTGTCTATTCTTCTTCGTCAGCTTGTTTAGCTCCTTATAGTCCACACAAAGACGTAATGAGCCATCTGCTTGGTGGCGAACACCACTGGAGCACCCCATTCCAAGATACTCCGCCTTATAAACCCCTTCTCGACAAGCTCCTTAACTTGCTTACTAAGCTCTTTCTCTCCTTTGGAGCCATGTGTCTAACAGGTAAAGCTATGGGCTTTGCATTATCAACAAGATATATGCGAAAGTCTATTTCCCGCCTCGGAGGTAAGCCCTTCACCTCTTCAAAGACATCCGGATATTCACGGACCACTCTAACCGACTGCAAATTCTCAACAGAAGCATCAAGCGACTCTAGATAACTAAGCATAACAGCATTCAAGGGATTACAAGAAATTTCTAGAGTGTTACCGAGCCGATTCAAGAGTCTAACCACTCTCTTCTCCCAATCAAGAATGGCACCATTACTGGATAACCAGTCCATGCCTAAGATCAATCCATATCCCGAGAAACCCAAAACAAAGGCATTACATCTAAACTCAACACTTAGAATAGAGATTTTCAAATCCAAACAAACCATCGAAAAATAAGCTGATCCCCCAATTGGATTTGAAGCAACCAAGGGATCTTCTACCATACTAGTGCCTAGGTGCATAGATTCTAGTAAAGCAGATGAAACAAAGGATTGTGATGCGCCAGAATCAAAGAGAGTGCGAACTGGATGATCATAGAGATAAACTAAGCTTTCTACAGAAATATTTCTACCTCGTTCCTGCGGAGGTGCCATTAGCGCGTGAACCTGTCCTCTTGAAGTGGATCCAGTCCTTTGTCCCTGCCCCCGCTTCTTTGGGCAGTCCTTAACCATGTGTCCAGTCTCGGCGCGATGGAAACAACCACCATTCATCTTCGCCTTCTTCTTTCTGCAGTCTTTCACTATACGTCCAACAATGCCACAGAAATTACACCTTCTATTTTCATGGGATTTGTTGTTCTTCCCGCTCTTCTTAAAGTCTGTTTTCTTAGCCTATAAACCCTCTTTCTTTTCTTGAGGCACTTCCACCTTTGCCTACAATGTCCACCAAGCTTTCATAAGTCGCTCCCATGGGTATATGGCTCATAGCAAGGCTGTGCAGAGGCTCATTCAGACCTTTAATGAAGCAAAGTGCCTTCTTGTGTTAGGTGTTTACTAAATCTAGCCCAAGTCTGGCCAGCTGATTAAACTGATTGACGTACTCCTTGATCGTTATACTTCCTTGTTTAAGAGTTAGGAACTTCTCCATCTGCAGGCTTCTTTCAGCTTGGTAGAGGAATTTCATCTCAAACCTCATCCTGAAATCTTCCCAAGTTTCCACTAGCCTCTCAGCATTGGTAACCTCCCACCAGTAAGAAGCTTCGTCTTTAAGCAACCACACTGCTAGCTGTATCTTTTGCCTGTCGTCAACTTCGAAGATGATGAACAAATCTTCGGTCTCCTTTAGCCAGTTCCTTGCTACCACAAAGGATTCAGTTCCATAAAAGTCCTTTCCACCCATAGCCTTAAAGTCTCTACACGTCTTAGCGAAAGCATTTCCACGAGGAGGAGGAGGAGGAATCGCTGCCACTGTGGAAGGAGGAATGTCTGCTGGACCCGAATCATTGGCCCTGGCCTCTAGGTACCTTCGGAACTAGCCAGGTATCTGTACTCCTTCTGGATGGTTAAGATCTCCATACATGCTGAAACAAAAATGAAAGATTCAAGACAAAACGATAGAGAGATAGTGCATATGGCTTTGGGGAATTATGCCTTTTAAATCAACGCTTTTTCTTGAGAAAAAAATGCTTTTTTAAACATCTTTTTGAAAATAGTTTCAAAAACCTTTATCTAAGCTGGTAAACCTGTGCTTTGATACCAAGTGAAACACCCCACCTCCGTTAAGGTCACTCACAAAGGGAATGCCTTAACTTCGGTGGAGGTTTATAAGTAAAAGTCACAGATAAAGAACAAGACAGATATACACACACACACACACACATATATATATATATATATATATATATATATATATAAGCAGTGGAAAACAAACAGACTTTTATTTCATAAATACGTGTTCATACAAAACATTTCCATAATTGTCTCACAGTAACTTCCAAAACATTACATCATCATTTCTATCTTGATTATTAAATAAAAAGCATAAAACATAATTAAAACTGCATAAATCCCCATAGAACGTGTCCAAATGCCATAGCCACGGAAAGCGAGCCCAAACCATACATCTACTATCTTGAAGCTTGCAAAGAGTCTGACTAAGTTGGGTTGTTTCCTTCTGTGGACCTTGGGGGGTGGGGGAACGAATGAAAAGAAGACGAAAGAAAAATAGTGTCGGACATAAAGCTGGTAAGTCTAGTGACTCTTCAGTATGAGAATAAGAAAAAGGGCATGATAGGTATAAAATGGAAACAAGAAAGTATCATAAACTAAGATAAAGCAGTTTTGAACCGAATATACTATCGCACACCACACTATATCTCTGCATCTACATGTATTTGTTCCAATTGGCGCCCCATGATCGGGGTGAAGTGATCCCCTTTCTAAAGATCGGCACCTACTCGCAAAATCATATGAGTCCTACATCCCCCCAATGATTGTAGATACCTATGTTGGTCCCACCATGGGGTGTATCAAGTGCCATGGTGGCGGCCCGACATAATTCTAGAATGCATAGCGTATACTACTGGTGCCCAGTGCCCTGTTTATCTGCTCTGAAGTGTGTGCACGCCCACACTGCGTTAGAACCTGCACTGTTGCACCACTCATCGTCGCTCTTGACCGCTTACAATCAGCCCAGTAATCATGCCTCACCCTGCCTTATTTCAGGGTACCATGATACCTAATTGGGTTACTGCTGAAATGGGTCCCCGTTACTGGGGTTTTCTAGTCAAACATGTTAAGTGGTTAAGTGTCTGTATTAACCTAATCCCACCCATCAGTTTAGTTAACATGTTGAATTGGTTAAGTGTTTTAGTTAACTTAACCCTACCATCCTTATTCTAGCTTTAATTTATTCATTAAAGCACTGACCAATCACATTAGACAGGTATTGTTGCGGTTACTGGACAGCCGGTCGGTTCCGAGCAGGTTTACACCGCAGCTTAGTCTAACCTCGGGTCCTTATTTGGCTTAATGCCTTAACCTCCCATATTGGATAGGTATTGTTGTGATTACTGGACAACCGGGCGGGTCTGGGCAAGTTTACATTACAACTTAATCCAACCTCGGGTTAGCATATTCGTATTTTCTAAATTTACATATTTGTCTCTTTTACTTGTTATATGTAAATGTTATGGCCCGTTTTCCAAGTTCGTTATTTTTTTAGGCATGGCAATTCATACCATATATATGTCACCAATTATTGGCATGTGCCAAAAATGCCAACATATATTTTTCACGTTTAATCCCAACTATATTCCCCCATTTGTACATTCGCAAGATTATAATGAATGTTGGGCTAGATATTTCAGCCCAACTTATAAATATAGAAGGAGCGCATGAAACATTCTAAATAACATAAAGGGTGTGTGACATATGAACTTGCAACTTTGCGATCTAAATAACATAAATATGGGTTTCAACTTGTCATGTGAACTTGCATTCAAATAAGAATCTAATTAAATAGGTGTCACATGAAATGGCATAATTTAGACTTTCATAAAACATAAGCCTAAACATATTTTTATCTAGCCATAAATTCAAACACAAACTAGCAAGTGATAAAGTTATTAAATGTCCATAAAAATGTCTATTTTTGACATTAACCCAAAAGCGTGAACTAGATCAAATCATGTATCCTATTTTAACATGAAACTTGTAATAATCGTGTGAAACTAAATGGTACTTGGCATGGACCTAATTAAAACTTGCAAGAACATAAGAACATATACATGGGATTTAATCATGTAGGCATAATGGTCTTAGCATAGAACATGTGTATATAAGTCTTAACTTGGACTTAGAAAAATGTATACAACCTATGTTAAACATATAAACATATAGGTGTAAATTCTAACATTAACCATACACTCGTATGTGATGTTGCTTTCATTCTAAATGTGCAGTAGGACTAACATCAAGTCAATTATACCACAAACATCCCAATACCATTCACAATACAATCATTGCAATACACAGAAATGAATTAGCAACATCGTTATACAATAGTAAAATTCCATTTCCACTTTACATCGAATCAAGACTTAATTTTATTCTCATCGGAAAAATCACTATACTTACAACAAACGTCGAACTTGAGTTCTAGTTTCTGAGTTTTGAATGTGCAATGCTTTCCTTTGGGTAGATAAACTTTGTTTGAATCTTGTTTTTACTTTAGTTTTGCTCTTCTCTAAGCTTTCTCTAACTGACGGCTACTCTTAGTTTCCTCCCGGCAGCATGACGGCTCTAGCTCTATTTTATTTATGTGAATTTAGTTTAAGTGTTGGGTTGTATTTATAGAATTTTATATTGATTTGAGCCGTCAGATGATAATAGAGTGAATCCAGACCATATACACCAAGAGGAGCCAATCAGAAAGTGACAAATCAGCCCTAGTGACACACCAGAACTCAGAAAATCGCTCGGAACCCGACCAGGCCAGCCAAGACCTGACCATGTCGACCCCATGGTCGACCTGGGTACCCAGGTCGACCACAAGGTCGACCCCTTGGTCGACTTGGGTCCTGGGAGGGAATTTTCCCGCCCAGCCCAATTTGGGTCTGTTTTCGAATTTTGAACTGTTGGAATTTTAAATTGAATTCTAAAACTTCGGAAGGTCATAACTCCTTCACACGAAGTCTGGTTTACGCAAACACGGAATCTATCTCAAGCAGAATTCCGAGACGAGCGCAATGGCATAACCCGTTTCCCTAAATTCTTTCATTTTGAATTAAGTATACTTTAATTTGTTAATATAATGTTAACAGAAAATTCGGGGTGCTACATGGGTGGTATTTATAGGAGATTTTCAGCCCAGATGGCAGTTTCGTAATTAGCTAACAAAACCCGCCATGAGTCAAGTCGTATGGTGACATGATTTGATGCGACATAACTGGTTCCTTCAACTTAAAGCTTTCATGTGCCTCTGAAATGACTATGGTATGATGGGGAACGACTTATCTCGGTCACGACATAACGCTAATCCCATATCCATATCATACTCCTTCTACGACTTGTACATCATGTCGCTGAACGACATGGATGACATCAGTAAAATAACGTCATGCCATTGATCGGCATGAATCTTATCCTTCTTAGATCACATTGACTCTTGTCATTGGGACATCACGAATTATACCGCAACATTGTGTCGTTCAACGCCTTGAGCTTGCGACACGACACATCATGACGGTATGTCATTCGGATGACAGCTGGATGCGGCATGAGTCGATTACGACATAAGGGCAAAATGGCATGGCGTGTTTCTTGAGTCTGACTTAGCTCTTACGACATGGTTTTGTTCCAGATCTTAAACAATGACTTACTCTTTATATCGTAGAACGATATGGAGGTAGGGCGGCATGACTCGTGTCGTATGCCTTTATGCTTCTTAGTGCTTTGGGCTTATGGCATGTCACGATGCCATGTCGGATGACGACTTGTTTTAGCTTTGTTGCTATAAATGGGGCACCACATGACTTTACAACAACCTATTTTATATTGCTATATGACATAGAGCACTATGGTGTGGTTCTTGCCCTACCCTTTAGAATCTGAGCGACATGGTCTTCATTGTATGAACTGGTGACGCCATGCTAACTTGCGATATGAAGAGAACCCCGCCATGATATCATAACGTCATGATTGCTGGATGTTTTATGTCTTGCTTGTACGATATGAATAGATTCTGTATGACTGGACTTCCTCCCTTGCAACATGACTCTCACGACTTAGTTAAAGCGACATGACTCACTTATGCTTCTTATGGGTTAACAATAGTTTATTCAAAAAGTGGTTATCGAATATTAGTTATCCGAAGAGAGATTATCGAATATTTGTTATTCGAAAGGAGTTATCAAATATTAGTTATTCGAAAGGAGTTATCGAATACTACTTATTCGAAAGGAGTTATCGAATATAGTTTATTCGAAAGGAATTAAATGAGATAATAGAATATATTTAATTCGAATAGAGTTAAAGGTGTTAATCGAATATATTTTATTCGAATAGAGTTAAAGGAGTTAATCGAATATAGTTTATTCGAATAGAGTTAAAGGAGTAATCGAATATTAGTTTATTCGAAAGGAGTTAATCGAATATTAGTTTATTCGAAAGAAGTTAATCGAATATTAGTTTATTCGAAAGGAGTAATCGAATATAGTTTATTCGAAAGGAGTTATCGAATATAGTTTATTCGAAAGGAGTTAATCAAATATAGTTTATTCGAAAAGGAGTTATCGAATAGAGATTATTTGAAGGAGAGTTATATGTGAAATTTGATTATATCGAATTTGGGAAAGTACTATTCACTTTCCGTTTTAATTAAGATTTGTTTATTTATAAACAAATTAGTTGTTTGTTTATTTATCAAAATTAATAAATAAAAGCTATACTTAAGTTATTACATTTCGAAAGCATGGGATTATAACACTATTGTTATAATAAAATGATTTTTGTAAAAGAAGTGGATTCATAAATAGAATCCGAGAGTTACGTAAAGAAGTTTTGTTAAAGATTTAGAAGGTGAACTTTGTCTATTTCGAAGTTAGAAATGTTGTTCAGTTAAGGTCTGAGAGGTAGTTATACCCCAACTTGATTGGCTTTGTTTGTAACTAAGGAATGGTTAAGGTTTGGTAGTGAAGGTTGGTTAAGTGAATTTGAAAATCCAATGAAGGAGATTTGAAACATCCGTTTAAATCCAATGAAGGAGATTTGAACATTTTTTCCAAATAAGAATCAAAAATACTTTATAATATAAGAAAATAGAGATAACGGTAAATATGGAAATGTTTTCCAATGATTAATAACGTATATTTTCTAAATTTAGAAAATAAGAAATGTTGAATATATGGAAACAGGAAATGAAAAATGAATAAACTAATGATCTAAAGAGATAAATGTTAAATTATGATTGATCGATAAAATTTCCATCTGCAAATAATATCGTTGTTTGCACACGTGTTTTTCTTTGATAGTTAACTCACCGACTATCGAAGTTTTTGACCATTTTATATCATTAATATGGAGAGACCGGCATCAGATTCTTTATCCGAAACCTACTCTATATGGGCGTTAGCGTTGCGATCAAATATGATGAAGATAATTGAAGATGGAGTTATGCAATGTTTACAGAATAGTACCTTTGGTTTGTCAAGTCCTAGGATGACTAGTATGGAAGAATGTCTGACAGAGTATATTAAATAGATCGCGTAAGTTGATCTCTTCAAACATATTTACGTTTGGTGGCGGAGGAATTTGTTTCTCTTAGCTGTATACCCGTGGTATTTTTGGGGAATCAATTTATGATTTGGCAGGTATGAAGATGTGACATTCAATGTGAATAAATGTGTGATCTGTCAGAGATAAGAGTGGCTTCTATCCTCACAACTGGGAAATGACAAAAATTGGGCAGGCAACATGGTTAAGTGGGTTGCTTCCAATTAGGGTGTATTGTCACCTGATATAGAGTTTTATTTACTTCTTTAATCTATTCGATGCTGTCCCTTTCGGGAAACAGTTGCTGATCCTAACCGTTGGTGATATATATTCGATACACTTAAGCAAAATGAGTGGTCGGTCATATGTGGCCAGGTTGCAAGATGTTCTTATTGAACCCAGTGTATTCCTCTGTAGAGGTACACTATCGGAATGTGGTTTCATACCCTATCATAGTTGGAAATCCATTATCCAATAAGCGCTCGCGGTTTTCATTGTATACTATGTATGTTAAACGCGAGATGAAAGCATTTCTGCTAGATGATTGTTATATTGTGGTTGATAGACATTATTATAATATCAATGAGTTTTGATGTAAAGATTATCATTACTTTCAAAATGATTTGAAAGTTAAATCAAATGTTTTGGATTCTCATAAGGGAAAACCCCGTTTTGTTATACGGCATGGTCTTATGAGATATCGTTTTATTGCTCAAACTGTTTTAAATTGTTTTACTCACATCAGTTGCATGACTGACCCAGAGTTTGTTTTGTTTTTTTTTTCCTAAACTCTTGGTTGCCCAATTTTGTATGGGCAGTCAAGTAGTCAGGATTTTACAGATATACTCGAAGAGCTTGGAGTAGGAGGCCTTAAGATTATATAGCTATTGTTTATTCCGCTGTGTTGTAAGTGTTGTACTCTGATAATGTTATTGTATACATATACTGATTTTATTTCAAGGATATGTTATCTATTATGTGTTGTTCGTTCCGCTGTGAGATTCATGTTACTCTGTTGTTGTATGTTCTTCCTCTTATTCTTTTATTTTATGTTTCTATCTTATCTATTCTCACCCTCTATTTTCTTTCTATTAGTTTTCTGGTTTCCAGTGCAATTTGAGTTGGACTTGTATTATTTGGTTAGCTCAAATGGTACCGGAATTTCAAGACACTACAGTTGGTATCAAAGCTGAAGGTTAATTAATTACCTTGGCTCTGTAGCATGACTCAATAGAGATGGGGTTAGTAATGCCCTAGATTGTATTTGAGTGTATATGTATGAGTGAACGTATTTGTTATTTGATATAAAAATATTGTTTTATATTGTGGTGATTTATTGGTTGAGTTGTTTATGAGTTCGGGTCGATCAGTTTGATCCACTGTATGTTATTGGATGTGTTAGTTGTTGTTATAATCGAGTAAGATTATAATTGAAATGGTTAAATAAATAACCAATCAGAATTCGTATAAGTGTTACTAAATGAATTAAATCTGAATTTAAATCAGAATTGAAATTAAAAACCCTTGAGGTATGGAAAAGTGATTGTAAACAGATTTGGATTAAATATATGAGAATTTTAAAATCTTGGGAGATTTTAAATTGTTTAAAGCATTGCAAATGACATTTTGAATTGATTTCAAAATGGATGTATTTAGAAATGGTTTTGAATGTGATATAGTATTGAACTCACTTTGATCACTGGAAAATAAATTCCGATGTTGATTCGGACATCATCGATGTTCATTTTCGAGTTTCTACATGACAGATTACTACCAAAGATTTTTTTTTTTGAATTATTTTGAGAAAAACAAGTTGTATTGAAATTCTAGAAAAGGATATTTGATTTTTAGAAAGGCTAAGCTATTTGAAACTCCCAGGTAAAGATTGTTTGAAATAAAACCAAATCAAATAGAAATTTATGAAAGCAAATTTGAAATTGAAATAAAGGCAATTTAGTGGTAATTGAACTGAATGAGAATGGTATCGAGAAAAATTGGATTGGTGATATAGGAATTTGAAATGGAATTTGGTTGGTATAAGCAGGGGATTTGGTTTGGATATAAGCGAATAGCTATGTTGAACAGATATTGATTGGAAATTGGTTGAGATGACATTGGTATATGTTGGATTGATAACAGGTGAAAGTGATAAAGTTGATACGGCTGACAAAAAGGTACAAGTTCATATTTGGTATAAGCATGAGATTTATGAGTCGATTTGGCAAGCTGCTTGGCTGCTTGATTTTCTTTTGGGATGGAGAAGGCCCAGAGAGGCGAGTTGTAGTTGTACCTATTGACCAGTACAAAGGAGGTGCTTGCGAAATTTTTCGAAAATTTCGGGTTTTAGAAAATATTAAGGATTTTTGAAAATTTTCGTTGATAAGAATTAATTAATATTTTAATTGAAATAAATTGGTTTAGTTGAAACTGAAGTTAAGAAGTGAACAAATAAGTTCTAACCAGTCAATAGGGTTTGTTTTCTACCTTATCAATTTTGAGGACGAAATTATTTTAAGGGGGGAAGAGTGTAATGTCCCGTATTTTATTGATATAATAATTAATTTATTTAGTTATTCAAATAGTGATATATAGATTTAAATAGTTGTATAATTAAATTATATTGAATAATTAATTAAAATAAATAATAGAATAATAAATTTAATTCTGAAATAATCGAATATAGCGAAATTCACAATATTTTGTGAATTGGAATATTTCTAAGATATAATTTAGTTTAGATTTGAATTATAATAACGAATATATTATTAAAATGAAGTTTGAACGTATAATTATAATATAATTATGATCGAGCTCAAAATGGAGCGGTAGTTCGTAAATTGGCAATTCGAACTTTAAACGAATATACAGAGCCCGTTTCAAATCGGATTTCTGTGAAACAAGAAACGTTCGGAGCTGGTTAAGTATATTTTTCTAGTGGAAGAGAAAAAATATGTATTTTTTGGGTAGATTTTGATTTATGTCCAAATCAAATTTCCAAATAGTCCCTATGGAATTCATATGTAATTTATAACGAAATATCAAAGGGATTTCATTACAAATCGAATATCGAGTTAATAGGGATTTAAAATATCGAGTTAGAAATTCATATAGGATTATTCTGGAGCTATATGGTATTCTATTGTGAATATATACGATAATATTTATTTATAAATATTTAATTCAATTATTTTTAAATATATTTAATATTTAAAAGGGTTTATTTAGAGCTTTAAAAATAGTCGTTTTTGCAAACGAGCTTCGTTTTCGATGAAACTACTTTTTTGGATACATAATATTAAATTATTGCTAGATTTCAATTTCTATGATTTTTATTGTCAGTATGTGGCCGTACGGGATTTATTGTGAAAAAAAGTCAGTATTTTGATGGTTAAAAATACGCTGTGTGAGCAAACGAAGTCGAAATTCGACGAAACTAGTTTCACTGGGTCTGTAATGTCGAACTGAAGGTGTATGTCCATTTCCGTGATTTTTGGATATCACGTGTGATTATAAAAATTTTTAACAACAAATACATAGAGCGATTGCTTAAAATCAAATAAATTAATAAATATTTTTTTATTTATTTTACTATAAATACTCCACAAATAATCCTAATGCTAATATTTACATTTCTATGGTCAAAAGAAACAAGCCACCACAATTTTCTTTTCCATCTCCAGTAAATTCATCTTTGAAAATCCATAGGAAATCGGAAACAAAGTCTATAAATCTCGAATCTATTATGTGTGTAATCCTCATCAAATTCTCTTCAAGTAGGTGTACGATTTGGTGGGTTCGATCAAATGTGTGTTCGCTATCGTATAAGAGCAGCATGTTAGGGTTGAAAATCGCATAGCGTAGGAGCTTCGATTCAGGTTGTTAATGTTGTTTTCGTGTTCTTGGTTTCGATTAGCAGCTGTTGGCAAAGTTTTGGGGAATCCTGAGGTGGTTGGTCACGCGGGTTTCGCTGAGTACAGCGTCGCTGCCTGAGAGTTGGGATGCATAAGTGAGGTGCCAGCTTCGTTCGGCTGTTGTTAGATCAAAATTTGGACCTAACACCCAAATTGTTCTGATTCGTAGAGAATTATAACTAATTAATGAAGAAAAAACAGAGAACACACAAGATTTATAGTGGTTCGGCGTTAACGAGCCTACGTCCACTTTATATGTTATCGATTACACTTTGAATGCTAGTACAATCAATGATTTCTCTCAAACTCACTCTTACAATTATGATTTTTCTCAGTAATCTCGAAGTAATACTGATAAGAAATAGTGGTGCGACAATAATGGTGGAATCAATACTCAATACTGCCAAAAGATCCTGAAAAATGCCAATCTCTGGGCTATTTATAGCTGACTCTGTCAGTCGGGTCGCGGTCACACGTGGAGCAAATCCCGAGAAAAATGGATCGGATCGCGCAATGAGGAAGAAATGGTCAATATGACAGTTGTGGACAGGTGTCGCTGGATCCGTGCATTTCGGATCGCTGAAGACCAGTTTCTGGTTTGAACAAGTCAGAGGCTTCGCTGCACATCGGGGGATCGGACCGGAGCGAGATGGTGGCGTTGGTGCGGATCGAGTCGTGATGAGGTGGACGGATCGAGTCACGAACAATAATGGCGATTCGAAGGGCGCGATCCGTGAGAGCGATCCGCTGGTGCGATCCGATCTTTCATGGACTTGAGGGACGTAGTTTCATACTTTCTTCTTGTGTGTTAACCTTGGTGGCTTTGTCAAAAACTAGCCAACATTTTGCCCCCTCGAAGTATGTTTTATCAAGGATGGAACGTGCTTCGAAATTGCAGAGACATCCTTTCGCGAAGCGACACAATTTAATGGTCGTGCCTATCTGAAAAGTCTTCCTACTTCGGAAAAGTCGTATCTTTTGATAGGTATAAATATTAGTATAGTCTTCGATCATTTTTCATTCATTGAACAATTCTTTTCTGGAATTTTTCGGAGACTTCGTCGTCAAGTATACCAGGTAAGCTTCTGATTTTTTCGCAAATTATTTCCGAATTTCCACTTCGTCATATTGCTTGATGATTCGGATCGCACGAGATCATTACGATCCGAAGAGCGAGGCGCCCGCTCGATCCTTGGTGAGCTCTTGGGATTGTTCACGAAACGATACGGGCTTCTATACGGAACGAAATGGGCTTTAAGTATGGTGGGCCATCCATCATAGCGAGTCGAGCCAGGGATCGGCCTTGTCTTCTTTGCTGGGCCCAATGGGCTTACCTTCACGATCTGCTGAAGCCCGCGGTTTGTATGAGACAAAAATGGGGAGACCAACCGCCATCACTTGGTCTATATAAGCCGATCCCCCCGTTCCTTCTTTTCTTTCGTTGCTGCCAGTCTTCCGAAACCCTAATTTCTTAATCCTCCGATTTCCCAATTATTCTCAAGGTAATCATGCTCGAAAAAAGCTCTTATGCGATTTCGTTTTCATTTACCTCGGATTTTTACTGAGTGGAGAGGAGAGAGCATTCCAATCCATAGTATTCGAGGTCATAGGGGCTGTCATGGTGCCATAGATGTCTTCGTCCGAGTTCGAACACGAAGAGGAGGGAAGAAGAAGAAGTAGAGGAAGGAGACCAGTTCGGTTCGTTCCATGAGTGAAGCTTAGGTCTGAATCGTGAAAATGGCGAGGCATCGGTTCGTGGTGATGCGAAGATCAGGGGGGAAGGGATGAAGATGATGCATTAATCATGGTGGATCGGGTCGCGGAAAAAGTGGAGATTCGGATCGCGGGGAACAGGTGGTGGAACGGATCGCCATGATGTCATCACGATCCGTTTGGATGAAGAAAACAAGTCGGAGCGCTTCACGATCCGAAGCCCTTCCTTGAACTTGTGCCATTCCGCGCACCGATCGCTTCACCACGTACTAATCATATATCGCGATCCTGACCCTGCCTCGCGATCCGTTCTCTACGATCCGAGTCTTGGTGCACGATCCGGATACACACCACGATCCGAACCTCATCACACGATCCAAGAATGTACAACTATCCAGCGAACTTTGTATAATAAGCAATACAACTTAATTCCAATACGTCAGTGGACAGTTAGGCTAGAACCTTGGAGACGAACTTCCTGGACTGAATGACTACATAATTTGACTGCATATGATGACTAATATCTCGATGATCTTGTTGACTTTTATGTTTTTTCTTTAATGCATGCACAGGCACACACTTGCACTTGCACACATGGGGAAGGGGTAACTGTATTCTAATTTCTATTTGCCAACACAGCTATGTCTGATAAACAAGTGACTAAGATGCCAGAGAATGATACTGAACCAAAGACATCCATACAACCAGAGAAAGATACCAAACCAGAAACATCCACACGCCATGATTCTGATGTGCTTCCTTCAACTAATCCGGAGGGTCCGGATTCTGGATCCGAATATGAGGCAGAAACAGAATCGAATCCGTCTGAGAGTACCTCGCTTGATGAAGATTCAGAGGTAGACGGCCGAGCTCCCGACGAAATTCCTGGTGCAATAGAAATAGAGAAATTCACAGACTCTTTAGCTTCCAAACTTGATTACATAAAGCTTAAGAGAATTGCTTGAGACATGGGATCCCCTGGGATGATGTGAGGACACCCGGCAGCGAAGATAGACCTCATTTGGCTCCGGAGGGGTATATGATAGTCAGCCGACTCATGTGCTGGGTAGGATCTATTCCTCCGTTTCCTCCAATCGTCATTGAGACCCTAAAACGATTGGGTATTGCTCCAATGCAGCTTCATCCCAATGCCTACGCAGCTTTATACACTCTATATGTCGCATATGCGGAAATCCTGCATACCGAGCTCACGTTTAAAGATTTAAAATTCTTTTAACTTTTCAAGCATCGCTCCTCGGCAACCCCAAATTTCTCTTTTTTCAAATCGGTAGCAACTAGGAAGGTTTTGTCTGACGGATATAGCAACATAGGGGATCCCAAGGCCGATTGGTTCTATATAAAGAGACAGGCTGGGTGTTCAAGAAGATGGCTTAAATCAAGTAAACATTAAACTTTTGAATGGATAACTTATTTGAGAAATCGGAACGCTAACATGCTTCTTTTCTCTATGCAGATCACATCTTTCCAAAGACAGAAGGCTCGGTGCACAACAATTGACTATCCCTCCTTTTGAAGAGCAAATCCGACTTCTTAAAGATCAAAAAATGTATTACTGACGAGAATCTTCATAAGCACCGCCTTCTGGATATAAGGTCTGGACTTGGCGCGGGTGGAAAACCTTACAAATACGTGCCCCCGACCGATGGAGAAGGAACGTCGCAGGCAGCAGAAACAACTAAATTTCGTAAGAGTCCTTTGCCGATAATTATCCAGGACGACGAAGACTTAAATGTATATAGAGGAGATGAGGCCTGTGCTGACGAGTTTAAGGAAATCCCAGCCTCTTCGGGGGGTTTCTCCTCAAGGGCCTCTCTACCAGTTGAACCTGCTGCTCCCGATGATTTAACAGAGGAGCAGTTATTTAGAGAATTGAGCAAGATCCCTATACCCGACGATGTATATACACAGGAAGACTTCGAAGGAGATCCATTTTTCCCTATTTCGGAGGAAATAACAGTTCCAGTTGAAGAACGAGAAACTAACCAAACAAGCCAAACTCCAGGCCCTGATCTGTTAGGGGGAATTACATGGGATGCATAAATCACATGCACTATCTAACCCCACACTTTTATACCAACAGTATTCAAGATTTTAATATGTACTTGTTTCTTTTGCAGGAAGGATGTCTCGCAAACGATCTTATTCCTATCGCTCTCTTCGCGAAGGCACACCTAGTTTTCATCCAAATCCTGAGCGTGCCCGTAGCAGCAGTCGAGGGGGAGACAGCCACTGGTCCTGGGATTCTCACAAGCCTCGCTCTTCACCGTCCAGATCTCCGTCAAAACAAACTTCTGGAAAGCCTCCCAGTCATCCAGTGCTACCTACGGGAGGAAAAAAACTTCCCAAAGACTTAACTCCCCCGAAGAGCGCGCCATCTCATAGTAGATCATCTAGAAAGGACCATGAGCCTAAGGATAAAAACAAGGATCCGAACAAGGATTCTGTAAAGGAGAAAACTGACATTGTCCCTTCCAGCCAACAAGGTTTGAGTGCCCCCGGGGCACGAGACTATATCCACGGCCCTGAGACTCAGGCTAAGCTGGAAAAACTACGAGAACAATTCCCCGATATCTACTTCGAAAGGATGATGTTCGTTCCAACTCTGGAACCAGTCCCTGGGAATTGGGATACTGAAGTCATCGGACATGTTCGCCATGTAGCTAAGTAGTATGAGGCGATGAAGAAACATGCTGTCAATCTTTCAGATGTCGTCCGAACGCTAGAGATGGAAGCGCATAGGTCCAAAGTGAGGATAGAAAATAATGAAAGGGCCAGGGCAAAAATGGAAAAGGACTTGTAAGATGCACAATCTTTGCTTTCCTTGGCTCAACGAGATGCTAAAAATTACAAGACAGAGCTGGAGGAGGCTAGGCAGCGTTTCCATAACGAGCTCGATTCTAACAGTAAGGAGCGCGCGTCATTTAAGAAAGAGGTGGAAGATCTCAGGATGGCCAACATCGAATTGAGAAGTGCACAGGATCATTTCGAGGCCGAAAGAGCTGCTTAGGAGAAAGAAAAGGCAAGCTTGAAAGATAGTTTAGCTCTGGCCGCAAAAGAAAGGCTATTCTGAATGATCAACTCACACGTGAAGAGAAACGCGCGATTCTAGCTGAAAGTAATGTGGAAAGTGCCATTGAAATGGCTACTGCTTCTAATGAAAAGCTCCTCGAGAGAGAAAAGGATATTGAAGGATTTGAAGAAATGCTATTTGACTTTCTCAGCCAGGTCATCAAGACTCGTAACATCTCTTGGATCCCGGACTACCATGTCACTTTGGCAAAACATATGGGATACAATCGTCCAGGACAAGAAACGGCGATTAGGACCCGACAAGATTGATGAGAATGAACTGATGTGGGCCACTCTCAGGGACAACGAACCTGAGGATTTAGAGAAAGGCAGACATCTACTCCAAGAAGAGATGGATAAGGAGAAACCTCTGGCCAAGGGAAAAATCATAATCGAAGAAGGTTCGTGCTCGGCTGCAGAGCCCAAGGACTCTGAAATTGAGGAGTACAATCCTGATGATCCATTGATTCCTCTGGGTCCGACTCCTCCAGTTGCTGGAGTTTCCACTGCCAGTTTGGATGGAGGATCAGCGGAAGGTATTTATATATTTTCTCCGCAATTTGTCAAAGCAATTACAACTTGTCGCCGTCTCATTGGACAATAAACTGAGCACACCGCATTCTCTCCTGAAATAACATTTGTTTCTCATGATACAGGTAGCGGGCCGATTGATAAGGATGCTGAAAAGAAGGCAAGGGCGGAGAAGATTGACATCCTGCCAGGGGTTGGTGCTGATGTCCCCCCAAATGCCGAAACTATCGAGGCTTTGAGAGACATGGATGGGCGCCACGATGGTGATGAAGAGGAAGTCGCCACTACCAAATAGAGCAGAGGCGGTGATGAGGAAATCTTAGCTGAACAACAGCCGAAGGGGAGGAGCAGTTGCTCCTTATGAATGGGGGACAGGATCCAGTATATGTGCCCCCTATTTCTGAGATCGACCCCAAAACTGGGTTGGTCGTAAAATTTTCCTCCCGATCGATAACTTCACAACTAGACTCTCAGTCCTCTAGTTCTTCACCGGAGCCTCTTGTGGACAAGAGGAAGAGAAAAAAAGGTGTTCGTTCTTATGTTGACAAGGAGGCGTCAGGGAAGCAGAAAAAGAGCAAGAAGTCTACATAGTCTCCTCCCCCCAGCATAAGTAGGAGGCAGATATCAGTTCATATTTTGTCCTTAGGATTTTTTTTTTAGGCTTTCCACTGGCCATGAAATGTAAATGTGAGAATGGCCCTCACTTTTGTTTAGGTTCCTCTTTATCTTGTAGGTTTGCAGCATATGAATGAAAGTTTATTTCTTTTGCATCACCGTGTACCTGCAGTCAATAAACTCTTCATATTTAGTCACTATTCACTTGGCTACAACCAAACTAAAATTATATCATAAATCATTCAAGCAACAGAAAGAATTTAACAATTTCTATGCATGTTGCCCCCTAAATTCGAGTACGGGGGACTTGGAATTTTTTAGTAGAATTATAGTCCATGAGGCGTCGAATCTCCGGTGCCTCTATGCTTTCCCAATTCATCAGCAGGTTAAAGTTTGAATTTGTATCATGATCGGCTCACCGATCCTTTAACATGGCGGGAATTCTGGGGACGCCGAGTCTCCAGCATCCTTGTCAGGGCTTAATTGCAAATGTTTTTATACTCTCCTGGCAGTCGCCGAGGTTAGAGTTCGAATTAGGCTGTTCAATCCCCCCTCCCCCCCTCCCCACCCCGCGATCCTTCAGCGGCGTAGGAGCTCTTTCTCAGCGCTCAATCGGAGACGCTTTTATACTCTCCTGGCGGTCGCCAAGGTTAGTGTTCGAACTCGGCTGTTCAATCGCCCCCCGATCCTTCAGCGGGGTAGGAGCCCTTTCTCAGCGCTCAAAGAGCTCTTTCTCAGCGCTCGATCGGAGACGCTTTTATACTCTCCTGGCAGTCGCCGAGGTTAGAGTTTGAGCTCGGCTGTTCAATCGCCCCCCGATCCTTCAGCGGGGTAAGAGCTCTTTCGCTGCGCTCAATCGGAGACGCTTTTATACTCTCCTGGCAGTCGCCGAGGTTAGAGTTCTGTCAAGGCGGTTCCTATCATGGTGCACCGTCGTGACTTATGGACGTCGCCTTCGTGTCCTCTATACTCTCTCTCGGCTCTGGAGAGTTAGAGTGCTATCAATGATGTGATTTACTTTATTGCACCCTCAGAGTTCTGGCTGTTGATTGCTCCCCATTCTGATGGAGGGCACCTGGAATTACATGTTTTTGTGACTGCTGTATGATTCACAGTAAATTCCATAAAGATGGAAAAAAGCGGATAAATAATAGTGCAATAGAGGTAAACGACACACAGTATTTTTATAGTGGTTTGGTCAAATCGTAACCTACGTCCACTTTATAATATTTTGCTTAAAAAATAGGACTATTCTAGGCAAGTCGTGCCTTTTACATTGTCTTATGAGACAAAAGAATAAATCCGACATCTTTATGTCAGATAAGGCCGTAGATGTTGGGCATTCCACATTCTGGGGATTTCCTCTCCATCCACTGTAGCTAGCTTGAAGGTTCCATTATCAAGCTTTCGTAGAATGGAGTACGGTCCTTCCTACTTCGCACCCATATGAGTCGGGGGTGGAAAGACACGTTTCAGAACCAAGTCTCCGGGTTCAAAGGTTCGGGCTCGAACCTTATTGTTGTAGTATCGAGCGACCTGTTGCTTGTGTCTCAAGGCACGCAAATCTTCTTCATCCCTCTTTTCTTCTATTGAATCTAGGGATTCGAGAAGCAACTTGTTATTAGTCATCGGATCGTAATAAGTAACTCGGTGAGATGGTACTTTTAGCTCAACCGGTATGACCGCTTCCGCTCCAAAAGCAAGGGAGAAGGGGGTATGGCCTGTTGCCGATTTATATGTCGTCCTATAGGCCCATAATGCCAAGGGTAACTCATCGACCCACATAGCTTTAGCCCGCTTCAATCTTCTTTTGATAATGGACTTAATCACTTTATTTGCTGCTTCGATCTGTCCATTCGACTGCGAATGCGTCAGAGAGGTGTATCGTTTCTCAATGTGGTATTTCTGGCAGAAGTTCCTGAATTCCCCGCTGTCAAATTGGGTTCCATTGTCAGTTACGACGATCTTCGGAAACCCGAACCGGCAAATAATGTTTTTAACAACGAAATTGATCACTCGCTTGGTTGTAATTGCAGCCAATGGTTCGGCCTCAACCCACTTGGTGAAGTAGTCTATGGCTACAATGGCGAACCTTGCTCCGCCTTTTGTTATAGGGAGGGTTCCAATGATGTCAATTCCCCACATAGCGAAAGGCCACGGACTTGCCATTGTTTTTAGCTGACCCGGAGGTGCCCTGGGAATCCTCGAAAATCTTTGGCAAGCATCGCAACGTCGCGCATACTTTGTTGCGTCTTTGTTTATAGTAGGCCAGAAATAACCATACCGCAACACCTTTTTTGCCAATGTTTGCCCTCCAGTATGATCGCCGCATTCACCCTCATGTACTTCCTGCAGTACACGTTTGATTTCATCATGGGCTATGCACCGGAGAAGGGGCATCGAAAATCCCTGTCTATACAGGACTCCGCCTTGCAGAACGTATCGGGAAGCTTTACGGATTATTTTACGCCTCTCGCTCTTCTTGGCCGGAAGCATTCCATTCATCAAGTAATTCTTTAGAGGGGTCATCCATGACTCCCTTTCTGGCTCAGTTTCTAGTACCGAATCAATTTCCATCTGATCTTTACTAGGGAACCGAAGCACTTCAACTGGGGCTAGTCTGATCTCTTTAGGATCGTCGGAACTAGCCATCTTGGCTAACTTATCTACCTGTTGGTTCTCAGACCGTGGAATATGAGAGATATTGTAGTGATCAAAATCTATCAGCAACTCTTTTGCTTTTTCCAAATACGAAATCAATCTTGGACTCTTGGCTCGAAATTTTCCAGAAACCTGATTTACAACCAACTTGGAGTCACAAAATATGTCCAGCTTTGCGATCTTTAATTCCTTCGCAATCCTCAACCTGGCTATCAGGGCTTCATATTCGGAGTTGTTGTTAGTGGCATGAAATTCCAACCGGATAGCATAAGATATCAGTCTTTTCTCAGGAGTTTCAAACACCACTCCGACACCAGATCGTTTATCATTCCTAGCACCATCAACATACAACTTCCATGCACTAGGATCGAGAAGTAACTTTGGTGAGTCAGTCTCTTCGTTTACCATGTCGTCCTCCGAGGCAGTATATTCTTCTATGAAATCTGCCAGCACTTGCCCCCGTATCGACCGTCGGGGCTGAAAATTTAAATCAAATTGACTCAGTTCAATGTTCCATTTGGGCAACCTTCCAGAAGCTTCCGGTCTCTATAGAACTTGCTTAAGCGGATGATCTGTGTACACGGTGATAGGATGAGCTTGGAAATAATTTCGAAGTTTCCTAGATGCAATCAACAAACTGTACGCCAGCTTTTCGATCCTCAGATAATTGCGTTCAGCTGCCGCCAATTTTTTGCTCACGTAGTACACTGCCCTTTGAATCTCGTCTTCTTCTCTCACTAACGCAGAACTGATCACGTGGGATGACACCGCTAAGTATACGAATAAATCCTCGTGATCCACCGGCTTAGACAGTATCGGAGGTCTCTTCAGGTGTTTCAGCAAGTTCTGGAATGCTTCTATGCAATCAGGAGTCCACTTAAAATTGCGCTTTCCTCGCTTTATCAATTCAAAGAACGGGATGCATTTGTCTGTCGCTCTAGAGATGAATCTGCTTAATGCCGCTACTTTCCCCGCAAGGCTCTGCACATCTTTGATTTGTCTAGGCTCCTGAATGTCTTTGATGGCTGCAATCTGTTCTGGATTAATTTCAATCCCGCGCGAGCTGACAATGAATCCCAAGAATTTCCCGGATGCAACTTCAAATGAGCATTTTGTTGGGTTGAGTTTCATCCCATACTTTCGAAGAATGCCAAACATCTCTGCCAAGTTTGTAGTGTGATCGGATGATTGTCTGGACTTAACCAACATGTCGTCAACATACACCTTCATCGTTTTCCCAATCTGGTTATAGAACATTCTGTTCACTAACCGTTGATATGTAACACCTACGTTCTTCAAACCAAAAGGCATTACCACGTAGCAGTATAATCCCAGATCAGTAATGAAGCTAGTGTGTTCTTGATCTGGAACATGCACAGGAATCTGGTTATATCCTGAATAAGCATCCATGAAAGAGAGAAGCTCATAACCTGCCGTTGAATCTACCAACTAATCAATTCTGGGTAACGGAAAGCTATCTTTTGGGCAAGCTTTATTCAAATCCGAAAAATCAATACACGTACGCCACTTTCCATTGGCTTTCTTTACCAAAACTGGATTTGAAATCCAATCTGGGCAGGTTGAATCTCTGATGAAACCGTTACTCATTAACTTTCCAACTTCTTCTTTTAAGGCTGCGGACCTCTCTGGGCCTAGCATTCACCTTTTTTGTTTTACAGGGGGGTGCTTTGGATTAATGTTCAACGAATGGCTCATGATTGATGGAGATATCCCACACATATCCACGTGGGTCCAAGCAAATACATCCAAGTTATCTTTCGGGAAATCCGTCAGTTCTTTAGCTCGAACTGGATCCAACTGGGATCCAATCTTCAGGACCTTCTCTGGGTCGCTATCATCGATTGGTACATCCACAGTCATTTCGTTGGGAGCCGCCTTTCTGCCTCTAGTCTCTTTATCCTATCTGGGATCTATATCCTCGGGCAGTTCTCTAGGCGACTCACCTATAGTGATTCTCTTTAATTGCTATGACGTCCCCCCCTCGTGGGGGAAGAAACGTCTTCAATCTCAATATCTTTTCCTTTACGGAGTAGCTTTAGCTCTGCAATGTAACATGCACGTGCAACAACCTGATCTTCTCTGACTATGCCAACACCAGCTTCTGTAGGAAACTTCAATAACAAGCACCAGGGGGCTATACAAGCTCTAAACTTTGCTAGGGCCAGTCGACCCAAGAAAGCATTATAAGGTGATTCAATATCTAAAACTACGAAGGGAAGAATTCTCACTCTCTGGTGTTCTCCTTCCCCAAGTGTTACTGGTAGTTCTACATATCGCATGGGAGTAGTCGATGCCCCATTAAATCCATGGATCCACCCTTCACACGGCTTTAAATCTTTCAATTCAAGGTTCATTAGATCGAACGTCTTTTTGAATAGAATGTTGACTGAACTCCCGTTATCCACTAAAACTTTATGAATAGTGGCCGGGCCAATAGGAACTGTGATTACAAATGGATCTTCGGTCGGAGCATGGACTCCAATGCTCTCTCGATCACGGAAAATTACGTCATCTGACATCATCTTTTGCTACTTTACCGGAACATTGTCCTCAGGGTTGCTACACTCTCCTACCTCGAGGTGTTGCTTAGCCTCGTTGACGTATTGGTCCAACGCCTTGGAACCATGCCCGGCTAGATAAAGCCGTCCGATTATGGTATTGATAACAAGGTCCTTTCCCTTTTGCTGGGCAGTTGGCCTGACAGCAGGTTGGTTCTGGTTTTGGTTTGGGGCCTGAACCGCTTGCCCCCTGTCTCTAGGAGCCACCCTGTACTCATCCAATTTCCCTTCCCAGAGCAACCTTTCAACTACATCTCTTAGATGACGGCACTCGTTTGTAGAGTGGCCGTGAGTCTGATGGAAGAGGCAAAACTTCCCTGTCTCACGTTCTTTCTCCATTGAATCTCTTGGAGGAGGCCTTTTATGTTGGAGGACGTTGTACGAGTCCATGAAGATATTGTCCAACGTGTCGTTTATTGGTGTATAATTTTCGAAAGATCTGGGACGAGTCCTTCTCCGGGAGTCGTTCCCTTGGTTCCTTTTCCGATTATTGCCATTAGTGTTATTATCATTGTTTCCTGATTGGCGGCCACCGCCCTGATTTCGATTTCCGACATTGACTTCAACCTTCCCCGAGCTGTCTCCGGTTTGCTTGATGGCGACATTACTTTGGATTTCCTCCTTATTTGCCTTTTTCATCTCTTGGTTAGCATATACCTCCTCCTGACGTTAGCGTACGTTTGCTTTCTCATAAAACAATTCTCTAGTATGAGGTGGTTTACCGGCCAGGTATCTCCCAAATTCAGTATCTTTATCTACCCCATCAATTAGGGCTGCCACAACGGTCAGCTCATTAGGATCCTTCACTTCGGTGGCGGCTAGGTTGAAACAATCCAGATAACCCCTCAAACTCTCACCTAGTCGTTGTTTGACAAGAAAGAGGTCAATCACACTTTTCGATCTTTGGGCGTAGATACGGAACTGTTCTACGAACTTTTCACTCAATTCCCTGAAACTGGAAATTGATCTTACTAGTAAGCGAGTAAACCATAATAACGCCACATCCTCCAGGAATATAGGGAATGCTTTGCACTTTACAGTGTCAGAGGCTGCAGCAGTGGTCATTGACCAAGAGTATCTCATTAGATGTTGGAATGGATCAGATCTACCCGCGTAACGGTTCATCTTTGGCATATTGAAGCGTCTCGGGAATGTCACATCTAGAATGTCATCAGTAAAAGGGGTGTGACTGCGGTCAATCCCCCAATCTTCATTCCTTTGTCCACGGCTATCGGCCAGGATTTGATGAACCATAGCCGCAACATTTGCACTGGTCATCGGAAGCTCGGGTTCAGCGCTTCTAGCTCGGTGGAATTCTCCGATCTCCCTTCTAGGAATATCCACGAAATCCGGACCTCAGATTGGGCTTCGTTGCCCCCTGTTACCATGAGTATTTGTATGGAGAAGGGGCTGAGGTGGTCTATTCTCAACAGGATTGTCCATAACTCGAGATCTAGGAGTTACAGCACGATTATTCAAGCTGCGGTTTGAGGGTCCTACACCAAGTGTCCCTTCTTCTTGTGATGGCAGGGTTACAAATCGGAGCTGCTCTATGTTTTCAGCCCTCTCATACAGTCGCCGCGGAGGTCTTGGCGATTCTTCTGATGAAGAAGAGTACTCCGGGGTGAGCGGACGAACTGGGAGTGTTCTTTGCCTTGCGAGATCATCGAGCCTTCTATCCATAGTAGTGAAGTTCTGTCACAACACAGAGCTCTCCTGCCTTTGAGCAGCTAATTCATCAAACAGCCTGTCCCACATTTCAGAAAAGCGAGAGAGGTCTCCTTCAGTGACCGGAGCAGAGGGGTCAAATTGATCATCGACATTTTCTCTTATGCGCAGAGACCTTGAGCCGGGTCGATCAAAGGTACTGGGACAGGAAGAGTGAGCCAAAACCTCCTTTTCAGGTCGAGTTGTGGTCTGGTCATCACTACAGATCGCTGTGGATCAGTGTCGGTGGCTCGCAGCGCCCCCTTGGGGTCGGGTCGTGGTGACATTAGGAGGAGGGATCGCAGCGCTGTCATGGGATCGTGTGATGACTCCTTAGTAGTTCGGTTCGTGGCACCCTCATCAGCTCGGTTCGTGGCGCCTCGTTCGGTTCGGTTCACGCCTGCATTTCTGCGATCCGCAAGGTCCTCCTCAACCTTCTCGTGCACACTTTCTTCGACTGCTTCATTCGCGACTTCATTCACTTGCGAAGCTCGTATTTCCTTAGACTTCTTTCCAGCAATGGTATCAGATGCCGCTGGAATCTTCAAAAATCTGAACAGTAAAGTTTTGGGACTGTTTTCTTTGGACTTGAATATCCAAACAACGGAACAACAATCCAATATGCTAAGAAATCAGTTCTGAGTGAAAGCACCAAAATGTTAGATCAAAATTTGGACCTAACACCCAAATTGTTCTGATTCGTAGAGAATTATAACTGATTAATGAAGAAAAAGTAGAGAACACACAAGATTTATAGTGGTTCGGCATTAACGAGCCTACGTCCACTTTATAAGTTATCGATTATACTTTGAATGCTAGTACAATCAATGATTTCTCTCAAACTCACTCTTACAATTTTGATTTTTCTCAGTAATCTCGAAGTAATACTGATAAGAAATAGTGGTGCGACAGTAATGGTGGAATCAATACTCAATACTGCCAAAAGATCCTGAAAAATGCCAATCTCTGGGCTATTTATAGCTGATTCTGTCAGTCGGGTCGCCGTCACACGTGGCGCAAATCCCGAGAAAAACGGATCGGATCGAGCAATGAGGAAGAATTGGTCAATATGACAGTTGTGGACATGTGTCGCTGGATCCGTGCATTTCAGATCGCTGAAGACCAGTTTGTGGTTTGAACAAGTCAGAGGCTTCGCTGCACATCGGGGGATCGGACCGTAGCGAGATGGTGGCGTTGGTGCGGATCTAGTCGTGATGAGGTGGACGGATCGGGTCGCGAACAATACTGGCGATCCGAGGGGCGCGATCCGTGAGTGCGATTCGCTGGTGCGATCCGATCTTTCATGGACTTGAGGAACGTAGTTTCATACTTTCTTTTTGTGTGTGAACCTTGGTTGCTTGGTCAAAAAGCTAGCCAACAGTTGTGATGGGGATGGAGCCTTCGGGAAGAGGAGTTTGACAAAAATGGTTTTGTCTAATTCAATGGTGAGTTAAGTAGTAACAAGGCCTTCAAGCTTTCGGTGATGGTTTACGATGGTTTACAGAGAACGGGGAAGAAGATTACGCAAAGTAAAAGGAGAGCGGATGGGTTTTTACAGTGGGTTGTTGGGCCTAATTAAAGGTAAAGCCCATATAAAAAAGAGAAAAATATATAGTCTAATTTTAATTCAAACAATAGTATAGAAGCTTGTAAATTCAATAACTTGTTCATATGTTAATGAAATTCAGAAAAACAAGATCCATTAGGATCGTATGGACGAGCGCTACACAATGGAGTTGACTAGGAGTGAATTTGGGCTCGTTACAATTTATAGCGAAATAAATTGTCAGTCTGAATCAAGCGACAATTATCGTTATTTAACGATGATCGTCCAATGTGAGTAAAACTCACCAACTCTACCAGTTCATATTTTTATAACGTATTTTTTTAGAACTGATAAATGATGATTGAATGCTGTGTGTTGACTGTTTGGTTGAATTGCTAATTGATTGGCTGAAATATCGATATAATTATATATATATATATATGTATGTATGTGTATATATATATATATATCATTAATCAAATATTGATTTTGTTTATCAGAATATTTCATATTGTAATGAAATTGATGTGAATTATATTGTGTAACGTCTGTGTATGCAGGGAGACTGGTCGGAGGAATCCAACTAGATCCCTCAACATTTATTTTACTGTTTTTCATATATTGTAATATATGATGTGATATATAATCTGTGTTGATTACGTGTGTTGAATGATATCAATCATTGTTATTTGGGTATTTTAAATACCATAAGAAATACTTGATTGTAGAAAAGGGAAGTTTCAAAGTGTATTTTGAAAATAAAGTATTTGTACAAAATCAATGGATTTTATATATAAAAAGAAAAGGATTTTATAAAAGGAAAAAATTTGTGAAACAAATATAAAAGGAAAATATTTGTGAAAACAAATATAAAAGGAAAATATTTGTGAATCAAATATAAAAGGAAAATATTTGTGAAACAAATATAAAAGGAGAATATTTGTGAAAACAAATATAAAAGGAAAATATTTGTGAAAACAAATATAAAAGGAAAATATTTATGAAGCAAATATAAAAGGAAAATATTTGTGAAACAAATGGGAAAGGAAATATTTGTGAAACAAATAGAATGGAAAAGGAGATAGTTAGAAAATAAATAGAATTTTAAAAGGAAATATTTATTTAGAAACATAAATAGAGTTATAAAAGGAAATATTTATTAATGAAATAAATAGAGTTATAAAAGGAAAATTTAAAATAGATTTAAGTGTTAGAAATAAAAAGGAGATTTCATATGAATAATTCTATAAATAGAAGTATAAATAGAATTTGGAAATAGGATACAATTTTGAAATATGAAGTCAAACTAAATGGAGTTAATCGATTAGCGTTAATCATGTTAGAGTTAATCGATTTGAGTTAATCGAATTAGAATTAATCGATTAGAGTTAATCGAGTTTGAGTTAATATAAAAGAGTTAATCGAGTGGAGTAAATCGATTAGAGTTAATCGAATTAGAGTTAATCGATTAGAGTTAATCGAATTAGAATTAATCGATTAGAGCTAATCGAGTTATAGTTAATTGAAAGGAGTTAATCGTGTCGAGTTAATCGATTAGAGTTAATCGAATTAGAGTTAATTGATTAGAGCTAATCGAATTAGAATTAATCGATTAAATTTAATTGAGTTAGAGTTAATTGAAAGGAGTGGTGGAGTTAATCGATTAGAGTTATCGAATTAGAGTTAATCGATTAGTGTTAATCGAATTAGAATTAATCGATTAGAGTTAATCGAGTTAGAGTTAGTTGAAAGGAGTTAATCGAGTGGAGTTAATCGATTAGAGTTAATCGAATTAGAGTTAATCGATTAGAGTTAATCGAATTAGAGTTATTCGAATAGAGTTAATTGAATTAGAGTTAGTCGGATTAGAGTTATTCGAATTTAATTTATTCGAAGAAAGAGTTAATGAATAAGGTTATTCGAAGAAGAGAATTAATCGAATATAGTTTATTCGAAAAGGGGTTATCGAATATTAGTTATTCGAAGAGAGATTATCGAATATTAGTTACTCGAAAGTAGTTATCCAATATTTGTTATTCGAAAGGAGTTATCAAATATTAGTTATTCGAAAGGAGTTATCGAATATTAGTTATTCGAAAGGAGTTATCGAATATAGTTTATTCAAATAGGGTTTAAGGAGTTAATCGAATATAGTTTATTCGAATAGAGTTAAAGGAGTTAATCGAATATAGATTATTCGAATAGAGCTAAAGGAGTAATCGAATATTAGTTTATTCGAAAGGAGTTAATCAAATATTAGTTTATTCGAAAGGAGTAATCAAATATAGTTTATTCGAAAGGACTTATCGAATATTGTTTATTTAAAAGGAGCTAATCGAATATAGTTTATTCAAAAAGGAGTTATTGGATAAAGCTTATTTGAAAGAGAGTTATACGTGAAATTCGATTATATCGAGTTCGGGAAAGTACTATTCACTTTTTGGTTTAATTAATATTTATTTATTTATAAATAAATTAGTTGTTAGTTTATTTATCCAAATTAATAAAAAAAGTTATACTTAAGTTATTATATTTTGGAAGCATGGGATTATAACTGTAAAAACCTGGAAAATCTGCGCCGATTTAAAAAATTTATTCTGGCCCTTTTAGTGAATTTTGGATATTTAAAATGAATTATTTTAAATAATAATGACGAGTAATTTATTTTAAATAGAATTAGAACGTATATATTTATTTGAATCGACGTTAGAATATAAATACTTAATTTAAATTATAAAAGGAATTAAAAATGGCGCGGTAGTTCAAAAATTTGATTTCAAATTTCAAATGAATGTACATAATTCAAAATAAATTGGATTTTAGTTAAACCAGAAATATTAGGATCTATTTGAAAATATCTTTCCAATGAATCCGAAAAATCCAAATTTCATAGCGGGAATAAAATGATATCCCCAGGTGAAAATACAGAATAGTCGCTATGGAATTTTGGGCCCTTAAAAATGGAAATTTTGCAAATGACCTCCGTTTTCGATGAAACCACTTTTGTTGGATTCTGGATGTCAAGTTATTGCTAGATTCCAAAATTCATAATTCTTGGGATTAATATGTGAACGGGGCAAAGTAAAATGTGTTTTGACAGTTTTTGTCAACTTGGATCGACCAGAAAATGGCCATTTTTCAAACGGTCTCCAAATTTGACGAAATTAGTTTTGATAGGACTGTTTCGTCAATATGAAGCCAGAAATAATTTTTTTGAATTTTTTAGGATCCATATGTGACCCCAGTAAATTGAAATGTACGTTTAAAATTGAATATATTGATTTAAACTTTAATTTAAATGGAAACTGATCGAAATAGTCAAATCAGCTTGCGGGACATATCCCATTGTGTTCGAAATGGGGGTAATTAGCCAGAGGCGACAGTCTTTGGGTCTCGTTTGGAGGTCGAACGGAAAAGTGACTTTATGGAAAATTAAATTAATTAAATATATATTTATTTATATATCCTTACTCCTCTCTCTCTCTCCCTCACTTCGTTCGATCTGAAGAAAATAGAAAAAAAAACAATTTCGTTTAGCCCTAGCCCGTCGCGCCACCCTCCGAAGATATCGCCCTCTCTGGCGATCGCCACCCTCCCCGTTTCCGCCCTGCTCCGCCCAGTCTCCATCGAGGAGCACACCCGAATCCGCCAGTCGCGGAACCCTAAGTTGCACCACCAACTCAGGCCACCACGGACCGCTTAGCTCCGCCTTACCGCCACCAGGACCCTGCTCCGCCAGCGCAGGGGCGCGCCTCCCCTACGACCACCCACAGCACGACTCCGACGATGAAAACCCCCCTCCTTCAAAATCAATGTAAGTTTTTAAATTCGAGTTTTATTTATTTTCTTTGATTTAAAAACTGATTTTATATGAGTAGAGAATTAAAAACTGATTTTATATGTGAATAGAGGAAAGGAATGATTTTTAGATCTATAAAGATTAGACATTTAAATAAATGAAGTTTGGATTTTTAATATGATGACATAATTTTTATGAGGTTAAAGATTAGATTTTTATCAATATGAAGTTTAGATCTTTGTTCATATGAAGTTAAGATTTTTATAGGTTTGATTTTTAAAATAGAAAAGGTTTGATTTTTATGAACATAAAGTTGTGATTTTTATATATATGTAGCGAAATAAAAATATACTCTTTTCTATATGTAGCGTTATCAAAATATGATATTTCAATATAAATAACAAAATAAAAATGATTTTTATTTATATAGTAGCGCTATGAAAATTCGATTTTTATTTATCTGAATAGCGTGTAAAAATGTGATTTTCACTATGAACAGAGTGAAAAAGAGTGTGTTGGAATTTCAGGCAAATCCCAACTGTTCGGAAATTCAAAAATAAAAATGGCAGAGTGGATCCCAAAGGTGAGAACTCACTTTTATTTTTATTTTCTGGTTAAAATATATACACGGATGAAGACGGTGCTTAGCAGCACCTGACACCCGTCGTCCACAAACCATGGACGGCTTGTTTGTTTGTTTGATTGTGTTGTGAAAATTGATTGTGTGATGTGGAATGGAATAAATAAAATATTCTTGTGTTGAAATAAAATATGTTATAGTTAAAAATATAATTTTTAACGTGTATATGAATGAAATAAATATTTATAAACAAATTGAACGATTTTATATGTACACACATTTGACTGATATTGATTGGGACGATAAATTTTACACATCGCCCAACTGCACAAATAAAATTCATTATTTGTTGATTGAAACTCCATACGGGTGTTGGGGTGATATTGAACATACAATAATCCTAATAATTAGTTGTATGTTGATCGATTGATTGACAGGCTGTATAAGCGTTGAATATTTATATTTAATGCTTATAAAGTGTAGAAATGCACTTTGAATGACGGTTGACTATATTTGATTGTTGTTGTGCACATGTGTTGTATGAAATCCATATAAATCAAATTATTGTAATTGACTGTGTCTGATTCCTGTTCAGAAAGAATGAATATTTTAAAATAACGATTATTTTAAAATAACGAATATTTTCAAATAATATTCAGTAAAAGATCAAAATCAGATTATAATGTCCGATTTAGGATGGATACGAATATATTTAAATATATAAAGCCGTGTTGATTAGATTAATGACATTTTGACGTGAACGATATTTATATCGATTTTATTCATTTTTATAATGAATATCGAAAAGGAAATGATTTCGAAATCTGATGGTTTGAAAATATTATCATTTGTATATCGATGATATGGAATATTCAATTTTGATTTGAAATTGAATATGAAGTTGAAATCGTTTTGAAAACGAAGTAAAAACGATTTATAAAATACGTTTTAAAAAGAACGCGACGCGCAGCGGCAGTTCGCAAATTTCGACCATTGACATCGAATGAACATTACGAGAGATCTGACCGTCGAATTCTCCTAAAACCAGAACCATTGGGTTCGTATCGAAAAGGGCTTTCTATAGAATATTAGAAATTTGAAATCTAACGGTTGGATTTGGAAATATGTCCAAATCAAATTTGGAAAAGTTGTTGTAATTGCAGTTCGACGGCCGTTTATGGAAATCGACTGTACGAGCCTCGATAAAATTATTAAAAATATCAAAAATCAGTGTAAAATCATAATAAATTATTTGGAAAGAATAAGGATGAAAAATTCCATATTTGAGAAGATAAAAATAGATTTTTATCGAAATCAACTAGTTCTGAATTAGAATAATAAATCCAATATTTTTAAAATAAATTGGATTTGAAATGGTTTTAAAAATAACTAGGATTTCCAACATATGAATTGGAATGGATTTGAATCGAAATTATGCTCCGAATATTTCAATATTGGATTTCGTGATTATATGGAGATTGTGGAGGAATTTGGAAGATTTAAATATCGTTATTCCAATACAAAAATTTTTGGTTTCAGAATTTGATATTGAATATAAGCCGATATATTTTCTACTCAGAGCCTTATATTGAATATCAAATTGGATTTTGGGTTCGTCGTGAATGGCATCTTTAATAATACTGTTCTTGAACCGAATGGAGTTAAGAAAATTAGAAACTGACGGGAGATTAGTTAAATTGAATGGTTTCCTAGATATTTATCTGATGTTGGTTTCGGCCTTCGGGGTTAATACTTAGGGGATTGTTCTCTTACTAATTTATGGTAAGAGGCTAATGTGACTTGGGTTTATTGTGAACTGTGTTTTTAACGACATTCGTTCTTTAACCCGATTTACAGTGAAATGAGATTTGGAATTTATAAATCTTTTTATTAAGATTTAACAGGAATTTTCCAAAGTAATGTTTTCCAATTTAATATATTTAATTGAAACTGAATTGAAATTGTTCATTGCGTTTATCGTGAACGGTGTTTTTAATAACACTGGTTCTTTGACCTGATTAACATTGTAGTTAAGAGAATCAGACACTAACTGCAGATTAGTTAAGTTGAATGGTTTCCGGGGTATTGATTTGATGTTGGTTTCGGCCTTCAGGGTTAATACTTAGGGGATTGTTCACTTGCTAATTTATGATTAGAGGCTGCTGGAATGGAATGTGATTTTGGGTTTATCGTGAACCGTGTTGTAAATGACACTGGTTCTTTAACCTAGTTAAAGACAGGATATGGTTTCCTAAGTTAAACAATCATTAATATTGATTTTTGGGAAGATTAAAACCAAGTGGAGTTTTAATGCATCTTTAATTAGATTGAAATGATATCCAAAGGAAGATTAAAGAATAAATTTAAAAAACTTATCTTTGATAAAATTAATGGGAACCGCTCCCAAAGTATAAAAATATTTGAATAAAGGAATATTCTGGATTGGAATAAGGCGTATGTTGTGTTTTTGTAGCACATGTTTATTATATACGCGATTTATTCAGAAAGACTGGGTTTATCCCATTCTGAATAACTGATTCGGCGATGTGTCGAGAATGAAGACGATGGTTGAATACCGGAGGTCTTCACATCGTTTGGATGATTACCGATGTCTTGATTGGGCTGTACAACCAAGGTGAGGTAATAAGTGGTGATCGTCCAGACGTACTTGGAGATCGATGGATATGCGAGAGCCTCTCCCTGTATTGGGCATATGGGAGAGGAATAAGGTGCCTCCAGTTTCGTTCAGACCCAGAATGAACTTGTAAATGGATGTGTGTCTAACATTAGATTTCATTTTTTGGGATTGATATATATATATATATATATATATATATATATATATATATATATATATATATATATATATATATATATATCGATTGCATAGCATGAATTTCCTATGTGGCATGCTGAGATGCAAATGATCAAAGCATTTGTTGAAAAGTAGAGTCTTGAGGTTGATGATCAAAGCACGGCTTTAATATAGCATAGCTTTGTGTAGCAATAATTCACGAGCCTCACACCCCGTTGTGGACCAAAAACTGGATAGGACTTCAAGGAGGACATGCGTTTCTTTCTAGCTTGGAGTGGTGTCAGCATTTTGCATGCCCTGACATTTTACTTATGTTCAAGATGGATAGCGAGACGCCTCGGTTATATCGGTTGTTCCAGGGCTAATAGTTTGGTCGGAACATGACCAGTTGATGCCCCATAGGGCGGGTAAACGCATTGTTCAGGCATTTTAATCCACTCCGTGTGGACTGGCCCTAACGATCCAAGGTACAGTTGCGGCTGTATCCTAAGGGGCGCGATAGAGCGTCTCGAATTCGGTAAGGACGATCCCTTGCCTTGATTGACATATGGAAATCCAACTTCCAATACGACATTTTGCGGTTTCGATTGTAGAGCCTAGCATTGGCGACATGATATATGGTACCCATGCTGTCTATGATTGATACTTATGATTGAAATTGTTTTAACACTATACCCTAATGGTAATAATAAAATATGAAATTTCATGTATCAAGCATTATTTGGCTATTATAAGGTAAAATCCTATCCTCTGGCTTGGATTGCATTATGTGATGGGACCTGGGTCTTATAATACCTTCATTGTTCTTTATTTAGCATTGCGCTGTTTGTTTTACGCACTGGTTTTCTTGGGGGTAAACCCGTTCCGTGTTGTACGGCGTGGTCCCTTGATTTACCTAGCTTTAAAAGCAAATTAATAACTGTTTTAGTTCTCACACTAGTCACATGACTGACCTAGAGTTTATTGTTTAAACCTAAACTCTGGGTGCCCCTATTTTCCACACGGGCTGCTTGTAGTTTTGGTTTTGCAGATTTATATTCATAGGATCCTGGTTTACAGCTAGAATGATATTCGGAAAGCTCTGTATCCGTATATTGTAACGTCCCTTGTTTTTGCCACTTAAGTGTCGAATATTTAAATTAGTTTAGATATTGAATTCGTAATATAAATAGATTTTTATATTAATTAGAGCGAAGTTTGAAATGTATAAATATATATATTAATTAAAACAAGCTCGAAATGGCGTGGTAGTTCGTAATTTATGATTTGAACTTCAATCGAGTGTACAGGAGCCGTTATATGTCGGAATTCACTGGAACAAGAAATATTCGAGTCTGTCGAACTATAATTTTATGATGAAAGAGAAAAATCGAGATTTTGTATTTTATATTTTAAGTTATGGCCAAATCAAATTTTGAAATAGTCACTGTGAAATCCTTTGTAAATAATAACGATTTTTATTTGATAAAATAAATCGATTTTAAATCAATTCAATATTGATTTAACTGGAGAATGGGATATCGAGTTTAGAATTTAAGTCAGTGTATTCTGCAATTTTTATAAATTCAGTTGTGTCTATTTTAAATAATAAATTAGTTTACATTAAATTGAATTTAATATTAATTGTCAGTTTAAAATTTATATCTTCTGTATATGGTCGATATGGACCGTGGAAACTATTCCAGTATGTTCAGAATGGTGGTAGAACCCTGGAAATGTCGTTCGTTGCGTTCAAATAGAGTTCGTAGTCGTGGAATATTTTATTTGAAGTCACCGGTTAAAATAAATAAAACAAATTAAAATAAAATAAATAGGAGACGACCTAACATATCTATTCTGTAAACCTATCCCCCGTCTTCTCTTTTCACTTTCAAATCGAAATATTTCCTTCCTCCCAAAAAGCTTCAGCACTGCAAATCTATATCCCCTATTGTCAATGCCTAAGCAACCTATCTTCGATATCTTTTTTTTCCTTTTTTTCCTTTCATACGATCACGTATCTTCTTTCTGTTGTGCCAATACACTGAAGCTATTCTAAGGCACATGCTACTCTGGAAAATCTCAGCGTCTTCTCTTTTCAACACTAGGGATGAATTCAATTCCTTCTTCTCCAAGCTTCAGAAATGGTACGCACTACTCCTACTTCTACCTACAAGCTATGAAGTTCGACATCGTTCTTATCTGTATATTTTGCACCTATATAAGGAGCACCAAATCGGACCAAGCCATCTCAAACTTGTTTCTTTCTTCGTTCCTTTTATTTCCGAAATCAAAACCAATCCTTCTGCAAATAAAAAAAAGTATAAATCTAAATCGCAAATCGCAATGGAAGAGTTTCCTGAATCTCGACGCCTTAACCGCTCACAAAAGTATGCCTTCGTGAGTGAAGAAAGGGGAGAACTGGATCTCGAACTGTGTTTTAGTTGCGAATCACTGATGATGTCTGGGGAGTATGGTACGTTTTAGGAAGATGGTGAGATACTATATGATGGAGTTGCGAAGATTGTTGATGGACGAGGTCAGTTAGGATTTAGGGATGGACTGGAGGTTACTGATGAGTATTTGGAGATGTTGATGGTTGGAAAAGTGGGGCTCAATGTGACAGTAATAGAGAACCAGGGGATCAACGAATTCATCATAAAACCAGTGAGTTTTGTATGTGAATTACACGACTTATATACCTTATTTTTATTAGCATAATACCCAGTTATGAGGCAAGAACATAATGCATTTCTTGAGTAATTGTTTCTGTTTGGCAATGGAGTATGATTATGAATTTGCAAGGATGATTGTTCGCAAGTAACGATGGGAGGGAGTTGTTGATTTGCCAGTGTGGCGGTTGGGGAGATTGGTCTGGGTAGTTTGGAGTAGACGTGGGTGTCTGATGGAGTTTGATCTAATGATGGAAGGGGTAGTGTGAACTCATGGAATTGGAGATTTGTACTCGTGCATTTGGAATTTTTAATGTCGGATGGAATTGGAGCATTCGACAGTAAGCATTTTAAATTGGTAAACTGGATTGATATTTTGGGTGATCGGGTTGGCAGTAAGGAACTGTGTGGCTCAAAATGTCTATAATATTCTGGCATTCATTTTTTTTGGTGATGAGCACTGGTTTAGAGTGCAACAGTGCATGAAGGAGTAGAGTTTGTTATGGATTTGTTTAAGGATGGAAATGAGTTGAAGTTGGGGGTACAGCAGTGGTGTGTAAATGGAGTTTGTCAATATGGTGCTCGATGAGATGCTGTATTAGAACTAACTGAAGTATTCAGGAATTGTTTGAGAATTGGATTCATCGATCAGTCAAGGAAATTGCTACAATCGAAAGGTGTACTCTTTTACAAATTTAAATGCATAGAATAATTTATAATTCATTTATTAGTCGTTAGTTAATCAATAAATAAATTAAACGAATTGTAGGTGCCAAATAAATTTATTTGAGGAAATGCGGTGTTGAGACGATATGGAATTTTAAACGGATATTCAGCACGAAAAAAACGAGGTGAGTTAAACTCACTCAGTTAATTATTTGAACTATTTTTAATAGTTCAAAATTTTATTTTGTTTCTTGGTTACTGAATTGATTGATATAAAGAGATTATATTATATAATAATATATAGAAATAATATTGGTGATTTGTGGTTGGATTTCCCGCAGTACCATTAGCGGATGCCCGCAGTACCATTAGTGGATGATTTCCCTATGCACCCCACAATATATAGTGGATGACCTTCTATACCGCGATATCCTGCCTCGAAGTAGGATGGGTATTATTATTGTTGACTAACATCTGTGGATGCAGGAAAAACAGGTTGGAGGGATCCTATTGGATTCCTCAACATTTATTTATTTGTTTTCACATATATGCTATGATTGATGACCTTTGATAGTACATGACATGTTTGGATGGGTATTAACAAGTGGACATCGATTTTGATATGTTTGAATGTCAAAAATAATATATGGATGTTAAACCAAAATTTAAATAAATAAAAGTATAAAAAGGGAATTTTTATTTTCAAATAAAATATTTATTTGGAAACTGAATTTTAATATAATTGAATAGTAAAGGTTTATTTTAATAAATAAGACGAGAAGTTGATTTTTGTAAGCGACATGTACAAAGAAGTGAAATTATTATTTTTATTCAGAAAATATAATCTGAATACGAAGATAGATGGAAACTGGGTTTGAAATCAGTATTGTTAATAAAATTGAAATTTTCAAGTTCAATAGAAATTATAAATTGGACTATATGAAATTACTCTATAGTTAGAAGTAAGAACGAGATTGGAACTTAAAATGTCATTTATGAAATCAAGTCTAGTATAGATTTGTATTGAATTATTATTCACGAGTTAGGTGAATAAAATGAATAAAGAGAGTGGTGTGGAAAAGAGAATTTGAGATGTAAAATGAGCTTAAAAGAAAATATTTATCTTTAGATAGAAATGTTCATTTAAAATATGAATTTTAAGAATAATTCAAAAGTAAATACTTGTTTAAAATAAATAAGATGAAAAAGGGATTTTATGTGATGACCCCAAACTTCCATGGAATGAAAGTAAGGAATAATCATTTGGAATACAACATAAATACAATAATACAAATCACAGATATAACATAGCATAGGAAATTCATAGAGTAACAACATCATAGCAGCGGAAATAAAATGTCATCAACCACAGAAAGTCCATAGTCACAGAATTCTAAATTATTACATCAAGTTTGTAGAAAAAGAAATAAGTTCCTAATCCAATTTAACAACGTGAAATGAAACAAGTTTGATGTCTGGAATTAAAAAGAGAAAAATGCAATAGCAGCAAATGATAGATGTCTTCAAGCTCCAATTCATCACCTCCCCACGAAAGCAAATCCATGAAAGAAAATAAGCAGCTCCAAAGAAAAGACTCCAAGCAAAGCATAAACCTGTATACTTGGCTGCCCGTGTAGAAAGGAGGGCACCCGAGTTTGCAAAAAGGTGGAAACAAACAACGGGTCAGTCGTGGGACTGATGTGAGAATTCTTAACTAATTAACCACTATTAATAAGGCAAATCCAAAGACCACGCCGCTAACGCGGAACGGGTTTACTCTAATGGATTGCTGTGCATAATTTAAAGTGACAGAATAAATAATAAGTGAATCATAAAACAACGCTATGCTTTTGAGAAAAATGGAATCACCATAAGACCCAAGTCCCATCACACAATGCAACACAAACCAGAGGATAGGGTTTTACCTTATGGTGATTAAACATGCTAAATACGGCAAATACGAGTTTAATATTATTATTAGTATATATGGAAACATTTCAAAATAAATGTATCAATCCTAGGACACATAGATACCATAATACTATGCTTTCATACTTGTAATGCAATCAAATCCGTAGGTTCGTATTGGAAGTTTGGATTTCCATCATGAGTCAAGGCTAGGGAGGGGCTCCTTACCGATTCGAGACACTCTAGCTAATGTCTCAGGATCCCCCGCAGTGAACCCTTGGATAGCTGCAGGGCCGGTCCACACATACAGCTTCATGGATTGGCAATTCCTGAACACACGTTTCCCGATCCGAGGCGCCTCATTCCATCATCCACATAAGTTAAATGTTTGGCCGTGTTAAAGCCCAATCACCACTTCTAGCTAGAAAGAAACGTACTGCTCTCACTGCATTCCCTTCTCCCGTTTTAGACTCCGCCGGTGTGTGAGACTCGCGAAGTCACGCTATACACAAAGCTATTCCTAAACAGGCTATGCTTTGATCATCCCACAAGGCCTGCTTTTCAACAAAGCCTTGATCATATGCACCTTAGCATGCCACATCGTCACTCCATATCGCACTACCAATCCATTGCCGAAATACATGAAAGGGTGTTAAGCAAGAGAATAAATTCGCTGCCACCAAACATCCATACATTCGATAGAAGATTAATAACAAGATATTTAATGGAGTACGATGTCAGACACACAATCCATTTATTAGCTTATGCTCTGGGTCTGAGCGAAAACCAAATCCGTGAAATCAACACGTACGTTTGCGCAATGACCATGACCCTTGAATTGGGAGCAAGTCAAATCAAGGCCTCGATCGTTGTCCATTCGAAGGAAGATTTACGGTCTTCATATGCCATCTTTACACTTCAATTAACGTCGTTTGATTATTTGGAATGAGAGACCTCGGACTTTCCAAATAATCCTTGTATATATATATATATATATATATGTTTAAAATCCTTCGTACTTGCTGACATCATTTTATAATGTTTACTTCCTATTTTAATTATTTAAAATAATTAATTTTTTATATAACGACGCCCTAAGTCAACGGGCGACTACGGCCCTCCATTCAACCAATTTTGATTTTTACATTTCTCAAAATCTAACCGTTGGATCTTAACGTAATATATATCGTTGGAAAGATTTTTCCAAGATGGTACTAACGGTTTCAGTTTCAAGAAAATACGACGGTCGGATCTTCTTATATAGTCATTTAAAGGTACGATTTCAAAACGCGAACTACCACGCTCCATTCGTTTAATTTTAATTATATATATATATATATATATATATATATATATATATATATATATATATATAATCGCGATAATGTCATTTGATTTAAACAACGCTCTAAACCACTACCGGTCTTTATTAAATTTTAGTTCATTTGAAAATGAAGATAATATTACCGCATCCTAAATTCATTCTTTACTTGCATTAAAAATGTGAATTCCAATCTTTTCATTTACATAAAAAAAATGTAAATTTAAATCCTATGCAAATTCCTATTTTCTATTTACATGTAAAATGTAAATTTTGATACATTGCAAAATCCTACTTTTAAATTATATATAAAAATGTAGATTTCAACCTCAATGTACATTCTCATCTTAGTTAAATAATAAAAATGTAACTTATATTTATAATGTGAATCCTATTCTAAATTTACATATAAAAATGTAATTTTAATTACAATGCAACTCTACTTCTTATTTACATTGTAAAAATATGATTTTTAATTACAATGCAAACTCTACTTCTAATTTACATTGTAAAAATATGATTTTTAGTTACAATGCAAAATCTACTTCTAATTTATATTGTAAAAATATGATTTTTAATTACAATGCAAACTCTACTTCTAATTTACATTGTAAAAATATGATTTTTAGTTACAATGCAAACTCTACTTCTAATTTACATTGTAGAAATATGATTTTTAATTACAATGCAAACTCTACTTCTAATTTACATTGTAAAAATATGATTTTTAATTACAATGCAAACTCCACTTCCAATTTACATTGTGAAAATATGATTTTTAATTACAATGCAAACTCCACTTCGAATTTACATTGTAAAAATATGATTTTTAATTACAATGCAAACTCTACTTCTAATTTACATTGTAAAAATATGATTTTTAATTAAATGCAAAGTCTACTTCTAATTTACATTGTAAAAATATGATTTTTAATTACAATGCAAACTCTACTTCTAATTTACATTGTAAAAATATGATTTTTAATTATAATGCAAACTCTACTTCTAATTTACATTGTAAAAATATGATTTTTAATTAAAATGCAAACTCTACTTCTAATTTACATTGTAAAAATATGATTTTTATCATACGGTGTAAATTCACATTTTAATTACATAGAAAAATGTAATTTTTAACATACGGTGTAAATTCACATTTCAATTACGTAGAAAAATGTAATATTTAACATACGGTATAAATTCACATTTCAATTACATAGAAAAATGTAATTTTTATCATACGGTGTAAATTCACATTTCAATTACATAGAAAAATGTAATTTTTAACGTACGGTGTAAATTCACATTTCAATTACATAGAAAAATGTAATTCTTATCATATAAAAATGTCAATTTTATTACATCGCCAAATCCTACTTTTTATATCATATAAAAAAATGTAAACTTTATTACTATGTTGAATTGATAATCTAGATCAATTCAAATAAAAAGACAAATCTTTATTTTCTATGTTGAATTGATAATCTAGATCAATTCAAGTAAAACAAAAGCACTAACATAATTATGGCAAACCATGTCTCTTTTATTATGAATCGATAAGTTTGATTAATTCAAAAACATACAAAAGCGATAACATAGGAATGCGACAATCATATTTCTATTATTTTGAATTGATAAATTAGATCAATCCAAATCAACACAAGTGATTACATAAGAGGTGATAATCATACGAATCTAAACTATCCATCACAAACACATACCAACCATCATCAAATATGACAAAACAAAATAGATGCGTATCGCAAGCATGATATTTACCATTCAAACTTCACATAACGCTAGGATAATAATTAAATTAATTAAATTTAATTAAAAATAAATTCTCACATTGCTCGGGACTGAAATGAAGGTTCAAACTCGATCAGATCTCGTCTTCGAAGTCACGGCGATTTTGGATCTAAAAGATTTAAATTTGAAGTTCATATGTATAAATTAGAAACTGACTTTTTACAACTGCAGTTGACACATCTAAAAGCGTGGCAAATTCTGAAATGAAATTTCATACCTAAAGCGTTCAAATTTTTGATTTGTGATTTCGTGAGCTGTAGTTAACGGTTTTGGGTGCCGTTTGTTGGAGATTGGAGAGCTACGAAAGGGGAATCGGCACGGAGAAGGGTGGAGGGTGCGCACGCCTATGGTGGGGCCGAGGGGGTGCGACGGCGACGGCTTTGGGTGGATGGTGCGACGACTACAGTTGATGAGAGGTGATGATTTGGGTATGGAATCGAAGAGCTCGGAATTCTCTTCGAAACGTGTATTTGTATAAAGATTTTCGTTGAGAAACGAGGGAGAAATCAGAGAGTGAAAATTTGAAGAGTATTGGGTTTTGTGCGGCTTCGAAATGAGGAAGAAGAAGACGTACAGAGAGGCCCGTATTTATACTAGTATGTAGACGTATTTTCTTTTTTTATTTTTAATTAATTAAATCCAAAATTAGGGTTTTTCCGTCCGATCACCAAACGGAGCCCAACGACTGTCGAACAATAGGTTTTGACGTCTTCTGAACGCAATGGCGCTAGTGCTGAGGTCTAATTCTGAAGTTTATAGTATGTTTTCTTTATTTTCAAAATAATTCTTTAATATCAAATTCGAACGTACTTTCTAGTTTAACCGGGGTCGCATACGAAGTCCGAAAAATCCGGAAAAATTACTTTTGGCTTTCTTATGACGATACGGTCCTAACAAAATTTATTTCGTTGAACTCTGAGACTGTTTGAAAAATGGCTATTTTTCAGTCAATTAATTTTGACCGAATTTGACAAAACACAGTTTCTTTTGCCACGCTCACATACTAGCTTCAAAAATCATGAAATTTGAACCCTAGCAATAATTTTACATCCCGGATCCAACAAAAGTGGTTTCGTCGAATACCGAGGTCGTATGCAAAATGTCTATTTTCAAAGGCGATATATTCTCTATAGCGACCTTTCTGAAAATTCATTTGGTTATAACTTTTGACTCCCGCTATGAAACTTCGATTTTTCAGATTCGTTAGAAAGATATTCATTAACAGATCTAAATATTTTTTGTTTCACCAAAATCCGGTTTATTCTGCATTCTTTGTGGTCAGCCAAAGTTCAGGTTTGACTTTTCCAACTACCGTCCTTTTTCTAATTCCTTTGGTAATTAAATTAAATATATTCGCATTAAATTCAATCAAAATAAATTCCTAGTCATTTGTATTTAAAATAACTCATTTCAACTATTCAAACACCCTTAAAATCTCTAAAATGAAAATTTAAAATTGGCCCCAAATTCTAGGTTGTTACAATCTCCCCCGCTTAAGAACTTTTCGTCCTCGAAAAGAAAAAAAGAAGAAGAATAGAAGGGTAGGAACCAACATAAAGAATGGAAAATATGTTAAGTGTACCTCAAAATAAAATCTTATCGAAGATATACACTTTGCATTTGGGATAGGCTTGTTTGATACTCTCCTCGGTTTCCCAAGTGCAGTCTCTAGGATCACCGCTCCATTGTACCTTGACTAGGTTGATACTTTTATTTCTCAGCTTCCTAGTCTCCTTGCCAATCATTTTCAATGGTTCCCTTCTCACTGCAAGGCTTGGGGTAATCTCCAAATCCTGCTGTGCTGCTTCTTCCATAGCTAGATCCGGATCATGGACATGCCTTCGAAGTTGAGATACATGGAACACATCGTGCACTCCAGGCAACCAGTCGGGCATCTGAATTCTGTAGGCTAGGGTGCCAATCTTCTCAAGAATAAGGAAGGGGCCGATGAATTTAGGTGCTAATTTTCCTGTCTTTCCAAAACGGATTGCACCTCGCATTGGAGCAACTTTCAGATAGACAAAGTCACCCACTTCAAAAGCCAACTCTCTCCTTCTTACATCTGCATAGCTCTTTTGTCTACTTTGGGCAGCCAATAATCGCTTCTTAATAAAATCAACTTTGTCCGAAGCTTCTCGGACCATGTATGGACCCAATACAAGCCGATTTCCTTTTTCAACCCAACATGTTGGTGATCTACATGGCCTACCATATAAGGCTTCAAATGGAGACATTTTCAAACTTGCTTGATAGCTATTGTTATATGAGAATTCAACTAAATGCAAGTGATCCTCCCAAGAACCTCCAAAATCGAGTATGCAAGCTCGCAATAGATCTTCAAGAATGCGATTCACCCGCTCAGTCTGGCCATCAGTCTGAGGGTGATATGCGGTACTGAGATTTAACTTCGTTCCCCACTCATTTTGGAATGCTTCCCAAAATTTGCTAGCAAAGATAGGATCACGGTCGCTAACAATGCTACTAGGAACTCTGTTTAAAACAAAAGATTATTATTTAATTTGAAAAAGAAAATTTTCATTCAGATTATGATGAAAAGGAAAGATTTAGTTTTATTACCCATGTAGCCTGACGATTTTTTTGAAATAGATTTGCGCTAGACTTTGAGGAGTTCTAGTGGACTTGACAGGTATGAAATGAGCGGATTTTGTGAAGCGATCCACGATCACCCATATGCTGTCATTCCCTTTCCTAGTACGAGGAAGACCATCTATAAAATCCATGGAGATTTGGTCCCACTTCCAATCTGGAACTTCCAATGGTTGCAACAACCCCGCAAGCTTTTGTTGATCACTTTTTACTTGTTGGCATGTAGGACATCTACTCACATAAATGGATATATCCCTCTTCATAGATCTCCACCAAAATGTTCGCTTTAAGTCTTGATACATCTTGCTCACACCGGGATGGATGCAAAGCTTTGATTTGTGAACTTCATCCAGAACTTCCCTTATTAGGTCTTTGATATATGGAACACAAATCCTCCCTTGAAATCTAAGAATTCCCTTGCCATCTATTTGGAAGTTCGTGTTTTCACCTGCTTCAATTCTCTTGATCATTCTCTGAATGAATTCATCATACTTTTGAAGAGAAGAAATTTTATCAATCAAGGAAGGTGTAATGATGAGGCTTGCGACAATAATGTCCTTTCTACTAAACGCGTCCGCCACAACATCGGCTTTCCCCGGCGTATGAAAGATGTCAAGATCGTACGCCGCAAGGAATTCTAGCCATCGTTGCTGCCTTAAATTCAGATCCTTTTGATCGAAGAGATATTTCAAAGATTGATGGTCTGTGAATAATTCAAATTTTTCGCAAAAATATAATGTCTCCAAATTTTTAAAGCAAAGAGTACGGCCAACAACTCCAAGTCGTGGACACGATAGTTTTTATGATGCGGCTTTAATTGACGACTTGCATAGGCAACAACCTTGCCCCTTTGCATTAGTACCGCACCAAGACCACCACTTTGAGAAGCATTAGTGTAGATCTTTAAATCTTGGTTGCCATCGATGATGGTAAGTACGGGAGAAGTGGTCAAACTCACTTTTAGCTTTTGGAATGCCTCCTCACAATCCGATGTCTAATTGAACTGGGCATGCTTCTTGGTGAGCTTTGTTAATGGACTAGACAGCTTGGCGAAGTCTTTGACAAATTTCCTGTAATATCCGGCCAATCCAAGGAAGCTTCTTACTTCAGTGGGTGTACTGGGTTGCTTCCAATCTCGAATGACGGCAATTTTACTTGGGTCAACAGCATTTCCTTCTTTTGGCACTACATGGCCCAAGAATTTTACTTCCTCTTGCCAAAATGTGCATTTGGAAAACTTTGCTTATAAAACATTTCTTCGCAGAATTTCCAACACTTCCCTTAAATTCCCTTCATGCTCCTCCTTAGTTTTAGAATAGATTAGAATATCATCAATGAAGACTAGGATAAATTTATTTAGGACCTCACGGAAGACCCTATTCATCAAGTCAACAAAGTAGGCTGGAGCATTGCATAGACCGAACGACATCACTAACCATTCGTAGAATATGTCAGGACATCTGAAGGAGGTCAAAGTTATGCATTCTTCGGCTATGCGGAGTTGATGGAAACCTGTGGCTAGGTCCATCTTTGAAAACACCTTGGCTCCATTTAATTGGTCCATTAAATCATCCATGCGGGGCAAGGGGTATTTGTTCTTCAATGTTTGCTTGTTAAGATCGAGGTAATCAACATAGAGTCTTAGAGTACCGTCGGATTTGGGGAAAAACACCACAGCTGCACCCCAATTAGAAAAGCTAGGTCGGATGAGTCCTTTCCACAAGATCTGCTTAGTTTGGGTTTGCAATTCTTCCTTTTCTTTAGGAGTCATCCTTCTGATAGCATGAACTACCGGTCTTGCGTTTGGAACGAGATCAATCCTGAAATCGATTTCCCTTCGCGAGGGTAGGCTGTCTACTTCTTCAAATACATCCGCGTAATTATTGACAACGGGAATATTTTCTAAAGAAATAGGAGTGATTTCCAGAGAAGATCAAAATGCCTTTCTATCAGATTTTGGCCCATGGCAAGGTATAGTAACAGTGTTCCCGAATCCTGTTTTCACCTTAACCACTCTTTCTGAGCATAGCACTTCAGCGTCATATTTGGTTAGCCAATCAAGACCGAGAATGATATCAAATTCATAAAAATTCATAATGGTCAAATCAAAACGAAACTGAAAGTAAGAGTAGGAAATAGGCACCCGATAATACAAATCAAGGACGATAGAACCTCCTACAGGATTATGAACATTAATCGGCTCTTTAAGATTTCTTTGTTTTAGTTTCAATTTCTGGACCGTGTTGCTAGAAATAAAACTTCTTGATGCACCCGTATCAAACAAGGCAGTAACAGGATGGTTTTTAACAGAAATGGTACCATCTAAAACATCAGGCTTACCTGCTCCTTCGGAAGAAGTAGGAGCGGAAGAAGATGGTGCACTTGCCCCCTCATACACATGTGCAATCTGCGCTTCTTTCAACAGCGGACAATTAGGCTTGATATGACCCTTCTTGTGGCAGTTATAACATTCCTTGGTGTTGTCGCTTCGGGCCTTCTTTGAATTTCTGCAGTCCTTGCTATAGTGTCCAAACTTTTGGCAGTTGTAGCATTGCACCTTAGACTTTTCATGAGTCTTAGCAGCTCCAGAACTGCTTCCTTCCGTCTTCTTCTCTGTTTGCTTCCTTTTATTGTTGGCCAAGCTCCTTTCTCTGTCATATTGGGAATTCTTTTTATCATTCTCCTCGTATCGACAAGCAAACTCCACCAACCTATTGAAAGAAAGGTCGATGTGGGCAGTGGCTCTATCAATATATTTCCTCTTAAGCCCATTTATGAATCTCTTGTTCTTCTGAAAGTCATCCTGAATCAATTCAGGGGCATAGCGGGAGAGATCTTCAAATCTTCGTACATATTCTGAGATGGTCTTGTCGCCTTGCTTCAGATTGGCGAATTCGTCATGCAGTCTTTTTACCTCCAGTCTTGGAATGTATTTGTCATTGAAAAGCTCCTTAAACCTTGTCCAAGTCATATTGTCTGCAACCCCTCCAACCTTGACTGTGTCCCACCAGTTTTGAGCTTCCTCTTGTAGCAGCCATGAAGCCACTAATCTTTTCCTCTGATCCTCCAGCTCTAATCCTCCAAAACTCTTTTCGCAGTTCCTCAGCCAAGATTGAGCTTGTATCACAGTTTCAGTACCCTTGAATGGCACTCCTCCCAGGTTTTTGTACTTCTTCGCCACCTTATCCAAATCAAAGGGCTGCGGTGGTGGTGGTGGCTGTTGAACCGTGGTCTCCTCAGTTTCTGCAATATTTTGCCTCCTTGCTCTAGCTCTAGCGACTCTAGCGACAGCGGTACTCATTTCTAGTTAGTTCTGTACGATCAAGGAAAGAGTCAGAACAATTATAATGGTGATTTGAAGAAATGATAAGGATAAAAGGGACGGATGAAAAGATGATGGTAGAATGACTGACTATTATGTATTCACATGAAATGTTCGCCATAGAATATTGTGATTCTATGTAAACGAATTATCATAAATATGTTATATTCCAAAGCTAAGTTTAACCAAAGCTCTGATACCAACTGTGATGACCCCAAACTTCCAAGGAATGAAAGTATGGAATAATCATTTGGTATACAACATAAATACAATAATAAAAATCACAGATACAACATAGCATAGGAAATTCATAGAGTAACAACATCATAGTAGCAGAAATATAATGTCATCAACCACAGAAAGTCCACAGTCACAGAATTCTAAATTATTACATCAAGTTTGCAGAAAATGAAATAACTTCCAACTCCAATTTAACAACGTCAAATGAAACAAGTTTGATGTCTGGAATTAAAAAGAGAAAAATGCAATAGCAGCAAATGATAGATGTCTTCAAGCTCCAAGTCATCACCTCCCTACGAAAGCAAATCCAAGAAAGATAATAAGCAACTCCAAAGAAAAGACTCCAAGCAAAGAATGAACCTGTTTACTTGGCTGCCCGTGTAGAAAGGAGGGCACCCGAGTTTGCAAAAAAGTGGAAACAAACAATGGGTCAGTCGTGGGACTGGTGTGAGAATTCTTAACTAATTAATCACTATTAATAAGGCAAATCCAAAGACCACGCCGCTAAAACGGAAAGGGTTTACTCTAATGGATTGCTGTGCATAATTTAAAGTGATAGAATAAATAATAAGTGAATCGTAAAACAACGCTATGCTTTTGAAAAAAATGGAATCACCATAAGACCCAAGTCCCATCACACAATGCAACACAAACCAGATGATAGGGTTTTACCTTATGGTGATTAAACATGCTAAATACGGAAAATACGAGTTTAATATTATTATTATTATATATGGAAACATTTCAAAATAAATGTATCAATCCTAGGACACATAGATACCATAATACTATGCTTTCATACTTGTAATACAATCAAATCCGTAGGTTCGTATTGGAAGTTTGGATTTCCACCATGAGTCAAGGCTAGGGAGGAGCTCCTTACCGATTTAAGACACTCTAGCTAATGTCTCAGGATCCCCCGCAGTGAACCCTTGGATAGCTGCAGGCCCGGTCCACACATACAGCTTCATTAATTGGCAATTCCTTAACACACGTTTCTCGATCCTATAAGACCTATCATCCGAGGCGCCTCATTCCATCATCCACATAAGTAAAATGTTGGGCCGTGTTAAAGCCCAATCACCACTTCTAGCTAGAAAGAAACGTACTGCTCTCCCTGCATTCCCTTCTCCCGTTTTAGACTCCGCCGGTGTGTGAGACGCGCGAAGTCACGCTATACACAAAGCTATTCCTAAACAGGCTATGCTTTGATCATCCCACAAGGCCTGCTTTTCAACAAAGCCTTGATCATATGCACCTTAGCATGCCACATCATCACTCCATATCGCACTACCAATCCTTTGCAGAAATATATGAAAGGGTGTTAAGCAAGAGAATAAATTCTCTGCTACCAAACATCCATAAATTCGACAGAAGATTAATAACAAGATATTTAATGGAGTACGATGTCAGACACACAATCCATTTATTAGCTTATGCTCTGGGTCTGAGCGAAAACCAAATCCGTGAAATTAACACGTACGTTTGGGCAATGACCATGACCCTTGAATTGGGAGCAAGTCAAATCAGGGCCTCGATCGTTGTCCATTCGAAGGAAGATTTACGGTCTTCATAAGCCATCTTTATACTTCAATTAATGTCGTTTGATTATTTGGAATGAGAGAACTCGGACTTTCCAAATAATCCTCATATATATATATATATATATATATATATATATATATAATCCGTCGTACTTGCTGACATCATTTTATAATGATTACTTCCTATTTTAATTATTTAAAATATTTAAATTTTTATATAACGACCCCTTAAGTCAATGGGAGACTATTGCGCTGCATTCAACCAATTTTGATTTTTACATTTCTCAGAATCTAACCGTTGGATCTTAACGTAATATATATCATTGGATAGATTTTTCCAAGACGGTCCTAACGGTTTCAGTTTCAAGAAAATCCGACGGTCGGATCTTCTTGTATAGTCATTTAAAGGTACGATTTCAAAACGCGAACAACCACGCTCCATTCGTTTAATTTTAATTATATATATATATATATAATCGTTTAATCGCGATAACGTCGTTTGATTTAAACAACACTCTAAACCACTACCGGTCTTTATTAAATTTTAGTTCATTTGAAAATGAAGATAATATTACCGCATCCTAAATTCATTCTTTACTTACATTAAAAATGTGAATTCCATTCTTATCATTTACATAAAAAAAATGTAAATTTAAATCCTATGCAAATTCCTATTTTCTATTTACATGTAAAATGTAAATTTTGATACATTTCAAAATCCTACTTTTAAATTACATATAAAAATGTAGATTTCAACTTCAATGTACATTCTCATCTTAGTTACATAATGAAAATGTAACTTATATTTACAGTGTGAATCATATTCTAAATTTACATATAAAAATGTAATTTTAATTACAATGCAACTCTACTTCTTATTTACATTGTAAAAATATGATTTTAATTACAATGCAAACTCTACTTCTAATTTACATTGTAAAAATATGATTTTTAATTACAATGCAAACTCTACTTCTAATTTACATTGTAAAAATATGATTTTTAATTACAATGCAAACTCTACTTCTAATTTACATTGTAAAAATATGATTTTTAATTACAATGCAAACACTACTTCTAATTTACATTGTAAAAATATGATTTTTAATTACAATGCAAACTCTACTTCTAATTTACATTGTAAAAATATGATTTTTAATTACAATGCAAACTCTACTTCTAATTTACATTGTAAAAATATGATTTTTAATTACAATGCGAACTCTACTTCTAATTTACATTTTAAAAATATGATTTTTAATTACAATGCAAACTCTACTTCTAATTTACATTTTAAAAATATGATTTTTAATTACAATGCAAACTTTACTTCTAATTTACATTGTAAAAATATGATTTTTAATTACAATGCAAACTCTTTAATTACAATTCAAACTCTACTTCTAATTTACATTGTAAAAATATGATTTTTATCATACGGTGTAAATTCACATCTCAATTACATAGAAAAATGTAATTTTTAACATACGGTGTAAATTCACATTTCAATTACATAGAAAAATGTAATTTTTAACATACGGTGTGAATTCACATTTCAATTACATAGAAAAATGTAATTTTTATCGTACGGTATAAATTCACATTTCAATTACATAGAAAAATGTAATTTTTAACATACGGTGTAAATTCACATTTCAATTACATAGAAAAATGTATTTTTTATCAAATAAAAATGCCAATTTTATTACATCGCCAAATCCTACTTTTTATATCATATAAAAAAAATGTAAACTTTATTACTAGGTTGAATTGATAATCTAGATCAATTCAAATAAAAAGACAAATCTTTATTTTCTATGTTGAATTGATAATCTAGATCAATTCAAGTAAAATAAAAGCACTAACATAATGATGGCAAACCATGTCTCTTTGATTATGAATCGATAAGTTTGATTAATTCAAAAACATACAAAAGCGATGACATAGGAATGTGACAATCATATTTCTATTATTTTGAATTGATAAATTATATCAATCCAAATCAACACAAGTGATTACATAAGAGGTGATAATCATACGGATCTAAACTATCCATCACAAACACATACCAACCATCATCAAATATGACAAAACAAAATAGATCCATATCGCAAGCATGATATTTACCATTCAAACTTCACATAACGCTAGGATAATAATCAAATTAATTAAATTTAATTAAAAATAAATTCTCACATTGCTCGGGACTGAAATGAAGGTCCAAACTCGATCAGGTCTCGTGTTCGAAGTCACGACGATTTCGGATCTGAAAGATTTAAATTTGAAGTTCATATGTATAAATTAGAAACTGACTTTTTACAACTGCAGTCGCCACATCTAAAAGCGTCGCAAATTCTGAAATGAAATTTCATACCTAAAGCGTTCAAAACTTTGATTTGTGATTTCTTGAGCTGTAGTTAACGGTTTTGGGTGTCTTTTGTTGGAGATTGGAGAGCTACGAAAGGGGAATCGGCGCCGGGAAGGGGGGAGGGTGCGCACGCCTGTGGTGGGGCCGAGGGGGGTTCAACGGCGGTGGCTTTGGGTGGATGGTGTGGCGGCTACATTTGACGAGAGGTGATGATTTGGGTACGAAATCGAAGAGCTCGGAATTCTCTTCGAAACGTGTATTTGTAAGAAGATTTTCGTTGAGAAACGAGGGAGAAATCAGAGAATGAAAATTTGAAGAGTAATGGGTTTTGTGCGGCTTCGAAATGAGGAAGAAGAAGACGTACAGAGAGGCCCATATTTATACTAGTATGCAGACGTATTTTCTTTTTTTATTTTTAATTAATCAAATCCAAAATTAGGGTTTTTCCGTCCGATCACCAAACGGAGCCCAACGACTGTCGAACAATAGGTTTTGACCTCTTCTAAACGCAATGGCGCTAGTCTCGAGGTCTAATTCTGAAGTTTACAGTATGTTTTCTTTATTTTCAAAATAATTCTTCAATACTAAATTCGAACGTACTTTCTAGTTTTACTGGGGTCACATACGAAATCAGAAAAATTAGTTTTGGCTTTCTTATAACGATAGGTCCTAACAAAATTTATTTCGTCAAATTCTGAGACTGTTTGAAAAATGGCTATTTTTCAGTCAATTAATTTTGACCGAAATTGACAAAACACAGTTTCTTTTGCCACGCTCACATACTAGCTTCAAAAATCATGAAATTTGAAACCTAGAAATAATTTTACATCCCGGATCCAACAAAAGTGGTTTCGTCGAATTCCGAGGTCGTATGCAAAATGTCTATTTTCAAAGGCGATATATTCTCTATAGCGACCTTTCTGAAAATTCATTTGGCCATAATTTTTGACTTCTGTTATGAAACTTCGATTTTTCAGATTCGTTAGAATGATATTCATTAACAGATCTAAATTTTTCTGGTTTCACCAAAATCCGGTTTATTCTGCATCCTGTATGGTCAGTCAAAGTTCAGGTTTGACTTTTCCAACTACCGTCCTTTTTCTAATTCCTTTGGTAATTAAATTAAATATATTCGCATTAAATTCAATCAAAATAAATTCCTAGTCATTTTTATTTAAAATAATTCATTTCAACTATTCAAACACCCTTAAAATCTCTAAAATGAAAATTTAAAATTGGCCCCACTGTAGCGACAAGGAATTTCGCTTGATCCGAATCGATCGTTAAACCGACTAAGACCGTTCGAAAACCCCTAATCGTTTGAGAACAGGACAAATCAGAATGCAGACGGAAGAACATTTCATTGTTATTACAACAATTCCATAAGAATACAAGAATATACAGAGTATAAATGAATAAAATACATTCGATGAATATCGGAGATTACAATAAATTACATAGCAGCGGAAAAATATACAAAGCACAACTGAAAGTGATACACAGATACAGAGCTTTCCGAGCATCGTTCCAGCTGTAAATCAGGACTCTGTGAATATAAATCTGCAAAACCAAAACTACGAGCTGCACGTGAAGTAAATAGGGGCACCCAGAGTTTAGGTTAAAACAATAAACTCCAGGTCAGTCATGGGACTGGTGTGAGAACTAAAACAGTTATTAATCTTTATTTTAAAGTTCGCTAAATCAAGGGACCACGCCGTATAACACGGAATGGGTTTCCTCCTAAGAATACTAGTGCATAAAACAAAGAGCGCAATGCTAAGTAAAGAAAAATGAAGCTATTATAAGACTCAGGTCCCATCACACAATGCAACGCAATCCGGAGGACATGGTTTTTAACATATAATAGCCAAAGCATGCTTGGTACATTATAAACACATTATTTGATATTACTATAAGTGTATAGTGTCAAAACAATTTCAATCATAAATATCAATCATAGGCGGCATGAATAACCCATACCACTATGTCGCCATACTAGGTTCTACAAATAAAACCGAATTATCACGTATTGGAAATTGGATTCCATCATGAGTTGAGGCAATGGGCAAGCTCCTCTCCGTTCGAGACACTCTAGGAAATGTCTCAAGACCCCACTATGATCCTTGGATCTTCAGGGCCGGTCCTCACCTAACTTTGGAGGATTAGTTATTCCTGAGCACACGTTTCCCGGTCCTTACAGACCTATATCCGAGGCGCCTAGCATTCCAACAACCACACAGGTGAAAAGTATATAAATGTCAGGGCTAGTAGGTCACTGACACCACCATAGCTAGAAAGAAACGTCGTGCTCCCCCTGCAGTCACTATCCCGTTTTTGACTCATACCGAGGTGTGAGGCTCGTGAATTCACGTTATACACAAAGCTACGCCACACAGGCCGTGCTTTGATCATCAACCACAAGACTTTTCTTTTCAACAGAAGCCTTGATCAATTGCCACTTACGCGTGCCACACTGGCAATTCATTCCATGCGACTGATGTCCATCGATATACAACCTCTGAGCTCGTACGTCTCAGAGAAGGGCATCAAGCAAGAGAATAAATTCTCTGCCGCCAAACAGATTTATATTTAATAGAGATCAATCAACACAGAATAAAATCCAATGTCAGACACACAATCCATTTACAAGTTCGTCCTGGGTCTGAACGAAACCGGAGGCACTTTCCTCGCATATCCATCCATCTCCAATTACGTCTAGACGATCACCAACTGTTTCCCTCATCTTGGGTGTACAGCCCAATCGAGATCATCAGTAATCACCCAAACGATGTGAAGACTTCCGGTCTTCAACCACCGTCTTCATCTTCGACATCTCGTCGAATCGGTTATTCAGAATGGGTATAAACCCGACCTTTCTAAATAACCCACGTATATGATAAACAAATGTTACACAAACACAACAAACGCCTCATTCCAATTCAGAATGTTCTTTTATTCACAAAATCACATTCTTAGGGAAAGGTTCCCATTAATTTTATCCAAGATAAATTCTTCTAAATTTATTCTTTAATCTTCCTTTGGATATCATTTCAAACTAGTCGGGATTAGCGAACCACACCGAAGTAATTATTTGTTTTATTTCCCAATCCCAACCTATTCATCCCCTGGAGAAAAACTGGTAATACTCCATACCTAACACCACGGTGTTATCGGTAAAATTAATTACCATTTCACGTTTAAATCTAATTAAAGATTTAACTATCGCTTTGGACCAAAACTGGTGGTACTCCATTCTCGATCACCTTTCAGATTTGATAATTTAAATTATCAATTCACATTTCAATCTAATTAAATATTCATTAAAACTCCACTTAGTTTTAATCCTTTCAAAAATCAATATCCTGTCTTTAATTGGGTTAAAGAACCAATGTCATTTAAAACACGATTCACGATAAACCCAAAATAACATTCTATTGTTAATCGGGTTAAAGAACTGGTGTTATTCAAAACACCGCTCACGATAAACCCAAGAACTAATTTAAATTCAATTCCAATTGATATTATTTAATTGGTACACCTCATTAAATCTAAATAGAAGGATTTAATATTTTCCTCAACTGAGCTTAAGAACAGTGTTAATGAAGACACCATTCACGACAAACTCAAATCACATTTGATATTAAATACAAGGCTCTGAATAGAATATATACCGGCTTATATTCAATATCAAATTCTGAAACCAACAAATATCGTATTGGAAATAACGATCTAAATATATCTTTCAAATTCACTTAACAATATCTGTATAGTCACGAAATCCAACATCGAAATATTCCGAAGATAATTTCGATTCAACTCCAGTCCAATTCATGTATTGGGAATATTGATTATTTTTAAAATCACTTTCAAATTCAATTTATTTATTTCAAAAATAAATTGATTTTAATTCTAGTTCAAAACAAGTTCATTTCGACAAAAATATATTTTTATCCTTTCAAATGTGGAATTTTTCATCCCAGTTCTTTCCAATTCACATATTATGATTTTACACAAATTATTAATATTTTTAATAATTTTATCAAGGCCCGTACAGTCGATTTCCATCAACGGCCATCGAACTGCACTTACAGCGACCTTTTCCAAATTTGATTTGGACATAATTCCAAATCCAACCGTTAGATTTCAAATTTCTAATATTCATTGGAAAGCTCTTTTCGATACGAACCCAACGGTTCCGGTTTTAGGATAATCCGACGGTCGGATCACCCGTAATGTCCATTCGAAGTCAATGGTCAAAATTCACGAACTGCCGTGGCGCGGCGCGTTCTATTCAAGCCATTATATATATAATATATATATATATATATATATTACATATATTTCGTCGATTTCCTTTTAAAACGTATTTTATAAATCGTTTTAAATTCGTTTTCAAAACCATTTCAACTATATATTCAATTTCAAATCAAAATTGAATATTTCATATCATTACTATATAAATGATAATATTTTCAAAACGTTATATTTTGAAATCACTACCTTTTCAATATTCAATATAAAAACGAATATAATCGATATAAATATCGTTCACGTCAAAATGGCGCAACTCTAATCAACACGGCTTTATATATTTTAGTAAATTCGTTATTCTATTCCACAAATGAATATTTATTCTATTCAACACATGAATCTATATTTCTTTCAACACACGACTAATCTCAACACATGAGTACTGTCAACACACGACTATTTTTGTTATGTAATATATTTTATAAAATTATGGTATCTATCGTTTGATGTTTAATTAGACTCCACCGTAAAGTAGTGTCTAATCTTAAATATGATAAAGATGTAAATTTTATTGTTAAAATACTTTACTCAACACATGAATAGTTTCAACATATGACTATTTTTATATTCAACGCATGAATTTTCTTTTATAATATTCATTATTTTCCCGATTGGAATGAGGCCCAATCAATTACCATATAACGTTAATTATATGGATTCCATACAACACATGTATATAATAGCAATGATAACCAATCAACCATCATCCAAAGTGCACCACACAACTGCATAAGTATCAGATATAAATAGTTAACGCTTACACAGCCTGTCGACCAGTCGGTCGACATACAATTAAATAATTGGGATTAGTGTACTTAAATATCATCCCAACAACCGTGTGGGGTTTCAAATCAACCAACAAAGATTTTTATTTGTGCAGTTGGGCGATGCATAGAATTTATCATCCCAATCAATATCAGTCAAATCAGTGTATATAAACAAATCGACCGATTTGTTTATAAATATTTATTTATTCACATTCACGTTAAAAATTATATTTTTAACGATAATTAATTTATTTCAACACATCTACATTTTATTATCGATTTCACATCAACATCACAAACAAATTTCACAACACATCAACGGGTGTCGGGTGCTGCTAAGCACCGTCTACATCCTAGTATATATTTTTAACTAGGAAAAGAAATTGAAGAGTGAGAAATTCTCACGGACTAGCTAATCCAATACCACGACTCTTCTATTGTAGGGAATCATCACTATTCTCGCCTTTTGTCACTTTCGTTGCTCGTAGCCACTACATATATAAAAATCACATTTTTATATTTCGTTTTCATATATAAAATTTCTATTTTTACAACGCTACTATATAGATAAAAATTCTATTTTTACACCGCTACTATATAGATAAAAATTCTATTTTTACACCGCTACTATATAGATAAAAATTCTATTTTTACAATGGTGTTCCTATAATAAAGATTATATTTTCATCACGCTATTCTCTGTATAAAGATTTCGCCTTTTCAAATATAAAGATTTCACCTTTTCGAATATAAAAATTTCGCCTTTTCAAATATAAAGATTTCACCTCTTCAAATATAAAGATTTCATCAGTATAAAAATCACATTTTTATTTCAACATATATATAATAAAAATCAAATTTCTATTTCGCTACACATATAAATAAATAAAAATATAACTTTTCTTAAATAAAAATATATTCTTTTTATGGTTAAATATCATTTCTTTTTTACTTGTTAAAACTAAAACTGATATTCATATTATTCTAACACCTATTTTCTTAAATAAATAAAAACTATAAAGCTCACCTTAAAAAAAATCGGATTTTTTTCTTTGGAGGAGGGCCATGGGGCCGTTGGAGGTGGTGGCCAGTGTCGGGGAAGTGCAGCAGCTCGATGGGAGGTGGCGCAGGGGTGTGGTGGGGGTGCAGAGGTGGGATGGCGGCGGATTGTGGTGGGTTTCCATCGCCCAGGTGTCGGAGGGAGGAGAGATGAAGGGAGGGGGGAAGGAGAAGGGGGAGGCGGCGTGGTGGCCCAGCCTTCGGTGGCGGCGGCTATTAGGGGGAGCAGTGGCAGCGGCGGCCCCCCCCCCCCCCGTCGCTCTCCTCTTCCTCTTTTTTTTTCTAATCGTTCTCTGTTGAATGATAAAAAGGGGGGCCTGAGTAGTAAAGGAGGAGAGAGGGGTTTTTATTTTTAATTATTCTAATTATTTAATTTACAAAAAGTTGACTTTTTCATTTGACCTCTAAACGAGGCCCACCGCTAGTCGTCCATAGCTAATTACCCTCATTCCGAACACAATGGGATATGTATCGTAAGCTGATTCGACTGTCTCGATCCGTTTTCGTCAAAATCAACATATAACTCTATATATTGAATTTGAACGCACATTTCAATTTACTGGGGTCACATACAGACTCGAAAAATTCCCAAAAAATATTTTCTAGCTTCGTATTGATGATACGGTCCTAATAAAACTAATTTCATCGAATTCTGAGGTGGTTGGAAAAATGGCCATTTTCAAGTCGATTAAAATCAACTGAAACAAGTCAAACGCGTTTTCCTTTGCCACGCTCAGATATTAATTCGAAAAATTATGAAATTTGAAACCTAGCAATAATTTGACATCGCGGATCCAACAAAAGTGGTTTCGTCGAAATCCGAGGTCGTTTGCAAAATGGCCATTTTTAAAGGCCGAAATTCCATAGCGACTATTCTGAATTTTCAACTGGACATATCTTTTTATCCCCGCTATGAAATTTCGATTTTTCGGATTAGTTGGAAAGATATTCTAAAATAGATCCTATTATTTTCGGTTTCGCTAAAATCCGGTTTATTTTGCATCCGGTACATTCAATTGAAGTTTGAAATCGAATTATGGAACTACCGCGCCATTTTCAATTCCTTTTATATTTATATATAATTATTTATATTCTAACGACGATCGATATAGATATATACGTCGAATTCATTTCAAAATAAATTTCTCGTCGATATTATTTAAAATAATTCATTTTAAATATTCAAAATTCGCTAAAATTGCCAAAATAAAAATTTTAAACTGGCTCGCATTTCCTGGTTTTTACACCCAAATTCTGGGTTGTTACATTTTATAAGAAGTGGAATCATTATTATTATCACGGAATTTGATGAAAGATAAATTGTGTGGAAAATTGGGAAAGAAATGGTAATCGGGAAACAAACCGTTATTTTAAAATAAATTGAAAATTTCCCATTTGCAAAGGAAAATGTAAGGAAGATTTATAGAAGTTATAAATAGATATGAAACTTGAAGTTGCAAGTGTGAAATCATATTGACCAAATAAGTCAAGTATGAATTATATTGAGGAATATTATTCACAGCTGAGATGAATAAGGGGTAAGGCAAATAGTTTGAAAATGGAAATCGTTAGAAGGAAGGGTATGCTTAAGATTTTAAATTCTATTTGAATGTAAATTAAACTAGTAAGAATAATCTCGTTTTTATTACAGATTTATAGAGATAAATATTAATAGTAAGGAATTTACAAATGATATCTATATATGTATACTTTAGATATCGAATGCTATTTATTGAAATAATGTTAAGTAGAATAGAGATTATTGGTATAAACCCTGGTTTTTACAAAACTTAAACCAAAATTGAGTTAACTAATATAAGTGATATCGTTATAAGAAAATATTGTTCCAGTTTAGAAATAAATAAATATTTAGCAAAACATTTTGAAAATCATACCTTTAAATGGAATATTGGATACTGGTAGTAGTAAACGTTTTTGAAATCATATTTGTATGTATGATTAAAATGGTAATAAGTTGAGGTAAATATCTCATTTAAAGTGGTAATAATTAATTGGAATTTTTATTCGTTAGAATATAAGCAAAGAAATTAGAAGCCAAATTTTGGAAAGGAAGAAGAGTTTAGAATTAACGAATAGTTAATCAAAAGAGGCTAAAATGATGGTGAATATTAAAATAGTGAATTATGTTTTCTTTTGTGGATGAATGGTTGTTTTATTTAATATTTAAATAACCGACTATCAAATCTGGCCTATACGATGGTTGCTACGGAAAGACCGGGATCGAATTTATTCTAAAACCATTTCAATCCAACTAATATGTAAACGTAGAATATACGGATTGATGATGGAGCAGTGAAGACCGTAGATATTCATAAGCGAAAGGACTACTGGTCGAATTATCTGGAGTCACGCCAAGAGATATTTTGATGGTGATCCTGTCGTGGTTGAAATCGACAGATGGCAAGGACTACTTGCTGCTGATCCATAGGGTGATTCCTAAGATGCAGTAGGAGAGTGCCTTCGGTTTGTCCGATCCCAGGACAACTTGTATGGACAAATGTCTGACATGGTATTTCCAAATGGATTACATACTTTGACTTCTCCAAACGTAGAAGTTGATGGCAAAGAAGGGAAACTTCTTTAGCCTAACAATTCGAGTATTTTTGGGGAAATCAATTAGTGATTTTCCGATGGATTCGATGATGTGGCATTCAAAGTAATGGTGGCCAAATGATCTAGAAATATGATTATAACCTCAAGCCTCACAACCGGGAAATGACAAAAATCGGCCAGGCAACATGGCTATGTGGATCGCACCCATTAGGGTGTATTGTCACCATCTAGAGAATATTCATATTTATCACTTCTTTTCGCTTCTGTATCTCCCGGGAACTGTTATGTTGCTAGCAACCGTAGGTGACAATATATTCGATACACTCAAGAGAAATGAGTGGTCGGTCATGTGTGGGTCAGGTTGCAAGACGTTCTTGTTGAACCTAGTGTATTCGTCTCTAGAGACACACTATCGGAAGGTGGTCCCATACCTTTTCATAGTTGGAAATCCAATCTCCAATAAGAGCCAGCGGTTTTGATTGTATACTATATATGTAGCGCGTGAGACGCAAGCGTTCTGCTAGATTGATATTTATTTGTATTTAGACACTATTATAATATCAAAAAAGATATTGATTTAAAAAATGTTTGGATTATCCTAAGGTAAATATCGTCCGTGTTTATGTGTGGATTGGTCTTGCGATTATATTTTCATTTTGAAAAGATTTTTGAATTTAAAATCAAGACGGATGATACCAATAATTTAGTAGGTTTTTCTCACGCTGGTTCACCAGACTGACTTTGGCGTTTGTAATGCTCAGGTCAGACCCATTTGGGTCAGACCGAGTTGTACAGGTTCACGATAAGATGAAACGGATTCCAGAAGACGATCTGAAAGAGATCAGACGTATGATATATATAGTATTCCACTGTGTGTTTTAAATGAGGACGGACAGTTATAACTGTCGAGATGAGTTGAATGTCCGTTGTACACTGATGAATTGTAAGTATTGTTCTTAAAGTTTTCAATAAAGGTTTATTTCTGTATTATATTTTATTCCGCCGCGATGTGATTTGTTCTACTTCTTTTTCTTCTATTCTAATATATTTCTTTCTTTCTTATCTCACCCTCTAACATCTTTCTTAAACGGTCTGGATTTTTGGTACTCGATTCGGACACGGGATGTATTTGTGTTGAAAATTCGAGCATCGAATTTCCCAATTCGTTACAGTGGTATCAGAGCAATGGTTTAAGAATAATCTTGGCTCCGTGGCATAACTCGATAGAGATGGGGTTAGTAGTACCCTAGTTTGAGTTGAGTATATATATATATATATATATATATATATGAGAGTGCGTACTTGTATATTTTATAAAAATTGTTTTGTATTGTGTCATTTGATCGGTTAAATTCTGAACTGAAATTTGATATAGTACTGTTTTCTAAAGAGTGTAAATGAAATAATTTTACCCAAATTTATTTTTGTATATAAAAGATATAGTTTTCTAAAATTATTATTGATACTTTATTGCTTGATTGTTTGAATTTAATTCAAATGGAATTCGAATGGTGTTATGAAATTGAACTGGTTAAATATAATCAGAAGATGAAATTAATGATGTCTGAAATAAAAATAAAAACTTCGGTATAAATTTGAAACTAAGGAAAACAAATTCCAATAGGAATGAAATGGAGTGAAACTTGAATTGAAAGTAAGTTAAATAGGTTTGGATTGAAATTGAAAACCATATTAAACTAAAACGAACTATTAAATCAATATCAGTTGAAAATTCTTGAATAAAAGTTGAAATATAAATAAATTAAATATTGATGATCTAAATAACTCGACGCATACAGTGCGAATATATCAAGTATAATAAGAAGCGAATTGGAATAAATCCATTTGAGTAGTGATAAGTGAATATGACTTAATAGCGAATGTTGAAATAAAAGTGAATGTGTATTGAATACTAAGTATAAACTTGAATTGTATAAACTTGGGTTGAAGTAAAATTGAATGAAAAATAAATAAAATTAAGTTTGATTGAGATTGAAATTTGAACTCAAAATTTTATGGACTCGTAAATCATACATAAAATTTGACATGTTCATGAGAATATATATGTATTTGAACTTGTGTTTCAAACTGTCACAAGTTAGGCAAGAAAACCAATAAATGGATAAATTGGTAAAGTGGAAGTAAAAAGTTGAATTGATTGTGGTTGAACAGGAATGGATATGTATGTGATTGAACAGGTGTATTGGATGGAAGTATGTATGAAGAATAAATATGGAATGCCCGACAAAATGGTACATGTTTAATTCAATATGGGGTTTTATGCGCCGAATCGGCAAGCCACTTGGCTTTCTGATTTTCTTTTTGATTGAAAAAGGCCTATAGAGGCAATTTCAAGTTTTAACTATTGACCGATACAGGGGAGGTGCTGGCGAAATTTTCCAAAAATTTAGGGAGTTAGAAATTTTTTCAACAGTTTTGAAAAAAATTTGTTAACAAAAAACTAATCAACGTTAAGGATTTTTGAGTGGAAATTGGAGACAAGTAAGTTGGTTGCATAGGATAGGTGTTGAAGGAAGTATCGAGTTGCATGAGTCGGTTGTGAGAAGTTAATAAGGTATGGCTACATTTCCTATTTAGTAATTTCGGGGACGTAATTTTTTTAAGGGGGAAGGAATGTAACGTCCCATGTTTTAGCCACTTAAGTGTCGAATATTTAAATTAGTTTAGATATTGAATTCGTAATATAAATAGATTTTTATATTAATTAGTGCGAAGTTTGAAATGTATAAATATAAATATTAATTAAAACGAGCTCGAAATGGCGTGGTAGTTCGTAATTTACGATTTGAAATTCAATCGAGTGTACAAGAGTCGTTATATGTCGGAATTCACTAAAACAAGAAATATTCGAATCTAGCGAACTATAATTTTGTAATGAAAGAGAAAATTCAAGATTTCATATTTTATATTTTAAATTATGGACAAATCAAGTTTTGAAATAGTCGCTGTGAAATCCTTTGTAAATAATAACGATTTTTATTTGATAAAATAAATCGATTTTAAATCAATTTAATATTGATTTAACTGGAGAATGGGATATCAAGTTTAGAATTTAAGTCAGTGTATTCTGCAATTATTATAAATTCAGTTGTGTGTATTTTAAATAATAAATCTGTTTACATTCAATTGAATTTAATTTTAATTGTCAGTTTAAAATTTATATCTTCTGTATGTTGTCAAATTGGACCATGGGAACTGTTCCAGTGTGTTCAAAATGGTGGTAGAACCCTGGAAATGTCGTTTGTTACGTCCAAATAGGGTTCGTAGTCGTAGAATATTTTATTTGAAGTCACTGGTTAAAATAAATAAAACAAATTAAAATAAAATAAATAAGAGACGACCTAACATATCTATTATGTAAACCTATCCCCCATCTTCTCTTTTCACTTTCAAATCGAAATATTTCCTTCCTCCCAAAAAGCTTCAGCACTACAAATCTACATCCCCTATTATCAATGCCTAAGCAACCTATCTTCGGTATCTTTTTTTTCCTTTTTTTCGTTTCATACGATCGCATATCTTCTTTCTGATGTGACAATACACTGAAGCTATTCTAAGGCACATGCTACTCTGGAAAATCTCAGCGTCTTCTCTTTTCATAACTAGGTACGAATTCAATTCCTTCTTCTCCAAGCTTCAGAAATGGTACGCACTATACCTACTTCTACCTTCAAGCTATGAAGTTCAACATTGTTCTTATCTGTATATTTCGCACCTATATAAGGAGCACCCAATCGGACTAAGGCATCTCAAACTCGTTTCTTTCTTCGTTCCTTTTATTTCCGAAATCAAAACCAATCCTTCCGCAAATAAAAAAAATGGTATAAATCTAAATCGCAAATCGCGATGGAAGATCTTCCAGAATTTCGACGCCTTAACCGCTCACAAAAGGGCGCCTTCGTGAGTGAAGCAAGGGGGAGAACTGGATCTCGAACTGTGTTTTAGGTGCGAATTAGTGATGATGTCTGTGGAGTTCGGTATGTTTTTGGAAGAGGGTGAGATACTAGATGATGGAGTTGCGAAGATTGTTGATGGACGAGGTCAATTAGGATTTGGGGATGGGCTGGAGGCTACTGATGAGTATTTGGAGATGTTGATGGTTGGAAGAGTGGGGCTCAACGTGATAGTAATAGAGAACCAGGGGGATCAATGAATTCATCATAAAACCAGTGAGTTTTGTACGTGAATTACACGACTTATACAACTTATTTTTATCAGCATAATACCCAGTTATGAGGCAAGCACATAATGCATTTCTTGAGTAACTGTTTTGGTTTGGCAGTGGAGTATGATTGTGAATCTGGGAGGATGACTGTTCGCAAGTAATCATGGGAGGAAGTTGTTGATTTGGCAGTGTGGTCGTTGGGGAGATTGGTCCGAGTAGTTTGGAGTGGAAGCGGGTGTCTGAGGGAGTTTGATCTGATAATGGAAGGGGTAGTGTGAACACATGGAATTGGAGATTTGTACTCGTGCATTTGGAATTTTTAATGTTGGATGGAATTGGAGCATTCGACAGTAAGCATTTGAAATTGGTAAACTGGAGTGATATTTTGGGTGATCAGGTTGGCAGTAGGGAACTGTGTGGTTCAAAATGTCTATAATATTCTGGCATTCGTTTTTTTTGGTGATGAGCACTGGTTTGGAGTGCAACAGTGCATGAAGGAGTAGAGTTTGTTATGAATTTGTTTAAGGATGGAACTGAGCTGAAGTTGGGGGTACAGTAGTGGTGTGTAAATGGAGTTTGTTAATCTGGTGCTCGATGAGATGCTGTATTGGAACTGATTGAAGTATTCAGGAACTGCTCGAGAATTGGATTCATCGATCAGTCAAGGAAATTGCTACAACCATAAGGTATACGCTTTTACAAATTTAAATGAGTAGAATAATTTATAATTCATTTAGTAGTCGTTATTTTAAATAACAAGTTAATCGATAAATAAATTAAATGAATCATAGGTGCCAAATAAATTATTTGAGGAAATGGTGTTAAGACGATATGGAATTTTAAATGGATATTCAGCACGAAAAAATCGAGGTGAGTTAAACTCACTCAGTTACATATTTGAACTATTTTCAATAGTTCAAAATTTTATTTTGTTGCTTAGTTGCTGAACTGACTGATATAAAGAGATTATATTATATAATAATAATATATTGAAATAATATTGGTGATTTGTGGTTGGATTTCCCGCAGTACCACTAGCGGATGATTTCCTTATGCGCCCCACAATATATATAGTGGATGACCTTCTATACCGCGATATCCTGCATCGAAGTAGGATGGGTATTATTATTGTTGACTAACATCTGTGGATGCAGGAAAAACAGGTTGGAGGGATCCTACCGGATACCTCAACATTTATTTATTTGTTTTCACATATACGCTATGATTGATGACCTTTGATAGTACGTGACATGTTTGGATGGGTATTAACAAGTGGACATTGATTTTGATATGTTTGTATGTCAAAAATAATAGATGGATGTTAAACCAAAATTTAAATAAATAAAAGTATAAAAAGGGAATTTTTATTTTCAAATAAAATATTTATTTGGAAACTGAATTTTAATATAATTGAACAGTAAAGGTATATTTTAATAAATAAGATGAGAAGTTGATTTTTGTAAGCGACATGTACAAAGAAGTGAAATTATTATTTTTATTCAGAAAATATAAACTGAATGTGAAGATAGATGGAAACAGGGTTTGAAATTAGTATTGTTAATAAAATTGAAAATTTCAAGTTCAATAGAAATTATAAATTGGACTATATTAAATTACTCTATAATTAGAAGTAAGAACGAGATTGAAACTTAAAATGTGATTTAGGAAATCAGGTTTAGTATAGATTTGTATTGAATTATTATTCACGACTTAGGTGAATAAAATGAATAAAGTGAGTGGTGTGGAAAATAGAATTTGAGATGTAAAATGAGCTTAAAAGAAAATATTTATCTTTAGATAGAAATGTTCATTTAAAATCTGAATTATAAGAATAATTCAAAAGTAAATATTTGTTTAAAACAAATAAGATGAAAAGGGGATTTTATAAGAAGTGGAATCATTATTATTATCAAGGAATTTGATGAAAGATAAATTGTGTAGAAAATTGGGAAAGAAATGGAAATCGGGAAATAAACCGTAATTTTAAAATAAATTGAAATTTTCCCATTTGCAAAGGAAAATATAAAGAAGATTTATAGAAGTTATAAATAGATATGAAACTTGAAGTTGCAAGTGTGAAATCATATTGATCAAATAAGTCAAGTATAAATTATATTAAGGAATATTATTCACCGTTGAGATGAATAAGGGGTAAGGCAAATAGTTTGAAAATGGAAATCGTTAGAAGGAAGGGTTTGCTTAAAATCTTAAATTCTATTTGAATGTAAATTAAACTAGTAAGAACAATATTGTTTTTATTACAGATTTATACAGATAAATATTAATAGTAAGAAATTTACAAATAATATCTATATATGTATACTTTAGATATAGAAGCTGTTTATTCAAATAAAGTTAAGCAGAATAAAGATCATTGGTATAAACCCTGGTTTTTACAATGGTTAAACCAAAATTGAGTTAATTAATAAAAGTGATATCGTTATAAGAAAATAATGTTCCAGTTTAGAAATAAATAAATATTTAGCAAAACGTTTAGAAAATCATACCTTTAAATGGAATATTGGGTACTAGTAGTAGTAAATGTTTTTGAAATCATATCTGCAAGTATGATTAAAATGGTAATAAGTTGAGGTAAATATCTCGTTTAAAGTGGTAATAAATAATTGGAATTTTTATTCGTTAGAATATAAGAAAAGAAATTAGAAGCCAAATTTTGGGAAGGAAGAAGAGTTTAGAATTAAAAAATAGTTAATCAAAAGACTTTAAAATGATGGTGATTATTAAAACAGTGAATTGAAATTTCTTTTATGGATGAATGGTTGTTTTATTTGATAGTTAAATAACCGACTATCAAATCTGGCCTATACGATGGTAGGTACGGAAAGACCGGGATCGAATTTATTCGAAAACGATTCAGAACCAACTAATCCGTAAACATAGAATATACGGATTGAAGATGGAGCAGTGAAGACCGTAGATCTTCATAAGCGAAAGGACTACTGGTTGAATTCTCTAGAGTCGCGCCCAGAGATATTTTGATGGTGATCCTGTCGTGGTTGAAATCGACGGATAGCAAGGACTTCCCACTACTGATCCATAGGGTGACTCCTAAGATGCAGTAGGAGAGCGCCTTTGGTTTGTCCGGTCCCAGGGCAAGTTGTATTGACGAATGTCTGACACGGTATTTCCAAAGGGATTACGTATGTTGACTTCTCCAAACGTACGAAGTTGATGGCAAAGAAGAGAAACTTCTTTAGCCTAACAATATGAGTATTTTTGGGGAAATCAATTAGTGATTTTCCTTCCGATAGATTTGACGATGTGGCATTCAAAGTAATTGTAACAACCCGCATTTTACGCATCGGAGGATCGAAGAATATTTATTTCTTTCCCATATGAAGTCGTATGGTCATGTAACTTTGGTAAACAACCATTTGACTCATTTCCCATGTTCATGATTTTTGTCGATTTTTAAATGACCATTTTGCCCCTAGCTGATCTTGTTTTGGACACAACTTTTGACTGGAAAGGAATTTTGACCTGAAACCACTTCCATTAAATTCGTTTGATGGTTTACCTTTCCGTAGAGTGGTCATAATAGCCAAACGGACTTACCATTTGGGAGATATGGCTGAAATAAGGTTTGGAAGATGAAAAACTGCTTAACCGAGCCAAATAGGGTGATTAGTGAATGGGCCCATAACCCATTTCGGGATTAGGGTTATGGAGAGGCTGAAAAGAGTTAGAGATTCATTCCATTTCAGTTTTCTAGCCTTCACTTACCACCTAGAAACCCTAAAAATGGCCTCCAATCTCTAAATCACCTCCAAATAACCTTCTAATCAAGGATTAAGCTTAGCAACATCAAACCAAGGGAGATCTTCACCGAATCAAGATAAGAGCTGCTGTTTAGCATTGGGATTCGCACCGAATCAGAGATCTATCTCAGATCTAAAGTTTATTTGTAGCTAAGGTGAGTGATTTGCATAGTTCCTCACTAATTATGGCTAATTAAGGGTAATTAGTGTTAATTAGCGAATTTAAACATGATAAAATTCTGGAAAAATATTTATAAAATTCGAAATGATGTTTTAGACCTCTGATATGAATTTGGGTTAATTTGGTTAAGTTTTGCTAATCACATCATTAGTTTCACCTAAACATGCTTAAGTGGAAATATGGGATTTTTGGGTATGTTTGATCCATTTTACATGGTATGATTGTTGTTTTGGTGTTTGAGGTCACTTCTACTTGTTGCTATGACTGTATGGTATGCTTTGTGATTGATTAGAATAGGTAGAATGGTCGAAAACGCCGTCGAGTGGCGTAAGTTGCTTGCTGGAAGAAGTGCAGGAAGGCATCCGAACCGGATCGGATCCGTAGGAGGACCCGATCCGCTCTCATACTCCACTCTTCGATCTATTCGCACTTCTCGTGGTATGCAACATCCGACCCGATCCGCAATGGTACCCCGACCCGAACCGAAGTACTACGACGAGGCTTGGAGACTACGACCCGACTTGAGTTGATTAGAAGAAGCCGATCCGAACCATGGTAAACTGGAGGACCCCGACCCGAACCGGTGATGGCGAATGGACGTGGAGTCTCGATCCGATCCGCTGAGGTGAAGATGACCCGATCCGATCCATCGAAGGAGGAGCACTCCGATCCGAACCGAACTGATGGCTAAGAGGGGATCCGAACCGATCCGGTGATGACCAATAACCTGAGATGCAAAAGTAGTCCAAATAGAAGTTAGAGCTCAGGATCCAATGGGGAACCAATGAGTTCACTTCATGGTTGGACTTTGCTGCGGGACGTGTGCTAAGGAGTTGTCGACGTTCATAACTTCGATTCAACACTGGAATTGGATGATGGGCTACTTATCACTGCAGTAGAGTCATTATGACTCGAGGGGCAAGGTGATGGTAGCAAGACTACGTTATCAGTGCAGTAGAGTCATTATGACTTGAGGGGCAAAGTGTTGCGTAGTAGGACTATGAGCCAGTGCAGTGGGGTCATTGTGACTCCATGGGGCAGAGTGGACATAGTAAAGGATTAGTGAGGCTATGAGCCAGTGCAGTGGGGTCATTGTGACTCCATGGGACAAAGTGGACATAGCAAAGGATTAGTGGCTATGTATCAGTGCAGTGAAAGCCATTCATGACTTCATGGGCAAAGTGATCATAGCAAGGTATGTTGGGTGATCGAAGTGGTGAATATCGTATGCTTTATGCACTGAGTGGGAGATGTGAGGATGGTTGCTATGTTTGATAGTTTTCCATCACTATGACATGCACACCCCCACCCCCGTTATGTTTACACTATTTGAAATGGCGCCTTAGAGTGCTGTACAGTATGTAGTGCTAACTCTTTGGTTGCAGGTCCAGGTTCAGGTATGTTTTTGTCTACCTGTTATTGTTCTGTTTAGATGCTTATCGCTCATACCAGGCTTTATGTATGGCCCAGAGTTTTATGTCTCCTCTTATTACTCTGGGTGCTCACACGAGCATACTAGAGACAGGTTAGCTGGTGATGCGCGAGTAGCTGATTCGGAGGCGAGCAGGAGGCTTCCACGTATGATATATAGATATTCTCCCTGTGTCGTTGGTGGTCGCTACTTGGGCATTAATAGTGTACCTCCTTTATCTTACTTTTGCTTTTTGAGACAGTTTGAAAAGTTGTAATAATGTTAGCTTTGGATCATAAGCTGTACTTGGATTTTCCGCTGCTATGTTAGTTTGTTTGCACTGTCTCACCTGTTTCATGTCAAGTATGTTGTCATTATATTTTATTCCATGCGCTGTGAGACATTTTACAGGTTGCTTGTTAGCTCACTTCCTTCTTCCCTTTCCTTCTGACGACCATCCCGTGCTAACTGGACATGTGTACAGCGCACTTTTGGAGTAAATGTCGGTTGGTGCGGGGCGGGCTGCCATAGTAATGGTGGCCAGATGATCTAGAAATACAATTATAACCTCAAGCCTCACAACCGGGAAATGACAAAAATCGGTCAAGCAGCATGGCAATGTGGGTCACACCCATTAGGGTGTATTGTCACCATCTAGAGAATATTAATATTTGTTACTTCTTTTCACTTCTGTATCTCCCAGGAACGGTTATATTGCTAGCAACCGTAGGTGACAATATATTCTATACACTCAAGAGAAATGAGTGGTCGATCATGTATGGGCCGGGTTGCAAGACTTTATAGTTGAACCCAGTGTATTCGTCTCTAGAGATACACTATCGGAAGGTGGTCCCATACCTTGTCATAGTTGGAAATCAAATCTCTAATAAGTGCCAGTGGTTTTGATTGTATACTATATATATAGAGCGTGAGATGTAAGCGTTCTGCTAGATTGATATTTATTTGTATTTAGACACTATTATAATATCAGAAAAATTTTGATTTCAAAAATGTTTGGATTATCATAAGGTAAAAACCGTCCGTGTTTATGTGTGGATTGGTGTTACGATTATCTTTTCCTTTTGAAAAGGTTTTTGACTTTAAAATCAAGATGGATGATACTAATAATTTAGTGGGTTTTTCTCACGCTGGTTCACCAGACTGACCTTGGCGTTTGTAATGCTCAGGCCAGAACCATTGGGTCAGACCGAGTTTACAAGTTCATGATAAGATGATACAGATTCCAGGAGATGAGCTAAAGGAGATCAGACGTATGATATGTATAGTATTCCATTTTGTGTTTTAAATGAGGATAGACTGTTATAACTGTCCAGATGAGTTGAATGTCTGCTGTACTCTGATGAATTGTAAGTATTGTTCTTAAAGTTTCAATTAAGGTTTATTTCTGTATTATATTTTATTCCACCGCGATGTGAGTTGTTCTTCTTCTTTTTCTTCTATTCTAATATATTTCTTTATTTCTTATCTCACCCTCTAACTTCTTTCTTAAACGATCTGGATTTTTGGTACTGGAGTTGGACACGGGATGTATTTGTGTCGAAAATTCAAGCATTGAATTTCCCGGTTTGTTACATATATTCTTTTCAGTTGTGTTTTGTATTATTTTCCGTTGCACTGTAACTTGTAAATATATGATATTTAGTAAATGTGTAATATTTATCCATACTTTGTACATTCTTGTATTCTGATGAAATTGTTGTAATAGACGATGACATATTCTTCTATTTGTGTTCTGATTTGTCGTGTTCTCAATTCAATCCTGGCTTTCCTTCACGGGGGAGTTCGGGTCGTTTCCTTTTGGTATCGGAGCTTTGGTTTGCAAAGCTAGAGAACAAGACATGTTAGAACCAAACGAAAGAATTCATCAGAGATTGGATTAGTAATATCCAATGGGAATGACTCTTTAGAGATAGGATCAGTAGTATCCTAGAATGAGTCGGAAGAGTATATTTTTAAAATGAAAAAAAAATATTGTTTTGAAAATTTAAAACTTATTCAACGTATTTGAATATTTATTTATATCGAATTTGGACAATCCAATATATAATGATTTTGCATATATGTCTGACGCACGCGTATTCGAAGTTTTAATTTGCTGGATAGATATAGAATCACACTCTAGTCGCCCGGAGATGGTTCTGATGATTGACTAGTCGTCATGAGAGTTTATGTTTGAGTTTCGAAAGTGGGATATCTATATATTTCCAATTGACTAGTGTGAGAAACAAAACTAGATAGGGCTTATTGTTCTGAATTGGCATCAAAAACAAGATTTTCAGTATATTTGTCAAAATTATGAATTTGTAACGTTAATTCACTAATTGATTGATGGTTTTGTTGAGTGATTATTCATTTAAACTATTATGTGAATATACGGTAAATTTAGGCCAAATTGAATCAAATATTGAACTCTATTGCAAATTGTTTGGAATTGCATGCATATATGTATATACATTGAACAGGTCATATCAAAGGGGCTAGAGCAGAGGAATAAAATTGTTTGCCCGACAAATAGGTACATGTTTATTGTATTTCTTGGGGGTTTTTGATGATTTTATGAGACGATTGGCTGTTTCTTTTTCTTTTTGGATTTGAGAGGCCTATATGGAAATTTCAGGATTTTTCCGGTGCTCCCGTATAGGGGAGGTAATGGCGAAATTTTTCAAAAATTTAGGGTGTTAGCCAAATTTTTGAAAAATTTGAAAAGTTCAGAAAAACTAAAAAGTTGAAAAACTTAAGCCTTAATGAAAATAATGAAAGTTGAGTTGGTTTGTAAAACAACTTTCAACTCCGTTCCTTTTCGAAGACGAAAAGATTTTAAGTTGGGGAGATTGTAACAACCCGAAAAATCTGAGCCAATTTAAAAAATTTATTTTGGCCCTTTTGGTGAATTTTGGATATTTAAACTGAATTATTTTAAATAACAACAAGGAGAAATTTATTTTGAATAGAATTAGAACATAAATATTTATTTGAATCGATGTTATAATATAAATACTTATTTTAAATTATAAAAGAAATTAAAAATGGCGCAGTAGTTCAAAAATTCGATTTCAAATTTAAAATGAATGTACAGAATTCAAAATAAACAGGATTTTAGTGAAACTAAAAATATTAGGATCTATTTGAAAATATCTTTCCAAGAAATCCGAAAAAACAAAATTTCATAGCGGGAATAAAAATTTATTTTCTAAATGAAATTTTAGAATAGTCGCTATGGAATTTTGGGCCCTTAAAAATGGAAATTTTGCAAATGACCTTCATTTTCGACAAAACCACTTTTGCTGGATCCGGGATGTCAAGTTATTTCTAGATTCCAAAATTCATAATTTTTGGGATTAATATGTGAGCGGGGCAAAGTAAAACGTGTTTTGACAGTTTTAGTCAATTTGGATCAAGCAGAAAATGGCATTTTTCAAACGGTCACCAAATTTGACGAAATTAGTTTTGTTAGGACCATATCGTTAATACGAAGCTACAAATAATTTTTCTGGAATTTTTAGGATCAGTATGTGACCCAGTAAATTAAAATGTACGTTTAAAATTGAATATATTGATTTAAACTTTATTTTAAACAGAAATTGGTCGAAACAGTCAAATCAGCTTGCGGGACATATCCCATTGTGTTCAGAATGGGGGTAATTAGCTAGGGGCGATCGTCCTTGGTTCTCGTTTGGAGGTCGAATGGAAAAGTGACTTTATGGAAAATTAAATTAATTAAATTAATTAAATATATATTTATTTATATATCCTTACTCCTCTCTCTCTCCCTCACTTCGTTCGATCTGTAGAAAATAGAAAAAAACCCAAATTCGTTCAGCCCTAGCCCGTCGCGCCACCCTCCGAAGACGTCGTCCCCTCTAGTGATCGCCACCCTCCCCGTTTCCGCCCTCCTTTGCCCGGTCTCCATCGAGGAGCACACCCGAATCCGCCAGTCGTGGAACCCTAAGTCACACCACCAACTCAGGCCACCGCGGACCCCCTAGCTTCGCCTGACTACCGCCAGGACCCTGCTCCGCCAGCGTAGGCGCGCGCCTCCCTCTACGACCACCCACAGCCCGACTTCGACAATGAAAACCCCCCTCTCCTTCAAAATCAATGTAAGTTTTTAAATTGATGTATTATTTATTTTCTTTGATTTAAAAACTGATTTTATATGAGTAGAGAATTAAAAACTGATTTTATATGTGAATTGAAGAAAGTAATGATTTTTAGATCTGTAAAGATTAGACTTTTAAATAAATAAAGTTTGGATTTTTAATATGATGACATAATTTTTATGAAGTTAAAGATTAGAGTTTTATCAATATGAAGATTAGATCTTTGTTCATATGGAGTTAAGATTTTTAACACTTGAAAGGTTTGATTTTTAAAATAGAAAAGGTTTGATTTTTATGAACATAAAGTTGTGATTTTTATATATATGTAGCGAAATAAAAATATAATCTTTTCTATATATGTAGCGTTATCAAAATATGATTTTTCGGTATAAATAACAAAATAAAAATGAGATTTTTATTTATATAGTAGCACTATGAAAAAGTGATTTTTATTTATCTAAATAGCGTGTAAAAATGTGATTTTCACTATGAATCGAGTGAAAAAGAGTGTGTTGGAATTTCGTGCACATCCCAACTGTTCGAAAATTCAGAAATAAAAATGGCGGAGTGGATCCCAAAGGTCAGAACTTCTCACTTTTATTTTATTTGCTAGTTAAAATATATACTAGGATGTAGATGGTGCTTAGCAGCACCCGACACCCATCGTCCACAAACCATGGACGGCTTGTTTGTTTGTTTGATTATGTTGTGAAAATTGATTGTGTGGTGTGGAATGTAATGAATAAAATATTCTTGTGTTGAAATAAAAATATTTTATAGTCAAAAATATAATTTTTAACATGTATATGAATGCAATAAATATTTATAAACAAATCGAACGATTTGTTTATGTACACACATTTGGCTGATATTGATTGGGACAATAAATTTTACACATCGCCCAACTGCACAAATAAAATTCATTTTTTGTTGATTAAAACCCCACATGGGTGTTAGGGGTGATATTGGACCTATACTAATCCCCATAATTAGCTATATGTCGACCGATTGGTTGACAGACTGCATAAGCGTTGAATATTTATATTTGATGCATATACAGTGTAGAAATGCACTTTGGATGATGGTTGACTTTATTTGATTGTTGTTGTACACATGTGTTGTATGAAATCCATATAAATCAAATTATATGGTAATTGACCGTGTTTGATTCTAGTTCAGAAAGAATGAATATTTTAAAATAACGATTATTTTAAAATAACGAATATTTTCAAATAATATCCAGTAAAAGATCAAAATCAGATTTTAATGTCCGATTTAGGATGGACACGAATATATTTAAATATATAAAGCCGTGTTGGTTAGATTAACACCACTTTGATGTGAACGATATTTATATCGATCGTATTCATTTTTATAATGAATATCGAAAAGGAAATGATTTCGAAATCTAATGGTTTGAAAATATTATCATTTATATATCGATGATATGGAATATTCAATTTTGATTTGAAATTGAATATGTAGTTGAAATCATTTTGAAAACGAAGTTAAAAAGATTTATAAAATATGTTTTAAAAAGAAATATACGAAGTATTATATATATATATATATATATATTATAATGGCCTGAATAGAACGTGCTGCGCAGCGGCAGTTCGCGAATTTCGACCATTGACTTCGAATGGACATTACGGAAGATCCGACTGTCGGATTCTCCTAAAACCAAAATCGTTGTGTTCGTATCGAAAAGAGCTTTCTAAAGAATATCAGAGATTTGAAATCTAATAGTTGGATTTGGAATTATGTCTAAATCAAATTTGGAAAAGGTCGCTGTAAGTGCAATTCGATGGCCGTTTATGGAAATCGATTATATGGGCCTTGTTAAATTATTAAAAATATCAAAAATTAGTGTAAAATCATAAGAAATGATTAGGAAAGAATTGGGATGAAAAATTCCGTATTTGAAAAGATTAAAATAGATTTTTATCGAAATGAACTAGTTTTGAATTAGAATAATAAATCCATTATTTTAAAATAAATTAGTTGGATTTGAAATTTTTTTAAAAATAACAAGGATTTCCAACATTTGAATTGGAATGGATTTGAATCGAAATTATGATCGAAATATTTCAATATTGGATTTCGTGATTATAAGGAGATTATGGAGGAATTTGGAAGATATATATATATATCGTTATTCCCGTACGATATTTGTTGATTTCAGAATTTGATATTGAATATAAGTCGACATATTTTCTATTCAGAGCCTTGTTTTTAGTATCAAATTGAATTTTGGGTTCGTCATGAATGGTATCTTTAATAATACTGTTCTTGAACCGAATGGAGTTAAGAAAATTACAAACTGACTGGAGATTAGTTTCCTGGGTATTGATCTGATGTTGGTTTCGTTCTTCGGGGTTAATACTTAAGGGATTGTTCTCTTACTAATTTACGGTTGGAGGCTAATGTGAATTGGGTTTATTGTGAACTGTGTTTTTAACGAAATGCGTTCTTCAACCCGATTTACAATGAAATGAGATTTGGAATTTATAAATCTTTTTGTTAAGATTTAATGGGAATTTTCCAAAGTAAAGTTTTCCAATTTAATATATTTAATTGGAATTGAATTGAAATTGGTCTTTGCGTTTATCGTAAACGGTGTTTTAAATAACACTGGTTCTTTAACCCGATTAACATTGGAGTTAAGAGAATCAGAAACTATTTGGAGATTAGTTAAGTTGAATGGTTTCTGGGGTATTGATCTAATGTTGGTTTCGGCCTTCGGGGTTAATACTTAGGGGATTGTTCACTTGCTAATTTACGGTTAGAGGCTGATGGAATGGAATGTGATTTTGGGTTTATCGTGAAACGTGTTTTAAATGACACTGGTTCATTAACCAAGTTAAAGACAGGATATGGTTTTCTAAGTTAAACAATCGTTAATACTGATTTTTGGGAAGATTAAAACCAAGTGGATTTTTAATGCATCTTTAATTAGATTGAAATAATATCCAAAGGAAGATTAAAGAATAAATTTAAAGAACTTATCTTTGATAAAATTAATGGGAACCTCTCCCAAAGTATAAGAATATTTGAACAAAGGAGTATTTTGGATTGGAATAAGGTGTACGTTGTGTTTTTGTAGCACATGTTTATTATATACACGAGTTATTCGGAAAGCCCGGGTTTATCCCATTCTGAATAACTGATTCGACGATGTGTTGAGAATGAAGACGGTGGTTGAAGACCGGAGGTCTTCACATCGTTTGGATGATTACTGATGTCTTAATTGGTTCGTACACCCAAGGCGAGGTAATAAGTGGTGATCGTCCAGACGTACTTGGAGATCGATGGATATGCGAAGGCCTCTACCTATATTGGACATATGGGGGAGGAATAAGGTGCCTCCGGTTTCGTTCAAACCAAGAACGAACTTGTAAATGGATGTGTGTTTGACATCGGATTTCATTTTGTGGGATTGATATACATCGGTTGCATAGTGTGAATTTCCTGTGTGGCATGCTGCGATGCAAATGATCAAGACTTCTGTTGAAAAGCAGAGTCTTGTGGTTGATGATCAAAGCACGACTTTAATATAGCAATTCTTTGTGGAGCTTTAATTCACGAGCCCTACACCTCGGTGTGGACCAGAAATGGGAGAGGACTTCTGGGAGGACATGCGTTTCTTTCTAGCTAGGAGTGGTGTCAGCGTTTTGCATGCGCTAACATTTTACTTATGTAGAAGATGGATAGCGAGGCACCTCGGTTATATTAGTCATTCTGGGGCCGATAGTTGGTCGGGATATGACTAGTTGACGCCCCATAGGGTGGGGGAAATGCATTGTTCAGGCATTTTAATCCACTCCATGTGGACCGGACCTAACGATCCAAGGTGCAGTTGCGGTTGTATCTTGAGGGGCGGGATAGGGTGTCTCGAATTCAGTTAGGACGATCCCTTGGCTTGGTTCACAAATGGAAATCCAACTTCCAATACGACATTTTGCGGTTTCGATTGTAGAGTCTAGTATTGGCGACATGATATATGGTACCCATGCCGTCTATGATTGATATTGTTTTAACACTATACACTTATGTTAGTAATAAAATATGAAATTTCACGTATCAAGCATTATTTGGCTATTATAAGGTAAAACCTAATCTTCGGCTTGCGTTGCATTGTGTGATGGGACCTGGGTCTTAAAATAGCTTCATTGTTCTTTATTTAGCATTGCGCTATTTGTTTTATGCACTGGTTTTCTTGGGGGTAAACCCGTTCCATGTTATATGGCGAGGTCCCTTGATTTACCTAACTTTAAAAGCAAATTAATAAATGTTTTAGTTCTCACACCAGTCTCATGACTGACTTGGAATTTATTGTTTTAACCTAAACTCTGGGTTCCCCTATTTTCCACACGGGCAACTAGTAGTTTTTGTTTTGCATATTTATATTCGCATGATCCTGGTTTACAGTTGGAATGATATTTAAAAAGCTCTGTATCCATATATTCTTTTCAGTTGTGTTTTGTATTTTTTTCCGGTGCATTGTAACTTGTAAATGTCGGATATTTAGTAAAAATGTAATACTTATTCATAATCTGTACATTCTTGTATTCTGATGAAATTGTTGTAATAAACAATGACATATTCTTCTATTTGTGTTTTGATTTGTTGTGTTCTCAATTCAATCCGGGATTTCCTTCACGGTGGAGTTCAGGTCGTTTCAATATCATTATTGTTATAATCAGATGATTTCTGTAAAAGTAGTGGATACGTAAACAGAATCCGAGAGTTACGTAAGGAAGTTTGTTAAAGATTTAGAAGGTGGACTTTGTCTATTTCGAAGTCAGAAATGTTGTTCAGTTAAGGTCAGAGAGGTAGTTATACCGCAACTTGATTGAGTTCGTTTGTAGCTGAGGAAAGGTTAAGGTTCGATAGTGAAGGTTGGTTAAGTGAATTTAGTTAATAAGTGTAATGTTTTGAGTTGGCATAACGATGTTTTACTTAAACATCAGTTTAAATCCAATGAAGGAGATTTGGAAATGTTTTCCAAATAAGAATCAGAAATATTTTCTAATATAATAAAATAGAGATGACGTTGATTATGGAAATGTTTTCCAATGGTTAATAATGTATATTTTCTAAATTTAGAAAATGAGAAATGTTGAATATATGGAAACTGGAAATGAAAAATGAATAAACTAATGAACTAAAGAGATAAATGTTAAATGATGATTGATCGATAAAATTTCCATTTGGAAATAATATCGTTATTTTCACACGTGTTTTTCTTTGATAGTTAACTCACCGACTATCGAAGTTTTTGACCATTTTATGTCGTTAATATGGAGAGACCGGGAACAGATTCATTATCTGAAACCCACTCTGTATGGTCGTTAACGTTGCGATCAAATATGTTGAAGATAATTGAAGATGGAGTTATGTGAGGGCTATCCTGTTTACAGAATAGTACCTTTGGTTTGACCAGTCTCAGGACGACCAGTATGGAAGAATGTCCGATAGAGTATATTTAATAGATCACGTAAGTTGATCTCTTCAAACATATTTACGTTTGGTGGAGGAGGAATTCGTTTCTCTTAGCTGTATACCCGTGGTTTTTTTGGGGAATCAATTTGTGATTTGGTGGGTATGACGATGTGACATTCAAAGTGAATAAATGTGTGATCTGTCAGAGATAAGCGTGGCTTCTAGCCTCACAACCGGGAAATGAAAAAAATCGGGCAAGCAGCATGGCTAAGTGGGTTGCTTCCAATTAGGGTGTATTGTCACCTGATCTAGAGCTTCTTTTACTTCTTTAATCTATTCGATGCTGTCCCTTTCGGGAAATGGATGCTGATCCCAACCATTGGTGATATACTGTAACACCCCACGTCCGTTAGTGTCACTCACAAAGGGAATGCACTAAGTTCTGTGGAGCATTTAGGGTAAAAGATGCAGATAAATTACAAGACAGACAGAAATTAAACAACGGAAAATAAAACTTTGTTTTATTGATAAAATAGTTTGTACAATGATTCCTTTACAATATCAGAGTATCATCTGTCTTACAAAATAAAGAAGCATAAAAATACATTTATATTCCCCAATGTAGCAAGAACCAGCCATAGCATCTGAAAAGAGAATCCAAGCAAACTTCGACGAATCTTCAAGTTGGGAAAGAGTGACAGTCCAACTTAACCTGAGCTATACTATCCCCTCCTTTACTACCTAGGGGGGGGGGAGGGGGAACGGAAGAATAGAAGATGAAAGAAAAACAGAGTCAGACATAAAGCCTGAGTAAGTTCAGTAACTTCTAGCATGTGAACATGGAACAACAAAACGACATGAATTAACTGAATACAAGATTACACCATGACGATAGGGTCAACAAGATTAGACAAGGTAGTCACAAGATATGCTAAGATAAGATAAACTGGATATGCTCTAATACTTTCGCCGCTTCGCTATTTCCTTGTTATACTGGTTTCTATATCTCCGCACTGCCTATCTAGTGTCCCAACTAGTAATGATAACGTGATCCCAATCCCTGTATTTTCCATTGCCTTCCGGCATACATTCATTATTTATTACCTAGATCAAATCTAGGGTTTTCTATCAAGTGCTTTCTAGATTTAACTAGAGTTTACGCTATTTACTGAACGCTTCTCGGATTCAGGATTTATGCCACCTAGTCCAACTAGGGATTATGCTACCTGTCGAACGATGCCCCCAAGTCTAGGATACACTACCTTGAGTGGTATATGTTCCTATACTTTCCCACGCATGTATCGTGAATCGTTATCGCTTGTCTAGATGCACATGTCCTGTAATGTGCGGTCCGAGTCCTGTGACAGGGCAAATCAAGGAATACAGAACTCGGTCGGGAGCTTTCAGATATCTGCCGATGCAGATGCTAAGGTCTGTTTTATTCCAGTGGCTATGGTCCCACTTGACCCCTCCCTCAACTAATGAAAGGCACACCTTGTAAAATGAGAACTATACGCCGGCCCCCGGTGCCCCACTATCCTATGGCCATCCTCACCCATAACTAGATATCAAGTATCTGGTCTTTTAGAGTTCTCCGCCTTTCCGCTTCAGGTATCTCGATTGACTCAAGATGGATGGTAGACGACGAGTCGCTATCACAGGGCTACCGTTTGCTCGCTGAATCACGCCGGTCCATCCTAGTCTTTAGGTTGCCATGTATTGCAACCAAGGCATACCCCTGGTTCTTCTACGCAGACCTTAACCTCTGTGGGCCCAGGCGGATCATCTGCAGCCTCACAGAGGGATACCAAGAGTACCCTCACGTCCCCTCGAAGCCTCGGGCTTCGTAACCCAATTCGTTGGAGCCTCCTTTTTACTCAGACGGACATTCGCTCCTTCCTGTGTTATACTAAGAATTACTACTTAGTTTTACTAACTAAGATTTACCACTTAGTTTCCAGAATCGTTGTTTTCTTAACTATGGTTTACTTAGTTCTCTTTCCCGTCAACTCGGATTGGTTAAGTGTCATTAGTCAATTCAAGCTATCTTAACCCTCTTCATTTATCCTGTCAAACTGGTTAAGTGTTATCACTAACTCACGTTGACTTAACCCTACCACAAACTAAGTTACAGTGGTTAAGTATTTCTTATTACTTAACCCTACCCATTCATCCCGTATTGGTTAAGTGTTCCTTTTTAACTTAACCTTGCCCGTCTGTTTTAATTAACATGTTATTAATGGTTAAGTAATATCCCTTCATGTTTTAGAATTATCCCTATCCCTTTATCACAATCTGATGGTTAAGTGTTCAAGTTTACTTAACCCTAAGATCTAGCCCAGCTAACATATCAGATTGGCTAAGTGTATTTACTTAACCCCAACCTTTGGTCTAGTTAACATGTTAATTTGGCTAAGTGTATTAACTTTACTTAACCCCTACAAATCTTGTCTTGTTACCATGTGAAGTTGGTTAAGTGTCCCTATGGACTTAGCCCTCCCACCCTAGCTTAACTGTGTTAAATTGGTTAAGTGTTCCTATGCACTTAACCCTCCCATTCTAATTTAACTGTGTTAAATGTCAGTCTGAACCTAACCCTACCCATTAGTCTAGTTATCATGTTGAACTAGTTAAGTCTCTTAGTTAACTTAACCCTACCATTCTTGTTCTAGCTTTAACTAAATAAATTAAAGCCGCTACCACTCACATTAGACAGGTATTGTTGCGAATACTGGATATGCCGGTTGGTTCCGGGCAGGTTTACATCGCAACTCAGTCTAACCTCAGGTTAGGCATATTCGTGTTTTCTAAGTTCAAAGGGTTTCAAATTATTTTCAAATCAAGTTTTGAAAGTAACCATCCCGTTCGTCGGATCAGTTAGGGATAGCCAGGGAGAGCAGGAAACTTGTATTTTCCAAACCCAAGCCTAGACACTATCCTCTCTGTCACCCTAGAACTTTCTGGTGTACTATTAAAAGAGACGTCGTTAATAAACCTTTAATTTGTCTAAATTTGCCTTTCCTCATTTAGGACAAATTCTATAAGTAAATTAATCCTAATTTACTTATTTCCCAATTACTCTTTTAATGTAAATTGTCTACATTCATTCTTATGGCCCATTTCCCATTCTAAATCATATTTATGCTTTTTGGTATGTGGACTATACCAAAATAAGTGTCACTAACCATGATTTTGCTAAACCTGCCAATTATTCCCAATTATGTCCAATTTCATATTTATACCAATATACTTACTGTGCCAAATTAGCTAATCCAATTCCGATTCAACATTCTAATTCTGGACTTATTACTCTAGTTCACTATTCATGTAAACGCTAGATTTACACGTCGATACTAGATTCAGGTTACACAATCTATAGTTCATGTCATATTTATCCAATTTGCATTCCTATGAACATGCCATAATACATGTTCCCAATTTATGCCAGTCTCCTAGCTTATAACTATGTTTCTTGTAAATTTCATATTTTGCCCAAATCGTATTCCCACCGTTCGTATAATCGTGATTCAATCTAGATTATAGATAAATCTAGATTCGTAGAAAATAAGGAATGAACCAAAGATGCTATGCAAAAGATAGACATACTAACTGGCATAAAGAGGGTTGAATAACGATGTCGGTTCAAGAACATGGGTAGACCTAACTTAATAGGTAAATTCCCAAGGTCTAAAACCAAGAATAGACAGAATAAAGGCGTAGGTTCAAGAACATGGGTAGACCTAACTTAATATTAAATTCCCTAGGTCTAAAACCAAAGAACAAACAGGATAGATAATCGGGTTCACAGTCACAAAATTTAAACACTTTCCTAGTCATGAACCATAGGTGCTTAATCACAGTTGTCCCATTTATGTCATAGACAATAGTTTTGCTTCCTAATCAAAGGTATAGGCTATAGTCATGGAAATAATTCTCATGGTCACAGTCACAGTCATAGGCAATGTCCATAGTCATAGGAAATGTTCATGGTCTTAGGCAATGTTCATAGTCTTAGGCAATGTTCATAGTCAAAGAGGCATATGGTTCTAAGGTCCATAGTTTCATAGTTACAGTATTATTTGTCCTCGAAATCATAACAGTTCTTAATTTGGTCCAAAGAAATAGGCACTGATTCAATAGAAAGAATTGGCATACTCTTTTATTCCTTTAATTTCATGTCAGGAAAAGAGAAACGTTCAAATCTAGAAATAACTGACTTACAGAGATTAGATCAGAACAGAAAGATGGCGCTGCAAAGATTCGTAGAAAAACAGTCGTTGAAGTCATTTGAATCTTCACTTGAATTCTAGCTTGAATCTCCTCTTTGAAAGTCTTTGAGCACCTCCTCGTCTTGATTTATTTTATATATTATTTTATTTCTTATTTAATTAAGAGGAGGACAAGAAGCCATGTTCGCCAATAATCTTTGCAGCTTAAGGGTAGAAAAGAATTATGAATAGAGAAGAAGACTAGGGCTGTTTATATAGTGTAGAAGTCAACGAATCTGGTCAGGATGGCGTCCGAATACAGAAGAATGAACCAGGTGCAGAAAACGGGAAAAACAGGGGGGTCGACCCCCAGGTCGACTACCCAGTCGACCTGGGTGCCTTGGGCGGGAAAATTCCCGCCCAGCCCAATCTGGGTCCGATTTTAATTTTTGAACTTGACCTGTTTTGAATTTTGAACTTCGCTGAATCTTCCGGAGGCCATATCTCCCTCATACGGACTCCGATTTACGCAAACTCGGACTCGTTTTCATGCAGAATTCCGAGACAAATGCAATGGCGCAACCCGTTTCCCTTGATTTTGAATTTAACTTTTAATTATGCCTTGATTTGTGAATCTTAGCGTTACCGAATTACGGGGTGTTACATATACATTCGACACACTCAAGCGAAATGAGTGGTCGGTCATGTGTAGCCAGGTTGCAAGATGTTCATATTGAACCCAGTGTATTCCTCTTTAGTGGTACGCTGTCAGAAGGTAGTTCCATACCTTGTCATAGTTGGAAATCCATTATCCAATAAGTGCTTGCGGTTTTGATTGTATACTATGTATGCAGAACATGAGATGAAAGCGTTTCTGCTAGATGATTATTATATTGTGGTGGATAGACACTATTATAATATCAATGAGTTTTGATATAAAGATTATCGTTAATTTCAAAATGATTTGAAAATTTACTCAAATGTTTTGGATTCTCATAAGGGAAAAACCCGTTCCATTATACGGCGTGGTCTTATGAGATACCGTTTTATTGCTCAAACTTTTTAAATTGTTTTACTCACACCAGTCCCATGACTGACCCAGAGTTTTTTTTTCTTTCTAAAATCTTGAGTGCTTAATTTTGTACGGGCAGTCAAATAGTCAGGATTTTACAGATATACTCGAAGAACTTAGAGCAGAAGGCTTCAGGATTATATAGCTATTGTTTATTCCGCTGTGTTGTAAGTGATATACTCTGATAATGATATTGTATACGTATACTGATTTTATTTCAAGGATATGTTATCTATTATATGTTGTTCGTTCCGCTTTGAGATTCGTGTTACTCTGATGTCGTATGTTCTTCTTCTTCTTCTATTCTAAGTTTCTATATTTTCTATTCCCACCTTCTGTGTAACACCCCACCTCCGCCAGGGTGGCTCTTGCAAGCACTCTGGCTTTGGAGGGGCGTTTGAATCAGGTAAACATGCATAATGATATATCAAGGCAGAACAAGAACATATGTATATATGTAAACAGAGTAAATAACATAGATAAAACAGCGGAAGATTTCAAACCATTTCAAAACAAGTCTGGTACAACATAATGTCAACTTTCCAAATACACAAGTCTAGATAAAAACAACATTACTGAAAAACTGAAATACATAAGTACTATCCCCAAAATAAGTGATAACCATAGCTAGCTTCATGTCAAGACCGTACATGAGCTAAAATCCCACAAGCAAGCGATCAGAAATCCAAGCTAAGCTCCAATATTCCCACCCTGAGAACCTGGGGGGGGGGGGGGGAACGGAAGAAAAGAGGCGAAAGAAAAACAGGTCAGTCAAAAAGACTGAGTAAGCCCTACTACAATCAATGTAAACTGATAAAGTTAACTGGCATGATGAAAGCTGAGATGAACATATGGATAACAACATACTAGCATGATGATTAACTAACAAGGTAGATAAAGGTGTCATCGCATAATCAGGCTTAAGGTTTTTGCACCACAGGTGTACTAGCAAACTAACATGACTTGAATAAGCAAGTATTGATCACTTGGCCCAAGCTTTGGCCCAATAACATGAAGTGCCCCTAACACGAGGTCCAACAACATGAAGCGACCCTAATATGAGGTCCACTAACATGGTTTGACCCTAATACGAGGTCCAACCAAACGGTCTAGTCGATCGGCTCCCTAAGCCTAACTCGTCACGTGTTGGTGTCAATGCGGCCCAAACATAATTGTAGTCAGACTGTGCAGGGTCTCCCGTCGGGTGTATCAAGCCCTAGGGTGTCAACCCCTGGACACCATAAACATGAGTGCATAGTCTCGATCTACTGGTACCCGTGCATGTTTTCCCCGGCTTCGGACTGTGTGCACGCCCATAGTCCGCCCGGAACTACACCGGCGTACCCTTCTGCCGTCGTTTTTGGTCACTTACCTCCAGACCAGTAATCGTGCTCCCTCCCTAGCCTAGACCCTAGGGCCTTAATGATACAAACTTGAGATTACTTCTGGAGTGGACCCCCATTGCTAGGATTTTTCTAGTGGGTTAAGTACGGTTTAACCCTCTTGCGAATCATGGATTAACTTGGTTAAGTCGGGCGGGTCCGGGTAGCTTTACACCACAACTTGGTCTAACCTCGGGTTCAAGGTACAACATGGCCAACTTCTCACATTGGGTCCTATTGTTTGTAGCAACTAGTTAAGCCGGTCGGTTCCGGGTAGTTTTACGCTACAAACTCTACCCAACCTCGAGTTGGTCACACTTATATTTTCTAAGTGTCATGTCCATCATGTTTCCAAAACACATTTCAAGTTTTCAAGAATTTGGGTAGACCTAACTTAATAGGTAAATTCCCAATGGGTAGACCTAACTTAATAGGTAAATTCCCAATCTTATGTTTTCATGTCTTTTAAGTTTACCCAACCCCAAACGCAATCCCATCGCTTACATATCGCAATAGCGCATAAAGGATAGAAAGAGGGAACTTGGCATAATCATGACATAAATGTGTTGAAGCCACAAGTTTAACATGGTGGCATATGAAATGTACATATGTTCATATACTTGCATATTGCATCATTAGGCCTCAAAAGCATGCATAAAACCAAACTTAGCATATTGGTGATAAATGGTGATAAATGACATGTAGAAATGGCCATAATTTCGCATTTAGCCTCACATGCAAGTTATCATAAGGGATATGATAACTTACATGTTGCCAAAATGCAACCTTTTGCATAAAGCTTGAAGCTTTAAGCTCATAAGCCCAAGATAAGCTTGCACAACATGGTAACATGAACAAAATGATCAACCCAAACTTGCATAACATAACTTGCATATCATATGACAAACTTGCATAACATAACATGATAAACTTGCATATCACAACATGACAAACTTGCATAGCATAACATGGTAAACTTGCATATCATAACATGACAAACTTACATAGCATAACATGGTAAACTTGCATATCATAACATGGAAAACTTGCATATCATAACATGATAAACTTGCATAGCATAACATGGCAAACTTGCATATCATAACATATCAAACTTGCATATCATAACATGGCATACTTGCATAACATAACATGATAAACTTGCGTATCATAACATGGCATACTTGCATAACATAACATGATAAACTTGCATATCATAATGGCCAACCAAACTTGCATCATTCATTTAACTTTAGAGTTTAAATATGAAAGTAGAATAGGGCTTACAATGCTTATGAAGACATAAAAATATGACAAAACCCTTATGCAACCAATTAAACCCAAAATGCAAGCTCTAATGGAAAAACCCTTGAGCCAAAATGATCAAAACCCTTGCTTTATGATGTAAATATGGAAACTTGACTTGAATGCAAGCTAATGATGCTCATACAAGCTTGAAAACACTTGTATGCATGGAAAATTTCATAGAAATTTATTTAGGAATTTTATGAAGAGAGTGGAGGCCATGAGAGGAATGATTTTGCCATAGTTTAGTTACTTGAATGAATAATGATGATTTAGGGTTAGGTTAGGGCCTTATTTATAGAGATTTGGACTAGTTCTAGCCTTAGGATTAAACCCTAGTTCCAATCTCAGCCCTTAAAACCGAATCTGGCCCCCCAAACTCAACACAAACCCAAAATGGTGCACCGGGCAGAACTGCCCGGCTGGACCAAGTCGACAGCCAAGTCGACAGGGCTGTCGACTTGGGTCCAACCAAGTCGACTCCCAAGTCGACAGGGCTGTCGACTTGGGTGCTCTGGCGGGAATTTTCCCGCCTGGCCCAATCTTACCTAATTTTCCAAATTCAAACTTGAATTTGAAATCTGTTTTTACTTTGAAATTTTCTGAAAACTTCGTTGGGTCTTAACCGGGTCATACGGACTCCGATTTTCGAAAACTCGGACTCTATTTCGCGTATTTTTCCGAGACGAACGCAATGGCATAGCCCGTTTCCCTTGATTCTGATTTTAGAATTAAATTCTGCCTCGATTTATGTTATAACAGGTTAATAGAAATACGGGTTGTTACATTCTCCCCTCCTTAAAGGATTTCGTCCCCGAAATCTTCAAGTTAGGAAGAACGTATCCTACCATCCAACATCCATCTACTCAAAACATCATTCACGAGCAATCACTGTCCTTACAAGATTCTAAATGTTGTATGAACATATGCAAAGGTGTGTGTATATGTACTTATCTAATGCAAATATCATCAATGCAAATTATGTTAGTGAAACGAATCCATATGTATGCAATTCCTAACATAATGTATAACATCTATATGTTTGCACATAACATACATCCATATGCAACATCCATGTGATAACAAAAAAAAATTTCATCCATGAATAAGCGTAAACACTCATGCATATGCAATATGAGGTGTGTGTGAGCCGATCTAGTACCTAATGTGTATAATGCATCCACGAGTAACCACTTGCAAACACTTGCAACCACTTGCAAACATCAAGCATAACATGTTTCAAACACATGTTTCATCCAAAGGGTTTCTACCTAAGGTTCTCATGACAAGATTAACACAATATAGATAGCAAAAGAAAGATATGCTACAAAGAGATCGGGAAGATAAGCAGGATATACTCCTTTCGGATTACAAGAAATCCCTTCCTAACCCAATCCATATTCTATAAAAGCCCAAAAGGTTTAGTCAACCTAACGGACCCCTCCAAACCCTGACATGTATTACTAGCCAATAAGTCATACCTCCTGACAGAAATAGGACCGAGAACAGGACCGAGAGGTTATACGTAAATAGATAACATACGAGTAAGTTCCACAGGAAAACAAGGATCAAGGATATACTCTTAGAAAGAGATATGATGCGCGTATCTAGCATTCAGCCTTCTAAGTCACATTTCCTTGAGCTTAACTCCACTGTGCTTTGACCGTCTTTTACTTCATGATTCCTTGGCTTCTTAACTCTTATTTCCCAATATGAGTTGGAACCCATTTCATTATAGCTTCTCGTCTTCCTTTTTCACTTACCCTTCTATCATTCTTGGCTTAAACATAACTATGACCTCATGGTTTTATGCAAGCTCTCCAAAATTCACTAATGAATCCTGGATCTCGTTTACTTACTATAAAGTATTCTACGCAGCAGAACTTTTCTTGAAAATACCAATCCACGTTGCCAATTGCTCTTACCAACGTGATTTTCTATAACTCATGCTTGAACGAAATGAACCATCCGCCTGCGAATGATAGGCCGTACTTAGATTCAGTCGCTTGCCCATGACTTCCCGTAGACTATCCCAAAACTGGCTAGTGAAAATTGAGTCATGGTTACTAACTATCCTTTAGGGAACCTCGTGCAACCGCTTTATTCCTTGAAAGTAAACTGTCGCTAGCTATGATGCAGTCCTTTCGCTCTTTACCGGAGTGAAATGAGCACTCTTCGTGAGTCTACCTACTATGACCCACATGCTTGTATTCCCTTTCTTGATCTAGGCAGTCCATCCACGAAATCCTTCGTGATGCTCTTCCCCCTTCCATTGCGGGGACCTCTAGTGGATGTAATAGCCCACCGGGCTTTTATGACTCGGCCTTAACCTGCTGGCACAACCTGAGCCTTGGGACAAACTCGGCCACCTCCTCGGGTGATGTGCATCTTCAAGAACCTTCTTTCTCTCATCGCGTCTCAGGCCTCCCTTGTCATCTATAGCGAGGTGACTTAACATCTCGCCTAGAATCACTTGTCCATGATCTCGGCTATCTGCGGGTCTTCCCTCTGTGAAGTCCCTACTTGATCCAGAAGGGTAGGTCTAAACTCAAGGGACGCTAACTGACTAATTAAACTGAGAAAGCTTCTTACTTCACTTGTCCTCGTTGGAGCTTTCCAGTCTTGAACCGCGACCACTTTAGCATGGTCCACCACTAAGCCTTGCTTAGAAACTATGCGCCCAAGAAATCTAACTCCTTTTTCTCCAAAATGACATTTGGAGAACTTGGCCTTCAACTGATGCGCTCTAAGCGTATCTATCACCTCCTTGATATGGCTAGCATGTTCTTCCTCGTTCTTTAAGAAAGTCAGGATATCGTCTACAAAGACTACCACAAACTCGTTCAGGAACTCCCTAGACACCCTACTCATCAAGTCCACGAAGTAGGCGGGTGCATTAGTCAAACCGAATGGCATGACCAGCCATTCTAAGAATCCATCTGGAGTTCTGAACGCAGTCTTGTCTATACTATCTTCAGCTGCCCTGAGCTGATGAAATCCAGTAGCAAGATCAAGAGAAAACAGATGTTCCTACAAGCTGATCGAACAAATCATCGATCCTTGGCAATGGTTGTCTATTCTCTTTGTTTAGCTCACGATAATCAACACAAAGTCGAAGAGAACCATCTGCCTTGGTAGTAAATACTACAGGCGCTCCCCATTCAGACATACTTCGTCTAATGAAGTTCTTCTCAAGCAACTCCTTAGCTTGCTTTCTTAACTCTCCTCTTGCGGGGCCACGTGCCTAACCGGCCATGAAACTATCTTGGCATTATCAACCAGATAAATGCGGAAATCCATCTCCCGTTTAGGGGTAACCCCCTTCACTTCACCCAAGATATCAGGATATCCTCGGACCACCCTCACCGATTACAAACTATCGATAGACGAGTTGAGGGATTCAAGACAACACAACATGACGGGACCCATAGGGTTACTAAAAATTTTTAGGGTATTACCGAGGCGAGTCATGAGCCTCACAACCCTATGCTCAAAAATCAAGGATGGCTCCAAAACTGGACAACCAATCCATGCCCAAAATCAACCCATACCCCATGAAACTGAGAATATAAGCATCACACGAGAACTCTACACTCAAGATAGAGACTTTCAAATCCACGTAGATAATAGACAAATGGGCGGAACCCCCAATTGGATTTGAAACACACACGGGATCATTAACTAGACTAGTACTTAGGTGCAAACTTTCAACTAGATCAGATGAAATAAACTATGCGGTGCACCAAAATCAAACAAGGCACGAACAGGAAAATCAGAAATATAAACAAGACTTCCGACAGAAACACTACCTCGATCATGAGCTGAAAGAACGATGTTGAGGGGATGAACTCGCCCTCCAGATGGTCTTGCACACTGAGTCTGACCTTGCCCTTGCTTCTTCGGGCAATCTTTGCTGAAATGTCCAGTCTCACCGCAGAAAAAGCATTCACCACTCTTCCATTTTCTCTTCCTACAATCCTTAATAAGATGCCCAACTGAACCGCAATAATGGCACTTCCTCTTGTCGTTCTTACCCTTGTTGTTGTTCCCGTTGTTACCTTGACTCTTGTTCTTGTTCTGATTGCCTTGACTGCTCTGACCACTTGGATTACCCTGATTTCCTTTCCCTTGGGAATCAGTCTTCTTGGCTTGAGTATCATTCATCTTGATCTCCTTCTTGTCACTCCTATTCTCTTCATTGAGTAGGGCCATATTCACCAAGCTCTCGTAAGTTGCCCCCAAGGGTATATGAGATATGGCCAAACCATGTAATGGCTCATTTAATCCTAGAGCAAAGTATAGGGCCTTCTTCTGAGCTGTGTTAACCAAGTCTAAACCGACCCGAGCAAGTTGACTAAACTTATCTATGTATTCCCTAATAGTCATGTCCCCTTGCTTCAGTGATAGGAACCTAGGTCCAAACTTTCCCCGAAAGTCATCCCAAGTCTCAATTGGCCCAGTAGCGGTGGTGACCACCCACCAACGTGCAGCTTCTTCCTTTAGCAACCACACCGCTAGTAAAACCTTCTTACGGTCATCTATATCAAAGAAGGCAAAAAGATCTTCGGTTTCTTTCAACCAATTCCTTGCCTCTACATAAGTCTCGGTTCCAATGAAATTCTTGCAACCCATCGCCTTAAAGTCTTTGCAAATCTCCGCGAAATCCTCTTGTGGATGCTGAGGGGGAGGAGGAAGAGGAACCTTAGCGACAGGATAAGGAGGAACATTAACTACTGGAGGAGGAGGAGGAACCTCTACGGGGCCGGCTTCGGTCGCCCTAGCCTCCAAAAGTCTCCTATACCAAACAGGTACGTGTACTCCCTCCGGAATAGCAAAGTTATTGGCCATACTGAAAACGAAGAAAAAGATAGATTTAGAAAGGAGAAAAACGAAGGAATTTTTGCTAATGGCTTTTTGGGGAATAGCCTTTAAAATAAACTAGACTTTTCTTTGGAAAATACTTTATACTTGGTTTTGAAAATAGTTTTCCAAAAGCTTTAAAAACCTTTTTGTCCCTTCTCGTAAACCATATGCTCTGATACCAAATGTAACACCCCACCTCCGCCAGGGTGGCTCTTGCAAGCACTCTGGCTTTGGAGGGGCGTTTGAATCAGGTAAACATGCATAATGATATATCAAGGCAGAACAAGAACATATGTATATATGTAAACAGAGTAAATAACATAGATAAAACAGCGGAAGATTTCAAACCATTTCAAAACAAGTCTGGTACAACATAATGTCAACTTTCCAAATACACAAGTCTAGATAAAAACAACATTACTGAAAAACTGAAATACATAAGTACTATCCCCAAAATAAGTGATAACCATAGCTAGCTTCATGTCAAGACCGTACATGAGCTAAAATCCCACAAGCAAGCGATCAGAAATCCAAGCTAAGCTCCAATATTCCCACCCTGAGAACCTAGGGGGGAAACAGAAGAAAAGAGGCGAAAGAAAAACAGGTCAGTCAAAAAGACTGAGTAAGCCCTACTACAATCAATGTAAACTGATAAAGTTAACTGACATGATGAAAGCTGAGATGAACATATGGATAACAACATACTAGCATGAGGATTAACTAACAAGGTAGATAAAGGTGTCATCGCATAATCAGGCTTAAGGTTTTTGCACCACAGGTGTACTAGCAAACTAACATGACTTGAATAAGCAAGTATTGATCCCTTGGCCCAAGCTTTGGCCCAATAACATGAAGTGCCCCTAACACGAGGTCCAATAACATGAAGCGACCCTAATATGAGGTCCACTAACATGGTTTGACCCTAATACGAGGTCCAACCAAACGGTCTAGTCGATCGGCTCCCTAAGCCTAACTCGTCACGTGTTGGTGTCATTGTGGCCCAAACATAATTGTAGTCAGACTGTGCAGGGTCTCCCGTCGGGTGTATCAAGCCCTAGGGTGTCAACCCCTGGACACCATAAACATGAGTGCACAGTCTCGATCTACTGGTACCCGTGCATGTTTTCCCCGGCTTCGGACTGTGTGCACGACCATAGTCCGCCCGGAACTACACCGGCGTACCCTTCTGCCGTCGTTTTTGGTCACTTACCTCCAGTCCAGTAATCGTGCTCCCTCCCTAGCCTAGACCCTAGGGCCTTAATGATACAAACTTAGGATTACTGCTAGTGTGGACCCCCATTGCTAGGATTTTTCTAGTGGGTTAAGTACGGTTTAACCCTCTTGCTAATCATGGATTAACTTGGTTAAGTGTAACGATGAGTTCACGACTTAACCCTGATTAATCTACCAATCCCAAATTGGTTAAGTATTAAGTGGACCATGACTTAACCCTAATCACGAGGCATTAATTAATTTAATGCGCCTTAACCTCTCACATTAGACCTTGTTGTGGTTACTAGTTAAGCCGGGCGGGTCCGGGTAGCTTTACACCACAACTTGGTCTAACCTCGGGTTCAAGGTACAACATGGCCAACTTCTCACATTGGGTCCTATTGTTTGTAGCAACTAGTTAAGCCGGTCGGTTACGGGTAGTTTTACGCTACAAACTCAACCCAACCTCGAGTTGGTTACACTTATATTTTCTAAGTGTCATGTCCATCATGTTTCCAAAACACATTTCAAGTTTTCAAGAATTTGGGTAGACCTAACTTAATAGGTAAGTTCCCAATGGGTAGACCTAACTTAATAGGTAAATTCCCAATCTTATGTTTTCATGTCTTTTAAGTTTACCCAACCCCAAACGCAATCCCATCGCTTACATATCGCAATAGCGCATAAAGGATAGAAAGAGGGAACTTGGCATAATCATGACATAAAGGTGTTGAAGCCACAAGTTTAACATGGTGGCATATGAAATGTACATATGTTCATATACTTGCATATTGCATCATTAGGCCTCAAAAGCATGCATAAAACCAAACTTAGCATATTGGTGATACATGGTGATAAATGACATGTAGAAATGGCCATAAGATCGCATTTAGCCTCACATGCAAGTTATCATAAGGGATATGATAACTTACATGTTGCTAAAATGCAACCTTTTGCATAAAGCCTGAAGCTTTAAGCTCATAAGCCCAAGATAAGCTTGCATAACATGGTAACATGAACAAAATGATCAACCCAAACTTGCATAACATAACTTGCATATCATATGACAAACTTGCATATCAAACTTGCATAACATAACATGATAAACTTGCATATCACAACATGCCAAACTTGCATAGCATAACATGGTAAACTTGCATATCATAACATGGCAAACTTACATAGCATAACATGGTAAACTTGCATATCATAACATGGAAAACTTGCATATCATAACATGATAAACTTGCATAGCATAACATGGCAAACTTGCATATCATAACATATCAAACTTGCATATCATAACATGGCATACTTGCATAACATAACATGATAAACTTGCATATCATAACATGGCATACTTGCATAACATAACATGATAAACTTGCATATCATAATGGCCAACCAAACTTGCATCATTCATTTAACTTTAGAGTTTAAATATGAAAGTAGAATAGGGATTACAATGCTTATGAAGACACAAAAATATGACAAAGCCCTTATGCAACCAATTAAACCAAAAATGCAAGCTCTAATGGAAAAACCCTTGAGCCAAAATGATCAAAACCCTTGCTTTATGATGTAAATATGGAAACTTGACTTGAATGCAAGCTAATGATGCTCATACAAGCTTGAAAACACTTGTATGCATGGAAAATTTCATAGAAATTTATTTAGGAATTTTATGAAGAGAGTGGAGGCCATGAGAGGAATGATTTTGCCATAGTTTAGTTACTTGAATGAATAATGATGATTTAGGGTTAGGTTAGGGCCTTATTTATAGAGATTAGGACTAGTTCTAGCCTTAGGATTAAACCCTAGTTCCAATCTCAACCCTTAAAACCGAATTTGGCCCCCCAAACTCAACACAAACCCAAAATGGTGCACCAGGCAGAACTGCCCGGCTGGACCAAGTCGACAGCCAAGTCGACAGGGCTGTCGACTTGGGTCCAACCAAGTCGACTCCCAAGTCGACAGGGCTGTCGACTTGGGTGCTCTGGCGGGAATTTTCCCGCCTGGCCCAATCTTATCTGATTTTCCAAATTCAAACTTGAATTTGAAATCTGTTTTTACTTTGAAATTTTCTGAAAACTTCGTTGGGCCTTAACCGGGTCATACGGACTCCGATTTTCGAAAACTCGGGCTCTATTTCGCGTATTTTTCCGAGACGAACGCAATGGCATAGCCCGTTTCCCTTGATTCTGATTTTAGAATTAAATTCTTCCTCGATTTATGTTATAACAGGTTAATAGAAATACGGGTTGTTACATTCTGTTTTCTTTCTATTAGTTTTTTCGTTTCCAGTGCAGTTTGGGTTGGACTTGTGTTATTTAGTCAACTCAAATGGTACCGGAATTTCAGGCCACTACAAAATTTATATCCATCTCCACTAACCAGAGTTGAGGCGATAATATTGTTACTTGTGGCATGATTTTAAATAAATGTTTTAAATAATATATTATCTAGAAATTTAGTAGTGAATTTTAGTTGATGCTTGCTGCCCACATCCCTGAAAGAAAAAAGATGTCTAAAATTCTAGCATTTGGCCAGCCTTAAATGAAAGTTAATAATTCACCTAGAAATGTTCCACTACTTGAAAAGGCAAGACCCAAACCTGCCTAATGCATTTGATTATTCTAATTCCTATTTTCTTGCAACTGAATATTTGCAGTGCAAGGATGGCCTTGGCTTCCTTTGATTTTCCTTTAAAAATTGAAGAAGTTGGTCAAAATCATAGGCACACCACAGATAACACATACACCCTCCTTCATTTTTTTAAATGTCTCAAATAGTTCCAAATTTCTTGGGTATTAAGGGCTCTGATAAAGTTTTTTATTACTTGACAAATATGACTTATATAAGTGCTAAAACTAATGCAGCTGAATAATTTACTGAAGATCAGTTAGTATTTTTCATGCATAACCAACAATTTATTTTTATTTAAAAAATTAATAATGTTTAGTGAAGTTTATAGGTATTGCATATGATTTGTTGTTGATAATTTTAATTTTTGTTAAAAATAATGAAAGAAAAAATTAGTGTATTCGAAAAATGGAATTTAGAATTTTGGATTTGTAAATATAAACCACTTGATTATGATTATAATTATAAAAATAACGACATTTATTGTTATAGTTGTTATTGTTTTTTTTAACTTTTTTAAAACGATATCATAATATTAGATGTAATTATAATAAATAATTATATAATTTATTATAAAAGTAATCAAAATTATGTTAAATAAATTCTTATTTTAATTCAAATAATTGTCGGCACTATTATTGTCTTAACTACATGATAACGTAATTATCACAAATATTATTCTATATGTATATCTGATTATTAAGCATCAATAAATTAATTAAAATAAGTATTCACTGCTATAACATAAAATAAAACAGATAAAAGAAGAGAAGCCATTAAAGATAATAGAAGAGAGAAGGGAGAGAATTTTATTTATATGTTGATTCAGTTGTACAAACAATGCAAACAACCTCTCTATTTATAAGTCCTACATGCCCTGTAAATTTATAGTAATGTCCATTAGTTTATTAGCACATTCACCATTAATACTTTTACATATTACCACACTTCCCCTTGAATATGCATATTCAAAGATGAAAAAATTAATTACCTCGTCAAAAACTAATTTATGAAAATCACTATGGGAAAAAGCATAAATAAGAACACGAGTATAATTTTATTTCATTTTAAGGTAACATGTTTACAATGTTACTGTAAGGGTTGATACTGCTAGATGAAGATACTGCATCAATGAAAACCTTACTAAAAAAAGCCAAATGGGAAAAATATTAATGAAGGATAGGAGTATGTTACTGCATAATTATTTATGCTACCCCCAGATTCATAACGCATTATTCAAATAGTTTGATTATGCAAGTGACGCATACTAATTTTATAAATAATCTTCTGGAGTGTTGATTTTTGAAGTGTCTTCGTGAATAAATCCTCTGGATTTTCTTGAGACTATATTTTCTTCACTTCTATCATATTGTCTTTATGTAGTTCATGTGTGAAGAAAAATTTAGGATAAATGTGCTTCTCCCTATCGTACTTGATAAAACTTGCTTGAACTTGAGCTACGCATGCTACATTGTCTTCATAAACAACAGTTGATTCTTCTGTAGTTAACATAAGTTGACATGTAGTTCAAATATGTCCAATCAATGATCTGAATTAACCAAATACGTTCTCAACTTGCTTCATGTAGTTTAAGTATTTTAGAATGATCGGATGATGTTGCTACCTATGTTTGTTTTATAGATCGTCATCAAATAGTTGCATTGTTGTTAGATAACCCATACACAATTTGTGATCTAGCTTTTTATGGATCAAAAAGGTAACCTGCATCAACATAACTAACTAGAATCTAATTATTACCTATGTTAGAATAAAACAGGCCCAAATTTATAATTCCACTAAGATATCTCATGACATGTTTTATGCCATTCCGGTGTCTTTTAGTTGTTGAAAAACTGTATCTTGCCAGAAGGTTAACTTAAAAATGCAGTATCTTGTCTCATTCATTGGGTTAAATATAATAATGTACCAATGGAACCAAGATATGGTACTTATGGATTGTTTCAAACCATATAGTGATCGTCTCAGTTTTAACGAGTACATTGACTTTTATTTTCCTTCAGGCAACGTATATCCATCTGGAATTTCGTGTAAATGTCGGTATCCAATTAACCATATACATAAGCTGTCACAACATCAGTTAATCTTATATAAATCTTCTTGGAATCTAAAAGGCTAATCATTTTTCGAAACGATATGACATCCATAACAGTAAAGTATGTTTCTTTAAAGTCAAAACCTGGTCTCGGTAGGAAAGATTGTGCAACAAGTTGTGCCTTATATCTCACAGCATCACATTTATCATTTCATTTTTTAATGAATACCCTTTTATAACCATTTGATTAACATCTTTTAGTGTTTTCTCTATTGGTCCAAATACACCGTGTTTTTGAAGTGAATCTAGCTCAACCTGAATAACATCTTCCATTTTGGCCAATCATGTCTTTTTTGACATTTGTTGGTTCATCATCATTATTCTCATTATAGTCCATACTTTTGGTTATTCAGTAGCTACTGCGATTGAGAATATGCCATCAATTATTCTTTACTTCGGTCCCATATTTTTCCATAATTCATATGAATTATTGAGATCTCATTATTATTATGTAATGTTTTATTTTCAGAACTTTCTATTACCTCTTCTCGGATAATAGTTACTTCATCGATTTGAGGAGAATTAGATTTTTTTTTTTTGAGTTTACTTTTGGATTATTTATGACCTCTTCGGAAAGTTTGTTAATTGATGATTTTTCGTTACACTTTCTATTTCTAGGTGCCAAATCTTTTGAACCTATTGGTCTTTCATGTTTTTGTCTAGCTTTAGATTCATTTTTTTTATTGTATTGGGGTTTTGTGCGCTGCTGAAGTTTGACAAAGCGCCCAAAAAACAGGATCTTTATCACCCAATCACTTGAAGATAAATTTAATTGAAAAACAAAAAACAACACAAACAATATCAGAAATATGAGCACACGATATTCCACCCAACCACCCCCTTTATTGATTCACCAATAAAAAATTGTTTACAATTGATCTTAACTATCGTTACAAACAATTACAATTTAAACCAATAACCTTATTGAGAAATAGGAAGAGAATACTAATGACTAAATAATTTGATGTAGAACACTTAATTTAGATTTAGCTAGAATGATCACTCTTGGTGGCTTTCACCCGCACCTAATAATGATGTTAGCTAGGCTTTTTATAGAATGGATTTCTTTACACCCAAGTAAACTTGGCACCTAAATTATCTTCATATATGTTAAAAAACTATTTGAATAAGCACCAAATAATTATAGCCTTCAATTCCAAATATCCCACAAATATAGCAACAAATCTTCCAAAAAATCTTCATAGATTATTTGTTGCTCAAAATTCTTGTGATATGTGTATCACAAATTTCAACACTCCACCTTGATACCAAATCACAACATTTCCTCCACTTGAAACCTGTAATGACCCTAAACTCCTATGCCATGGAAGCAAGGATAATCAGTGGAATATAACACATAAACAATAACAGCAGAACAGAAATATAGAATTACACCAGATAATGTACATCAAATAACACTGAAACAAATATAACTATAAGAGTTACAAAGCATAACAGGATCATACTTAGTACAAAATATAGTTTCAGCTTTATATAAAATGTCTACAACGGAATCAAACATAATATACATAATGAGGTCTGGACAACATAATAGAAATGATAGAATCCAACTTCTGCTCCATAAGAATCCAGAATGAACCAGCTAAATCCTGAATACAAAGCTGCCCGTATAGAAATAAGGGACACCCGAGTTTGCAAAGTGAAACAAACTACAAGTCAATCATAGGACTAGTATGAGAAATCTTACTTAACCTATTTAATAGTAGGGTTAATCACTGGATTACGCCGCTAACGCAGAACGGGTTTACTCCAATGGATTGTTAGCGCATGAAATAAAGTAATTCATTAAACAACGCAATGCTTTTCATAGAAAATGAAGCTATTAAAGACTCAAGTCCATCGCACAATGCAACGCAAACCGGATGATAGAGTTTTACCTTATAATGGCCAAAATATGCTTGATACATATAAACCAAATTCATTTGATATTATTCTTAGTGTATGTATGTTTCAAAAACGATTTCCATCATAATATCAATCCCAGAAGGCATAGTACCCTATAATACTATGTTTCCATACTAGTTTCACAATCAAAACTGAAATGACGTATTGGAAATTGGATTCCATCATGAACCAAGGCAAGGGATCATCCTTACTGAATTCCAGACTCCCTAGCCTGAGCCTCAGGATCAACCGCAACTGCACCTTGGATCTTCAGGGCCGGTCCTCTCTTACATTTGTGGATAGTAATTCCTAAACAGTATGTTTTCCCGCCCTATGGAGCGTAAATCTGTTCAGTATATCGACCATATCATCCATCAACCCTGTAGTGATAGATATATCTGAGGCGCCTCGCTTTCCATCATCCACATAAGTAAAAATGTCTGGGCTCCGTACCATGACCAATCCTAGCTAGAAAGAAACGCATGTCCTCCTTTCAGTCCTCTCCCGTTTTTGGTTCTTACCGGGGTGTGAGGCTCGTGAATTAAGGTTATACACAAAGATACGATATTTAAAGTCGTGCTTTGATCATGAACCACGAGGATCTGCTTTTCAATAAAAGCCTTGATCACTTGCATCTCAGCATGCCACACTGACATTCCACGCCATGCGACTGATGTCTATCAATATATAACCTCTAAGGTCATACGTCTTAGAGAAGGGTGTTAAGAAAGAGAATAAATTCTCAGCCACCAAACAGATATATATTTAATAGAAATCAATCAGCACAGAATAAAATCCAATGTCAGACACACATCCATTAACTAGTTCGTTCTGGGTCTAAACGAAACCGAAGGCACCTTATTCTGCGTCCCATATGTCCAATATAGGAGAGAGGCCCTCGCACATCCGGACAATCAACAAATACGTCCGGACTACTACCACTGTAACCCCTCTTAGAAGCTAACCGATCTAGGGCATCAGTAGTAATCCATTTGATGTGAAGATCACCAGTCTTGCACCGTCTTCATATCTTCGACTTTTAATCGTCGATCAATTATTTGAAATGAGAATTAACTCGGCATTTTCAAACAATTCACATATACATAGAATTCAATCAATTCTTTTCCATAGTTAAATCATTCGACATTCACGTTTCAATTCAATATAACAATTTCATGTCTAATACATATAACCATAAGAATATCCAATAAACTAAGTAAAATCAGTTTATTTCCATTCCATATTGTTTATAAAATTTTATAATGATTTTTCGCTATTTATATATATATATATATATATATATATAGTCCATTTTCAACAAACGATGTTTCAGGTCATTCGATGGCCCTGGCGCTACTCTAGTCCAAAATTGAATTTAACAATTCAATAAATCTAACCATTGGATCTTAACGAATTTTATATCATTAGAAAGATATTTCCAAAGCGAACCCAACGGTTTCGGTTTCGAGAAAATCTGACGGTCGGATCTCCGTAATAATCGTTTAAAATTACGAATTCAAAACACGAACTGCAGCGTAGTTATACGTTTTATTTTAATTATATTTATATATGTAAATATAATTTAATCGACGATTTCTAAACCGTTTTCACTTCAAAAATTTGGCTAATGTCTTTAAATTTCGAAAATTTTCGCCATAACCTCCTTTGTACGGGGAAGGGTTTGGAAATTTGTTGGGCCGTATAAGGCACCCAATAAATGCAGTATAAGTACACACAATTTTTAGTGACCTATCTGTGCCCAAGAGAGTGTGTAAAATTACTCTAAAGATAAATCTCGTCGCCTCGTCAAGTGTTGAAAATAAATAATCCATGTGCCGTATCTAATAACTAGAGAGACATGATTATTGTCAACTCCAGACCCGTGTAGGGTTTTTATTAAATCCGGCAATTTATAATTATATTTTATTTAGTCCATATCTGTCCTCAGTTCAACCTGCAATTCAATCATTGCCATACGAGCGTCTTGCCCGTATGGTAATCTCAACCTCGTCACATAAGCTCCAAATGCTTATATGGAATATGATATGCTATGAAATCAATAGTTCGTCTTCGGTTTAACATGAAATGCGGTCATCTCCATACAAGCATCTCGCTAGTATGGTAATCTCAACCTCGTCACATAAGCTCCAAATGCTGATGTGGTATATGACAGAGTATGTTATCTTCACGAAGTATGCCTTGTAGTGTAGTTCAAAATTAATTGTTGCTATTATGTGGTGTTGTTTATAATCTCATACAAAAAACCAGCACACCGCATCCAATGGCATTCACAAGAGTTTTTATAGTTAATAAAATTGTGTAATGAACTCATTAAGGCTTACCTATTTGTTGGACATGCAAATAAATTCTTTACTCAACAGCTAATCCATTTCCTATTCAACATATGTATGTATATGCATCTCCATGGTAAAAATATAATTTTTAGCGAACAAATAATTATTTCCATAAATGACTATTTTTAGCAGTTCATATACTTGTTAAAAATATTATTTTCAATTAACAAATATTTATTTCAACCTATGGTTATTTTTAACACTTCATATACATGTTAAAAATATTATTTTCAATCCACAAACATTTATTTCAACCTATGGTTATTTTTAACACTTCATATACATGTTAAAAATATTATTTTCAATCAACAAATATTTATTTCAACCTATGGTTATTTTTAACACTTCATAGACATGTTAAAATTATTATTTTCAATCAACATATATTTATTTCAACCTATGGTTATTTTTAACACTTCATATATGTGTTAAAAATAATATTTTCAATCAACAAATATTTATTTCAACTTTTGACTATTTTTAAAGGTTCCTACATACAATAAAAATGTGATTTTTATTGTTCAAACAATTTATTTCAAACATGAATATTTTAATGATTCAAATATATAATAAAAATGTGAATTTATCGTTCAAACAAATTATTTCAAACATGAATATTTTTTGTGATTCAAATATACAATAAAAATGTGATTTTTATTGTTCAAACAATTTATTTCAAGCATGAATATTTTTACTGATCGAAATATACAATAAAAATGTGATTTTTATTGTTCAAAAAATTTATTTTAAACATGAATATTTTTAGTGATTCAAATATACAATAAAAATGTGATTTTTATTGTTCAAACAATTTATTTCAAACATGAATATTTTTATTGCTTCGTATATACAATAAAAATGTGATTTCTATTGTTCAAACAATTTATTTCTAACTTTATTTTATATAGTCATACATACAATAAAAATGTGATTTTTATTGTCCAAACAATTTATTTCAACATAAAAACTATTTTATACAGTCATTCATACAATAAAAATGTAATTTTTATTGTCCAAACAATTTATTTCAACACAACAACTATTTCATTTAGTTATTTCAGAAAATTACAGCATTACAACGGTAGGGTAGGTAGCACCGGCACCTTGTCCAGCATAAGTCTTCTGGTATCCTAGGCCTTGCAGCATTACAATACTTTCATTTTCCATAATACAATTCACTTCCATAATATAATGAATTTAGCATAAACACAATCAACTTTGTTGCAACCACAATCAATCGTTCACAACCATAATCAAATTCTACAACACAATACTATCAATTTATATCATCCAAGGTCTGTGGACGAGGGGAGTGTGTGTATATATATATGTATGTATATAACTATATTTATTTCCATTTCAATTTCATTTCAATTCCATTTCAATTCCATTCAACACATATATGGTTTATACAACTTACATATAATTTATACATCGCATATATAATTTGTACAACGCTTGTATGTGAGATATACAATGCTTATATAATTTATACATCGATTATATAATTTATAAATCGCTATAAAATCCAATTCGAATTTAGAAATCTCACATTGGGTTCCACACCTCCTAAAATTGTAGAGAGCTCCAAAATACTCCAGGACACTTCTAGAATGTAGCGCACGATGTCACGGTCCCAATATCTCTTGTTTAACTGGATTTGGAAACCATATGAAAAAGATATGATTTTTATTCTTAAATCATACTTTGCAACATTTTATCCAGTTGTAATTAGTTTAAATAATCAACAGCCGTTACCTTTAAAATCGATCCAAAACTAGGTTAGCGATTTTCGTGAAATCCATTGCACGGGAAGCCGATCAGGTTACACCACCTCGAAGAGCTTAGAGAGGCGCGCAGATCCATGGTGGTGCTGGCGAACTCGACGGCGAGATGGACTGCCGGTGGTGTTTCAAACGACGCAACATCGTGGGCTTGGATCTTCGCGAATTCTCAGCGATAATTCAAACAACAAGTACGGATTTGAAGAGGATAAAGAGCTCTACAAAAACCTCTGAAGGATCAATGGATTTTATAGTTAGGATTTGGAGTTATGGAGGAGAGAAGGATTTTGCTGTAGGTGCCATTTGATATTTAGGTTTACGGGTTTTTTCAGAAACGAAAATAATAAACGAAAATTCGTGATTGGTTAATATATGTAATTATTGTTTTTATTTTTCTTTAATCTAAAAATTCTTTTTTTATCCCCTAACTCCAAATCAAACCCAACGAGTGTCACCCCTAACTAAATACCCCCATTCCGTACACAAGGAATATGTTTCGTTAGCCCATTCGACTGTTTCACTCAGTTTTTCTTCAAATAAAAATATAAAACATTCAAATTTGGATTTGAATGTATATTTTAATTTGCCGGGGCCACATACTGATTCCAAAAATTCCCGAAAAATAAATGTGGCTATGTTGGGATGATACGGTCCCAACGAAATTAATTTCGTCTAATTTGGGGACAGTTTGAAAAATGGACTTTTCTGGTCGATCCAATTCAAACTGAAATTACCAAACGCGTTTTCCTTTTTCACGCTCACATATTAATTCCAAAAATTATGGAATTTTAAACCTAGCAATAAATTGACATTCCAGATCCAACCATAGTGGTTTCATCGAAAACGGAGGTCATTTTCAAAATATCTCTTTTTAAGGGCTATATTTATATTAAATTCCATAGCGACTATTCTAAATATTTAACTGGCCATAACTTTTTATTCCTGCTATGAAATTTCAGTTTTTCAAACCCGTTCGAGAGATATAACTAAACAGATTTAAATATTTTTGGATTTACTGAAATCCAATTTATTTTGAATCTTGTACGTTTAGTCAAAGTTCAAATTCAAATTTTCAAACTACTGCACTATTTCAGGCTCGTTATATAATTAAAATAAATATGTACGTTCTAACTTCGATTTAAATAAATTTCAAATCATAGTTATTTAAAATAAATTATTTTAAATTTCCTAAATTCATTAAAATAGCCAAAATAAAAATTTTAAATTGGTTCTGATTTTCCAAGTTGTTACAATCTCGCCCACTTAAAACCTTTCGTCCCCGAAAAGGAAACAACTGTAAAGTAGGAAACAAAACGGAAATGCAAAATATTTTAAATGTACCTTGCACTAGAGCTAATCAGAGATGTCCACTCTGCATTTGGGATAAGCCTAATTAATGTTATCTTCTGTCTCCCATGTGCAGTCTCTAGGATCCCCACTCCACTGCACTTTGACTAAGTGAACCTTCTTTTTCCTTAGAACCTTGGTTTCTTTGCCAATAATTTTCAGCGGCTCTCTTCTCACAGCTAATTTTGGAGTAATATCCAAATCATGTTGTGCTGCTTTCATTACAATCATATCTGGATCATGCACACGCTTTTGAAGTTGAGACATGTGAAATACATCATGCACACCGGGCAACTAGTTAGGTAACTGAACTCTGTAAGCAAGAGTTCCAATTGTAGTGGCCCGAAAATCTGTACCAATTTGAGCTGACTAATATCCTACATATTCAACTCAAAGTGCACAAAAATTCAGATCATTAATAGAAAGAAATTAGAGGATGAGAAAGATAAGATAGAACTAACAGAATTGAAGGAGAAGAAGAAGAACTCAACTGAACAGAATCAGAGTAAACATGAACTCACAGCGAAATGAATAAAATGTATTAGATAACATAACTTTGATTACAAAAAACTACATTGTATATACATACCATATATCAGAGTACAATACATCATATCACATCAGAAATAATCTCTAAATATTAGCGGTGAAGCCTACCGCTTTGAGCTCCTCCAAGTGTATCTGTAAAAGCCTGAAACACTTGACTGCCCGTACAAATTTGGGCATCCAAGAGTTTAGGGAAAACACAAACAAAACAAACTCTTGGTCAGTCATGGGACTGGTGTGAGTAAATTCCAACCATACTGTTTTAAGTTTGAAAATCATTTTGAAACAAAAGGATAATAGTAAGTCCAGCCTACACATAAACATGGATGGTTTTTACCTTACTATAATCCAAAATACTTTGATATCAAATCTAGTAATATTATAATAATGTCTACTGTATTAAATAACCAAGTAGCAGAATGCTTGGATATCACACTCCACATATATATAGTATAAAATAAAAAACTGCAGATCGCTTATTGGAGATTGGATTCCAACAGACAAGGTATGGGAGCACCTACCGATCAGTGTACTCTAGAGGGTATACACTGGGGTTCAACAAGAACGACTTGCAACCCGACCACACATGACCGACCACTCATTTATCTTGAGTGTATCGAATATATTTCCACCCACGGTTGTTGGCCATCCAACCGTAATCCGAAGGTACAGAATTGAAAAAGAAGAACAAATATGAATTTTCTTTAGATCGGTGACAATACACCCTGCTTGGGGATGACCTAACTAGCCATGCTGCCTAGCCCAAATTTTGTTACTTCCTGGTTGTGAGGCTAGAGGCTACGTCTATCTTCAGAATATCTGATTACCATTCACTTTGAATGCCACATTATCAAACCCGTCAATTCACTAATTTATTTACAAAAATATCATGGGTATAATAAGCAAAGAGGAACGAATTCCACCGCCACCAGACGTAATACCATTAAGAGATCAATCGTACATGATTTGTTAGGTACACTATGTCAGAAACTTATCCATACAAATTGTCCTGGGATTGGATAATAAGAAAACACCATTCTGGGATAGGACGACCCTTGCATTTCACTCCGTTTTCAATTGTCTTCAGCATAATTTAATTCGCAGCACTTATGCCTACACGGAGTGGGATTCAGATAATATATCCAATCGGTCTCTCCGTATTGACTACGATGGTCAAAACACTTCGATGGTCGGTAATTTAACCATCAAAGTAAAAACAAACATCCATTCTAATGTATATATAAACATTACGCAATCACTAGCCCTTTTTATTTTAACATTAATTTTCCAATTTTCTATATCTTCCTTGATCTTTTCCCAAAACCTGTTTGCCCTTCACATTTCTTGGAAAACATTTCCAATTACTATAAACTTTTATTCTCCAATATTCCAGGTATATATGTTGTTAATGTTCGGAAAACATTCTCATCCTTTCACGATTCTTATTTCTGGTATGTTAGAAAATATACGTTATTTATATTGGAAAACATTTCCATAATTTAAAGAGTTCATTCAGTACAGGTAATATATATCAGATCTAAATTATTTACTTCTACTTCTGACTTCGTATAATTCATTTACATTTCTTTGGGGAAAACATAATTATTTTCTTATCACTTGGGATAAGTGAATTTCAAACCTTTCTAATGAATAGTGTTATATAATAATCACGCTTAAGCTTGGTTAACAACGTTAATTTATCGTTATAGTAAAAACTAGGAATAAGCTATAAGTTAATTTAACGTTAATTTATCGTTATAGTAAAAACGTTATTTTCTTACTTATACAATTCCATTTATAACTTCCTTTATCAAAAATCATTGTGCTCTTTGTCTTCTGACATTTTACTTTCCATTCGAATTATTTCATCTAGTTCAGGTAAACATTTCACACAAACTCAATATTTTCTTAAATGAATTCCATTTAAGAACGATTACTTTAATTAAAATAATTACATAGAAATTAACTTCACCATAACTGACATAAAACGATTTACTTCAATATCAACTTAACGAGATCGGTTGCTTACTTTATTAAACAATGACTGGTTCTTTTTGTTCAAAAATCATTTAAAACTTATTAAAGAGTTAATTAGTAAGAAATCTTATTAATTTTGATTAATTTATTTCTATGTTGTTATCGTCAAATTAATTGAAGACAAATTAATCTATTAATCGGTTTCCAATAAATAGTTGATTTAATCAACTTCAAACCATCAGTTAATTCGTTAACTTATTTTAATTACCTTTTACCGCTAAATTAATATAGTTAATCTAATAATATTTCTTAACTGTTAGCTTTAAAATAATTATCCAAATTATTCACTCGTAGGATAATTATATCTTAATAATTTATTTAAATGTCAAATAGTCGTTTATAATTACTTTATAAAATGAACTATAAAATGCAGTTTATAATAGAACTTCTATTATAATTTAAAACTTTTCTTCAATTATAAAAATATAATTTTTATAATTATCTTCGTTGGTTTGCCTGCCGGCCAAACAATTTCTTAACCAAAATGTGCTTATGGTTGACTGTTGCTATTTTCTTAATCGATATCGTTTATTTATTAAATCAACATAACGTTGAATTTCCATTCAACATGGTTTAAAACAACGCATATATAAAACAAACAATACATATAAATATCGAGGAATCCGGTCGGATTACTCCAATTGGTTTCCTGCATCCACATATGTTAGTCAACACAATCAACACTAATTCCATATTAAGGAATATTATAATCAATCGATATACAGCAAATGAGGTGTCTATATGCAACGATATATATATAATTCAACCAATTTAATTGTTACTTATCTAAATGACCATCACACAACATTTAACCAATATCTGTCACTGTTAAAATCTAATTATAATAATTTAAAATAGAACAGAGTCAGTGATTTTACTCACTTTGGCGCGTTAACCATTAACTAATGGTTTGCATCAGTAAATCTGATCAGTCATTTAACTCCGTTAAAACTATAACAAGCTCCATCAGTTTCATAGCATCGCCAGCTTCCGTGCGATTCCAAAATGACGGACCGTTCGTTGAACTATATCACTTGGTCCAAATCCTCTATTCGATGACAACTTTAGACGGTCTTTATCCCTAGAAGAACACACGCGCGCCTCCTCAATATTTGAATGCCGGTTCATCTGGTTTTAAACTCCAGTCTGCCGATGTAACATTCGCCAATAACCCGAAATAAAATGGTCCATTCTCACGCACCATATTGTAGCTCCTCCTTCTGGTCACGGTCTAACACAACGCCACACTCCTTTTCATGTTTGCACGCGTGCGTTCATGCACTCGACACCTCCTTTACATAACGACATCGGCTTCTTCTTTATCAACACGGCCACGAACATTTTAACCCCATCAGCATAGTGACATCTTCGAAAAAAACTCACGTTCTACTAAAACAATCACTTTCTTCCCCAGTATTTTCCAACGTCACTCCACTAATCGAATCCACTTCACATTCAAAAACATCCTATTTCGGTTCCTCACGATACCATGCCGTAAAGCTAACGACATTTCATACATACGTTGTGTATAAATATGGCTTTGGTTTGCACCATCCTTCCAACTCCTGCTATTTGGACCCATAAATAACTCTCACCTCTCAAGTAAACTTCATATTATGCATGAATTTACACTTTATAAATTTTGCAATGCATATGAATGCACACCGTCCCTCCTTTCCCATGATTCCTCACGTAGATCCTTAAAGTCACCAGACAGCTTCACCAAATAATGTATACACACTCCACTCCAGTTACTTCTTTTTGCTTGTACACTTCACCTCTTAGTGAATTACATGAGTGACCACCTTTGATGTGTAAGTAAAACCTCCCTATCTCATTCTGTACACGCCAAACCCACATGTGCCTCTCCTCCAATGTACTTCAAATTGCACTGTACATCCACACGTTGCCGTCCACTTCAAAAACAACTTCTCCCTCCTCACAACATCAAAACTCATGCACCAAACAAACAATAGCTTCAAGTGCATTCGCTCTAGTGAAGCACCCAGCACGCCATTTGCCCTAACATACTCATGTCCTTATCATCTAACTTGCAGACCCTGACTCCAAGATCCATTCTATACATCGGCGCTCCAATTTTCCAATACCTCGAACCCATATCTACTGTTATATCTTGAGCATCATCAGACATGCATTGCGCCCTGCTATGCACATTCCAGTGTGTATATTGCTCCGTGTTTATATATATATATATATATATATATATATGTATATATGTATATATATGGTTTGGATATGTTTGGAGGCGTATTATTTTGTTTGATTTCACTTTAGTGGCCATTGAAGGCTTCGGTGAACCCTTTGCCGAAGAAGAAGCGTAGGTACTTTGTGCGTATTTATAATGTTCTAAGTTCTTTATAGCCAAGTAATAAGGATGCTGTAGGAGTAGGTTAGGTTATGGGATGAATTAAATACATTATGGCGCAAATTAAGTGAAGTGAAAGGTGCAATGCCCTTGCCTCTAAATTTCAGCTAGGTTATAGGTTAGATATTTTTATTTTCCTTTTTGTTTTTAGTGAGGAATGAATGTCCTTAGTCTAGAGAACGAACATCATGGTTTAAAGTTTAAGTTTACCGTATTACACAAGATTTTGTTCCTATTCAAGCTGCCACATACATAAATAAAAATACCGTTGTGTCCAGCGATGAGCCACGATTCCAAAAATATAATAGTATTGGTAGTTTAACTCATATTGTGAAATCTCAAAATGCTGATATAAGGTGCATAATACTTGTAATGGCCCGCAAATCCGTAATATCAGAGTTGACTACATACATCATACATCTAACCCAAATATCACGAAAATACAAATCATTTTTTAGAAGAAAAAGGTAGAAGAAGAACAGAAATAACAACACAAAATCTCACATCGCAGCGGAACAAAATATAATATATCATAACTTTTGAAATACAAAATTTCAAATGTATAACATACACTTATCAGAGTATCACTATCAGAGTACAACATAAAATACAGTGGAAATAACACTAGATAACTAACGCTGAAGCCTCCTGCACCACGCTCCTCCAAGAACATCTGGAAATACCTAAACTACTTGACTGCCCGTACAAATTTGGGCACCCAAGAGTTTAGGGAAAACATAGAAAAATAAACTCCGGGTCAGTCATGGGACTGTTATGAGTAAACAATTTAAAATAGTTTTACAAACTAAATGATATCTCATGAGACCATGCCGTATAACACGGAATGGGTTTTCCCTTATGAGAATCTCAAATACTTGATTTAACTTTCAAGTCCTTTTGAAAGAAAACGATAATCTTTATATCAAAACTCTTTTGATATTATAATAGTGTCTAAATCAAATAAATAGAATCTAGTGGAACGCTTTCATCTCACACTCCACATGTATAAATACAATCAAAACCGCAAGCACTTATTGGGTAATGGATTTCCAACTATGACAAGGTATGGAACCACCTGCCGCTGGTGTATCTCTAGAGGAGAATACACCGAGTTCAACACGAACATCTTGCAACTCAGCCACACATGACCGACCACTCATTTCGCTTGAGTGTATCGAATGTATATCACCAATGGTTGGGATCAGCAACCGTATCCCGAATGGGACAACATCGAATAGAATAAGGAATTAAATGAATCACTATATAGGTGATGATACACCCAAATGGGAGCTAACCACATAACCATGATGCCTGCCCGATTTTTTCATTTCCCGGTTGTTGAGGCCAGAGGCAATTATTACTTTCCATTCATTGATAACACGATCACATTGAATGCCACATTATCAGATCCGTTAATCACTAATTGTTCTGCACAAATATTCTAGATATTATGCTAAGGGAATAAATGCGTTGCTACCATATATAATTGTACAGTCCAAAATATGCGATCATTGGAAATATTATGTCAGACATTAGTCCATATACGTTTGTTCTGGGACTGAACGGAACCGAAGGTACTATTCGGTACATCCATCCTAGGCAATCTATACCTAGGACTTATACAACAGCCCTTGCACTTTACTCCGTCTTCAATTTTCTTGGCCATATATGATTCGCAACGCTTATGCCAATACGGAGTGGTTCTTTGGATAAGAATCCAACTGGTCTCTCCATATTAACAACGTTAAAATGGTCAAAACTTTGATAGTCAGTGATTTATCTATCAAATGAAAAATGTCTGTGTACACACAACGATCTTATTTCGAAATGGAATTATCGATCAAATCATCAAACATATATATATTCATATATTCATATTTCCTTATTTTCTATATTAGGAAAATATATGTTATTAACGCTTGAAAACAATTCCATCTCTTATTTACATATCACTATTCTTCCACATCAATTAGACTCTAACTGTAAACTAGTAAGAGTACAACTTCCTAAGTATAAACCCCGAAGGCCGAAACCAACATCAGATCGATACTCAAAAAGTCATTCAACACAGATAATTTCCAGTCAGTTTCTAATTCTGCTTAACTCTATTTCTTTAACTCTATTTCATTAACTCTATTTCTTTTACTCTATTTGATTAACTCTACTTCTTTTACTCTATTTGATTAACTCTATTTCTTTTAAATCATCGTTCACTTTAAAACATATACCTCCCAGGATTTTATAAATTCCTTTTCGTTTTAAACATTCAAATTTTAAGTTCATTTCCTTATCGAATTCTATATATAATGATATATCGATTTCTAGTTTATCAAATCTTCTTAAAAATATTCTAGCTCCTTAAATATCTAGAAAAATTCGCCATAACCTTCTTTGTACCGGGAGCATCGGGAAAATCCCCAAACTGCCACACAGGCCTCTCTATTCAAAAAGAAAATCAAAAAGCCAAGCGGCTTACCGATACGGTGCATAAAATCTCATATTCAATTTAAATACGTACCTTTTTGTGAAGCATTCTATTTATATCACTTCTAATGCTTTATTCCAAAACTATCTCATGTATATTCATACATTTCTAATTCATTTCAACTTAATCCAATTGTTTTAACTTAATTCATTAATCAGTTCGCTAATTAAATCTTTTTTTTCCAATTTCACTTTGAACATGACATGTTTAATTATATTTTATTCTACTCATGAACCAAATCTAATTCTATTTTTAAGCTTGTTTCCTTATCGACCTCTATATTTAAATTCCAATTCAACTCTGTTTTTAAATTCATATTTGAATTAAAATATTCAAATTATCTCTTGATAATTTATTCAATTTATTTATAAACACCATTTTATAAATTTTCTTGTTTATTTAAACAAGTCTATTTCGAAATCTATCTAAAAATTGAAATTCTATTTTTAAAAAAATAAATTTTCCCTTTTAAATTTCAAATATCCCTTTCAGGACATTTTCATAAATTAACACTTAGGCCCAGTGATTTCTAAACACCAAACAACCAATTATTTATTTCCGGTTTTCTAACACATCATATATGATAGTATATATGCAAACAAGTAAACAAACAGATAATATATTTTTGAGGAATCCAGTCGGATTCCTCCAACCTATTTTTTTGCATCCACAGAAGTTAGTCAACATTGTAATACTCATCCTGCTATGAGGCAGGATATCGCTGTATGAAGGTCATCCACTAATATATATTTGTGGGGCGCATAGGGAAATCATCCGCTACGAAATAATATTCAACCCTAAATAACTAATATATTTAAATCAACCAAAAAGCATTCAGACAAGCAACAACAATTATTTTTAACGACATAAAAAAATTCTAATTAAGGTGAGTGAGATTTACTCATCGCGATTTTTATTTCGATCTATTTTGATTCTGATTTGAATCCCAGCTTATGTAAATCCCCTGCTATAAGCCCAACTGGTTTACGGCGTTCGCATCTGATTTTTATATCAACATATTGCATTTATAAATAACTATTTGAACTAAATATGATTGAATAAATTTTAATTTAGCTAATGATAATTATTAACATTAATTACCTTACCAAAATAAATCCTTATTTTTAAATTATCATAAATTTAAATTAATAAGCTAAATAAATAAATTATCCTACTTATGCTTAATCTGAAAATAATATACCTTAAAAATTCTTCGAACTCCTTGCTAAACAAATCAACTTGCTGACCATATCCTAACCATTCACGAGCTTCACTTCATAACAACTACCTGCATAAACCCTTCACTTTGCAAACCCTTACAATCCCATTTATGTCTACCAGTCCTGCTCCTCATCACTTCTGCCAAACCCGCTACAGATCCATCTTCCTTCAGTATTGTATCTTCAACAAAGGGGACAACCGACTGATTTCCAAAATCTCCCACTGTCCAGACTTCCCCAATGTCCACTGTCGCATTCTTCTTATTGAACCCAGTCAACTATCGGACTTCATCAACTTCATCTACTTAACAATCAACCAACAAACTCCCTATATCTTAGCCTTCCTTCAACGCAGCCTACTCCTCTTCCCCAAATTAACCCACAGTTCATCGCCTTATACTTGAACACGGTCCTCGAATACAAAGTCAAACACTCTCGCGAGCCTCCAAACATTGACCGCCCTAGATCTTTAATTATGACAGTACCCATCGCGACTTTAGCTCATAGAATCCATCACGCCTCAACCCTAAAATCCCAACCGGGACTTTCTATGACATCCCACTCCATGAGCCAAGCTATGCACCACCCTTAACCCATCGATATGCTCTGAATTTCCATCATGTACCTCCTTCCAGCGCAGTCCGTTCACCACTCATACGCTGATGCTATTCGGCTTCCCCTTCTTTGATTTGGAATTAGAAGACTGAAAGTGGGTTTTGTGTTGCGCTTGATTTCAATTTGAAGAAGGGGTCACAGCTTTTATATTAAAATTTGTAGATTAAAGGAAGGCACGGGTTTTGTTTGAGTTTTGTGGACATAAGAGAAGCACGGGTTTTGTTTGTTTTGTGGACATAAGAGAGAGCACCGGCTTTGTTTGTTGTCCACAAACTATGTTATTTTATTTTTATTTTTATTTATTTTTGCACCGTATCCTTTAATTAAAATATCCTATTATTATGAACTCCTTTCTGAACCCAACAATAGTCCTTCCTAGGGTTAAACCACTATTCTGAACCCACTGGGATAGATCACGAAGTCCAATTCGATCATCGGTGAAAGATATTAATTTAAACCTATATAAATTAAATTTCAAACTAATTTATTTTTCAAAAATAAATTAATATTTTTATTTTGATTCAAACGGAATTTCGTACTGATTATTTGAACTGACTTTGATTTAGTTTTAACATCGAATTCAGTTATTCGTTGATTCCTTATTTTGATAATTTAATATATACGATATTAAACCGAAATCGATATTTAAATCGATAACATAAATATAAAATGTCATTTATATTATCAGCTAAATATTTAAATCCATTTTAAATATTTAAAATAAATTGATAAGAAATCCGGGTCGTTACATTCTTTCCCCCTTAAAAGAATTTCGTCCCCGAAATTAGTAAGTTAGGAAAAGTGCTACAAATCCATTAACTTTTCAAAATCTTACTTATGTTAATACTCAACATTTAATCTTTCTACAACTTTTGTTCTAACCAAAACTTTTGGTTTTCATTCACTAAATCCGAATGATTTACAATCAATATATTCATGTCATATTCATATTCTATTCATTTTAGATTCTGATTAATTACTTTAATTCATTTAACTTGATTAAGTTAAATTTAATTTCCAAAATTCAAATTCCCGGGCTTTTATTTCAAAACTTTTCGAAATCACATCATAAATATACATATATACTTATTTCCATTACAAATTCAAAACATTTGAAATTTTCAACCCAACTCGTTTTCATTCAAACAAATTTCAACCAAATACTTTTCTAAGGTGGCAATCCATCACTTAGAAACTCGAAAATGAACAATGATGATGTCTCGACCTTCATCAGAATTATTTCCCAGCCACTGAAGTCAGTTTAGTGCTTTACCACTTTCAAAATCCATCTAAAATGATTTTTATTAAAAACACAAAGCTATATTGTTCTAATATTCTTCAGAAATATTTTCCTACTTCCAAGGATTTTAAATTCTAAATTCTGGTTTGAATTTAATTTATATTCATCTAATTTGTATATTTTATTCACATACCAATTATATTTGGTTATATATAACTATTCCAATTTTATAATCTCATTTGATTATAATACCAGCAACCAACTCATCCATATATATAATAATTTCAGAAAATTTTTCCTTTTCTATTAAAATAGAATTTTGGATAAAATTATTTCATCTACCCATTTAAGCAATATCGTGTCGAATTCTCTATTTAAGTGTTTATAAATTCCTATCGACTTCGTGGCATCCCACGATTCAACCAAAATTTATAATCCACTAAACATACTAGCCAACACAATATAAATCATTTGTTTTAATCAATTAACAAATACACGCTCTCGTGTGTGTGTATATATATATATATATACACACACATTCAACTCATCTAGGGTACTACTGACCCTATCTCTAATGAGCACATCCCACAAAGCCTAGGTATTCGCTCAACCTAAGCTCTGATACCAACTGTAATGGCCCGCAAATTTGTAATATCAGAGTTGACTACATACATCATACTTCCAACCCAAATATCACGAAAATACGAATCATTTTTTTAGAAGAAAAGGGTAGAAGAAGAATAGAAATAACAACATAGAATCTCACATCACAGCGGAACAAAATATAATATATCATAACTTTAGAAATAAAAATTTCAACTGTATAACATACACTTAACAGAGTATCACTATCAGAGTACAAATTAAAATACAGCAGAAATAACACTAGATAACTAACATTGAAGCCTCATGCTCCACGCTCCTCCAAGAATATATGGAAATACCTAAATTACTTGACTGCCCATACAAATTTGGGCACCCAAGAGTTTAGGGAAAACATAGAAAAAATAAACTTCGGGTCAGTCATGGGACTGTTATGAGTAAACAATTTAAAATAGTTTTAGAAACTAAATGATATCTCATAAGACCACGCCGTATAACACAGAACGGGTTTTTCCCTTATGAGAATCTCAAACACTTGATTTAATTTTCATGTCCTTTTGAAAGAAAACGATAATCTTTATATCAAAACTCTTTTGATATTATAATAGTGTCTAAATCAAATAAATAGAATCAGTGGAACACTTTCATCTAACGCTCTACATATATAAATACAATCAAAACAGCAAGCACTTATTAGGTAATGGATTTCCAACTATGACAAGGTATGGAACCACCTGTCGCTGGTGTATCTCTAAAGGAGAATACACCAAGTTCAACAAGAACATATTGCAACTCAGCCGCACATGACCGACCACTCATTTCGCTTGAGTGTATCAAATGTATATCACCAACGGTTGGGATCAGCAACCGTTTCCCGAATGGGATAGCATCGAATAGAATAAGGAATTAAATGAATCTCTAGATAGGTGATGATACACCCTAATGGGAGCTAACCACATAACCATGCTGCCTGCCCGAGTTTTGTGATTTCCCGGTTGTTGAGGGGAGAGGCTACGATTACTTTCCATTCATTGATAACACGATCACTTTGAATGCCACATTATCAGATCCGTTAATCACAAATTGATCTGCATAAATGTTCTGGATATTATGCTAAGGGAATAAATCATTGCCACCATATATAATTGTACAGTCCAACATATGCGATCACTGGAAATATTCTGTTAGACATTCATCCATATACATTTGTTCTGGGACTGAACGAAACAGAAGGTACTATTTAGTTCATCCATCCTAGGCAATCTCTACCTAGAACTATACAACAGCCCTTGCACTTTATTCCGTCTTCAATTTTCTTGGCCATATATGATTCGCAATGCTTATGCCAATACAGAGTGGTTCTTTGGATAAGAATCCAACCGGTCTCTCCATATTAACAACGTTAAAATGTTCAAAACTTTAATAGTCGGTGATTTGACTATTAAATGAAAAGTGTCCGTGTACACACAACGATCTTATTTCCAAATGGAATTATCGACAAAATCATCAAACATATATATATTCATATATTCATATTTCCTTATTTTCTATATTAAGAAAATATATTTTATTAACACTGGAAAACATTTCCACCTCTTATTTACATATCATTATTCTTCCACATCAATCAGACTCTAACTGTAAACTAGTAAGAGAATAACTTCCTAAGTATAAACCCCGAAGGCCGAAACCAACATCAGATCAATACTCAAAATGTCATTCAACACAGATAATTTCCAGTCAGTTTCTAATTCTGCTTAACTCTATTTCTTTAACTCTATTTCATTAACTCTATTTCTTTTACTCTATTTGATTAACTCTACTTCTTTTACTCTATTTGATTAAATCCATTTCTTGTAAATCATCGTTCACTTTAAAACGTATACCTCCCAGGATTTTATTAAATTCCTTTTCGTTTTAAATATTCAAATTTTAAGTTCATTTCCTTATCGAATTCTACATATGATGATATATCGATTTCTAGTTTATCAAATCTTCTTAAAAATATTATAACTCCTTAAATATCCAGAAAAATTCGCCATAACCTCCTTTGTACCGGGAGAATCGGGAAAATCCCCAAACCGCCACACAGGCCTCTCTATTCAAAAAGAAAATCAAAAAGCCAAGCGGCTTGCCTATACGGTGCATAAAATCTCATATTCAATTTAAATACGTACTTTTTTGTTGAGCATTCTATTTATTTCTCTTCTTATACTTTATTCCAAAACTGTCTCATGTATATTCATACATTTCTAATTCATTTCAACTTAATCCAATCATTTTAACTTAATTCATTAATCAGTTTGCTAATTAACTCTTTGTTTCCAATTTCACATTGAACATGACATGTTCAAATATATTTTAATCTATTCATGAACCAAATCTAATTCTATTTTTAAGCTCGTTTCCTTATCGACTTCTATATTCAAATTCCAATTCAATTCTATTTTTAAATTCATATTTGAATTTAAATATTCAAATTATCTCTTGATAATTTATTCAATTTATTTATAAACACCATTTTATAAATTTCCTTGTTTATTTAAACAAGTCTATTTCGAAATCTGTTTAAAAATTTAAATTTTGTTTTAGAAAAATAGAATTTCCCTTTAAAATCTCAAATATCCCTTTCAGGGCATTTTTATAAATTAACACTTAGTCCCAGTGATTTCTAAACACCAAACAACCAATTATTTATTTCAGGTTTTCTAACACATCATATATGACTGTATATATGCAAACAAATAAACATATAATATATTATTGAGGAATCTAGTCGGATTCCTCCAACCTGTTTTCCTTCATCCACAGATATTAGTCAACATAGTAATACTCATCTTGCTTCGAGGCAGGATATCTCGGTAATAAGGTCATCCACTAATATATAATTGTGGGGTGTATGGGGAAATCATCCGCTATGAAACTGCGGGCATCCGCTAATGAGACTGTGGGGGAATCAATCCAACCATCAACCCAATATATATATATATGTATATATATATAATAGTAAACCCTAAATAACTAATATATTTAAATCAATCAGAAAGCATTCAGACAAGCAGCAACAATTATTTTTAACGACGTAAAAAAATTCTATTTAAGGTGAGTGAGATTTACTCACCGCGATTTTTATTTTAATCCATCCTGATTCTAATTTAAATCCCAGCTTATGTAAATCCCCAACTATAAGCCCAACTGGTTTACGGCGTTCGCATCTGATTTTTATATCAACATATTGCTTTTATAAATAACTATTTGAACAAAACATGATTGAATTAATTTTAATTTAGCAAGTGATAATTATTAACATTACTTACCTTGCCAAAATAAATACTTTTTTTAAAATTAACATAAATTTAAGTTAATAAGCTAATTAAATAAATTATCCTACTTATGCTTAATTTGAAAAGAATATACCTTAAAAATTCTTCTAACTCCTTCCTAAACAAAACAACTTGCTGACCATATTTTAACCATTCACCACCTTCACTTCATAACAACTACCTGCACAAACCCTTCACTTTGCAAACCCTTACAATCCCATTTCTGTCTACTAGTCCAGCTCCTCATCACTTCTGCCAAACCCTCAACAGATCCATCTTCCTTTAGTATCGTATCTTCAACAAAGTGAAAAACCGATTGAACTCCAAAATCTCCCACTGTCCGGACTTCCCCAATGTCCACTGTCGCATTCTTCTTATTGAACCCAGTCAACTATCGGACTTCATCAACTTCATTTACTTGACAATCAACCAACAAATTCCCTATATCTTAGCCTTCCTTCAATGCAGCCTACTCCTCTTCCCCAAATCGAACTACAGTTCATCGCCTTATACTCGAAGACGGTCCTCGAATACAAAGTAAAACCCTCTCGAAAGCCTCCAAACATCGACCGCCCTAGCTCGTTAATTATGACAGTACCCATCGCGATTTCAGCTCATAGAATCCATCACTCCTCAACCCTAAAACCCCAATCGCGACTTTCTCCTACATCCCACTCCGCGAGCCATGCTATGCGCCACCGTTAAGCCATCGATATGCTCTGAATTTCCATCACGTACCTCGTTCCAGCGCAGTCCGTTCACCACTCATATGCCGATGCTATTTGGCTTCTCCTTCTTTGATTTGGAATTAGAAGACTAAAAGGAGGTTTTGTGTTGTGCTTGATTTCAATTTGAAGAAGGGGTCATGGCTTTTATAAGGAAATTTGTGGATTAAAGGAAGGCACTGGTTTTGTTTGTGTTTTGTGGACATAAGAGAAGCATGGGCTTTGTTTGTTTTGTGGACATAAGAGAGAGCACGGGTTTTGTTTGTTGTCCACAAACTATGTTATTTTATTTTAATTTTAATTTGTTTTTGCGCCGTATCCTTTAATTTAAATATCCTATTATTCTGAACTCCTTTCTGAACCCAACAACGGTCCTTCCTAGGGTTAAATCACTATTCTGAACCCACTGGGATAGGTCATGAATTCCAATTCGATCATTGTGAAAGATATTAATTTAAACTGATATAAATTAAATTTCAAACCAATTTATTTTTCAAAAATTAATTAATATTATTATTCTAATTCAGACAGAATTTCGTATTGATTATTTTAACTGACTTTGATTTAGTTTTAACTTCGAATTCAGTTATTCGCTAATTCCTTGTTTTGACAATTTAATATATATGATATTAAATCGAAATCGATATTTAAATTGATAGCATAAATATAAAAATTCATTTATATTATCAACTAAATATTTAAATCCATTTTAAATATTTAAAATAAATCGATAAGAAATCTGGGTTGTTACAATACTCCAAAAAAAAGTTGCTTATTTAATTAAATAAAAATTATAGTAAAATTCTAAAAATTAAATTATCACTATGTCCCAAAATAATCTTGTCTAGATTTGCAACCGGTATCTAGTTATATCAAATAAACTATTATGGTCGATAAATGATTCTATAACGGCTTTCTGAATATTTGATTTGGACATATCTCGCAATCTATATGCCGAAATCTTGGTTTTTTCACTTCTGTTAGAAAAAATACAGTTCAACAGATTTCAGTGTTTCTTGTTTCGAAGAAATCCGACTAATAATGGGTCTGGTATACTCAGTTGATGTTCAGAACATTAAATTAAGAACTGCCGCGACATTACCGGCTCGATTATATTTAATATATATTTTTATACATTCAACTCCGTATTTAATTAACATATAAATCCATTTATTATATAAATTCAATATTTAAAATAATTTAAATACTCAAATACAAACCGATAAAAATGCGGGACGTAACATTCCTTCCCCCTTAAAAGAATTTCGTCTCTGAAATTACTAAGGTATGAAAAATGCTACAAACTCTATCGCAACTAGGTTAAAAATCTTTTATTTCAACTGAGCCAATTAATTTTAGTTAAAACACTAATTCCTTTCTATTAACGAATATTTTCAAAATTCTAACACCTTTAATTTTTGAGAAATTTTGCTAGCATCTTCTTAGCATGGCTCAATCGGTACTACTTACAACTCGCCTTTCTGGGCCATCTTCAATCCAAAAGGAATTCAAACAGCCAAGTGGCTTGCCCAATATACTCAGAGAAATCTCATATCCAATATAAAATATGATTATGTAACTTTTTGTCTGGCATTCCACTCTATCTCTTCCATTTGCTGTCCAATCATCATATACCATTTCATTTCCACTTGATTTCCATTAAAATTATCCTCGAACCACATCATCCACATATAACTTCATTCAAACTCCAATTCCAAACTCAATTCCAACTCTTAATTCACAACTCAACCACTTTCCCATATCAAATCCTTATCCAGTACAATTTCCACTTACTTGACTTCAATTCAACTCCAATTTTATTTGACTTGGTTAAATCCCCTATTCATTTACTTCATAAGTAAATTTTAAATTTCAAATTTCAAGTTCCTGGGGTTTTTTTTATTTCAAATGAGTTCGAAATCATATACATATATATTTATAACATAGCAATTCAAAACATTTGAATTTCCGAACAACTTATTTCAAAACAAAATCTTTATTAGTAATCCATCACTTAGAGACTCATAAATGAACACTGATGATGCTGCAGTCATCATCAGAATTATTTTCTGACGATCGAAGTGAGTTCAATAATATATTGTTTTCGGAACTCGTTTTAAAACACTTCTATTTGAAAATTACTTCAAATTATCTTTCACCGCGCTTGGAAAACAATTTCAAATCTCCCAGGATTTTAAAATTCCATATTCTTAATTCAACATCCATTTACAACCTTTTTCAGGTTTTAGAGTTTTAATTTCCAATTCTAGTTTAAATTCAGATTTAATTCATCTGATTTTGCATATTATATGTAACACCCCGTAATTTTATAACATTAAAATTCACAAATTAAAGTATACTTAATTTTTAGAAAAGAATTAAGTGAAATGGGTTGCGCAGAGAAATATATATATATTTATTGATATATATATATATATATATATTTAAAATTTAAAAATTAAATAAATAAATATGGAAAAAAGTTCAAAACAGCGAATTGGGATGGGAAATAACCGAACCGACCCATTTTTGAGGTCGACCTAAGCTCCGCTGGGTCGATTAGGGGTTAATCCAGGGTGTTCGGCTGTCAACCCATGGGCCGATTCGCTCAAATGCAGATTTTGCATTTGATTGGTTCTCATGGTTCAGGGTTAATCTAATGGTCCTAAATAACTTCCTACACCTATAAATACATCCTAATGCTAACCCTAAACCTAATTAAAATAGAATAGTTACTGTCATACCATCGCCATGGAAATCAATGGAGCCGCCGCCAACTAAGAAAGAAGAAAAGCAAATTCAATTCTAATTCTCTCAACCCTAAAGCAAAGAAAAACTCTCTCTTTTCTTCTCTAAATTGTGAGTATGATGATCTTAACAAGATTATTATCATTTTAATTAGGTTGAGTTATGAATGGATTATGAGTAGATGATGTGAATTATCATATATATTGTTGTAAACCCCTTTTGCTATCATGTATATTGTAAATCCAATGTTATGAATATCCATGATGTTACCATCTATGCTAGTTAGTTCATATTAATTAAGTCATCATGTTTGGGTTATGTTGATCTATATGACAAGTCACATATGCAAGTTAGATTGATTAGAAAAGTTATGAACATATGCCAAGAAATCTAATATGACATCTAGAATTATGCTATGACATATGTGATATCCTATGCTAGTTCACACCATCATTATGTTGCCTAAAAACCCCATATGCAAGTTTATGTATAGATTTGGCGTATGATCATATCATGTAAATTGAGACATTTAACAAGTTGACACCTTTTGATCCTTAACATGTGTAGTTTATGCAAGTTTCACCCCTATTATGATTAGATTTATTTTAATTGTCTATATGTTGTGATAATTTATCTTTGTGCTAGGTGTTAGACTATACAAGTCTAGCCAATATTATGTGTTGAATAAGCGAACGTATAAACGTGGGGTAGGGGTAATATTAAGGATTTAATATTAAAAAGTTAGGGTGCAATTGATATGATTTTGCATGCCATAAGTGGATGGCCATAATTGAGTCAATTATGGACATCAATAAAAGTTGACTTAATTAATAATTTGAATAGGGAATTATTAAAACTAGGGTAAAAGATTTTAAGTGTTAATCAATGCTTAGGACACGAGGTTGGACTCGTTTGTGACGTAAATCTGCCCGGACCCGCGCGGCAAATCCAGTGGTCACAAATGTCAGCCCAATGTGAGAGGTCCTAGGCCTAAACTAAAGCATAACAGTTGTAAAGACATGAGGTTAGACTCTTTTATGGTGTAAGAATGCCCGGACCCGCCGGCAAATCCAGCTGCCATAAATGCTAGTCTAATGTGAGAGGTCTTTATGAGGTTATGGCCTGAATGAATTAAGAGATACTTAACCAGATAAACATGTAAAGTGGGACATGGGGGTTAAGTAGGTGCCTTGGGTGGCACGAGGAATCTAGGGGGTGCCCTTAGTGGCATGTTAAATACGATTAGTAAGACTTAACCAAACACACATGTAAATGAACGTGACTAAGAGGGTTAAGTGGGATATACTAGTGACAAGCTTAGGTGGGTAGATTGTAGGGGCCCATTTAGACCAGTATCCCAAACGTATCTTTGTGGGCTCGACCCAAGTCAAGGACGGGACACGCATGCTGGGTTCGACTGTAAGAGGCCAAAACGGGGAGCGGTGGCAATGCAAGTCCAACGGGTTTCGTATGCATGTGTGGACCTGGGCTGGTAGGTAAGACGTTGTTGCATCGTGTAGGTATAAGCCGTGCATTCTCAAGTTGTATCGGGTTGCCACTTTAGGGGAGTGATACACCCCACTGTGGGTCCAGCACGGGTATCTACGAGTAGGGAGCCAATCGAAAGTGGGTAGTGGGGTACACCTAGTGGAGATAGGGGTAGACGACACCTATGTAATCAGCTAGGGGTGCGTAAGGCTATTTATAAAGTTTCTGTGTGAAGCAAGTGGGATCAAAGAATAGGGTGACTGGTGTGGTGCAGTGTAGTAAGCATTCGTTAGTAATTAGGTGTGCCTTTACCGTTATCTTTAAAGTTATCTTAAACGCTATCTTTATCTTCCTAAGAGTTCATAGACATTTACTTGTCTTCCAGCTTATGCCGTACTCTAGTTATTTTGATAATAGTATTGTTAGAATTATCATACTCGCCAGACTTTATGTCTGACCCCCTCTATTTCTATCCACTTTCCCCCACCAGGTCCTCAGGTTGGGCCCAGCTCTAGTGGAGTTTGATTGAATTGTTTCATCTCTCTTTGGAAAGGTTGGACCGTTGAAGTAAAGTCCAGCTTGTTATCTTTTTAACGGCTATTTATGTAATGGGATTATATATTTTATTTTTATGAAGATGGATATTGTACTTGGTTATGATATATGGCTTTATGATGTAACAAACATGTTTAATTTCCGCTGCAATAAAATGAAGTTTTAGATTTCCAAGTACTATTTATTATCTGTCTTATTGTAATTTTTCTGTTCTATATTCACTTATAACCTCCATGGAAGTTAATGCATTCCCTTCGTGAGTGACATTAATGGACGTGGGGTGTTACACGTGGTATCAGAGCTTAAGGTTACCAGAACAGATAAAAATACTTGAGAAAAATAGTTATTTTTGGAAGAAGTGCTTTCAAAAACATGTTTTAATGAGAAATTTAAAGAGAAAAGTTTTTAAGAAAAAAAACATAATCCCCAACAGCCCATATCTTTATCTTTTGAATTCTCCATTCTGAATCTTTCCTTTTTCGTTTCAGCATGGCTGAAGATCTTAATCTACCCGACGGTGTAACGATACCAGGATGGTACAGGAGGTTATTAGAGGCTAGGGCCGCTGCAAGTCCAGCCAATGTTCCTCCACCACCAGTTGCACCCGTTCCTCCTCCTCCTCCTCCTCGCGTAGATACTTTTGCAAAGACGTGCAAGGAATTCAAGGCTATGGGTGGAAAACCATTTCAAGGGTCAGAAACGTTTGTGGAAGCTAGAGATTGGCTTAAGGAGGTGGAAGAATTGCTAGAAATCTTTGAAGTAGAAGAAGGGAGGAGAGTTCGATTAGAAGCTTGGTTGATGAAGTGAGAGGCCTTGTTTTGGTGGGAGGTCACTAATGGGGAGCGTCCTATTGACTCTTGGGCGGATTTCAGACGTAGGTTCGAGGTGAAGTTTCTCTCAAGGGCGGAAGAAAATCTATATATGGAAAGGTTCTTGACATTGAAGAAAGGAAGCTCATCAGTGAAAGAATATGTCAATAAATTTAATCAGTTAGCAAGGTTTGGCTTGGACTTAGTGAACACGCCGGAGAAGAAGGCGCTGAGGTTCGTGAATGGCTTGAATGAACCATTGCAAGGGTTGGCTATGACCCACATCCCTATGGGGGCCACCTTTGAGAAGTTAGTAGAAATGGCGCTTATGCATGAGGAGAAAAGCACTAAAGCTGATAAGGCACCCGAGAAGAAGGGGGATCAGAAGAAACCACAACAGCAAAACAAGAAGGGTGGTAAAGACAATAACGGCAAGGGAAAGAAGAAATGTTTTAACTGTGGGACACCAGGCCATCTCAGCAAGGATTCCGAAAGAAAAAGAAGACAGGCTGTTTTCATTGTGGCGATGCAGGGTATTTAGTGAAGGACTGCCCAAAGAAGTGGCAGAGGGCAGGAGCTACCTTGGGAGGACAGGTGCAGGCTCTTATGGCACCAGGGCAGGCAAGGGGACAAGTTCAGGCTCTCGCGGTCCAACCGCTGCAAGAACGAGGTAGAACCATTTCTATTGAAAGCTTAGTTTTTCTATTTGATCATCCTGTCCGTACCTTATTTGATTCGGGCGCATCACATTCGTTTATCTCTACATCATTAGTTGAATCACTGCACTTAAACACCAGTTTAGTAGAGGATCCCTTAGTTGTTTCGAATCTAATTGGGGGCTCAGCTTATTTGTTTATGATATGTTTGGATTTGAAAATTTCCATACTTAGCGTTGAATTTAGATGTGATGCTTATGTGTTGGGCTTCACGGGCTATGGGCTAATTTTAGGAATGGATTGATTATCCAGAAATGGGGTCGTTCTTGATTGTGAAAGGAGAACGGTTAGGCTAGTGACTCGTCTTGGCAACACTCTCGAAATCTTTTGTAATCCCATAAATTCGGTTATGCTAAGTTCTCTAGAATCGCTTGACATGTCTGAGGAAAATCTACGATCTATTAGAGTGGTCCGAGAATATTCGGATGTGTTTGAGGAGGTGAAGGGCTTTCCTCTGAAGCGGGAGATAGATTTTCGAATATATCTTGTGGATAATGCGAAACCAGTATCTTTGCCAGTATGCCACATGGCTCCACGTGAAAGGAGGGAACTCGGTAAGCAAGTGAAGGAGTTGCTTGAGAAGGGGTTCATAAGACGAAGTATATCGGAGTAGGGTGCTCTAGTAGTATTTTCCACAAAGGCGGATGGGTCCCTTAGACTTTATGTGGACTATAGAGAACTTAATAGGCTTACTAAGAAGAACAGACACCCATTGCCGAGGATTGACGATCTCTTCGATCAGTTAGTTGGCGCCTCAGTGTTTTCGCAGTTGGACTTAGCCACTGGGTTCCATCAGTTGAAAGTGGCTGAGGATAGCATAGACAAGACTGCCTTTAGGACTCTGGACGGTTTCTATATATGGCTAGTGATGCCCTTCGGTTTGACAAACGCCCCAGCATATTTTGTTGATTTGATGAGTAGGGTGTTTAGGGAGTACCTTAACAAATTGGTTGTAGTCTTTGTAGATGACATCTTGATCTTTTCTAAGGATGAAGAAGAGCATGCCCTACATCTTTGGGAAGTGTTGGAGACTCTTCGAGCGCATAAGCTTAAAGCTAAATTTTCTAAGTGTCACTTTGGAGGAAGGAAGTACGGTTCTTAGGACACGTGGTTTCCAAAGAAGGGATAGCTGTAGATTCCGCGAAGGTGGTGGCCATCCAAGATTGGAAGGTTCCTAGAAATGCTACCGAAGCGAGAAGTTTCTTGGGGTTGGCTGGCTACTATAGGAAGTTTATCAAAGACATCGCAAAGATATCAGCTCCATTGACACGCTTAATGAAGAAGAACCTAGTTTTCACATGGGACGTAGATTGTGATGATGCGTTCCAAAGTTTGAAGAGAGCTTTGACTTCAGCCCCAGTCTTATTATTGCCAGACGGGAGTAAGCCGTTTACCGTTTATACTAACGCTTGTGGGACGAGACTAGGCACAGTCTTAATTCAAGAGGGCAGGGTAATAGCTTATGGTGGAAGGCAGTTGAGAGCGCATGAAAAGAATTACCCCACGCATGACCTAGAGTTGGCCGCTATCATTTTCGCGCTTAAGTCTTGGCGTCATTATCTTCTTGGCGAAAGATTCGAACTATTCACTGACCACAAATCTTTAAAATAACTATTCTCTCAAAAGGGCTTGAACTTAAGGCAGCAAAGGTGGATGGAGTTCATAGCATCCTACGACTTTGAGATAGCATATACCCCTGGCAAGGGTAACATGGTGGCCGATGCCTTAAGTAGAAAAATATTATCCTTAAGTCCTTTGTTTGTTGAGCGGCAAAGTTTAGAATTCATTTCGATGTTTGACTTTAGACCTTCCGTTGAATTCGTACCCGGTTTGCTAGCATCCTTGGAGGTCTGACCTACGCTTTTGGGACGGATTGGCGAGGCACAGCGAGACGACCCATAGTTAGTTGAGTTAGTAGAAAAGCTCAAAGGAGGGGAGTCATCAAGCTATCTCCGTAGGTATACCCTAGATGATAAGGGTTGGTTACGTAGGGACGGTAGACTTTGTGTACCAAAAGACGATGACCTAAGGAAGACTATTCTTGACGAAGCACATCGTTCGAAGATGACCATTCATCCCGGCGGGGACAAGATGTACAAAGACATGAAGAGTGTTTACTTTTGGGCCGGCATGAAGAAAGATGTGGCCGAGTATGTTGCTAGATGCTTGGTGTGCCAACAAGTAAAAGCGGAGCAAAAGAAACCCGGTGGGTTGATTCACCCATTGGAGGTTCCACTATGGAAATGGGAAAGCATCTCGATGGATTTTGTGGATGGATTACCGCGATCGAGGAAGGGTAATACGGGAATTTGGGTTATAGTAGATAGACTTACTAAGAGCGCCCATTTTATACCCGTGAAGAGTAAGAGGACTGCTCCATGGTTAGCTTCTGTATACGTTCGAGAGATAGTTCGTTTGCACGGTGTTCCTTCTAGCATAGTGAGCGACCGTGATCCTATTTTCACTAGCGAATTTTGGAGAAGCTTACAAGAGGCGGTAGGGACTCAGTTATGTTTGAGCACCGCATATCATCCTCAGACAGATGGCCAGACTGAGAGGGTGAATCGCATTCTAGAGGATCTGTTGAGGCTATGTATCCTAGACTTTGGGGGTACGTGGGAAGAGCATCTTCCATTGGTGGAGTTCGCATATAATAACATCTTTCAGTCCAACATTGGTATGGCACCATTCGAAGCTCTTTATGGACGACCTTGTCGTTCACCTACATGTTTGTGGGAATCTACGGATAAGATCTTACTTGGGCCCGATATGATTAGGGAGACTTCGGAGAAGATCGACTTGATTCGAAGGAGGATGAAAGCAGCGCAAGATAGGCAGAAATATTATGCGGATAAGAGGAGGACCGATCTCGAGTTTGAAGTTGGGGACATGGTCTTTGTCAAAGTGTCTCCATTACGAAACGTTGTTCGCTTTGGGTCCATTAGGAAATTAGCACCAAGGTTTGTAGGGCCGTTTCCTATTAAGGAGAGGATTGGACGGATGGCGTATAGAGTGGAGTTGCCCGAGAGACTTAGTGGTGTACATGATGTATTCCATGTGTCACATTAGAGGAAGTGTTTGCACGAGACCGCGGAAGTGGTAGAGCCGAGCTTGCTTAGAGAGGTGGAGATAGAGCGTGATGCGACAATTCGACGAGATCCTACACGCATTCTTGGTTCGGAGATCAAGAGGCTGAGGAATCGAGAGGTCAGACTAGTCAAAGTGCAATGGGGAGATGATGAGAGCAACGCTACTTGAGAGACGTAAGAGAAGATGCGTTCACGATACCCTTTTCTTTTTGAGGGTATGTCCATTAATTTCTCCTTTATCGCTCAGCTTGTACTTATCTTATCTTTAGTATATCCTCTCGCTAGTATCTTTGACCTTTAGTTAGGATAATCCTATGGTTGAAACATGTGTTTGAGACATGTTATGTATGGTGGAAGCAAAGTGGATGCAAATGTTTGCTAGTGGTTGCTCGTGGATGCATATACACACACTATTAGGCACCAGATCGGCTCAGTCACTTCATATTGCATATTGCATATATATGGACGTATTTAGTAAAATGGATGTATAATGGTTGTATTATCATATAGTTGCTGCATTCGGGTGGATGGTTGTGCACGCATATAGAATTAATATGTATCATTAGGAATCTTTTGCATACTTATTGGACGCATGGCACTATCATGAATTGCACTAAGGAGGTCAACTGAATCAGTAGACCGCCTAATTTTGCATTAGATATGGACATATACACACACTATGCATATAAACATTAAAGCATTAGAAGTCTTTTAAGGACAATGGATGCTGGTGTTTGATGGTTGAGTAGATGGACGATTAGATGGTAGGATATACATTCTTCTTGACTTGGAGATTTCGGGGACGAAATCCTTTAAGGAGGGGAGAATGTAACACCCCGTAATTTTATAACATTAAAATTCACAAATTAAAGTATACTTAATTTTTAGAAAAGAATTAAGTGAAATGGGTTGCACAGAGAAATATATATATATATATATATATATAAAAATTTAAAAATTAAAAATTAAATAAATATGCGAAAAAGTTCAAAACAGCGAATTGGGAGGGGAAATAACCGAACCGGCCCATTTTTGAGGTCGACCCAAGCCCCGTTGGGTCGACTAGGGGTTAATCCAGGGTGTTTGGCTGTCAACCCGTGGGCCGATTCGCTCAAATGCAGATTTTGCATTTTATTGGTTCTCATGGTTCAGGGTTAATCTAATGGTCCTAAATAACTTCCTACACCTATAAATACATCCTAATGCTAACCCTAAACCTAATTAAAATAGAATAGTTACCGTCATACCATCGCCATGGAAATCAATGGAGCCGCCGCCAACTAAGAAAGAAGAAAAGCAAATTCTATTCTAATTCTCTCAAACCTAAAGCAAAGAAAAACTCTCTCTTTTCTTCTCTAAATTGTGATTATGATGATCTTAACAAGATTATTATCATTTTATTTAGGTTGAGTTATGAATGGATTATGAGTAGATGATGTGAATTATCATATATATTGTTGTAAACCCCTTTTGCTATCATGTATATTGTAAATCGAATGTTATGTGATGATGATATCTTATATGTTGTAAATCATGCTATGATGATGTTATGTATGTTGAAAGTTTCTATGCTAAGTTGTGATGAATCATACATGTTAAAAAGGCCATGATGTTACCATCTATGCTAGTTAGTTCATATTAATCAAATCATCATGTTTGGGTTATGTTGATCTATATGACAAGTCACATATGCAAGTTAGATTGATTAGAAAAGTTATGAACATATGCCAAGACATCTATTATGACATCTAGAATTATTTTATGACATATGTGATATCCTATGCTAGTTCACACCATCATTATGTTGCCTAAAAACCCTATATGCAAGTTTATGTATAGATTTGGCGTATGATCATATCATGTAAATTGATACATTTAAAAAGTTGACACCTTTTGATCCTTAACATGTGTAGTTTATGCAAGTTTCACCCCTATTATGATTAGATTTATTTTAATTGTCTATATGTTGTGATAATTTATCTTTGTGCTAGGTGTTAGACTATACAAGTCTAGCCTATATTATGCGTTGAATAAGCGAACGTATAAACGTGGGGTAGGGGTAATATTAAGGATTTAATATTAAAAAGTTGGGGTGCAATTGATATGATTTTGCATGCCATAAGTGGATGGCCATAATTGATTCAATTATGGACATCAATAAAAGTTGACTTAATTAATAATTTGAATAAGGAATTATTAAAACTGGGGTAAAAGATTTTAAGTGTTAATCAATGCTTAGGACACGAGGTTGGACTCGTTTGTGACGTAAACCTGCCCGGACCCTCCCGGCAAATCCAGTGGTCACAAATGTCAGCCCAATGTGAGAGGTCCTAGGCCTAAACTAAAGCATAACAGTTGTAAAGACACGAGGTTAGACTCTTTTATGGTGTACGACTGCCCGGACCCGCCCGACAAATCCAGCTGCCATAAATGCCAGTCTAATGTGAGAGGTCTTTATGAGGTTATGGCCTGAATGAATTAAGAAATACTTAACCAGATAAACATGTAAAGTGGGACATGGGGGTTAAGTAGGTGCCTTGGGTGGAACGAGGAATCTAGGGGGTGCCCTTAGTGGCACGTGAAATATGATTAGTAAGACTTAACCAAACACACATGTAAATGAACATGACTAAGAGGGTTAAGTGGGATATACTAGCGACAAGCTTAGGTGGGTATCTTGTGGGGGCCCATTTCGACCAGTATCCCAAACGTATCTTTGTGGGCTCGACCCAAGTCGAGGACGGGACACGCATGCTGGGTTCGACTGTAAGAGGCCAAAACGGGGAGCGGTGGCAATACGAGTCCAACAGGTTTTGTATGCGTGTGTGGACCCGGGCTGGTAGGTAAGACGTTGTTGCATCGTGTAGGTATAAGCTGTGCATTCTCAAGTTGTATGGGGTTGCCACTTTAGGGGAGTGATACACCCCACTGTGGGCCAGCACGGGTATCTACGTGTAGGGAGCTGATCGAAAGTGGGTAGTGGGGTACACCTAGTGCAGATAGGGGCAGACGACACCTATGTAGTCAGCTAGGGGTACGTAAGGCAATTTATAAAGTTTCTGTGTGAAGCAAGTGGGATCAAACAATAGGGTGACTGGTGTGGTTCAGTGTAGTAATGTGCAGTGCAGTGTAGTAATCATTCGTTAGTAAGGTGTGCCTTTACCGTTATCTTTAACGTTATCTTAAACGCTATCTTTATCTTCCTAAGAGTTCATAGACATTTACTTGTCTTCCAGCTTATGACTTAGTCTAGTTATTTTGATAATAGTATTGTTAGAATTATCATACTCGCCAGACTTTATGTCTGACCCCCTCTATTTCTATCCTCTTTCCCCCTCCAGGTCCTCAGGTTGGGCCCAGCTCTAGTGGAGTTTGATTGAATTGCTTCATCTCTCTTTGGAAAGCTTGGACCGTTGAAGTAAAGTCCAGCTTGTTATCTTTTTAATGGCTATTTATGTAATGGGATTATGTATTTTGTTTTTATGAAGATGGATATTGTATTTGGTTATGATCTATGGTTTTATGATGTAACAAACACGTTTAATTTCCGCTGAAATAAAATGAAGTTTTAGATTTCCAAGTACTATTTATTATCTGTCTTGTTGTAATTTTTCTGTTCTATATTCACGTATAACCTCCCTGGAAGTTAATGCATTCCCTTCGTGAGTGACATTAATGGACGTGGGGTGTTACATTATACTTTATAATATTTTCGATTGGTTATTTATGTAACCAAACCAATTTTAAATATTATTTGATCATAATGACGATCAACACATCCTGTATACAATACTAATCTCAAGATATATACTTCTTTTTATATCAAAATATATTTTGGATAAAATTATTTCATTACCCAGCTTTTAAAACAACATCATGTCGAATTGCTCTATCCAAGCGTTTATAAATCCCTATCGACCCCATCAGCTAAACTCGTCGATTTGGAATTTATATACCACTGACCAAATCAATCAACACAACATAATATTGTTATTTTTTATATCAATTTACAAATACGTGCTCATATATATATATATATATATATATATATATACACACTTAAACTCAATCTAGAGTATTACTACCTCCATCTCTATTGAGTTACGCAACAGAGCCAAGGTAATCACTTAACCTTATGCTCTGATACCAACTGTAGTGGCCCGAAAAATCCGTACGAATTTGAGCTGACTAATATCCTACATATTCAACTCAAAGTGCACGAAAATTCAGATTATTAATAGAAAGAAAATTGAGGATGAGAAAGATAAGATTGAACTAATAAAATAGAAGAAGAAGAAGAACCCAACTGAATAGAATCAGAGTAAACATGAACTCACAGCGAAATGAATAAAATGTATTAGATAACATAATTTTGAGTTACAAAAAACTGCATTGTATATACATACCATATATATCAGAGTACAATACATCATATCACAGTGGAAATAATCTCTAAATATTAACGGTGAAGCCTTCCGCTTTGAGCTCCTCCAAGTGTATCTGTAAAAGCCTGAAACACTTGATTGCCCATACAAATTTGGGCACCTAAGAGTTTAGGGAAAACACAAACAAAATAAACTCTGGGTCAGTCATGGGACTGGCGTGAGTAAATTCCAACCATACTGTTTTAACTTTGAAAATCCTTTTGAAACAAAAGGATAATAGTAAGACTAGCCCACACATAAACATGGACGGTTTTTACCTTACTATAATCCAAAATACTTTGATATCAAATCCAGTGATATTATAATAATGTCTACTCCATTAAATAACCAAGTAGCAGAACGCTTGCATCTCATGCTCCACATATATATAGTATAAAATCAAAAACCGCAGAGCACTTATTTGAGATTCGATTCCAACAGACAAGGTATGGGAGAACCTACTGAACAGTGTACTCTAGAGGGTATACACTGGGTTTCAACTGAAACACCCCAACTCCGTTAAGGTCACTAACAAAGTAAATGCCTTAACTTTGGTGGAGGGTTATAGGTACAAGTCACATAAAAATTTACAAGACAGATAAATATAAGCAGCGAAATTCAAATATTTATTGCATATGTGGTTCAATACAAAAGCATTGGTTCAACCATTAGTTCAACCAACCCCACGTGTTCATAACAAACGATCCCCTTAGTGATCGGCTCCTACTTGCATGCATTCATATCCTGTGTCCTTCGGCCCGGCTTGACTGTAGATACCTGTGCTGGTCCCACCAAGGGGTGTATTAGTCCCTCTGGTGGAAACCCGACACGATTCAAGATGCACAGTGTAAACTACTAATGCCCAGCGCCTGCTTTTTCCACTCCGGAGTACTTGCATGCCCGTACCCCGTCGGAACCTACACTGACACACCAACCGCCGATGTTTTGATCGCTTATAATCAGTCCAGTAATCGTGCCCCACCCTGCCTAGTTCAGGATACCATGATACATCTATGTGGGTTACTGCTGAAATGGGTCTCCGTTACTAAGGTTTTCTAATCAACATGTTTATTTGGTTAAGTGTCCAAGTTCACCGAACCCACCCATCTGTTTAGTTAACATCTTGAATCGATTAAGTGTTTCCCTAATTGACTTAACCCTACCGATCCTGACTTAGCTTTAATTTATTCATTTAAGCACCAAACACTCACATTAGACAGGTCTTGTTGTGGTCACTGGATATGCCGGCCGGTTCCGGGTAGTTTTACACCACAACTCAATCTAACCTCGGGTTCTTTTTAGGCTTGATGCACTAACCACCCACATTAGACAGGTCTTGTTGTGGTCACTGGATATGTCGGTCAGTTCCGGGCAGTTTTACACCACAACTTAGTCTAACCTCGGGTTAGGTATATTCGTCTTTTCTAAATCCATATATTTTCTGTGTATGTCTAATTCTATATGTAAATTAATCTTAATTTAATCATGCCATAATTATCCTTTGATTATGCTCACAATAAATGGTATATCAAATATACCATTTTATGAACAAATCTATGCCATGGAATTTTCATATTTTCCCATCGTTATCCCAGTGGAACGTATGCATGAATCACATAAAATGTTGGGCTAGTAAATTAGCCCAAACCCATAAACAAAAAGGGGTAATAAACAAGGGACATGAAATAAACACAAAATAGCATACATTTAACTTATCCTGTGTAACATGGCATAGAGGTGTAAGGACCCGTAACTTCCCCGGTAAAGAAAGAATTGATTGCTTTTAGAATAACGCACAACGGAACGCAAACAGAGGAACATTTCATTGTTAATTACAACAATTCCATCAGAATACAAGAATATACAGAGTATGAATAAACATTACACATTTGAAAAATATCAGTGATTTAAATTACATTTAAATACATAGCGGAGGAAAAATAATACAACACACAACTGAAAGAAATACACGGATACAGAGCTTTCCGAATATCACTTCAGTTATAAACCAGGATCATGTGATTATACATCTACAAAACCAAAACTACTTGTTGCCCGTGTGGAAAATAGGGCACCCAGAGTTTAGGTTAAAACAATAAACTCCAGGTCAGTCTTGTGACTAGTGTGAGAACTAAAACAGTTATTAATCTTTATTTTTAAAGTTAGGTAAATCAAGGGAACACGCCGCATAACACGAAATGGGTTTCCTCCCAAGAATGCCAGTGCATAAAACAAACAGCGCAATGCTAAATAAAGAAAAATGAAGCTATTATAAGACCCAGTTCCCATCACACAATGCAACACAAGTCGGAGGATATGGTTTTACCTTATAATAGCCAAAGAATGCTTGATACGTTTAAAAATAGATTATTTTGATATTACTATAAGTGTATAGTGTCAAAACAGTTTCAATCATAAGTACCAATCATAGATGGCATAATTACCATCTACTATGTCGCCATACTAAGTTCTATAAATAAAACCGAATTATCACGTACTGGAAATTGGATTCCATCATGAGTCGAGGCAAGGGGCAACCTCCTCTCCGTTCGGGACACTCTAGCAAATGTCTCAGGACCACACACAGCGATCCTAGATGCTTCAGGGCCGGTCCTCTCCTACTTTTGAGGATTAATTATTCCTGAACACACGTTTCCCTGTCCTATCAGACCTATATCTGAGGCGCCACGCATTCCAACAACCACATAGGTGAAAAATAATGTAAATGTCAGGGCTGGTAGGTCACTGACACCACCCATAGCTAGAAAGAAACGTCGTGTTCTCCCTGCAGTCCGATCCCGTTTTTGACTCATACCGAGGTGTGAGGCTCATGAATTAACGCTATACACAAAGCTATGCCACACAGGCCATGCTTTAATCAACCACATGACTTTGCTTTTCAACAGAATCCTTGATCATTTGCCACTTAGGCATGCCACACAGGCAATTCATGCCATGCGATTGATATCCATCAATATATAACCTCTGAGCTCGTACATCTCAGAGAAGGGCGTTAAGCAAGAGAATAAATTCTCCGCCGCCAAACCAATATATATTTAATAGAAATCAATCACACAGAGTAAAATCCAATGTCAGACACGCAGTCCATTTACAAGTTCGTTCTGGGTCTGAACGAAGCTAGAGGAACCTTATTCCTCGCATATCCATCGATCTCCAAGTACGTCTGGACGATCACCAATTGATTCCCTCCTCTTGGGTGTACAGCCCAATCAAGATCATCAATAATCATCCAAACGATGTGAAGACCTCCGGTCTTCAACCACCATCTTCATCTTTGACTTATCGTCGAATCGGTTATTCAGAATGGGTATAAACACGGTCTTTCCAAATAACCCTCGTATATAATAAACAAGTGTTACACAAACGCAACATACGCCTCGTTCCAATTCAGAATATTCTTTTATCCAAATATTCACATTCTGAGGGAAAGGTTCCCATTAATTTTATCAAAGATAAATTCTTCTAAATTTATTCTTTTATCTTCCATTGGATATCATTTCAAACCATGTTAAGGTTTTCCAAACCAGTCGGGATTAGCGAACCACACCGAAGTAATTATTTATTTTATTTCCCAATCCCAAACTATTCATCCCATGGAGCAAAACCGGTAATAGTCCATATCTAACACCACGGTGCTATCGGTAAAATTAATTACCATTTCACGTTCAAATCTAATTAAATATTTAACTATCGCTTTGGAGCAAAACTGGTGATACTCCATTCTCGATCACTTTGATCTAATTAAAGATTCATTAAAACTCCACTTAGTTTTAATCTTCTCAAAAATAAATATCATGTCTTTAACTGGGTTAAAGAACCAATGTTATCTAAGACACGGTTCATGATAAACCCAAAATCACTTTCCATTGTTAATCGGGTTAAAGAACAAGTGTTATTCAAAACACCGCCCACGATAAACCCCAAAAACCAATTTAAATTCAATTCCAATTAAATACTAATTAATTGGACAAATTCACTAAATCTTAATTAAAAGATTTATTCTTTTCTAAATTGGGTTCAAGAATAGTGTTATTTAAGACACCATTCACGACGAACCCAAAATCCCATTTGATATTAAATACAAGGCTCTGAATAGAAAATATATCGGCTTATATTCAATATCAAATTCTGAAACAAACAAATATCGTATTGGAAATAACGATATAAATATATCTTTCAAATTTCCACAACCATATCTGTATAATCACGAAATCAAACATCGAAATATACTGAAGATAATTTCGATTCAAATCCATTCCTATTCGTATATTGGAAATTCTGATTATTTTTTAAAACCACTTCAAATCTAGTTCAAAACTAGTTCATTTCGATAAAAATATCTTTTTATCCTTTCAAATCTAGAATTTTTCATCCCAGTTCTTTCCAATTCATATATTATGATTTTACACAAATTATTAATAATTTTAATAATTTTATCAAGGCCCATACAGTCGGTTTTCAATAACGGCCACCAAACTGCACTTACAACGAACTTTTCCAAATTTGATTTGGATATAATTTAAAATCCAACCATTAGATTTCAAATTTCTAGTATTCATTATTAAACTCTTTTGTATACGAACCTAACAGTTCCGGTTTTAGGAGAATCCGACGGTCGGATCTCCCGCAACGTCAATTCGAAGTCAATGGTCGAAATTCGAGAACTACCGTGGCGCGGCGCGTTCTATTCAGGCCATTTAATATATAATATATATATATATTATATATATTTTGTCGATTCCAATTCAAAACGTATATTATAATTCGTTTTAAATTCGTTTTCAAAACAATTTCAACTTCATATTCAATTTTAAATCAAAATTGAATATTCTATATCATTAATATACAAATGATAATATTTTCAAAACGTTATATTTTGAAATCACATTCTTTTCTATATTCATTATAAAACGAACATAATCGATATAAATATCATTCGCATCCAAATGGCGCAAGTCTAATCAACACCGCTTTATATATTTCAATAACTTCATTATTCTATTCAACAAATGAATATTTTCTTCAACACATGAATATGTATATTTCTTTCAACACATGAATATTCTCATCACATGTGTATCATCAACACATGACTATTTTTTGTTACTTAATATATTTTATAAAATTATGATTTCTATCGTTTAATTCTTAATCAGACTCCAACCGTAAATTAGTAAGAGAACGATTCCCTAAGTATTAACCCCGAAGGCCGAAACCAACATCAGATCAATACCCAGGAAACCACTCATCTTATCTAGTTTCCTGTTAGTTTCTAATTTTATATAGAATAAAGATGTAAATTTTATTGTTAAAACATTTTACTCAACACATGAATATTTTCAACACATGAATGGTTTCAACACATGAATATTCTCAACACATGGGCATTGTCAACACATGACTATTTTGTTTATTCAACACATGAATATAATTTATTTTATAATATTCTTTATTTTCTAAATTGGAATGAGACCCAATCAATTACCATATAATGTTATTTATATGGATTCTATACAACACATGTATATACTAGTAATGATAAATAATCAACCATCATCCAAAGCGCACTACACAACTGTCAATCAACCTATCGATTGACATATAACTAAACAATCGGGATTAGTGTACGTCAAATATCATCCCAATACCCGTGTGGGGTTTCAGTCAACAAACACCGATTTTTATTTATGCAGTTGAGCGATGTGTAAAATTTATCGTCTCAATCAATATCCTTCAAATGGGTGTACATAAACAAATCTTTCGATTTGTAAATGAATATTTATTTATTCACATTCACGTTAAAAATTATATTTTTAACGACTAAAATATTTTATTTAACTTATAAATATTCTATTCAGTTCATTTATTCAATAAAATGATATTTTTACTTTTCTAACATATTTTACAAAATTTTGGCGGCATAACGACTCGATACTAGAAACGGGATAAGGACTAGCCTTATCCCCAGTCTAATATTGGCATGCGCCATACACATACCAATCTAATCAATTCCATTTCATTTCCCAAACCAACCAAACTTATAAATCAACCACCAAACAATCAACTAAACAAACAAGTTGTCCATGGTCTATGGACGACGAGTGTCGGGTGCTACTAAGCACCGTCTGCATCCTAGTATATATTTTAAATAGAAAATGAAATTTAAAGTTAGAAGTTCTCACCGAGAGCTAAACCAAATGCCATGACTCTTCATATGTAGAAATCTTCGCCGTGTTTTCTTTTGTCATTTTCGTTGCCCGTATTCACTACATATATAAAAATCACATTTCATTTATGATTCATATATTTTTACAACACTCCTTCACACATAAAAATTAAATTTATAATCTTTTTATAATATAAAAATCATATTTTTAATCTTTCTATAATATAAAAATCATATTTTTACTTTGCTTTATATATATAAAAATCGAATTTTTATCTGCACTTCATATATATAAAAATCGAATTTTTTATCTTCCTACCTAATATATAAAAACCCAAATCTTTATCATTATGAAAAATAATATCCTTTTTAACTATAAAATTCTCATCTTTCTAACAAAAATCTCGCCTTTACATTAATAAAAATCTCGCCTTTACAATAATAAAAATATCGCCATTATAAAAATAAAAATCTCGCCCTTATACTAATTAAAAATCGAATCTTTATCATACAAAAAAAATCTAATCTTTCATATTATAAAAATCATAAATTTATACGAATAAAAACATTTTTTTACAAACACAAAAATCCCATTTTTCCATAAGTAAAAATCTTATTTTTATTCTTTTACCAATCACCAATCTAATAAGAATTTATAGTAAAAACTGAAAAAAAATTCAAGGTTATTCACCTTGTCTAAACATGTTGTACACCTCGTCCTCCTCCTTGAACCTTCGTCGCCGTGCTGTGGTGGGTGTTGCTCCTCGCTGGAGATGAAGGGGCTGGTTTTCTGTGAATGGGGGCCGTACTGTTCGATCATATGCGGAGGGGATGGTGCTGCTGGCGGCGACCTGCTGGTGATCGGCGGTGGGCTGCAAGGGCTGGAGGTGCGGGTTTCAAGTGGGTTTGGGCGCTTCGGGTGTTCAAATCGAGAGGGATAGAAGCGGAGGAAGGGGGTTGCCATCGACGAGGAGGGGGGTCTGGGGAAGGCGGCGGTGGCGCGGAGGGTGCTGCGCTAGCTAAGGCGGCGGCGTTGTGGATCGGCATTGGGTGGAAGAGGGCAACGATGGGATTATTTCAAAAGGAGGCTTGTTTGACTTATGTGGAAGGAGACTAGGGTTATATAATTTAATTAATTATTATTTTGTTCTCCCTAAAAGTAGCTTACACTTTCGATCTCAAAACGAGACCCACTGCCTACCGTCCCTAGCTAATTACCCCCATTCCGAACACTATGGGATATGTTTCATAAGCCAGTTCGGCCGTTACGATCAGTTTTTCTCAAAACTAAAATATAAATCAATTTATATTTAATTTTAATGCACATTTTAAATTTCCAGGGTCACATACTAATTCTAAAAATTCCAGAAAAATTATTTCTAGCTTTGTATTGACAGTACGATCTTAACAAAACTAATTTCATCAAATTCTGAGACCGTTTGAAAAATGGCCATTTTCTAGTCGATCGAAATTGACTGAAACTGTCAAAACATGTTTGACTTCGCCACGCTCACATATTGATTCAGAAAATTATGAGTTTAAGAACCTAGCAATAATTTGACATCCCGAATCCAACAAAAGTGGTTTCGTCGAAAACAAAGATCGTATGAAAAATTTCCATTTTTAAGGGTCTTTATACGTATTAAAATATATATAAATTCCACAGCGACTTTTCTGAATTTTAATCTAGACATATCTTTCAACTTCTAAAGTGAAATCTCAGTTTCTTAACTTCATTAGAAAGATATCATTAAACAGATTCAAATATTTCTTGTTTCGTTCAATTCGGACTTATATTGAATTTTGTATACTCATTTGAAATTCAAAATCGAAATTTCGAACTACTGCGCCATTTGGGGCTCAAATTATAATTAAAATAAAATTATTCATTTTATCTTCGTCGATAATAAATTTCTAGTCGTTATTATTTAAAATAATCCATTTTAAATAATCAAAATCTGCAAAATTGCTAAAATAAAATTTTAAATTTGTTCAGAATTTCTGGATTATTACAAGAAGTATGATTAACTTAATTAAACGGGTAAAGGTGTACTTGTGACTAAGTTGGATCTAATTGTCATGTAAACTTGATATAGGTATAACATGGAGGTTTAACATATAAACACAATTTTAAACCACGACTTAGCATATTAACTTATGTATGTCAAAACATAAGAAAGCTACTATAAACATATTTAAATCACAACTTAGCATATTAACTTGTGTATGTCAAAACATAAGAAAGCTACTATAAACATATTTAAATCACAACTCAAAATGATAACTTTTGTGTGTTAAACAGAAGAGGACTACTATAAACATATTCGAATCACAACTTAGCATGATAACTTATGTGTGTTAGACATAAGAGAGCTACTATAAACATATTCGAATCACAACTTAGCATGATAACTTATGTGTATTGAACATTAGAGAGCTACTATAAACATATTCAAATCAAAACTTAGCATGATAACTTATGTGTTAAAACATAAAAGAGCTACAAATCCAATTTTACAACATAAATAGATTCAACTTAACATAGTTCTAAATATACATGAATGTTGATCTAACATGTAAGCATGTGATTTAGATCATAAACTTGCAAGTAACCACCAAATTATAACATGACATGTTTCACCATTCAGTTGGCATAATAAATCCATTACCCAATCATGATAGTTTCCAATAACATACAATATGGTATGTTCATCATCATAAACATATAGGCATGATCAATCGCAATGGTAGTTTAAGAAAAATGAGAATCAAACTTTATTTATCTTATACATAAGCATCATTCAATATTCGAATTACAACATGTCATGATTCATTTAAAAGAACGTTTAAATCTACATAATAACCAACTTACAAACTAAAAAGGAATTCTTGATTTCTGAAATCTGAATTCTAAAGCTGAAAAGCTCGCCTTTGATGCAGATCATTGAATTTGATTACTTTTAATTTGATTTTGATTCAGGTTTTTATCTTGTCTTTGAATTAAAAGCGGTGACGGCTACTCCAAGTTCTCTATTGATGGCATGATAGTTCCAAGATTATTTTTGTGTGATTTTAGGTTGAGCATTGGGTTGTTTATATAGAATTTCAATTTAATTAGAGCTGTCAGATGATCCAAGAATTAACCACAACCATTCGGTCAGGATAGGGTGACACCTCAGCTCTAATGACTCAGCAAGGAGTCAGAAAGGACTCAGCAATGACTCACAGTATGGATCAGAACACACCAGAAAGCTATGCAGGATCTCAGCTCGGCCTGGGCGCACTTGGCAGGTGCGCCAATGCAACTTTTGTACTGGCGCACTTCCCAAGTGCACCAGTGCATTCTTTTTTTCTTCTTTTGGTTTTCTGCATAATTTTGTTCGTCCATATTTCCTTCATACGGTGTCCGTTTTATGCAAACTCAGACTCTATCTCAAGCAGAATTCCGAGATGAACGCAATGGCATAACTCATTTCCCTTAACTCTCATATTTAAAATTAATTATTCTTTGATTCATTACTATAATGTTAACAGAAAATACAGGGTGTTACATCAATAAGAATGTCTTGCAACCCGACCACACATGACCGACCACTCATTTAGCTTGAGTGTGTTGAATATATTTCCACCCATGGTTGTTGGTCATCAAATCGTAATCCGAAGGTATAGAATCGAAAAAGAAGAACAAATATGAATTTTCTCTAGATCGGTGATAATACACCTTGCTTGGGGATGACCCAACTAGCCATGCTGCCTAACCCAATTTTTGTTACTTCCTGGTTGTGAGGATAGAGGCTACGTCTATCTTATCTGATCACCATTCACCTTGATTCCACATCGTCAAACTCGTCCATTCACTAATTTATTTCCAAAAATATCACGAGTATAAAAAGAAAAGAGGAATGAATTCCTCTGCCACCAGACGTAATACCATTAAGAGAACAACCATACATGATTTGTTAGGTATACTCCGTCAGACACTCGTCCTTACAAATGGTCCTGGGAATGGACAATCAGAAAACACCATTCTGGACAGGACGACCCTTACATTTCACTCTGTCCTCAATTTTCTTCAGCATAATTTAATTCGCAGCGCTTATGCCTATATGGAGTGGGTTTCAAATAATATATCCAACCGATCTCTCCGTATTGACTACGATGGTCAAAACACTTCGATAGTCGGTTATTTAACCATCAAAGTAAAAACAAACATCCGTTCTAATGTATATATAAACATCACACAGTCACTGGCCCTCTTTATTTTAACACTAATTTTCCAGTTTTCTATATCTTCCTAGATCATTTCCCAAAACCCGTTTGCCCTTCACATTTCTTGGAAAACATTTCCAATTACTATAAACTTTTATTCTCCCATATTCCTGGTATATACGTTGTTAATGTTTGGAAAACATTCTCATCCTTTCATGATTCTTATTTCTGGTGAGTTGGAAAATATACGTTATTTGTAACACCCCACGTCCATTAATGTCACTCACGAAGGGAATGCATTAACTTCCATGGAGGTTATAAGTGAATATAAAACAGAAAACTTACAACAAGACAGATAGTAAATAGTACTTGGAAATCTAAAACTTCATTTTATTGCAGCGGAAATTAAACACGTTTGTTACATCATAAAACCATAGATCATAACCAAGTATAATATCCATCTTCATAAAAACAAAATACATAATCCCATTACATAAATAGCCATTAAAAAGATAACAAGCTGGACTTTACTTCAACGGTCCAAGCTTTCCAAAGAGAGATGAAGCAATTCAATCAAACTCCACTAGAGCTGGGCCCAACCTGAGGACCTGGAGGGGGAAAAAGGATAGAAATAGAGGGGGTCAGACATAAAGTCTGGCGAGTATGATAATTCTAACAATACTATTATCAAAATAACTAGACTAAGGCATAAGCTGGAAGACAAGTAAATGTCTATGAACTCTTAGGAAGATAAAGATAGCGTTTAAGATAACGTTAAAGATAACGGTAAAGGCACACCTAATTACTAACGAATGATTACTACACTGCACCGCACATTACTACACTGCACCACACCAGTCACCCTATTGTTTGATCCCACTTGCTTCACACAGAAACTTTATAAATAGCCTTACGTACCCCTAGCTGACTACATAGATGGCGTCTACCCCCTATCTCCACTAGGTGTACCCCACTACCCACTTTCGATCGGCTCCCAACTCGTAGATACCCGTGCTGGCCCCACAGTGGGGTGTATCACTTCCCTAAAGTGGCAACCCGATACAACTTGAGAATGCACGGCTTATACCTACACGATGCAACAATGTCTTATCTACCAGCCCGGGTCCACACACGCATATGAAACCCGTTGGACTTGCGTTGCCACCACTCCCCGCTTTGGCCTCTTACAGTCAAACCCAGCATGCGTGTCCCGTCCTCGACTTGGGTCGACCCCACAAAGATACGTTTGGGATACTGGTCGAAATGGGCCCCTACAAGCTACCCACCTAAGCTTGTCACTAGTATATCCCACTTAACCCTCTTAGTCATGTTCATTTACATGTGTGTTTCGTTAAGTCTTACTAATCGTATTTCACATGCCACTAAGGGCACCCCTAGATTCCTCTTGCCACCCAAGGCACCTACTTAACCCCCATGTCCCACTTTACATGTTTACCTGGTTAAGTATTTCTTAATTCATTCAGGCCATAACCTCATAAAGACCTCTCACATTAGACTGGCATTTATGGCAGCTGGATTTGTCGGGCGGGTCCAGGCAGTCTTACACCATAAAAGAGTCTAACATCATGTCTTTACAACTGTTATGCTTTCGTTTAAGCCTAGGACCTCTAACATTGGGCTGACATATGTGACCACTGGATTTGTCGGGCGGGTCCGGGCAGGTTTACGTCACAAACGAGTCCAACCTCGTGTCCTAAGCATTGATTAACACTTAAAATCTTTTACCCCAGTTTTAATAATTCCCTATTCAAATTTTTAATTAAGTAAACTTTTAATGATGTCCATAATTGACTCAATTATGGCCATCCACTTATGGCATGCAAAATCATATCAATTGCACCCTAACTTTTTAATATTAAATCCTTAATATTACCCCTATCCACGTTTATATGTTCGCTTATTCAACGCAGAATATACATTAGACCCGAATAGTCTAACTTATAGCACAAAAATAAATTATCACAACATATGGACAATTAAAATGAATCTAATCATAATGGGGGTGAAACTTGCATAAACTACACATGTTAAGGATCAAAAGGTGTCAACTTGTTAAAGGTCACAATTTACATGATATGATCATAGCCCAAATCTATACATAAACTTGCATATGGGGTTTTTAGGCAACATAATGATGGTGTGAACTAGCATAGGATATCACATATATGATAGCATAATTCTAGATGTCATAATAGATGTCATGGCATATGTTCATAGCTTTTCTAATCAATCTAACTTGCATATGTAACTTGTCATATAGATCAACATAGCCCAAACATGATGATTTAATTAATATGAACTAACTAGCATAGATGGTAACATCATGGCCTTTTTAACATGTATGATTTATCACAACTTAACATAGAAACTTTCAACATACATAACATCATCATAGCATGATTTACAACATATAAAATATCATCATCACATAACATTGGATTTACAATATACATGATAGCAAAAGGGGTTTACAACAACATATATGATAATTCACATCATCTACTCATAATCCATTCATAACTCAACCTAATTAAAATGATAATAATCTTGTTAAGATCATCATACTCACAATTTAGAGAAGAAAAGAGAGAGTTTTGCTTTGCTTTAGGGTTGAGAGAATTAGAATTGAATTTGTTTTTCTTCTTTCTTAGTTGTCGGTGGCTCCATTGATTTCCATGGCGACGGTATGACGGTAACTATTCTATTTTAATTAGGTTTAGGGTTAGCATTAGGACGTATTTATAGGTGTAGGAAGTTATTTAGGACCATTAGATTAATCCTGAACCATGAGAACCAATCAAATGCAAAATTTGCATTTGAGCGAATCGGCCCACGGGTTGACAGCCAAACACCCTGAATTAACCCCTAGTCGACCCAGCGGAGCTTGGGTCGACCTCAAAAATGGGCCGGTTCAGTTATTTCCCCTCCAAATTCGCTGTTTTGAACTTTTTCGCAGATTCAGTTTTTAATTTATATATATATATATATATATCAATATATATATATATATATATATATATATATATATATTTCTCTGCGCAACCCATTTCACTTAATTCTTTTCTAAAAATTAAGTATACTTTAATTTGTGAATTTTAATGTTATAAAATTACGGGGTGTTACATTCTCCCCTCCTTAAAGGATTTCGTCCCCGAAATCTCCAAGTCAAGAAGAATGTATATCCTACCATCTAATCGTCCATCTACTCAACCATCAAACACCAGCATCCATTGTCCTTAAAAGACTTCTAATGCCTTATTGTTTATATGCACAGTGTGTGTATATGTCCGTATCTAATGCAAAATTAGGCGGTCTACTGATTCAGTCGACCTCCTTAGTGCAATTCATGATAGTGTCATGCGTCCAATATGTATGCAAAAGATTCCTAATGATACATATTAATTCTATATGCGTGCACAACCATCCGCCCGAATGCAGCAACTATATGATAATACAACCATTATACATCCATTTTACTAAATACATCCATATATATGCAATATGCAATATGAAGTGACTGAGCCGATCTGGTGCCTAATAGTGTGTGTATATGCATCCACGAGCAACCACTAGCAAACTCTTGCATCCACTTTGCATCCACCATACATAACATGTCTCAAACACATGTTTCAGCCATAGGATTATCCTAACTAAAGGTCAAAGATACTAGCGAGAGGATATACTAAAGATAAGATAAGTACAAGCTAAGCGATAAAGGAAAAATTAAAGGACATACCCTCAAAAAGAAAAGGGTATCGTGAATGCATCTTCTCTTCCGTCTCCCAAGTAGCGTTGCTCTCATCATCTCCCCATTGCACTTTGACTAGTCTGACCTCTCGATTCCTCAACCTCTTGATCTCCGACCCAAGAATGCACGTAGGAGCTCGTCGAATTGTCGCATCACGCTCTATCTCCACCTCTCTAAGCAAGCTCGGCTCTACCACTGTGACGGCCCTCCCCGCACCAACCGACATTTACTCCAAAAGTGCGCTGTACACTTGTCCGGTTAGCACGGAACAGGTCGCCAGAAGGAAAAGGAAGAAGGAAATGAACATACAAAGAACCTGTAGAATGTCTCACAGCGCATAGAACAAAATATAATAATAACATACTTGACATAAAACAGGAGAGACAGTGCATAAGCTGAAAATCAGAACTAAACAACATAGCAGCGGAAATCTAACATACAGCTTATTACAACTTTTCAAACTGTCTCAAAGCAAAAGTAAGATAAATGAGGTACACTACTAATGCCCAAGTAGCGACCACCAACGACACAGGGAGAATGTGTATATATATAATACGTGGAAGCCTCCTGCCCGCCTCCGAATCAGCTACTCGCGCATCACCAGCTAACCTGTCTCTAGTCTGCTCGTGTGAGCACCCAGAGTAATAAGAGGAGACATAAAACTCTGGGTCAGACATAAAGCCTGGTATGAGCGATAAGCATCTAAAGTGAATAATAACATGTAGACTAAAACATACCTGAACCTGGACCTGCAACCAAAGAGTTAGCACTACATACTGTACAACACTCTAAGGTACCATATCAAACAGTGTAAAGATACGGAGATGGGGGAGGTGTGCATGTCATAGGGATGGCAAACAATCAAACATAGCATCCATCCTCACATCTCTCACTTAGTGCGTAAAGCATACGATATTCACCACTTCGATCACCCAACATTCCTTGCTACAATCACTTTGCCCCATGAAGTCATAAATGGCTTCACTGCACTGATAACGTAGCCACAAATCCTTTGCAATGTCCACTTTGCCCCATGGAGTCACAAGAACCCCACTACACTGGCTCATAGCCTTATCAATCCTTACTATGTCCACTTTGCCCCATGGAGTCACAAGAACCCCACTGCACTGGCTCATAGCCTTATCAATCCTTACTATGTCCACTTTGCCCCATGGAGTCACAAGAACCCCACTGCACTGGCTCATAGTCTTACTACGCATCACCTTGCCCCTCGGGTCATAATGACCCTACTGCACTGATAACGTAGTCTTGCTACCATCACCTTGCCCCTCAGGTCATAATGACCCTACTGCACTGATAAGTGGCCATCCTTCATTTCTAGTGGTGGATCGAAGTTATGAACGTCGACAACTCCTTAGCACACGTCCCGCAACAAAGTCCAACCATGAAGTGAACTCCTTGGTTCCCAACTGGATCCTGAGCTCTAACTTCCCTTATTGGACTACCTTTGCATCTCGGGTTATTGGTCAATACAAAGTCGGGTCGGGTTCCTCCTCAAGCCATCGGTTCGGGTCGGTGTCCTTCATCTGTTCGGGTCGGGTCTCCTTCTGGTGCGGTTCGGGTCGGGCATTCCTTTGGGTTCGAGTCAGATGCTTCTCTTCGGGTCGGGTCTGGTGCTTCACTTCGGGTCGGGTCGGGTGTCCCTTCTTGGTTCGTGCTTTCGATCTGTACTCATGCTCCCTTTATGTGCTCCTATCCGATCCGCTTTCGTGCTCCCGCTCTGATTCGTCTTCGTGATTCCGCTTCGATCCGTCCTCCTCGATCCGATCCGTCTTCCTTTATCCGATCCTATCCCAGTTCAGCTAGCGTGGCCTTCCTTTTTGCCACTTTTCCCAAGTGTTGGGTTCCGATCCGATCGGATTCTTTGCTCAGTTCTACATATCCGATCCGAGCCCCCTTATCCGATCCGATCCGAACCCTGCACTATTTTCTGAAACTGTTCCAGCAAGTGTTTACACCATTCGATGACATTTTCGACCATTCTAACTATTGGAATCAATCAGAAAGCATTTCATACAGTCATAGCAACATTCATAATCAACCACAAACATCAAAACATCCATATGATAGGTTAAAATGGATCAAACATACCCAAAATCCCATATTTCCCCTTAAGCATGTTTAGGTGAAACTAATGATCGGATTAGCAAAACTTAACCAAATTAACCCAAATTCATATCAGAGGTCTAAAACATCATTTAGGAATTTATGAACATTTTTCCCGAATTTTACCATGCCTAAATTCGCTAATTAGCACTAATTACCCTTAACTAGCCATAATTAGTGTAAAACTATGCAAATCACTCACCTTAGCCACAAAATAAACTAAGATCTGAAATAATTCTCTGATTTGATGTGAATCTCAATGCCAAACAGCAGCTCCTTTGTTGATTTGGTGAAGATCCTCCTTGATTATGGGTTGCTAAGCCAAATCCTTGACCAAAAGATGATTTGGAGGTGATTTAGAGGTTAGAGGCCATTTTTAGGGATCCTTGGTGACAAGTGGAGGCTAGAATACTGAAATGGAATGATTCTCCATCTCATTTAAGCCCTCCCATAACCCTAATCCCGAAATGGGTTATGGGCCTACTCACTAATCACCCGATTTGGCCCAGTTAAGCAGTTTTTCACTCTCCAAACCTTGTTTCAGCCATATCTCCCAAACGGTAAGTCCGTTTGGCTATTATGACCACTCTACGGAAAGGTAAACCATCAAAAAAACCTAATGGAAGTGGGTTTAGGTCAAAATCCCTTTCCAATCAAAAGTTATGGCCAAAACAGTACCAACTAGGGGCAAAATGGTCATTTAGCAATCGACAAAAATCATGAACATGGGAAATGACTCTAATAGATGTTTCCCAAAGTTACATGACCATACAACTTCACATGGGAAAGAAATAAATATTCTACAAATCTATGATGTGTAGAATACGGGTCATTACACACTCCCCCCCTTAAGAAATTTCGCTCCCGAAATTCCCTAATCAAGCACACAAAAAGGTCCCGCATGCCTATTAAACATAAAACAACCATCAAACATGCAAAACAAGTAAAATAAGTCTATCCTAGCATGCGGAATAACTAAATCGCAAAGTAAATCTTACCAGACAAAGAGTTCTGGATATGCCTTCCTAATGCTCTCCTCTGTCTCCCAAGTACAATCATTCTCGTTCTTGCCCCACTGAACCTTGACTAACTTCACCGCCTTTCTTCGAAGTTGCTTCGTATCGTGTCCCACAATACGAATCGGCTTGCGGTTCTCAACCGCCTCGGGTTCTACTTCGAAGTCCTCTAACTGATCAGGTGAAATAGTCACATCTGAGTCGTGAATGAACTTCCTTAGTTGGGAAACATGAAATACATTGTGAACTCCCGCCATCTTCTCTGGTAAGCCAACTCTATATACCAAATTCCCGACTAGTTCAAGAACAGGGAACGGGCCAACAAATCTTGGTGCCAACTTGCCTCTCCTGCCAAATCGTATCACACTCTTCAACGGAGAGATCTTGACAAACACCAAGTCATCAACGGAGAATTTCAAGTCTCTTCTCCTCTTATCAGCATAACTCTTTTGCCTATCTTGAGCAGCTTTCATTCGTTGCTGAATGATCTTAATCCTATTTGAAGTTTCCCTCACCACATCTGGTCCAAGCACAAACTTCTCGCCAGTCTCTATCCAACATGACGGTGAGTTGCACGGTCTTCCGTACAAAGCTTCATATGGAGCCATACCAATACTGGATTGGTAGCTATTATTATATGCAAACTCTACTAGATGTAAATGGTCATCCCATGATCCACCAAAATCCAATATACAAGCTCTCAAGAGATCTTCCAATATACGATTCACCCTCTCCATTTGATCGTCGGTCTGAGGATGATATGCGGTACTGAGATGTAATCTTGACCCTAGAGCCTCTTGTAAGCTCTTCCAAAACCCACTTGTGAACAACGGGTCTTGGTCACTCACAATGCTTTTGGGTACTCCATGAAATCTCACTACCCACTTCATATACAATTCTGCCAACTTGGCTGTCGTTCTGGTCGATTTGACTGGTATAAATCTTGCACTCTTAGTCAATCGATCCACAATTACCCAAATGCTATCATATCCCAACCTATTCCTTGGTAAACCATCGATGAAATCCATCGATACTTGCTCCCATTTCCATTCGGGAATTTCTAATGGTTGCAACAACCCACTAGGCTTCTTTTGCTCGGCTTTAACTAGCTGGCAATTCATGCATTTGGATATAAACTTCCCAACGTCTCTTTTCATTCGTTGGGCACAACTAGTCTTCCATTCTTTCGAAGCCATCCATCTCGATCAAGCCCATACACATTCATTTCCTCATCGATACCCATCTCTAATTTGGAGATGATTTCTAATAGATTAGGATTGTCCCTCTGGCTGGAACCAATCCGCTCTATCAAAGTGGGTCTAATCATCAAACTAGCTAGCATGACTGGATCCAATTCGCACCTTGGTCTGAAATCAAACCCCGCGATAAACTCCAGTTGCTTCCATTCAAGAAACATTGCCGCTAAGCTGGCATGTCTCCTACTCAAGGCATCGGCTACAGCATTACCCTTCCCAGGTGTATACGCGATATCAAAATCATACGAAGCCAAGAACTCTCACCATCTCTGCTGACGGAGATTCAGATCTTTCTGAGAGAAGAGATACTTTAACGATTTATGATCGGTAAACAGCTCAAATCTTTCCCCCAAGAGATAGTGTCTCCACATCTTCAGCACAAATACAATCGCTGCTAATTCCAAATCATGGGTAGGATACTTCTTCTCATGCTGCTTTAGCTGTCAACTAGCATAAGCTACAACCCTACCTCCTTGCATCAATACTACACCCAGTCCGGTACCACAAGCATTCGTGTATACCGTCATGTCTTCATTCCCTTTAGGAATGACTAACACTGGCGCACGTGTCAACTTCTCTTTTAGATTCTTGAAGGCATCCTCACACACTCCGTCCCAGACGAAGAACTGATTCTTCTTAGTCAACTGAGTCAATGGTGCTGCAATCTTGGAGAAGTCCTGGATAAACTTACGATAATATCCAGCTAATCCCAAGAAACTTCTTACATCTGTTGCATTCTTGGGTGTAGGCCAATCCTGTACCGTAGCCACCTTCGCGGGGTCCACGGCAATACCACTCTCTGAAATAACCTGGCCCAAGAATCTCACTTCCCTTCTCCAGAAATGACACTTAGAGAATTTCGCTTTCAATTGGTGTTTCCTCAACACCTCCATCACTATCCTCAAGTGCCCCTTGTGTTCCTCCTCTGTCCTTGAGTAAACAAGGATATCATCCACGAACACAAGAACAAACTTATTCAACTGATCTCTGAATACTCGATTCATAAGATCCACAAAATAGGCTGGTGCATTAGTCAACCCAAATGGCATAACCAACCACTCATAAAATTCAGACGGCGTCCTAAATGCCGTTTTCGGAACACTCTCATCTGCTACTCGAAGCTGATCAAATCCTGTCGCGAGGTCCAACTGGGAGAACACTCTAGCTCCTTCCAGCTGATCAAACAAATCGTCTATATGCGGTAGAGGATACTTATTCTTCCTCGTCACCTTATTCAACTCGCGATAGTCCACACACAAACGAAGGGAACCATCTGCCTTAGTGGCAAACACAACTGGTGCTCCCCACTCGGAGACACTCCTTCTAATAAATCCCTTCTTCAAAAGATTGCTGACTTGCACCCCGAGCTCTCGCTGCTTCCTTGGAGCCATACGACGAAGTGGCATCACTATAGGTCTGGCATCTTTCACTAAATCAATACGGAACTCAATCTCTCAGTGTGGTGGAAGCCCGGTCACCTCCTCGAAGACGTCCGGATACTGGCCAACCACGGGCACATCTGACAACTCATCCTGCGGGATGTCGAGGGAATTTACAAAACTAGTCATAACCCCATCACTAGGTAGACTACCAAACACTACCCTCCGCCCATCATCCGCCCTCACTGTCACCAAAAAGCCCTCACAGTCTACCACCACCCCGTATCTTTGGAGCCAATCGACTCCCAATATAATGCCATACCCAGTAAAGCCCAAAACAAAGCAATCACATACAAACATACATCCATGACTCGATAAGACCAAATTCCTGCAGATCATACTAAGGCTAGTCGAACCACCAATCGGGTTCGTCACAATCAATGGTCTATCTACTATCTCGGGTTCCAGTCCCAACCTATCTACCAGGTCACTAGATATGAAGGAATGGGAAGCCCCAGTATCAAAAAAACTCGAACTGGTATATCATAAATAGAAAGCATACCTTGAATAACAACATTCTTTCCTTTCTCCGCCGCAGTTGGGGCATTCGACGAAGAAGGAACAACAACAATAGCATATGCTTTCACAATCTGCTTCTCCTTAAGAGGTTGCGGACACTTATCCTTCTGATGTCCCACTTGACCACAGTTGTAGCACTTCCTTTCCGCTGGCTTGGCCCGACATTCCTTAGCATAATGGCCCTTCTTTCCACAGCTAAAGCACTCAACATCCTTCTTGCTCTTTTTCTGGCCACCTTTTGATTGGTCCTGCTTCCTCTTATTCTGAGAGTTATTCTTGCCTCCACCACCTACTTGCGGCTTTGGCCCTTCTGCAGATGCAGCCTCAGTCTTTGAATTAGGGTAAAGACTCTCTGATGTCAAAGCTTTCCCCACGATCGATTCAAAAGTCTCATCGATGTGATTAATAAGTCTTTCCCCCAAGTATCCATCCAAACCAGTAATGAACTTCTCATTCTTCTTTTCAGGAGTATCAATGAGAGACATTCCATACTTCGACAAAGTGTCGAACTCAGCAATATAATCAGAAACTGCCCTCCCATTCTGCTTGAGTTCCAAGAACCTCTTGAACAATACTGACTTCTGGGCAGCTGGAATGAACTTCTCGCTAAAGCGAGCCTTGAACTGATCCCAAGTAACCTGATCCTCTGGAGTAGCTGTTCTAATGGCATTCCACCAATTCATCGCTCGCCCTTGCAACTGACGAGACGCTAGCCTTCTCTTCATCGCATCCTCGAGACCCAAGTCATCAAAGATACGGTCACAGCTATCCATCCAGTCCTGAACATCCGTGGCCGACTCCGTTCCGTGGAACGGCTTCCCACCAAGATTAGTGTAATCTTTGCACAACTTGGCGAAATCGACCCTAGGCGCCTGCACTACTGGGCCAACACCAACTCCAGGATTGGGAATTGCCCCTTGCACTTCTCTAAGCATGCCTCTCATGAGGTTAGTAAACATCGCCCTCATGTCAGCGGCATTCCCTTGGTTGGTCCCTCTACCAGCACCCCTCGTGTCTCGGCTCATCGTCAATCTGAAAAAGGGAAACGATTAACGACCCCATAGTGGTGCTAGTGCAGTGCGACTTCATTCTCATACTACTAATAGTATATATATATACATAGCTTTTGAAAACCAAAATAATCACAAATACGCGCTCTCATATACGTACTAACTCTCCCTAGTGTTTTTCCCTAGGTTAACTATGCAACCTAGAGCTCTGATACCAAGTGTGACGGCCCGCCCCGCACCAACCGACATTTACTCCAAAAGTGCGCTGTACACTTGTCCGGTTAGCACGGAACGGGTCGCCAGAAGGAAAAGGAAGAAGGAAATGAACATGCAAAGAACCTGTAGAATGTCTCACAGCGCAGAGAATAAAATATAATAATAACATACTTGACATAAAACAGGAGAGACAGTGCATAAGCTGAAAATCAGAACTAAACATCATAGCGGCGGAAATCTAACATACAGCTTATTACAACCTTTCAAACAACTCAAAGCAAAAGTAAGATAAATGAGGTACACTACTAATGCCCAAGTAGCGACCACCAACGACACAGGGAGAATGTGTATATATATAATACGTGGAAGCCTCCAGCCCGGCTCCAAATCAGCTACTCGCGCATCACTAGCTAACCTGTCTCTAGTCTGCTCGTGTGAGCACCCAGAGTAATAAGAGGAGACATAAAACTCTATGTCAGACATAAAGCCTGGTATGAGCGATAAGCATCTAAAGTGAACAATAACAGGTAGACTAAAACATACCTGAACCTGGACCTGCAACCAAAGAATTAGCACTACATACTGTACAACACTCTAAGGTACCATATCAAACAGTGTAAAGATACGGAGATGGGGGAGGTGTGCATGTCATAGGGATGGCAAACAATCAAACATAGCATCCATCCTCACATCTCTCACTCAGTGCGTAAAGCATACGATATTCACCACTTCGATCACCCAACATTCCTTGCTACAATCACTTTGCCCCATGAAGTCATAAATGGCTTCACTGCACTGATAACGTAGCCACAAATCCTTTGCAATGTCCACTTTGCCCCATGGAGTCACAAGAACCCCACTACACTGGCTCATAGCCTTATCAATCCTTACTATGTCCACTTTGCCCCATGGAGTCACAAGAACCCCACTGCACTGGCTCATAGCCTTATCAATCCTTACTATGTCCACTTTGCCCCATGGAGTCACAAGAACCCCACTGCACTGGCTCATAGTCTTACTACGCATCACCTTGGCCCTCGGGTCATAATGACCCTACTGCACTGATAACGTAGTCTTGCTACCATCACCTTGCCCCTCAGGTCATAATGACCCTAGTACACTAATAAGTAGCCATCCTTCATTTCTAGCGGTGGATCGAAGTTATGAACGTCGACAACTCCTTAGCACACGTCCCGTAGCAAAGTCCAACCATGAAGTGAACTCCTTGGTTCCCAACTGGATCCTGAGCTCTAACTTCCCTTATTGGACTACCTTTGCATCTCGGGTTATTGGTCAATACTGGGTCGGGTCGGGTTCCTCCTCAAGCCATCGGTTCGGGTCGTTGTCCTTCATCTGTTCGGGTCGGGTCTCCTTCTGGTGTGGTTCGGGTCGGGCATTCCTTTGGGTTCGAGTCAGATGCTTCTCTTCGGGTCAGGTCGGGTGCTTCCCTTCGGGTCGGGTTGGGTGTCCCTTCTTGGTTCGTGCTTTCGATCTGTCTTCATGCTCCCTTTATGTGCTCCTATCCGATCCGCTTTCGTGCTCCAGCTCTGATTCGTCTTCGTGCTTCCGCTCCGATCCGTCCTCCTCAATCCGATCCGTCTTCCTTTATCCGATCCGATCCCAGTTCAGCTAGCGTGACCTTCCTTCTTGCCACTTTTCCCAAGTGTTGGGTTCCGATCCGATCGGATTCTTTGCTCAGTTCAACATATCCGATCTGAGCCCCCTTATCCGATCCGATCCGAACCCTGCACTGTTTTCTGAAACTGTTCCAGCAAGTGGTTACGCCATTCGATGAGGTTTTCGACCATTCTAACTATTGGAATCGATCACAAAGCATTTCATACAGTCATAGCAACATTCATAATCAACCACAAACATCAAAACATCCATATGATAGGTTAAAATGGATCAAACATACCCAAAATCCCATATTTCCCCTTAAGCTTGTTTAGGTGAAACTAATGATCGGATTAGCAAAACTTAACCAAATTAACCCAAATTCATATCAGAGGTCTAAAACATCATTTAGGAATTTATGAACATTTTTCCCGAATTTTACCATGCCTAAATTCGCTAATTAGTAATAATTACCCTTAACTAGCCATAATTAGTGTAAAACTATGCAAATCACTCACCTTAGCAACAAAATAAACTAAGATCTGAAATAATTCTCTGATTTGATGTGAATCTCAATGCCAAACAGCAGCTCCTTTGTTGATTTGGTGAAGATCCTCCTTGATTAGGGGTTGCTAAGCCAAATCCTTGACCAAAAGATGATTTGGAGGTGATTTAGAGGTTAGAGGCCATTTTTAGGGATCCTTGGTGATAAGTGGAGGCTAGAATACTGAAATGGAATGATTCTCCATCTCATTTAAGCCCTCCCATAACCCTAATCCCGAAATGGGTTATGGGCCTACTCACTAATCACCCGATTTGGCCCAGTTAAGCAGTTTTTCACTCTCCAAACCTTGTTTCAGCCATATCTCCCAAACTGTAAGTCCGTTTGGCTATTATGACCACTCTACGGAAAGGTAAACCATCAAACAAACCTAATGGAAGTGGTTTCAGGTCAAAATCCCTTTCCAATCAAAAGTTATGGCCAAAACAGTTCCAACTAGGGGCAAAATGGTCATTTAGCAATCGACAAAAATCATGAACATGGGAAATGACTCTAATAGATGTTTCCCAAAGTTACATGACCATACAACTTCACATGGGAAAGAAATAAATATTCTACAAATCTATGATGTGTAGAATACAGGTCATTACAACCACATCCACGGTCTTGTGCAAAGCACTTCCTCAAATGTGACACATGGAATACGTTATGTACACCACTAAGTCTCTCGGGAAACTCCACTCTATACGCCATCCATCCAATCCTCTCCTTAATAGGAAACGGCCCTACAAACCTTGGTGCTAATTTCCCAACGGACCCAAAGCGAACAACGTTTCGTAATGGAGACACTTTGACAAAGACCATGTCCCCAACTTCAAACTCGAGATCTGTCCTCCTCTTATCTGCATAAGATTTCTTCCTATCTTGAGCTGCTTTCCTCCTCCTTCGAATCAAGTTGATCTTCTCCGAAGTCTCCCTAATCATATCGGGCCCAAGTAAGATCTTATCCGTAAATTCCCACCAACATGTAGGTGAACGACAAGGTCATCAATATAGAGCTTCGAATGGTGCCATACCAATGCTGGACTGAAAGCTGTTATTATATGCGAACTCCACCAATGGAAGATGCTCTTCCCACATACCCCCAAAGTTTAGGATACATAGCCTCAACAGATCCTCTAGAATGTGATTCACCCTCTCGGTCTGGCCGTCCGTCTGAGGATGATATGCGGTGCTCAAACATAACTGAGTCCCTACCGCCTCTTGTAAGCTTCTCCAAAATTCGCTAGTGAAAATAGGATCGCGGTCGCTCACTATGCTAGAAGGAACACCATGCAAACGAACTATCTCTCGAACGTATATAGAAGCTAACCATGGAGCAGTCCTTTTACTCTTCACGGGAATAAAATGGGCGCATTTAGTAAGTCTATCTACTATAACCCAAATTCCCGTATTACGCTTCCTTGATCGCGGTAACCCATCCACAAAATCCATCGAGACACTTTCCCACTTCCATAGTGGAACCTCCAATGGGTGAAGCAACCCACCGGGTTTCTTTTGCTCCGCTTTTACTTGTTGGAACACCAAGCATCTAGCGACATACTCGGCCACGTCTTTCTTCATGCCGGCCCAAAAGTAAACTCTCTTCATGTCTTTGTACATCTTGTCCCCGCCGGGATGAATGGTCATCTTCGAAAGATGTGCTTCGTCAAGAATAGTCTTCCTTAGGTCATCGTCTTTTGGTACACAAAGTCTACCGTCTCTACGTAACCAACCCTTATCATCTAGGGTATACCTACGGAGATAGCTTGATGACTCCCCTCCTTTGAGATTTTCTACTAACTCAACTAACTGTGGGTCGTCTCGCTGTGCCTCGCCAATCCGTCCCAAAAGCGTAGGTCTGACCTCCAAGGATGCTAGCAAACCGGGTACGAAGTCAACGGAAGGTCTAAAGTCAAACATCGAAATGAATTCTAAACTTTTCCGCTCAACAAACAAAGGACTTAAGGATAATCTTTTTCTACTTAAGGCATCGACCACCACGATACCCTTGCCAGGGGTATATGCTATCTCAAAGTCGTAGGACGCTAAGAACTCCATCCACCTTTGCTGCCTTAAGTTCAAGTCCTTTTGAGAGAATAGGTATTTTAAAGATTTGTGGTCAGTGAATAATTCGAATTTCTCGCCAAGAAGATAACGACGCCAAGACTTAAGCACAAAAACAATAGCGGCCAATTCTAGGTCATGTGTAGGATAATTTTTCTCATGCGCTCTCAACTGCCTTCCACCATAGGCTATTACCCTACCCTCTTGCATTAAGACTGCGCCTGGTCCTGTCCCACAAGCGTCAGTATAAACGGTAAACGGATTACTCATGTCTGGCAATACTAAGACTGGGGCTGAAGTCAAAGCTCTCTTCAAACGTTGGAACGCATCATCAAAATCTACATCCCATGTGAAAACTAGGTTCTTCTTCGTCAAGCATGTCAGTGGAGCTAATATCTTTGCGAATTCTTTGATAAACTTCCTATAGTAGCCATCCAAACCCAAGATACTTCTCACTTCGGTAGCATTTTTAGGAACCTTCCAATCTTGGATGGCCACCACCTTCGCGGGATCTACAGCTATCCCTTCTTTGGAAACCACGTGTCCTAAGAACCGTGCTTCCTTCCTCCAAAAGTGACACTTAGAAAATTTAGCTTTAAGCTTATGCGCTCGAAGAGTCTCCAACACTTCCCTAAGATGTAGGGCATGCTCTTCTTCATCCTTAGAAAAGATCAAGATGCCATCTACAAAGACTACCACAAATTTGTTAAGGTACTCCCTAAACACCATACTCGTCAAATCAACAAAGTATGCGGGGGCATTTGTCTAACCGAAGGGCATCACTAGCCATTCATAGAAACCGTCGGGAGTCCTAAAGGCAGTCTTGTCAATGCTATCCTCAGCCACTCTCAACTGATGGAAACCAGTGGCTAAGTCAAACTGCGAAAACACTGAAGCACCAACTAACTGATCGAAGAGATCGTCAATCCTCGGCAGTGGGTGTCTGTTCTTCTTAGTAAGCTTATTAAGTTCTCTATAGTCCACACAAAGTCTAAGGGACCCATCCGCCTTCGTGGCAAATACTACTGGAGCACCCCACTCCGATATACTTCGTCTTATGAACCCCTTCTCAAGCAACTCCTTCACTTGCTTACCGAGTTCCCTCCTTTCACGTGGAGCCATGTGGCGTACTGGCAAAGATACTGGTTCCGCATTATCCACAAGATATATTCGAAAATCTATCTCCCACTTCGGAGGCAAGCCCTTCACCTCCTCAAACACATCCGAATATTCTCGGACCACTATAACAGATCGTAGATTTTCCTCAAACGCGTCAAGCGATTCTATATAACTTAGCATAACCGAATTTATGGGATTACAAAAGATTTCTAGAGTGTTGCCAAGGCGAGTCACGAGCCTAACTACTCTCCTTTCACAATCAAGAACGACCCCATTTCTGGATAACCAATCCATTCCTAAAATTAGCCCATACCCCGTGAAGCCCAGCACATAAGCATCACATATAAATTCAACGCTAAGTATGGAAATTTTCAAATCCAAACACATCATAGACAAATAAGCTGAGCCCCCAATTGGATTTGAAACAACTAAGGGATCCTCTACTAAACTGGTGTTTAAGTGCAGTGATTCAACTAATGATGTAGAGATAAACGAATGTGATGCGCCCGAATCGAATAAGGTACGGACGGGATGATCAAACAGAAAAACTAAGCTTTCAACAGAAATGGTTCTACCTCGTTCTTGCAGCGGTGGGACCGCGAGAGCCTGAACTTGTCCCCTTGCTTGCCCTGGTGCCATAAGAGCCTGCACCTGTCCTCTCGAGGTAGCTCCTTCCCTCTGCCCCTTCTTTGGGCAGTCCCTCACTAAATGTCCCGCATCGCCACAATGAAAACAGCCTGTCTTCTTTTCTTTCGGCAATCCTTGCTGAGATGGCCGGGTGTCCCACAGTTAAAACATTTCTTCTTTCCCTTGCCGTTATTGTCTTTACCACCCTTCTTGTTTTGCTGTTGTGGTTTCTTCAGATCCCCCTTCTTCTCGGGTGCCTTATCAGCTTTAGCGCTTTTCTCCTCATGCATAAGCCCCATTTCTACTAACTTCTCAAAGGTGGCCCCCATAGGGATGTGGGTCATAGCCAACCCTTGCAATGGTTCATTCAACCCATTAACGAACCTCAGAGCCTTCTTCTCCGGCGTGTTTACTAAGCCCAAGCCAAACCTTGCTAATTGATTAAATTTATTGACATATTCTTTCACTGATGAGCTTCCTTGCTTCAATGTCAAGAACCTTTCCATATATAGATTTTCTTCTACCCTTGAGAGAAACTTCGCCTCGAACCTATGTCTGAAATCCGCCTAAGTGTAATGACCCGCATTGTCAGGAGTATTATAATTAATTTATTTAATTATATAAATAGTGATTTAGGGAATCAAATCGTCGTTAATTAAATTATAGTGAATATTTAATTAAATTATAGTGAATATTTAATTAAATTTAATAATTAAATAATATATTTAATTCAGAAATAATCAAAAATATTGGAAATCACAATATTCTGTGGACAGGGTCATCCCTTAGATTTAATTCAGCTTAGATTTGAATTTTATTGACGAATATATTAAATCGACGACAATTTGAACGTATAATTATATAATAATTAAAATCGAGCTCGAAATGGCGTTGCAGTTCGTAAATTGGCGATTCGAACTTCAGCTGAATGTACATGATTCGTTTTAAGCCGGATTTCTGTGAAAGAAGAAACGTGTGGAGCTAGTGGAGTATATCTTTCTAGTGGAAGAGAAAAATCAGGATTTCATCGTGTAGATTTTGAGTTATGTCCAAATCAAATTTCAGGAAAGTCGCTGTGAAATTCCTTTATAATTCGTAACGCTTTATATACGTTATAAAAGGGGTTTTTCAATGTAAAACTGAATATCGAGGTAATCGGAAAGCTAAAATATCAAACTGTAAATTCTGATATGATATTCTGGAGCTGTACGATATCATATGTGAAGATATACGATAATATAAATTTATTTATATTTAATTTATTTATATTTAAATATATTTATATATTTAAATGGGTCATCCAGAGCTTTAAAAATAGCCGGTTTTTCAAACGAAGTCGGAATTCAACGAAACCAGTTTTGTTGGATCCGCAATATCAAATAGTTGTTAGATTTCCAGTTTCGTGATTTTTAGAGTTACTGTGTGGCCGTACGGATTTTTAGAGTGAAAAACAGTCAGTATTTTGATAGTTAAAAATACATTATGAGAATACGAAGTCGTAATTCGACGAAACCAGTTTCGTTGGGACCGTAATGTCGAACTCTAGTTACATGTCCAGTTTCGTGATTTTTGGGTATCGTATGTGATCATACGAATTTTTAGAATATAAACACATATAACGGTTGCTTATAAATGGATATTAAATCAATTAAAAATATATTATATTTATCCTATATAATAACTTTTCCATTCCCCTAACCTAACCTAATTCCTTTCATCAGTCAACAGAGAGAATCCGCCTCCAGTTTCTTCCAAACGAGAAAGAAAAAAAGAAAACCCTCATTCAAAAATCCATAGAAAATCGAATCAAAACCCTAAAATCTCAAGACTTGTGTAGTTGGATTCAATGCGAGTTGTTCTACAAATCTACACCATTTTTTGGAAACCCGATCACGTTTCCTGTTGTAGCCGTGTGTGTAAATTAGCTAGGGTTCGTTGCCTTAGATTTTTGAGGCATCGATGCGAACTTCTAATATCGGATTTCGGTTTAGGAGGTGTAACCGATTCTTGAAGGGGTTTCATGGTAATGAATGTCGTTCGAAACTGTGGAGGGCACGGTGAGCACCTGATGGACGCAACGGAAATGAGGAAATCGAGTATGCATTTACTGATATGAGGAGAAGGAGCTCGATGAGAGGGGTGATTCAGTTGTGGTAGTTTGTAATTTCATGAAGTGTAGATGGTACGGTATGGGGTGGAAGTTGTGAAAATAGCCGTCGATGTGGTATACTGGAGCGGTAATGAATTGAGGAAGAAAGTAAAGAGAAGAAGGGAGCGGGCCGTTGGAAATAGAAGTGGATGTTGGGCCAGGAAGTTAAGTTAAAGCCCATCTCTACTTATAAATCATGTTTTATTTTAAATTAAATGAGTATTAACTTCGTAATCGAATATCTCGGTCATATGAAATCAGAATCACGAATCGGCAGTCACGTTGGGACCATATGGACGAGAGCTTCACAATGAAGCTGACTGAAAGTGAATTCGAGCTCGTTACAATTTATGGCGAAATAAGTTGTCCGTCTGAACCAAAGACAGTTAATCGTTTTTAACGATAACAGTCCAATGTGAGTAAAACTCACCAACTCTGAACAGTTATATTTTTATAATGTATTCTTAGAACTGTTAATCATCTGTTGATTTCTGTGTGTTGGTTGATTGATTGAACTGCTAGTCAGTTAGTGGAAATTATATATATATATATAATTATATATATATGAACCGTTAAATATTTATATATTGATGCTGTTATCAGAATAATCCGTACTGAACTGAAAGTGATGTTGATTTTATTATGTAACATCTGTGATGCAGGGAAACAGGTTAGAGGAATCTGACTGGATTCCTCAATAGTTATTTTATTGTTTTTCATATATGGTTATATGATGTGATATAAAATCTGTGGGCGATTATATGTGCATGGATGATATTGAACATCGTGATTTGATATGATTGAATACCATAAACATACCGAAATGTTGATAAGGGGATTTTCAAAGAGATATTGAAAACAGAATATTTATAAATTGGAATATTTATAAATAAGAGATATTTATAAATTCAAATATTTATAAATAAGGAATATTTATAAATTGGGATATTTATAAATAGGAGATATTTTAAAAAGGAAAATAAATTCAAAACATTTCTTTTTGAATGGAAAGGCCTATGTGGCGAGTTTGGGGATTTTCCCGATGCTCCCGTTACAAAGGAGGTTAGGGCGAATTTTTCAGGGAATTTGAGGAGTTAGAATATTTTTAAGAATAAATTTGAAAAGGGAATATTTGCAAACCATTTGCAAATAGAATAAAATAGAGAAAAGAAATATTTGTAAACCATTTACAAATAGAATTGAAAGGGGAATACTTAGAAAATAAATAGAGTTAGTAAAAAGGAAATTGGTTTATAAAGGAAACGGTTATAAAAAGGAAAACGTTATTAAAAGGACATTTATAAAGTGAAGGACCGTTACTAATAGTAAATCTTTATAAATGAATAAAAATGTTAAAAAGGGGATCTTTTTAAAATGGATAAACGTTATAAAAAGGAGAAATCGAATATGGTGTTCGGAGTTAGTAATCGAATATGGTATTCGAAGTTAGAAATCGAATATGGTATTCGAAGTTAGTAATCGATATTGGTATTCGAAAGTTAGTTAATCGAATATGGTATTCGAAGTTAGTTAATCGAATATGGTATTCGAAAGGAGAAATCGAATATGGTATTCGAAGTTAGTTAATCGAATATAGACATTCGAAAGGAGTTAATCGAATATGGTATTCGAAGTTTGTTAATTGAATATGGTATTCGAAAGTTAGCTAATCGAATATGTTATTCGAAAGGGGTTAGTCAAGTCGAGTTAGTCAAATAAAGTTAACCAGTTAGAGTTAATCAGTTAGAGTTAACCAGTTGGAGTTAATTAGTTAGAGTTAATCGATTAGAGTTAAAACGAACTAGAGTAAATCAAGTGTAGTTATTTGAGATAGAGTTAATCTAACATAGTTATTCAGGATAAGTTGCCATCTCGTACGACTGCTAGCGTAATTCGCAGGGCTGTAAATAGCCTACGGCGGTCGGATGTTTCCTGAGGGAGTTGGGCGTAACCATTGTGATCGCTGCGATATAGAGTCAAGCGAATGGAAGTAAATCGAATATTAGTTATTCGATAGGAGTTAATCCAGTTGAGTTAAGTAGGGTTAAATAAGTCAAGTTAACCAGTTGAGTTAGGTATGTCAAGTAAACCAGTAGGGTTAAGTAAGTAGGGTTAATCGAGTGGAGTTATCGAATATCACTTATTTAAAGTAGATTTATCGAATATAGTGTACTCGAAGAGAAGAGTAATCGAATATAGTTTATTCGAGAAGAGAAATCGAATATAGTTCATTCGAGAAGAATTATCGAATATTGGTTATTCGAAGTGAGATAATCGAATATAAGTTATTCGAAGTAAGATAATCGAATATTGGTTATTCGAGAGGAAGTTATGAATCTAGACATTTGAAAGGAGTTAATCGAATATAGTTTATTCGGATAGAGTTAAAGGAGATAATCGAATATAGTTTATTCGAATAGAGTTAAAGGAGTTAATCGAATATAGTTTATTCAAATAGAGTTAGAGGAGTTATCGAATATAGTTTATTCGACAGGAGTTAAGTGAATAGAGCAAATCAAATAGAGTAAACCAAATAAAGTTAAGCAAATAGAGTTAATCCAAAGGAGTTAATCGAATAGAGTTAATTGAAAGGAGTTAACCGAATATAGTTATTCGAATGAAAGGTTAAGTAAGGAAGTTAATTAAAGAAATATAAAGTGAACTTTGCCTATTTCAAAGTTAGAAATGTTGTTCAGTTAAGGTCTAAGAGGTAGTTCTACCCCAACTTGATTGGCTTCGTTTTTAACTAAGGAATGGTTAAGGTTCGGCAGTAAAGGATGGTAAGGTGAATTTAGTAATTTAAGGAAATGTGTTGAGCGATGTTTTATTTAAACATCTGCTTAATCCAAATGTAGGAGTTTTGGAAATGTTTTCCAAACAAAAATCAGAAATGTTTTCTAATACAGAAAACAAGGAATGGAAATGTTTCCAGTGTTAATAACGTATATTTTCTAAATATAGAAAATAGCAAATGTTGAATATAGGGAAACGGGAGATGTAAAATGCACTAAAGAGATTAATGCTAAACGATGTTTGTTCGATATAATTTCCATCTGGAAATATTGTTGTTTGCACACTTGTTTTTCTTTGATAGTTCACTCACAGACTATCGAAGTTTTGACCATTTTAACGTTGTAAATATGGAGAGACCGGTTGGATTATTATCCAAAGAACCACTCTGTATTGGCATAAGCGTTGCGAATCATATATGCCAAAGATAATTGAAGACGGAGTAAAATGCAAGGGCTGTTGTATAAGTCTTAGATAACAGTGACTAAGATGGATATACTGAATAGTGCCTTCGGTTTGTCAAGTCCAAGGACAACTTGTATGGATGAAGGTCTGACAGAGTATATCCAATGGATCACGTAAGTTGATCTTTTCAAACGTATATACGATGTGGCGGAGGAATTCGTTTCTCTTAGCTGTATACCCATGTTATTTTTGGATAAGTCAATTTGTGATTTGGCGGGTATGACGATGTGACATTCTAAGTGAATGAAGATGGATGTCTGACAGAGTATTTCCAGACGATCACGTACATTGATTTCTCCAACCGTACCAAGAGTGGAAGCGGAGAAGGAAACTTCTTTTAGCTAACACATAACGTATTGTTGAGGACGTCAATCGGTGATTGGATGGATTTGATGATGTGGCATTAAAAGTGAATTTGATGTGAAGATAAACGTAGCTTCTAGCCTCACATCCGGTAAATGACAGAAATCAGGCAGGTAGCATGGCTATGTAGGTCGCACCTATTAGGGTGTATAATCACCTGATCTAGAGTTTCATTTATTTCTAAAAATCTATTGTTGATGCTGTCCCATTCGGGAAACGGTTGCTGATCCCAACCGTTGGTGATATACATTCGATACACTCAAGCGAAATGAGTGGTCGGTCATGTGTGGCCTGGTTGCAAGATGTTCTTGTTGAACACAGTGTATTCCTCTCTAGAGGTACACTAGTGAAAGGTGGTTCCATACTTTGTCATAGTTGGAAATCCATTATCCAATACGTGCTTGCGATTTTGATTGTATACTATATATGTAGAACGTGAGATGAAAGCGTTTCTGCTAGATTGATATATATTTGTACTTAGACATTATTATAATATCAAAATGATATTGCTTGTCAAAGATGTTGGATTCTCATAAGGGAAAAACCCGTTCCGTATTCACGGCGTGGTCTTATGAGATATCATATATATGTTAAACTGTGTTAAACTATTTTACTCACACCAGTCCCACGACTGACCCGGAGTTTACTTTGTTGTTTTCCCTAAATTCTTGGGTGCCTAAATTTGTACGGGCAGTCAAGTAGTCGGGATTTACATATATACTTGAAGAGCTGGAGCAGGAGGCTTCTGGATCATATAGCTCTAGTTTATTTCCTCTGTGTTGTAAGTGTTGTACTCTGATAAGTGCTATTGTATACATAACTGTTATATTTCAAAGTTATGTTATCTATTATATGTTATTCGTTCCGCTGTGAGGTTCGTGTTACTCTGATGTTGTGTTCTTCTTCTTCTTCTATTCTAAGTTTCTATCTTATCTTTCCTCACCCTCTAATTTCTTTCAATAATTACCAGGATTTTTCGATGTTTTGGTTATCGACATCGAGCTTATGTCGATAACCAAAGTCGCTAAAAATCCGGGTCGTTACACCAAGAGTCAACAGGATGCTCCCCATTAGTGACCTCCCACCAAAACAAGGCCTCTCCCTTCATCAACCAAGTTGCTAATTGAACTCTCCTCCCTTCTTCTACTTCAAAGATTTCTAGCAATTCTTCCACCTCCTTAAGCCAATCTCTAGCTTCCACAAACGTTTCTGACCCTTGAAATGGTTTTCCACCCATAGCCTTGAATTCCTTGCACGTCTTTGCAAAAGTATCTACGCGAGGAGGAGGAGGAGGAACGGGTGCAACTGGTGGTGGAGGAACACTGTCTGGACCAGCAGCGGCCCTAGCCTCTAATAACCTCATATACCATCCTGGTATCGTTACACCGTCGGGTAGATTAAGATCTTCAGCCATGCTGAAACGAAAAAGGAAAGATTCAGAATGGAGAATTCGAAAGATAAAGATACGGGCTATTGGGGATTACGTTTTTTTTTTTTAAACTTTTCTCTTTAAATTTCTCATTAAAACATGTTTTTGAAAGCACTTCTTCCAAAAATAGCTATTTTTCTATAGTATTTTTATCTGTTCTGGTAACCTTAAGCTCTGACACCACGTGTAACACCCCAAGTCCATTAATGTCACTCACGAAGGGAATGCATTAACTTCCATGGAGGTTAAAAGTGAATATAGAACAGAAAAATTACAACAAGACAGATAGTAAATAGTACTTGGAAATCTAAAACTTCATTTTATTGCAGCGGAAATTAAACTTGTTTGTTACATCATAAAACCATAGATCATAACCAAGTACAGTATCCATCTTCATAAAAACAAAATACATAATCCCATTACATATATAGCCATTAAAAAGATAACAAGCTGGACTTTACTTCAATGGTCCAAGCTTTCCAAAGAGACATGAAGCAAATCAATCAAACTCCACTAGAGCTGGGCCCAACCTGAGGACCTGGAGGGGGAAAAAGGATAGAAATAGAGGGGGTCAGACATAAAGTCTGGCGAGTATGATAATTCTAACAATACTATTATCAAAATAACTAGACTAAGGCATAAGCTGGAAGACAAGTAAATGTCTATGAACTCGTAGGAAGATAAAGATATCGTTTAAGATAACGTTAAAGATAACGGTAAAGGCACACTTAATTACTAACGAATGATTACTACACTGCACCGCACATTACTACACTGCACCACACCAGCCACCCTATTGTTTGATCCCACTTGCTTCACACAGAAACTTTATAAATAGCCTTACGTACCCCTAGCTGACTACATAGGTGGCGTCTACCCCTATCTCCACTAGGTGTACCCCACTACCCACTTTCGATCGGCTCCCAACTCGTAGATACCCGTGCTGGCCTCACAATGGGGTGTATCACTCCCCTAAAGTGGCAACCCGATACAACTTGAGAATGCACGGCTTATACCTACACGATGCAACAACGTATTATCTACCAGCCCGGGTCCACACACGCATATTAAACCCGTTGGACTTGCGTTGCCACCGCCCCCCGCTTTGGCCTCTTACAGTCAAACCCAACATGCGTGTCCCGTCCTCGACTTGGGTCGAGCCCACAAAGATACGTTTGGGATACTGGTCGAAATGGGCCCCCACAAGCTACCCACCTAAGCTTGACACTGGTATATCCCACTTAACCCTCTTAGTCATGTTCATTTACATGTGTTTTTGGTTAAGTCTTACTAATCGTATTTCACATGCCACTAAGGGCACCCCCTAGATTCCTCGTGCCACCCAAGGCACCTACTTAACCCCCATGTCCCACTTTACATGTTTTCCTGGTTAAGTATTTCTTAATTCATTCAGGCCATAACCTCATAAAGACCTCTCACACTAGACTGGCATTTATGGCAGCTGGATTTGCTGGGCGGGTCCGGGCAGTCTTACACCATAAAAGAGTCTAACCTCGTGTCTTTACAACTGTTATGCTTTAGTTTAGGCCTAGGACCTCCCACATTGGGCTGACATTTGTGACCACTGGATTTGCTGGGCGGGTCCGGGCAGGTTTACGTCACAAACGAGTCCAACCTTGTGTCCTAAGCATTGATTAACACTTAAAATCTTTTACCCCAGTTTTAATAATTCCCTATTCAAATTATTAATTAAGTCAACTTTTATTGATGTCCATAATTTACTCAATTATGGCCATCCACTTATGGCTTGCAAAATCATATCAATTGCACCCCAACATTTTAATATTAAATCCTTAATATTACCCCTACCCACGTTTATACGTTCGCTTATTCAACGCAGAATATACGTTAGACACGAATAGTCTAACTTATAGCACAAAAATAAATTATCACAACATATGGACAATTAAAATGAATCTAATCATAATAGGGGTGAAACTTGCATAAACTACACATGTTAAGGATCTAAAGGTGTCAACTTGTTAAAGGTCACAATTTACATGATATGATCATAGCCCAAATCTATACATAAACTTGCATATGGGGTTTTTAGGCAACATAATGATGGTGTGAACTAGCATAGGATATCACATATATCGTAACATAATTCTAGATGTCATAATAGATGTCATGGCATATGTTCATAGCTTTTCTTATCAATCTAACTTGCATATGTAACTTGTCATATAGATCAACATAGCCCAAACATGATGATTTAATTAATATGAACTAACTAGCATAGATGGTAACATCATGGACTTTTTAACATGTATTATTTATCACAACTTAACATAGAAACTTTCAACATACATAACATCATCATAGCATGATTTACAGCATATAAGATATCATCATCACATAACATTGGATTTACAATATACATGATAGCAAAAGGGGTTTACAACAACATATAAGATAATTCACATCATCTACTCATAATCCATTCATAACTCAACCTAATTAAAATGATAATAATCTTGTTAAGATCATCATACTCACAATTTAGAGAAGAAAAGAGAGAGTTTTGCTTTGCTTTAGGGTTGAGAGAATTAGAATTGAATTTGCTTTTCTTCTTTCTTAGTTGGCGGCGGCTCCATTGATTTCCATGGCGACGGTATGACGGTAACTATTCTATTTTAATTAGGTTTAGGGTTAGCATTAGGATGTATTTATAGGTGTAGGAAGTTATTTAGGACCATTAGATTAACCCTGAACCATGAGAACCAATCAAATGCAAAATCTGCATTAAAGCGAATCGGCCCACGGGTTGACAGCCAAAGACCCTGGATTAACCCCTAGTCGACCCAGCGGAGCTCGGGTCGACCTCAAAAATGGGCCGGTTCGGTTATTTCCCCTCCCAATTCGTTGTTTTGAACTTTTTCGCATATTTAATTTTTAATTTATATATATACATATATATCAATATATATATATATTTCTCTGCGCAACCCATTTCACTTAATTCTTTTCTAAAAATTAAGTATACTTTAATTTGTGAATTTTAATGTTATAAAATTACGGGGTGTTACATTATTTATATTGGAAAACATTTCCATAATTTAAAGAGTTCCCTTCAGTACAGGTAACATATACCAGATCTCAATTATTTACTTCTACTTCCGACTTCGTATAATTCATTTACACTTCTTCGGGGAAAAAATAATTATTTTCTTATCACTTGGGACAAGTGAATTTCAAACCTTTCTAATGAATAGTGTTATATTATAATCATGCTTAAGCTTCGTTAACAACGTTAATTTATCGTTATAGTAAAAACTTGCAATACGCAGTAATATTCCTCTTTGCCATAGTCACGCTTAGACCTGTTCAACAACGTTTTATTTGCCGTTAAAGTTCATAACTTGCAATACGCTTAAGCTTGGTCAACAACGCTAATTTATCGTTATAGTTCAAAAACTTGTCATACGTAGTAATGTTCACCTTTATAACTAATCTCGACATAACAGTCACGCTTAAGCCTAGTCAATAGCGTTATTTTATCATTATAGTTAAAAGACTTGCAATACGCTACTATATTCCACTTTTATAATTAATCTCGACGTCTCTTTCCATTACAAACTAATACCATCCCTCGATAATAGTGAAGCCATTCAAGTTGGGGTATTTTAATTACCTCTCAAACCTTGATTAACAACATTCTTATCTTAGAATATATATTAGTCTTAACTCTATTCCTTTATTACTTATAATATCTATCAGACTGTATTTTCTTGTTTTAATTTGAAATATGGTTTATAACACCATATCCTTACTTTGAAACTTGGTTATTTATAACTATTATATTAAATATTGATTTTTTGCTTCATCTTACTTATACAATTCCATTTATAACTTCCTTTATCAAAAATCATTAGTGCTCTTTGTCTTCTGACATTTTACTTTCCATTCGAATTATTTCATCTAGTTCAGGTAAACATCTCATACAAACTCAATATTTTCTTAAATGAATTCCATTTAAGAACAATTACTTTAATTAAAATAATTACATAGAAATTAACTTCACCATAACTGAAGTAAAAAGATTTACTTCAATATTAATTTAACTAGATCGGTTGCTTACTTTATTAAACAATAACTGATTCTTTTTGTTCAAAAATCATTTAAACCTTATTAAAAAGTTAATTAATAAGGAATCTTATTAATTTTGATTAATTTATTTCTAAGCTATTATCATTAGATTAATTGAAGACCAATCAATCTATTAATCAGTTTCCAATAAACAGTTGATTTAATCAACTTCAAACCATCGGTTAATTTGTTAACTGATTTTAATTCCGTTTTACCGCTAAATTAATATAATTAATCTAATAATATTTCTTAATGATTGCTTTAAAATAAATATCCAAATTATTCACTATTAGGATAATTATGTCTTAATAACTTATTTAAATGTCAAATAGTCGTTTATAATTACTTTATAAAATGAACTATAAAATATAGTTTATAATAGAACTTCTATTATAATTTAAAACTTTGCTTCAATTATAAAAATATAATTTTTATAATTATCTTCGTTGGTTTGCCTGGCGGCCAATCAATTTCTTAACCAAAATGTGTTTATGGTTGACTGTTTCTATTTTCTTAATCGATATCTCTATTTATTAAATCAACATAATGTTGAATTTCCATTCAATATGGTCCAAAACAGGGCATATATAAAACAAACAATACATATAAATATCGAGGAATCCGGTCGAATTACTCCAATCGGTTTCCTGCATCCACAGATGTTAGTAAACACAATCAACACTAATTCCATATTATGGAATATTATAATCGATCGGTATCCAACAAATGAGGTGTATATATGAAACGATATATATATAATTCAACCAATTTAACTATAATTTATCTAAACGACAATCACACAACATTCAACCAATATCTATCACTGTTAAAATCTAATTATAAAAATTTAAAATAGAATAGAGTCGGTGATTTTACTCACCTTGGCGCGTTAACCGTTAACTAACGATTTGCGTCAGTAAATCAGATCAGTCATTTAACTCCATTAAAACTGTAACGAGCTCCACAAGTTTCATAGCGTTGCCAGCTTCCGTGTGATTCCAAAATGACGGGCCGTTCGTTGAACTATATAACTTGGTCCAAATCCACTATTCGATGACAACTTTAGACGGTCTTTATCCTCAGAAGAACACAAGCCCGCCTCCTCAATATTTGAATGCTGGTTCATCTGGTTTTAAACTCCAATCTACCGATGTAACATTAGCTATTAACCCAAAAGAGAATGGTCCACCCTCACGCACCATATTGTAGCTCCTCCTTCTGGTCACGGTCTAACACAACGCCACGCTCCTTTTAATGTTTTCACGCGTGCATTCATGCACTCAACACCTCTTGTATATAATGCCCTCGGCTTCTTCTTTATCAACATGGCCACGAACATTTTAACCCCATCCGCATAGTGACATCTTCGAACAAAACTCACATTCCACTAAAACAATCACTTTCTTCCCCAGTATTTTCCATCCTCACTCCACTAATAGAATCCACTTCACATTCATAAACATCCTATTTCAGTTCCTCACGATACCATACCATGAAGCTAATGACATTTCATGCATACTTTGTGTATATATATGGCTTTGGTTTGCACCATCCTTCCAACTGCTGCTATTTAGACCCATAAATAACACGCACCTCTCAAGTTCACATCATGTTGTGTATGAATTTACACTTTATAAATTTTGCAATGCATATGAATGCACACCGTCCCTCCTTTCCCATGATTCCTCACGCAGATCCTTAAAGTCACCTGACAGCTTCCCCAAACAATGTACACACACTCCACTCCTGTTACCACTTTTCGCATGTACACTTCACCTCCTAATGAATTACATGCATGACCACCTTTGCTGTCTATGTAAAACCTCCCTACCTCATCCTGTACACGCCAAACCCACATGTGCCTCTCCTCCGATGAACATCAGATTGCATTGTATATCCACACGTTGTCGTCCACTTCAAAAACCACTTCTCCCTCCTCAAAACATCTAAACTCATGCACCAAACAAACAATAGCTTCAAGTGAATTCGCTCCAGTGAAGCCCCCACCACGCCATTTGCCCCAACATACTCACGTCCTTATCATCTAACTTGCAGACCCCGACTCCAAGATCCATTCTACACATGGACGCTCGAATTTTCCAATATCTTGAACCCAGACCTACTGTTATATTTTGAGCACCATCAGACATGCATTGCGCCCTACTATGCACATTCCAGTGTGTATATCGCTCCGTGTTTCTATATATATATATATATATATATATATATATATATATAGGGTTTGGATACGTTTGGAGGCGTATTATTTTGTTTCATTTCATTTTAGTGGTCATTGAAGGCTTTAGTGAATAATTTGCTGAAGAAGAAATACAGGTACTTTGTGTGTATTTATAATGTTCTAAGTCCTTAATAGCCAAGTAATAGGGATGCTTTAGGAGTAGGTTAGGTTATGGGATGAATCAAATACATCATGAAGCAAATTAAGTGAAGTGAAAGTTGCAATGCCCATGCCGCTAAATTTCAGCTAGGTTGTAGGTTAGATATTTTTATTTTCCTTTTTGTTTTTAGTGAGGAATGAATGTCCTGAGTCTGGATAAAGAACAACACGGTTTAATGTTTATGTATACCGTATTACATAAGATTTCATTCCAATTCGAGCTGCTATAGACAGAAATAAAAATACCGTTGTGTCCAGCGATGTGCCACGATCCCAAAAATATAATAGTATCAGTAGTTTAACTCATATTGTGAAATCCAAAAATGCTGATATAGGGTGCATAATAATCCAAATAAAAAGTTTCTTATTTAATTAATTAAAAATTACATTAAAATTCTAAAAATTAAATTATCACTATGTACCAAAAGAATCCTATCCAGATTTGCAACCGGTATCTAGTTATATCAAATAAACCGTTGCGGTCAATAAACGATTCTATAACGACTTTCTGAATATTTGATTTGGACATATCTTGCAATCTATACGCTGAAATCTTGGGTTTTTCACTTCTGTTAGAAAAATACAATTCAACAGATTTCAATGTTTCTTGTTTCGAAGAAATCCAACCAATAACGGGTCCGGTATACTCAGTTGAAGTTCAGAACGTTAAATTAAGAACTGTCGCGACATTACGGGCTCGATTATGTTTAATATATATTTTTATATGTTCAACTCCATATTTAATTAATATATAAATCCATTTATTATATAAATTCAATATTTAAACTGATTTAATTATTCAAATACAAACCAATAAAAATGTGGGATGTTACACTGTAACAACCCGTAATTTTAATAACATGTTATAATGTAAATCAAGGCAGAATTAAATTCTAAATTCTAAATCAAGGGAAACGGGCTATGCCATTGCGTTCGCCTCGGAAAAATACGCGAAATAGAGTACGAGTTTTCGAAAAACGAAGTCCGTATGACCAAGTTATGGCCCAATGAAGTTTTCAGAAAATTCAAAGACCGAAAATAGTTCAATTTCGAATTCAGATTCGAATTACAACCAAGGCAGAATGGGCGGGAATTTTCCCGCCCAGGCAGAGTTGACACAAGGGTCGACACCAGTGTCGACCCCACCCCAATGGGTCGACACCCATGTCGACCCATGGGTCGACCCAGGGGTCGACCCCCCCGGTCGGACCAATTTGCCTGGTGCACCTATTTTGGCTTCTGGGTCTTGTTTTGGGGGCTTGTGACGATTTTAGATGGCTCAAATCTATCCTAGGGTTTATCCTATGGCTAAAACTAATCCTAAACACTATAAAAAGACCCTAAGACCTAGCTTAAATCATACCATTTCATTTTAGCCTCATGCAGCCGCCATTAAACCTAGAACTCTAAATTAAAAATACAAAGAACAAAATTAAAGAAGATGAAGGATGATTCTTGAAGGCTACAACTAGAAGCTACAACAACTACGACGCTTTAGACAACGGATTTGGGGCTATTTGATTTAATGTTTTGATTTGGATTGCTTGTTTCATATTGTAAGTTCTATGTCACTTTTTAGGCAAAAACGCTGAAATAACATGGACACGCTATGAATTGAAACCGGATTTAGGAACTATTATTAATCCATCTTTATATTGTTAAACTTTGAATCAAAATTTGGGAATATTGCTATGTTAATGTTGCAAGTTAAACTTATCATGATGTTGATGTTGTTATGAATCACTTGGGCTTAATTTTATTGCAAGTTGAACAAATACATGTCCATGGAATCATTATGTTCATTGAAATCCTCATGTTGATTAAACCATGCCTATGATGCTAACTAAACCATGTCTATGATATTGATGAAACTATGCCTGTGATGTTAAAATACCTATCATGCTAATGACAAATTGGGAATTGCTAGGTCATGATGAAAAGTTGGAATCATTATGTTTATAATGCTAGATGAGAATCATTATGTTAAAAATAATAAATTGGAATCCACTATGCCTATTAGAATTACCATGCCTTTAATGTTTCATGTTTGTAATAAATTTATTATTATGCCCGCAATGATTATTATGCCTAGGATGTAAAGTTGAATTCATCATGTTGAACTAAGTTGGAACCATTACTATGCCAATTTATCATCATGCTAGTATTGAAACCATGTGATATGTTATAGCCTGTTTATTATGCAAGTGATGTTGGAATTGTCACGTATGCCTATCACATGTTTGGTGTAATTCCCCTTTATCTCTTGAATTGTTTATGCTTGTGAACGAAGTACGTTTATATACGTTGGGGATACGATTGGGTAGAATAGGAAAAACTTGAATTGATTATAATCATAAACCGTGAAATTTGGCATAAGTAGAACATGAAATATGGCACGAAAACTCGACTTGAACATGCCATAACTTGACTTGAAACATGCCTTAGTTGGGCACGAAATTGACATATGAACATGCTATGAAAATAGCACGAATCTGATAAGAACATGGGCATGACTTTAGAAAACAAGAAAGTGGCCAACTCGAGGTTGGGTTGAGTTTGTAGTGTAAACCTGCCCGGAACCGCCCGGCAAATCCAGTTGCTACAAACAATAAGATCCAATGTGGGAAGTTGGTCACATCGCACTTGAAACCCGAGGTTTGGTTGAGTTCGTAGCGTAAACCTGCCCGGAACCGCCCGATAAATCCAGTGGCTACGAATAATATGATCCAATGTGAGTGGTTCGGTGCATTAACGAATCAATTAATGCCAATTAGGGTTAAGTCATGAACATGAAAAGACAACTCAACCAACTTGAAAACGATTTGTAGGGCTAAGTCATGAACTTGAAACGACAACACTTAGCCAAATTGACATGACACGTAGGAAGGTTAAGTCACGAATTTAAATGACATACTTAACCATCTTGACACAACTAGACTGGAAAAGGATTAAGTCACGAATTGCATGACTTAATCGGTTAGGCGGGTTAGGTCACGAATTACATGACCTAATCTGTTAGGTGAAACCCTAGACACGACCCTTTTCAGCAGTAACCCTCTAGATGTATCAAGGTACCCTGGGGCTAGGCCGGGTGGGGCACGATTACTGGGCTGATTGTAAGAGGTGAACGACGGCAGTGGGGTATGCCAGTGTAGGTTCGGTGGACTACGGTCATGCACGTATTCCGGGGCAGGCACTGGGTATCCGTAGATTTATCTGTGCATCTTGAATCGTGTCAGGGGTTGACACCCTAGGGCTGATACACCCGAAGGTGGACCCAGCACAGGTGACTACACTCGTGATTAGCCGTATGACATAGACACTTGACGAGCTAGAACTTGTAGGGAGCCGATCGACTAGATAATCGCTCCGTAGGACCACGTACTTGGGTCAGACCCCGTTTCAGGGTCATTTCAAGATATTGGGCCGTGGGATTTATTTCGTGATTAACTTGTGATATGGGCATAGTATACTAGTACAGTCGATGCAACGAATCTCGAACATGTGATGCTTTACTTGACTTGTCTTGACTTATCCTGATCACCTTAGTCTATCTTGTTCACCTTGACACCATTCTTAAGTTTTGTTCCAGTTCATACATGACAAGTTGTTTTAACCGTTTTTACGCTGAAAGTCACTAGGACTTACTCAGTCTTTATGACTGACCCTTTTCCTTTCGCCTCTTTTTCTTTCGTCCCCCCCCCCGGTTCTCAGGGAGGAAACACTAGCTCTTAGCTTGGATATCACTTGCTTTGGCTTAGCATGTACGGTTTGCTATGGCTGCTTCTTTTTACTGCACTTGGGGAATAAGCTGTTTTTCTGTTTTTAAGTTATTGCTTCTTTGGCTATTATTACAAGACAGTTGTAATGAAGTTATTTGAAATGTTTGTAAGAGACATGGTTTATTTTGGAATAAAATGAAGTTCTGTTTTGCTCATAAATTCTTCCGCTTTTTACTTAATTTTTTTTTAATGTTCTGTCTTGTGATAATTCTGTGATGTTATCTCGATAATACCCCTCCAAAACTAGTGCATTCCCTTTGTGAGTGACCCTAGCGGAGGTGGGGTGTTACATACACTAATCCTTTCTAGTATGAGAAATGGACCAATAAATCTAGGCGCCAACTTCCCTGTCTTCCCGAATCTGACTAATCCTATCATCGTAGAAACTCTCATATATACATAGTCACCAACAGAAAATGCTAAATCTCTTCTTCTTGAATCTGCGTAACTCTTCTATCGACTTTGAGTTGTTTGCATTCGCTTCTTAATGAAATCGACTTTATCCGAAGCTTCACGAATCATGTCGGGACCCAATACTAGCCGATTACCAATTTCTACCCAACATGCGGGAGATCTACTTGGTCTTCCATACAATGCTTCGAGTGGTGACATTCCTAAGCTCGCGTGTTGGCTATTATTATATGAGAACTTAGCCAAATGCAAGGATCTTCCCACGATCTGCCAAAATCAATAATACATGCCTGCAATAAATCTTCTAGTATACGATTCACCCTCTCCGTATGCCCATCTGTCTGAGGGTGATATGTGGCGCTAATATTTAACTTTGTTCCCAATTCTTCCTAGAATGCTTCCCAGAATTCACTAGCGAATATCGGATCATGATTACTAACAATACTATAGGGAACACCATGTAGTCTAACGATCTCTTTGAAATAAATCTACACTAGGTTCTGAGCTGTTCTATTTGATGTGATAGGTATAAAATGGGTGATCTTCGTGAAACGTTCTATGATAACCCATATACTATCGTTCCCTTTCTTGGTTCTGGGCAAACCATCTATGAAGTCCATGGAGATTTTCTCCCACTTCCAATTTGGAATGTCTAATGGTTGCAACAATCCGGCAAGTTTCTGTTGATCGCTCTTGAATTGTTGGCAAGTAGAACACCTGCTAACATATATAGAGATCTCTCTTTTCATCGCCTTCCACAAAAATGTTCTATTGAGATCATTATACATTTTACTCACACCTGAAAGGATACTCAACTAGGACTTGCGAATTTCATCCATTACTTCTCTTTTGAGCTAAGAGATATCGGGAACACAAATTCTTCTTTTCAACCTCAGAACTCCCTTGTTATCCACTTGGAAACTTGAGACTTCGCCCTTTTGAATTCTTTTGATAATCTCCTTAATAAAATTATCGTCTTTTTGAAGAACAAATATTTTATGAATCAATGAAGGCGTATTAATAAGATTAGTAATTATTTCATTCTTTCTGCTGAGTGCATCAGCTACAAAATTAGCTTTCCCTGGAGTATACAAAATTTCTATATCGTACGCTGCAAGAAATTCTAACCAACGCTGCCGCCTCAAATTCAAATCTTTCTAGGTGAACAAATACTTCAATGACTTATGATCTGTATATAATTCGAACTTTCATCCAAACGATAGTGCCTTCATATTTTCAAAGCAAACACGATGGCTAACAACTCAAGATCATTAGTAGCATATCTTTTCTCATGCGTTTTCAACTGACGGCAAGCTTAAGAAACTAATTGGCCTCTTTGCATTAGTACCGCACCAACACCTTCAATAGAAGCATCAGTATAGGCTATCAAATCTTGATTGCCATCAATAATAGTTAACACTGAAGCAGTTGTCAATCTTAATTTCTGCTCTTGGTAAGCTGCCTCACATTCGGGTGTCCAATTAAATCTGGCATGCTTCTTAGTAAGTTGTGTCATTGGACTAGATAGCTTCAAAAAATCCGTAAAGAATTTTCGGTAATATCTAGCCAATCCTAGAAAACTTCAGACTTCTATGGGTGTCCTAGGCTGCTTCCAAACCTGAATAGCATTAATTTTGCTGGGATCTACTAGAATTCCTTCCTTTGATACGACATGACCAAGGAACTTCACTTCTTCTTGCCAGAATATGCACCTAGAAAATTTGGCTTTCAATAAGTTCTTTCTCAAAATCTCCAACACTTCTCCTAAATGTTTAGTGTTCTCGCTAGCAGACTTAGAGAAGATCAACATGTCATCAATGAAAACCAGTATGAATTTATTGAAGACTTCCCTGAATACTCTGTTCATTAGATCAACAAAATAAGCTGAAGCATTACATAAGCCGAACGACATTACTAACCACTCATAAAATAAGTCTGAACCTATGAACGCTGTCAAAGGAACATATTTTTCGGCAATACGTAGTTGATGGAAACCTATAGTGTAACGACCCAGAATTTTGAGGCCAATTTAAATTTTTTATTTTAGAAATTTTAATGCGTTTTAATATTTAAAATAATTTATTTTAAATAAGAACGACTAAAAATTTATTTTAAAACGAATAAATTTAATTTAATTATAAAAGGAGTTTAAAACAGCGCCACAGTTTGAAAATTTGAATTTAAAATTTGAATGGCTATACAGGATTCATTTTAAATCAGAATTGAGCAAAACAAGAAATATTTGAATCGGTTTAATCATATCTTTCTAAAGAATCTGAAAAACTGAAATTTCACTTTGAAAATAGAAAGTTATGTCCAGTTTAAAATATAGAAAAGTCGATGTAGAATTAATATATATTTTAATTAAAAATATAGCCCTTAAAAATAGCCATTTTTCAAACGACCTCAGTTTTCGACGAAACCACTTTTGTTGGAATCAGATGTAAAATTATTGCTAGGTTTCAATTTTCATAATTTTTCGAATTAATATGTGAGCGTGGCAAAGGAAAATGTGTTTTGACTATTTCAATCAAATTTAATTGACTTGAAAATAGCCATTTTCAAACGGTCTCAGAATGCGATGAAATTAGTTTTGATAGGACCGTATCGTCATAACAAAGCCAAAAATATATTTTTTTTTGTAATTTTTAAAGTTCGTATGTGGCCCCGGTGAATTTAAACGTACGTTTGAATTAAATAATTAAATGATTTATATTGTAATTTAAAGAAAATCATATCGTATCAATTGAATTGGGCCACGAAACATGTTCCATTGTGTCCGGAACGGGGGTATTTGGCTAGGGGCGACATTCGTTGGATTCGATTCGGAGTTAATATCAACGAACAAATGTTTTCTTGAATTAAATGATTAAATAATTAATTAGTAAAGGAAAATACGGTATAAATACGATGGGATACAGTAAACCCTAATTTAGATGTACGTAGCCGCCGTATATGAAATCAATGGCTGAATTCGTTCGATCTTCTTTCTTCAAATTTATGACATCGATTCAATAATTCCATCCAACTCCTAAGCAAACGTGGAAGAGCATCTCAAGCTCTATATTCTGAGCGGCCATGATCGAAGATTGATCATCAGGGTGGCCGAGGCGGAGTTCCAAACTTGCGTTGTTCGGGTCCATTTTCCCAAGCGTGGGACCCACCGAGTTCGACGCTGACTTGGGCGTGGGGGCGTGGAGGAGCAGGCGACCACGAGGCATGGTCAAATCAGAGGGTAGGCGAGTGTATGGGGGGCGGTGATCGGAAATGTAAAAGCAATGATGGTTTTAAGTTGTTCGATTTCACATGAAGAAGAAGGACTGAAGGAACGGCCTAATTTTATACAACTAAGGTTTAAAATAATTAATTATTAAACTAATTATTCTATTAAATTGTTTAATGTTTGAAGCATCATAACTTATGCAAACAAAAACGAAATCAAATGATTTCAGGTGCGTTGGATTCGTGTCAGAAAACTCTACCTCATGGAACTGACTAGAACCATTTCTGAGCACATCAAATCTAGACCAAATTTTAGATCTAAACCGCTCAGATTCAAACTAATGTGAGATTTCTCTTTTAATACTTAATTAAAATATTATTTTCTTTCTATTTGAAATTGATACATGTATGTGATAAAATCAGATCTATGATTTGTGGATTGAAATTTGTTTGTTGTTGTGATTGATTTGTGATACTCATATTTTGTTAGATCGGTAAGGTTGACATAGAAATATCATAATTGGTTAGATCAATGATGTTAACTTAGGAATATTATTTTTAATGTTTTGTCGAAAAAGAATTACCGACGAAACAAGATTATCATTCTTGATCAATTCTATAAAATATAAGATAACAATTTTTGTTATGAATATACATTAGAATCAGAATTATTCATGTTGTTTAAAACATGATTAGTTAAATTAAGATTTACATTTTTGATTAAAACTTGACTATTGGATAAGATTTACATTTTTGATCAAAACTTGGTTATTGAATAAGATTTACATTTTGATTAAAACTTGATTATTGGAAAAGATAGACATTTTTGTTAATTAGAAAAAGTTCAACAAAATGATCATATTTTGTTTACATAAGAAGAGTTAGACAAAATGTTCATATTTTGTACATTAAAAAGAATAACATATTTTTGTCCAAGAATGATTAGTGAAAATAAAAACAACCTATTTATTTGAAATATGCTTTGCAAATCAAAATATCATTTTTGAATAGAAATTGATTATAGAAATAAAAACAACCTTTTTATTTGAAATATGCTTTGCAAATCAAAATATCATTTTTGAATAGAAATTGATTATAGAAATAAAAACAGCCTTTTTATTTTAAATATGCTTTGCAAATCAAAATATCATTTTTGAATAGAATTGATTATAGGAATAAAAATAACCTTTTCATTTGAAATATGCTTGGCAAATCAAAATATCATATTTGATTAGAAATTGGTTATGAAAATAACATCTTTGCCCATTATAATAAAAAGATTATAATAAGAAAGTTATAAATAAAAATGTCCATATATGTTAAAATAAATAGATTGAGGCAAAATGATCAATTTTGTCATATTTAGAAGAATGAAATAAAATATCATTTTTGTTAAAAACATGTTAATGAAATATCATTTTTGTATTAAAACATGTTAGTGAGATGAAATGAACATTGTTATACATTAAAAAGAATAGATTTTATTAAACATCCTTTTTCAATAAAGAGAAATTATGTTTTTATTTTTATATTGTTTACAATATGGAAGTGTAGAATTAGAAATAAAGATCACATTTTTGTGAAAGAATGATTATAGAAATAAAAAATTCATATTTTGTTTACATTAAAAAGATTAAACAAAAATTCACATTTTTGTTTACATTAAAAGGATTGGACAAAATTCATATTTTGTTTACATTAAAAAGATTAGGCAAAAATTCACATTTTGTTTCGAGTAAAAGAAAATGAATTATGGAAATAAAAGACATATTTTTGTCCAAATATATTTATAGTGAATAAAAACAACATTTTTTTCAAAAGAAAGATTAGCGAACAAAATTAACGTTTCTGGTCAAAAGAAAGATTAGCGAAGAGAATAACTTTTTTGTCAAAACTTGATTTATGAAAAAGAATAACATTTTTATCAAAATTTATTAGTGAAAAGAAACACAATTTTTCCCAAAATTTGATTAGTGAAAAGGGACAAAATTAACATTTTGGTTAATTAGATTATAAAGAACAGAATTAACATTTTTGGTTTAAAAAAGTTAAATATGATAAAAGGACATTTTTGTCACTTTGACATGAATGAAATAAAAAGGATATATTTGTACATTTGAGTTGAATGAAATGAAAATTTATATTTTTATACATTAAAAAGTATGATTAGAAAAGGTATATTTTTATACATTAAAAAGTATAAATTGAAAAAGTATATTTTTATGAAATGCTCATTTTTTTTAGCAAATGAAAAGGAATGAAAGAAAAATCTACATTTTTATCAAATGTAAAAGAATGAGAAAAATAGATATTTTTATCAAAGGTAAAAGAATGATAAAATTATGCATTTTTGGTCAAACGTAAAGAATGAAATAAAAGCATTCTTTTTATCATTTAAAAAGAGTGAAGTAAAAATACCCATTTTGTTTACATTGAAATGAATTAGACAAAACTGACATTTTGTTTATATTGAAATGACTGAGAATAAAGACGTACATTTTGATTAGAAAATGTAAATGAGAATAAAAAGTACATTTTGATTGGAAAACATGAAAGAGAATAAAGAATACATTTTTGTTAGAAAATGTAATCAGAATAAAGGATTACACAAAAGATAGGAAGGTTATTATTTTTATTTGTCGATTAGTCACAATAAAAAGACCATATGTTAAAAAATTGATATTAATAATGGCTAGAATATATGTATGTGTTGATGCAGTGTTTGATGTATTTAATATAATGTTAGTATATTCAGACTAAATATAACACTTCCATTTACAAGTCATCCGACTTGTTTACGTGATTGGGACGATAATTTTCACACATCACCCAAGTGCACAAATAATTTATTATTTGTTTGATGGATGAAACCTCACACGGATGTTGGGATGATATCTGATCTACACTAGTCCCAATATTTAGTGTAGAATCCACATTGGTTGTTAATTGGATGTTTAATAATTATTTGTCATGATTGTTAATTACATGCAATATATGTTTGTTGATTGAGTCACATTTCAATAAAGAATATTCTAGAGAAAGAATATTATAAGTTTATTTTAGAAAAAGAATATATTTTAGAAAAATATATTTTTATTTGAAATGAACTAGTTATTAACTAGAATAAATCATTAAATTTATATTTAACGAAGTTTTCCAATTTGTTAAAATTTAATTGAAGTTAAATTAAATAAATTGGATTTTGGGTTTGTCGTGAATAGTGTCGTAAATAACACTGTTCTTAAACCCCATATGAAAAGAATAATCTTTTAATTTAGATTATTAAAGTTTCCGATTATATTATTAATTGAAATAAGAAGAAATGTGAGTTGGTTTTATTGTGAACCATGTTTTTAAGTGACATGTGTTCTTTAACCCGACTGACTGTGAAAATATGATTTGGAATTTATAAATCTTTTATTAAGATTTAAATGGGAATTTTCCAAAAGTAAAGTTTTCCAATTTAATATATTAAATTGGAGCTGAATGGAATTTGAATTAATAATAACCGAGATAAGCTTCTGTAAAAGAAGACCAATACTACATATGGAATTTAAGAGGCTTTGCTGTTATTCCATTTATATTATTGGTCGGATATAGAAATTTATAATGATTATATTGATTTTATTTCTATGAAGATTCCATATTTTATGGAAGATGATTTTGAGTTTACCATGAACTATGTTTTAATGACATTAGTTCTTTAACCTAGTTAAAGATAAGATTAATTTCTTAAATTTAAATAATCATTGAATAGTGATTTTTGGTATTTAAAACCAAACTTAAGTTTTGATAAATCTTTAAAAGTAAGGTTTAAGAATAATTTAAAGAGTTTATCTTTGATAAGATAATGCGAATACTTTATTAAAAGAATATTCTAAATTGGAATGAGGCGTTGGATGTGTTTTTATAGTACTTGATTTTTAAGTATAAAATACGTGAGTTATTCGGGAAGACTGGGTTTAACCCATCCCGAATAATTAATACGACGATGAAGAGTCGAAGATGAAGACGGTGGTTGAATACCGACGATCTTCACATCAGATGGATGTGTTGCTACAGAGACCCTTGATGGGAGTAGCTACCTTGAAGGGGCTTAAGTGGTAGCCGTCTGGACTATTGCTGATTGTTCGGATTTTGTTTTTGCTCAAACCCAGAGCATAAGCTAGTAAATGGATGCATGTTTGACATTGGATTTCGTTCCATGTGAATTAAATCGATTTCTGTTAATGTATGTCTGTTTGGTGGTGGAGGATTTATTCTCAACTTAACAACCTGGTGTGTATTAATTGTGATTGATCGCATGGCGTGGATTCTCAGTGTGCCACGCCAAAATGCAAATGATCAAGGATTTTGTTGAAAAGCAGAGCCTTGTGGGATGATCAAAGTATAGCCTATTACGGCATAACTTTGTGTATATCGTGACTTCGCGAGCCTCACACCCCGGTATGAGTCAAAAACTGGATTAGGACTGCAGGGAGTGCACACGTTTCTTTCTAGCTAGGAGTGGTGTCGGTGCTTAAACTGGCTGACATTTTACTTATGTGGATGATGGATTTTGAGGCGCCTTGGATTTTTATAGGCCGTTAGTGGTCAACCTATAGGTCCAAAGGGACCAGGAGGCGTGTGTTCTGGCATAACCAATCCACTGCCGATAGGTGGGGACCGGCCCTGAAGATCCAAGGGTTCACTGAGGGGGATCCTGAGGCATTTGCTACAGTGTCTCGAATCGGAGAGGAGCCTGCCCCTAGCCTCGACTCATGATGGGAATCCAATTTCTAATACGAACTTGCGGTTTTGATTGTAGAACTAGTATGGCGACATAGTAGGATGGGGTATTATGTCGTCTATGATTAACACATTATGATTGAAAGTGTTTTTGAAATATATATATGCCCATAGATATACACACTAATATTAAATCCGTTTTATCGTATCAAGCATCCTTTGACCATTATAAGGTAAAACCCTATCCTCCGGTTTGCGTTGCATTGTGTGATGGGACTTGGGTCTTATAATGGTTTCATTTTTCTAAAAAGCATTGCATTGTCTAACGATTTACTTAATTATATGCACTGGCAATCCAATGGAGTAAACCCGTTCCGCATTAGCGGCGTGGTCCTGTGATTTGCCTTATTATTAGATAAGTTAATGTAATGACCCGGGATTTTGACGACTTTGGTTATCGTCATAAAATCAATGATGACTAACAAACATCGAAAAATACCAGTCATTAGTGAAAGAAATTAGAGGGTGAGGAAAGATAAGATAGAAACTTTGAAATAAAAATATGTACTTGAATATACATATCATTTATCAAAGTACAACACTTACAACACAGCGGAAATAACTATAGCTATATAATCCTGAAGCCTCCTGCTCCAAGCTCTTCTAGTATATCCGTAAATCCCGACTACTTGACTGCCCGTACAAAATTAGGCACCCAAGAGTTTAGGGAAAACAACAAAATAAACTCCGGGTCAGTCATGGGACTGGTATAAGTAAAACAGTTGAAAACAGTTCGAACAAGTAAACGATATCTCATAAGACCACGCCGTATAACGAAACGGGTTTTTCCCTTATGAGAATCCAGATATCTATTTATCAAAAACCTTTTGATATTATAATAATGTCTATCAACACAATATAATAATCATCTAGAAGAAACGCTTTCATCTCATGTTCTACATATATAGTATACAATCCAAACCGCAAGCACGTATTGGGTATTGGATTTCCAACTATGACAAGGTATGGAACCACCTTTGTTAGTGTACCTCTAGAGAGGAATACACTGGGTTCAACAAGAACATCTTGCAACCCGGCCACACATGACCGACCACTCATTTCGCCTGAGTGTATCGAATGTATATCACCAACGGTTGGGATCAGCAACCGTTCCCGAATGGGACAGCATCAACAATAGATTTTTAGAAATAAATGATACTCTAGATCAGGTGATTATACACCCTACTTCAGTGCGACCGACTTAGCCATGCTGCCTGCCCGATTTCTGTCATTTACCAGATGTTAGGCTAGAAGCTATGCTTTATCATCACACCAAATTCACTTTGAATGCCACATCGTCAGATCCATCAAATCACCGATTGACGTCCTCAACCATACATTATGTGTTAGCTAAAATAAGTTTCCTTCCCCGCTTCCACTCTAGGTACGATTGGAGAAATATACGCGATCGTCTGGAAATACTCTGTCAGACATCCGTCCATACAAGTCATCCAAGAACAGGATGAACCGAAGGCACTATTCTGTAAACTAAATAGCCCTTGCATAACTCCATCTTCAATTTCCTTTGGCATATACTATTCCCAACGCTTACGCCAATATAGAGTGGTTCTTTGGATAATAATCCAACCGGTCTCTCCATATTAACAACGTTAAAATGGTCAAAACTTCGATAGTCTGTGATTTAACTATCGAAGAAAAACAAGTGTGAAAACAACGATATTATTTCCAGATGGAAATTATATCGAACAAACATCATTTAACATTAATCTCTTTAGTTCATTTTACATCTCCTGTTTCCCAATATCCAACATTTGCTATTTTCTATATTTAGAAAATAAAATTTATTAACACTGGAAAACATTTCGATTCCTTTACTGCTGAACCTTAACCATTCCTTAGTTAAAACGAAGCCAATCAAGTTGCGGTAGAACTACCTCTTAGACCTTAACTGAACAACATTTCTAACTTTGAAATAGGAGAAGTTCACTTTATATTTCTTTAACTAACTTCCTTACTTAACCCTCCTTCGAATCATGTCTTATTCGATAATTTTATTCAATTTACTCTATTCGATTAACCCTTATCAATTAACTCTATTGGACTACGCTATTGGATTAACTCTATTGGACTAACGCTATTGATTTACTCATTTCACTTAACTCCTTTCGAATAAACTATATTCGATAACTCCTTTAACTCTGTTCGAATAAACTATATTCGATTAACTCCTTTAACTCTATTCGAATAAACTATATTCGATTAACTCCCTTTGCTTTCTATTCGAATAAACTATATTCGATTAACTCCCTTTACTTTCTATTCGAATAAACTATATTCAATTAACTCCCTTTACTTTCTATTCGAATAAACTATATTCGATTAAATCCCTTGCTTTAACTCTAATCGATTAACTCTAACTGATTTAACTCTAACTGGTTTAACTCCAACTGATTTAACTCTAACTGGTTTAACTCTAACTGGTTTAACTCTAACTGGTTTAACTCTAACTGATTTAACTCTAACTGGTTTAACTCTAACTTGTTTAACTCTAAGTGGTTATCTCTATTAAACTGACTCGACTCGACTAACCCCTTTCGAATAACCAATTCGATTTACTACTTTCGAATACCATATTCGATTTAACTCCTTTCGAATACCATATTCGATTTAACTCCTTTGCTTTAAATTTAATCAATTAAACTAACATCGATTAACTCCTTTCGATTAAACTAACATCGATTAACTCCTTTTACTTTCTATTAGAATAAACTATTCATTTAAAAAGATTTACTTTTAGTAACGGTTCTTCACTTTACAAATGATTTCCCTTTTTTGATTCTATTCGTTTTATCAGCATTTTTCCCTTTTATAAAACTCTATTCGTTTTATAAACATTTCCCCTTTTATTTACTTTTGAAATATTTCCTTTTATAAAATCTATTGATTTTATAAAATCCCTTTATTTCAATATACATTGAAATATTTCTTTTTACATCCCAGGGTCTTTTATGATGTTTAAAATATCGAATAACAAGGATCAATATCATTCCAACACACATAATCCATAACAGATTATATAACACATCATATATCACAATATATGAAAAACAGTAAAATAAATGTTGAGGAATCCATTCGGATTCCTCCAACCTGTTTCCCTACATCACAGATGTTAAACAATATAGATAACATCACTTACAGTTCCAAATGATATATTCTGTTAAACAGAATCAATATAGAAATTCAACTAACTGAGTAGCAGTTCAATCAAACAGTCAATACATAGTCAATCAGCCAATGTTTAATCGTTCTAAAAATACAACATGAAATTATAAACTGTTCAGAGTTAGTGAGATTTACTCACTTAGGCAGTTCATCGTTAAAGAACGATAAACTGTTTGTTTGATTTGAATCAAACAATCTATTTCGCCATAAATTCATACGATCCCCAATCCACTTCCAGTCAGCTTCATTGTGAAGCTCTCGTCCATACGGTCCCAACGCAACTTACGATTCGTCAATCTGATATCGTATGGTAGAGTTATACACATTCAAAGTTAATACATTTTTAAATTAACAAAACTTGAATTAAAATTATTATTGGGCCTTAACTCCTTTGCAAAGCCCACTTCCAATATCCAACCCGCCCCCTTTACTACCGTCTTCCCCAAATCCTGTGAAGAAAATCCCGTTTCCATTAACCAACTTCCCACGCCTCCATCTCCCTTTCAACACCACCGTTCCCGATTCCCTTTTCACCAAACTTCTTCTCCTTCAATCCTCTTTCTTCCTATACCATCAACCTTGAACTCGACTCCCACCTGCTCGTCGCGATCTCGGAAATCCGCCGTTTTTCCAGTAGCTTACATCGACCAGGAAATGACCGAACACTTGAAGACTGTGTATACCAGTGTAAATTCTCCTTCTTGATCCAAATATGAACTCAAATCCCTCAATAAACTATCATACAAACAATGAGTTCGAACACTAGCCCGAATGTACCAACGCAGTCTGAAATCCAGCAACGGGAATCCCGATCGAACCCAAGGTAAGTAATACGGAATCGAAGAGAATAACACAAGGATCTCATATAAACCGGTTATGAGATTTATCGATTTTAGTATGATTTTCTTTTGAATTCCTTTTGAGGATTTTTTTCTGCGTTTTACTGAAAGAAGAAACACTAGCGGCTCATTCTTACTTTACAGAATGTATTAGGTTATAAGGGATGGGGTTAAGTCCTATTTATAGGGAAAATAAATATTTAGATATTTATTAGATATTTTATTTTATTCTTTTTATATCCGATTTGTCTTTTAAAAATTCCTGTGCTCATATACGATACCCAAAAATCACGAAAACTGGCACGTAGCCACAGTTCGACATTACGGTCCCAACGAAACTGGTTTCGTCGAATTCTGACTTCGTATGCTCACACATCGTATTTTTAACTGTCAAAATACTGACTATTCTTCACTCTTAAAATCCGTACGACCACACAATGACTCTAAAAATTACGAAACTGGAAATCTAACAACTATTTGACATTGCGGATCCAACAAATTAAGTTTCGTCGAATTCCGACTCCGTTTGCAAAATTGGCTATTTTTAAAGCTCTGGATGACCCATTTAAATATATAAATATATTTAAATTAAATTAAATTAAATATATATAAATTTATATTATCGTATATATCCGCATACGATGTTGTACAGCTCCAGAATATCCTATCAGAATTTATAACTTGATTTTCCAGAATTCCAAAATAAATCGATATTCAATTTATATCGAAAATCGATTTATAACGTAACTAAAGCGTCGCAAATTATAAAGGAATTCCACAGTGACTTTTGTGAAATTTGATTTGAACGTAAATCAAAATCTATACGATGAAATCCTGATTTTTCTCTTCCACTAGAAAGATATACTCCACCAGCTCCACACGTTTCTTGTTTCACAGAAATCCGGCTTAAAACGAATCTTGTACATTCAGTTGAAGTTCGAATCACCAAATAGCGAACTGCAGCGCCATTTCGAGCTCGATTATAATTATATTATAATTTATACGTTCAAACTGTCATTAATATAATATATTCATTATTCAAATTCAATTCCAAGCTGAATTAAATATCACAGATGTAACAACCCGAAAATCTGGCCCAGTTTAAAAATTTTATTTTGGCAATTTTAGCAAATTTTGAACATTTAAAATAGATTATTTAAAACAATATCGACGAAAAATTTATTTTGAATACAATTCGAACGTATATTTTATATACGTCGTCGTTAGAATATAAATAATTATTTATAATTATAAAAGGAATTAAAATGGCGTGGTAGTTCGATAATTCGTTTTCAAACTTCAATATAATGTACTGGGTGCAAAACAAACCGGATTTCAGTGAAACCAAAAATAATAGGATCTATTTGAGAATATCTTTCCAACAAATCCGAAAAATCGAAATTTCATAGCGGGGATAAAAAGATATGTCCAGTTGAAAATTCTGAATAGTCGCTATGGAATTCAGGCCCATAAAAATGGGAATTTTGCAAACGACCTCGGATTTCGACGAAACCAATTTTGTTGGATCTGTGATGTCAAATTATTGTTAGATTCCAATTTTCATAATTTTTTGAATCAATATGTGAGCGTGGCAAAGGAAAACGCGTTTGACTAGTTTTATTTGATTTTAATCGACTGGAAATTGGCCATTTTCCTAATGGTCTCAGAATTCAATGAAATTAGTTTTGTTAGGATTGTATCGTCAATAGGAAGCTAGAAAATGTTTTTCTGCAATTTATAGAGTTCGTATGTGACCCCAGTAAATTGAAATGCACGTTCAAATTCAATATATAGAGTTATACGTTGATTTTGACGAAAACTGACCGAAACGATCGAATCATCCTATGATACGTATCCCATTGTGTTCGGAATGGGGGTGAAACACTACGGACGACAGGCAGTAGGCCTCATTTAGAGGTCGAAAATAAAAGTTGCTTTTTAATGAAAAGTAAAATAATTAAATAATAAAAAAATAAAATAAAAACCCTCTCCTATACCCTCTGCCCCCCCCCCCCCCGTTCAATTTAAATCAAAAGAAAAAATGGGATCGACGGCGGAGTGGGAACCACCGCCGCCCCATCACTCCCCTCTTCTCCACCCATCGCCGATGAAGCCCTCCCCTTCCAACTGTGCTTCAGGCGCAGCGACCCCCCCCCTCCTGTTGCTGCTGCCGCGACCTCTTCTTCTTCTTCCTCCTCCTCCTCCAGCCCCGCTTCGTTCTCCTTCTCCCACCGCCGACAGTCGTGCCATCCCACCCCCAAGCCGCCGGACCTCAACTCGAGAACCCCCTCCCCCCCCCCCCACCAAAGCACCGGAAACAGCGAGCACCAAAAGTTGCGTCGCCCCCTTCCTCCGTCACTCCATCGCTTCCCCTCCCCGTCCAAGACCACCGCGTGCCAGTGAACCCCTCCCCCCTTACGCATCCCTCCTCTAAAAAGAAATCGTTCACATCACGGTGAGTTTTTTTTATAAATTATTGTTTTAAAATCAGTCTTTTTCTATGAAGCTTTAAAAAAATTGAAAAGATTTCAAATTTTTAAAATAGAAAAGGTTAGATTTTTAAAATAGAAAAGGTTAGATTTTTAAAACAGAAAAGATTAGATTTTTGAAATTGAAAAGGCGAAATCTTTGAAATTGAAAAGGCGAAATCTTTATATTTGAAAAGGCGAAATCTTTATATTTGAAAGGGCGAAATCTTTATATAGAAAATAGTGATGTAAAAATAGAATTTTTATCCATATAGCGTGATTATAAAAATTCGATTTTTATATATTTTATAGCGAAGAAAAAAATTCGATTTTTATATATTGTATAGTGAAGTAAAAATTCGATTTTTATATATGTAGAGAATACGGGCAACGAAAGTGACAAAAGGCGAGAACAGTGAAGATTTCCTACATTAGAAGTGTCGTGAAATTGGATTAGCTATTGGTGAGAATTACTCACCTTTCAATTTCTTTTTCTAGTTATATATATATACTAGGATGCAGACGGTGCTTAGCAGCACCCGACACCCGTCACCCACAGACCATGGATGGCTTGTTTGTTTGATTGATATGTTGTGAAAATTTGGTTGTGAAATTGATGTGAAATAGATAAAGAGATTCATGTGTTGAAATAAAATAAAATATTTATATAGTTAAAAATATTTTATCGTTAAAAATATAATTTTTAACGTGAATGTGAATAAATAAATATTTATAAACAAATCGACCGATTTGTTTATATACACTGATTTGACTGTTGGATTGGGATGATAAATTTTGCACATCGTCCAACTGCACAAATAAAAATATGTGTTTGTTGATTTGAAACCCCACACGGGTGTTGGGATGATATTTGGGTACACTAATCCCAATTATTTAATTGTATGTCGATCGATGGATCGACAGGCTGTTATAAGCGTTAGATATCTATATTTGATGCTTATACAGTGGAGTGCACTTTGGATGATGGTTGATTATTTATCGTTGCTATCATATACATTTGTTGTATGGAATCCATATAATTAACTTTATATGGTAATTGATTGGGCCTCATTCCAATTTAGAAAATAAAGAATATTATAAAATAAAGGTTCATGTGTTGACCGTACTCATCCGTTGAGAATAGTCACGTGTTGAAAGAAATATTTTAAACAATAAACTTTACATCTTTATCCTATATAGAATTAGAAACTGACTGGAAAATAGATAAGATGAGTGGTCTCCTGGATATTGATCTGATGTTGGTTTCGGCCTTCGGGGTTAATATTTAGGGAATCGTTCTCTTACTAATTTACGGTTGGAGTCTGATTTAAATCAAACGATAGATACCATAATTTATATAAAATATATTGAATAACCAAAATAGTCACACGTGGACAGTACTCATTCGTTGAGATTAGTCATGTGTTGACAAAAATATAGATTCACATATTGAATAGAATAAATATTCATTTGTTGAATAGAATAACGGAATTATTGAAATATATAGAGCCGTGTTGATTAGAGTTGCGCTATTTTGACGTGAATGATATTTATATCAATTTTATTCGTTTTACAATGAATATTGAAAAGTGATTTCAAAATTTAATATTTTGAATTGAAATTCAAATTAAATTAGATTAAAATTCAAATTGAAATTTTATTGAATCAATTTGAAATGAATTCGAATCGAATAGAAAATGAATTCGGTTCGAATTGAATAGAAAGTGAATTTGAATTCGTGTTAAATAGAAATGAATTCAAATTGAATTAAATTGAAATTGAATTAAAAACGAATTGAAATCGTTTTGAATGAAATTTAAAACGAACTGAAATTGAATTGAAATCAATTTGAAATGAATTCGAATTGAAGTAAATAGAAACGAATTCGAATTGAATTGAGTATAGAAAACGAATTCGAATTGAATTGAATATATAACGATCTCGAATTGAATTGAATAGAAAACGAATTCGAATTGAATTGAATAGAAAACGAATTCGAATTGAATTGAATAGAAAACGAATTCGAATTGAATTGAATAGAAAACGAATTCGAATTGAATTGAAAGGAAAACGAATTTGAATTGAATTGAATAGAAAACGAATTTGAAATAAAATTGAAATTGATTTGAATTTGAAATAAAAGTTGAAATGTTTTTAAACCAAATTTAAAACTACGTATAAAATTCGTTTTAAATAGAAATCGATGAAATATGTATAATATATATATATATATATATATATAAATTACATATATAATGGCCTGAATAGAACGCGCCGCGCCGCGACAGTTCGTAAATTTCGACCATAGACTTCGAATTGACGTTACTGGAGATCCGACCGTCGGATTCTCCTAAAACTGGAACCGTTGGGTTCGTATCGAAACGAGCTTTCTAATGAATATTAGAAATTTGAAATCTAACGATTGGATTTGGAGATACGTCCAAATCAAATTTGGAAAAGGTCGTTGTAAGTGCAGTTCGATGGCCGTCGTTGGAAATCGACTGTACGGGCCTTGATAAAATTATTAAAAATAGTAATAATTTGCGTAAAATCATAAGAAATGATTTGGGAAAAATTAGAATGAATAACTACATATTTTAAAAGATAAAAATAGATTTTTATCGAAATGAACTAGTTTTGAACTAAAATTAAAATCCATTTATTTTTAAATAAATAAATTGGATTTGAAATGGGTTTTAAATAGAATTGATTAGTGGGTTTATTGTGAAGGGTGTTTTGAATAACATTTGTTCTTTATCCCAATAATAAATAGAATGTGATTTGGGTTTATCGTGAACTGTATTTTAAATGACATTAGTTCTTCAACCCAGTAAAAGGAGTTTTAATGAATCTGCAATTAGATTGAAACGTGAATTGATAATTTAAATTACCAAATCTAGAAAATGAGCGAGATTGGAGTATCACCAGTTTTGCTCCAAGCGATAGTTAAATCTTTAATTAGATTTGAACGTGAAATGGTAATTAATTTTACCGATAACACCGTGGTGTTAGATATGGAGTATTACCAGTTTTGCTTCATGGGATGAATAGGTTGGGATTGGGAAATAAAATAAATAATTACATCGGAGTGGTTCGCTAATCTCGACTAGTTTGGAAAAACCATAATTTGGTTTGATACGACAGCCAATGGAAGATTAAAGAATAAATTTTAAAGAATTTATCTTGGATAAAATTAATGGGAACCTTTCCCTAAGAATTGAAATTTAGAAGCTAGCTGTAGGTTAGCTAAGAAGAATGGTTTCCTGGGTATTGATCTGATGTTGGTTTCGGCCTTCGAGGTTAATATTTGGGGAATTGCTCTCTTACTGATTTACGGTTAGTGACTAATGAATTGGAATGAGGCGTATGTTGTGTTTGTGTAACATTTGTTTTTAATATACGCGGGTTGTTCAGAAAGACCGGGTTTATACCCATTCTGAATAACCGATTCGACGATATGTTGAAGATGAAGACGGTGGTTGAAGACCGGAAGTCTTCACATCGTTGGGGTGATTATTGATGATCTTGATTGGGCTGTACACCCAAGATGAGGGAATCAGTTGGTGGTCGTCCAGATGTACTTGGAGATCGATGGATATGCGAGGAAAGTGCCTCCGGTTTCGTTCAGACCCAGAACGAACTTGTAAATGGATTGTGTGTCTGACATTGGATTTTATTCTGTGTTGATTGATTTCTGTTAAATATATATCTATTTGACGGCGGAGAGTTTATTCTCTTGCTTAACGCCCTTCTCTGAGACGTACGATCTTAGAGGTTATATATCGATAGATATCAATCGCATGGCATGAATTTCCTATGTGGCATGCTGAGTTGCATGGATCAAGGCTTCTGTTGAAAAGCAAAGTCTTGTGGTTGTTGATCAAAGCACGACCTACATGGAAGCTTTGTGTATAACGTGAATTCGCGAGCCTCACACCTCGCTATGAGCTAAAAACGGGATACGGACCGTTGGGTGAACACGACGTTTCTTTCTAGCTTTGGTGGTGTCAGTGACTTACCAGCCCTGACATTTATATACTTTTCACCTTTGTGGTTGTTGGAATGAGGCGCCTCGATTATAGGTCTGTAAGGACCGGGAAACGTGTGTTCAGGAATAACTAATCCTCAAACGTAAGAGACGACCGGCCCAACCGATCCAAGTGGCTGCCCAGAGTGCGTAGTCCTGAGCATTTGCTAGAGTGTCTCGAAGCGGAGAGGAGCTTGCCCCTTACCCCGACTCATGATGGAAATCCAATTTCCAATACGTGATATTGCGGTTTTAATTGTAGAACTAGTATGGCAACATGATATATGGTACCCATGCCGTCTATGATTGATATTTATGATTGAAAATGTTTTGACACTATACACTTATTATAGTATCAAATGATTTGTTTTAAACGTACCAAGCATGTTTGGCTATTATAAGGGAAAACCCTATCCTCCGGCTTGCGTTGCATTATGTGATGGGACCTGGGTCTTATAACATCTTCATTTTTCGAAAAAGCATTGCGTTGTTTATTCTATGCACTGGTGTTCTTGGGAGGAAACCCGTTTCGTGTTATACGGCGTGGTCCCTTGAATTACACTCTTTTAAAGTAAAGTTTTAAATAACTGTTTTAGTTCTCACACCATTCACATGACTGACCTGGAGTTTATTGTTTTAACCTAAACTCTGGGTGCCCCTATTTTCCGCACGGGCAGCTAGTAGTTTTGGTTTTGCAGATTTATATTCACAGGATCCAGATTTACAGCTGGAACGATGCTCGGAAAGCTCTGTATCCGTGTATCACCTTCAGTTGTGCTTTGTATTATTTTTCCGCTGCTATGTAATTTATTGTAATCTCTGATATTTATCGAATGTAATTTATTCATTTATACTCTGTATATTCTTGTATCTGATGGAATTGTTGTAATAACAATGAAATGTTCTTCCGTCTGCGTTCTATTTTGTCCTGTTCTCAAACGATCAGGGGTTTCGAACGGTCTAGATCGGTTTAACGACTGATTCAGATCGAGCGAAATTCCAGGCCGTCACATTTGGTATCAGAGCTTTGGTTTACAGAGCTCGAGAATAAGGCACATTAGAACCATACGAAAGAATTCATCAGATATTGGATTAGTAATATCCAATTAGAATGACTCGTTAGAGATAGGATCAGTAGTATCCTAGAACGAGTGTGAAGAATATATTTTTCAAATGAAAACAGTTTTGTTTTGAAAATTTAAACCATTTTATACGTATTTGAATATATTTTTTATATTGATTTGGACAATCGAGTATATAAAGATTTTGCTTATACGCGTCATGAACGTATATTCGAAGTTTTAGTATACTGGATAGATATAGAATCACATTCTAGACACTCGGAGATGGTTCTGATGATTGATCGATCATTATCAGAACTTATGTTCGTGTTTCGAAGGTGTGATATCTATATATTTCCATTAGACTGGTGTGAGAACCAAAACTAATATAGCTAGAATACATTGTTGTGAATTGACATCAAAAACAAGATTATCAGTATATATATATATATATATCAAAATTTATGAACTTGAAACATTAATTCACTAATTGGTTGATGTTTGTGTTGTTTATTTATTTGTTTGATAATTTTGAACCATATGCCTAATTGAATCACATATTGAATTGTATTGAAAATTGGTTGCATTTGCTTGCATATACATGTGCTTACATTGAACAGGTCATAGCAAGAAGGCTAGAGCAGAGAATAAAATTTGTTTGCCCGACAAATAGGTACATGTTTACTATAATTTACTGTTTTGTTTGGGTGATGATGATTTTATGAGCCGATTGGCTAGCCGCTTGGATTTTTCTTTTTCTTTTTGAGATCAGAAGGCCTATATGGCAATTTCGGGATTTTCCCGTGGCTCCCGGTGCAGGGGAGGTTATGGCGAAATTTTTCGAAAATTTAGGGTGATAGCCAAATTTTTGAAGAATTTGAAAATTCTCAGAAACTGAAAAGTTGGAGTATGGAAGCCAGATCGAACGTAGAGTTGATTAATCAAACCACTTTCGACTTTGTTCCTTTTCGGGGACGAAAAGTTTTAAGTGGGGGAGATTGTAACAACCTGAAAATCTGGGCCGGTTTAAAATTTTTATTTTGGCAATTTTAGCGAATTTTGAACATTTAAAATAGATTATTTAAAATAATATCAACGAAAAATTTATTTTGAATATAATTCGAACGTATATTTTATATACGTCGTCGTTAGAATATAAATAGTTATTTATAATTATAAAAGGAATTAAAATGGCGCGGTAGTTCGATAATTCGATTTCAAACTTCAATTGAATGTACCGGGTGCAAAACAAACCGGATTTTAGTGAAACCAAAAATAATATGATCTATTTGTGAATATCTTTCCAATCCGAAAAATCGAAATTTCATAGCGGGGATAAAAAGATATGTCTAGTTGAAAATTCTGAATAGTCGCTAGGGAATTCAGGCCCTTAAAAATGGGAATTTTGCAAACGACCTTGGATTTCGATGAAACCACTTTTGTTGGATCCGTGATGTCAAATTATTGTTAGATTCCAAATTTCATAATTTTTCGAATCAATATGTGAGCGTGGCAAAGGAAAACGCTTTTGACCAGTTTCAGTTGATTTTAATCGACTGGAAATTGGCCATTTTTCTAACGGTCTCAGAATTCGAAGAAATTAGTTTTGTTAGGACTGTATCGTCAATACGAAGCTATAAAATATTTTTCTGCAATTTATAGAGTTCGTATGTGACCCCAGTAAATTAAAATGCGCGTTCAAATTCAATATATAGAGTTATACGTTGATTTTGACGAAAACTGATCGAAACGATCGAATCAGCCTACAATACGTATCCCATTGTGTTCGGAATGGGGGTGAAACGCTATGGACGACAGGCGGTAGGCCTCGTTTAGAGGTCGAAAATAAAAGTTGCTTTTTAGTGAAAAGTAAAATAGTTAAATAATAAAAAATAAAATAAAAACCCTCTCCTATACCCTCCCCCCCCCCCCGTTCAATTTAAATCAAAAGAAAAAAAAGAAAAAAATGGGATCGACGGCGGAGGGGGAACCGCCGACGCCGCATCGCTCCCCTCTTCTCCACCCATCGCCGATGAAGCCCTCCCCTTCCAACCGCGCTTCAGGCGCAGCGACCCCCCTTCTGTTGCTGCTGCCGCGACCTCTTCTTCTTCTTCCCCCTCCTCCAGCCCCGCTTCGTTCTCCTTCCCCCACCGCCGACGGTCGTGCCATCCCATCCCCAAGCCGCTGAACCTCAACTCGAGACCCCCTACCAAAGCACCGGAAACCGCGAGCCCCAAAAGTTGCGTCGCCCCCTTCCTCTGTCACTCTATCGCTTCCCCTCCCCGTCCAAGACCACCGCGTGCCAGTGAACCCCTCCCCCCTTACGCAGCCCTCCTCTGAAAAGAAATCGTCCACATCACGGTGAGTTTTTTTATTTTATAAATTATTGTTTTAAAATCAGTCTTTTTCTATGAAGCTTTAAAAAAAATAGAAAAGTTTTCAGATTTTTAAAATATAAAAGGTTAGATTTTTAAAATAGAAAAGGTTAGATTTTTAAAATTGAAAAGATTAGATTTTTGAAATTGAAAAGGCGAAATCTTTGAAATTGAAAAGGCGAAATCTTTATATTTGAAAAGGCGAAATCTTTATATTTCAAAGGGCGAAATCTTTATATAGAAAATAGTAATGTAAAAATAGAATTTTTATCCATATAGCGTGATTATAAAAATTCGATTTTTATATATTGTATAGCGAAGAAAAAAGTTCGATTTTTATATATTATATAGCGAAGTAAAAATTCGATTTTTATATATCTAGAGAATACGGGCAATGAAAGTGACAAAAGGCGAGAACAGTGAAGATTTCCTACATTAGAAGTGTCGTGAAATTGGATTAGCTATCGGTGAGAATTACTCACCTTTCAATTTCTTTTTCTAGCTATATATATATATATATATATATATATATATATATATACTAGGATGCAGACGGTGCTTAGCAGCACCCGACACCCTTCATCCACAGACCATGGAAGGCTTGTTTGTTTGATTGATATGTTGTGAAAATTTGTTTGTGAAATAGATAAAGAGATTCATGTGTTGAAATAAAATAAAATATTTATATAGTTAAAAATATTTTATCGTTAAAAATATAATTTTTAACGTGAATGTGAATAAATAAATATTTATAATCAAATCGACCGATTTGTTTATATACACTGGTTTGACTGATGGATTGGGATGATAAATTTTACACATCACCCAACTGCACAAATAAAAATATGTGTTTGTTGATTTGAAACCCCACATGGGTATTGGGATGATATTTGGGTACACTAATCCCAATTATTTAATTGTATGTCGATCGATGGATCAACAGGCTGTTATAAGCGTTAGATATCTATATTTGATGCTTACACAGTGGAGTGCACTTTGGATGATGGTTGATTATTTATCGTTTCTATTATATACATTTGTTGTATGGAATCCATATAATTAACTTTATATGGTAATTGATTGGGCCTCATTCCAATTTAGAAAATAAAGAATATTATAAAATAAAGGTTCATGCGTTGACCGTACTCATCCGTTGAGATTAGTCATGTGTTGAACGAAATATTTTAAACAATAAACTTTACATCTTTATCCTATATAGAATTAGAAACTGACTATAAAATAGATAAGATGAGTGGTCTCCTGGATATTGATTTGATGTTGGTTTCGGCCTTCGGGGTTAATATTTAGGGAATCGTTCTCTTACTAATTTACGGTTGGAGTCTGATTTAAGTCAAACGATAGATACCTTAATTTATGTAAAATATATTGAATAACAAAAATAGTCACACGTGGACAGTACTCATTCGTTGAGATTAGTCATATGTTAACAAAAATATAGATTAACGTATTGAATAGAATAAATATTCATTTGTTGAATAGAATAACGGAATTATTGAAATATATAGAGCCGTGTTGATTAGAGTTGCGCATTTTGACGTGAACGATATTTATATCGATTTTATTCATTTTACAACGAATATCGAAAAGTGATTTCAAAATTTAATATTTTGAAATGAAATTCAAATTAAATTAGATTAAAATTCAAATTGAAATTTTATTGAATCAATTTGAAATGAATTCGAATCGAATAGAAAATGAATTCGGTTCGAATTGAATAGAAAGTGAATTTGAATTCGAGTTATATAGAAATGAATTCAAATTGAATTAAATTGAAATTGAATTAAAAATGAATCGAAATCGTTTTGAATGAAATTTAAAACGAACTGAAATTGAATTGAAATCAATTTGAAATGAATTTGAATTGAAGTAAATAGAAACGAATTCGAATTGAATTGAATATAGAAAACGAATTCGAATTGAATTGAATATATAACGAATTCAATTTGAATTGAATAGAAAACGAATTCGAATTGAATTAAATAGAAAACGAATTCGAATTGAATAGAAAACGAATTCGAATTGAATTGAATAGAAAACAAATTCGAATTGAATTGAATGAAAAACGAATTTGAATAGAAAACGAATTTGAAATAAAATTGAAATCGATTTGAATTTGAAATAAAAGTTGAAATGTTTTTAAAACGAATTTAAAACTATTTATAAAATTCGTTTTAAATAGAAATCGACGAAATATATATAATATATATATTATATATATAATGGCCTGAATAGAACATGCCGCGCCGCGGCAGTTCGTAAATTTCGACCATTGACTTCGAATTGACATTACGGGAGATCCGACCGTCGGATTCTCCTAAAACCGGAACCGTTGGGTTCGTATCAAAAAGAGCTTTCTAATGAATATTAGAAATTTGAAATCTAACGATTGGATTTGGAGGTACGTTGAAATCAAATTTGGAAAAGGTCGTTGTAAGTGCAGTTCGATGGCCATTGTTGGAAATCGACTGTACGGGCCTTGATAAAATTATTAAAAATAGTAATAATTTGCGTAAAATCATAAGAAATGATTTGGGAAAAATTAGGATGAAAAAATCCATATTTGAAAAGATAAAAATTGATTTTTATCGAAATGAACTAGTTTTGAACTAAAATTAAAATCCATTTATTTTTAAATAAATAAATTGTATTTGAAATGGGTTTTAAATAGAATTGATTAGTGGGTTTATCGTGAAGGGTGTTTTAAATAACACTTGTTCTTTAGTCCGATAATAAATAGAATGTGATTTGGGTTTATCGTGAACTATGTTTTAAATGACATTAGTTCTTCAACCCAGTAAAAGGAGTTTTAATGAATCTGCAATTAGATTGAAATGTGAATTGATAATTTAAATTATCAAATCTAGAAAATGAGCGAGAATGGAGTATCACCTGTTTTGCTCCAAGCGATAGTTAAATCTTTAATTAGATTTGAACGTGAAATGGTAATTAATTTTACCGATAACACCATGGTGTTAGATATGGAGTATTACCAGTTTTTCTTCATGGGATGAATAGGTTGGGATTGGGAAATAAAATAAATAATTACTTCGGAGTGGTTCGCTAATCTCGGCTAGTTTGGAAAAACCATAATTTGGTTTGATACGACATCCAATGGAAGATTAAAGAATAAATTTTAAAGAATTTATCTTGGATAAAATTAATGGGAACCTTTCCTTAAGAATTGAAATTTAGAAACTAGTTGTAGGTTAGCTAAGAAGAATGGTTTCCTGGATATTGATCTGATGTTGGTTTCGGCCTTCGGGGTTAATATTTGGGGAACTGCTCTCTTACTGATTTACGGTTAGTGACTAATGAATTGGAATGAGGCGTATGTTGTGTTAGTGTAACATTTGTTTTTAATATACGCGGGTTGTTCGGAAAGACCGGGTTTATACCCATTCTGAATAACCGATTCGACGATATGTCAAAGATGAAGACGGTGTTTGAAGAGCGGAAGTCTTCACATCGTTTGGGTGATTACTGATGATCTTGATTGGGCTGTACACCCAAGATGAGGGAATCAGTTGGTGGTCGTCCAGACGTACTTGGAGATCGATGGATATGCGAGGAAAGTGCCTCCGGTTACGTTCAGTCCCAGAACGAACTTGTAAATGGATTGTGTGTCTGACATTAGATTTTATTCTGTGTTGATTGATTTCTGTTAAATATATATCTGTTTGGCGGCGGAGAATTTATTCTCTTGCTTAACGCCCTTCTCTGAGACGTACGAGCTTAGAGGTTATATATCGATATATATCAATCGCATGGCATGAATTGTCTGTGTGGCATGCTGAGTTGCATGTATCAAGGCTTCTGTTGAAAAGCAAAGTCTTGTGGTTGATGATCAAAGCACGACCTACGTGGCAGCTTTGTGTATAACGTGAATTCGTGAGCCTCACACCTCGGTATGAGTTAAAAAGGGGATACGGACCGTTGGGAGAACACAACGTTTCTTTCTAGCTTTGGTGGTGTCAGTGTCTTACCCGCCCTGACATTTATATACTTTTCACCTTTGTGGTTGTTGGAATGAGGCGCCTCGATTATAGGTCTGTAAGGACCGGGAAACGTGTGTTTAGGAATAACTAATCCTCAAACGTAAGAGAGGACCGGCCCAACCGATCCAAGTGGCTGCCCATAGTGCGTAGTCTTGAGCATTTGCTAGAGTGTCTCGAAGCGGAGAGGAGCTTGCCCCTTGCCTCAACTCATGACGGAAATCCAATTTCCAATACGTGATATAGTGGTTTTAATTGTAGAACTAGTATGGCGACATGACATATGGTACCCATGCCGTCTATGATTGATATTTATGATTGAAAATGTTTTGACACTATACACTTATTATAGTATCAAATGATTTGTTTTAAACGTACCAAGCATATTTGGCTATTATAAGGGAAAACCCTATCCTCCGGTTTGCGTTGCATTGTGTGATGGGACCTGGGTCTTATAATAGCTTCATTTTTCGAAAAAGCATTGCGTTGTTTATTCTATGCACTGGTGTTCTTAGGAGGAAACCCGTTCCGTGTTATACGGCGTGGTTCCTTGAATTACTCTCTTTTAAAGTAAAGTTTTAAATAATTGTTTTAGTTCTCACACCAGTCACATGACTGACCTGGAGTTTATTGTTTTAACCTAAACTCCGGGTGCCCCTATTTTCCGCACGGGCAGCTAGTAGTTTTGGTTTTGCAGATTTATATTCACAGGATCCTGATTTACAGCTGGAACGATGCTCGGAAAGCTCTGTATCTGTGTATCACCTTCAGTTGTGCTTTGTATTATTTTTCCGCTGCTATGTTATTTATTGTAATCTCTAATATTTATCGAATGTAATTTATTCATTTATACTCTGTATATTCTTGTATCTGATGGAATTGTTGTAATAACAATGAAATGTTCTTCCGTCTGCGTTCTATTTTGTCCTGTTCTCAAACGATCAGGGGTTTCGAACGGTCTAGATCGGTTTAACGACTGATTCGGATCGAGCGAAATTACAGGCCGTCACAACAGATGATCCAGTTCACCCCATATCGTCATTTCAGCCAATTCTGATTATTTCAGAATTAAATGTATTATTTAATTTATTATTTTAATTAAATATTCACCATTATTTAATTCCACGACCATTTAATTCACTATATCACTATTTATATAATTAAATAAATTAATTCTAATACCTCTGCCAATGCGGGTCATTACAATCTTTCCCACTTAAAATAATTTCGTCCTCGAAATTGCTAAAAGGTAGAGAACGACCCTATCGACTAGTTAGAACATATTTGTTCACTTCTTAACTTCAGTTTTCAACTAGACAAATTTAAATTCAATTAAATTATTTAATTATTCTTATCAACGAAAATTTTCAAAAATCCTGAAAATTTTCTAACGTCTTAACTCTTCGAAATTTTTTGCCAGCACCTCCTTTGTACTAGTCAATACGTCAAACCACCACTCGCCTCTCTGGGCCATCTCCAACCCAAAGAAAAACCGAACAGCCAAGTGGCTTTCCAATTCTGCTCATAAATCTTATATCCAATAGAAATATAAACTCGTACCTTTTGTCGGCATATCATTATATCCTTTCCACCTGTTATCAATTCAACGGATACAAGGGTCATCTCAATCAAATTCCAATCTTCTTTTATCCACAAAACAACCATTCGCTTATATCCGAGCCAAATATCATTTCAACTCGAGTTTCTTCTCGATTCCCAACTCTTAACTTGATTATCCCATTACACTTCAAATTTGAATCTCACAATCCAATTCATCTTGATATCATTCTAATTCAATCTCAGTTACCACTTTACTGGCTTTACTTTAATTCAAATTTGCTTTCACAAATTCTGTTAAATTTGTTTTTAATTCAAACAGTCTTTCCCAGGGAGTTTTTAAACAGTTTACTCTCTTCAAAAATCAAATTTTCCTTTTGAACATGTCACTGAACCCTTAATTAATATTCCATTAGTTAAATCACTTCTCTATTTCGTTATCAATATTTGTTAACCAAATATTTTCAATAACCATATTGGCCTTTTATGTTATTTGGAAAACATTTCCGAATATCGCCTTCCTTTATTTTCTAAATTTTTAGAAAATATATGCTATTTATAATTGGAAAATATTCCAATTACTTATCTCTTTTCCGATCTCGTTTACTTCTATACTTAGGAAATATTCATTATTCTATTTCCAAGTTTACACTTATTTGGGTTAAAACGGATGTTGTGTAAAACATCGTTACGACAACCCAAATACTATATTCAACTAACTCTTATTCAACAATGATCTTAGAGCCTGAAATCTTACTATTTATTTGTTAATAATGAAATCAATCAAGTTGGGGTATAACTACCTCTCAGACCTTGACTGAATAACATTTATAACGTTAAAACAGATATGACTACTTACTCGAAAAATCAATACCATACAACTACTTATTCACTTTTAAACACGTATATGCTTCCTCTTTCTATTTTTACTAGATTTATTCTTAGTCTTCCTTTTTTATTTTACTACTCTATTTCTAAGTTCGTTTCCTTATCGACTTCTATATATATATCGATACGTTGATTTCTAACTATCAAATTATCTTAAAAATATTCTAACTCCTTAACTTCCCGGAAAAATTCGCCATAACCTCCTTTGTACTAGGAGCATCGGGATATTTCAAATAGCCTCCCATGGCCCTCGCCAATCCAAAAGAAAAAGAAAAAGCCAAGCGGCTAGCCGATACGGCGCATAAAATCTCATATATGAATTAAATACATGCCTTTTCGTCGAGCATTCTATTTATATACCTTCATACCTTATCCATACCTATCTCATGTATATTTATACCTGCCCAGTCTATTTTAACTATACCTGATCATTTTAACTCAATTCGTTAATTAATTTGTTAATTAACTCTTTAGTCTATTTCACTTTTATATTTGAACATGACATGTTCAAATATATTTTAACTTGCTTATTTACTAATTTGAATCCAAATTTCAAATTTAAGTTCTATATTCGATTTCGAATATTCCTTTACAAATCCAATTCACCTTTCAATGTTCAACTTCAAATTCAAAACTCGATTAACTAATTCCTCTTCGACTTAGTTAATTCTATTCAATTTCTATTCAAATTTTATATCACTTCTATTATTCAAATTTATATATCAAATTCTATTATACAAATTCTATATTATAAATCCCATTTTGAATTTCTATATTCAAATTCTATATATTCAAATCCTATATTTGAATTCCATTTGAATTCTATATTCCAATTCCCATTTCAACTCTATTTGAATTCTATATTCAAATTCCTATTTCAAGTTCTATTTTGAAATTCTATTTTCAAATTCCATTTCAATCTATTTGAATTCTATATTCAAATTTCATTTCAAACTATTTGAATTCTATATTCAAATTTCCATTATTCAAATGTTCTTTATTCAAATCTCATTTGAATTTCTATATTCAAATCCCCTTTGAATTTTTTTTATTCAAATCCCCTTTGAATTTTCTATATTCAAATCCCCTTTGAATTTTCTATATTTCAATTCTATTTCAATTCCTTTGAATTTCATATATTCAAACTCCCTTTGATTTTTTTTATATTCAATTCTATTTGAATTCTCTTTATTCAAATTCTATATTCAAATCTATTTTATAAATCCCATTTTGAAATTCAACACAAATTGTCTTTCCCAAAACAAATTCAAAACAGTATCTCTAGTAGTAATTCGTCACTTACAACTCGAAAATGAATACTGATGATGCAGCTGTCATCATCAGAATCTATTTTCCAGTGATCGAAGTGAGTTCAATACTATAAAACCATTTCTAAACATTTCCACTTTGAAATTCATTTCAAAATATAATTCACACGGCTTGTAAAACAATTTTAAATCTCCCAGGATCTAAAATTTTCCTTATTTTTTAAATCCAAATCCATTTACAGACACTTATCCAATTTTCCAGAATTTTAATTCAATTTCTGGTTTAAATTTCTGATTTAACTCATCTGATTTCACGTATTTCACAAATATGAATTCTGATTGGTTATTTACATAACCATTTAATTTATAATCTTACTCGATTATAATCACAACCAATATATCCTATATATTATAATCTTGATATTTATATCTTCTCTATATCAAGATATACCTTGGGTAAACTTATTTTAATTTGCCCTCTTTTCAAAACATATCGTGACGACCCATCGTATTTGAGTGTTTACAAAATCCCTACCGATACAGTGGATCAAACTAATCGACCAGAACTCATAAACAACTCAACCAATAAATCTGCACAATATAAAACAAATTTTTATATCAATAACAAATACGTTCACTTGTATATATACACTCAACTCAATCTAGGGTACTACTAACACCATTTCTACTAAGTCACGCCACAGAGCCAAGGTAATTCACTAAACTTTAAGCTCTGATACCAACTGTAATGACCTGGGATTTTGTCGACTTTGGTTATCGCCATAAACTCATGATGACTAACCAAACATCGAAAAATTCCAGTCATTAGTGAAAGAAATTAGAGGGTGGGGAAAGATAAGATAGAAACTTAGAATAGAAGAAGAAGAACAACAAAATATCAGAGTAACACGAATCTCATAGAAGAACGAATAAATATATTTCATAACATAACTTTGAAATACAAATCTCTACTTGAATATACATATCATTTATCAAAGTACAACACTTACAACACAGTGGAAATAACTATAGCTATATAATCCTGAAGCCTCCTACTACAAGCTTTTCCAGTATATCTGTAAATCCCGACTACTTGACTGTCTGTACAAAATTAGGCACCCAAGAGTTTAGGGAAAACCACAAAATAAACTCCGGGTCAGTCATGGGACTAGTATGAGTAAAACAGTTTAAAACAGTTCGAACAAGTAAACGATATCTCATAAGACCACGCCGTATAACGAAACAGGTTTTTCCCTTATGAGAATCCAAATATCTTTATATCAAAAACCTTTTGATATTATAATAATGTCTATGAACACAATATAATAATCATCTAGCAGAAACGCTTTCATCTCACGTTCTACATATATAGTATATAATTAAAACCCCAAGCATGTATTGGGTAATGGATTTCCAACTATGACAAGGTATAGAACCACCTTTCGCTAGTGTACCTCTAGAGAGGAATACACTGGGTTCAACAAGAACATCTTGCAATCGGCCACACATGACCGACCACTCATTTCGCTTGAGTGTATCGAATGTATATCACCAACGGTTGGGATCAGCAACCGTTCCCGAATGGGACAACATCAACAATAGATTTTTAGAAATAAATGAAACTCTAGATCAGGTGATTATACACCCTACTTCGGTGAGATCGACTGAGCCATGCTGCTTGCCCGATTTCTATCATTTACCGGATGTGAGCCTAGAAGCTATGCTTTATCATCACACCAGATTCACATTGAATGCCACATCATCAAATCCATCAAATCACCAATTGACGTCCTCAACCATACATTATGTGTTAGCTAAAAGAAGTTTCCTTCCCCGCTTCCACTCTTGGTACGGTTGGAGAAATCAATATACGTGATCGTCTGGAAATACTCTGTCAGACATCCGTCCATACAAGTCATCCAGGAACAGGATGAACCAAAGGCACTATTCTGTAAACAGGATAGCCCTTGCATAACTCCATCTTCAATTTCCTTTGGCGTATATGATTTGCAACGCTTATGCCAATACAGAGTGGTTCTTTGGATAATAATCCAACCGATCTCTCCATATTAACAACGTTAAAATGGTCAAAACTTCGATAGTATGTGATTTAACTATCGAAGAAAAACAAGTGTGAAAACAACGATATTATTTCCAAATGGAAATTATATCGAACAAACATCATTTAACATTAATCTCTTTAGTTCATTTTACATCTCCTATTTCCCGATATCCAACATTTGCTATTTTCTATATTTCAAAAATAAAATTTATTAACACTGGAAAACATTTCCATTCCTTTACTGCTGAACCTTAACCATTCCTTAGTTAAAACGAAGCCAATCAAGTTGGGGTAGAACTACCTCTCAGACCTTAACTGAACAACATTTCTAACTTTGAAATAGGAAAAGTTCACTTTATATTTCTTTAACTAACTTCCTTACTTAACCCTCCTTCGAATCATGTTTTATTCGATAATTTTATTCAATTTACTCTATTCGATTAACCCTTATCAATTAACTCTATTGGACTACGCTATTGGATTAACTCTATTGGACTAACGCTATTGATTTACTCATTTCACTTAACTCCTTTCGAATAAACTATATTCGATAACTCCTTTAACTCTGTTCGAATAAACTATATTCGATTAACTCCTTTAACTCTATTCGAATAAACTATATTCAATTAACTCCCTTTATTTTCTATTCGAATAAACTATATTCGATTAACTCCCTTTACTCTCTATTCGAATAAACTATATTCGATTAACTCTCTTTACTTTCTATTCGAATAAACTATATTCGATTAACTCCCTTGCTTTAACTCTAATCGATTAACTCTAACTGATTTAACTCTAACTGGTTTAACTCTAACTGATTTAACTCTAATTGGTTTAACTCTAACTGGTTAACTCTATTCAACTGACTCGACTCGACTAAACCCTTTCGAATAACTAGTTCGATTTACTACTTTCGAATACCATATTCGATTTAACTCCTTTCGAATACCATATTCGAATTAACTCCTTTGCTTTAACTCTAATCGATTAAACTAACATCGATTAACTCCTTTCGATTAAACTAACATCGATTAACTCCTTTTACTTTCTATTCAAATAAACTATTCATTTAAAAAGATTTACTTGTAGTAACGGTTCTTCACTTTACAAATGATTTCCCGTTTTTAATTCTATTCGTTTTATCAACATTTTTCCCTTTTATAAAGCTCTGTTCGTTTTATAAACATTTCCCCTTTTATTTACTTTCGAAATATTTCCTTTTATAAAATCTATTGATTTTATAAAATCCATTTATTTCAATATACATTGAAATAATTCTTTTTACATCCCAGGATCTTTTATGATGTTTAAAATATCGAATAACAAGGATTAATATCATTCCAACACACATAATCCATAACAGATTATATAACACATCATATATCACAATATATGAAAAACAGTAAAATAAATGTTGAGGAATCCAGTTGGATTCCTCCAACCTGTTTCTCTGCATCACGGATGTTAAACAATATAGATAACATCACTTTCAGTTCCATATGATATATTCTGTTAAACAGAATCAATATAGAAATTCAACCAACTGACTAGCAGTTCAATCAATCAGTCAACACACAGTCAATCAGCCAATGTTTAACAGTTCTAAGAATACAACATGAAATTATAAACTATTCAGAGTTAGTGAGATTTACTCACTTGGGCAGTTCATTGTTAAAGAATGATAAACTTATTGTTTGATTTGAATCAAACAATTTATTTCACCATAAATTCATACGATCCCCAATCCACTTCCAGTCAGCTTCATTGTGAAGCTCTCGTCCATACGGTCCCAACGAAACTTACGGTTCGTCAATCTGATATCGTATGGTAGAGTTATACACATTCGAAGTTAATACATTTTTAAATAAACAAAACTTGAATTAAAATTATTATTGGGCCTTAACTCCTTTGCAAAGCCCACTTCCAATATCCAACCCGCCCCCTTTACTACCGTCTTCCCCAAATCCTCTGAAGAAAATCCCGTTTCCATTAACCAACTTTCCACGCCTCCATCTCCCTTTCAACACCACCGTTCCTGATTCCCTTTTCACCAAACTTCTTCTCCTTCAATCCTCTTTCTTCCTATACCATCAACCTTGAACTCGACTCCCACCTGCTCGTCGCGATCTCGAAAATCCGCCGTTTTTCCAGTAGCTTACATCGACCAGGAAATGACTGAACACTTCAAGACTGTGTATACCAGTGTAAATTCTCCTTCTTAATCCAAATATGAACTCAAATCCCTCAATAAACGATCATACAAACAATGAGTTCGAACCCTAGCCCGAATGTACCAACGCTTTCTAAAATCCAGCGACGGAAATCACGATCGAACCCAAGGAAAGTAGTACGGAATCGTAGAGAATAACACACGGATTTCATATAAACTGGGTATGAGATTTATCGATTTTAGTATGATTTTCTTTTGAATTTCTTTTGAGGATTTTTTTCTGCGTTTTACTGAAAGAAGAAACACTGGCGGCTCAATCTTGCTTTACAGAATGTATTAGGTTATAAGGGATGGGGTTAAGTCCTATTTATAGGGAAAATAAATATCTAGATATTTATTAGATATTTTTAGATATTTTATTTTATTCATTTTATATCCGGTTTGTCTTTTAAAAATTCCTGTGCTCATATACGATACCCAAAAATCACGAAAACTGGCACGTAGCCACAGTTCGACATTACGGTCCCAACGAAACAAGTTTCGTCGAATTCTGACTTCGTATGCTCACACAACGTATTTTTAACTATCAAAATTCTGACTATTCTTCACTCTTAAAATCCGTACGACCACATAGTGACTCTAAAAATTACGAAACTGGAAATTTAACAACTATTTGAGATTGCGGATCCAACAAAATTAGTTTCGTCGAATTCCGACTCCGTTTGCAAAACTGGCTATTTTTAAAGCTCTGGATGACCCATTTAAATATATAAATATATTTAAATTAAATTAAATTAAATATAAATAAATTTATATTATCGTATATATCTACATATGATGTCGTACGGCTCCAGAATATCCTATCAGAATTTATAACTTGATTATCCAGAATTCCAAAATAAATCGATATTCAATTTATATCGAAAATCCATTTATAACGTAATTAAAGCGTCGCAAATTATAAAGGAATTCCACAGCGACTTTTGTGAAATTTGATTTGGACATAAATCAAAATTTACACGATGAAATCCCGATTTTTCTCTTCTACTAGAAAGATATACTCCACCAGCTCCATACGTTTCTTGTTTCACAGAAATCCGGCTTAAAACGAATCCTGTACATTCAGTTGAAGTTCGAATCGCCAAATAGCGAACTGCAGCGCCATTCGAGCTCAATTATAATTATATTATAATTTATACGTTCAAACTGTCGTTAATATAATATATTCATTATTCAAATTCAATTCCAAGCTGAATTAAATATCACAGATGAACCAGTTCACCCCATATCGTCATTTCAGCTAATTCTGATTATTTCAGAATTAAATGTATTATTTAATTTATTATTTTAATTAAATATTCACCATTATTTAATTCCACGACCATTTAATTCACTATATCACTATTTATATAATTAAATAAATTAATTCTAATACCTCTGCCAATGCGGGTCATTACAGTTAAGTTAAGATTTCTCATACCAGTCCCATGACTGACCTGTAGTTTGTTTCACTGGCAAACTCGGGTGCCCTTATTTTCCACACGGGTAGTCGAGTAGCTTTTTGCAGATATATTTGCAGGATCCTGGTTTGCAGCTGAAGCGTTATTCGGAAAGCTCTGTATCCGTGTATTCCTTTCGGTTGTATATTTGAATTAATATCCGCTGCTATTTAAATGTAATTTAAAACTCTGGTATTATTGTATTTCTATTATGTAATAAGTATTCATACTCTGTTATATTTTTGTACTCTGATGTAATTGTTTTAATCAGCAATAAAATGTTCTTCAGTTTGTGTTCTGATGTGTATTGTTCTCAAAGCAATCCAACCTTTCCTTTACTGGGAAGTTTGGGTCATTTCATTTGGTATCAGAGCTTTGGTTTACAGAGCTCGAGAACAAGACACATTAGAACCGAACGAAAGAATTCATCAGAGATTGGATTAGTAATATCCAATGAGAATAACTCGTTAGAGATGGGATCAGTAGTATCCTAGAACGAGCGTAAAGAGTATTATTTTCTTTAAAATAAAAATGAAAACAAATTTAGTTTTGAAAATTTATCCTAATATACGTTTTTGAGTATGTTATATTTTAATGTGGACAATCGAGTATATAAGGATTTTGAATATACGAGTAATTAACGGATATTCGAAGTTTTAATATACTGGATAGATATAGAATCACACTCTAGTCGCCCGGAGGTAATTTTGGTGATAGGTCGACCATCACTAGCATTTATGTTCGAGTCTCGAAGGTGGGATTTCTATATATTTCCATTGACTGGTATGAGAACCAAAACTTAGTTAGTACACATTACTATGATTTGCACTAAAAAATATAATTTTTGATTATATATAAAAGTTATATATACTTGAAAAGTTAATCACCCAATGGATTGCTGGTTGTGATGTTTGATTATTAGTTTAACAAATAAAGTATAGAAATGATAATTAATTTAACTAACAAAATTATGAAAACCAATAAAGTTGAGTTGGTTAAATTAAACAACTTTTAGCTTCGTTCCTTTTCGAGGTTGAAAAGATTTTTAGTGGGGCGATTGTAATGACCCGAAATTTTGGGGCCAATTTAAAATTTTTATTTTAGAAATTTTAATGGGTTTTAATATTTAAAATAATTTATTTTAAATAAGAACAACTAAAAATTTATTTTAAAATGAATAAATTTAATTTAATTATAAAAGGAGTTAAAAACAGCGCCGTAGTTTGAAAATTTGAATTTAAACTTTGACTGGCTATACAGGATTCATTTTAAATCAGAATTGAGCAAAACAAGAAATATTTGAATCGGTTTAATCATATATTTCTAAAGAATCTGAAAAACTGAAATTTCACTTTGAAAATAGAAAGTTATGTCCATTTTAAAATCTAGAAAAGTCGCTGTAGAATTATTATATATTTTAATTAAAAATAAAGCCCTTAAAAATAGCCATTTTTCAAACGACCTCGGTTTTCGACGAAACCACTTTTGTTGGAACCGGAATGTCAAATTATTGCTAGGTTTCAATTTTCATAATTTTTCGAATTAATATGTGAGCGTGGCAAAGGAAAATGTGTTTTGACTATTTCAGTCAAATTTAATCGACTTGAAAATAGCCATTTTTCAAACGGTCTCAGAATTCGATGAAATTAGTTTTGTTATGACCGCATCGTCATAACAAAGCCAAAAATATTTTTTTTCTCTAATTTTTATAGTTCGCAAGTAGCCCCGGTGAATTTAAACGTACATTTGAATTAAATAATTAAATGATTTATTTTGTAATTTAAAGAAATTCATATCGTAAAAATTGAATTGGGCTACGAAACTGTTCCATAGTGTCCGAAACGGGGGTATTTGGCTAGTGGCGACATTCGTTGAATTCGATTCGGTGTTAATATCGACGAACAAATGTTTTCTTGAATTAAATGATTAAATAATTAATTAATAAAGGAAAATACGGTATAAATATGATGGGATACAGTAAACCCTAATTCAGATGTACGTAGCCGCCGTATATGAAATCAATGGCTGAATTCGTTTGATCTTCTTTCTTAAAATTCATGATATCGATTCAATAATTCCATGCAACTCCTAAGCAAACGTGGAAGAGCATCTCAAGCTCTATATTCTGAGTGGCCATGGAACTGACTAGAACCATTTCTGAGCACATCAAATCTAGACCAAATTTTAGATCTAAACCGCTCAGATTCAAACTAATGTGAGATTTCTCTTTTAATACTTAATTAAAATATTATTTTCTTTCTATTTGAAATTGATACATGTATGTGATAAAATCAGATCTATGATTTGTGGATTGAAATTTGTTTGTTGTTGTGATTGATTTGTGATACTCATATTTTGTTAGATCGGTAAGGTTGACATAGAAATATCATAATTGGTTAGATCAATGATGTTAACTTAGGAATATTATTTTTAATGTTTTGTCGAAAAAGAATTACCGACGAAACAAGATTATCATTCTTGATCAATTCTATAAAATATAAGATAACAATTTTTGTTATGAATATACATTATAATCAGAATTATTCATGTTGTTTAAAACATGATTAGTTAAATTAAGATTTACATTTTTGATTAAAAATTGACTATGGGATATGATTTACATTTTTGATCAAAACTTGGTTATTGAATAAGATTTACATTTTGATTAAAACTTGATTATGGGATACGATAAACATTTTTGTTCATTAGAAAAAGTTAAACAAAATGATCATATTTTGTTTACATAAGAAGAATTAGACAAAATGTTCACATTTTGTACATTAAAAAGAATAACATATTTTTGTCTAAGAATGATTAGTGAAAATAAAAACAACCTTTTTATTCGAAATATGCTTTGCAAATCAAAATATCATTTTTGAATAGAAATTGATTATAGAAATAAAAACAACCTTTTTATTTGAAATATGCTTTGCAAATCAAAATATCATTTTTGAATAGAAATTGATTATAGAAATAAAAACGACCTTTTTATTTGAAATATGCTTTGCAAATCAAAATATCATTTTTGAATAGAAATTGATTATAGGAATAAAAACAACCTTTTTATTTGAAATATGCGTGGCAAAGAAAAATATCATATTTGATTAGAAATTGGTTACGAAAATAACAACTTTTCCCATTATAATAAAAAGATTATAATAAGAAGGTTATAAATAAAAATGTCCATATATGTTAAAATAAATAGAATGAGGCAAAATGTTCAATTTTGTCATATTTAGAAGAATGAAATAAAATATCATTTTTGTTAAAAACATGTTAATGAAATATCATTTTCGTATTAAAACATGTTAGTGAGATGAAATGAACATTGTTATACATTAAAAAGAATAGATTTTGCTACACATCCTTTTTCAATAAAGAGAAATTATGTTTTTATTTTTAGATTGTTTACAATATGGAAGTGTAGAATTAGAAATAAAGATCGCATTTTTGTGAAAGATTGGTTATAGAAATAAAAATTCATATCTTGTTTACATTAAAAAGATTAAACAAAAATTCACATTTCTGTTTACATTAAAAGGATTGGACAAAATTCATATTTTGTTTACATTAAAAAGATTAGACAAAAATTCACATTTTGTTTACAGTAAAAGAAAATGAATTATGGAAATAAAAGACATATTTTTGTCCAAATATGTTTATAGTGAATAAAAACAACATTTTTGTCGAAAGAAAGATTAGCGAACAAAATTAACATTTCTGGTCAAAAGAAAGATTAGCGAAGAGAATAACATTTTTGCCAAAACTTGATTTATGAAAAAAAATAACATTTTTGTCAAAATTTGATTAGTGAAAAGAAACACAATTTTTCCCAAAATTTGATTAGTGAAAAGGGACAAAATTAACATTTTGGTTAATTAGATTGTAAAGAACAGAATTAACATTTTTGGTTTAAAAATGTTAAATATGATAAAAGGACATTTTTGTCATTTTGACATGAATGAAATAAAAATGATATTTTTGTACATTTGAGTTGAATGAAATGAAAATTTATATTTTTGTACATTAAAAAGTATGATTAGAAAAGGTATATTTTTATACATTAAAAAGTATAAATTGAAAAGGTATATTTTTATGAAATGCTCATTTTTTAGCAATTGAAAAGGAATGAAAGAAAAATCTACATTTTTATCAAATGTAAAAGAGTGAGAAAAATAGACATTTTTATCAAAGGTAAAAGAATGAAAAATTATGCATTTTTGGTCAAATGTAAAGAACGAAATAAAAACATTTTTTTATCATTTAAAAAGAGTGAAGTAAAAATACCCATTTTGTTTACATTGAAATGAATTAGACAAAACTGGCATTTTGTTTATATTGAAATGCCTGAGAACAAAAAAGTACATTTTGATTAGAAAATGTGAATGAGAATAAAAAAGTACATTTTGATTGGAAAACATGAATGAGAATAAAGAATACATTTTTGTTAGAAAATGTAATCAGAATAAAGGATTACACAAAAGATAGGAAGGTTATTATTTTTATTTGTCGATTAGTCACAATAAAAAGACCATATGTTAAAAATATGATATTAATGATGGCTAGAATATATGTATGTATTGATGCAGTGTTTGATGTACTTAATATAATGTCAGTATATTCAAACTAAATACAACACTTCCATTTACATGTCATCCGACTTGTTTATGTGACTGGGACGATAATTTTCACACATCGCCCAAGTGCACAAATAATTTATTATTTGTTTGATGGATGAAACCCCACACGGGTGTTGGGATGATATCTGATCTACACTAGTCCCAATATTTAGTGTAAAATCCACTTTGGTTGCTAATTGGATGTTTAATAATTATTTGTCATGATTGTTAATTACATGCAATATATGTTTGTTGATTGAGTCACATTCCAATAAAGAATATTCTAGAGAAAGAATATTTTAAGTATATTTTAGAAAAAGAATATATTTTAGAAAAATATATTTTTATTTGAAATTAACTAGTTATTAACTAGAATAAATCATTAAATTTATATTTAATGGAGTTTTCCAATTTGTTAAAATTTAATTGAAGTTAAATTAAATAAATTGGATTTTGGGTTTGTCGTGAATAGTGTCATAAATAACACTATTCTTAAACCCCATATGAAAAGAATAATCTTTTAATTTAGATTATTAAAGTTTTCGATTGTATTTAGTAATTGAAATAAGACAAAACGTGAGTTGGGTTTATTGTGAACCATGTTTTTAAGTGACATGTGTTCTTTAACCCGACTGACAGTGAAAATATGATTTGGAATTTATAAATCTTTTATTAAGATTTAAATGGGAATTTTCCAAAAGTAAAGTTTTCCAATTTAATATATTAAATTTTAGTTGAATGGAATTTGAATTAGTAATAACCGAGATAAGCTTCTGTAAAAGAAGACCGATACTACATATGGAATTTAAGAGGCTTTGCCGTTATTCCATTTATATTATTTGTCGGATACAGAAATTTATAACGATTATATTGATTTGATTTCTGTGAAGATTCCATATTTTATGGAAGATGATTTTGAGTTTACCGTGAATTATGTTTTAATGACATTAGTTCTTTAACCCAGTTAAAGATAAGATTAATTTCCTAAATTTAAATAATCATTGAATAGTGATTTTTGGTATTTAAAACCAAATTTAAGTTTTGATAAATCTTTAAAAGTAAGATTTAAGAATAATTTAAAGAGTTTATCTTTGATAAGATAATGCGAATATTATTAAAAGAATATTCTAAATTGGAATGAGGCGTTGGTTGTGTTTTTATAGTACTTGATTTTTAAGTATAAAATACGTGAGTTTTTCGGGAAGACCAGGTTTAACCCATCCCGAATAATTGCTACGACGATGAAGAGTCGAAGATGAAGACGGTGGTTGAAGACTGACGATCTTCACATCGGATGGATGTGTTGCTACAGAGACCCTTGATGGGAGTAGCTACCTTGAAGGGGCTTCAGTGGTGGCCGCCTGGACTATTGTTGATTGTTCGGATTTGGTTTTCGCTCAGACCCAGAGCATAAGCTAGTAAATGGATGTGTGTCTGACATTGGATTTCGTTCCATGTGAATTAAATCAATTTCTGTTAATGTATGTCTGTTTGGTGGTGGAGGATTTATTCTCTACTTAACAACCTGGTATATATTAATAGTGATTGATCGCATGGCGTGGATTGTCAATATGGCTCGCCAAGATGCAAATGATCAAGGCAATTGTTGAAAAGCAGCGCCTTGTAGGATGATCAAAGTATAGCCTATTACGAAATAACTTTGTGTATATCGTGACTTCGCGAGCCTCACACCCCGGTATGAGTCAAAAACGGGATTAGGACTGCAGGGAGTGCACACGTTTCTTTCTAGCTAGGAGTGGTGTCGGTGCTTAAACTGGCTGACATTTTACTTATGTGGATTATGGATTTTGAGGCGTCTCGGATTTTTATACGCCGTTAGTGGTCATACTATAGGTCCAAAGGGACCGGGAAGCGTGTGTTCAGGCATAACCAATCCACTGCCGATAGGCGGGGACCGGCCCTGAAGATCCAAGGTAAACTGCGGGGGATCCTGAGGCATTTGCTAGAGTGTCTCGAATCGGAGAGGAGCTTGCCCCTAGCCTCGACTCATGATGGGAATCCAATTTCCAATACGAACTTGCGGTTTTGATTGTAGAACTAGTATGGCGACATGGTAGGATGGGGTACTATGCCGTCTATGATTAATACATTATGATTGAAAGTGTTTTTGAAATATATATATATGCCCATAGATATACACACCAATATTAAATCCGTTTTGTCGTATCAAGCATCCTTTGACCATTATTAGGTAAAACCCTATCCACCGGTTTGCGTTGCATTGTGTGATGGGACTTGGGTCTTATAATGGTTTCATTTTTCTAAAAAGCATTGCGTTATCTAACGATTTACTTTATTATATGCACTGGCAATCCAATGGAGTAAACCCGTTCCGCGTTAGCGGCGTGGTCCTGTGATTTGCCTTATTATTAGATAAGTTAAGTTAAGATTTCTCATACCAGTCCCATGACTGACCTGTAGTTTGTTTCACTGGCAAACTCGGGTGCCCTTATTTTCCACACGGGTAGTCGAGTAGCTTTTTGCAGATATATTTACAGAATCATGGTTTGCAGCTGAAGCGGTATTCGGAAAGCTCTGTATCCGTGTATTCCTTTTGGTTGTATATTTGTATTAATTTCCACTGCTATTTAAATGTAATTTAAAACTCTGATATTATTGTATTTCTATTATGTAATAAGTATTCATACTCTGTTATATTCTTGTGCTCTGATGTAATTGTTGTAATCAGCAATAAAATGTTCTTCAGTTTGTGTTCTGATGTGTATTGTTCTCAAAGCAATCCAGCCTTTCCTTTACTGGGAAGTTTGGGTCATTTCATATAGCCAGTTCCATTCTTGAAAATACTTTCGTTCCATTTGAACGATCCAATAAATCATCAATGCAGGGCAGTGGATATTAATTCTTCAATGTTTTCTTGTTCAAGTCACGATACGCAAAGTCTGGTAGTACCATCTTATTTTGAAAAAAATACCACAGCACAGCTCCCCGATTAGAAAAACTAGGCCTGGTCAGACCTTTCCACAGCAATTGTCAAGTTTGATTGCTCAATTCTTCTTTCTCTTTTAGGGTCATCCTCCGAATTGAACACACTACTGGCCTTGCATTCGAAATTAAATCGATCTTGAATTCAGTTTTCCTTTGCGGCAGTAAGCTAACAACTTCTTCAAACATATCTGAATAATTTTTAACAACGGGAATATTCTCAATTAAAGTCGGAGTAACTTCCAAAGAAGCCCAAAATTCCTTTCTACCTGAATCTAAGCCTACGCATGGTATGATAATATATCCAAGCTTCGTTTTAACTTTAACTACTCTTTTTGCACATTTGACTTCGGCTTCAAATTTAGTTAACCAATCCAGCCCAAGAATGATATCAAATTCAGAAAGATTCATGACGATCAATTTAAAAGGAAGTCGATAACAAGAGCAAGAAACCGACACTTTACAATACGACTCGAGAACAAGAGAACCACAGATCGGATTATGAACTCTAATCGATTCTTTAAGATTCCTTAGTTTTAACTTCAATTTCTTAACCATATTTCTTGAGGTAAAGCTTTGTGACGTGCCCGTATCAAATAGTACTGTAACAGAAATATTGTTGACAGTAAGATTGCCTTCCAAAACATCAAGCCTTTCCCTACTAGCCGAGGGTGTTGCAACATCTGTCACGTTATTAACTTGAGCCACAGTGGTCGCTTTCAACTACTAGCAATCTTGCTTTACATGACCAGTCTTATGGAAAAATGTTGCATTCTCTACTCTCTTGAAACTTCTTCTTCGGTTTAGATCCAACATTGTAATGGCCCGCAAAACCATACTGTAACGACCCGTATTTTTTACAATATATAAATAATTTATTCAATTATTTAAATAATGGTTTGGTTATTTAAAATGACCAGGATTAAATCATAGTGAATATTTAATTAAAATAAATAATATAATAATATATTTAATTTTTGAAATAGTCAGAAATAGTGGAATTCACCAGATATTGTGAATTGGATCATTTGTGATATTTAATTCAGTTTAGAATTGAATTAGAATAACGATTATATTATTTTAACGACGGTTGAATGTATAATTATATTATAATTAAAATTGAGCTCGAAATGGCGTGGCAGTTTGCTATTTGGCGAATTGAACGTCAATTGAATGTACAAGGTCCGTTTTAAGTTCGATTTTTGTGAAACAAGAAACATTGGAATCTATTGAACTGTATTTTTCTAATGAAAGAGAAAAATTGAGATTTCATTGTGTAGATTTTGATTTATGTCCAAATTAAAATTTTGAAAAGTAGCTATGGAATTCCTTCATAATTTATAACAATTTATTTATATTTTTAAAAGGATTTTTCAATATAAATTGAATATCGATTCAAACGGGATTTGAATATCGTGTTATAAGTTCAATTGGAGCTATACGATATTCTGTTTGGAATATATACGATAATATTTATTTTTAAATATTACATTTAATTATTTTTAAATATATTTATATATTTAAATGGGTTATTTAGAGCTTTAAAAATAGCCAGTTTTTCAAATGACCTCCAGATTCAACGAAACCAATTTTGTTGGATTTGTAATGTCAAATTATTGTTAGATTTCAATTTTCGTGATTTTTGGGGTCAGTGTGTGGCCGTACGAGTTTTTAATGTGAAAGACATTCAATTTTCTGACTTTAAAAATATGTTGTATGAGCAAACGGGGTCGGAATACGACGAAACCAGTTTCGTTGGGTCCGCAATGTCAAACTGTAGCTCAACGTCCATTTTTGTGATTTTTGGGTATTTTATGTCATCACAGGAATTTTTAAAGACAAATAAAAGCAGCGATACAATGAAAATAAATAAAATATTTGAATAAAAAAATTTATAAAACCTATCCTATAAATGCACATCATCCTATGACCCTAAGTCTTCATTTCTCCCTTGGTCAATAAACTTTCCGCCACTGGAATTTTCCCCAACCTATTTTCATGATCTATTATAATCATAACAAATCAAATAAATTTCTAGAATTCTCAAATCAAACATCTTTGAACTCCTCTTTCGTTTATCTTCCATTCTATATATATATTGTTGAACTCGGTTCCATTTCCAGACTCGCAGTATTCTTCAGCAGCAAATTAGGTTTATCCAATTTGGGAACTCAAGATATTTTTGGCTGAATTCAGTTTGATTTTCGAGTTCTAGGTGATATTCCATTTCGGTTTGAGGTGTTTAAGGGAATTCCATGTTGAAAAGTATCGCTTCCTCTTGTTGTGCTTGCGCGAAACCTAGGGACGATGGACTGGGGTAAGGAGATCGAACTGTTAGTTATTGGCATGGCGTGGTAGAGAATTTACAGGAGTTGAGGATGGTGATTTTTATTTTGGGTTTGGTTGAAGAAATAAAGGCGTGGAGGCTTTGTAATTTTCAGTAATGGTGTTCGAATTTTTACAGAGGACGGAGGAGATGGGTTCGCAGGGTAAAAGGGGAGAGCGGATGGGTTTTTAAGGTGGGTTGTTGGGCCAAATTAAAGGTGAAGCCCAATTGTTTATATTAAGGAAATCGAATTTAATTTAAATTAAAAATGTGTACCATCTTGTAAATTATATAACTTTCTCATACAATATCAAAATTTCGAACGGTTAGATCCGTTGGGATCGTATGGACGGTGGGTACGCGACGGAACTGACTGGGAGTGGATTGGAGCTCGTTACAATTTATAGGAAAATAAATTGTTCATCAGAATCAAGCGATGGTTATCGTTATTAACGATGATCATCAAAGGTGAGTATATCTCACTAACTCTACTCAATTTATATTTTTTTTAAATATTTTTAGAATTCATAAATAATGATTGTTTGTTGTGTGTTGGCTATTTGGTTGAACTGCTAGTCAGTTGATTGAAAATATAGATAACGATATTGATATAAATCGTTAATCAAATATTGATTCTGTTTAGCAGAATATTTCATAGTAAAATGAAATTGATGTTAATTTTATTGTTTAACATCTATGGATGCAGGGAAATAGGTCGAAGGGACCCAACTGTGTTCCTCAACAATTATTTTACTGTTTTTTCGAGATATTGTGTTATATGATGTGATATGAAATCTGTTGTTAATTTTGTATGGTTGAATGATGTCCATCATTGTTATATGGAATGCTAAATACCATAGGGAATACTGGAATGTTAAAAAAGGAAATTTTCAATTTATATTGAAAAAGAAATATTTATAGAAGTAAAAGCTTTTATAAAAAGAAAACTATTTATTTAGAAAATAAATCGATTAAAAAGGAATATTTATTTGTTAATGAAATAGATAGGATTGAAGGGAAATATTTGTAAAATATTTACAAATAAAATTGGAAAAAAATATATTTGTAACTATTTACAAATAGATTGGAAAGGGATAATTATTTGAAAAATAAATAGAATAGAAAGAAGAAATATTTGTAAAACAAATAGAAAAGGAAATAGTTAGATTATAAAGGAATTACTTATAAAATCAATGGATTTTATATAAAAAGAAAACATTTTATAAATAAATAGAATTATCAAAAATGGATTTATTTGGTAAATAAATAGATTATAAAAGGAAATACTTGAAAAGTGAATAGAATAGCATAAAAGCGGATTTTATATTTGAAAGGTTTAGACCCGTGCTTCGCACACGGGTTCAACAAGATATGGATTTAAAGAATAGATTTTAAATAGAATCTATTCTAACCGATAGATTGAGAAACTAAATTTATAAATAATATTTTATAAATTAAATAAAATTTTTATCATTGGATAAATAGGATATATAGGTTAGGACTTATATAAAGAAGTAAGAATCGATTTCAACATCGATATTTGAAATTGAATATGGACGAAGAGTTAGTCGATTATGAGTTAATCGAATTAGAGTAATTGATTAGTGTTAATCAGTTAGAGTTAACCAGTTAGAGTAAATCAGTAGAGTTAATTGAATATTAGTTATTCAATTAGAGTTGATCGAATATAGTTATTAGAGATATAATTTGTCAAACATAGTTATTCAGGATGAGTTGCCATTTCGTATGACTGCTAGCGTAATTCGCAAGGCTGTAGATAGCCTATGGCGGTCCGATGTTTCCTGAGGGAATCAGGCGTAACCATTGTGATAGCTGCGATCTAGAGTCAAGCGAATGGAGTTAAATTGAATATTATCCCTTCGAAATAAAGTTAAAACATACATAGTTATTCGAATATAAATTAATTGAATATTATTTATTAGATAGGAGTTAAATAAGTTGAGTTAATCAAGTAAGTTAATCAAGTTGAGTTAATCGAGTTGAGTTAGTCAAGATGAGTTAATCAAACTGAGTTAATCCAAAGGAGTTATTAGAATAAAATTAAGGGAGTTAATCGAATATAGTTTATTCGAAAGGAGACTAATCGAATGCAAATCATTCGAAGAGAGTTAATCAAATGTAAATCATTCGAAGAGAGAGATTATCGAATATAGTTAATCTAAGAAAGAGTTATCGAATATAGTTTATTCAAAAAGGAGTTATCGAACAGAGACTTTTCCAAAGAGATTTATACGTTGAATTCGATTATATCGAATTCGGGAAAGTAATATTTACTTTTCATTTTTAATCAAGATTTACTTATTTATTAATAAATTAGTGGTTTAGTTATTTAAATAAATTAAGGAATAAAATTTATACTTTGAAGTTAGATATTTCAGAAGTATGGATTATAACGCTATAGTTATAATAAATGTTTTCAAATAAGAAGTAGATTTGTAAATAGAACCCGAGAGTTTCACAAGGAAGTTTGTTAAAGATTTGAAAGGTGAACTATGTCTATTTCGAAGTTAGAAATGTTGTTCAGTTAAGGTCTGAGAGGTAGTTATACCCCAACATGACTGGCTTCGTTTTTAACTAAGGAATGGTTAAGGTTCGATAGTGAAGGTTGGTCAAGTGAAATTAATTAACCAGGGTAACGGTTTGAGTGGCATAGCGATGTTTTATTTAAACATCTGTTTAAAATTCGCTGAATGAGTTTTGGAAACGTTTCCCAAATATAATCAGATATATTTTCTAATCATAGAAAATGAAAGGTTTAATGAAAAGAATACTAGGATGATAGTGATACGTGAAAAGAGACGGATATTTTTTCCAATAATTAATAACATATATTTTCTAAATTTAGAAATTAAGAAATGTTGAATATATGGAAATAGGAAATAAACAAATTAATGATCTAAAGAGATAAACGTTAAATGATGATTGATCGATATAATTTCGATCTTGAAATAATATCATTGATTGCACACCTGTTTTTCTTTGATAGTTAAAACACCGACTATCGAAGTTTTGACCATTTTTCCGTCGTCAATACGGAGAGACCGGTATCAGATTCATTATCTGAAAATCACTCTATACAGACGTTAGCGTTGTGATCAAATATGATGGAGATAATGAAGACGGAGTTATGCAAGGGCTATCCTGTTTACAGAATAGTGCCTTCGGTTTGTCCAGTCCTAGGGCAACGTAAATGGATGAATGTCCGACAACGTATATCCAACAGATCGCGTAAGTTGATCACTTCAAACGTACTTACGTTTGGTGACAGAGGAATTCGTTTCTTTTAGCTTTATACCCATTGTATTTTTAAGGAAATCAATTTGTGATTTGGCGCGTATGACGATGTGACATTCAAAGTAAATGAATGTATGATTTGTCAAAAGATACGTTATGACCTCAAGCCTCATCAACCGGGAAATGATAGAAATCGGGCAGGCAACATGGCTAGGTGGGTCGCTCCCATTAGGGTGTATATCACCTATCTAGAGAAAATCCATTTAATTCTTTTATCTATTATCGATGTTGTCCCTTTTCGGGAAACGATGGGTAGCTCCCAACCGTTGGTGATATACATTCGATACACTCAAGCGAAATGAGTGGTCGGTCATGTATGGGTCGGGTTGCAAGACGTTCTTGTTGAACCTAGTGTATATGCCTCTAGTGATACACTATCAACAGGTGGTCCCATACCTTGTCATAGTAGGAATCCAATCTCTAATAAGTGCCCGCGATTTTGATGTGTATACTATATATGTGGAACGTGAGATGCAAGCGTTCTTCTAGATTCTATTTACTTGTGAGTAGACATTACTATAATATCAGAAAAATATTGATTTCCGAAACTGTTTTGGGTTATCGTAAGGTAAAAACCATCTGTGTTTATGTGTGGATCGGTCTTATGAATATCTTTTCTTTTGAAAAGGATTTTGAAACGTTAAACCTAATGATTTGAGTTTACTCACACTAGTCCCATGACTGACCCAGAGTTTATTTTGTTTTGTTTTCCCTAAAACCTTGTGTGCCCAAATTTGTACGGGCAGTCAAGTAGTTCAGGTCTTTACAGACATACTTGGAGGAGCTTGAAGCAAGAGGCTTCAGGAATATATAGCTATTGTTATTTCGGCTGTGTGTAAGTGTTGTACTCTGATAATATTATTGTATATATATACACTATTTTATTACATAACTCTGATAATATTATTTTATATATATACACTATTTTATTTCAAAGTTATGTTATATATTTTATTTTATTCGTTCCGCTGTGAGATTCGTATGACTCTGATTCTTTTCTGTGTTGATCTTCTTCTTCTTCTATTCTAATTTTCTATCTTATCTATTCTCACCCTCTAACTTCTTTCTATTAATGATCACGTATTTCCGATGTCTGGATAGTCAACATGGTAGTTTTGTGTTGATTTTCGGAGTCGAAAATCCCAGTTCATTACAGTGGTATCAGAGCTGAAGGTTACGTGATTACCTTGGCTCTGTGACGTGACTTAGTAGAGATGGGGTTAGTAATGCCCTGGATTGAGTTTGAGTGTATATATACGAGTGAACGCATTTGTAGATTTTATAAAAATATATTTTATATTGTGTGGATTTATTTTTTAAGTTGTTTATGAATTCTGGTCGATCAATTTGATCCACTGTACTGATTAGGGTTTCTAGACATTCAAGTACGATAAACCGACGCAGTATGTTTTGAAAAAGGGAAATTGGAATAAATTTACCCAAAATATATTTTGATATAAAACAAGGGTATATCTTGGAATTATTATCATATATTGGCTGTGTTTTATAATTGAAATTGCTATATAAATAACCAATTTGAGTTCGTATAATTTAAAAGAAGATTAATTAAATCTGAATTAAATTAGAATTGGAATTAAAATTCTGAAAATAGGGAGAAGTGTTTTTAAGTGGATTTGTGTTAAGTATAAGAAAATTTTAAAATCCTGGGAGATTTTAATTTGTTTACAAGTATCATGAATGATATTTTGAAAAAGATTTCAAAATGACAGTGTTAAAAATTTGAGTTTTTAAGTGATATAGTATGGAACTCACTTCGATAGCTGGGAAATAACTCTGATGATATTGGCCACATCATTAGTGTTCATTTTCGAGTTGTAAGTGACGGATTACTACCAAAGATTTTGTTTTCGAATTATTTTGGGAAAAGGAAGTTGTTTTGAATCCCAAAAGGGAATAATTTATTTTAGAAAGAGCTAAATTGTTTAAAAACTCCCAGGAGGGATTGTTTGAACAAAAACAAATTTAACCAGAAACTTGTGAAAGCAAGCTAGAATTGAATAGAAACCAATTAACTGGAAATTGAATTAGAATCAGATTTTTGAGTTGTGAGTTCGGAATCTGAAATGGTATTGATTGGTGAGTTAGGAGTTCGAATCAAGGGTGGAACTTTTGTTTGAAACCGAATTTGGCTTGGATACTTGAATGATTTGGTTTTGAGGATATAATTGGAATTTTGTTTGGGGATGCATTTGTATATGATGACAGGGTAGCAGACGGAAAGGATATAATGATATGCCCGACAAAAAGGTACATGTTTAAATTTCCATATGAGGTTTTATGCACCGAATCAGCAAGCCGCTTGGCTTTTTGATTTTCTTTTTGAAAGGAAAGGACCTAGAGAGGCGAGTTGGGGTTTGAACTATTGACCAGTACAAAGGAGGTGCTGGTGAATTTTTCCGAAAATTTAGAGTTTTTGAAAAGTTTTATGATTTTAGAAAACTATCGTTGATAATAATTAATTAATATTTTAATTGAAGTTAAATTGGTTCAGTTGAAATTGAAGTTGAGAAGTAAACAAATAAATTTGTACTAGTCAACAGGGTTTGTTCTCAACCTTATAAATTTCGAGGACGAAATTATTTTAAGGGGGGAGGAATGTAACGACCCGTATTTTTCACGGTATATAAATAATTTATTTAATTATTTAAATAATGGTTTGGTTATTTAAAATGAGCAGGATTAAATTATAGTGAATATGTAATTAAAATAAATAATATAATAATATATTTAATTTCTGAAATAGTCAGAAATAGTGGAATTCCCAAAATAGTGAGAATTGGATCATCTGTGAAATTTAATTCAGTTTAGAATTGAATTAGAATAACGAATATATTATTTTAACGACAATTGAACGTATAATTATATTATAATTAAAATCGAGCACGAAATGGCGTGGCAGTTCGCTATTTGGCGATTTGAACTTCAACTGAATGTACATGGTCCGTTTTACGTCGGATTTCTGTGAAACAAGAAACGTTGGAATCTTTTGAACTGTATTTTTTTAATGAAAGAGAAAAATTGGAATTTCGTCGTGTAGATTTTGATTTATGTCCAAATCAAATTTTCGAAAAGTCGTTATGGAATTCCTTTAAAATTTATAAAGATTTACTTATATTTTTAAAAGGATTTTTCAATATAAATTGAATATCGATTCAACAGGGATTTGAATATCGTGTTATAAATTCAATTGGAGCTATACGATATTCTATTGGGAATATGTATGATAATATTTATTTTTAAATATTATATTTAATTATTTTTAAATATATTTATATATTTAAATAGGTTATTTAGAGCTTTAAAAATAGCCAGTTTTTCAAATGACCTCCAGATTCGATGAAACGAATTTTGTTGGATTCGTAATGTCAAATTATTGTTAGATTTCAATTTTCGCGATTTTAGGGGTCAGTGTGTGGCCGTACGGGATTTTAATGTGAAAGATAGTCAATTTTCTGACTTTAAAAATATGCTGTATGAGCAAACGGAGTCGGAATTCGACGAAACCAGTTTCGTTAGGTCCGTAGTGTCAAACTATAGCTGCATGTCCATATTCGTGTTTTTTGGGTATTATGTGTGATCACAGGAATTTTTAAAGCCAAATAAAAGCAGCGATATGATGAAAATAAACAAAATATTCGAATAAAAAAATTATAAAACCTATCCTATAAATACCCATCATCCTATAACCCTAAGTCTTCATTTCTCCTCTGGTCAATAAACTTTCCGCCGCCGGAATTTTCCCCAAACCTATTTTCGTGATTTATCCAAAATCATAACAAATCAAATAAATTTCTAGAATTCTCAAAGCAAACATCTTTGAACTCCTCTTTTGTTTCTCTTCCGTTCTATATATATATATATATATATATATATATATATATATATATATATATTGTTGAACTTGGTTCCATTTCCAGACTCACGGTATTCTTCAGCAGCAAATTAGGGTTATCCAATTTGGGAACTCGAGATATTTTTGGTTGAATTCAGTTTGATTTTCGAGTTCTAGGTGATATTCCATTTCGGTTTGAAGTGTTTAAGGGAATTTTGTGTTAAAAAGTATCGCTTCTTTTTGTTGTGCTGGCGCGAAACCTGGTGACGATGGAATCGGGTGAGGAGATCAAACTGTCAGTTATTGGCATGGCGTGGTAGAGAATTTACAGGAGGTGAGGATGATGATTTTTATTTGGGGTTCGGTTGAAGAAATAAAGGCGTGGAGGCTTTGGAATTTTCAGTAATGGTGTTCGAATATTTACTGAGGACGGAGGAGATGGGTTCGCATGGTAAAATGGGAGAGTGGATGGGTTTTTATGGTGCGTTGTTGGGCCAAATTAAAGGTGAAGCCCAATTTTTTATATTAAGCAAATTGAATTTAATTTAAATTAAAAATGTGTACAACCTTGTAAATTATATAACTTTCTTATACGATATCAAAATTTCGAACGGTTAGGTCCGTTGGGATCGTACGATGGCTACGCGATGGAACTGACCGGGAGTGGATTGGAGCTCGTTACAATTTATAGCAAAATAAATTGTCCGTCAGAATCAAGCGATGGTTATCGTTATTAACGATGATCATCCAAGGTGAGTAGATGTCACTAGCTCTACTCAATTTATATTTTTTTTTTTAATATTTTTAGAATTCTTAAATAATGGTTGTTTGCTGTGTGTTGGCTGTTTGTTTGAACTGCTAGTCAGTTGATTGAAAATATTGATAACGATATACATATAAATCGTTAATCAAATATTGATTCTGTTTAGTAGAATATTTCATAGTAAAATGAAATTGGTGTTAATTTTATTGTTTAACATCTGTGGATGCAAGGAAATAGGTCGGAGGGACCTAACTGGGTTCCTCAACATTTGTTTTACTCTTTTTTTTTCATATATTGTGTTATATGATGTGATATGAAATCTATTGTTAATTTTTTATAGTTAAATAATGTCGATCACTGTTATATGGTACGTTAAATATCATAGGGAATACTGGAATGTTATTAAAGGAAATTTTCAATGTTGTATTGAAAAAGAAATATTTATAAAGTTAAAATATTTTATAAAAAGAAAACTATTTGTTTAGAAAATAAATAGATTAAAAACGAATATTTATTTGTTAATGAAATAGATAGGATTGAAGGGAAATATTTGTAAAACATTCACAAATAAAATTGAAAAAAAAATATTTGTAAACTATTTACAAACAGAATTGAAAAGGGATATTTATTTGAAAGATAAATAGAATAGAAAAAAGAAATATTTGTAAAAGAAATAGAAAACGAAATAGTTTGATTATAAAGGAATTACTTATAAAATCAATGGATTTTGTATAAAAAGAAAATATTTTATAAATAAATAGAATTATCAAAAAGGGATTTATTTGGTAAATAAATAGATTATAAAAGGAAATACTTGAAAAGTGAATAGAATAGTATAAAAGAGGATTTTATATTTGGAAGGTTTAGACCCGTGCTTCGCACACGGGTATAGCACGATATGGATTTAAAGCAAAGATTTTAAATAGAATTTATTCTAACCAATAGATTGAGAAAATAAATTTATAAATAATATTTTATATATAAAATAAAATTATTATCCTTGGATAAATAGGATATATAGGTCAGGACTTATATAGAGAAGTAAAAATCGATTTCAACATCGATATTTGAAACTGAATATGGACGAAGAGTTTTTGATTAAGAGTTAATCGAATTAGAGTAATTGATTAGTGTTAATTAGTTAGAGTAAACCAGTTAGAGTAAATCAGTAGAGTTAATTGAATATTAGTTATTCAATTAGAGTTGATCAAATATAGTTATTAGAGATAGAATTATTCAAACATAGTTATTCATGATGAGTTGCCATTTGGTACGACTGCTAGCTTAATTCGTAGGGCTGTAGATAGCCTACGGCAGTCGGATGTTTCCTGAGGGAATCAGGCGTAACCATTGTGATCGCTGCGATCTAGAGTCAAGCGAATGGAGTTAAATCGAATATTACCCATTCGAAATAAAGTTAAAATAGACATAGTTATTCAAATATAAAATAATCGAATATTAGTTATTTGATAGGAGTTAAATAATTTGAGTTAATCAAGTAAGTTAATCAACTTGAGTTAATGGAGTTGAGTTAGTCAAGATGAGTTAATCAAACTGAGTTAATCCAAATGAGTTAATCCAAAGGAGTTATTTGAATAAAATTAAGGGAGTTTGTAACACCCCGTAATTCTGTGACATTAAGATTCTCAAATTAAAGTATATTTAATTTTTAAAAGAAAATTAAAAGAAAAAGATCCATGCATTGCAACTAACATGAAAAAAAAGAGGTAAGGAGAGAACAATAATTATTATTGTTCTAAGACTTATTAACAAAAGCCTTTGTAGCTCAGTTGGTTAAGGCATTGGATTGGTAGCATGGAGGTCGGGGGTTCGAACCCCGGCGGCGGCATAATTTTTTATCATTGTTTTAGAGAAGGCCAACTAAACATGCAAATATATGTACGTATACAAATTCAAAATTTGAAAGGATAAGAACGTACGTATAAGGAAATAAAGAAAATATATATATATATACATATGAGAAATATATATATATATATATATACAAAAATATATGTATACAAAAGATAAAATTCAAGATAAGGCTACAGTCAATGAAATATGGCAACATCATTTGAATTTTGAAAATAAAATGAAAGTTGTGCGTATATATATACGCGTAAAATGGTCGTTAGAGGAATTGTATACATATAAGAATATTTCATGTGAATAAAACAGTTAAATAAATTCCAGAAATTCAAAAGTTTGAAAATCAAACTTTTACGCCAAAATAGCTTGTGGGACCCAATGCTGACTCAGCACTGCGTGTATGATAAGGTTTGGCTAGATTCATCTACGTACCTGGACTATTTTCTTAACTAGGTTCAATGCTGACTCAGCGCTGCGTGTACGATAAGGTCTTGAGCAGCTATATAAACAACCCTAGTCATCATTCTCTTTGCACCAATTCTCTTCTATCCTTATGCTGCTAAGATTCATGGCTTCTTCCCCTCTTCTAAATTTTCTTAAATAAATAAAATAAAATATGATTCAAGACGAGGAGATGCTGCTAAAAGACTTTTAAGGAGGGATTCAAATCAAAGTTTCAAGTGAAGAATTCAAAGGCTAGCTCAAACAAGTTTCAAGCAACGACGCATGAATCATAGCCACGCTTTCCTTATTTCCTAGATCTATTTTCTGTAAGTTGGTTATTTCTAGATCTGAATATTTTGTTTTATTTGTGACATGAAATTAAAGGAATAAAGGAATATGCCAAATCTCTCTCTCTCTCTCTTCGAATCTGTGTTTATACTCTTGGACTGAATTAAGAACTGTTATGATTCGAGGACAAATAAGACTGTAACCGTGACTATGACTATAGAACTGTGGCCCTTTGAAAGCATATGCCTTTGGACTATGACATAAGCCTTTGATTTTGGGACATATAAACATTGCCTATGACAATGACTTATGACTATGGGAATTATTTTCCCTTTTGGACTATGAACATCGCATATGACTATGGATATTTCCTATGACTGTGACTGTGACTACAAGGGTTATTTCCTTGACTAGGCCTATACCTTTGATTTGGACATAAATTATTACTTATGACATAATGAGGACAACTGTGATTTTGACACCCATGATTTATGATTAGGAAAATATTGCTTTAGTTTTGTGATTGAGAAGTTGGGTCTAAACCTAATTTTTTATTCTACCTGTTCCTTGGTTTTTCTTTGGTTTTAAGACAGTGGGTATTTACCTATTAAGTTAGGTCTACCCACGTTCTTGAACCTATTTTGCCCATTCTTTGGTTTTAAGACAGTGGGAATTTACCTATTTAGTTAGGTCTACCCATCTTCTTGAACCTGCATTGTTATCCAAACCTTTTTATGCCAATTATTCCTTCTTGTCATTTTGATTCATTCCCTCTTTATCTACGAATCTAGATCTATTTATAATCTAGGTTGAATCACGATTATTCGAACAGTGGGAATGCGATTTGGGGAAAAACTTGGAAATGAATATGAACGTAATTGTAAACTTGGAAATTGGCATAATTTGGAATATGTATTATGACATGAATATTAAAATGAAAACGGGGAAATTATACATGGATTAGGGAATATGTGATTTTGACATATTAAATTTAGCGTTAGTAAGTAAGCTAAATTTTAGGCATAAAATGTAAACTAGAAAAATAATTCTAGTTTTGCCATAAATTGTGAATTAGGATGTTAAACCAAGATTGGGTTAATTAAGGTTGATTTGGAATAAGTATATTAGCACAATTTTGAATTTATTCATAATTGTGAGCAATTGTCATGTTTAGAATAAATTATGGTTAGCGACACTAAATTTGGTATAATTTACATACCAAAAAGTATAAATATGATAAATAAGAGAGAATGGGCTATAATAATAAATGTGACAATGTACATTAAAAGAGTAGTAATGAAATAAGTAAATTAGGAGTAATTTACTTATAGAATTCGTCATAAATGTTAAATTGTTCATTTACCCCAAAATATGTAACTTGGTTAAGTTTTGGCCATAAATTATAAACTAGGATATTTAATCTAGTTTCGGCAATGAAATAGGAAATGGCTTAAACTGCATGTTGGGTTAGGACTTGGGCCTAGAATATAAGTATACTAGTAGGCTTGACAAATAAATATGGGCCAAATTTGTCTAAAAAGGGGAAATGGGCTTTTGAAATAAATTGTTAACAATTTATAAACAAAAGAAAAGTATTTTGATAACACCCCTTTTTATAACACATAGACCAGAAGGTTCTAGGGTGACAGAGAGGATAGTGTCTAGGCTTGGGTTTGGAAAATACAAGTTTCCTGCCCTCCCTAGCTATCCCTAACTGATCCGAAGGACGGGATGGTTGTTTTCAAGACCAGATTTGGAAATTAATCAAAAACCCTTTGAACTTAGAAAACATGAATATGCCTAACCCGAGGTTAGACTGAGTTGCGGTGTAAACCTGCCCGGAACTGACCGGCACATCCAGTAACCGCAGCAATATCTGTCTAATGTGAGAGGTTGCGGCTTTAATTTATTAATTAAAGCTAGAATGGGAAGGTTAAGGAACACTTAGCCAACTTAGCACAGTTAAAGCTAGAATGGGAGGATTAAGTCCATGGGAATACTTAACCAAATTAACATGCTGAGTAGACTAGAAGGTGGGGTTAAGTAAAGTTAATACACTTAGCCAATTTAACATGTTAATTAGACTAGAGGTTGGGGTTAAGTTATACACTTTGCCAAATTAATATGTTAGCTGGACTAGACCATAGGGTTTAGTAAACTTGAATGCTTAACCATCAGAATATGATAAATGAATAGGGTTAAGTAAAAAGCATAAAGGGATAACACTTAACCAGTGTAATAGGATAAGGGAAGAGGGTTAAGATAGCTTCAATCGACTAAAGACACTTAACCAACCCAACCTGGCGAGAAAGAAAACTAATTAGTAAACCTCAGTTGAAAAAGGGACTAAGTAGTAAACTTAGTTAAGAAAACAAGGAATTTGGAAACTAAGTGGTAAACCTTAGTTAGTAGAACTAAGTAGTAATTCTTAGTATAACACGAAGGAGCGGACATCCATATGGTTTTAAGAAGGCTCCAACGAATTGGGTTACGAAGCCCGAGGCTTCGGGGGGGACGTGAGGGTACTCTTGGTATCCCTCTGTGAGGCTGCAGATGATCATCCTGGGCTCACAGAGGTTAAGGTCTGCGTTAGAAGAACCGAGGGTATGCCTTGGTTGCGATATATATATGTGGCAACCTAAAGACTAGGATGGACCAGCGTGATTCGGCGAGAAGACGGTAGCCCTGTGATAGCAACTCATCGTCTACCATCCATCTTGAGTCAATCGAGATACGTGAAGCGGAAAGGCGGAGAACTCCAAAAGACCATATACTTGCTATCTAGTTATGGTTGCGGATGGCCATAGGATAGTGGAGCACCGGGGGCCGGCGTATAGTTCTCATTTTACAAGGTGTGCCTTTCATTAGTTGAGGGAGGGGTCAAGTGGGACCATAGCCACTGGAATAAAAACAAACCTTAGCATCTGCATCGGCAGATATCCGAAAGCTCCCGACCGAGTTCTGTATTCCTTGATTTGCCCTGTCACAGGACTCGGATCGCACATTACAGGACATATGCATCTAGACAAGCGATAACGATTCGCGATACATGCGTGGGGAAGCCTAGGAGCATATACCACTCTAGGTAGTGTGTCCTAGACTTGGGGGCATTGTTCGACAGGTAGCGTAATCCCTAGTTGGACTAGGTGGCATAAACCCTGAACTCGAAAAGCGTTCAGCAGATAGCGTAAAACTATAGTTAAATCCAAGAAGCACTTGATAGAAAACCCTAGATTAGATCTAGGTAATAAATAATAAATGTATGCCTGAAGACAATGGAAACTACAGGGGTTGGGATCACGTTATCGTTACTAGTTGAACACTAGTTAGGTGGTGCAGAGATATAGAAACCAGTATAACAAGGAAATAGCGAAGCTGCGAAAGTATTAGAGCGTATCCAGTCATCTTAGCATATCTTGTGACTACCTTGTCTAATCTTGTTGACCTTATCGTCATGGTGTAATCTTGTATTCAGTTAATTCATGTCGTTTTGTTTTTCCATGTTCACATGCTAGAAGTTACTGAACTTACTCAGGCTTTATGTCTGACTCTGTTTTTCTTTCGTCTTCTTTTCTTCCGTTCCCCCCCCCCCAGGTAGTTGAGGAGGGAATAGTATAACTCAGGATTAGACTGGACCGTTGCTCTTTCCCAGCTTGAAGATTTGACGAAGTTATCTTTGGATTCTCTTCCAGATGCTATGGCTGGCTCTTGCTACATTGGGGAATATATAAATGTATTTTCATGCTTCTTTATTTTATAAAGACAGATGATACTCTGATATTGTAAAAGAATCTTGTACAGACAAAATTATTAATAAAGCAAAGTTCTATTTTCCACTGTTTAATAATTTGTCTGTCTTGTAATTTATCTGCATCTTTTACCCAAAATGCTCCACAGAACTTAGTGCATTCCCTTTGTGAGTGACACTAACGGACGTGGGGTGTTACACGTGGTATCAGAGCTGAAGGTTACCGGATCAGATAAAAGATTTGAAAAATTATTTTCAAAAGGTTTTTAAAGAAGCATTTTTAAAAGAAAGGATTTGTTTTAAAGGCATATTCCCCAAAGCCATACGCATTGTCTCCTCTTCCTCTGTTTGAATTCTTGTCTCCTTCTTTCTTGAGTCTCTGGGGCTCCTGGCTTTCTGGGAGGTAACCTCATCGAAGGGCAAAGTAGTGCCCGACTTCCATCTATAGCCGTAGTTGTTTCACTTACGGCCAGTCTTCTTTCAAGTTTATAGGGTTTTTCCGTGCGATAGAGGCAACTTTCGAGAGATTTGCCAACATGGTTACACGCTGAAGTTTGGCAAAGGAGCACGACCCAAGGATGAGGAAATTATGGATGTAGACTTGGCTCACGAAGGAGGAAGGGATTATAAAACCTAAGACAAGAGCAAGTATCTTTACTATGGTATGATAGGACATATACTTAAGGACAAGGGCAAGAATGAGGACGAGATTTTCAGAAGGACAAGTACATGCTTTCGCCGCCAAGCACACCTAGGAGAAAGGTGGTCCGATTGGAAGAGTCTAGTTTTCTGTTCGTACTATTTCCTTAGGTTCCAGCTCTTCTTAATTGTTCATACCCACTTCCATAGTTGAGTCTCTGCACCATAGTACGTGTATAGTAGAAAGATCCCACTAGAGTCTCAAATCCAATTGGTGGTCCGACCAGTTTTTGGTTAGTAGGGATTTGAGGATAACTATCGAGTTTGCTTATATCATCTCACGTAGATCGTCTAAATTCGGTGAAGATATTCCTTGGATGCTTGTATGATATTGGTTTAGGCCTTTGGGGCTTGTACTTGAGGAATGTCGAGTTCGGTTTGGATGGTTTGCGTGAAAGATGAATAGTTGTGGTAGGTACTCTAAAAAGTACGGAGTGATCTTTTGACTCTCATAGTTATGGCGTGATGGATAAGCCAAGAGGGAGGCCTCTAATCATCTTAGTACATATACTTGGCGCCGTGATTGACATCTATTTATTTTGGAAATGGAGATTAGGAACTTCACAATCGTGAAGATAAATTGGTTAAGATACAGTGGAGTAAAGCTCAAGAAGGCTAGATACTAGCAACATGCCCTTTTTCCTTAAGGGTGCATCCTTGATTTCTCTGTTTAGGAGCTTTACGCGTAGTTGTTTCTCTCTTTCCAAAGTATATCCTCTAGGTCGTATCTGCAATCCTTAGGTAGAAGCCAATGGATGTAAACATGTATTTGAAACATGTTATGGTTGAATGGTTGCAAGTGGTTGCAAATGGTTGCTTGTGGATGCATATGCATACGTATTAGGCACTAGATCAAGTTCGGACGCTCTCATATTGCATTTACATATATGCATTTGTTTATAAGTTGAACTTGATATGATATCATATGGACGTTGCATATGGATGAATGGCTGTGCACGCATGTAGTATTTACATGACTAGGGATGTTTGCATGCATGATTGGACGCATGGCACTAACATGATTTGCATTAAGGAGGTCAACTGAATCAGTAGACCGCCTGATTTTGCATTAGATAGAGACATATACACACACTATGCATATGAACATGAAAGCATTAGAAATCTTTTAAGGACAATGAATGTCTGTGATTGAATGGTTGAGTAGATGGGGATTGGATGGTAGGACACATTCTTCCTAACTTGAAGATTTCGGGGACGAAATCTTTTTAAGTGGGGGAGAATGTAACACCCCGTAATTCTGTGACATTAAGATTCTCAAATTAAAGTATAATTAATTTTTAAAAGAAAAATTAAAAGAAAAAGATCCATGCATTGTAACTAACATGAAAAAAAAGAGGTAAGGAGAGAACAATAATTATTATTGTTCTAAGACTTATTAACAAAAGCCTCTGTAGCTCAGTTGGTTAAGGCATTGGATTGGTAGCATGGAGGTCGGGGGTTCGAACCCCGGCGGCGGCATAATTTTTTATCATTGTTTTAGAGAGGGCCAACTAAACATGCAAATATATGTACGTATACAAATTCAAAATTTGAAAGGATAAGAACGTACGTATAAGGAAATAAAGAAAATATATATATATACATATGAGAAATATAAATATATATATATACAAAAATATATGTATACAAAAGATAAAATTCAAGATAAGGCTACAGTCAATGAAATATGGCAACATCATTTGAATTTTGAAAATAAAATGAAAGTTGTGCGTATATATATACGCGTAAAATGGTCGTTAGAGGAATTGTATACATATAAGAATATTTCATGTGAATAAAACAGTTAAATAAATTCCAGAAATTCAAAAGTTTGAAAATCAAACTTTTACGCCAAAATAGCTTGTGGGACCCAATGCTGACTCAGCACTGCGTGTATGATAAGGTTTGGCTAGATTCATCTACGTACCTGGACTATTTTCTTAACTAGGTTCAATGCTGACTCAGCGCTGCGTGTACGATAAGGTCTTGAGCAGCTATATAAATAGCCCTAGTCTTCATTCTCTTTGCACCAATTCTCTTCTATCCTTATGCTGCTAAGATTCATGGCTTCTTCCCCTCTTCTAAATTTTCTTAAATAAATAAAATAAAATATGATTCAAGACGAGGAGATGCTGTTAAAAGACTTTTAAGGAGGGATTCAAATCAAAGTTTCAAGTGAAGAATTCAAAGGCTAGCTCAAACAAGTTTCAAGCAACGACGCACGAATCATAGCCACGCTTTCCTTCTTTCCTAGATCTATTTTCTGTAAGTTGGTTATTTCTAGATCTGAATATTTTGTTTTATTTGTGACATGAAATTAAAGGAATAAAGGAATATGCCAAATCTCTCTCTCTCTCTCTTCGAATCTGTATTTATACTCTTGGATTGAATTAAGAACTGTTATGATTCGAGGACAAATAAGACTGTAACCGTGACTATGACTATAGAACTGTGGCCCTTTGAAAGCATATGCCTTTGGACTATGACATAAGCCTTTGATTTTGGGACATATAAACATTGCCTATGACAATGACTTATGACTATGGGAATTATTTTCCCTTTTGGACTATGAACATCGCATATGACTATGGACATTTCCTATGACTGTGACTGTGACTACAAGGGTTATTTCCTTGACTAGGCCTATACCTTTGATTTGGACATAAATTATTACTTATGACATAATGAGGACAACTGTGATTTTGACACCCATGATTTATGATTAGGAAAATATTATTTTAGTTTTGTGATTGAGAAGTTGGGTCTAAACCCAATTTTTTATTCTACCTGTTCCTTGGTTTTTCTTTGGTTTTAAGACAGTGGGAATTTACCTATTAAGTTAGGTCTACCCACGTTCTTGAACCTATTTTGCCCATTCTTTGGTTTTAAGACAGTGGGAATTTACCTATTTAGTTAGGTCTACCCATCTTCTTGAACCTGCATTGTTATCCAAACCTTTTTATGCCAATTATTCCTTCTTGTCATTTTGATTCATCCCCTCTTTATCTACGAATCTAGATTTATTTATAATCTTGGTTGAATCACGATTATTCGAACGGTGGGAATGCGATTTGGGGAAAAACATGGAAATGAATATGAACGTAATTGTAAACTTGGAAATTGGCATAATTTGGAATATGTATTATGACATGCATATTAAAATGAAAACGGGGAAATTTGACATGGATTAGGGAATATGTGATTTTGACATATTAAATTTAGCGTTAGTAAGTAAGCTAAATTTTAGGCATAAAATGTAAACTAGAAAAATAATTCTAGTTTTGCCATAAATTGTGAATTAGGATGTTAAACCAAGATTGGGTTAATTAAGGTTGATTTGGAATAAGTATATTAGCACAATTTTGAATTTATTCATAATTGTGAGCAATTGTCATGTTTAGAATAAATTATGGTTAGCGACACTAAATTTGGTATAATTTACATACCAAAAAGTATAAATATGATAAATAAGAGAGAATGGGCTATAATAATAAATGTGACAATGCACATTAAAAGAGTAGTAATGAAATAAGTAAATTAGGAGTAATTTACTTATAGAATTCGTCATAAATGTTAAATTGTTCATTTACCCCAAAATATGTAACTTGGTTAAGTTTTGGCCATAAATTATAAACTAGGATATTTAATCTAGTTTCGGCAATGAAATAGGAAATGGCTTAAACTGCATGTTGGGTTAGGACTTGGGCCTAGAATATAAGTATACTAGTAGGCTTGACAAATAAATATAGGCCAAATTTGTCTAAAAAGGGGAAATGGGCTTTTGAAATAAATTGTTAACAATTTATAAACAAAAGAAAAGTATTTTGATAACACCCCTTTTTATAACACATAGACCAGAAGGTTCTAGGGTGACAGAGAGGATAGTGTCTAGGCTTGGGTTTGGAAAATACAAGTTTCCTGCCCTCCCTAGCTATCCCTAACTGATCCGAAGGACGGGATGGTTGTTTTCAAGACCAGATTTGGAAATTAATCAAAAACCCTTTGAACTTAGAAAACATGAATATGCCTAACCCGAGGTTAGACTGAGTTGCGGTGTAAACCTGCCCGGAACCGACCGGCACATCCAGTAACCGCAGCAATATCTGTCTAATGTGAGAGGTTGCGGCTTTAATTTATTAATTAAAGCTAGAATGGGAAGGTTAAGGAACACTTAGCCAACTTAGCACAGTTAAAGCTAGAATGGGAGGATTAAGTCCATGGGAATACTTAACCAAATTAACATGCTGAGTAGACTAGAAGGTGGGGTTAAGTAAAGTTAATACACTTAGCCAATTTAACATGTTAATTAGACTAGAGGTTGGGGTTAAGTTATACACTTTGCCAAATTAATATGTTAGCTGGACTAGACCATAGGGTTAAGTAAACTTGAATGCTTAACCATCAGAATATGATAAATGAATAGGGTTAAGTAAAAAGCATAAAGGGATAACACTTAACCAGTGTAATAGGATAAGGGAAGAGGGTTAAGATAGCTTCAATCGACTAAAGACACTTAACCAACCCAACCTGGCGAGAAAGAAAACTAATTAGTAAACCTCAGTTGAAAAAGGGACTAAGTAGTAAACTTAGTTAAGAAAACAAGGAATTTGGAAACTAAGTGGTAAACCTTAGTTAGTAGAACTAAGTAGTAATTCTTAGTATAACACGAAGGAGCGGACATCCATATGGTTTTAAGAAGGCTCCAACGAATTGGGTTACGAAGCCCAAGGCTTCGGGGGGGACGTGAGGGTACTCTTGGTATCCCTCTGTGAGGCTGCAGATGATCATCCTGGGCTCACAGAGGTTAAGGTCTGCGTTAGAAGAACCGAGGGTATGCCTTGGTTGCGATATATATATGTGGCAACCTAAAGACTAGGATGGACCAGCGTGATTCGGCGAGAAGACGGTAGCCCTGTGATAGCAACTCGTCGTCTACCATCCATCTTGAGTCAATCGAGATACGTGAAGCGGAAAGGCGGAGAACTCCAAAAGACCATATACTTGCTATCTAGTTATGGTTGCGGATGGCCATAGGATAGTGGGGCACCGGGGGCCGGCGTATAGTTCTCATTTTACAAGGTGTGCCTTTCATTAGTTGAGGGAGGGGTCAAGTGGGACCATAGCCACTGGAATAAAAACAGACCTTAGCATCTGCATCGGCAGATATCCGAAAGCTCCCGACCGAGTTCTGTGTTCCTTGATTTGCCCTGTCACAGGACTCGGATCGCACATTACAGGACATGTGCATCTAGACAAGCGATAACGATTCGCGATACATGCGTGGGGAAGCCTACGAGCATATACCACTCTAGGTAGTGTGTCCTAGACTTGGGGGCATTGTTCGACAGGTAGCGTAATCCCTAGTTGGACTAGGTGGCATAAACCCTGAACTCGAAAAGCGTTCAGCAGATAGCGTAAAACTATAGTTAAATCCAAGAAGCACTTGATAGAAAACCCTAGATTAGATCTAGATAATAAATAATAAATGTATGCCTGAAGACAATGGAAACTACAGGGGTTGGGATCACGTTATCGTTACTAGTTGAACACTAGTTAGGTGGTGCAGAGATATAGAAACCAGTATAACAAGGAAATAGCGAAGCTGCGAAAGTATTAGAGCGTATCCAGTCATCTTAGCATATCTTGTGACTACCTTGTCTAATCTTGTTGACCTTATCGTCATGGTGTAATCTTGTATTCAGTTAATTCATGTCGTTTTGTTTTTCCATGTTCACATGCTAGAAGTTACTGAACTTACTCAGGCTTTATGTCTGACTCTGTTTTTCTTTCGTCTTCTTTTCTTCCGTTCCCCCCCCCCCAGGTAGTTGAGGAGGGAATAGTATAACTCAGGATTAGACTGGACCGTTGCTCTTTCACAGCTTGAAGATTTGACGAAGTTATCTTTGGATTCTCTTCCAGATGCTATGGCTGGCTCTTGCTACATTGGGGAATATATAAATGTATTTTCATGCTTCTTTATTTTATAAAGACAGATGATACTCTGATATTGTAAAAGAATCTTGTACAGACTAAATTATCAATAAAGCAAAGTTCTATTTTCCACTGTTTAATAATTTGTCTGTCTTGTAATTTATCTGCATCTTTTACCCAAAATGCTCCACATAACTTAGTGCATTCCCTTTGTGAGTGACACTAACGGACGTGGGGTGTTACAAAGTTAATCGAATATAGTTTATTCAAAAGGAGATTAATCGAATGCAAATCATTCGAAGAGATTTAATCGAATGTAAATCATTCGAAGAGAGATATTATCGAATATAGTTATTCGAAGAAAGAGTTATCGAATATAGTTTATCCGAAAAGGAGTTATCGAATAGAGATTTTTCCGGAGAGTGCTATACGTTGAATTCGATTATATCGAATTCAGGAAATTAATATTTACTTTTCGTTTTTAATCAAGATTTACTTATTTATTAATAAATTAGTGGTTTAGTTATTTAATTAAATTAAGGAATAAAATTTATACTTTGAAGTTAGATATTTCAAAAGTAGGGATTATAATGCTATAGTTATAATAAATGTTTTCAAATAAGAAGTGGATTCGTAAATAGAATCTGAGAGTTTTGCAAGGAAGTTTGTTAAAGATTTTAAAGATGAACCTTGTCTATTTCGAAGTTGGAAATGTTGTTCAGTTAATGTCTGAGAGGTTGTTATACCCCAAATTGATTGGCTTCGTTTTTAACAAAGGAATGGTTAAGGTTCGATAGTGAAGGTTGGTTAAGTGATATTAGTTAATCAGGGTAACGGTTTGAGTGGCATGGCGATGTTTTATTTAAACATCTGTTTAAAATTCGATGAATGAGATTTGGAAACATTTCCCAAATATAATTAGATATATTTTCTTATCGTAGAAAATGAAAGGTTTAATAAAAAGAATACTGGGATGACAGTGATAAATGAAAAGAGATGGATATGTTTTCCAATAATTAGTAACATATATTTCTAAATTTAGAAAATAAGAAATGTTGAATATATGGAAACATGAAATAAACAAATTAATGAACTAAAGAGATAAACATTAAATGATTATTGATCGATATAATTCCCATCTGGAAATAATCTCGTTGTTTGCACACGTGTTTTTCTTTGATAGTTAAATCATCGACTATTGAAGTTTTAACAATTTTTCCATTGCCAATATGGAGAGACCGGGATCAGATTCCTTACCTGAAAACCACTCTGTATAGACGTTAGCGTTGCGATCAAACATTATGGAGATAATGAAGACGGAGTTATGCAAGGGCTATCCTGTTTACAGAATAGTGCCTTCGGTTTGTTCTGTCCCAAGGCAATGTAAATGGATGAATGTCTGACAGAGTATATCTAACAGATCGCGTAAGTTGATCTCTTGAAACGTACTTACGTTTGGTGCGGAGGATTTCGTTTCTCTTTGCTTTATACACGTGATATTTTTGAGGAAATCAATTTGTGATTTGGCGGGTATGACGATGTGACATTCAAAGTAAATGAATGTATGATTTGTCAAAAGATACGTTATGACCTCAAGCTTCATCAATCGGGAAATGACAGAAATCAGGCAGGCAGCATGGCTAGATGGGCCGCTCCCATTAGGATGTATATCGCCTATCTAGAGAAAATCCATTTCATTCTTTTATCTATTATCGATGTTGTCCCTTTTCAGGAAACGGTGGGTAGCTCCTAACCATTGGTGATATACATTCGATGCACTCAAGCGAAATGAGTGGTCGGTCATGTATGGGCCGGGTTGCAAGACGTTCTTGTCGAACCCATTGTATTTTCCTCTAGAGATACACTATTGGCAGGTGGTCCCATACCTTGTCATAGTGGGAATCCAATCTCCAATAAGAGCCCGCGATTTTGATGTGTATACTATATATGTGGAACGTGAGATGCAAGCGTTCTGCTAGATTCTATTTACTTGTTGAGACGACCCGAACTTCCCCGGTAAGGAAAGCACAGATAGAATTGAGGACAAGACAAAATAGAACGCAGACGGAAGAACATTTCATTGTTATTACAACAATTCCATCAGACGATACAAGAATATACAGAGTATAAATGAGTAAATTACATTCAACAAATATTAGAGATTTAGATTACATTTAAATACATCGCAACGGAAAATAATACAAAAGCACAACTAGAAGTAATGCACGGATACAGAGCTTTCTGAGCATCGTTCCAGTTGTAAATCAGGATCCTATGAACATAAATCTGCAAAACCAAAACTACTAGCTGCCCGTGTGGAAAATAGGGGCGCCCAGAGTTTAGGTTAAAACAATAAACTCTAGGTCAGTCATGTGACTGGTGTGAGAACTAAAATAGTTATTAATCTTTATTTTAAAGTTTGGTAAATCAAGGGACCACGTCGTATAACATGGAACAGGTTTCCTCCCAAGAATACCAGTGCATAGAACAAACAGCGCAATGCTAAATAAAGAAAAATGAAGCTATTATAAGACCTAGGTCTCATCACACAATGCAACACAAGCCGGGGGTTAGGGTTTTTACCTTATAACATCCAAAGCATGCTTGATACGTTTAAAACACATTATTTGATACTATTATAAGTGTATAGTGTCAACACAATTTCAATCATAAATATCAGTCATAGGCGGCATGAATGACCCATACCACTATGTCGCCATAATAGGTCCTACAAATTAAATTGAAACACATGTATTGGAAATTGGATTCCATCATGAGTCGAGGCAGGGGCAAGCTCCTCTCCGATTCGAGACACTCTAGCAAATGCCTCCGGACCCTACTATGATCCTTTGGAACCTCCAAGGCCGGTCCTCTCTTACTTTTGAGGATTAATTATTCCTGAACACACGTTTCCCGGTCCTTACAGACCTATATCCGAGGCGCCTCGTATCCAACAACCACACAGGTGAAAAGTATATAAATGTCAGGGCTGGTAGGTCACTGACACCACCATTTCTAGAAAGAAACGTCGTGCACTCCTTGGGTCCGTATCCCGTTTTTGACTCATACCGAGGTGTGAGGCTCGCGGATTCAAGTTATACACAAAGCTACGTCACACAGACCATGCTTTGATCATCAACCACAAGACTTTGCTTTTCAACAGAAGCCTTGATCAATTGCCACTTACGCGTGCCACACTGGCTATTCACTCCATGCGACTGATGTCCATCGATATACAACCCCTAAGCTCGTACGTCTCGGAGAAGGGCGTTAAGCAAGAGAATAAATTCTCCGCCGCCAAACAGATTTATATTCAATAGAGATCAATCAACACAGAATAAAATCCAATTACAGACACACAATCCATTTTCAAGTTCGTTCTGGGACTGAACGAAACCGGAGGCACTTTCCTCGCATATCCATCCATCTCCAAGTACGTCTAGACGATCACCAACTATTTCCCTCATCTTGGGTGTACAGCCCAATCGAGATCATCAATTATCACCCAAACGATGTGAAGACTTCCGGTCTTCAACCACCGTCTTCATCTTCGACATCTCGTCGAATCAGTTATTCAGAATGGGTATAAACCCGGCCTTTCTGAATAACCCACGTATATGATAAACAAATGTTACACAAACACAACAAACGCCTCATTCCAATTCAGAATATTCTTTTATTCACAAAATCACATTCTTAGGGAAAGGTTCCCATTAATTTTATCCAAGATAAATCCTTCTAAATTTATTCTTTAATCTTCCTTTGGATATCATTCCAAACCATGTTATGGTTTTCCAAACTAGTCGGGATTAGCGAACCACACCGAAGTAATTATTTATTTTATTTCCCAATCCCAACCTATTCATCCCATGGAGCAAAACTGGTAATACTCCATATCTAACACCACGATGCTATCGGTAAAATTAATTACCATTTCACATTCAAATCAAATTAAAGATTAACTATCGCTTTGGAGCAAAACTGGTGGTACTCCATTCTCGATCACCCTTCAGATTTGATAATTTAAATTATCAATTCACATTTCAATCTAATTAGAGATTCATTAAAATTCCACTTAGTTTTAATCTTCTTGAAAATCAATATCCTGTCTTTAACTGGGTTAAAGAACCAATGTCATCCAAAACACGATTCACGATAAACCCAAAATCACACTCTATTGTTAATCGGGTTAAAGAACAGGTGTTGTTCAAAACACAGCTCACGATAAACCCAGAAACCAGTTCAAATTCAATTCCAATTAAATATTATTTAATTGATACCCTTCATTAAATCTAAATAGAAAGTTTTAATCTTTTTCTCTATTAGGCTTAAGAACAGTGTTAATGAAGACACCATTCACGACAAACCCAAATCACATTTGATATTAAATACAAGGCCCTGAATAGAAAATATACCGGCTTATGTTCAATATCAAATCCTGAAACTAACAAATATCGTATTGGAAATAACGATATAAAGTATATCTTTCAAATTCCCATAACAATATTTGTATAGTCACAAAATCCAACATCGAAATATTCCGAAGATAATTTCGATTCAACTCCAGTCCAATTCACGTATTGGGAATATTGATTATTTTTAAAATCACTTTCAAATTCAATTTATTTATTTCAAAAATAAATTGATTTTAATTCTAGTTCAAAACTAGTTCATTTCGATAAAAATCTATTTTTATCATTTCAAATGTGGATTTTTTCATCCCAGTTCTTTCCAATTCACATATTATGATTTTACACAAATTATTAATATTTTTAATAATTTTATCAAGACCCGTACAGCCGATTTCCAACAACGGCCATCGAACTGCACTTACAGCAACCTTTTTCAAATTTGATTTGGACCTAATTCCAAATCCAACTGTTAGATTTCAAATTTCTAATATTCATTGGGAAGCTCTTTTTGATACGAACCCAACGGTTCAGGTTTTAGGAGAATCCGACGGTCGGATCTCCCGCAACGTCAATTCGAAGTCAATGGTCGAAATTCACGAACTGCCGCGGCATGGCGCGTTCTATTCAGGCCATTATATATATACATAATATATATATATTATATATATCGTCGATTTCCTTTTGAAACATATTTTATAAATCATTTTAAATTCGTTTTCAAAACCATTTCAACTTTATATTCAATTTCAAATCAAAATTGAATATTTCATATCATTACTATATAAATGATAATATTTTCAAAACGTTATATTTTGAAATCACTACCTTTTCAATATTCATTATAAAAACGAATATAATCGATATAAATATCGTTCACGTCAAAATAGCGCAACTCTAATCAACACGGCTTTATATATTTCAATAAATTCGTTATTCTATTCAACAAATGAATATTTATTCTATTCAACACATGAATCTATATTTCTTTCAACACATGACTAATCTCAACACATGAGTACTATCAACACACAACTATTTTTGTTATGTAAAATATTTTATAAAATTATGGTATCTATCGTTTGATTTTTAATTAGACTCCTACTGGAAAGTAGTTCTAATTTTAAATATGATAAAGATGTAAATTTTATTATTTAAAATATTTTACTCAACACATGAATAATTTCAACACATGAATTTTCTTTTATAATATTCATTATTTTCCCGATTGGAATGAGGCCCAATCAATTACCATATAACGTTAATTATATGGGTTCCATACAACACATGTATATAATAGCAACGATAAACAATCAATCATCATCCAAAGTGCACCACACAACTATATAAGCATCAAGTATAAATAATCAACGCTTACACAGTCTGTCGATCGATCGATCGACATACAATTAAATAATTGGGATTAGTGTACGCCAAATATCATCCCAACACCCGTGTGGGGTTTCAAATCAACAAACATAGATTTTTATTTGTGCTGTTGGGCAATGTGTAAAATTTATCGACCCAATCAATATTAGTCAAATCAGTGTATATAAACAAATCGGCCGATTTGTTTATAAATATTTATTTATTCACATTCACGTTAAAAATTATATTTTTAACGATAATTAATTTATTTCAACCATCTAGAATTTCTTATCGATTTCACATCAACATCACAACCAAATTTCACAACATATCAAACAAGCATACAAGCCGTCCATAATCTGTGGACGACGGGTGTCGGGTGCTGCTAAGCACCGTCTGCATCCTAGTATGTATGTATATATATATATATATATATATAACAAGAAAAAGAAATTTAGAGTGAGAAGTTCTCACCAATTGCTATCCCAACTCCACGACACTTCAATTGTAGGAAATCATCACTGTTCTCGCCTTTTGTCACTTTCGTTGCCCGTATTTACTACATATATAAAAATCACATTTTTATATTATTGCTATGTATATAAAAATCCTATTTTTACACCGCTAATATATATATAAAAATTATACTTTTACATCGCTATTATATAGATAAAAATTCTATTTTTATATCGCTACTATATAGATAAAAATTCTATTTTTATATCGCTACTATATAGATAAAAATTCTATTTTTATATCGCTACTATATAGATAAAAATTCTAATTTTATATCGCTACTATATAGATAAAAATTCTAATTTTACATCGTTACTATATAGATAAAAATTCTATTTTTATATCGCTACTATATAGATAAAAATTCTATTTTTATATCGCTACTATATAGATAAAAATTCTACTTTTACATCGTTACTATATAGATAAAAATTCTATTTTTATATCGCTACTATATAGATAAAAATTCTACTTTTACATCGTTACTATATAGATAAAAATTCTATTTTTATATCGCTATTATATAGATAAAAATTCTATTTTTATATCGCTACTATATAGATAAAAATTCTATTTTTATATCGCTACTATATAGATAAAAATTATACTTTTACATCGTTACTATATAGATAAAAATTCTATTTTTATATCGCTACTATATAGATAAAAATTCTATTTTTATATCACTACTATAAAGATAAAAATTCTATTTTTATATCGCTACTATACAGATAAAAAATTTATTTTTATATCGCTGCTATATAGATAAAAATTCTATTTTTATATCGCTACTATATAAATAAAAATTCTATTTTTATCTCGCTTTTCTCTATATAAAGACTTTGCCTTTTCTATTTCATCATTATAAAAATCACATTTTTATTTTGCTACATATATAAAGATGATATTTTTACTATCTTACCTATATAAAAATTATATTTTTATACTCCTACAATATAAAATATTATATTTTTATTCTTCTACAATACAAAATAAAACTGAAATTAAATTAAAAACTGATTTAATAAAGTAAAAATCACCTTCATCAGTTGTAGGGGCCGGAGAAGGCACAGGGAGGGGCGTCGGAGCAGCTATGACCGATGGTCAGTCAGTGGTGGGGCGGTGGATTGAAGAAAGGGGAAGGAGAGAGAAGCTGAGGACGGAGGGGGGGTTTCTGGTGGGGTCTGGCCACGATGGGGGAGGAGCAGTCGAGGAGAGGGCGGCGGCGGTCGGGGATGGCCGCAGGCCGTCGGCGGTGGGGGAGAAGGGGTGGTTGGCGTCGGGTTTCAGGAGGGCGGAGGGTCTTCGCGTGTTGGAGGTAGGAGAAGGAGAAGAAGCGGAGGAGGAAGGTTAGGGGGGCGCTGCGCCTCCTGGCGGCGGCGGCGATCGATCGGGGGGACGGCGGCGCGAATCGCGTCCCCCTTTCTCTTTTTTATTTATTCTGATTGAAAATGAATTTTTAACCGGGGGGGGGGGGGGGGGTGTCTGAGGGGTTAAAGAGAGAGAAGGGGGATTTTATTTTTAATTATTTTAATTATTTAATTTACAAAAAGTTGACTTTTTCATACGACCTCTAAACGAGGCCCACCGCCTGTCGTCCATAGCTAATTACCCTCCATTCCGAACACAATGGGATAGGCATCTTAAGCTGATTCGATCGTTTCGATCAGTTTTCATCAAAATCAACATATAACTCTATATATTGAATTTGAACGAGCGTTTCAATTTACCGCGGCCACATACTAACTCGAAAAATTCAAGAAAAATATTTTCTAGCTTCGTGACGATACGGTCCTAACAAAACTAATTTCATCGAATTCTGAGACCGTTAGAAAAATGGCCATTTTCCAGTCGATTAAAATCAACTAAAACTGGTCAAACGCATTTTCCTTTGCCACGCCCACATATTGATTCGAAAAATTATGAAATTTGGAATCTAGCAATAACTTGACATCACAGATCCAACAAAAGTGGTTTCGTCGAAATCCGAGGTCGTTTGCAAAAAGGCTATTTTTAAGGGCCAGAATTCCATAGCGACTGTTAAGAATTTTCTACTGGACATATCTTTTTATCCCCGCTATGAAATTTCGATTTTTCGGATTCGTTGGAAAGATATTCACAAATAGATTCCATTATTATTGGTTTCACTAAAATCCGGTTTATTTTGCACCCGGTATGCTCAATGGAAATTTGAAATCGAATTATCGAACTACCGCGCCGTTTTCAAATCTATTTATAATTATATATAATTATTTATATTCTAACGACGACGTATATAAATATATTCGTTCGAATTCTATTCAAAATAAATTTCTCGTCGATATTATTTAAAATAATTCATTTTAAATATTCAAAATTCGCTAAAATTGCCAAAATAAAATTTTTAAACTGGCTCGCATTTCCGGGTTGTTAAACTTGTGATTAGACATTATTATAACATCAGAAACATATTGATTTCCAAAACTTTTTAGGTTATCGTAAGGTAAAAACCATCTTTGTTTATGTGTGGATCGGTCATACGATTATCTTTTCTTTTGAAAAGTTAAACCAAATGATTTGAGTTTACTCACGCCAGTCCCATGACTGACCCAAAATTTATTTTGTTTTGTTTTCCCTAAACTCTTGGGTGCCCAAATTTGTACAGGCAGTCAAGTAGTTCAGGTCTTTACAAATATACTTGGAGGAGCTTGAAGCAGGAGGCTTAAGGAATATATAGGCATTGTTATTTCGGTAGTGTGTAAGTGTTATACTCTGATAATGTTATTGTATATATATATACTGTTTTATTTCAAAGTTATGGTATATATCGTTCCGCTGTGAGATTCGTATGACTCTGATTTTGTTCTGTGGTGATCCTCTTCTTCTTCTATTCTAATTTTCTATCTTATCTATTCTCACCCTCTAACTTCTTTCTATTAATGATCAGGTATTTCCGATGTCTGGATAGTCAACCTGGTAGTTTTGTGTTGATTTTCGGCGTCGAAAATCCCAGTTCGTTACACGTACTATCTGAGTTGGCTACATACATCACAATCCAACCCAAATATCACAGAAATACAAATCATTTCTTTTAAAAGAAAAAGGTATAAGAAGAACAGAAATAACAACATAGAATCTCACATCGCAGTGGAACAAAATATAATATATCATAACTTTTATAATACAAAATTTTAACTGTATAACATACACTTATCAGAGTACAACACTTACATCACAGCGAAAATAAAAATACTATAAATCTAACACTGAAGCCTCCTGCTCCAAGCTCCTTTAGATAGATCTGTAAAATCCTGAACTACTTGACTGCCCGTACAAATTTTGGCACCCAAGAGTTTAGGTAAAACAAAACAAAATAAATCCGGGTCAGTCATGGGACTGGTATGCGTAAACAATTTAAAACAGTTTGAGAAAATACATGATATCTCATGAGACCACGCCGTATAACACGGAACGGGTTTTTCCCAAATGAGAATCCAAAATAATTGATTTAGCTTTCAAATCATTTTGAAAGAAAACAATAATCTTTATATCAAAACTATTTTGATATTATAATAGTGTCTAAATCAAATAAATAGAAATCTAGTGGAACGTTTGCATCTCTCGTTCCACATACATAATATACAATCAAAACCGCAAGCACTTATTGGGTAATGAATTTCCAACTATGACAATGTATGGAACCACCTTCCGATAGTGTATCTTTAGAGGAGAATACACTGGGTTCAACAAGAACATCTTGTAACCCGGCCACACATGACTGACCGATCATTTCGCTTGAGTGTATCGAATGTATACCACCAACGGTTGGCATCAGCAACCGTTTCCCGAATGAAACAACATTGAATATATTAAAAAATGAAAAGAATATCTCTAGATAGGTGATAATACACCCTAATGGAAGCTAGCCACATAGCCATGCTGCCTGCCCGATTTTTTGTCATTTCCCGGTTCTTGAGGTTTGAGGGTACGATTACTTATCATTCATTGATAGCACAATCACTTTGAATGCCATATTTTCAGTTCCGTTAATCACTAATTGATTTACATAAATATATTCTGGATATTAGGCTAAGAGAATAAATTCTCCGCCACCATATATATTTATACAGACCAATATATGCGATCATTGGAAGTACCCTGTCAGACATTCATCCATTTATGTTCGTTTTGGGATTAAACGAAACCGAAGGTACCATTTCTATTAATAGAAAAAGTCCTTGCACTTTACTTTGTCTTCAATTATCTGCATATAATCTGATTCACAACGATACTGCCAATCTGGAGTGGTTCTCGGATAATAATCCAATCGGTCTCTCCATATTGACAATGATATTGGCAAACACTTCGATAGTCGGTTATTTAACTATTAAAGAAAAACAAACATCCATTCATAGCATTGAACAAATCACTGGCCCTTAATTAATATTTCATTAATTAAATCACTACTCCATTTCCTTATCAATATTTGTTAACCAAATCTTTTCAACAATTATCTTGGCCTTTTACATTACTTGGAAAAGATATCCATATATCACTTTCTTTTATTTTTACGTAGAAATATTTTCTATTTATAATTGGAAAACATTCCAAATACTTTTCTCTTTCACGCCCGTTCATTTCTACACTCAGGAAATATTTATTTATCATATTTCCACAATTCCACTTCCTTGGGTTAAAACGAATGTTGTATAAAACATTGTTGCAAAAACCCAAAATATTTCATTCAACTAAATTTCTTTAAACATCTCTCTTCGAGACTGAATCTTGTTACTTATTGGTTAATAATGAATCAATCAAGTTGGGGTATAACTACCTCTCAGACCTTGACTGAAAACATCATTAACTTCAAAACAGACAAGACCACTTACCTCAAATAAACAACACCGTAAAAACCAATTATTCATTTTAAAAACATGTATACGGTTTGCTTTCTATTTTTAACAAATCTAATTTATAAATTTCCTTTTTGTTTACAATATTCTATTTTTAATTTCGTTTCCTTATCGAATTCTATATATATATCAATACATTGATTTCTAGTTATCCAATTTTCTTAAAAATATTCTAACTCCTTAAATTTCCGGAAAATTTCGCCATAACCTCCTTTGTACCGGTCAACAGTTCAAACCTCAACTTGCCTCTCTAGGCCCTTTTTATTCAGAAAGAAAATCAAAAAGCCAAGTGGCTTGCAGATTTGGTGCATAAAATCTCATATGGAATTTAAACGTGCACCTTTTTGTCGGGCACTTAAATTATAATCTTCATACACTTCATTCCATACCTGTCTAACCAGTATACGTTCATTCTCAATTTATTCCAACTCAATTTGATAGTTTTAAATCAAATCGTTAATTTAATTAGATCTTTAGCCTATTTCACTTTTATTTGAATATATCATGTTCATATGTATATTTTTAATTTACTTAAAAACTAATCGAATTGCATTCTCAACTCGGGTTTCATATTCGATCCCGAATATGAATCAACAAAACCCATTCACTTATCCAACGCCTAATTCCGATTCAAAACACGCCTAACTCATTATTCTTTGAATTAGTTACATCTATTCAATAATAAAAAATCTGATTTTTTATTTTCAAAAATCTGTTCACTTACTCCACTTGAGTTCATCTTATTCTATATCTCAAGTCTGGATTTTTCTAATGGACTTTCAATTTATATTTTCTTAAATTTTTTTATTTATTTAAATAAATCGTTATGCTTTTATAATAGTTATGGCGCTGCTCTTTTGAAAATTTGATTTTGACATAACTCAAAATCTATATGACGAAATCTAGATTTTCCTCTTCTATTATTAAATTATTATCAAATCGGTCCTAACATTTATCGTTTCAAAGAATTCCAATGTAACACCCCACTCCCGCTATGATCACTCACAAAGGGAATGCCATAACATCGGTGGAGTATTTTAGTGAATATAGAACAGAAAAATTACAACAAGACAGATATAAATAGTACTTGGAATTTTAAAACATCATCTCATAACAGCGGAAGTAAAACATGTCTGGTTACATCATAAACCCATAATAAAAGTCAAGTACAATATCCATCAAAATAAAGAAGTACATAATCCCACTCTCATACAATAGCCAAAACAAAAGAAAAGATAACTGGATAACTGGAGCTTTACATCTACCCAAGCTCCTAAAGACTGGAACAGCAATCCGATCAAGCTCCACTACTGCTAGGATCCACCACAGGACCTGAGGGTTGGGAAAAAGATAAAAACAACGGGGTCAGACATAAGTCTGAGCGAGTCCTATAACTTTAACAATACAATAGTTAAAGTAACCAGAGAAGACATGAATTGATATACGGTAACATATAGGGATGAATGGCTACCCTAAGCAGTCAACTAAACGAAGATAAAGGATAAAGACGCATCTACCCTCCCTAAGGTAAATTACTAAACTGCACCACACCAGTCGTTCCTAACTTAAAGGTTGATCCCACCCAAGGACTTATAAAATTTACTAATTAGTACCTGCGTACCCCTAGGTGACCAAGTAGGCGCCACGGGGCCCTACAATCCACTAGGTGTACACACTACCTCCCATTCGATCGGCTCCCTAACGTAGATACCCGTGCTGGCCCCACCGTGGGATGTATCATTCCCCAATGTGGCAACCTGATGAAACTAAAGGTGCACGGCTTATATCTACTCGATGCAACAACGGCTTACCTACCAGCCCGGGCCCACTCACGCATATGAAGCCCGTTGGACTTGCGTTGCCACCGCTAACCCGTTTGCCTCTTACAGTCAAGCCCAGTATGCGTGTCCCGTCCTCGACATGGGTCGAGCCCACAAAGATACGTATGGGTTACTGGTTGAAATGGGCCTCCACAAGCTACCCACCTAAGCTTGTCCCTTTTTCTAGTATATCCCACTTAACCCTTTAATCATGTTTTAATTACATGTTCTATTTTGGTTAAGTATTCTAATCGTATTTTCTATTGCCACCCAAGGCAACCACTAGATTTTCTCATGCCACCCGAGGCACCCACTTAACCCCTCATGTCCCTCTACATGCTAATGTGGTTAAGTGTTTCTTAATTAATTAATTAAGAACGTAACCTTTGTAAAGACCTCTCACATTAGACTGTCTTTTATGACCGCTGGTTAAGCCGGTTGGGTCCGGGCAGCCTTATGTCATAACAGAGTCTAACCTCGTGTCTTTACATTAATTACGTATTTAGTTTGTGCCTAAGACCTCTCACATTGGGCTAACATTTGTAGCAACTGGTTAAGCCGGTTGGGTCCGGGCAGTTTTACGCTACAACTGAGTCCAACCTCGTGTCTTAGTCAATTAATTACACCTAATTAATCACCCTCATAATTTTATATTAATTATCCCTAATTAATCAAGTTTTCTTAACATGGGTAGACCTAACTTAATAGGTAAATTCCCATGGGGTAGACCTAACTCAATAGGTAAATTCCCAACACATAGTATGGGTACACCTAACCAAATAGGCAAATTCCCATACTATGTTTATTTATTTTGTGTTATGCATAATTATATTAATTTCACACAATCTTATTAACTTATGCACTTAATTACCCCATCGTTCCCACGTAATTTCGTTCATGATATAACACATATAAAAGGTGTCAACTTGCATATGAATGAACATGTTTCAAAGGTGCCATCTTGCATATTAACAAACACATAACTTGCATATAATATGTCACATAACTTACATATTCATTTTGCATAACAAACTTGCATATTAGCTTATAGACTTGCATAATGTGTCATCATGAACTTGCATATTAATAAACATGTAACTTGCATATTTACATACATGTAACTCGCATATTAACAAACATGTAACTTGCATATAAAGAAACATGTAACTTGCATATTTACATACATGTAACTTGCATATTAACAAACATGTAACTTGCATATTAACAAACATGTAACTTGCATATTTACATACATGTAACTTGCATATTAACAAACATGTAACTTGCATATTAACAAACATGTAACTTGCATAGCATATTACCATGAACTTGCATAACATGCATATGATTACATATCCCACAACTTGCATATTTAGCATCATGCAAACATAACATACATCATATTAAACTTGCATAAGCTTACATACTCAACATGCATAAACATAAGATTAATGCTAACATCATATCATATGATTCAAAGCTCATTAACCCACATACAAAACCATAAATCTCATCACATCTCATCTAATTAGTTTACCAAAAGATCATCAAAGTGATAGAAACTCACAACTAGCAACTTTGAACACCAAATGAAGAAGATTAAGATGCTAAGAAGGGATTAGAAGTTGATTAGAGAGTGATTAGTATGCAACCCTCTTCATAAAATTAGTGGAGGCCATGAGAGCTAGCATTTTGCCATAGTTTAGTCACTAGGTTTAATTATGAATGAATTAGGGTAGGTTAGGGTCTTATTTATAGATTAGGCAAGTGTTTTAGGCCATAGGATTAACCCTAGATTCAATCCAAGCCATCAAAGCATGTCTTGGGGAAGAAGTCAAGTGTAGGAACCATCTAGGGCCTTTAGATTAAAGATGGACCATGAGAACCATTCAAATGCAAAATCTGCACTTGAGCGAATCGGCCCACGGGTTGACAGCCAAACACCCTGGATTAACCCCTAGTCGACCCAGCGAGCTCGGGTCGACTTCAAAAATCGGCCGGTTCGGTTATTCCCCTCTCCCAATTCGCTGTTTTGAGCATTTTTGCATATTTATTTATTAAATTTTCAATTATATATATATATATATCAATATATATATATATATATATATCTACACAACCCATTTCACTTAATTAAGTATACTTTAATTTGGGAATTTTCGTGAAACTTCGCGAGGCCATATCTTGGTCATACGGACTCCGATTTTCGAAAACTCGGACTCTATTTCGCGTATTTTTCCGAGACGAACACAATGGCATAGCCCGTTTCCCTTGATTCCCATTTTAGAATTAAATTCTGCCTCGATTTATGTTATTACAGGTTATTGAAAATACGGGTTGTTACATCCAACTTAAATTGAGTTCTATATACTCAATTGAAGTTCAAAATGCCAATTAACAAACTGCCGCGCTGCGGCAAGTTCGTTTTAATTATATTATATATATAAATGTTTAAACTTCGTTTATAATAAATTTCAACTCCATTCTAATATTTTTTAATATATATCAAAGCAGTTTCACAGTTCAACATAATATTTTCTATTATCTATAATTGTCGATTTTTCCTTACTCGGTAATATATTTATTTATACCTCGATCTTCTATATTTAATTCCAATTCCTTTTATAAATAAATTATTTACAAAATTTAATATAATCGAATTTCAATTATAAACCCATTGAATTCTTCTCAAATCAGCTTATATTCTGAATTTCGAAATATAATCAATCGTTTTGTTTCAAAACACTTCCCAATCTACTTTTAAATTCCAATTTGAATTTAAATGGTTTAAATTATCCAAATGATAATTTATTTCACCAAATTTATAACACTATTTATAAATTCAAATTCCTTGTTTCATACATATAAACAAGTTCCCTTTTCAAATTACTATTTAAAAATCCATCCCTTAGATATTCCGAAATGCGGAATAAAAACCATTGTTCCCTTTCGAATGATTTCAAATTCTATTTTTAAATTCATATTTGAATTTAAATATTCAGATTATCTCTTGATAATTAATCCATTATATTTGTAAACACCATTTTATAAATTTCCTTGTTTTATATTTAAACAAGTCTATTTTGAAATCTATTTAAAACTAAAATCTTATTTTGGAAATTTCTATTTATAATAACTTATATATATAACACCCAATTTATTTTCATATTCAGTTTAACTTCTATTTAAATAAATTTGTATTAATCGAATCCAAATCATAAATCTTTACGGATTTATTTTAGTTCAATTTATATTCTGAACATCAGAATAAATTCCATCGTTTATTTTTTTAAAACAATTTCCTTATTTCTATTTTTAAATTCACATTTGAATTTAAGTATTCAAATTATCTAATGATAATCTTTCCACTTTATTTATAAACATTGTTTATAATTTCACTTCAAATCTCGTATTATTAATTTATAAACAACGTTTATAAATTCACTACTTGTTTTATGTATTCAAACAAGTTAATATATTTATTGTCCAATTTAAATTCAAATTCTACTTTAGATAAATAGAATTTTCACTTTAAATTTCAAAAATACCAATTATGTACCACGGATTTTCTAACACATCATATATGACAATATATATTAGAACAAACAAATAATAATATTTTTGAGGAATCCAGTTAGATCCCTCCAACCTGTTTTCCTGCATCCACAGACGTTAGCCAACATAAATAATACCCATTCTACTTTGTGGCAGAATATCGCGGTATAGAAGGTCATCCACTATCATAGCGTGGGGCGTACAAGGTCATCCGCTAATGATACTGCGGGCATCCGCTAAAAGTATTGTGGAACAATCCAATCATTAATATATATATACGATAACCACAAACAACAATCCTAAATAACTAATATATATTTAAAATAGACAGAGCAATAACCAAACAACCAACAAATATTTTTAACGACTAAAAATAATTCAAAATAAATAAATTGAGTGAGATTTACTCACCGTGATTTTATTTCGTTCCATTCTAGTTTCTTTTAAAATTACATCCCTGCTAACTCCAACAAATTCCAAACCATTACTAACTCGAATAAACCATAGTCCTGGACCAATTCATTTCGTTTTCAAGATCTTTGAACCTTGTATAGATAAATTACAATTTGTTTTAATCAAAGATTTTAAATGATAAATTAAAAATCTATATTTTCCTTAATCTCGTACTCAACGAATACATTACCACTAATCTAATTCACTTAGCTAAATATACAGTTTATACAAATTAATTTGATTAGCTATTAATTATGTAAACCGGTCTCTGTATAAAATTTAAACTTAAAAAAAATGAAAATACCTTAATTGACCATAACCACTAGATCTACAGCACCTGAACAATATAGTGTTCTAAACCCTTTCTTCCTTTTCCATCACCTGGCACCACTATCTAGAACGCCACCAGCAAATAAATGAACCCCAATATCCCATTGTCACAACCTACTTTAATATGTTGTTACTGTAGTTGTAACACCCCGCGAATTCTATAACTGTGAAATTCACAAATTAAAGTATAATTAATTTCAAATCAAAGAACTAAGGGAAACGGGATAAGACATTGCGTTCGTCTCGGAAAAATACGCAAAATAGAGTCCGAGTTTTCGAAAAACGGAGTCCGTATGAAGAAGATATGGCCTTCGGAAGTTTCTAAATTAAGTTTAAAGTTCAAACAGAATAAAACAGTTTAAAAATTAAAAACCGGGCCCAATGGGCCAGGGCGGGAAAAATCCCGCCTGATGCACCCAGGTCGACTGGGCTGTCGACCTGGTCTAGCCAGGTCGACAGGGCTGTCGACAGGGCTGTCGACAGGCATGTCGACCTGGTCCAGAGCCAGGTCGAACCCAGCCCAACCTGGCTGGCCTATTCTATATTGGTCGATTTTCTGTAGTCTGCTTTGTCATTAGGGCTAGGTGGCAGGCTCTAATTGGTCTCTCCTTAGGATGAATGGCTACGATCAATCCAAGCAACATCAATGGCCCTAATCAGTTCATTACCCCTATAAAAATGACCCTAGACTCAACCCTAATCTATTCATTCAAAAATAAGAACAAAGCCGCCATGTTGCTGAGGAACGACTAGGGGTAGCCACCAATTGGAGAGAGGATTAGGAGGCAAATTCTAAGGCATAAAGCAACTTAATCAAATCAAATCAACAAGGAATCGCATCTCCAAAACCCTAAATTGGAGAATTCGCCATACAATTGTAAGTAGAGTATTATTTTGGTATGAACAAATAATTGTGTTGGTTTGTATACTTGATTGTGGTGATAAATAATTCATAATTTATGCGTTACTATGATTCTTATCGATTTGGAATATTGTATACATTTGGATATTCTCGAATTATGTTATTCAGTTATGAAAAACTACATGCGGTAGTTTTATGCAAGTATACGTTTGGAATATTCGCAAATTATGTAATCCATGTGGAAGCTACATGTATGTAGTTGATCAATTGAAATTCATGCAAGTTTGGGGTTTTGCTACTATGCCATCATAATGTGTATTTTTATACAAACATCATTTTTGTGAAGTAATTGGAATAAGTTTGGGTTATCATAGTCCATATGAAATTATGTTGAAAATTGGGCATCATGATCTATGTATTAAGACATGCTTTTGTACTAGAAAACCTATTTGCAAACTTATGAATATGACTAGGCTATGATTGATATTTGGCATAATTGAAATCCATGTTAAATCTATATTGTTTACAAGAATTATATGATGACATATGTGGTACATAGCTAGGTTAGATTCAAAATCCCTTTTCGCAAGTTTGCATGACTAAAGTAAAAATCATGATTTCATGTTAGAAATATTTATGCCATGGTTATGTGAACAAATTTAACTATACTTTTGTATTAGTCACAAAAGTAGGCACCTTTGTAAACATGTAGTAGTCTTATGAACATGATTTGCTTATGTTTGACACTATGCCTGAATAAAAATATAGGTTTATGTTGTAGTTAAGCCTATGTGTCGATAGTGATATCCTTAACTTAACTACAAGTTTACACGGTTTGATTCATGTCACTTATGCTTTATGACCAAGTATATGTCACTACTATGCAAGTACACCAGTTTCTATTTTGTATTTCCAACGTCATATTGCAAGTTCATGCGTTCACATTCCCCTCTTTGTGTATGTAATCACGCTTTAAGCCTCCCCTTTTCGCATGGCTAAGTTGGGCTTTAAAAGGCTATGCCCAACATATATATAATAAACGGACGTGTAAAACGGGGGAAAATAACGTTGGGTTAAAATTACTAATGAATGAAAATATAAAATAGAAGGGCCCAAATTCAAGTATGGGTTGGGCCCATGATTGGTGTAACCTTTACACCATTAACTTAATAATGGGCCGCAAATATTTACATGTAAGAAAATAAAGAAGAAAGATAAAATATGTAAATGTAGAACATACGATGTGTTTAACCCGAGGTTGGATTGAGTTGTGATGTAAACCTGCCCGGAACCGCCCGGCTGTCCAGTAGTCACAACAATACCTATCCAATGCGGGAGGTTAAACATGGAGCCCAATAAGGACCCGAGGTTAGACTGAGTTGTGGCGTAAGACTGCCCGGAACCAACCGGCAACAGGTAGCCACAACAATACCTGTCTAATGTGAGAGGTCAAGGCTTTAATAAGACAATTAAGGCTGAGTCAGGATTGTTAGGATTAAGTTAACTAAAGACTTAATCAAAATGGAACGTGCTAAACTAAACGGACTGGTGAGGGTTAGGTTAGAAAACACTTAACCAACTTAGCATGTTGGCTAGAGATAGAAAACCTGGTAACGGGGGACCGTTTTCAGCAGTAACCCTAGAAGGTGTATCAGGATACCCTGAAACTAGGCAGGGTGGGGCACGATTACTGGGCTGATTGTAAGAGGTCAAATCGACGGCGGTGGTGTAGCAGTGTAGGTTCTAACGGGGTGCGGGCGTGCACACACTCCGGCGCATAAAAATAAAGCACTGGGCACCAGTAGCATACCTGTGCATTCTAAGGTTGTGTCGGGCGGCCACCATGGGACTTGATACACCCCATGGTGGGACCAGCATAGGTAACTACAACATCGGGGGCCGTAAGACACATGAACTATGCGAGTAGGAGCCGATCATCATAGAATGGATCACTTCACCCTGATTATGGGGTGCCAGTTAGAAACTAGTTTATATGGGTTCAGAGATTAACATGGGGTACGATAGTATATTCGACCCTAGACAACTTAACCAAGTTTATAGTGCTTTCCCACTTCTTGTTTATACTTATCATACCCAGTTCTTTATCCATAGACAGAATAGTACTAGACTTACTCAGGCTTTATGTCTGACTCTACTTTTCTTTCGTCTTCTTTTCTTCTGTTCCCCCCCCCCCCCAGGTCCACAGGGAGGGAACACAGCAGCTTGACTAGCCTTAACATCCAGCTTGAAGAAGAGAAATGTATTGCTTGGACCTTTTCGTTTTGAACTATGGCTTTGGACAACCACTATGGGGCTTTTGCAGTTTATCTATGTTTTATTTATGCTTCTTTAAATAATGTAATCAAGACAGATTATGAAAGTGTTATGTTATGTTTTTGGAAAGGATGTAAGACAATCATGGTGATGTTGTTGTAGCACGTATTTGCTTTTATGAAATAAAAGTTGTTGTTTTTCCGCTGTTTACAAATATGTGTTCTTATATCTGTCTTGTGTATCTGTGACTTATACTTATAAACCTCCACCGAAATTAGGGCATTCCCTTTGAGAGTGACCCTAACGGAGGTGGGGTGTTTCACTTGGTATCAGAGCATAGGTTTACCAGATAAGATAAAAAGTTTTGAAAATTTATTTTCAAAAAGGAAGTTTAGAGAAGCATTTTTAAAAGAAAAAAATATTATTTTATTTTAAAGGCAAAGTCCACTCCCCAAAGCCATAGGTACTATCTCTTATCCTTCGTTTTGAACCTATCCTTTTTGTTTCAGCATGTCCGAAGAACTTAACTTGCCGGAAGGGGTACCAATACCTGGTTGGTTTAGACGGTTCTTAGAAGCAAGAGCCACTCAGCCAGGTCCTACCATTCCTCCTCCCCCAGCTGCCGGAAATCATCCAGCTGCAGCGGCACCTTTTCCTCCACCTCCTCCACGGGGAAACACGTTTGCTAAGATATGTAAAGATTTTAAAGCTATGGGAGGAAAGGATTTCCATGGAACTGAGTCCTTCGTGGCAGCTAGAAATTGGCTGAAAGAAACTGAGGACCTATTCATCATCTTTGAGGTAGAGGATAGACAAAAAGTACAATTGGCAGTGTGGCTATTGAAGGGTGAGGCTTCCTACTGGTGGGAAGTCACTAATGCTGAAAGACCAGTGGAGACGTGGGAGGACTTTAGGGCAAGGTTTGACACTAAATTTCTCTCAGATGCGGAAAGAAGTTTGCAGTTGGAAAAATTCTTATTTCTTAAACAAGGGGACAAGACAGTCAGAGAGTATGTGAATCAGTTCGATGAGCTGGCCAGGTTTGGGCTTGACCTAGTCAACACCCCGCACAAGAAGGCTCTCCGTTTCGTCAAGGGGTTGAATGAGCCATTACACAGTTTGGCCATGACCCATATACCCATGGGAGCCACGTATGAAAGATTGGTGCAAATGGCATTGCTAAATGAAGAGGATAAGGGCAAGAAGGAGACAAAGGCAGAAAGCTCTCAAGGGAAGAAAGAGGGTCTGCAGCCTAAGAAGACAGACTTTAAGAAGGGTGGGAAAGGCAACAAAGAGAAGAGGAAGTGTAATTTCTGTGCCAAAGTGGGGCACTTAGTAAAGGACTGCCGGAAAAAGAAGGCCAAGGAGAATGGTGGATGCTTTTCTTGCGGTGAGACGGGCCACAGGGCTAAGGACTGCCCAAAGAAACGAGGATAGGGGCAGAGGGCTGGATCCACCCCAGGGGCACAGGTTCATGTGTTGGAAGCGCCACCTCTGCAACAGCGAGGTATAAATACTTCTGTAGAAAGTGTAGTTTATCTTTATGATCACCCCGTTCGCACTTTATTTGATTTTGGCGCATCACACTCCTTTATCTCGTCTGCTTTAGTAGAATCTCTGCACCTAAAAACTAGTATGGTAGAGGACCCCTTAATTGTTTCAAACCCAATTGGGGGACCAGCTCATTTGTCTATGATCTGTTTGGGATTGAAAATTTCCATTCTAAGTGTAGAATTTCAATGTAGTGCCTTTGTTTTGGGCTTTTCGGGTTATGGTTTGATTTTGGGTATGGATTGGCTATCCAGTAATGGGGCCATCCTTGATTGTGAGAAAAGGTTTGTTAGGCTCCTAACCCAGCTCGGTAATACTGTGGAAATTTCTTGTAATCCCTCGTATGTGGTTATGCTTAGTTATCTTGAATCGCTAGATGCCTTTGTTGAAAATTTGCAATCAGTTAGAGTGGTCCGGGAATAACCGGATGTCTTCGAAGAGGTGAAGGGCTTGCCTCCGAAGCGGGAAATAGACTTCCGCATATATCTTGTAGATAATGCAAAGCCCGTTGCGTTGCCCGTTAGACACATGGCTCCACGGGAAAGGAAAGAGCTCAGTAAACAGATTAAAGAGCTTCTAGAAAAGGGGTTCATTAGGAGGAGCATTTCAGAATGGGGCGCTCCAGTGGTGTTCGCTACAAAGGCGGATGGTTCACTCCGTCTATGTGTTGACTATAGGGAGCTCAACAAGCTAACGAAAAAGAATGGGCACCCGCTCCCTAGAATTGACGATTTGTTTGACCAGCTTGTAGGAGCGTCTGTTTTCTCCCAACTCGATTTAGCAACCGGTTTTCATCAGCTAAGGGTGGCTGAAGATAGCATCGATAAAACGGCGTTCAAAACCCCAGACGGCTTCTTTGAATGGCTTGTCATGCCTTTCGGCTTGACAAATGCACCTGCTTACTTCGTGGACCTGATGAGTAGGGTATTTAGAGATTTCCTCAACAAATTCGTAGTGGTCTTCGTAGATGATATCCTTATCTTCTCAAAGAGTGAAGAGGAACATTCTCAGCACTTAAGAGCAATCATGGAAACTTTGCGAGTCCATCAACTAAAATCCAAATTCTCCAAATGCCACTTTTGGAGAGAAGAGGTGAGGTTCCTTGGGCACATAGTATCCAAACAAGGGTTAGCAGTGGAGCCTGCTAAGGTAGGGGCGGTCCAGGATTGGAAGACACCAAGGAATGCAACTGAGGTCCGAACTTTCTAGGACTAGCAGGTTTCTATCGAAAATTCATAAGGGATTTTGCGAAAATCTCAGCTCCGCTCACGAAGTTGACCAAGAAGAATCTAGTGTTCAATTGGGATTTGGATTGCGAGTTTGCTTTCCAACGACTGAAAAGGGCTCTTACAACAGCCCCAGTTTTGATGCTGCCAGATGGGAGCAAGATGTTCACTGTTTATACGGATGCATGTGGGACAGGGCTAGGTGCCGTCTTAATGCAAGAGGGAAGGGTAGTAGCTTATGGCGGGAGGCAGTTGAAGGTGCACGAAAAGAACTACCCAACCCACGATCTTGAGTTAGCCGCCATCGTCTTTGCACTCAAGTCTTGGCGACATTATCTCCTAGGTGAGAAGTTCGAACTTTACACTGACCATAAATCGTTGAAATATCTTTTCTCGCAGAAGGATCTTAACTTGAGGCAACAAAGATGGATGTAGTTTCTTGCCTCGTACGATTTCGAAATCTCCTACACTCCGGGCAAAGGCAACGTAGTGGCAGACGCGTTGAGCCGAAAGAAATTGACCCTAAGCCCGTTGTTTGTTGAAAGACAAAGCCTAGAGTTTATAGCCAGCTTCGACATTAGGCCTTCCTCCGATTTCGTACCAGGCTTACTAGCATCTCTCGAAGTGCGCCCAACTTTAATGGATTCAGTAGGGATAGCACAACGCGAAGACCCTCAGCTTGTGGAAACAATTGATAGGCTAATTAGGGGTGAGACTTCAAGTCACCTCAACAGATACTCCATCGACGATAAGGGTTTGCTAAGGCGAGACGGAAGACTATGCGTCCCACAGACAAAAGATCTAATAAAGAAGGTTCTCGAGGAAGCACATCACTCCAAGATGACGATACACCCAGGCGGAGATAAAATGTACAAAGATATAAAAAGGACTTTCTTCTGGAACGGCATGAAAAAGGACGTGGCAGAATTCGTTTCTAAGTGTATGGTGTGCCAACAGGTTAAAGCGGAACAGAAAAAGCCTGGCGGACTACTACATCCTCTGGAGGTCCCGCAATGGAAGTGGGATAGCATCTCAATGGACTTCATTGATGGGCTGCCTAGGACTAGGAGAGGCAACACTAGCATTTGGGTAATAGTGGACAGGCTTACTAAAAGCGCCCACTTTTTACCTGTCAAAAGTAAAAGAGCTGCCTCATCCCTAACATCACTTTACCTCAAGGAAATCGTTCGAATCCATGGAATACCATCTAGCATTGTTAGTGATCGTGACCCCATCTTCACCAGTGAGTTTTGGCGGAGTCTGCAAGAAGCAGTAGGAACGCAGTTATGCTTGAGCACAGCCTATCATCCCCAAACCGACGGCCAAACAGAGAGAGTGAACAGAGTTTTGGAAGACCTTTTAAGGCTATGCGTCCTTGACTTCGGAGGGACATGGGAAGACCACCTTCCTTTGGTGGAATTTTCCTATAACAACAGCTATCGAGCAACCATCGGAATGGCGCCCTTCGAAGCTTTATATGGAAGACCGTGCCGATCGCCCACTTGTTGGTGGGAGTCTACTGATAAGCTCATACTTGGACCAGATATGATCCGAGAGACTTTAGAGAAAGTAGACTTAATACGAAGAAGGATGAAGACGGCCCAAAACAGACAAAAGTCCTATGCCGACAAGAGAAGGACCGACCTTGAATTTGAGGTTGGAGACAGAGTTTTTCTCAAGGTATCTCCGCTAAGAAACGTTGTTCGTTTTGGGACCACAGGAAAGCTAGCACCAAGGTTCGTAGGGCCATTCCCTATCATCGAGAAAATTGGGAAAATGGCCTATAGATTAGAGCTACCCGAGAAGTTGGCTGGAGTCCACAATGTTTTTCACGTTTCACATCTCCGAAAATGTCTACATGAGTCTGCTGAAGTGGTAGAGCCAAATATCCTCGAAGAGGCCGAAGTGGAACGCGAAGCAACCATAAGAAAAGTTCCAACACGCATATTAGGAACGGAAGTGAAGAAGCTACGCAACCGCGAAGTCAAGCTCGTTAAAGTTCAGTGGAGCGACACCGAGGAAGACGCGACTTGGGAAACTGAAGCTAGAATACGTACTGCCTACCCTTTTCTGTTCGAGGGTACATCCTTGATCTTTCTTTTCCTTAAGTTGCGCTTTTATCTATCTTTTTAGGTATATTTCCTCGACCTTATCTTTTAGGTAGAAACCCTTTGGATGGAAACATGTAATTGAAACATGTTATGGATGATGGTTGCAAGTGGTTGCAAGTGATTGCTAGTGGTTGCTCCTGGTTGCATATACACACACAATTTAGGTTTTAGATCGGCTCAGTCACTTCATATTGCATATGCATATATGTTTGCATTCGTATATGGTTGAACTCTAATGTGTTGTCATATGGATGTTGCATTTGTATTGAATGATTGTGCACTCATGTAGAATCATGAATAGGAAAATTTGCATACATAATGGATTCATGGCACTTACATAATTCGCATTAAGGTGGTCAACTGAATCAGTAAACCGCCTGATTTTGCATTAGATAAGTACATGTACACACACACTTCGCATATGATCATGAAGCATTAGAAGTCTTTTAAGGACAATGGATGCTCGTGTTTGATGGATGAGTAGATGGATGATTGGATGTTAGGATATACATTCCTCCTAACTTGAAGATTTCGGGGACGAAATCCTTTTAAGTGGGGGAGAATGTAACACCCCGCGAATTCTATAACTGTGAAATTCACAAATTAAAGTATAATTAATTTCAAATCAAAGAACTAAGGGAAACGGAATACGCCATTGCGTTCATCTCGGAAAAATACGCAAAATAGAGTCCGAGTTTTCGAAAAACGGAGTCCGTATGAAGAAGATATGGCCTTCGGAAGTTTCTAAATTAAGTTTAAAGTTCAAACAGAATAAAACAGTTTAAAAATTAAAAACCGGGCCCAATGGGCCAGGGCAGGAAAAATCCCGCCTGATTCACCCAGGTCGACTGGGCTGTCGACCTGGTCTAGCCAGGTCGACAGGGCTGTCGACAGGGCTCTCGACAGGCATGTCGACCTGGTCCAGAGCCAGGTCGAACCCAGCCCAACCTGGCTGGCCTATTCTATGTTGGTCGATTTTCTGTAGTCTGCTTTGTCATTAGGGCTAGGTGGCAGGCTCTAATTGGTCTCTCCTTAGGATGAATGGCTACGATCAATCCAAGCAACATCAATGGCCCTAATCAGTTCATTACCCCTATAAAAATGACCCTAGACTCAACCCTAATCTATTCATTCAAAAATAAGAACAAAGCCGCCATGTTGCTGAGGAACGACTAGGGGTAGCTACCAATTGGAGAGAGGATTAGGAGGCAAATTCTAAGGCATAAAGCAACTTAATCAAATCAAATCAACAAGGAATCGCATCTCCAAAACCCTAAATTGGAGAATTCGCCATACAATTGTAAGTAGAGTATTATTTTGGTATGAACAAATAATTGTGTTGGTTTGTATACTTGATTGTGGTGATAAATAATTCATAATTTGTGCGTTACTATGATTCTTATCAATTTGGAATATTGTATACGTTTGGATATTCTTGAATTATGTTATTCAGTTATGAAAAACTACATGCGGTAGTTTTATGCAAGTATACGTTTGGAATATTCGCAAATTATGTAATCCATGTGGAAGCTACATGTATGTAGTTGATCAATTGAAATTCATGCAAGTTTGGGGTTTTGCTACTATGCCATCATAATGTGTATTTTTATACAAACATCATTTTTGTGAAGTAATTGGAATAAGTTTGGGTTATCATAGTCCATATGAAATTATGTTGAAAATTGGGCATCATGATCTATGTATTAAGACATGCTTTTGTACTAGAAAACATATTTGCAAACTTATGAATATGACTAGGCTATGATTGATATTTGACATAATTGAAATCCATGTTAAGTCTATATTGTTTACAAGAATTATATGATGACATATGTGGTACATAGCTAGGTTAGATTCAAAATCCCTTTTTGCAAGTTTGCATGACTAAAGTAAAAATCATGATTTCATGTTAGAAATATTTATGCCATGGTTATGTGAACAAATTTAACTATACTTTTGTATTAGTCACAAAAGAAGGCACCTTTGTAAACATGTAGTAGTCTTATGAACATGATTTGCTTATGTTTGACATTATGCCTGAATAAAAATATAGGTTTATGTTGTAGTTAAGCCTATGTGTCGATAGTGATATCCTTAACTTAACTACAAGTTTACACGGTTTGATTCATGTCACTTATGCTTTATGACCAAAGTATATGTCACTACTATGCAAGTACACCAGTTTCTATTTTGTATTTCCAACGTCATATTGCAAGTTCATGCGTTCACATTCCCCTCTTTGTGTATGTAATCACGCTTTAAGCCTCCCCTTTTCGCATGGCTAAGTTGGGCTTTAAAAGGCTAAGCCCAACATATATATAATAAACGGACGTGTAAAACGGGGGAAAATAACTTTGGGTTAAAATTACTAATGAATGAAAATATAAAATAGAAGGGCCCAAATTCAAGTATGGGTTGGGCCCATGATTGGTGTAACCTTTACACCATTAACTTAATAATGGGCCGCAAATATTTACATATAAGAAAATAAAGAAGAAAGATAAAATATGTAAATGTAGAACATACGATGTGTTTAACCCGAGGTTGGATTGAGTTGTGATGTAAACCTGCCCGGAACCGCCCGGCTGTCCAGTAGTCACAACAATACCTATCCAATGTGGGAGGTTAAACATGGAGCCCAATAAGGACCCGAGGTTAGACTGAGTTGTGGCGTAAGACTGCCCGGAACCAACCGGCAACAGGCAGCCACAACAATACCTATCTAATGTGAGAGGTCAAGGCTTTAATAAGACAATTAAGGCTGAGTCAGGATTGTTAGGATTAAGTGAACTAAAGACTTAATCAAAATGGAACGTGCTAAACTAAACGGACTGGTGAGGGTTAAGTTAGAAAACACTTAACCAACTTAGCATGTTGGCTAGAGATAGAAAACCTAGTAACGGGGGACCCTTTTCAGCAGTAACCCTAGAAGGTGTATCAGGATACCCTGAAACTAGGCAGCGTGGGGCACGATTACTGGGCTGATTGTAAGAGGTCAAATCGACGGCGGTGGTGTAGCAGTGTAGGTTCTAACGGGGTGCGGGCGTGCACACACTCCGGCGCAGAAAAATAAAGCACTGGGCACCAGTAGCATACCTGTGCATTCTAAGGTTGTGTCGGGCCGCCACCATGGGACTTGATACACCCCATGGTGGGACCAGCATAGGTAACTACAACATCGGGGGCCGTAAGACACATGAACTATGCGAGTAGGATCCGATCATCATAGAATGGATCACTTCACCCTGATTATGGGGTGCCAGTTAGAAACTAGTTTATATGGGTACAGAGATTAACATGGGGTACGATAGTATATTCGACCCTAGACAACTTAACCAAGTTTATAGTGCTTTCCCACTTCTTGTTTATACTTATCATACCCAGTTCTTTATTCATAGACAGAATAGTACTAGACTTACTCAGGCTTTATGTCTGACTCTACTTTTCTTTCGTCTTCTTTTCTTCCGTTCCCCCCCCCCCAGGTCCACAGGGAGGGAACACATCAGCTTGACTAGCCTTAACATCCAGCTTGAAGAAGAGAAATGTATTGCTTGGACCTTTTCGTTTTGAACTATGGCTTTGGACAACCACTATGGGGCTTTTGCAGTTTATCTATGTTTTATTTATGCTTCTTTAAATAATGTAATCAAGACAGATTATGAAAATGTTATGTTATGTTTTTGGAAAGGATGTAAGACAATCATGGTGATGTTGTTGTAGCACGTATTTGCTTTTATGAAATAAAAGTTGTTGTTTTTCCGCTGTTTACAAATATGTGTTCTTATATCTGTCTTGTATATCTGTGACTTATACTTATAAACCTCCACCGAAATTAGGGCATTCCCTTTGAGAGTGACCCTAACGGAGGTGGGGTGTTTCAGTAGTGACCCATAACTTCACCGGTAAGGAAAGCCCAGATTACCTTGAGAACACGACAAAATAGAACGCAAACAGAAGAACATTTCATTGTTTATTACAACAATTCCATCAGAATACAAGAATATACAGAGTATGAATAAATATTACACATTTCACAAATATCACAGATTACAATAAATTACATAGCAGCGGAAAAATAATACAAAACACAACTAGAAGTAATACACGGATACAGAGCTTTTCGAGTATTGTTCCAGCTGTAAATCAGGATCCTGTGAATATAAATCTGCAAAACCAAAACTACTAGCTGCCCATGTGGAAAATAGGGGCACCCAGAGTTTAGGTTAAAACAATAAACTCCAGGTTAGTCATCTGACTAGTGCGAGAACTAAAACAATTATTTAAAACTTTACTTTAAAAGAGAGTAATTGAAGGGACCACGCCGTATAACACGGAACGGGTTTCCTCCGAAGAATACAAGTGCATACAACAAAACAGTGCAATGCTCTTTGGAAAAAATGAAGCTATTATAAGACCCAGGTCCCATCACGCAATGCAACGCAAGCCGGAGGATAGGGTTTTACCTTATAATAGCCAAACATGCTTGGTACGTTTAAAACAAATCATTTGATACTATTATAAGTGTATAGTGTCAAAACAGTTTCAATCATAAATATCAATCATAGGCGGCATGGGTACCATCTATCATGTTGTCATACTAGGTTCTACAAATAAAACTGCAAGTCACGTATTGGAAATTGGATTTCCATCATGAGTCGAGGCAAGGGGCATGTTCCTCTCCGATTCAAGACACTCTAGAAAATGTCTCAGGACCCCACTATGATCCTTTGGAACCTCGGAAGCTGGTCCTCTCTTACTTTTGAGGATTAGTTATTCCAGAACACACATTTCTCGGTCCTTACAGACCTATAACCGAGGCGCCTCGCATCCAACAACCACACAGGTGAAAAGTATATAAATGTTAGCCAGTTTAAGCACTGACACCACCACTAGCTAGAAAGAAACATCGTGCATTCCTTGGGTCCTTATCCCGTTTTTGACTCATACCGAGGTGTGAGGCTCGCGAATTCATGTTATACACAAAGCTACGCCACACAGGCTGTGCTTTGATCATCAACCACAAGACTTTGCTTTTCAATAGAAGCCTTGATAATTTTCCACTTAGGCGTGCCACACAGGCAATTCACTCCATGCGACTGATGTCCATCGATATACAACCTCTGAGCTCGTACGTCTCAAAGAAGGGCGTTAAGCAAGAGAATAAATTCTCCGCCGCCAAGCAGATGTATATTTAATAGAGATCAATCAACACAGAATAAAATCCAATGTCAGACACATAGTCCATTTACAAGTTCGTTCTGGGTCTGAACGAAACCGGAGGCACTTTCCCCGCATATCCATCGATCTCCAAGTGCGTTTAGACGATCACCAACTAATTCCCTCCTCTTGGGTGTAGAGCCCAATCAAGATCATCAGTAATCACCCAAACTATGTGAAGACTTCCGGTCTTCAACCACCGTCTTCATCTTCGACTTATCGTCGAATCGGTTATTCATAATGGGTATAATCCCGGCCTTTCTAAATAACCCGCGTATATAATAAACACGTTTTACACAAACACAACATACGCCTCATTCCAATTCACGATATTCTTTTATTCAAAATTTCACGTTCTTAGGGAAAGGTTCCCATTAATTTTATCAAAGATAAATTCTTCTAAATTTATTCTTTTATCTTCCTTTGGATATCATTTCGATCCATATTATGGTTTTCCAAACTAGTCGGGATTAGCGAACCACACCGAAGTAATTATTTATTTTATTTCCCAATCCCAACCTATTCTTCCCATGGAGAAAACTGGTAATAGTCCATATCTAACACCACGGTGTTATCGGTAAAGTTAATTACCATTTAACATTCAAATCTAATTAAAGATTTGACTATCGCTTTGGAGCAAAACTGGTGATACTCCATTCTCGATCACTTTCCAATTTTGATAATTTAAATTATCAATTCATTTTCAATCTAATTAAAGATTCATTTAAAACTCCACTTAGTTTTAATGTTCTCAGAAATCAATATCCTATCTTTAACTATGTCACCTAAAACGCGATTCACGATAAACCCAAAATCACATTCAAATTCAATTCCAATTAAATATTATTTAATTGGTACACTTCATTAAATATAAATAGAATGATTTAATCTTTTCTACACTGGATCCAAGAACAGTGTTATTCAAGACACCATTCACGACGAACCCAAAATCCCATTTGATATTAAATACAAGGCTCTGAATAGAAAATATATCGGCTTATATTCAATATCAAATTCTGAAACCAACAAATATCGTATTGGAAATAACGATATAAATATATCTTTCAAATTTCCACAACCATATCTATATAATCACGAAATCCAACATTGAAATATTCCGAAGACAATTTCGATTCAAAACCACTTCCACTTTTATATATATTGGAAATTCTGGTTATTTTCAAAATCAATTCAAATTCGATTTATTTATTTCAAAAATAAATTGATTTTAATTCTAGTTCCAAACTAGTTCATTTCGATAAAAATCTATTTTTATCATTTTAAATATATAGTTTTTCATCCCAATTCTTCCCAAACCATTTCTTATGACTTTACACAAATCATTGATATTTTTAATAATTTTATCAAGGCCCGTACAGTCGATTTCCATCAACGGCCATCGAACTGCACTAATAGCGACCTTTTCCAAATTTGATTTGGACATAATTCCAAATCCAATAGTTAGATTTCTAATTTCAAATATTCGTTAGAAAGCTCTTTTCGATACGAACCCGATGGTTCCGGTTTCAGGAGAATCCGATGGTTGGATCTCCCGTAACGTTACTTCAAAGTCAATGGTCGAAATTGGCGAACTGCCGCGGCGCGGCGCGTTCTATTCAGGCCATTATATATATTATATATATATATTATATATATTTCGTCGATTTCCTTTCAAAACGTATTTTATAAATCGTTTTTAATTCGTTTTCGAAACGATTTCAACTTCATATTCAATTTCGAATCAAAATTGAATATTCCACATCAACGATATACAAATGATAATATTTTCAAAACGTTATATTTTGAAATCACTTCCTTTTCTATAATTATTATAAAAATGAATAAAATCGATATAAATATCATTTGCATCAAAATAGCGCATCTCTAATCAGCGGCTTTATATATTTTAATAACTTCGTTATTCTATTCAACAAATGAATATTTATTCAATTCAACACATGAATCTATATTTCTTTCAACACATGAATATCGTCAACACATGACTATTCATCCTATTCAACACATGAATATATATTTTATAATATCCCTTATTTTCCCAATTGGAATGAGGCCAAATCAATTAGCATATAATGCTAATTATATGGATTCCATACAGCACATGTATATAATAGCAATGATAAATAATCAACCATCATCCAAAGTGCACCACACAACTGCATAAGCATTGAATATAAATAATTAACGCTTACACAGTATGTCGACCAATTGATCGACATACAACTAAATAATTGGGATTAGTGTACGCCAAATATCATCCCAACACCCGTGCGGGATTTCAATCCACAAACACTGAATATTGTTTGTGCAGATGGGCGACGTGTAAAATTTATCGTCCCAATCAAAATCCTTCAAATAGGTTTACATAAACAAACCGTCCGGTTTGTAAATGAATATTTATTTATTCAGATTCACGTTAAAAATTAATTTTTTAACGATAATTAATTTATTTCAAACATCTACACTTTATTTTCGATTTCACATCAACATCACAAACAAATTTCACAACACATCAAAATCAAACAAACAGGCATACAAGCCGTCCATGGTCTGTGGACGACGGGTGTCGGGTGCTACTAAGCACCATCTGCATCCTAGTATATAATTTAAAATAGAAAAGAAAGTTTAAAGTGAGAAATTCTCACCGACCAGCTAATCCAAACACCACGACTCTTCATATGTAGAAATCTTCATCGTGTCCGCCTCTAGTTACTTTTGTCGTCCGCATTCACTACATATATAAAGATCACATTTTTATATTCTCTAGTGTATAAAAATCATATTTTTGATTCGCTACATATATAAAAATCGAATCTTTATTTCCACTTCGTTATAGCAATTATATTTCTATATCGCTCTTCTTCTAATAAAGATTATATTTTTATAACTCTACATGAATAAAAATCGTATTTTTACTATCATACCTATACAAAAATAATATTTTTAATATGCCACTAGTATAAAATTATATTTTTAACTTATCTATTATAAAAAAATTATATTTTTAACCTTTCTATATTATAAAAATTACATTTTTAACCTTTCTATATCTTCGCTTTCATATGATTAAAATTCGTCCTTTTTTACTTAGATAAAAATCTAATCTTTTCTTACGAATAAAATCATGACTTTCATTTATAAAAATCTATACTCTCTTTAAAAATTCAAGCTTTCTTCTATATAAAAATTTAAACTTTACTCCTATATAAAAATTCAAATATTACTCTTCTAACTTCACAATAAAAATCGTTTCTTTCTATGAAAATCTTACCTTTCTTGCTTATAAAAATCTACCCTCTTTACATATATTTTTAAAACTGAAAATTTATTTAATTACTAATTCAAAAATTACTTCTTTCTCTTGTTTTCATTCATATAAAAATCGCTCCTTTATAAACAATAAAAATCAAACTTTTCTTGTTTTAAAAATCGTAACCCTTTTCAATTTTTAACTAAACAAAACAAAATAATAATAATAAATAAGTTTTTAAATAAAATAGAAAGTTAAAAACTTACTGGCTTTCGAAGGAGGATGCTGATCTAGCTCGCGGTGGACTGGCGGCGCATGGATCGAGGTGGAGTCGGCTGCTGCGCTCGAGGGGGCTGCTATTCATCGCGGAAATCGAGGAAAGGGGGAACTGCTCGTCAGTGGTAGTGGAGGAGGGAGAAGAAGGCGCAGGCGGCGGAGGGACTCAGGGGGGGTCGGCGGTTGACTTGGGCGTGAGGGGGTCTCGTCGACGATGGGGACGGAGGGCTCGAATCGGGTGCGTCGAGATGAAAGAGAGAGGAGGGACTGGAGGAGGCGCCGGATCTTGGAGCAAGGGAGGTGGCTCCGCCTACGTGGCGTCGAGGCGATGGATCGCCTGGGGGAGATTGCGATTCCCCCCCCTTTTTTATTTTTAATTTGAGCGTTGATTCTGAAAGGAAGAGAGGGAGATTAAGGGAATATATATATATATATATATTATTTTATTAACATTTTTAATCCCGAATTATGTGCTTTCACATACGAACTCAAAACCGGACCCAACGACTATTGTCCCTAGCTAATTACCCCTATTCCGAACACAATGGGATATGCATCGTAGGCCAATTCGATCGTTATGATCAGTTTCCGTTGAATTTAGAATATAAAACTATATATATTCAATTTGAACGTACATTTCAATTTACCGAGGCCACATTCTAATTCGAAAAACTCCAGAAAAATTATTTCTAGCTTCGTATTGAGGATACGGTCCTAACAAAACTAATTTCATTGAATTCTGAGACCGTTTGAAAAATGGCAAATTTCCAATCGATTAAAATCAACTTAAACTGGTCAAACGCGTTTTCCTTTGCCACGCTCACATATTGATTCGAAAAATTATGAATTTTGGAATCTAGCTATAACTAGACATCCCGGATCCAACAAAATTGGTTTCGTCGAAAACCGAGGTCGTTTGCAAAATTTCCATTTTTAAGAGCCTGAATTCCATAGCGACTATTCAGAATTTTCAACTGGGTGTATCTTTTGATTCTCGCTATGAAATTTAAATTTTTCGGATTCTTTGGAAAGATATTCTCAATTAGATTCAAATATTTTTGGTTTCGCTAAAATCCGGTTTATTTTGCACCCGGTACATTCATTTGAAGTTTGAAATCGAATTATCGAACTACCGCGCCATTTTCAATTCCTTTTATAATTGAAATAAAATATTTGTATTCTAACGACGATCTATATAAATATATATATTCGAATTCTATTCAAAATAAATTTCTCGTCAAATTATTTAAAACAATTCATTTTAAATATTCAAAATTCATTAAAATTGTCAAAATAAAAATTTTAAATTGGCTCGCATTTCCGGATTATTACAGTTACCACCACTTCGTCAATATGTCACCTCGGCCCCTTCCCTTTCTTTCAGTTTCAACTTCATCGCATCAAAAATCACAAGCCCTAAAACCATCGCGATTTGCCCAGTTGAAACCAAAATCCACCGATGAACTAGAATCGACTGTACAACCAACCATTGTTCATCTGACGCCGGCCTTTTCCACCATCGAATTGCTTGAGCTTCCCCCTTCAATCACCGCTACCACCATAATTCACCATTATCCCATCGCAATCCAGTTCTAATGCCAAACCGTAACGATAAAAATCACCCCACCCCAAATTTGAAAGCGACTTCAAACCAACCGATGACGAGATCGATAACCCTAATTCACCATCCCAAAAGCAGTGCCTCCTTCCTTCTGGTCCATCGCCACCCCGAAATCCTAATGCGCATCCGTCCATGGATCAATGAATAGTTCGATCCCTTGCTAAAATCGATTGCGAGTTGCGACTCTACTTCCAGCTCAAAAATGATCGAATCGAGATCCACGAGAATAACCCCAGGTTTCTAGGGATATTACATTTGATTTTGAAATGAGTTTGAACGGAGGATTTTTTTTTTTTTAGGCTTCGATTTCATTCTGAAAGAAAAATGGAATTAGAGCAATAGGAGAGTTGTGTTTATATAAACAAATTATAGAAGATAAGATCAACGTCGTGTCCTACAGGATGTTGGTAGGCTTAGGCTTGCAGTGTACTCTCTTTACTTAGCTTAGGATAGAAGAAATTATATATATATATATATATATATATTAATTTGTTTTTAAACCGATATCTAATTTAAATTATCACATTGATTCCGAACTCCTATATGAATCCAACAATATGCATTATTAGGATTATACTATTATTCTGAACACACTGGAATAGGTTACAAAGCCCAATTCGATCATCTGGGGAAGATATTAATTTAGATCGATATAATTTTATTTAAACTAAAAAAATCAATTCTTTAAAATTAAAATATTTTTATCTTTGTCTATATTCAAATAGAATTAATACTAATCAATGAACTATTTTGACTTAGTTTTATTTTTCTAATTGGATTATTCTGTATTCTCGTAGCACGCTAATTATATATATTAGAAATAAATTGTTATTTTGATTATTAAATTGATAAATCAATATAAAAATTGATTTATATTACCAGCTCAATATTTAAAACTATATTAAATATTTTAAAATAAACTGTTCGAAAATCTGGGTCGTTACAAACATTCTTTTGTTTCTTTAAAGATTTGCAACTTATCGCCAAATGTCCCTGCCTATTGCGGTTAGAGCATGTGGCAGTAGTTAAAGATTCTTTCTTAGATTTGACTCCTTTATTATTAACTTTAGGCTTCTTACTGACCTCAGGCTTCGTACTTGCCTCAGGGCTATCAGTTTCAAACTTCCTTTTGTTGCTAGAACACCTTCCTCTTCGTCTTCCAAAATTCCTTGCTTATCCAGATTCTCAAAGTGACAAGCCATTTCTATCATCTCAGAAAAGGGATGATTAACATGTGTAGTTACCCAACATTCATATTTTCTTTGAAGTCCATTAATAAACCTCAAATTCTTCCTCAAAGGATCTTGAATTAGCTGCAGGCCAAAACGAGAAAGTTCATTGAATTTATTCTAGTACTGCTGAGTGGTCATGTCTCCTGGTTTCAGATTATAGAACTCATCAAATAGATGCTTAGTTGCTTCTGGAGGAATAAACCTTTCTTTGAAAATTTCTTTAAATCTATCCCAGGTAATATTACCTTCTGGATTATCCATAGTAACAATTTCCCACTAGATTAAAGCTTTGTCTTTAAGTCCCCAAGATTCCAGTAATCTTTTCTGATCATCTCTCAGATTTAAGTCCAAAAAAATTATCTTAGAAGAACGCGTCTATGCTTGTGTTTCAATGACAGATTCTTTTCCCGAGAATTGTACTCCACCTAGATTTCGATACTTCTTTACTAGAGCTTCTAGATCTGGTTCTGACTATGGGAGCATGATTGGCTCATTAGATTGCTGAACCATAGAATTACTTCTTCTGCTTCTGCCACTCATTTTCTACTATGTCTCCAAATAGCAGACAGAGTGTCAGGCCAATAGAAAAGATATTATAAAGCATAGAGATATATATCTAAATGTTCCCTGATTATAAAGCAGACAAAGTGTCGTTACTCTTCATTTATAAACAACATTTATAAATTCACTTTAGTTACCTGATTGTCTAATGAAAATCATTTCATTTTATTTATAAACACTGTTTGTAAATTTACTTCAATTTCATGTACAGTTTAATTTATAAACATCATTTATAAATTCATTACTTGTTTTATTTATTCAAAACAAGTTAATACTTCTCAATTCATTCGAAATTCGAATTCTATTTTTAGAAAAATAGAATTTTCCTTTAAAATCTCTATTATCCTTTTTGCTAAATTTTATATGTCAACATTTGACCTAGTGATATTTAAACAATCAAACCACTCAATTGTCAATCCACACATCGTATATGATAATTTATGTGAAAACAAACAAATAATAATATTATTGAGGAATCCAGTTGGAACCCTCATACCTATTTTTCCTGCATCCTCAGACGTTAGCCGACATAAATAATACCCATCCTGCTTCGAGGCATGATATAGCGGTATAGAAGGTCATCCACTATCATAGCGTGGGGCGTGTAGGGTCATCCGCTAATGGTACTACGGGCATCCGCTAATGGTACTGCGGGAACTATCCAGTCACCAATATATATATAATGGCCACAATCAAGCCTAAATAACTAATATATAATAACCAAAATATATATATTTAAACGCATCTAAGCAACCAACAATTATTTTTAATGATTTAAAATAATTCTGGATAGTAAATTTGAGTGAGATTTACTTACCAGGAATTTTATTTGTGATCCGATGCAATTTTAATTCAAATCGATCGATATTCGATTTAAATTAAAATTCCTAAGCTGATTCCGATTTATCCCAAAAATTCCAACCAAGCTCCATCGCGAAGCTAAAGCTCTTACGATTCCAGTGAATATTATTTGGTTTGATTCTAATCACGGATACATATATACTATTATTATTGGTTTAGTTTGGATCACAATAAACATAATTAACTAAATAAGTATTTAAATTAATTACCTAATCTTGATTACTTTTCCATTTCAAACACATTGAAACTCGTTAGAACAATCCTTACCTTGTGGTGAAATTCAGTGTCCCATTTTCAGTCATGCCAAAGCTTCCAAATTTCACGCTTGTTTCCCTTTTCAAAAATCACGAGCTGCTCCTACTCAATAAACAGCACCTTCCCAAGTTCAACCCAATCCAAGAGTAAGCCTTCATTATCCAAACAAAAATTATGACTTTTCTGCCTTTCGAACCTCCTTCAATCCTACCCTCTCATCACAGTTAAATGCTAATGTCACTGTTGACTTTGAAACAAGTCTCACCTCTCCCTTCGTCTTCAACGGACTTGAACGTGAACCAACCCCAGGTCGCGATTCCCTAAGCGTAATCACATATCCTAAAAGCAGACCATACCAGTGCGCTTCACTCTCTGACCTTGCCCATGCCCTTTCCTTGGTCCATCGATTTCTGAACTGTCATCGAAAGTGAACCCATAACTCCATGTTGATTTCCGACTCTCGATGAACTCGTCGCACACTGTAGCATCGCCTTAAACCGGAGACAAGGCCCCCTTTTTCTACGCTCAAGGAACACGGATTTCATTCGATTGAATTTACATTGATTTGTGCGTATTTTGTTTTTTCTCAAGAAATGGCTTTTGACTTTGTGAAATACGCAGGGGGAGTTTGATTTGGAACAAGGGGGTTTATTGATCATTGAAATTTCATAAGTATGTGGTGACCATTTTCAATGAAGCTTGTGATTTTTTTCCTGAGAACATAACTGTAAAGAGAAAGATGAGGGGAGGATGTGAGAAAGATGAGGGTAGGATGTCGCATTTATATAGATGAAGGGTACTTCACCATTAAGGAATTAGGTAGGCTAGCCTAAGGTACATATAATTAATTTCGATTTGATTTGTATTAAATACAATTAGACATAAAGGGATTTTTATTCTTTTTAAATAGATATCGATTTGATTTCGATCCTATCCACTTAAAATATATCGAGGTTCACAACTCGACATCACGAACCGCTATTTTAACCTACCAACCGACGTTTCAACGTAATTACTATATTCTGAACTCAACAGAATAGATTATAGAAACTAGTTTGAATGTAATATGAATTAGCCATATTAAATTGATATTATATAATTTAAATTCAAAACAGATAAATTCTCAATAATAAATTATTATTATCATCGTATATATTCAAATAGAATTTACACCGGTCATCTGAATTGTTTTTGACTCCATATTTGACTTCAATTTCAATTATATTTCATATTTCGATAATTTAATATATTCGATATTAAATCGAAATCGATTTTCAAAACGACACTAAATATAAAAATTCATTTATATTATCATTCAATATTTAAAACCATATTAAATAATTTAAAATAAATCGACAGAAATCTGGGTCGTTACATTCTCCCCCCTTAAAAGAATTTCATCCCCGAAATTACCAAGGTAGGAAAAATGGAACAAACCTATTACTTTTCAAAATCTCACTTGTGTTGAAACTCAACTCTTCACATTTCAACAAATTTAATTCCTCCCAAAACTTTCGGTTTTCCTTTATTTAATTCGAATGATCTATAATTAATACATTTATATCTAATCTGTATTCCATTAAACCCATTCAAATTGATTCTAGTCAATTGATTAACTTCAATCCATTTAACTTGCTTAAGTAAATTTAAATTCCTGGGTTTTCATTTCAAATGCTTTAGAAATCATATAAATATATACATATATTTATTTCCATCTCAAATTCAAAACATTTGAATTTTCCAAATCAACTTGTTTTCGTTCAAACCAATTCCCATCAAAAACTTTTCTAAGGTAGTAATCCATCGCTTAGAAACTCGAAAATGAACACTGATGAAGCTGCAGTCCTCATCAAAATTATTTTCCAGCCATTGAAGTGAGTTCAGTGCTTAAACAACTTCAAAACCCATTCAAAATCCTTTTATAACAAAGCTATATTGTTCTAATATACGTCAAAAAACATTTTTCCAACACCCAGGATTTTAAATACTTAATTCAAATTTTGAATATAATTCCAGTTCATCTTATTTTTATATTTCATTCATATACAAATTTCATTTGGTTTTATATAACCATTTCAATTTTATAATACTATTGATTATAATAATACCAATCAACACATCCATATATTATAATAATTTCAGAAAATTATTCCTTATATATCAAAATCGAATTTTGGGTAAAATTATTTCATTTACCTAAACAATATCGTGTCAAAATTTTCTGTTCAAGTGTTTATAAATTCCTATCGACTTCGTGGCGTCCCACAATTCAATCAAAATTCATAAACCACTCAACGGACTAACCAACACAATATATAAAATAATTTTTTATATCTATTAACAAATACGCTCTCATATATATATATATATACACTCAACTCATTCTAGGGTACTACTGACCTTATCTCTAATGAGCACAACCCCACCAAAGCCTAGGTATTCGCTCAACCTAAGCTCTGATACCAACTGTAATAGCCCGCAAATCTGTACCCTTTGAGTTGACTAATAACACCACATGTCCAACCCAAATGACATAAAAATATGAATCATTAGTAGAGAGATATTAGAGGATGAGGAATAGAAAGAAAGAAAAGTTAGAATAGAAGAAAAACGAAGAACACAAATCTCACAGCGGAATGAATAAAATATATTAAATAACATAACTTTTGAAATACAAATCAGTAACTGTATATACATACCATTATCAGAGCGCAACAGTTATTCCTGGAACAGTTATAAGCACCTGCTTCCAGATACAACATAGTACACAGTGGAAATATTATAGTCTATAGCTAACTGGTGAAGCCTCCTGCTTCCAGCTCTTCCAAGTTAACCTGAAAAATCCCTACTACTTGATTACCCGTACAAATTTGGACACCCAAGAGTTTAGGGAAAACAAAAGCAAAATAAACTCTGGGTTAGTCATAGGACTGGTGTGAGTAAATCCCTATCATTTGTTTAACTTTAAAAATCCTTTCAAAAGAATGATAATCGTAAGACCGATCCACACATAAACACGAATGGTTTTTACCTTACGATAACCCAAAATATTTTTGATATCAAATCCAGTGATATTATAATAATGTCTACATCAAATAAATAGAATCTAGCTGAACGCTTGCATCTCATGCTCCATATATATTATAAAACCAAAATACGCAGGGCGCTTATTGGAGATTGGATTCCCAACATGACAAGGTATGGGACCACCTTATGATACTGTATCTCTAGAGGGGAATACACTGGGTTCAACAAGAACATCTTGCAACCCGGCCCACACATGACCGACTACTCATTTCTCTTGAGTGTATCAAATGTATATCACCAACGGTTGGGTTCAACAACCGTTTTCCCGAATGGGACAGCATCAAATAGAATAAGTTATTATATGAATTTCTCTAGATAGGTGATAATACACCCTAATGGGAGCGACCCACATAGCCATGCTGTCTGCCCGATTTTTGTCATTTCCCAGTTGATGAGGCCTGAGGCTACGATTACTTTCCATTCATTGATAGCACAATCACTTTGAATGCCACATTGTCAGATCCATTAATCACTAATTGATTTGCACAAATATATTCTGGGTATTATGCTAAGAGAATAAATCCTCCGCACCATATATATTTATATAGTCCAACATATTCGATCATTGTAAATACTTTGTTAGACACTCGTCCATATACGTTTGTTCTGCGATTAAACGAAACCGAAGGAACAATTTCCATAAATAGAAAAGGCCCTTGCACTTTACACCGTCTTCGATTATCTTTATATAATCTGATTCGTAGCTCTACTGCCAATTAGGGTGGTTCTCAGATAATAATCCAACCGTTCTCCCCATATTGACAACAATATTGGCAAACACTTCGATAGTCGGTTATTTAACTATCGAAGAAAAATAAACAAACATTCCAACCATCAAACAAATCACTGGGCCTCTTAATTAATATTTCGTTAATTAAATCACTTCTTCAATTCCTTATCAATTTTTGTTAAACAAATATTTTCAATTATCATCTTGGCCTCTTATTTTATTTGTAAAACATTTCCATATATCGCCTTCTTTTATTTTCTATACTTAGAAAAATATATTTTATTTATAATTGGAAAACATTCCAATTACTTATCTCCTTCATGACCATTCATTTCTTTCTATACTCAGGAAATATTTATTATTATATTTCCAAATTTCCACTTACTAGGCTTAAAACGAATGTTATGTAAAACATCGGTACAACAACCCAAAATACTGCATTCAACTAAATTTCTTTAAACATTTCTCTTCGAGACTGAATCTTGTTGTTTATCAGCTAATAATGAAATCAATCGAGTTGGGGTATAATTACCTCTCAGACCTTGACTGGAAATATTATTAACTTCAAAAAAGACATGACCGCTAACTCGAATAATCAACACCATACTAAACGAATTTTCCATTTCTAAATGTATATACATTTCTCTTTCTATTTTTACCAGATTTAATTATAGATTTCCTTTTTGTTTATAACATTCTATTTTTAAGGCTGTTTCCTTATTGAATTCTATATATATCAATACATTGATTTCTAATTATCAAATTATCTTAAAAATACTCTAACTCCTTAAGTTTCCAGAAAATTTCACCATAACCTCCTTTGTACCGGCCGATAGTTCAAACCTCAACTAGCCTCTCTAGGATCTTTTCATTCAAAAAGAAAATCAAAAAGCCAAGTGGCTTGCCGATTCAGCGCATAAAACCTCATATGGAATTTAAACATGTAACTTTTTGTCGGGCACATAAATTATAATCTTCATACAATTCATTCCAAACCTTCTTAATCTATGTTTATCTGTTTCCAATTTATCCTAACTCAATCTGGTCATTTTAACTCAATATGCTAATTTACTCTTTAATTAGCTATTTTTCCATTTCACTTTTATTTGAACATATCATGTTCGTATATATCTTAATTCGCTTATAAACAAGTCGAATTTCATTTCCAACTCAAGTTTCTTTTTCGATTTCAAATAAAATTTCTCAAATCAACTTTACTTATTCAAAGCCCAATTTCTTACCAAATTTCAATTAACTAATTATTATTCAAATTAGTTAGTTCTATTCTGTAAATTAAAAATACGATTTTTGTTCCAAAAATCATTTCATTACATCACTTGAGTTCGTATTTATTTTACAACTCAAGTCTGGATTTTTCTAATGAAAACTTGGGTTTTTATTTACTTAAAATCCTTATATTTTGTTTAAAAAAACATTATAGTTTATAATGGTTATGGCTCTGTTTTTCTGAAAATTTGATTTTGACATAACTCAAAATCTATTTGACGAAATTCAAATTTTTCTCTACCATTAGAAAACTATTATTCCAACGGTCCCGACGATTCTTGTTTCAAAGAATTCCGAATTAAATTGAGTCTTGTATACTCAATTGAAGTCCGAAACGCCAATTTACGAACTACCGCGCTGCGGCGAGTTCGTTTTAATTATAATTGATATATAAATGGTTTAAACTTCGTTTATATATAAATTCCGGCTCAATTCTAATATATTTTAATATACATTAAACTAATATCCCCAGTTCAACTTAATGTTTCTGATTATCTAATTTTTTTAATTTTTCCTTACTTAGAAATAAATTTATTTATACTTCGATCTTCTATATTTAATTCCAATTCCTTTTATAAGTAAATAATTTATAAAATTCGATATAATCCAATTTCATTTATAAACCTGTTGAATTTTCTCAATTTAGCTTATATTTCGGATTCTGAAATAAAATCAATCGTTCTGTTTCAAAAAACTTCCCCATTTCACTTTTAAATTCATATTAGAATTTAATCGTCTAAATTATCTAATGATAATTTATTTTTCTAGATTTATAACATTGTTTGTAAATCCATCTTTCTTATTTTATATATTAACACAAGTTTTCCATTTCAAATTCCCTTTCAAATCCAATTCCTTTTATATTATGAATTCCAGAATAAAAACCGTTGTTTCCTTTTCAAACTGATTTCAACTCTTTAATTTTAAATTCAAACTTGAATTTAAAACTTCAAATTAACTAACTACAATTATCTCCCCCTTATCTATAAACATCATTTATAAATTTCCTTTCCCTGTTTTATATGTACTAAAACAAGTTCTCATTTCAGAACCCTTTTGAAATTATAATTTCTACTTTGGAAAAATAAATTTCACTTTTATAATTCACACTTGTATCTACATTTCCCCAATTATCCAAGGATAATTCATTTCTCTTCATTTATAAACAATGTTTATAAATTCACTTCAGTTCCCTGATTATCTAATGAAAATCATTCCATTTTATTTGTAAACATTGTTCATAAATTTACTTCAATTTCATGTATTGTTTAATTTATAAACATCGTTTATAAATTAATTACTTGTTTTATTTATTCAAAACAAGTTAATACTTCTCAGTTCATTCGAAATTCGAATTCAATTTTTAGAAAAATAGATTTTCCTTTTAAATCTCTATTATCCTTTTCACGAAATTTTATATATCAACATTTGATCCCAGTGATATTTAAACAATCAAACCACTCAATTGACAGTCAAAACATCATATATGATAATTTATGTGAAAATAAACAAATAATAATGTTATTAAGGAATCCAGTTGGATCCCTCATACCTGTGTTTCCCGCATCCTCAAACGTTAGCCGACATAAATAATACCCATCCTGCTTCGAGGCAGGATAACGCGGTATAGAAGGTCATCCACTATCATAGCGTGGGGCGTGTAGGGTCATCCGCTTATGATACTGTGGGCATCCGCAAATGGTACTGCGGGAACTATCCAATCACCAATATATATATATATATATATATATATATATATATATAATAGCCACAATCAAGCCTAAATGACTAATATATAATAATAAAAAAATTTATTTAAATGCATCTAATCAAACAACAATTATTTTTAACGATTTAAAATAATTCTAAACAATAAATTTGAGTGTGATTTACTCACCAGCGATGTAACGACCCGGAAAATCTGGACCAATTTAAAATTTTTAAATTGGCTAAAATAGTGGATTTTAAATATTTAAAATAAATATTTTAAATATTAAAGATGAAAACTAAGTTTGAATCGACAGTTGGAAACAAATATAATTAATTCTAATTATAAACAAGGCCTGAAATGGCGCGGTAGTTTCAAAATTTGAATTCAAACTTTGTCTGACTGTACCGGGTGCAAAACAAAACGGATTTGAGTGAAACCAAAAATATTTAAATCTGTTATTGAATACCTTTCTAACGAATCTGAAAAATCAAAGTGTCATAGCGGAAAGCAAAAGTTATGGCCAAATGAATTTTCAGAAAGGTCGTTATAGAAATTATATAGCCCGTGAAAATGGCCATTTTGCATATGACCTTGGAATTCGATGAAACCACTTTTGTTGGATCCAGGATGTGAAGTCATTGCTAGGTTTCAAATTTCATAATTTTTGAAGCTTGTATGTGAGCGTGGCAAAGGAAAACGGGTTTTGGTCAATTAAAGTTAAATTGGATCGACCAGAAATGGGCCTTTTTGCAAACGGTCTCAGAATTCGATGAAACTAGTTTTGTTGGGACCGTATGGTCAAAACATAGCCAGATTTATTTTTCTGGAATTTTTCGAATCAGTTTGTGGCCCTGGCAAATTTAAATGTACGTTCAAATCGAATATTGAATGTTTTATATTTTAAGTCGAAGGAAAACTGACTGAAACTGTCGAATGGGCCTTCAAAACATATCCCATTGTGTTCGAAATGGGGGTAAAACGCTAGGGACGATAGTCGCTGGGTTTGGATTGGTGTTCGTGTGTGGAAGAGTGTATTTTAGAGATTTTAAAATATATAAATAAAAAAAATCATTGGTCAGAAAACCCTATTCTCTCTCCCTGATTAAAACGACGAACGATGGAATATTGATCAAACCTTCCCGTTCGATTTCCGATCAATCCACGCAAAATTATCCCCTCCTCCAGTTGAAGATTTTGTTGAGCTCCTCGAGATCTTCAAATCCATATATAGTTTGGATTTTTTCGTTGTGTGGTTTGAAGGAATCGACGCCTGGAAGCTGCGGGTTTCAAACCGCGGCTGCCATCACCTGGAGCCACCGAGTTGGACCCCCTCCCTGGCGCATGTGCGCCTCTCCAAGCCCTTCCACGTGGCAATGGCCGATCGTCGTATCGAGCAACGGATTTCACGAAAAATCAAAGCCTAGTTTTGAACCTCCTCTGAAAGGTACGGCTGTGAATTTTTAAACTGGTTTTGACACTTTAAAGTGTCGCGAAATTCGACCATCTTTGAAAAATCATATCTTTTTCATGTGTTGACGAAATTCAATGAAACAGGAAACATCGGGGCCGTGTCGACGTCTTCTACATTCTAGAAGAGACATCATATTTTTCTAAGCCTTCTGCTATTTTTGGTGGAGTGGAACCCAATGTGAGATTTCTAATTTATAAACGATATGGAAAACGACGATGTATAAATTATATAGTCGATGTATGGGTTATATAAGCATTGTACATCTCATGTATAAGCGTTGTATAAGTTGTACGTTCGATGTATAAGTTATATATGCGTTGTAAAAATTATATATGTGTTGAAGTAGAAGTGAAATGCTATATATATATATATATATATATATATATATATATATATATATATATATATATAAAAACGCCCCTCGTCCACAAACCATGGACGATATTTATTGGTTGTGATTGGTATGAAAATTGGTTGATTACGAATGGTTGATTAGAATTGTTTGTGGTTGAAATTGATTGATTGTGGTTGAAAAATACCCGTTTGTGGTTGAGAAATATTTGGTTGAAACCACATAGGATTAGTTTGTGGAAATGAAAAAAATATACATGCCGCCTGCGTGCGAACTAGATGCATGATTCCCCATTGTCAAAAGCTGTGAGGCTTTAAGGTAGAGCGAGGAGCCGTACTAGGGACGGTCCCGGTTTTAACTACCCTGACGTTATGCTGCAGAAATTTTGAATAATATTCATGTATTAGAATTATTTTAAACTATATTTATTCGTTGAATAGAAAACCTTCATGTGTTGAATTGAAATTCATTCGTTGGATAGAATTCATGTGTTAAATGGTATTTGTGTTTTTAAATATAAAAATCACCTTTTTATCTATGTATATAAACTATAGAAAACCTTCATGTGTTGAATCGAAATTCATTCGTTGAATAGAATTCATGTGTTGAATGGTATTCGTGTTTTTAAATATAAAAATCACCTTTGTATCTATATATGTAAACTATAGAAAACCTTCATGTGTTGAATCGATATTCATTCGTTGGATAGAATTCATATGTTGAATGGTAATCTTGTTTTTAAATATAAAAAAAAACCTTTTTATCTATATATATAAACTATAGAAAACCTTCATGTGTTGAATTGAAATTCATTCATTGAATTGAAATTCATGTGTTGAATGGTATTCATATTTTGAAAGAAATTGTTTTATAATAAAAATCCTATTTTTATCATAAATATGAACTATATAAAATAATCTTGTTTTGAAATAAATTGTTTTGTAATAAAAATCCTATTTTTACCACCTATATTAACTATATAAAATAGTCGAGTTTTGAAATAAATAGTTTTACCTTAAAAATCACATTTTTATTATATACATGAATTGTTAAAAATAGTGAAATGTTGAAATAGAAGACAGTTAGATAAAAATATCATTTTTATCAAATGTACGAAGATCATATAGTTTTGAAATCGAAGAATCGATATATATATAAATAGAATTGAAATATATCGAATAACGAAGCTGCAGTTCGTATTTTGAAACTGTGATTTCAAACGATTAATGTGGAAGATCCGACCATCGGGTTTTCCCGAAATCGCAACCGTTGGGTTCGCTTTGGAAATACCTTTCCAACGACACCAACTTTGTAAAAATCCAACGGTTGGATTGCCTGGAATGTTTAATTCAAATCTGAAGAAAAACAGCACCAGAATAGATTATATATATATAATTATATTAAATCAAATAACGACGCTGTAGTTCGTATTTTGAAATGGAAACTTCAAACGATTATACTAGGAGATCCGACCGTCGGATTTTCCCGAAACTGGAACCGTTGGATTCGTTTTGAAAAGATCTTTCTAATGATGTAAATTTTGTGAAGATCCAATGGTTAGATTTTCAGATATGTGTAAATCAAATCTAAAGAAAAGTAGCGCCACGGCCACGTTATGGCCCGAAGCGTCGTTTTGAATAAATTGGCTATTTTAAAATAAATAAAAATAGCGATAAATCATTATAAATTATTATAAACGATATGGATGTGAAATTTAGAAACTAACTGAAGGTTTGCTAAGTCGAATGGTTTCCTGGGTGTTGATCTGATGTTGGTTTCGACCTTCGGGGTTAATATTTGGGAAATCGTTCTCTTACTGATTGATGGTTAGCGACTAATGAATTGAAATGTTGCGTATGTATGTTAGTGTTGCACTTGTTAATTATATACGCGAGTTGCTCAGAAAGACCGGGTTTATCCCATTCTGAATAACTGAATCGACGATAAGAAGCCGAAGATGAAGACGGGGGTTGAAGACCAATCTTCACCGCATTTGGATGGTAACTGATGTCCTGATTGGGAGGCATCCCAAAATATGGATAATGAGTGGTGATCGTCCAGACGTACGTGGGAATCGATGGATATGCGAGGTATTTAGTGCCTTTGGTTTTGTTCAGACCCAGAACGGACTTGCAAATGTACTGTGTGTCTGACATTAGAATTCATTCTGTGCGATTGATAACCATCAGTTGCATGCGGTGAATTGCCGGTGTAGCATGCTAAGATGCAGTGAACAGGGCTTCTGTTGAAAAGCAAAGTCTTGTGATTGATGATCAAAGCACCGCCTGTGTGGCGTAGCTTTGTATATAACGTGAATTCGCGAGCCTCACACCCCAGTATGAACCAGAAACGGGAGAGGACATCAGGGAGGGCATGCGTTTCTTTCTAGCTAGAGGTGGTGTCGGTGCTTAAACTGGCCGACATTTATATTATTTTCACCTATGTAGTTGTTGTTGTTGCGAGGCGCCTCAGATATACTGGTGACTATGTGAAGCCGAAGGAGCCATTCGTTGGCTCATTTACGCCCCATAGGGCGGAGAAACGCAGTGTTCAGGCATAATAATCCACATCGGTGGACCGGCCCTGACGATCCAAGGCTTGCCTGCGCGCTTGCCTGAGGGGCGGGCTAGAGCATCTCGAATTCGGTGAGGACGATCCCATGCCTCGGTTCATGACGGAAATCCAATTTCCAAATACGACATCGTGCGGTTTTGATTATATATATATGACGACATGATATATGGTACCCATGCCGTCTATGATTGATAGTTATGATTCGATATTGTTTTTGAAACATGTAAACACTAGTAATAATATCAAATGCTTTTGTTTTATTCGTATCAAGCATATTTTGGCTATTATAAGGTAAAACTCTATCCTCCGATTTGCGTTGCATTGTGTGATGGGAACCGAGTCTTATAATGGCTTCATTTTTATAAAAAGCATTGCGATGTTTAAAAGATTTATCTGTTTTAAAGCACTGGCAATCCAATGGAGTAAACCCGTTCCACGAAAGTGGCGTGGTCCTATGATTAGCCATATTTTAACTGTGTTGAGTAGATTTCTCATACCAGTCCCATGACTGACTTGTAGTTTGTTTCACTTTCAAACTTGGGTGCCCCTTTTTCTACACGGCAGCCTTGTATTCAGGTTTAGATGGCTTTATCCGGATAGCTGGAGCTGAAGATGGATTCTATCATTTATCTCTTTTTATGCTGTTCAGCTCCTATTGTACATATTATGTTTGTTTCCGCTGCAGACATTTATGTATAGCTGAACTGTATTTGTTCTAAGTATGATCTTGTATACTGTATAACTCTGATGATTACGTTTATTCAGTGTATTATTTGTTCATTATCTGGTGTATTTATATAATTCTGCTCTGCTGTTATCTATTTATGTGCTATATTCCAAAGATTACCCTTGCTGCCGTCAGTACGGGGTTTGGGGTCGTCTCAATTTGGTATCAGAGCTTTGGTAAAGCATAGTTCTGGAATATAACATATTAACGAACTCGTCAGGAATAGAACTAGTAGTGTTCTAGGACGGGTAACTCTATACAGATAGGATCAGTAATATCCTAGTATAAGTAAAGAAGAATGAAATACACCCCAGTAGACACATTAACATTCAAGTATTTGTCTCTATATTTTGAAATATCTTTTCTGTTGACCTGACACTTTGTCTGCTAATTGCAGACGCACTAGAAAATGAGTGACAGGAACAGAAGAGATAATCGTATGGCTCGACCAGCTAATGAGCCAGTTGTGCTCCCACAGCCAGAATCAGATATAGAAGTCCTATTCTAGAGATTTTGAAATCTGGGTGGATCGCCATTCTTAGGCAAAGAGCCCATTATGGAAACACAAGCTTAGATTCGTTCTGCAGAGAAAATCTTTGAAGGTTTAAAGCTAAGAGACGATCAGAAAAGATTACTGGCGTCTTGGGCACTCAAAGAAGAAGCTTTGTTTTAGTGGGATTCAGTTATTAAAGATAATCCAGAAGGTGATATCACCTGGGATAGATTCAAAGTGATTTTCTTAGAAAGATTTACTCCTCCCGAAGCAACTGAGCGGTTATGCGATGAATTCTCTTATCTTATACAAGGTGATATGACCGTCCCAGAATATCATAAAAAATTCAACGAACTTTCTCACTTCGCTCCTCATCTGATTCAAGATCCAAAGAGGAAGAATCTGAGATTTATTCATGGCCTGCAAAGAAAATATCAGAATAGTGTGATGAGAAATGTGAAGCTTCCTTTTTCAGAAATGATTTATATGGCTTATCAATATGAAGATCTCCGTAAGAAAGGTATGTTGCGCGACGAAGAGGAAGTCAGTTCGAGTAACAAAGTGGAGTCTGTGACTGACAAGCCTGAGGTCAGTAAGAAGCCCAGTGCCAAGAGAAAAAGGACTAGAACTGAGAAAGAACCGGAAATAACTGCCACATGCTCAAGCTGCAATAGGCAAGGGAATTTGGCGATAAGTTGTAAAGCTTCGAACAAACAAAGAAAGGATGAATCTAAATCAAAGAACGAGTTTCAAGTGAATCGAGAGTGCAACCTATGTCATCAGGCTGGTCATATAAAGAGAGATTGTTGGCTTTTGAAAAAGACCAATGTGGTTCAAGTAAATGAAGTGGCAGAAACTTCAGCACCCTCAGTTAGTCAGGGAAGATCTGATGTTTTAGAAGGCACGCTTACGGTCAAAAACATTCCAGTCAAAGTATTGTTTGACACAGGCGCGTCAAGAAGCTTTATTGCCAAAAATGCGGTCAAGAAGTTGGACTTGAAATTAAGGAAGCTCAAAGAACCAATGACTGTCCAAAATCCAGTTGGGGGTTCCATTGATCTCAGTTGGGTTTGTGCAGTACCTGTCTCTTTTTCCTGCTATAAATTCCCTACTATCTCTATCGTCATGAATTTTACTGAATTCGATCTTATTCTGGGATTGGATTGGCTAACCAAATATGAAGCTGAGGTTAGATGCGCCGAGAGAGTTGTTAGGGCAAAGATTAAATCAGGGAATTATATAACCATTCCCTGTGAAGGCCAAAATTCTAATAGAAAAGACTTCTGGGCAGCTTTGGATGTTTCTCCTGCTCAAATAGAAAATATCCCTGAAGTCACACAGAATATTCCCAGCCTTGTAAAAGACATTCCTGTCGTCAAGAACTATGCGGATGTGTTCGAGGAAGTTGCTCGCTTACCTCCGTAGAGGGAAATTGATTTCAAAATTGCTTTAATTCCGAATGCAAGGCCGGTAGTTCACGCTATTCGAAAATTGTCCTTTAAAGAGAAAGAGGAATTATACAATCAAATAAGACAGCTTGTATGGAAGGGTCTAATCAGGCCTAGTTTCTCTGATTGGGGTGCAGCAGTGGTGTTTGTCCCAAAATCTGACGGTACTCTACGGCTATGTGTGGATTACCGCGATTTGAACAAGCAGACAATAAAGAACAAATATCCATTGCTGCGAATCGATGATTTATTGGATCGTCTGAATGGAGCACAAGTATTTTCAAGGATGGACCTAGCTACAGGCTTCCATCAGCTTCGAATTGCCGAAGAGTGTGTTCCAATGACAGCATTCAGAGGTTCAGACTTATTCTACGAGTGGTTAGTAATGTCATTCGGCTTATGTAACGCTCCAGCATACTTCATCAATTTGATGAATCGAGTGTTCAGAGGGGTTCTGAATAAATTTCTTCTGGTTTTTATTGACGATATTCTAATCTTCTCTAAATCAAAGGCCAAACATGAAAAGCATTTGGAACAGGTTCTGGAAATCCTCAAAAGGAATGTATTAAAAGCCAAACTATCCAAATGCATATTCTGGCAAGATGAAGTGAAATTTCTGGGCCATGTCATATCAAAAGAAGGAATTGCTGTGGATCCAAGCAAAATCACAGCTATTCAAAATTGGAAGCAGCCTAGTACTCCTATAGAAGTCCGTAGTTTTCTTGGATTGGCTAGTTATTACCGAAAGTTCGTTTAAAACTTTTCGAAGATATCTGGTCACTTAACGAAGCTTACAAAGAAGCACTCAAAATTCAAATGGACTCCAGAATGTGAGGAGGCTTTTGAAGAGCTAAAGTTAAGATTAATGACAACTCTTGTGTTAACCATCATCGATGTCAATCAGGATTTGAAAGTCTGGACAAATGCCTCTGGAGAAGGCCTTGGAGCAGTGTTAATGCAATGAGGTCAAGTGATTGCTTATGCTAGCCATCAGCTGAAGCCGCATGAGAAAAACTACGTTACTCATGATCTTGAGTTATTGGCTATCGTATTCTCTTTGAAAATCTGGAGACACTATCTTCTGGGTGAGAGATTTGAACTGTTTACAGATCACCAATCGCTAAAGTATCTGTTCACCCAGAAGGACTTGAATATGAGGCAGCAACGTTGGTTGGAGTTTCTTGCAGCATATGATTTTGAGATTATATACACTCTAGGGAAAGCCAATGTCGTGGCCGATGCGTTAAGCCGAAAGAATGAAATGATCGCCAGTTTTATAACCACGACTACATTGATAGATAAAATATCTGCTCTTCAGAAGGATGATCAATTCATTTAGAAGATCAGAGAGATAATTCAAAAGGGCGAAGCCTCGAGTTTCCAAGTTGATAATGAGGGGATTTTAAGGCTGAAAGGTCGAATTTGTGTTCCTAACATTCCTGAGTTCCGAAAGGAAGTGCTGGATGAATGCCACAAGTCGAAACTTAGTACCCATCCGGGAGTAAGCAAAATGTATAATGACATCAAACGCACTTTCTGGTGGAAGTCGATGAAGAGGGACATTTCTTTATATGTTAGCCGATGCCCTACTTGCCAACTAGTCAAAAGCGACCAACAGAAACTGGATGGATTGTTGCAACCGCTTGACGTTCCAGGCTGGAAGTGGGAACATATTTCCATGGACTTCATAGATGGTTTGCCCAGAACCAGAAAAGGAAATGACAGTATTTGTGTGATCGTAGATCGCTTCACGAAGACCGCCCATTTCATACCTGTCAGGTCAAAAAGAACTGCTCAGAGTCTGGTGCAGATATACTTCAAGGAAATTGTTAGACTACACGTAGTGCCGATCAGTATAGTGAGTGATAGAGATCCAATATTCACTAGCAAATTATGGGAGGCATTTCAAGTAGAGCTGGGAACAAAGCTGAACTTGAGCACCGCCTATCATCCTCAGACAGATGGTCAGACTGAGAGGGTGAATCGTATTTTAGAAGATCTATTGCGGGCTTGTGTTCTAGATTTCGGTGGATCACGGGAAGACCATCTGCATTTGGCTGAATGCTCTTATAACAATAGCTACCAGGCGAGCCTGACAATGTCATCATTTGAAGCGTTGTATGGTAGACTGTGTCGATCTCCTGCTTGTTGGGTCGAACCCGGTAATAGACTTGTATTAGGACAAGATATGATCCGTGAGGCTGCCGACAAAGTCGATTTCGTTAAGAAACGATTACTCGCCGCTCAATGCCGCCAAAAAAGCTATGCCGATAAGAGAAAGAGAGATATATCGTTTGTTGTTGGCGACTATGTGTATTTGAAAGTATCGCCGATGAGGGGAGTTATCTGGTTCGGTAAAACAGGGAAGTTGGCGCCCAAATTCATTAGTACGTTTCCTATTCTTGAACGGATCGGAACGCTCGCTTATAGGGTTAAATTGCCAGATTGGTTTCCTGGAGTGCACGATGTATTCCACATATCTCAACTTCGAAAGCACGTTCATGATACAGACTTGATCGTGGAAGAAGCAGCTCAACAGGATATTGAAATTACTCCAGAATTAGCTGTGAGAAGAGAGCCGCTAAAGATCATTGGCAAAGAAACCAAAGAGCTGAGGAACGAGAAGGTTCACTTAGTCAAAGTGCAATGGAGTGGAGATCCGTGAGATTGTACTTGGGAAACTGAGGAGAGCATTCAGAAAGCCTATCCTAAGTGTCGAGTAGACATCTCTGATTGACTCCGGTGCAAGGTACATTTACCATACTTTGCATTACCAATTAGTTCTCTACTTTGTTGTTATTTTCTTTCCATGGATGTGCACTTTTAATTCTATAGTCTGCTTAATTTAAAAAGAGTGTATGAATTAATTTGTATGATTTTGAAAAGTTAAAAACAAATTGATTGTTGTTTGTGTTGTGTGATTGTAGATTTGATTAATTAAATTATTAAAACGATAGTTAATTTAATCGATAAGAGAATAATGGTAGAATTTATTCATTTAAATCACACATTGAACTGATTAGAAAATAGATAGAAATATATACTTGTGCATTATATATGTTTGAACAGGTAATTGGATTAGCTGTTGAGTAAAGATTTTATTTGCATGCCCGACAAATAGGTAAATCTTAATGAGTTGGATGTGAAATATTACTATATCAACTCCTGTGAATGCCATTGGATGCGGAGTGTTGGTTGTTCTGTGTGAAATAATAAACATCGCCATAGGATTGTAACAATTAATTTTGAACTACACTGCATGGCATACTTCTGAAGATAGGCATACTTCATCATATACCACATAAGCATTTGGAGCTTGTGTGATGAGGTGGAAGATTTACCATACGAGCGAGAGGCTTGTATGGCGATGACTATATTTTACAGGTTGAACTGATGACTGATATGGACTATTTAAATTGTAATGATAAAATTGCCAAATTAATAAAAAAACCACACGGGTCTGGAGTTGACAATAATCACGTCTCTCTAGTCATTAGATACGGCACATGGATTATTTATTTCCCACACGGGACGAGGTGACGAGGATTTATCCTCTGGAGTAATTAAAATACACACTCCCTCAGGCTTTGACAGGGTGACGAGAATTTATTCTCTGGAGTTATTTTCTATACACGCTCCCCTGTAAACACCAGAATATATCACTATAAATATGTGTATCCTTATTAGGATTTATTGGGTACCTAATACAGCCCAATAAATTTCCAAACCCCTCCCCGTACAAAGGAGGTTATGGCGAAATTTTTCGAAAATTCCGGGTGTTAGCCAAATTTTTGAAGAATTTGAAAATTTTCAGAAACTGAAAAGTTGGAGAATGGAAGCCGGATTGAACATAGAGTTGATTAATCAAACCACTTTCGACTTTGTTCCTTTTCGGGGAAATTAAAATTTCTAAGCTGATTCCAATTTATCCCAAATATTCCAACCCAGCTCCATCGCAAAGCTAAAGCTCTTACGATTCCAGTGAATATTATTCGGTTTGATTCTAATCACGAATAAATAATACTATTATTATTGGTTTAGTTTGCATCACAATAAACATAATTAACTAAATAAGTATTTGAATTAATTACTTAATATTGTTTACTTCTCCGCTTCAAACACATTGAAAGTCGTTAGAACAATCCTCACCCTGTGATGAACTTCAGTGTCCCATTTTCAATCATGCCAAAGCTTCCCAATTTCACGCATGTTTCCCTTTTCAAAAATCACGAGCTGCTCCTACTCAATAACCAGCGCCTTCCCAAGTTCAACCCTATCCAAGATTAAGCCTTCATTATCCAAAAAAAAAAATGACTATGCTGCCTTTTGAACCTCCTTCAATTCTAACCTCTAATCGCAGTTAAATGCTAGGGTCACTGTTGACTTCGAAATAAGTCTCATCTCTTCCTTCGTCTTCAATAGACTCGAACGTGAACCAACCCCAGGCCGCGATGCCGTAAGCGTAATCACAGATCCTAAAAGCAGGCCATAATAGTGCGCTTCACTCTTTGACCTCACCCATGCTCTTTCCTTGGTCTATCGATTCCTGAACTGTCATCGAAAGTGAACCCTAGCTCCATGTTGATTTCCGACTCTCGATGAACACATCGTGCACTATAGCATTGCTTAAATCGGAGACCAGACCACTTTTTCCATGCTCAATGAACACGGATTTCATTCGATTGAATATACATTGATTTGTGCGTATTCTGTATTTTCTCAGAAAATGGCTTTTGACTTCGTGAAATACGCAAGGGGGAGTTTGATTTGGAACGAGGGGGTTTATTGATAATTGAAATTTCATAAGTATATGGTGGCCATTTTCAATGAAGCTTGCGATTATTTCCAGAGAACAGAAATGTAAAGAGAAAGATGAGGGGAGGATGTGAGAAAGATGAGGGGAGGATGTCGCGTTTATATAGATGAAGGATACTTCACCATACAGGAGTTAGGTAGGGTAGCCTAAGGTACATATAATTAATTTCGATTTGATTTGTAGTAAATACAATTAGACATAAAGGGATTTTTATTCTTTTTAAATAGATACCAATTTTATTTCGATCCTATCCACTTAAAATACTTCGGGGTTCATAACTCGACATCATGAACCACTATTTTAACCTACCAACCGACGTTTCAATGTAATTACAGTATTCTGAACTCAATAGAATAGAATATAGAAACTAGTTCGAACGTAATATGAATTAACCATGTTAAATTGATATTATATAATTTAAATTCAAAACAAATAAATTCTTCGATAATAAATTATTATTATCATCGTCTATATTCATATAAAATTTATACCGGTCATCTGAATTGTGTTTAGCTCCGTATTTAAATTCGATTTGAATTATATTTCTATTTCGATAGTTTAATATATTCGATGTTAAATAGAAATCGATTTTCAAAACGACACTTAATATAAAAATTCATTTATATTATCATTTAGTATTCAAAACCATATTTAAATAATTTAAAATAAATCTACAAAAATCTAGGCGTTATAGGTCCTCTCCCATTTTTGGTTCATACCGGGGTGTTAAGCTCGCAAATTAAGGCTATACACAAAGCTACGCTATTTAAAGCCGTGTTTTGATTATCAACCACAAGGATCTGCTTTTCAGCAAAAGCCTTGATCATTTGCATCTCAGCATGCCACACTGACATTCCACGCCATGCGACTGATGTCTATCGATATATAACCTCTAAGCTCATACGTCTTAGAGAAGTGTGTTAAGCTAGAGAATAAATTACCGCCACCAAACAAATATATATTTAATAGAAATCAATTAGCACAGTATAAAATCCAATGTCTTACACACATCCATTTTGTAACAACCCGTATTTCTGTAAACACTAAAGTAACAAATTAAAGAATAACTAATCTCAAATGTGAGAATTAAGGGAAAGGGTTGCGCCATTGTGTTCATCTCGGAATTCTGGTTGAGATAGAGTCCGAGTTTACGTGAATTGGACTTCGTATGAAGAAGTTATGGCGATCGGAAGTTTCAGAAAAATTTAAATAGATTTCAAAAAAATTCAAGTTTCAGAGTCAGATTGGGCTAGGCGGGAAACTTTCCTCCAGGGCCAGGTCGACCTACCCTCACCAGGTCGACTAGGGGGTCGACTGTATGCTGAGTCATTAGCATTTCTGATCTGGTCTGAATGGATGGGGTTAATTCTGGGTTGATCAGACGTCCTAAATTAATCCTAAACTCTATAAAAACACATGTAGACCCAAACCCTAAAATCAAATAAAAATTAGAATCATGGCCTCCATGCCGTCACCTTGCAACCTAGAATAACCGCCACCAGTTAGAGAGGAAGAAAAGCTAATCAAATACAATTCTAATCTAAACCACAACAAATTGTCTTCTTCAAAGGAGAGCTAAATCAATTTTAGAACTCAGATTTTAGAACTCAAGAACTTCTTTGAGTTATGAGTTCGATTTCTTTAATAAAATAATTAACAATTTAGTTGGATTGAGCTATAATTTGAATTATACGGATATGTTGTGAATCATTGACCGTATGTTATTATCAATGTTGTAAATTTTATGAAGTTATCATCTATATTGCAAATTCTATGATGTTAGTGTCTATGTTGTAAAGTTGCGATGCTATCATCTATGTTGTAAATCTATGATTCATAATGATGTTTCGTATGCTAGTTTGGTTATGTCGTTGGAATTAATTCATATGTTAAATCATATGTATGTATGTATGCAAGTCTAGATGTTAGTTTAGATCTAGATCATATGCAAGTTAATGAAAATTATATACAACCTTACATGTTTCATGACATCTATTTTATGTGTAAATTGGATCTAAAGTTAGGCTATGACAAGTGAGTTATATGCTAGTATACAAAACTCTGTATGCTAGCTTACATGTTTAGATGTAAGTTTACACCATTGTTATGTTGCATAAATCACATATGCAAGTATATATATATATATATATATATATGTATATATATATATATATATATATATATATGTCCGGAGTATAAATCATGCAATGTAAGATTGTGGTTATTGCTTATGCAAGTTTACACTTTATGATTAGATCTATGACATACATGGTTTATGCAAGTTTGTGACTATTACCTAAACAAGTTTACACCTTTAGATTTAGATCTATGACATATATAGTTTTATACAAGTTTGTGACTTTGGCTTATGCAAGTTTTAGATGAAGAACCTCATTCACACATGCAAGTTCACCCCTTATGTTTAGATCTAGTTTTATTTCTATGTGTGTTGTGATGTTTTCTCTTTATTCCATAAGTTAGACTATTCGAGTCTAACGTATATTTTACGTTAAACGCACATACAACGTGGGGGCAATGGGATAATATTAAAAGATTTAATATTGAGAATTGGCATAAATGCCTTAAATGGCATAAAATTAATTTGTGATGTTAATTGGTATAATTTTACATAACATAAAAAGATGGACATAATTGAATCAATTATGGACATAGTTACATTTGGAATTGATTGATAATTTGAATAGGGAAACTAATTCAAATTGGGGGATAATTTATTTTGTGTAATTAATCGCCTAACACACGTGGTTAGGCTCTTTTATGGTGTAAGACTGCCCGGACCCGCTCGACAAATCCTGCTGCCACAAATTCTAGTCTAATATGGGAGGTCTTAGCCATAAATTAAATACGTAATAGTTGTAAAGACATGAGGTTAGGCTCGTTTGTGGTGTAAGACTGCCCGGACCCGCACGGCAAATCCAGCTGCCACAAATGCCAGTCTAATGTGAGAGGTCTTTACATGGTTACGGTGTTAATGAATTAAGAAACACTTAACCATATTAAACATGTGGTGTGACATAGGGGCTAAGTGGGTGCCTTGGGTGGCTTGTGAAATACGATTAGAAATACTTAACCAAAATTTGAAACATGTAAGTGGACATGAATAAGAAGAGGGTTAAGTGGGATGTATTAGAGGGGACCCAGCTTAGGTAGATAGCTTGTGTCAAGTAATGGGGGCCCGTTTCAACCAGTAACCTATTAGTATCTTTGTGGGCTCGACCCAAGTCGAGGACAGGACACGCGTACTGGGCTTAACTGTAAGAGGCCAAAACGGGTTAGCGGTGGCAACGCAAGTCCAACGGGTTCATGTGCGTGTGCGGGCCCGGGCTGGTAGGTAAGACGTTGTCGCATCGTGTAGGTATAAGCAGTGCATTGTTGGTGGTATCGGGTTGCCACTTTGGGCAGCGATACACCCCACTATGGGGCCAGCACGGGTATCTACGAGTTAGGGAGCCGGTCGCATTGGGGTAGTGGGTACACCTAGTGGAGATAGGGGCAGACGGCACCTATGAAGGCAACTAGGGGTGCAAGAAACTACCATTATCATTATTAAGTTCTGTAGGCGGGATCAACTTTTAGGGTGTTTGGTGTGGTGCAGTGTAGTAATTATCTCATAGCGACTAGGTGCACCTTTAACGTTATCTTTGTTCATCCTATTTCCTTATTTACTCTGCCATACCCAATTGTTCATAGCCATTTCCTTATTTTACAACTTATGACTTAGCCTAGTTATTTTGCTAATTATATTGTTAAATTTATCGCACTCGCCAGACTTTATGTCTGAACACCTTTGTTTCCACCCCTTTTCTTCCTTTCCCCCCCAGGTGCTCAGGATGGAACTAGCACAAGTGGAGCTTGATTTTGGACAGTTGTATCTCTTGCTTTTAGAAGTTGCTTGGATCGCTGAAGTAAAAGTTCAGCAAATCTTATTTATGGCTATTTTGTATTGGGGTTATGTCTTTCAGTTCATGTACTATGATTTAGTCAAGATGGATATTATGTACTTTGACTCTGGTTTTGATGATGTAATCAAACCTATGTGTTTACCGCTGCAATGAATAAAACTTTAAAGTTTTAAGTACTGTTTATCTCTGTCTTGTTGTTAAGTTTCTGTTCTATACACACTTAAAACGCTCCATAGAAGTTAATGCATTCCCTTTGTGAGTGACATTAATGGAAGTGGGGTGTTACAGGTGGTATCAGAGTTGAAGGTTACCAGAACAGATATGAATTTTGAAAAACTGTTTTTCAAAAACACTTTTATAAAGAAGTACCTTCGAAAGTATGTTTTAAGGAAAGTATTTTTAAGAGAAAAGCTTATTTTAGAAAGCATAACCCCAAGAGCCATATATCTTTCCTTTGGTTCTTTTTCGTTGAATCTTTCCTTTTCCGTTTCAGCATATTTGGAATTCCCGAGATACCCGAGGGGATACCGATACCAGGATGGTTTAGGAGGTATTTGGAGGTTAGGTCCACCACCGCAGGTCCAACAAATGCTCCTCCTCCTCCTCCCCCTCCTCCTCCTCCTCGTGTCTATACTTTTGCAAAGATATGTTAGGACTTTCGGGAAATGGGTGGAAAACCTTTTCACGGGACGGAGACATTTGTTGAAGCTCGAAACTGGCTAAAGAAGGTGGAATTTTTTTTTGGGATCTTTGAAGTGGAAGATGGAAGGAAGGTCCAGTTGGCTGCCTGGCTAATGAAGGATGAGGCCTCGTTTTGGTGGGAGGTCACTAATGGAAAGCGTCCAGTTGATACATGGCCAGATTTCAGGCGTAGGTTTGAGGCAAAGTTTCTCTCACGAGCTGAAGAGAATCTATACATGGAAAGATTTTTGGCATTGAAGCAAGGGAATCTATCAGTGAAAGAATACATCAACAAATTCAATCATTTTACGAGATTTGGCTTGGACTTGGTGAATACACCAGAAAAGAAGGCCCTGAGATTTGTTAAGGGTTTGAACGAGCCGCTTCATGGGTTAGCTATGACCCACATCCCTATGGGTGCTACCTTTGAAAGACTAGTTGACATGGCGCTTATGCATGAAGAAGAGAAGGGCACCAATGCTAATAAGGCACCCGAGAAGAAAGGGGATCAAAAGAAACCACAACAGCAACAACAGAACAAGAAAGGTGGTGAAGGCAACAATGGTAAGGGAAAGAAGAGATGCTTTAACTATGGGACACCAGGCCATCTAAGCAAAGATTGTAGGAAGAAAAAGAAGACTGGTTGTTCCCACTCTGGCGAAGCGGGACATCTTATTAAGGATTGCCCAAGGAAAGGGCAGAGGGTAGGGTCTACCGCGGGAGGATAGGTGCAGGCTCTTATGGCACCAGGGCAGGCAAGGGGGCAAGTTCAGGCTCTCGTGGTTCCACCGCTGCAAGAACGAGGTAGAACAATTTTCGTTGAAAGTTTAGTTTTTCTGTTTGATCATCTTGTCCATACTTCATTCGATTTTGGAGCATCACATTCGTTTATCTCTACATCATTAGTTGAAACACTGCACCTAAATACTAGTTTAGTTACAGATCCCTTAGTAGTCTCAAATCCTATTGGTGGTTCGGCACATCTTTCTATGATCTGTCGGGATTTGAGAGTGTCTATTTTGGGCATTGGGTTCGAATGCAATGCCTTTGTACTTGGCTTCATGGGCTACGACTTGATTCTATGTATGGATTGGCTAACTAGATACGAGGCCATCCTAGATTGTGAAAGAACGGTAGTTAGATTGTTGACTCGTCGTGGAAAGACCCTTGATATTTCTTATGACCCTAGAGGTCCAGTAATTCTTAGCTACCTAGAATCCCTTGACGCATCCAATGATGATTTACATTCTGTTAGTATAGTCCGTGAATATGTTGATGTCTTCGATGAGGTGAGGGTCTACCCCCAAAACATGATATAGACTTTTGAATATATCTAGTAGATAATGCAAAGCCAGTTGCATTGCAAGTGCACCACATGGCTCCAAGAGAGAGAAGAGAACTCAGTAAGCAAGTGAAATAATTGCTTGAGAAGGGGTTCATAAGACGTAGTATATCGGAGTGGGGTGCTCCAGTAGTATTTTCCACGAAGGAAGATGGGTCCCTTAGTGTTTTCGCAATAAAGGAATAGGCACCCACAACCGAGGATTGACAATCTCCACGATCAGTTAGTTGGTGCCTCAGTGTTTTCGCAATTGGACTTAGCCATAGGTTTCCATCAGTTGAGAGTGACTGAGGATATCATAGACAAGACTTCCTTTAGGACTCCAGACGGCTTCTTCGAGTGGCTTGTGATGCCCTTCAGTTTAGCAAATGCCCCCGCATATTTTGTTGACTTGATGAGTAGGGTGTTTAGGGAGTACCTTAATAAATTCGTGGTAGTCTTTGTGGATGACATCATGATCTTTTCTAAAAGCGAGGAAGAACATGCCATACATGTTAAGGAAGTGTTGGAGACCCTTTGAGCGCATAGCCTTAAAGCTAAATTTTCTAAATGTCACTTTTGGCGGAAGGAAGTGCGATTCTTAGGGCACATGGTTTCCAAAGAAGGGATAGCTGTGGATCCCGCGAAGGTAGTGGCCATCCAAGATTGGAAGGTCCCTAAAAATGCTACCGAGGTGAGGAGTTTCTTAGGGTTGGCTGGCTACTATAGGAAGTTTATCAAAGACTTTGCAAAAATATCAGCCCCATTAACACGCTTGACGAAGAAGAACTTAGTTTTCACATGGGACGTAGATTGTGATGATGTGTTCCAACGTTTAAAGAGAGCTTCGACCATAGCCCCAGTCTTAGTGTTGCCAGATGGGAGTAAGCCATTTACCGTTTATACCGAAGCTTGTGGGACAGGACTAGGTGCAGTCTTAATGCAAGAGGGAAGGGTAACAGCCTATGGAAGAAGGCAGTTGAGAGTGCATGAGAGAAATTACCCTACACATGACCTAGAGTTGGCCGCTATTGTTTTCGCGCTTAAGTCTTGGCGCCATTATCTTCTTGGCGAGAAATTCGAATTGTTCACTGACCACAAATTGCTGAAATACTTGTTCTCTCAGAAGGACTTGAACTTAAGGCAGCAAAGGTGGATGTAATTCTTAACATCCTACGATTTCGAGATAGCATATACCCCTGGCAAGGGTAACGTGGTGGCAGATGCCTTAAGTAGGAAGAGGTTATCCTTGAGTCCGTTGTTTGTTGAGCAGCGAAGCTTAGAGTTCATTTCTACGTTTGACTTTAGACCTTCCATTGACTTTGTACCCGGTTTGCTAGCATCTTTAGAGGTCAGACCTATGCTTTTGGGACGGATTGGTGAGGCTCAACGAGATGACCCACAGTTGGTCGAGTTAGTAGACAATCTCAAAATGGGGGAGTCATCGAGCCATCTCAATAGGTATACCCTAGATGATAGGGGTTGGTTACGTACGGAAGGTAGACTTTGTGTACAACGGGACGAGAATTTGAGGAAGACCATTCTTGATGATGCACATCGTTCGAAGATGACCATCCATCCCGGCGGGAACAAGATGTACATGGACATGAGATGAGTTTATTTTTGGGCCGGTATGAAGAGGGATGTGGCTGAGTTTGTCGCTAGATGCTTGGTATGCCAACAAGTAAAAGCATAGCAAAAGAAGCCCAGTGGGTTGCTTCACCCATTGGAGGTCCCACAATGGAAGTGGGAAAGTGTCTCGATGGACTTTATTGATGGGTTACCGAGATCGAGGAAGGGTAATACATGGATTTGGGTCGTGGTAGATAGACTTAGTAAGAGCGCCCATTTCATTCCCATGAAGAGTAAGAGGACTGCTCCATGGTTAGCCTAAGTATACATTCGAGAGATAGTTCGTTTGCACGGTGTTCCTTCTAGCATAGTGAGCAACCGCGATCCTATCTTTACTAGCGAGTTTTGGAAGAGCTTGCAAGAGGCGGTAGGGACTCAGTTATGTTTGAGCACCAAATATCATCCTCAGATGGACGGCTAGACCGAGAGGGTGAATCGTATTCTAGAGGACCTATTGAGGTTGTGTGTCTTAGACTTCGGAGGTACGTGGGAGGAACATCTTCCATTAGTGGAGTTCGCATATAATAATAGCTTTCAGTCTACCATTGGCATGGCACCGTTCGAGGCTTTTTATGGACGGCCGTGTCGTTCGCCTACATGTTGGTGGGAATCTACAGATAAAATCTTGCTTGGGCCCGATATGATTAGAGAGACTTCAGAAAAGATCGATTTGATTCGAAGGAGGATGAAGACGGTGCAAGATAGGCAGAAATCTAATGCGGACAAGAGGAGGACAAATCTTGAGTTGATATTGGGGACATGGTCTTTGTCAAGGTGTCTTCATTACAGAATGTTGTTCGCTTTGGGTCCATTGGGAAGTAAGCACCAAGGTTCGTAGGATCGTTTCCTATTAAGGAGAGGATTGGACAGATGGCGTATAGAGTGGAGTTTCCCGAGAGACTTAGTGGTGTACACGATGTATTCCATGTATCACATTTGAGGAAGTGCTTGCATGAGACCGCGGAAGTGGTATGTAATACCCCACCTCCGTTAAGGTCACTCACAAGGGGAATGCCTTAACTTTGGTGGAGCATTTTAGTAAACAGAACAAAAACTTACAAGACAGATAAAACAGTACTTGAATGATTTATAACTTTATTACAACAGAAACCGAAATAAGCTTGGTTACATCCTTTCAAATCACAATATCAGAATTCAAGTACAAAATATCAGTCTTGTACAAAAGTCTTCAGAATGCATAGTTTAAAATCATAATCCCCACAGAAGAAGACAAGCCATAATTTAAGCACTTCAAGCGGAAGAAATCTGGATCAAGCTAGAGTACTCCCTTCTACAAAACCTGGGGGGAATGGAAGAAAGGAGGCGAAACAACAAGGGTCAGACAAAAAGTTTGGCAAGTCCAGTGATTTTCAGTTATGAACAGATAATAATAACATGACATGAAAATAAAACTGGATGAGAGATAACAGTAACAGGTGTAGCGGATGAGAGATAACTCACATTAGACTGACAGTTTGCGGCTACTGGTTAGGCCGGTTGGTTCCGGGCAGATTTCTGCTGCAAACTGAGTCTAACCTCGGGTTTCAAGCACGTTATGACTAACTTCTCATATTAGAACCTATTGTTTGCGGCCACTGGATGTGTCGGGCGGTTCCGGGCATAATTACGCCGCAAACTCATTCTAACCTCGAGTTAGCCATGTTTATCTTTGCGGCCTATTAATTAATAATTTACCATTTATGCCCAAGCCTAATATACATGTCAATTATTCATAGCTAATTCAGATTATGTCAATAACAGACAGAATATATCAACTTAACAGATATAGCAGATAACAGATTTTCGCATATTAGGCGACTTAACGGATTCAGTAGATTAAGTAATTTAGCAGATTTAGCATATAACAGATTTGGCATTTTCAGCAGACTTAGCAGATGACAGATTTGGCAGATGAACAGATCTAGCAGACTAGGCAGTAGAGCAGAACTAGCAATATAACAGAACTAGCAGATTAGGCAATATAACAGAACTAGCAGATTAGGCAATTATAGCAGAACTAGCAAATTAGGCAAATATAACAGATTTAATCATTCCTTAAAGTTTCACAAACATATCTTTCCTAATTATAAATTTGGCCTAAGTTTGCACGCCTAAATAGTTGTCATGATCCACACTATGATCATATACCCCACGTTTGCATTGAATTTACATGTCATAGATTATGGTCAAAATTTACATGTCCCAATTTAGTTCAACTTGCCTAGTACAAAAGATTCACATATAAATTATACCAAATAAAGCCATCGATTTCAATGCATGTCATATATTCAAAAATCTCGTACTTAGGTGTTATTCCCATTTGATAGTTGTCAAATCTTAATATAGATCTTCACACCACAGTCATATTCTCTTTCAAATCATGAATTGTTATATAAACAATATGCCAAACAGATCTTAATTCAAAATATGCGTTATGTCCAATGTCTCAAGTCACATGTTAACATACTATGGTTCCTCTTCTTCCAATTCACGGAATATGCATAGATCTAAATCTAGTTTACAACATATGTCCTTTTTCTTAAATCAGTCACAGATTAGCCATGTCCAATTACGCCACATTCATTATTTGTCCCAAACATTTTTAGCGTTCGTGCGTTAATCTCTTAGGAGATTGGCACAGGCTCGTAGTAGCCTGGATATAAAACAGAAAGAAGAAGAGATACAGAATAAAATAGATCAGAATAGAACAAACACAATCTCTAATTCAGATTTACAATCATGTCACAATTATGATTAAAGTTTATATCGGAAAATAACTGCACTTGCCTTGGTTGGATTAAGGAAAGAACTTTAATTGTTGTAGAATCGTTACAGAAGCTTTAATCTCTAGTTTGAATTGAGTTGCTTAGGTTGATGTTGATTTTCTTCTAGCTTTGATTTCATCAGAGTAGCGACGCCATTTTTTTTTTTATTTAGAACAGAGGCAGAGGAGAAGCAGAATAGAATTGTGTGTAGAGAAGGCTAGGGTTTGGGGCTGTTTAAATAGGTTTAGGCAGATGAATCTGGACAGGAAACGACACCATATACATAAGAATGCATCCAGGCCCAAAACCAGGTTCGGGGACCAGGTCGACACCCAGGTCGACTGCCCAGTCGACCTGGCCAGGGGGGTCGACTGCCCAGTCGACTCCCCAGTCGACCTGGCCAGGGGGGTCGACTGCCCAGTCGACTCCCCAGTCGACCTGGATCTGGGCGGGAAATTTCCCGCCCAGTCTGTTCTGCATTTGAAATTCGAATTTTGAATTCGAATTCGAGCTGTTTTGAACTCTGAATATTTCTGAAACTTCGGAGGGTCATATCTCCCTCATACGGACTCCGATTCTTGCAAACTCGGACTCGTTTCTAAGTAGAATTCCGAGGCGAACGCAATGGAGCAACCCATTTCCCTTGATTCTTATTTTAAAAATTAATTATCCTCTGATTTGTTATTTATACGTTTACAGAAAATACGGGGTGTTACATGGTAGAGCCGAGCTAGCTTAGAAAGGTGGAGATAGAGCGTGATACGATGATTTGACGAGCTCCTATGTGCATTCTTGGGTTGGGGATTAAGAAGTTGAGGAATCGAGAGGTCAAGCTAGTCAAAGTACAATGGGGAGATGATGGGAGCATCGCTACTTGGGAGACGGAAGAGAAGATGTGTTCATTGTATCCTTTTCTTTTCGAGGGTATGTCTTTTAATTTCTCATTTATCGCTTAGCTTCTACTTGTTTTATCTTTAGTATGTCCTCTCGCTAGTATCTTTGACCTTTAGATAGGGTAGTCCTGTGGTTGAAACATGTGTTTGAGACATGTTATGTATGATGGATGCATGTGGATGCAAGTGTTTGCTAGTGGTTGCTCGTGGATGCATATGCACACACCTTAGGCACTAGATCGGCTCAGTCACTTCATATTGCATATTGCATATAAATGTATGTGCATATTTAAGTTAATAGATGTATAATGGTTGTACTATCATATGGATGCTGCATTTTGGTGAATGGTTGTGCACACATGTAGAAATAATATGTACCGATAGGATTCTTTCGCATACATAATGGACGCATGGCACTATCATGGTTTTCATTAAGGAGGTCAACTGAATCAGTAGACCGTCTGATTTTGCATTAGATAAAGAACATATACACACACTTCTTGCATATGTTCATACAGCATTAGGAATTTTATAAGGACAATGGATGATTGTGTTTGATGGTTGAGTAAATGGTTGATCGGATGTTAGGATATGCATTCTCCTTAACTTGGAGATTTCGGGGGCGAAATCCTTTACCGAGGAGAGAATGTAACACCCCGTATTTGTATTAACACTAAAGTAACGTATTAAAGAGTAACTAATCTCAGATGTGAGAATTAATGGAAACGGGTTGTGCCATTGTGTTCGTCTCGGAATTCTAGTTGAGATAGAGTCCGAGTTTGCGTGAATTGGACTTCGTATGAAGAAGTTATGGCGATCGGAAGTTTCAGAAAAATTTAAATAGATTTCAAAAAAAATCAAGTTTCAGAGTTAGATTGGGCTAAGCGGGAAATTTCCCGCCAGGGCTAGAATGACCAGGGGGTCGACCTACCCTCACCAGGTCGACCAGGGGGTCGACCTGGGGATCGACTTGCCCCCCCCTCCCCCGGGTAGATTTGTTTGATGAACTTTTAATGACTGTATGCTGAGTCATTAGCGTTTCTGATCCGGTCTGAATGGATGGGGTTAATTCTGGGTTGATCGGACGGCCTAAATTAATCCTAAACTCTATAAAAACACATGTAGACTCAAACCCAAAAATCAAATATAAATAAGAATCATGGCCTCTATGTCGTCACCTTGCAACCTAAAATTTCCGCCACCAATTAGAGAGGAAGAAAAGCTAATCAAATTCAATTCTAATCTAAACCGCAACAAATTGTCTTCTTCAAAGGAGAGCTAAATCAATTTCAGAACTCAGATTTCAGAACTCAAGACCTTCCTTGAGTTGTGAGTTCAATTTCTTTAATAAAATAATTAACAATTTAATTGAATTGAGATATAATTTGAATTATGTGGTTATGTCGTGAATCATTGACCGTATGTTATTATCTATGTTGTAAATTCTATGATGTTATCATCTATGTTGCAAATTCTATGATGTTATTGTCTATGTTGTAAAGCTGCGATGCTATCATCTATGTTGTAAATCTATGATTCATAATGATGTTTCATATGCTAGTTTGGTTATGTTGTTGGAACTAATTCATATGTTAAATCATATGTATGTATGTATGTATGCAAGTCTAGATGTTTGTTTAGATCTAGATCATATGCAAGTTAATGAAAATTATATACAACCTTACATGTTTCATGACATCTATTTTATGTGTAAATTGGATATAAAGTTAGGCTATGACATGTGTGAGTTATATGCTAGTATACAAAACTCTATATGCTAGTTTACATGTTTAGATGTAAGTTTACACCATCGCTATGTTGCATAAATCACATAAGCATGTATAAATATATATATATATATATATATATATATATATATGTTTGGAGTATAAATCATGTAATGTAAGTTTGTGGTTATTGCCTATGCAAGTTTACACCTTATGATTAGATCTATGACATACATGGTTTATGCAAGTTTGTGACTATTACCTAAACAGGTTTACACCTTTAGATTTAGATCTATGAAATATATAGTTTTATGCAAGTTTGTGACATTGGCCTATGCAAGTTTTAGATGAAGAATCTCATTCACACATGCAAGTTCACCCCTTATGTTTAGATCTAGTTTTATTTCTATGTATGTTGTAATGTTTTCTCTTTATTCCATAAGTTAGACTATTCGAGTCTAACGTATATTTTACGTTAAACAAACGAATGTACAACGTGGGGCAATGGGATAATGTTAAAAGATTTAATATTGAGAATTGGCATAAATGCCTTAAATGGCATAAAATTAATTTGTGATGTTAATTGGTATAATTTTACATACCATAAATAGATGGACATAACTGTGTCAATTATGGACAAAGTTAAATTTGGAATTGATTGATAATTTGAATAAGGATACTAATTCAAGTTGGAGAATAATTAATTTTGTGTAATTAATCGCCTAGGACAGGAGGTTAGGCTCTTTTGTGGTGTAAGACTGCCCGGACCCGCCTGGCAAATCCAGCTGCCACAAATGCCAGTCTAATGTGGGAGGTCTTAGGCATAAATTAAATACGTAACAGTTGTAAAGACACGATGTTAGGCTCATTTGTGGTGTAAGACTGCCCAGACCCGCCCGGCAAATGCAGCTGCCACAAATGCCAATCTAATGTGAGAGGTCATTACAAGGTTACGGTGTAATGAATTAAGAAACACTTATCCAGATTAAACATGTGGTGGGACATGGGGGTTAAGTGGGTGCCTTGGGTGGCTTGTGAAATACGATTAGAAATACTTAACCAAAATTTGAAACATGTAAGTGAACATGAATAAGAAGAGGGTTAAGTGGGATGTACTAGAGGGGACCAAGCTTAGGTGGATAACTTGTTTCAAGTAATGGGGGCCCGTTTCAACCAGTAACCCATAAGTATCATTATTGGCTCGACCCAAGTCGAGGACGGGACACGCGTACTAGGCTTGACTGTAAGAGGCCAAAACGGGTTAGCGGTGGCAACGCAAGTCCAACGGGTTCATGTGCGTGTGTGGGCCCGGGCTGGTAGGTAAGACGTTGTTGCATCGTGTAGGTATAAGCCGTGCATTGTTGGTGGTATCGGGTTGCCACTTTGGGGAGTGATACACCCCACTGTGGTATCTACGAGTTAGGGAGGCAATCACATGGGGGTAGTGGGTACACCATGTGGAGATATGGGCAGGCGACACATATGAAGGCAACTAGGGGTGCACGAAACTACAATTATCATTATTAAGTTCTGTGGGCGGTATCAACTTTTGGGATGTTTACTGTGGTGCAGTGTAGTAATTATCTCATAGCGACTAGGTGCGCCTTTAACGTTTTCTTTGTTCATCCTATTTCCATATTTACTCTGCCATACCAAATTGTTCACAGCCATTTCCTTATTTTCCAACTTATGCCTTTGCCTATTTATTTTGATAATTATATTGTTAAAGTTATCGCACTCGCCAGACTTTATGTCTGACCCCCTTTGTTTCCACCTCTTTTCTTCCTTTTCCCCCCAGGTGCTCAGGGTGGATCTAGCACCAGTGGCGCTTGATTTTGGACAGCTGTATCTCTTGCTTTTAGAAGTTGCTTGGATCGCTGAAGTAAAAGTTCAGCCCATCTTATTTATGGCTATTTTGTATTGGGGTTATGTCTTTCAATTTATGTACTATGATTTAGTCAAGGTGGATATTATGTACTCTGACTCTGGTTTTGATGATGTAATCAAACCTATGTGTTTACCGCTGCAATGAATAAAATTTTAAATTTTTAAGTACTGTTTATATCTGTCTTGTTGTTAAGTTTCTGTTCTGTACACACTTAAAATGCTCCATAGAAGTTAATGCATTCCCTTTGTGAGTGACATTAATGGAAGTGGGGTGTTACACATTTACTAGTTCGTTCTAGGTCTGAACGAAACCGAAGGCACCTTATTCCTCGTCCCATATGTCCAATACAGGAGAAAGGCCGTAGCATATCCGGACAGCCAAAAAATTCATCCAGACTACCACCATTGTAATCCCTCCTGGGAGCTAACAGATCCAGGGCATCAGTAGTAATCCATTCGATGTGAAGATCTTCGGTCTTGCACCGTCTTCATATCTTGGAATTTTAATTATCGATCAATAATTTGAAATGAGAATTAACTCATCCTTTTCGAATAATTCACGTATAAATAGAATTCAAATCAATTCTTTTCCATGGTTAAATTATTCGACATCACATTTCAATTCAATATAATAATTTCATGTCAAATACAACAAACCATAAGAATATCAAATAAACCAAGTAAAATCGGTTTATTTCGATTCCATATCGTTTATAATATTTTATAATGATTTTTCACTATTTTTATTATATAAAAATAGTCCATTTTCATCAAACGGCGTTTCAGGTCATTCAATGGCCCTGGCTCTGCTCTCGTCCAAATTTGAATGTAACATTTCGCAAAATCTAACTGTTGGATCTTATTGTTGGAAAGATCTTTCCAAAGCGAACACAACAGTTCCGATTTCGGGAAAATCCGACGGTCGGATCTCCCGTAATAATCGTTTAAAATTACGACTTCAAAACACGAACTGCAGCGTCGTTATTTGTTTTATTTTAATTATATTTATATATACAAATATAATTTATTCGATGATTTCTAAACCATTTTCACTTCAAAAATTTGGCTAATGCCTTTAAATTTCCAAAAAAATCGCCATAACCACCTTTGTATGGGGAGGGGTTTGGAAATATATTGCGTCGTATTAGGCACCCAATAAATCCAGTATAAGCACACACATTTTTTAGTGACCAATCTATGCCCGAGGGAGTGTGTAAAATTACTCTAGAGGTAAATCTCGTCACATCGTCCAGTGTTGGAAAATAAATAATCTATGTGCCGTATTTAATAACCAGAGAGATGTGATTACTGCCAACTCCAGACCAATGTGGAGTTTTTACTAAATCTGGCAATTTACCGTTATATTTTATTTAGTCCATATCAGCCCTCAATTCAACCTGCAATTCAATCATCGCCATACAAGCGTCTTGCCCATATGATAATCTCAACCTCATCACATTAGCTCCAAATGCTTATATGGAATATGATATTCTATGAAATCAATAGTTCATCTTCGGTTCAACCTGAGATGTGGTCATTTCCATACAAGCGTCTCGCTCGTATGGTCTCGTCACATAAGCTCCAAATGATGATATGGTATATGATAGAGTATGTTATCTTCACAGAGTATGCCTTGCAGTGTAGTTCAAAATTAATTTTTGCTATTCTATAGTGTTGTTTATGATCTCACACAGAACAACCAGCACACCGCATCCAATGGCATTCACAAGAGTTTATATAATAAATAAAATTGCATTGCCAACTCATTAAGGCTTACCGATTTGTTGGGAACACAAATAAATTCTTTACTCAACAGCTAATCCATTATGCGGTTCAACATATGTATATATATGCATCTCTATGCTAAAAATGATACTTTTTGTGAACAAATAATTATTTCCAAAAATGACTATTTTTAACAGTTCATATACTTGTTAAAAAAATTATTTTTAATCAACACATATTTATTTCAACATATGGTTATTTTTAACACTTCATATACATGTTAAAAATATTATTTTCAGTCCACAAACTTTTATTTCAACCTATGGTTATTTTTAACACTTTATATACATGTTCAAAATATTATTATCAATCAACAAATATTTATTTCAACCTATGGTTATTTTTAACACTTCGTATACATGTTAAAAATATTTTTTTCAATCAGCAAATATTTATTTCAAACTATGGTTATTTTTAACACTTCGTATACATGTTAAAAATTATGCTTTCAATAAATAAATATTTATTTTAACCTTCTACTATTTATAAAAGTTCCTACATACAATAAAATTGTGATTTTTATTGTTTAAACAATTTATTTCAAACATGAATATTTTTAGCAATTCAAATATACAATAAAAATGTGATTTTTATTGTTCAAACAATTTATTACAAACATGAATATTTTTAGTGATTCAAATATACAACAAAAATGAGATTTTTATTATTCGAACAATTTATTTCAAACATGAATATTTTTAGTGATTCAAATATACAATAAAAATGTTATTTTATTGTTCAAACAATTTATTTCAAACATAAATATTTTTAGTGATCCAAATATACAATAAAAATATGATTTTTATTGTTCAAACAATTTATTTCAAACATGAATATTTTTAATGATTCAGATATACAATAAAAATGTGATTTTTATTGTTCAAACAATTTATTCGACATACGAATATTTTTAGCACTTTATATATACAATAAAAATGTGATTTTTATTGTTCAAACAATTTATTTCTAACATGAATATTTTATATAGTCATACATACAAAAAATGTGGTTTTTATTGTCCAAACAATATTTTTCAACACAACAACTATTTTATATAGTCATTCATACAATAAAATGTAATTTTTATTATCCAAACAATTTATTTCAACACAATAACTATTTTATATAGTCATTTCTGAAAATTTCAGCAATACAACGGTAGGGTAGGTAGCACCGGCACCGTGTCCAGCATGGCTCCTCTGCTATCCTAGGCCTTGCAACATTACAATACTTTCATTTTCCATAATATAATTCATTTCCATAATATAATAAATTCACCACAAACACAGTCAACTTTGTTGCAACCACAATCAATCACTCATAACCACAATCAATTTCTACAACACAATACTATCAATTTATATCGTCCATGGTCTGTGGACGAGGGGAGTATACATATATATATGTATGTAAATATTTTTATTTCCATTTCAGTTTCAATTCTTTTTCAATTCCATTCAACGCGTATATGGTTTATACAACGTATATATAACTTATACATTGCTATACATTCTAATTTGAATTTAGAAATCTCACATTGGGTTCCACTCCTCCTAAAATTGTGGAGAGCTCCAAAATTCTCCTGGACACATGTAGAATGTAGCGCATGATTTGTCTCTTGTTTCACCGGATTTGGACAACACATGAAATAGATATGATTTTTATTCTTAAATAATATTTGATGCTTTTAAACTAGTGTAATTAGTTTAAATAATCAACAGCCGTTTCATTTCAAATCGATTCAAAACTAGGTTAGCGATTTTCGCGAAATCCGTTGCATGAGTAGCCGATCGGGTTGAGCTACCATGAAGAGCTTGGAGAGGCGCACAGATCCACGGTGGTGCTGGCGAACTAGACAGCAAGATGGACTGGTGGCGGTGCTTCGAACAACGCAACTTCGAGGGCTTGGATCTTCGCGAATTCTCAGCGATAATTTACACAACAGGTATGGATTTGAAGAGGATGAAGAGCTCTACAAAAACCTCTGAAGGATCGATGGATTTTATAATGAGGATTTGGAGTTACGGAGGAGAAAAGGATTTTGTTGTAGCCGCCATTTGATATTTAGGTTTACGGGATTTTTCAGAAACGAAAATAATAAACGGAAATTCGTGATTGGTTAATATATATAATCATTATTTTTATTTTTCTTTAGTTCAAAAATTCTTGTTTTATCCTCCAGACTCCAAATCAAACCCAACGACTGTCGCTTGCAGCTAAATACTCCCATTCCAGACACAATGAAATATGTTTCGTAAGCCCATTCGACTATTTCAGTTAGTTTTTTTGCAATTAAAATATAAAACATTCAAATTTGGATTTGAACATACATTTTAATTTGTCGGGGCCACATACTGATTCCAAAATTTCCCGAAAAATAAATCTAGCTATGTTGGGATGATATGGTCCCAACAAAATTAATTTCGTCAAATTTGGAGATCGTCTAAAAATTGGACTTTTTCTGGTCGATCCAATTCAAACTAAAATTACCAAACGCGTTTTCCTTTGCCACGCCCACATATTAATTCCAAAAATTATGGAATTTTAAACCTAGCAATAAATTGACATTCCGGATCCAACCAAAGTGGTTTCTTCGAAAACGGAGGTCATTTGCAAAATGTCTATTTTTAAGGGCTATATTTATATTAAATTCCATAGCGACTATAGTGAATATTTAACAAGCCATAACTTTTTTTTCCCGCTATGAAATTTCAATTTTTCAAATCTGTTAAAAAGATATAATTAAATAGATTTAAATATTTTTGGTTTTACTGAAATCCGGTTTATTTTGAATCCTGTACGTTCAGTCAAAGTTCAAATTCAAATTTTAAAACTACAGCGCTATTCCAGGCTCGTTATATAATTAAAATAAATATGTATGTTCTAACATTGATTTAAATAGATTTCAAATCGTTATTATTGAAAGTAAATTATTTTAAATATCCTCAATTCATTAAAATAGCCAAAATAAAAATTTTAAATTGGTTCTGATTTTCGTGGTTGTTACAAAACCAGCCAACTTAGCTCTCACTTTCAACCTTCTTTTCTCAATTAACACCATCTCGATTTTAATAGCTACAAGATAAATCCATCCTGTCTTCTCTTTAAGTCCACGCTAGATCACACCTAGTTAATTTGAAAGGACTACGACCGCACCTCAATTACAAACACAACCCACCTTCTGCAAAAGATACGTCTACCACCATGAGCTGCACCGCGCATAAACCAACGGTCTGCAAGTGCTTGCAATACACAACGACACCCATCTACGACTTGATATGAGCTCCTTTCTCGATCACTCTGGATCACTTGAGCATCATCAACATGAAGACCCCTATCGAAAACATGATCCTCAACGGATCCTCGGCAGTGATCAAAACCAAACTCTCCACTTTTCTACGAACTAGGATCTTCATTCCAAATTCTCAAAACCTCCTACTCCACAATAGCCATCCATGAAACCAACATCATCTCCGACATCTACAATCTTCAATCCAAAATCACTCCAAGCTATGCGGTGAACTGAGCTCCGATACCAACCTGTTATGCAAAAATTGCTCTAATACCAAACTATTCTAGTTTTGTGCACAGTGGAAGTTTGACAAAATGCCCAAAAAATTTGGATCTTTATCACTCAATCACTTTAAGATGTATTTGATTGAAAAATAAAAAACAACACAAATAATATTGAAAATATGAGCACATGATATTCCACCCAACCACCCTCTTTATTGATTCATCAATAAAAAGTTGTTTACAATCGATCTCAACTACCGTTACAAACAATTACAATTTGAACCAATAACCATACTAAGAAATAGAGAATATCTGATGGCTAAATAATTTGAAGGAGAACACATAATTTGAAATAGCTAGAATGATTACTCTTGGTGGCTATCACCCACACCTAATGAAGATGTTAGCTAGGCTTTTTATAGAATGAATTTCTTCATATCCAAGTAAACTTGGCACCCAAATTATCTTCATATATGTTAAAAAACTATTTGGATAAGCAACAAATAATTATAGCCTTCAATTCCAAATATCCCACAAATATAGCAACAAATCTTCCATAAAATCTTCATACATTATTTATTGCCCAAAATTGTTGTGATTTGTGTATCACAAATTTCAAAATATTGGTCCTTCAGGCATTTCAATTCTAGTTGGTGCATTTGCCGCTGGAATATAAGATTTAGTTATTTTTGTAGTATCATTAAATACATCGGGCATTTAATTTGCAATATTCTGAATATGCAAAATTCTTTGTACTTCATATTGACATTGTTTGGTACCTGAATCCCATTGAAGAATAGATGTATTATTCCATTAATTCTCATGTCGTTCTGCTAGAACATTATTTTCTCCCCTAATGGCGAGAAAATTTACTAATTAAATTTACAATTTGCAAACCTTGTAGTAAACATGTAACAACCCGGAAATGCGAGCCAATTTAAAATTTTTATTTTGGCAATTTTAGTGAATTTTGATTATTTAAAAAGAATTATTTTAAATAATATTGACGAGAAATTTATTTTGAATAGAATTCGAATGTATATATTATATAGATCGTCATTAGAATATAAATATTTATTTTAAATTATAAAAGGAATTGAAAATGGCGCGGTAGTTCGATAATTCGATTTCAAAATTCAAATGAATGTACCGGGTGCAAAATAAACCGGATTTTAGCGAAACCAAAAATAATAGAATCTAAACGAGAATATCTTTCCAAGAATCTAGAAAATCGAAATTTCATAGCAGGAATCAAAAGATACGTCCAGTTGAAAATTCAGAATAATCGCTATGGAATTCTAGCCCTTAAAAATGGAAATTTTGCAAACGACCTCGGATTTCGACGAATCCACATTTGTTGAATCCAGGATGTCAAGTTATTGCTAGATTCCAATTTTCGTAATTTTTTGATTCAATATGTGAGCGTAGTAAAAGAAAATGCATTTGACCATCTTTAGTTGATTTTAATCGACTGGAAAATGGTCATTTTTCAAACGGTCTCAAAATTTGATGAAACTATTTTTGTTAGGACCGTATCGTCAATACAAAGCCAGAAATAATTTTTGTGGAATTTTTAGAAATAGTATGTGGCCCCGGTAAATTGAAATGTACGATCGAATTGAATATATATAGATTTATATTTTAATTTAAGTAAAAACAAATCGTAACAACCGAATTGGGTTACGAAACATATCCCATTGGGTTCGCAATGGGGTTAATTAGCTAAGGGCGATAGTCGTTGGGTTAGATTTGGGGTTAGCTGTGATAAACAAATAATATAGGAATTAAATATTTAAATAACAATAAAATATGTTCTATAAATAACACCCAGCTAAACCCTAATATCCTTTTCTCGTTTCAGCGCCGCCAACACGAAATCGATGGCCTGGGCGCTCTGACATTCAATCCATAAATTTTCCAATCCACTAAGAAATCCAACCAAATTCTAAAACAAGAATCGAAGAAGGAAGTTCGATCTTCAAATCCGTGTATGTGTGATGAAGTATCGTGGTCTGGACTGAGAGAATTTCGAGAATCAACCCACGCCGTTCGCTTCCATCTTACCTGCGCTGGGGTCCACCGAATCAGACAAGAAGCGGCGGCGCTTGAAGGGCTTGCGGAGCTCGACGGAAAGGTGGCCCCAGATCTGGGTCAGGGGACGGGAATCCTGGGGCGACGACGGTTTTAAATCTTGAGCAGACGGGTTCGGTTTTGGGTAAACGGGGTCTGGGGCGTCGTCTGTTTGATGAAGGAGCGGCCTGTTCTTTGGTAAAGTAACTAAGTTTTTTTTTCATTTATTTATTCTAAAGTTTATTTAATATGTAATTAAACAGTTAAAGGTTTTTGCTTATTAAATGCATAGAAATAAAATGTGGTTTATTTTAGAAAATAAAAACTTATACATTGATTTAGAAATAAAAATATTTGTTGTTTTTAAAATATATAAACAACCTGGTTTTGAAAAATATAGAACTTTGTTTTTTTAAACTATATAGAACTTTGTTTTTTAAACTATACAGGACTTTGTTTTTAAACTATAAAGAACTTTGTTTTTAAAGTATAAAGAGCTTTGCTTTTAAAATATGAGCGACTTTGTTTATTTAAATAAAAATAGCAGGGTTTAAAAAAAATGAATTATATATATATTATAGCATAATAAAAATGTGATTTTTTTATATGTATAATAACGATATAAAAATATGAAATTTTTATAATGAACAACGTTATAAACATATGATTTTTGGTCGATAAGAATATTGTTTTTAGTTAGGTAAAAATATATAAACATCATATTAAAAATATGATTTTTCTTATATAAATAACCTTGTGCAAAACTGTGGTTTTTAAAATATATAGCATTGATTTTCGAATGTGATTTAAATATATATATATATAGCTTCATGTTAAAATTTTGATTTTTAAAGAAAAGAAATAACGCAGAATAAAAATGTGTTTCTTATCTATATAGCATTGTATTAAAATGTGATTTTTAATATATACCACGTGAAAACAAATTACGTGGAAATCACGAAGAAGAACGCTACGCACTGGAAATGAAACTTTTCAAAAATAAAACTGGCGGAGTGGAAACCAAAGTTGAGAACTTCTCACTTTTAATTTAATTTTCTAGTTAAAATATATACTACGATGCAGACGGTGTTTAGTAGCACCCGACACCCGTCGTCCACAGACCATGGACGGCTTGTATGCTTGTTTGTTTGATTTTGATGTGTAGTTGATTGTGTAATGTGATGTGAAATGAAATAAAACATTTATATAGTTAGAAGTATTTTATAGTTAAAAATAGAATTTTTAACGTATATATGAAACGAAATAAATTAATATAAACAAGTCGGACGATTTGTTTATATACACACATTTGACTGATATTGATTGGGACGATAAATTTTACACATCACCCAACTGCACATATAAAATCTGTGTTTGATTGTTTGAAACACCACACGAGTATTGGGATGAGATATGACGTACATTAATCCCAATAATTAGTTGTATGTCGATCGATTGATTGACAGGCTGTTATAAGCGTTGAATATTTATATTTGATGCTTATACGATGTAGAATGCACTTTGGATGATGGTTGATTATCTATCGTTGTTGATATATACATGCGTTGTATGGAAATCCATAGAAATGAAATCTATGGAAATTGATTGGGCCTCATTCCAGTTTTGAAATAGAAATATTTGAAATAGAAATATTTGAAATAGAAATATTTTGAATAGAATATTAGAAATAGAAATATTTGAAATAGAAATATTTGAAATAGAAATATTTGAAAATAGAAATATATGAAGCCGTGTTGATTTGATTGACGCCATTTTGACGCGAACGAGATTTATATCGATTTTATTCATTTTTCAATGAATATTGAAACGAATTGAAATTCGAATTATATTGAAAAGAATTGAAATTCGAATTATATTGAAAAGAATTGAAATTCGAATTATATTGAAAAGAATTGAAATTCGAATTAGATTGAATTGAATTGAATATAAAACGAATTCGAATTGAATTAAATATAAAGTGAGTTCGAATTGAATTGAATATAAAACGAATTCGAATTGAATTGGATATAAAATGAATTCGAATTGAATTGAATTGAAAAGAAAACGAATTCAAATCGAATTAAAATCGATTTGAATTGAAATCAATTTGAAATGAATTTAAAACGAATTTATATTGGAAAATTCAATTTTGATTTGAATTTAAGATGGAAGTTGAAATCATTTTGAAAATGAATTTAAAACAGTTTTTAAAATACGTTTTGAAAGGAAATCGATGATATATATATAATATACGTATAATGGCCTGAATATAACGCGCCGCACCGCGGTAGTTCGTGAATTTCGACCATTGACTTCGAATGGATATTACGGGAGATCCGACCGTCTGATTCTCCTAAAACCGGAACCGTTGGGTTCGTATCGAAAAGAGATTTCTATTGAATATTAGAAATTCGAAATCTAACGGTTGGATTTGGAATTAAGTCCAAATCAAATATGGAAAAGGTCGATGTAAGTGCAGTTCGATGGCCGTTGATGGAAATCGACTGTACGGGCCTTGATAAAATTATTAAAAATAGTAATAATTTGTGTAAAATCGTAAGAAATGATTTGGGAAGAATCGGGATGAAAAACTCCATATTTGAAAAGATAAAAATAGATTTTTATCGAAATGAACTAGTTTTGAACTAGAATCATAATTTATTTATTTTTAAAATAAATAAATTGAATTTGAAAAGGGTTTTAAAAGTAACCAGAATTTCCAATAATTGATTTGGAATGGATTTGAATCGAAATTGTCTTTGGAATATTTCGATGTTGGATTTCGTGATTATATAGATGTTGTTATGGAAATTTGAAAGATATATATATATGTATCATTATTTCCAATACGATATTTGTTGGTCGTAGAATTTGATATTGAATATAAGACGATGTATTTTCTATTCAGAGCTTGGTATTTAATATCAAATGTGATTTGGGTTTGTCATGAATGGTGTCTACATTAACACTGTTCTTAAACCAGTTGAGAAAAAGATTAAATCTTTTTATTTAGATTTAATGAAGTGTACCAGTTAAATAATATTTAATTGGAATTGATTTGGTATTGATTTTTAGGTTTATCGTGAACAGTGTTTTAAATAACACTTGTTCTTTAACCCGATAATTAATGGAATGTGATTTTGGGTTGTCGTGAATGGTATCTTCAATAATGCTGTTCTTAGACCCAAAAGGAGCTTAGAAAATCAGAAACTAACTGGAGATTAGTTAAGTTGAATGGTTTCTGGGGTATTGATCTGATGTTGGTTTCGGCCTTCGGGGTTAATACTTAAGGAATTGCTCACTTGCTAATTTACGGTTAGGGACTGAATGAAACGTGATGTGATTTTGGGGTTTATCGTGAACCATGTTTTAAATGACACGGATTCTTTAACCCAGTCAAAGATTAAAACTAAGTGGAGTTTTAATGAATCTTTAATTAGATTGAAAAGATCGAGAATGGAGTATCACCAGTTTTGCTCCAGGCGATAGTTAAATCTTTAATTAGAATTGAGCGTGAAATGGTAATTGAATTTACCGATAACACCGTGGTGTTAGATATGAAGTATTACCAGTTTTACTTTATGGGATGAATAGGTTGGGATTGGGAAATTAAAACAAATGATTACTTCGGTAAGGTTCATTAATCCCGACTAGTTTGAATGAATATTCAAAAGAAGATTAAAGAATAAATTTAAAAGAATTTATCCTTGATAAAATTAATGGGAACCTTCCCTAAGAATGTGAAATTTAGAAATTAACTGTAGGTTGGCTAAGAAGAATGATTTCCTAGCTATTGATCTGATGTTGGTTTCGGTCTTCGGGGTTAATATTTGGGGAATTATTCTCTTGTTAATTTACGGTTAGTGACTGATGAATTGGAATGAGGCGTATGTTGTGTTTGTGTAACACTTGTTCATTATATACGCGAGTTATCCAGAAAGACCGGGTTTATCCCATTCAGAATAACTGATACGACGATAAGTCGAAGATGAAGACGATGGTTGAAGACCGGAGGTCTTCACGTCGTTTGGATAATTACTGATATTCTTGATTTGGTCGTACACCCAAGAGAAGGGAATCAGTTGGTGATTGTCCAGACGTACTTGGAGATCGATGGATATGCGGGGTACTAGGTGCCTCCGGTTTCGTTCAGACCCAGAACAAACTTGTAAATGGACTGTGTGTCTGACATTGGATTTTAGTTTGTGTGATTGATTTCTATTAAATATATATCTATTTAGCGGCGGAGAATTTATTCTCTTGCTTAACGCCCTTCTCTGAGACGTACGAGTTCATGGGTTATATATTGATGGATATCAAACGCATGGAATGAGTTGCCTGTGTGGCATGCCTAAGTGGCAATTGATCAAGGCTTCTGTTGAAATGCAAAGTCTTGTGGTTGATGATCAAAGCACGGCCTGTGTGCCATAGCTTTGTGTAATGTTGATTCGCGAGCCTCACACCCCGGTTGTGAACCAAAAACGAGAGAGGACCTCAGGGAGGGCATCCGTTTCCTTTTAGTTAGAAGTGGTGTCAGTGGTTTTACACGCCCAGACGAGTTTGACTTATGTGGTTGTTGCTGTTGCGAGGCGCCTCGGATATATCAGTGACTATGTGAAGCCGATGGAGCCATTCGTTGGCTCATTGATACCCCAAAGGGTGGGGAAACGCAGTGTTTAGGCATTTTAATCCACATCGGTGGACCAGCCCTGACGATCCAAAGGTCACTCGAGCTCTGACCTGAGACACGGACTAGAGCATCTCGAATCGGTTGGGGACTATCTTTTGCCTCGGTTCACAGATGGAAATCCAATTTCCAAATACGTGATTTTGCGGTTTTACTTGTAGAACTAGTATGGCGACATGATATATGGTACTCATGCCGTCTATGATTGATACTTATGATTTGAAGTTGTTTTATACACTATACACTTATTATAGTATCAAAAGATTTGTTTTAAACGTATAAAGCATTCTTGGCTGTTATAAGGTAAAAACCTTATCCCCTGGCTTGCATTGCATTGTGTGATAGGACCTGGGTCTTATAATAGCTTCATTTTTCTTTATTTAGCATTGCGCTGTTTGTTTTATGTACTGGTATTCTTGAGAGGAAACCCGTTCCGTGTTATACGGCGTGGTCCCTTAATTTACCGAACTTTAAAATAAAGAATAATAACTGTTTTAGTTCTCACACCAGTCCCATGAATGACCTGGAGTTTATTGTTTTAACCTAAACTCTAGGTGCCCTTATTTTGACACGGGCAGCTAGTAGTTTTGGTTTTGCAGATTTATATTCACATGATCCTGGTTTACAGCTGGAATGATATCCGAAAAGCTTTATATTCGTATATCTCTTCTAGTTGTGTATTGTATTATTTTCCATTGCTATGTAATGTATTGTAATCTCTGATATTTTCTGTATATTATTTGTTTATACTCTGTATATTCTTGTATTCTGATGGAATTGTTGTGATAAACAAAGAAATGTTCTTCCGTCTGCGTTCTTTTGTGGCTTGTCCTCGACTCAATCCGGCCTTTCCTCACTGGGGAAGTTCGGGTCGTTTCAGCTGGTATCAGAGCTTTGGTTTACAAAGCTCAGAGAACAAGACACATTAGAACCATACGCAAGAACTCATCAGAAATTGGATTAGTAATATCCAACGAGAATGACTCGTTAGAGATGGGATCAGTAGTATCCTAGAACGAGTGTGAAGAGTATATTTTTGAAAATGAAACCAAATTTTGTTCTGAAATTTAAATCAACTATTCGTATTTGATTATTTATTTTATATTATATTGATTTGGACTATCCAGTATATACAGATTTTGCGTATATGTCTGATCCGCGTGTATTCGAAATTTTAATATACTGGATAGATATAGAATCGCACACTAGTCGCACGGAGATGATTCTGATGATGAGGCCTCATCATCAATGTTTATATTCGAGTGATGAAAGTGAGATTTCTATATATTTCCTATTGACTGTGTGAGAACCAAAATTATATAGGGCCTATTGTTGTGATTTAGCATCAAAAATCTGATTTTTGACTATATATCAAAGTTATGAATTTCAAAAGCTAATCAACTAATTGATTGATGGTTGTGTTGTTGATTATTGGTTGATTAATTAAAATTTGTACCATATAGCCAAATTGAATCAAATAGTGAACTGTATTTAAAATTGCTTGAAATTTGCAAGAATATACATGTATATATACTGAATAGGTCATAGCAAGGAGGCTAGAGCAGAGAATAAAATTTGTTTCCCCGACAAATAGGTACATGTTTATCATAATTTACTGTTTTGTTTGGGTGATGATGATTTATGAGTCGATTGGCTAGCCGCTTGGCTTTTTCTTTTTCTTTTTGATATCAGAGGGCCTATATGGCAATTTCGGGATTTTCCCGATGCCCCCGGTGTAGGGGAGGTTATTGCGAAAATTTTCGGAATTTTAGGGTGTTAGCCAAATTTTTGAAAAATTCGAAAAGTTCTTAGAAACTGAAAAGTTGAAGAACTTAAGCCGTAATCAAAATAATGAAAGTTGAGTTGATTAGTTAAACGACTTTCTGCTTCGTTCCTTTTCAGGGACGAAAAGTTTTAAGTGGGGGAGATTGTAACAACCCAGAAATGCGAGCCAATTTATAATTTTTATTTTGGCAATTTTAGTGAATTTTGATTATTTAAAATGAATTATTTTAAATAATATCGACGAGAAATTTATTTTGAATAGAATTCGAACATATATATTATATAGATCGTCGTTGGAATATAAATATTTATTTTAAATTATAAAAGGAATTGAAAATGGCGCGGTAGTTCGATAATTCGATTTCAAAATTCAAATGAATGTACCGGGTGCAAAATAAACCGGATTTTAGCGAAACCAAAAATAATAGAATCTAAATGAGAATATCTTTACAACGAATTCGGAAAATCGAAATTTCATAGCGGGGATCAAAAGATACGTCCAGTTGAAAATTCAGAATAGTCGCTATGGAATTCTGGCCCTTAAAAATGGAAATTTTGCAAACGACCTCGGATTTCGACGAAACCACTTTTGTTGGATCCGGTATGTCAAGTTATTGCAAGATTCCAATTTTCGTAATTTTTCGATTCAATATGTGAGCGTGGCAAAAGAAAACGCATTTGACCAGTTTTAGTTGATTTTAATCGACTAAAAAAATGGCCATTTATCAAACTGTCTCAAAATTTGATGAAACTAGTTTTGTTAGGACCGTATCGTCAATACGAAGCTAGAAATAATTTTTCTGGAATTTTTAGAAACAGTATGTGGCCCCGGTAAATTGAAATGCACGTTTGAATTGAATATATATAGATTTATATTTTAATTTAAGTAAAAACAGATCGTAACAGCTGAATTGGGTTACGAAACATGTAACACCCCGTGTATTCTATAAATGTGAAATTCACAAATTAAAGTATAACTAATTTCAAATTAAAGTATTAAGGGAAACGGGATACGCCATTGCGTTCGTCTCGGAAAAATACACGAAATAGAGTCCGAGTTTTCGAAAAACGGAGCCCGTATTACCAAATTATGAACCGACGAAGCTTCAGAAAATTACAAATTTCGATAACAGAATTTAAATTCAGCCCAATCAAAGCGGGCGGGAAAATTCCCGCCCAAACCCACCAGGTCGACTTTGGGGTCGACCCTAGGGTCGACCTGCCAGGCCAGGTCGACCTGGGAGTCGACCTGGGTGTCGACCTGCCCAGGCTGATCGACTCCCCAGTCGACCTGAGGGTCGACCTGGGAGTCGACCTGGCCCCTGAGCCAGGTCGAACCCAGCCCACCCTGGCTGGCCTAGTATGTGTTTGGCCGATTTTCTGAGCCTTGCCTTGTCACTAGGGCTAGGTGTCAGCTCCTGGTTGGTCTCTTCTTTGAACGACTGGCTATTATTAAACCAAGCTCCATCGACGGTCTAAATCAACTCAGAAACTCTATAAAAAGGACCTAAGACTAACCCTAATCCACATAAACTAAAATGGAGATGAGACTGTCATGCTGCTGAGGAGAGACTGAGGATAGCCATCAGAAAATAAAGAGACAATTAGGAGATAAATCAAAAGCTTAAAGCACCGTTAATCAAATTAAAGCAACGCCTACAACAAAGGATAGCATCTCCAAATTCAGAATTGAGATTCCTGAATTGAAGATTCGTCATACGCTGTAAGTAGAGTGCTATTCCGATGTGAATTAAATAATTGTGTTGATCTGTGTAATGTAAGAAATGGAATTGTGGCGATAATAATTTATATTTGTATGTTGCTTTGATGCTAAACGATTTGGGAATATTATGATATACGATTGGATATTTGCAAGTACGCGATTTGCGTTGAAAGTTAACAACGAAATGGAATTGTGGTGATAGTAACTTATGTTTACATGTTATTTTGATTTGGCAATGCTATGGTTTGATTCATACAAGTATATGATTTATGTTGACAACCACATGTTGTGGAATTTTGATTTGGATTCATGCAAGCATATGATTCATATTGAAAACTACATGTTTGTGGTAGTTATTTACAACACCCATTTGATAATTGCAAGTATAAGATTCATGTTGAAACAACAACTATATGTTGTAGTAGTTTATTTGAAATTCATGCAAGTATATGATTCATTTTTATGCCAACATGATGTATAATTCTATAGTCATATTTAGTGTAATATGATCCACTTAAGTATTATGATTAATATGAAGGTTATGTTGGAATTGGCATCATAGTTCAAGTATAAAAATCATGGTTTTGTGATAGTGACAAAAGCAAGCGCCTTTGTAAGCTTGTATTAATTTTATGAACATGACTAAACTATGTTTGTTAAAAACATGTTTTCTAGGCTTATGTTGTTATCATAATCATATGATAATATATTGGGCACATAAGTTACATTAGAAATTACACTAGAATTACATCCCACTTACAAGTTACATAGATAGGATAAAAACCATGATTATATGATTCATGTTCAATTATGTTTATGCCATGACTATATGAATAGAAGGACTCATGTTCAATTATGATTATGCCATAATTATATGATTAGAATGGTTCATATTTATGTATCATTTATGCCATGACTACACGAATAGAATGATTCATGTTTTGTCTATACCATGATTATGTGAATAGAGTGATTCATGTTTAAGTATTGCTTATATTATATGTTGTTACAATTGCAAGTTCACATGTGCCTACCCTATGTTAATTGAATCGTTATGTTGCAAGTTCATGCGTTCACACTCCCCTTTTTATGTCACCTTATAAACACCATGTTATAAGCCTCCCCTTTTAATATGGCTAAATTGGGTTAAAGTATTAAACCCAATACGCCTTACATTTGAATGAACGTGTAAAACGGGGGTATTGACGTTTGGGATAAAATATAAAATATATGTGTTGGCATGTTTGACGCATGCCAACAACCTTGAAAAACAATTAAGTGGCATAAATAAATCTTAACCAATAAAGATGAATTTGAATAATGGGCCGCAAATATTTACATATAAAAAGAAAAGAGACAAAATATGTAAATGTAGAAAATACGATGTGTTTAACCCGAGGTTGGATTGAGTTGTGATGTAAACCTGCCCGGAACCGCCCGGCTGTCCAGTAGTCACAACAATACCTATCCAATGTGGGTGGTTAATCACGGAGCCCAATAAGGACCCGAGGTTAGACTGAGTTATGGCGTAAGACGGCCCGGACCCAACCGACAACAGGCAGTCACAACAATACCTGTCTAATGTGAGAGGTCAAGGCTTTAATAAGACAATTAAGGCTGAGTCAGGATTGATAGGATTAGGTAAATTATATTAATACTTAATCAAAATGGAACATGCTAAACTAAACAGACTGATTGGGGGTTAGGTTTATAAAACACTTAACCAACTTAGCATGTTGGCTAGAAATAGAAAACCTAGTAGCGGGGGACCCTTTTCAGCAGTAACCCTACAAGGCGTATCATGATACCCTGAAACTAGGCAGGGTGGGGCACAATTACTGGGCTGACTGTAAGAGGTCAAATCGACGGCGGTGGTGTAGCAGTGTAGGTTCTAACGGGGTGCGGGCGTGCACACACTCCGGCGCAGAAAAATAAGGCACTGGGCACCAGTAATATACCTGTGCATTCTAGGGTTGTGTCGGGCCGCCACCATGGGACTTGATACACCCCATGGTGGGACCAGCATAGGTAATTACAACATCGGGGGCCGTAAGACACATGTAACTATGCGAGTAGGAGCCGATCATCATAAAATGGATCACTTCACCCTGATTATGGGGTGCCTGTTGGGAACTAGTTTATATGGGTACAGAGATTAATATGGGGTACGATAGTATATTCGACCCTAGACAACTTAACTTGGTTTATGGTGCTTTCCCATTTCTAGTTTATACATATCATACCCAGTTCTTTATTCATAGACTGAATAGTCCTAGACTTACTCAGGCTTAATGTCTGACTCTACTTTTCTTTCGTCTTCTTTTCTTCCGTCCCCCCCCCCCCCCCAGGTCCACAGGGAGGGAATAACGCAGCTTGACCAGCCTTCATATCCAGCTTGAAGAGAAAGAATGTATTGCTTGGATCTTTTCATTTTGGACTATGGCTTTGGACAGAAACTATGGGACTTTTGCAGTTTATTTATGTTTTCTTTATGCTTCTTTAAATAATGTAATCAAGACAGTTATGAAGATGTTATGTTTTTGGAAGTGTTGTACGACAATTATGGTATGGTTGGTGTAACACGTATTTGAATGAAATAAAAGTTGTTGTTTTCCGCTGTTCAAAAATATGTGTTATTATATCTTTCTTGTATATCTTATAAACCTCCACTAAAATTAGGGCATTCCCTCTGAGAGTGACCCTAACGGAGGTGGGGTGTTTCACTTGGTATCAGAGCATAGGTTTACCAGATAAGATAAAAAGTTTTGAAAATTTATTTTCAAAAAGGAAATTTAAAGAAGCATTTTTAAGATAAAATGTTATTTTATTTTAAAAGGCAAAGCCCCCCCCCCAAAGCCATAGGAACTATCTCTTATCCTTCGTTTTGAATCTATCCTTTTTGTTTTAGCATGTCCGAAGAACTTAACTTGCCAGAGGGTGTACCAATACCTGGTTGGTTTAGACGGTTCTTAGAAGCAAGGGCCACTCAGCCAGGTCCTACGGTTCCTCCTCCCCCAGCTGCAGGAAATCATCCAGCTGCAGCAGCACCTCTTCCTCCACCTCCTCCGCGGGGAAACACCTTTGCTAAGATATGTAAAGATTTTAAAGCTATGGGAGGAAAGGATTTTCATGGAACTGAGTCCTTCGTGGTAGCTAGAAATTGGTTGAAAGAAACCGAGGACTTATTCATCATCTTTGAGGTAGAGGATAGACAGAAGGTACAACTGGCAGTATGGCTACTAAAGGGCGAGGCTTCCTACTGGTGGGAAGTCACTAATGCAGAAAGACCATTGGAAACATGGGAGGACTTTACGGCAAGGTTTGAGGCTAAATTTCTCTCAGATGCGGAAAGGAGTTTGCAGTTGGAAAAATTCTTATTTCTTAAGCAAGGGAATAAGACAGTCAAAGAGTATGTTAATCAGTTCGATGAGCTGGCTAGGTTCGGACTGGACCTAGTCAACACCCCGCACAAGAAGGCTCTCCGTTATGTCAAAGGGTTGAATGAGCCATTACACATTTGGCCATGACCCATATACCCATGGGAGCTACGTATGAAAGGTTGGTACAGATGGCGTTGCTGAACGAAGAGGATAAGGGCAAGAAGGAGACAAAGGCAGAAAACTCTCAAGGGAAGAAAGAAGGTTTGCAGCCTAAGAAGACAGACTTTAAGAAGGGTGGGAAAGGCAACAAAGAGAAGAGGAAGTGTAATTTCTATGGCAAAGCGGGGCACTTAGTGAAGGATTGCTGGAAAAAGAAGGCCAAGATGAATGGTGGGTGCTTTTCTTGCGGTGAGACAGGCCACATGGCAAAGGACTGCCCAAAGAAATGAGGACAGGGGCAGAGGGTTGGATCCACCTCAGGGGCACAAGTTCATGTGCTAGAGGTGCCACCTCTGCAACAGCGAGGTATAAATACTTCTGTAGAAAGTGTAGTTTATCATTATGATCACCCCGTTCGCACTTTATTTGATTCTGGCGCATCACACTCCTTTATCTCGTTTGCTTTAGTAGAATCTCTACACCTAAAAACTAGTATGGTAGAGGACCCCTTAATTGTTTCAAACCCAATTGGGGGCCCAGCTCATTTGTCTATGATCTGTTTAGGATAAAAAAATTCTATTCTAAGCATAGAATTTGAATGTAGTGCCTTTGTTTTGGGCTTTTCGGGATATGGTTTGATTTTGGGCATGGATTGGCTATCCAGTAATGGGGCCATCCTCGATTGTGAGAAAAGGGTTGTTAGGCTCCTAACCCAGCTCGGTAATACTTTGGAAATTTCTTGTAATCCCTCGTATGCGGTTATGCTTAGTTACCTTGAATCGCTAGATGCCTCCGTTGAAAATTTGCAATCGGTTAGAGTGGTCCAGGAATATCCGGATGTCTTCGAAGAGGTGAAGGGCTTGCCTCCGAAGCGGGAGATAGACTTCCGCATATACCTTGTAGATAATGCAAAGCCCGTTGCGTTGCCCGTTAGACACATGGCTCCACGGTAAAGGAAAGAGCTCAGAAAACAGATTAAAGAGCTTCTAGAAAAGGGGTTCATTAGGAGGAGCATTTCAGAATGGGGCGCTCCAGTGGTGTTCGCTACAAAGGCGGATGGTTCACTCCGTCTATGTGTTGACTATAGGGAGCTCAACAAGCTAACGAAAAAGAATAGGCACCCTCTCCCCAGAATTGACGATTTGTTTGATCAGCTTGTAGGAGCGTCTGTTTTCTCCCAACTCGATTTAGCGACCGGTTTTCATCAGCTAAGGGTGGCTGAAGATAGTATTGATAAAACGGCATTCAGAACCCCAGACGGCTTCTATGAATGGTTTGTCATGCCTTTCGGCTTGACAAATGCACCTGCTTACTTCGTGGACCTGATGAGTAGGGTATATAGAAATTTCCTCAATAAGTTCGTAGTGGTCTTCGTAGACGATATCCTTATCTTCTCAAAGAGTGAAGAGGAACATGCTCAGCGCTTAAGGGAAATCATGGAAACTCTGTGAGTCCATCAGCTAAAAGCCAAATTCTCCAAATGCCACTTTTGGAGAGAAGAAGTGAGGTTCCTTGGGCACATAGTATCCAAACAAGGGTTAGCAGTGGATCCTGCTAAGGTAGTGGCGGTACAGGATTGGAAGACACCAAGGAATGCAACTGAGGTCCGAAGTTTTCTAGGACTAGCAGGTTTCTATCGAAAGTTCATAAGGGATTTTGCGAAAATCTCAGCTCCGCTCACGAAGTTGACCAAGAAGAATCTAGTGTTCAATTGGGACTTGGATTGCGAGTTTGCTTTCCAGCGACTGAAAAGGGCTCTTACAACAGCCCCAGTTTTGACGTTGCCAGATGGAAGCAAGATGTTCACTGTTTATACAGATGCATGTGGGACAGGACTAGGCGCCGTCTTAATGCAAGAAGGAAGGGTAGTAGCTTATGGTGGGAGATAATTGAAAGTGCATGAAAAGAACTACCCGACCCACGATCTTGAGTTAGCTGCCATAGTCTTCGCACTCAAGTCTTGGCGACACTATCTCTAAGGTGAGAAGTTTGAACTTTACACTAACCATAAATCATTGAAATATCTTTTCTCGCAGAAAGATCTTAACTTGAGGCAACAGATGTGATAACCCCAAACATTCACGAGTGAAAGCAAGGAGAAACCATATGGAATACAACAGAATTATAATATAACAAGTCACAAGAAACAACATAGCACAGGAAATCCATAAAGTAACAACATCATAGCAGCGGATATATAATGTCATCAGCAATAGAAATCCACAGTCACAGAATCTAAATTATTACAACAAGTTTTTTTTAGAAAATGACATAAGTTCCAACTCCAAATTAAATAACATGAAATGGAAATAAGTCTGATGTCTGAAATAAAAGGAAAAAAAATGCGATAAAACAAAAGATAGAGGATCTTCGAAGCTCCAAATCATCACCTCTTCACCAAAGAAAATTCCAAGAGAGAGAATATAAGCAGCTCCAAAGAAAACTCCAAGCAGAAAGGTAACCTGTCTACTTGGCTGCCCGTGTGGAAGAGAGGGCACCCAAGTTTGCAAAAAGGTGAAACAAACGATGGGTCAGTCGTGGGACTGGTGTAGGAATTCTTAACTAACTTAACTCATACAAAATAAGGCAAATCCAAAGACCACGCCGCTAACGCGGAACGGGTTGTACCAATGGATTGCTGTGCATAACTACAGTGTCAGTACAGATAAATAAAACGTAACACAACGCAATGTCTTTTGAAAAATGGAACCACCATAAGACTCAGGTCCCATCACACAATGCAACGCACACCAAGAGGATAGAGTTTTTCCTTCTGGTGGTTAAACATGTTAAATACGCCAAATACGAAGCTAATACTATCATTAAAGTGTATAGTTTTTAAAACAAAGCAAAGCAATGTATTAATCCTAGGAAGCATAGGTACCATATATCATGCCACCAATACTAGTAATACAATCAAATCCGTCGGGTCGTATTGGAAAGTTGGGTTTCCATCATGAGTCCAGGCTAGGGAGGACTCCTTACCGATTCGAGACACTCTAGTTAATGCCTCAGGATTACCCGTAGTTAACCGTTGGAAATGGCAGGGCTGGTCCTCAAATACAGCTTAGAAGATTGGCAATTCCTAAGCACACGCTTCCCGATCCTATAGGACCTATCCGAGGCGCCTCATTTCATCATCCACATAAGTAAAATGACTACTAACTAGAAAGAAACGTGCTACTTTCCCTGCGTTCCCTTCCCCCTTTTTAGACTCAACCGGTGTGTGAGGCTCGTGAAGTCATGTATACCATACTACAAGGTTCTGCTTTTCAACAAGAAACCTTGATCATTTCATCTTAGCATGCCACACTGCCACTCCATACCGTGCCATCGACCGTCTGTCAATATATAAACGGGTGTTAAGTAGAGAATGAATTCTCTACCACCAACATTTTTATTTTAACAGAAAACCGACAACATGATATTTAATGGGGTACGATGTCAGACACACCATCCATTTACACCCATGCTCTGGGTCTGAGCGAGGGTCAAATCCGTGAAACCAACGCGTACGTTTGGACAATTACCACGACGCTTGAATCGGGAGCTACCCAATTCAGAGTCTTGATCGTTGTCCATTCGAGGGAAGATTTACGGTCTTCATACGCTGTCTTCATATTTAGTCTCTTGAAATCGTACAATCATTTGGAATGGAATAAATCCGGACTTTCCAAATAATCTCGCATTCATAATTTTCAGAAAAACAAATTTCATGTCATTATGTTGTTTTATAGCGATTAATCCTTGCCTTAATTATTTAATATAATTAATTTCTTTATTTAACGACGCTTCAGGTCAAGGGCGACTCTGGCGCTGTTTCCATCAATTTTGATTTTTCACCTTTCTCAAAATCTAACCATTGGATTTTAACATAGCTTATATCGTTGGAAAGGTTTTTCCAAGACGGTCCTAACAGTTTCAGTTTTGGGAAAATCCGACGGTCGGATCTTCTGGTATAAACGTTTAAAAGTTCGAATTCAAAACGCGAACTACAGCGCTCTGTTCGTTAAATTTTAATTATATATATATATAAATATATATATAAATAGTTCGTTTAACTCATCGTTCTTATATACAACTTCCTTCTTCTCTTGGCCTTTTACTTTCCACTTACATGAAAGTGTAATTTAGGATTAGACGATGAATCTTTCCTTTTAATTTATTTTCATTTTATACTTCATAATTTACATTTGAAAATGTAAATTAAAATACATCATTCCATTTATTTCTTTTCATATTTCTTTTCCAATTTCATTATAAATAATGTACATTTTCCTATGGCGTAAATTTCCCTTTTTCTCTACATTATAAATAATGTACATTTATCTTACGATGAAAAATTCTCTTTAATTACATTATAAAATAATGTAAAATAGCATACGGTGGATTTTCTTTTATATTACATAAAAAAATATGTTGATTTTTTATACAATACATTTTCTTTTTATTAACATTGCAAATAATGTTAATTTTACATACAATGAAAATTTTCTCATTTTTAACATTGACAAAAATGCTATTTTCCTACGATGCGTTTTCTCTTTTATATACATTATAAAATAATGTTGATTTCCCTACGATGAAAATCCCTATTTTATTCACATTAAAATAATGTGATGTTTTCCTATCTTTACATTACACATGAAAAATGTATGTTTTGATACATCACCAATTCCTACTTTATATTTACAAAAAAAAAAAAGTAAATCTTGTAATGTGGTGAATTCCTACTTTATTTTTACAAATAAAAAGTAAATCTTATCATATAGTGAAAATGCCAATTTACTTTTATAAATAAAAAGTAAATCTTATCATGTGGTGAAAATACGCTAATATTAACATTATAAATAAATGTTAATTTCAATTTCTCATATAATGTAAATTTCTCTTTTTAACATTAACAAAATGTTAATTTCTCATACGATGTAAATGTCTCATTTTCATACAATGTAAATTTCTCTTTTTATATACAATAATAAAAATGTGCCTTTATCCTACGGTGAAAATTATCTCATTTTAACATTAAAATAAATGTTAAATCATACGATGGTCAAATTCTTGTATTTACATTGAACATAATGTTACTTTACATAATATGACATCTTCTATTTTTATCATAACAACAATTCTATTTTACATACAATGCACTTTTCTTTTTAGTTAACATGACAAAAATGCTATTTTTCATACAATGCATATATTTTTTTAACATGACAAAAATGCTATTTTTCATACAATGCAATTTTCTATATTAACATTTCACAAAAATGCCAATTTCATACGGTGACCATTTTTCTATATTAACATTTGACAAAAATGTCAATTTCATACGGTGACCATTTTCTAACTTTTAACATTTGACAAAAATGTCAATTTCATACGGTGACGGTTTTCTAACTTTTAACATTTGACAAAAATGTCAATTTCATACGGTGACGGTTTTCTAACTTTTAACATTTACATAGATGTCATTTACCTACGATGAACATTTTCTATTTTAACATAACAAACATTGTTCATCAACATACGGTGAATAATTTCTATTTAAATATTTAACATGAAATCAAAGGGATCTAATACTAGCTATTCAATCATATAACAATCATCATCAAACATGTCCAAACAACAGATCTGAATTTGTATTATTCACATCACATACCGAATAATTCATTTTAATATAAATTTTAAAATAAAAAAAACTCTCACCTTGATTGGATAAGAATTATAATAAATCCAAATAAATTTCAGAATGCTCCAATCAATCACAGCAGATCCTAATCGTCGTCACGGTTCTAATGGTTCTGAAATTTTCAGAATCGGGTTTCATATGCCTTAGGTTTCAATGTTTTAAACGTACTGACTTTTAACAACTGCTGCAGTCATGCCTAAAAGCGTCACAAAATCTGAAATAGAAATTTACCTTAATTGTTCAGTTTTGCTCAGAAATTCAAATCCAGTTTTCTCTTGATTCACTGAATGGTTTTGAGTGCTGTTTGTTGGACAAGGACCGGGAAGGAGAGGTCTACGCGCGCCAGGATAAGGGTGGCGCTCGGCGGCTTCAGGTGGGCTCGGCGGGGGTGCGAGCGGCGGCCGTTCGGGGCCTCGGGGCGGGCGCGACGGTGGACGAGGACGGGTGAAACTGGTATGGGATCGAAGATCTTGGTTTTCTCTTCGAAACGGGTATGGGTTTGCAGGATTCCGTGGAGTATTGAAAGAGAATTTGGAGTTTGAAAATTTGAGCAAGAAATGGGTTGCGGCGGCCAAAATTGAACGGGGAAGAAACAGTATTGTTCACGTATACGGCTGCGTATTTATACCGGTATTTCTAGGGTTTTATTTTTAATTATTTAATTAATTAATTCCAAAAATTAGTGTTTTCTCATACGATCTCCGATTCGCGCTCAACGACTGTCGAACTTAATGTTTTGACGTCTTCTGAACGCGATGGCCCTATTGCCAAGGCCTAAATCTGAAGTTACAGCTTGGTTTTCTTTTATTTTCAAATTAAATCGTTTAATTTAAATTTGAACATACGTTTTAATTTCCTGAGGCCAAATACTGACTTAGAAAAATCCAGAAAAATTATTTTTGGCATCGTGATGACGATACGGTTCTAACAAAGCCAATTTCGTCGAATTCTGAGACCGTTCGAAAAATGGCTATTTTCAAGCCGTTCAATTTCAACTGTATTTGACCAAACACAGTTTCTTTCGCTACGCTCACATATTAAATCGAAAAATTCTAAAAATTAAAACATAGCCATATTATGACATTCCGGGTCCAACAAAAGTGGTTTCGTCGAATTCCGTGGTCTTTCGCAAAATGGCCATTTTTAACTGTTTCAGAGTTATTTAAAATTGGAAATTTTAAACTTGGACTAAAAATTCAACAAAATTCCCAGAAATAAAATTTTCAAACTGGTTCAGATTCCCGGGTCATTACAATCTCCCCTCCTTAAGAACTTTTCGTCCTCGAAAAGGAAAAAGGAAAAATAGAAGAGTAGGAACCAACAAAGAATGTAAAATATTTTAAGCATACCTCAAATCAAAATCTAATCAGAGATATCCACTCTGCATTTGGGATAGGCTTGTCTGATACTTTCCTCAGTCTCCCAAGTGCAGTCCCTAGGATCGCCACTCCACTGCACTTTGACTAGGTTGATTCTTTTATTCCTCAAAGCTCGGGTTTCCTTGCCAATAATCTTTATCGGCTCTTTTCTCACTGTTAGACTCGGAGTAATATCCAAATTCTGCTGTGATGCTTCCTCCACAAATAGATCCGAATCATGGACATGCCTTCGAAGTTGAGATACATGAAATACATCGTGGACTCCAGGCAACCAGTCGGGCATCTGAATTCTGTAAGCTAGGGTGCCAATCCTCTCAAGAATAGGGAAAGGGCCTATGAATTTTGGTGCAAGTTTTCCTGTCTTCCCAAACCGAATCACACCTCTTAGTGGAGAAACCTTCAAGTACACCTGGTCCCCAACAGAGAATTGTAATTCCCTTCTACGCTTGTCTGCATAGCTTTTCTGTCGGCTTTGCGCAGCCAGTAATCGCTTCTTAATTTTATCAACTTTGTCTGAAGCCTCTCGGACCATGTCTGGACCCAAAACAAGGCGATCTCCTTTTTCAATCCAGCAGGCTGGCGATCTAAATGGCTTATCATATAAGGCTTCGAATGGAGACATCTTCAAACTTACTTGATAGCTATTGTTATATGAGAATTCAACTAAATGCAAGTGATCCTCCCAAGAACCTCCATAATCGAGTATGCAAGCCCGTAACAAATCTTCGAGAATGCGATTCACCCTCTCAGTTTGGCCATCTGTCTGAGGGTGGTATGCGGTACTAAGGTTTAACTTTGTTCCTAACTCATTTTGGAATGCTTCCCAAAACTTGCTAGTGAAGATAGGATCACGGTCGCTAACGATACAGCTAGGAACTCTGTTTAACACGAAAGATTTCCTTTGATTAGACATGAAAATTTTCATTTAGAAAACGATGAAAAGGAAAGATTTAGTTTTATTACCCATATAGCCTGACTATTTCGTTGAGATAAATTTGTGCCAGACTTTGAGCAGTTCTGGTGGACTTGACAGGTATGAAATGAGCGACCTTGGTGAAGCGGCCCACGATCACCCAAATGCTGTCATTCCCTTTCCTAGTACGGGGCAAACCATCTATAAAATCCATAGAGACTTGGTCCCACTTCCCTTCTGGTACCGGCAATGGTTGAAACAATCCTGCTGGCTTTTGTTGATCGCTTTTAACTCGCAGACATGTAGGACATCTACTCACATAAATGGATATATCTCTCTTCATATCTTTCCACCAAAACGTGCGCTTTAGATCATGATACATCTTGTTCACGCCTGGGTGGATGGAAAGCTTTGATTTGTGCCCTTCATTTAATACTTCCCTGATGAGCTCTGGGATTTTTGGAACACAGATCCTCCCTTGCAATCTAAGGACTCCCTTTTTATCTATTTGGAAGCTCGTGCTTTCACCTTCTTGAACTCTCTTGATCACTCTTTGGATAAACTTATCCTCCTTTTGGAGGGTAGAAATTTTATCAATCAAAGAAGGGGTAACGATGAAGCTTGCAACCATGACAGCCTTTCTACTGAGTGCGTCTGCCACAACATTGGCTTTACCCGGTGTATACAAGATGTCGAGATCATACGCCGCAAGAAATTCTAGCCACCTTAGCTGCCTTAAATTCAAGTCCTTTTGATCGAAGAGATATTTCAAAGATTGATGGTCTGTGAATAATTCGAATTTTTCGCCCAAGAGATAATGCCTCCAAATTTTTAAAGCAAAGACTATGGCTAACAGCTCTAGGTCATGGACACGATAATTTTTCTCATGCGGCTTTAGTTGACGGCTTGCATACGCAACAACTTTGCCCCTTTGCATCAATACTGCGCCAAGACCACCATTTTGAGAAGCATCGGTATAGACGGCTAGATCTTGGTTGCCATCGATGATGGTAAGCACGGGAGCAATGATCAAACTCCCCTTTAGATTTTGGAAGGACTCCTCACACTCTGCCGTCCAAATGAACTTGGTATGTTTCTTGGTGAGCTGTGTTAAAGGGCCAGATAGCTTGGAAATTTTTTTGATGAACTTTCTGTAATATCCAGCCAACCCTAGGAAGCTTCTTACTTCTGTGGGTGTAGTCGGTTGCTTCCAATCTTGAATGGCGGAAACTTTGCTTGGGTCCACAGCAATTCCTTCTTTTGACACAACATGGCCCAAGAATTTTACCTCTTCTTGCCAAAATGTGCATTTTGAAAATTTTGCTTTTAGAACATTTCTTTGCAGGATCTCTAACACTCCTGTTAAATGCCCCTCATGCTCCTCCTTGGTTTTAGAAAAGATCAAGATATCATCAATGAAGACTAAGACGAATTTATTCAAGACCTCTCTGAAGACCCTATTCATCAAGTCAACAAAATAGGCTGGAGCATTGCACAGACCGAACGGCATTACCAACCATTCGTAGAATAAGTTAGGACCTCTGAAAGCGGTCAAAGGGATGCATTCTTCGGCTATGCGGAGTTGGTGGAAACCTGTGGCTAGTTCCATCTTCGAAAACACCTTGGCTCCATTTAAATTGTCCATCAAATCATCTATGCGAGGCAAGGGGTATTTTTTCTTCAAGGTCTGTTTATTTAGGTCGCGGTAATCCACACAGAGCCTTAGAGTGTCGTCAGATTTGGGGACAAACACCACAGCTGCTCCCCAATTGGAAAAGCTAGGCCGGATTAATCCCTTCTTCAAGAGCTGTTTGGTTTGGGTACTCAACTCTTCTTTTTCTTTAGGGGTCATCCTTCGTATAGCATGAACTACAGGCCTTGCATTAGGGACAAGATCAATTCTGAAATCGATTTCCCTCCGCGGTGGCAAACTATCTACCTCTTCAAATACGTCCCCGTAATTCTTGACAATAGGAATATTCTCCGAAGAGATGGGCGTGACTTCTAAAGAAGAACAAAAAGCTTTCCTATCAGGCTTTGAGCCATGGCAAGGTATAGCAACGGTATTTCCTAATCCTGGTTTCGCCTTCACTACTCTTTCTGAGCATAGCACTTCAGCGTCATATTTTGTAAGCCAGTCAAGACCAAGGATAATATCAAATTCTGAAAAATCCATAATGATCAAGTCGAAGGGAAATTTGAAACGAGAGTAAGAAATAGGCACCCTACAGTATAAATCAAGGATGATAGAACCCCCCACAGGATTATGAACATTAGTTGGCTCCTTAAGGCTTCTTTGTTTTAAATCTAACTTCTTAACCGTGTTGCTAGAAACAAAACTTCTTGACGCACCCGTATCAAACAAAGCAGTAACCAGAATATTTTTAATAGAAACAGTACCATCTAGAACATCAGGCTTACCTCCCTTAGTAGGTGCAGAGGAAGATGGTGTACCTGCTCCCTCATAGACATGGGCAATCTGAGCTCCTTTCAACTGTGGGCAGTTGGCCTTGACGTGACCCTTCTTATGGCAGTTGTAGCAGTCCTTGGTGCTATCACTCCTAGCCTTCTTTGGGTTCTTGCACTCCGAGCTATAATGTCCAAATTGCTGGCAGTTAAAACATTGCACCTTTGACTTATCCCCCTTCTTAGCGGCTCCCGAACTACTCCCTTCAGTCTTTTTCTCAGGCTGCTTCCTTTTGTTGTTGTTGTTAGCTAAGCTCCTCTCTCTGTCCTGCTGAGAAACCTTCTTGTCGTTCTCTTCATAACGGCAAGCGAACTCCACCATCTTATTGAAGGAAAGGTCGATATGGGTAGTGACTCTATCAATATATTTCCTTGCAAGGCCATTTATAAATCTCTTATTCTTCTGAAAGTCATCTCGAATCAGTTCAGGTGCATAACGAGAAAGGTCCTCGAACCTACGAACATACTCTGAAATGGACTTGTCGCCTTGCTTCAGATTGGCGAACTCCTCGTGCAGCCTTTCTACCTCCTGCCTTGGAATGTATTTGTCATTGAAAAGCTCTTTAAATCTATCCCAAGACATATTATCTTCGTCGCCTCCAATGTTGACCACCTCCCACCAGTTTTGCGCTTCACCCTGAAGATGCCATGCCGCAGTGAATCTCTTTCTCTGATCATCTAGTCCTAGTCCTCCAAATATCTTTTCGTAATTTTTCAGCCACGCCTGAGCTTGTACCACGGTCTCGGAACCGGTGAATGGAACTCCACCTAAATTCTTGAACTTCTTTGCCACCTAATCCAAATCAAAAGGCCGAGGCGGTGGTGGTGGTGGGGGTTGTTGTTGGACAGTGGGCTCCTCGGTTTCAGTGGTATTTCTCCTTCTCCTAGCGGCTCTAGCAGCAGCGGTACTCATTTTAAGTTAGTTCTGTACAATCAGGGGACGAGTCAGAACAACTTTAATGATGATTTAAGAAATGATAAGATAAAAGGATAGATAAAAGATGGTGATAAAGTGACTGACTATTATGTATCCTTATGAAATGTTCGCCGTAGAATAATGTGATTCTACGTAAACGAGTTACTATAAGTATGTTATATTCCACATTGTAAACCTGGCTCTGATACCAACTGTGATAACCCCAAACTTCCACGAGTGAAAGCAAGGAGAAACCATATGGAATACAACATAATTATAATATAACAAGTCACAGGAAACAACATAGCACAGGAAATCCATAAAGTAACAACATCATAGCAGCGGATATATAATGTCATCAGCAGTAGAAATCCACAGTCACAGAATCTAAGTTATTACAACAAGTTTTTTTTAGAAAATGACATAAGTTCCAACTCGAAATTAAATAACATGAAATGGAAAAAAGTCTGATGTCTGAAATAAAAGGAAAAAAAATGCGATAAAACAAAAGATAGAGGATCTTCGAAGCTCCAAATCATCACCTCTTCACCAAAGCAAATTCCAAGAGAGAGAATATAAGCAGCTCCAAAGAAAACTCCAAGTAGAAAGGTAACCTGTCTACTAGGCTGCCCGTGTGGAAGAGAGGGCACCCAAGTTTGCAAAAAGGTGAAACAAATGATGGGTCAGTCGTGGCACTGGTGTGGGAATTCCTAACTAACTTAACTCATACAAAATAAGGCAAATCCAAAGACCACGCCGCTAACGCGGAACGGGTTGTACCAATGGATTGCTGTGCATAACTACAGTGTCAGTACAGATAAATAAAACGTAACACAACACAATGTCTTTTGAAAAATGGAACTACCATAAGACCCAGGTCCCATCACACAATGCAACGCACACCAAGAGGATAGAGTTTTACCTTATGGTGGTTAAACATGTTAAATATGCCAAATACGAAGCTAATACTATCATTAAAGTGTATAGTTTTTAAAACAAAGCAAAGCAATGTATTAATCCTAGGAAGCATAGGTACCATATATTATGCCTCCAATACTAGTAATACAATCAAATCCGTCGGGTCGTATTGGAAAGTTGGGTTTCCATCATGAGTCCAGGCTAGGGAGGACTCCTTACCGATTCGAGACACTCTAGTTAATTCCTCAGGATTACCCGCAGTTAACCCTTGGAAATGGCAGGGCCGATCCTCAAATACAGCTTAGAGGATTGGCAATTCCTAAGCACACGCTTCCCGGTCCTATAGGACCTATCCGAGGCGCCTCATTTCATCATCCACATAAGTAAAATGACTACTAACTAGAAAGAAACGTGCTACTTTCCCTGCGTTCCCTTCCCCCTTTTTAGACTCAACCAGTGTGTGAGGCTCGTGAAGTCATGTATACCATACTACAAGGTTCTGCTTTTCAACAAGAAACCTTGATCATTTCATCTTAGCATGCCACACTGTCACTCCATACTGTGCCATCGACCGTCTGTCAATATATAAACGGGTGTTAAGTAGAGAATGAATTCTCTACCACCAACATTTTTATTTTAACAGAAAACCGACAACATCATATTTAATGGGGTACGATGTCAGATACACCATCCATTTACACCCATGCTCTGGGTCTGAGCGAGGGTCAAATCTGTGAAACCAACGCGTACGTTTGGACAATTACCACGACTCTTGAATCGGGAGCTACCCAATTCAGAGTCTTGATCGTTGTCCATTCAAGGGAAGATTTACGGTCTTCACACGCCGTCTTCATATTTAGTCTCTTGAAATCGTACAATCATTTGGAATGGAATAAATCCGGACTTTCCAAATAATCTCGCATTCATAATTTTGAGAAAAACACATTTCATGTCATTATGTTGTTTTATAGCGATTAATCCTTGCCTTAATTATTTAATATAATTAATTTCTTTATTTAACGACGCTTCAGGTCAAGGGCGACTCTGGCGCTGTTTCCATCAATTTTGATTTTTCACCTTTCTCAAAATCTAACCATTGGATTTTAACGTAGCTTATATCGTTGGAAAGGTTTTTCCAAGACGATCCTAACAGTTTCAGTTTTGGGAAAATCCGACGGTCGGATCTTCCGGTATAGTCGTTTAAAAGTTCGAATTCAAAACGCGAACTACAGCGCTCTGTTCGTTAAATTTTAATTATATATATATAAATATATATATAAATAGTTCGTTTAACTCATCGTTCTTATATACAACTTCCTTCTTCTGTTGCCCTTTTACTTTCCACTTACATGAAAGTGTAATTTAGGATTAGACGATGAATCTTTCCTTTCAATTTATTTTCATTTTATACTTTATAATTTACATTTGAAAATGTAAATTAAAATACATCATTCCATTTATTTCTTTTCATATTTCTTTTCCAAATTCATTATAAATAATGTACATTTTGCTATGGCGTAAATTTCCCTTTTTCTCTACATTACAAATAATGTACATTTATCTTACGATGAAAAATTCCCTTTAATTACATTATAAAATAATGTAAAATAGCATACGGTGGATTTTCTTTTATATTACATAAAAAAATATGTTGATTTTTTATACAATACATTTTCTTTTTATTAACATTGCAAATAATGTTAATTTTACATACAATGAAAATTTTCTCATTTTTAACATTGACAAAAATGCTATTTTCCTACGATGCATTTTCTCTTTTATATACATTATAAAATAATGTTGATTTTCCTACGATGAAAATCCCTATTTTATTCACATTAAAATAATGTGATATTTTCTTATCTTTACATTACACATGAAAAATGTATATTTTGATACATCACCAATTCCTACTTTATATTTACAAAAAAAAAGTAAATCTTGTCATGTGGTGAATTCCTACTTTATTTTTACAAATAAAAAGTAAATCTTATCATACAGTGAAAATGCCAATTTACTTTTATAAATAAAAAGTAAATCTTATCATGTGGTGAAAATACTCTAATATTAACATTATAAATAAATGTTAATTTCAATTTCTCATATAATGTAAATTTCTCTTTTTAACATTAACAAAATGTTAATTTCTCATACGATGTAAATGTCTCATTTTCATACAATGTAAATTTCTCTTTTTATATACAATAATAAAAATGTGCCTTTATCCTACGGTGAAAATTCTCTCATTTTAACATTAAAATAAATGTTAAATCATACTATGGTCAAATTCTTGTATTTACATTGAACATAATGTTACTTTACATAATATGACATCTTCTATTTTTATCATAACAACAATTCTATTTTACATACAATGCACTTTTCTTTTTAGTTAACATGACAAAAATGCTATTTTTCATACAATGCATATTTTTTTTTAACATGACAAAAATGCTATTTTTCATACAATGCAATTTTCTATATTAACATTTGACAAAAATGCCAATTTCATACGGTGACCATTTTTCTATATTAACATATGACAAAAATGTCAATTTCATACGGTGAACATTTTCTAACTTTTAACATTTGACAAAAATGTCAATTTCATACAGTGACGGTTTTCTAACTTTTAACATTTGACAAAAATGTCAATTTCATATGGTGGCGGTTTTCTAACTTTTAACATTTACATAGATGTCATTTACCTACGATGAACATTTTCTATTTTAACATAACAAAAATTGTTCATCAACATACGGTGAATAATTTCTATTTAAATATTTAACATGAAATCAAAGGGATCTAATACTAGCTATTCAATCATATAACAATTATCATCAAACATGTCCAAACAACAGATCTGAATTTGTATTATTCACATCACATACCGAATAATTCATTTTAGTATAAATTCTAAAGTAAAAAAAACTCTCATCTTGATTGGACAAGAATTATAATAAATCCAAATAAATTTCAGAATGCTCCAATCAATCACAGTAGATCCTAATCGTCGTCACGGTTCTAACGGTTCTGAAATTTTCAGAATCGGGTTTCATAAGCCTTAGGTATCAATGTTTTAAACTGTAACAACCCGTAAAATGCGAGCCAGTTTGAAATTTTTATTTTGGCGATTTTAGCGAATTTTGAATATTTAAAATAGATTATTTTAAATAATATCGACGAGAAATTTATTTTGAATATAATTTGAACGTATATATTATATACGTCGTCGTTAGAATATATAATAATTATATATAATTATAAAAGGAATTGAAAATGGCGCGGTAGTTCGAAAATTCGATTTCTAATTTCAAATGAATATACAGAATTCAATATAAGTCAGAATTGAACGAAACAAGAAATATTTGAATCTGTATAACTATATCTTTTAACGAAGTTAACAAACTGAGATTTCATTTTAGAAATGATAAGATATGTCCAGTTTAAAATTAGAAATAGTCGCTGTGGAATTTATATATATTTTTATATATATAAGGCCCTTAAAAATAGCAATTTTGCAAACGACCTCGGATTTCGACGAAACCAGTTTTGTTGGGTCCGTGGTGTCAAATTATTGCTAGGTTTCAAATTTCATAATTTTTCGAATCAATATGTGAGCGTGGCAAGGGAAAACGCGTTTGACCGGTTTTAGTTGATTTTAATCGACTGGGAATTGGCCATTTTTCTGACGGTCTCAGAATTCGACGAAACTAGTTTTGTTAGGACCGTATCGTCAATACGAAGCTAGAAAATATTTTTCGGGAATTTTTCGAGTTAGTATGTGACCCCGGTAATTTGAAAGGTACGTTTAAAATTCAATATAGTGATTTAAATGTAAAAATTAAACGGAAACTGATCGAAACGAACGAATCAGCCTACGTGACATATCCCATTGTATTCGGAATGGGGGTAATTAGCTAGGGGCGAAATTCGTTGGGTTCGATTTTGGAGTTTGAATTTAAAAGCTACTTTTTGAGAGATAAAATAATTTAAATTATTAAATATAACATTATAACTCCCTTAGCCCCTTTCCCTTTTCTCCTTCCACGTCAGAATTAGGTTTAGAAAAAAAATTATAAAAAGAAAATCCACCGCCGACGCTCCACCGCCAGCGCCCCCCCTGTGCTCCTCCGACCTCCTCCAGTCCACAGTCGGTCCCCTCTTCATCCCCAGCCGCTGCGATTGAAACCCGCCCTCTCCAAATCGACAAAACCGCCACCGTCGAAACCCAACCTCCCACGCTTCAAAGCGACGCCCAGACCTCATGGCCGCCGCCGCCAATACCCTGGAGCCCCACCGTGACGACAGAAACCCCCCCCCCCCCGCCCTTCTTCGAAAAACTGTAAGTATTTTATCGTATTTTATTTTTATTTTAATTCGTTAAACTAATTTCGATTTTAAGAATTTAAAAACTGACTTTTAAAGATATATAAAAAAAACTGATTTTATTTTAAGGTTTAAAAAGGGTTTAAACTTTGAAATAGGAAAAAAAAGGGGTTTAATCTTTTAATAGAAAAAGATTGTTTAGAAAACATATATGAAATTGTTTTGAAAATATATGTTGTTTTTTAAAAAAAAAAAAAACTGAAACTGATTTTGTTTTTAAAGTATTAAAAACTGATTTGTTTTAAAGAAATAAAACTGATTTTATTTATTTTATAAACTGATTTTATTTATTTTATAAACTGATTTTATTTATTTTATAAACTGATTTTATTTATTTTATAAACTGAATTTCATTCGACAGGAAAAATTAAAAATATAATTTTTATTATATAGAGAAGTTAAAGGTATGATCTTTATATTTTTAAAGTAATAAAAAAATATGATTTTTATATTTTTAAAGTATTAAAAATATGATTTTTATATTTTTAAAGTATTAAAAATATAATCTTTATAATGTAGAGAAAGTAAAAATGTGATTTTTATATAATGTATATCATAGTAAAAATGTGAACTTTATATACATAGCAACGAAATAAAAATATAGTTTTTATATATTGAACTTCGATATAAAAATATAGATTTTTATATAATGAACTTCGAAATAAAAATAAAAATTTTATATAATGAACTTCGAAATAAAAATAGAATTTTTATATAATGAACTTCGAAATAAAAATAGAATCTTTATATAATGAACTTCGAAATAAAAATAGAATTTTTATATAATGAACTTCGAAATAAAAATAGAATTTTTATATATTAAACATCGAGGTAAAAATATGATTTTTATATATTGACTAACGAAGTAAAAATTCGATTTTTATGTATTGAATAGCGAAGTAAAAATTCGATTTTTATATATTGAATAGCGAAATAAAAATTCGATTTTTATATATTGAATAACGAAGTAAAAATTCGATTTTTATATATTGAATAGCGAAGTAAAAATTCGATTTTTATATATTGAATAGCGAAATAAAAATTCGATTTTTATATATTGAATAGCGAAGTAAAAATTCGATTTTTATATATTGAATAGCGAAGTAAAAATGTGATTTTTACATATGTAGAGGATACGGGCAAAGAAAGTGAAAAGAGGTAGAACGACGAAGACTTCTGCAAATGAAGCGCCGTGGAGCTTGGATAGCTATAAGTGAGAACTTCTCACCTTTCAATTTAATTTCTAGTTATATATATATACTAGGATGCAGACGGTGCTTAGTAGCACCCGACACAATCGTCCACAGACCATGGACTTGTTTGTTTGGTTGCATAGATTAGTTATATGATTTGATTTGAATTTGAATTGTTTGGTGAAATTGAATGGTTTGATTGATGTGTGAATGGCGTGGGCCTTCACTAGACCGGGGATAAGGCTAGGCCTCGTCATGTTTCTAGTATCGTGCCGTTATGCCGCCGAAATTTTCTAAAATATGTTAGAAAAATAAAAATATCATTTTTATTGAATAAATGAATTGAATAGAAATTCATATGTTGGAATAAAATGTTTTATCGTTAAAAATATAATTTTTAACGTGAATATGAAAATAGTGAAGTGAATAAATAAATATTCATTTACAAACCAGATGGTTGGTTTATGTACACTTATTTGAATGACATTGATTGGGATGATAAATTTTACACATCGCCCAACTGCACAACTAAAATATGCATTTGATTGTTTGAAACCCCACACGGGTGTTGGGATGAAATTTGAAGTTCACTCATCCTGATTGATTAAATATGTCGATCGATTGATTGACAGGCTGTTATAAGCGTTAGATATCTTTATTTGACGCTTATACAGTGTAGTGCACTTTGGTTGATGGTTGATCATTTTTCAATGTTATTATATACATGTGTTGTGTGAAAATCCATATAATTAATTTTATATGGTAATTGATTGGGCCTCATTCCAGTTTAGAAATGGAAATATTTGAAATAGAAATATTTGAAATAGAATATTTGAAAATAGAAATTTAAGAAGCCGTGTTGATTAGATTGACGCCATTTTGACGTGAACGATATTTATATCGACTTTATTCATTTTAAAAAAAAATGAATATTGAAAAGTGAAAAGGAAATCGACGATTTCGAAATGAATTGAATTGAAAACGATTTCGAAATGAATTGAATTGAAAACGAATTCAAAGTGAATTGAAAACGATTTCAAATTGAATTGACAACGATTTCGAAATGAAGTGAATTGAAAACGATTTCGAAATGAATTGAATTGAAAACGATTTCGAAATGAATTGAATTGAAAACGAATTCAAAGTGAATTGAAAACGAATTCAAAGTGAATTGAAAACGATTTCAAAGTGAATTGAAAACGATTTCGAAATGAAGTGAATTGAAAACGATTTCGAAATGAATTGAATTGAAACAATTTCGAAATGAATTGAATTGAAAACGATTTCGAAATGAATTGAATTGAAAACGATTTCGAAATGAAGTGAATTGTAAACGATTTCGAAATGAAGCGAATTGAAAACGATTTCGAAATGAAGTGAATTGAAAACGATTTCGAAATGAATTGAATTGAAAACGATTTCGAAATGAATTGAATTGAAAACGATTTCGAAATGAATTGAATTGAAAACGATTTCGAAATTAAGTGAATTGAAAACGATTTCGAAATGAATTGAATTGAAAACGAATTTAAATTGAATTGAAATTTGAATTGAATAGAAATGAATTTTAAAACGAATCTATAAAGAAGAATTCAATTGTGATTTGAATTGAAAAGGAAGTTGAAAATGTTTTTGAAACGAATTCAAAACTATTTATATAATTCGTTTTAAATAGAAATCGACGAAATATATATTATATATATAATATAATGGCCTGAATAGAACGCGCCGCGCCGCGGCAGTTCGTGAATTTCGACCATTTATTTCAAACGGACATTACGGGAGATCCGACCGTCGGATTCTCCTAAAACCAGAACCGTTGGGTTCGTATCGAAAATAGCTTTCTAACGGATATTAGAAATTAGAAATCTAACGGTTGGATTTGGAATTATGTCCAAATCAAATTTGAAAAAGGTCGCTATAAGTGCATTTCGATGGCCATTGATGGAAATCGACTGTACGGGCCTTGATAAAATTATTAAAAATAGTAATAATTTGTGTAAAATCATAAGAAATGATTTAGAAAGAATTGGGATGAAAAACTCTATATTTGAAAAGATAAAAATAGATTTTTATCGAAATGAACTAGTTTTGAACTAGAAATATAGTTCTATTTATTTTTAAATAAATAAATTGAATTTGAAAAGGGTTTTAAAAATAACCAGAATTTCCAATGATTGCATTGGAGTGGATTTGAATCGAAATTGTCTTCGGAATATTTCGATGTTGGAATTCGTGATTATACAGGTGTTGTTATGGAAATTTGAAAGATATATTTATATCGTTATTTCCAATACGACATTTGTTAGTCGTGGGATTTGATATTGAATATAAGCCGGTATATTTTCTATTCAGAGCCTTGTATTGAATATCAAATGTGATTTGGGGTTTGTCGTGAATGGTGTCTTCACTAACACTGTTCTTGAACCCAGTTGAGAAAAGATTAAATCTTTTTATTTAGATTTAATGAAGTGTACCAATTAAATAATATTTAATTGGAATTGAATTGATATTGATTTTTGGGTTTATCGTGGACAGTGTTTTAAATAACACTCGTTCTTTAACCCGATAATTAATGAAGGTGATTTTGGGTTTATTGTGAACTGTGTTTTTAAATGACACAGATTCTTTAACCCAGTTAACGATTAAAACTAAGTTGAGTTTTAATGAATCTTTAATTAGATTGAAATGGTTGAGAATGGAGTATCACCAGTTTTGCTCCAGGCGATAGTCAAATCTTTAATTAGATTTGAACGTGAAATGGTAATTGAATTTACCGATAACACCGTGGTGTTAGATATGAAGTATTACCAGTTTTACTTCATGGGATGAATAGGTTGGGATTGGGAAATTAAAACAAATGATTACTTCAGTAAGTTTCGTAAATCCATACTAGTTGAATCGAAATTCAAAAGTAGATTAAAGAATAAATTCAAGGAATTTATCTTTGATAAAATTAATGGGAATCTTTCCCTATGAATGTGAAATTTAGAAACTAACTGTCGGTTAGCCAAGCAGAATGGTTTTCTGGATATTGATCTGATGTTGGTTTCGGCCTTCGGGGTTAATATTTGGGGAATTATTCTCTTGATTAATTTGCGGTTAGTGACTGATGAATTGGAATGAGGCGTATGTTGTGTTTGTGTAGCACTTTTATAAAATATACGCGAGTTATTCGGAAAGACCGGGTTTATCCCATTCTGGATAACTGATACGACGATAAGTCGAAGTTGAAGACGATGGTCGAAGACCGGAGTTCTTCACGTCGTTTGGGTGATGACTGATGATCTTGATTGGGCTGTACACCCAAGAAGATGGAAACAGTTAGTGATCGTCCAGACGTACTTGGAGATCGATGGATATGCGGGGTACTAGGTGCCTCCGGTTTCGTTCAGACCCAGAACGGACTTGTAAATGGACTGTGTGTCTGACATTGGATTTTAGTCTATGTGATTGATCTCTATTAAATATACACCTGTTTGGCGGCGGAGAATTTATTCTCTTGCTTAATGCCCTTCTCTGAGACGTACGAGCTCAGGGGTTATATATTGATGGATATCAAACGCATGGATTGAATTGCCTGTGTGGCATGCCTAAGTGGCAATTGATCGAGGCTTCTGTTGAAAAGCAAAGTCTTGTGGTGATGATCAAAGCACGGCCTTTGTGGCGTAGCTTTGTGTAACGTTTACTTCGCGAGTTTCACACCCGGTATGGACCAAAAACGGGAGAGGACCTCAGGGAGGGCATGCGTTTCCTTCTAGCTAAAAAGTGGCGTCAGTGGTTTTACACGCCCTGACGAGTTTGACTTATGTGGTTGTTGCTGTTGCGAGGCGCCTCGGATATATCGGTCGTTCTCGAACCGATGGAGTCATTTGTTGGCTCATTGACACCCCAAAGGGTGGGGAAGCGCATGTTCAGGGTTTAAGTTTAATCCACATCGGTGGACTGGCCCTGACGATCCAAGGGTCACTCGAGCTCTGATCCTGAGACACGGGCTAGAGCGTCTCGAATCGGTTGAGGACTATCTTTTGCCTCGGTTCATAGATGGAAATCCAATTTCCAAATACGTGACTTTGCGGTTTTATTTGTAAACTTATATATGGTGACATAGTGGGATGGGGCGCTCATGCCGCCTATGATTGATACTTATGATTTGAAGTGTTTTATACACTATGCACTTATAATAGTATCAAATGATTTGTTTTAAACGTAACAAGCATTCTTTGGCTGTTATAAGGGAAAACCCTATCCTCGGCTGCGTTGCATTGTGTGATGGGACCTGGGTCTTATAACAGCTTCATTTTTCTTTATTTAGCATTGCGCTGTTTGTTTTATGCACTGGTATTCTTGGGAGGAAACCCGTTCCGTGTTATACGGCGTGGTCCCTTGATTTACCTAACTTTGAAAATAAAGATAATAACTGTTTTAGTTCTCACACCAGTCACATGACTGACCTGGAGTTTATTGTTTTAACCTAAACTCTGGGTGCCCCTATTTTGACACGGGCAGCTAGTAGTTTTGGTTTTGCAGATTTATATTCACAGGATCCTGGTTTACAGCTGGAACGATATCCGGAAAGGTTTGTATCCGTATATCTCATTCTAGTTGTGTATTGTATTATTTTTCCGCTGCTATGTAACTTATTGTTAATCTCTGATATTTCTGTGTAATATTCTTTTATACTCTGTATATTCTTGTAATCTGATGCATTGTTGTAATATACAGTGAAATGTTCTTTTATATGCGTTCTGTTGTGGTTTGTTCTCGAACTATTCGACGCTTTCCTTTACGGGGAAGTTACGGGTTTTCACATAAACATACTGACTTTTAACAACTGCTGCAGTCACGCCTAAAAGCGTCACAAAATCTGAAATAGAAATTTACCTTAATTGTTCAGTTTTGCTCAGAAATTCAAATCCAGTTTTCTCTTGATTCACTGAATGGTTTTGAGTGTTGTTTGTTGGACAAGGAGCGGGAAGGAGAGGTCTACACGCGCCGGGAAAGGGGTGGCGCTCGGCGGCTTCAGGTGGGCTCGGCGGGGGTGCGAGCGGCGGCCGTTTGGGGCCTCGGGGCGGGCGCGACGGTGGACGAGGACGAGTGAAACTGGTATGGGATCGAAGATCTTGGTTTTCTCTTCGAAACGGGTATGGGTTTGCAGGATTCCGTGGAGTACTGAAAGAGAATTTGGAGTTTGAAAATTTGAGCAAGAAATGGGTTGCGGCGGCCAAAATTGAACGGGGAAGAAACAGTACTGTTCACGTATACGGCTGCGTATTTATACCGGTATTTCTAGGGTTTTATTTTTAATTATTTAATTAATTAATTCCAAAAATTAGTGTTTTCTCATACGATCTCCGATTCGTGCTCAACGACTGTCGAACTTAATGTTTTGACGTCTTCTGAACGCGATGGCGCTATTGCCAAGGCCTAAATCTGAAGTTACAGCCTGGTTTTCTTTTATTTTCAAATTAAATCGTTTAATTTAAATTTGAACATACGTTTTAATTTCCTGAGGCGACATACTGACTCAGAAAAATTCAGAAAAATTATTTTTTGCATCGTGATGACGATACGATTCTACGAAGCCAATTTCGTCGAATTCTGAGACCGTTCGAAAAATGGCTATTTTCAAGCCGTTCAATTTCAACTGTATTTGACCAAAAACAGTTTCTTTCGCTACGCTCACATATTAATTCGAAAAATTATAAAAATTGAAACCTAGCCATATTATGACATTCTGGGTCCAACGAAAGTGGTTTCGTCGAATTCCGTGGTCGTTCGCAAAATGGCCATTTTTAACTGTTTCAGAGTTATTTAAAATTGGAAATTTTAAACTTGGACTAAAAATTCAACAAAATTCCCAGAAATAAAATTTTCAAACTGGTTCAGATCCCCGGGTCATTACAACAGAGATGGATGGAGTTTCTTGCCTCGTATGCTTTCGAGATCTCCTATACTCCGGACAAAGGCAACGTAGTGGCAGACGCGTTGAGCCGAAAGAAACTGACCTTAAGCCCACTGTTTGTTGAAAGACAAAGCCTAGAGTTTATAGCCAGCTTCGACTTTAGGCCTTCCTCCGATTTTGTACCAGGCTTGCTAGCATCGCTCGAAGTACGCCAGACTTTAGTGGACTCAATACGGACAACACAACGTGAGGACCCTCAGCTTGTGGAGACGATTGATAGGCTAATTAGGGGTGAGACTTCAAGTCACCTCAATAGATACTCCATCGACGATAAGGGTTGGCTAAGGAGAGACGGAAGACTATGCGTCCCACAGACAAGGGATTTAGTAAAGAAGGTCCTCGAGGAAGCACATCACTCCAAGATGACGATACACCCAGGCGGCGATAAAATGTACAAGGACATAAAAAGAACTTTCTTTTGGAACGGCATGAAGAAGGACGTGGCAGAATTCGTTTCTAAGTGTATGGTGTGCCAACAGGTTAAGGCAGAACAGAAAAAGCCTGGCGGTCTGCTACATCCTCTAGAGGTCCCGCAGTGGAAGTGGGATAGCATCTCAATGGACTTCATCGATGGGCTGCCTAGGTCTAGGAGGGGCAACACTAGCATTTGGGTAATAGTGGATAGGCTTACTAAAAGCGCCCACTTTTTACCTGTCAAAAGCAGAAGAACTGCCTCATCTCTAGCATCTCTTTACCTCAAGGAAATCGTTCGACTCCATGGAAAACCATCCAGCATTGTTAGCGATCGAGACCCTATCTTCACCAGTGAGTTTTGGCGGAGTCTGCAAGAAGCGGTAGGCACACAGTTATGCTTGAGCACAGCCTATCATCCCCAAACCGACGGCCAAACAGAAAGAGTGAACAGAGTTTTGGAGGACCTTTTAAGACTGTGCATCCTTGACTTCGGAGGGACGTGGGAAGACCATCTTCCTTTGGTAGAATTTGCCTACAACAACAGCTATCAAGCAACCATCGGAATGGCGCCCTTGGAAGCTTTATATGGAAGACCGTGCCGATCACCCACTTGTTGGTGGGATTTTACTGATAAGCTCATACTTGGACCAGATATGATCCGAGAGACTTCAGAAAAAGTAGACTTAATACGAAGAAGGATAAAGACGGCCCAAGACAGACAAAAGTCCTACGCCGACAAGAGGAGGACCGACCTTGAATTTGAGGTTGGAGACAGAGTTTTTCTTAAGGTATCTCCGCTAAGGAACGTTGTTCATTTTGGAACCACAGGAAAGCTAGCACCAAGGTTCGTAGGGTCATTCCCTATCATTGAGAAAATTGGGAAAATAGCCTATAGATTAGAGCTACCCGAAAAATTGGCCGGAGTTCACAACGTCTTTCACGTTTCACATCTCCGAAAATGTCTACATGAGTCTGCTGAAGTGGTAGAGCAAAATATCCTAGAAGAAGCTGAAGTGGAACGCGAAGCAACCACAAGGAAAGTTCCAACCCGCATATTAGGAACGAAAGTGAAGAAGCTACGCAACCGCGAAGTCAAGCTCGTCAAAGTCCAGTGGAGCGACGCCGAAGGAGATGCAACTTGGGAAACTGAAGCTAAAATACGCGCTACCTACCCTTTTCTTTTAGAGGGTACATCTTTGATCTTTCCTTTCTCCTTAAGTTGCGCTTTTATCTATCTTTTTTTAGGTATATCTCCTCGACCCTATCTTTTTGGTAGAAACCCTTTGGATGAAAACATGTAATTGAAACATGTTATGGATGATGATTGCAAGTGGTTGCAAGTGATTGCTAGTGGTTTCTCGTGGTTGCATATACACACACAATCTAGGTTTCAGATCGGCTCAATCACTTCATATTGCATATGCATATATGTTTGCGTTCGTATATGGTTGAACTTCAATGTTTTGTCATATGGATGTTGCATTTGTATGAATGATTGTGCACTCATGTAGAATCATGAATAGGAGGATTTTCATATATAATGGATTCATAGCACTTACATAATTCGCATTAAGGAGGTCAACTGAATCAGTAGACCGCCTGATTTTGCATTAGATAAGTACATGTACACACACACTTCGCATATTATCATGAAGCATTAGAAGTCTTTTAAGGACAATGGATGCTCGTGTTTGATGGATGAGTAGATGGATGTTTGGATGTTAGGATAAACATTCTTCCTGAACTTGAAGATTTCGGGACGAAATCCTTTTAAGTGGGGGAAAATGTAACACCCCGTGTATTCTATAACTGTGAAATTCACAAATTAAAGTATAACTTATTTCAAATTAAAGTATTAAGGGAAACGGGATACGCCATTGCGTTCGTCTCAGAAAAATACGCGAAATAGAGTCCGAGTTTTCGAAAAACGGAGCCCGTATGACCAAATTATGGCCCGACGAAGTTTCAGAAAATTCAAATTTCAAAAACAGAATTTAAATTCAGCCCAATCAAAGCAGGCGGGAAAATTCCCGCCCATACCCACCAGGTCGACCTGGGGGTCGACCCTAGGGTCGACCTGCCAGGCCAGGTCGACCTGGGAGTCGACCTGGGTGTCGACCTGCCCAGGCAGGTCGACTCCCCAGTCGACCTGGGGGTCGACCTGGCTGGCCCCTGAGCCAGACTGAACCCAGCCCACCCTGGCTGGCCTAGTCTGTGTTTGGTCAATTTTCTGAGCCTTGCCTTGTCACTAGGGTTAGGTGTCAGCTCCTGGTTGGTCTCTTCTTTGAACGAATGGCTTTTATTAAACCAAGCTCCATCGACGGTCTAAATCAACTCAGAAACTCTATAAAATGGACCTAAGACTAACCCTAATCCACATAAATTAAAATGGAGATGAAACCGTCATGCTGCTGAGGAGAGACTGAGGATAGCCATCAGAAAATAAAGAGACAATTAGGAGATAAATCAAAAGCTTAAAGCAACGTTAATCAAATTAAAGCAACGCCTACATCAAAGGATAGCATCTCCAAATTCAGAATTCAGATTCCTGAATTGAAGATTCGTCATACGCTGTAAGTAGAGTGCTATTCCGATGTGAATTAAATAATTGTGTTGATTTGTGTAATGTAAGAAATGGAATTGTGGCGATAATAAATTATATTTGTATGTTGCTTTGATGCTAAACGATTTGGGAATATTATGATATACGATTGGATATTTGCAAGTACGCGATTTGCGTTGAAAGTTAACAACGAAATGGATTTGTGGTGATAGTAACTTATGTTTACATGTTATTTTGATTTGGCAATGCTATGGTTTGATTCATACAAGTATATGATTTATGTTGACAACAACATGTTGTGGAATTTTGATTTGGATTCATGCAAGCATATGATTCATATTGAAAACTACATGTTTGTGGTAGTTATTTACAACACCCATTTGATAATTGCATGTATAAGATTCATGTTGAAACAACAACTATATGTTGTAGTAGTTTATTTGAAATTCATGCAAGTATATGATTCATTTTTATGCCAACATGATGTATAATTCTATAGTCATCTTTAGTGTAATATGATCCACTTAAGTATTATGATTAATATGAAGGTTATGTTGGAATTGGCATCATAGTTCAAGTATAAAAATCATGGTTTTGTGATAGTGACAAAAGCAAGCGCCTTTGTAAGCTTGTATTAATTTTATGAACATGACTAAACTATGTTTGTTAAAAACATGTTTTCTAGGCTTATGTTGTTATCATAATCTATGATAATTATTGGGCACATAAGTTACATTAGAAATTACACTAGAATTACATCCCACTTACAAGTTACATAGATAGGATAAAAACCATGATTATATGATTCATGTTCAATTATGTTTATGCCATGACTATATGAATAGAAGGACTCATGTTCAATTATGATTATGCCATAATTATATGATTAGAATGGTTCATATTTAAGTATCATTTATGCCATGACTACACGAATAGAATGATTCATGTTTTGTCTATACCATGATTATGTGAATAGAATGATTCATGTTTAAGTATTGCTTATATTATATGTTGTTACAATTGCAAGTTCACATGTGCCTACCCTATGTTAATTGAATCGTTATGTTGCAAGTTCATGCGTTCACACTCCCCTTTTTATGTCACCTTATAAACACCATGTTATAAGCCTCCCCTTTTCATATGGCTAAATTGGGTTTAACTATTAAACCCAACACACCTTACATTTGAACGAACGTGTAAAATGGGGGTATTGAAGTTTGGGATAAAATATAGAATATATGTGTTGGCATGTTTGACGAATGCCAACAACCTTGAAAAACAATTAAGTAGCATAAATAAATCTTAACCAATAAAGATGAATTTGAATAATGGGCCGCAAATATTTACATATAAAAAGAAAAGAGACAAAATATGTAAATGTAGAAAATACGATGTGTTTAACCCGAGGTTGGATTGAGTTGTGATGTAAACCTGCCCGGAACCGCCCGGCTGTCCAGTAGTCACAACAATACCTATCCAATGTGGGTGGTTAAACACGGAGCCCAATAAGTACCCGAGGTTAGACTGAGTTGTGGCGTAAGACTGCCCAGACCCAATCGGCAATAGGCAGCCACAACAATACCTGTCTAACGTGAGAGGTCAAGGCTTTAATAAGACAATTAAGGCTGAGTCAGGATTGATAGGATTAAGTAAATTATATTAATACTTAATCAAAATGGAACATGCTAAACTAAACAGACTGATTGGGGGTTAGGTTTATAAAACACTTAACCAACTTAGCATGTTGGCTAGAAATAGAAAACCTAGTAGTGGGGGACCCTTTTCAGCAGTAACCCTACAAGGCGTATCATGATACCCTGAAACTAGGCAGGGTGGGGCACGATTACTGGGCTGACTGTAAGAGGTCAAATCGACGGCGGTGGTGTAGCAGTGTAGGTTCTAACGGGGTGCGGGCGTGCACACACTCCGGCGCTGAAAAATAAGGCACTGGGCACCAGTAGAATACCTGTGCATTCTAGGGTTGTGTCGGGCCGCCACCATGGGACTTGATACACCCCATGGTGGGACCAGCATAGGTAACTACAACATCGGGGGCCGTAAGACACATGTAACTATGCGAGTAGGAGCCGATCATCATAAAATGGATCACTTCACCCTGATTATGGGGTGCCTGTTGGGAACTAGTTTATATGGGTACAGAGATTAATATGGGGTACGATAGTATATTCGACCCTAGACAACTTAACTTGGTTTATGGTGCTTTCCCATTTCTAGTATATACATATCATACCCAGTTCTTTATTCATAGACTGAATAGTCCTAGACTTACTCAGGCTTAATGTCTGACTCTACTTTTCTTTCGTCTTCTTTTCTTCCGCCCCCCCCCCCCCCCCCCCGGTCCACAGGGAGGGAATACCGCAGCTTGACCAGTCTTCATATCCAGCTTGAAGAGAAAGAATGTATTGCTTGGATCTTTTCGTTTTGGACTATGGCTTTGGACAGCAACTATGGAACTTTTGCAGTTTATTTATGTTTTCTTTATGCTTCTTTAAATAATGTAATCAAGACAGTTATGAAGATGTTATGTTTTTGGAAGTGTTGTACGACAATTATGGTATGGTTGGTGTAACACGTATTTGAATGAAATAAAAGTTGTTGTTTTCCACTGTTCAAAAATATGTGTTATTATATCTGTCTTGTATATCTGTGATTTATACTTATAAACCTCCACCAAAATTAGGGCATTCCCTTTGAGAGTGACCCTAACGGAGGTGGGGTGTTTCAAAACATATCCCATTGGGTTCGCAATGGGGTTAATTAGCTAGGGGCGACAGTCGTTGGGTTAGATTTGGGGTTAGCTGTGATAAACAAATAATATAGGAATTAAATATTTAAATAATAATAAAATATGTTCTATAAATAACCCCCAGCTAAACCCTAATACCCTTTTCTCGTTTCAGCGCCGCCAACACGAAATCGATGGCCAGGGCGCTCTGACATTCAATCCATAAATTTTCCAATCCACTAAGAAATCCAACCCAATTCTAAAACAAGAATCGAAGAAGGAAGTTCGATCTTCAAATCCGTGTATGTGTGATGAAGTATCGTGGTCTAGGCTGAGAGAATTTCGAGCATCAACCCACGCCGTTCGCTTCCATCTTACCTGCGCTAGGGTCCACCGAATCAGAAAAGAAGGGGCGGCGCTTGAAGGGCTCGCGGAGCTCGACGGAAAGGTGGCCTCCGATCTGGGTCAGGGGACGGGAATCCTAGGGCGATGACGGTTTTAAATCTTGAGCAGACGGGTTCGGTTTTGGGTAACGAGGTCTGGGGCGTCGTCTGTTTGATGAAGGAGCTGCCTGTTATTTGGTAAAGTAATTAAGTTTTTTTTTCGTTTATTTATTCTAAAGTTTATTTAATATGTAATTAAACAGTTAAAGGTTTTTGCTTATTACATGCATAGAAATAAAATGTGGTTTATTTTAGAAAATAAAAACTTATACATTGATTTAGAAATAAAAATATTTGTTGATTTTAAAATATATAAACAACTTGGTTTTGAAAAATATAGAACTTTGTTTTTTTAAACTATATAGAACTTTGTTTTTTTATACTATATAGAACTTTGTTTTTTAAACTATACAGGACTTTGTTTTTAAACTATAAAGAACTTTGTTTTTAAAGTATAAAGAGCTTTGTTTTTAAAATATGAGCGGATTTGTTTATTTAAATAAAAATAGCAGGGTTTTAAAAAAATGACTTTTATATATATTATAGCATATTAAAAATGTGATTTTTTTATATGTATGATAACGATATAAAAATATGAAATATTTATAATGAATAGCGTTATAAAAATATGATTTTTGGTAGATAAGAATATTATTTTTAGTTAGGTAAAAAATATATAAACATCATATTAAAAATATGATTTTTCTTATATAAATAACCTTATGCAAAACTGTGGTTTTTAAAATATACAGCATTGATTTTCAAACGTGATTTGAATATATATATATATATATATATATATATATATATAGGTTCGTGTTAAAAATGTGATTTTTAAAGAAAAGAAGTAACGCAGAATTAAAAATGTGTTTCTTATCTAAATAGAACAGTATTAAAAATGTGATTTTTAATATATACCGCGTGAAAACAAATTATGTGGAAATCACGAAGAATAACGCTACGCACTAGAAATGAAACTGTTCAAAAATAAATCTGGCGGAGTAGAAACCAAAGGTGAGAACTTCTCACTTCTAATTTAATTTTCTAGTTAAAATATATACTAGGATGCAGACGGTGTTTAGTAGCACCCGACACCCGTTGTCCACAGACCATGGACGGCTTGTATGCTTGTTTGTTTGATTTTGATGTGTAGTTGATTGTGTAATGTGATGTGAAATGAAATAAAATATTTATATAGTTAAAAATATTTTATAGTTAAAAATAGAATTTTTAACGTATATATGAAATGAAATAAATTAATATAAACAAGTCATACGATTTGTTTATATACACACATTTGACTGATATTGATTGGGACGATAAATTTTACACATCGCCCAACTGCACAAATAAAATTTGTGTTTGATTGTTTGAAACCCCACACGGGTATTGGGATGAGATATGACGTACACTAATCCCAATAATTAGTTGTATGTCGATCGATTGATTGACAGGCTGTTATAAGCGTTGAATATTTATATTTGATGCTTATACGATGTAGAATGCACTTTGGATGATGGTTGATTATCTGTCGTTGTTGATATATACATGCGTTGTATGGAAATCCATAGATATGAAATCTATGGAAATCGATTGGGCCTCATTCCAGTTTTGAAATAGAAATATTTGCAATAGAAATATTTGAAATAGAAATATTAGGAACAGAATATTTGAAATAGAAATATTTGAAACAGAAATATTTGAAATAGAAATATTTGGAATAGAATATTTGAAAATAGAAATATATGAAGCCGTGTTGATTAGATTGACGCCATTTTGACGCAAACGAGATTTACATCGATTTTATTCATTTTTCAATGAATATTCAAAAGAATTGAAATTCAAATTATATTGAAAAGAATTGAAATTCAAATTATATTGAAAAGAATTGAAATTCGAATTATATTGAAAAGAATTGAAATTCGAATTAGATTGAATTGAATTGAATATAAAACGAATTCGAATTGAATTGAATATAAAGTCAATTCGAATTGAATTGAATATAAAACGAATTCGAATTGAATTGGATAAAAAATGAATTCGAATTGAATTGAATTGAAAAGAAAACGAATTCAAATCGAATTAAAATAGATTTGAATTGAAAGCAATTTGAAATGAATTTAAAACGAATTTATATTGGAAAATTCAATTTTGATTTGAATTTGAGATGGAAGTTGAAATCGTTTTGAAAACGAATTTAAAACGGTTTTTAAAATACGTTTTGAAAGGAAATCGACGATATATATATAATATATATATTATATACATATAATGGCCTGAATAGAAGGCGCCGCGCCGCGGTAGTTCGTGAATTTCGACCATTGACTTCGAATGGATATTACGGGAGATCCGACCGTCGGATTCTCCTAAAACCGGAACCGTTGGGTTCGTATCGAAAAGAGCTTTCTATTGAATATTAGAGATTTGAAATCTAACGGTTGGATTTGGAATTAAGTCCAAATCAAATTTGTTAAAGGTCGTTGTAAGTGCAGTTCGATGGCCGTTGATGGAAATCGATTGTACGGGCCTTGATAAACTTATTAAAAATAGTAATAATTTGTGTAAAATCATAAGAAATGATTTGGGAAGAATCAGGATGAAAAACTCCATATTTGAAAAGATAAAAATATATTTTTATCGAAATGAACTAGTTTTGAACTAGAATTATAATTTATTTATTTTTAAAATAAATAAATTGAATTTGAAAAGGGTTTTAAAAGTAACCAGAATTTCCAATAATTGAATTGGAATGGATTTGAGTCGAAATTGTCTTTGGAATATTTCGATGTTGGATTTCGTGATTATATAGATGTTATTACGGAAATTTGAAAGATATATATATGTATCATTATTTCCAATACGATATTTGTTGGTCATAGAATTTGATATTGAATATAAGACGATATATTTTCTATTCAAAGCCAGGTATTTAATATCAAATGTGATTTGGGTTTGTCGTGAGTGGTGTCTTCATTAACACTGTTCTTAAACCCAGTTGAGAAAAAGATTAAATCTTTTTATTTAGATTTAATGAAGTGTACCAGTTAAATAATATTTAATTGGAATTGAATTGGTATTGAGTTTTGGGTTTATCATGAACAGTGTTTTAAATAACACTTGTTCTTTAACCCGATAATTAATGGAATGTGATTTTGGGTTGTCGTGAACGGTATCTTCAATAATGCTGTTCTTAGACCCAAAAGGAGCTTAGAAAATCAGAAACTAACTGGAGATTAGTTAAGTTGAATGGTTTCTGTGGTATTGATCTGATGTTGGTTTCGGCCTTTGGGGTTAATACTTAGGAAATTTCTCACTTGCTAATTTACGGTTAGGGACTGATTGAAACGTGATGTGATTTTGGGGTTTATCGTGAACCGTGTTTTAAATGACACGGATTCTTCAACCCAGTCAAAGATTAAAACTAAGTGGAGTTTTAATGAATCTTTAATTAGATTGAAAACATCGAGAATGGAGTCTTACCAGTTTTGCTCTAGGCGGTAGTTAAATCTTTAATTAGATTTAAGCGTGAAATGGTAATTGAATTTACCGATAACACCGTGGTGTTAGATATGAAGTATTATCAGTTTTACTCCATGGGATGAATAGGTTGGGATTGGCAAATTAAAACAAATGATTACTTCGGTAAGGTTCGTTAATCTCGACTAGTTTGAATTGATATTCAAAAGAAGATTAAAGAATAAATTTAAAAGAATTTATCCTTGATTAAATTAATGGGAACCTTCCCTAAGAATGTGAAATTTAGAAACTAACTATAGGTTGGCTAAGAAGAATGATTTCCTGGGTATTGATCTGATGTTGGTTTCGGCCTTCGGGGTTAATATTTGAGGAATTATTCTCTTGTTAATTTGCGGTTAGTGACTGATGAATTTGAATGAGGCGTATGTTGTGTTTGTGTAACACTTGTTTATTATATACGTGAGTTATCCGGAAAGACCGGGTTTATCCCATTCTGAATAACTGATACGATGATAAGTTGAAGATGAAGACGATGGTTGAAGACCGGAGGTCTTCACGTCGTTTGGATAATTACTGATGATCTTGATTGGGCCGTACACCTAAGAGGAGGGAATCAGTTGGTGATCGTCCAGACGTACTTGGAGATCGATGGATATGCGGGGTACTAGGTGCCTCCGGTTTCGTTCAGACCCAGAACAAACTTGTAAATGGACTGTGTGTCTGACATTGGATTTTAGTCTGTGTGATTGATTTCTATTAAATAAATATCTGTTTGGCGGAGGAGAATTTATTCTCTTTCTTAACGCCCTTCTCTGAGACGTACGAGTTCAGGGGTTATATATTGATGGATATCAAACGCATGGAGTGAATGGCCTATGTGGCATGCCTAAGTGGAAATTGATCAAGGCTTCTGCTGAAAAGCAAAGTCTTGTGGTTCATGATCAAAGCATGGCCTGTGTGGCATAGCTTTGTGTAATATTGATTCGCGAGCCTCACACCCCAGTTGTGAACCAAAAACGGGAGAGGACCTCAGGGAGGGCATGCATTTCCTTCTAGTTAGAATTGGTGTCCGTGGTTTTACACGCCCTGACGAGTTTGACTTATGTGGTTGTTGCTGTTGCGAGGCGCCTCGGATATATCGGTGACTATGTGAAGCAAATGGAGCTATTCGTTGGATCATTGACACCCCAAATGGTAGGGAAACGCAGTGTTCAGGCATTTTAACCCACATCGGTGGACCGACCCTGACGATCCAAAGGTTACTCGAGCTCTGACCTGAGACACGGACTAGAGCATCTCGAATCGGTTGAGGACTATCTTTTGCCTCGGTTCACAGATAGAAATCCAATTTCCAAATACGTGATTTTGTGGTTTTAATTGTAGAACTAGTATGGCGACATGATATATGGTACCCATGCCGTCTATGATTGATACTTATGATTTGAAGTTGTTTTATACACTATACACTTATTATAGTATCAAAAGATTTGTTTTAAATGTATCAAGCATTCTTGGCTATTATAAGGTAAAAACCCTATCCCCCGGCTTGCGTTGCATTGTGTGGTAGGACCTGGATCTTATAATAGCTTCATTTTTCTTTATTTAGCATTGCGCTGTTTGTTTTATGCACGGGTATTCTTGGAAGGAAATTCGTTCCGTGTTATACGGCGTGGTCCCTTGATTTACCGAACTTTAAAATAAAGAATAATAACTGCTTTAGTTCTCACACCAGTCCTATGACTGACCTGGAGTTTATTGTTTTAACCAAAACTCTGGGTGCCCTTATTTTGACACGGGCAGCTAGTAGTTTTTGTTTTGCAGATTTATATTCACAGGATCCTGGTTTACAGCTGGAATGATATCTGGAAAGCTTTGTATCCGTATATCTCTTCTAGTTGTGTATTGTATTATTTTCCGCTGCTATGTAATGTATTGTAATCTCTGATATTTTCTGTGTATTATTTGTTTATACTCTGTATATTCTTGTATTCCGATGGAATTGTTGTGATAAACAAAGAAATGTTCTTCCATCTGCGTTCTTTTGTGGCTTGTCCTCGACTCAATCCGGCCTTTCCTCACCGGGGAAGTTCGGGTCGTTTCAAAACACATCACGTCTATGAGGTTCAAGATAATGAATTATCGAAAGTGAGTCAAATCTGTCATAAATTCCCAACTTTTGTTGAGGACCAATTTATTATGAAGTGTAGGACCAATGGTTACACACAACACAACCAAATTTTCATAGATGTGAAATATTTGGTCGGGATCCAGTTAAAAGCTTTGATGGTGAAAATTGATGACAAGCCTTGGTCCAATTTAGATGCATGCAAAATTGCATATCCTTAATCCGAAACATGTAACTTTGATTGCATAAGCGATGGCCTAGCAATAAGTTGCAAATGCTTTATTAATGATTCAATCAAATCATTTTAGGGGTGAACATGAGTTACTGGATGTTCCACTTCAATTCCCAATGATAAACAATAATCATCAAATAGTTGAGAAGTAAATTCTCTTGCATTATCTAGTTGGATTGATTTAATTTGGTGTTCAGAGAAGAGTGCTCGCAATTTAATCATTTGAGCAAGTAATTTGGCAAATGCCATGTTTCTAATAGAGAGAAAACATACATGTGACTGACGAGTATATGCATCAATTAATACAATAAAATATCTAAATGGTCCACAATGGGATGCAGTGGATGACATATATCACTTTTATTTATTTGCAAAATGCTGGAGATCCAAAAGTGATTTTATCATGTGAAGGTCGAACAATTAATTTTCCTTGTGCACATGATTTACACAAGTAATCACCTGGTAAATTCAACTGATTTGATAAATCATTCTCATTTGACTATTAACAATTTTATGCATCATAGTTGATCGAGGATGACCTAAACGGTCATGCCAAAGAATCAATTTCTTTGTATTCCTATGCTTCTGGCTCATGTTTTTAAAATAAGATTCAGCTATGCTAATTAATGTAAAGTATAATCCAGTTGAAATTAATGTAAAGTATAATTTTGAAAAGCTCATGGAAAAAGGAGATAAATAGGAAAAGATGCATGTTCACTATCTTATATTTTCAAAACTGTTTTAAATTTTTTGTTTTTTCCCTTTATTTATTTATATTTATTTTATTAGATGTGAAGAATTCAAATTTTACAGTGGGAGAGCTGAGTTTGAAATGAGATTATTTGAGACGACCCCAAACCCCGTACTGACGGTGGCAAGGGTAATCTTTGGAATATAACACATATACAGATAATAGCAGAACAGAAATAAATAAATACACCAGATAAGGTACAATAGAATACACTGAATAAACGTAATCATCAGAGTTACACAGTATACAGGATCATACTTAATACAAATACGGTTCAGCTATACATAAATGTCTACAGCGGAAAACAAACATAATGTACAATAGGAGCTGAACAGCATAAAAAGAGATAAATAATAGAATCCATCTTCAGCTTCAGCTATCCAAAGAAAGCCCGCTAAACCTGAATACAAGGCTGCCCGTGTAGAAAAAGGGGCACCCAAGTTTGAAAGTGAAACAAACTACAAGTCAGTCATGGGACTGGTATGAGAAATCTACTCAACACATTTATAATATGGCTAATCACAGGACCACGCCACTTTCATGGAACGGGTTTACTCCATTGGATTTCCAGTGCTTTAAAAACAAATCTTTCTTTTAGACATCGCAATGCTTTTTATAAAAATGAAGCCATTATAAGACTCAATTCCCATCACACAATGCAACGCAAACCGGAGGATAGCGTTTTTACCTTATAATGGCCAAGATATGTTTGATACGAATAAAACAAAAGAATTTGATATTACTACTAGTGTTTATATGTTTCAAAAACAATTTCAGATCATAAGTATCAATCATAGACGAAATTAATGCCCCATACCACTATGTCGCCATATATAGGTATACAATCAAAACCGCACAGTCACGTATTTGTAAATTGGATTTCCGTCATGAACCAAGGCAAAAGATAGTCCTAACCGACTTCGAGACAATCTAGCCTACCATGTCTCAGGAACAGCCGCAACTGCCCCTTGGATCGTCAGGGCCGGTCCACCGATGTGGATTATTATACCTGAACACTACGTTTCCCCGCCCTATGGGGTGTAAATGAGCCAATGAATGACTCCATCGGTCCCGGATCGACAGATAAAACCGAGTTGCCTCGCTATCCATCATCCACATAAGTAAAATGTCAGGCCGTATAAAAACACCGATACAACTCCTAGCTAGAAAGAAACGCATGCCCTCCTTGATGTCCTCTCTCGTTTTTGGTTCATACCGAGGTGTGAGGCTCGCGAATTCATGTTATACACAAAGCTATGCCACACAGGCGGTGCTTTGATCATCAATCACAAGACTTTGCTTTTCAACAGAAGCTCTGATCACTGCATCTTAGTATGCCACACAGGCAATTCACACCATGCAACTGATGGCTATCAATCACATAGAATAAATTCCAATGTCGAACACACAATCCATTTACAAGTCCGTTCTAGGTCGGAACGAAACCGGAGGCACTATATACCTCGCATATCCATCAATTTCCACGTACGTCTGGACGATCACCACTCATTATCCATATTTCGGGATGCCTCCCAATCAGGACATCAGTTACCATCCAAACGAGGTGAAGATCGGTCTTCAACCCCCGTCTTCATCTTCGACTTCTTATCGTCAATTCAGTTATTCAGAATGGGATAAACCCGATCTTTCTGAGCAACTCGCGTATATAATAAACAAGTGCAACACTAACGTACACACGCATCATTTCAATTCATTAGTCACTAACCGTTAATCAGTAAGAGAACGATTTCCCAAATATTAACCCCGAAGGCCGAAACCAACATCAGATCAACACCTGGAAACCATTCGACTTAGCCAACCTTCAGTTAGATTATAAATTTCACATCCATATCGTTTATAATATTTTATAACGATTTATCGCTATTTTTATTTATTTTAAAATAGCCAATTTATTCAAAATGACGCTTCGGGCCATAACGCGGCTGTGGCGCTGTTTTTCTTCAGATTTGATTTACACATATCTGGAAATCTAACGGTTGGATCTTCACAAAATTTACATCATTAGAAAGATCTTTTCAAAACGCATCCAACGGTTCCGGTTTCGGGAAAATCCGACGGTCGGATCTCCCGGTATAATCGTTTGAAGTTTCGATTTCAAAATACGAACTACAGCGTCGTTATTCGATTTAATATAATTATATATATATATATATATAATCAATTCTGGCACTGTTTTTCTTCAGATTTGAGTTAAACATTCTATAAAATCCAACCGTTGGATTTTTTTAAAGTTGGTGCCGTTGGAAAGATATTTCCAAAGCGAACCCAACAGTTGCAGTTTCGAGAAAATCCGATGGTCGGATCTCCCGCACTAATCGTTTGAAATCACAGTTTCAAAATACGAACTGCAGCTTCGTTATTAGATATATTTTAATTCTACTTATATATATATATATATATATATATATATATATATATATATATATATATATATATATATATATATATATATATATCGATTCTTCAATTTCAATGCTATATTCTTTTCATACATTTGATAAAAATTATATTTTTATCTAACTGTCTTCTATTTCAACACTTCACTATTTTTAACAATTCATATATATAATAAAAATGTGATTTTTAATGTAAAACAATTTATTTCAAAACTCGACTATTTTATATAGTTAATATAGGTAATAAAAATATGATTTTTATTATAAAACAATTTATTTCAAAACAAGATTATTTTATGTAGTTCATATTGATGATAAAAATAGGATTTTTATTATAAAACAATTTCTTTCAAAATATGAATACCATTCAACACATGAATTTCAATTCAACGAATGAATATCGATTCAACACATGAAGGATTTCTATAGTTTGTATACATACATACATACATACATATATATATATATATATATATATATATATATATAAAGGTGATTTTTATATTTAAAACACGAATACCATTCAACACATGAATTTATATTCAACGAATGAATATCGATTCAACACATGAAGGTTTTCTATAGTTTATATATATAGATAAAAAGGTGATTTTTATATTTAAAACACGAATACCATTCAACACATGAATTTCGATTCAACGAATGAATATCGATTCAACACATGAAGGTTTTCTATAGTTTATATATATATATATATATATATATATATATATAGATAAAAAGGTGATTTTCATATTTAAAACATGAATACCATTCAACACATGAATTTCTATTCAACGAATGAATATCGATTCAACACATGAAGGTTTTCTATAGTTTATATATATAGATAAAAAGGTGATTTTTATATTTAAAACACGAATACCATTCAACACATGAATTTCTATTCAACGAATAAATATAGTTTCAACAAATGAAAATAATTCTAACACATGAATATTATTCAAAATTTCGGCAGTATAACGGCAGGGTAGTTAAAACCGGGACCGTCCCTAGTACGGCTCCTCGCTCTACCTTAAAACCTCGCGGTTTTTGACAATGGGGATTCATGCATCTAGTTCGCACGCAGGCCGCATGTATACTTTTTTTCATCTCCACAAACTAATCCTATGTGGTTTCAACCAAATATTCTTTAACCACAAACGGGTATTTATCAACCATAATCAATCAATTTCAACCACAAACAATTTCAATCAACCATTCGCTATCAATCAATTTTCACACCAATCACAACCAATAAATATCGTCCATGGTTTGTGGACGAGGGGCATATATATATATATATATATATATATATATATATATATATACACAGCATTTCACTTCTATTTCAACACATATATAATTTTTACAATGCATATACAACTTATACATCGAACATACAGCTTATACAACGCTTATACAAGAGGTGTACAACGCTTATATAACTCATACATCGATTATATAATTTAAACATCGTCGTTTTCCATATTGTTTATAATTTAGAAATCTCACATTGGGTTCTACTCCACCAAAAAATAGCTGAAGGCTCAGAAAAATATGCGGTCTCTTCTAGAATGTAGAAGACGTCCACACAAGTCAACTGTCTCTTGTTTCACTGAATTTCGATAACATAGCAAAAAGATATGATTTTTACAAGTTTGCAACGCTTTAGAGTGTTATTTTCAGTTAAAAATAACCAAGGCCGCATACCTCCTTTGAACGTTCAAATCTAGGGTTGCAATTTGCAATCAATCCGTTGATCTTGAAGCCAATTAGGTTATACACCATCGAGGAGCTACGGAAGGGCGTCCCGGCGCTGGTGGTTGCGCCTAGATCGGCGGTCCCAGGAATTTTCAGTGGCGTTCGAAAGTCACCGACTTTGGGGACTCGAATCTCACTCCACACTTGAAGATAGCCGACAAATCTTAGATGGATTTAAAGAGGAGAGTTAGAGCTTCAGAAAGATTCAAGAATCTCGCGATTTCATTAAGTGGATGAGGAGAAATCGAAGAGAGAAGGTCTCAAGCCCTTTCCGCTGTACGTCGCGATATATGGGGAGAGAGAAAGCTGGGGTGTCGATTTATGATTGGCTAGGATTTTTTTTTTTATATTTATATATTTTTAAAATTATAAAAATACTCCTCTTCGCATACTAACTCCAATCTGAACCCAACGATTGTCGTCCCCAGCATTTTACCCCCATTCCGAACACAATGGGATATGTTTCGTAGGCCCATTCGACTGTTTCAGTCAGTTTTCCTTCAATTTAAAATATAAAACATTCAATATTTAATTTGAACGTACATTTCAAGTTGCTAGGGCCACAAACTAATTCGAAAAATTCCAGAAAAATAAATCTAGCTATGTTTTGACGATACGGTCCCAACAAAACTAGTTTCGTCGAATTCTGAGACAGTTTTAAAAATGGCCCATTTCTGGTCGATCCAATTTAACCGTAATTGACCAAAACACATTTTCCTTTTCCACGCTCACATACTAGCTTCAAAAATTATGAAATTTGAAACCTAGCAATAACTTCACATCCCGGATCTAACAAAAGTGGTTTCGTCGAATTCTGAGGTCGTTTGCAAAATGGCCAATTTCCCGGGCTATATAAATTCCATAGCGACCTTTCTGAAAATTAATTTGGCCATAACTTTTGCTTTCCGCTATGAAACATCGATTTTTCAGATTTGTTAGAAAGGTATTCACTAACAGATTTAAATATTTTTGGTTTCACTCAAATCCGTTTTGTTTTGCACCCGGTACAGTCAATCAAAGTTTGAATTCAAATTTTGAAACTACCGCGCCATTTCAGGCCTTGTTTATAATTAGAATTAATTATATTCGTTTCCAATTGTCGATTCAAACTTACTTTTCATCATTATTATTTAAAATATTTAATTTAAATATTTAAAATCCACTATTTTAGCGAATTTAAAAATTTTAATTTGGTTCAGATTTTTTGGGTCATTACATTATTTAGGCGAGATTGTTCAATAATTTACCGAATTATTTTTTAATTCGAGCATTCCGAGCTAATAAGATTTACCCTATTTTCTGATCATCATGTAATTAGAAACTCTTCATTAATTCAATATTTTAGATCCAGTGAAACTGGTTTTGCCAAATTCAAAGTTTGTTTGAAAAGTAATAAATTTCCATATTAAAATATTATTTTATTATACGATCCAATCATTGATTCAAATCAAACTGTATATTATTGTTTAAAAATTTATAAATGGATTTGTAGCCTTTAATACTTGACTAAACGAAGTCAATTGAAATTATTTAATTAGTTTTAAAAAATATTAAATTTCCTATTCACGTTTTAAAGTTAAATATCTTAACTATATTAATTTAAATGTTTGAATTTTGTGATTCATTAAAAAAAGTGCTTTGTTATGGCAAAAAAGGCAGGTGATGTTATACGCTGACAAAATTTATTCTTTTATTAACTTGTCAGTTGTACTGTGGTTGAAATTTAAAAGTGAAGAGTGTACTTAGTCAATACTTGAGATGGGAAAAAGGGTCTAAAATTTTGTTATATGCAAATATAACGCAGGCAAAAAATTGTATATTATATTATTCATTAGCCCAACCCATATTGAACTTGCAATCTATGGGTTTATAGTAAATTGCTTCACCTCTCCATTATGAACCTGTTTGATATTTTTTTTCTTTACTAACATAGGCACAAGCCCATTCATGTCAAACAAATAAACATAGCCATTTGTAACAAAGGTCATCATAGAGAACAAGAGAAAAGATATAACCTCTTCGAGGTGATGTGTTTACTACAAGGTTTGCAGATTGGAAATTTAATTGGTCAATTTTCCAACCATTAGGGGGAGAAAAGACTATTCCAGTACAACGACATGAAATTTCATGGAATAATACATCTATTCTTTGTTTGGATCCATGTACCAAACATTGTCAATACGAGGTGCAAAGAATTTTGCATATTCAGAATATTGCAATTTAAATACCAGATGCATTTAATGATACTGCAAAAATAACTAAATCTCTTATTCCAGCGGAAAATGCACCAACTAGAATTGAAATGCCTGAAGGACTAATAACAACAAATGAATCTGAAGCTATACTAAAATATGAAAGACCAAAAGGTTAAAAAGACTTGAAACCTAGAAATAAATCGTCTAACGAAAAATCATCAATTTGCAAATCTTCCAAATAGATCATAAATAATCCAAAGGATAACTAAAAAAATCTAATTCTCCTAAAATCGGTGAAGTAACTGTTATCCGAGAAGAAGTAATAGAAACTTGTGAAAATAAAACGGTACCTAATAATCATGAGATCTCAATATTTTATACGAATTATGGAAAAATATGGGACCAAAGTGAAACATTAATTGATGGTGTATTCTCATTCGTAGTAGCTACTGAATAACCAAAAGTCTTGACTATAAAGAGGATAATGAACCAACTTTCATAAACAAATGTCAAAAAATACATTATTGGCCAAAATGGAAAGATTCTATTCAGGTTGAGCTAGATTCACTTCAAAAACACGGTGTATTTGGACCAATTGAAAAAACACCAAAAGTTGTTAAATCAGACGGTTATAAATGGGTATTCATTAAAAAACGAAATGATAAAAGTGAAGATGTGAGATGTAAGGCATAACTTGTTGCACAAGGTTTCCTGCCAAGACCAAGTTTTGACTTTAAAGAAACATACTCTACTGTTATGGATGTCATATCGTTTCAATAATTGATAAGCCTTTTAGTTTCCAAGAAGCTCTATATATGATTAACTGATGTTGTGACAGCTTATATATACAGTTGGTTGGATACCGATATTTACACGAAAATTCTTGATGGATATAAGTCGCCTAAAGTAAAATCAAAGTCGATGCACTCGTTAAAACTGAGACGATCACTATATGGTTTGAAACAATCTTTGAGTACCGTATCTCTATGTAATTGGTGCACTGTAATATTTAACCTAATGCATGAGACAAAATACTGCATTTTTCAGTTAACCTTCTAGCAAGATAAAGTTTTGCACCAACAAAACTAAAAGACACTAGAACTGTTATGTAACGACGGTCAGAACAAAGCCCTTCGCATATGAGTTGGCACACACATCATTGTAACAAAAGGAATCTCTTATGTTGCATGCCTACTAGCTCATATTTATACACGATTCCTTCAATATATTCCGTAATGAGGGACTATTTTATCCAAACCATCATTTCTCCATAAGAACATGTGAGGCAATCCTAACAGACTCCCCCTTGACTCGCATCCTACAAGTATCTTTTGAGAGCACTGCCTTTCCTGCATGTCCCAGTCCGAATCTTCTGCTCCGATACCATTGTTATGAAACTACGATCGGAACAAAGACCCTGCATATGAGTAGGCACATACATCCTTTTTACAAAACGAATCCCTTATATTACGGGCCTACCAGCCCATATTTGTACATAATTCCTTCAATATATTCCGTGATGTGGGATTATTGTATCCAAATCATCATTCCTCCTTAAGAACATGCGAGCCAATCCTAATAGGAATGACAATATCTTCATGGAACCAGAGATTTAAGCCTGTTTTATTCTAATATAGGCAATAATTATATTCTGGTTTGTTATTTTGATGCAGGTTACCTTTTTGATATCATAAAGCAAAATCAAAAATTGTGTATTGGTTAACTAACATCAATACAACTATTTCATGATGATCTACAAAACAAACATTGGTAGCAACATCATCCAATCATTCTGAAATATTAGCACTACATGAAGCAAGTTAAGTACGTATTTGGTTAATTCAGATCATTGATTGGACACATTTGAAGTACATGTCTGCTTCTCTTACTAAAGAAGAATCAACTGTTATTTATGAAGACAATGCAATATGCGTAGCTCAAATTCAAGCAAGTTATATCAAGGACAATAGGACGAAGCACATTTCTCCTAAATTTTCTTTACACATGAACCAAATAAAGACAATAAGATAGAAGTAAAGAAAATTTAGTCTCAAGAAAATCCAGTTGATTTATTCACGAAAACACTTCCAAAATCAACATTCTAGAAGATTTGGGCTTTTATTAGTAAGGTTTACAATGAAACAATATATTGATCTAGCAGTACCAACCCTTATAGAAACATTGTAAACATGTTACCTAAAGACGAAATAAAATCGCACTCGTTTTCATATTAATGATTTTTCTCATAGTGTTTTTCATAAAGTGGTTTTTGGTGAGGTAATTAATTTTATCATCTTTGCATATGCAAATTCAAGGGGAAGTTTTGTAATATGTAAAAGTATTAATTGTGAATGTGCTAATATGTTAATGGACATTACTGTAAATTTACAAGGCGTGTAGGCCTTATAAATAGATAGTTTGTTTGAATTGTTTGTACAACTGAATCAACATATAAATAAAATTCTCTCCCTTCTCTCCTCTGTTATGTCTTCTCTTCTTTTATTTACTAGTGTGAACCCGTGCTACGCACACGGGTATTGCCATATTTTTTGGTGTAACTACGATTGAATCTTATTTTTCCATACAATAATGTTAGTGAACTGTAATAAACACTCTTTTTCCCATGGAAGACCTACACAAATGTTAACGCATACTATGATGTATAAAAGCCACTATGTCAGTTTTAAGATTTTCATATTAAACGAAAGATAAAATAAGTATCAAATCCGTCCATATGTTTACTGACGTAAGGCAGACAGATTAAATCCATATAAAATGCACAATGTAGTATGGTAGCGTTTTAAAGAGTTTTGCACATATAATTGGCAAATTTGTTTGCAAGCTAACGGAAGAAAAAAAAAGGAAGAAAACAAAAACATGCTAATGAAACCAAGGTAGAAAAGTTGAGGCGTGCATGAAGATAAAGAAAAACATGAGGAAAAAATTGTATTGAAATATAGCATGTACATGTTTGATACAGGTTGCCTATTTGAACCAACTGAAAATTACAGTGGTAGGAAAAAAGAGAAACGAAAATAGAACAATAATGAAGAAATAGTTAAAAATAAAGTTGTGACTGCCACCAAAAATTCATGGATATGTAATCAGTAAAGGTCTAAATAACATAGCATTCAAAGATCGGTACATTATAACAGGACTGTAGCGAAATAGTATCATACATTTTAAGTAATAGAAAGTTTTTACACTTCTTCTTGTAATGCCTGTAACCTCGAGTACTTCATGTTGTTTCTTCTTGGAGGCAATGCTTCAACCTATAATAAGTTAAATATCAGTAGCCTAGTATGCAATACTCAATTTGTGATGAATAATGTAAACGTTAGCTTGAAGTTGGTACATACACTAATAAATTATGAAATTCTGGACATACTCAATACATATAAAAATACACAGAAATGAAGTACAATTGCTTTATATTTATTTCGTTAATCCTTGCTACTTCACAATGTTTTAAAAAAAAGCCTAATGTAACTTTGATTATTTTAATAAATCTATGGCTCACATGGGTTTTTTATCATCATCGACATTGAGCAGAATGATTTTAAATATACGACACATGTAGGATATCTTATTTTTCTAATGAATTCAATATCAAATGCATGCTTTGCGATTTTTAAAAAAAAATCTATTTCAACATTTTGTACAAAGGAAATTCATGCATTTTTCACAGTTTGATATAATATGCTTTATTTTCATGTTGGAAATAGGATTCATTATAGTTTACCTCATTTTTTGTTTCGTTCTATAGAATTTTTAAAACTTTCGAGGAGGATTTTTCGATAAACATGAAGATAAAGCATCTACAGTTTTTGTATGAAATATTTTCTAATGCACAATTACTTTAGTAAGAGTATGTTACCTTAATAAGCAAGTTAAACAAAGGCATATATTTGGTTTATTTATGTATAGATAAAAGAGTTATATATCATTATTGTAAACTGTATCTAATGCATGTTTTAGTTATTATGTTTGTTTAATAAGGCGTACATATATTTTTACTTTTGCTTAGCATTCGCTTAATCATTTAGCATAAGGTAGCAATAAGGTAGTAAAACAAATTCACATAACTAACGCATGGCTAATTAAATATGAACAAATAAAGAAACCTAGAAAGTAAATTAATACCATCTTACTGAAGCAAGCTTCAAGCCACTATCAAAAAATTGTTTTGCCTCTCAATATTTGATTTCATATCATCTTCAATCAGGTCTAGTTTGACCATCTTATTCAAATTTTAGAAAATCATATACCTTTTCCCAACTGCTTCTAAATATGAAATGGTAATGTTCATTTAGAAAAAAACAAAACTATAATGAGAAATAAATGCCTTAAAAAAACCAATGTCCAGTTAAGTGAAGGGTTTATAAAAAAATCTATGCCGAATTGGCAGCCATAATCCTAAATACGTGATTTTTAGGTAGTATAGCATTATAGAATGGCAATTAATTATAGGAAGATGTAGTCTCTTATATTATGTCCAAACTACTCATTATGTATACATTATTTTGCACATATCTTTAAAAAAAATAAGTAAAGAAATCTGGAAAATGACATGCGATGTAATGTAATACCAATATGTCAAAAAATAGATTGAATACTATTGTCAGCTCAAATTAATATTGGTTATACCTAAAATAGATGTGCAAATTATATTTACAATGTAAATGCATGTATCAAAACTTAATCTCGCACCTTAATACATGTAGGTAGAAATGTTATTATGTAATAGTTGATTTGAAAACAACTATTTGCTAATTATTTTTAACTCAAATTTAATATTTAACTAAACCATTGGAAAGATGACACGGTATCTACCTAAATAGCTATCTATATATGTACATAAACCTATTTAAAAGAAATTCCATGATTAAAAACAAATCAATAAAAGTTGTGGTAAAATAAATAAATTAGTAAGTAGTCCAATTTTTATGACATAGAATTGACTACATAAATCATCATGATCTTCTGTTATCACTTTGCAACAGATGGATTAGATATTTTAATATTTGAGAAGGAATAATTTGAAATGTAAGGGAAAATGTTATTAATTACGATATACTGAAATACTTTGGTAAAATAACATGGAATGGCAATAGAAATCCAAAACGGGGGACATACAAATACATTTACAATGCAACAGTTGTAAGAGAAGCGAATTACCAATCAAAATCTCACATTCTCACAGTATTTTACAAAATTAAAATGTTTCAGTTAATTACATCTATCATGTTTTATAACTTGTTACAGTGTCATGTAGCTACCTATTCAATGGAATTTTTTTGATGGGGGCTGGTAAAAGCTAGCGGTTAATGTTGCATTTGGACAATATTCACATTTTCCTATCTATCTAAATATTAAGTAATAAAAGTGGGTAAATATAATGGCCCTTCTCACCCTCAAATTTTGAAATGAACTAATGCATCTTACATGACAGTTGTAAGAAAAGTCCCTTCTTTGATTAATGTCACTTATATTTCATAAGTAATCATAAAACTTTCATAAAAACTATGTTTGTAAGTTCAAGTACGTATATAACTGGCTTTGTGCATGTGACCATCTTCAGTTCCATTATATCATCCACGAATCCAAAAAAAAAAAAAAAAAAAAAAAAAGAACCAGAAAATAAATATGACATGGTCGTATTGATCTTTATTGCTTCATTTAACCCATTTGTAGTTATTTTGTTCTGAACAGAAAACATATAAGTTTTGGAAGGTAATGAATAAATTACATATATAATCATAAAGTACACAGTTGATGAATCTTTTTGCAATCGACATGACCACTATAACAGCCATTTGATCAAATAATTTAGTGTATTACTCTGCCTTTTCATAACTACGGACACATGCAACCTAAGTTGTCAATGTAGTGGGTCTTTCGAATATGTATGTATCTGTCTATCTATGTGTATGTGTGTACATATTTGTGTGTTGGGCCTTATGTAAATATGCTTACATGTGACCTAAGTTATTGATGAAGTATAAGAAATAGCTAACCAATTATATTATGTAATATAAACAAAATCCTGATGAATAATTATAAATAAATTAACATCCCGGGACATGTGTAATCTTCTTTAATGTTTATTTGGAAAATGATAAGGATATAAACTAAAACTAACACTTCGTCCATAAAAAACATAATTTGACAAAAATGAAGAGATAAAACCACTAATGAAGCTAAAGAGTGCCATTATAAATGCACCAGAATGGATTTATATACACATACATATATGCTTACATAATTATATATATTGCACCAGGCAATAGCATGTGATGGATAATATGAAACATATGTAAGAAACAATTATCTTAAAGCATTTAGCTTCACCTAAAATCGGATGACCTACAAATTCTATATGCAAATCCTAGAGGAAAAAATGTAAAAAAAAGTCAGGCCATGTTAGGCACAACAGTAAAACCATTGTTTATATGTTTTGCATGTTTCTAGATTCATGCTTACAAAAATAAAAAAAATATACTAACCTTCTCCAAGTAGTACTTATATTCAAAGAGAAACATGCTCAAGTGAGGCTGACGACCATTCTCATTTGAATAGTAGGATCAAGAAACTTCATTATTCACAACATCACTTTTTTGAGTGACTGCTTGCATATGATTTACATTCTTGTTGGTAGTCTCACAGTGACTTCCAACTACAACAGGGCATACATATTGTTGGTTATAGTTACTATTGTTCATATTGATACAAAGGTTCAATGAGCTAAGAACAACTCATATATGTAGGTAACATGTATCTGATAGGCTCCTGTAGATATCAATTAACATCTATTATAACTAACAATAAGAATTAGGGCTAACATCAACTACCTCTAACAAATATCAATTATGAAGGATTACATGTGCATTAAAGAAAAATTAAATTTGCATACAAATGTCAATGTTACCTATATTGGTCCACTGCAATAACGCAGATTTTGAATATGCAAGCACTAAATATTTTCCTATGAATACATATATATTTTTTTTACCCAAAATTTGGAACAAAAAAAATATATTGTAAACCAAGCCATACAAAATCATTGAAAGTACCCAAATGTATGACCATGGATATTATGAAGAATAGCAATCCACATATTTGGAACATATCAATGTGAAATAATTTTTTCATTCCTTAATGCAATTAGTCAAACACATAAGTAACCACTGGTTAAACTTAGCACTAACTTTAAAGCTCATAAGTGAAACAATGGTAATAATTTTTAAAATAATAAAATAAGTGTTTCCACAATGATAAATGAAATCTATCAAATAGATAGATTGAATCTAAGCAAATCCATCATGTACTAACTTATTTTCTTCACCTTGATAGTGTTCGTTCATTTATTTTTCTCTTTAATTTTAGTGGGTCGATCGAAACAAACAATGACCTATTGAAAAAATAGGTAATAAAATTTGACATTATAAATACAGGAAATGCTGGTATAAATTTATTAGTGAGTCATAGTAGGAATTGCCCAATTCATATAAAAACACAAAATAATCATCCTGAGTTATGTGGTTGTGATGCGGCATTCATGCAACAAAGCTTTTTATTTTTTTTAAATATATTAACCTATTCGTATGGTTATGTGCAGTGTTTATTAAAATGAAGGTTGAAATATTATAAGGACAAATACTGAATTATTAGTTTTGTCAAATGAGGCCTTTTATCTCAAAAGATAGATTAATGTTTGCGTAAATTAGTGTCAACTTAAACAAAACTCCAAACAAATCTGTGGATAGTATGATTAATCATATGTTACTAAATGGATGGCATGATCTAATTGAGAATTGTCAGCTTAAAATAAAAAAATATAAGCAATATTTTGTTCTTTCTGTTATGTGTATCAAATAAAGGCAAAATTTAAGATCACAAGTTCTAACTCCAATAAAAAAACGTATGATGTAGCCTGTAGTAACTCAAAATGAAAGGGCTAGCTTTTGGTCAATTCTGTGAACATCAAAGAATCAAAATCAGTGCATAAAATTTAGTATTTAATGACATCTAGAGAAATAACAGCAAAAGCAAGTATATTCACCTCAAATGAAAGAAAATTACTGACAGAATCCACCGAGCGTACGCAGTGGCGATGAGAAAACAAACAAAGGCCATCAACGAATTCTTAAGGTTGAAATATCTAAGAAATTGGCATCATTTTCTTGTAAAAATTGATAAAAGGAAAGGATAAAAACAAATTAAAATTCAGTTTACATCTAAAATTAAGAATTAAGATGAAAATCAATCAAAAAATAATTCTATGAGGAAAAAACAAAATGGACCAAAAAGGAGGCGTTGAGGTAGGACCGAAAGACAAATTGGAAGCAAAAAAATAATTTATTAAACCATAATGAAAGAGGCGCAAGAACAGCAATCGGGAGGAACACTGTCACAGTTTGGTAGGATAAATCAAATGAAAATAGAGTCTAATTAGAGTAGGGTTCAGCGGCTAAAGGAGTAAGGAATTGATCTTTTATTTCTGGAGGAGCAGATTTATTTTAGGGGAAAATGAAATGACCACTTGTGTATTAGCAAATCAATGTCTCAGAAAGTCCTTTGAGCTTACAAACACACGTGTGCATATTTTATTGGTAAACGTGTGAAGGCTTGAGAAAGCAGGAAACTTAACTCAGCTTTAATAGTATAGATTTTATTTTATGTTATAATAGTGAATACTTATTTTAATTAATTTATTGTTGCTTAATAATCAGACATACATATAGAATAATATTTGTGATAATTATGTTATCATGTAGTTAAGATAATAATAGTACCGATAATTATTTGAATTAAAATAAGAATTTATTTAACATAATTTTGATTACTTTTATAATAACATATATAATTATTTATTATAATTACATCTAATATTATGACAATAATTATGATATCATTTTAAAAAAGTCAATAAAACCAATAACTATTATAACAATTAATGTCATTATTTTTATAACTATAATTATAGTCAAGTGGTTTGTATTGACAAATCCAAAATTCTTAATTCCATTTTTCAAATACATTAATTTCCTCTTTCATTATTTTTAACAAAAATTAAAATTATGCATGGAAAATCATATGCAATGCCTATGTACTTCAGTAAACATTATTAATTTTTTTAATGAAAATAAACTGTAGATTATCCAAGAATAATACTAACTTACCTTCAATAAATTATTTAGGTGCATTAGTTTTATCACTTATATAAGTCATATTTGTAAAGTAATTAAAAAACTTTATTAGAGCCCTTAGTACCCAAGGACATTGGAACTGTTTGTGATATTTTTAAAAATATAGAGAGGGAGTACGCGTTATCAATGGTGTGCCTATGATTTTGAACAACTTCTTTAGTTTTTAAAGGAAATTCAAAGGAAGCCATGGGCCTTCCTTGTGCTGCATAGATTCAGTTGCAAGTAAATATGAGATAGAATAGTCAAATGCATTAGGCAGGTTTGGGTCTTACCTTTTCAAGTAGTGGAACATTTCTAGGTGAATTATTAATTTTCATTTAAGACTGGCCAAATGCTAGATTTTTACACATCTATTTTCTTTTAGGAATGTGGGCAGTAAGCATCAAGTAAAATTCACTACTGAAGTTCTATATAATATAACATGTATAATATTTATTTAAAATCATGCCACAGGTAACAATATTATCCCTCAACTCTGGTTAGTGGAGATGGATGGGGCGAAAATTGTTTTCAATTTTTTTTACATCAAAATGGAATATATGCGATGTCCATCATTTCCACTTGTTGAAAACATTGTTGGTAACAAAGCTAAACTCATTTCCCTTGGTAATTTCAACTTTTTGTATGTCATTCATTTTCCACATAATCATCAGCAACATGCAACGAAGATATATTTCATGTATTCAATTTTTGAAAGATCAAAGGAATGTCTAAACTATATGCATTCTCGTCCGGTTTGCGATAATGATAACAAACTCTCGATGTATGTATGTATGCATGCACGTAAGTATGCATAGGTACAAAAATATAACTTGAGCTTACTTATCACTATTTGGTGGTTAGATAGGTTTGATAGATGTTCGTTTAACGAATGTATGGTTCATTGAACCATCATTTTATATTTCATTGCATCATTTTATCAGCCACTAGACTAAAATTATATAATGACAATATCTAAAAGAATTTTGGAGGCATTCCATTTTTGTATATGTTGAGATATATTGACTCTTATATGATATGTGGATCTCCTTTTCGAGATTTCTATGTTCATTTGTACCATTTTTATCTGCATTTTCTTATATTAATAAAACAAAAAAGAAATGACATACAAAGAGTCTAAAGCTCAATGGTAGAGCAATTGACTGCAGATCAATAGGTCACCTGAGACGACCCGAACTTCCCCGGTAAGGAAAGCACGGATAGATTTGAGGACAAGACAAATCAGAACCCAAACAGGAGAACATTTCATTTTCATTTACAACAATTCCATCAGATTACAAGAATATACAGAGTATGAATAAATATTATACAAAAGAAAAATATCAGAGATTACAATAAATTACAAAGCAGCGGAAAAACCTTACAAAACACAACTGAAAGTAATACACGGATACAGAGCTTTCCGAGCATCGTTCCAGCAGTAAATCAGGATCTTGTGAATATAAAATCTACAAAACCAAAACTAATAGATGCCCGTGTCGAACATAGGGGCACCCAGAGTTTAGGTTAAAAAAATAAAATCCAAGTCAATCATGTGAGTGGTGTCAGAACTAAAACAGTTATTTAAAACTATACTTTAAAAGAGAGTAATTCAATGGACGACGCCGTATAACATAGAACGGGTTTCCTCCCAAGAATACCAGTGCATAAAAATAAACAGCGCAATGCTTTTCGAAAAATGAAGCTATTATAAGACCCAGGTCCCATCACACAATGCAACGCAAGCCGGAGGATAGGATTTTCCCTTATAATAGCCAAACATGATTGGTACATTTAAAACAAATCATTTGATACTATTACAAGTGTATAGTGTCAAAACAATTCAAATCATAAATATCAATCATAGGCGGCATGGGTACCATCTATTATGTCGCCGTACTAGGCTCTACAAATAAAACCGAAATATCTCGTATTGGAAATTGGATTTCCATCATGAGTCGAGTCGATGGGCAAGCTCCTCTCCACTTCGAGACACTCTAGCAAATGCCTCAGGACCGCACACTCTGGGTAACCCCTAGGAACCCCCAAGGCCGGTCCTCTCTTACATTTGAGGATTAATTATTCCTGAACACACGTTTCCCAGTCCTAACAGACATAAAATCGAGGTGCCTCTCATCCAACAACCACATAGGTAAAAAGTATATAAATGTCAGCCAGTTTATGCACTGACACTACCCATAGCTAGAAAGAAACGTCATGCACTCCATGGGTCCTCATCCCATTTTTGACTCATACCGAGGTGTGAGGCTCGCGAATTCACGATATACACAAAGCTGCGCGACACAGGCCGCGCTTTGATCATCAACCACAAGACTTTGCTTTGCAACAGAAGCCTTGATCACTGCATCTTAGGCATGCAACACAGGCAATTCACTCCATGCGACTGATGTCCATCGATATACAACCTCTGAGCTCGTACGTCTCAGAGAAGGGCGTTAAGCAAGAGAATAAATTCTCCGCCGCCAAACAGATGTATATTTAATAGAGATCAATCAACACAGAATAAAATCCAATGTCAGACGCACAGTCCATTTACATGTTCGTTCTGGGTCTGAACGAAACCGGAGGCACTTTCCTCGCATATCCATCGATCTCCAAGTACATCTGGACGATCACCTACTGATTCCCTCATCTTGGGTGTACAGCCCAATCAAGATTATCAGTAATCACCCAAATGATGTGAAGACTTCCGTTCTTCAACCACCGTCTTCATCTTTGACTTATCGTCGAATCGGTTATTCAGAATGGTTATAAACCCGGCCTTTCTGAATAACCCGCGTATATAATAAAAAATGTTACACAGACACAACATATGCCTCATTTCAATTCAGTAGTCACTAATCGTAAATTAGCAAGAAAACAATTCCCCAAATATTAACCCCGAAGGCCGAAACCAACATCAGATCAATACCCAGGAAACCCTTCTTCTTAGCTTACCTACAGGTAGTTTCTAAATTTCACATTCTTAGGGAAAGGTTCCCATTAATTTTATCAATGATAAATTCTTTTAAATTTATTCTTTAATATTCCTTTGGATGTCATTTCAAACCAAGTTAAGGTTTTCCAAACTAGTCGGGATTAGCGAACCACACCAAAGTAATTATTTATTTTATTTCCCAATCCCAACCTATTCATCCCATGAAGCAAAACTGGTAATACTCCATATCTAACACCATGGTGTTATCGGTAAAATTAATTACCATTTCACGTTCAAATCTAATTCAAGATTTAAATATCGCTTTGGGGCAAAACTGGTGATACTCCATTCTCGCTCACTTTCCAAATTGGATAATTTAAATTATCAATTCACATTTCAATCTAATTACAGATTCATTAAAACTCCTTTTACTGGGTTAAAGAACTAATGTCATTTAAAACACAATTCACGATAAATCCAAATCACATTCTATTTATTATTGGGCAAAAGAACAAGTGTTATTTAAAACACCGTTCACGATAAACCCACAAATCAATTCAAATTCAATTCCAATTAAATATATTAATTGATTGGTATACTTCATTAAATCTAAATAAAAAAATTTAATATTTACTCAATGGGGCTTAAGAACAGTGTTGATGAAGACACCATTCACGACAAACCCAAATCCCATTTGATATTAAATACAAGGCTCTGAATAGAAAATATATCGGCTTATATTCAATATCTAATTTTGAAACCCACAAATATCACTTTGGAAATAACGGTATAAAATATATCTTCCAAATTTCCTCCAAAATATCTGTATAATCGCGGAATCTAATATCGAAATATTCCAAAGACAATTTCGATTCAAATCCATTCCAATTCATATATTGGGAATTCTGGCTATTTCAAATCCATTTCAAATCCAATTTATTTATTTAAAAATAATTGGATTTTAATTCTAGCTGGAAACTAGTTCATTTCGTTAAAAATCTATTTTTGACGTTTCAAATATGGGATTTTTTCCGCCCTATTCTTTCCAAATCATTTCTTATGATTTTACACTAATTATTAATATTTTTAATAATTTTATCAAGGCCCGCACAGTCGATTTCCAATAACGGCCATCGAACTACACTTACATCGACCTTTTCTGAAATTGATTTGGACGTATCTCTAAAACCAACCGTCAGATTTCAAATGTCTTGTATTTGTTAGAAAGCTCTTTTCGATACGAACCCAACAGTTCTGGTTTTAGGAGAATCCGACGGTCGGATCTCCCGCAATGTCCGTTCGAAGTCAATGATCAAAATTCACGAACTAACGCGGCGCGTCGTGTTCTATTCAGGCCATTATATATGTAATATATATATATATATATATATATATATATAATACATATATTTCATTGATTTCCTTTTAAAACGAATTTTATAAATCATTTCAAATTTGTTTCCAAAAACAATTTCAACCTTCATTTCAAATTCAAATCAAAATTGAATTCACCATTATAAATTCTTTTTTACTTTCATTTTCTATTTGATTTCAATTCAATATTAGTTCGTTTTCAATTAGGTTCGTATTCATTCCAATTCGAATTCATTTTATATTCAATTCAATTCGAATTCATTTTCTTTTTAATTCAATTCAAATTCATTTTATATTCTATTCAATTCGAATTCATTTTCTTTTTAATTCAATTCGAATTCATTTTATATTCTATTTTTAAATTCTCTTTTCAATATTCATTATAAAAATGAATATAATCGATATAAATATCATTCGCGTTAAAATAGCGCATCTCTTATCAATACGACTTTATATTTTTTCAATAACTTTGTTATTCTATTCAACAAATGAATATTTATTCTATTCAACACATGAATCTATATTTCTTTCAATACATGACCAAGCTCAACAAATGAGAACTGTTAACACGTGACTATTTTCGTTATTTAATATATTTTATAAACTTATCATTTCTATCGTTAAATTTTTAATCAAACTCGAACCATAAATTAGCAAGAGAGCAATTTCTTGAATATTAACCCCGAAGGCCGAAACCAACATCAGATCAATATCCAGGAGACCACTCATCTTATCTATTTTCCAGTTAGTTTCAAATTTTATATATGATAAAGATGTAAATTTTATTGTTAAAATATTTCGTTCAAAACATGACTAATCTCAACGAATGACTACTGTCAACACATGAACCTTTATTTTATAACATTCTTTATTTTTCCAATTGGAATGAGGCCCAATCAATTACCGTATAATGTTAATTATATGGATTCCATACAACGCATGTTTATAATAGCAATGATAAATAATCAACCATCATCCAAAGTGCACCACACAACTACATAAGCATTAAATATAAATAATTAACGCTTACACAGTCTGTCGACCAATTGATCGACATACAATTAAATAATTGGGATTAGTGTATGCCAAATATCATCCCAACACCCATGTGGGGTTTCAATCCACAAACACTGAATATTATTTGTGCAGTTGGGCGATGTGTAAAATTTATCGTCCCAATCAATATCCTTCAAATAGGTGTACATAAACAAACCGTCTGGTTTGTAAATGAATATTTATTTATTCACATTCACGTTAAAAATTATATTTTTAACAATAAAATATTTTTAACTATATAAATATTTTATTTTATTTCACATCACACAATCAATTTTCATCACAACAAACAATCAAACATACAAGCCATCCATGGTCTGTGGACGACGGGTGTCGGGTGCTACTAAACACCGTCTGCATCCTAGTATATATTTTTAACTAGAAAAACAAGATTTAATGTGAAAAGTTCTCACTGACTAGCTAAACCAACATCATGACTCTTCTTATGTAGAAATCCTTGCCGTGCTCGCCTTTTGTCAAATTCATTATCCGCAGCCACTACATATATAAAAATCACATTTTTATATTATTGCTATGTATATAAAAATTCTATTTTTATAACTACGCCATATGAAAAAAAATATTATTTTTATACCGCCACTATATAGATAAAAATTCTATTTTTATAGCGCTACTATATAGATAAAGTTTCTATTTTTATCCCGCTACTATATTGATAAAAATTCTATCTTATACCACTACTATATAGATAAAAATTCAATTTTTATCCCGCTACTATATAGAAAAAAATTCTATTTTTATCTCGCTACTATATAGATAAAAATTCTATTTTTATCCTGCTGTTTATATAATAAAGATTATATTTTTATAACGCTCCTTCCTATATAAAAATTATATTTTTATATCTACTTCTAATATAAAGATCGAATTTTTATTTCAATGCTATAAAAATCACATTTTTACTTCACTATATATATATTATAAAAATTGTATTTTTATTCTTTCTAAACTATAAAAATCAAATTTTTATCTTCTACATCATATGAAAATTTCGCCTTTCTACTTATAAAAATATTGCCTTTCTACTAAGAAAAATATCGCCTTTCTACTAAGAAAATTATCGTCTTTCTACTTATAAAAATCAAATCTTTGTCCTTTTTAAAAATCACATCCTGTTCATTTCTAAAATCACTTCCTTTATGAAATAAAAATCAGTTCTTTAATGAAATAAAAATCAGTAAATGAAACAACTTACTATAACGGAATTTAAATAAAAAGAAATAAACTTACCGTGTTCGTTAAGGGGGGGCTGCTGCGTTCGCCGAGGGGGGTAGAGCAAAGGGGAGAGTGGCGGCTTGGGGAGGTCGGATGGTGCGACTGGCGGAGGATGGGGGGCGACTGCGCCTAACGGTGCTTCTCTTCGATTTGGGGCTTCGGGCGTTAAGATGGAGAGAAGGAGGAGAGAAGGGGGAGGTGGAAGCGGCGCAGACAGTGGGGCGCCTGCGCGGTGGACTAGGCGGTAGCACAATGGCCTGGCGGGTGGGTGCGAGCGTCGGCTTCTAGTGTATTTTTATTTGATTGTGAACGGTCAACGGAGGAGGGGGAAGGAAGAGAAGGGGGTTATTTATTAATATATATTATTTTATTATTTTTAATTACAAAAAGGTAACATTTTAATATGAACTCAAAATCAAGCCTACCGACTGTCGCCCTAGCGTAATACCCCCATTCCGAACACAATGGGATATGTATCGTAGGCTGATTCGGCTGTTTCGATCGGTTTTCGTCAAAATCAAAATATAACTCTATATATTGAATTTGAACGCGCATTTCAATTTACCGGGCCCACATACAGACTCTAAAAATTCCCGAAAAATATTTTCTAGCTTCGTGTTGACGATACGGTCCTAACAAAACAAATTTCGTTAAATTTTGAGACCGTTTGAAAAATGGCCATTTTCCAGTCGATTAAAATCAATTAAAACTGGTCAAACACGTTTTCCTTTGTCACGCTCACATATTGATTCAGAAAATTATGAATTTTGGAATCTAGCAATAACTCGACATCATGGATCCAACAAAAGTAGTTTCGTTGAAAACCGAGGTCGTTTGCAAAATTTCCATTTTTAAGGGCCAGAATTCCATAGCGACTATTCTGAATTTTCAACTGGGCATATCTTTTGATTCCCACGATGAAATTTTGATTTTTCGGAATTGTTGGAAAGATATTCACAAATAGATTCTAATATTTTTGGTTTCACTAAAATCCAGTTTATTTTGCACCCGGTACATTCATTTGAAATTTGGAATCGAAATATTGAACTACCGCGCCATTTTCAATTCCTTTTATAATTATAAATAAATATTTCTATTCTAGCGACGATTCAAATTTATATATATATATATATATATACGTTCGAATTCTATTCAAAATAAATTTCTCATCATTATTATTTAAAATATTTCATTTTAAATAGTCTAAATTCGTCAAAATTGCCAAAATAATAATTTTAAATTGGCTCGGATTTTCCGGGTTGTTACAATCTCCCTTAAAATTTTTTGTCCCCGAAAAGGAACAAAGCCGAAAGTTGTTTCACAAACCAACTCAGCTTTCATTATTTTCTTTACGGCTTAAGTTCCTCAACTTTTCAGTTTCTAAGAACTTTTCAAATTTTTCAAAAAATTTGGCTAACACCCTAAATTTTCGAAAAATTTCGCCATAACCTCCCCTGCACCGGGGACCTTGGGATATTTCATACAGCCTCCCATGGCCTTCTTTAATCCAAAAGAAAAGGAAAAAGCCAAGCGGCTAGCCAATCGACTCATAAAATGATCATCACCCAATCAAAACAGTAAATTATGGTAAACATGTACCTATTTGTCGGGCAAACAATTTTATTCTTCTACTCTAGCCTCCTTGCTATAACCTGTTCAATGTAAGTACATGTATACACATGAATATGTAATCATTTTTCAATACAGTTCAATATTTGGTTCTGGTTCAAAATTTCTAATCAATAAACAAACAACACAACCAACAATCGATTAGTAGATTATTGTTTCAAATTCATAACTTTGATATATATACAGAAAATCATGTTTTTGGTGCCAGATCACAACAATAATAGTTTCAGTTCTCACACCAGCCTAATGGAAATATATAGATATCACACCTTCGTAACACGAACACACATACTGATAATGCGGCCGCATTACCAGAATTATCTCCAGGTGATTAGAGTGCAAATCTATATCTATCTAGTATATTAAAACTTCGAATATACATTCATGACGCGTATATGCAAAACCTTTATAAACTCGATTGTCCAAATTTAATACAAATAAAATATTCAAATACGTGTACTTGAATTTAATTTTTAAAACAAAGTTTGTTTTCAATTTTTTATTTCAAAATTTTCACCCTTTACACTCGTTCTAGGATACTACTGATCCCATCTCTAACAAGTTATTCTCATTGGATATTACTAATCCAATCTCTGATGAATTCTTTCGTTTGGTTCTAATGTGTCTTGTTCTCGAGCTCTGTAAACCAAAGCTCAGATACCAAACTGAGACGACCCGAACTTCCCCGGTAAGGAAAGTACTGATAGAATTGAGGACAAGACAAATCAAAACCCAAACAGGAGAACATTTCATTTTCATTTACAACAATTCCATCAGATTACAAGAATATACAGAGTATGAATAAATATTATATAACAAAAATATCAGAGATTACAATAAATTACAAAGCAGCGGAAAAACCATACAAAACACAACTGAAAGTAATACACGGATACAGAGCTTTTCGAGCATCATTCCAGTTATAAATCAGGATCCTGTGAATATAAAATCTACAAAACCAAAACTACTAGCTGCCTGTGTCGAAAATAAGGGCACCCAAAGTTTAGTTTAAAACAATAAACTCCAGGTCAGTCACGTGACTGGTGTGAGAACTAAAACAGTTATTTAAAACTTTACTTTAAAAGAGAGTAATTCAAGGGACCACGCCATATAATACGGAACGGATTTCCTCCCAAGAATACCAGTGCATATAAATAAACAGCGCAATGCTTTTCGAAAAATGAAGCTATTATAAGATCCAGGTCCCATCACACAATGCAATGCAAGCCAGAGGATAGGATTTTCCATTATAATAGCCAAACATGCTTGTTACGTTTAAAACAAATCATTTGATACTATTATAAGTGTATAGGGTCAAAACAATTCAAATCATAAATATCAATCATAGGCGGCATGGGTACCATCTATTATGTCGCTGTACTAGGCTCTATAAATAAAACCAAAATATCTCGTATTGGAAATTCGATTTCCGTCATGAGTCGAGGCAAGGGGAAAGCCCCTCTCCGCTTCGAGACACTCTAGCAAATGCCTCAGGACTACACACTCTGGGTAACCCCTGCTGGTAGATCGAAATTTGGACCTAACACCCAAATTGTTCTGAATGTTAAAGAATTTCAAATGAAGAACGAGGAAAAAGAAAATAACACACAGAATTTATAGTGGTTCGGCGTTAACGAGCCTACGTCCACTTTATATATTATTGATTATGCTTTGAAAGCTAATACAACAAGGATTTCTCTCAATATTTCAGTAGTTTGACAACAATGGCGGATTCAGTACTCACTATTGTCAAAAAGCTCCCAAAAAATGCCAAGCTCTGGGCTATTTATAGCTGATTTTGTCAGGCAGGTCGTGATAACATGTGGCACAGATCCCGAGAACATCGGATCGCATCGCCTCCGTTGAAGAAATAGTCAAATTAGCCGTTGTGGACAGGTGTCGCGATCTGCTTGAAAATCGGATCGTACAGATGGGAAGAATTGGTCCAGATGACGGTTAGGGACACGTGTTGCCGGATCCGTGCGATTCGGATCGCTGAAGACTAGCTCGCGCTTGAACGGGTCAGAGGGTTCTCCATGCACCAAGGGATCGGATCGGTTCGCTCTGGGCAACAATATAAGTTTGGATCGGATCGCCTGGATGCGTCGTTCGCTGATGAGATGGGGGCAATCCGTCGAGACGCGATCCTCCGTGGGCGAGACGATAGTGTGCGATCCGACGGTGGTCGAGACGATAGTGTGGGATCCGACGGTGGTCGAGACGATAGTGTGCGATCCGACGGTGGTCGAGACGATGGTGCGCGATCTGATATTGGGCTAGACGATGGTGCGATTTGATATTGGGCGAGACGATGGTGCGATCTGATATTGGGCGAGACGATGGTGCGATCCATTCCTCCATGTCCTTAGATATCGTGGTTTCATGCTTTCTTCTTATGAATGATCCTGGATGGCTTGGTCAAAAAGCTAGCCAACATTTTGCCCCCTCGAAGTATGTTTTATCGATGATGGAACATGCTTCGAAACTATAGAATCGCCTTTTCAAAGTGAGTCGCAAATCAGAGAACGATTCTCCATCTGGGATTTTTTCTGGATTTAACGACTCGTTTCGCAGGCTCGAATCGCGGTCCGTTAGAGGGATATTCGTTCTGCTCTTGGGTGTGTACTTGGGCCTCGGAACGAAACGGGCTCCTCCTTGAGTCGAGGTGGGCTTTTGGTTCGCGGCCCATCGGTCTTTCGTGGATCGAATAAGACAAAGAAAGGGAGACAAACGGTCGCCCTCTTTGCCTATATAAGCCGACCCTCCCCTCTTCACTTTCCTTCTTCTTTCTTTTTGCCGTATCGTTTCGCCTGCTCCGTCGAGGAACGAACCCCAGTATTTCGAATCTTCAAATATCCGATCACTTTCCCAATTTTTAGAAAGGTAATTCCACGGAAAACATCCTTATTTGTAAACGCTGCTGTTACACGAACTTTTTCGAATAAATTGTGGGAAAGACGATGGAAGTTTGCGATTTTTGGGGAATCCATCGAGACGCCATGGCTGATAGGCGTAGAGCTCAGAGTTCGAGGGTGAGAAGAAGAGATGGAAAACGAAGGAGGAAGAAGAAGAGAGGAGGCCGGTTCGGATCGTGGTCAAGAAGAGAAGACGAAAGCGAGTGGCGAGATGAAAGATCGTGGTGGTAGCAAAGGGACATATCATGGGGGTCGCAACGGTTCGTGAAGGAGCGATCCCTTCGCCCGACGATTCGATGGGGGCGATTCCTCTGCCCTGCGATCCGAAAGGGGCGATCCCTCTGCCATGCGATCCGAAAGGGGGCGATCCCTCTGCCTTGCGATCCGACTCCTAGCTGACGATACGAAGAAATTTCAGACTTTAATCAACGCCTTGTCACCATAAAACTCTGAACAGTTAGGCTAGAGCCTTGACGTTGGACTTTCTGGACTAAATGACCTCATAATTTGACTGCATATGACGGCTAATGCTTCTGATAATCTTGATTGCTTTCATGCTTTATTTTTAATGCGCACACACAAGCACACACACCGGCACTTGCACACACGGGGGACGGGTAGTGTTAATCTTATTGTTCATATTTTCTCGTCCTAGCAGCAACGTCGAATGAAAACTCTTCTTCAAGATCCGTAGCAGAAGCGGAATCCGAGATTCCTGAACAGTACAACCCTGAAATTCCTCCAATCAATCCGGGAGGTGAAGATTCTGGATCTGAATACGAAGCCACAGAGTCAGATCCGGCAGAAAGTACTTCGTCCAGCAACGATTCTGAGATAGATGGGCGAGCTCCCGACGAGATCCCCGGCGCGCTCGGAATAGATAAATTCTCTGATTCCTTAGCATCTAAGCTCGATGATATAAAGCTTAAACGAATCTGCTTGAGGCACGGAATTCCTTGGGATGATGTCTTGACGCCCGGGAGCGAAGATAGACCCCACCTAGCTCCAGAAGGATATATGGCGATTAGTCGAACCATGTGTTTGGTAAGGGCTATTCCTCCGTTTCCCCTTATTGCCATCGAAACTTTAAGATGACTAGGCATTGCTCCGATGCAGCTTCATCCAAACGCCTACGCATCTCTATACTCACTATATGTTGCATATGCGGAGATCCTGCACGCCGAACTTAAATTCAGAGACCTGGTATTCTTCTTTCTTTTCAAGCACCGTTCTTCGGCAACTCCAAACTTTTCTTTCTTTGAATCAGTGGCGAATAGGAAGGTTCTGTACGATGGGTATAGCAATATAGGGGACCCTAAATCTGATTGGTTTTATATAAGGAAACAGGCCGGATGCTCACGAAGATGGCTCTAATCAAGTAAACTTCGATCTTCTAATCGAATATCTTGCTCAAGGAGTCTAAGTATTAACATTCTTCCGCCTTTTTCTTTGTCTTAAACAGATCATATCTTCCCGAAAACGGAGGGTCCGTTATATAACCATCGATTATCCATTCTTTCACAGAGCAGATCCGACTTTCTAAGGATCAAAAAATGCATTACTGATGACAATCTTCACAAGCATCGTCTTCTAGACAGAAGATTTGGACTTGGCACTGGCGGCAAACCTTATAAGTACGTGCCCCCAACAGAGTGGGAGGGAACTTCACAAGCAATAGAAACAACTAAATTTCGCAAGAGTCCTTCTCCGATAGTCATCCAAGACGATGAAGACTTGAACATATACAGAGGGGATGAGGTCTGCGGTGACGTGTCCAAGGAAATTCCTATTTCTGCTCCAATCGAAACCGTTACTGCCGATGACTTGACAGAAGAGCAGTTATTTGATGAGCTGAATAAAATTCCTTTACCCGATGTTGTATATACAGAAAAGGACTTCGAAGAGGGGCCTTTCTTCCTTGCTTCTGAAGAGACCAGTGCTCCAACTAAGGGACGAGAAACTAGTCAGATGAGCCTGTCTTCGGGCCCAGGTCTGTTAGGGGGAATTATATGAGATGCACACATCACACACACTGTCTGACTCTGCACTCTTATATCGTGAGAATTCAAAGTCTTAATGTGATCTTTTCCTTTTTTGTAGGAACGATGTCTCGCAGGAAATCTTACTCGTATCGTTCTCTTCGTGAGGGCACACCCAGCCTTCGCCCGGATACTGAGCGCTCTCGCGGTCCTTCTTATAGGCCGAGTTCCTCGCAACCTCGATCTCCACCAAAATCAACTTCTACCAGGCCTTCAAGTCATCCGACAATTCCAACAGGGGGAAAGAAACTTCCAAAAGAGTTGACTCCTCCAAAGAGTGCACCTTCCCACAGTCGGCCATCCAAAAGGCATCACGAATCTAAAGATAGAGACAAAGATTCATCCAAAGAGACTGAGAAGGAGAGAAGTGACATTATCCCCACCAGCCAACCAGAGTTAGGTGCCCCCGGGTCACGGGATTACGTCCACGGTCCCGAGATCCAAGGTAGGCTGGAAAAGCTGCGGGAACAATTTCCAGGCATATTCTTTGACAGGATGGTATTTGTTCCTGCCTTGGAACCGGTCCCTTAAAACTGGGATAATGAAGTTATCAGGCACATCCAGCACGCAGCCTGGCAATATGAGATGATGAAAAAACACATAGTTAACCTTTCGGAAGTCATCCGAACACTCGAAATAGAAGCACACAGATCTAAAGCGAAACTTGAAAATAACGAAAGGGCTAGGACAAAATTGGAGAAGGACCTGGAAGATGCTCAGACCCAGCTTGCTTTAGCACGGAGAGACGCTGATAATTATAAGACTGAATTAGAGAATGCCAAGCAGCGCTTTCATTCAGAACTGGACTCCAATAGCCAAGAGAAAATGTCCTTAAAGAAGGAGGTTGAAGATCTCAAAATGGCCAACATCGAGTTGAAAACAGCACAAGGCCATTTTGAAGCTGAGAAGGCTGCTTGGGAGGCAGAAAAAGCGATTTTAAAAGAGAGTTTGGCTCTGGCTAAAGCAGAAAAGGTGATTTTGAATGACCAGGTCTCGGATGCGGAGAGACGGGCGGCCCTCGCCGAAAAGAACGTTGAAAGTGCCATTGAATTGGCCACTGCTTCTAACAACAAGCTCCTTGCAAGAGAGAAGGAGATTGAGGGGTTTGAAGACATGATTTTCAATTTTCTTGGCCAGGTTCTCAAAACTCGTAACATCTCGTGGATCCCAGATTACCATGTTACTTTGGCCAATTTATGGGATGCCATTGTGGAGGGCGAAAAACACAGATTGGGGGTCGAAGAGATCGATGAGGATGAATTGATGAAGAGCATCATAAGAGACAATGAGCCTGAGGACCTGGCAGAGGGTCGTCGCCTAATTCTGGCGGAAATGGAAAAGGAGAGGGCCCTGGCTAAGGGTAAAGGCAAAGCCGATGAGGGCTCGAGTTCGGCTGCGGAGCCCAAGACCTCCGGGGTTGAGGAATACCATCCCGACGATCCATTAATTCCTTTGGGTCGAACTCCCATAGTCATTGGAGCCTCTGCAACTGCTCAAGAAGGAGCCTCTGCTGAAGGTATCTCTCTCTTTTCCCCATAATTTGTCAAGCAATTGTGAATTGTCGTCGTGTGGTAGAACAACCACTTGAATTAGTAACGTGTGTTCCTCGTAATACAGGTGGCGAGCCCGTCGACAAGGGGTTGAAAAAGAGAAAGAAGTGGAGAAGGAGGCTGTCTTGCCAGGTGCTGGTATTGATGTTTCAAAGCAGGCCAAGGTCACAACAGCAGAAAGAAGCATCCCGGCACCTAGCACCGATGTACCCAAAGATGCTGAGACTATCGAAGCTTTGAAAGATATGGATGGTCGCCATGTTGATGACGAAGAGGACATTATCGGCACCAAAGAGGCCGACGATGATGACGAGGAAACCTTGGCCAGCCGAAAAGCCAGACAGGAGAAAGAGTTGGCTTCAAAGAAGGTGGGAGATGAGGCTTTGGACGTAGTCCCTCTTGCAGAATTCGATCCCAAAACTGGGATGATTGTGAAAATCCAGCCCAAATCCATCAGCCGATAGCTTCACTTCGCAAACCCCGATGACTTCCCAGCTTCCCTCTCTAGTAGAAGCAAGAGAAAAGAGGTGGAAGAGGAGACTTCAGAGGAGTCGGATGTTCCCCTCATAGACAAGCGGAAGAGGAAAAAAGGGGATCCATCTGAAGCCGACAAGGAGAGGCTGGAGAGGCAGAAGCAAGAGAAGAGATCAAAGGGTAAATAGGATGTTTGTTGTTTGTTGATATTTTGTCTTTAGGTTTTCCACTGGCCAGGAAGTGTAATTGTGAGACTGGCCCTCACCTTTTTTTCTAGGCTGCTTTTCAATTTGTTGATTCTCAGTACATAAATAAAATTTTATCTCTTTTTGCATCCTTACGTACCTGTATTCAAATAAACTTTCCATGCTTAGTCATAGGCCATCTAATAATAATTAAAAATCAGTCAAACAACAGATAGCCAAGGAAAAAATTTCATGCTGCGTTGCTATTTTAAAGCTCAGTATATGTATATAAGTATATGTGCTCCCAATCAGCTGCTATCATAGCGCCTGACAGGGGTTTACTTAAAATTGGTTAGCCTTGTTGGCAAGTTGCCCCCTATTTCTGAGTATGGGGGACTCAGAAGATTTCATAGGATAATTGTTCTTGTGGCACCGAATTTCTGACACCTTTCTCAGAGCTTAATTACAGACTTCTTTATACTCTCCTGACGGTTGCCAAGGTTAGAGTTTGAATTCAGTAGTTCAGTCGGTCCCCGATCCTTTAGCAGGGAAAAAGTTCTTTCTCAGCGCTCAATCGGAGACGCTTTTATACTCTCTCTCTCTCTGGAGAGTTAGAGTTCGAGCTCAGCGATTCACTCGCTCCTCGATCCTTCGGCGGGGAAGGAGCTCTTTCTCAACGCTCAATCAGAGACGCTTTTATACTCTCTCTCTCTCTGGAGAGTTAGAGTTCGAGCTCAGCGATTCACTCGCTCCCCGATCCTTCGGCGGGGAAGGAGCTCTTTCTCAGTGCTCAATCAGAGACGCTTTTATACTCTCTCTCTCTCTCTGGAGAGTTAGAGTTCGAGATCAGCGATTCACTCGCTCCCCGATCCTTCGGCGGGGAAGGAACTCTTTCTCAGCGCTCAATCAGAGACGCTTTTATACTCTCTCTCTCTCTCTCTCTGGAGAGTTAGAGTTATGGATCAAGCGGTCTGCAATCATGCACGCTCATCAATCTCGTTCTAGGTTTACATTTTAACCCAAGCTCCGAGGATTAAAACCAGTCGGACAAGCAGTTGGGGCATTTGCCAAGGCTTTGAGTTCCTCCAAACAGTCTACGGGAGGAATGGTTGGCACTGGACTTCGGGTACCTGTATTATTCACCTTGATTTTCATAAAAAGAAACAGGCAGATAAATAAAGATGCAATAAAGGCAAATGACACACAGTATTTTTATAGTCGTTCGGTCGAATCATGACCTACGTCCACTTTATAATCTCTTGCTTTAAGGAATCAGACTATTCTAGGCAAGTCATGCCCTGTACATAGTTTTTTAACAAAGCAAAAGAATAAATTTGAAACTCTCATGTTAAATATGGCCGTAAATGTTGGGCATTCCACAATCTGGGGATTTCCTTTCCATCTACGGTTGCCCGCTTGAAGGTTCCATTATCAAGCTTGCTCTGAATAGAGTACGGTCCTTCCCACTTCGCTCCCATATGAGTTGGGGGTGGAAAGACACGTTTCAGAACCAAGTCTCCGGGTTCCCAGGTTCGGGCTCGGACCTTTTTGTTGTAATATCGGGCGACCTGTTGTTTGCATCTTAGGGCACGCAGGTCTGCTTCATCCCTTTTTTCTTCGATCATATCCAGGGACTCAAGGAGCAATTCATTATTGGTCATTGGATCATAATAAGTCACCCGATGAGAAGGTACCTTTATCTCAACCGGGATGACTGCTTCCGTTCCAAAAGCAAGGGAGAACGGGGTATGTCCTGTTGCCGATTTATATGTTGTCCTGTAGGCCCATAGTGCCAAGGGAAATTCATCAGCCCACATGGCTCTAGCCCGCTTCATTCTTCTTTTCAGAATGGACTTAATTACTTTATTTGCCGCTTCGACTTGTCCGTTCGATTGTGGGTGCGCCACAGAGGTGTACCGATTCTCGATGTGGTATTTTTGGGAGAAGTTTCTGAATTCAGCACTATCGAACTGAGTTCCGTTGTCTGTTATTACAATCTTTGGAATCCCAAATCGACAGATGATGTTTCTCACGATGAAGTTGATCACTCGTTTGGTTGTGATTGTAGTTAGTGGTTCAGCCTCGACCCACTTAGTGAAATAATCTACGGCCACAATAGCGAACTTTGCTCTGCCCCTTGCTATGGGGAGACTTACTATGATATCAATTCCCCACATAGCGAAAGGCCATGGACTCATCATTGTTTTTAACTGACTTGGGGGCGCTCTAGGTATCTTTGAAAATCTCTGGCACGCATCACATCGTCGTGCATATCTTACTGCATCCTTGTTTATGGTAGGCCAGAAATAACCATGCCGCAATACCTTTTTTGCCAAAGTTTGCCCTCCAGTGTGGTCGCCACATTCGCCTTCGTGGACTTCTTGCAGCACATGTTTGATGTCATCGTGGGCTATACACCGAAGGAGGGGCATTGAAAACCCTTGTCTGTAAAGAACTCCGCCTTGCAGAACATACCGGGCGGCTTTACGAATCACTTTACGCCTCTCGCTTTTCTTGGTCGGAAGCGTTCCATCCATCAGGAAATTCTTTAGAGGGGTCATCCAGGACTCCCTTTCTGGTTCCGTCTCTAGTATTAGGTCGATTTCCATCTGATCTATGCTAGGGGATCGAAGTACTTCAACGGGGGCTAGCCCAGTCACTTCAGGATCGTCAGAACTAGCCATCTTTGCCAACTTGTCTGCCTGCTGATTCTCTGACCGCGGAATATGAGATAAGCTGTAGTGATCAAAATCATTCAGCAGTTCTTTCACTTTCTTTAAGTATAAAATCAATCTTGCACTTTTAGGTTGGAATCTTCCAGTGACTTGATTCACAACTAACTTGGAGTCGCAGAAGATGTTCAGCTTTGTGACTTCTAGTTCCTTTGCAATCTTTAATCCGGCTATCAGAGCTTCATATTCGGAATCGTTGTTAGTGGCATGAAACTCCATTCGGATTGCATAGGTTATTAATCATTTCTCGGGGGTTTCAAGCACTACTCCAGCGCCGGATCTTTCGTCGTTCCTAGCGCCATCAGTATACAATCTCCAGGCATTGGGATCGAAAAGTAACTTTGAAGGATCAACTTCCTCGTTTGCTATATCTTCCTCAGGGACAGTGAACTCTGCTATGAAGTCGGCTATCACTTGCCCCCGAATTGACAGTCTGGGCTGAAAGTTCAAATCAAATTGACTTAACTCAATATTCCATTTGAGTAACCTTCCAGATGCCTCCGGTCTCTGTAGAACTTGCTTGAGTGGATGAACGGTGTATATGGTGATAGGATGTGCCTGAAAATAATGCCAAAGTTTTCTAGAGGCGATCAGTAAACTATACGCCAACTTTTCTATCCGTGGATAATTGCGCTCTGCTGCTGTCAATTTTTTGCTCACATAATACACAGGTCTTTGGACCTTATCCTCTTCCCTTACCAATGCTGAGCTGATCGCATGGGATGACACTGCCAAATACACGAATAAATCCTCGTGATCTATTGGCTTAGATAAAATCGGAGGCTTCTCCAAGTGCCTGAGCAAATTCTGAAATGCTTCTACGCAGTCAGGTGTCCATTTGAAGTGGCGTTTTCCTCGCTTTATTAATTCGAAGAATGGGATGCACTTATCCGTAGCCCTGGAGATAAATCTGCTTAGTGCGGCCACTTTTCCGGCAAGGCTTTGCACATCCCTAATTTGCCTAGGTTCCTGAATGTCTCTGATTGCCGTGATCTGGTCTGGATTAATCTCAATACCACGGGAACTGACGATGAATCCCAAGAATTTTCCAGAGGCAACACCGAACGAACATTTGGTTGGATTGAGTTTCATTCCATACTTTCGAAGAATGCCGAACATCTCTGCCAAGTCAGTAGTGTGTTGAGACGATTGCTTGGACTTAACCAACATATCGTCGACGTATACTTCCATTGTTTTCCCAATCTGGTTATAAAACATCCTGTTGACCAAACGTTGATATGTAGCGCCTGCGTTCTTGAAACCAAAGGGCATCACCACATAACAATATAATCCCAGATCCATGATAAAACTTGTGTGCTCTTGATCTGGAACATGCATCGGAATCTGGTTATATCCTGAATAAGCATCCATAAATGAGAGAAGCTCATGACCTGCCGTTGAGTCTACCAGCTGGTCAATTCGGGGCAACGGGAAACTATCCTTTGGACATGCTTTGTTCAAATTTGAGAAGTCGATACACGTTCGCCACTTCCCGTTGGCCTTCTTTACCAGGACTGGATTCGAAATCCAGTCTCAGTAGGTCGAATCTCTGATAAATCCATTACTCTTTAGCTTTCCAACCTCTTCTTTCAAGGCAGCGGACCTCTCTGGGCCCAGCATTCGCCTTTTTTGCTTTACTGGAGGATGTTTAGGGTCAATGCTCAAGGAATGGCTCATGATTGATGGGGATATCCCACACATGTCCGCGTGGGTCCAAGCAAATACATCCAAATTGTTTTTTAAGAAATCAATCAATTCTTTAGCAAGATTCGGACTTAACTGGGATCCAATCTTAAGGATCTTCTCCGGGTCACTGTCATCGATCGGTACATCCACAGTTGTCTCGTTGGGAGTCTCCATTCTGCCCCCGGGTTCTTGATCCTCTCTGGGATCTATATCCTCGGGCATTTCTCTGGGCGACTCTCCAACGACTATCCTCTTTGGTTGCTATAAGGTCTCTGCCCCCGAAGGGGGAGAGGTGCCTTTAGTTTCGATATCCCCTCCATTATGAAGTAACTTTAGTTCGGCAACATAACACGCTCGCGCAGCAACTTGATCCCCTCTGACGATACCAATGCCAGCGTCTGTGGGGAATTTCAATAACAAGCACCAGGGGGCTATACAGGCTCTAAACTTTGCGAGGGCCGGTCGGCCCAAGAAGGCATTGTAGGGCGATTCAACATCCAAAACCACAAAGGGAAGGATTCTCACTCTCTGGCGTTCTCCTTCCCCAAGTGTAACTGGTAACTCTACATAACCCATTGGAGCGGTGGATGCTCCGTTGAATCCACGGATCCATCCTTGGCAGGGCTTCAAGTCTTTTATTTCGAGATTCATCTGGTCGAAGGCCTTTTTGAAAAGACTATTGACGGAACTCCCGTTGTCCACCAGAACCTTATGAACAGTGGCTGGCCCAATGGGTACTGTAATTACAAGTGGATCTTCAGTTGGAGCATGGACTCCGATGCTTTCTCGTTCTTGGAAAACAACATCATCGGTCATCATTTTCTGCTGCTTCACCGGGGTACTGTCCTCGGGGTTGCTACATTCCCCTACCTCGAGGTGTTGTTTGGCCGCATTGACGTATTGATCTAATGCTTTGGAACTGTGCCCGGCGAGATAAAGTCCTCCGATCATGGTATTAATAACAATATTCTTTCCTTTTTGCTGGGCAGTTGGCCTAGCAGCTAGTTGATTCTGGTTCTGATTTGGGACCTGCACTGCTTGCCCCCTGTCCCTGGGCGTTAATTTGTATTCATCTAACATTCCTTCTCGAAGCAGCCTTTCGACTACATCCCTTAGGTGACGACATTCATTCGTCGAATGGCCGTGAATCTGATGAAAGAGACAAAACTTCCCTGTTTCACGCTCTTTCTCTGTCGACTCTCTAGGAGGTGGCCTCTTATTCTGGAGGACTTCGTACGCATCCATGAAGATATTTTCCAGAGTATCACTTATTGGAGTATAACTTTCAAAGGCCCTGGGACGAGTCCTTCTCTGGGAGTCGTTCCCTCGGTTCCTCTTCCGGTTGTTGCCGTTACCATTATTATTGTTGTTACCTGGCTGGCGACCAACCTGATTCTGATTTCCGACGTTAACTTCAACTTTCCCCGAGCTGTCTCCCGTCTGTTTGATGGTGACATTGCTCTGAATTTCCTCCTTATTGGCTGTTTTTGCTTTTCGGTTAGCATATACCTCTTCCCGGCGTAAATGTACGTTGGCTTTCTCGTAGAATAACTCCTTGGTGTGGGGCGGTTTGCCTGCCAGGTACCTCCCGAATTCAGTGTCCTTATCTACTCCGTCAATCAGTGCTGCGACAACGGTCGGTTCATGGGGATCTTTAACCTCAGTAGCGGCCAAATTGAAACGATCCAGGTACACCCTTAAACTCTCGCCTGGTCGCTGCTTGACGAGGAACAAATCGATCACACTTTTTGTCTTCTGTGTGTAGATTCGGAATTGTTCCACGAACTTCTCACTCAACTCCCTGAAGCTAGAAATCGATCTCGCCGGTAAACGAGTAAACCATAACAAAGCCACGTCCTCCAGGAATATGGGAAACGCTTTGCACTTAACAGCGTCAGAAGCTGCGGCAGCGGTCATCGACCAAGAGTATCTCATTAGGTGCTGGACAGGATCAGATCTTCCCGCATATCGGTTCATTTGTGGCATGTTGAAACGCCTTGGAAAAGTCGCATCCAAAATATCATCAGTGAAAGGGGTGTGACTGCGGTCGATCCCCCAATCTTCGTTCCGTTGTCCACGCCTATCTGCCAGAATCTGGTGGACCATGGCTGCAACATTTGCACTGGTCAAAGGAGGTTCAGGGTCAGTGCATCTGGCCCGACGAGGTTCTCTGATTTCTCTTCGGGGAGTAGTCACAAAATCCGGGGCTCGGACAGGGCTTCGTTGCCCCCTATTATCATGAGTATGTATGCGGCAACGGGGCTGAGGTGGTCTGTTATGCATAGGACTGTTCACATCTCGAGTCCTGAGAGCCGTAGCTTGATCATTCACATTACGGTTTGAGGGCCCCGCCCCTAGCGCTTCTTCTTCCTGTGATGGCAGTGTTCTGAACCGAAGCTGTTCTATGTTTTCGGCTCTCTCATACGGTCGTCGCGGAGGTCTCGGCGATTCTTCAGACGAAGAAGAATATAATGGGGTGAGTGGACGAACCGGCGATGTTCTTTGCCTTGCTAGCTCATCAAGTCTTCTATCCATAGCCGTCAAATTTTGCTGCAGGATGGAACATTCCTGCCTTTGGGCAGCCAACTCATCGAACAATCTATCCCACATTTCGGCGAAGCGAGAGAGATCCCCCTCAGTGACAGGAGCAGCAGGATCATATTGGTCATCATCACTCTCTCTTATGCGCAAAAAGCTTGAACCGGGTCGAGCAGAGGTTCCAGGATGATAGGAGCGGGTCAAAGGTTCTTTTCCAGGTCGACTTGTAGTCTGATCATCAGTTCGGATAGCTGCGGTTCGTGGATGGCGACTCGCTGCGCCCCCCTGAGGTCGACTCGTGGTCGTGGTATGCGGAGGCTGCGAGGTGTTACCTCGGGATCGAGTAACAACCCCTTCAGCGGCCCGGATCGTCTCGTTCTCCTCGACTCAGAACGTGGTGTCTTCATCGGATCGGTTCGCCCCCTGCGCTCCGCGATCCAGAGTTTCTTCGTTGCCCAGTTCGTGTACACTCTCCTCAATCGTTTCGTTGGTCTGTGAAGCTCGCACCTCCTTAGATCTTTTTCCAGCCATGATATCTGAATCGCTGGAATCTTCAAAGAACTGAATAGTGAAACTTTAGGACTGAGTTTCTCAGTGAAAGCACCAAAAATGTTAGATCGAAATTTGGACCTAACACCCAAATTGTTCTGAATGTTATAGAATTTCAAATGAAGAACGAGGAAAAAGAAAATAACACACAGAATTTATAGTGGTTCGGCGTTAACGAGCCTACGTCCACTTTATATATTATTGATTATGCTTTGAAAGCTAATACAACAAGGATTTCTCTCAATATTTCAGTAGTTTGACAACAATGGCGGATTCAGTACTCACTATTGCCAAAAAGCTCCCAAAAAATGCCAAGCTCTGGGCTATTTGTAGCTGATTTTGTCAGGCGGGTCGTGATAACACGTGGCATAGATCCCGAGAACATCGGATCGCATCGCCTCCGTTGAAGAAATAGTCAAATTAGCCGTTGTGGACAGGTGTCGCGATCTGCTTGAAAATCGGATCGTACAGATGGGGAGAATTGGTCCAGATGATGGTTAGGGACACGTGTTGCCAGATCCGTGCGATTCGGATCGCTGAAGACTAGCTCGCGCTTGAACGGGTCAGAGGGTTCGCCATGCACCAAGGGATCGGATCGGATCGGTTCGCTCTGGGCAACAATATAAGTTTGGATCGGATCGCCTGGATGCGTCGTTCGTTGATGAGATGGGGGCGATCCGTCGAGACGCGATCCTCCGTGGGCGAGACGATAGTGTGCGATCCGACGGTGGTCGAGACCATAGTGTGCGATCCGACGGTGGTCGAGACGATAGTGTGCGATCCGACGATGGTCGAGACGATGGTGCGCGATCTGATATTGGGCGAGACGATGGTGCGATCTGATATTGGGCGAGACGATGGTGCAATCCATTCCTCCATGTCATTAGATATCGTGGTTTCATGCTTTCTTCTTATGAATGATCCTGGATGGCTTGGTCAAAAAGCTAGCCAACACCTGCGAACCTCCAAGGTTGGTCGTCTCTTACATTTGAGGATTAATTATTCCTGAACACACGTTTCCCTATCCTAACAGACCTAAAATCGAGGCGCCTCACATCCAATAACCATATAGGTAAAATGTAACAACCCGTATTTTAAACAACACGTTATAACTTAAAACATGGAAGAATTAAATGACAAAATCTGAATCAGGGAAAACGGGTTGTGCCATTGCGTTCGTCTCGGAAAAATACGCGAAATAGAGTCCGAAATTTCGTAAATCGGAGTCCGTATGATCGAGATATGGCCTCGCAAAGTTTCACGAAAATTCAAAACCAAAAACAGATTTGAAATTCAGCCCAGAAAGAGAAGGCGGGAAAATTCCAGCCAGACACACAGGGTGTCGACCCCTGGGTCGACCCCCCCTCCAAGTGGTCGACATGGGTACCGACCCCTGGGTCGACCCCTCCCCAGGGGGTCGACCCCCCCTGTAGAACCCCGATCTGGTGCACCTGTTTTGGCTCCTGGATCTTGTTTTGGGGGCTTGTGACGATTTTGGATGGCTCAGAACTATTCTAGGGTTAATCTAAAGGCTGAAATCAATTGCCTACAACTATAAAAAGACCCTAAGACCTAGCCTAAATCATACTATTTCATTTTAGCACTCATGCAGCCACCATTAAACCTAGAACTCTAAATTAAAAATACAAAGAACAAAATTATGGGAGACGAAGGATGATTCTTGAAGGCTACAACTAGAAGCTACAACAACTGCGACGCTTTAGACAACGGATTTGGGGCTATTTGGTTTGAAATTTTGATTACTTGCTTCATATTGTAAGTTCTATGTTACTTTTTAGGCAAAAACGCTAAAATAACATGGACATGCCATGAATTGAAACCGGATTTAGGAACTATTATTAATCCATGTTTATATTGTTTAACTTTGAAATCATAATTTGGGAATTTCGCTATGTCAATGTTGCAAGTTAAACTTATCATGATTTTGATGTGGTTATGAATCACTTAGGCTTAATTGTATGGCAAGTTGGACTAATACATGTCCATGGAATCATTATGTTTATTGAAATCTTTATGTTGTTTAAACCATGCCTATGATGCTAATTAAACCATGTCTATGATGTTAATGAAATTATGCATGTGATGTTAATATACCTATCATGTTAATGACAAATTGGGAATTGCTAGGTTATGATGAAAAGTTGGAGTCATTATGTTTATAATGCTATATGAGAATCATTATGTTAAAAATGCTAAATTGGAGTCCACTATGCCTATTAGAATTACCATGCCTTTAATGTTTCATGTTTGAAATAAAATTATTATTATGCCCGCAATGATTATTATGCCTATGATGTAAAGTTGAATTCATCGTGTTAAACTAAGTTGGAACCATTACTATGCCAAGTTATCATCATGCTAGTATTGAAACCATGTGATATGTTATAGCCTTTTTATTATGCAAGTGATGGTGGAATTGTCACATATGCCTATCACATGTTTGGTGTTATTCCCCTTTATCTCTTGAATTGTTTATGCTTGTGAACGAAGTACGTTTATATGCGTTGGTGATACGATTGGGTAGAATAGGCAAAACTTGAATTGATTATAATCATAAATCGTGAAATTTCGCATAAGTAGAACATGAAATATGGCACGAAAAACCTGACTTGAACATTCCATAACTTTACTTGAAACATGCCTTAGTTGGGCACGAAATTTACATATGAACATGCTATGAAAATAGCACGAATCTGATAAGAACATGGGCATGACTTTAGAAAACAAGAAAGTGGCCAACTCGAGGTTGGGTTGAGTTTGTAGCGTAAACCTGCCCGGAACCGCATGGCAAAACCAGTTGCTACAAACAATAGGATCCAATGTGGGTAGTTGGTCACATCGCGCTTGAAACCCGAGGTTGGGTTGAGTTCGTAGCGTAAACCTGCCCGGAACCGCCTGGCAAATCCAGTGGCTACGAACAATAGGATCCAATGTGAGTGGTTCGGTGCATTAACGTATCAATTAATGCCAATTAGGGTTAAGTCATGAACATGAAAAGACAACTTAACCAACTTGAACACGATTTGTAGGGCTAAGTCATGAACTTGAAACGACAACACTAAGCCAACTTGACATGACACGTAAGCGGGTTAAGTCACGAATTTAAATGACATACTTAACCATCTTGACATGACTAGACTGGAAAAGGATTAAGTCACGAATTACATGACTTAATCGGTTAGGCGGGTTAGGTCACGAATTACATGACCTAATCTGTTAGGCGAAACCCTAGACACGACCCTTTTCAGCAGTAACCCTCTAGATGTATCAAGGTACCCTAGGGCTAGGCCGGGTGGGGCACGATTACTGGGCTGATTGTAAGAGGTGAACGATGGCAGTGGGGTATGCCAGTGTAGGTTCGGTGGACTACGGTCGTGCACGTATTCCGGGGCAGGCACTGGGTATCCGTAGATTTATTTTTGCATCTTGAATCGTGTCAGGGGTTGACACCCTAGGGCTGATACACCCGAAGGTGGACCCAGCACATGTGACTACATTCGTGATTAGCCGTATGACACAGACACTTGACGAGCTAGAACTTGTAGGGAGCCGATCGACTAGATTATCGCTCCGTAGGACCCCGCACTTGGGTCAGACCCCGTTTCAGGGTCATTTCATGATATTGGGCCGTGGGATTTATTTCGTGATTAACTAGTGACATGGGCTTAGTATACTAGTACAGTCGATGTAACGAATCTCGAACATGTGATGCTTTACTTGACTTGTCTTGACTTATCCTGATCACCTTAGTCTATCTTGTTCACCTTGACACCATTCTTAAGTTTAGTTCCAGTTCATACATGACAGGTTGTTTTAACCGTTTTTACACTGAAAGTCACTAGGACATACTCAGTCTTTATGACTGTCCCTTTTCCTTTCGCCTCCTTTTCTTTCGTTTCCCCCCCAGGTTCTCAGGGAGGAAACACTAGCTCTTATCTTGGATATCACTTGCTTTGGCTCAGCATGTACGGTTTGCTATGGCTGCTTCATTTTACTGCACTTGGGGAATAAGCTGTTTTTCTGTTTTTAAGTTATTGCTTCTTTGGCTATTATTACAAGACAGTTGTAATGAAGTTATTTGAAATGTTTGTAAAAGACATGGTTTATTTTGGAATGAAATGAAGTTCTGTTTTGCTCATAAATTCTTCCGTTGTTTACTTAATTATTTATGTTCTGTCTTGCGATAATTCTGTGATGTTATCTCGATAATACCTCTCCAAAACTAGTGCATTCCCTTTGTGAGTGACCCTAGCGGAGGTGGGGTGTTACACTTGGTATCAGAGCAGAAGGTTACCAAGACTAGGCAAAAGTATTGAAAACCTTTTGAATTTTCAAAACCATTTACAAAGAAGCAAATTTTCAAGAAAATTTTGTTTTGATTAAAAGGCATATTCCCCAAAGCCTTTAGCACTATCTTTGTTTCCTCGTTCGAATCTTTTCCTTTTTCGTTTTCAGCTTACCATGGCCGACGACCTAAATCTTCCCGAGGGGGTCAATATACCCACTTGGTTCCGTCGTTTCCTCGAGGCTCGGGCTAATGTGGTAGGCCCAGCCAATCCTCATCCTCCTCAACCTCCGCGAGAAACCGCTTTTTCAAAGATATGCAAGGACTTTAAGCCCATTGGCGGAAAGGATTTCCTAGGAACTGAGACTTTTGTTGAGGCACGGAATTGGTTGAAGGAAACCGAAGACTTGTTTGTTATCTTTGAGGTAGAGGACAATAGGGAAGTACAGTTGGCGGCATGGCTCATGAAAGAGGAAGCTTCTTATTGGTGGGAAGTCACCAACGCTACTAGGCCCATTGAGACTTGGGCGGACTTTAGACGGAGATTTGGGCTTAAGTTCTTGTCATCGGCAGAGGAGAATCTCCAAATGGAACGGTTTCTGGCCCTTAAACAAGGAAATATGACAGTTAAAGAATATGTGAACCGTTTCAATCAGCTTGCTTGCTTCGGATTGGAGTTAGTCAACACTCCTTAGAAAAAGGCACTACATTTTGCACGGGGCTTGAACGAGCCACTACATGGTTTGGCCATGACTCATGTGCCCATAGGGGCGACCTTTGAAAGCTTGGTGGGTATGGCCCTACTGTATGAGGAAGATAATAAGGGCAAGAAAGAGGTCAAGCCCAACGATTCTTAGAATAAGAAGGTAGACTCTGAGAAAGGAGGCAAGAACGACAACTCACGTGATAAAAGGAAATGCAATTTCTGTGGTACGGAAGGGCACATAGCCAAGGATTGGAGAAAGAGGAAGAGAAAGCAAGGTGAATGTTTTCATTGTGGGGAGACTGGACACATCAGCAAGGACTGCCCTAAGAAGCAGACCGGACCTTCCGGGGGTACATCTTTAACTTCATTTTCTAGATGCTTTGTTTTATCTTGTTATCTCCTCGATCCTATCTTGAGAACCATAGGTAGAATATTTTTGGATGTAAACATGTAATTGAAACATGTTATGATTGCAAAATGGTTGCAAGTGGTCGCAAGTGGTTGCTCGTGGATGCATGAACACACATTAGGCACTAGATCGGCTCAGTCACAGTTTCATACTTGCATATGCGTGAGTGTTTATTTTGGAAACTTGGTTGTGCTATCATTTGGTTGTTGCATATGATTGAATGTTTGAGCACTCATATAGAAATTATGAATTATTATAGAATTTTTTTTGCATACATATTGGATTCATTTCACTAAACATATTTTGCATTTGAGGAGATCAATCAGGCCTGATCATTTGCATTAGATAAGGAACATATACACACACTTTCTGCATATGTTCATATAGCATTAGAAATCTTTTAAGGACAATGGCTGCCTGTGGATGATGCTTTGAGTAGATGGATGATGGATGGTAGGATACGTTCTTCCTAACTTGAAGATTTCGGGGACGAAATCCTTTAAGGAGGGGAGAATGTAACAACCCGTATTTTAAACAACACGTTATAACTTAAAACATAGCAGAATTAAATGATAAAATCTGAATCAGGGAAAATGGGTTGTGCCATTGCGTTCGTCTCGGAAAAATACGTGAAATAGAGTTCGAAATTACGTAAATTGGAGTCCGTATGATCGAGATATGGCCTTGCAAAGTTTCATGAAAATTCAAATTCGAAAACAGATTTGAAATTCAGCCCAGAAAGAGAAGGCGGGAAAATTCCCGCCAGACACACAAGGTGTCGAACCCTGGGTCGACCCCCCCTCCAGGGGGTCGACATGGGTGTCGACCCCCCCTCCAGGGGGTCGACATGGGTGTCGACCCCTGGGTCGACCCCTCGCAAGGGTGTCGACATGGGTGTTGACCCTTGGGTCGACCCCTCCCCCCCCCCCCTGTAGAACCCCGACTTGGTGCACCTGTTTTGGCTCCTGGGTCTTGTTTTGGGGGCTTGTGACGATTTTGGATGGCTCAGACCTATTCTAGGGTTAATCTAAAGGCTGAAATCAATTGCCTACAACTATAAAAATACCTTAAGACCTAGCCTAAATCATACTATTTCATTTTAGCACTCATGCAGCCGCCATTAAACCTAGAACTCTAAATTAAAAATACAAAGAACAAAATTATGGGAGACGAAGGACGATTCTTGAAGGCTACAACTAGAAGCTACAACAACTACGATGCTTTAGACAACGGATTTGGGGCTATTTGGTTTGAAATTTTGATTACTTGCTTCATATTGTAAGTTCTATGTTACTTTTTAGGCAAAAACGCTAAAATAACATGGACATGCTATGAATTGAAACCGGATTTAGGAACTATTATTAATCCATGTTTATATTGTTTAACTTTGAAATCATAATTTGGGAATTTCGCTATGTCAATGTTGCAAGTTAAACTTATCATGATTTTGATGTGGTTATGAATCACTTGGGCTTATTTGTATGGCAAGTTGGACTAATACATGTCCAAGGAATCCTTATGTTTATTGAAATCTTTATGTTGTTTAAACCATGCCTATGATGCTAATTAAACCATGTCTATGATGTTAATGAAATTATGCATGTGATGTTAATATACCTATCATGTTAATGACAAATTGGGATTTGCTAGGTTATGATGAAAAGTTGGAGTCGTTATGTTTATAATGCTAGGTGAGAATCATTATGTTAAAAATGCTAAATTGGAGTCCACTATGCCTATTAGAATTACCATGCCTTTAATGTTTCATGTTTGTAATAAAATTATTATTATGCCCGCAATGATTATTATGCCTATGATGTAAAGTTGAATTCATCGTGTTAAACTAAGTTGGAACCATTACTATGCCAAGTTATCATCATGCTAGTATTGAAACCATGTGATATGTTATAGCCTGTTTATTATGCAAGTGATGGTGGAATTGTCACATATGCCTATCACACGTTTGGTGTTATTCCCCTTTATCTCTTGAATTGTTTATGCTTGTGAACGAAGTATGTTTATATGCGTTGGGGATACGATTGGGTAGAATAGGCAAAACTTGAATTGATTATAATCATAAATCGTGAAATTTCGCATAAGTAGAACATGAAATACGGCACGAAAAACTTGACTTGAACATTCCATAACTTGACTTGAAACATGCCTTAGTTGGGCACGAAATTGACATATGAACATGCTATGAAAATTGCACGAATCTGATAAGAACATGGGCATGACTTTAGAAAACAAGAAAGTTGCCAACTCGAGGTTGGGTTGAGTTTGTAGCGTAAACCTGCCCGAAACCGCCCGGCAAATCCAGTTGCTACAAACAATAGGATCCAATGCGGGTAGTTGTTCACATCGCGCTTGAAACCCGAGGTTGGGTTGAGTTCGTAGCGTAAACCTGCCCGGAACCGCCCGGCAAATCCAGTGGCTACGAACAATAGGATCCAATGTGAGTGGTTCGGTGGATTAACGAATCAATTAATGCCAATTAGGGTTAAGTCATGAACATGAAAAGACAACTTAACCAACTTGAACACGATTTGTAGGGCTAAGTCATGAACTTGAAACGACAACACTTAGCCAACTTGACATGACACGTAAGCGGGTTAAGTCACAAATTTAAATGACATACTTAACCATCTTGACATGACTAGACTGGAAAAGGATTAAGTCACAAATTACATGACTTGATCGTTAGGCGGGTTAGGTCACGAATTACATGACCTAATCTGTTAGGCGAAACCCTAGACATGACCCTTTTCAGCAGTAACCCTCTAGATGTATCAAGGTACCCTGGGGCTAGGCCGGGTGAGGCACGATTACTGGGCTGATTGTAAGAGCTGAATGACGGCAGTGGGGTGTGCTAGTGTAGGTTCGGTGGACTACGGTCGTGCACGTATTCCGAGGCATGCACTGGGTATCCATAGATTTATCTATGCATCTTGAATCGTGTCAGGGGTTGACACCCTAGGGCTGATACACCCGAAGGTGGACCCAGCACAGGTGACTACATTCGTGATTAGCCGTATGACACGGACACTTGACGAGCTAGAACTTGTAGGGAGCCGATCGACTAGATAATCGCTCCGTAAGACCCCGCATTTGGGTCAGACCCCGTTTCAGGGTCATTTCATGATATTGGGCCGTGGGATTTATTTCGTGATTAATTAGTGACATGGGCTTAGTATACTAGTGCAGTCGATGTAACGAATCTCGAACATGTGATGCTTTACTTGACTTGTCTTGACTTATCCTGATCACCTTAGTCTATCTTGTTCACCTTGACACCATTCTTAAGTTTAGTTCCAGTTTATACATGATAGGTTGTTTCAACCATTTTTACACTGAAAGTCACTAGGACTTATTCATTCTTTATGACTGACCCTTTTCCTTTCGCCTCTTTTTCTTTCGTTTCCCCCCAGGTTCTCAGGGAGGAAACACTAGCTCTTAGCTTGGATATCACTTGCTTTGGCTCAACATGTACGGTTTGCTATGGCTGCTTCATTTTACTGCACTTGGGGAATAAGCTGTTTTTATGTTTTTATGTTATCGCTTCTTTGGCTATTATTACAAGACAGTTGTAATGAAGTTATTTGAAATGTTTGTAAAAGACATGGTTTATTTTGGAATGAAATGAAGTTCTGTTTTGCTCATAAATTCTTCCGTTGTTTACTTAATTATTTATTTATGTTCTGTCTTGTGATAATTCTGTGATGTTATCTCGATAATACCTCTCCAAAACTAGTGCATTCCCTTTGTGAGTGACCCTAGCGGAGGTGGGGTGTTACATAAAAAGTAAATAAATGTCAGCCTGTTTAAGCACTGACACTACCCATAGCTAGAAAGAAACATCGTGCACTCCTTGGGTCCACATCCCGTTTTTGACTCATACCGAGGTGTGAGGCTCGCGAATTCACGATATACACAAAGCTGCGCCACACAGGCTGTGCTTTAATCATCAACCACAAGACTTTTCTTTGCAACAGGAGACTTGATCACTGCATCTTAGGCATACCACACAGGCAATTCACTCTATGCGACCGATGTCCATCAATATACAACCTCTAAGCTTGTACGTCTCAGAGAAGGGCTTTAAGCAAGAGAATAAATTCTCCGCCGCCAAACAGATGTATATTTAATAGAGATCAATCAACACAGAATAAAATCCAATGTCAGACACACAGTCCATTTACAAGTTCGTTCTGGGTCTGAACGCAACCGGAGGCACTTTCCTCGCATATCCATCGATCTCCAAGTACGTCTGGACGATCACCAACTGATTCCCTCATCTTGGGTGTACAGCCCAATCAAGAACATCAGTAATCACCCAAACGATGTGAAGACTTCCGGTCTTCAACCACTGTTTTTATCTTCGACTTGTCGTCGAATCGGTTATTCAGAATGGGTATAAACCCGACCTTTCTGAATAACCCGCGTATATAATAAACAAATGTTACACAAACACAACATACGCCCCATTCCAATTCAGCAGTCACTAACCGTAAATTAGCAAGAGAACAATTCCCTAAATATTAACCTCGAAGGCCGAAACCTGCATCAGATAAATACCCAGGAAACCATTCTTCTTAGCTAACCTACAGGTAGTTTCTAAATTTCACATCCTTAGGGAAAGATTCCCATTAATTTTATCAAAGATAAATTCTTTTAAATTTATTCTTTAATATTCCTTTGGATGTCATTTCAAACTATGTTAAGGTTTTCCAAACTAGTCGGGATTAGCGAACCACACCGAAGTAATTATTTATTTTATTTCCTAATCCCAACCTATTCATCCCATGAAGCAAAACTGGTAATACTCCATATCTAACACCATGGTGTTATCGGTAAAATTAATTACCATTTCACGTTCAAATCTAATTAAAGATTTAACTATCGTTTTGGGGCAAAACTGGTGATACTCCATTCTCGCTCACTTTCCAAATTTGATGATTTAAATTATCAATTCACATTTCAATCTAATTACAGATTCATTAAACCTCCTTTTACTTGGCTAATGAACTAATGTCATTTAAAACACAATTCACGATAAACCCAAATCTCATTCTATTTATTATCGGGTTAAAGAACAAGTGTTATTTAAAACACCGTTCACGATATACCCACAAATCAATTCTAATTCAATTCCAATTAAATATATTAATTAATTGGTATACTTCATTAAATCTAAATAAAAAGATTTAATCTTTTCTCAATGGGGTTTGAGAACAGTGTTGATGAAGACACCACGACAAACCCAAATCCCATTTGATATTAAATACAAGGTTCTGAATAGAAAATATATCAGCTTATATTCAATATCAAATTCTGAAACCCACAAATATCACTTTGGAAATAACAATATAAAATATATCTTCCAAATTTCCTCTAAAATATCTGTATAATCGCGGAATCTAATGACAAGGTATGGGACCAACTTCCGACCAGTGTACTCTAGAGGGGATACACCGGGGTTTAATAAGAATGTCTTGCAACCCGGCCACACATGACCGCTCACTCATATAGCTTGAGTGTAGCGAATGTATTACCAACCAACAGCTTTTAAGGGCCCACTGCAGATCCGTGGAGATACAGAGTCGAACGAAGAACAAATAAGGAATTTCTCTAGATGGTGATAATACATCATGCTTGGGTATGACCCACCTAGCCATAGTGCCTACCCGATTTTTGTCATTTCCAGATTGATGAGGCTTGAGGTCATGATTATCTTCAGAGAACAACAAACCCATCTTTGAATGCCACATTGTCAGATCCGTCAAATCAGTAATTGATGTCCAAAAATATATTTTAGGTGTTAAGCAAGAGAATTTCTCTGCCACCAAACTTGGTATATTTGTAAAAATCAATGTACGTGACCCTCAGGAAATACTCTGTCAGACATTCATCCATACAAGTCATCCAGGAACAGGATGAACCGAAGTCACTCTCCTACCGCATCCTTATATAGGAATCACCCCAAGGATCAGTAGTGAGTAGTCCTTGCAATCCGTAGATTCCAATCACGATAGAATCACAAGTCATCATAACTCTGGTAGCTAGCCAAAGAAATTTAATGAGTAGTTCTTCCGGTCATGAAGATCAACGATCCTTAATGCACCGTCTCGATCATCTACTGATATCTTCAACGTTTACGTATTTGTTGGTCAGAATGGTTTTCGTATGTAATTCGATCTCAGTCTTTTCATACCAATAATCGTATTGGCCAGATTTGATAGTTAGTTATTTAACTATCAAATAAACAATCATTCCCCTATAAAATAAGATAGGTTTACTGGTTCAGTACTCAGCATCACTTGTCCTCTTTAATTAATCAATAGTTAATCAAAACTCTTAATTCTTCACTTTAAATTGAATTGATTAAACTTAGCTTGCATCTCTGATCTCGAATCCATTTAAGTTCATTGCTGCATACTTTTAGCCTTATGCTTTTAAATCCCATTTATGGTTTCCTATAAGTTTATAAATCAGATTATAACTTCAATACTTTAACCCTAAGCATACGATTATCTCCTTTGATTATTATTAATTAACAATAATCTATTTCGATATTATCAAAAATTGTTTACTTCATTATTATCCATGATTTCATAATTAACCCCTCTTTTTAAAGGTTATTATAATCAACTTTATTAAATAACTAAATCTTCAATACTTACTTTCAAAACTTGTTTACATAGAAGGGCTTACCATATAACATTTATTTATAGTTACCTATAAGTAATAAAATAATTGATTTATAGTTACCTATAAGTAATAACATTTATTTGAATTAACTTATACAAACGTGTAATTTAATCTATGAATATTTAAAATATTCAGTATCCACGCACACAGTCATCAAACCATCAATCATTAGCAAGCGTTGCACACAAAATAAAAACCCAGCTTATGAAAAATATAAGCGGGACAAACTGAGTGATTTGAACTCACCTTGGGTCTATGTATCGATAAAACAATTCATTTTAGTCAAATTAAACTAACGTTTAATTTGATTAGAAATTCCTACTCCTTCCGATTGACTCCAAATCAGCTCCATGCTGTAGCACTCGACACGACGAATCCAACGCTTCCTGTTTTGTCAAAATCTGACAACGAATGCATGAAATATTGATTTCATAAGTTTGTAACTACCTGAATTTAATAAACATTAAATTGTTTAATTCATTTGGGCCAAACTGTTTTCACATGTTCGGCCCAACATAAAAAAATGATCCACCCGCATCTCCTTCTTCATCATGTAACTTGGTCACTCCCTCTCTCATAATACAGGCCATGACTGAATCTCTTTTTCAAGATCAAACACCTTCCTCACATACGTATTGCTTCATTAAACAATCGCCCATTGCAGGTTCGCTTTTCCAATACACCATCATCGCTACCCTTGCATCTGCCAACTCCCTCTCTCCAAGATTAACCACTCCTTATACACAAGTAAGGCAAGATGCTCCAACCTCACAAAGAAAACAATGATTTATGAACCCATGCCCGACTTCCTTCAGTTTGTTATTCCCATTTGCTTCCCCATACTATGTTTGATTTCATTCCTTGCATTACCATTTCGTCACCAATTACTGGTCGCTCCCAGTCCCCATGCGGTTCCACTCATGCCACATCATACACCATCTAGTTAGTATACATCTCATCCCAAACTGATGTTTCACTTTTCTTTCGTGTACACCTTATACCCTTGAAAGCCCATCACACAGCTCCAGTTTCTCTTCACCATCATTCAAAAATAAATAAATTGAGGAATTGCTGCTCCATTTTTTATAGGGAACTCCACCTTTCTCTCACTATAATCGTGCTTTTTCCACCACTTCTTTCCTCCTTCTCCACCGCTTCTTTCCTCCGAACGTGCCACCTCCTCGTTCCCATTCTGCCTTTCACCAACGTGATGGGTTGTTCCCACAACTCCTCCTATGTCTGGCACGACTTTACACCCATACACGAACTCAACCATCACCGTGCCTCTTTTCATACTTCCCTAAGCACCCTGTCAGACCCGCTTCATCAGAGAAAAATGAACCCAACTCGTCAACGGTGGCGACGCCATTACTGCATTCATGCTCCATCATTCCATCCCTCCGTTTCTGTCTAGTTTTCTCTTTCCTTTTTATTGTTTAAGTTAATCATCGAAGTTGGAGGAGCTTGGGTTTAAATAGGCTGGGGACATGAGGATTAGTAAAGGGGAGGTTTGGGTTGCTAAAACTTAAAATGAAGGCTTCGGGTTTTATTTGTAGGAAGAAATTTAGGATATGGCTTACGCATTTATGTTTTACTTGCGGAAACATTGTTCTGGAGAATAACATGTGGGGTATATATATAGACACAAGAAAATGAAGATAAAGATCAACGTCAAATTTCAGTTTCTACAAGCTATTGTGATAGTTTAGGGTAGGTCTGCGAAAAGGCGATAAACAGCTGCGGCGGGATGTTTCTTCATATCGGCCTAAACAAAGTCTTAGGCAGCTGATGTTTTAAAATATATAGGTCTATGTCGTTGTTTTTAAATTAAGGTAGGTCTTCATGCAAAAAATTTATGTCAGCACTTACTTAGGATAGGTTTTATTTTTATTTTGTATACAGGACTATACAAAAGAACAGCCATATTATTTTATATATTTACCATTGGTTACCGCTATTTAACGTCGACACTTAAAAATTGCGTCGAGACACACGAACTCCAAAAATAATGAAAATGGACGTCGTGATATAATATGACGTTACTGTTCTAATGAAACTAATTTCGTCGAAAATGGACTCCGTTTGCGAAAATGGCGCTATTTTAATTTATCAGTTTACCGTTTAAATTTTGTCTACCGACAAAACAACCCCGTTGGGCTCAAAACTGGAAATATAGAAGTAATTAGTTTTACGTTTTCCAATTAATATTTTCAACCAGTACATACGAGTATCTGCCTGTGTGCGGAGCACGGGCCTCATCCTAGCACACACACACACGCACACATATATATATATATATATAACAGAATTTACGTTGAACGCTCTAAATTCGTACCAATATTCACGAGCTCCATTTTTAGTAAATAAATTTGATATAAAATTCATTTATATTACCAAATGAATATTAAAAATGGATTTAGATATTTGTAATTAACGTTTAAAAATCTAGGACGTTACATTCTTTCCCCTTAAAGAAATTTCGTCCCCGAAATTACTGAGTAAGAAGAATGCCACAAACCCAATAATTTTTAAATTTATCATCAAAAATATCTTAAGTTATAAAATATTCAAAAAATTTCGCAGCGCCTCCTCTGCATGGCTTGATCAATACAACTACAACTGCCACTCCGGGAATTAACTTCACCAAAAAGAAAATGAAAGCCAAGCGGCTACCCAATGTAGGTGTAAAATCAATCACTCCAATCAATATATTAAGGTTTACCAATTTGTCAGGCAACTCAATCTTCGATTATGAAGCAAATCAACTACTGGTCTACCACCTCCTTTCGATCTGTATTTCAATCTAAGCAACCAGGTCAACTCCCAGGGTCTTCTAGAATTTGTACTTAACTCAATTTATAATATAAGTAACCGATATAGGGTTAACTCATCTAGTTTCATTTCGTAAATTATTCTATTCTATTTATTTTATTTAAAATCCATTTCCATACCTATTCCTTAATTTATTTCATTTTACCAAGCTAATTCTGTTTAATTAACCGATTAATTTTCTAACTAGTTTAATTTCATTTTTTCTATTCATTCGAAATTGCAAACAAATCAATCAAACGACTAATACAACCAATATTACTATAATTTAAGAAAATCGTTTCCCTTTCTATAGAAAAATATAGTTTGGGCAAAAATATTTCAATTATCCCTTCCTTATGAAATAATTTTTATAATCAATTACAAATACGCGCTCTCGTATATACACTGTAACTCAATATAGGGTATTACTAACCCCATCGCTATTGAGTTACGTTGCAGATCCAAGGTTACTTCTCAACCTTTAGCTCTGAAACCAAATGTAGTGACCCAAAATTCAAGTACTCTTTGAATCTACTAATTACACTCCTGTCCAACTCAAAGTGCACGGAATATGGATTACTAAAAGAAAGAAGTTAGAAGGTGAGAAAAGATAAGATAGAAATATTAGAAAATAAAAATAAAAAGACAACATAGAATCCAAACCTCACGTCGCAGCGGAACAAAATGTAATATAGATTTAATCTTTATAAAGAACTTGAATAAATAGACTTACATACATCAGGGTATAGCAGACAAATTTGGACAGCTATAAGATCCCGTCCTTATATAATACACATCGAATAACTATTAATACGTCTGGACTCCTCCAGTTCGCCCTTGAACTTCACTGCATCCAATAACCTGAACCTGTAACTCGGGCTGACCCGAGACATTACAAACGCCACGGATCAGTCTCGTGAACCATCGTGAGTAAAACTCAGTAAGTTATAGATAACATCCATATTTTTTAACTTTTGAAACCCTTTGAAAGAGTCCACACATAAACACGGATGATTTTTACGTTACTATAACCAAAACATTTTTGAAATCAATACTAGTCTAACATTATAATAGTGATGTAAATCAAATAGATAACCAAGTTATAGAACGCTTGCATCTCACGCTCTACATATATAGTATAAAATCAAAAACCGTGGGCTCTTATTAGGGATTGGATTCCAGCTATAACAAGGTATGGGACTACCTTCCGATCAGTGTACTCTAGAGGGGATACACTAGGGTTCAACAAGAAAGTCTTGCAACCCGGTCACATATGACCGCCCACTCATTTAGCTTGAGTGTAGCGAATGTATTAACACCCAGCAGTTTTTAAAGGCCCACTGCATATCCGTGGAGATAAAAATCAAAAGAGTAACAAATAAGGAATTTCTCTAGATGGTGATTATACATCCTGCTTGGGTATGACCCACCTAGCCATGTTGCCTACCCGATTTTTGTTATTTCCTGGTTGATGAGGCTTAAGGTCATGATTATCTTCAGAGAACAACACATCCGTCTTTGAATGCCACATTGTAAGATCCGTCAAATTGTTAACTGATGACCATAAATATATTCTGGGTTTTAAACAAGAGAATTTCTCCACCACCAAACTTGGTATATTTGTAAAAATCAATGTACGTGACCCTAAGAAAATACTCTGTCAGACAATCGTCCATATAAGTCATCCAGGAACAGAATGAGCCGAAGGTGTTGTCCTATCGCATCCTTATATAGGAATCACCCCAAGGATTTGTAGCGAGTAGTCCTGACAAAGATTCCAATCATGATAGAAACACAAGTCATCATAACTCTGGTAGCTAGCCAAAGAAATTTAATGAGTAATTCTTCCGCTCATGAAGATCAACGGTCTATAATGCTAAATATTGACCATCTTATGATATCTTCGACATTTACATATTTGTTGGTCGGAGTGGTTTTCGAATATAATTCAATCCTGTTCTTTCTGTACCAACAATCGTATTGGCCAAATTTGATAGTCCGTTATTAAATATCAAATAAACAATCATTCGTCTATATAATAAGATGGGTTTACTGGTTCAGTACTTAGCATCACTTGGCCTCTTTATTTCATCAGTAGTTAATCAGAACTCATAATTCTTCACTTTAAATCGAATTAATTATACTTAGCTTGCATCTCTGATCTCGAATCCATTTAAGTTATTTGCTTCATACTTTCAGCCTTATGCTTTTAAATACCATTTATGGTTTCCCATAAGTTTCTAAACCTAATTATAACTTCAATACTTTAATCCTAAGCATACAATTATCTCCTTTGATTATTATTAATTAATAATAATCTATTTTTATCAAAAGTAGTTTACTTCATTATTATCCATGATTTCATAAGTTCGTAACTACCCAAATTTTATAAACATTAAATTGATTAATTCATTTGGGCCATACTGTTTTCACATGTTCGGCCCAACATAAAAAATGATCCACCCCTATCTCCTTCTTCATCATGTAACCTACTCCCTCCCGCTCTCATAATACAGGCCATGACTGAATCTCTTTTTCAAGATCAAACTCATTCCTCACATACGTGTTTCTTCATCAAACAACCGCCCATTTCTACTTCTCTTTTCCAATACACCATCACTGCCACCCTTGCATCTTCCATCTCCCTCTCTCTAAGCTTAACCACTCATTACGCATGTAAGGCCAGATGCTCCAACCTCACAAAGAAAACAATGACTCATGAACCCATGCGTGACTTCCTTTAGTTTGTTATTCCCATTTGTTTCCCCATACTATTTTTGATTTCATTCCTTGCATTACCATTTCTTCACCAATTACTGGTCGCTCCCAGTCCCCATGCGGTTCCACTCATGCCACGTCATACACTACCTTGTTAGTATACCACTCATCCCAAACTGATGTTTCACTTCTTCTTTCATGTACACCTTCTACCCTTGAAAACCCATCACACAGCTCCAGTTTCTCTTCACCATCATTCAAAAATAAATGAATAAAGGAACTGCTGCTCCGTTTGTTATATGGAACTCCACCTTTCTCTCACTGTCACCATGCCTTCTCCACCACTTCTTCCCTTTGAATGTGCCATCTCCTCGTTCTCATTCTGCCTCTCTTCAATGTGATCGGTTGTTGCCACAACTCCTCTTATGTCTGCTGCGACTTTACACCCATACACGAACTCAACCAACACCGTGCCTCTTTCCAGACTACCTTGAGCACCCAGTCAGACCCGATTCATCAGGGAGAAACGAACCTAACTCGTCAACAATGGCGAGCCACTGCTGCATTCATGCCCTGTCACTCCATCCCTCCCTTTCTGTCCAGTTTTCTCGTTCCTTTTTATAGCTTCAAATAATCATCGGAGGTGGAGGAGCTTGGGTTTAAATAGGCTGGAGACATGCAGATTGGTGAACGGGAGGTTTGGGTTGCTGAAAAGAAAACTTAAAATGAAGCTTTCAGGTTTTACTAGCAAGAAGAAATTTAGGATACGGCTCATGCATTTATGTTTTACTTGCGGAAACATTGTTCTGGGAGAAGAACATGTGTGGTATATATATATATATGCACAAGAAAATAAAGATAAAGATCAACATCAAATTTCAGTTTGTACAAGAAATTGTGATAGTTTAGGGTAGGTCTTGGAAAAGATAATACAGTGCTGTAGCTGGATGTTTCTTCATGTCGGCGTAAACAAAGTCTTAGGTAGCTGTTGTTTTAAAAGATATAGGTCTGCGCCGTAATTTCTAAATTAAGGTAGGTCTATGCGTAAAAAATTTATGTCGGCACTTACTTAGGATAGGTTTTATTTTTATTTTATATACAGGATTAAACAAAAGAACTACCATATTATTTTACATATATATCGTTGGTTACCGCTATTTAACTTCGACACTTAAAAATTTTGTCGAGACACACGAACACCAAAAATAACGAAAATGGATGTCATGGTATATTTGATGTTACGGTTCTAACTAAACTAATTACGTCAAAACAGACTCCATTTGCGAAAAAGGCGCTATTTTAATTTATCGGTTAACCCTTTAAATTTCATCTACCGACAAAACAGCCGTTGGGCTCAAAACTATTGGTTATACATTTTCCAATTAATATTTTCAACCAGTACATACGAGTATTTTCCCCAGCGTGGAGCATGGCCTCATCCCATCACACACACACACACACACACATATATATATATATATATACATATATATATATGTACATATATAACAGAATTTAAGTTGAACGCTCTAAATTTGTACCTATATTCACAAGCTCCATTTTTGGTAAATAAATTCGATATAAAATTCATTTATATTACCGAATAAACATTAAAAATGGATTTAAATATTTGTAATTAACGTTTCAAAATCTAGGACATTACATTAAGGTCATTGTAATAAAACATAGTATCAACAATCTTAACAAGCTCTACCATTTCCTAGGCATCAAGACCTTAAGTCTGAAGATTAGTTACTCTTCCCTCGAGTAGGTGAGCATCACGCTTTCGAGAATGTAGGACTCATGATAACCCTGAGAGGAGGTCATCACGAGTTAAAAGAGACTGATACCTTTGTGCAACAATTACCTTCAAAACCAAGATAAAATATCTTACATTGTGTTGAGAAAAAAAACAGGGTAATGTATCACAACGACCGGCTTGTTAACATGTCATAAACTCAATGACTTATATGATACTTCCACATCAATCCGGCCCCAAAGAAGGCCTTAGTTGTGTTAGTTATCAAGCTACAAGGTTACAATGATTTTCCTTCCATTGTTGCACTACAGTTGGCTTATTATGAAAGAGTTAAGTCACATGTTTGAAGGTACAAAATGGGACATCCCTTGGTTTTACCCAAGGCCATTCCTCTTTCGAAATGATTGTGATTAATCCTTTCATAAGAAAGGATAGCGTTAACTCCCTGTCTAATTATAACAAACTCAATATGATTATCGAATTGGGAAATGTTTGTCCTGGATTTCTCCTTTTTATTCATTGTGGATATATTACAAGAATTGAAGAAATCCTCAATTTAATTGAGAAATTGGGGTTTGTTCTTAAAAAAAAAGTACAAGATTGTGAAATGAAAATCTAGCCACAAAAATGAGACTCTTAGGGTCTTATTTATAGACAAATTGGAGCCACTTTTGTCATTGGGCCAGCAGAAGCCCTTTTCCGGGTTCAACAACTCGTGTGTCGCATTTCCCCTTTCAGTCGTGGTTGCCTTAGCGCTCGGCCGCTCTTGTGGCCTTATTGATGGAAATAGCACTATTTCTTGGGTACTAATCTCGGTTCTCGGGAGAATGGTCTCTTTCTTAAGAGTTTATCTTTGATGCTTTTTCTCCCTTTTGTATCGATACCAAGCCAGACGATATGTATGTCTTTGAGATAGGCTTTCGACTTTCAGTTATTTGCTCCTTATTTTTCTTTAGGTCTTCATGACGTTTATCTCAGGGATTTGAATACTCATGTTTTGGGGACCGTCACCCCTTTTAGTATTGAAATTGAGCACATAAGTGCGGATAGCTCTTCTTCTCAGAAGCTTTGAATCACTCTCAGTAATTCTCTGAAGGAGGTCTTGACTTTTGAAGGGGTGCTTATGGTGCGTAATTTGTCAATTTTTTGAAGTGTCTCTTTATGATCACCAACCTTTGTTTCCGATGGCTGGTTCCCGGATGGTTCTTCTCATGTTTCGAATCTTTGTGTTTTTGATGCTTTCATCTCTTTTTGTATCGACATCAAGCAAGTTGATGCCGATAGACCTTTCGCCCTTCTTGGTCTCAGGTTATAGGCATCCATCCTTTCTCTCCATATACTTCTGATTTTAGGTGGCTTGCCTTTCGTAATGTACTCTCGTTAGCAACCTTTCGTGTCTGAACTACCCAGTCGGTAATCTTTCTTCACATCAAATCCAAGGTCTCTTTTTTGATGATGGCGTCGGTTGCTCGTTGTTCTGAATGCTTCCATTATGCTTTTGGCTTTATCCTGCACTAGGCCTTTGCTTACGGATTTCTCTTCTATGCTCATGATGGTCCGTTACTCCTTCACCATTAGCCTGTCTCGGTGTTAGTTTTTTTGGTAGTAGCAGCTTGCATCTCATTTTCCAACATAGTTGGTTTTGCAACTAAAAACATAGTTCTTGTATTCGAGTTCAAATTTCCAACATGACAAGACATGAGACTACCCGCCGATCAGTGTTCTAGAGAGGAAACAATGGGGTTCAACAAGAACATCTTCCAACACGACCGCACAAGACCAGCCATTTAATCAACTTAAGTGTACTGAATATTGTCACCCACGATTGTGATCAGCATTTGTTTCCCGTAAGTATACAGGAGCGAGGAAAGAAAAAAAAAATTCTCCAAATGGTGACAATACACTTTAATGGGAATGGCCTATATACCCATGTTGCCTGCTCGGTTTTGGTCATTGCCCAATTGATGAGGCTTAAAGTAACGACTACCTTTTTAGATTATCACATTAACTTGGAATGCCACATTGTCAAATCCATCAAATCACTAATTGATTTGCGTAAATATACTTAGGGTGTTAAGCTAAAAGAAGTTTCCTTCTTCTTCACCAAGCTTGGTATATTTGTAAAAATCAACGTACATGATCATAGGAAATACCCTTTCAGACATTCATGTATATAAGTTCATTTTGGGACCGAACGAACCGATGATATCTCATAATGAGAGGTTTACTGCCACGAATTCAATTTTGGTAACTAACTAGAGAATCGGCGAGCAACCATCTCTCTCCAAAGATCTATGTCTTAAAATCATCTCATAAAAACCCTACATGTTAGTTTTTGAGCGTAAAGATGGTTCAGAGTGGTTTTTGGTCTAGTTCCCAAATTGGTCTCTTCAAGCTAACACATTAAAGGTCCAAAACAATAATTGTTGATATTCGGGATTTTAACAATCAATTCAAAAACAGTACAAATCGATTTTTCAACAGCTTAGGCCCTTCTTATTAAAATCATTCATTAAAACCATTCATTCAACAACCCTGAAAAATTTGACATTTAATTATTGAAACCAAGTAAGGATTTATTATTAATAGTCAATTTTTATATTTGAAATTTATTTATAATTTTTAATCAAGCTTATTTAATTTAGTTTTGAATTAGTTTGTGAGTTTAAATTTGATTTTGATTATTGAATGGTTTGAATTGATTTTAAATTATATTTAATATTTTAAACTAATGTAAATATGTTGTTGAATAATTGTAAAATTTTGGAATATAAATATGAAAACAATAACTATTAGTAGAATTGAATTTAGGTTTAAAATTTAATTTAAAACTTATATTTGAAAATGTATATATACAATAGTATTGGTTGTGTATGCATAAGTAAAATATATAATATAATATACACTTTGGAAGTAAATAAATAAATAATTCTTTAATAAATAAGGACACTTGTTGAAATCATGTTTAAATGGTGACACTTGTTTGTAGCTTGCTGAGAAATATTGACACTTGTCTTCATTCTACATATTTCACGTGTCCCCTTTCATTTGTTTTCACTGTGTCACAGTGTCCAGTTGATTACCTTTCACCATTCACTTGTCTTTTTATTTATATTCTTTCATCATCAGTTGAAAATAATTTCTTCCCCAAAACCAAAATGGTTACCACCCCTTCAAATTCATATTGCCATGTCCTCCATTGTCGAATCGAAACTGATCCTTCTTTCAGCCTACTTCAGTTTTAAATTGCCTCTCCATTGTGCCTCAAATTTTCATTGCCCAATTTAAAATCTTACCTGGCCATTTTCCTTCACCAAGCACTGCAGAATAACACGCCGCCTTTCCTCTTCGCCTGACGTCGATCGTCGCAAGCATCTCGTTGCTAGTAGAGAAGCTCCGCTTTCCCATTTCAGGTCTGGAACCATGAAAAATGGCCATGACATCCTCTTGCGCAAGTCGAAATTGAACCATGGCCATCATACATTCTTCCAAGCAATTGCTGCTGGAGATCCCAAGCTCCGACTACTGCAAGGTAGCGCCACTATAGGAGAGTATTAGCTTAAGATTAATTTTTATTCACGCTTTTAAACTTTGATTCAATACTAGTGTAACAGTCGAAAATCCATACCAATTTGAGCTGACTAATATCCTATACATTAAACTCAAAATGCACGAAAATTCTGATCATTAATAGAAAGAATTAAGAGGATGAGAAAGATAAGATATAATTAATAGAATAAAAGAAGAAGAACATCAGAATCATAGTAAACACAAAACTCACAGCGGAACGAATAAAATGTATTATATAACATAACTTTGAATACAAAACTGTATTGTATATACATATCATTATCAGAGTACAATACATCATATCACAGCGGAAATAATCTCGAAATACTAACGGAGGAGTCTCCTTCTTCGAGCTTCTCCAAATGTATCTGTAAAAATCTGAAACACTTGACTGCCCGTGCAAATATGGGCACCCAAGAGTTTTGGGAAAACAAACAAAATAAACTCTGGGTCAGTCATGGGACTGGTGTGAGTAAATTCCAACCATATTGTTTAACTTTGAAAATCCTTTTGAAACAAAAAGATAATAGTAAGACCATAAACATGGACGTTTTTTACCTTACTATAACCGAAAACACTTTGATATCAAAATCCAGTGATATTATAATAATGTCTAATCAACATAAATAACCAAATATCAAAACACTTGCATCTCATGCTCCACAAATATATAGTATGAAATCATAAACTGTAGGGCATTATTGGAGAATGGATTCCAATAGACAAGGTATGGGATCACCTTCCGATCAGTGCACTCTAGAGGGTATACACTAGGGTTCAACAAGAATGTCTTACAACCGAGCCACATATGACCGACCACTCATTTAGCTTGAGTGTATCGAATATATTGCCACCCAAGGTGGTTGGCCATCCAACAGTAATCCAAAGATACAGAATCGAAAAAGAAGAACAAATATGAATTTTATCTAGATTTGTGATAGTACACCCTGCTTGGGTATGACCCAACTAGCCATGCTGCCCAGCCCAATTTTTGTCATTTCGCAGTTATGAGGATAGAGACTACGACTATCTTTAGAACATCTGATCACCATTCACTTTGAATGCCACATCGTCAAACCAATCAATTCACTAATCGACTTCCAAAAATATCACGGGTATAAAATGCTAAGAGGAACGAATTCCTCCGACACCAGACGTAATACCTTTAAAGGATCAACCATACATGATTTTTTAGGTATACTCTGTAAGACACTCATCCATAAAAGTTGTCCTCGGACTGAACAAATAGAAAACACAATTCTGGAACAGGACGACCCATGCATTTCACTTCGTCTTCAATTATCTTTGGCATAATCTAATTCGCAGCGCTTAGGCCTATACGGAGTGGTTTCAGATAATATATCCAACCGGTCTCTCCTAATGACAATGATGGTCAAAACACTTCGATTGTCGGTTATTTAACTATCGAAGTAAAAACAAACATTCGTTCAAATGTACAACTAAACATCACACAATCACTAGCCCTTTTTATTTAACATAAATTTTCTGTTTCCCATATCCTCCCAGATATTTCCAAAAACCCCGTTTTAGCCTTTTCGCACTTCTCGGAAAACATTCCCAGTTATTACCAACTCTTATCCTCCCATATTCAATATGTTATTAACGTTCGAAAACATTTCCATTCTTTTCACGTTCTTTATTTTCTACACTTAGGTAATATATCCTATCTACATTGGAAAAATATTTCCAATTTCTTTATAAACATTTAATCTGCCAAACGTTTACTTTTTAAGCATTTACCACTTTAAAATGTGAATATCATTCCTATTATAGAAATCTGAACACCTTTATCAAGTAACTCTTTATTCGAGTGAAATCTTTTTCATAATTTATATTCCCATTCCACTTTATAAACTCGGTTTCTAAGTCAATTTCTGGTTAAATCAATATCAAGTTTATAACTAAATATTGATTACATATCCTATTATAATTTTTTTGGTTTAAAACTAAATATTAACTACCCAATCAGATTATAATTCCTAAAATAATTTACTTTTAATACATTCGACATTGTCGAATTTTTGTTCAAACTCCTAGTAGTGTTATATATAAAAATCACGCTTAAGGTTGGTCAACAACATTAGTTTATTGTTATAGTTCAAAACTCGCAATGTGCTGCGATATCCCCTTTATAACTAATCTCGACATAACAATCACGCTTAAGTCTAGTCAACAACGATATTTTATCGTTATTGTTCAAAGACTTACTGTACGCTGCAATATCCCTTTTATAACTAATCTTGACATCGCCTTTCATTACAGACTGATACCATTCCTCAATAATAGTGAAGCCGTTCAAGTTGGGGTATTATCTTTACATCTCAGACCTTGATCGTCGACGTTCTTACCTTAGAATAGATATAAGTTCGTAACTTTAATCCCTCGTTACTTATAACATCTATATGACCGTAGTTTCTTGTTTAATTTGAAATATGGTTTTATAACATCATATCCTCACTTTGAAACTCGGTTCTTCATAACTATTTATATTAAATATTAATTCTTTGCTCCATTTTACTTTTACAATTCCATTTATAACTTCTTTTATCAAAAATCATTAGTGCTCTTTGTCTTCTGACATTTTACTTTCCATTCAAATCATTTCATCTACTTCAGGTAAACATCTCATATAAACTCAATATTATCCTAAATGGATTTCATTTAATAACAAATACTTTAATTAGAATAATTACATAGAATTTAACTTCACCATAACTAAAGTAAAACAATTTACTCCATTATTAATTTAACTTGATTGGTTGCTTACCTTAAACAATGACTGATTCAACTTGTTCAATGATCATTTAAATTTTTATTAATTAAAAAGTTAATTAATTAGAAATCTTATTAATTTTGATTAATTTATTTCTAGGCTATTATCATCAGATTAATTGAAGACCAATTAATCTAAAAATCAATTTCCAATAAGCAGTTGATTTAATCAACTTCAAACCCTCAGTTAATTTGTTAACTGATTTTAATTACTTCTTACTATTAGATTAATATAATTAATCTAATAATTTTTGTTAACTGTTGCTTTAAAATAATTATCCAAATTATTCACTCGTAGGATAATTACAGTTTAATAATTTATTTAAATGCCAAAAAAAAACGTTTATATTTACTTTATAAAATGAACTATAAAATACCGATTTATAATGGAACTTCTATTATAGTTTAATCTTCGCTTTAATTATAAAAATATAATTTTTATAATTATCTTCGTTGATTTGTCTGACGGCCAATCAACTTCTTAACAAAAAGATAGGTTTACAGTTGGTGCTGCCACTTTCTTAATTGATATCGTCTGTTTGATTTAAATCAAAATAACGTTGAATTTTCATTCAACATCAATATCCACACAGAATTTTAATGTCATTTGGATTCAAACAGTGCATATATAAATAATATAAAATAAATAGTACATATAAATATCGAGGAATCCGGTTGGATTCCTCCAACCGGTTTCCTGCATCCACAGATGTTAGTCAATACAATTTACACTAATTCCATTCTAGGGAATCTTATAACCGCTGGGATCAGTATCCAATCCTTATGTATATATATGCAACGATATGTATATATTTCAACCACTTTCATTGTAATCTACCTAAACGACCATCACACGGCATTCAACCAACATTAAAATATAATTATAATATTTTAAATTAGACCAGTGTTAGTGAATTTACTCATTTTTGCGCGTTAACCGTTAAAAAACGATTTGCATCGGTAGATTATAACTGCGCCGTATTTTGTCCAAAATTGTAATGTGCTCTAGTTAACTCCAAACCACCTTCATGGTTTAGCCGACGTCGATACGATCACAATAAATCAGACCGTTCATAAAACTGACACATTTGTTTCTAACTCATTCACCATAGTCTCTCCTCCCTCAAATAAGATTTCAAACTTCTAGTTCATGTTCTTCCTCTTCCTAAATTGTTGATATCCGCCTACACGTCCTTAATTCACTCCTTAAACATGGTTAGGCCGCGCAATACTCTCCTCGTCATTCTTCTTCCTAGTAACTTCATCTTTCCAATTCATGTATACTCAGTTGAAGTTCAGAGCGTTAAATTACAAACTGCCGTGATATTACGGGCTCGATTATATTTAATATATATTTTTATACGTTCAACTTCGTTTTTAATATATATGTAAATCCACTTATATTACATATTCAACATTTAAACCAATTTAAATATTAAATACAAAACGATAAAAATGCGGGATGTTACAACTATATATATATATATATATATATATATATATATATATATATATATATATATATTTGATGGATGTTGAACTACCTATTTGCCGAGAAACTCCTATCTTATGTTTGCTTCCTATTGTTGCATTGATTTCGCTTTTGGTTTGGTTTTGTTCTATGTTAAACCTCGGCATAGGTATATTTTGCATGCCACTAACCCTTTTAGTTGTATATGACCTATGACCTCTGTTTGGAGCTCTGACATACACGTATTAATATATGCATGCTTCTTGATGTGATTACTTTTCATTATACTAACATTAAACTTAGAAGTGGCATAATATTTCATTTTCATTGACCTACACTTTGTATATGGCAGTTCCCTGCAAATTCACGCCGACTGCCTTGAACCCTGAAAAACTTATGTTTGGTCTGTAGTAAACTTGAGGCTATATTTGGGTTTTATTTGTCTCATTTTACTATGTTTTCCTTGTTGATTATGATTAGTATCATTAGTAAGAAAATCATGTTTTACCTTGTTTAATATTACCTGGGCACACCCTCTGGTCGGGTGTGTAAGAATGGAAGTACCGCCAGTTATAACAAGTAAAACCCTGTTTATAAGTGAGTTCCATGGAGCACTTTCCTTTTAAATGTAACTACATATTTACATGACCAGAAGCTTATATTTCACTTTTGACTAGGAGCTTGGGGACTGGCTGCGAACGTATACTAACTTGGGCACAATTTTAAGTTATAGTAACTGCATATATTGAACATATTTGTGTGGTTATATGATAACCATGGCTCCACCTTTAAATTGCCTATTGAAAACACATACATAAATTCTTTGAGTATGAATATATGTATGTATATATATATATATATTTGTGTGTGTGTGTGTGTATATATATATATATATATATATATATATATATATATATATATATGGCGAGCGTTCAATGGCATCCTAAAAAGTGCAGCACCCCTAAATGACCCCTGATTTCCACCACATATTCTGTTTCTCTCTCCCTTCACTCATTCTCTCACCTTCCACTCACTTATTCTAATATAAATACTTGGTTTATATAGGGGACAAATGGAGTGCTCACTATTTGGGGTTCCATTGAATGCTCCTTATATATATGTATACATGTATATGTGTATATATATATGTATGTATATATATATGTGTGTGTGTGTGTATATATGTATATATATATATATGCAGATGTTGAAATTCTTATAAAATAGTAATAAAAAACCTACCTTCACATATCCTTGTTTGCTGAAACTAGATCCACATGCATTCAACTAAAGGTGATTGGATTAGCACATGTGTATATATGCATTCACATGCACATGTATATATATACACACGCACACATGTGTGTGTGTGTGTGTGTTTGATTAGTAAATGTATTGAATTGTAACATTTCGGTCTTGCTTCGTTCTCTATAGAATGAAGAGTTGGCTTTCCTTTTATTATAATACAATATGTATGCATAAATGGGCACAAATGCATAGAGTAATGAATGCATAACATTAGAATTGGCTGCCTGTGCACATTTGTATTGTGATCTTTCATTTACCTAAGCCATTTAATTGGATTCCATATATACTTTTACCTTGATGGCTTAAGAATGGCTATTTTTATTTTACCATGCATATACTATTGGACATGTTGAATTCTTCCATGTCTTAAGCTAACCTGTTTATGATTGGACACCGCTCTATGCGGCACGAGACCAATTCTTATGTTCACATTTCCCCTTTTCCACTATGCCCCTCCAATCAAATCCCCTGATTTCCGCTTTTTTGCATTTAAATCCCCCAACAATTGAGGGATTTAACTGCAAAAATGTGGAAATCAGGGGATTTGATTGGATCGAAAATGGGGGAATAGGGGAAATGGGAATAGAACAATTGGTGCCATTTGGCACACCTTCATCTCTATCATTTAGAAACATATATAGACCTGTTATTATTAAACAATCACCTATAAACATATGCTGCACTTTCTTTTCGTGCCTTCACCACTAATTTTGAGTCTGCCATATATTTAAATAGAAACTTTGGTAGGGTATATCTTTGCTCCAACGTCCTATTATCCGAGAATAATTGCTACGATATATGTTGCTATACATACACATGCCACTTAAAGTTAATGTGTGCTGCTTCAATTTGTCTAAGTTCACCTCAATTTTTGGTTAAATTCGGTTGGCAGTCTCTTCATGGGTATAATACTCAAATATTCAATGTTCATTAGGATTATCTATTATATTTAGTATTCTATTGAAGTTAATTTACTTGCACAAAGAGTAATCCTGATTCGAATGTTTTATGTTTTTGCATGGAATGCTCGGCTCAGACCCGAGTGGTGCAGATCTAAAGACTATAGCAATTGAAGTTAGAGAGTGGAGATAACACACTCGCTTTGGGGTTCATCAATTCTGTAAAGTTATAAAAAAAATCTTATTTATATTAATCTTCCCCTTTATATTAAAAATATTGTATAAACTTTGATTTGTTAATAAAACTCCATTTGCGAGATATTGTGCTATTTATCTTGTTCTCTGACTCTATGTGTTATTTCTGTTTTAAACTCAATAAGCAATAACAATCCGTCTTTGTGAGCATTTTAAGTTGGTTTAATTACCGATTTGAAGTGGTTAAAAACGTGGGTCAATAAATTTGGTATCAGAGCTTTGGTTTAACAAAGCTTATCTTATCGGGTTTAAAGACTCATTAGAGACTGGGTAGTAATACCCTAGAATGAGTCGAATGGACACTAGAATAACTCTAGAGAGCGCGTATTTTGAAAGATACATCAATTTTTTAAAATACAAAGTATTTTGGAAGTTATAAAATCCTTTTTGAATCATCACTCTCTGGTTTGTGTTTCGATGGCTCTTTTCGATAAGGCCTCCTTAGGGTTGAAGCACGATTCCATTTGAAATCCCTCATCAAGTTGCTCGAAATTTATTAAGGAAATTTTGGTTGAAATTGTTGAAGTACTCGAATGAAATAAGAAGTGTGTATTCAACTAGAAGAATTCAAGTTAGTGAATAAGGACATATCAGGTTAGTTATAAGCAAGGAAACTATTTGACCATAACTTGAGAATTTAACTTCGAAATTTTTTAAAATTTATTTCAAACGTTTTGAAAAATAAAACTAGTTGTATATACAATTATTTTCAAATAGAAATATTTCAAAGTGATTTTTCGGAATATTTTCGAAATGTTTAAAAAAAAATATGGATTGAGACTACTATGGTAGCTTTGCTGCTAATTTGTTTTGATATACAAATATGTATATATTTTGAATGGGTAAAATAAAAATCTAGAGTTGAATCTCGAGTGGGTTGGATGATTTCCTATATATTAGGATAATGCAATTGTACATCTTAAAGAGATGTACTGAATATGGTAAATTATGATTATATGAATTTTATCACATCATACTATTTCATAAAACGTGATGTTAACTCACCATTTATTTCCAATCATTGATTTCAGGTCGATTTATCTAATTCTAAACAAACATTTAGAATTAGATAAAATTATAATTAGCTCCACTTCATTCCAAATCATTTCGATAGTGTACTGTTCATTCGTACAATTTGCCTCTTGTTTCGTGCAATTCTAATCACGTATACCAACGTTAGAAGTTATAAATTAAATTAGAATAAATCTAAACTAACTAATTATATTCATTAGTGCTAACCACCTTCATTAGTGCTCAAACCTCCCCCTGATTTTCTTTTTCCATGCAAAATAGTTCGAACCCGCCAGTTCCCAAACTTCCACTGCCTCTCTCCTCCCTTTCAGTGCACAAAACCCAACACCCAAACTATGACACCCCACGTCCGTTAATGTCACTCACTAAGGGAATGTATTAAGTTTCGTGAAGCACTATAGGTACACAGACACAGAATAATTACAAGACAGATATAAATAAGGCAGCAGCGGAAAATTTAAATTTTATATCTATTATAAAGTGTAATACCATGGTCCATAATTTCATAAGTCACAAAAACTATTGCAATAAAATAACTTCTCTCTTGCATCATCAGATTACATAAGAATATGAAAAACAGAACTTTCCCCAAATTAAAAGAGATCAGCCATAGTAGAGACAAGAACTTGAGCCATACTTCAGAAGTAGCTCCTAGCAAGATGATATATGATTCCTGATTAAGTCTGAGTGTATCCTCCCTGAGAACCTTGGGGGGAAACAGAAGAAAGAAGGAAAAACAACAGGGTCAGACATAATTCTAGCGAGTCTAGTTACTTTTAGCTAGTACACTACAAGAAAAGCTGTATATAGCGACAGATTTTTAGCAGCAGAAAATTCCCTCACAAATTAGCGACGGATTTTCATGGCCTTTGTAAGAAATAATATTTTGAATTTCATATGGTAAGTTATTTTATATTATTATCGTCGAATTTTATTTCTGTCGCTAAATCATTGGAAATTGCAGCACTTTACCGTCATCCTCAATTTAACGCTAATTTCCGTTGCACATAGAGCCTATTTACCGACGTTAGAATTTTGAAGCTATTTTTGCAGCAGTTTTTCAAGAGATTTGAAAGGACTTTTATATTTATTATTTATAAAATGTTTTACATTTGTGTTTTTACTTAGTAATTAATAAGTAAAGATAAATTTTAAATAATTAACGTTAATAATATATTAATAATAAATAATTACTATTAAAAGTAAATAATATTCAATAATTATTATTGATTAATTATTAATTAGTATAAAATATAAATAATAGGTGATAATAATTAACAAAATACGTTAATATTCAATGTTTAATTAAATTTATTTTGATAATCAATGATTAGTTAGTATTAATAGTACTATATAATGATTTATAATTAATATTTTTAATCACTAATAAGTAAATTTTAATAGTTTATAGTAATTTTTAATAATTATTTAGTAACATTTTCATAATTTGTAATTTATAACTATTTTTAATAATTAATTATATCGTATAATTAATTATTATTAACTAACTAATTTATTGATAAGTTCAAATAATAATGTGTAAATAATAATATATAATCAATATTTATTAACTTAAAGTTAATAACTTATTGTTATCGACAATTCTAGAAAATATTAACATGATTACAAATCTCAATACTTATTCTAATCCAGTTTTGCTCGATGATTTCAAAATATTTAATTTTTTTATTAACAAAAAAGATCATTCATATGTTTTTTACATTTAATTATAATAAAAACGGCGGTCAAAACTAAAAAAAGGAAGTAATATTGAGAAGTCTTCAATGTCACGGTTAACTGCTGAAAGCCTGAAACTTGTTTAATGAAAGAATGAATATCGGGTAACTTGCACTCGACCCACCCGACCCGTTATCAATTGGAAGAGACAATAAACCCTAAATCTATGAGCCGCAACAGTTAATACTCTTTCTTCTATCCGAAATATGTTGCAATACGATTTCTTTTTCTCTTAGAAAAAAAGGAAAAAAAACATTGTTCATTCGACTTTCGTAATTGAGTTCAAATCAAATCATTGAATTAGATCCGAATCGCCTTGCTGCTTGCCTAGCCTTCGATCTGAGTTTTGAATCGCTAGCTTGTGCCTTGGTATGGTGAACGCTGCTAAGAAAAGAAAACTTGTGAGTCTTACTAATTTTTGGTTTTTAGTCTGTTCAATGGACACTTCATCTTTAGTAATTATTCTTAGTTTATGGTTTTGTAGTATAGCAGTTATATCCAATTCTAAGGCAGGTTCACTAATAAGCTCAAAAGATAAGGAAGAATTCTAATGGGTTAAACAAAAACCAAGCGATCGATCCCTGAACACTATTATGTAACGTTGTTATTTGGTTCCTCCTATGTTCAGTTTTATATCCGATGGCTACCAACATCAGATTCGATTGCTTCAATTTTAATCATCGAAAGTAATTTTTCTCTTTTCCACTTTCTTATTGTTTTCTGGAGCGTTCATATATGTTTTGCGACCTTGGTACATATTAGAGCAACTTAGTTAAATATTACAAGGATGGTGTTTTATGAATTCATATGCTTGGTTTAGTTAAACATTGCATATACTGCTTCTTAGAAAAAGGAAATTGCAAGCGCTTTTCCTACAGAACAAAAAAAAAACACTACTCCTTCTTCTTCTTAAGGTCTTAAATCAAGTGATTGCATGCTTCATGTTCTTAGTTTATATGAGTCTCTAAATAAAAAAAATTCCAACAAACCAATAGTCTGCAAATAAAACCAAAATTCCAGGTCATTTCTCACATTTTTTATTTTCACCTTCTTATTTTTTTTACATGTTGGATGATGTTCAAGTGCTACTGCTTCTTATAACATAAGATGGGGGAACATATATTATGTATTAACGTAACATAAGATGTGGGAACAATATAAAAAGGGAGTTCAGTTGAACGTGACTATGTTGATAGAACTCTAACTTGCGGAAAATACACGAATATTTTTGTTTAACAAAACTGAAATAGACGAATATTTGTATTACAAGCATATTTGTTTAGCAAAACTGAAATACTTAACAAAATAGGTATATTTGTTTAACAAAACTGAAATAGACGAATATTTTTCCAAGCATATGACTTGCGGAAATTTTTTGAGATACTAAAAAACGTGCTCAAGTGCGGTATTTGTATTGTAAGTGTCATATGCTTTTTCCTTTTTTTTTTTTTTTTTTTTTTTTTTGAAGAAGAAGAAGAAGACATGAAAATTAGCCAATGTTTGTCCATAGAAAACACATGTATATGAACAGTAATTCTCATTAACCTTATACACACGAGAATTACTTCCACAAAATAAAAATCAATATGCAGTAATTTTGATTTATTCTGCATGCAGAAATCAACTAAAGCAGACAAAGAAGAAGAAAATAAATCCTAAGTTGATATATAATCATGTAAATATGGGACATCAAGATTAAAAGAAGACCGAACAAATCCAAAGATATAACAGAAATTATGCTTATGTGTTGAAGCAAACTTAATTAAACTCCAACTTATAGCTGAGTCTGAACTCTGAAGAAAAGCAGCGATAGAGAAAAGTAGGAGAGCACGTATTAATATATATCACTGTTTGAGGAATATATATAGCATTGTTTTGGACAATATTTTGAGAATAGTAGAAATATAGGAAAGAATTTGGGATATAGCAATCAATTCTGGGAAAATTTTGATAAACGGTAATGTTTTAAATATCCTCCCTTGTAAAGCAAGCAATATTATTGATCTCATATTTCAACTTGCCTTTTATGATATTAATAAACGGCATATTAAAATTTTACCTTAAATGAAGCATTGATAAATTTACCAGGCATTAGTAGCATAGATATTGTGCTTGAAAATTAAACTCATAGCCTGCTGCATGCCTAGGGCTTTTTCATATCCTCTCTTTATGATGGTATGGAATATTGCTCTTTTTACTTTTCATGTCTTTATGATGGTATGGAATACAAGTTTCAGCAGTTTTGTGACCTTAGTATTTTGGTTCATATATCTTCATGCTTATCATCATTAAATTAAGTTTTCCAAATTAAGGTTTCCATTTTCATATTTTGTGATTCAAATGATTTTTGCTGTATTTAAATAGTGTGTATGTCTAAATGTAGTATATTTTTTATTGACGAATTCCATACTGAGAATCAGCACACAAAATGGATTGGATTAGTCGATAAAAGGTTCTAAAATCATGTTGTGGATTATTCTTCTATTATGCTTCTTTTAATGATTTGTTATTATACTGCTTTTTCTCTAGTATAATTCGGAAATAACTAACTGTTGTTCTGTTGTATTTACAGGCGGATCTATGGAATCAACAACCATATAATGATTAAAAGGTATCCTCAGTATCACATTCCAAACTGTAATTTTTTTTACAAACTCTCCCATTTGATTCATTGCCTTTAATCATTTTATATGCTTAGTCATTTGTGAAGTTGTTCAAAACTACAATTATTCTATCATGTTTGACCTTTTCATCCGTGCTAGAATATGTATTAATAACTCTGTGTCCTCGTATTTTCAACTTCATCAATGTTAGTATTGTATACCACTGTTTTCGTATGTTGATAATTTAGCATGGTTCACATTAGCACCATTAGGGACATCACACCCATGGCTCAGCTATAGTGTGCACAACATAAGGATTAAAGAGGATAATAGAAAGGTAGCTTTCATCCATTTATTGTAATATGTAGTCGACTACTGTCAGTGTAGAAATTGGATGTTGAAAAATGGACTCAAATGTAAAGTAACTCCTAGGATTAAGTACCAAAGTTATATCTTATTTCCTTTGAAAAACTAGTTGACTTGTATGGATGTCCTCTGTCTTGATAAAGATGAGGATCATAATTTAAGCTGAACTTATTAAGTCCTATGGCAACATTTTTGAACTGATGCATGCATGTTATACATGTCCTAGAAAAGCAAGCTGAAAGTTTTCACCATATATATCATATTGTATGCCTAATACTACAAATGAACATGCGGGTACTGGATGGAGCAAACATTCAGTTGTTAGGAAAATTTGTTCATTGTGCAACATGCGTGTACTGAATGAACATGCTAATATCATCAGTACTTGCTAATATCTAATTGCATGATCTAATTCCATGTTAATTAAAAAGTTTATGGCATGGGATGTTTCAGACATGTAATACTCCTACATTTCAGTACATGAAATTAACGTTTTCACCTCATAATTTCATATGCTAGGTAACATATTTTACCTATGAACAATTATTTGTTTATTTGATAGGGAAAACATTCATTTATAATGAAGTTCATGGTAAATGATTGATTTGTGCAACACAAACAAATTTTTGCCACCAATAAAACTGCATTTCTTGATGGTGACCTCACCCACTAGTCATCCATGTTGTGATGCTTCAATGCAGATTTTGGTACAAACCTCTGATCCTTATTGCTCAGAAGTGAAGTTATGATTATTATATATTTGTGTGAGAACTCAAACCAAAGCTCTTTTATTAGAAGCAACTCCAGGTAGAAGTTTTAACTACAAAATTTGTTGCTGACTGTTACGGTAGTGTAAGAACTTTTAATAACTATTGAATGGTTATTCACTTGCATCAGCTGTCTTTTAATTTATTTGATTTTTTTTGTATTTACAACACTGTGAATTTGGCTTTGTGAATTCACTATGAACTTAGCTTTAGTTGACATGGTACTGTTTATCTATAGGTGATGTAGAGCAAATGCTTCAAGAACTTGGAACCGAAAATGGGAGACATACAACTTTACACGTTGGAGGTACGAAAGCACAAAATGAAAGAGCTACTGTATTTGTTGTTCTTTTAGAAGCAAGACCCCGAGTCAAAAAGCAACTTCTTTGGATGGTAATAGGGCAGTCTCTTGTAATTTTAGATGTAGTGTTAGGTGGTTATCGATCAAACTGCTTTTGTTTAAATGTATATTACTAGTGTATGTTTGACGTATTAGAAAGTTCAAGACATACACAGTCGTCGAATTTGAATGCACCGAACGAGAAATAAATTGTAATTGCAAATTTATCTTTGTATTTTTCTATATGCTATTTATTTCAGTGTTCATAGTTGATTGATATTAGTTCGATAAATAAACATGTATTTATTTGTGTATGTTTGTGTGTGTGTGTATATATATATATATGAATATGTATATATATATATATATATGTAATATTTGCAGATTAGAAGGGGAACAACGACAAATTACTAACAGATGATGCTAGATTAAATATTTACAAAAATTAAAATCCGTCGCTAATTCCTTGGCAATTAGTAAGGGTTTACCAATGCCTTTAATAAATAATAATTTATTATAAATTATTTATTCATCGGTAAATAGTCGGTATATAAACTAAAATTAAATTAATAAATAAAATTTTATTTTTATTATATAATTAGTAAAATAATGGAAATCTATTGGAAAACTCACTCTAAATTCCATCGCAAAATTTGACACAATTACCGTCAAGGTTTTTACCGACCACAGTGTTGTGCAGGAAATCCGTCGCTAAGGCCAATTTAGCGACGGATTAGAAGCGGATATTGCCGCTGCTATATGCAGTTTTTCTTTTAGTGGTAGTAAAATTATAGCAACATGATAGGCATATAAAATGTATAAGAGAGAGATTACTACATAAATGGCAGGCATGACAAGGTAAGCAAGATAAGGTGCATGTGTGTAATACCCCGTATTTTCTGTGAACATAAGAATGAAAAACTGGAGAATAATTAAATTGTAGCCAAAATAATTGAGGGAAAAGGGTTATGCCATTGCGTTTGTCTTGAAATTCTGCTTGGAATAGGGTCCAAGTTTGCATAAATCGGACTCCGTATGAAGAAGATACGGCCTTCTGAAGTTTCAATAAAAACCAGCCCGAAATTAAAAAAAAAAATTAGATTCGAAATTCAAAACAGACACATGGGATGGTCGGGAAAAAATTCCCGCCCAGGACCCAGGTCGACACTAGGGTCGACCTAGGTATACAGGTCGACACTAAGGTCGACCTTAGGGTCGACCTCCCCCCTTTTCCAGATCCGGAGACAGATCCATTTTTCTGTACCTGGACGCCTTTCTTACAAGATTCGTGAGCTCTAACCTATTTAAACACCCCCTAAACCTAACTTTCTCTCCACACAATTTCATTCTGCCTGTACTCTGCCTGTATTCTTATTAAAATAAAATAATGGCGTCGCTACTCTGCTGGAATCAAAACAAGAACTAGTGCATCTTGTTCCAATCTGAATAGAATTAAAAGAGAACAACTATTTTCTAATCTAATCGATAGTCTATGTTAAAGGAGAGCTATTCATTGTCAGAATACAGATTCCAGAATACAAGAATCGTTCCCTTTTTGTGAGTATAGTTATTTTCAGATATAAACTTTTATTATGATCTTGACATGGTTATAAATCTGAATCTATGGTTATGCATATTCTTACCTGTCAGATCTGTTTTTCTATGACTATTCTGTATCTCTTTCTTCCTTCTGCTCTATAGCCAGGCTACCACGAGATTGAGACAAATCTCATAAGAGATTAACACACGAACTCTAAATTTTGGGAAAAATAATGAATGATGCATAATTGGACATGACTGATCTGTGACTAATTTGAGAAAAGGGACATATGTTGTAAATTAGATCTAGATCTGTGCATACTCTGTGATTTGGAAGAAAGGAATCATTGTATGATAACATGTGACTTGAAACATGGGGACATAATGCATATTAAAATTAAGATTGATTTTGAAATGTTATAATTTAAAGATCTAGATTTTTGGGTAAAGTTAATGTAATGATTCATGACTTGAAAAAGGAATATGTGACTTAGGCATAGAACCTACATTATAATAGGATAACTATCGATGTGAATACGCCTAAAAGTCGATTTCTGGATATTTGGCGTTAAAGGCTATAATTTGGCATAATTCATATGGTATATCATGATTTAGGGGCTTTTAGAGAATATTCTGTACTGTGCAAAGTTTAACTAAAAATTTGGGCATATGTTGTGTTATGAATTATGATCATGATTTAGGCATGTAAGTTTAGGCTTAATTTATGATTAGGCAAGATATGTAAATAGAATTCTAGAAATGTTTAATATGTTGAATTGCCTAATCTGCTAAATCTGTCATCTGCTAAATCTGTTGAATAGCCTAATCTGTTATCTGATAAATCTATTGAATCTACTAGATCTGTTATCTGTTGAATTGCCTAATCTGTTGAAAGATGAATAATTGTAATTTGGGTATGAAAATCCATAGGCTCGATATAAGATTTAGTCAAACATGGAAATTTGAATAATTTGCTGGAACCTGTAAAAAAGTTTAATCTGTTAAATGGACATAATTAGTCTGATATTTTCTGTAATGGAATAACGTGGCTATGACACGAGGTTAGACTCTATTTGCGGTAGAAGCCTGCCCGGAACCAACCAGCTTAACCAGCGATCGCAAATTGTCAATCTAATGTAAGAGGCCGTACGCATAACTAAAATATGCTTAGACACGAGGTTACGTCTGGCTTGTGGCAGACGTCTGCCCGGAACCGCCCGTCATATCCAGCGGCCACAAGATACCGACCTAATTTGAGAGGTCTGTGCATTAATATTTAATTAATGCAAATATGAGATAAATATGATGTCTAAAACGTGTTGGGTAGATAGGGTTAAACCAACTGGACTGATGAATTTAACAAACCCATTTCGTGAATATGTAGGCCCAATACAAAGGTAAACAATCTGTAGTCTGTTAAAACTATACATCTGATCCGTTAGTCTTAAAACTTGTTAACTTGATTGTCTGATCTGTGAACTAGAAAATCTAAACTCTATATGTCTGAAACTTGTAAACAAGTTAACGTGAAATCTGTTAGTATGGGGATACAAGTTTAAGAGGGGAAATACTTGTGCCATCTATTGTTTGGAACCCATATTAGTCAGTAACCCTTTCTGGTATCAAAAACTTTGACCCCATGCTATGTAGGGGTCCGGGCACGCTTACTGAACTAATTATAAGCGGTTCATTATGATAATGGCGAGGGATGTTGATGGTGTGAACCAATCGGGTCATGTGCGTGCATGGATCAGGTCTTCTCTAGGGATGTAAGACACCGTGACATCTATAAATAGGTCTGCGCCAATAGGTTTCCACTGTAGGGAGTGATACACCCTACTGTAGGGCCGACACAGGGTATTCATGTATTAGGGAGCCGATCTCTTGGGGGGTAGGACTTAGGGTACACTTAGTTCTGTCTGTTTCTGTTGGTACCGTCTGTTTCTATTGGGAGGTAACACCTGTCTGTTTCTGTGTGGTACCGTCTGTTGGGGTGGTAAAGGCCTATTACTAATGTACACCTAATTCTAACATTCTGTTTCCATAGGGATTATTTTGTTTCCGTCTATGACTCTGTTTCTGCTTCTATTTATGTATTCTCTGTTTCTGTTAGGGTGGTGAAGGCCCATTATTAGTATTCTGTTTCGGTACCTTCTGTCTATTGGGGTGGTAAAGGCCCATTACTAGCATTCAGTTTCTGTATAGATTATTCTGTTTCTGTTTCTATTTCAGTTTAGACATTAGGGTAACACCTAATCCTGTTATACCAGTATTAGTGCAGAGAAGTGAAAACTAAGTAAGAAGCTTAGCTTAGCCTATATCATTTTGTTTCTTCTGTTAACCTGCTATTCCTGTCACGTTACCTCTCATCCAGTTTTATTTACATGTCATGATACTATTATCTGTTTATATACTGAAAGTCACTGGACTCACCAGACTTATGTCTAACCTAGTCTGCTTCGCCTCTTTTCTTTCCGTCTCCCCCAGGTACTCAGGGTGGAAATATAGGAGTTTGATTCAGATTCTCTCTGCTTAAAGTGTTGCTTGGCTTTGATTCTATCTTTCCTTGGCAGTTTATATTGGGGATTAGGACTTTAAAAACTATGCATTCTGAAGGATTTTGTATAAAACTGATAATTGTGTACTTGGGTTTTGGTATTGTGAACTTGAAAGATGTAAACAAACTTATTTCTGCTTCTACTTTAATAAAGTTATAATTTTTCAAGTACTACTTATCTGTCTTGTAATATTCTGTTCTGTCTACTAAAATGCTCCATCAAAGTTAAGGCATTCCCTTTGTGAGTGACCTTAACGGAGGTGGGGTGTTACACTGTGCCTCGCTTATGATTACTCTACACTATTACTAGTATAACTGAAATGAGATGATCCCTTCCACCATAAGTTGGTAGGCTTAGGTCATACGTCCAAGTATACCCTAACCCCTACCCTAATCGATCGGCTCCCTACCCTGTAGATATCATGTATTGGCCCCATAGTAGGAGGTATCACTTCCTAAAGTGGCAACCCATGGTGTGCACAACCATATCTACTAGTGTCGCGGTCGTCTTAGCCCCCTCTGCCCAGCCCATGCATGCACTTGTTCCCGGTCGGTTTGCGTCGCCCACACCATCCATCTCGTTTGAATCTCTTACAATCAATCAGTAAGCGTGACCCTTCTTCTCCGCCTATACGGAGTTCTTTACTTGATACCAACCCCGGGTTACTGACTGAAATGAGTCCAACACAATATCACATAAGCTCTCCCCCTTGTCTTGTATCCCCACTAGGTTTCCACTGACTATGTATACCCTTAGGTTTCTTTAATTGCATAGCCATATACAAGTTATGGGTGTCTTTAATTACATAACTTCGTTACATTATCTATCGGTTATGTATACCACTAGGTGTCTTAAATTACATAACCCTATTACATTATCTACCGGTTATGTAAACCACTAGGTTTCTTTAATTACATAACCTTATTGGTTTAAGTTCGTGGGCCTATATGTAAATAGTACCCACTCCCTCTAATTTACTTAACCTACCCACTACCCATCCAATTTTACTTAACCCTAATTTAAGTTCATAGTCGTACAATCTTTATGGATTAAATTAGGTTAAGTAGTCCTATTCTTTACCATGTCCATTTATGGTTTTATAATGGGCTAAACATCCCACATTAGGCCTACAACGTGTGGATGCTGGATATGGCGGTCGGTTCCGAGCAATCTTATTCCATAGATGGGCCTAACATCATGCCTTATCCCGATTCATATTTGTGTACTGAGACCTCCCATATTAGGTTCAACATTAGTGTCTGCTGGATATGCCAGTCGGATTCGGGTAGACTTCCACCACTAATGTAACCTAACCTTGTGTCATAAGTATAACTTACAATTCCTAAATGTAAATTACTAAACATTCCAAATTAATCCAAATCTACCTATGTCATTATAGATAACTATTTTATGTTTTCCCCATTTGAATTACATACCCCATTTTATATAAATATTACACAAATTATGCCAACTATAACCCCTTTCCCTCGTTTCCTATCTAATATATTCGTATGTATTTTGGCAGGATTTAGGCTATAAAGTAGCCTAGCTACAACAATGAAAAGGGAATATGATAAAGGTGATAGATTCAACATATCTTGGCATGAACATAAACATAAACTGGTTTGATAACAAGTTGAATGGTCATGTAATCATCATGGCAAGGTAGGCATAAAAGTGATGAACCTGTAGCAACAATGATGTCAACGCAACATAATGAGATCTAAATTAACTATAAGGTGTCCAATTATAAAGATCTAGCATAGTTAGGATGACATAGTAACATGTTTAGATCTAAAGATGGTTCACATGTCAAGTTTACAACAAATCTCAATGGATCTCAATATCACAAGTGAAGGGTGATTAACATAATGATCTAGATATAAGTATTGTTACAACTGTCCAAATTAATAGATGTACATCCACCATAACATGGTTAAAAGTAAAGATCCATAAAAGCAACATAATCGAATAACCACAATTTTATTAGATCTAGGAAAATAGATTTGTCATGACACGGTATGGGATTTCACATTAACACAAAATCATACTTTACAACATATCCAATTCATAGTCTTTCAACATATACTTTTATTTATCTAAACCTTAAAACAACTAGAACTCATAGCATTAGGTTTAAAGAATTAAGGAAGAACAGATCTAGAATTTCTGAATTGGATTTGTAGAATATGTTGTTGTAGAAAATGGTTCAGTTCGCACTCCAGCAGCATATGGCCTCCATGAATTCCAATGAAGAAATTATGAGAAATAGGACACATATATATAGCTGCTGGACCCCCTGAAACCGAGTGTCATGTCAGCCCTAGGGGTGTCGATACCATGTGGGTGGGTCGACACCCCTCTAGGGCGGTCGACCCCCAAGCGCGGGAATTTTGCCGCTTAGAGAAATTTTTCAAATTTGAATCCTATGGATATAGTTCTGACTCATCTCGGACTCATGCGTATATATAAAATATTTTTATGCATGTACAAACTTAAAACCCTCATAACTTATTCGTACGGTGTCCGTTTTATGCAAATCAATATCTATCTTGACCAGAATCTCGAGACGGACGCAATGGTGCAGTCCATTTCCTCTAATTATGAATATTAAATTAATTTTTATTTAATTTATCCTCTTTTAGTGTCGATACAAATTCGGGGTGTTACATTATCCCCTACTCAAAGGATTTCGTCCCGAAATCTCTAAGTTAAGAAGAATGTATATCTTGCCATCCATCATCCATCTACTCATCCACCAATCACTGACATCTATTGTCATTAAGGATTTCTAATGCTTATATGAATATATGCGAAGGTGTGTGTATATGTCCCAACACTAATGCGAAGATCAAGCGGTCTACTCATTCAGTTCACCTCCTTAGTGCAATGTATGTTAGCGCCATCAATCCAATATGTATGCAAATAAACCTATCATATCATATAAATTCTATATGTGTGCATAGTCATTCGTCGAAATGCAACATCCATATGCTAACTCATCCATTTTCATTTATAAAAGAAAAGAAAATGCACACACAACCATATGTATTTTGAGAGTGATTGAGCCGATCTTAGTGCCTAATATGTGTGTATATGCATCCACAGGCAACCACTAGCAAACACTTGCATCGACTTACATCCATCAAACAAAACATGTTTCAAACACATGTTTACATTTTTAGGATTCTTATCGAAAGGTCGAAAATACGATGGATAGGATATACTCTATTGACAGAAACAAGCACCAATAAAACTTAGGAAAAGGAGTTAAGAACATACCCTTGAAAAGAAAAGGGTATGAAGCACGAATCTTGTCTTTGATCTCCCAAGTCGCATCTTCTGGGTTATCTCCCCATTGAACCTTCAACAACTTGATTTCCTTATTGTGCAGCTTCTTAACTTCTGACCCAAGAATACGGGTAGGGACTCGTCTGACTATCGCCTCCAATTCCACTTCAACTTCCTCCAGCACGCTCAGCTCAACAACTTCTGCGGTGTTATGCAGACACTTCCACAGATGAGAGACATGGAAAACATCATGAACACCGGTTAGATTTTCTGTAGCTTTACTATGTAGGCCATTTGCCCAATCCTCTCGGTTACGGGGAATAGTCCCACAAAACTAGGTGCCAGCTTCCTTACTGATCCGAAGCGAACCACATTCCTCAAAGGTGATACTTTGATAGAAACTAAGTCTCCCACTTTGAATTCGAAGTCAGTCCTTCTATTGTCTGCATATGGATTTTACCTATCTTGAGTTGTCTTCATCCGCCGTCGAATAAGATCAATCTATTCGGATGTTTCTCTAACAATATCTGGTCCAAGTAATAATCTTTTTGTAGATTCCCACCAACATGTTGGCGATCTGCAGGGTCATCTGTACAATGCTTCAAAGGGTGCCATGCTGATGCTAGCTTGAAAACTGTTATTATAGGCAAACTCTACTAAAGGAAGATGCTCTTCCCAAGTCCCTCAGAAGTCTAAGATATACATCCTTAAATGATCTTCTAGAATCCTATTCACCCTCTCTATTTGCCCATCATTCTAAGGATGATAAGCGGTGCTTAAACACAACTGTGTGCCTAATGCTTCTTGCAAGCTCCACCAAAATTTGCTGGTAAAGATGGAGTCACGATCGCTTACGATGCTGGAAGGTACTCCGTGAAGACGAACTATCTCTCGGACATAAATTGCTGCCAACCATGATGTCGTCCTCTTACTCTTAACAGGAATAAAGTGAGCGCTCTTAGTGAGTCTATCCACTATCACAAAAATACTGGTATTACCTTTCTTTGATCTAGGCAAACCATCTATGAAATCCATAGAGACGCTCTCCCATTTCCACTACGGAACCTCCAACGGATGAAGTAATCCAGCGGGCTTTCTTTGCTCGACTTTGACTTGCTAGCAAACTAAACATTGAGAAACAAATTCGACCACATCCTTCTTCATCCTAGCCCAAAAGAAAACCCTCTTCATATCCCTGTACATTTTATCACCGCCTGGATGAATGGTCATCTTAGAATGGTGGGCTTCTTCTAGGACTGCCTTTATCAAGCTTCCCGTTTGAGGAGCACAAAGCCTTCCGTCTCGTCGCAACCACACCTTTTCATCTATGTCATACCTGCTGAGGTGACTAGAAGTCTCCCCTCTTCTGAGCTTATCCATGATGTCTAGAATCTTTGGGTCACCTTGTTGCAAAGCTCCTATCTGATCGACAAGAGTTAGTCATATCTCCAAGAATGCAAATAAATCAGGAAAAACCTCGATGGAGAGTCTAAAATCAAAAGCTGTAATGAACTCCAAGTTCTTTCTTTCCATAAACAGAGAACTCAGGGCCACCCTATGCCTACTTAGTGCGTCTGCCACCACATTAACCTTGCTAGGGGTATAAGCAATCTCAAAATCATATGAAGCTAAGAACTCCATTCACCATTGTTGCCTTAAGTTTAGATCCTTCTGTGAGAATAGATACTTGAGAGATTTATGGTTGGTGTATAACTCGAATTTTTTTCAAGTAAATAATGACGCCACGTCTTTAACGCGAATACTATGGCAGTTAGCTCTAGATCATGGATGGGGAAATTCTTCACATGTAATCTTAACTGTCTACCCCCATAACATATTACTTTCCCTTCTTGGATCGGAACAGCACCAAGCCCTGTACTGCACACATCAGTGTAAACAGAAAACACTTTACTTCCATCAGGCAAGGTCAAGATTGGGGCTGTTGTCAGAGCCCTCTTCAGTCGTTGGAAAGAAACGTCACAGTCTATGTCCCATGAAAATGCCAAATTCTTCTTTGTTAGCCTGGTGAGAGGGGCTGATATCTTCGCGAAGTCCTTAATGAACTTCCTATAATAACCTGCCAACCCAAGAAAGCTTCTTACCTTGGTTGCATTTTTAGGAATCTACCAATCTTGTACTGTAACCACCTTCGCAGGATCTATAGCTATACATTCTTTGGAGACTACATGCCCCAAGAATCTCACCTCCTTTCTCTAGAAATGGTATTTGGAGAACTTTGCTCTTAGCTGATGGTCACAGAGAGTTTTCAAAACTTCTCCCAAATGCTGGGCATGTTCTTCTACAATTTTAGAGAAGATCCAAATATCATCAACGAATACTACGACGAATTTGTTTAGGAACTCCCTAAACACCCTACTCATCAAATCAGCAAAATAGGCGGTTGCATTTGTCAACCCAAAAGGCATAACTAGCCATTCAAAGAACCGGCTGGAGTTCTGAATGCAGTCTTATCTATGTTTCGCTCAGCCACCCTCAACTGATGGAACCCTGTAGCTAAGTCAAACTGAGAAAATACCGAGGCACCAACAAGCTGATCAAATAAATCATCAATCATCAGAAGCGGGTCCCTATTCTTCTTGGTGAGCTTATTTAACTCTCCATAGTCAACACACAAACGAATCGAACCATCCATTTTTGTTGTGAATACTGCTGGAGTACCCCAATCAGATATGCTTCGTCTGATAAACCCTTTTTCTAGTAGCTCCCCTACTTGCTTGCTCAGCTCCCTCCTTTCTCTTGGAGCCATGTGGCGTACTGGTAATGCAACTGGATTTGCATTGTCCACCAGACATATGCCGAAGTCGATCTCACGCCTTGCAGGTAAACCCCGTACCTCATTAAAAACATCGGGATAATCTCGGACCACCAGAACAGATTGCAAATCATCTCTGGATGCATCTAGAGACTCCAGAAATCTAAGAAGAACAAACCCTTGAGGGTCACAAGAAACTTCGAGGGTCTTCCCATGACAAGTCAGGAATCTAACAACCCTCCACTCACAATCCATAATGGACCCATACGTGGTAAGCCAATCCATTCCTAGAACCAACCCATAGCCCATAATCCCGAGCACATACGCATCGCATTCAAACTCTATGCCCAACAAAAATATTTTCAAACCCCAACAAATCATCGATAAATGAGCTGAACCACCAATGGGGTTTGAAACACTACGTGATCTACTACTATACTAGCAACTAGATGCAGAGATTCAACTAAAGAACTAGATATAAACGAGTTTGAAGCACCAAAATCATAAACTGTTCTAACTGGATGGTGTGAAAGAGAAACTAAACTTTCTACGAAATTTTTTAAACCTCTTTCAAGAGAACTAATCGCGAGAGCATGCACCTGCCCTCCAGAATTTCCTGCTCTTTGACCTTGTCCCTGCGATCCCAGTTTCTTCGAGCACTGTTTAGAGAAGTGTTCGACCTCTCCTTAATTAAATCAATTGGCCTTCCTTCTCTTACAATCTTTGATCAGGTGACCCTCCTTTCCATAGTTGTGACATTTTCTCTTATCCTCACCTTTATCATCTTTCCCTCCGTTCTTCTGCTATTGTTGCTGCCACTTCTTGGGCCACACCTTCTTATTCTGCGATGTCCCCTTGGCTTTTGTTTCCTTCTTTTCACCCTTATCCTCCTCATGTTTTAGGGCCATATTAACAAGATTTTCAAAGGTGGACCCCATTGGAATATGGGACATAGCTAAACCATGCAGAGGTTCATTTAGTCCTTTAGCAAATCGCAAAGCCTTTTTGTGCGGTGTATCCACCAACTCTAACCCGAACCTTGCCAGTTGGTTGAACTTGTTCACATACTCTTTTACTATAAAATTTCCTGGTTTAAGAGTTAAGAACCTCTCCATCTATATGCTTCTCTTCACTTGGGAAAGAAATTTCATTTCGAACCTCTGTCTAAAGTCTTCCTAAGTTTCTACTGGATGACCAACTTGGGTGACTTCCCACCAAAATGAGGCTTCATCCTTTAACAGCCAAGCAGCTAATTAAATTTTCCTTCGTTCCTCCATTTGAAAGATTACGAATAAGTCCTCGGTCTCCTTAATCCAATTCGGAGCTTCTACGAGTGTCTGTTTCCCATGGGATGGCCTTTCTCCCATAGCCCAGAAGTCTTTGCAGATCTTGGCAAAGTTGTCAGCTTTTGGAGGGGGGAAGGAATGACTGGTGCAACTGGGGAAGGAACGTCTCTTTGGCCTTCGGCCGGCGCTATGGCCTCCAAATACCTACGGAACCATCCGGGTATTGTGATGCCCTCTGCGATATTAGGGATGTTTTGTTCCCCAGACATGCTAAAAAAAGGGAAAAGGAAGAAATTTAGATACAGGACCAAAGGATACTACATATGGCCTTTTGGGGAATATTTTTCAAAATAGACTTTTCTTTTGAAAATGCTTTTCTTTTAAGTGCTTTTTGAAAATAATTTTCAAAAACTTATATCTAATCTGGCAACCTTCAGCTCTGACACCAAGAGTGACACCCCACGTCTGTTAATGTCACTCACTAAGAGGGTGTATTAAGTTTCGTGAAGCGCTATAGGTAAACAGACACAGAATAATTAAAAGACAGATATAAATAAGGCAGCAGCGGAAAATTTGAATTACGTTTCAATTATAAAGCATAATATCATGGTACACAATTTCATAAGTCACAAAAACCATTCCATTAAAATAACTTCTGTCTTGTGTCATCAGAGTACATAAGAATATGAAAAACATAACTTTCCCCAAATTAAAAGAGTTAAGCCAGAGTAGAGACAAGAACTTGAGCCACACTTCAAAAGTAGCTCCTAGCAAGATGATATCTAATTCCTAATTAAGTCTGAGTGTTTTCTCCCTGAGATCCCGAGGGAGGGGAAAGGGGGGAAATTGAAGAAAAAAGGAGAAACAACAGGGTCAGACATAAAGTCTGGCGAGTCTAGTTACTTTTGGCCAGTAAATAAATAAAAGCAACATGATAGGCATATAAAATGGATAAGAGAGAGATCACTGCATAAATGGCAGGTATGATAAGGTAAGCAAGATAAGGTATATGTGCCTCACTAATGATTACTCTGCACTATTACTAGTATAACTGAAATGAAATGATCCCTTCCATTATAAGTTGGTAGGCTTAGGTCATACGTCCAAGTATACCCTAACCCCTACCCTAATCGATTAGCTCCCTACCCTGTAGATATCCTGTGCTGGCCCCACGGTAGGAGGTATCACTTCCTAAAGTGGCAACCCATGGTGTGCACAACATATATACTGGTGTCACGGTCGTCTTAGCCCCCTCTGCACGGCTCATGCACGCACACGTCCCCGGTCGGTTTGCGCCGCCCACACCATCCGTCTCGTTTGGGTCTCTTACAATCAATCAGTAAGCATGCCCCTTCTCTGCCTAGTACGGAGTTCTTTACTTGATACCAACACCAGGTTACTGACTGAAATGGATCCTACACAATATGACACAAGCTCTCCCCCTTGTCTTGTATCCCTACTAGGTTTTCCACTGACTATGTATACTCTTAGGTGTCTTTAATTACATAGCCATATACCAGTTATGTTTACCCTAAAGGGTGTCTTTAATTACATAGCTTCATTACATTATCTATCGGTTATGTATACCACTAGGTATCTTTAATTGCATAACCTTATTACATTATCTACCGGTTATGTATACCACTAGGTGTCTTTAATTACATAACCTTATTGGGTTAATTTCGTGGGCCTATATGTAAATATTACACACTCCCTCTAATTTACTTAACCCACCCACTACCCATCTAATTTTACCTAACCCTAATTTAAGTTCATAGTCATGCAATGTTTATGGAATAAATTAGGTTAAGTAGTCCTATTCTTTACCATGTCCATTTATGGTTTTATAATGGGCTAGACCTCTCACATTAGGTCTACAACGTGTGTATGTTGAATATGCCGATCAGGTCCAGGCCGTATTATTCCACAGTTGGGCCTAACCTCGTGTCTTAGCCCAATTCGTATTTGCATACTTAGACCTCCCACATTAGGTTCAACATTAGTGGCTGTTGGATATGCCGGTCAGGTCCGGGCAGACTTCCACCACTAATGTAACATAACTCGTGTCATAAGTACAATTTACAATTCCTAATTGTAAATTACCAAACATTCCAAATTAATCCAAATCTACCTATGTCATTATAGGTATCTGTTTTATGTTTTCCCCGTTTGAATTACATGTCCCATTTCATATAAATATTACATAAATTATGCCAATTATAGCCCCTTTTTCCCCGTTCCCTCTCTAACGTATTCATACATACTTTGGCAGCATCTAGGCTATAAAGTAGCCTAGCTACAACAATGTAAAGGGAATATGACGAAGATTATAGTTTCAACTTATCTTTGCATAAACATAAGCATAAACTATTATGATAATAACGTGAATGGTCATGTAATCATCATGGCAAGGTAGGCATAAAAGTGATAAACTTGTAGCAACTACGATATCAACGCAACATAATGAGATCTAAATTAACCATAAGGTGTCCAATTATTCAGATCTAGCATAGTTAGGGTGACATAGTAATATGTTTAGATCTAAAGATGGATTCAGATGTCAAGTTTACAACATATCTCAATGGATCTCAATATGACAGGTGAAAGGTGATTAACATAAAGATCTAGATCTAAGTAATGTTACAACTATCCAAATTAATAGATGTACATCCACCATAACATGGTTACAAGTCAAGATCCATAAAAGTAACATAATCGAATAACCACAATTTTATTAGATCTAGGAAAATAGATCTGTCATGACATAGTATGGGATTTCACATTAACACAGAATCTTACTTTACAACATATCCAATTCATAGTCTTTCAATATATACTTTTATTTACCTAAACATAAAAACAACTAGAACTCACAGCCTTAGCTTTAGAGAATTAAGGAAGAATGGATCTAGAATTTCTGAATTGGTTGGTAGAATATGTTGTTGTAGAAAACGGTTTAGTTCGCACTCCAGCAGCATATGCCTCCATGACTTCCAATGAAGAAAATATGAGAAATAGGACACGTATATATAGCTGCCAGACCCCCTAAAACTGAGTGCCACGTCAGCCCTAGGGGTGTCGACACCCCGGTAGGTGGGTCGACCCCCAGGTCGATACCCCTCTAAGGGGTTGAACCCTTAGAGCGGGAATTTTGTCGCGTAGAGGAATTTTTCGAATTTGAATCATTTGGATAGAATTCTGACTCATCTCTGACTCACCTCTGACTCATACGTATATATAAAATATTTCTATGTGTATACAAACTTAAAACCCTCATAACTTCTTCATACGGTGTCCGTTATATGCAATTTACCCTATTTTTGTGTTGGTACAAATTCAGGGTGTTACATTAACATCCGATCTTCTCCGCTTCAAGAGCTGCTCCCCTTCGACCTCTCACACTTCTAGGAGCAGCCACAAACAAAATTCCAATCTCAACCTCCGTTTCACGCACACAGTACTTAGTTCGTCACTTTTTCCACAAAATTCCACAAGACTCCACCGGTTTATGTGCCTTGCCGCCAACAAACTAACGGCGATGACCTCGCCCTCATTGTCCCTCCTCCATTGGCTAACAGCATCCCTAGTAGTTGTCCAAAAGCCGAAACCTAAAAACTGTCATCGCACCATACGAAATGAACATCAAATTGAAGCTTCCATTTAAACGATTCTGACGAATCTAATTTCTTTTGATTTTATTGAGTGGATAATTTTATATAATTTCTCAAAGAAATTAGAAGAGGCAACGCATACTTCTGTTGACCAGTGGAAGTGAGTCGTTAGGGTTTAGGGATGTTAGCAGATTATTTATAATAAGGTAAAATATTTTTTTTATTCAATTTTACTTAATATAATATGCTATCGTTTTTTCTATTCGACTTTACTTTATTCGTACGATCACATACAAAATCCAATTATGATGAAAATGGATATCCAGCTATAATTTGACAGTCCAAACCAAATAAAACTTGCTTCATTGAAATCTGAGTCTGTTTGCAGAAACTACACAATTTTGAATATTAAATCATTAATTTAATCATGTTTATTTTTTGCATGCTAGAATAACAACTCTGATTGGCTCGAAACCTGAAATCCCACAATAACTTAATATTCCGGATATGATGGGACTGGTTTCGTCGAATTCTGAGATCATTTGTAAAACTCCCTTTTAATTCCATAATATAAATCAATATGCATTTATATCATGCACGATTCACAATTAGCTCCAATTTACTTAAAACTTGAAATCTTACTATAATTAATCATTACGAATTTTGTAAATTTGGTTTCGCTGAAATCTGAAGTCATCTGAAAATTGACTATTCTTAAGTTCCATATTGGTCAATAAAATAAAAATTTCTCACCTCATTCTTCTTCTCTCCACAAATCAGTATTTTCTCGTATGTGTAGGAATATTTCTCACCTTGGAGGGAAACTGTTTATAGGTTCAGAGTCTTTACTTGAGATCCAGTTTTGGATCCGTACGTGTGAGTGTATATTCACATGTACGGAGATTTCTGATCATCATCGTGTCCTTATAGCATCTAGTTTGTTGCAAGGGGTGCTTTGAACAAGTACGAGTTGTTAGTTGCTGAAGTTGATGAGGCTCCCTGAGAATGGAAGTAGTTTCGTAAGCACTTCGAGCTTAAGTTTATTTTGTTGTAAGAGAAGAAGACTCTTGCTTATCGCTTCCTAAAGCTTAGGCAAGGGAAGTCTACCATTCCTGAGTACATCACATCTTTCGAGGCCTTATCGAAGTATGGCATGGAGTTATTTCTATGCCTTATAAGAAAAATTTTAAGTTAGTGAACGGGGATTAAGAAGTATCTTAAGAGACGTCTTCTGTTGCAGCTTAAGCGGGCCTTTGAAGTTCTTGTTTATATAGCTCTCCATCTCCAGGCGGTCAAGAACGAGAAATAATGTGATGATGAGGCTAGTGTCTGAGGTAATTCGAATAAGAAGTGTTTTTCCTTTTGCAAATCTAAGCCTTTTCAGCAGAATAAGAAGGAGTGACGTAATTCTAGTTCTCAGTCTCGTGTATCACCTCCCTTGGCTTTTGCAAAGGGATTTTCAATTGTGGATTGACTGATCATTTTGCTCGTTCTTGTCCCCGACCTCGCATCTGTAAATATTGTAGGGAGGAAGGCCAAGGAAAATCTTCATGTCTTAGAAGGCCCAAGGGGTCCGATCTATGAAATCTTCGAGTGGAAAGAGTTTCTAGTGATCCATCCCAGTCATAAGGTGCACCTTCTATTTTGAGAATCATTACTATTTGTATTCCCATTGGATCAGGGTGTTGGTCATGTTGATCATGTACCCTTTAATTGTTCTGCTGGTTTGTGTGACAAGGAAAAGTGTGGAACTTTCCATGTAGTTTTCTTGTTACATGGACTACATGTCTTTCTTGGAATTGGTTCCATGTTTGTAGTTGTTGGTTGATATTTCATTTGGGTTGACTTGGCGTATTCTATACTCGAGACTTTGAGTAAGGTCTCAAACCACCCTTATAATCTTGTTGAACTTAGAAATGCACAATGAGACCATCATCCTTAGTCTAGTTAGAACAATTATAGTTTCTTTCCATATCATGTCTACTTATGGAGTAAAACCTAAACACTGTACTCATGTTATTGGGTGGTTGTGCGCAACCTAAATCCACGTATAATTTCTTATGGGGATAAAATGTGATTTAAACATTAATTGAAATCAAAGAGTAGATAATCTTTTTTATCAGAGTATGGAGCGGAAATGAGATGAATATTTCAACTTAGCATAGTAATCAATATACTATGTGGAATATTGAGAAATATTTTCCTAAATTACTGGGGAACTAAAGGTAAAGGTGTTAATCTGGATCTATTTAAAGATGAAATTATTAAACATTTTTTTTATGGTTATTGATTGTGCTAAGATGTCTATGCATGGTTTAAGAATTCTAGTTGACACAAGAGACGCCTTCGGTCAATAAGGATTCCAAAACAATGTATGACATATTGTTAACATAAGTAGTAATTAGTATAAAAGATTAACATTTAAAGAATGACATCTATAACTTTTCTACTCAAGTGATTTAAGATTGTAACGAACGAAGTAATATTTGGGTTTAATAAAATTTTGAAAAGTTGATTTTTGTTAATTATCAAGCTGTTTTAAAGTGGAGAAGGAAGAAATTGAAATTAAATTTTAAAGTTGGATTATGATCTTTTGGAAGATATATATATATATATATATATATAACCATAAATTTGTAATTTAGAATGAAGATGACGTAATTTTGGAAAGAAACTTCTTTTATCTTGATTCTCTCATGTATATGTGATGATCTTAAGAAGAAGAAAGATCTTGTTAAAAAATAAGCCTTTCGAAATGTCAATCTAAATTGGTGGATTTTTGAATGATTGAGTTCACTTTATGTAACACCCCACATCTGTTAAGGTCACTCACAAAGGGAATTCCTTAACTTCAATGGAGCATTATGGGTACTGAAACAGAAATATTACATGACAGACATATATAAAACAGCGGAAAGTAAAGTAGAAGTACTTTAAATCATTTATTAACTATAATTGTTTACAATAAAAGCCCATCAACTTCCACTACTCAATTGAATAGCTATAATATCTGTCTTTCTCAAAAACAAAGAAGCATAAAAATAAACTGTAGTATTACCCAATGAAGAAAAGCGAGCCATAGGCAAGAGAAATCCAAGTCATACATGGAAGAGCCTTGGGGCTTGGTAAGATCCGAACTAAGCTGTATTCCCACACTGTGAACCTGGGGGGGGGGGGGGGAACGGAAGAAAAAGAGGCGAAACAAACTGGGTCAGTCATAAAGACTGAATAAGTCCTAGTGACTTTCAGCATAAAAACAGATAAAGATAATACGGCATGAATAAACTGAAAGTAAACATAAGCATGATGACGAAGTAAGTTACAGGCACGATGAATCAAGTATAACATCCCATACTTCCTATCAAGAGTAGCATCACAAGGTTCCTCCCAAATATCACATCGCAAGGTTTCTATAACATCGCAAGATTTCTAAGCTTCACCATTATCCTATTTTCCATGATTTTCTATATTATCTGCACCACCTAACTAGCATTCCAATTAGTTTACTTGGTTATAATTACAAGATAAGTGATCCCCCATAACCCGCATGATAGTTTCATAGGTATATATCAAACGATGAGGGTCCCACCTCATGTTGACAGTTTCATGTCCCCACGGCACCTATGTTAATTGATTGGCTCTTACTTACAACGTTTCATATGTGTTATATACTAAGGTTATCCCAACCACAACGTTGTGGTAGCCTTCGAGACTACATCTAATATGAGTATTTTCACCTCAACTAGCCCAATTGCCATAAATGTGTTAGATGTATCATTACTGCCCTAATCGATCGGCTCCTACTCGACCTAGTTCTTACGGCCCCCTACTCGTAGATACCTGTGCCGGTCCCACCCTAGGGTGTATCAATCCCAAGGATGGCAACCCCGACACCCTTTTTGATGCAAAGCTTTATAACTACTGATGCCCAGTGGCTAAATTTTCCACTCTGGAATACGTGCACACCCATGATCCATCGGAACCTGCACTGCTGCATCTCCTGCCGTTGTTTTGACCGCTTACAATCAGCCATGTAATCGTTCCCCACCCTGCCTAGCTCAGGGTACTGTTGATACCTAATTTGGGTTACTGCTGAAACGGGTCCCGCTACTAGGGTTTTCCTAGGGTCTATTCGTATACCCCACAGGTTGGTTAAGTGTTATCAATTTAACTTAACCCCACCTCCCATCATGATACCATGGTTAAGTGTTCTCTCTTGTGTTACTTAACCCTACCGCATGTCTTGTTATATCAGTTAAGCGTTCTCCCCTGTGTTAACTTAACCCTTACCACACCTCACGTTAGATTGGTTAAGTGTATGTTAACTCAACCTCATCCACTGGCCATTTTGTAATGGTTAAGTGTTACCCTCGTGTATTTACTTAACCGTACCACACTTCAGGTTATATTGATTGGGTGTTATCAACTCATTCAAGTTAAACCAACCTATTTAATGTAACCTTCCCATTCATCAGATTGCATTGGTTAAGTATTTCAAATAATTCATGGCTTAACCCGCCTACGTATGATGTCAAGTTGGTTAAGTGTTGTCTAGTGATTCATAACTTAACCCCGCTATCTTGGCATATTAAATTGGTTAAGTGTTTTCAAGTAGTTCATGACTTAACCCACCCACGTATCGTGCTAAGTTGGTTAAGTATTATCTATATGTTCAAGTTGACTTGACCCTGCCACTGTCATGTTATATTGGTTAAGTGTCATTAGTCTAGTCATATTACTTAACCCACCCATTGGTCTGATTAACAGTTATGTTGGTTAAGCCCACATTTATAAGTTTTACATGTTCTTAACTCATACCGGTTAGGTCCACATTTACATGTCAAATTTCCATGTCATCCCACCTAGCCCTCTAACCATACCCACTTCTTATTATGGTTAGTATTCCTTAATTCATTCATTATAATGAACGAATCATGACCTCTCACATTAGACCATGCATTTTGTGGCCACTGGATTTGTCGGGCGGTTCCTGGCAGATTTACACAACAATCTGAGTCTAACCTCGTGTCATAAACCGATACGCCCACAATTCGACCTTCGACCTCTCACATTAGACTCACACTTTGTGGCTACTGGATTTTCAAGGCGGTTCCGGGCAGATTTACACCACAAACTGAGTCTAACCTTGTGTCAAAGGTTCATTAATGGTCGTATTCCACCGAAAACCCCAATATCAGTTCATGTGTTTAACATATAAAAATGTTCATGTTCGTGTTTCAACCACGTTAATATTTTCCAGTTACATGCCAATTATGAAGTTCATAATTCACATTTTTGCCCCAAAACGTATTCCCAAATTATAATCATAATTTACTATAAGGTTATGCCAAGTTACAGCCTTTTATTTACAATGCATGCCAACTACCCAAAACCCAACTTAGGCGCATTCATATTAAACCTCTACCAAGTCATAAATTATCATATATGTTTCAAATCCAAATTTTACATAATTAACATATGCCCATGTTCTAGAGTACATGTCAGTTTTACACATGTCAAGATTCATGACTTACATATTTACAAAGCTATGCTTAATTTACGTAGATCAAGTTTTATACCCAAAATTACACGTATACCACGTTTACACCAATTTACACATAACAAGTTCTAGCCAAATTACATATATCAAGATCCATGTCAAATTACATATATCAATCCCAATCGCGCAATAACCATTAAGATAACAATACACAAAATTACCGTGTTTCATGTTAATGGTAAATTATCCCCAAACATCCAATTTTCATATAATGCCATCAAATCCACCAAACACATATTTTCCACTAGGCAATATTCCAATATTTCCTCCGTATACCATCGTATGTATATCGTAGTTTAGGCCTAGGTCCGAAATTGAACTAGGTTCATCAAAAGAAAATAAATAGGGGAAGGTAGAAGTTGCAATAAAACAAGATCAGAGAGAAAATGGCATAAAAGCATCATCTCAGGCATAAAGAATAGATCTTGATAATAATATCAACATGAACCAAGAAAAATTGATTTACAACAGGCTGAATAGACTATAAACTTGTCATGCGAATAAAGATAGAAGAGTTCTCAAGATCGAGATCCAAGAAGAAACAAGAATAGACTTGAATCAAAAGTCCAATTTCACTTCATCACATGTCCATATTAAATTTAATTATTTTAATCTGAAAATAACTAGAACTTACAGATCATGGGCAAGGAATTCAGAACTGAATTTGTTGTAAAAATGTTGCGGCGTTGTTGATTTATTGTCTTGAATCATTGTTGAAGCTTTGTTCTTTGAATTGATTTGAGTTTGAATGCTTGTACTTTGATTTGGAGACGGTGGCCATGGTTCAAGAGATATTTTAGCAGCATGATGGTGTAAGAATGATTTGTTATGAATTAGGTTTGGTCTTAGGGTATATTTATAGGTGTAGGAACTATTTGGGGCCTTTAGATCAACCCTAGAATCAATCCGGACCATCAAAACACATCTCAGGCTTCAAAAATGGGTTCTAGGCCAAAACAGGCCGACCAGGTCGACCTGTAAGGGGGAGGTCGACCATATGGTCCACCTTTAGGGGGTAGGTCGACCCCCAGGTTGACCACGTGGTCGACCTGACCCCCAGGTTGACCCCCAGGTCGACCTGCCTGGTTCTGTGCTACCTGAAATTTGCTGAATTTCTATATGCCGTAACTTCTTCATTCGGACTCTGATTTTTTAAAACTCGGACTCTATTTCATGCAGAATTCCTAGAGAACTCAATGGTGCAACCTGTTTCCCATAATTCTCATTTTAAAATTAAATTATACCTTGATTTCTTGTTTCAGCATGTTATTTAAAATTCGGGTTGTTACATTCTCCCCTCCTTAAAGGATTTCGTCCCCGAAATCTTCAGGTTAATAAGAATGTGTCCTACCATCCAATCATCCATCTATTCAATCATCAATCACATGCATTCATTGTCCTAAAGATATTTCTAATGCTGTATGAACATATGCAAGAAGTGTATGTATATGCTCCTTGTCTAATGAAAATGATCATGCCTGATTGATCTTTTTAATGCAAAATATGTTTTGTGCCATGAGTCCAACATGTATGCAAATAGTCCTAGTCACATTAACACTATATGTGTGCACAAATATCCATCCATATGCAACATCCACATGATAACACATTCAAATTTATCCATAAAAAAGTATAAACACTGATGCATACGAAATATGAAAGGTGACGGAGCCGATCTAGTGTCTAAGGTGCGTGTATATGTATCCACGAGCAACCACTTGCAACCACTCACAACCATCAACCATAACATGTCTCAAACACATGTTTACACCCAATTATTCATACTTAAAGATATAGTCGAACGATAGAAGCAAGTAAAAACTTTGTGCCCATTAGGCAATGTCAAAACTGGAAATCTATGTCACATATATACTGATTAGGAGAAGAACTCCCTAAGTACCGGCCCGAAGACCGAAATCAACATCAGGCTGACACCCAAAGAACTACTAAACCCAATGGGCATCCACAAGCCCCAACATGTATTACTAACAGATGATCCCTATGGGGTTTTGCAACAGAAATAGGATTGGGAAAAGGACCAAGAGGTTATACTTAAAATATAGCATGCAAGTAAGCTCTACAGGAAAAGAGGGATCAAGGATATACTCTTAAAGAGATATGATGTGCATATCTAGTCTTCAATCTTCTAAGTCGAATTTCCTTGAGCTAAACTCCATTGTGCTTTGACCGTCTTTAGCTTCACAATTTCGTAGCATCGTAATTCCTATTTCCAAAATATGAGTTGGAACTCATTTCACTGTCGCCTCTCGTTCCACTTTCACTTATTCTTTTTCTAGTATACTCGGCTTAAACATAACTGCGTACTCATGGTTTCATGCAAGCTCTCCAAAATTCACTAGTGAATATTGGATCTCATTCACTTACTAGAAAGCATTCCACATAAATGAATTATCTCTTGAAAATAAACAAATGCCAACCATGTTGCTAAGTGTACTTACTAAGGTGATTTTCTATAACTCATGCATAAGCGAAATGAACCATCTGCCTTAGGGCGAACACTACTCGAGCGGATTGATAAATGTATCAAGAGATTCTAGGTAACTAAGCATGGCAGAACCCTAAGGGCCACACTAGACTTCGAGGGTATTACCGAGCCAAGTCAATAGTCTAACTACCCTCTTTTCATACTCGAGAATGGTATCATTTCTGGATAACCACTCCATCCCTAGAATCAACCCATATCCCAAAAACATAAGCTTTACTTCTAAACTCAACACTTAGCATAAACATTCTCAAATCCAAACAAGTCATGAATAAATGAGCCAATTCCCTAACAGGATTTGAGACAAAAATGGGATCCTCTACTATGCTATTACTAAGGTGAAAAGACTCAACTATCGAAGTAGAATAAAAAGGACGCGATGTTCAAAAACAGAGTTCCCACGGTATGATAGAAAAGGAAAGCCAAACTTCTAACAGAAACGTTAAAACCTCTCTTAGGTATGCTAGTAGTGAGAGCATACAATTGGCCTCTCGACGATCTTGTCCTTTGCCCTTGTCCTTGTCCTATAATACTTAACTACATGTCCCTTTTTACCATACTAAAGATACTCTCTCTCTCTCTTGTCATGGGTTTTATTATTCTTTCACTTTGGCCTCTTTCCTTTCACCTTTTCCTCCTTTGTGGATTAAGCCATACCAACAAGTTTCTCATCCTTAGGCTTGTGTTCTTTATCATCATTCTTATTATCCTTGTATAGCTTGTTGGTCGGTTTCTCGAAAGTTACCTCCATCACACTACAACCTTACAAAGCTTGAAATAAGATTAGTCGCAGATGGAACTACTGCGGCTACAAATGGAGGTTGGGCACTTCTTTGCCCTCTGACTTGTGCCGTACACCTACAAAATTATGGAGAAAAAGAAAGAAAGAAGAGATTCAGAGAGAGATTCAAAAGATAGTGCATATGGCTTTGGGGAATATGCCTTTCGTAAAACAAATTTTTTCTTAGAAAAATGCTTCTTTGTAAACATTTTGAAAATAATTTCAGAAGGTTTTTCAAAGCTTTTGCCCAGTCTGGTAACCTTCTGCTCTGATACCAAATGTAACACCCCACATCTGTTAAGGTCACTCACAAAGGGAATGCCTTAACTTCAATGGAGCATTATGGGTACTGGAACAGAAATATTACAAGACAGACATATATAAAACAACGGAAAGTAAAGTAGAAGTAATTCAAATCATTTATTAACTATAATTGTTTACAATTAAAGCCCATCAACTTCCAATACTCAATTACATAGCTATAATATCTGTCTTGCTCAAAAACAAAGAAGCATAAAAATAAACTGTAGTATTCCCCAATAAATCAAAGTGAGCCATAGCCAAGAGAAATCCAAGTCGTACACGGAAGAGCCTTGGGGCTTGGTAAGATCCGAACTAAGCTGTATTCCCACCCTGTGAACCTGGGGGGAGGGGGGAAACGGAAGAAAAAGAGGCAAAACAAACTGGGTCAGTCATTAAGACTGAGTAAGTCCTAGTGACTTTCAGCATAAAAATAGGTAAAGATAATATGGCATGAATAAACTGAAAGTAAACATAAGCATGATGACGAAGTAAGTTACAGGCACAACGAATCAAGTATAACATCCCATACTTCCTATCAAGATCACAAGGTTCCTACCAAGTATCACATCGCAAGGTTTCTATAACATCGCAAGATTTCTAAGCTTCACCATTATCCTATTTTCCTTGATTTTCTATATTCTCTGCACCACCTAACTAGCGTTACAAATAGTTTACTTGGTTATAATTACAAGATAAGTGATCCCCCATAACCCGCATGATAGTTTCATAGGTATATATTCCACGATGAGGGTCCTACCTCGTATTGACAGTTTCATGTCCCCATCGCACCTATCTTAATTGATCGGCTCTTACTTACAATGTTTCATGTGTGTTATATACTAAGGTTATCCCAAACCCGTAGTTGTGGTAGCCTTCAGGACTACATCTAATATGAGGATTTTCACCTCAACCAGCCCGATTGCCATAAATGTTTTAGATGTACCCTTACTACCTTAATCGATCGACTCCTACTCGACCTAGTTCTTGCGGCCCCATACTCGTAGATACCTGTGCTGGTCCTACCCTAGGGTGTATCAATCCCTAGGATAGCAACCCCGACACCCTTTTTGATGCACATCTTTATATCTACTGATGCCTAGTGGCTAAATTTTCCACTCTGAAATACGTGCACGCCCGTAATCCGTCGGAACCTGCACCGCTGCATTCCCTACCGTCGTTTTGACCGCTTATAATCAGCCCAATAATCGTGCCTCACCCTGCCTAGCTCAGGGTACCGTTGATACCTAATGTGGGTTACTGCTGAAACGGGTCCCGCTACTAGGGTTTTCCTAGGGTCTATTCGTATACCACACAGGTTGGTTAAGAGTTATCTATTTAACTTAACCCCACCCCCTATCATGATACCATGGTTAAGTGTTCTCTCTTGTGTTACTTAACCCTACCGCATGTCTTGTTATATCGATTAAGCGTTCTCCACTGTGTTAACTTAACCCTTACCACACCTCACGTTAGATTGGTTAAGTGTATGTTAACTCAACCTCATCCACTGGCCATTTTATAATGGTTAAGTGTTACCCTCGTGTATTTACTTAACCGTACCAGACATCAGGTTATATCGGTTGGGTGTTATCAACCCATTCAAGTTAAACCAAACCATTTAACTTAACCCTCCCATTCGTCAGATTGCATTGGTTAAGTATTTCAAATAATTCAAGGCTTAACCCACCCACGTATCATGTCAAGTTGGTCAAGTGCTATCTAGTGATTCATAACTTAACCCTGCTATCTTGGCATATTAAATTGGTTAAGTGTTTTCAAGTAGTTCATGACTTAACCCACCAATGTATTATGCTAAGTTGGTTAAGTATTATATATATGTTCAAGTTGACTTAACCCTGCCACGTGTCATGTTATATTGGTTAAGTGTCATAAGTCTAGTCATATTACTTAACCCACCCACTGGTCTGATTAGCAGTTATGTTGGTTAAGCCCACATTTATAAGTTTTACATGTTCTTAACTCATACTGGTTAGGTCAACATTTACATGTCAAATTTCCATGTCATCCAACCTAACCCTCTAACCATAACCACGTCTTATTATGGTTAGTATTCCTTAATTCATTCATTATGACGAACGAATCATGACCTCTCACATTAGACCGTGCATTTTGTGGCCATTGGATTTGCCGGGCGGTTCTGGGTTGATTTACACCACAATCTGAGTCTAACCTCGTGTCATAAACCATTACGCCTACAATTCGACATTCGACCTCTCACATTAGACTGACAGTTTGTGGCTACTGGATTTTCCACGCGGTTCCGGGCAGATTTACACCACAAACTGAGTCTAACCTCGTGTCGAAGGTTCATTAATGGTCGTATTCCACCCGAAACCCCAATATCAGTTCATATGTTTAACATATAAAAATGTTCATGTTCGTGTTTCAACCACATTCATATTTTCCAGTTACATGCCAATTATCAAGTTCATAATTCACGTTTTTGCCCCAAAACGTATTCCCAAATTATTATCATAATTTACTATAAGTTTATGCCAAGTTATAGCCTTTTATTTACAATACATGCCAAGTTCCCAAAACCCAACTTAGGCGCGTTCATATTAAACCTCTACCAAGTCATAAATTATGATTTATGTTTCAACTCCAAATTTTACATAATTAACATATGCCCAAGTTCTAGATTACATGTCAGTTTTACACATGTCAAGATTCATGATTTACATATTTACAAAGCTATGCTTAATTTACATAGATCAAGTTTTATACCCAAAATTACATGTATACCATGTTTACAACAATTTACCCAAAACAAGTTCTAGCCAAATTACACATATCAAGATCCAAGTCAAATACATATATCAATCCCAATCGCGCAATAACCATTAAAATAACAATACATAAAATTACCCTGTTTCATGTTAATGGTAAATTATCCCCAAGCATCCAATTTTCATATTATCCCATCAATTCCACCAAACACATATTTTCCACTAGGCATTATTCCAATATTTCCCCCGTTTACCATCGTATGTATATCGAAGTTTAGTCCTAGGTCCGAAATTGACCTAGGTTCGTCAAAAGAAAATAAATAGGGGAAGGTAGAAGTTGCAATAAAACAAGACCAGAGAGAAAACGACATAAAAGCATCATCTCAGGCATAAAGAATAGATCTTATAATAATATCAACATGAACCAAGAAATTTTGATTTACAATAGGCTGAATAGACCATAAACTTGTCATGCGAATAAAGATAGAAAAGTTCCCAAGATCGAGATCCAAGAAGAAACAAGAATAGACTTGAATCAAAAGTCCAATTTCACTTCATCACATGTCCATATTAAATTTAATTATTTTAATCTGAAAATAACTAGAACTTACAGATCGTGGGCATGGAATTAAGAACTGAATTTGTTGTAAAAATGTTGCGGCGTACTTGATTTATTGTCTTGAAACATTGTTGAAGGTTTGTTCTTTGAACTGATTTGAGTTTGAATGCTTGTACTTTGATTTGGAGACGGTGGCCATGGATCAAGAGATATTTTAGCAGCATGATGGTGTAAGAATGATTTGTTATGAATTATGTTAGGTCTTAGGGTATATTTATAGGTGCAGGAACTATTTAGGGCCTTTTGATCAACCCTAGAATCAATCTGGACCATTAAAACACATCTCAGGCTTCAAAAATGGGTTCTGGGCCAAAAGAGGCCGACCAGGTCGACCTGTAAGGGGGAGGCCAACCATATGGTCGACCTGCAGGGGGTAGGTCGACCCCCAGGTCGACCTGCCTAGTTCTATGCTACCTGAAATTTGCTGAATCTTCTACAAGCCATAATTTCTTCATCCAGACTCCGATTTTCGAAAACTCGGACTCTATTTCATGCAGAATTCTGAGAGAACGCAATGGCGTAACCCGTTTCCTATAATTCTCATTTTAAAAATAAATTATACCTTGATTTATTGTTTTAACATGTTATTTAAAATTCGGGTTTTTACACTATATATATATATATATATATATATATATATATATATTAAATGAGATAAAAGACCCAAATGAATTAGTAAACAATTAGATTTGTGACTGAAGTTTTAATTACTTTGATATATCTTATAATGGTGATAAAAAATCGTTGGGTGTGCTAAACTTAAATGTGTAACTCTAAGTAATATGAACATATATTGTGCTTCGAAGTAGTGATTATGAGTTTGATCAAGTATTGTTTTGGCAGACAAAAGTTTGGACTAATAATAATGATCATTGGAAGATTCCCTGTGTTCTCTTATCCTTAGTACCAATGCTTTGAAGTATGCCAAGATCATGTGCATTTATTCGACCTTGTGTCGATTATGTTGAGATACACTAGCCATTTACAAACGATGGTGTAATCTTTTGAAATTCTTGGTGCAAAGTATTGATTTCATTTATCCTTTCTTTACGATAAGGTGTTTATGTGAGCTTTTAGGCTTTCTGTGATAAACTTAATCGTTTGTTTGTTATTGATTAAAGGTCCTATAAGGACCATCATCTTTAAAGTGAACGGCTACATTAGTGCTTTCGTCGTAACCCTTCCTTGTTAATTTCGGAAGTGCTCAGCGTGCACTACGTCTTTCATAAGGAAGCGCTTGCTATATTTCTATTCTGTGTTTGTGTTCATTACCGTACTTACGATTTGTTTGGTCCAAGGGATCTTTAGTGTGTCATACTGTGTTTTACTTTTAACGGAAAAGCAAATTCGAAGAAAATTTCGGTAACCTTATAAGATTAATTCTTGTGCTTGTATCTACTTACTAGCCTTTCGAGCATGTTGAACTCTAATTTTCCACTTTTCTGAACTTGGAGGTAAGAACGTCCAAATTCCATCTTATAACATGTGTCATGTATCTCGTGTGTTTACGGAATGAGTTAGGTTTATCCCCTAGAAAATTACAAGAACGCAATTTTTTAAAGGTTTGTCTATACATACCTGGGCTTTGGTGATTACTTGCTATGATTAACAACCCTTGAAAATATAAATATTTAAGTGATAATTTAGTTGAATATATCATTAAGTTGATTATTTGACTTAACTATTCTTATTAACAATTAAGAACTTGTTTTGTGGTTTAATTGTGGATATTAATGATTTAAAAGGTGATTAAATTAAGCCTTGGTGTAATAACTGTAAACTAGTAATTCAATGTTAAAACGGAGATTTTAGGTATGAAATAAATAATTCGGCAACATAAGATTAATGATAAATGTAAATAGTTTTTTTGAGGTGGAAATTTATCATCAAAAGCGATTAAGTTAAGCATCAGGAACAATTAGTTAAGACTTTGAATTTATACACAAAGTTAGTAATTTAAAATTTTAAAATGAAAGTTTATTTGTGGTGATATTGTTAAAATTATGTGTTTTGAGAGTATATGTTTAAGCAAATATGGTTTTAATGACAGGTTCAGTGTATAATGTGAATTTTTGAGAAATATACATAAAAACAAAATATAAATTAAGTCGCAAAATATTATTAAATATAGAAAAAATAAAATTTGGGCCAACTAGAAGGTTTGTGTGTTAATATAATATATGTTAATCATAAATCCATGTATTATATGAAATTTATACAAGTTATGCGAAAATATACATATTTTTGGAAAATGTAAAAATTTGGTGTAAAACTTGAAAGTAAGTGTTAAAATAACTTTGAAAAGCTCAAAAAAAATGTTGTAAACCGTTTTAAAAATGTTGACTTATGTTAAAATTTGGTTGTTAGGTGAAATTATTATGTAAAGCATATTGAAGTATGGGCTTAAAAAGTTCGAGCTTATTCATGTGGTAATTTTCTCTTAATGGTTAGTTTGGCTTAACTACTTTAATTAAAGCTTTACTAAAGAAATATTTAGAGAGAGAGCAAAAGTACATACTCTTTTCTCTGGCTACCTTCTTCTTTTGGAGAAATAATAGAAACCCATAAAGCAACTTACTATAAAAAATAAAGCAAGGCCCTAATCCAAGCAAAATTATCGAATTGAGTTGCTACAAACTTGCTCCTATAGGTAATCTTCCCAAACCTATAATCTTATTCCATTAATTCATCATTTCTTCTGGAATTTATCTATATTTTTAAATCTGGAGCTTGTGTATTGTTGCAATCACATTTCCAGGTGCAAAATTGATCTTTTGCGATCCATAAAGCCTTTGGTTGCTTCAGTTCTGCGCAAAACTTTTAGTTAATCACTTCCATATTGAGTGCTCGCTGACTTAATTCTAATTTCAGTGAGTTTTATTGAAATCTAAATCAAATATGTTGTCTTCCTGTAGCTTTTAAACTTTGTTTCTGAGTTGCGGACATCACGGTTAAAGTATGACTTTGGGATGAAATATCACTTTGATCCTTTGCTTCTTTGGTATAATCCCTTTCGAATATTTTTTTGGGATTTACTAAGTGTGCGTGTGCAAATTTTCAAGTCAATCCAACATCATTAAGTGTTGTAATCTGAGCTGAAAGTGGAAAACCAAGCAGGATGATGACCTATAAGAAAATGAGTAAAGTGGGTCAACCCAAAAGTTGATACATATGCCAGGTGGGTCGAACCACTTCATGTATTATGCACAAGAAGTAATCCCTGCCTCCTGTTGTTTTTCAGTAGCATTTTGGTGCCACATTCCTTTGTTTTGGGTGATTTTTCTAAGGCTAAATGACTTAGTTTGTTTCTCTTATTATTTGGGTAAACCATGTTCATATTACACTAATCTGAATCCCATATTTGCGGAGATTTGAACGCCTTGTTGGATAAGCTTTATGATGAGACTGGATAGCGTTTCACATTCTTATGCACGATTTTGAATTGGTTTTTCTTATATACATAAATGTCATTTTCTTTATAGTTTTGAGGTTAAAGTAACTTTTTGATTTCAGTTTTAGTGATAAAATGGCCTCAAAACAATAGTTAGATTATCTTTAGAGTATATAATTTTAAGAAGAACAACAATCGATTTTCGAAAACCGTTTCATAAACTTATTATAGAAAAATCAAGTATTTTTCTATATATAAAACACACTTTTCTGCCTCCTTTAGGATAACATAATGGAAATTAAACGGTATCGTAAACCTCATGGTATTGGACATGTTAGAATGCAAAATCGGTTGATTCTAGGTTCGTCGGACCGAAGTGATGACTTGATGTCTTATTGATTTGATGTTTTCGTTGTTTTCTAGTATGTAACATAATGAAGATGTGTAAACTGTTAAGTGATATTGTGTGGTATGGGATTCACGATTACCATTATTCGAGTTACTATTGGTGGGTCCTTGACAGATTCTATCCAAATCATATTGTGAATCTGGGTAGATCTATATGTGTTGTTTGGGTAAATCTAAATCTAGTTGTTCAGGGGACCCCTATATTATCATAATTACTGGCTATGGCCTCGAGCCATTATGTGTGGCATGTCCTAAATTCTAGGTAGATCCAACATGTAATTCTGGGTTGATCCAAATGAGTGTTTTCATATTGGACCTCTCTGTTTTGGGCTACTCAGTTTAGCTGTTCAGAGAAGATAGTTGTAATTGACCTATGTACTTTAATGATATATCATATTCTTTTTGACTCATGTACATATATTGGTTGTATGCCCTCTTTAGAGACACTATGCATTGTATATTATATATATCTGTATATGATGTTGGATAAGCTGTTATGTAAAAAATATTATAGCATTTAATCACTTTTGTCCTGGATCACCTTCAAACCACCATAGTTTCGTATCAATTAAGGATTAAGAGCCTCGATCCAAAAAAGAAAAGAAAAAAAATACTATACTGAGTTTATCGATACTCTTGATGTTTAGCTGATGCAAGACTAATGGATGGTTGCTCCTAACAATCCTTATTCTTTACATGATGTCATTTCTCATAATGCCCTTTACTAGTTTGGGTCTCGGGGTTGGGCGTTATATAATTTCAAAAATTTCATAATCTGATTATTGAAAAGATTAAATGGATAATAACATTGGTAATATCAACTTTCGCTAGTTATTTCGTATAGGCGCAGTTTACTACGACACCACCACCTTTTGATTGTAATTATTACACTTATTAGGTACACAAGAACAATTTTTTTTCAATCAATAGGATTAGTGTAACACCCCGTATTTCTGTTAACACTAAAGTTCACAAATTAAAGAATAACTAATCTCAGATATGAGAATTAAGGGAAACAGGTTGCTCCATTGAGTTCGCCTCGGAATTCTGGTTGAGATAGAGTCCGAGTTTGCATGAATTGGACTTCGTATGAAGAAGTTATGGCCATCGAAAGTTTCTGAAAATTTTAAACAGATTTGGAAAATTCAAATTTCAGAGTCAGAATGGGCTAGGGGGGAAATTTCCCGCCACGGTCAGGTCGACCATAAGGTCGACATGGGATCGACTTACCCTGACCAAGTCGACCATAGGGTCGACCTGAGGGTCGACCTGCCCCCCACCCCAGGGTAGATTTGTTTGGTGATCTGTTTATGACTGTGTGCTGACTTATTAAGGTTTCTGATCTGCTCTGATTGGCTGGGATTAATTCTGGGTTGATCTGATGGCCTAAACTAATCCAAACTCTATAAAAAGACATGTAGGCTCAAATCCTAAAGTCAAATTAAAATTATAATCATGGCCTCCATGCCGTCACCTAACAACCTAGAATGGCCGTCGCAAATTAGAGAGGAAGAAAGCTAATCAAATTCAAATCTATTCAACTCTAACAACGAATCTACTTCAAAGGAATGCTAATTCAACTTCAGAACTCATATTTCATAACTCAAGACCTTCTTTGAGTTGTGAGTTCGATTTCTTTAATAAAATAATTAATAATTTAATTGGATTAAGCTATGATGAGGATTATATGGTTATGTTGTGAATTATTGACCACATGTTATCATCTATGTTGTAAAATTGTGATGTTGTCATTTATGTTGTAAATTCTATGATGTTATCATCTATGTTATAAAGTTGTGATGTTATCATCCGTGTTGTAATTCTATGATTATGTATAATCAATTCATTATGATGTTTCATATGCTAGTTTGGTTATGTTGTTGGAACTAATTCATACGATAAATCACATGTATGTATGCAAGTTAGGACGTTAATTGAGACATAGATCATATGTAACTTAGTGAAAATTTTATGCATAACCTTACATGTTTTATGACATCTATTTTAGATCTAAAGTTAGGCTATGACATGAGTGAGTTATATGCTAAATTTTACATGCTAGTTTTATGTTTAGATGTAAATTTACACCATCATTTTGTTGCATAAATCACATATGCAAGTTTATATAAATATGTGTTTGGAGTATGAATCATGTTATGTAAGTTTGTGGTTATTGCCTATGCAAGTTTACACCTTTTGATGTAGATCTATGACATACATGATTTATGCAAGTTTATGACTATTGTCTAAACCAGTTCACACCTTTAGATTTGGATCTATGACATATGTAGTTTTATGCAAGTTTGTGACTTTGTCCTATGCAAGTTTTAGATGTAGAACCTCATTCACACATGCAAGTTCACCCCTTAAGTTTAGATCTAGTTTTATCCATATGTGTGTTGGGTTGTTTTCTCTTTATTCCATGAGTTAGACTATTCGAGTCTAACTTATATTTTACGTTAAACGAACGAACGTACAACGTGGGGCCATGGGATAATATTAAAAGATTTAATTGGCATAAATGCCTTAAATGGTATAAATGCCTTAAATGGCATAAAATAAATTTGTAATGAAAATTGGTATGATTTTGCATACCATAAATAGATGGACATAATTGAGTCAATTATGAACGTTGTTAAATTTGGAATTGATTGATATTTTGAATAGGGAAATTAAATCAAATTGGGGGATGATTAATTAGGTGTAATTAATCGTCTAAGACACCAGGTTAGGCTCTTTTGTGGTGTAAGACTGCCCGGACCCGCCCGGCAAATCCAGCCGCCAAAAATGCCAGTCTAATGTGGGAGGTCTTAGGAATAAATTAAATGCGTAATAGTTGTAAAGACACGAGGTTAGGCACGTTTGTAGTGTAAGACTACTCGGACCCCCCCCCCCCCCCCGGCAAATCTAGCCGTCACAAATGCCAGTCTAATGTGGGAGGTTTTTATAAGGTTACGGTCTTAATAAATTAAGGAACACTTAACCTGATAAACATGTAGTGGGACATGAGGGGGTAAAGTGGGTGCCTTGGGTGGCATGTGGAATTAAGTGGGTGCCTAGGGTGTCATTTGAAATACGATTAGAAACACTTAACCAAAAATTGAAACATGTAAGTGAACATGAATAAGAAGAGGGTTAAGTGGGATGTACTAGAGGGGACAAAGTTTAGGTGGATAACTTGTGTCAAGTAATGGGGGCCTGTTTCAACCAGTAACCTATAATTTTCTTTGTGGGCTCGACCTAAGTCGAGGACGGGACACGCGTACTGGGCTGGACTGTAAGAGGCCAAAACGGGTTAGCGGTGGCAACGCAAGTCCAACGGGTTCATATGCGTGTCTGGGCCCGGGCTGGTAGGTAAGACGTTGTTGCATCATGTAGATATAAGTCGTTCATTATTGGTGGTATCGGGTTGCCACTTTGGGGAGTGATACACCCCACTGTGGGGCTAGCACAGGTACCTACGTGTTAGGGAGCCGATCGCATGGGGGTAGTGGGTACACCTAATGGAGATAGGGCAGGCGGCACCTATGAAGGCAACTAGGGGTGCACGAAACTACCATTATCATTATTAAGTTTTGTAGGCGGGATCAACCTTAGGGTAACTAGTGGTGGTGCAGTATGGTAGTGGTGGTGCAGTTTAGTAATTATCTTATACTGACTAGGTGCGCCTTTAACGTTATCTTTGTTCATCTTATTTTCTTGTTTACTCTGCCATACTCAATTGTTCACAGTCATTTCCTTATTTTCCAACTTATGCCTTAGCCTAGTTATTTTGGTAATTATATTGTTAAAGTTATCGCACTCGCCAGACTTTATGTCTGAACCCCTTTGTTTCCACCTCTTTTCTTCCTCCCTCCCCCTCCCCCCAAGGTGCTCAGAGTGGAACTAGCACTAGTGGAGCTTGATTTTGGATAGCTATATCTCTGCTTTTAGAAGTTGCTTGAATCGCTGAAGTAAAAGTTCAGCCTATCTCATTTATGGCTATTTTTTGTTGGGGTTATGTCTTTCAATTTATGTACTTTGATTTAGTCAAGATGGATATTATGTACTTTGACTCTGGTTTTTGATGATGTAATCAAACTTATGTGTCTACCGCTGCAACGAATAAAGTTTTAAATTTTTAAGTACTTTTTATATCTGTCTTGTTGTGAAGTTTCTGTTCTATATACACTTTAAATTCTCCATAGAAGTTAATGCATTCCCTTTGTGAGTGACATTAATGGACGTAGGGTGTTACACGTGGTATCAGAGCTGAAGGTTACCAAAACAGATATGAATTTTGAAAAACTGTTTTTCAAAAACACTTTTATAAAGAAGTACCTTCAAAAGTATGTTTTAAGGAAAGTATTTTCAAGAGAAAAGCTTATTTTAGAAAGCATAACCCCAAGAACCATATATCTTTCCTTCGGTCCTTTTGTATTGAATCTTTCCTTTTTTTCGTTTCAGCATGTCTGGATTTCCCGAGATACCCGAGGGAATACTGATACCAGGATGGTTTAGGAGGTATTTGGAAACTAGGGCTACCGCCGCAGGTCCAGCAAATCCTCCTCCTCCTACTTCTCCTCCTCGTGTCGATACATTGAAAAGATTTGTAAGGATTTTTGGTTAATGGGTGGAAAACCTTTTCACGGGACGGAGACATTTGTCGAAGCTCGAAACTGGCTAAAGGAGGTGGAAGAATTGTTTGGGATCTTTGATGTGGAAGATGGAAGAAAGGTCCAGTTAGCTGCCTAGCTAATGACGGATGAGGCCTCGTTTTGGTGGGAGGTCACTAATGGAGAACGTCCAGTCGATACATGGCCAGATTTTAGGCGGAGGTTTGAGCCGAAGTTTCTCTCACGGGCTGAAGAGAATCTATACATGGAAAGGTTACTAGCGTTGAAGCAAGGGAATCAATCGGTGAAAGAATACGTCAACAAATTCAATCGGTTGGCGAGATTTGGGTTGGACTTGGTGAATACACCAGAAAAGAAGGCCCTGAGATTTGTTAAGGGTTTGAACGAGCCGCTTCATGGGTTAGCTATGACCCACATCCCCAAGGGGGCTACCTTTGAGAGACTAGTTGACATGGCGCTTATGCATGAAGAGGAGAAGGGTGCTAATGCTAAAAAGGCACTCGAAAAGAAAGGGGATCAAAAGAAGCCGCAACAGCAACAACAGAACAAGAAAGGGGCTAAAGGCAATAATGGTAAGGGAAAGAAAAGATGTTTTAATTGTGGGACACCAGGGCATCTAAGAAAAGATTGTAGGAAGAAAAAGAAGACTGGCTGTTTCCACTGTGGCAAAGTGGGACATCTGATTAAGGACTGCCCAAGGAAAGGGCAGAGGGCAGGGTCTACCATGGGAGGACAGGTGCAGGCTCTCATGGAAGCAGGGCAGGCAAGGAGACAAGTTCAGGGTTTTGTGGTTCCACCGCTGTAAGAACGAGGCAGAGAAATTTCCGTTTAAAATTTGATTTTTCTGGTTGATCATCTTATCCGTACTTTTTTCGATTCTGGTGCATCACATACGTTTATCTCTACATCATTAGTTGAAACACTGCACCTATATACTAGTTTAGTTACAGATCCCTTATTAGTCTCAAATCCTATCGGTGGTTCGGCTCATCTTTCTATGATTTGTTGCGATTTGAGGGTGTTTATCTTAGGCATTGGGTTTGAATGCAACGCCTTTGTTCTTGGCTTCATGGGCTACGACTTGATTCTAGGTATGGATTGGCTAACTAGATACGGGGCCATCCTAGATTGTGAAAGAAGGGTAGTTGGATTGTTGACTCATTGTGGAAAGACCCTTGATATTTCTTATGACCCTAGAGGTCCAGTAATGCTTAGCTACTTAGAATCCCTTCACACATCCGACGATGATTTACATTACGTTTGTATAGTCCGTTAATATGTTGATGTTTTTGATGAGGTAAGGGGTTTACCCCAAAACTTGAGATAGACTTTCGAATATATCTAGTAGATAATGCAAAGCCAGTTGCATTTCCAGTGCGCCACATGGATCCAGGAGAGAGAAGAGAACTCAGTAAGCAAGTGAAAGAATTGCTTGAGAAGGGGTTCATCAGACGTAGTATATCAGAGTGGGGTGCTCCAGTAGTATTTTCCACGAAAGCAGATGGATCCCTTAGACTTTGTGTGGACTATAGAGAACTTAATAAGCTTACTAAGAAGAATATGCACCCACTGCCGAGGATTGACGACCTCTTCGATCAGTTAGTTGGCGCCTCAATGTTTTCGCAGTTGGACTTAGACACGGGTTTCCATCAGTTGAGAGTGGCTGAGGATAGCATAGACAAGACTGCCTTTAGGAATCCAGGCGGCTTCTTCGAGTGGCTTGTGATGCCCTACGGTTTGACAAACGCCCCCGTATACTTTGTTGACTTGATGATTAGGGTGTTTAGGGAGTACCTTAATAAATTCGTGGTAGTCTTTGTGGACGACATCTTGATCTTTTCTAAAAGCGAGGAAGAGCATGCTCTACCTCTTACGGAAGTGTTGGAGACCCTTCAAGCGCATATCCTTAAAGCTAAATTTTCAAAATGTCACTTTTGGAGGAAGGAAGTGCGATTCTTAGGGCACATGGTTTCCAAAGAAGGGATAACTGTGGATCCCGCGAAGGTAGTGGCCATCCAAGATTGGAAGGTCCCTAAAAATGCTACTGAGGTGAGGATTTTCAGAGGGTTGGCTGGCTCCTATAGGAAGTTTATCAAAGACTTCACAAAAATATTAGCCCCATTAACACGCTTGACGAAGAAGAACCTAGTCTTCACATGGGATGTAGATTGTGATGATGCGTTCCAATGCTTAAACAGAGCTTTGACCATAGCCCCAGTCTTAGTGTTGCCAGATAGGAGTAAGCCTTTTGCCGTTTATACCGATGCTTGTGGGACAGGACTAAGCGCCGTCTTAATGCAAGAGGGAAGGGTAATAGCCTTTGGTGGAAGGCAGTTGAGAGTGCATGAGAAAAATCACCCTACGCATGACCTAGAGTTGGCCGCTATTGTTTTCGCGCTTAAGTCTTGGCGCCATTATCTTCTTGGCGAGAAATTCGAATTGTTCACTGACCACAAATCGCTAAAACACTTGTTCTCTCTGAAGGACTTGAACTTAAGGCAGCAAAGGTGGATGGAATTCTTAGCGTCCTATGATTTCGAGATAGCATATACCCCTGACAAGCGTAACGTGGTGGCAGACGCCTTAAGTAGGAAAAGGTTGTCCTTGACTCCGTTGTTTGTTGAGCGGCGAAGCTTAGAGTTCATCTCTACGTTTGACTTTTGACCTTCCATTGACTTTGTACCTGGTTTGCTAGCATCCTTAGAGGTCAGACCTACGCTTTTGGGACCAATTAGTGAGGCAGAGCGAGATGACCCATAGTTGGTTGAGTTAGTAGAAAAGATCAAAAGTGGTGACTCATCGAGCCATCTTAGTAGTATACCCTAGATGATAAGGGTTGGTTACGTAGGGACGGTAGACTTTGTGTACTACGGGACAAGAGTTTGAGGAAGACCATTCTTGATGATGCACATCGTTCGAAGATGACTATCCATCCTGGCGGGGACAAGATGTACATGGACATGAGGAGAGTTTACGTTTGGGCCGGTATGAAGAAGGATGTGGCTGAGTTTGTCGCTAGATGCTTGGTGTGCCAACAAGTAAAAGCAGAGCAAAAGAAGCCTGGTGGTTTGCTTCACCCTTGGAGGCCCCACAATGGAAGTGGGAAAGTGTCTCGATGGACTTTATCGATGGGTTACCGAGGTCGAGGAAGGGTAATATAGGGATTTAGGTCATGGTAGACAGACTTACTAAGAGCGCCCATTTCATTCCTGTGAAGGGTAAGAGGATTACTCCATGGTTAGCCTCTATATACATTCGAGAGATAGTTCATTTGCACGGAGTTCCTTCTAGCATAGTGAGCGACCACGATCCTATCTTCACTAGCAAGTTTTGGAAGAGCTTGCAAGAGGCGGTAGGGACTCAGTTATGTTTGAGCACCGCATATCATCCTCAGACAGACGGCCAGACCGAGAGGGTGAATCGTATTCTAGAGGACCTATTGAGGTTGTGTGTCTTAGACTTCGGAGGTACATGGGAGGAACATCTTCCATTGGTGGAGTTTGCATTTAATAATAGCTTTCAGTCTAGCATTGGAATGGCACCGTTCAAGGCTCTTTATCGACGGCCGTGTCGTTCGCCTACATATTGGTGGAAGACTACAGATAAGACCTTGCTTGGGCCCAATATGATTAGAGAGACTTCGGAAAAGATCGATTTGATTCGAAGGAGGATGAAGACGGCGCAAGATAGGTAGAAATCTTATGCGGACAAGAGGAGGACAGATCTTGAGTTTGATATTGGGGACATGGTCTTTGTCAAGGTGTCTCCATTAAGGAATGTCGTTCGCTTTGGGTCCATTGGGAAGTTAGTACCAAGGTTCCTAGGGTCATTTCCTTTTAAGGAGAGGACTGGACAGATGGCGTATAGAGTGGAGTTTCCCGGGAGACTTAGTGGTGTACACGATGTATTCCATGTATCACATTTGAGGGAGTGCTTGCACGAGACCGTTGAAGTGGTAGAGCCGAGCTTGCTTAGAGAGGTGGAGATAGAGTGTGATGCGACGATTCGACGAGCTCCTACGTGCATTCTTGGGTCGGAGATTAAGAAGTTGAGGAATCGAGAGGTCAAGCTAGTCAAAGTGCAATGGGGAGATGATGAGAGCGATGCTACTTAGGAGACGGAAGAGAAGATGCATTCATTGTACCCTTTTCTTTTCGAGGCTATGTCTTTTAATTTCTCCTTTATCGCTTAGCTTGTACTTGTTTTAGCTTTAGTATATCCTCTCGCTAGTATCCTTGACCTTTAGATAGGGTAATCCTATGGTTGAAACATGTGTTTGAGACATGTTACGTATGATGGATGCATGTGGATGCAAGTGTTTGCTAGTGGTTGATCGTGGATGCATATACACACACTTTAGGCACTAGATCGGCTCAGTCACTTCATATTGCATATTGCATATAAATGTGTGTGCATATTTAAGCTAATGGATGTATAATGGTTGTGTTATCATATGGATGCTGCATTCTGGTGAATGGTTTTGCATACATGTAGAAATAATATGTATCGATAGGATTCTTTCGCATACATAATGGACGCCTGGCACTATCATGGTTTACATTAAGGAGGTCAATTGAATCAGTAGACCGCCTGATTTTGCATTAGATAGAGAGCATATACACACACTTCTTGCATACGTTCATACAGCATTAGGAATTTTATAAGGACAATGGATGCATGTGAATGATGGTTGAGAAGATGGTTGTTTGGATGTTAGGATAAGCATTTTCCTTAAATTGGAGATTTTGGGGGCGAAATCCTTTAAGGAGGGGAGAATGTAACACCCCGTATTTCTGTTAACACAAAAGTTCACAAATTAAAGAATAACTAATCTCAGGTGTGAGAATTAAGGTAAACGGGATGCGCCATTGTGTTCGTCTCGGAATTCTGGTTGAGATAGCATCCGAGTTTGCGTGAATTGGACTTCGTATGAAGAAGTTATGGCCATCGGAAGTTTCAGAAAAATTTAAACAGATTTCAAAAATTCAAATTTCAGAGTCAGAATGGGCTAGGCGGGAAATTTCCCTCCAGGTCCAGGTCGACCATAGGGTCAACCTGGGGGTCGACCTACCCTGACCAGGTCAACCATAGGGTCGACCTGGGGGTCGACCTGCCCCCCTGGGCAGATTTGTTTGGTGACCTGTTTATGACTATGTGCTGACTCATTAGGGTTTCTGATCTGCTCTGATTGGCTGGGATTAATTCTAGGTTGATCTGACGGTCTAAACTAATCCTAAACTCTATAAAAAGACATGTAGGCTCAAACCCTAAAATCAAATTAAAATTAGAATCATGGCCTCCATGCCGTCACCTAGCAACCTATAATAGCCGCCGCCAATTAGAGAGGAAGAAAGCTAATCAAATTCAAATCTATTCAATGCTAAAAACGAATCTACTTCAAAGGAAAGCTAATTCAACTTCAGAACGCAGATTTCAAAACTCCAGACCTTCTTTGAGTTGTGAATTCAATTTCTTTAATAAAATATTTAACAATTTAATTGGATTAAGCTATGATACGGATTATATGGTTATGTTGTGAATTATTGACCGCATGTTATCATCTATGTTGTAAAATTGTGATGTTATCATTTATGTTGTAAATTCTATGATGTTATCATCTATGTTTTAAAGTTGTGATGTTATCATCCATGTTGTAATTCTATGATTATGTATAATCAATTCATTATGATGTTTCATATGCTAGTTTGGTTACGTTGTTGGAACCAATTCATATGATAAATCACATGTATGTATGCAAGTTAGGACGTTAATTGAGACATAGATCATATGCAACTTAGTGAAAATTTTATGCATAACCTTACAGGTTTCATGACATCTATTTTATATCTAATGTTAGGCTATGACATGTGTGAGTTATATGCTAAATTATACATGCTAGTTTATATGTTTAGATGTAAATTTACACCATCGTTATGTTGCATAAATCACATATGCAAGTTTATATAAATATGTGTTTGGAATATGAATCATGTTATGTAAGTTTGTGGTTATTGCCTATGCAAGTTTACACCTTTTGATGTAGATTTATGACATACATGATTTATGCAAGTTTATGACTATTGCCTAAACAAGTTCATTCCTTTTGATTTGGATCTATGACATATGTAGTTTTATGCAAGTTTGTGACTTTGTCCCATGCAAGTTTTAGATGTAGAAACTCATTCACACATGCAAGTTCACCCCTTATGTTTAGATCTAGTTTTTTCTATATATATGTTGTGATGTTTTCTCTTTATTCCATGAGTTAGACTATTCGAGTCTAATGTATATTTTACGTTAAACGAACGAACGTACAACGTGGGGACATGGGATAATATTAAAAGATTTAATTGGCATAAATGCCCTAAATGGCATAAAATAAATTTGTGATGAAAATTGGTATGATTTTGCATACCATAAATAGATGGACATAATTGAGTCAATTATGGGCATCATTAAATTTGGAATTGATTGATAATTTGAATAGGGAAATTAATTCAAATTGGGGATGATTAATTAGGTGTAATTAATCGTCTAAGACACGAGGTTAGGCTCTTTTGTAGTGTAAGACTACCCGGACCCGCCTGGCAAATCCAGCTGCCACAAATTCCAGTCTAATGTCGGAGGCCTTAGGCATAAATTAAATGCGTAACAGTTGTAAAGACACGAGGTTAGGCTCATTTGTGGGAGGTCTTTATAAGGTTACGTTCTTAATAAATTAAGAAACACTTAACCAGATAAACATGTAGTGGGACATGAGGGGGTTAAGTGGGTGCTTTGGGTGGCATGTGGAATTAAGTGGGTGCCTAGGGTGGCATTTGAAATACGATTAGAAACACTTAACCAAAAATTGAAACATGTAAGTGAACATGAATAAGAAGAGGGTTAAGTGGGATGTACTAGAGGGGACCAAGCTTAGGTGGATAGCTTGTGTCAAGTAATGGTGGCCCGTTTCAACCAGTAACCCATAAGTATCTTTGTGGGCTCGACCCAAGTCGAGGATGGGACATGCATACTGGGCTTCACTATAAGAGGAAAAACGGGTTAGCGGTGGCAACGCAAGTCCAACGGGTTCATATGCGTGTGTGCGCCCGGGCTGGTAGGTAAGACGATGTTGCATCGTGTAGGTATAAGCCTTGCATTATTTATGGTATCGGGATGCCACTTTAGGGAGTAATACACCCCAATGTGGGGCCAGCACAGGTATCTACGAGTTAGGGAGCCGATCGCATTGGGGTAGTGGGTACAACTAGTGGAGATAGGGGCAGGCGGCACCTATGAAGGCAACTAGGGGTGCACGAAACTACCATTACCATTATTAAGTTTTGTAGCGGGATCAACCTTAGGGTAACTAGTGGTGGTGCAGTATAGTAGTGGTGGTGTAGTTTAGTAATTATCTTATTGTGACTAGGTGCGCCTTTAACGTTATCTTTGTTCATCTTATTTTCTTATTTACTCTGCCATACTTAATTGTTCACAGTCATTACCTTATTTTCCAACTTATGCCTTAGCCTAGTTATTTTGGTAATTATATTGTTAAAGTTATCGCACTCGCCAGACTTTATGTCTGACCCCCTTTGTTTCCACCTCTTTTCCTCCCCCCCCCCCCCCCCGGTGCTCAGGTTGGAACTACCACCAGAGGAGCTTGATTTTGGACAGCTATATCTCTGCTTTTAGAAGTTGCTTGGATCGCTGAAGTAAAAGTTCAGCCTATCTGATTTATGGCTATTTTTTGTTGAGGTTATGTCTTTCAATTTATGTACTTTGATTTAGTCAAGATGGATATTATGTACTTTGACTCTGGTTTTTTATGATGTAATCAAACTTATGTGTTTACCGCTGCAATGAATAAAGTTTTAAATTTTTAAGTACCGTTTATATCTATCTTGTTGTTAAGTTTCTGTTCTATACACACTTAAAATGCTCCATAGAAGTTAATGTATTCCCTTTGTGAGTGACATTAATGGACGTGGGGTGTTACAATTAGACATTTGGTATGTTACACAAACTTAGTATACAATATGCCCCAGTCTAATTATGCATAGTGGGTCGTTAATCAAAATATAGTCACGTAGAGTAATTCTAAGACCAAGAATATATTATTTTTTTCAACTAAATCGGAATGAGTTTAACAGAGTGTCTGCTTATAAGGCTGCATACGAAATTTGGAGAAATTTTGCAAATTACTCATGAAGGAACTAGTAAAGTTTAACAAACTAAGATTTACATGTTAAAATTCGATTTCTATAATTTAAAATGGGTCCATAGAATCATTATCTGATATATATGTAGTAGATTTCGAGATGTATTATATTCACTGATTGCGTTAGATAAAAACTTTCTAAAAAAGTCCATTTTAGAAATTCTTTAAATTCACTCAATCTGGGTTGGGACCATGAAACATTAACAATTGAAGAGGGAAAAGACTTAACACTTTGAAAGTTGGAATTTGACTGGAAATTTAATGTATTTTGAAGCTCAAAGCATGGTAAAAGAGAAAGCGAAGAAGTTGAAAAGAAGTTAACAATGTTCAATGCAAATACTGATGAGTCAGACACAGATAATGAAAATGAAGAAATAACACTAATGATAAGGAACTTTAGAAACATCCTGAGATATAGAAAGATGAAAAACTTCAAAATAAATAACAATATAAATAAATGGAATCAAAACAGTAGTCAGAATGAGTTCGGATGCTGTAATAAAGATAAGCATGTACATGTGCAATGATTCCTTCCATATCCAGAAAACCAAAAATCGAATATTTGGAAAAAAAGAAGAGGCATATATTTCGATATTAGATGATCCTGATTCAGATGCTTCCTCAAGGAATAGTGGTTCTGATATAAAAATGGGTAGTATGTGCTTCATAGTGATACAAGGTTTAGACTGAATGAAGACGGGATCAATAATAGGTATGCAATTACATTAACTTTTTATCTTTGTTTCTTTCTTTGACCTTTTTTTGGCTTACTTGCTTTTATAGTTTGCTTAGGTTGAATCAAATTTTCAAAAAATGTTTAAATCAGTAAATTTTAACCTTTTTTTAAATTTAAATTGTTAATTTTATAAATAGTAATAAAAATAAGTTTCTAATTCCTTATAGATGTAGAATTAATACATAAATGTACATATATCTAGACACACATATGCCTACTTAATCTACGTTTTTATCATCTACATCGATCCAATCATTTCATTACATTTCAAACTCAGACTCTCACTTTTATAACTCTTATCTTCATACAATTCCAATGTCTTCATCCTCAAACACTACTACCACTATGACACCTATAAGAATGGTCGAAGCTCATATTTTCAATGATAAAGAGATCAAGAATTTCTACCAAGTGCATGAACCATGGCTATCTATCCGGGTAGGTTTGCAATTTTTATTGAATTTTCTTCATAAGAACATGATTCTCTATTCAATTTCTCTTTATCTTATTGACACAAGTAAAAAATATATTTTTTCTATCTTTTTTCTTGTCAAAATGTTTTATGAAAATTAGATTGCAAGTTTTATGATGGAAATGAAAATCAAATTTGGAGTAGCACTGAGGGAACACAAATTCTTTTGGATTGAGTACTTTCAAGCCAATTTCTAGATTGTGGATTTAGCAGAACTGATCTTTCTATGTTTCACTTTGATGAAATTGATAGAGAGACTTTCCATTACATTTTGAAAGAGAAAAATTTCGCATATTTAAAAATCATAGAAGAAAAAATTATCAATCTTCTTTTACAATAATCTATTACTCCTACATCGAGAAAATATACTTACCCAACGTTAATGTTTTCAATGCTCTTTTCACTCTTTTTGGTCATAATGGTAAAAATTGGGCACACATCGTACTTGATGAGTTTTACCTTGCAATCATCCTTGCCATGAACTCATTCTCTTACATTATATCTATCATACTCACATCTTTAAGTTATTTAATATTGTTTAAGTGGAGAGGAATTTTCCCTTTGATGAACCGCCACTATAGACAATATCCGTTTTATGAAAATTTTCGTAACGTTTGAGCCCTGTGAGTCCCTCGTCAAAAAGGAGAAAACGACCTCTCATGAATAACAAATATAAGAAGAAGGTGTAGGAGGAGGAAGGAGTAAGTAAGGAATTCAAGGAAGAAGAAGAGGACGACGAGGAAGAGGATGAAACTTCCTCAAGAAATAACAATTTTCCCACCCGTCCAACTACCAAAAATCTTTTTATAAGTCAAAAGAAGATCGTAATGAGCCAAAAGACACTTAAATGGCCCTTGAGATTTAAAGTAGAATAGACAAATTCCTTGAGAAGAATAGAAGAAAGCTTCATCTACCATCGTCATTCGCTACATTGTGGTGTATCTATCTTTATTTGTGTTGTATTAGTTATGTAACTTAGTCTACTAACCATTGTATTACTTACATTGTAGTACTTATTGTAATCGATGTTTAGTATTAATGAAAACACTTTTACTATAAGCCAAATCTTACAGTGATCCATGAAAATTGATAATACGATGATACGAAAGATAAAAACTCAAAAACAAGTCACTATTTAAATCTTCCTAATACATGTTGATGTACCCCTAGACATGTTGACATATAAAAGCCAAAAAGCATTAAAAAATAAAATTTAAATAACTATCTTATGTTTTTTCATTTCAAATGGTTTTTTCCTCATAGAAACCAATCTGGGCTAGAAAAACAAATAAAAAGCTTATTTTCGGTTCCTTTTCCCATCCTTTAACCTCTTACTAGAATAATGTTGTAACGACCCGGAAAATCTGAACCAATTTAAAATTTTTAAATTGGCTATTGTAGTGGATTTTAAATATTTAAAATAAATATTTTAGATAATAGTGGTGAAAAGTAAGTTTGAATCGATATTTGAAAATGAATATAATTAATTCTAATTATAAACAAGAACTAAAATGGCGCGGTAGTTTCAAAATTTGAATTCAAACTTTGACTGACTGTACCAGGTGCAAAACAAAACGGATTTGAGAGAAACCAAAAATATATAAATCTGTTAGTGAATATATTTCTAATGAATCGGAAAATTCGAAGTTTCATAGCGGGAAGCAAAAGTTATGACCAAATGAATTTTCAGAAAGGTCGTTATACAATATATATAGCCCGTGAAAATGGCCATTTTGCAAACGACCTCAGAATTTGATGAAACCACGTTTGTTGGATCCAGGATGTCAAATTATTGCTAGGTTTCAAATTTCATAATTTTTGAAGTTAATATGTAAGCGTTGCAAAGGAAAACGTGTTTTGGTCAATTATAGTTAAAATGGATCGACCAGAAAAGGGCCATTTTTCAAACGGTCTCAGAATTGGACGAAACTAGTTTTGTTGGGACCGTATCGTCAAAACATAGCTAGATTTATTTTTCGGGATTTTTTAGAATCAGTTCATGGCCCCGACAAATTGAAATGTACGTTTAAATCGAATATTGAATGTTTTATATTTTAATTTGAAGGAAAACTGACTGAAACAGTCGAATGAGCCTACGAAACATATCCCATTGTGTTCGGAATGGGGGTAAAACGCTAGATACGATAGTCGTTGGGTTTGAATTGGTGTTCGTGTGAGACAAGGGGTATTTTAGAAATTTAAAAATATATAAACAAATAAATAAAATCTCATTGGTCCACAAAGCATTCTCTCCCCCGTAACCCTATATCGAACAGCGATTGTTCTTCGATCTTTCCCTCCTCGTTTTCTTCCCCACAAGCGAAATCTGCCAATGCCCCAGTTGGGTTTTTTGAAGCGCCGCATCCCCTCTTCAAATCCGACCTAGCTTCGACCTCCCTCGCCTTGTCTTCGTCGAGAAAGGAGCTCACAAAGTTCGACGTTGTCGAACGTGATTCCGGCGCTACCTGGAGCTCGAGCTGAGCAAGACCCACCTCGGCGGGAAGCCCTCTCGTAGTCGGAGGTCGTGGTCAACCCCGATCAGCCCCTAACGCAACAGATTTCGCGAGAAATCGAAACCTAGTTTCGAACGGAACAGTGGAGGTAACGGTGTAAATTATATTAAAACTATTGTATAGCACTTCTAAGCGCTAAGGTTTTTGATTTCACTATAAAAATCATATCTTTTTCGTTTCTTGACGAAATTCAATGAAATAAGAGACAGTGGACTCGTGTGGACGTCTTCTACACTCTAAAAGAGGCTGCATATTTTTCTGAGCCTTCTGCTATTTTTGTTGTAGTGGAACCCAAGGTGAGATTTCTAAACTATAAACGATATGGAAAACGATGGTGTATAAATTATATAATCGATGTATGAGTTATATAAGCGTTGTACACCACATGTATAAGCGTTGTATAAGTTGTACGGTCGATGTATAAGTTGTATATGCATTGAAAAAAAATGTGTTGAATGGAAGTGAAATATACTTATATATATGTGTATACGCCCCTCGTCCACAAACCATGGACGATATTTATTGGTTGTGATTGGTGTGAAAATTGGTTGACAGCGAATGGTTGATTAGAATTGTTTTTGGTTGAAATTGATTGATTGTGGTTGAAAAATACCCGTTTGTGGTTGAGAATTATTTGGTTGAAACCACATAGGATTAGTTTGTGGAAATGAAAAAAAAAATATACATGCCGCCTGCGTGCGAACTAGATGCATGAAATCCTCATTGTCAAAAGCTGCGAGGCTTTAAGGTAGGGCAAGGAGCCGTACTAGGGACATCCCCGGTTTTAACTACCCTGCTGTTATGCTGCCGAAATTTTGAATAACATTCATGTGTTAGAATTATTTTCATGCATTGAAACTACCTTCATGTGTTGAATAGAAATTCATTCTTTGAAATTCATGCGTTGAATGGTATTTGTGTTTTGAAATAAATTGTTTTATAATAAAAATCATATTTTTATCACCTATGTGAACTATATAAAATAGTCGTGTTTTGAAATAAATTGTTTTATAACAAAATTCATATTTTTATCACCTATATGAACTACATAAAATAGTCGTGTTTTGAAATAAATTGTTTTATAACAAAAATCATATTTTTATCACCTATATGAACTACATAAAATAATCATGTTTTGAAATGAATTGTTTTACAATAAAAATCACATTTTTACTATATACATGAATAGTTAAAAATAGCGAAGTGTTGAAATAATTGTCGATTGGATAAAAATATCATTTTTATCAAATGTATGAAAAGAATATAGTTTTGAAATCGAAGAATCGATATATATATATATAAATAGAATTGAAATATATCGAATAACGAAGCTGCAGTTCGTTTTTTGAAACCGTGATTTCAAACGATTAGTGAGGGAGATCCGACCATCGGATTTTCCCGAAACCGAAACCGTTGGGTTCGCTTTGGAAATATCTTTCCAACGACAGCAACTATGTAAAGATCCAACGGTTGGATTGTCTGGAATGTTTAATTCAAATCTGAAGAAAAATAGCGCCAGAATCGATTATATATATATATATATAATTATATTAAATCGAATAACGACGCTGTAGTTCGTATTTTGAAATCGAAACTTCAAACGAGTGTACCGGGAGATCTGACCGTCGGATTTTCCCGAAACTGGAACCGTTGGATTCGTTTTGAAAAGATCTTTCTAATGATATAAAATTTGTGAAGATCCAACAGTTGTATTTTTTGATATATGTAAATCAAATCTAAAGAAAAACAGCGCCAATGGACCGAAGCGTCGTTTGAATAAATTGGCTATTTTAAAATAAATAAAAATAGCCATAAATCATTATAAAATATTATAAATGATATGAAATGTGAAATTTAGAAATTAACTGAAGGTTAGCTAAGTCGAATTGTTTCCTTGGTTTTGATCTGATGTTGGTTTCGGCCTTCGGGGTTAATATTTGGGAAATCGTTCTCTTGCTGATTGACGGTTAGTGAATAATTAATTGGAATGAGGCATATGTTCTGTTCGTGTAGCACTAGTTATTTATATATGCGAGTTGCTCAGAAAGACCGGGTTTATCCCATTCTGAATTACTAAATCGACGATAATAAATCGAAGATGAAGACGGTGGTCGAAGAACGGAGATCTTCACCTCGTTTGGATGCTAACTGATGTCCTGATTGGGAGGCATCCCGAAATATGGATAATGAGTGGTAATCGTCCAGATGTACGTGGAGATCGATGGGTTTGCGAGGTATATAGTGCCTCCGGTTTCGTTCAGACCCAGAAGTGACTTGTAAATGGACTGTGTGTCGGACAATGGAATTCATTCTGTGTGATTGATAGCCATCAGTTGCATGGTGTGAATTTTCTGTGTGGCAGGCTAAGATGCAGTGATCAAGGCTTCTATTGAAAAGCAAAGTCTTGTGGCGACGATCAAAGAACCGGCTGTGTGGCGTAGCTTTGTGTATAACGTGAATTCGCGAGCCTCACACCCCGGTATGAACCAGAAACGGGAGAGGACATCAAGGAGGGCATGCGTTTCCTTCTAGCTAGAGGTAGTGTCGGTGCTTGAACTGGCAGACATTTATACTATTTTAACCTATGTGGTTGTTGCTTTTGCGAGGCGCCTCGGTTATATCGGTCGATCCGGGATCGATGGAGTCATTCGTTTGCTCACTTACGCCCAAAAGGGCGGGGAAACGCAGTGTTCAGGAATTTTAATCCACATCGATGGACCGGCCGTGACGATCCAAGGGTCGCTCGAGCTCTGATCCTGAGACTCAGGCTAGACAGTCTCGAAGTAGGTAAGGACTATCTTTTCCCTTGGTTCATGACGGAAATCCGATTTCCAAATACATGACTGTGCGGTTTTGATTGTATATCCATATATGGTGACATAGTGGTATGGGGCATTAATGCCGTCTATGATTGGTACTTATGATTTGAAATTGTTTTTGAAATATATAAACACTAGTAATAATATCAAATTCTTTTGTTTTATTCGTATCAAGCATATTTTGGCCATTATAGGTAAAAACTCTATCCTCCGGTTTGCGTTGCATTGTGTGATGGGAACTGAGTCTTATAATGGCTTCATTTTTATAAAAAGCATTACGATGTTTAAAAGATTTATTTGTGTTGAAAGCACTGGCAATCCAATGGAGTAAACCCGTTCCACGAAAGTGGCGTGGTCCTTTGATTAGCCTCCTTAAACGTGTTAAGTAGATTTCGCATACCCGTCCCATGACTGACTCGTAGTTTGTTTCACTTGCAAACTCTGGTTCCCCTTTTTCTACATGGGCAGCCTTGTATTCGGGTTATAGCAAGCTCTTTCTGGATAGCTGGAGCTGAAGATGGATTCTATCATTTATCTCTTTTTATGCTGTTCAGCTCCTATTTATATATTATGTTTATTTTCCAATGTAGACATTTATGTATAGCTGAACTGTATTTGTACTAAGTATGATCCTGTATACTGTGTAACTCTGATGATTATGTTTATCCAGTGTATTATTTGTCCATTATCTAGTGTATTTATTTAATTATGTTCTGTTGTTATCTGCTTATGTGTTATATTCCAAAGATTACCCTTGCCACCGTCCGTACGGGGTTTGGGGTCGTCACAACATGGTATTAGAGCTTTGGTTAAGCTTAGTGCTGGAATATAGCATATTAACGAACTCGTCAAAAATAGAACCAGTAGTGTTCTAGGATGGGTAACTCATTACAGATAGGATCAGTAATATCCAAGTATGAGTATAGCAGAATGAAATTACACCCCTATAGACACATTTACATTTGAAGTATATGTTTCTATGTTCTAAAAATATCTTTTCTGTGACCTGACACTTGATCTGCTATTTGCAGAAGTACTAGAAAATGAGTGTCGGAAACAGGAGAAATGCAAAACCAGATCTAGTGGCCCTATTAAAGAGATATCGAAATCTGGGCGGAGCATAATTCTCGGGCAATGAATCTATAATTCAAACTCAAGCTTGGATGAGTTCTGTCGAAAGAATTTTTGAACGTATCCAGTTGAGAGTTGATCAGAAAAGATTCGTGGCTTCGTGGGCGCTCAAAGAAGAAACTTAAATCTGGTGGGAAACAATCATCAAGGATAATCTAGAAGGTGATATCACCTGGGATAGATTCAAAGAGATTTTCCTAGAAAGATTTACTCCTCCTGAAGCAACTGAGCTATTGTGTGATGAATTTTCCTATCTGATACAAGGAAATATGACCATTCCAGAGTATCATAAGAGATTCAACGAACTTTCTCATTTTGCTCCTCATCTGATTCAAGATCCTAAGTGGAAGAATCTGAGTTTTATTCATGGTCTTCAAAGAAAATATCAGAATAGTGTAATGAGGAATGTGAAGCTTCCTTTTTCTGAAATGATATACATGGCTTATCAGTATGAAGATCTGAATAAGAAAGGTACGTTACGTTATGAAGAGGAAGTCAGTTCTAGTAATAAAGGTGAGTCTGAAACTTATCGTCCTGAGGCCAGTACGATGTCTGAGGTCAGTTGTAACAACCTGTATTTTTTTAATAACCTGTTATAATATAAATCGAGGCAGAATTTAATTATAAATTGTGAATCAAGGGAAACGGGCTATGCCATTGCGTTCGTTTCGGAAAAATACGCGAAATAGAGTCCGAGTTTTCGAAAATCGGAGTCCGTATGACCTAGTTAAGGCCCATTGAAGTTTTCAGAAATTTCCATGTTAAAAACAGATTTGAATTTTAAGTTCAAAAACAGAAATTAGGGCAAACTGGCGTCAAGCGGGAAAACTCGCGCCAAGACCCCCATGTCGACAGGCATGTCGACAGGGGTCTGAGGGTGTCGACTGCCCTGTCGACAGCCCTGTCGACACGGGGTGGCCGGGCAGTTTTGCCTGGCGCACCATTTTTGATCTGGGCTTGGTTGTGTGGCTTAGTTCTGGAGACTTCCGAAATCTGATGGACCTAAACTAACCTAGGGTTAATCCTAGGGCTAAAAACACTTTAATCTTCTATAAATAAGACCATAATCCTACCTTAAAACCTCATTTTATTCATTCTAGTAGCTAAACTATGGCAAATTGATTTCTCAAATGGCCTCCACTTAAAAACCCTAGCCTCCACCCTCTTCAAAAATCATTCCTATGAAGATTTTGATGTTCATACAAGCATTTCTAAGTTGTATGAATGATCATTAGCTTGCATACATCATCAAGTTGCAAGCTTTATTGGCTAAGCTAGAGTTTTTGGAATTTTTGTTAAGAGTTTTCTTATTGGAGCTTTGTTTTGGGTTTTTATATGCTTGCATAAAGGGCTTCTCAATCTTTATTAGTAGATTTGTGTCTTCATAATATTTGTAAGCCCTCTTACCTTCATTTTAGAAACTCTAAAGTTAATATGTGATGCAAGTTGGGATTTATGCAAGTTTATTGAGTTATGCATGTTTATGCAAGTTCACTAAGCCATGATTTGCAAGTTTATTGAGTTATGCATGTTTATGCAAGTTCACTATGCCATGATTTGCATGTTTATTGAGTTATGCATGTTTATGCAAGTTCACTATGCCATGATTTGCAAGTTTATTGGGTTATGCATGTTTATGCAAGTTCACTATGCCATGTTATGCATGTTTAATAAGTTATGCATGCTTATGCAAGTTCACTATGCCATGTTATGCATGTTTAATAAGTTATGCATGCTTATGCAAATTCACAATGACATGTTATGCATGTTTGACAAGTTATGCATGTTTATGCAAGTTCCCTATGCCATGTTAGGCAAGTTTAACATGTTATGCATGTTTATGGTAATATGCAAGTTCACTATGCTAAGTTATGCAAGTCTAACATGTTATGCATGTTTGTTGTGATATGCAAGTTCATCATGTATGTTATGCCAAGTTCCCTCTTCCTATCCTTTATGCGTTATTACGAATATGTAAGCGATAGAATGACGTTGGGGGGTTTGGGTAAACTTAAAATACATGAAAATATAAGATTGGGAATTTACCTATTAAGTTAGGTCTACCCCTTGGGAATTTACCTATTAAGTTAGGTCTACCCAAGCATTTGTTGACTTGTAATTATGTTTTGAAATAAAGTGGACATGACACTTAGAAAACATAAGTGTGGCCAACTCGAGATTGGGTTGAGTTTGTAGCGTAATTCTACCCGGAACCTACCGGCTTAACTAGTGGCTACAAACAATAGGACCCAATGTGAGAAGTTGGTCATGTGGTGCCAAGACCCGAGGTTAGACCAAGTTGTGGTGTAAATCTACCCGGAACCCACCGGCTTAACTAGGTAACCACAACAAAGTCTAATGTGAGAGGTTAAGGTGCATTAAATTAATTAATGCCTCATGATTAGGGTTAAGTCAGGGTCCACTAATACTTAACCAATTTGGGGATTCGAGGGATTGAAATGGGGTTAAGTTGTGAACTGTCGGTTACAGTTAACCAATTTAATCCATTTGGGGATTCGAGGGATTGAAATGGGGTTAAGTTGTGAACTGTCTGTTACACTTAACTAATTTAATCCATTTGGGGGTTCGAGGGATTGAAATGGGGTTAAGTTGTGAACTGTCGGTTACACTTAACCAATTTAATCCATGATTAGTGAAGGGTTAAATCGCACTTAACCCTCTTAGGAAACCCTAGCAACGTGGTCTGTTCCAGCAGTAATCCCAGTTTGGTATCATCACAACCCTAGAGGCTAGGCTAGGGCGGGGCACGATTACTGGACTGATGTAAGCGACCAAAGCGATGGCTGAGTGGTACAACGGTGCGGGTCCAGGCGGGCTACAGACGTGCACGTAGTCCGGTATTGGACAAACTCGAGGCACGGGTACCAGTAGGTTTAGACTGTGCATTATTGCTTCAGTGTCTGGGGTTGACACCCGAGGGCTTGATACACCCGAAGGTGGACCCAGCACAGTCTGACTACATCCATATGTGGGCCGTATGGACACCAACACTTGACGTGTTAGGCTTATAGGGAGCCGATCGACTAGACCGTTTGGTTGGAACTTATATTAAGGTCACTTCATGTTATTGGGTCAAAGCTTGGGCCAAGGGATCAATACCTGTTATGTTGGTTTGCTAGTACACCGTGGTGCAAAACTTAACCTTGTTTATGCGATGACACCTCTATCTATCTTGTAGTTAATTTATCATGCCAGTATGTTGTTATCTATGATCATCTCAGTTTCCATCATGCTGTTAACTTTATTAGTTTATAGACTGATCGTAGCAGGGCTTACCAGTCTTTATGACTGACCCGTTTTCTTTTCGCTTCTTTTCTTCCGTTCCCCCCCCCCCCCCCCAGGTTCTCAGGGTGGGAACATTGGTGCTTAGCTTGGATCGCTTAGCTTGCTTGCTGGATTAGCTCATGTACGTTTGGATATTGAGCCCGCTATGGTTTATCACTCTTATTTGGGGATAGTACTTATGTATTTCAGTTTATCAGATGATGTTTTAATCTAGACTTGTAATTTTGGGAAATTGACATTTTGATGTACTAGACTTGTGTTTTGAAATGGTTTAAAAATCTTCCGGTGTTTTATCTACTTACTCTGTTTATTTACATATATATATGTCATGTCCTGCCTTGTTATATCATTATGCATGTTTACCTTGTTTTAAAACGCCCCACCAAAGTCAGAGTTGCTTGCAAGAGCCACCTTGGTGGAGGTGGGGTGTTACATTTGGTATCAGAGCATATGGTTTACGAGAAGGGATAAAAAGGTTTTTTAAACTTTTGAAAAACTATTTTCAAAACCAAGTATAAAGTATTTTCCAAAGAAAAGTCTAGTTATTTTTAAAGGCTATTCCCCAAAAGTCATTAGCACTATCCTTTGACCCCTCGTTTGAACTCTTTTCTTTTCGTTTCCAGCATGTCTGATAATCTCATCTTAACCGAAGGAGTAACAATACCCGATTGGTTTCGTCGGTACTTGGAAGTCACGGCACCGGTCCCGGGTGTCTCTAATGTTGTCTTTCCAGTCAAGGCCGCTGTTCCTCCTCCTCCTTCCGTAGCTGATGTTCCTCTTCTCCCTCAGCCTCCACAAGCGGATTTTGCGGAAACTTGTAAGAACTTTAAGATGATGGGTGGCAAGATTTTTAGTGGAACAGAGACTTTTGTAGAGGCAAGGAATTGGTTGAAAGAGACCGAAGATCTTTTAGCCACCTTTGATATAGGTGACCGCAGGAAGGTTTTATTAGCAGTATGGTTGCTAAAGGAAGAAGCTGCATGTTGGTGGGTAGTCACCACCGCTACTAGGCCAATTGAGACTTGGGATGACTTTAGAGGAAGGTTTGGACTGAGGTTCTTATCACTGAAGCAAGGGGACATGACTATTAGGGAATACATAGATAAGTTTAATCAACTGGCTCGGGTCGATTTAGACTTGGTTAATACAGCTCAGAAGAAGGCCCTACACTTTGCTCTAGGATTAAACGAGCCATTACATGGTTTGGCCATGTCTCATATACCCTTGGGGGCGACTTTCGAGAATTTGGTGAATATGGCCCTACTTCAAGAAGAAGATAACAATGACAAGAAAGAGGTCAAGGCGAATGAGTCTCAAGGCAAGAGGGTAAATTCCGGGAAACGAGGCAAGAATAACAACAACCGCAAGGACAAGCCAAGAGAGAATAGGAAATGCAACTTCTGTGGTAAAGTTGGACATATATCCAGGGAATGTAGGAAGAAGAAGAGAAAGCGGGGCGAATGCTTTCATTATGGTGAGTTTGGACATCTCAGCAAGGATTGCCCGAGGAAACAAGGGCAAGGTCAGACTCAGTGTGCAGGACTATCTGGAGGGCGAGTTCATCCCCTCAACACCGTTCTTCCAGCTCATGATAGAGGTAGTGTTTCTGTTGAAAGTCTTGTTTACATTTTCTGATTTTCCCTGTTCGTACTTTGTTTGATTCTGGCACATTGCATAGTTTTATTTCATCTGATCTAGTTGAAAGTTTGCACCTAAGTACTAGTCTAGTTGATGATCCCGTATGTGTTTCAAATCCAATTGGGGGTTCTGCCCGTTTGTCTGTGGTCTGAGTGGATTTGAAAATTTCTATCTTGAGTATAGAATTCTCGTGGGATGTTTATATTCTCGGTTTTAGGGGATATGGGTTGGTTTTGGGTATGGAATGGTTGTCCTGTTTTGGAGCCATTCTTGATTTTTGTATATAGGGTTGTGAGGCTCATGACTCGCCTCGGTAATACCCTAGAAATTTCTAGCAACCCTATGGGTCCCGTCATGTTATGTTATCTTGAATCCCTCAACTCGTCTATCGATAGTTTGCCATCTGTGAGGGTGGTCCGAGAATATCCTGATATCTTGGGGTAAGTAAAGGGGTTACCCCAAGACGTGGGATAGATTTCCGCATTATCTGGTTGGTAATACCAAGCCAGTTTCGTGGCCGGTTAGGCACATGACCTCACGAGATGAGAGTTAAGAAAGCAAGTCAAGGAGTTGCTTGAGAAGAACTTCCTAAGACGAAGCATTTTCGAGTAGGGTGCTCCAGTAGTATTCGTTACTAATGTGGACAGTTTGCTTCGCTTATGTGTTGATTATCGTGAGAAGAATAGACAACCGTTACCAACGATCGATGATTTGTTTGATCAGCTTGTAGGAGCATCTGTTTTCTTTTGATCTAGCTACCGGATTCCATCAGCTTAGGATGGCTGAGGATGGAATTGACAAGACTGCGTTTAGGACTCTAGATGGATTTTTAGAATGGCTAGTCATGCTATTTGTTTTGACTAATGCACCCGCATATTACGTGAACTTGATGGGTAGGGTGTTTAGGGAGTCCTTGAACAAGTTTGTCGTGGTCGTCGTAGACGATATTTTGATCTCCTTAAAAGAACGAGGAAGAGCATGCTAGACATCTCAAGGAGGTGATGGATACGCTTAGAGCCACCAGTTGAAGGTCAAGTTCTCCAAATGTCACTTTGGAGGAAAGAAGCTGGATTTCTTGGGCACATAGTTCCTAAGTAAGGCTTAGCGGTGGATTCCGCTAAAGTGGTAGCAGTTTAAGACCGGAAAACTCTGATGAGGGTAATTGAAGTACGAAGATTTCTCCGTTTGGCTAGTTAGTTAGCATTCCCTGAGCTTAGACTTACTCTTCTGGATCAAGAAGGGGGTTTCACAGGAAGAAGACCCGCAGTTAGTCAAGAACATGGACCAGTTGATTCGAGGCGAGATGTTAAGTCACCTCGCTAGATATATTATAGATGACAAGGGATGACTAAGGTGCGATGAGAGATTATGTGTTCCTCGAGTGGAAGACTTGGTAAAGAAGGTTCTTGAAGATGCGCATCACTCGAGGAGGTGGCCGAGTTGGTCTCCGGATGCATGTTGTGCCACCAGGTTAAGGCCAAGTCATAGAAGCCTGGCGGGCCATTACCTCCATTGGAGGTTCCGCAAGGGAAGTGTGAAAACATCTCGATAGATTATGTGGATGGAATACCTAGATCAAAGAAAGGGAATACGGGTATGTGGGTCATAATAGGTAGACTCACGAAGAGTGCTCATTTCAGTCCGGTGAAGAGCGAGAGGACTGCATCAGGGTTAGCAACGGTTTACCCTCAAGAAGTTGGCCAGTTTTAAAATAGCCTACAGGAAGCCATGGGTAGGCAACTGAATCTAGGTATGGCCTATCACTCATAGGCGGATGGTTCATTTCGATTAAGCATGAGTTATAGAAAATCACGTTTATAAGGGCAATTGGCAACGTGGATTGGTATTTTCAAGTAAAGTTCTGCTGCGTGGAATACTTTATAGTAAGTAGACGAGATCCAGGATTCACTAGTGAATTTTGGAGAGCTTGCATGAAATCATGAGGTTACAGTTATGTTTAAGCCAAGTATACAGAAAGAAGAATAAGTGGAAAAGGAAGACGAGAGGCGATAATGAAATGAGTTCCAACTCGAATTTGGGAAATAGGAGTTAGGAAGCCAAGAAATCATGAAGTAAAAGACGGTCAAAGCACAGTGGAGTTAAGCTCAAGGAAACGTGACTAAGAAGAGTGAAGACTAGATACGCGCATCATATCTCTTTTTAAGAGTGCATCCTTGATCCTTGTTTTCCTGTGGAGCTTGCTTGCAAGTTATCTTTTGTATATATCCTCTCGGTCCCATTCTCGATCTTATTTCTGTTGTAAACTCCATAAGGGGGTTATGACTCATCGGTTAGTACTATATGTCAGAGTTTGAATGGATTTCTTGTAATCCAAAAAGGAGTTTATCTTGCTTATCTTCTAAGATCTCTTTTTAGCATATCTCTCTGTCCATGTTTATCTAGTTTATCTAGTTTATCGTGTTTATCTTGTCATGAGAACCTTAGGTAGAAACCCTTTGGATGAAACATGTATTTGAAACATGTTATGCTTGATGTTTGCAAGTGGTTGCAAGTGTTTGCAAGTGGTTACTCGTGGATGCATTATACACATTAGGCACTAGATCGGCTCACACACTCTTCATGTTGCATATGCATGAGTGTTTATACTTATTCATGATTGGAACTTGTTGTGCCACCACATGGATGTTGCATATGGATGAATGTTATGTGCACTCATATAGATACTATGAATTATGTTAGGAGTTTGCATACATATGGATTCATTTCACTGACATAAATATGCATTAAGGAGGTTTACTGTATCAGTAACCGCCTGATTTTTGCATTAGGTAAGTACATATACACACACTTTTGCATATGTTCATACCACATTTAGAATCCTTTAAGGACAATGATTGCTCGTGGATGATGTTTTGAGTAGATGGATGTTGGATGGTAGGATATGTTCTTCCTGACTTGAAGATTTCGGGGACGAAATCCTTTAAGGAGGGGAGAATGAAACAACCTGTATTTTTTTAATAACCTGTTATAATATAAATCGAGGCAGAATTTAATTATAAAATGTGAATCAAGGGAAATGGGCTATGCCATTGCGTTCGTCTCGGAAAAATACATGAAATAGAGTCCGAGTTTTCGAAAATCGGAGTCCGTATGACCTAGTTAAGGCCCATTGAAGTTTTCAGAAATTTCTATGTTAAAAACAGATTTGAATTTTAAGTTCAAAAACAGAAATTAGGGCAAACTGGCGTCAGGCGGGAAAACTCCCGCCAAGACCCCCATGTCGACAGGCATGTCGACAGGGGTCTGAGGGCGTCGACTGCCCTGTCGACAGCCCTGTCGACACGGGGTGGCCGGGCAGTTTTGCCTGGCGCACCATTTTTGATCTGGGCTTGGTTGTGTGGCTTAGTTCTGGAGACTTCCGAAATCTGATGGACCTAAACTAACCTAGGGTTAATCCTAGGGCTAAAAACACTTTAATCTTCTATAAATAATACCCTAATCCTACCCTAAAACCTCATTTTATTCATTCTAGTAGCTAAACTATGGCAAATTGATTTCTCAAATGGCCTCCACTTAAAAACCCTAGCCTCCACCCTCTTCAAAAATCATTCCTATGAAGATTTTGATGTTCATACAAGCATTTCTAAGTTGTATGAATGATCATTAGCTTGCATACATCATCAAGTTGCAAGCTTTATTGGCTAAGCTAGAGTTTTTGGAATTTTTGTTAAGAGTTTTCTTATTGGAGCTTTGTTTTGGGTTTTTATATGCTTGCATAAAGGGCTTCTCAATCTTTATTAGTAGACTTGCGTCTTCATAATATTTGTAAGCCCTCTTACCTTCATTTTAGAAACTCTAAAGTTAATATGTGATGCAAGTTGGGATTTATGCAAGTTTATTGAGTTATGCATGTTTATGCAAGTTCATTAAGCCATGATTTGCAAGTTTATTGAGTTATGCATGTTTATGCAAGTTCACTATGCCATAATTTGCAAGTTTATTGAGTTATGCATGTTTATGCAAGTTCACTATGCCATGATTTGCAAGTTTGTTGGGTTATGCATGTTTATACAAGTTCACTATGCCATGTTATGCATGTTTAATAAGTTATGCATGCTTATGCAAGTTCACTATGCCATGTTATGCATGTTTAATAAGTTATGCATGCTTATGCAAGTTCACAATGACATGTTATGCATGTTTGACAAGTTATGCATGTTTATGCAAGTTCCCTATGCCATGTTAGGCAAGTTTAACATGTTATGCATGTTTATGGTAATATGCAAGTTCACTATGCTAAGTTATGCAAGTCTAACATGTTATGCATGTTTGTTGTGATATGCAAGTTCATCATGTATGTTATGCCAAGTTCCCTCTTCCTATCCTTTATGCGTTATTACGAATATGTAAGCGATAGAATGACGTTGGGGGGTTTGGGTAAACTTAAAATACATGAAAATATAAGATTGGGAATTTACCTATTAAGTTAGGTCTACCCCTTGGGAATTTACCTATTAAGTTAGGTCTACCCAAGCATTTGTTGACTTGTAATTATGTTTTGAAATAAAGTGGACATGACACTTAGAAAACATAAGTGTGGCCAACTCGAGGTTGGGTTGAGTTTGTAGCGTAATTCTACCCGGAACCTACCGGCTTAACTAGTGGCTACAAACAATAGGACCCAATGTGAGAAGTTGGTCATGTGGTGCCAAGACCCGAGGTTAGACCAAGTTGTGGTGTAAATCTACCCGGAACCCACCGGCTTAACTAGGTAACCACAACAAAGTCTAATGTGATAGGTTAAGGTGCATTAAATTAATTAATGCCTCATGATTAGGGTTAAGTCAGGGTCCACTAATACTTAACCAATTTGGGGATTCGAGGGATTGAAATGGGGTTAAGTTGTGAACTGTCGGTTACAGTTAACCAATTTAATCCATTTGGGGATTCGAGGGATTGAAATGGGGTTAAGTTGTGAACTGTCTGTTACACTTAACCAATTTAATCCATTTGGGGGTTCGAGGGATTGAAATGGGGTTAAGTTGTGAACTGTCGGTTACACTTAACCAATTTAATCCATGATTAGTGAAGGGTTAAATCGCACTTAACCCTCTTAGGAAACCCTAGCAACGTGGTCTGTTCCAGCAGTAATCCCAGTTTGGTATCATCACAACCCTAGAGGCTAGGCTAGGGCGGGGCACGATTACTGGACTGATGTAAGCGACCAAAGCGATGGCTGAGTGGTACAGCGGTGCGGGTCCAGGCGGGCTACAGACGTGCACGTAGTCCGGTATTGGACAAACTCGAGGCACGGGTACCAGTAGGTTTAGACTGTGCATTATTGCTTCAGTGTCTGGGGTTGACACCCGAGGGCTTGATACACCCGAAGGTGGACCCAGCACAGTCTGACTACATCCATATGTGGGCCGTATGGACACCAACACTTGACGTGTTAGGCTTATAGGGAGCCGATCGACTAGACCGTTTGGTTGGAACTTATATTAAGGTCACTTCATGTTATTGGGTCAAAGCTTGGGCCAAGGGATCAATACCTGTTATGTTGGTTTGCTAGTACACCGTGGTGCAAAACTTAACCTTGTTTATGCGATGACACCTCTATCTATCTTGTAGTTAATTTATCATGCCAGTATGTTGTTATCTATGATCATCTCAGTTTCCATCATGCTGTTAACTTTATTAGTTTATAGACTGATCGTAGCAGGGCTTACCAGTCTTTATGACTGACCCGTTTTCTTTTCGCTTCTTTTCTTCCGTTCCCCCCCCCCCAGGTTCTCAGGGTGGGAACATTGGTTCTTAGCTTGGATCGCTTAGCTTGCTTGCTGGATTAGCTCATGTACGTTTGGATATTGAGCTCGCTATGGTTTATCACTCTTATTTGGGGATAGTACTTATGTATTTCAGTTTATCAGATGATGTTTTTATCTAGACTTTTAATTTTGGGAAATTGACATTTTGATGTACCAGACTTGTGTTTTGAAATGGTTTAAAAATCTTCCGCTGTTTTATCTACTTACTCTGTTTATTTACATATATATATGTCATGTCCTGCCTTGTTATATCATTATGCATGTTTACCTTGTTTTAAAACGCCCCACTAAAGTCAGAGTTGCTTGCAAGAGCCACCCTGGCGGAGGTGGGGTGTTACATCAGTAGGAAGTCTAAAGTCAATCGGAAAAGGAGATCTGGGAAAGAACCAGTAACGACGGCCACATGCTCTAACTGCAAGAAACAAGGGCATTTGACCTGGAATTGTAATCCCTTGAAGAAACGAAAGAAGGATGAATCTAAATCCAGTAAGAAGTTTCAAGAGAATAGAAAGTGCAGTCAATGCCATCAGACTGGTCATCTTTCAAAGGCATGCCCGCAATTCAAAAAACTTGAAGCAGTACATGTAAATGAAGTGGCAGAAGTGCCTGCATCTTCATCTGCTCAGGAAAGGGAAGATGTTTTGGAAGGCACGCTTAATGTCAAAAATATTCCAGTTAAAGTATTGTTCGATACAGGCGCGTCACGAAGCTTTATTGCAAAGAATGCAGTTAAGAAGCTAGATTTGAATTTGAAAAGACTCAAAGAACCCATCACGGTCCATAATCCGGTTGGGGGTTCCCTTGATCTCAGTTGGGTTTGTGCGGTACCTGTCTCTTTTTCCTGTTATAAATTTCCTACCATCTCTATCGTCATGAATTTTACTGAATTCGATCTTATTTTGGGATTGGATTGGCTAACCAAATATGAGGCAGAGGTTAGATGCGCCGAGAGAGTTGTTAGGGCAAAGATTAAATCAGGGAATTATATAACCATACCATGTGAAGGCCCGAATTCAAATAGAAAAGACTTTTGGTCAGCTCTAGATGTTTCTCCTGTTCAAATATAAAATATCCATGTTGTCACAGAGAACATTTCGGACCTCATCAAAGATATTCCTGTCGTCAAGAATTATGTGGATGTGTTCGAAGAAGTTGTTAGCTTACCCCCGTAGAGAGAAATTGACTTCAAGATTGCTTTAGTTCCGAACGCAAGGCCAGTAGTCCACGCCATTCGAAGAATGACCTTGAAAGAGAAAGAAGAACTAGACAATCAAACAAGTCAGCTTTTATGGAAGGGTCTGATCAGGCCTAGTTTCTCTGATTGGGGGGCAACAGTGGTGTTTGTCCCGAAGTCTGACGGTACTCTGCGACTATGTGTGGATTATCGTGATTTGAACAAGCAGACAATAAAGAATAAATATCCATTGCCGCGAATCGATGATTTATTGGATCGTCTGAATGGAGCACAAGTATTTTCAAGGATGGACCTAGCTACAGGCTTTCATCAACTTCGAATTGCCGAAGAGTGTGTTCCCATGACAACATTCAGAGGTCCAGACTTATTCTATGAGTGCTTAGTAATGTCGTTCGGCTTATGTAATGCTCCAGCATACTTCGTCGATTTGATGAATAGAGTGTTCAGAGGAGTTTTGAATAAGTTTGTTCTGGTTTTTATCGATGATATTCTAATCTTCTATAAATCAAAAGCCGAACATGAAAAACATTTGGTTCAAGTTCTAGAAATTCTAAGAAAGAATGTATTGAAAGCTAAACTGTCCAAATGTATATTCTAGCAAGATGAAGTGAAGTTTCTTGGCCACGTCGTATCGAAAGAAGGAATTGCTGTGGATCCAAGTAAAATCACAGCTATTCGAAACTGGAAACAGCTTAGTACTGCCACAGAAGTCCGAAGTTTTCTTGGATTAGCTAGTTATTACCGGAAGTTCGTTAAAGATTTTTCGAAGATATCTAGTCACTTAACAAAGCTTACAAAGAAGCACTCAAAATTCAAATGGGCTCTAGAATGTGAGGTGGCTTTTGAGGAGCTAAAGTTAAGATTAACAATTGCTCCAGTGTTAACCATCATCGACGGCAATCAGGACTTGAAATTCTGGACAGATGCCTCTAGAGAAGGCCTTGGTGCAGTATTAATGCAAAGAGGTCAAGTGATTGCTTATGCTAGCCGTCAGCTGAAGCCACATGAAAAGAACTACGTCACTCATGATCTTGAGTTGTTGGCTATAGTATTTGCTTTGAAAATCTGGAGACACTATCTTCTGGGTGAGAAATTCGAACTGTTTACAGATCACCAGTCGCTAAAGTATCTGTTCACCCAGAAAGACTTGAATCTGAGGCAGCAACGGTGGCTAGAGTTCCTTGCAGCATACGATTTTGAGATTCTATACACTCTAGGTAAAGCCAATGTCGTGGCCGATGCGCTGAGTCAAAAGAATGTAATGATCGCCAGCTTTATTATTACGACTTCCTTGATTGACAAAATATCTATTCTTCAAAAGGATGATAATTTTATTAAGGATATGATCAAAAGGTTTCAGAAAGGCAAACCCTCGTGTTTTCAAATAGATAACGATGGGACCCTGAGATTGAAAGGAAGGATTTGTGTTCCCGAGATCCCAGAGTTAAAAAGGGAAGTGTTAGACGAGTGTCACAAGTCCATGATGAGTATCCTTCCCGATGTGACCAAAATGTATAACGATCTCAAGCGAACATTCTGTTGGAAGGCTATGGAAAGGGACGTTTCAATATATGTTAGCCGATGCCCTACTTGCCAGCTAGTCAAAAGCGACCAATAGAAACTGGCTAGATTGTTGCAACCGCTGGACGTTCCAGGTTGGAAGTGGGAACATATTTCCATGGACTTCACAGATGGTTTGCCCTTAACCAGAAAAGGAAATGACAGTATTTGGGTGATCGTAGATCGCTTCACGAAGATCGCCAATTTCATACCTGTCAGATCAAACAGAACTGCTCAGAGTCTGGCATAGATTTATTTCAAGGAAATTGTTAGGCACATGGAGTGCTGCTCAGTATAGTTAGTGATAAAGATCCAATATTTACCAGCAAATTCTGGGAGGCATTTCAAGTAGAACTAGGAACGAAGTTGAACTTGAGCACCGCCTATCATCCTCAAACTGATGGTCAGACTGAGAGGGTGAATCGTATAATCGAAGATTTATTGCGAGCTTGTGTTCTTGACTTTGGTTGATCATGTGAAGATCATTTGCATTTAGTTGAATTCTCATACAATAACAGCTACTAGGCGAGCCTGACAATGTCACCATTCGAAGCATTGTATGGTAGACCATGTCAATCTCCTGCTTGTTGGGTCGAACCTGGTAATAGACTTGTATTGGGACCTGATATGATCCGAGAAGCTGCAGACAAAGTCGATTTCGTTAAGAAGCAATTACTTGTCTCTCAAAGCCGACAGAAGAGCTATGCTGATTCGAGAAGAAGGGATTCGGCTTTTTCTGTTGGTGATTATGTGTATCTAAGGGTTTTTCCGATGAGAGGAGTGATTCGATTTGGCAAAATTGGAAAGTTGGCGCCCAGATTTATTGGTCCATTCCCTATTCTTGAGCGGATTGGAACTCTGGCCTATAGAATTCAATTGCCTGATGTGTTGCCTGGAGTTCATGATGTATTACACATATCTCAACTTCGACAGCACGTTCATGATCCAGACTTGATCGTGGAAGAAGCAGCACAACTGGATATTGAAATTACTCCAGAATTGGCTGTGAGAAGAGAGCCGCTAAAGATCATTGGCAAAGAAACCAAATAACTGAGGAACAAGAAGGTTCACTTAGTTAAAGTGCAATGGAGTGGAGATCCGTGCGACTGTACATGGGAAACTGAGGAGAGCATCAGAAAGCCTATCCTAAGTGTCGAATAGTTATCTCTGATTGACTCCGGTGCAAGTTACATTTATCATACTTTGCATTATCATTTAGTTCTCTACTTTGTTGTTATTTTCTTTCCATGGATGTGCACTTTCAATTCTATAGTCTGGCTAATTTAAAAAGATGTTTGAATTAATTTGGATGATTTGGAAAAGTTAAAAACAAATTAATTTTTATTTGTGATGTGTGATAGTGGATTTGATTAATTAAATTATTAGAACGATAGTTAATTTAATCAATAATAGAATGAATGGTAGAATTTATTCGAGTAAATCACACATTGAACTGATTTAAAAATAGATAGAAATATATACATGTGCATTATATATGTTTCAACAGGTAAATGGATTAGCTGTTGAGTAAAGATTTTATTTGCGTGCCCGACAAATAGGTAAACCTTAATGAGTTGGATGCGAAATATTATTATATCAACTCCTGTGAATGCCATTGGATGCGGAGTGCTGGTTATTCTGTGTGTAGTAATAAACGTCGCCATAGGATAGTAACAATTAATTTTGAACTACACTACATGGCCATACTTCTTGAAGATAGGCATACTTCATCATATACCACATAAGCATTTGGAGCTTGTGTGACGAGGTGGAAGATTTACCATACGAGCGAGAGGCTTGTATGGCGACGACTATATATTACAGGTTTAACTGATGGCTGATATGGACCATATAAATTGTAAAGATAAATTGCTAGATTAATAAAAAAAAACCCACACGGGTCTGGAGTTGACAATAATCACGTCTCTCTAGTCATTATATACGACACATGGATTACTTATTTCCCACACGGGACGAGGTGACGAGAATTTATTCTCTGGAGAAATTAAAATACACACTCCCTCAGGCTTTGACAGGGTGACGAGAATTTATTCTCTGGAGTTATTATCTATACACGCTCCCCTGTAAACACCAGAATATATCACTATAAATATGTGTATGCTTTATAGGATTTATTGGGTACCTAATACGGCCCAATGAATTTCCAAACACCTCCCCGTACAAAGGATGTTATGGCGAAATTTTTCAAAAATTCCAGGTGTTAAACAAATTTTTGAAGAATTTGATAATTCTCAGAAACTGAAAATTTGGGGAATGGAAGCCATATTTAATGTAGAGTTCATTAATCTAACCACTTTCGACTTTGTTCCTTTTCGGGGACGAAAAGTTTTAAGTTGGGGAGATTGTAACGACCCAGAAAATCTAAACCAATTTAAAAAATTTAAATTGGCTATTGTAGTAGATTTTAAATATATAAAATAAATATTTTAAATAATAACGATGAAAAGTAAGTTTGAATCGACATTTGAAAATGAATATAATTAATTCTAATTATAAACAAGGCCTGAAATGGCGTGGTAGTTTCAAAATTTGAATTCAAACTTTGACTGACTGTATCAGGTGCAAAACAAAACAGATTTGAGCAAAACAAAAAATATATAAACCTGTTAGTGAATAACTTTCTAACGAATCGAAAAAATCGTACTTTCATAGCGGGAAGCAAAAGTTATGGCCAAATGAATTTTCAGAAAGGTCGCTATAGAATATATATAGCCCGTGAAAATGGCCATTTTGCAAACGACCTCAGAATTCGACGAATCCACTTTGGATCCGGGATGTCAAATTATTGGTAGGTTTCAAATTTCATAATTTTTGAAGTTAATATGTGAGCGTGGCAAAGGAAAACGTGTTTTAGTCAATTACAGTTAAATTGGATCGGCCAGAAAAGGGCCATTTTTCAAACGGTCTCAGAATTGGACAAAACTAGTTTTGTTGGGACCGTATCGTCAAAACATAGCTAGATTTATTTTTCGGGAATTTTTAGAATCAGTTTGTGGCCCCGACAAATTGAAATGTACGTTTAAATCGAATATTGAATGTTTTATATTTTAATTTGAAGGAAAAATGACTGAAACAGTCGAATGGGCCAACGAAACATATCCCATTGTGTTCGAAATGGGGGTAAAACGCTAGGGACGACAGCCATTGGGTTTGAATTGGTGTTCTTGTGAGACAATGGGTATTTTAGAAATTTAAAAATATAAAAAATAAATAAAATAAAAAATCATTGGTCCACAAACCATTCTCTCCCCCGTAACCCTATATCGAACGGCGGCTGTTCTTCGATCTTTCCCTCCTCGTTTTCTCCCTCTACAAGCGAAATCAGCCAATGCCCTAGTTAGGGTTTTTGAAGCGCCGCCTCCCCTATTCAAATCCGACCTAGCTTCGACCTCCCTCGCCTTGTCTTCGTCGAGATATGAGCTCCCAAAGTTCGACGTCGTCGAACGTGATTCCGCCGCCACCTGGAGCTCGAGCTGAGCAAGACCCACCTCGGCGGGAAGCCCTCTCGTAGGCGGAGGTCGTGGTCAACTGCGATCAACCCCTAACGCAACGGATTTTGCGAGAGATCGAAACCTAGTTTCGAATGAAACAGTGAAGTTAACGGTGTAAATTATATTAAAACTATTCTATAGCACTTCTAAGTGCTACGGTTTTTGATTTCACTGTAAAAATCATATCTTTTTCGCTTCTTGACGAAATTCAGTGAAACAAGAGACAGTGGACTCGTGTGGACGTCTTCTACATTATAGAAGAGGCCGCATATTTTTCTGAGCCTTCTGCTATTTTTGGTGGAGTGGAACCCAAGGTGAGATTTCTAAACTATAAATGATATGGAAAACGACGATGTATAAATTATATAATCGATGTATGAGTTATATAAGCGTTGTACACCACATGTATAAGCGTTGTATAAGTTGTACGGTCGATGTATAAGTTGTATATGCATTGAAAAAAAATGTGTTGAATGGAAGTGAAATATACTTATATATAAGTGAAACTACCTTCATGTGTTGAATAGAAATTCATGTGTTGAATGGTATTCGTGTTTTGAAATAAATTGTTTTATAATAAAAATCATATTTTTATCACGTATATGAACTATATAAAATAGTCGTGTTTTGAAATAAATTGTTTTATAATAAAAATCATATTTTTATCACCTATATGAACTATATAAAATAGTCGTGTTTTGAAATAAATTGTTTTATAATAAAAATCATATTTTTATCACCTATATGAACTATATAAAACAATCGTGTTTTGAAATGAATTGCTTCACAATAAAAATCACATTTTTACTATATACAAGAATAGTTAAAAATAGCGAAGTGTTGAAATAATTGTCGGATAAAAATATCATTTTTATCAAATGTATGAAAAGAATATAGTTTTGAAATCGAAGAATCGATATATATATATATATATATAGAATTGAAATATATCGAATAACGAAGCTGTAGTTCGTGTTTTGAAACCGTGATTTCAAACGATTAGTGCGGGAGATCCGACCATCGGATTTTCCCGAAATCGAAACTATTGGGTTCGCTTTGGTAATATCTTTCCAACGACACCAACTTTGTGAAGATCCAACGGTTGTATTGTCTGGAATGTTTAATTCAAATTTGAAGAAAAACAGCGCCAGAATCGGTAATATATATATGTATATAATTATATTAAATTGAATAACGACGCTGCAGTTCGTATTTTGAATTCGAAACTTCGAACGAGTGTACCGGGAGATCCGACTGTCGGATTTTCCCAAAACTGGAACCGTTGGATTCGTTTTGAAAAGATCTTTCTAATGATGTAAAATTTGTGAAGATCCAACGGTTGGATTTTCAGATATGTGTAAATCAAATCTGAAGAAAAACAGCGCTACGGCCGTGTTATGGCCTGAAGCGTCATTTGAATAAATTGGCTATTTTAAAATAAATAAAAATAGCGATAAATCGTTATAAAATATTATAACCGATATAAAATGTGAAATTTAGAAATTAACTGAAGGTTAGCTAAGTCGAATGGTTTCCTGGGTTTTGATATGATGTTGGTTTCGGCCTTCGGGGTTAATATTTGGGAAATCGTTCTCTTACTGATTGACGGTTAGTGACTAATGAATTGGAATGAGACGTATGTTATGTCTGTGTAGCACTAGTTATTTATATACGCGAGTTGCTCAGAAAGACCGGGTTTATCCCATTCTGAATGACTAAATAGACGATAAGAAATCGAAGATGAAGACGGTGGTCGAAGACCGGAGATCTTCACCTCGTTTGGATGGTAATTGATGTCTGATTGGGAGGCATCCCGAAATATGGATAATGAGTGGTGATCGTCCAAAAGTACGTGGAGATCGATGGGTTTGCGAGGTATATAGTGCCTCCGGTTCCATTCAGACCCGGAACGGACTTATAAATGGACTGTGTGTCGGACATTGGAATTCATTCTATGTGATTGATAGCCATCAGTTGCATGGTGTGAATTGCCTGTGTGGCAGGCTAAGATGCAGTGATCAAGGTTTCTGTTGAAAAGCAAAGTCTTGTGCCGATGATCAAAGCACCGCCTATGTGGCATAGCTTTGTGAATAACGTGAATTCGCGAGCCTCACACCCCGGTATGAACCAGAAACGGGAGAGGACGCCAGGGAGGGCATGTGTTTCCTTCTGGCTAGAGGTGGTGTCTGTTAGACCCAAAAGTGGTTCTAACACCCAAATTGATTAAAAACAAGATAAAATGAGATAAAAATAAAAACGAACACGCAGAATTTATAGTGGTTCGGCGAAGAAATGTCTACATCCACTTATCTTTCACTATATTCAATAATTCAGTTGCAAATACAATGTAAGATTCACTCACAACTCACTTTTGTTCACTCAATTGACTAAAACAAGAAATGAAAGATGATTTGGATTCTCCGGGAGTAATGGAGTTCGGATGATGGAGGTAGTTGAATTCTAAAAGCGCTGAAAAAAGATCCTTCTCTTTGTCTCCAAACGGGGTATTTATAGGTGTGAATTTGCTTGAGACTTAATCCGGGTCGGGCCACGTGTCATCCATCGCACTCTCTTCGGGTACGGATGGACTATCATGTTGACAACGCATCAAAGGGAAGATCGTTATGGGTAGGAACTGGTCATAGCCGGTCTGGATATCCAGGCGCATTTGCAGGAGAATAACATGGATCATGGGTGCGGGTCGGAGACGCGCAGATAAGGGGTTCGGATCGGGATACCCGATCCGAACCGGATTGGCTTGGGTGCTACTCTCCTTCTCTAACCTGTTCCGCTCCGTTCCATTGTTGTGGCAAACAGGTGGCTTTCCGATTCATTCGAGATTTAGTTGCCTTCCGATCCGATTAGATACGCATTACCAATCTACTCAGTAAGAGATCACCGATCCGAACAGAGGACTCTATCCGATCCGAACCAATATGTTGCTCTGACCCGACCCGAACAACTGCAGCCATCAATCTGATTTGTAGTGTTTTTCTCCAATCCGAACCGAAGTCTTCTAATTAAAAATTCCCTTCAATGTTTGGTTTCTTGGCTTTGTGTTGCCTAGTTCACAAAGTAGGCTAACATTTTGCCCCCTCAAAGGATGCTTCTGTTGCACGAAGCGTGCTTTTATGTCGTTTGAATGCTAGTCCTTGAATCAGAACAGTCAGGAGGAATGCACAGATTTCTATTCGGTTTGGATGCTAGAAGAATGCACAGATTTCAATCCGGTTCGGTGGCGCGACTCGGTTCGGTGTCCGACTCGAGCACATTTTCTTCCCGTTCCGCTTTGCACTGGGTTGATGGACTAGAAGATGTGGGCTAGCTTGGACTCGATCCGAACAGAGTAAAACATGGGGAGAGTAAGACACGGGGAATACGAAGAGCCATCTCACGCCTTATATAAACTCGACCACCCATACTCTTCTTCCTTCTTTACTCCCACAATTCTGGTTCTCCTATTTTTACACCGAAACCCCCCCCCCCCATTTCCTAAAAATCTAAAAACTCCGAACTCCTTGTTTCAATCTTCGAATAACATATCTAGGTATTCTAAATCTTCAATTGTTTATGTGATAACTGATTCCAACTAGAATTTGCGGTTAATTCGAACGATTGGAGTGTGGCATTTGTTGAACTCCGACGCCTGGATCTCCTCCACCGTTCATCATCGTCGTTGATGGCGTCTTCGCCGTCTCGAGGTAGCAACGGGGGTCGTTGGGATCCAGCGTTAAACGTTCAAGCACATACACATAAACACTTAACCTCGTTTGGGTCCGGTGACATTTGAAGACGAGAAAGGGGATAATAGGAACTGGGTTCGGTTCGGGGAAGGAAGTGCTGGAGCAGCAGAGGAGAGGGCAAGTTCATATGTTAGGATCGGGTCGGAATGAAACGCGATGTGGAGAAAGCCATGCTTGTCCGACCAGGTCGGGTCGGGGTAAGAGATAGAGAGATGAAAAGAACGTATGGATCCTTTCGTTTGCAAAGCCGCTCCGAATGCTTATTCCGATCCGGTTTTAAACTGTCAAATACGAACGTTTTCTCCAAACCAAACCATGTGCAGACCCGATCCGATCCCAGCTTTATGCACGTCCGATCCGAACCGAACCATAAGCACACCCTACCCGAACTGAATGATATGCATATTCCAACTTAAAGCATTAGACTTTATCCAACCAGGGTTAATCAATGCTTGACATAATCTTCAACTTAATGAACAGTTAGGATAGTGCCTCGCGGACATAAACGAGAATTAAGAACAACTCTGACTATCACTTTCTCTTCAAAGCTTCGTCTTACATTGCTGTACTTTTATTTTGCATTTCCCACATTTGCTGCACACACTTTAGTTCACACACATACACAAAGGGGGGCACGGGATAATTTACTCTAATCCGTGCTATTGCTTCTTCAATAGTTCCATGACAATGAGGCCCAGACGCTCTTCCCGTCTAGCTGAGAGGAAAGAAGCCCCGGAAACTTCTAACAAAATCACTCTTGAGGATATATCTTCTTCGTCTGATCCGGAATGGGACAGTGAGGGTCCAGATTACGGGGTTGGTCATCGGGAAAGCGACGAGGTGTCTTCGGAGAATGAAGTTTCTCTGGGTTTCGAGGAGGAAGGAGGGATTGGTGACAATCGAGCACCCGATGAATTTGAATCTGCCATCATATTGGAATCACCCTCGGACTCCGTTGAATCAACAATTGACAATGATCGACTTGTTCGAATTTGTCTAAAATACGGAATAATGAAAAGGGACACCCTAGTGCCCTCACTCTCTGATCGTCCCCACAACCCTCCAGAAGGATATATGACGATCACTCGATTGATGTGCATGGTCGGCGCCATTCCTCCATTCTCTCCTTTCATCGTTGATTTCTTAAGACAAATGCGGATTGCCCCCATGCAGTTGCATCCCAATTCATATGCCTATTTGCACACCTTGTACATAGCATATCGTGAAATCCTACGCCTAGAGCTCACATTCGATGGCGTTCATTTCTTTTATAATTTCAAGCACCGGACTCGAGAGACTCCATCCTTCTGCTACTTTGAATCAGTCCCAAAGAGAAAGATAATCTCTGCACCATTTAGCAGTAAAGCTGGGGATTCCAGACTAGAATGGTTCTATATAAAGCAACAGTCTGGACGCGCAAGGAGATGGACAAAATCAAGTAAAGCGTTGATTTTTTGAACCCGGACTCTGTACACTTGAATCATCACCCTGACTTGTTTTCCTTTTTGTTTGCAGTCGACAATCCCAAACAGATATCAGATCAGGTGTTCTTTGATCGGATGCACCGTCTTCTTAATGGCGATAAAAAATTCCTGACTATCGACGAGGTCCTTAAAGATGAATACCTTCACTTTCATGGGCTGCTATCCGTTTTCCGTAGCATCGGCCATGGGACGGTCCCTTATGCATACATCCCTCCAGTGGAGATAGTTCCAGAAATAGGAGAGGGCTCGGGAATTCCTACAGCGCCTCTTCAAACCTCACCTTCTCCATCTTCCACACAAGATGATGAATTGGCTAATCTGGCCGAAAAACATCGTGAAGGGTATATTGCCCCCGAGGAAACCACTTCCCTAGACAAGTCAAAATCCCCAGCAGAGTCGCCACTTCATGCTTCCGAAGGGGATGTTCCTAGCGCCGATGAGCACATATTTCAGGGTTTGGGGGATCTCCCCTTACCTGAGACTATATATACTTCAGAGGATTTCAGGAAGGATCCTTTAGCCTTCACATCATCTGAGGAAACTACTCCCGCTAAGGCCAAAGAGCCTGCTCACACTAGTCTAGCTTCAGACTCGGGTTGGTTGGGGGAAAACACACCACTTAGGATACACTTTACACCACAGCATCAACATTCATTGCACTTCTTTCTCCATGAATCCATTAATTCTAAATTTCGTTTATTTCATCGTGCAGGTACAATGTCTCGATCTTATTACGACATAAGAAAACTTCGCCGTAGCATGTCCAATCCTCCTCAGGATGTCGAGTATGATCGCCGGGATGATCGTGGTAGGGAGGAGAGAAGACCTTATGATCCCTATCGCTCTCTACCCTCACGTTCCCGCTCACCAGTCCGATCGGAACAAGAGAAATATAAAAGCTATCCAAGCCGTAGAGAGGAGGACAGACCACAATCCAAAGACTCCTCCTCTTCCTATGAGAAACGCAGTAGAGAGAAAAGTCCTCCAAAGGAAACCGGGTCTCGAAGTAAGCAAAAAGTCCCTGCTACTAAACGACCTAGGACAGACAAGGAGACTACTGAATCCTCTTCAGGAAGGGACATCGAATCAACAGCCCTCGCTCCTCCCCCACCAGATGCGGGAACCGCAATAAGGCGGGCATATTTGAAAGAGCAATTTCCCGAACACTACTTCGAAACTCTGACTTTTTTACCTGCCCTTGAACCTATTTCGTCTAATTGGGCAGAAGAGGCCAAAGCAAAGATTGATGCGGTGCAAAAACAATATACCGAAATGTTCAAATATTCGCGCAATCTTTCTAGAATCATCCGCACTCTAATCACAAATACTGATTCAATGCAAAAGACCGCGGAGGATGATGCTAAGGCCTTAAAAGCTTTAGGAAAAGATTTGGAAGACACTCAAGCTCAGCTAGCGGTCGCTCAAAAGGACGCTTCTAATTTCAAACAACAATTCGAGGATATGCAAAAGCGCTATCACGATTTGCTTGAATCTCATACTCAGGAGCGTTCCGAATTAAAAAAGCAAGCTGACGAGGCCAAGTCAGAAGCTGCTAAGACACGCATTGCTTATGCTGAGCTTGAGAGGAAAAACGCCGAGTTAGCAAAGAGGAGTGCTGAATTGGAAAAGAAGAACGCTGACTTGGCTTCAAAATTGTTGGAGGCAGAGAACAGGGCTGCTCTGGCCGAGGGCAATGTGGAATGTGCTATTAAATCCGCGGAGGAAGCCCGCAAGCAACTATTAGAGGCGGAGGCTGATATTCAGGGCTTCGGCGAGCTAATGATTGAATTCTTCGCATACATCATTCGTCGTCGAAACATTTCTTGGATCGAGGACTATCCATCCACTCTGGTTCAAGTATGAAATCAAATTGTTGAGTGGGAAAAAGAAGAACTTAAGGTCGATTCCCTTGATGAAGATAAACTGATGGAGAAATACTTGAGAGATGATGAACCGGAGCGTATAGCTGAAGGGCGCCGCCTCATCGCTGAGGCCATGGAAGAAGAGAGACGGAAGTCTAAACAAAAAACCATTCCCGAAGCTGGCTCCTCTTCTTCTGCTCCTGCAACTCCCGAAGTAGAAGGGTATGATCCCGAAAACCCGGGAATTCCCCGGACAACTTTGCTATCTCCCATTCCTGAAATAACTCCAGAGGTAGTAGTCACCCCCGCTGAAAAGTCTTCGGACGGTATCCCTATCTTTTCTCCTCAATTTGCCAAGGCTACTACTACCTTTGGCTACGTGATTGAACGTTCGATGAGAAACCCTTTGCTTTCGCCTGAGTTGATAACCGATGTTTCTCATTCTGTAGGTGTTGAATCATCCGCAAAGACAGATGTAGCTCATGGAGCTGTCGCTGGGACGAAGCCCGCTGATAGGGTCAAAGAAGGGGAAGACAAGGCTGCTTCCATAGACTTGGGGGAAGGAAGTGAGCCAACTAAGGTCACCACTCCCCATGATGAAGAAATGATTGCAGCTTTAAAAGATGACGGAGGAGACAAGGGGCATGATGAGGAACCGGAGGTTGCAATAACTGGGGAGTCGAAAAGCGCCGATGACGTTACCTTGGCTGCCATGAAGGCTGATCAAGACAAGCGCTTGCAATTAAAGGCCGAAGAACTAGACCCTGAGGTCCTCAAGCCCCTCGCTGTTGTGGATGCGGGTTCAAGGTTAGTTGTTAAGCTCTCAACTAGATCTATTACCGAAGAACTTGCTAAAAAATCTTCTCTTGATTCCAGTGCCCCGCCCTCCGGGAAGAAGTCTGCCGGCTCCAGTACCACATCTTCAGGGAAAAAGAAATCAAAACGAATCTTGACTGAAGCCGAGAAAGAAGCAAAGGATGCGGAGAAAGCTGCCAAAAAATCTAAGGCTCATTCCAAGCCCAAATAGTGGGTTCCCCTGTATCTTTTTAGCATCTTTGTGAACCAATAAGTGCTGCTACAAAAGCAGCTCCTGCACTTTCTTCTTTAGTTATTTCCCTGTACAAATTCATTCATTTGTAAATAAAAATAATTCACTTTTTTGCAATGTTTATTTGTTAGTAGTTCTGCACTTATATAAAAATGCATGTCTGAAGTTATGAAATGAAGTTGTGGAGGGGGGAAATATGTGTATGCATATGTGTCCCCAGTCAATTTCCACAAGTTATTCAATGCTTAACCAAGCAATCTGATTGCTCCCAAATTTCTGACGGGATAGCATTTCCTGTGTCGTCAATACCTGTCGTTTTTTCTGGCATTTCTTTTATACTCTCTCTCTTTCTCTTGAGAGTTAGAGTTCGAGCTTAGTCATCTATTCATTCCCCGGTCTCTCAACGGGGAAAGATTTCTTTCTCGGCGCTCAGTCGGAGACGCCTTTATACTCTCTTTCTCTCTGGAAAGTTAGAGTTAGGAGTAGAATTTCTTTTTCAGCGCTCAGTCGGAGACGCTTTTATACTCTCTCTCTTTCTCTGGAGAGTTAGAGTTAAGAATAGAATTTCTTTTTCAGCGCTCAGTCTGAGACGCTTTTATACTCTCTCTCTTTCCCTGGAGAGTTAGAGTTAAGAATAGAATTTCTTTTTCAGCGCTCAGTCTGAGACGCTTTTATACTCTCTTACTCTGGAGAGTTAGAGTTAAGAATGTCGTTTTCTCATTCTTTTACATCTTATTGCACAAATAATCATTGCGCTTCTTTTTATGTCTAAACTGTTTTCAACCTTTTTTGGGCTCTGAGTTATCCTGTATTTTATAATCACAACAGAATAACTGATGAATGTAAATGCATAAAAGTAAACAACACACAATGTTTTTATAGTGGTTCAGCTAAGTCGTAGCCTACATCCATTTTATAGCCCTTTATTCATATCGTCAGATTTTCCCAAGGCAAGTCGTGCCTAGTTACAGAGTTCACAGGAAAAATAACAAAAAGTACAGCATTTCTAATCCAAATATCGCATTAAGTGTTGGGCATTCCATGCTCGAGGGACTTCTTCGCCATCTACGGTCGTTAACTTGAAGGTTCCTTTTTCAAGTTTCCGTTGAATGACAAAGGGTCCTTCCCATTTTGGGCCGAGGTGAGGAAGGGATGGAAAAACTCTCTTTAGCACCAAATCTCCCGGTTCAAAAGTTCTGAGGCGAACTTTTTTGTCATAATAGCGTGCCATCTGACGCCGATGTCTTGTTGCACGCAAGTCTGCTTCGTCCCTTTTCTCTTCGACTCCATCAAGGGACTCAAGTAAGAGCGCCCGATTCGTCATCGGGTCATAATATGTCACCCTGCGGGAAGGAACTTCCAGTTCAACTGGAATTACTGCTTCTGAGCCAAAGGAGAGAGAGAAAGGGGTATGACCGGTGGCTGTCTTGAATGTTGTTCGATATGCCCACAAAGCTAGGGGCAATTCGTCAACCCATCTTGCCTTTGCACGTTCCAACCGTTTCTTGAGGATGGATTTTATAACTTTGTTTATTGCCTCTACTTGTCCATTCGATTGCGGATAGGCAACTGCAGTATATCGCTTGTCTATCTTATACTTCTGACAGAAATTTCTGAATTCAGTACTATCAAACTGGGTTCCGTTGTCAGTTATGATCGTCCATGGAATCCCGAATCGACATATAATATTTCTGACCACAAAACTTATCACCTTTCTTGTTGTGATCTTGGTCAAGGGCTCAGCTTCCACCCATTTCGTAAAATAGTCCACAGCCACTATTGCATACTTAGCTCCTCCTTTAGCAATCGGTAAAACTCCAATGATATCAATTCCCCATGTGGCAAATGGCCAAGGACTCACCATCGATTTAAGCTGGGTCGACGGTGCCCTGGGGATTTGGGCGAATCTCTGGCACTTATCGCAGCGTCGTGAATAATCAGCTGCATCTTTGTTGATCATAGGCCAGAAGTACCCATACCGCAATATTTTCTTTGCTAAATTTTGACCTCCTGTATGATCTCCACACTCACCTTCGTGTACTTCTCTTAGTACACGCTTGATGTCGTCGTGTGCGATACATCGTAACAGGGGCATAGAAAATCCTTGTCTATAGAGAGTATCGTCTTGTATAACATATCTGGTAGCTTTGCGAACTACAGCTCTTTTCTCACTCTTCTTCGATGGGAGTGTCCCATTCTTGAGAAAATTCTTAATTGGAGTCATCCATGACTCCTTCTCTGGTTCCGCTTCAAAAGCGAGTTCAATTTCCATCGACTCAAAGCTTGGCGACTCCAATGTTTCAATTGGAATTACCTCAGTCTCTTCTGGATTGTCGGAACTAGCCAGTTTTGCCAGTCTATCCGCTTTTTGGTTTTCAACTCTGGGAATATGTGTTATGTTGTACCGCTCTAAGCTATTCAATAGCTCTTTCACTTTCTTGAGGTAGGCGATAAGTCGAGGTCCTCGAGCCGCGAATTCCTCTCGCACTTGACAAACAACAATTTTAGAGTCACAAAATATGTCTATCATTTTTACTCCAAGATCTTTAGCAAGTTTCAGCCCGGCAATCAGGCTTCATATTCGGAGTCATTATTAGTTGCTGGAAATTCTAATCGCAGGGCGTAATATAACGACCGTCCCTCGGGAGTAACTAAGACAATTCCAGCTCCGGACCTTCGGTCATTCTTAGCTCCATCTGTATATAATTTCCACGGATTCATCTCTATCTCATCCTCGGATTTAACCACTCGGTCATTGATTGTTTCCTCCTCTGGAATGGTGAACTCCGCAATAAAGTCTGCTAGAGCTTGCCCCCTGATTGACTTTCGTGGTTGAAAATTCAAATCAAACTGACTTAGCTCTATGTTCCATTTGATCAACCTTCCCGATGCTTCGGGTCTCTGCAATACCTTCCTTAAGGGTTGGTCGGTGTATATGGTTATCGGATGGGCTTGGAAATAGTGATGAAGTTTTCGGGATGCGATCAGGAGGCTGTAAGCGAGCTTCTCAATTTTTGGATAGTTGCGCTATGCCGCTGCTAATTTCCTACTCACATAGTACACCGGCCTTTGTACTTTGTCTTCTTCTCGAACCAGGGCTGTGCTGACAGCGTGAGCCGAGACTGCCAAATAAACAAATAATTCTTCGTGATCTACGGGCTTTGACAAAATTGGCGGTTTCTCTAGCAGCTCTAACAGATTTTGGAAGGCCTTAACACAATCGGGAGTCCACTGGAAGTTCTTCTTTCCCCTTTTTATCAAATCAAAAAACGGAACACATTTATCTGTGGCTTTGGAGATGAATCTACTCAGCGCCGCTACCTTCCCTGCCAGACTTTGGACGTCTTTAATTCTCCTCGGCTCTTCAATGTTTCTAATCGCTGCTATCTGGCTAGGGTTGATTTCAATTCCTCGGGAACTCACAATGAAACCAAGGAACTTTCCCGACGCCACTCCAAATGAACATTTTAAGGGATTCAATTTCATACGGTACTTTCGCAAGATACCAAACATTTCCGCTAAGTCTTGCGTATGGCTGGAAGACTGCTTTGATTTAACAAGCATATCATCCACATAAACTTCCATAGTCTTTCCTATTTGATCATAAAACATTCTATTTACCAAGCGCTGATAAGTAGCTCCAGCGTTTTTTAACCCGAATGGCATTACAACATAGCAATATAGCCCCAAATTCGTAATGAAACTCGTATGTTCTTGGTCTGGTACGTGCATAGGAATTTGGTTGTATCCAGAATATGCGTCCATGAAAGAAAGAAGTTCATGACCTGCTGTCGAGTCTACAAGCTGGTCAATCCTGGGAAGCGGGAAACTATCTTTTGGGCAAGCTTTATTTAGATCTGAAAAGTCAATGCAAGTCCGCCACTTTCCGTTTGGCTTCTTTACTAAGACGGGATTCGATATCCAGTCGGGATAAGTCGAATCTCGAATAAATCCATTTTGCTTCAATTTCTCTACTTCCTCTTTGAGAGCAGCCGACCTCTCTGGGCCCAGCATGCATCTCTTTTGCTTCACAGGCGGATGCTTCGGATTTACATTCAATTTGTGGCTTATAATGGAAGGTGATATCCCACACATGTCAGCATGGGTCCAGGCGAACACATCTAAGTTTGCCTTCAAGAAGTCCGTCAGTTCTTCAGCACGACGTGGATCCAATTGAGAACCAATCTTCAAAACTTTCGTCGGATCAGTTTTATCAATGGGAATTTCCACTGTCGCTTCGTTAGGAGTTGCATTCCTAGCCTCTGGTTCCTCGTCTTTTCTGGGATCAAGGTCTTCAGGCGTTCCTTTGGGCAACTCCCTCGGGTTCAATCTCTCTAATTGCTATGCCGAGTCCCCCTTTGAGGGAGACGAGGCATCCTTACTCTCAGCATTAACTCCTTTCATCAACATCTTCAGTTCGGCCACATAGCAGGCCCGTCCAGAAACCTGATCCCCTCTCATTACTCCAGTCCCGGCTTCGGTTGGGAACTTTAGTAACAAGCACCAAAGGGCGATACAAACTCTAAATTCAGCGAGGGCAGGTCTCCCTAAAAATGCGTTATATGGCGAATCTACGTCCAATACTACGAACTGAAGCATTCGCACTCTTCTACGTTCTCCTTGCCCTAGGGTCACGGGCAACTCTATATATCCCATGGGAGCTGTCGTCGCTCCGTTGAAGCCTCTAATCCATCCTTCACAAGGTTTCAGATCTTCGGGCTCAAGCTTCATCTGATCAAATGACTTCTTGAACAAAATATTAACGGAACTTCCGTTGTCTACTAATACCTTATGGACCAAGGCCGTCCCAATGGTGGTAGTAATAACCAACGGATCATTGGTGGGAGATTGTATCCCAGTGTTGTCTCGACTGCGAAATACCACGTCGTCGAACATGGTTTTCTGTTGTTTTATGGGGGTGACATATTCCAAATCATCACCTTCATTCACGTCTAGATGCTTGGCGGCATTCACATATTGATCCATTGATCTGAAACTTCGGATTGCCGGGTGAGGTCCGCCTACTATGGAATTGATAACAATTCCTTTACCTTTCTGCTGCGATGTAGGTTTGGGAGCAGGTAGAATCTGTTTTGGAGCCTGCTCACCTTGCCCCCTGTCTCTCGGGGCAACCTTGTACTCATCCAACTTCCCTTCACGCAAAATTTCTCAATCACATCCCTCAAATGTCGACATTCATTAGTTGAATGCCCGTGTGTTCCGTGGAACAAACAAAACTTCCCTGTCGCCATTTCTTTCTCGGTCGAATCACGAGGTGGCGGTCTCTTGTACTGTAACACATTGTACGTATCCAGATAAATATTTTCCAGGGTGTCGTTCAATGGCGTATAATTTTCGTAGTTCTGGAACCGGGGTCTTTTGTTAGGGTCGCTCCCCCTATTTCTGTTTCTCCTGTTACCACTCGAACTACGGTTATTGTTGTTGTTTCCCCCATTTCCAGTATTGCTGTTTCCACCCTTGTTTCCTACATTTACTTCAACCTTGCCAGAATTATCCCCCGACTGCTTCACGGCGATATTACTCTGCACATTCTCCTTTGAAGCCGTCTCAGACTTTCTCTTCCGGTTTGCCCTGGCTTCCTCTCGCCGTAAATAAATATCGGCTTTTTCATAAAATATCTCCCTTGTGGGGGGTGTCTTTCCAGAAAGGTAGTCTCCAAACTCAGATTCAGGATCAACTCCTTCCTTCAATGCCATGAGAATAGTGGGCTCATGCGGGTCACTGACCTCAGTTACAGCTTGGTTAAAACGATCAAGATATGCCCTTAGAGATTCTCCTGGTGCCTGTTTGATTCTCGATAATTCAATAACGCTCTTGGACTTTCGGGCATGTAGTCGGAACTGGTTCATGAAACGCTGGCTTAGTTCCTTGTAATTAGAAATCGAACGAGGAGGAAGTCGGGTAAACCAGAACAATGCCACATCTTCTAGGTAGATTGGGAATGCTTTGCACTTCACTTCATCAGGGGCAGCAGCGGCGTTCATGAGCCATGAATACCGCATCAAATGTTGTCCTGGATCAGTCCTTCCATTATACTTGTCCATCTGTGGCAAGTTAAAGCGTCGGGGAAACTGGAAGTCGAGGATATCGTCGGTGAACGGAGTATGGCTTCGCTCAATGCCATAATCTTCATTTGTATAATTCCGACTCTCGGACATAATTCGGCGAACCATTGCCTGTACATCAGCACTAGTTAGGGGTTGCTCGGGTTCCCTGGCCATAGTATCCGAGTTCCTTCTGGGGTCTTGCTCAGAAGATGCCCTTCTTCTTCGAGGTGCCTCTGCTCGATTCCGTTCCCTGCGTTCCCGGTCGATCTCGGGAAGAGGGGACTGGAGTCTTTGCCCCCGTGTGGGGTCATCGTTTCCTAATGCTCGTGCAATATCCTCGCGAGATCCCAAAGATCCAAATGTCAGCTGCTCCACGTTCTGAGGTCGTTCGAGTGGCCTCCGTTCACGGGGCCTCTCTTCCTCGGAAGATGAAGATTGATCTACTGGTGTGTGACGAACCGGTGATGGAGTTCTCTGTCGACGTAGCTCACTGATCTCCCGACTCATGAGCCTCATATTTTCCTGCATCATGAGATTAGTGCGCTTATGAACTTTCATGGCCTCCCTCGTGCTCTCAAGCATATCAAGCAAGCGCGAGAAATCTCCTTGGGTGATGGGCGCAGATGGATTGACCTGATCACCAACCCTGGTAGCTGGAATTGGAGCATTCGTAGGGACTCGAGTAGAGGTTCCAGCCTCACCAAGCATCGGGTCGGATCGGAGGTAGGTAGTCGGATCGGATCGGAGCTGGGGTGCCTGGTCGGATCGGAGCGCAGCGGGCAGTTCGGGTCGGTTCAGATTGGGGGAATGCACTGCTTCAGAGTCTCCTACCCGGATCGGATCGGAGCTCTCCCCTTGATGGCGGCTCGGATTTCCTGCATTGATTCTTCCTGCTGCTGAACTCTGCCCCCGAGACCTTGTTACAACAGCATTTTGCTGATCTTTGCCAGCTCCATTTCCTCGAAAAGACTGAACTTCCTTGCCTTTTCCTTTGGCCATGAGTTTTTGACAATCACTTCAACGAATGTAAAAAAGCAGAGAAACTTAAGGATTCACTTCTTTGAACTCAACGGTCCAAAAAGTAGAAAGAGATCCCGGAAAATAAAGAATTTAGATGAGGATTCTCAGTGAAAGCACCAAAATGTTAGACCCAAAAGTGGTTCTAACACCCAAATTGATTAAAAACAAGATAAAATGAGATAAAAATAAAAACGAACACGCAGAATTTATAGTGGTTCGGCGAAGAAATGCCTACGTCCACTTATTTTTCACTATATTCAATAATTCAGTTGCAAATACAATGTAAGATTCACTCACAACTCACTTTTGTTCACTCAATTGACTAAAACAAGAAATGAAAGATGATTTGGATTCTCCGGGAGTAATGGAGTTCGGATGATGGAGGTAGTTGAATTCTAAAAGCGCTGAAAAAAGATCCTTCTCTTTGTCTCCAGACGGGGTATTTATAGGTGTGAATTTGCTTGAGACTTAATCCGGGTCGGGCCACGTGTCATCCATCGCACTCTCTTCGGGTTCGGATGGACTATCATGTTGACAACGCATCAAAGGGAAGGACGTTATGTGTAGGAACTGGTCAAAGCCGGTCCGGATATCCAGGCGCATTTGCAGGAGAATAACATGGATCATGGGTGCGGGTCGGAGACGCGCAGATAAGGGGTTCGGATCGGGATACCCGATCCGAACCGAATTGGCTTGGGTGCTACTCTCCTTCTCTAACCTGTTCCGCTCCGTTCCATTGTTGTGGCAAACAGGTGGCTTTCCGATTCATTCGAGATTTAGTTGCCTTCCGATCCGATTAGATACGCATTACCAATCTACCCAGTAAGAGATCACCGATCCGAACAGAGGACTCTATCCGATCCGAACCAATATGTTGCTCTGACCCGACCCGAACAACTGCAGCCATCAATCTGATTTGTAGTGTTTTTCTCCAATCCGAACCGAAGTCTTCTAATTAAAAATTCCCTTCAATGTTTGGTTTCTTGGCTTTGTGTTGCCTAGTTCACAAAGTAGGCTAACAGTGTCGGTGCTTGAACTGGCTGACATTTATACTGTTTTCACCTATGTGGTTGTTTCTGTTGCGAGGAGCCTCGGTTATATCGGTCGAACCGGTACCGATGGAGTCATTCGTTGGCTCACTTACACCCCCAAAGGGCGGGGAAACGCTGTGTTAAGGAATTTTAATCCACATCGGTGGACCGGCCCTGATGATCCAAGGGTCACTCGAGCTTTGATCCTGAGACTCGGGCTAGACAGTCTCGAAGTCGGTAAGGACTATCTTTTGCCTTGGTTCATGACGGAAATCCAATTTCCAAATACGTTACTGTGTGGTTTTGATTGTATTCCTATATATGGCAACATAGTGGTATAGAGCATTAATGTCGTCTATGATTGATACTTATGATTTTAAATTATTTTTGAAATATATAAACACTAGTAATAATATCAAATTCTTTTGTTTTATTCGTATCAATCATATTTTGGCCATTATATGGTAAAAACTCTATCCTCCGGTTTGCGTTGCATTGTGTGATGGGAACTGAGTCTTATAGTGGCTTCATTTTTATAAAAAGCATTGCGATGTTTAAAAGATTTATTTGTTTTAAAAGCACTGGCAATCCAATGGAGTATACCCGTTCCACGAAAGTGGCATGGTCCTTTGATTAGCCTCCTTAAATGTGTTAAGTAGATTTCACATACCAGTCCCATGACTGACTCGTAGTTTGTTTCACTTGCAAACTCGGGTGCCCCTTTTTCTACATGGGTAGCCTTGTATTCAGGTTGTAGCAGGCTCTTTCTGGATAGCTGGAGCTGAAGATGGATTCTATCATTTATCTCTTTTTATGTTGTTTAGCTCCTATTGTACATATTATGTTTGTTTTCCGCTGTAGACATTTATGTATAGCTGAACTGTATTTGTACTAAGTATGATCCTATGTACTGTGTAACTCTGATGATTATGTTTATCGATTGTATTATTTGTTCATTGTCTGGTGTATTTATTTAATTATGTTCTGTTGTTATCTGTTTATGTGTTATATTCCAAAGATTACCCTTGCTACCGTCCGTACGGGGTTTGGGGTCGTCACAAATGTATAATCATATCCATAATTTGTTAGAGTTTATGCCCTAGAGGCAATTCACCACCCAGAGCCGACATGCATGTATCTAGACTGTCCACCAATTGTAGCTCGATGCCTCAATCGCACGTCCTCTAATGTGCACCGAGTTACATGCCAGGGTGATACAAGAAACACGAAATTCGGTTGGGAGCTTTTCCATACCTGTACAGGCCCACCTTTAAGAGCCTCTAAATACAGATATCCGTAGCGTTTTTTTTCACGGTGGCTATGGCCCTACCTCATCCCCTCCCTAAACTATTAAAGACTACAAGAGCTAAGTGACTGCCCCTACGCAAACAATCTAAACATCTATATGGCGTCTCCCCTCAACCCCTCACCCCGATAGTGCAGGCTGAAATGGTATCATGGGTTTAGCTCTAGTATTTTCGCATCCCACTGGCTGTCGATGACGGGTATCCGACAATCTACAATCCTTATTGGTCGTGACCCTTCGCCACCTCGTGAGCCAACCGCCGAATTACCTTGGTGTCACCTCGTCATAGCATTCTGACTGCATAGCTACATCTGCAGTCAAGGCCCACCCACCTAGTCGTTATGTGCAGCCCAACCTCTGCGAGCACAGCCCAAGACGTCTGTTGTAACACCGCACGTCCATTAATGTCACTCTCAAAGGGAATGCATTAACTTTCATGGAGTATTATTGGTGTATAGAACAGAATATAACAAGACAGATACATATATTGGTACTTGAAAATTTTAAAACAAATTTTATTGTAGCGGAAAAATAGTTTGGTTACAACTACATCAAAAACAAATAATAAAACCAAGTACACTTAATGTCCACCTTGACAAATTGTTTTCTGAGTACACAAAGTAAAAAGCATAAACCTAACATAAGTAGCCATTAAAGAGATGAGCTGAACTTTACTTTCAGCAATCCAAGCACTTCCAAAAGAGAGAGAAAGAGATCCAAATCAAGCTCCACTAGCACTAGTCCCACCTTGAGAAACTGGGGGGAGAAAGAAAAGAGGCGAAAACAAAGGGGTCAGACATAAAGTCTGGCAAGTCCAATAACTTTGACAATATAATTATTAAAGTAATTAGGATAAGGCATAAACTGGTAAAACAAGGAACGACTGTGAAGCAAGTGGGCAAGACAAAGCAAACAAGAGTAATATACTTGCGTTAATCGCGCTCCTAATCAATATAGGATAATTATTATACTGCACCATTACTAGTCACCCTAAAAGTTGATCCCGCCTTCTGAACATAATAACCATAATAATAGTTTCGTGTACCCCTAGCTGTCTTCATAGGTGCCGCTATTTCCTATCTCCACTAGTTGTACCCACTACCCTCCTCATTCTAATTACAACATTTATTCATAGTATGGTAGTTGGACTCCTAGTTGTCTTCATAGGTGCCGCCTGCTCCTATCTCCACTAGTCGTACCCACTACCTTCCCCATTCGATCGTCTCCCTAACTCGTAGATACCCGTGATGGTCCCACAGTGAGGTGTATCACTTCCCAAAGTGGCAACCCAATTCCACCAAAGATGCACGGCTTATACCTACACAATGCAACAACGTCTTACCTACCAGCCCGGGCCCACGCACGCACATGACCCTGTTGGACTTGCATTGCCACTGCTAACTCGTTTTAACCTCTTACAATCAAACCAAGTAAGCATGTCCCGTCATCGATCTAGATCGAGCTCACTTAGATACTAAATGGGTTACTAGTTGAAAAGGGTCCCCACACTTGACAAAAGCTTTCCACCTATGCTTGGTCCCCACTAGGATTTCCCACTTAACCCCCTCTTATTCATGTCTTCTTACATGTTTCAACTTGGTTAAGTGTTTATAATTGTATCCCACATGTCACCCATGTTACTCACTTATCAAATCAACATGTGTTATTGGTTAAGCTTATCTTAACCCTATCCGCTTATCAGATCAATATATATATATATATATATATATATTTAGTTAAGCTGGTCTCCACTTATGTACTATTGGTTAAGTTGGTCTTAACCCTATCCACTTATCATATTTAATATATATTATTGGTTAAGCTGGTCTTAACCCTACCCACTTATCAGATCGATATGTATCATATATATATATATATATATATATATATATATATATATATATATATATATATATATATATATCGTGTAACATGTTTTAATTAGTTTACGTTTAAGTACATCTTAGTTCATAGATACATTGGTTAAGAGATTAACTCCCTAAGTATCAACCCCGAAGACCGAAATCAACATCAGATTGGTACTCAGAGAACTATTAAGCTCAACCAAACTTCTGTTTGTCATTCATATTCGTCTTTGATCAGCATTAATTAGTTATTAATGCACAGACCTCCCACATTGAGTTGATTGCTTGTGGCCGCTAGATTTACCGGTCGGTTCCGGGCAGACTTCCACCACAAGCCAGACATAACCTCATGTCTAAGCATCTTTCAATTATGCCTACGACCTCTCACATTAGACTACCGTTTGCGGTTGCTGGATGTGTTGGGCGGGTCCGGGCAGTCTTATACCACAAACGAGTCTAACCTCGTGTCTTAGGCATTTATTACTCATTTAATTTATGCCTTTGACCTCTCACATTAGACTTCCATTTGTGGTTGCTGGATGTACTGGGCGGTTCCAGGCAGTCTTATACCACAAACGAGTCTAACCTCGTGTCTCAGGCATTTATTATGCACTTAATTTATTCAATCCCAAATTTGAATTAATATCCCTATTTCCAAATTGTCAATAACTTCCAAATTAATCTATGTCCATAATTGTCACCTAAATTATGTCCATAATTTCTATGCATATAAGTTAGGCAAACTAATGTCTCTAATTTATTATATGATTTTAAGCCATTTTATGCCAATTTTTACAATATTAATATTTAATATTTCCCTATTGCCCCTACGTTGTTCGTATGTGTAATACATATAATACGTAGGCTAGCAAATAGCCTAAGTCACAAGAACATCCCAACCTGCATAAAATGTTAAAAAAAAAGATCTAACTTGCGAATAAAAATAAGCTAGCATGGATCAAAATATGCATGATTATAATTTATATAATCATATATTTGCATAATCAATAACTTGCATAGGCAATAGGCATAATTTGCATAAACTATAAACTAGCGTGGATCAAATTATATAAGATATGATTTGCATAGATCTATACATATAATGGTGAACTTGCATATACAAACATGGTTTTTTGCATAAACCTGCATATGATCTACATACAAACTTGTATTAAACTTGCATATGCAATTTAGACAAGTAAATTAAGACTTACATATGATTCGCATACAATCTTACATACAAACTAGCATATGGTTCACATCAAACTTATATATAAACTTGCATATATAATTTAGACATGTAAAGTAAGATTTACATTTACACTTGCATATGATTTAGACATATAAATGCCACAAAATGAATCAAATCTAGCATATGTGTTTAGACATATGAACCAACATCATGAATTAAACATGTAAACTAATATCACACGTTTTACATATAAACTCGCATGTATATATATACATTATTCACATACAGACTTGTGTATAATTCGCATACGGACTTGTATATAAACTGATGTCATAAAATGAATCAAGTTAAATATATGTGATTGGACATATGAAATAGATCTACCAACATAAGTTAACAAAACTATCCTATGTTCACCAACAGATGATAACAAAGTTAAATAACATCACATGATTCAACAGACATGTTCTCATAATCCAAATTATAACTCATCATAATTAGTTTATTAATTATTTTGTGAAAGAAATTGTACTCACAAAGACAGGTTAGAGAAGAGAATAATTCGTTCATCGTTTGTATTAGAATTCTGACTTGCAATTCCTAAGCTTTAGGAAGAAGAACTATTCTAGCAACAACATGGTGGCCAAGAGACTAATTTAGCTTAGGTTTAAAGCTTGAGTCTAAGCGTGCTTTTGTAGAAGTTTAAATCAAGATAAGCCTTTAGATTATCATAGGAGCAATCACAACCGTCCAGACTAGACAGAGTTATCTAGAATTGCCACCTCTGCCCCAGTGACTCAGCAATAGGTTAGGTAAGACTCAGCAACAAGTCAGGATCATCACGTCTTAGATCTGCCCTGGCGGGTAGCTCGACCCTAGGTCGACACCCTGGTCGACCTGTGTTGGGGAGGTCGACCTCCTGGTCGACCTAGCCTTGGGAGGGAAAAATCCCGCCCAGCCCGCTTCCTTGCTTTAATTTTGAATTTTAATTCTGAACTATTATTAATTTATTTAAATTACTGAAACTTCCAAGGGCCACAACTTCCTCATATGAAGTCCAATTTATGAAAACTTGGACTCTATTCCAAGCAGAATTTTGAGATGAACACAATGGCGTAACCCGTTTCCCTTAATTCTCACTCTGACAATTAAGTATTCTTAAATTTGTTCGATTAATAGTCATAGAAAATTCAGGGTGTTACATTCACCCCTCCTTAAAGGATTTCGTCCCAGAAATCTTCAAGTTAAGGAGAATGTATATCGTAACATCCAATCATCCATCTACTCAACCATCAAACACAGGCATCCATTGTCCTTACAAGATTTCTAATGCAGTATGAACATATGCAAAAAGTGCGTGTACACGTTCCTTATCCAATGCAAAATCTGACGGTCCACTGATTCAGTTGACCTCCTTAATGCAAATTATGATAGTGCCATGCGTCCATTATGTATGCGAAAGAATCCTAATGATACATATTATTTCTACATGCATGCACCATCATTCATCTAAATGCAGCATCCATATGATAAAACAACCATTATACATCCATTAAATTAAATATGCACACACATTTATATGCAATATGAAAGTGATTGAGCCAATCTAGTGCCTAATGTGTGTATACATACATCCACGAGCAACCACTAGCAAACACTTGCATCCACTTTCATCCACCAAACATAACATGTCTCAAACACATGTTTATAACCATAGGGTTTTTCCTAACTAAAGATCGAAGATATCATCGCAAAGACATACTAAACGATAGGACAAGTATCAACAAAGTGGTAGAAAAAGGAGAAGTTAAAAACATACCCTCAAAAAGGAAAGGGTACAGCGTAAGCATCTCTTCTTTCGTTTCTCAAGTCACGTCTCCTTGATCATCTCCCCATTACCCTTTGACCAACTTGACCTCTCTGTTGCGTAGCTCTTATACCTTCATCCCAAGGATGCATGTAGGAGCTCGTCTAATTGTGGCATCTCACTCTACTTCCACTTCTCTAAGCATGCTCGGCTCTACTGCTTCCGCGGTATCTTGTAACACTTCCGCAAATGTGATACGTGAAATATGTCATGAAAATCACTAAGCTAGTTGCCTCTTCTCATGTCCCTCCAAAATCTAGAATACATAACCTCGAAAGATCTTCAAGGATTCAATTCGCCTCTTCCTGTCCATCCATCCATCCATCCATCCATCCATGGATGATAAGCGATACTCGTACTTGCCTCCTTTTGCATTTCACCTTTTCCTCTTGCATCAAAAACTGCTCCAAGCCCTGTCCCGCAAGCATCGGTATACACTGTGAATGGCTTACTTCCATCTGGCAAAACTAAAACTGGAGCTGTCGTCGAAGCCCTCTTTAAATGCTGGAAAGCATCATCACGACCAACATCCCAAGCAAAAGTCATGTTCTTCTTCCTTTACCGAGTAAGTGAGGCTGATATCTTCGCGAAGTCCTTAATGAACTTCCTAAATAGCCTGCCAGCCCTAAAAAGCTTCTTACTTCTGTTGCGTTCTTAGGAGTCTTCCAATCTTGGATTGCCACCACCTTTTGCGGGATCCACAGCTATCCCCTCCTTAGAGACCACGTGTCCTAAAATCCTCACTTCTTTTCTCCTAAAATGGCATTTGGAGAACTTAGCTTTAAGTTGATGCGCTCGTAGGGTCTCTTGGACTTTCTTAAGATGTAGGGCATGCTCTTCCTCGCTTCTAGAGGAAATCAAAATATCCTCCACAAATACTACCACAAACTTGGTTAGAAACTCTCTAAATAGCCTACTCATTAAGCCAACGAAGTATGCGGGTGCATTCGTCAAACTAAAAGCATGACGAGCCACTCGAAGAAACCGCCAGGAGTTATAAATGCAGTCTTTTTTGTGCTGTCTTCAGCCACTCTTAGCTGATTAAATCCTATAGCCAAATCTAGCTGCGAGAAAACCGAAGTACCAACCAACTGATCGAATAAATCATCTATCCTTGGCAATGGGTGTCGGTTCTCCTTTGTGGGCTTATTCAGCTCTCTATAGTCCTCGCACCATCTAGGTGAACCATCAGCCTTTGTAGCGAAAACAACTGGAGCATCCCATTCCAAAATGGTTCTTCTTATGAACCCTTTCTTTACTTGCTTACTGAGTTCTCTTCTCCCTCTCGAAGCCATGTGGTGCACCGGTAATGCAACAGGCTTTGCATTATATACAAGGTATATACAAAAATCTATCTCGTGCCTCTGGGGTAAACCCCGAACTCCACCGAAGACATCACCATAATCACGGACCACACGAACAAATTCCAAATCATCGTTGGACGCGTCAAGAGATTCTAGGTAGCTAAGCATCACCGGATCTCTAGGGTCACAAGAAATATAAAGGGCCTTTCTACAATGAGTCAACTATCTAACTACCCTTCTTTCACAGTCTAGGATGGTACCTAATCTGGCTAGCCAATCCATTCCTAGATTCAAGCCGTAGCCCATGAAGCCAAGAACGAAGGCATTGCATTCAAACCCAACGCCCAAGATAGACACTCCCAAATCCAGACAAATCATCGAAAAATGAGCCGAACCACCAATAGGATTTGAGACTACTATGGGATCCGTAACTAGACTAGTATTTAGGTGCAGTGCTTCAACTAATGAAGCAGACACAAATGAGTGTAAAGTGCCAAAATTCAAACAAGGTTCGAACGGGATGATCAAAAAGAAAAACCAAACTTCCAACCAAGATATTTCTACCTCTACTAGGTATGCTAGCCGTGAGGGAACGCGTCTACCCTCCAGAAGATCCTGTACTTTGTCGCTACCTCTGCCTTTTGCTTCTTTGGACGATCCTAATAAGATGTCTTGTTTCTCCGTAACGACAACAACTAGTCTTCTTTTTCTATCTAACATCTTTATTTAAGTAGTCATGTATTTCACAAGTGTGGCCCTTCCTTTTCTCTAGGCATCTTGTTATCCTTACCGCCATTCTTTAAATCTACTTTCTTATCGTGTGTCCTATCCATGTCTCTCCTGCACATTCTAAATTCATTACCTGCCAACAAAATGAGGCTTCGTCCTTTAAAAACTAAGCAACTAATTGACCCTTCCTCCCATCGTCTATCTTAAAGGTACCAACAATTCCTCTACTTCCTTCTAGCTTTGACAAACGTCCCAGTCCCATGAAGCGGTTTTCCGCCCATCGGACGGAAGTTCTTACATATCTTAGAAAAAGCGTCTATACGTGGAGGAAAATATTCAAAAATGAAAGAGGAAGAGATTCAAAACGTTGAATCGAAGGAAAGATATATGGCTTTTGGGTTTTTTTTTTTAAAAACAAACTTTTCTCTTTAAAATACTCTACTTAAAACATATTCTTGAAAGTATTTCTTTATAAAATGCTTTTGAAAAACAGTTTTTCAAAATCTCTTATCTGTTCTGTTAACCTTCTGCTTTGATACCACGTGTAACACCCCACGTCCATTAATGTCACTCTCAAAGGGAATGCATTAACTTTCACGGAGTATTATTGGTGTATAAACAAAATATAACAAGACAGATACATATATTGTTACTTGAAAATTTTAAACAACTTTTATTGCAGTGGAGAAATAGTTTGGTTACAACAATATCAAAAACCAACAATTAAACCAAGTACACTTAATATCCATCTTGAAAAATTGTTTTCTGAGTACATAAAGTAAAAAAGCATAACCCCAACATAAGTAGCCATAAAAGAGATGAGCTGAACTTTACTTTCAGCAATCCAAGCACTTCTAAAAGAGAGAGAAAGAGATCCAAATCAAGCTCCACTAGCACTAGTCCAACCATGAGAACCTGGGGGAAAGGAAGAAAAGAGGCGAAAACAAAGGGGGTTAGACATAAAGTCTGGTGAATCCAATAACTTTAACAATATAATTATTAACGTAACTAGGATAAGGCATAAAGTGATAAAACAAGGAATGACTGTGAAGCAAGTGGGAAAGACAAAGCAAACAAGAGGAATATACTGGCGTTAATCGCGCTCCTAATCACTATAGGATATTTACTATACTGCACTATTACTAGTCACCCTAAAAGTTGATCCCTCCTTCTAAACATAATAATCATAATGGTAGTTTCGTGTACCCCTATCTGTCTTCATAGGTGTCGCCTGCTCCTATGTCCACTAGTTGTGCCCACTACCCTCCCCATTCCAATTGCAACATTTATTTATAGTATGGTAGTTGGACTCCTAGCTGTCTTCATCGGTGCCGCCTGCGCCTATCTCCGCTAATCGTACCCACTACCTTCCCAATTCGATCGCCTCCCTAACTCGTAGATACCCATGTTGGTCCCACAGTGAGGTGTATCACTTCCAAAAGTGGCAACCTGATACCACCAAAGATGCACGGCTTATAACTACACGATGCAACTCTAACCTACCAGCCTGGGCCCACGCACGCACATGACCCCGTTGGACTTGCATTGCCACCACTAACTCGTTTTGACCTCTTACAATCAAATCCAGTAAGTGTGTCCCGTCCTCGATCTAGATCGAGCTCACTTAGATACTAAATGGGTTACTGGTTGAAAAGGGTCCCCACACTTGACAAAAGCTTTCCACCTATGCTTGGTTCCCACTAGGATTTTCCACTTAACCCCCTCTTATTCATGTCTTCTTACATGTTTCAACTTGGTTAAGTGTTTATAATTATATCCCACATGTCACCCATGTTACTCACTTATCAAATCAACATGTGTTATTGGTTAAGCTTATCTTAACCCTGTCCGCTTATCAGATCAATATACATACATACATACATACATATATATATATATATATATATATTTGATTAAGCTGGTCTTAACCCTGTCCACTTATATATTATTGGTTAAGTTGGCTTAACCCTATCCAGTTATCATATTTAATATATATTATTGGTTTAGCTGGTCTTAACCCTACCCACTTATCAGATCAATATGTATCACACATACATACACACACACACACACACACACACATATATATATATATATATATTGTATAACATGTTTTACTTAATTTATGATTAAGTATATCTTAGTTCACTGATACATTGGTTAAGAGAATAACTCCCTAAGTATCAACCCCGAAGACCGAAATCAACATAAGATTGGTACTAAGAGAATTATTCAGCTCAACCAAACATCTGTTTGTCATTCATATTTGTCTTCTATCAACATTAATTAATTATTAATGCACAGACCTCTCACATTTAAGTCGATTGCTTGTGTCCGGATATGCCGGTCGGTTCTGGGCAGACTTCCACCACAAGCCAGACTTAACCTCGTGTCTAAGCATCTTTCAATTATGCCTATGACCTCTCACATTAGACTGTCGTTTGCGGTTGTTGGATGTGCCGGGCGGGTCCAGGAGTCTTATACTACAAACGAGTCTAACCTCTTGTCTTAGGCATTTATTACTCATTTAATTTATGCCTTTGACCTCTCATATTAGACTACCGTTTGTGGTTGCTAGGTGTGCTGGGTGGTTCCGGGCAGTCTTATACCACAAACGAGTCAAACCTCGTGTCTCAGGCATTTATTATGCACTTAATTTATTCAACCCCAAATATGAATTAATATCCCTATTTCCAAATTGTCAATAACTTCCAAATTAATCTATGTCCATAATTGTCAACTAAATTATGTCCATAATTTCTATGCATATAAATTAGGCCAATTAATGTCTCTAATTTATTATATGATTTTAAGCCATTTTATGCCAATTTTCACAAAATTAATATTTTAATATTTCCCAATTGCACCCACATTGTTCGTACGCGTAATACATATAATACGTATGCTAGCAAATAGCCTAACTCACAGAAACTTCACAACTTGCATAACACATAAAAAAAATAGATCTAACTTGCAAATAAAAATAGGCTAGCATGGATAAAAACTTGCATGATTATAACTTATATCATCATAAATTTGCATAATTAATAACTTGCATAGGCAATAGGCGTAATTTGCATAAACTACAAACTGGCATGGATCAAATTATATAAGATATGATTTGCATAGAACTATACACATAAAGGTGAACTTGCATATATGAACATGGTTTTTCGCATAAACTTGCATATGTTCTATATACAAACTTGTATTAAACTTGCATATGCAATTTAGACATGTAAATTAAGACTTACATATGATTCGCATACAATCTTACATATAAACTAGCATATGATTCACATCAAACTTATATATAAACTTGCATATATAATTTAGACATGTAAATTAAGATTTACACTTGCATATGTTTTAGACATATAAATGTCACAAAATGAATCAAATCTAGCATATGTGTTTAGACATATGAACCAACATCATGAATTAAACATGTAAACTAATGTCACACATTTTACATATAAACTCGCATGTATATATATACTTAATCCACATACAGACTTGTGTATAATTCACATACGGACTTGCATATAAACTGATGTCATAAAATGAATCGTTAAATACGTGTGATTGGACATATGAAATAGATCTACCAACATAAGTTAACAAAACTGTCCTATATTCACCAACAGACGATAACAAAGTTAAATAACATCACATGATTCAACAGACATGTTCTCATAATCCAAATTATAACTCATCATAATTAATTTATTAATTATTTTGTGAAAGAAATTGTGCTCACAATGACAGGTTAGAGAAGAGAATAATTCGTTCATCGTTTGTATTAGAATTCTAACTTGCAATTCCTAAGCTTTAGGAAGAAGAACTATTCTAACAGCAGCATGGTGGCCAAGAGACTAATTTAGCTTAGGTTTAGATCTTGAGTCTAAGCGTGCTTTTGTAGAAGCTTAAATACCCCTAAGCCTTTAGATTATCATAGGAGCAATCACAACCGTCCAGACAAGATAGATTTATCTAGAATTGCCACCTCTGCTCTAGTGACTCAGCAATAGGTCAGGTAAGACTCAGCAACAAGTCAGGATCGTCACATCTCAAATCTGCCTTGGGGGGTAGGTCGACCCTAAGGTCGATACCCTGGTCGATCTGTGTAGGGGAGGTCGACCCCCTGGTCGACCTGGCCTTGGGCGGGAAAAATCCCGCCCAGCCCACTTCCTCGCTTTAATTTTGAATTTTAATTCTGAACTGTTATTAATTTATTAAATTACTGAAACTTCCGAGGGACATAACTTCCTCATATGAAGTCCGATTTACGAAAACTAGGACTCTATTACAAGCATAATTTTGAGATGAATGCAATGGCGTAACCCGTTTCTCTTAATTCTCACTTTAACAATTAAGTATTCTTAAATTTGTCATTTTAATAGTCATAGAAAATTCAGGGTGTTACATTCTCCCGTCCTTAAAGGATTTCGTCCCCGAAATCTTCAAGTTGAGGAGAATGTATATCATAACATCCAATCGTCCATCTACTCAACCATCAAACACAGGCATCCATTTTCCTTACAAGATTTCTAATGTTGTATGAACACATGCAAAAAGTGTGTATACATGTTCCTTGTCCAATGCAAAATTAGGTGGTCAAGTGATTCAGTTGACCTCCTTAATGAAAATCATGAGAGTGCCATGCGTCCGTTGTGTATGCGAAAGAATCCTAACGATACATATTATTTCTACATGCGTACACCACCATTCATCTAAATACAGCATCCGTATGATAACACAACCATTATACATCCATTAAATTAATTATGCACACATATTTATGTGCAATATGAAAGTGATTGAGCCGATATAGTGCCTAATGTGTGTGTACATGCATCCACGAGCAACCACTAGCAAACACTTGCATCCACCAAACATAACATGTCTCAAACGCATGTTTACAACCATAGGGTTTTTCCTAACTAAGGATAGAAGATATCATCGCAAAGACATACTAAACGATAGGACAAGTATCAATAAAGCAGTATAAAAAGGAGAAGTTAAAAACATACCATTAAAAAGGAAAGGGTACAACGTAAGCATCTCGTCTTTCATTTCTCAAGTCACGTCTCCTTGATCATCTCCCCATTCCACTTTGACCAACTTGACCTCTCTGTTGCATAGCTCTTATACCTTCGTCCCAAGGATGCATGTAAGAGCTTGTCTAATCGTGGCATCTCACTCTACTTCCACTTCTCTAAGCATGCTGGTCTCCACTGCTTCCGCGGTATTTTGTAACACTTCTGCAAATACGATACCTGAAACATGTCATGAACATCACTAAGCTAGTTGCCACTTCTCATGTCCCTCTAAAATCTAGAATACATAACCTTGAAAAATCTTCAAGGATTCTATTCACCTCTTCCTGTCCATTCATCTGTCTGTGATGATAAGCGATACTCGTACTTGCCTCCTTTTGCATATTACCTTTTCCTCTTGCATCGAAAACTGCTCCAAGCCCTGTCCCGCAAGCACCGGTATACACTGTGAATGGCTTACTTCCATCTGGCAAAACTAAAACTAGAGCTGTCATCGAAGCCCTCTTCAAATGCCGGAAAGCATCATCACAGCCAACATCCCAAGCAAAAGTCAATTTCTTCTTCGTTTACCGAGTAAGTGGGGCTGATATCTTCGCGAAGTCCTTAATGAACTTCCTATAATAGCCCACCACCCCTAAAAGCTTCTTACTTCTGTTGTGTTCTTAGGAATCTTCCAAACTTGGATTGCCTCCACCTTTTGCGGGATCCACAGCTATCCCCTCCTTAGAGACTACATGTCCTAAAATCCTCACTTCTTTTCTCCAAAAATGGCATTTGGAGAAATTAGCTTTAAGTTGATGCGCTCGTAGGGTCTCTAAGACTTTCTTAAGATGTATGGCATTTGGAAAACAAAATATCATCCACAAAGACTACCACAAACTTGTTTAGAAACCTCCTAAGACTTTCTTAAAAAGGCATGACGAGCCACTCAAAGAAACCGTCAGGAATTCTAAATGCGGTCTTTTTATGCTGTTTTCTGCCACTCTTAGCTGATGAAATCATATAGCCAAATCTATCTCCGAGAAAACTGAAGTACCAGCCAACTGATCGAATAAATCATATATCCTTGGAAATGGGTGTATGTTCTCATTTGTAGGCTTATTCATCTCTCTGTAGTCCTCGAACCATCTAGGTGAACCATCAGCCTTTGTAGAAAAAACAACTGGAGCACCACATTCCAAAATGCTTCTTCTTATGAACCCCTTCTTTACTTGCTTACTGAGTTCTCTTCTCTCTCTCGAAGCCATGTGGCGCACCGGTAATGCAACTGGCTTTGCATTATATACAAGGTATATACGAAAGTCTATCTCGCGCCTCGGGGGTAAACCCTAAACTCCACCGAAGACGTCACCATATTCACGGACCACACAAACAAATTCCAAATCATCGTTGGACGCGTCAAGAGATTCTAGGTAGCTAAGCATTACCAGATCTCTAGGGTCATAATAAATATTGAGGGTCTTTATAGAATGGGTCAACCATCTAACTACCCTTCTTTCACAGTTTAGGATGGCACCGTATCTGGCTAGCCAATCCATGCCTAGATTCAAGCTGTAGCCCATGAAGCCAAGAACGAAGGCATTACATTCAAACCCAACGCCCAAGATAGACACTCTCAAATCCCGACAAATCATCGAAAGATGGTCCGAACCACCAATAGGATTTGAGACTACTATGGGATCCGTAACTAGTCTAGTATTTTGGAGCAGTGTTTCAACTAACGAAGCAGACACAAACGAGTGTGAAGCTCCGGAATTCAAACAAGGTTCGAACAGGATGATCAAAAAAAAAACAAGACTTCCAACCAAGATATTTTTACCTCGATTAGGTATGCCAGCTGTGAGGGAACGCGTCTGCCCTCCAGAAGATCCTGTACCTTGTCCTTAACTTTGCCTTTTGCTTCCTTGGACGATCCAAATAAGATGTCCTGTTTCTCCGTAACGACAACAACTAGTCTTCTTTTTCTATCTAACATATTTATTTAAGTGGTCATGTATTTCACAAGTGTGGCCCTTCCTTTTCTCTTGGCATCTTGTTATCCTTACTGCCTTTCTTTGGATCTACTTTCTTATCATGTGTCCTATCCATATCTCTCCTGCACATTCTCCATTCGTGACCTCCCACCAAAATGAGGCTTCGTCCTTTATTAACCAAGCAGCTAATTGAACCTTCCTCCCATCGTCTATCTTAAAGGTACCAACAAGTCCTCCACTTCCTTCTAGCTTTGATAAACGTCCCAGTCCCATGAAGCGGTTTTCCGCCCATCATACAGAAGTTCTTACATATCTTAGAAAAAACGTCTATATGTGGAGGAAGAAATTCAAAAAGGAAAGAGGAAGAGATTCAAAATGATGAATCAAAGGAAAGATATATGGCTCTTGGGGGCTACATTTTTAAAACAAACTTTTCTCTTGAAAATACTCTCCTTAAAACATATTCTTGAAAGTATTTCTTTATAAAATGCTTTTGAAAAACAGTTTTTCAAAATCTTTTATCTGTTCTTTTAACCTTCAGCTCTGATACCATGTGTTACACCCCTCGTCCATTAATGTCACTCTCAAAGGGAATGCATTAACTTTCATGGAGTATTTTTGGTGTATAGAACAGAATATAACAAGACAGATACATATATTGGTACTCGAAAATTTTAATCAACTTTTATTGAAGTGGAGAAATAGTTTGGTTACAACAACATCAAAAACTAACAATTAAACCAAGTACACTTAATATCCATCTTGACAAATTGTTTTCTGAGTACATAAAGTAAAAAGCATAACCCCAACATAAGTAGCCATAAAAGAGATGAGCTGAACTTTACTTTCAGCAATCCAAGCACTTCCAAAAGAGAAAGAAAGAGATCCAAATCAAGCTCCACTAGCAATAGTCCAACCCTGAGAACCTGGGGGGAGGAAGAAAAGTGGCAAAAACAAAGGGGATCAGACTTAAGGTCTGTCAAGTCCAATAAATTTAACAATATAATTATTAAAGTAATTAGGATGAGGCATAAAGTGGTAAAACAAGGAATGACTGTAAAGCAAGTGGGCAAGACAAAGCAAACAAGAGGAATATACTGGCGTTAATCGCGCTCCTAATCACTATAGGATAATTACTATACTCCACCATTACTAGCCACCCTAACAGTTTATCCCGCCTTCTGAACATAATAATCATAATGGTAGTTTCGTGTACCCCTAGTTGTCTTCATAGGTGCCGCTTGCTCCTATCTCCACTAGTTGTACCCACTACCATCCCCATTCCAATTACAACATTTATTCATAATATGGTAGTTGGACTCTTAGATATCTTCATAGGTGCCGCCTGCTCATATCTCCGCTAATCGTACCCACTACCTTCCCCATTCGATCGGCTCCCTAACTCGTAGATACCCGTGTTGGTCCCACAGTGAGGTGTATCACTTCCGGAAGTGGCAACCTGATACCACCAAAGATGCACGGCTTATATCTACACGATGCAACGTCTTACCTACCAGCCCGGGCCCACGCACGCACATGACCCCGCTGGACTTGCATTGCCACCGCTAACTCGTTTTGACCTCTTACAATCAGACCCAGTAAGTGTGTCATGTCCTCGATCTAGATCGAGCTCACTTAGATACTAAATGGGTTACTGTTTGAAATGGGTCCCTATGCTTGACACGCGCTTTCCACGTATGCTTGGGCACCACTAGGATTTCCCACTTAACCCCCTCTTATTCATATCTTCTTACATGTTTCAACTTGGTTAAGTGTTTATAATTATATCCCACATGTCACCCATGTTACTCACTTATCAAATAAACATGCGTTATTGGTTAAGCTTATCTTAATCCTATCCACTTATTAGATCAATATATATATATATATATGTATATGTATATATTTCGTTAAGCTGGTCTTAACCCTATCCACTTATATATAATTGGTTACGTTGGTCTAAACCCTATCCAGTTATCAGATTTAATATATATTATTGGTTTAGCTGGTCTTAACCCTACCCACTTATTAGATCAATATGTATCATATATATATATATATATATATATATATATATTGTATAACATGTTTTACTTAGTTTATGATTAAGTACATCTTAGTTCACAGATACATTGGTTAAGAGAATAACTCCCTAAGTATCAACCCCGAAGCCCGAAATCAACATAAGATTGGTATTCAGAGAATTACTCAGCTCAACCAAACTTCTGTTTGTCATTCATATTCGTCTTTGATCAGCATTAATTAGCTATTAATGCACGAACCTCTCACATTGAGTCGATTGCTTGTGGCCGCTGGATATTCTGGTCGGTTCTGGATAGACTTCCACCACAAGCCAGACTTAACCTCGTGTCTAAGCATCTTTCAATTATGCCTACGACCTCTCACATTAGACTGCAATTTGCGGTTGCTGGATGTGCCGGGCGGGTTCAGGCAGTCTTACTACAAACGAGTCTAATCTCGTGTCTTAGGCATTTATTACTCATTTAATTTATGCCTTTGGCTACTCACATTAGACTATCGTTTGTGGTTGTTGGATGTGTCGGGCGGTTCCGGGCAGTCTTATTCCACAAACGAGTCTAACCTCGTGTCTTAGGCGTTTATTATGCATTAAATTTATTCAACCCCGAATTTGAATTAATATCCCTATTTCCAAATTGTCAATAACTTCCAAATTAATCTATGTCCATAATTGTCACCTAAATTATGTCCATAATTTCAATGCATATAAATTAGGCCAATTAATGTCTTTAATGTATTATATGATTTTAAGCCATTTTATGCAAATTTTCACAATATTAATATTTAATATTTCCCCATTGCAACCACCTTGTTCGTACGTGTAATATTTATAATACCTGGGCTAGCAAATAGCCTAACTCAAAAAAAACATCACAACTTGCATACCACGTAAAAAAAATAGATATAACTTGCAAACAAAAATAGGTTAGCATGGATCAAAACTTGCATGATTATAATTTATATAATCATAAATTTGCATAATCAATAACTTGCATAGGCAATAGGCGTAATTTGCATAAACTACAAACTGGCATGGATCAAATTATATAAGATATGATTTGCATAGAACTATACACATAAAGGTGAACTTGCATATATGAACATGTTTTTTCGCATAAAATTGCATATGATCTACATAAAAACTTGTATTAAACTTGCATATGCAATTTAGACATGTAAATTAAGACTTACATATGATTTGCATACAATCTTACATATAAACTAGCATATGATTCACATCAAACTTATATATAAACTTGCATGTATAATCTAGACATGTAAATTAAGATTTACATTTACACTTGCATATGATTTAGACATATAAATTTCACAAAATGAATCAAATATAGCATATGTGTTTAGACATATGAACCAACATCATGAATTAAACACGTAAACTAATATCACATGTTTTACATATAAACTCGCATGTATATATATACTTGATTCACATACAGACTTGTGTATAATTCGCATATGGACTTGCGTATATAATGATGTTATAAAATGAATCAAGTTAAACATATGTGATTGGACATATGAAATAGATCTACCAACATAAGTTAACAAAACTATCCTATGTTCACCAACAGACGATAAAAAAGTCAAATAGCATCACATGATTCAACAGACATGTTCTCATAATCCAAATTATAACTCATCAAAATTAATTTATTAATTATTTTGTAAAAGAAATTGTACTCACAAAGATAGGTTAGAGAAGAGAATAATTCTTTCGTCATTTGTATTAGAATTCTGACTTGCAATTCCTAAGCTTTAGGTAGAAGAACTATTCTTGCAGCAGCGTGGTGGCTAAGAGACTAATTTATCTTAGGTTTAGAGCTTGTGTCTAAGCGTTCTTTTGTCGAAGTTTAAATCAACCTAAGCCGTTAGATTATCATAGGAGCAATCACAACCGTCCAGACTAGCTATCTAGAGTTGCCACCTCTGCCCTAGTGACTTAGCAACAGGTTAGGTAAGACTCAGCAACAAGTCAGGATTGTCACATCTAAGATCTGCCCCGGGGGTAGGTCGATCTCCTAGTCGACCTGTGTAGGGGAGGTCGACCCCCTGGTCGGCCTGGCCTTGGGCGGGAAAAATCCCGCCCAGCCCGCTTCCTCGCTTTAATTTTGAATTTTGAATTTTGAATTTTAATTCTGAACTGTTATTAATTTATTTAAATTATTGAAACTTCCAAGGGTCATAACTTCCTCATACGAAGTCCGATTTACGAAAACTTGGACTCTATTCCAAGTAGAATTTCAAGACGAACGCAATGGAGTAACCCATTTCCCTTAATTCCCATTTAACAATTGAGTATTCTTAAATTCGTTCTTTATTAGTGACAGAAAATTCAGGGTGTTACATCTGTCGCCGCATAAAGGACTACTAGGAGCACCTTACGTACCTTAGGAAGTCGCGTGCTTCCCATTCCTGTCCTTTGGAGCCGTCAGAAAAATAAAATGAATTTGCACTCCCTCGTGCCTTATAACACCTCGATGATTTACCAAGCTCGGTTTTTCATCCTCAATCGTACAGACTGGTCTAAGTGCCTTACATTAGCATGTTATTGGAAGCTATGTCTAAACATTTTTTTACGCGCTTGTCTCACCACATCAGGTTTCTAGTTAACTTGGTTATTCCAATTCATATTGAATTCTTATTCAACTTACCAAGTTTCTCTTTCTTAGTAATTTTAGTCATACAACTTAATCCATTTAATATTATTAATAAGCCCACAACATGTTATTCTCTAGATTGTGGCCCGAGGTCTGTAATCCATAACCCCTTTTTATCTTCTTGTTGATTACAATAGCATGTTTTACTTAATATGTAATTAAGTATATCTAATTCACATGTTTTCTAATTAACATGTCACTTACCGTTTAGGATTAAATATAAATTATTTCATTTCATAAGTTTTCCTCATCCTTTCTCATTTGATCATAATTCCATTTTACATTGTCAATGCAACTTATCGTTGTTTACTTATTAACTTAGTTCTATTAACTGAGGCCCATTAATAAGTTTCCCTACCCATTTATTATAACCTATGTTATAATTTCCTCTTATCCCTAGGACAAGCCTAAACATTCTTGTCAACGGGTTTCAGACTTCCAAGCTTGCAGATTATAATTAAGTACAACTTCTAATATTTAATATATTTTCCCCCTTTTCTCAATTGGTTTCCGGTTCTCCCCATTTACTACTTACTTAATTTACAATTAAGTGTCCCTTAACTCATTTCACCAGTTATCCAATTTCCCTATTTGTTTATTATAATTGAAGTTATAATCCCCACTTGTCCCTAGGACAACTCTACCTATTATACAACATTTTCATCAATGTTATTTGTTTATAATAGGTGATTATCATTCCCCTTTGAAACCATTTTCTTTTACTGTTGTATTCCAGTATTCTTTATCCACTGTAATATATATTCCTTATTTTAATTAAGGTAAACACTTCATGCACCTTCACAATTTGATAGAAGGAATCAGTGATTCATTTTCATAACGTATTCCCATCTAAATTCGTGGTTGCAAGTAAGTTCGTTACCTTTCTTACTTTACTTATTGTGGCTTACTTGCAACCACATTCTCAGAAATAGGTCATTTCGGGAAATACATCACATTTCCTTCTCATCACACTAACTCAGTCCACTACATTCCTTCCTTTCTTATTTTCTAAGTTAGATATTTAATTACCATTGTTACCATTTATTCATATCTTGTTATATACATATGCACATATATATATATAAGCACCAGGCCTCTCACATTAAGCCTACACTCGTGGACGCTGGAATTGTCGGGCGGGTCCGGGCAGACTTCTACCACAAGTTGACTTAACCTAGTGTCTTAGCACCATTACATGTTTTTAATTTTACCCTTAGTCCTCTCACATTAGGTTTAACATTAGTGGCTGCTGGAAATGCTGGTCAGGTCCGGGAAGACTTCCACCACTAATGCAACCTAACCTCGTGCCATAAGTGCAGTTAAAATTTCTAATTGTATTTCTAGGTACATTCATCTTCATTCAACCATTTATGTTCATATCAAATTGCGCTCCAATGTTAAAGTCTCAAAACATAATATATGTTATGTTCCAACATCCCATTACAAATTATGACCTAAATCCCAATATGTGTCGCATGTCTTTCTACATGTAATTAACTTTATTTAAAATAAAGTGTAATTCTCCAATAGTGTATCATTTACCCAACATCTCAATTATTTTAATCCAACAAGTTTAACTTGTTGTTTAATCATAATTATGCCTCAAGAGAATTATATGATTAAAACAATAGTAATCATTGCCCACATTCTAACAAGTTAATACATCATATAATCATTTCAATACTTTAACTTATTCATCGTATGAATTATTCATGTTAATATTTCAAATTGTTATAACAATAATTTTTAATTAACTTGGCAATTTCACAATTTATAACAAGGAAAATGTTAAATGGTGATCATAATATTATCTAAAGGCTATAGTTTAAACCTACTAACCTTTCATGCTTTCCCCAAATTTTGGATCTGAACTGTTCTATCATCCATGGTTTTCCTTTCTCCTTTAATTTGATTTGAAACCTAATAACGTGGATCGACTATTTTCATTAAAAGAGAAGGGAAAGAAATAGGAAGAACTGAATAGACTAGATGAAGAAGTTTACCTTGCTTTCATTATTCAATAATCTTTTTTTATTTATGTTGACTCTCTCTTCCAGATCTGAATTCATAATTTTCCTAGGCTAATATTTTAATTTTAAGAATAGATTTGAGAAGAGAGAGAGTCTAATGGAAGAGCTCCGGCGTTGATATTGAATTATGAGATTTAGGGTTAGGTCTAGGGTCTTATTTATAGGAGTAATGGAGGAACCATGACCCTCAGATCAAAATTTAAGATATCAAAACTGAACACGTCAGAAGAACTTTCCGGATCCTCGGGTGGGTCGGCCCCTAGGTCGACACACCTATTGGTGGGTCGACCCCTAGGTCGACCCCCAACGGTCCATTTTCCCTCCCAACTTTCCTGCCCGCCATATTGATTTTTGAACTGATTTTCGAATTTTCTGGATATATTTATTTAATATATATGTGTATATATATATACATATATGCTCCTTATATGTTTACAAATTTCTAATTCTCATAACTTCTTCATACGGTGTTCGTTTTATGCAAACCAAGTGTCTATCTTGACCAGAATTTTGAGATGGAAGCAATGGCGTAGTCTATTTTACTTAATCCTCAATATTTAATTAAGGTACCCTTATTATATTATCTTAAAAATATGGGGTGTTACATTCTCCCGCCCTTAGGAAATTTCGTCCCCGAAATTTGATCAGGGTAAAATCAATTAACCCCTCGCATAATCTACATCCATCATGTGCGCATCCAATTCTTGCAAACATTGTGCACTTGTGCAAAGTGAAGTACAACATAATAATGCATGTATGCCAAGCGATACCTCCTATGTGTATGCAAATTTTCAAAAATCCTTTTAAAATATGATGCTCACTCCTAAATATACTTGCAGTTCTACATGAATGCAATATTTTGAAAACCAAAGCGCTTTTTCATCCAAATTTTCCTACACTCTTACTGAGTAAGAGCATAGTTCATCCAATTGTTGCATCCATAATCCTACCAACCAACTTTCTTTTTCGAATTTCACAAAAAAATAATTTTCTAAATTCGATTTCTTATGTTACAAAAAAGGTGGAAAACGGAAAACTCCACATCTCCTGCTTTTCTTTTTCAACCTTTTTTTCTAACCGTACTTGGATTTTTATGTAACTATTTATAAAGATTCCCTATTTTCCTGTCCAAGCACAACCCATATAAGAAAATTTCTTTTTGTTACTAATTTTCTATTTCATCTTATCTTGGAGAGTTTTATCTTTATCCATCTTTTCTCATAATTTTCCATTTTTGTTGCTTTCCTGAATTTTCTGTTTCTTTTTTATTTGTACTATTTTTTTAGCTTATTTAATTATCTGATCTTAGTTTAAATTTAAATAAGCCTCTAATCTTTCAACTAAAATAGGAGAAAGACACCCTACGCAGCTACTACTAAGGGCCAAGATTCTCGGGACTACGTCCCTCATCAGACAGAAAAGTCCAAACTATGGGATCCACGACAGGTTTCGGTGTTACCCTAACGACCTAGCAAAATAATAGAACGATCCCAACAGAAATGCGATAACGAGTTTTAACCCTAACATGAAAATTAGCAACTAAATCTAAACACTTAGTTTCCATTTTCTATCTACTAGTCACTACTAGTCCTAGCTGTGTACCCATAATTATTCCAAGCAACTCCCTAGGCTATTCAATGCTTACGCATTTACGGGATCTCACTTTTATTCCAATATAATTTTCATTATTTACTTTATAGCCCCAAAACTTTTCCCGTCTTTCCTAGGCACTAATCCTTACCTACTCCATACTTTTAAAACACGGCTTGGCCTTTCTTTTTCATTTAAATTTTCTTCCAAGAATTGTGCCAACACTCTATTTTTTTCCTCATGAAAACTTTCTTTTGCCAAACCATAAAAACATGTCATCTTAAAATTGTGAATCATCATATTTTTTTCAAATCACAAAACTGGAGTAGATACGGACAAATATTTTCTTCATTGGGATTATGACTTGTTCTTACCTATAAGGTCGGTTTAGTCACTTACGACAAGGTGCCAACATCCACTCTATTCTTATTTTCTATAACTTATTTTGTCCACCCACAAAATTATCTAAAAATAATTTATCAAAATGCGTTGTCATAAGAATATGGATCTAAAATCTTTCTTTTGTAAAAATTCTTGTTATGAAATATAACAAGAAAACTAGCGAGCTATACCTGCTCTATAAAATGCTACGAGAATTTTACTTTAAAACTCAATATGTACTTCTTTACATATTTTAAAACTATAACTTTTAAGATTAAAACTTGAAAACACCATAAACCATTTTGTCAAAACTTTTATAATCTCAAGTTCTTAAAAGTTGACAACGGGGTTAGACTCAAAGCGGGTTTCCAATTTTCTAGGCTTTCCTAGACATTCCCCAATATCAATTCTCCCTACTATATATATATATTCCTAATCCATTTTTCTCTTTTAACCTTTTCCAATCTATAAGGTTTTACTGCCAAACCCACTAACCCAAAATACTAATCATATGGGATTTACTTTCCTTCCATACATGGTATAATGTACACTCTCCACCCGAATTACCTAAGGGTCTCAGATTTCCTTGTTCATTTCCTTTAGTGTACAAAACAAGTATCCCAATTCTTGCCATATTATGCTCTTTCTATTTAGTTGGTCTCTCCATGGATCTAGGTATATATATAATATTTATATTTTTAAAATACAAATACGTTCACTCACTATTTATAAAGGAATAGTAAGACAACCTGAATTCCAACAGACCGAATCGACAGACCGAATTTTTTCAAATTTCCAATCCATCGAACTCGGATTGGTTTGCTCTAGTATCCTGTAGAAAGGACAGAGACATAAAACATGTCAGAGCTCAGAAAATATCTCACAGTGGAATGGGTAAAATATAGTATAATCAAAATGTAGCCTTATTGTATTAATAATACTGCCTAACCAGTATCCAAGGCTATCGTGTCCCATCCACAAATCTAACCTGCACATATGTTATAAGGAGGGGATCAAAACACCAGTTCTGGTGACTAGATTGAAACTATATACTTAGGATAATCCTACGTATATCGTGCAATCATATTTTCTTAATTATTAGGTTACTTGGGTTGTCAGCACTCAATGCTTACACACACGTCATATCCATTTGCTTCCAGTGGATTAACCTAATATAGTATATATATGGCTACCTCCAATATTAAGGTACACCCTTGGTACCCCACTTGCACGGTCTCTATAGTAACATTATCGAAATATACGCAGTCCCTCATCCTACGCCGTAGTGACATACGAATCTCTATATAACAACGTTACGTTTCACATATGTCTGTCATTACTATCCTACACAAATGTACGGACTGCTACCATTGTTCGAATCAGAATTCATACCGGAGTATTGCTCTCAAGTCTACGATAAACCACCCAGAGCTGACATGCATGTATCTAGACTGTCCACTATACGTATCTTCAATTGTAGCTCGATGCCTCAATCACATGTCCTCTAATGTGCACCGAGTTCCATGGCAGGGCGATACAAGAAACACGGAACTCGATCAAGAGCTTTTCCATATCTGTACAGGACCGCCTTTAAGAGCCTCCAAATATAGATATCCCTAGTGTCTGTTTTCATGGTGGCTATGGCCCCAACTCGGCCCATCCTCAACTAGTAAAGACTACAAGAGCTAAGCGATTGCCCCTATGAAACAATCTAAACATCCATGTGGCAACTCCCCTCAATCCCATACCCCGATAGTGAAGGGTGAAATGGTATCTTGGGTCTAGCTTTAGTCTTTCCGCATCCCACTGCCTGCCGATGACGGGTATCCGACGATCTACTATCCTTTTTGGTCGTGACCCTCCGCCTCCCCGTGAGGCAAACGCCGAATCACCCTGGTGTCACCTCGTCACGGCATTCTGACTACATAGCTACATCTGCAGTCAAAGCCCACCCACCTAGTAGTTACGCGCAGACCCAACCTCTGCTAGCACAGCCCAAGACGTATGTCGCCGCGCAGAGGCCTACTAGGAGCACCTTACGTACCTCAGGAAGCACGTGCTTCCCCTTCCATTCCTTTGGAGCCGTCAGAAAAATTAGATGAATATGCACTCTCGTCGTGCCTTATAACACCTCGATGATCTACCCTATTAGGTTATTCATACTCAACCATATTGACTGGTCTAAGCGCCTTACTTTAGCATATTGTTAGACCCTATGTCTAAACATTCTTTTACGCTCTTGTCTCACCTCATCAGGTTTCCAATTAACTTGTTATTCCAATTAATATTGAATTCTTATTCAAATTACCAAGTTTCTCATGCTTATTAATTTCAGTCATACAACTTAATCCATTTAAGTTTATTAATAAGCTCACAACATGTTATTCTCTAGATTATGGCCCAAGGTCTGTAATCCAAAACCCCTTTTTATCTTCTTGTTGATTAAAATAACCTGTTTACACAATATGTAATTAAGTATATCCAATTCACATGTTTTCAAATTAACATGTCACTTACCATTTATGATTAAATATAATTTATTTCATTTCACAAGTTTTCCTCATCCTTTCTCATTTAATCATAATTCCATTTTACATTGTCAACGCAAGTTATCGCCGTTTACTTATTAACATAGTTCTATTAACTAAGGCCCATTAATATGTTTCCCTACCTGTTTATTATAACCTATGTTATAATTTCCTCTTGTCCCTAGGACAAGCTAAACATTTTTATCAATGGGTTTCAGACTTCCATGCTTACAGATTATAAATAATTACAACTTCTTATATTTCATATATTATCCCCTTTTCTCAATTGATTTCCAGTTTCCCCATTTACTACTTACTTAATTTACAATTAAGTGTCCCTTAACTCATTTCACTAATTATCGAATTTCCCTATTAGTTTACTATAACCGAAGTTATAATCCCCACTTGTCCCTAAGACAAGTCTACCTATTATACAACATTTTTATTAATGTTATTTATTTATAATAGGTGATTATCATTCCCCTTTTAAACCATTTTCTTTTACTGTTCTATTCCAGTATTCTTCATCCACTATAATATATATTCCTTATTTTATTTAAGGAAAACACTTCATGCACCTTCTTCGTTTGATAGAAGGAATCATCGATTCATTTTCATAACGTATTCCCATCTAAATTTGGGGTAGCAAGTAATTTATTTACTTTTATTACTTTATTTACTGTGGCTTGCTTGCAACCACGTTCTTAGAATTACGTCATTTATGGAAATACATCACTTTTCCTTCTTATTTTTTGACTTAGACATTTAATTAGCATCACTGCCATTTATTCATATCTTGTTATGTACATATACATATACACACACACAGATATATATATATATATATATAAGCACTAGACCCCTCACATTAAGCCTACCTTTGTGGACGCTGGATTTGTCGGGCGGGTCTGAGCAGACTTCTACCACAATTTGACTTAACCACGTGTCTTAGCACCATTACATGTTTTTAATTTTGCACTTAGGCCTCTCATATTAAGTTCAACATTAGTGGCTGCTGGATATGCCGGCCGGTCCAGGCAATGTTCCACCACTAATGCAACCTAACCACATGCCATAAGTGCACTCCCATGTTAAAGTCTCAAACATAACATATGTTATGTTCCAACATCCCATAACAAATTATGCCTTAGATCCCAATATGTGTCACATGTCTTTCTACATGTAATTAACTTTATTTAAGATAAAGTGTAATTCTCCAATAGTGTTTCATTTACCCAAAATCTCAATTATTTTAATCCAACAAGTTTTACATGTCGTTTACTCATAATTATGCCTCAAGCAAATTATATGATTACAACAACAATAATCAATGCCCACATTCTAACAAGTTTATACAACATATAATCATTCCAATACTTTAACTGGTTCGTCGTACGAATTATTCATGTTAACATCTCAACTTGTTATAACAATAATTTATAATTAACTTGGCAATTTCACATTTTATAAATAGCGGAATGCTAAACGATAATCATAATATTATCTAAAGGCTATAATTTAAACCCACTCACCTAAAATGACCCAAACTCGCTCGTAATGGAAAGCCTGGATTGAGTTGAGATCATGACAAATTAGAATACAAACAGTAGAATATTTTATTTCTTATTACAACAATTACATCAGAGTACAAGAATATAACAGAGTATGAATAAATAATATACATTTGAAAAATATCAGAGATTCTAATTACAAAGCAGCGGAAAATCAATACATAACACAACTGTAAGAAATACGCGGATACAGGGCGTTCCGAATATAGCTCCAGTGGTAAATCTAGGATCCTATTAATATAATATATGTAAAACCGAAACTACTAGCTGTCCATGTGGAAAATAGGGGCACTCAGAGTTTTGGTTAAAACAATAAACTCGAGGTCAGTCATGTGACTGGTGTGAGAACTAAAACAGTTATTTAAAACTTTACTTTAGAAAGAAAGTAAATCAAGGGACCACGCCGTATAACACGGAACGGTTTTACCCCCATAAATCCCAGTGTAAAAATAAACAATACAATGCTTTTTGAAAAATGGAGTTATTATAAGCATCAGGCCCCATCGCACAATGCAACGCAGGCTGGAGAATAGAGTTTTCCCTTCTAATAGCCAAACATGCTTGGTACGATTTAAGAAAAATCATTTGATATTGTTGTAAGTGCATAGTGTTAAAACAACTTCAAATATAAATGTATCAATCATAGACGGCATGGGTACCACATACCATGTCGCCGTACTAGTTCTACAATTAAAACCGCAATGTCACGTATTGGAAATTGGACTCCATTTGTGAACATAGGCAAGGGATCATCCTTACTGAATTCAAGATAATCTAACCTACTACGTCTCAATCTACAGTCGCAATTGCACCTTGGATCTTCAGGGCCGGTCCACATTTTAAGTCGATTAATAATCCCTGAACAATATGTTTCCCCGCCTTATGGGGCGTAATGGTCAGTATGTCGACTATATTATCCATCGGCCCCATAGTCACCAATATATCCTAGGTACCTCTCTTTCCAACAACCACAAAAGTAAAATGTCTGGGCTCCATACCATGGCACCACTCCTAGCTAGAAAGAAACACATGTTCTCCCTGTAGTCCTCTCCCGATTCTGGTTCACACCGGGGTGTGAGGCTCGCGAATTAATGCTATACACAAAGCTGTGCTATTTAAAGCCGTGCTTTGATCATCAACCACAAGAATCTGCTTTTCAATAGAAGCCTTGATCATTTGCATCTTAGCATGAAACACAGGCAATTCACGCCATGCGACTGATGTCTATCTATTTATAACCTCTGAGCTCGTACGTCTCAGAGAGGGGTGTTAAGAAAGAGAATAAATTCTCCGTCACCAAACAGATATATATTTAATAGAGACTAATCAACACAGAAAAATCCAATGTCAAACACACATCCATTTACAAGTTCGTTCTGGTTCTGAACGAAACTGGAGGTACCCTATTCCTCGTCCCATATGTGGAATACAGGAGAGAGATCCTCGCATATCCGGACGATCTCCAAGTTTGTTTGGACGATCACCACTTATTACCTTGTCTTGGGTGTACAGCCCAATCAAGACATCAGTAATCATACAAATGATGTGAAGACCTCTGGTCTTCAACCACCGTCTTCATCATCGACTTATCGTCGAATCATTTATTTAGAATGGGTATAAAACTGGCCTTCCCAAATAAATCGCGTATATTATAAACAAGTGCTATAGAAACACAACATGCGCCTCATTCCAATTCTGAATATTATTTTATTTAACTATTCATATACTTTGGGAAAGGTTCCCATTAATTTTATCAAAGATAAATTCTTTAAATTTATTCTTTAATCCTCCTTTGGATATAACTTCAAACCAAATTACGATTTATCCAAACTAGTCGGGATTAGCGCTCCTTACCGAAGTAATCATTTATTTTATTTCCCTATCCCAACGTATTCATCCCACAGAGTAAAACCAGCAATTCTCCATATCTAACACCCCGGTGTTATCGGTAAAATTAATTACCATTTACCGTTCAAATCTAATTAAAGATTTAACTATCGCTTGGAGCAAAACTGGGGATACTCCACTCTCAATCATTTCCCAAATTTGATAATTTAAATTATCACATTCTCATTTCTATCTAATTAAAGATTCATTAAAACTCCAATTAGTTTTAATCTTCCCAAAAATCAATACAAATGACTATTTAACTTTGGGAAATCAAACATGCCGCATCGACAATCTACACCATACTATTGATTTCCGCCTATATATAACCTCTAATCTCGTATGTCTTGGACAAGGGTGTTATGAAAGAGAATAAATTCTGCGCCACTAAACAGATATATATTTTGCAGAGATCAACCATACAGTTCGAAATACAATGCTAGACATGTAATCCTTCTTTAACTGGGTTAAACAACTAATGTAATTTAAAACACAGTTCACGAAAAACCCAAATCACAATCCATTAATTATGGGATCTTCACGGAAAACAGACCAATATATAATCTTTATCAATTTCCGTACCCGACTAATAAAATAAATAGAGTAACGACAAAGCCTTTTAAATTCCATATATATTAACAGTCTTCCTCCATAGAAGCTCACTTCGATTATTATCAAATCGAATTCCATTCCATTCCAATTTATTGTATTAAATTGGAAAACTTTACTTTGGAAAATTTCCTCTAAATCTTGATAAGAAGATTTATAAATTCCAAATCACATTTCACGGTAAATCGAGTTAAAGAATAAGTGTTATTTAAAACACCGTTCACGATAAACCTAAAATCTAAATTGAATCTAAATACAAGGCTCTAAACAGAAATTATATCGGCTTATATTCAATATCAAATTCTAAAACCAACAAATATCGTATTGGAAATAACGATATAAAATATACCTTCCAAATTTCCATAACAGTATCTGTATAATCATGGAATCCAACATCTAAATACTCCAAAGATTATTTACATTCCAAATCCATTCCAATTTCATTCCAATTTGTTCGTTGGAAATTTCTGGTTATATTAAAACAATTCACATATCCAATTTATTTTATTTAAAAATTAGTGCATTTCAAATCTAGTTAATAACTAGTTCATTTTAATTAAAATATATTTTTGTCTTTACAAACGTGGAAATTTTCATCCCAATTCTTTCCAAATCATTTAATATAATTTTGCACAAATTATCAATATTTTTAATAATTTTATTAAGGCCCTTTTAGTCGATTTCCATAAACGGTCATCGAACCGCATTTACAACAACCTTTTCCAAATCTGATTTGGACATAATTCCAAATCCAACCGTTAGATTTCAAATCTCTTGTACTCTTGGAAATCTCTTTTCGATACGAACCAAACGGTTCCGGTTTTAGGAGAATCCAACGATCGGATCTCGCGTAATGTTAATTCGAAGTCAATGGTCAAAATTCGCGAACTGTCGCAGCGCGGCGCGTTCTATTCAGGCCATTAAATATATATAATAAATATATTATATATATTTGGTCGATTTCCATTTAAAACATATTTTATAAATCGTTTATAAATTTGTTTTAAATCGATTTAGAATTCATTTTCAATTTTAAATCAAAATTGAATATTCCATATCATTATAATATTGAAATGATAATATTTTCAAAAATCGGATTTTGAAATGATTTCCTTTTTCGATATTCATTATAAAAACGAATAAAATCGATATAAATACCGTTCGCATCAAAATGGCGCATATTAATCAATAAGGCTTCACATATTGTAATATTTTCATGTCCATCCAAAATTGGACATTAAAATAAGATTTTAATCCTTTAGTGAATATTATTTTAAAATATTCCTTATTTTAAAATATTCGTTCTTTCCGAATTGGAATCAGACATAGTCAAATACCATATAATGTTATTTTTATGGATTTCATACATCATATGTATACAACAACAGTGATAACCAATCAACCATCATTTAGAGTGCTCTACACAACTTCATAAGCATTAAATATAAATAATTAACGCCTACAATATTCTATCAACCAATCGATTGACATAGAACTAAACAACTGGGGTTAGTGTATGTCAAATATCATCCTAATACCCGCATGGGGTTTCACTCAACACACGCAGTTTAATTTATGCTGTTGGGCAACGTGTAAAATATATCGTCCCAATCAATATCAGTCAAATGAGTGTACATAAAGAAATCGTCCGATTTGTAAATGAGTATTTATTTTCATTAAAGGATTATTTTACTTCGTTAATATATACGTTAAAAATTATATTTTTAATGACAAAATATTTTATTTAACACATGAACATTTTATACAGTTTATACATTCAATAAAAATGATATTTTTATTATTCAACTATTTTATTCAACACATAAATATATCATATATTTTATTCATACAATAAAAACTATATTTTTACTATTCGACTATTTTATTCAACACATAATTATTTTATATATTATATTCATACAATAAAAATGACATTTTTATTATTTAACTATTTTATTGAACACATAAATATTTTTATTATTGTATTCATACAATAAAAATGATATTTTTATTATTCAACTATTTTATTCAACACAATACAATCAACAACCACAATACAGCCTATTTAATCCAGACAAACAGCCATGGTTTGTACAATAAATGGTGTCCGGGGCTTCTAAGCCACGTCTGCATCCTAGTATATAATAATTATAAAATAGTTTTAGTGTGAGAGAGTTCTCACATTCGTTTCCACTCCTCCGTACTTATATTTCTGAATTTCTATTCAGTTTCAATTTGAATTTGCCCGAAATTCTAACATGCTCCAAATTGGACCTAGTAAGTCTTGTTGTGAAGCACTTGACTCAACGATCGCAATGGATCCAGTTTCACATGATTTGGACCTCGTATGGAAAAGATATAATCGTTTATTCATTAATGACATTTTAAAGATAATTAAATAAATAAATAAATAAATTATTAACAACCTTCTTCTCTAAAAATGCCAAGCCGTTGTTTAACCCATTTTGTTCAAATCGATTTAACAAGCTGCCGTCTCTAGGTCACGTCAGAGGAGGATCAGAGGGCACCACCTCACGCGGCGGACCCTCTTTCACCGTCGCCGCTAGTGAGGGAGAACTCGGTGGTCCCATGTGGCCCCAAAATCCATGCAAATATCGCCCCTTTCCACTCGAAGTTCGAGCTCCACACTCGATGATAACTACCCAAACCCATATCAGTTCGAAGCCCTGTCCTCCCTCATAGAATTTCCCTGAAGAAGCCTACCTTAATTCGCCACTATTTGGGAGATCAGAGGCGATAAGTTTGGGATCACGAGGGCTTTCATTTTGACCGTGGCGGCTGAAAGAAAAGGAGTGGGCTAGGGTTTTGAGAGGGGGCCGCTTTTATAGAGAATATTTTTATATTATTTTATTATTTCATTAATATTTATTTCCAAATTTAATTTCCTACCAATTCAAACCCCAAATCGAGTCCAATGACTATCGCCCCTAGCTAAATTCCCCTAAATCGGACACAGTGGGAAATGTTTTGTAAGCCAATTCTATCGTTTTGATCAATTTTTCTTTAAATTAAAATATAAATCAATTTATATTTAGTTTAAACGTACATTTTAATTTACCGGGGCCACATACTAACTCCAAAAATTCCAGAAAAATAAATCTAGCTATGTTTTGACGATACGGTCCTAATAAAATTAATTTCATTGCATTTGGAGACCATTTGAAAAACGATCATTTTCTAGTCGATTAAATTCAAACTGAATTGACCAAACGCGTTTCAATTTACCACGCTCTCATATTAATTCCAAAAATTATGAAAATTGGAATCTAGCAATAATTTGAAATTCCGGATCTAAACAATGTGTTTTCATCAAAAATGGAGGTCGGTTGCAAAATGGCTATTTTCAAGGGCTATATATTATATAAAACATATATAAATTCCATAATGACTATTCTAAATTTTAAACTAGGCATAACTTTCAATTCTCGTTATGAAATCTGGATTTTTCACATTCATTCGAAAGATATTTTTAAACAGATTCTAATATTTCTAGTTTCATTGAAGTCCGATTTATTTTGAATCCAATACATTCATTTGAAATTTGAAATCGAATTTTCAAAACTGCTACGCCATTTCAGGCTCGTTTTATCATTAAAATAAATTTATTCGTTTCAAATAAATTTTTAGTCATTATTATTTGAAATAAATCGTTTTAAATATTCAAAATCCATTAAAATAGCCAAAATAAAAAATTTAAATTGGTTTTGAAAATCCGGGTTGTTACAATCTCCCCCACTTAAAATCTTTTCATCCTCGAAAAGGAACGGAGCTGAAAGTTGTTTAACTAACCAACTCAACTTTCATTCTGGCTTTCATTCTTCAACTTTTCAGTTTCTAAGAATTTATAATTTTTCAAAAATTTGGCTAACACCCTAAATTTTAGAAAAATTTCGCCATTACCTCCTTTGTACGGGGAGACCTTTAAAATCGCAACAAGCCTCACCGGGCCCTCACCAATCCAAAAGAAAAAGAAAAAGCTAAGCGGCTAGCCAATCAGCTCATAAAATCATCCAAACCTAATAAATTGGTGAACATATACCTATTTGTTCGGCTTACAATTTTATTTCTCTTCTTAGCTTCCCTGCTATGACTTATTCACACACATATATATGTACATGTATGCAATTTCAATCAAATTTCAATTCAGTTCAATATTTGATACAATTTGGCTAAATTTACCTTTCATTCATGTATTGGTTTTATTAGTTAACAAATAATAATACAACACAACCAGCAATCAATTAGTTGATTAGCATTTCAAACATATAATTTTCTATATATACATAAAAATCATATTTTGTGTGTCAAATCACAACAATAAATCCTATCTAGTTTTGGTTCTCACAGCTGTCAATTGGAATCATATAGATATCCCACTTTCAAAACTCGAACATAAATACTAGTGATGGTATACTTTATCATCGGAATCATGCCCAGGTGATTAGAGTGTGATTCTATATCTATGTAGTATATTTGAGACTTCGTATACACACTAGCTTAGCGTATATGCAAAATCTTCATACACTCGATTGTCCAAAATCAATTTAAAATAAATATTCAAATAAGTATAAAAAGATTTAAATTTTTAAAACAAAATCTGTTTTCATATTTATTTTAAAAATAACACTCTTCCCACTCGTTTAAGGACACTACTGATCTCATCTCTAATGAGTCATTCTCATTGGATATTACTAATCTAGTTTCTAATGAATTCTTTCTTTTGGTTCTAACGTGTCTTGTTCTCGAGCATTGTAAACCAAAGCTCTGATACCAAAGGGAATGACCCAAACTCGTCCGTAAGGGAAAGCCCGGATTGAGTTGAGAACACGACAAATTAGAATACAAATAGAAGAACATTTCATTGCTTATTATACAATTACATCATAGCACAAGAATATAACAGAGTATGAATAAATAATATACATTTGAAAAATATCAGAGATTCAAATTACAAAGCAGCGGAAAATCAGTACATAACACAACTATAAGAAATACACGGGTACATAGCGTTCCGAATATAGCTCCAGCAGTAAATCCAGGATCTTGTGAATATAATATCTGCAAAACCAAAACTACTAGCTGCCTATGTGGAAAATAGGGGCACTCGGAGTTTAGGTTAAAACAATAAACTCCAAGTCAGTCATGTGACTGGTGTGAGAACTAAAACAGTTACTTAAAACTTTACTTTATAAATAAAGTAAATCAAGGGACCACACTCTACAACACGGAACGGGTTTACCCCCATGAATACCAGTGCATAAAAATAAACAGCGCAATGCTTTTTGAAAAATGAAGCTATTATAAAACTCATTTCCCATCACATAATGCAACACAAGCCGGAGGATAGAGTTTTCCCTATAATAGCCAAACATGCTTGGTACGATTTAAAATAAATCATTTGATACTATTGTACGTGCATAGTATTAAAACATCTTCAGATATGAATGTATCAATCATAGATGGCATGGGTACCATATATCATGTCGCCATACTAGTTCTACAATTAAAACTGCAATGTCACGTATTGGAAATTGGATTCCATCTATGTACCAAGGTAAGGGATTGTCCTTACCAAATTCGAGACAATCCAGCCTACCATGCCCCAGGTTACAGCCGCAACTGCACCTTGGATCTTCAGGGCCGGTCCACATTTTAAGTTGATCAATAATCCCTGAACAATAAGTTTCCCCACCCTATAGGGCATAATGGTCAGTATGTCGACATATCATCCATCGGCCACGTAGTGACCGGCATATCCAAGGTACCTCGCTTTCCAACAACCACATAAGTAAAATGTCTAGGACCCATACCATGACACCACTCCTAGCTAGAAAGAAATGCATGTTCTCCCGGTAGTCCTCTCCCGTTTTTGGTTCACACCAGGGTGTGAGGATCGTGATTTAACGCTATACACCAAGCTATGCTATTTAAAGCTATGCTTTGATCATCAACCACAAGACTCTAATTTTGAATAGAATCCTTGATCATTTGCATCTCAGCATGCCACATAAGAATTTCACGCCATGTGACTGATGTCTACCTATATATTACCTTTAAGCTCGTACGTCTCAAAGAATGGTGTTAAGCACGAGAATAAATTCTTCGCCACCAAACAGATATATATTTAATGGAGATCAATCAACAAAGAATAAAATCCAATGTTAGAGACACATCCATTTACAAGTTAGTTCTGGGTCTAAATGGAACCGGAGGCACCTTATTCCTCGTCCTATATGTCCAATACAAGAGCGAGGTCCTCGCATATTCGGTCAATCTCCAAGTACGTTTGGACGATCACCACTTATTACCTTGTCCTAGGTGTATAGCCCAATCAAGACATCAGTAATCATCCAAACGATGTGAAGACCTCAAGTCTTCAACCACCATTTTCATCATAAACTTATCATCGAATCAGTTATTTAGAATGGGTAAAAACCCGACTTTTCCAAATAACTCGCATATATTATAAACAAGTGCTATAAAAACACAACATACGCCTCATTCCAATTTTGAATATTCTTTTATTTAAATATTCATATCCTTTCGAAAAAAGTTCCCATTAATTTTATCAAAGATAAATTCATTAAATTTATTCTTTAATCTTCCTTTGGTTATCAATTCAAACCAAATTAAGGTTTATCCAAACTAGTCGGGATTAGCGCTCCTTACCGAAGTAATCATTTGTTTTATTTCCCAATCCTAACCTATTCATCCCATAGAGGAAAACGGGTAATACTCCATATTTAACACCCTGGTGTTATTGGTATAATTATTTACCATTTCCCATTCAAATATAATTAAAAATTTAACTATTGCTTCGAGCAAAACTGGTGATACTCCGCTATTGATCATTTCCCAAATTTGATAATTTAAATTATCACATTCGCATTTCAATCTAATTAAGGATTCATTAAAATCCCACATGGTTTTAATCTTCCCAAAAATTAATATCAATGATTATTTAACTTTGGAAAATAAAACATGCCGCATCGACTATCTACACCGTACTATTGGTTTCTGCCTATATATAACCTCTAAGCTCATACGTCTTAGAGAAGGGTGTTAAGCAAGAGAATAATTTCTCCGCCACCAATCAGATATATATTTAGAAGGGATCAAAAATACATTTCGAAATACAATATTTGACATATAATCCTCTCTTTAACTGGGTTAAAGAACTAATGTCATTTAAAACACAATTCACGATAAACCCAAATCACATTCCATTAATTATGGAATCTTCACGAAAAACATATCAATATATAATCGATATCAATTTCCATATCCGACTAATAATATAAATGGAATAACAACAAAGTCTTTTAAATTCCATATATATTAGCAGTCTTCCTTCACAAAAGCTCACTTCGATTATTATCAAATCGAATTCCATTCCATTCCTATTTATTGTATTAAATTAGAAAACCTTACTGTGGATACTTTCCTTTAAATCTTAATAAAAAGATTTATAAATTCCAAATCACGTTTCACTATAAATCAGGTTAAAGAACAAGTGTTATTTTAAACACCATTCACGATAAACCCAAAATCCAATTTGATATTAAATACATGGCTCTGAATAGAAATTATATCGGCTTATATTCAATATCAAATTCTGAAACCAACAAATATCGTATTGGAAATAACGATATAAAATATATCTTCCAAATTTCCATAAAAATATCCATATAATCACGAAATCCAATATTGAAATATTTCGAAGATTATTGCCATTCCAAATCCATTCCAATTTCACTCCAATTTGTTCGTTGGAAATTTCAGGTTATATTAAAACCATTCGCATATCCAATTTATTTTATTTAAAAATTATTGGATTTCAAATCTAGTTAATAACTAGTTCATTTTGATAAAAATATATTTTTATCTTTTCAAACGTGGAATTTTTCATCCTAATTGTTCCCAAACAATTTATTATGATTTTACAAAAATTATCAATACTTTTAATAATTTTATTAAGGCCTTTTCAGTCATTTCCATAAACGGTCATCGAACTACACTTACAACGACCTTTTCCAAATTTAATTTGGACATAATTCCAAATCCAACTATTAGATTTCAAATCTCTTGTATTCTTTGGAAAGCTCTTTTCGATACGAACCCAAAGGTTTCAGTTTTAGGATAATCCGATGGTCGAATCTCCCATAATATTAATTCGAAGTCAATTGTCGAAATTCACGAATGGTCGCGGCGCGGCGCGTTCTATTCAGGCCATTAAATATATATAATATATACATTATACATATTTCATCGATTTCCATTTAAAACGTATTTTATAAATCGTTTATAAATTCGTTTTAAAATGATTTTGACTTAATTTTCAGTCCATATCATTATAATATTGAAATGATATTGTTTTCAACAATCATATTTTGAAATAACTTACTTTTTCGATATTCATTATAAAAATGAATAAAATAGATATAAATACCGTTCGCATCAAAATGGCGCGTATATAATCAATATGGCTTCACATATTTTAATATTTCGTGTCCATCCAAAATCGGACATTAAAATCAGATTTTAATCCGTTATTGAATATTATTTATAATGTTCCTCATTTTAAAATATTCATTATTTTAAAATATTTGTTCTTTCCGAATTGGAATCAGACACAGTCAATTACCATATAATGTTATTTATATGGATTTCATACATCACATGTATACAACAACAGTGATAAATAATCAACCATCATCCAGAGTGCACTACACAACTTCAAAAGCATTAAATATAAATAATTAATGCTTACAATAGTCTGTCAATCAATCGATTGACATAGAACTAAACAATTGGGGTTAGTTTATGTCAAATATCATCCCAATACCCGTGTGGGGTTTCACTCAACACATGCAGATTTTATTTATGCAGTTGGGCGATGTGTAAAATATATCGTCCCAATCAATATTAGTCAAATGAGTGTACATAAACAAATTGTCCGATTTGTAACTGAATATTTATTTTCATTTTAGGATTATTTTATTTCATTCATATATATGTTGAAAGTTATACTTTTAACGATAAAATATTTTATTCAACACATGAATATTTTATACAGTTTATACATTCAATAAAAATGATATTTTTATTATTCAACACATAAATATTTTATATATTTTATTCATATAATAGAAATGTTGTTTTTATTATTCAACTATTTTATTCAACACATAAATATTTTATATATTTTATTCATACAACAAAATTGATAATTTTATTATTCAACTATATTATTCAACACATAAATATTTTTATTATTTTATTCACACAATAGAAGTGATATTTTATTATTTAACTATTTTATTCAACACAATACAATCAACAAACATAATACAACCCATTCAGTCCAAATAAACAACCATGGTTTGTACAACAAATGGTGTCGGGGGCTTCTAAGCCCCGTCTGCATCCTAGTATATAATAACTGTAAAATAATTTTAGTGTGAGAGAGTTCTTACATTCGTTTCCACTCCTCTGTTTTTATATTTCTGAATTTCAATTCAGTTTGGATTTGAATTTGCGTGGAATTCTAATGTGCTCCAAATTGGACCAAATAAGTCTTGTTGTGAAGCTCTCGACTCCACGATCGCAATGGATCAAATTACGCGCAATTTGGACCTCGTATGGTAAAGATATAATCGTTTATTCATTGATGACATTTTAAAGATAATTAATTAAATAATTAATTAAATTATTAACTACCTTCTACTCTTAAAGCATCAGGCCGTCGTTTAAACCTTTTGTTCAAAACGATTTCTGCCTGCCTCCATCTCTAGGTCACGTCGGAGGAGGATCGGAAGGCACCACCTCGCGTGGCGGACCCTCTTCCACTGTCGCCGCCGGTGGGGGCGAACTCGGTGGTCCCAGATGGCCCCAAAATCCGTGCAAACATCGCCCCTTTCCACTCGAAATTCGAGCTCCACGCTCGATGATAACTCCACAAACCCATATCAGTTTGAAGCCCATTCCTCCCTTTTCGAATTTCCCTGGAGAACCCTACCCTAATTCGCCACTGTTACGGAGATCAAAGGCGATAAGTTTGGGAGCACGAGGGCTCTTCATTTTGAATGTGGCGGCTGAAAAAAAGGAGTTGTCTAGGGTTTGGGGTGGCACTTTTATAGGGAATATTTTTATTTTATTTTATTATTTCATTATTATTTATTTCCAAATTTAATTGCCTATTAATTCTAACTCTAAATCGAGTCAAACGACAGTCGCCCCTAGCTAAATACTCTTATTCCGAACACAATGGGATATGTTTCATAAGCCAATTCTATCATTTTGATAAGTCTTTCTTTAAGTTAAAATATAAATTATTTTATGTTTAATTTAAACGTACATTTTAATTTACCGAGGCCACATACTGATTCCAAAAATTCCAGAAAAATAAATCTAGCTATGTTTTAACGATACGGTCCTAACAAAACTAATTTCATTGCATTTGGAGACCGTTTGAAAGATGGTCATTTTCCTGTCGATTAAATTCAAACTTAATTGACCAAACGTGTTTCAATTTACCACGCTCACATATTAATTCCAAAAATTATGAAAATTGGAATCTAGCAATAATTCAAAATTCCAGCTATAACCAAAGTGGTTTCATCGAAAACGGAGGTCGTTTGCAAAATGGCCATTTTCAAGGGCTATATATTATATAAAACATATATAAATTCCATAGCGACTATTCTGAATTTTAAACGGGGCATAACTATCAATTCACGTTATGAAATTTGGATTTTGCAGATTTGTTAGAAAGATATTTTTAAACAGCTTCTAATATTTCTGGTTTCATTGAAATCCGATTTATTTTGATTTCTATACATTCATTTGAAATCGAATTTTCAAATTGCCGTGCCGTTTCAGGCTCGTTTTATAATTAAAATAAATTTATTCATTTTAAATTCTATTTAAATAAATTTTTAGTCATTATTATTTAAAATAAATCATTTTAATTATTCGAAATCCAATAAAATAGCCAAAATAAATTTTTTAAATTGGTTCTGAAAATCCGGGTTGTTACAATCTCTCCCACTTAACATCTTTTCATCCTCGAAATGGAACGGGGCTGAAAGTTGTTTAACTAACCAACTCAACTTTCATTAAGGCTTTCATTCTTCAACTTTTCAGTTTCTAAGAATTGATAATTTTTCAAAAATTTGGCTAGCACCCAAAATTTTCAAATTTTTTTTTGCCATAACCTCCATTGTATGGGTAGACCTTTAAAACCGCAACTAGCCTCATAGGGCCCTCAACAATCCAAAAGAAAAAGAAAAAGCCAAGCGGCTAGCAAATCGACTCATAAAATCATCCAAACCCAATAAATTGGTAAACATGTACCTATTTGTCGGGCATACAATTTTATTTCTCTGCTTAGCTTCCTTGCTATGACCTGTTCACACACATACATATATGTACATGTATGCAATTTCAATCAAATTTCAATTCATATGCAATTTCAATCAAATTTCAATTCAGTGCAATATTGGATACAATTTGGCTAAATTTACCTTTCATTCATATATTGGTTTTATTAGTTAACAAATAATCATACAACACAACCAGCAATCAATTAGTTGATTAGCTTTTCAAACATATAATTTTCTATACATACATAAAAATCATATTTTGTGTGTCAAATCACAACAATATATCCTATCTAGTTTTGGTTCTCACACCGGTTAATTGGAATCATATAGATATCCCACTTTCGAAACTCGAACATAAATACTGGTGATGGTATACTTCATCATCAGAATCATGCCCGGGGGACTAGATTGTGATTCTATATCTATTCAGTATATTCGAGACTTCGTATACACACTAGCAGCGTATATGCAAAATCTTCACATACTCGATTGTCCAAAATCAATTTAAAATAAATATTCAAATACGTATAATAAAATTTCAATTTTTAAAACAAAATTTGTTTTCATTTTTATTTTAAAAATAACACTCTTCCGACTCGTTCAAGGATACTACTGGTCCCATCTCTAACGAGTCATTCTCATTGGATATTACTAATCTAATCTTTGATGAATTCTTTTGTTTGGTTCTAATATGTCTTGTTCTCGAGTTCTGTAAACCAAAGCTCTAATACCAACTGAAACGACCGAAACTCGCCCATGAGGGAAATCCCGGATTGAGTTGAGAACACGATAAATTAGGATACAAATAGAAGAACATTTCATTTCTTATTACAACAATTACATCATAGTACAAGAATATAATATAGTATGAATAAACTATTTGCATTTGAAAAATATCAGAGATTCAAAAAGCAGTGGAAAATCAATACATAACACAACTGTAAGAAATACACGGATACATAGTGTTCCTAATATAGCTCCAGCGGTAAATCCAGGATCCTGTGAATATAATGTCTGCAAAATCGAAACTACTAGCTGCCCGTATAGAAAATAGGGGCACCTAGATTTTAGGTTAAAACAATATTCTCCAAGTCAGTCATATGAGTTGTGTGAGAACTAAAATAGTTATTTAATACTTTACTTTAGAAATAGAGTAAATTAAGGGACGACGCCATATAACACGGAACGTGTTTACCCCTATGAATACCGGTGCATAAAAATAAACAACAAAATGCTTTTTGTAAAATGAAGCTATTATAAGACTCAGGTCCCATCACATAATGCAACGCAAGCCAGAGGATAGAGTTTTCCCTTCTAATATCGAAATATGCTTGGTACGATTTAAAAAAATCATTTGATACTATTGTAAGTGCATAGTGTTAAAACAACATCAAATATAAATGTATCAGTCATAGACAGCATCGGTACCATATATCATGTAGACATATTTGTTCTACAATTAAAACTACAATGTCACGTATTGGAAATTGGATTCCATCTATGAACCAAAGCAGGGGATCGTCCGTACCTAATTCGAGCCAATCTAGCCTACCATGTCTCAGGCCACAGCCGCAGTGAAACACCCCACCTCCGTTAAGGTCACTCACAAAGGGAATGCCTTAACTTTGGGGGAGGGTTATATGTACAAGACATAGAAAAATTTACAAGACAGATAAATATAAGCAGCGAAATTCAAATCTTTATTGCATACGTGGTTCAATACAAAAGCATTACATCAAATTGTCTCAAAATAACTTCCAAAACATTACACCATAAGCATAAACCATAAATAAAACTACATAAATCCCCATGGATAATGTCCAAGAGCCATAGCCAATATGAGAGAGAGTCCAAATCATACATCTACTTTCTTGAAGCTTGCAAAGAGTCTGACTAAGCTAGAGTATTCCCTCCCTGTGGACCTAGGGGGAGGGGGAACGGAAGAAAAGAGGACGAAAGAAAATGGGCCAGACAATATGTCTGGTAAGTACAGTGATTACTAGTATTTAAACAAGGAAAGGGGTCATAACAGTAATAATAGAACATAGGACAATACCCTAATATAAGATAAGAGGAACTTGTGATCACACCCATTACTATAGTCTCTACACCTACTTAACCATTGGTTCTACCAGCCCCACGTGTTCATAACAAACGATCCCCGTAATGATCGTCTCCTACTCACATGCATTCATATCCTATGTCATTCGGCCCCGCTTGACTGTAGATACCTGTGCTGGTCCCACCATGGGGTGTATCAGTCCCTCTGGTGGCAACCCGACACGATTAAAGATGCACAGTGTATACTACTGATGCCAAGTGCCTGCTTTTTCCACTTTGGAGTACGTGCATGCCCATACTCCGTCAGAACCTACACTGGCCCACCAACCGCCGATGTTTTGACCGCTTATAATCAGTCCAGTAATCGTGCCCCACCCTGCCTAGTTTTAGGGTACCATGATACATCTATGTGGGTTACTGCTGAAATGGGTCCCCGTTACTAGGGTTTTCTAATCAACATGTTTATTTGGTTAAGTGTCCAAGTTTACCTAACCCCACCCATTCGTTTAGTTAACATATTGAATCGGCTAAGTGTTTCCCTAATTGACTTAACCCTACCAATCCTGACTTAGCTTTAGTTTAATCATTAAAGCACCAACCACTCACATTAGACAGGTCTTGTTGTGGTCACTGGATATGCCGGTCGGTTCCAGGCAGATTTACACCACAACTCAGTCTAACCTCGAGTTCTTTTTGGGCTTGATGCACTAACCACCTACATTAGACAGGTCTTGTTGTGGTCACTGGATATGCCGGTCGGTTCCGGGCAGATTTACACCACAACTCAGTCTAACCTCGGGTTAGGCATATTCATCTTTTCTAAATTCACAATTTTTCTATATATGTCTAATTTCTTTATGTAAATTAATTTTAATTTAATCATGCCATAATTATCCTTTGATTATGCTCATAATAAATGATATATCAAATATACCATTTTATGAACAAATGTATGCCATGAACTTTCATATTTTCCCATCATTATCCCCGTGGAACGTACGCATGAATCACATAAATGTTGGGCTAGAAAATTAGCTCAAACTCATAAACAAAAAGGGTAATAAACAAGGGACATGCAACAAACATAAAATAGCATACATTTAACTTATCATGTGTAACTTAGCATAGAAGTATCATTAACTTAATTAAACAGGTAAAGGTGAAATTGTGACTAAGTTGGGTTTAATTGTCATGTAAACTTGATAAAGGTCTAGCACGGAGGTTTAACATATAATCACAATTTTAAACCACAACTTAGCATATTAACTTATGTATGTCAAAACATAAGAAAGCTACTATAATCATTTTTAAATCACAACTTAGCATATTAACTTATGTGTGCTAAACATAAGAGAACTATTATCAACATATTCAAATCACAACTTAGCATGATGACTTATGTGTTTTAAACATAAGAGAGCTACTATAAACATATTCGAATCACAACTTAACATGATAACTTATGTGTGTTAAACATAAGAGGGCTATTATAAGCATATTCGAATCACAACTTAGCATACTACTTATGTGTTAAAACATAAGAGAACTACAATTCCAATTTTACAACATAAATAGATTCAACTTAACATGGATCTAAATATACATGAGTGTCGATCTAACATATAAGCATGTGCTTTAGATCATAAACTTGCTAGTAACCACCAAATTATAACATGACATGACATGTTTCACCATTTAGTTGGCATAATAATTCCATTACCCAATCATAATAGATTCCAATAACATACAATATGTTCATCACCACAAGCATATAGACATGATCAATCACAACGATACTTTAATATAAACGAGAATCAAACTTTATTTATCTTATACTTAAGCATCATTCTATATTCGAATTACAACATGTCATGATTCATTTGAAAGAACGTTTAAATCTACGTAATAACCAAATTACAAACTAAAAAGGAATTCTTGATTTCTTAAATCTGAATTCTGAAATTGTTAAGCTCGCCTTCGCAGTAGATCGTTGAATTTGATTACATTTAATTTGACTTTGATTCAGGTTCTTATCTTGTCTTTGAATAGGTGATGGCTACTCCAAGTTCTCTATTGACGGCATGATAGTTCCAGGATTATTTTTGTGTGATTTTTAGGTTTGAACGTTGGGCTGTTTATATAGAATTTCAGTTTAATTATAGCCGTCGGATAATCCTAGAGTTAACCACAACCACTCAGTCAAGATAGGGTGACACCTCAGCCCTAATGATTCAGCACTGAGTCACAAAATCGTCACCTTTCAGATCTTCCAGGGGGAGGGTGGGGGGCAGGTCGACCTGTAGGGGGAGGTCGATACTAGGGTCGACCCCTTGGTTGACCTAGGTTCTGGGCGGGAATATTCCCGCCTAGCCCGCTTCTGACTTTTGATCTGAATTTTGAATCTGTTTTCGAGCTGTTTGAATTTATTTGAATTTTCTGGAAACTTCCGACAGCCGTAACTTCTTCATACGAAGTCCAATTTACGCAAACTCAGACTCTATCTCAACCAGAGTTCCGAGATGAACACAATGGCGTAACTCGTTTCCCTTAGTTCTCACATTTTAAATTAAGTATTGTTCAATTCATTACTATAACGTTAACAGAAAATACTAGGTGTTACATTCTCCCCTCCTTTTAGGATTTTGTCCCCGAAATCTTCAAGTCGAGAAGAACTTATATCCTACCACCCATTCACCCATCTACTCAACCATCAAACACTGGCGTCCTTTGTCCTTAAAAGATTTCTAATGCTTCATGATCATATGCATTGTGTGTGTACATGTCCTTATCTAATGCAAAATCAAGCGATCTACTGATTCAGTTGACCTCCTTAATGCAAACTATGTCAGTGCCATGAGTCCATTATGAATGCATTTTTTTTCTTCCTACTCAAAATTTCCTACATGAGTGAACAATCATTCATACAAATGCAACGTTCATATGATAACACATAAAGTTTCAATCCATATACCAATACATATATGCATATGCAATATGGAAGTGACTGAGCCAATCTAATACCAAATGTGTGTGTATACGCATCCACGAGCAACCACTAACAACCACTTGCAACCATCAACCATAACATGTTTCAATTACATGTTTACATCCAAATGGGTTTCTACCTAAGGATAAAGGATAGGATCGAGGAGATATACCAAAAAAGATAGATATGAGCATAAACTTAAGGAAAAAGAGATTAAGGATGTACCCTCAAAAAGAAAAGGGTAGGCTGCGCGTATTCTGTCCTTAGTTTCCCAAGTTGTGTCTTCCTTGGTTTTGCTCCATTGAACTTTGACGAGCTTAACTTCACGGTTGCGTATCTTTTTAACTTATGTTCCTAAGATACGGGTTGGAACTCGCCTTACATTTGCTTCTCGTTCAACTTCTACTTCCTCTAGCATGATTGGTTCTACCACTTCTGTAGACTCGTGTAAGCACTTTCGAAGGTGAGAGACATGAAAGACATTATGAACCCCGGCCAATCTTTCGTGCTATTGTACCCTATAAGCCATCTTCCCAATCTTCTTGATGATAGGGAACGACCCTACAAATCTTGGTGCTAACTTTCCTGCGGATCCAAAGCGAACGACGTTCCTTAAAGGAGATACTTCAAGGAACACCTTGTCTCTAACTTCGAACTCAAGGTCAGTTCTTCTTTTGTCTGCGTAGGACTTCTGTCTGTCTTGGGTAGTCTTCATTCTTCTTCGTATCAAGTATACTTTCTCTGAAGTTTCCCTAATCATGTCTGGTCCAAGTATGAGCTTGTTTGTGGACTCCCACTAGCAAGTTGGTGATCTGCACGGTCTTCCATACAAAGCTTCGAAAGGCGCCATGCCTATGGTGGCTTGGTAGCTATTGTTGTAAGCGAATTCCACCAAAGGTATATGATCCTCCCATGTACCTCCGAAGTAAATAATGCATAATCTCAAGAGGTCTTCTAATACTCTATTGACTCTTTCCATTTGGCCATCAGTTTGAGGGTGATAGGTCGTGCTTAAGCACAACTGTGTGCCTACAGCCTCTTATAAACTCTTCCAAAACTCATGCGTGAAGATAGGATCTCGATCACTCACTAGTTAGAGGGTATCCCATTTAGTCGAACTATCTCTTTAAGATATATGGATGCTAGAGATGAGGCAGTCCTTCTACTCCTGACGGGTATAAAGTGGGCGCTTTTTGTGAGCCTATCCACTATTACCCAAATGTTGGTGTTGCCCCTTCTTGACCTAGGCAACCCATCTATAAAGTCCATCGAGATGCTATTGGGACCTCTAGAGGATGGACCAGACCACTAGGCTTCTTCTGCTCTGCCTTGACTTTTTGGCATATTAAACACTTAGAAACGAATTCAGCTACGTCTTTCTTCATGCCATTCCAAAAGAAAACCCTTTTGATGTCTTTATACATTTTGTCTCCGCCTGGGTGTATGGTAAGCTTGGAATGGTGTGTCTCTTCTAGAACCGCCTTTACCAAATCCCTTGCTTGTGGGACGCATAGTCTTTCATCTCGTCTCAACCAGCCTTGGCATCAATGGAGTATCTATTGAGGTGACTCGAAGTCTCACCCCTATTTAACTTGTCCATCACCTCGGCTAGCTAAGGGTCTTCTCTTTGCACTGCTCCGATTGAGTCTAATAGAGTTGGTCGCACTTCTAACGTTGCTAGCAAGACAGGTACAAAGTCAGAGGAGGGTCTAAAATTAAAGCTTGCTATGAACTCCAAGCTTTGCCTTTCCACAAAGAGAGGGCTTAAGGTCATTTTTTTTCTACCCAAGGCGTCTGCTACTACATTGCCCTTGCCAGGAGTGTAGGAAATCTCAAAATCGTACGAGGCAAGAAACTTCATCCGTCTTTGATGCCTCAAGTTGAGGTCTTTCTGCGAGAAAAGGTATTTCAACGATTTATGGTCAGTATACAGTTCAAATTTCTCACCTAGGAGATAATGGTGCCAAGACTTAAGCGCAAAAACGATGGATGCCAACTTTAGGTCGTGAGTTGGGTAGTTTTCTTGTGTACTTTAAACCGTCTTCCACCATAAGCCACTACCTTCCATTCTTGCATCAGTACAACACCTAGTCCCATTCCGCATGCATCTGTGTATGCTGTAAACATCTTACTTCCATCAGGCAATGTCCGAACTGGGGCTGTTGTTAGAGCCCTTTTCAAACATTGGAAAGCAATATCGCAATCCAAATCCCAATTGAAAGCTAGGTTCTTCTTTGTCAACCTTGATAGTGGAGCTGAGATTTTTGCAAAATCTTTGATAAACTTTCGATAAAAGTCTGCTAACTCGAGAATGCTTCGGACTTCGGTTGTGTTTCGAGGACCTTCCAATCTTGCACAGCAACCACTTTTGCGGGTCTACAGCTATCCCCTCTTTGGACACCACGTGTCCAAAGAACCTAACTTCATCTCTCCAGAAATGGCATTTGGAGAATTTCACCTTCAACTGATGTGCACGGAGATTATCCATGACTTCTTTTAGATGCTGAGCATGCTCTTCCTCATTATTTGAGAAGATCAAAATATCGTCTACGAAGACCACAACAAACTTATTGAGGAACTCTCGGAACACCCTGCTCATTAAATCAACGAAGAAAGCGGGTGCATTTGTCAAGCCGAAAGGCATGACAAGCCACTCGAAGAAACCATCTGGAGTTCTGAACACGGTCTTGTCAATGCTACTTTCAGCCACTCTTAGCTGATGAAACCCAGTAGCTAAATCTAATTGGAGAAAACCGATGCACCTACAAGCTGATCGAACAAATCATCTATTCTCAGGAGTGGGTGCCTATTCTTTTTGGTCAACTTGTTTAGCTCCCTATAATCACAGCACAGGCGAAGCGAACCATCCGCTTTAGTTGCGAACACTACTAGAGCACCCCATTCAGAAATACTCTGCCTTATAAACCCCTTCTCGGGCAATTCTTTAACTTGCTTGCTGAGTTCTTTCCTTTCCCTTGGAGCCATGTGTCTAACGGGTAAAGCAACGGGTTTTGAGTTGTCAACGAGGTTTATGCGGAAGTCTATCTCCCGCTTCGGAGGTAAGCCCTTTACATCTTCAAACACATCCGAGTATTCACGGACTACCCTTACAGACTACAAGTTTTCAACAGACGCATCAAGAGATTCTAGATAACTAAGAATGACGGAGTTCATGGGATTACAAGAAATTTCGAGAGTTTTACCGAGGCGAGTCATGAGTCTAACCACTCTCTTTTCACAATCGAGGACGGCATCATTACTGGATAGCCAGTCCATGCCTAGAATCAACCCATAGCCCGTGAAGCCCAAAACAAAGGCATTACATCTAAACCCAATGCTTAGTGTAGACGTTTTCAATTCCAAACAAACCATTGATAAATAAGCCGAGCCCCCAATTGGATTTGAAACAACCAAGGGATCCTCTACTATACTGGTGTCTAGATGCAGAGATTCCACTAAAGCTGTAGATATAAAAGAGTGCGAGGCGCCAGAATCAAATAGTGTAAGAGCAGGATGATCAAAAAGATAGACTAAACTTTCGGCAAAAATATTTCTACCTCGTTCTTGCGGAGGTGCCGTGAGAACGTAAACTTGTCCTCGAGAAGAAGGTCCAGCTCCCTGCCCTTGCTTCCTTGGGCAGGCTCTAGCCATGTGTCTTGTCTCACCACAGTGGAAACAGCCGCCCATCTTCCTTTTCTTCTTCTCACAGCCTTTGATCAGATGTCTAGGGATGCCATGGAAATTACACTTTTTTCTATCACTGGGTTTGTTGTTCTTCCCGCCTTTCTTTGAATCAGCCTTCTTGTTCTATGTCCCCTCCCCATTCTTATCCTGAAACACTTCTGCTTTTGCCTCTTTCTTGCCCTAGTCTTCCTCATGTAAGAGTGCTATGTCTACTAACTTCTCGTAAGTAGCCCCCATAGGTACATGGGTCATAGCCAAGCTGTGAAGTGGCTCATTCAATCCCTTGACAAAACGGAGAGCCTTCTTATGAGGAGTATTCACTAAGTCCAGTCCAAATCGGGCCAGCTAATTGAATTGGTTAACGTACTCCTTGACCGTCGTACTTCTTTGCTTAAGAGATAAGAACTTTTCCAGGTGTGAACTTCATTCAGCTTGTGAGAGGAATTTCATCTCAAACCTTATCCTGAAATCCATCCATGCTTCAACTGGTCTTTCAGCGTTAGTGACTTCCCACCAATAGGATGCTTTGTCTTTGAGCAACCATACCACCAATTGTATCTTATGCCTATAGTCCACCTCGAAGATAACGAACAGATCCTCAGTTTCTTTGAGCCAGTTCCTTGATTCTATGAATGATTCAGTTCCCTTGAAATCCTTTCCACCCATGGCCTTAAAATCTCTATAAATCTTTGAGAAATCATTTGTGCAAGGAGGAGGAGGAACCGCTGCAGCAGAAGGAGGAATATCTGTTGGGCCTGCGTCGCTGGCCCTAGCCTCTAAGTGCCTCCTGAACCAACCAGGTATCGGTACACCCTCTGGAAGGTTAAGATTCCCAGACATGCTGAAACGAAAAAGAAAAGATTCAAAATGAAGGATAGAAAGATAGTGCATATGGCTATGGGGATTATGCCTTTTTTAAATTTAAAACAACACTTTTTCTTGAAAAACGCTTCTTTATATTTCTTTTTTGAAAATAGTTTTCAAAAACTCTTATCTGATCTGGTAAACCTTTGCTCTGATACCAAGTGAAACAACCCACCTCCGTTAAGGTCACTCACAAAGGGAATGCCTTAAGTTTGGTGGAGGGTTATAGGTACAAGACACAGAAAAATTTACAAGATAGATAAATATAAGTATCGAAATTCAAATCTTTATTGCATACGTGGTTCAATACAAAAGCATTACATCAAATTGTCTCAAAATAACTTCCAAAACATTACACCATAATTTTTGTCTTGATTAATTATTAAAGAGGCACAAACCATAAATAAAACTGCATAAATCCCCAAGGATAATGTCCAAGAGCCATAGCCAAGGTGAGAGAGAGTCCAAATCATAAATCTACTTTCTTGAAGCTTGCAAAGAGTGTGACAAAGCTGGAGTATTCCCTCCCTGTGGACCTGAGGGAGGGGGATGGAAGAAAAGAGGACGAAAGAAAATGGGTCAGACAATAAGTCTGGTAAGTTCAGTGATTACTAGTAGGGTCATGACAGTAATAACAGAAAATAGGACAATACCACAATATAAGATAAGAGGAACATGAGATCGCACCCATTACTATAGTCTCTGCACCTACTTAAACATTGGCTCAACCAGCCCCACGTGTTCATAACAAATGACCCCCTTAATGATCGGCTCCTACTCGCATGTATTCATATCCTGTGTCAATCGGTCCCGCTTGACTGTAGGTACCTGTGTTGGTCCCACCATGGGGTGTATCAGTCCCTCTGGTGGCAACCCGACACGACTCAAGATGCACAGTGTATACTATTGATGCCCAGTGCCTGCTTTTTCCACTCCGGAGTATGTGCACGTCTGTACTCCGTCGGAACCTACACTGGCCCACCAACCGCCGATGTTTCGACCGCTTATAATCGGCCCAGTAATCGTTCCCCAACCTGCCTAGTTTCAGGGTACCATGGTACATTTATGTGGGTTACTGCTGAAAAGGGTCCCCGTTACTAAGGTTTTCTAATCAACATGTTTGTTTGGTTAAGTGTCCAAGTTTACCTATCCCCACCCATTCGTTTAGTTAACATGTTGAATCGGTAAAGTGTTTCCCTAATTGACTTAACCGTACCAATCCCGACTTATCTTTAATTTATTCAGTAAAGCACCAACCACTCACATTAGACAGGTCTTGTTGTGGTCATTGGATATGTCGGTCGGTTCCGGGAAGATTTTGCACCACAACTCAGTCTAACCTCGGGTTCTTTTTGGGCTTGATGCACTAACCACCCACATTAGATAGGTCAAGTGGTGGTTACTGGATATGCCGGTCGGTTCCGGACAGATTTACACCACAACTCAGTCTAACCTCGAGTTAGCATATTCGTCTTTTCTAAATTCACATTTTTTTTCTATATATGTCTAATTTCTTTATGTAAATTAATTTTAATTTAATCATGCCATAATTATCCTTTGATTATGCTCACAATAAATGGTATATCAAATATACCCTTTTATGAACAAATCTATGCCATGAACTTTCATATTTACGCATGAATCACATAAAATGTTGGGCTAGAGAATTAGCCCAAACTCATAAACAAAAAGGGTAATAAACAAGGGACATGATACAAACATAAAATAGCATACATTTAACTTATCATGTGTAACTTGGCATAGAAGTATCATTAACTTAATTAAACGGGTAAAGGTGAACTTGTGAATAAGTTGGGTCTAATTGTCATGTAAACTTGATAAAGATCTAGCATGGAGGTTTAACATATAATCACAATTTTAAACCACAACTTAGCATATTAACTTATGTATGTCAAATCATAAGAAAGCTACTATAATCATTTTTAAATAACAACTTAGCATATTAACTTATGTATGTTAAACATAAGAGAACTATTATCAACATATTCGAATCACAACTTAGCATGATGACTTATGTGTTTTAAACATAAGAGAGCTACTATAAACATATTCGAATCACAACTTAACATGATAATTTATGTGTGTTAAACATAAGAGGGATATTATAAACATATTCGAATCACAACTTAGCATGATACTTATGTGTTAAAACATAAGAGAACTACAATTCCAATTTTACAACATAAATAGATTCAACTTAACATGGATCTAAATATACATGAGTGTTGATTAACATATAAGCTTGTGCTTTAGATCAAAAAATTGCAAGTAACCACCAAATTATAACATGACATGTTTCACCATTAGTTGGCATAATAAATCCATTACCCAATCATAATAGATTCTAATAACATACAATATGTTCATCACCACAAGCATATAGACATGATCGATCGCAACGGTACTTTAAGATAAACGAGAATCAAACTTTGTTTAACTTATACATAAGCATCTTTCTATATTCGAATTACAAAATGTCATGATTCATTTGAAAGAACGTTTAAATCTACGTAATAACCAAGTTACAAACTAAAAAGGAATTCTTGATTTCTAAAATTTGAATTCTGAAATTGGTAAGCTCGCATTTGATGTAGATCGTTGAATTTGATTATTTTTAATTTGATTTTGATTCAGGTTCTTATCTTGTCTTTGAATTGGTGAAGGCTACTCCATGTTCTCTATTGATGGAATGATAGTTCCAAGATTATTTTTGTGTGATTTTTAGGTTTGAGCATTGGGTTGTTATATAGAATTTCGGTTTAATTATAGCCGTCGGATGATCCTAGAGTTAACCACAACCACTCAGTCAAGATAGGGTGACAACTCAGCCCTAATGACTCAGCACTGAGTCACAAAATCGTCACCTTTCAGATCTGCCTGGGGGCAGGTCGACACCCAGGTCGACCCCTAGGTCGACCCCCAGTCGACCTGTAGGGGGGAGGTCGACACTAGGTCGACCCCCTGGTCGAACTGGGTTCTGGGTGGGAATTTTCCCACCCAGCCCGCTTCTGACTTTTGATTTGAATTTTAAATCTGCTTTCGAGCTGTTTGAATTTATTTGAATTTTCTGGAAACTTCCGACAGCCATAACTTCTTCATACAAAGTCCAATTTACGCAAACTCGGACTCTATCTCAACCAGAATTCCGAGATGAACATAATGGCGTAACCCGTTTCCCTTAATTCCCACATTTTTAATTAATTATTGTTTAATTCGTTACTATAACGTTAATAGAAAATACGGGGTGTTACACGCAACTTTACCTTCGATCTTCAGGGACGGTCAACATTTTAAGTGAATTAATAATCCCTGAACAATATGTTTCCCTGCCCTATGGGGCGTAATGGTCAGTATGTCGACTATATCATCCATCGGCCTCGTAATGACTTATATATCCGAGGTACCTTTCTTTCCAACAACTACATAAGTAAAATGTATGAGCTCCATACCATGACACCACTCCTAGATAGAAAGAAAGCATGTTCTCCTTGCATTAACGCTGTTATTTGATCATCAACCACAAGAGTCTTTTTTTCAATAGAAGCCTTGATCATTTGCATCTCAGCATTCCACACAGGCAATTCACGCCAGGCGAATGATGTTTATCGATTAACACAGAATAAAATCTAACGTCGGACACACATCGATTTACAAGTTCGTTCTAGGTCTGAACGAAACTAGAGGCACCTTATTCCCCATCCCATATGTCCAATAATGGAAAGAGGTTCTCACATATCCGGCCGATCTCTAAGTACGTTTGGACGATCACCACATATAACCTTGTCTTGGGTGTACAGCCCAATAAGGACATCAGTAATCATCCAAGCGATGTGAAAACCTCCAGTCTTCAACCACCATCTTCATCGTCGATTTATCATAGAATCAGCTATTCAGAATGGGTATAAACCCAACCTTTCCGAATAATTCGTGTATATTATAAACAAGTGTTATAAAAACAAAACATACGCCACATTCCAATTCTGAATATTTTTTATTTAAATATTCATATCCTTTGGAAAGCTTCCCATTAATTTTATCAAAGATAAATTCTTTAAATTTATTCTTTAATCTTCCTTTTGATATTAATTCAAACAAAATTAAGGTTTATCCAAACTAGTCGGGATTAGCGCTCCTTATTGAAGTAATCATTTGTTTTATTTCCTAATCCCGAACTATTCATCCCATGGAGCAAAACTGGTAGTACTCCATATCTAACACCCCGGTGTTATTGGTAAAATTAATTGCCATTTCCCATTCAAGTTTAATTAAAGATTTAACTATCGCTTGGAGCAAAACTGGTGATACTCCACTCTCGATCATTTCCCAAATTTGATTACTTAAATTATCACATTCGCATTTCAATCTAATTAATGACTCATTAAAACTCCTTTTAATTTTAATCTTCCCAAAAATCAATATTAATTATTATTTAAATTTGGAAAATCAAACATGTTGCATCGACAATCTACACCGTACTATTGATTTCCACATATATATAAGCTCTAAGCTTGTACGTCTTAGAGAAGGGTTTTAAGCAAGAGTGTAAATTCTCCGCCACCAAACAAATATATATTTAGCAGAGATCAACCATACAGTTCGAAATACAATGTTAGACATGTAATCCTATCTTTAACTGAGTTAAGAACTAATGTCATTTAAAACACAGTTCACGATAAACCCAAATCACATTCCATTAATTATGGAATTTTCACGTAAAACAGATCAATATATAATCGATATCAATTTCCGCATCCTACGAATAATATAAATGGAATAACGACAAATCCTTTTAAATTCCATATATATTAACAGTCTTCCCTCATAGAAGCTCACTTCGATTATTATCAAATCGAATTCCATTCCATTCCATTCCAATTTATTGTATTAAATTTGAAAACTTTACTTTGGAAAATTTCCTTTAAATCTTAATAAAAAGATTTATAAATTCCAAATCACATTTCATTGTAAATTGGGTTAAAGAACAAGTGTTATTTAAAACACCGTTCACGATAAACCCAAAATCCAATTTGATATTAAATACAAGGCTCTAAATAGAAATTATATCGGCTTATGTTCAATATCCAATTCTAAAACCAACAAATATTGTATTGGAAATAACGATATAAAATATATCTTCCAAATTTCCATAACAATATCCGTATAATCACAGAACCCAATATTGAAATATTCCAAAGAATATTTCCATTCTAATTTGTTCATTGGAAATTTGTGATTATATTAAAACCATTCACATGTCCAATTTATTTTATGTAAAAATTATTGGATTTCAAATCTAGTTAATAACTAGTTAATTTTGATAAAAATATATTTTTATCTTTGCAAGCGTGGAATTTTTCATCCCTAATCTTTCCAAATCATTTATTATGATTTTACACAAATTATCAATATTTTTAATAATTTTGTTAAGGCTCTTTCAGTCGATTCTCATAAACGGTCATCGAACTGCACTTACAACGCCCTTTTCCAAAATTGATTTGGACATAATTCCAAACTCAACCGTTAGATTTCAAATAACTTGTATTCGTTGGAAAGCTCTTTTCGATATGAACCCAACGGCTCCGGTTTTAGGAGAATCTGACTATTGGATCTCCCGTAATTTCAATTCGAAGTTAGTGGTCGAAATTCGCGAACTATCGCGGCGCGACGCGTTCTATTCAGGCCATTAAGTATATATAATATACATATTATTATTTTGTTGATTTCCATTTAAAATGTATTTTATAAATCGTTTATAAACTCCATTCAAAACGATTTTGATTTCATTTTCAATTTTAAATAAAAATTGAATATTCCATATCATTATAATATTGAAATATAATATGTTCAAAAATCAGATTTTGAAATAATTTCCTTTTTCGATATTCATTATGAAAATGAATAAAATCTATATAAATACAGTTCGCGTCAAAATGGCGCATATCTAATCAATACAGCTTCATATATTTTAATATTTTCGTGTCCATCCAAGATCAGATATTAAAACCAGATTTTAATCCTTTATTGAATATTATTTTAAAATATTCATTATTTTAAAATATTCCTTATTTTAAAATGTTCGTTCTTTCCGAGTTGGAATCAGATACAGTCAATTACCATATAATGTTATTTATATGGATTTCATAAGTCATATGTATACAACAACAACGATAAACAATCAACCATCATCCAGAGTGCACTACACAACTGCATAAGCATTAAATATAAATAACTAACACTTACAACAGTCTGTCAACCTATCGATTGACGTAGAACTAAAAAATTGGGGTTAGTGTATGTCAAATATCATCTCAATACCCATGTGGAGTTTCACTCAACACACGCAAATTTTGTTTCTACAGTTGGGCGATGTGTAAAATATATCGTCACAATCAATATCAGTCAAATGAGTGTACATAAACAAATCGTCCGATTTGTAAATGAATTTTTTTTTAGTTCAGGATTATTTTATGTCGTTAATATATACATTAAAAATTATATTTTTAACGATAAAATATTTTATTCAACATATGAATATTTTATACAGTTTATAAATTCAATAAAAATGATACTTTTATTATTCAACTATTTTATTCAACACATAAATAATTTATATATTTCATTCATACAATAAAAATGATATTTTTAGTATTCAACTATTTTTTTCAACACATAGTATTTTATATATTTTATTCATACAACAAAATGATATTTTTATTATTAAACTATTTTATTCAACACATAAATATTTTTATTATTTTATTCATACAATAAAAATGATATTTTTATTATCCAACTATTTTATTCAACACAATACAATCAACATCCACAATACAGCCCATTCAATCCAAACAAACAACCATGGTTTGTACAATAAATGGTGTCGGGGGCTTCTAAGCCCCGTCTGCATCTTAGTATATAATAACTGTAAAATAATTTTAGTGTGACAAAGTTCTTACATTCGTTTCCACTCATCCATTCTTATATTTCTGAATTTCTGTTCACTTTGGATTTTAATTTTCCCGAAATTCTAACGTGCTCCAAATTGGACCCTGTAAGTCTTGTTGTGAAGCCCTCGACTCCACGATCGCAACGGATCCAGTTTCGCGTGATTTGGACCTCGTATGGAAAAGATATAATCGTTTATTCATTAATGACATTTTAATGATAATTAAATAAATAAATAATCAAATTATTAACTGCCTTCTTCTCTAAAAACCCCAGGCCGTTGTTTAACCCATTTTGTTCAAATCGATTTCCGCCTGTCGCCGTCTCTAGGTCACGTCGGAGGAGGATCGGAAGGCACCACCTCGCGCGGCGGACCCTCTTCCACTATCGCCGCCAGTGGGGGCGAACTCAGTAGTCCCACGTGGCCCCAAAATTTGTGCAAACATCGCCCCTTTCCACTCAAAATTCGAACTCCACGCTCGATGATAACTCCCCAAGCCCATATCAATTCGAAGACCTCTCCTCCCTCTTCGAATTTCCCTAAAGAACCCTACCTTAGTTCGCCACTATTTGGGACATCGGATGCGGTAAATTTGGGAGCACGAGGGCCCTTCATTTTGAATGTGGCGGCTGAAAGAAAAGGAGTTGGCTAGCGTTTTGGGGGCGCGCTTTTATAGAGAATATTTTTATATTATTTTATTATTTCATTAATTTTTATTTCCAAATTTAATTGCCTATCAATTCTAACTCCAAATCGAGTCCAACGACTGTCGCCCGTAGCTAAATACCCCCATTCCGGACACAATGGAATAAGTTTCATAAGCCAATTCTATCATTTTGATTAGTTTTTTTTCCTTTAAATTAAAATATAAATCAATTTATATTTAATTTATAAGTACATTTTAATTTACCGGGGCCACATATTGACTCGAAAAATTCCAGAAAATTAAATCTGGCTATGTTTTGACGATAAGGTCTTAACAAAACTAATTTTGTCGCATTTGGAGACCCTTTGAAAAACAGACATTTTCCAGTCCATTAAATTCAGACTGAATTGACCAAACGCGTTTCAATTTATCACGCTCACATATTAATTCCAAAAATTATGAAAATAGGAATCTAGCAATAATTTGACATTCCAGATCCAACCAAAGTGGTTAAATCGAAAACGGAGGTCATTTGGAAAATGGCTATTTTCAAGCGCTATATATTATATAAAATATATATAAATTCCATAGCGACTATTCTGAATTTTAAACTAGGTATAACTTTCAATTCACGTTATGAAATATGGACTTTTCACATTCGTTAGAAAGATATTTTTAAATTGATTCTAATATTTCTGGTTTCATTGAAATCCGATTTATTTTGAATCATGTATATTCTTTTAAAATTTGAAATCGAATTTTCAAACTACCGCACCATTTCAGGCTCGTTTTATAATCAAAATAAATTTACTTGTTTTAACTTCGATTTAAATAAATTTTTAGTCCTTATTATTTAAAATAAATCATTTTAAATATTCAAAATCCATTTAAGTAGCCAAAATAACAATTTTAAATTGGTTCTAAAAATCCGGGTTGTTACATCACCTTTCATGCTTTCCCCAAATTTTGGATCTGATCCGTTCAATCATCCATGGTTTTCCTTTCCCCTTTAATTTGATTTGAAACCTAGTAACGTGGATCGACTATTTTCACTAAAAGAGAAGGGAAAGAAATAGGATGAATTGAATAGATTGGATCAAGAAGTTTACCTTGCTTTCATGATTCAATAATCTGTTTTTTTATTGATGTTGATTCTCTCTTCCAGATCAGAATTCATAATTTTCCTAGGCTAGTATTTTAGTTTTCAAAATAGATTTGAGAAGAGAGAGTGTAATGGCCGAGCTCTGGCATAGATACTGAATTATGAGATTTATGGTTTGGTCGAGGCTCTTATTTATAGGAGTAGCGGAGGAACCAGGACCCTCAAATCAAAATTTAAGATATCAGAACCGAACACGTCAGAAGAACTTTCTGGATCTTCAGGTGGATCGACCCGTAAGTCAACCCCCAACGGTCCATTTTCCCTTCAAACTTTCCCGCTCGCCATCTTGAATTTTGAACTGATTTTCGAATTTTTTGGATATATTTATTTAATATATATATATATATACATATAAGCTCCTTATACGTATACAAACTTCTAATGCTCATAACTTCTTCATGCGGTGTCCGTCTTATGCAAACCATGTGTCTATCTTGAGCAGAATTTCAAGACGGACGCAGTGGCTTAGTCCGTTTTACTTACTCCTGAATATTTAATTAAGATACCCTTATTTTATTATCTTAAAAATACAGGGTGTTACAATCTGAATATGCGTTTAAGCAAGGCAAGATTCCACTCATTAATTAAGTGGCGATGAGACAGAAATCTCAAGATCTGCGATGGTTTCCAACATTCAAGTGAACTCTGATCGATCACCTAACAATCTGAATATAAAAAACATATAATTAGATTCTTATATATACTGTTTGTGCTAAATTCCAACTTCCTAAACATATATAAATTTGAAATAAAGCGATATAGAATGGAGGTAGAGAAGTAGAAGAACCTTCACCCTTTTTCTCTTTATTATCTCATGGGATTCAGCAGCATGGAGGAAAAGGCTTAGAAAAATTAGGGTTTATAGTGTGGGGTTTGAGGGGTTATTTATACTTGCTAGTTTGAGCGAGAGCCGTCGGATTAATAAGATTAAATCTTGGCCTTTAATATAAACATAGCCTCTTAGAATACCCGAATCACAAAAGGCAGAATTAGGCCTGCCAGCCGACTGGCCGTCGACCCCCTCTTTGTCTGGGATGCCCATTTTTGCTCGATTGATGAGCCGTTAGTTTTTATTAATACGTTTCCAATTCTTTTTATGTTATTCCATATTTACAAGATACGTTGACCACTTGAACTTATCACAAATTCAAATTCGAGTTCCCTCTTTCATTTTAATTTATTATTTGGATAATATATATAATATTTACACAATTATATATATTTTTTTTTGCCTACATTTTCCAAATTCATCAGTTCATAACTTCTTCATACGTCGACTGTTTTCAGCATAATATAAATGAAAACGATTCAGAATCTCGCCACAAATCAAAATAAAAGAATTTCGTAGCCAAATTTCTAAAGCTGTAAAATCTCATTTTCCAGCCTAATGATTTAAATACGTATTTTAATTAATTAATTTATTAATAATACTTATGAATTTTGCGGTGTGTTACATTTTTCCCCCTTAAGATAGATTTCGTCCCGAAATCTGTATAAGGGGTGAAAAATACAACTCGCACTAAACATCCATGTTGTACACCCATGTTGTTTATAATTCATATATAAGCATTCATGACCCGCAGTGATTATGAACTACAAACCAACTAAAGTGAGCTCTACCCTAGCATGTAGATGTAATAAGTAATGCAACATTTATGCAAACAACCTATATATGCATATATTTCTATATGAGTGCTTGGTGTGACGATGTTGCATCCATTTCCTAACATCCAATCTAGCAATCATGAAGCATCTATAAACGAAAAGACTAGGTAAGTCTGTCTCATCTTATCCTCGATCTCCCACATGTTTTCCAAGGGTCATTCCCCCATTGTACTCAGACAAGGCAAACGGTTTTGTTGCAGAATCTCTTGATTCCATGCTCCACAATCCTTGCAGTTGCATGGGGCATGCTAGACTCCAACTCGAGTTTCTCTATGTCCCCAGTCTCATCAAGCTCGAGTTTGAAGGTAGAATCATGAAGGCATTTCCTTAGTTGAGATACATGAAAAACATTATGGATTCCCGATAGACGCTCTGGGATATCCACTAGATAAACCAAAGATCCTATCTTCTGGATGATACTAAAAGGCCCGATAAACTTTAGAGCCAACTTCCGAGTCTTTCCATACCGAGCAGTCTTCTTAAGAGGGGATACCTTCATGACCACCAAGTCTCCAGCATTAAACTCTAATTCCCTCATTCGCTTATCGGCATACGATTTCTGAAGGTCTTAGGTTGCCATCATTCTCTTGCTAATCAAAGACATCTTCTCCGCGGATTCACGGACGAAATCTGGTCCGAGTATAACCTTGTCGGTAGTTTCCCACTAACAAGTTGGCGATTTGCATGGCCTCCCATAGAGCACTTCGAAAGGGGCCATACCAATCATTCCTTGCAAACTGTTATTATACGTGAACTCCACAAGTGGTAGATGCTGCTCCCAAACTCCTCCAAAGTCGATGATATAATCTCTGAGCAAGTTTTCTAGGATCTTGTTTACTCTATCTATCCGTCGGTCTATGGATGATAAGCTATACTTAAGTTAAGGGTCGTTCCCAATGTTTCTTTTAGGCTTCTCCAAAATTCGCTTGTGAATAAGGGATCTCTATCACTCACGATACTTGATGGAATACCTTGGAGTCTAACTATCTATTTAACATATAATTGGGCTAACGAGGCTGCAGTCCTTATCTTCTTGACTAGTATGAAATTGGTGCTTTTGGTTAAATGATCTACCACATCCCAAATGGCCTCATTCCCTTTTTGGCTTTTAGGAAGTCCGTCTATGAAGTCCATGGAAATATGATCCCAATTCCACGTGGGAATCTCTAAAGGTAAAAACAATGCTTTGGGCTTCCCTTGCTCTTCCTTTACTTTTTGGAATGTTAAACATTTGGCCACGAACTCGGCTATATCTTTCTTCATTCCTTCACAATGGAGATTCCTTTTCATATCCTTGTACATCTAATCACCACAGGGACGTATGGTCAATCTCGACCTATGACACTCCTATAAAATTTCTCTTCCCAACCCTTCATACTTAGGGACGTAAAGTCATCCATCTTAAAGAAAACTCCCATTATCGCTAATCGAATGCCTCACTGAATGAGGAAAGGTCCCTCTCTTAACCATTTTCTCTTTTATAACTTTTAACCCTCAGTTGATGTCTTGTGCACTTCAGATTATTTCTCTTAGGGTAGGTATATTTACCATAATCTCAAGAAAAGCATTAGAACCGGTTGGTGAGGTTGCAAGTTAAAATTTGTGAGGAACTCAAACTGTTTCCACTCTATCATCGCATTCAATGTTGCATGTCTCCTACATAAAGCATCCACCACAACATTCCCCTTGCTCAGGGTATACTAAATCGTAAAGTCAAATGAGGCAATATATTCTATCCATCTTTGTTGTCTCAAGTTTAGGACGCGTTCGAAAAATAAGTACTTAAGGGATTTATGGTCGATAAACAATTCAAACTTCTCTCCTAAGAGATAATGCCTCCACATCTTAAAGGCGAACACCACTGCGTCTAACTCAAGGTTATGCACTGGGTAACTTTTCTGTGGATCCTTGAGTTGTCTACTAGTATAGGCAACTACTTTTCCTTCTTGTATATGGACTGCTCCTAAATCAGTCCCACATGCATCAATGTAAACGGTAAATGATTTTGAACTGTCGGGTATAATTAGGACAGGTGCGTTAGTTAGTGCTTTTTTTAATTTCTTAAAGGCTACATCACTTTTATTATTCCAAGTTTACACCAAATCCTTTCTTGTCAATTGGGTTAATGGAGTAGCAATCTTTGCGAAGTCTGTAATGAATTCCCTATAATACCCGGCCATTCCAAGGAAACTTCTTACCTCTGTAGCATTTTGGGGTATCCTCGATTGCCTAGATTTTTCCAAGGTCTACGGCCAAGCCTTTACTTGACACAATATGCCCTTAAAATCTCGCTTCTTCTCTCCAGAAATGGAACTTCGAAAATTTCGCTTTCAGTTGGTTTGTTCTTAATATCCCTAACACTTGTCTCAGGTGTTTTTCATGCTCTTCATGATCTTCCGAAAAATATAAGGATACCATCTACGACAAATACGACAATTTTATTTAGAATGCCCCAAAGTACTTTACTCATGAGGTCTACAAAGAAAGCGGGTGCATTTGTTAGACCAAAAGGCATAACTTCTCATTGGAACAATCTGTCTGGTGTCCTAAAGACAGTTTTATCCTTACGGTCCTCTGCAATTCTCGACTGGTGAAATCCAGTAGTAAGGTCTAGTTAGGAAAATACTCGGGCTCCTCCCAAGTGGTCAAAAAGGTCATCGGTTCTTAGTAAAGGGTATTGTTCTTCTTGGTCAATTTATTAAGTTCTCTATAGTCTGCATAGAGTCTCAAAGATCCATCTTCTTTGGTGGAAAATACTATAGGTTACCTCATTCTGAGGTACTTTGGCGAATAAAATCTTTTTGCAACAACTCTGAAATCTGTTTATCTAACTCCCTTCTTTCCTTGGGCGCCATATGCCTCTAGAGCAATGCTATAGGTCTAGCATGTTTCTCTAGGTCAATGAGAAAGGAGATTTCTGTGTGGGGGCGGAACTCCCGTGATTTCCTTAAAAACGTCTAAGAACTCACAAATTATAGGGACCGAAGATGGTCCTTAAGAACTAGGAGACGTGGAATATAAAAGGGCATTGTGCTCGTTTCTAACATCACAAGGAATATTTAGGCAGCGTCTTCCTCGGCTCATAAGGTTAACGAGTCTTTTATCGCAATCTAGGATGGCCCCATAAATTGATAGTCAGTGCATACCTAAGATAAGGTATTACCCCGTAATATCCAACGCATAAGATTCGCAATGGAACTCGACATTGTCGACCTCCAATACTAGCTCTTTACACAACAGATCAAGATACTTAGATCCTTCTATAGGGTTGGCCACATCAATCGGACTATCTGAGAGAGATGTGGAAAGGTTCAACAGATTTACTAATCGCTTGGAGAAAAAAGAATGGGTTGCTCCAGAATCAAACAAGGTGTATGTTGAATTTCCTAAAATAGAGATTACACCTTCAAGTGCGGGTTTCCCTTGTTATCTTGGGGGTCGACTTTGGATTGGGGTTGCTTCAATTGAATAGTTCTGGCCACTTCTGGCAGCTTTGGGCTTTGGGAAGTCTTTGGACATGTGTCCTTCTCATGGTAGTTGTAACATTTTCCCTTGAACTTCATCTTTGCCAATGAGACGCTACATCCTTAGCCTCATGGCCCTTACGGTTACATCTCGCGCAAGTCTTTGCATCCTTTTTGAAGTTCTCCTTCTTATTATTTTTCCACCTTCTTTCTTCTTGTTCTTGTTGGAGCTTTCTCCTTTCTCACCCTTCTTATCCTCCTTGGAGCTTTCAGCCATACAAAGGGTAGCCATCTCAACTAAAATTTCAAAAGTTGCCCCAATTTCTACTTGGGCCAATAAGGTTTCCTCCAACGGGGAGTTTAGTTCTTTCACAAACCTAAGGGCTTTATTCATGGGGTGTCTACCAATCCTCTACCAAAATTACATAACTTAGTGAATTTGGATACGTATGCTTGCAGACTCAAGCTTCCTTGCTTGAGGTGGATGAATTTCTCTAGCTAAATAGTCATTTTTCCCTTAGCAAAAATTTCTCTTTAAAGAGGGTCTTGAATTCGGCCCATGTGAAGATCCGACCCTCGTTCTGCATTAATATTAAGTTCCACCACTTTAGGGCTTCATCCTTCAAATGCCAGACCGCTATCCTTCTTCTTATTTCATCTGGTCAGGCAGTAGCCTCAAAGATTCTTTCATAGTCCATAACATAAGATTGGGCACTAGCAAAGCCTTCCTTTCCAGAAAATGGTTTCCCTCCAAAATTCAAAAAGACCTTACATAAGAGAGAAAAATCAAAGGCCACATCAGCGGCAGGAGCTGCGGGAGTCGCCGAGAAGGATTAACTAAAGGGACCTACTCCACAGTACGGAGGTACTACTGGAACCATTCTGGCAAGTAGTGGGGTCTTTCCTGGTTGCCCTGCTCATTAGGATTTTCAGCCATTATACTATCTGAAAAGGAAAGCACTACTACAAAATAGGTCTGTTGCTTCAGTTATTTAACCCTTATTGCTTCGGTTCTACAACCGAAGCAAATACAAATGACGCAACAGATCAAAATTTGTTGCTTCAGATAAACAATCGAAGCAAATAGACTTAATTGCTTTAGTTGTTTCCACCTTGTTGCTTCTATTCAACAACCGAAGAAAATGTAGAAGACGTAACAAAAAAAATTGTTGCTTCAGATAAACACCCAAAGCAAAAAAAAAAACATTTTTGCTCATGTCACCTGCCAACCTACTTATTGCTTCGGTTGTAGTTACAACAGGAGCAGAAAATCCTCTTTGACCAAAAAAAAGCCTACATGGTAGCAGCTGCAACAATTCAATGATTAAAGTATGCATATTTCATCACCACGGTAATGGGACTAAAGCCTTGTAGCAAAATCTTCATTTATGTGTCACATACATACACTGTTTTTCTAATGCCAAGGGTTTATTATACATTCATGCTCATATGAATGTAGATGTGAAGTATAAAACACAATTAATTTAATTGCTTGTTTTAGATGCATGAAGCGTTCACATGATCACTCACGTTACCGCATTGAACATAGAAATCCCTCATGCACTAACATAAAACTTAACTTCACATACTGTAATGCCTACTGAAGCTATGACCAAAAGATGCCAGATAGTACTGATAAAATTATAAATAATAAAACAAATTACATACCTAGACATCTCTAACTGCAACCCAATTACAACCTGCATAGCAAGCAAGGCAGCCAACCATATCTAAATACAGATCTAATATCTAGCCAAAACCATGCAAAAGCCATGAAAACAACATCCAATGCCATATCCACCAACTTGAGCATGAAGAGCACAAGAAAAAACTACATGTTGTAAGCAATCCCAACATTGTTACGAAAGGAGCAAGGCAGTGAACTTGGAAGCCAAGAAAACATCAAGCACGAGGCATTGGTATATAATATGAAACCAAGGAATGAACCAGCACAAATCCTACCAAAAAATAAGGTTAGAAATGCCACAGGATGTAATGTCAACAACCTTTCAACTCAGAAACCGAAAAATAACCAACAAACAATCCAAATTAAGAACAATGCCACTTCAGTTGTTAGAATAATTAATATATGTTATTTATGCTAATATATATATACATATATATATATATATATATTAATTATTCTAACATCAGTGCTTACATACATGTTGGGCCATCACATGTTCTAAGCGATTCTTGTTCAGTCGGTATCAAACCAGGTTTGAAGCTCAACAGGCTGTGATTGTCACTTGATGTGTTATATGTGTCATCTTGCATTCCTTAATTGTCCCTGAGGAACTAAAACAACAAACAACAAAAATAGCACAAAAGTATAAACCGTGGAGCACTAAAGTATATCTTTTACCAAACAATGATGATGTTCATAGTTCTTAGTACTATAATTACCAAACAAGATAATGCGATTATTAAATTTGCTTTTAATATCGTGAGAAATAGCATTTACCCTATATTTGCATAAAATCTATCATACATAATTAGTATACTCATATGTTACTTGTCAAATACAGACTCTTTAATTCCTTCTTTATAATCAGCTGACATTCCAAACAATTATTGAAGTTGTCATCATACTGCTACATTATATATAGTGAAGCCATCTTCATCAGCCATTTATGAAATAGTTCAAGAATATAAGCTATGCTTGGTCTATCAACTGCAAATCATGGTGCTTTTGCCTGTGGTGTGTTTGCCTGAGGTTCATAGTAGCATACATTTTTTTAACATCATTTTTCAGCGCTCATACGTACATGTTTTTTTCACTACATATTAGTCTTCAGCATACTTTGGAAGGTTGGATTCCACCAAATACTATCATGTCCTTGCTTCTGCATTGCTAGTAAAATATATCTACTATAATCTAGTTACATAAATTGTTATCGCTCACACTTACCTGGTAAAATTCTGTCAATGGTCAGCTCCAATTAGTGAAGCTTGAGAGACTCAAATGTATGTTTAAGAGGAAAATCATCGAACATAATAACTGCATTTAAGCGGTTTACCTTATTAGCCTTCTTAACCATTGCTTCATTTCAGAAAGAGAATAATTCAGTAAAAACCAACAAGATATATTCTTACAGATTGAATATTAGAGTAATTTAAAGCTACTTATGGGAATGAAAAATTTGGAAACAAAATCAAGAACCAACTCAATTATTACAAGTTTAATCACCTTGTTTAAAAAAACATAGTTAGAAGAAACACTTTAGATCATGATATCATAGCCATATCCACGTCTGTGCTTGTAATTCATAGCATCCTTAATCTTCAATGAATCTACCCAAGTAACGAAATCTTCAATGTTCCTACTCACCAGATGGATCCGTTATTGCATATGGCACACCCAGCGCATGCCACTAATAGATTTAAGCTACTGCTGCATTCAAATGCGGTGCAAATTTGAGGTGTACCAAGAGTAATGACAATATTCGCTTGTAGCACAACATTACACCATTCAGATATATGTAACCTAATGTCGTTGTTTCTCATTCTGCATCATTCAAGTAGGAATTTTTTTACTGTGTTGATAATCTCTTGGCCTAGAAAATGAAAAGAGGACTAACATTGCTCTCCTTTGCTCATCTTTAAACGCAGCGGACAAGAGAAGCAATGACCTAAGAATTTGGGGGTAGGATCTATAAATGAAGGTACGAAAAACGATGCGGCGGAAGTAGAGGGATAAAGGAAAAATTAAGCGTGAAACGAAAATGAAAGCGGAGGGAAAACGAAAAGTACGGGGTAATGTAAAGTCATGCACGAGAATCGATAGATTTACAAATTTTTCTTTTCTGATATTTGTTTAATAATTATACTTTTAGATATTACTTATTTACAATAATTGATATAATTAACAATTAAATATGTTATTTAATTATTACCTTTTTACTTCTAGTTTATTATTAATTATAAATTACCATTTACAAATTATTATGTAAATATTAATTCTAAATTAACATTTATTAATGATTATAATTTTTAAAGCAATACTATATCTATAAAAAATAAATAAATATAAAGTGTTATTTTGCAACAAATTTGTGTTATAATATGGCAGGATTGATGTACTGAAAATAATCAACAATATTTTTTAGTTATTTAGTTTTAATTATTGATTATTAGAAAATACTAAATATTAATTAACAAACAATAATACTAACTATTTGTCTATAATTATTAATTAAAAAATGCTTCGTTGATTATTAAATATTAATTAACAAATATTAATTGCTAACATTAAATACTACTTTTACTCGAATGTATAAATATTAATTAGTATTATGAATTATATTTATTATTTGTTAAAAATTAATTAACATTAACAATAATTTACTAATTATTAGTAAATAACTAAAATAAATTATCAAAAATAAAAAATAATCGTTGATTGTTTACAATTATTAGTAATTATAAACTGTTTATCGATAGCATAATTTAACAATAAGTAATTATTAATTATTTAATATTATTATTTAGTATTAATTATTATTATTAAGTATTATTGTTAAATTTATCAATTATAGAATCATTACTACAAAACAGGTCTGTTGCCTAGGTTATTTAACCCCTATTTCTTCAGTTCTACAACCGAAGCAAATGCAAACGAAGCAACAAACAAAAAATTGTTGCTTCAGATAAACAATCGAAGTAAATAGACTAAACTGCTTCAGTTGTTTACCCCCTTTTGCTTCTGTTCAACAACTAAAGCAAATGTAGAAGATTCAATAAAAAAAATAATTGTTGGTTCAGATAAACACTCGAAGCAACAAAAAATTCATTTTTTTCTCTTGTCACCTGCCATCCTACTTGTTGCTTCGGTCGTAGTTACAACAGGAGCAGAAAATCTTCTGTGATAAAAAAAAATACCTACATGGTAGCAGCTGCAACAATTCAATGATTAATGTGTGCATATTTCATCACCACGGTAATTGGACTAAAGCCTTGCAGTAAAATCTTCATTTGTAGGTCACATACATACACTGTTTCTCTAATGCCAAGGGTTTATTATCTATTCATGCTCATGTGAATGTAGATGTGCTAGTATAAAATACAATTAATTTAATTCCTTGTTTTAGATAAATGAAGCATTCACATGATCACTGACGTTACCCCATTGAACATAGAAATCCTTCATGCACTAACATAAAACTTAACTTCACATACTGTAACGCCCACTAAAGTTATGACCAAAAGATGCCAGATAGTAGTGATAAAATTATAAAAAATAAAACAAATTACATACCTAGACATCTCTAACTGCAACCCAATTACAAGCTGCGCGAAGGCAAGACAGACAACCGTATCTAAATATAGATCTAATATCTAGCCAAAACCATGCCTAAGCCATGAAAACAACATCCAATGCCATATCCACCAACTTGAGCATGAAGAGCACAAGAAAAAACTACATGTTGCAAGCAATCCCAACAGTGTTATGAAAGGAGCAAGGCAGTGAACTTGGAAGCCAAGAAAACATCAAGTACGAGGCATTGGCATATAATATGAAACCAAGGAATGAACTAGCACAAATCCTACCAAACAATAAGGTCAGAAATGCCACAGGAAGTAACATCAGCAAGCAATCAACTCAGAAACCGAAAAATAACACAGAAGCAATCCAAATTAAGAACAATGCCACTTCAGTTGTTAGAATAATTAATATATGTTATTTATGCTAATATATATATACATATAACATCGGTGCTTATATACCTGTTGTGCCATCACATGTGCTAAGCGATTCTTGTTCAGTCGATATCAAACTAGGTTTGAAGCTCAACATGCTGTGATTGTCACTTGATGGGCTAAAGTATGTCATCCTACATTCCTTAAATGTCCCAGAGGAATTAAAACAAACGACAACAAAAATAGCACAAAAGTATAAGCCGTGGAGGACTAAAGTATATCTTTTACCAAACAATGACGACGTCCATAGTTCTTAGCACTATAATTACCGAACATGATAATGGAATTATTAAATTTGATTTTAATATCCTGAGAAATAGCATTTACCATATATTTGCATACGAAACTGTCATACATAATTAGTATACTCGTATGCTACTTGTCAAATATATATTCTTTAATACCTTCTTTATAATCAGCTGACATTCCACGCAATTATTGAAGTTGTCTTCATACTGATACGCTATACATAGTGAACCCATCTTCATCAGCCTTTACGGAATAGTTCAAGAATATAAACTATGCTTGGTCTATCAACTGCAAATCGTGGTGCTTTTGCCCGTGGTGTGCTTTTGCCTGAGGTTCATAGTAGCATACATTTTTTTGACATCATTTTTCAGTGCACATATGTATATGTTCTTTTTTCACTACATATTTGTCTTTAACATACCTCGGATAGTTGGATTCCACCAAATACTATATGTCCTTGCTTCTTCATTTCTAATAAACTGTATCTACTATAATTTAGTTACATAAATTGATATCGCTCACACTTACCTGGTAAAATTCTGTCAATGGTCAGCTCCAATTGGTGAAGCTTGAGAGTTTGACTCAAATGTATGTTTAAGAGGTAATTCATCGAACATAATAATTGCATTTAAGCGGTTTACCCTATTACCCTTCTTAACTATTACTCCATTTCAAAAAGAGAATGAGTTCAGTAAAAACCAACAAGATATATTCTTACAGATGGAATAATAGAGAAATTTAAAGCTACTTATGGGAATGAAAAATTAAGAAACAAAATCAAGAACCAACTCAACTATTACAAGTTTAATCACCTTCTTTAAAGAAACATTGTTAAAAGAAACACTTTAGCTCATGATATCATAGCCATATCCACGTTTGTACTTATACTCCATGGCCTCCTTAATCTTCGATGAATCTACCCAAGTAACGAAATCTTCAATGTTCCTGCTCACCAGATGGATCCGTTATTGCATCTGGTCCAACCAGCGAATGCCACTGGTAGATCTAAGTTGCTGCTGCTTTCAAATGCGGTGCAAATTTGAGGTGTACCAAGACTAATGACAATATTCGCTTTATCACAACATTACACCATTCATATATATGTAACCTAAAGTAATTGTTTCTCATTCTGCATCATTCAAGCATGATTTTCTTTACTATGTTGAAATTTTGTTGGCCTAGAAAATGAAAACAGGACTAACAATGTTCTCCTTCGCTTATCTGTAAACGCAGTGGACAAGAGGAGAAACGACCTAACAATTTGGGGGTAGGATCTATAAATGAAGGAACGAAAAAAAATGCGGCGGAAGTAGAGGGATAAAGGAAAAATTAAGCATGAAACGAAAATGAAAGCGGAGGGAAAACGAAAAGTACGGGGTAATGTTAAGTCACGCACGAGAATCGACAAATTTACAAATTTTTCTTCTATGATATTGATTTATTAATTATATTTTTATATATTACTTGTTTACAATAATTGATGTAATTAACAATTAAATATGTTCATTAATTATTACCTTTTTACTTCTAGTTTATTATTAATTATAAATTACCATTTACAAATTATTATATAAATATTAATTCTAAATTTTAAATTATTATTGATTATAATTTTTAAAGAAATATTATATATAAAAATAAATAAATAAATAAATAAATATAAATTGTTATTTTGCAACAAATTTACATTATAAAATGGCAGGATTGCTGTACTGAAAATAATTAACAATATTTATTAGTTATTTCGTATTAATTATTGATTATTAGAAAATACTAAATCTTAATTAACAAACAATAATACTAACTATTTGTTTGTAATTGTGAATTAAAAAAGTGCTTTGTTGATTATTAAATACTAATCAACAAATATTAATTGCTAGAATTAAATACTAATTTTACTTGAATGTATAAATATTAATCAGTATTATGAATTATATTTATTATTTGTTAAAAATTAATTCACATTAACTATACTTTACTAATTATTAGTAAATAACTAAAATAAATTATCAAACATAAAAAATAATTGTTGATTATTTACAATAATAAGTAATTATAAATTGTTTATTGATAGCATAATTTAATAATAATTAATTATTAATTATTTAATATTATTATTTAGTATTAATTATTATTATTAAGTGTTATTGTTAAATTTATTAATTATAGAATCACTACTATAAAACACGTCTGTTGCTTCGGTTATTTAACCCATGTTGCTTCAGTTCTACAACCGAAGCAAATGCAAATGACCCAACAGACCAAAATTTGTTGCTTTAGATAAACAACAGGAGCAAATAGACATAATTGCTTCAGTTGTTTACCCCCTGTTGCTTCTGTTCAACAACCGAACGAAATGTAGAAGACGCAATAAAAAAAATTGTTGCTTTGGATAAACCCCCAAAGCAACAAAAAAATTAGGATTTTTTGCTCTTGTTGTAACTACAACCGAAACAACAAGTAGGGTAGCAGGTGACATGAGCAAAAATGAATTTCCCTCTGCGATTAAAAAAATACATGGTAACAGCGGAAACAATTCAATGATTAATGTGTGCATATTTCATCACCACGGTAATGGTAATAAAGCCTTGCAGTAAAATCTTCATTTGTAGTTCACATACATACACTGTTTTTCTAATGCCAAGGGTTTATTATCCATTCATGCTCATATGAATGTAAATGTGCAAGTATAAAATACAATGAATTTAATTGCTTGTTTTAGATACATGAGGCATTTACATGATCACTCACGTTACCCCCATTGAACTTAGGAATCCGTCATGCACTAACATAAAACTTAACTTCACATACTGTAACGCCCACTAAAGTTATGACCCAAAGATGCCAGATAGTAGTGATAAAATTATAAAAAATAAAACAAATTACATACCTAGACATCTCTAACTACAACCCAATTACAACCTGCACGCAGGCAAGGCACCCAACCATATCTAAATATATATCTAATATCTGGCCAAAACCATGCAAAAGCCATGAAAACAACACCCGATGCCATATCCACCAACTTGAGCATGAAGAGAACAAGAAAAAAGTACATGTTGCAAGCAATCCCAACAGTGTTACGAAAGGAGCAAGCTAGTGAACTTGGAAGCCAAGAAAACATCGAGCACGAGTCATTGGCATATAATATGAAACCAAGGAATTAACCAGCACAAATCCTACCAAATAATAAGGTCAGAAATGCCACAGGAAGTAACGTCAGCAAGCATTCAACCCAGAAACTGAAAAATAACACATAAACAATCCAAATTAAGAACAATGCCACTTCAGTTGTTAGAATAATTAATATATGATATTTATGCTAATATATATATATATACATATATGCATACATATATACATACATATATATTAATTATTCTAACATCAGTGCTTATATACCAGTTGCGCCATCACAAGTGCTAAGTGATTCTTGTTCAGTCGGTATCAAACCAGTTTAGAAGCTCAACAGGCTGTGATTGTCACTTGATGAGCTAAAGTATATCATCCTACATTCCTTAAATGTCCCAGAGGAACTAAAACAAACGACAACAAAAATAGCACAAAATTATAAACCATGGAGGACTAAAGTATATCTAACAATGATGATGTCTATAGTTCTTAGCACTATAATTACCAAACATGATAGTGGGATTATTAAATTTTCTTTTAATATCGTGAGAAATAGCATTTACCCTAGGTTTGCATACAAAACTATGATACATAATTAGTATACTCGTATGCTACTTGTCAAATATGGACTCTTAAATTCCATCTTTATAATCAACTGACAATCCACACAATTATTGAAGTTGTCTTCGTACTGCTACACTATATATAGTGAAGCCATCTTAATCAGCCTTGTATAGAATAGTTCAAGATTATAAACTATGCTTCGTCTATCAACTGCAAATCATGGTGCTTTTGCCTGTGGTGTGCTTTTGCTTGAGGTTCGTAGTAGCATACATTTTTTTGACATCATTTTTCAGTGCACTTACTTACATGTTCTTTTTTCACTACATATTAGTCTTCAACTTACCTCGGAAGGTTGGATTCCACCAAATACTATAATGTACTTGTTTCTGCATTGCTAATAAACTATATCTATTATAATCTAGTTGCATAAATTGCTATCGCTCACACTTACCTTATAAAATTCTATCAATGGTCAGCTCCAATTGGTGAATCTTTAGAGTTTGACTCAAATATATGTTTAAGAGGCCAATCATCAAACATAATAACTGCATTTAAGCAATTTACCCTCTCACCCTTCTTAACCATTGCTCCATTTCAGAAAGAGAATGTGTCCAGTAAAAACCAACAAGATATATTCTTACAGATGGAGTATTAGAGCAATTTAAAGCTACTTATGGGAATGAAAAATTTAGAAACAAAATCAAGAACCAACTCAACTATTACACGTTTAATCACGTTGTTTAAAGAAAAATTGTTAGAAGAAACACTTTAGCTCATGATATCATAGCCATATCCACGTCTGTCCTTATACTCCATGGCCTCCTTAATCTTCGATGAATCTAGCCAAGTACCGAAATCTTCAATGTTCCTACTCACTAGATGGATCTGTTGTTACATCTGGCCCAACCAGCACATGCCAGCGATAGATCTAAGTTACTGATGCTTTCAAATGCGGTGCAAATTTGATGTGTACCAAGATTAATGAAAATATTCGCTTGTACCACAACATTACACCATTCAGATATATTCAACCTAAAGTCGTTGTTTCTCCTTCGGCATCATTCAAGCAGGATTTTTTTTACTGTGTTGATATTCTCTTGGCCTAGAAAATGAAAAGAGGACTGATAATGCTCTCCTTCGTTCATCTATAAACACAGCGGACAAGAGGAGAACGACTTAAGAATTTGGGGGTAGGATCTATAAATGAAGGAACGAAAAACGATGTGGTGGAAGTAGAGGGATAAATGAAAAATTAAGCGTGAAACGAAAATGAAATCGGAGGGAAAACGAAAGTACGGGGTAATGTAAAGTCATGCACGAGAATCGACAGATTTACAAATTTTTCTTTTTTGATATTATTTTATTAATTATATTTAATTATATTACTTATTTAGAATAATTGATGTTAACCCCGTTCTTAGAACGCGGTTCAGAACTAAGAAGTATTTATGAAAGATGACAAGCGACATAACTGACTCAAGTCGTTTCTACGACATGGATCCTGCAGTCATCCACACGACATGACTTTAAGTCACTGACGCATGATGGTTCCAAGTCGTTTACATGGCACGACTCTAAGCCATTGAACACGACACAGAATTAAGGTGTTCAGCGCGCCATGGTGACCGTTACACTCAAGCTGCTAGCATCATGTCGTTTAAACCATGTTGTGATAGGGAATATCTAAATACTTAAGTCGTGTGTCATAAATAATGAAAAGTAAGGTCATTAATACCAAGTCATACCGCTGCATGCCGTTAATACAGTTAGACTATGTCATATGCCACGACATTGAGTTCATATCGCGGCATCAGCCATGGCGTTCACGCCATATCGTAGTTTGGTATCATGTCGGTAATCCCTCCATGACATTGGTGCTACATAGCCGAACCGTATACCAATGAAAACAAGTCGTACTGACCTCAACCATGCCGCAGCAACTCCAAGGCGTAAGATAATCATGTCGGGTCACAAATTCCACTGTGCCGCAAGCTCATTACATGGAGATAAAGGAGCCGTAGGACGACATGATTCATATCAGAGAGCAATCATGTCGCCATTGTCATGTCTCACCAACCTCCAAGTCGTTGAGTATAAAAGGCAAGGTCCTCTCAAACCGTTAAGGAGCTCATGACATGATGTAACCGTGTTCATTGCATGATGTTAAACTATTGATAAAACATGTCGCTATTCACATTATAACAAATAAAGTCATGAGCGTCATCATGTCGTAAACAGCTCCATGTCGTGAGCAACTTCATGCCACAATATTCATGTCATCAAGTCAAGTTGTTAATCCTTCATTCTGGAAGTATGTCGTATGGCGCAAGAGGCATCCCATTTGACAGCTTGCAACTGCTCATGTATAGCTATAGAGGTAGAATGGGAACAACAGTCAAGCCGTATATTACAAGAATTAATTCGTGTCGTTCCAGTACAACAACATGTCATGCCGCATGGATTGATACTCGAGTCAACGCGTTTCAACCATTCATGTCGTAAAAGGTGTCCATGGTGACACGAGTCATGTCGAGTAGGGTCATGGCATCTTCTACATAATTACAGAATTGCCACCCGGGCTAAGTTCACCTGTAAATACCCCTCATAATTCATTTGGAAGGGGGGGACCAAAAATTCATTTCTACAAGGAAACCCCATCAAATTAAAAGCTCATCTACAACTTCTCTAATGGCTTCTATGGATGCAATAATACTTTTCTAACTTCATGAAGATCAAATCAATGTTAATGATCATTAGAGCTTTCTATAATTGAATCTAATTACCTTCAATCTCATTCAAGCTACACCATAAATCTCTCACGCATCATTCGAACGATCTCTAATCCTCTCCAAAGCTTGAATCAAATGCTAATTCACTATGAAATCTATGAAGATCATGGGAAAGGATCAAAGCACATAAGTGGTTGAAGATTCATCACAAAGCTAAACCTCTTTCCTTTTCTTCGCCAAACTTGATTTAAAGAAGATCATCAAGAGAGTTAAAAGAGAGAAATGATTGTAATGAGAGAAAATTCATATGTTGTAAGCTTGAATATCATAATGAGTATTGATTCAAAGTGGACGTAGATTCATATTGAATCGAACCACTATAAAAATTCCTTTGTGTTCTTACTTGTTTTTATTCGTTTATTTTGTGATTACGTAGTTCCATATTCTTACTGAATCTGTGAAGTGTAGCTTTATACCTTTGGTGTTTGGTCCCAAATTTGGAGCAAACATTTGGCGCCCACCGTGGAGCCTGGACTGTCAATCCATTTCTCGCTCTCTCACTAGGTAGAAGGCCCTGCATTGGAATACACTCCGATTATCTAAGTTGTCCGAATTGAAATACTTATCTCTAAAGCCATGGGTAAGCCAGGTAGAACTTCAAAGAAAGCTACAAGTAAAAGCGTCGAAGATGTCGACAATACCACTAACACGGAAAACACCCCGCCTACTAATCAGTTTGAAGTCTGTGAAAGTTCTAAAGCCGGAACTACCGTAACAAGGAGGGAATTGGATAAAGCGGCAGTAGGACTGACAAGTTGAATTGATATTGCGAACGAGGCCATGATAAAGAAGCTAAAACCATGTTCTCCATGCAAGCCGCAACGGCCAAAGTCACCGAGTGCAAACCATCTTAAAACTGCTAACACCACTGGAACGGAAGACACTGGATCTTCTTCCTCAAGCCCGAATAAAGGAAATTCTGTCCAAGAGATTACAAATCCTAGTCATAGGGGAATGAAGCCACCTGCTCATAACCACTCTAGAAAAGTGACCCCTCAACAAGCATTTGGTTCCACCAAAGGGGCACTTCCCCATGCGGGAGCTCCAGGGTCCCGAAATCTGAATCGCAATCGTTTGTGTAGGCAAACATTCGGCAAAGAAGAAGGCGTCCGCCCCGTGGACCAACTTAATGAGGAGGAGCGTATATTCAGAATTGTACGAAAGATCATGAATGAGATCCATAAAAAAGTGGATGATGAGAAGGAATGGGGATTTTCTCCTACAAAAACTCCACTTACAGAAAGAATAAAAATGGCGCCATATCCAAATAAATTCAAACCCCCGGTTGTACAAGCTTATAATGGAACTGACGATCCCAACATGTTCCTATTCAAGTATGATCAGCACATGGATGGGACACGTGCTACTAATGAGCTAAAATGTTTATACTCCCCACTTACTTGGAGGGAGTAGCTTCACTCTGGTTCACAAAACTCCCGCCAAAATTCGTAGATGAATTTGCCACCTTGGCCAAGCTGATCGAACAGCAATTCAGGCTTCAAGCAACTAATGTGTGTGATGTGATGGAACTGAATGAGCTGGAACAAGCGCCAGGGGAATCCATTAAAACCTTCCTTTCTCGTTTTAACATAGCTGTAACAACCCGGAAATTCTAGGCCAATTAAAATTTTTTATTTTGGCAATTTTAATGAAGTTTGAATATTTAAAATGATTATTTTAGATAATAATGACGAGAAATTTATTTTGAACGGAATTCAAACGTATATAGTTATATAGATCGTCGTTAGAATATAAATAATTATTTATAATTATAAAATAATTGAAAATGGAGCGGTAGTTTGTTAATTCGATTTCTAATTTCAAATGAATGTACAAGATTCAAAATAAACCGGATTTTAGCGAAACCACAAATATTTGAATCTATTTGAGAATATCTTTCCAACGAATCTTAAAAATCGAAATTTCATAGCGGGAATCAAAAGATACGTCCAGTTGAAAATTCAGAATAATCGCTATGGAATTCTGGCCCTTAAAAATTGAAATTTTGCAAACGACCTCGATTTTCAATGAAATCATTTTTGTTGGAACTGTGATGTCTAGTTATCGCTAGATTCCAAAATTCGTAATTTTTCGAATCAATATGTGAGCGTGGCGAAGGAAAACGTGTTTGACCAGGTTTAGTTGATTTTAATCGACTGGAAAATGGCCATTTTTCAAACTGTCTTAGAATTTGACAGAATTAGTTTTGTTAGGACCTATGATCAATACGAAGCTAGAAAATATTTTTCGGAATTTTTCAGTTAGTATGTGGCCCCAATAAATTGAAATGTGCGTTCAAATTCAGTATATAGAGTTATATGTTGATTGTGATGAAAACTAGTTGAAACAGTCGAATTAGCCTATGATACATATCTCATTGTGTTCGAAATGGGGGTAATTAGCTAGAGACGACAGTCGGTGGGTTCGATTTCGAGGTCGAAATAAAAAGTTGCTTTTGAAATTAAATAATTAAATAAAAATCTCACTTTCTCTCCTTATACCTCTCAGCCCCCCCCCCCCCCCCCCCGTTTATTAAAAAAAAGAAAGGAATGGGCGACGGGGGGAACCCGCCGCTGTAACCCATCGCGGCCCCCCCTAGGTGGCGCATCCACCACCGAAGACCCCCCTCCTCCTCTCGCACCTCCCCTCCACCTCCTCTCGCTCCAGCGCTTCTCCCTCCTCTTCCTTCCTCCGTTCTTCTTAAACCCCTCCCTCCTCCTCAGCAACGGGCGCAGCCCCCAAGCCCAAATAGAAGAAAAGCGCCGCCCCCAGCCTTTGCAGCTGCGGCCAGTGAAGGCCCCTCCGCCGGTCAGCCTCGACGAGCGTCGATGCCCCCCTCAGCACAACCACGAACCCTCCTTCTCCTTTGAACGTGAGTTTTTTTTCCTTTTCTGATTTTGTTTTTTTTTTATATTAACATAGTTAAATCAGTTTTTAATTTATATAAAGCATTGCTTTAAAGCTTGATTTTTCCTTTATATAAAATTGGATTTTTATTTTAGATAAAGCTTTGATTTTTAGTAAATAAAGCTATGATTTTTAATATATAAAATAACAAGGTCGAATGTCATGAATAAAAAGTTTGAATTTTTGAAGAATAAAATGATTTGATTTTTAAACCATAAAGATTGGATTTTTATATAGAGAAACCTTTGATTTTTAATAGAGAGTAAAAATACGATTTTTATTCGTATGAAAGGAGAAATCTTTATATTTAAAAAGGAGAAATCTTTATATAGTTGAAATGGTGAAGTAAAAATGAGATTTTTTTTGAAGACATAAGGAAAATATAATTTTTATATTATGAAGAGAATAAAAATATGATTTTTATATCATAGGAAGAATAAAAATATGATTTTTATTCATGTAGAGTAATAAAAATAAAATTTTTATTATATTACTAGCAAGATAAAAATATAATTTTTATCATGGAAGTAGCGATGTAAAGGAGTAATTTTTATATAGAGAATGGCGAGGGAAAAATATAATCTTTATTATATGAACACTAGTATAAAAATAGAATTTTTATCTATATAGTTGCGGTGTAAAAATAGAATTTTTATCCATAATGCGTAGTTATAAAAATGTGATTTTTATATACATAACAACAATATAAAAATGTGATTTTTGTATACGTAGCACCTACGGACAATGAAATTGACAAAAGGCGAGGGCGACGAAGATTTCTACATATGAACAGTCGTGGTGTTTGGTTTAGCTAGTCGGTGAGAACTCCTCACTTTAAATCTTGTTTTCTAGTTAAAATATATACTAGGATGCAGATGGTGCTTAGCAGCTCCCGACACCCGTCGTAGATAGACCATGGAAGACATGTTTGCTTGTTTGATGTGTTGTGAAATTTGGTTGTGATGTTGATGTGAAATAGATAATAAAATATTCATGTGTTGAAAACATTCATGTTTTGAAATAAATTAATTATCGTTAAAAATATATTTTTTAATGTGAATGTGATTAAATAAATATTCATTTACAAACCGGACGATTTGTTTAGGTACACCTATTTGAAGGATATTGATTGGGACGATAAATTTTACACATCGCCCAACTGCACAAATAATATTCAGTGTTTGTTGAGTTGAAACCCCACACGGGTGTTGGGATGATATTGGACGTACACTAATCCCAATTGTTTAGTGGTATGTCTACCGTTTGATTGACAGACTGTATGAGCGTCAATTAGTTATATTTAATGCTTATACAGTTGTGTAGTGCACTTTCGGTGATGGTCGATTATTTATCGTTGTTATCATATACATGTGTTGTATGGAATCCATATAATTTACATTATATGTTAATTTATTGGGTCTTATTCCAATTGGGAAAATAAAGAATACTATAAAATAAAGATTCATGTGTTGAAGAATAAATATTCATTTGTTGAATAGAATAAATAGTCATGTGTTGATTATGCTCATGTGTTGAGAATATTCATGTGTTGAAAGAAAAATATATATTCATATGTTGAAAATTTCCATGTGTTGAAAGAAAAATATATATTCATGTGATGAAGAATAAATATTCATTTGTTGAATAGAATAACGAAGTTATTCAAATATATAAGGCCGTGTTGATTAGAGATGCGCCATTTTGACGCGAACAATATTTATGTCGATTATATTTGTTTTTATAATGAATATAGAAAAAGAAATGATTTCAAAATATAACGTTTTGAAAATATTATCATTTGTATACCGATGATGTGGAATATTCAATTTCGATTCAAAATTGAATATGAAGTTGAAATCGTTTCGAAAACAAATTTAAAATGATTTATAATATACGTTTTAAAAGGAAATCGGCGATATATATATATATATATATATATATATATATATATATATATATTGGCCTGAATAAGACGCGTCGCTCCACGGTAGTTCGCGAATTTCTACCATTGACTTCGAATTGACGTTGCGGGAGATCCTACCATTGGATTCTCCTAAAACTAGAACCGTTGGGTTCGTATCGAACAAAGCTTTCCAATGAATATTAGAAATTTGAAATCTGGCGGTTGGATTTGGGATTATGTCCAAATCAAATTTGGAAAAGGTCGCTATAAGTGCAGTTCAACGACCGTTATTGGAAATCGACTGTACGGGCCTTGATAAAATTATTAAAGATATGAATAATTTGTGCAAAATCATAATATGTGAATTGGAAAGAACTAAGATGAAAAATTCCATATTTGAAAGGATAAAAATATATTTTTATCGAAATGAACTAGTTTTGAACTAGATTTGAAATGGTTTAGAAAATAATCAGAATTTCCAACACGTGAATTGGAATGGATTTAAATCGAAATTATCTTCGGAATATTTCGATGTTGGATTTCGTGATTATATAGATATTGTTGCGGAAATTTGAAAGATATATTTATATCATTATTTCCAATACGATATTTGTTGGTTACGGAATTTGATATTGAATATAAGCCGATATATTTTCTATTGAGAGCCTTGTATTTAATATCAAATGGGATTTTGGGTTCTCTTGAATGGTGTCTTAAATAACATTGTTCTTGAACCCAGTTTGGAAAAGAATAAATATTTTAATTAAGATTTAGTGAAATTGTCCAGTTAATTAGTATTTAATTGGAATTGAATTTGAATTGGTTTTTGGGGTTTATCGTGAGCGGTGTTTTGAATAACACCTGTTCTTTAACCCGATTAACAATAGAAAGTGATTTTGGGTCGTGAATCGTGTTTTAAGTGACATTGGTTCTTTAACCCAGTTAAAGACAGGATATTATTTTTGAGAAGATTAAAACTAAGTGGAGTTTTAATGAATCTTTAATTAGATTAAAACATGAATTGATAATTTAAATTATCTAATCTGAAAAGTGATCAAGGATGGAGTATCACCAGTTTTGCTCCAAAGCGATAGTTAAATCTTTAATTATATTCGAACGTGAAATCGTAATTAATATTTACCGATAACACCGTGTTGTTAGATATGGAGTATTACCAGTTTTTCCTCCATGGGATGAATATGTTGGGATTGAGAAATAAAATAAACAATTACTTCGGTGTGGTTCGCTAATCCCGACTAGTTTGGAAAACCATAATACGGTTTAAAATGATATCCAAAGGAAGATTAAAGAATAAATTTAGAAGAATTTATCTTTGATAAAATTAATGGGAACTTTCCCTAAGAATGTGAAAATTTGAATAAAAGATTATTCTGAAATGTAATGAGGCGTATGTTGGGTTTGTGTAACATTTGTTTATTTTATATGTGGGTTATTTGGAAAGGCCGGGTTTATACCCATGTTGAATAACCGATTCGGCGATAAGTTGAAGATGAAGATGGTGGTTGAAGACCGGAAGTCTTCACATCGTTTGGGTGATTACTGTTGATCTTGATTGGGCTGTACACCCAAGAGGAGGGAATCAGTTGGTGATTGTCCAGATGTACTTGGATATCGATGGATATGCGAGGAAAGTGCCTGCGGTTTCGTTCAGACCCAGAACGAACTTGCAAATGGACTATGGGTCTGACATTGGATTTTATTCTGTGTTGATTGATCTCTATTAAATATACATCTGTTTGGCGGTGGAGAATTTATTCTCTTTCTTAACGGCCTTCTCTGAGACGTACGAGCTCAGAGGTTGTATATCGATGGACATCAGTTGCATGGAATGATTTGCCAGTGTGGCATGCCTAAGTGGCAAATGATCAAGGCTTCTATTGAAAAGCAAATTCTTATGGTTGATGATCAAAGCACGGCCTGTGTGGCATAGCTTTGTGTATAGCGTGAATTCGCGAGCCTCACACCACGGTATGAGTCAAGAACGGGATACGGACCGTTGGGAGAACACGACGTTTCTTTCTAGCTATAGGTGATGTCAGTGACCTACCAGGCCTGACATTTACATACTTTTTACCTGTGTGGTTGTTGGAATGCGGGCGCCTCGAATATATGGTCGATAATTGGCACTATGTGAGCTGACGTACATACCATAATATATAGGTCCGATAGGACCGGGAAACGTGTGTTCAGCAATTGCCAATCCTCAAAAGAAAGAGAGGACCGACCCAACCGATTCCAAGGATCGTTTGTGTGGTCCTGAGACATTTGCTAGAGTGTCTCGAACGGAGAGGAGCTTGCCCCTTGCCTCGATTCATGATGGAATCCAATTTCCAATACGTGACTTTCGGTATTATTTGTAGAGCCTAATATGGCGACATAGTGGTATGGGTCACTTATGTCGTCTATGATTTATACATTATGATTGAAGTTGCTTTCTTCACTTATAGTAATAATAAAATATGAAATTTCACGTATCAAGCATTCTTTGGCTATTATAAGGTAAAAACCTATCCTTCGGCTTGCGTTGCATTGTGTGATGGGACCTGGGTCTTATAATAGCTTCATTTTTCTTTATTTAGCATTACGCTGTTTGTTTTATGCACTAGTATTCTTGGGAGGAAACCCGTTCCGTGTTATATGGCGTGGTCCTTTGTTTTTCCTAACTTTAAAAATAAAGACTGATAACTGTTTTAGTTCTCACACCAGTCACATGACTGACCTGGAGTTTATTGTTTTAACCTAAATTCTGGGTGCCCCTGTTTTCCGCACGGCAGCTAGTAGTTTTGGTTTTGCATATTTATATTCACAGGATCCAGATTTACAACTGGAATGATGCTCGGAAAGCTCTGTATCCGTGTATTACTTTCACTTGTGTTTTGTATATTTCTCCGCTGCTATGTAATTTATTGTAATCTCTGATATTTGTCGATTGTAATACTTATTCATACTTTGTATATTTTTGTATTCTGATGGAATTGTTGTAATAAACAATGAAATGTTCTTTTGTTTACATTCTGATATGTGTTGTTCTCAAGGCAATCCAAGCTTTCCTTACTGGGGAAGTTCGGGTCGTGTCAGTTTGGTATCAGAGTTTTGGTTTATAGAGCTCGAGAACAAGACACATTAGAACCAAACGAAAGAATTCATCAGAGATTGGATTAGTAATGTCCAATAAGAATAACTCGTTAGTGGTGGGATCAGTAGTATCCGAACGAGTGTGAAGAGTAAATTTTTAAAAAATAAAATTGAAAAAAACTTTGTTTTGACAGTTAAATTCAAGTATACGTATTTGAATATTTTATTTCTATTGATTTGGACAATCAAGCATATAAAGGTTTTGCATATACGTGTCATGAACGTATATGTGAAGTTTTAATATACTGGATAGATATAGATTCACACTCTAGTCCCCGGAGATAATTCTGGTAATGCGGCCGCATTATCAGTATTTTTGTTCGAGTTTCGAAAAGTGGGGTATCTATATATTTCCATTAGACTGGTGTGAGAACCAAATCTTATATAGGATTATTTGTTGTGATTTGGCATCAAAAACATGATTTTCTGTATATGTATCAAGGTTTTGAATTTGAAAAGTTAATCAACTAAATGATCGATGGTTGTGTTGTTTATTTATTTGTTTGATAATTTTGAACCATTATGCCTAATGGAACCGAATACTGAACTGTGTTGAAAATTATTTGCAAATGCATACATGGATACATATATGTGTGTGTGAATAGTTCATACCAAGGAGACTAGAGCAGAAGAGTAAAATTATTTGCCCGACATATAGGTACATCTTTACAAATTTATTGGTTTTGGATGATTTTATGAGCCGATTGGCTAGCCGCTTGGCTGTTTCTTTTTCTTTTTGGATTGATGAGGGCCATGGGAGGCTATTTGAAATATCTCGAAGTCCTCGGTGCAGGGGAGGTAATGGTGAAATTTTTCGAAAATTTAGGGTGTTAGCCAAATTTTTGAAAAATTTGAAAAGTTGTAATAACCCGGAAATCCGAGCCAATTAAAAATTTTTATTTTGGCAATTTTAGTGAATTTTGAATATTTAAAATGAATTATTTTAAATAATAGCGACGAGAAATTTATTTTTGAATAGAATTAGAACGTATATATTTATAAACGTCGTTGTTAGAATATAAATATTTATTTTAAATTATAAAAGGAATTGAAAATGGCGCGGTAGTTCGATAATTCGATTTCAAATTTCAATTGAACATACCGGGTGCAGAATAAACCGGATTTTAGCGAAACCAAAAATATTTCAATCTAATTGGGAATATCTTTCCAACGAATCCGAAAGATTGGAATTTCATAGCGGGAATCAAAAGATATATCCAAATGAATTTTCAGAATAGTCGCTATGGAATTCTGGCCCTTAAAAATGGAAATTTTGCAAACGACCTCAGATTTCGACGAAACCACTTTTGTTGGATCCAGGATGTCAAATTATTGCTAGGTTTCAAATTTCATAATTTTTCGAATCAGTATGTGAGCGTGGCAAAGGAAAACGCGTTTGACCAGTTTTAGTTGATTTTAATCGACTGGAAAATGACCATTTTTCAAACGGTCTCAGAATTCGATGAAACTAGTTTTGTTAGGACCGTATCGTCAATACGAAGCTAGAAAATATTTTTTTGGAATTTTTCTAGTTAGTATGTGGCCCCAGTAAATTGAAATGCGCGCGCAAATTCAATATATATAGTTATATGTGGATTTTGACGAAAAACTGAATGAAACTGTAGATTTGGCTAACGAAACATATCCCATTGTGTTCGGAATGGGGGTAATTAGCTAGGGACGACAGTCGTTGGGTCTCGTTTCGTGTTCGAATATAAAAGTTGCTTTTAGGGAGAAAATAAAATAAATAAATATATATATTTATAAACCTTTCCACCCCAACCCTAAGTCAAATTCCCAAAACCCAGTCAAACCCAAAATCAAATAAAATCACGCCTCCACTATTATCAGCCCGTCGCCCCTCGATTTTGACGTGCGACCGCCGCCGTTGGAGCCTCGAGCTCCGCCGCCTCCTTCAAAGACCGCGACCCCCTCCCCCTCGTGCAACCTCAGTCCTTTTCTCCGATGCCTCTCCACCGTGAAAACCCAAAGTCCTCCGCCCTAAAAGCCTACAGCGTCGCCGCCTGGCCTGAACCGCCCACCACCCCGTAGCGCCGGCGAACTCCCTCCTCAGACCACCCCTCAGCCACGTGAACCCCCCCTCTCCTTCAACAGTAAAAGGTACGATTTATTTTAATGATTTTATTAATTTATTTTAATTATATCTAGTTGTTTTAAAATCTAATTTGTGTATAGATAATATAGGATTGAAAATACGGGTTTTATAGGGATAGATAAGTGTTAAAAATATGGTTTCTACTTGTAAAAATATAATTTTTACGTATGAAAATCTATTGTTTTTGTAAATAAAAATGTATGGTTTTTGTGTAAATGAAAAGATATGGTTTTGTAAATAAAAAGGTGTGATTTTTAGATATAAAAGGAAAGTTTATATTTTTAGAATAGAAAAGTTTATATTATGATGATATTAAAAATATAATTTTTATATCATAGAAAGGTTAAAAATATAATTTTTATATAAGCAATAAGTTAAAAATATAATTTTTATAAGGTAGAAAATATAAAAATACGATTTTTATATATGTAGCGAACTAAAAATCTGATCTTTATTATATATATGTTGAAATAAAAATGTGATTTTTATAGCGATGAAATAAAAATTTGATCTTTATATATGAAGTAAAATAAAAATATGATTTTTATTTATTGAAAGGAAGCAATAAAAATATAATTTTTATTATGAACAGCATGAAAAGAGTTGCGTTGGAATTGCAAACAGATCCAGACGGTTCAGCAGTTCAAAAGCAAAGAACGACGGAGTGGAACCCTCTGTGAGAACTTCTCACCTTTTGATTTTGTTTTCTAGTTAACAATATATACTAGGATGCAGACGGTGTTTAGTAGCACCCGACACCCGTCGTCCACAGACCATGGACGACTTGTATGCTTGTTTGTTTGATTTTGATGTGTAGTTGATTGTGTGAGGTGATGTGAAATGAAATAAAATATTTATATAGTTAAAATATTTTATAGTTGAAAATAAAATTTTTAACGTGTATTTAAAATAAATTAATATAAATAAATCGAACGATTTGTTTATATACATACATTTGACTGAAATTGATTGGGACGATAAATTTTACACATCGTCCAACTGCACAAATAAAATCTGTGTTGATTGTTTGAATCCCCACACGGGTATTGAGATGATATATGACATACACTATTCCCAATAATTAGTTGTATGTCGATCGATTGATTGACAGACTGTTATAAGCATTAAATATTTATATTTAATGCTTATACAGTGTAGAACGCACTTTGGATGATGGTTGATGATTTATCGTTGCTGTTATATATGTGTGTTGTAGAAAATCCATATAATGAACATTAAATGGTAATTGATTGGGCCTCATTCCATATTTGAAAAAGAAATATTTAAATAGAATATTTGAAAACGGAATATTTAAATAGAAATATTTGAATAGAAATATTTGAAATAGAATATTTGAATATAGAAATATATGAAGCCGTGTTGATTAGATTGACGCCATTTTGACGTAAACGATATTTATATCGATTGTATTCGTTTTATAAGGAATATTGAAAAGTGATTTCAAAATCGAATATTTTAAATTGAAATTCGAACCGAATTGAAACGAATTAGAAATAGAATTGAATTTGAATAGAAAATGAATTCGAACTGAAATTAGAAATAGAATTGAATTTGAATAGAAAATGAATTCGAATTGAAATTAAATAGAATTGAATTTGAATAGAAAACGAATTCGAATTGAAATAAATAGAATTGAATTTGAATAGAAAATGAATTTGAATAGAAATTGAATTGAATTCGAATTGAAATTGAATAGAAACGAACTCAAATTGAAATCGAATTGAATTGAAAACGAACTGAAATTGAATTAAAAATCGATTTGAATTGAAATCAATTTGAAATGAATTTAAAAGGAATTTATGAGGAAAATTTTCAATTTTGATTTGAATTTGAGAAGAAGTTGAATCGTTTTGAAAACGAATTTAAAATGATTTATATAATACGTTTTAAAGGGAAATCGATGAAGTATATATTATATATATATTATATATATAATATAATAGCCTGAATAGAACGCCCCGCACTGCGACAGTTTGCGAATTTCGACCATTGACTTCGAATTGACGTTGCAGGAGATCCGACCGTCGGATTCTCCTAAAACCAGAACCGTTAGGTTCGTATCGAAAAGAGCTTTCTAATGAATATTAGTGATTTGAAATCTAACGGTTGGATTTGGAATTATGTCCAAATCAAATTTTGGAAAAGGTCGTTGTAAGTGCAGTTCAATGGCCGTTGATGGAAATCGACTGTACGAGCCTTTATAAAATTATTAAAAATAGTAATAATTTGTGTAAAATCATAAGAAATGATTTGTGAAGAATTGGGACGAAAAACTCCATATTTGAAAAGATAAAAATAGATTTTTATCGAAATGAACTAGTTTTGAACTAGAATAATAATTTATTTATTTTTAAAAATAAATAAAGTGGATTTGAAATGGTTTTGAAAATAACCAGAACTTCCAATAATTAAATTGGAATGGATTTGAATCGAAATTGTCTTCGGAATATTTAGATGTTGGATTTCGTGATGATACAGATATTGTTATGGGAATTTGAAAGATATATTAATATCATTATTTCCAATACGATATTTGTTGGTCATAGAATTTGATATTGAATATAAGCCGATATATTTTCTATTCAGAGCCTTGTATTTAATATCAAAAGTGATTTGGGTTTGTCGTGAATGGTGTCTTCATTAACACTGTTCTTAAAACCAGTTGAGAAAAAGATTAAATCTTTTTATTTAGATTTAATGAAGTGTACCAATTAAATGATATTTAATTGGAATTGAATTGGTATTGATTTTTGGGTTTATCGTGAACAGTGTTTTAAATAACATTTGTTCTTTAACCTGATAATTAATGGAATGTGATTTTGGGTTTATCGTGAACCGTGTTTTAAATGACACTGATTCTTTAACCCAGTTAAAGATTAAAACTAAGTGGAGTTTTAATGAATCTTTAATTAGATTGAAAAGATCGAGAATGGAGTATCACCAGCTTTACTCCAGGCGATAGTTAAATCTTTAACTAGATTTGAACGTGAAATGGTAATTGAATTTACTGATGACACCGTGGTGTTAGAAATGAAGTATTACCAGTTTAACTTCATGGGATAAATAGGTTGGGATTGGGAAATAAAATAAATAATTACTTCGGTGTGGTTCGCTAATCCCGACTAGTTCGAATTGATATTCAAAGAAGATTAAAGAATAAATTTAAAGAATTTATCTTTGATAAAATTAATGGGAACCTTTCCCAAAGTGTAAGAATATTTGAATAAAAGAATATTCTGAATTGGAATGAGGCGTATGTTGTGTTTTTGTAACACTTGTTTATTATATATGCGAGTTATTCGGAAAGACCGGGTTTATCCCATTCTGAATAACTGATTTGAAGTGGTGTCGAGGATGAAGACGATGGTCGAAGACTGGAGGTCTTCACGTCGTTTGGGTGATTACTGATGATCTTGATTGGGCCGTACACCCAAGAGGAGGGAATCAGTTAGTGATCGTCCAGACGTACTTGGAGATCGATGGATATACGGGGTACTAGGTGCCTCCGGTTTCGTTCAGACCCAGAATGAACTTGTAAATGGACTGTGTGTCTGACATTGGATTTCAGTCTGTGTGATTGATTTCTATTAAATATATATCTGTTTGGTGGCGGAGAATTTATTCTCTTGCTTAACGCCCTTCTCTGAGACGTACGAGCTCAGGGGTTATATATTGATGGATATCAAACACATGGAGTGAATTGCCTGTGTTGCATGCCTAAGTGGCAATATGATCAAGGCTTCTGTTGAAAAGCAATGTCTTGTGGTTGATGACCAAATCACTGCCTGTGTGGCACAGCTTTGTGTAACGTGAATTCGCGAGCCTCACACCCCGGTTGTGAACCAAAAACGGGAGAAGGATCCTGGAAGGGCATGCATTTCCTTCTAGCTAGAAGTGACGTCAGTGGTTTTACACGCCCTGACGAGTTTGACTTATGTGGTTGTTGCTGTTGCGAGGCGCCTCGGTTATATCGGTAGATCCGGGACCGATAGAGTCATTGGACTCATTTACGCCCCAAAGGGCGGGGAAACGCAGTGTTCAGGCATTTTAATCCACATCGGTGGACCGGCCCTGTGGCTCCTAAGGGTCGATGCGTTCTGTCCCTGAGACATGGGCTAGATTGTCTCGAATTCGGTAGAGGACTATCTTTTGCCTCTGTTCACATATGGAAATCCAATTTCCAAATACGTGACATTTGTGGTTTTGATTGTAGAGCCTAGTATGGCGACATGATATATGGTACCCATGCCGTCTATGATTGATATTTATGATTGAAATTGTTTAAAACACTATACACTTATTATAGTATCAAATGATTTGTTTTGAACGTATCAAGCATGCTTTGGCTATTATAAGGGAAAACCCTATCCTCCGATTTGTGTTGCATTGTGTGATGGGACCTGGCTCTTATAATAGCTTCATTGTTCTTTATTTAGCATTGCACTGTTTGTTTTATGCATTGGTATTCTCGGGAGGAAACCCGTTCCGTGTTATACGGCGTGGTCCCTTGATTTACCTAACTTTAAAAAAATAAAGATTAATAACTGTTTTAGTTCTCACACCAGTCTCATGACTGACCTGGAGTTTGTTTTTTTAACCTAAACTCTGGGTGCCCATATTTTGACACGGGCAGCTAATAGTTTGGTTTTGCAGATTTATATTCACAGGATCCTGGTTTACAGCTGGAACGATATCCGGAAAGCTTTGTATTCGTGTATCACCTTCAGTTGTGTTTTGTGTTGTTTTCCACTGCTATGTAATTTATTGTAATCTCTGATATTTTTCTGTTGTATAATATTTATTTATACTCTGTATATTCTTGTATTCTGATGGAATTGTTGTAATATACAATGAAATGTTCTTCCGTATGCATTCTATTTTGTCGTGTTCTCAATACAATTCGTTCTTTCTCTTCTCTTCGGAGACCGGGGAAGTTCGGGTCGTAACAAAAGTTCTTAGAAACTGAAAAGTTGAAGAACTTAAGCCATAATGGAAATAATGGAAGTTTAGTTGGTTTGTTAAACAACTTTCAGCTTCATTCCTTTTCGGGGACGAAAAGTTTTAAGTGGGGGAGATTGTAACAACCCGGAAATTCTGGGCCAATTTAAAATTTTTATTTTGGCAATTTTAATGAAGTTTGAATATTTAAAATGATTATTTTAGATAATAATGACGAGAAATTTATTTTGAATGGAATTCGAACGTACATAGTTATATAGATCGTCGTTAGAATATAAATAATTATTTATAATTGTAAGAGGAATTGAAAATGGCGCGGTAGTTCGATAATTCGATTTCTAATTTCAAATGATTGTACAGGATTCAAAATAAACCAGATTTTAGCGAAACTAAAAATATTTTAATCTATTTGATAATATCTTTCCAACAAATCCGAAAAATCGAAATTTCATAGCGGGAATCAAAAGATACGTCTAGTTGAAAATTCTGAATAGTATCTATGGAATTCTGGCCCTTGAAACTGAAATTTTGCAAACGACCTCGGTTTTCGATGAAATCATTTTTGTTGGATCCGTGATGTCTAGTTATTGCTAGATTCTAAAATTCATAATTTTTAGAATCAATATGTGAGTCTGGCGAGGGAAAACGTGTTTGACCAGTTTAAGTTGATTTTAATCGACTGGAAAATGGCCATTTTTCAAACGGTCTCAGAATTTGATGAAATTAGTTTTGTTAGGACCGTATTGTCAATACGAAGCTAGAAAATATTTTTTGGTAATTCTTCTAGTTAGTATGTGGCCCCGGTAAATTGAAATGTGCGTTCAAATTCAATATATAGAGTTATATGTTGATTTTGATGAAAACTAGTCGAATTAGCCTACGATACATATCCCGTTGTGTTCGGAATGGGGGTAATTAGCTATGGACGACAGTCGGTGGGTTCGATTTCGAGTTCGAAATAAAAAGTTGCTTTTTGAAATTAAATAATTAATTAAATAGATAAAAATCTCCCTTTCTCTCCTTATACCTCTCAGGCCCTCCCCACTCCTCCACGTTCATTTAAAGAATAAAAAAACAAAAAAAGAGAAAGGAAGGGGCAACGGGGGGGGAAACCCGCCACTGTCACCCATTGAGGGCCCCCCAGGTGGCGCGCCCACCACCGAAGACCCCCTGCTCCTCTCACACCTCCCCTCCACTTCCTCTCGCTCCAGCGCTTCTCCCTCCTCTTCCATCCTCCATTCTTCTTAAACCCCTCCCTCCTCCTCAGCTACAGACGCAGCCCCCCCAAGCCCGAATAGAAGAAGAGCGCCGCCCCCAGCCTTTGCAGCTGCCGCCAGTGAAGGCCCCACCACCTGTCAGCCTCGCCGAGCGCCGATGCCCCCCTCAACACAGCCACGAACCCTCCTTCCCCTTTGAATGTGAGTTTTTTCCCTTTTCTGGTTTTTTTATATTAACGTAGTTAAATCAGTTTTTAATTTGTATAAGGCACTACTTAAAAGCTTGATTTTTATTTTATATTAAATTGGATTTTTATTTTAGATAAAGATTTGATTTTTAGTAAATAAAGCTATGATTTTAATATACAAAATAACAAGGTTGAATGTCATGAATAAAAAGGTTGAATTTTTAAAGAATAAAATGATTTGATTTTTAAACCATAAAGATTGGATTTTTATATAGAGAAAGCTTTGATTTTTAATGGAGAGTAAAAATACGATTTTTATTCGTATGAACGGCGAAATCTATATATTTAAAAAGGCGAAATCTTTACATAGTTGAAATGGTGAAGTAAAAATGAGATTTTTATATATGAAGACATAAGAAAATATAATTTTTATATGATGTAGAGATTAAAAATACGATTTTTATATCATAGGAAGAATAAAAATATGATTTTTATATCATAGGAAGAATAAAAATATGATTTTTACTTATGAAGAGTAATAAAAATAAAAATTTTATTATATTACTAACAAGATAAAAATATAATTTTTATCATGGAAGTAGCGATGTAAAGGAGTAATTTTTATATAGAGAATGGCGAGGCAAAAATATTATCTTTATTATATAAACACCAGTATAAAAATAGAATTTTTATCTATATATTGGCTGTGTAAAAATAGAATTTTTTATCCATATAGTTGCGGTGTAAAAATAGAATTTTTATCCATATAGCGTAGTTATAAAAATGTGATTTTTATAAACATAACAACAATATAAAAATGTGATTTTTGTATATGTAGCGGCTACGGACAATGAAATTGACAAAAGGCGAGCATGACGAAGATTTCTACATATGAAGAGTCATAGTGTTTGGTTTAGCTAGTCGGTGAGAACTCCTCACTTTAAATCTTGTTTTCTAGTTAAAATATATACTAGGATGCAGACGGTGCTTAGCAGCACCCGACACTCGTCGTCCACAGATCATGGATGACTTGCATGCTTGTTTGATGTGTTGTGAAATTTGGTTGTGATGTTGAAGTGAAATAGATAATAAAATATTCATGTGTTGAAAACATTAATGTGTTGAAATAAATTAATTATCGTTAAAAATATAATTTTTAACGTGAATGGGATTAAATAAATATTCATTTACAAACTGGACGGTTTGTTTATGTACTCCTATTTGGAGGATATTGATTAGGACGATAAATTTTACACATTGCCCAACTGCACAAATAATATTCAGTGTTTGTTGAGTTGAAACCCCACACGGGTGTTGGGATGATATTGGTCGTACACTAGTCCCAATTGTTTAGTGGTATGTCGATCGTTTGATTGACAGACTGTACGAGCATTAATTAGTTATATTTAATGCTTATACAGTTGTGTGGTGCACTTTGGGTGATGGTTGATTATTTATCGTTGCTATTATATACATGTGTTGTATGGAATCCATATAATTAATATTATATGGTAATTGATTGGGACACATTCCAATCGGGGAAAATAAAGAATATTATAAAATAAAGATTCATGTGTTGAAGAATAAATATTCATTTGTTGAATAGAATAAATAGTCATGTGTTGACAATGCTCATGTGTTGAGAATAATTATGTGTTAAAAGAAAAATATATATTCATATGTTGAAAGAAAAATATATATTCATGTGTTGAAGAATAAATATTCATTTGTTGAATAGAATAACGAAGTTATTGAAATATATATATAGTCGTGTTGATTAGAGATGCGCCATTTTGACGTGAACGATATTTATGTCAATTATATTCATTTTATAATGAATATAGAAAAACAAGTGATTTCAAAATATAACGTTTTGAAAATATCACCATTTGTATATCGATGATGTAGAATATTCAACTTCGATTCGAAATTGAATATGAAGTTGAAATCGTTTCGAAAACGAATTTATACGATTTATAAAATACATTTTAAAAGGAAATCGATGATATATATAATATATATATTATATATATAATGGCTTGAATAGAACGCGCCGCGCCGCGGTAGTTCGCGAATTTCGACCATTGACTTCGAATTGACGTTGCGGGAGATCCGACCGTTGGATTCTACTAAAACCGGAACCATTGGGTTCGTATCAAAAAGAGCTTTCCAATGAATATTATAAATTTGAAATCTAACGGTTGGATTTTGGATTATGTCCAAATCAAATTTGGAAAAGGTCGTTGTAAGTGCAGTTCGACGACCGTTATTGGAAATCGACAGTACGGGCCTTGATAAAATTATTAAAAATATTAATAATTTGTGTAAAATCATAATATGTGAATTGGAAAGAACTGAGATAAAAAATTCACATTTGAAAGGATAAAAATATATTTTTATCAAAATGAACTAGTTTTGAACTAGATTTGAAATGGTTTAGAAAATAATCAGAATTTCCAATATGTGAATTGGAATGGATTTAAATCGAAATTATCTTCGGAATGTTTTGATGTTGGATTTCGTGATTATACAGATATTCTTGTTGAAATTTGAAAGATATATTTATATCGTTATTTCCAATACAATATTTGTTGTTTTCAGAATTTGTTATTGAATATAAACCGATATATTTTCTATTCAGAGCCTTGTATTTAATATCAAATAGGATTTTGGGTTTGTCGTGAATGGTGTCTTAAATAACACTGTTCTTGAACCCAGTTTAGAAAAGAATAAATCTTTTAATTAAGATTTAGTGAAATTGTCCAGTTAATTAGTATTTAATTGGAATTGAAGTTAAATTGGTTTTAGGGGTTTATCGTGAGCGGTGTTTTGAATAACACCTGTTCTTTAACCCGATCAACAATAGAAAGTGATTTTGGGTTTATCGTGAATCGTGTTTTAGGTGACATTGGTTCTTTAACCCAGTTAAAGACAGGATACTGATTTTTGAGAAGATTAAAAATAAGTGGAGTTTTAATGAATCTTTAATTAGATTGAAATGTGAATTGATAATTTAAATTATCCAATCTGAAAAGTGATCAAGGATGGAGTATCACCAGTTTTGCTCCAAAGCGATAGTTAAATCTTTAATTATATTTGAACGTGAAATGGTAATTAATATTTACCGATAACACAGTGGTGTTAGATATAGAGTATTACCAGTTTTTCCTCCATGGGATGAATAGGTTGGGATTGGGAAATAGAATAAATAATTTCTTCGGTGTGGTTCGCTAATCCCGACTTGTTTGGAAAACCATAATACGGTTTAAAATGATATCCAAAGGAAGATTAAAGAATAAATTTAGAAGAATTTATCTTTGATAAAATTAATGGGAACCTTTCCCTCAGAATGTGAAAATTTGAATAAAAGAATATTCTAAATTGGAATGAGGCATATGTTGGGTTTGTTTAACATTTGTTTATTATATACGCAGGTTATTTGGAAAGGCCGGGTTTATACCCATTCTGAATAACCGATTGGGCGATAAGTCGAAGCTAAAGACGGTGGTTGAAGACCATAAGTCTTCACATCGTTTAGGTGATTACTGATGATCTTGATTGGGCTATACACCCAAGAGGAGGGAATCAGTTGGTGATCGTCTAGACGTACTTGGAGATCGATGGATATGTGAGGAAACTGCCTCTGATTTCGTCCAGACCCAGAACGAACTTGTAAATGGACGGTGTGTCTGACATTGGATTTTATTTTGTGTTGATTGATCTCTATTAAATATACATCTATTTGGCATCGATGAATTTATTCTCTTGCTTAACGCCTTTCTCTGAGACGTACGAGCTCAGAGGTTGTATATCGATGGACATCAGTCGCATGGAGTGATTTGCCTGTGTGGCATGCCTAAGTGGCAAATGATCAAGGCTTCTGTTGAAAAGCAAAGTCTTGTGGCTGATGATCAATGCACAACCTGTGTGGCATAGCTTTGTGTATAGCGTGAATTCGCGAGCCTCACACCTCGGTATGAGTCAAGAACGGGATACGGAACGTTGGGCGAACACGTTGTTTCTTTCTAGCTATGGGTGATGTCAACGACCTACCAGCCCTGACATTTATATACCTTTTACCTGTGTGGTTGTTGGAATGCGAGGCGCCTTGAATATATGGTCGATAACTGGCACTATGTGAGCCTACGTACAGACCATTAAATATAGGTCCGATAGGACCGGGAAACGTGTGTTCAGGAATTGCCAATCTTCAAAAGTAAGAGAGGACCGACCCAACCGATTCCAAGGATCGCTGTGTGTGGTCCTGAGACATTTGCTAGAGTGTATCGAATGGAGAGGAGCTTTCTCCTTGCCTCGACTCATGATGGAATCCAATTTCCAATACGTGACTTTCGGTTTTGTTTGTAGAGCTTAGTACGGCGACATAGTGAATATGGGTCACTTATGCCGTCTATGATTTATACATTATGATTGAAGTTGCTTTCTTCACTTATAGTAATAATAAAATATTAAATTTCACGTATCAAGCATTCTTTGGCTATTATAAGGTAAAGCCCTATCCTCCGGCTTGCGTTGCATTGTGTGATGGGACCTGGGTCTTATAATAGCTTCATTTTTCTTTATTTAGCATTGCGATGTTTGTTTTATGCACTGGTATTCTTTGGAGGAAACCCGTTCCGTGTTATATGGCGTGGTCCCTTATTTTACCTAACTTTAAAAATAAATCTTAATAACTGTTTTAGTTCTCACACCAGTCACATGACTGACCTGGAGTTTATTGTTTTAACCTAAACTCTGGATGCCCCTATTTTCCGCACAGGCAGCTAGTAGTTTTGGTTTTGCAGATTTATATTCACAGGATCCTGATTTACAGCTGGAATGATGCTCGGAAAGCTCTGTATCCGTGTATTTCTTTCAGTTATGTTTTGTATATTTCTCCATTGCTATGTAATTTATTGTAATCTCTGATATTTGTCGAATGTAATATTTATTCATACTCTGAATATTCTTGTATTATGATGGAATTGTTGTAATAAACAATGAAATGTTCTTCTGTTTGCGTTACGATATGTGTTGTTCTCTAGGCAATCCGGGCTTTCCTTACCGGGGAAGTTCGGGTTGTGTCAACAGCTGCGGCCGAAGTCAGAAACTATTAGCCACTTTTGGCCTTGATGGCTCTAAAATGAGGTATAAATAAAAGGACCAAACTCGAGCGGTGGATCAAGAAGAAGAAGCCCGCGAATCTAGAAGAGCTATTTGACAAGGCAGAGGAATATATAGGCGTGGATGAGGATCCGACCTATACATTGGAAGCTACAGAATATAAAGAGCCTTCAGAGAAAAAAGATGTAAACGTGCAAGGAGGACAGAAAAACGCCGGAGGAAATAAAAAAAAGGGGGAATGAAGGGAAATATGGCCGAAACAACAAAAAGCTTCGTTTCTTCAAGAATTCTGAAATGACTCCCCTTAACGATACCATAGAAAACATTTATATGGTGACCAAAGACACTGAAGAATACCCAGAGTCAGGGAAGTTGAGAGTCACTGATAACGCAATAAATTCCTGTAGGTTCTGCCGATTTCATAACCAGTCCAGGCATAGCACGAACGAGTGTAGACATTTGAAAAACTTAATTAAAGAACTGATAAGGAAAAAAAGGCTTCAACAGTATACAAAGAACTCCCAAAATGCTCAAGGAGCTCAAGACCAAGGAGCCTCTATAGGATAGCCTAAACAAAATGAGAATGCTTCAGTTGCCGCTATACCAAGGATGATCATAAACACCATTTCCGGAGGCCCCTACCCGGTTGGGAAAAGTTGGGGGGACATAGTGAAGTATGCTCATGAGGTGAAGGACTTTTCGAAAAGAGGTGAACTCATGATCATGAGTGAGGTGTTATGTAACAACCCGTATCTTGAATAACAAGTTATAACATAAATCAAGGCAGAATTAAATGATAAAATCTGAATCAAGGGAAACGGGCTGTGCCATTGCGTTCGTCTCGGAAAAATACGCGAAATAGAGTCCGACTTTTCGAAAATTGGAGTCCGTATGACTAAGTTATGGCCCGTCGAATTTTTCAGAAAATTTCAAGTTCAAAAACAGTTCAAATTTGAATTCGGAATTCAAATTTAGCCAAGCAGGACAGGTGGGAAAAATTCCCGCCACCCCCAAGTCGACTGGGGTGTCGACTTGGGAGTCGACACACCCCAGGTGGTGTCGACTGCCCAGTCGACACCCCTGTCGACTTGGGTGGTCGGCCAGTTTGGCCTGGGTGCACCTGACTTGTTCCTCAAGACATGCTTTAGGGTTGGTGACGGATTTTAATGGCTCAGATCTGAATTAGGGTTAATCCTATGGCCTAAACTAACCTAAACTTCTATAAAAAGACCCTAAGACCTAGCCTAAACCCACACAAATCAATCCTACAACTAGGTTATGCCAAAATGCTCCTTGATCATGGCCTCCGTCTTCATATCATTGCCTCCATCCTCTTCATGAAAGTTTGAGTGTTCTAAGCTTGTAAAAGAGTCACCTTTCTTCATCAAAACAAGGATCTTTCTTCAAACAAATCAAAGGAGCTTCTTGTTTCTCAAGAAAACTTGGAGCTTGTATTCATTTGGGGATTTTTAGTGTTGATAGTGTGGCTTCGTCTCAATCTTGTTTTATTTTATAGTCTTCATAGCATTGTAAGCCCTATTCTACTCTTAGATTCTAACTATGAAGTTAAATATGACATGTTGCAAGTTTGAGTTTGGGCCTAAGTATGATTTGTTCTTTGATTCTATCATGTTATGCATAGATTTATTCTATGCATGTTTGTAAAGCTATCACCTTGACTTTGTGCATAGAAAGCTGTGAGCTTTGATTTGAAATGTTGCATAAAGCAACATAGAAACTCTCATAACCCTTATGTTATCATGCATATGATGTTATATGCGAATCACTAGTTATCATCCTATGCCATATATGACCATGTATCACCTATTTGCTAAGTTTAATGCCATACATGTGTAGATTTGAATTGGACCTAAGTGCAATATTTGCCTTGAACCTATCATTGTAAGCATAGATCTATTCATGCCTCTCTTGATTTATGATTGTGGACCTATCATGAACCTAGTACCGTTCATGTTGACCTTGGGAAAAAAATGCAATGAAATGGATTATGGCTTATGCATGTTAACAAACCTTAACCCCTCATGTTCCTTAACATGCATATGATGATATTGAACCTATTTGCTATGCACAAGTTAGGATTGTCACCCTATGTCAACTATTACCATGCTACCACCATATTTGCTATTATGCATGCTTGTGGCCAAATCACCCTTATGCTATTATGCATGCTTGTGGCCAAATCACCCTTATGCTATTTGATATGTTTGAGGCCAAGTCACCTTTTATGCTATCATACATGTTGAGGATATATGCTAGTATGTTGAACCCCCTTTGGCCTCAAATATCACCATGTTTAACTTGTGATAGACTTTGCCATCTTATGCCCACCTTGTCATATTCTTATGTTCCCCCTTTTTGATCTATTTGTGTTGATGTGAACTTACGTGCGATGGGGTTACGTTATGGGTAAACTTAAACGACATGAAACATAACATGGAAAATATGACATGTGATGATGCTTGAAAACATGAACGTGGACATGACATGTAGAAAACATGAAAGTGGCCAACTCGAGGTTGGGTTGAGTTTGTAGCATAAATCAACCCGGAACCGACCGGCTTAACTAATGGCTACAAGCAATAGGACCTAATGTGAGTAGTTGGTCACATCGCACTTAAAACCCGAGGTTAGACTAGGTTGTGGTGTAAAGCTACCCGGACCCGCTCGGCTTAACTAGTAACCACAACAATGTCTAATGTGAGAGGATGGGGTGCATTAAGTTAATTAATGCCACATGGTAGGGTTAAGTCATGGACTACTTGAATACTTAACCAATTAAACACGATGGATTGGTAGGGTTAAGTCATGGACTACTTGAATATACTTAACCAGTTGAACACGATGTATTGATAGGGTTAAGTCATGAACTGCTTGGATACACTTGACCAACTCAATACATTGTTAGGATAGGGTTAACCACACTTAACCCATTTAAAATCCTAGTTACGTGGTCCTTTTCAGCAGTAACCTACTTGGGAGTATCTGGATACTCTGGACTAGGCTAGGGTGGGGCACAATTACTGACTGATTGTAAGAGACCAAAAGAGACGGCTGAATAGTGCACCAGTTAAGTTCAGGCGGACCATGGTCGTGCACATTAAGCCCGGAGTTGAACATGGGCACCGGTAGGTTTAGACTGTGCGTGCTTGAATTGTGTCTGGGGTCTACACCTTAGGGCTGGATACACCCTAGGGTGGACCTTGCACAGTTAACTACATTCCATGATTAGGCCGCATGACACCGATACACGACGAGTTAGGCTTATAGGGAGCCGATCGACTAGACCGAGTAGTTGGACCTTGATTTAGGTCATCTCATGAGTTTGGGCCAACATTGGGCGAAGGGATCATTTCTTGTTTATACTTGACATGGATAAGAATACTAGTACACTTGGTGCAACTTAACCTTGTATATGCGATGCCACACTTGATCTATCTTGTTAACCTTTCACCATGCCAGTTATCATCCTATGTTTCATCTCTGTTTTACATGTCCAGTTAACTTTATTAGTTTTTATACTAAATAGTAGGTAGGACTTTCCAGTATTTTTGACTGACCCGTTTTCTTTCGCCTCTTTTCTTCCATTCCCCCCCCCCAAGGTTCTCAGGGTGGGAATACTAGCACCTAGCTTGGATCTTTAGCTTGCTTACTAGATAGCTCATTTATGGTTTGGACTTGAGCTTTGCTATGGCGACACTACTGTTATCTTTGGGGAATACTTTACTTATGTTATTTTTCAGTTTATGTTTTTCTAGACTTTGTTTTGTTGGGAAAATGATGACTAAGTACTTTGATGTAACTTGACTATGGTTTTGAAATAGAAATTTTATCCGCTGCTCTATTTACTCTGTTTTACTCATATGTTCTGTCTTGTGATATCTTCATGCATGTTTACCTTGACCAACACCCCTCCAAAGCCAGTGTACTTGCAAGAGTGACCCTGGCGGAGGTGGAGTGTTACATTTGGTATCAGAGCATAAGGTTTACGAGATTTGAGCAAAAGGTTTTAAAACTTACCTTTTGTAAAACTATTTTCAAAACCAATTAAGTATTTTCCAAGAAAAGTCTAGTTTATTTTAAAAGGCTATTCCCCGAAAGCCATTAGCACTATCCTTTGTTTCCTCGTTCTTAATCTATCTTTTTCTTCGTTTCAGTATGGCCGATAATTTTGCCATTCTGGAGGGCGTACCAGTACCTATTTGGTTTAGAAGGTACATGGAGGCAAGGGCGAATGAAGTCGGCCCCACGAACATTCCTCCTCCTTCCCCCGTGGCTAACATTCCTCCTCCTCCCATAGCTGAGGTTCCTCCTCCTCAGCATCTGCAAACGGATTACGCGAAGATTTGCAAGGACTTTAAGGCGATGGGTGGCAAGAATTTTATTGGGACGGAGACTTTTGTTGAGGCAAGAAACTGGTTAAAGGAAACCGAAAACCTCTTTGCTATCTTTGATATAGAAGACCGTAGGAAAGTTCTGTTAGCGGTATGGTTGTTGAAAGGGGAAGCTGCATATTGGTGGGTAGTCACCACCACTACTAGGCCAATTCAGACTTGGGATGACTTTAGGAGAAGGTTTGGACTGAGGTTTCTATCATCAACAGAAGAGAACCTTCAGATGGAGAGGTTCCTATCTCTAAAGCAAGGGGACATGACAGTTAGGGAATACGTGGATACGTTTAATCAACTTGCTCGGTTCGGTCTAGACTTGGTTAACACAGCTTAGAAGAAGGCCCTACACTTTGCTCTAGGATTGAACAAGCCATTGCACGGTTTGGCCATGTCTCACATACCCATGGGGGCGACCTTCGAGAGTTTGGTAAATATGGCCCTGCTTCAAGAGGAAGATAAGAGTAGTAAGAAGGAAGTCAAGTTGAATGAGTCTCAAGGCAAGAAGGTAGATTCCGAGAAAGGAGGCAAGGACAACAACAACCGCAATGACAACAAGACCAGGGAGACAAGGAAGTGCAACTTCTGTGGGATCGTTGGACATATAGCCAAAGATTGTAGGAAGAAGAAGAGGAAGTTGGGAGAATGCTTTCATTGTGGAGAGTCTGGACACTATAGCAAGGATTGCCAAAAAAAGCGAGGACAAGGGAAAAGGCAAACCCAGCAAGCAGGACCCTCTGGAGGGAAGTTGCAGGCTCTCCTCGCTCTTCCAGATTTTGATCGAGGTAGTGTTTCTATAGAAAGTCATGTTTACATTTCTGATTTCCCTGTTCGTACCTTATTTGATTCTGGTGCATCGCATAGTTTTATTTCTGATCTTGTTGAAAGTTTGCACCTAAGTACTAGTCTAGTTGAGGTCCCGTTAGTGTTTCAAATCCAATTGGGGGTTCCGCCCATCTACCTGTGATTTGTATGGATTTGAAAATCTCTATCTTGAGCGTAGAATTCATGTGTAATGCTTATGTTCTCGGGTTTATGGGATACAGGTTGATTTTGGGCATGGATTGGTTGTCCACTTATGGAGCCATTCTTGATTTTGAACATAGGGTTGCGAGGCTCGTGACTCGCCTCGGTAATACCCTCAAAATCTCGTGTGACCTTTTGGGTTCCGTCATGATTAGTTACCTAGAATCCCTTGGCACCTTTATTGGAAATTTGTAATCCAATCGAGTAGTGTTCGCCACTAAGGAGGATAGTCCATTTCACTTAAGCATGGGTTAGAGAAATCACCCTAGTAAGTACATTTGGCAACGTGGATTGGCACTTGTTTTCAAGAGATAGTTCTTCTGCGTGGGATACCGTATAGTATGTAAACGAGGTCCAGGATTCACTAACAAATTTTGTAAAGCTTGCACGAAACCATGATCACGTAGTTATGTGGAAACCAAGTACTTTAGGAAAAGAATAAGTGGAAGTGGAACGAGAGGCAACGGTGAAATGAGTTCTAACTCATATTTTGGAAATAAGAATTAAGAGCTACGAAATTGTGAAGTTAAAAGATGGTCAAGGCACGATAGGATTAAGCTCAAGAAAATGCGGCTTAGAAGATTGAAGACTAGATATGTGCTTTACATCTCTTTCTAAGAGTATATCCTTGATCCCTATTATTCTGTAGAGCTTACTCGCATGCTATCTTTTAAGTACATCCTCTCGGTCCTATTTTCAATCTTAGTTCTGTTGCAAACCCCATAAGGAGTATGACTCGCCTATATAGTTGGGGTGAGGATGTCCATTAAGTTGACCAAACTATTTGGGCTTTATGGGATATGGGTCATAGTTGATAGACTTACGTAGAGTGCTCACTTTGTTCCGTTGAAGAGCAAGAGGGCCACATCATGGCTAGCATCTGTTCATCTTTGAGAGATAGCGCGATTGCATGGAGTTCCTTCTAACATAGTTAGCGATCGTGACCCAATTCTCGCTAGCCAATTCTGGAATAGTTTGCAGGAAGCGATGGGTACGCGATTGAATCTAAGTACGGCCTATCACCCATAGACGGATGGCCAGACCGAAAGGGTGAATAGGGTACTAGAAGATCTGTTGAGGCTATGCATCCTTGACTTTGGTGGCACTTGGGAAGATCATCTTCCTCTCGTAGAGTTTGCTTATAATAACAGCTATCAGGCAAGCATAGGAATGGCACCATTCGAAGCTTTGTATGGGAGGTTGTGCAAGTCACCAACATGTTGGTGGGAGACGATGGATGAGCTTATACTTAGGCCCGACAGGATAAGGGACACATCCGAGAAGGTAGAATTGATTCAAAAACGGATGAAAACGGCCCAAGACAGACAGAAATCCTATGCTAACAAGCGAAGGACAGATTTGGAATTCGAAGTTGGAGATATGGTTTTCGTGAAGGTTTCTCTTTTGCGTAATGTGGTTCGTTTTGGAGCAGTTGGGAAGATGGCACCAAGGTTCGTAGGACCCTTCCCTATCATAGAGAGGATTGGGAGGATGGCTTATAAGGTAGAATTGCCCGAGAAGTTGGTCGGAGTGCACAATGTTTTTCATGTCTCGCATCCCCAAAAGTGCCTGTAAAAGTCAACCGAAGTGGTTGCACCAAGTATTCTTGAAGACATGGAGGTAGAGAAAGAGGCGACCTTGAGGCGAGCTCCGATTCGTATCTTGGGAACGGAGATCAAGAAACTGAGGAATCGAGAAGTCAAGTTAATAAAGGTTCAGTGGAGCGAAGCCGATGAAGATGCAACTTGGGAAACCGAAGAGAAGATGCGTGGGCTTTATCCATTCCTTTTTGAGGGTACATTCTCAATCTCTCTTCCTAGTTAGCATATCTTTCTTTTGCTATCCATGTTTATCTTGTTATCTCGTTAACCTTGTCATGAGAACCTTAGGTAGAAACCCTTTGGATGAAACATGTATTTGAAACATGTTATGCTTGATGTTTGCAAGTGGTTGCAAGTATTTGCAAGTGGTTGCAAGTGTTTGCAAGTGGATACTCGTGGATGCATGATACACATTAGGCACTAAGATCGGCTCACACACTTTCATATTGCATATGCATGAGTGCTTATACTTGCTCATGGCTGAAACTTGTTATGCTATCACGTGGATGTTGCATATGGATGAATGTTATGCGCACTCATGTAGAGATTGTGAATTATGTTAAGAATTTGCATACATATGGACTCATTTCACTAACATACTTTGCATTAAGGAGGTTTACTGAATCAGTAACCGCCTGATTTTCGCATTAGATAAGTACATATACACACACCTTTCGCATATGATCATACAGCATTTAGAATCTTTTAAAGACAATGACTGCACATGGATGATGTTTTGAGTAGATGGACGATGGATGGTAGGATATGTTCTTCCCAACTTGTAGATTTCGGGGACGAAATCCTTTAAGGTGGGGAAAATGTAACAACATGTATCTTGAATAACAAGTTATAACATAAATCAAGGCAGAATTAAATGATAAATTCTGAATCAAGGGAAACGGGCTATGCCATTGCGTTCGTCTCGGAAAAATACGCGAAATAGAGTCCGAGTTTTCGAAAATCGGAGTCCGTATGACTAAGTTATGGCCCGTCGAAGTTTTCAGAAAATTTCAGGTTCAAAAACAGTTCAAATTTGAATTCGGAATTCAAATTCAGCCAAGCAGGACAGGCGGGAAAAATTCCCGCCACCCCCAAGTCGACTGGGGAGTCGACTTGGGAGTCGACACACCCCAGGTGGTGTCGACTGCCCAGTCGACACCCCTATCGACTTGAGTGGTCGGCCAGTTTGGCCTGGGTGCACCTGACTTGTTCCTCAAGACATGCTTTAGGGTTGGTGACGGATTTTAGTGGCTCAGATCTGAATTAGGGTTAATCCTATGGCCTAAACTAACCTAAACTTCTATAAAATGACCCTAAGACCCAGCCTAAACCCACACAAATCAATCCTACAACTAGGTTATGCCAAAATGCTCCTTGATCATGGCCTCCATCTTCATATCATGGCCTCCATCCTCTTCATGAAAGTTTGAGTGTTCTAAGCTAGTAAAAGAGCCACCTTTCTTCATCAAAACAAGGATCTTTCTTCATACAAATCAAAGGAGCTTCTTGTTTCTCAAGACAACTTGAAGCTTATATTCATTTGGGGGTTTTTAGTGTTGCTAGTGTGGCTTCGTCTCAATCTTGTTTTATTTTATAGTCTTCATAGCATTGTAAGCCCTATTATACTCTTAGATTCAAACTATGAAGTTAAATATGACATGTTGCAAGTTTGAGTTTGGGCCTTAGTATGATTTGTGCTTTGACTCTATCATGTTATGCATAGATTTATTCTATGCATGTTTGTAAAGCTATCACCTTGACTTTGTGCATAGAAAGCTATGAGCTTTGATTTGAAATGTTGCATAAACCAACATAGAAACTCTCATAACCCTTATGTTATCTTGCATATGATGTTATATGCGAAACCCTAGTTATCATCCTATGCCATCTATGACCATGTTTCACCTATTCGCTAAGTTTAATGCCATACATGTGTAGATTTGAATTGGACCTAAGTGCAATATTTGCCTTGAACCTATCATTGTATGCATAGATCTATTCATGCCTCTCTTGATTTATGATTGTGGACCTATCATGAACCTAGTACCGTTCATGTTGACCTTGGGAAAAAATGCTATGAAATGGATTATGGCTTATGCATGTTAACAAACCTTAACATCTCATGTTCCTTAACATGCATATGATGATATTGAACCTATTTGCTATGCACAAGTTAGGATTGTCACCCTATGTCAACTATTACCATGCTACCACCATATTTGCTATTATGCATGCTTGTGGCCAAATCACCCTTATGCTTTTATGCATTCTTGTGGCCAAATCACCCTTATGCTATTATGCATGCTTGTGGCCAAATCACCCTTATGCTATTTGATATGTTTGAGGCCAAGTCACCTTTTATGCTATCATACATGTTGAGGCCATATGCTAGTATGTTGAACCCCCTTTGGCCTCAAATATCACCATGTTTAACTTGTGATAGACTTTGCCATCTTATGCCCACCTTGTCATATTCTTATGTTCCCCCTTTTTGATCTATTTGTGTTGATGCGAACTTACGTGCGATGGGGTTACGTTGTGGGTAAACTTAAATGACATGAAACATAACTGGGAAAATAAGACATGTGATGATGCTTGAAAACATGAACGTGGACATGACATGTAGAAAACATGAAAGTGGCCAACTCGAGGTTGGGTTGAGTTTGTAGCATAAATCTACCCGGAACCAACTGGCTTAACTAGTGGAAACAAGCAATAGGACCCAATGTGAGTAGTTGGTCACATCGCACTTAAAACCCGAGGTTAGACTAGGTTGTGGTGTAAAGCTACCCGGACCCGCTCGGCTTAACTAGTAACCACAACAAAGTCTAATGTGAGAGGATGGGGTGCATTAAGTTAATTAATGCCACATGGTAGGGTTAAGTCATGGACTACTTGAATACTTAACCAATTAAACACGATGGATTGGTAGGGTTAAGTCATGGACTACTTGAATATACTTAACCAGTTGAACACGATGTATTGATAGGGTTAAGTCATGAACTGCTTGGATACACTTGACCAACTCAATACATTGTTAGGATAGGGTTAACCACACTTAACCCATTTAAAATCCTAGTTACGTGGTCCTTTTCAGGAGTAACCTACTTGGGAGTATATGGATACCCTGGACTAGGCTAGGGTGGGGCACGATTACTGACTGATTATAAGAGACCAAAAGAGACGGCTGAATAGTGCACCAGTTAAGTTCAGCGGACCATGGTCGTGCACATTAAGTCCGGAGTTGAACATGGGCACCGGTAGGTTTAGACTGTGCGTGCTTGAATTGTGTCTGGGGTCTACACCTTAGGGCTGGATATACCCTAGGGTGGACCTTGCACAGTTAACTACATTCCATGATTAGGCCGTATGACACCGATACACGACGAGTTAGGCTTATAGGGAGCCGATCGACTAGACCGAGTAGTTGGACCTTGATTTAGGTCATCTCATGAGTTTGGGCCAACATTGGGTGAAGGGATCATTTCTTGTTTATACTTGACATGGATTAGAATACTAGTACACTTGGTGCAACTTAACCTTGTATATGTGATGCCACACTTGATCTATCTTGTTAACCTTTCACCATGCCAGTTATCATCCTATGTTTCATCTCTGTTTTACATGTCCAGTTAACTTTATTAGTTTTTATACTAATAGTAGGTAGGACTTACCAATCTTTTTGACCGACTCATTTTCTTTCGCCTCTTTTCTTCTGTCCTCCCCCCCCCAGGTTCTCAGGGTGGGAATACTAGCACCTAGCTTGGATCTTTAGCTTGCTTACTAGGTAACTCGTGTACGGTTTGGACGAGCTTTGCTATGGCGACGCTACTGTTATCTTTGGGGAATACTTTACTTATGTTATTTTTCAGTTTATGTTTTCTAGACTTTGTTTTGTTGGGAAAATGATGACTAAGTTCTTTGATGTAACTTGACTATGGTTTTTAAATAGTAATTTTATCCGCTGCTCTATTTACTCTATTTTACTCATATGTTCTGTCTTGTGATATCTTCATGCATGTTTACCTTGACCAACACCCCTCCAAAGCCAATGTACTTGCAAAAGTGACCCTGGCGGAGGTGGGGTGTTACATGTTATCAGTAAAAATACCGAGAATCCTACGAGACAACATCACATTTAAAGATGAAGATCCAACTGGGATCATAACACCTACAGAGGATCCAATGGTGATAAACATTAGTCTGGGCCCAGCCATAGTTAGAAGAGTGTTAGTCGATAGCGGAGCATCAGTTAATATCCTCTTCTTTAGCGCATTCCATAGAATGAAGCTTTCCATGGGCGATGTAAAAGCCTGTCAGAACAAGGTCCACGGATTCACTGGTCAAGCTGTTCAACCAATTGGTGTTATCAGTCTACTAGTAGAGCTCGGAGAAGGAGAGCAGAAAGCCGCACTGGTACAGGACTTTGTTATAATTGATGAACCCTATGCTTACAATGCCTTCCTAGGAAGACCTACTCTTGCAGCATTCAGAATGACTATGGCTCCATGGCGCCTCACTATGAAATTCCCAATGGAGAATGGTGTTGGCACAATTATAGGTGATCAACAAGAAGCAATAGAGTGTTATTTGGTTGAATTGGCAGAGTCAAGGAAGAAGGAATTGAAAAAGGATGTAAAGTCGTCGCTTCGCATCCAGAAACCCCTCTTATAGCAACTAAAGCAAAACCCCCATACTGGTGAGCACAGTGGCACTCGGAAAGCAATTGATCCGAGGAAAAACAGTATGGGGGAAAATAGAGCAGCGCCAGCCAAAGATACTATCCCCGTTCCAGTATCCGACAAGGACCCTAACCAGATCTTGAAGATAGGATCTCAGCTAGGTATGAAGCTGCAAAAGAAATTAATCTTGTTTTTAAAAGCAAACTTAGACGTATTTGCCTGGGAACACTTAGATATGTGTGGGATCCCACCGAATGTAATTTTTCACAACTTGAATATAAATCAAAAGTTGATTCCTGTGAAACAAAAAAGACGAATGCAGGGATTTGAAAGATCCGAGGCTCTAAAAGAAGAAGTATATAGGCTACTCAAAAATAATTTCATACGAGAATCTACGTATCCAGATTGGGTTTCTAACCCAGTGCTTGTCAAAAAGTCCAATGGAAAGTGGAGAGTGTGTATAGATTACTCAGATCTTAATAAAGCATGCCGAAAAGACAGCTTTCCTTTGCCCTGAATTGACCAACTCGTAGATGCAACAGCGGGGCACGGGTTACTATCTTTAATGGATGCATATTCCGGATATAATCAAATTATGATGCACAAGCCAAACGAAGAAAACCCGAGTTTCATAATAGATAGAGGACTATATTGCTATAAAGTCATGCCATTTTGACTAAAAAACGCAGGAGCAACTTACCAACATTTTGTAAACTCCATGTTTAAATCTCAGATAGGGAATACAATGGAAGTATATGTAGACGATATGCTAGTCAAATCAAAGAAGGTCGAAAATCATCTCGAGGACCTAGCAGAAATGTTTCACATACTCAGGAAATACGGGATGAAACTAAACCCGTTAAAATGCTTATTCGGAGTCTCTTAGGGGAAATTTCTTAGCTTCATCGTCAATGATAGGGGCATCGAAGCGAATCCCTCTCAAATTGTGGCTTTAAGGGAAATGCGGGCCCCAAGGACAAAAAAGGAACTCCAGAGGTTAAATTGAAAGGTAGCAGCATTGAACCGGTTCGTTTCCAAAGCAACGGATCGATGTATTCCGCTTTTCGATGCACTAAAAAAAGGAAATAAGGACTTCCAGTGGACCTCAGAGTGCCAGGAGGCTTTCGAGGATTTGATAAGACATATGGAATCACCACCAATGTTATCGAAACCTAAAGATGGGGAGGATCTATTTGTATATCTAGTAGTTTCGTCACATGCTTTGAGTGTAGCACTAATCCGAGAAGAAGCGGGAGTGCAATTGTCGGTATATTACATTAGTAAGAGGCTCGCTGGGGCAGAGCTAAGTTACCCGAAGCTAGAGAAGCTTGCATGTTGCCTCCTTGTTGCCTTAAAAAAGCTGATACCATATTTCCAATCTCATCCTATCAAGGTTCTCACTGATCAACCATTAAGGTAAATTCTCTTCCGTCCAGAAACTTCAGGAAGACTGCTAAAATGGAACATTGAGCTAAGTCAATATGACATCACTTACCATCCTCGAAGGGCCATTAATGGACAAGCCCTAGCGGATTTTATTGCTGAGTTTACAAATAGAGGAGAAGAGGTTAAAGAACTAGCGGAAACAGAGATTGCTTGGAAACTATACTTTGATGGATCCAGAAATTACTATTGTTCAGGGGATGGAATTGTCTTAGAAACCCCAGAAGGTTACTCTTTATGCTATGCCTTGAGATTGGAATTTCCATCAACCAATAATGAGGCCGAATATGAAGCATTAATAACAGGGTTAAAGTTGGCAAAAGAGCTAAACCTAAAAGCTTTGCAGATTCTCAGCGACTCACAGTTGGTAGTGGATCAGGTACGCAAAGTGTTCCAAACCAAAACTGGGAACCTCCCTTCTTATCTAATCAAAGTTATGGAACTTCTAAATGACCTTGACCACTACGTTATATCTCACATCCCAAGAGAACAAAAATCAAAAGCGGATTCTCTTGCTAAGTATGCTAATTCATCAGATGCTCAACTACTGGGTTTATTCCCCTTCGAAGTCCTTTCTACCCCAACCATTGAGGAAGTGAGTGTTGACTGGATAATGGAAATCGTTGAAAAACCTACATCATGGATGACTCCAATCAAAGATTATATCCTCAATGGGACACTACCTGAAGAACGGAAAAACTAAAGGAAGATATTGTGTAAGGCCCCTTTATACCTCATTCAAGACGGAAGATTGTACCAGCGAGGATTCTCCATGCCATTGCTGCGATGTGTGACTAAGAAGGAATCTAGAGTGATTTTGGAAGAGTTGCATGAGGGAGAATGCGGAGGATACATCGGCGGTCAAACATTTACCAAGAAGGTCCTGCGATATGGCTATTTCTTGCCTGATGTAAACCTAGATGCCATGACCTATGTAAAGAAGTGTGATATGTGCCAAAGATTCGCTAAGATTCCAAGAGCACCTCCCACCGAGCTAACTCAAATGGTCAGCCCATAGCCATTTGCGGTCTAGGGCTTAGATTTAATTGGGATATTATCTGCCACCAAAAGCGAATATGAGATACGCTATATTAGTTGTCGACTATTTACCAAATGGGTTGAAGCAGAACCTTTGGCTACTATCACGTTAAAGAAAGTGATCAATTTTGTTTTGAAAAATATCATTTGCAGGTTTGGAGTGCCACAAAAGAACATCACCGATAATGGAACCCAGTTTGAAAGTAATGAATTCCTAGACTTCTGGCTAAATATAAGATCAAAAAAAGTTTTGCAGCTGTGGCTCGCCCGCAAGCAAACGGGCAAGTGGAAGCCATCAACAAAATACTAAAGTCAACAATCAAGAAGCCTCTCGAAAAAGCCAAAGGCAACTGGGTTGATGAACTACCTTGTGCGTTATGGGCATACCGGACAACACATAAAACTGCTACGGGGCACACCCCATTCTCACTTGAATTTGGGTCAGAAGCTATGATCCCAGTGGAACTGGAAGTACCAACTCACCGCAGAATCTACTTCAACCAGAAGGAGAATTAAGAGCTGCAGTTGGAGGCACTGGATTTACTCGAGGAAAAGCGAAAAGAAGCAGAGCTTAAGATAGCGGCCTATCAACAGAAAGTAGCCAGACATTTCAATACAAAAGTCAAGCAAAGAACTTTTCAAGTCGAGGACCTCGTCCTAAAGAGAATTATGAAAGGAACCGTAGTATTCGGACCCAATTGGGAGGGGCCATACATCATAAGCCAGAAATTTGCAGATGGCACTTTTGAGTTAAAAACGACAGACGAAATCACACTCCCTCGAACATGGAATAGCATTCATCTTCGCCGTTATTCTGTTTGGAGTATCTTTCACATATTTCGCATTATACATACATCATGAATTGTAAATATATCATGCATTATGAATATCATGCAAATTTCGTACAAATTGGTGAAAGAAATTACTTTACCTACTTAAAATCGTACATTTGCAAGTTTTTGATTTCAAGCTGCTAACATCGATCTTAATTACAGGTTTTTTAAGTAAATGAAAGTGCATTTAAAATCAAATAGGGCATGATGAGAGCTATAGCACATCCTCTACGGGGAAAGCTCAAGCACCTACAGTTTAATACTCAAACATCCACACACTTTTGCTTTGGAGGGTGTGTAGTGCAAAGCCATAAATAAGGGGCATCAAGAACTCTAAACCTAGAGTGATGTAACACCCAAACTACAGACCAAGTTTTGAATTTCACCGTAGGGGCACATTCTTAGTAACAGAGTTCAAAGTTCTAGTTTTAACAAGTCACAACCAGAATCTGACAAATAAACTAGCGTCAACCACCTAGAACAATGAGACTTTAAACCCAAGACTTCCCCGAGGGGCACCCGGTTCATCGCCAACGCCATTAGGATATGGATGGATAGCGATACAAACACCGGGCTCTTAAACCCAAGACCTCCCCGAGGGGCATCCGGTTCATCGCCGACGCTATTAAGATATGGCTGGATAGCGACACAAACACCAGGCTTTTAAACCCAAGACCTCCCCAACGGGCACCCAGTTCATCGCCGATGCCATTAAGATATGGCTGGATAGCAATACAAACACCGGGCTTTTAAACACAATACCTCCCCGAGGGGCACCCGGTTCATCGCCGACGCCATCAATACATGGCCGGATAGCGATATAAACACAGGGTTTTCAAAGACCTCATCGGAGGCATCCGCTTAGATGCTGGATCTTCCAAATCCAAATATTGATTCTGGGTCCTTTAAACCCAGTTACTGACAGACCCAAAGACCTCCTCGGAGGCATCCGACAAGTTCGACAAGTTCGACAAGCGTCCGAATTATTCAGATTCAACGAACAACAGATCAACGATCCTTTCGAGGGCACCCGATCATAAGTCAAATCTTCCAAATTCAGTTAGTGACGGAACCAAAAACTTTCCTCAAAGTCATCTGATAAAAACCACAAGTAACTGGCCCACTCAGTTACTAGGAATAACAGATTTCTTTAACTAACTTATAAACCATGCCTAATTTTCAAAATATTAAAACCAATTGTGGTATGGGGGCATTACCATCGCATTAATGAAATCTAATGACGCTCTCTTAAACATACTACAATCCAGTCATAATCTCATGAAAACCCGACATTAGGTCATTCCAACCAACAAAACTGGATTTCACAAAACAGTAAAGTTGGTTGAATTAACTTAGCCTGTAATAACATACAATTTGTATTGCAGACGTAGAACAGGCATGAAATATAAAATAAAGAAGTACAGCAAGGCTAAAAGAAAAATTTAAAGCATGGAAAGGACATAATTTCCTGACAACAAAGGAGAACTATACCATAAAGTCACATGTTAAAGTGTAAAACATCATATGACATAGTGCATAAAGACGACAAGTACAAGAGTAATAAGCGAGGGCCGGCGCCGGCATATACAACTGGCCTGAATACAACATGCAAAAGAAAATAGTCAACAACCAGATTAAGCTACTACTAAGCATGATCATTTCTTCCTATCACTTGATCTCAAAGAAGGCTTCTTAGCCAAAGGTGGAGGGGTTTCTTCCACGTTACTCTGATTCTCTTGGGAAGATAAAGTGATAGCCTCCATATCTTTCTTCTTCTTTTTCTTCTTAGACGATGAGGACTTGATAGTCTTCCTCTTACCCTTGACAATATCTTGGGAACCTTCGTCAGCTTTGATAGCCTCAACATCATCACTAAGGTTATAGTCAACATCATCCAAACCTAGGACGACACCGATCGTTGCTTCTTGTGACCCGGGAGCTGTAATAAGTAAGGATGTGTTACTAGGAGGAGGGGGAGCAATGATAGAAGTAAGAGGGAAATTTTCCAATGGTGAATCAATCCTGGTAGCCCTAGTAGTTATTGTATTGCCTATGGTAGGAGAAGACAAGGGAGAAATTAAATTCAAAGTATGGAACCATCGAGCATAATAAGCAAGGGACCCAGGTGAATCGAAAATGGACTCTAAGCACGATAGGGTATAATTGGTTTTAATTTTACCTGAATCAAGAAGATTTTCTGGGGGATACCTGTGCCCAATTCTCCAATGATCAGGATTGTCATCATCAGCCTCGTCGTATCCACCATGCTCTTCAACAATGTTCTCCGTATTGATATTTCCATCAGTAACAACATCTTTCTCTTTAGAAGCATCGACTGGGTTAACTAATGTCTGTGATCCAGAAGCTTCAAGGGCCGAGGGATCAGTAAGAGTGTTGACATCAGGTTGGGTTTGAACTTGCTCACCAGAAGTACCGGCCCTCTCGTCTATTAGTTGTGCCTTTTCTTCTGCCAAAGCCTCTCTGGACCTATCATCTAGGAGTTTGATAATGAGTTCGGCCTCGCTAAAAACTTTACCATTAATCTCAAGCACTCGCTCCCAAACAAGCGCCAAAGTACGTGCAAAACTATCACCTAAGTAATGCAAACTCCCACGGCTCATGACACTGTATACATAGAAGCGAAACATGTTGTCATCAGCTTCGTCCATAGCCTATTTGTGAGTTTCTTCTACAGTTATCTTGTCCTTCTCAAGAGACTCGACCTTGGCCATCAATGTCTTGTTAGAAACCTTCAGAGATTTTTCCTCCTTACGAAGATTGGCGGCATCTTCCTGATATTGTTTAGAGAAATCCTTTTCTACAGCTAGCATGGCATTAACATTACGCTTGGCAGTTATGGCATCTTTTTCTTTTTGTTTGGAAGCATCGAGTTCTTCCCGGTGCTTATTGATCTCGTTATCTGACGCTTCTAACTCTGCGACTCTTTTATTGAGAATCGTGATAGTAGGGTCACGATCATCCAAAACTTTTTCCCATTTGACTTTATCGCTCTCCAACTCAGCAATTTTTGTGAGATGAGAATTATGGCGCTTTTGGAGGTCGTCGCCAAGTTTCTCCTATCCGCGCAGCTTTTTGTAAAAACCATCTCTTACGATGTTCCATTTTGTTTCAAGTTGACTCTTAGCAGTATCAAATTGGGTGTGTGTTTGACTTATAACCACTTCCACCTCCTTGAGAAAATCATTGGCATCAGTTATACCTACTCCACGATCAAAGTAAAGCCCTTTCAAGTTCCAACCTAGGAGCTTTTCGGAAAAAGAAACATTTGCTGAACCAGGAGTGTGGCGTGGTTTATTAATAATCGAATGGATCTCGGCTGACGGACCGGAAGGGCCAGACGACGAAGGAAGTAGGGGCTTAATAGGAAGCTTTTCTACTAGGGAATGCTTCTAAGAACCATCCCTTCCTCATTTCCTCCCTCGCTCCCCTTCATTGAGAGTGTCTTCCCTTAGCCAACTACGTCTTCTAGCCTCTTCCTCTTCTTCCTCATGTATCTTATTCCTCTGTTCCCCAGTCAGGACGGATTCTGATGCATGTAAAGACTGAGAAGAGGGTTTCAAGGGTGGAGGAGGATGGAGCTACTCGCGGTGATGTGATGATTGCTGAGGTTTGGATCGTAGTAAGTGCTTTGGATCGAAAGCTTTGCTCCTTTTATTAAATTCTGATCTGATACCTGATGAGCATCTCCCGTGTATGTCTAGACCTGAAATGAGTTATGAACGAGTTTCTGATACTTGGAACTACAAAGTATCTAAAAATGCTAAAGCAAGATACAAATACAGAAAAGGAATTGGAATGCACGAGATGAATTTCTTTAAAAGATACTATTTTTAACAGACCGGTCACATCCCCTGGGTCTAAGGAGATTCCTAAAGATTTAAGATGCATTTCTGACTTAGTTGAGGCTGCATCCCTAAGTCCGCTATCTATGGTTTGAGGGTTGAGAGGCTGAGTAACCGCACCATCCTGACTAAGGTATCTAGCAGAGATGAGATCACTCAAATTGTCAAATGTACCTGCAAAATCTTCCTTAGCTACATTTTTAGTAGGGAAATCTCCAATTATAGTCTGAATATTTGGATCAGTTTCTAATGCAATTATGTCTTCCCCATCATATTAAGTCATGCGCTCGAATTCAGAAGGATTCACTTCCTTGTTATGTCTCTCAACCTATTCGAAATCTGATTCTGGCTCAGAATGCGGGGAAGTGTTCTCTTTCTCAGTCAACTCAGTCGATGTTGTAGGATCCTCGCCCCTATGATGGTTAGAATCTTCATCCTTATTCAAAGTCATTGACAAGGGAAACGTTCTTCCACTAGTAGGCCCTAAACATCTTCTTAAAAAAGGGTCAATAATAGGGTTTTCATCAGCCTGGATTACACTTCTGTCATCAGAAAAGCCGACGTTCGACTCTACAGGGTTTGGTTTAGGAGTGGAAGGTCCAACCTTGCATAAAAACTTCCTCAAGGGGTGGAGTAGTTCATATTGGCCAAGAATAATTTCAGTAACTAAAAGTTTTCTTCTTCTCTTAGCCTCGTCAATAGCTTTCAGTGTTTCGTGTGTGGCTTTAAGAGAAGAGGATGCTTTGTTGTCCTTAATCAGGGTAAGGAGTACTGCATTTTGAAAGAAGAAATGCAAGAACGTATAACTCAAAGGAAAGTAAAGTCAAACCCGCTCAGTAAACTATACGTACCTCCTTCTATCCATTGCCTTGAAATGGTTCGGGGCACCTAAAAAAGAAGAATTGGTTTAAAAATCTTGAAACACTGTCCAGTAGTTCGAGAACAAGCTTCCGATTTCTGGCACCTTCAGCATGCATAATAGAGGTGGTGTCCTTCCTAATCTTAAAAGAACACAAGAAATGAAGTTTTTGGAAATTAGGCTCTTGCTTTGTCGTATCCATGAAAAGAACATAGAGGCCCAGTAAAATAGTGTAACCATTAGGGTGAAGTTGGAAAGGAGCAATGCTTAGACAGTTTAGGATTTGCCTTAAAAAGGGATTAAAAGGGGGGATAGCCCCACCTGCTAGCATTTGTTTATTTACAGCAATATATCGAACGGAAGGGTCGTCAGCAAAGACGCCATCTTTTGGTAATATAGCATCCGTAAGAGGAATTCCGTATTGACCACATAACAGTTCATATTGCTCCTAAGTTAGGGTGGTAAACTGTCTCTCTTGGTCCCTAGCTTTAATCGGGCGGAGATCCAAAGGGAGGGGAGCAGAAACTTGGCTAGAGTTTATGGTTGTTTCATTTTCGGAAGCCTTGTTTAAGGAAGGATCGGTTTGAAACGAGGAGGTCTTTTTACTTTGAAGAAGAACTTGCTTTTCAGTAGTCATTCTACAGAGATATACTTGAATACCTTTCAGTTTTCTAGCAGCAAAATTCGAAGAATAAAGGTGTAAAAATACATCAAAGCATAGAAAATGTTGAAGTAAGATGTTTTACGACATTAGGGTTAGGTTGTTATGGCATGGTCGTCCATACCGTAACATTGGCATGACGACTTGCATGTGTCGTTGCCACGGTTTGAAACCCATGTCGGTTCACGACATGGAACTCGTGTCGATCTACGACTTGAGACTCATGTCGGTCCACATGACAACTCACGACATAAGACCCTAAAAGCAATTCAGCGTCAAACACATGGGTCCTGGCTTTAAAAAGGATCATAAAACAGCTATGATAAAACAATAAAATTCGTGATTCAGACATTTCGTCAAGCAATTGGTGTGTGATATAAAAAAAACTTCAATAACAACTCATACGATTATCATCGTCCAAATCAAGGCTTTTTATGGCGTTAAAGTAATGTCGCTCAAGCACGGTTTGAAATTCATGATGCTGGAACGACATAAAATGCAAATCGTATGTATTACATAGAAGTTGGGTTTTAAAGAGAATCAAAGAATTTCAGAGCCCTCATACACAAGTATACTCATTATAATTCAACTTGTTTTTGACTCACAAGCATCTCAATAACACAAAACAGCCAAAACCGATTCACAAGATCATCACTTTATCGGAAATAAGAAAAGATCCTTGAATTCTATACAAGTCGTAGCATCCAAAAAAAATGGAATTCGGATCTAAAAGTTACTTGTATAAAGCTCTGAAATGATTGTTGAAGGAAGTATTCTCCAAAAATCGAGAGTATGGGTATCGAATCGGGCTGATGGACTTCGTTGAAGTCGGTTAGAATTTGGTCGCAATGATTGAAACGAAGGCGTCGACTTGGTTGAATAAATTTCTTATGAGGAAGGCGATGATATCTATGACCTAATCCGCCATTAACGAGATACAACCTTAGAATGAGAAGAGGAGTTGGAATGAACAAACGGGTTAGGAATAATATATGGGGTGCTGAAATAATTGGGCCAAGGTCAGTTCAGATTGAAGCCCAAAAAGGCTTAGAGGGTTTCGCATGGCATGGAGAGGCCAGCACGAGTCAGGACATGGTGATGACTTGCGACATAAATCCAATAGTACCCTAATGACTTAACTAAAATACGTGGAAAAGATGTCATGAAATATAAGGATCCGAAGCCCATGCTACTTCTAATAACATGAACTTCGAGGGGCAAATGTTAACCCCATTCTTAGAACGTGGTTCAGAACTAAGAAGTACTTACGAAAGATGACACACGACATAACTAACTCAAGTCGTTTCTGCGACATGGATCCTGAAGTCATCCACACGACATGACTTTAAGTCACTGAAGCAAGATGGTTCCAAGTCGTTTACATGGCACGACTCTAAGCCATTGAACACGACATGGAATTAAGGCGCTCAGCATGCCATGGTGACCGTTACACTCAAGCCGCTTGCATCATGTCGTTTAAACCATGTCATGATAGGGAATATCTAAATACTTAAGTCGCGTGTCGTAAATAATGAAAAGTAAGGTCATTAATACCAAGTCGTATCGCTGCACGCTGTTAATACAGTTAGACTATGTCATATGCCACGACATTGAGTTCATATCGCGGCATCAGCCATGGCGTTCAAGCCATGTCGTAGTTTGGTATCATGTCGGTAATCCCTCCATGACGTTGGTGCTACATAGCCAAACCGCATACTAATTAAAACATGCCGTACTGACCTCATCCATGCCGCAGCAGCTCCAAGGCGTAAGATAATAATGTCGAGTCACAAATTTCACCGTGTCGCAAGCTCATTACATGGCGTATGGAGGAGCCGTAGGACGACATGATTCATATCAGAGAGCTATCATGTCGCCATTGTCATGTCTCACCAACCTCCAAGTCGTTGAGTATAAAAGGCAAGGTCCTCTCAAACCGTTAAGGAGATCACGACATGATATAACCATGTTCATTGCATGATGTTAAACTATTGATAAAACATGTTGCTATTCACATTAAAACAAATCAAGTCGTGAGTGTCACCATGCCGTAAACAGCTCCATATCGTGAGCAACTTCATGCCACTATATTCATGTCATCAAGTCAAGTCATTAATCCTTCATTCTGGAAGTATGTCGTATCGTGCAAGAGGCATCCTGTTTGACAGCTTGCAACAGCTCATGTATAGCTGTAAAGGTAGAATGGGAACAACAGTCAAGCCGTATATTGCAAGAATTAATTCATGTCATTCCAGTGCAACAGCATGTCATGCCGCATGGATTGATACTCGAGTCAAGGCTCTTCAACCATTCATGTCATAAAAGGTATTCATGGCGGCACGAGTCATGTCGAGTGGAGACATGGCGTTTTCTACATAATTACAGAATTGCCACCTGGGCTAAATTCACCTATAAATACCCCTCATAATTCATTTTGGAGGGAGGGGGACCAAAATTTGATTTCTACAAGGAAACTCCATCAAATTAAAAGCTCATCTACAACTTCTCTAATGGCTTCTATGGATTCAACAGTACTTTTCTAACTTCATGAAGATCAAATCAATGTTAATGATCATTAAAGCTTTCTATAATTGAATCTAAACACCTTCAATCTCATTCAGGCTACACCATAAATCTCTCAAGCATCAATCAAACGATCTCTAATACTCTCCAAAGCTTAAATCAAATGCTAATTCACTATGAAATCTATGAAGATCATGGGAAAGGATCAAAACACATAAGTGGTTTAACATTCATCACAAAGCTAAACCTCTTTCCTTTTCTTCGCCAAACTTGAGTGAAAGTAGATCGTCAAGAGAGTGAAAAGAGAGAAATGATTGTAATGACCGAAAATTCGCATGTTATAAGCTTGAATATCATAATGAGAATTGATTGAAAGTGGACTAGATTCATATTTAATCGAACCAGTATAAAAATTCCTTTGTGTTCTTACTTGTTTTTATTCTTTTATTTTTTGATTACACGGTTCCATGTTCTTACCGAATCGGTGAAGTGTAACTTTACACCTTTGGTGTTTGGTCCCAAATTTAGAGCAAACAATTGATATAATTAACAATTAAATATGTTCATTAATTATTACCTTTTTACTTCTAATTTATTATTAAATATAAATTACCATTTACACATTATTATGTAAATATTAATTCTAAATTAACAATTATTAATGACTATAATATTAAAAGCAATATTATATATATATAAATAAATAAATAAATATAAAGTGTTATTTTGCAACAAATTTGTGTTATAAAATGACAGGATTGATGTACTGAAAATAATTAACAATATTTATTAGTTATTTACTATTAATTATTGATTATTAGAAAATACTAAATATTAATTAATGAACAATAAAACTAACTATTTGTTTGTAATTGTTAATTAAAAAATGCTTTGTTGATTATTAAATATTAATCAAAAAATATTAATTGCTAACATTAAATACTAATTTTACTTGAATATGTAAATATTAATTTGTATTGTTAATTATATTTATTATTTGTTAAAAATTAATTAACATTAATTATAATTTACTAATTATTAGTGATTAACTAAAATAAATTATCTAAAATAAAAAATAATTGTTGATTATTTACAATAATTAGTAATTATAAATTGTTTATTGATTGCATAATTTAACAATTAGTAATTATTAATTATTTAATATTATTTTGTATTAATTATTATTATTAAGTATTATTGTTAAATTTATTAATTATAGAATATTAAACGTAAGCATTATTCTCGATCATTAATAACAGGGAATTATAAAATATTGCTCTTAATTATTGATTATTATTTTATTATACTCATTATATATTAACAATAATTTTAACTTATTTATTAAACACTAAATATCACTTCCTGGGTATTGAATTTTATTACTAGTTATATTGTAGTCTTAATTATTATACAATTAGCAATAATTAATTATTGTTTTTTTGGCAAGGCATTTATTAATAATTAATTACAGCAAATTATGTATAAGGATGTATATAAGCTATTGTTTATGATCATTGAGGTGTGCATTTGCTCGTATTAAAATAATTTGCAATTACTTTAGTTCACATAAAACCATTCCAAATAACATTATTTTCTTCGGGACATTTGCTTCGGTTCCTAAGAACCTGAAGCAAATAACACTATTTCTTCGGTTGTAAGGACAACCGAAGCAAATAACATTATCTGCTTCAATGTATTTGCTTTCGTTGTTAATACAACCGAAGCAAATTATACTTTTTGCTTCTGTTGTCAGTACAAATGAAGCAAATAACAATATTTGCTTTGGTACACTTGCTTTGGTTGTAACTTCAACCGAAGAAAATGGTATTATTTGCTTCAGTTATGGGCACAACCGAAGCAAATGAGGCGATGCAACAGACTTATTTTGTAGTAGCGAATATTAAACGTAAGCATTATTCTCGATCATTAATAACTGGGAATTATAAAATATTGCTCTTAATTATTGATTATTATTTTATTATACTCATTATATATTAACAATAATTTTAACTTATTTATTTAACACTAAATATCACTTCCTGAGTATTGAATTTTATTACTAATTATATTATAGTCTTAATTATTATACAATTAGCAATAATTTATTATTGTTTTTTGGCAAGGTTTTGTTAATAATTAGTTACAGTAAATTATGTATAAGGGTTTATATAAGATGTTGTTTATGATCATTAATATGTGCATTTGCTCATATTAGAATAATTTGCAATTACTTTAGTTCATATAAAACCATTCCAAATAACATTATTTGCTTCGGGATATTTGCTTCAGTTCCTAAGAAACTGAAGCAGGTAACACAATTTCTTCGGTTGTAAGGACAACCGAAGCAAATAACATTATCTGCTTCAATGTATTTGCTTCCGTTGTTAATACAACCGAAGTAATTGATACTTTTTGCTTCTGTTGTCCGCACAACTGAAGCAAATAATAATATTTGCTTTGGTACACATGCTTCCGTTGTAACTTCAACCGATGCAAATGATATTATTTACTTCAGTTATGGGCACAACCGAAGAATATGTAGAACAGACCTATTTTGTAGTAGTGAAGGAAGAATCCCTTAGTGGATACTGCTAAGATAGTATTTGAGCTGAATAAGGAAGAAACGATAAAGGTGCCTAGTATAAATGCATATGCTTATTAGGGTAAACATATTATATATATATATAGTTTGAAAAACCTTTTCAAATTACATATACACCTCTCTTACGTATATTTCCCTTATAATCGGTTAACCTATGCTCTTATACCAAATGTAACAACTCGCTCGGAATGGACCTAAATTTCGACCTAGAAAAGGCCCATCAAAACTTAGAGCCATTCTAAACGGATTGTTGGTTCCTACAAGGATTACATTTGCATAGATAACAATAAACATATGCTTTGAATGGAAATTTCACATAGCGGAAAGAGAAAATATAATATTCAAATAAGATGTATCATTATTTCAAAAATCTCAGAAACACAAAGTCCAGTTACATTCATTCAAAAGGAAAATCAAATAGTTCATCTTCATAAAATTCTAAAAGAAGCATAACAATAAGAACTAATAATATCATAATAACTTAATCCTTTCCGTCCTCTTCAATCAGGACTTCATCCATGACTTTACCCCATCTACTGACCTGTTGGGATGTTAAGGAGAGTGGGGTCAAAACATAAAGTTCTAGGTGACTGGAATAAAGTATTACTTAACATCCATACCCTATATTTTTAGCAGGTTACAAATGTCAAGGTATGTCCAAGCAGCACATAAGATTTCATCTAAACATAAATATCTAACTAATGGGGTGGATATCCAAGTCGACTCCCATTAATCTTTTAGGGTAAAGACCCAACGAGATGGCATTCTCGGTCACTTATGGCTCAATTAAAGGTGGATTCTTACAGTCTCTTATAACCCTAAGGCGGACCCCTAGCATTTTAAGAACCCTAAAGTTAACGTCCTTAAGTCTATTCTATCTTTTTTAATACAAGAAGAAGTATTGCGAATGTTACTACTTAACTGATATTACCCGGTAGGACACCAATGTCACTTAAGACTTTCTTTAGACAGTTGGTGAACATGCGATGGCTAAATATCATTTAATTACCAACCTATCCCTAGTTGAGCCCTTACAAGCTTCTAGAGGAAGTGTACATCCCCTGTGAACTACCCAACTCCATTAACTGTATTATGCCTAACCACTTTTAAAGAAGTAGGACCCTAAGATTTACCTCAATAGTAATAAGGGTGGGTCCCATGACTTGGGTTCCTCTCTAAGGAATAAATATTCAGAGGGATCCTAGTCCTAGCCACTTAAGACCTGAATTAGATAAAGAGGTGAGTCATCCACTTAAGACCTGAATTAGATAAAGAGGTGAGTCATCCACTTAAGACCTTCTTAAGGCGTAGTAAACCTGTTTGTTTTCACACATCAACTTATATATATATATATATAGTTATAGTTATATATATACACACACATTAGACCTCTCACATTATCCCATATACTTGTAGACGTTGGATATGCTGGTCGGTTCAAGGCAGGCTTCTCTTACAAGTCGGTTTAACCTCATGTCTAGTGTACTAAGTTTATGAATGGCCCATGGCAGTTAGACATCTCAAATTAGTTGGGCCTACTTGTGGTTGCTAGATATGTTGGTAGGCTCTGGAAAGGCTTCTACAACAAATGGAAACTAAGCTCGTGTCTATATGTCATATATATATATATATACACACACACACACACACACACACATATATATATATATATATATATAAGTCATTCTATATATATACGCACACACAAGCAAACAAATATATATGTATATTTGTTAAGGGGACATTTCAAATTAAAACGTTAACCTAATCGCATATATAACGTGAACTACGTTAATTACATTTAAATAATTAATATAATAAAAGCGCCTAATTAACGTAACATTCGTATAAACGGGGAACTTTCTAATCGGGATGGCAACTGTCATTTATCAAATTAGGGAATACAAGTTTAGGTCTTTCCATATTTTACCACTACAACATAATAGGATGGCATAATGAACATATAGTAAATAGCAGTAATGGAAAACATATAGATACATAACAACTAAAACTTGAATAACAAATTTTTATGTAAAAATAAGTTATTAGGATATTAGGAAAAATGGCGACATCGTCTATCTCAAAATCCAAAATCCAGATAATTCCATATTATAACCTAGACTCCGATCATCAATCTAACTATAAACCAGGTCCTCGTTCTCTTCTTCAACATGCAAGGCGAGATAATTACTCTTTACAAGGTAATTCACGATCTTCAGATCTGGGAAATAAATTAGATTTTCCAGATCTAGTCTACAATTCTAAGATTATAACTTCTAGTATTAAAACTTTACAATCTGAATCTTGGATAGAGGCTGTTTCAGAGAATAACTCACATCAAAAATCGTTTCAACTTAAATTTTACGAGCCTGAAATTAAGGCCAGTGTCAAAATCACTGTGATTAGTGAAGATTTGGTTGAAAAAGCAAGACTAAATTGGTCTAACTCCATTTTGTTTTATGTTTACGGAAGTAAGCCTTACTATACCTATCTAAAAGAATATATAGATAGAAATTGGGGCTTGAAAGGTATTATAAACTATTTTCTAGAGAGAATGGTTTTTTCATCATCAAATGTGACATGCATGAGGGCTGTGATAGGATTTTAACTGCTGGGCCTTATTACTTCAACAAACGTTTGATTTTCATGAAGAAATGGTAGCCAAGTATGAAGTTAACTCGAAAGTTTCTTAATTCGATACCTATCTGGATAAGACTCCCTGATTGGGAGTTTGTATTTTGGTTAGTAGAGGTGATTATTAAAATTGCTACGGTTTTAGGTTGCCCAATAAGACTTGTTTGCATAACTGAAGAGATAAGTCATATTTCATATGCTAGAGTTATGGTAGAAGTTAGTTCTGATTTTCAATTCCTTGAGTTTGTTCCTATATTATGTCACAATGGTGAATCTTGGAAAAAAGTTCATCAACGTTTAAGATTTTTGGTCATTCTACTTTGTCTTGTAGAGCAAATAGAGTTTGGATCCCTAAAGGTAATGACAAAGGGGGTGAGATGGACATCGATGTAACTTTGGTAGGACATAATAAGAGTGTAGTTATTAGGGAAGACAGAGGTCCTTCAATTGATATTTCAAAGACTGATGTATCTAATAGTAAGCATAGTGAAGATCTCAGTTCTTTACAGGAAAAATAAATTGTAAGTTATGACTATAGAAAGTTGGCTTGTGAGGAAATAGTAGCGGCTTCAAAATCTAATGGGAGGTCGAGTACTATTACTGTAGATAATGGCTTGGCAGTTAATGACAATATTCGTGGGAAGACTGTGAGGATAAACGGAGATATGGATGAAAACCAGTTCAGTGAAAAAGAGGGAAACATGCATGAAACTGAGACAACTACGGAGCAATTTAAGAATAACAAATCTTATAATAATGGTCAACAAGATTCAGCTTTAGAATGGAAAATTTAAGGGAATGTAGTGGGTATCAAAACGGTGAGGATGTTACAAATAAAGATGACATTATGATCGAATCTGTTAATTCTTTCAGTTCTTATAGCTCAACAAACTGCTTCAAAAAGAGGAGAACAACTTTCAAACCTAGTAAATACAAAATGGGTAATAAGCTTGTTGATGATGAGCCTTTGGTTGAGGAAAACCCAGAGTGGGTTAAACTTATGCAACAAATCCAAAATCGTTCCAAATCAAGAAAAGCTAAAGAAAAAGGAGGAAATCCAGGAGGAATTTCAAATGGAGGTGTATCTAAGAAATGATTGAATTTGGTTTTATCTTTCTGTCCTTTTGAGTTAGATTGGCCTTCTATATCATTTGGTGGCTTTGGCTCATTGCTAAGGATATGTCGAAGGTATTTTTTCTTGGATCTTTTCTTTAGTAGCTACTGCTTTTGATTACTTCTTTTTAGATGGTTTTTCGGAGTTTTGCTATTACTGAAGTGGCATTCTAAAGTTCTTTAGTTTTGTTGCGGAGTTCTTCTGAGTGGTTGTATTAGGAGATGTCTCTTTGTATTCTGAGTTTACTGCTACAGTGTGTAGCATGTAATGTGGGCTTTTTTTCTGTTTTGAGCTGGTCTTTTGTTGTAAAGTATTAGTTCTCTATTTTATTTATTTATATCAACTCAAAACCTATATAATCTCGTTTTATGTAATATAAGTACCCATTTGCTTTAAAAAAAACTAAAACTTTTATCCTAGGCATGTAGAAAAAGTTTCAATATTAAATTAAAAGTTGAGTATTTCATACATTAAATCTGCAAGCAATCGATAATAATTTATAAAAGCTGCAAGCTATCGTTATTGGCGTCCTCCCTTCCTTCTTCTCCTCCGCTTCTTTCTAAATATCCTTCTAGATATAGGTCCTTTCTCTTCCCTCGTTCTGTTCTCATTCGTCTTCTTCTGCTCGTCGTCCTTCTTTCGCTCCATCTTCCATTATCCCTTCGCTCAAACAAGCTTGGTCAACTAATCCTCGCTCTGTCCGCTTTGATGCTTCTCGTTCGTCCTCTCGTGCCTCATATTTTCGTCCTCCTTCTTTTCGTACTACTTCCCATAACCATATTTCTTCTCGAGTTGATTTTCCTCAATCGGATAAAGGTCCTGTGTCAGCTCATCCTCGTCCTCCTCTTCCTCGCTCCTCCTTGCAGTCCTCATCTAATCGTTTTTCAGTTCTTTCTGATCATCAAACTGTGACTCTATCGATGTCCTACGCTCAAATGGCAGCATCGCCACCATCATTACCACCTAACCCTCCACCCAGAAAGAAATTTAAGCCACCTTTGCAATAGTTTGTCTCGGTTTTTCAAACTGTGGCTCAATTGAAAAAAGAGTAGAGATGTTTGAAATGTGCATGCAAGGGTCACGTGGCAAACGCATGTAGAGACCCAAAAATTTGTATCAAATGCGGTTTGTTTGGTCATTCAGTGCAACGTTGCCCAAGGAAAAACTATTATGTTGGAAGCTCCTCGTCTTCTGTTAATGTAGCCAATAGTAATTATCAGGCACGCTGGGTCCCACAACAAATCAATTACTCTGCAAATGCTGATTGTCACCCGTCGCTTCGCAATGCTAGCTGTCAAGAGAATTACCATGGAAAATCTAATATTAATAAATCATCTAAGCTTAATTCACTTCACTCTCCAACTCAATCTCCTCAGTGTTCATTTTCAAAAAAAAAAATCTTCAGTTTAATGGACTCTATGAAATGTATTGTTGCCAAAACTTTAACTGGCAAATGGAGTATAGAATCTTTGCATCATGCCCTCGAAGTCAACCTTGAATATGATATGTGGCCGATGACGATCATCTTAAACAACTCCTTCTTGATTCACTGTCCTACTTATGGAAAAAAGGATCATGCATTACTTCTTAAAATCCTAATCAAACCTAGAGCTGCAATTAGTTTAGAAGCAAGGGAAGAAGAAGTGTTTGAACTTGAACCTAGGTTGGAGCATGAATCATAGGCTAAGGTGGAAGGATTTCCTGAATTCTAAAAGTATAACAATGAGGCTGTAAAGGAAATCCTAAAACCTATGGGTAGAGTTTTAGAAGTTGATGATTGCGACTAGTGCCACTTCGATCATAGAGAATTCTTGGTAAAGCAACAATTTTTTGAAGGTATATGCTCAAGGAATGAATTTGCAGCCCGATTCAACAACAAAGTGCATATCATTAAAGTTCAGCGCTGTAAGCATGAATACCTAGGCATTAGACCAGAACTTATCTTTATTGGTAATTATGAGGAGCATGTGGTCCCATGTATCCATAATTATCAAGATTCAAGTACGGAAAATCGAATAGATGCCATGATTGAAGAGGCAGTGATGCTACCCCCATTTCCCTCTGTTTTTAAGGAGATAAAGGAAAACCCTAACTTTCCAGAATTTGATGATCAAGAGATGGATTTTAATGAACAAGACGAAGTGAATCAAGATCTTCATGATGATCAGAATTTGAATTTGCAGGATGACCAGAATCCACCTTTTAATCAGATCATCCCCTATGGTAATGATTTTTCTATGCTACCCATTCAGTCTATCCCTCTTGACATCAACTCTATTACGTCACCGCAATCTCCTCCTCATCAACCATGGACTGACGACAATGATTGTCCTCACCTTCTCTCTCCCATCTTTGTGCGTCATAGTGGGAGACGCAATAATCCTGAAGTAACAGGTAGTTTGCTTACTCCTTTTGTTTTTTCCTCTTCTAATAAACATTTGAACAAAAAGATATCTAGTTGCATTGGAGTGAAATTACGTGACACGCATTATAAAGCCATGCAGGCTTTAGAACAAGAGCGTATTAATAGACATCAATGAAAGTTGTCACTTGGAATGTACAGGGATTGGGGGACCATTCAAAATGTCATGCAATTAATCTAGTTTTGTCCCCACTTAAATTAGATATTCTTTTCCTTCAAGAAACCAAACTCTTTGAACCTTCTAATCTTCACTTTAGTTTAATTGGTGGCTCCTTTTTGAGGGGGTGGACTTAAATTGATGCAATCGAAACCAGAGGTGGCCTTATTGCTGCATGGAATGATTTTGTATGTTCATTATACCGAACTTTTCCATCTCAATTTGCTTTACATGTTGCTCTCAGACACATTGCCTCTAATACTACCTACTTCTTTTCCAATATTTATGGTCCTTAGAACTCAAATGAAAGAATTGCCCTTTGGGAGCATTGTAATCAGATGGCTAACTGTTTTCTGGGTCCTTGGGTGATTGGGGGGGATTTCAACACTGTTAGATACTTTAATGAGAGAAAATATTGTTCCTTATCATCAGACACAGATGCTTTCAATTCTTTTATCTTCAATTGTTGCCTTTTTGACCCTCCTATATTTAATAGATCTTTCACTTGGTCAAGTCGCAGAATGTATCCTTCTCTTGCTAAACTTGACAGATTTCTATTTAATGCAGCCTCGGAAGAAATTCATCTCCTATCCTTTGTTTCTAGTCTTGCTTCTATCATCTCTGACCATTGCCCTATTGTTCTTGATTCGGGTTCCCTCCCTTATTCCAAGCATTCATTTAGATTTGATAGATTATGATTACTAGAACCAACTTTTAAGGAGTTCATTCAAAAGGCTTGGGATTATCCTATCCAATCTCAATTAGTTATCCATAACGTTGTCCTTAAATTGAGATCTTTGAGAAAATTGGTAAAACCATGGGCCAAAACTGTTCGGGGTCTATTCGTACTCGAATTTCTAATATTCATAATGCTATTCTAGATCTCAATACCCCTGAAGAATCTCGCCCTCTCAATGAGGAGGAAACTGTCTCTTTGAAAAATCTGGAGTCTGAATTGGATAGATTGTTTAAACAAGAAGAAATTGGTTGGAAACAGAGATCTAATGCTAAATTGTTAAAAGAAGGAGATAGAAATTCAGCTTACTTACATAGAATTGCAAATGGAAGAAGACGTGCTTCCTGCATTCTCGAAATAACTCATGAAAATCAAATCTATTCGAATCCTGACGATATTCTTCTCCTTTTTTCAAACTATTATCGATCAGTTCTTGGGAAATCATCCTCTGAGTCCCCTCTTATTGATTGGTATTCTCTTTATCCATCTCCAGCTTCTATTTCTATTGACCAGTCTTTCTCTGAAAATGAAGTTTGGGCCACTTTAAGTGACATGAATGACGACAAAGCCCCTGGGCCTGATGGATTTGGGCCTTCATTCTTTAAATCTTTTTGGGCCATTGTGAAAACATATATCATGGCCATGTGCAATGATTTTTATGAAAACCCTAGCCATATATCTCGGCTAAATTATGATAATATTGTGCTTCTCCCTAAATTCTCTGGTGCTAGCTCTCTTTCTGATTTCTGTCCCATCAGTTTGCTCAACACCACTTTTAAGACTATCAAATCTTGCGAATCGCCTTTAATCCGTTATCTCTGATCTTTTCGGAGCTGAGCAATCAGCTTCCATTCTTGGATGCAACATTTTCGATTGTATTGCAGCAACTCAAGAGGTAATCTTTTATTGTTACAATTCAAAAACACCTGGTGTACTCCTCAAGTTAGATTTTTCAAAAGCATTTGACTCTATTAATTGGAAATTTATTTTGCAAATGTTCAAACATAGAGGAATTTCTCAGCGTTGGTGTAATTGGATTGATTGTATTCTTAGGACAAGTCTTTCATCGATTTCGGTCAACGGCAATATTGGGAGTTTATTTAAATCCAATAGGGGTTTGAGGCAGGGAGATCCCTTATCTCCCCTTATATTTTTGTTGGTTGCGGATGTATTCAATCAAATGATCAAAAGAGTAATAGCCAACAATTTCTTTGATGGGATTCATCTTCCAAATTCCTCTTTAATTTCTTCCAACCTCCAATTTGCAGATGACACAGTTATCTTTTCCTCTCCTGATTTGAATCATATTCATTGTCTTAAAGTTGTGCTTTATATTTTTGAGCTCATTTCTGGTTTATCTATTAATTTACCCAAAAGTTCAATCATAATGTTAGGCAATGCTAATCATCCATCTTAAACTGCTTGATTCACAGGTTTCCCACTCAGTATTTAGGAATTCCCCTTAGACCCAGTAAACTTCATAAATCTGATTGGTTGCCTCTCATTCTTAAAATTGAACAGAGATTGTCTTCCTGGAAAGCTAATTCCTTATCCTCTGCTGGTCGTTTAGTGTTGGTTAAAGCTGTATTATCTGCATTACCAACGTATTGGATGACTATTCATAAACTCCCTAAATGGGTAATTTCAAAAATTGACTCAATTAGGAGTTCTTTTCTATGGAATGGCAATAACGTCAAGAAACTGGTCAACTGGCAAATTGTTTGCTTAAATATTAATCGGGGGGTTTGAGCATTGTTAACCTTTCTGACTTCAATATGGCTCTTCCATCAAAATGGTTATGGCGTGCAGTTACTCCTGGTTCTTTCTTATGGAAAGATTGGGTTCTTACTCTCTATTATTCCAATAATTCTCATTTAGTCTTACATTCTCTTCCTTCTGTTAATCCTTCTCCCTTCTGGTCTGGGGTTTTATTTTGTATTCCTTGCATTAAAAATATGTTTCATGTCAATCTGGGAAATGGTGAATCTTGTTTATTCTGGTACGATATTTGGCATGGACATTTTCCCCTTTTTCAAGCTTTTTCCTCCCTTTTTCCTTTCATTTCCAATGAATTTTCCTTTGTAGCTAATTTGTTGCGTATTGGTCCCTCATCTCTGTGCCCTTCAACCTTTTTTAACGCAAGAGTACTAGATAATTTTCTTCTTGCTGTAAACCTGATCTCTCACACACAACCTTCGCTCTCTCCTGATTGCTATTTTTGGGCTTTATCACCAAAGAGAGGTTTTTCTGTTGCTTCAGTGTATAATTATTTGAATTTCTCTAGAAGATTATTCTCTTTTTCTAGAATCTGGAAAATCCCTCTTCCTCCAAAGGTTCTTTTCTTCAACTGGTGTTTGATTCATGGAAAAATCAATATAAGAGCTAAATTGTATAGACTTAACTTGATTGAGGATTCTCGTTGTGCTCTTTGCTCTAACCAAATGGAGATTATTGATCATCTTTTCTTTGATTGCGAATACTCTTTTCCGGATCTTGTAGCCACTAGTTCCTATCTGCTTGGCTTTGTTCCTGAAATTCATTCAGTGTTTGATCATTGGGAGTTTAATGATGCAAATACTGCACTGGACTCCTTTTTAGCAATATTTTGATAGAGTATTTGGAAAGAAAGGAACGTTGTGTTATTTAATAAACCTCTGAAGAGATTTAAGGGATTATGCAATCTTATAATATTCTGTTTTAACTCTTGGTCAGGTTTGGCTTCTTCCTCTGCCAGCTTCATGCTTGCTCTTCCAGCAAACAATAGTCCAGTGGAGTCTGTGGGTTCTTACCATGGCGATTCAAGTCAGATTTGCAGTAATCTGTACATGGTTGTCTGTGTTAGCATGTTATTCTGCTATGTCTTCTTTTGGATTATGTATAGTCTGCATATTTCTCTATCTGCATTTTGGAGTGTTCTAGCTTTTGATGTAATGTTTGTTTTGGTTTGAACTACTGTATAATTATCACTCTTATGTATTCGGTAACTTGGCCATCGGTTGATCTTGTCAACTGGGCTATATATATTTTAATATTATGTTAAATCGGCTGTGTAGTTTCGCATTACACATCCGTCCTTCTAAAAAAAATCTATATTTCACCCAATCCACCCTTTTTGTGGTGTTATACACCCAAAGACTTTCGCATTTTACTTATTCCAATTTATGAATGCATTTACACCCAAATTAGGATCCAAACCCAATTCAATTATGAAACAATTCAAATCCCAACCTTTTAGGCCAAATCAAATGATAATAGTGGTGAATTGCATAAAATATAGATAACAATATGTTACTCATTTTTACCTTTAATCCAATACAAAAATACAATTCTACAAAACCAATTAAACATGACAATTCCTACATGATTATAAAGTAGAAGATTTGAGGATTTTTCATGTTTTGTTATCGCATAACCAAATCTTCATATGCATAACAATTCTTATAGAAAATAGATGATAATATGAATATGCCTTTAAGAAAGACTAGATTCCACTCACTAATTAAGTGGAGATGTGATAGAAATCAAAAGACCTGCGACGGTTCTCAACGCTCAAGCGGGCTCTGATTGATCTGCTAACAATATAAATATAAGAAACGTATAATTAGATTCTTACATATATATTGTGTATGCTGAATTCCAACTTCCTATATATATATAAATTTGAAATAGAGAGATATAGAATGGAGGTAGAGAAGTAGAAGAACCTTCACCCTTTTTCTCTTTATGGTCTTATGGAATTCAACAGCATGGAGGCAGAGGCTTAGAATAATTAGGGTTTCTAATGCAGGGTTTGAGGGGTTATTTATACTTGCTTGTGTAAGTGAGAGCCGCCGGATTAATAAGATTAAATCTGGGCCTTTAATATAAACACAACCTCAAAGAAAATCGTAATCATAGAAAGCATAATTGGGTCTGCCTGCCGACTGACGGTCGACCCCATTAAGGTGGAGCGGCCTACCCCCTTCGGCTGGGACGCCCAATTTTGCTCGATCGATGAGCTGTTAATTTTTGTTAATACATTTCCAATTCTTTTTATGTTATTCCATATTTACAAGATACGTTGTCCCCTGGACTCTATCTCAAATTCAAATTTGAATTTATCTCTTTTATTTAAATTATTATTTGGACAATATATATAATATTTACATAATTAAATAAATATATATATATATTCTACGTACACTATCCAAATTCATTATTTCATAACTTCTTCATACACTGATCATTTTTAGCATATTATATATGAAAACGATTCATAATTTCGCCACGAATCTAAATAAAAGAATTCCATTGCCAAGTTCCTAAAGCTAGAAAATCTTATCTTCCAGCCATATGATTTAATTTCTTATTTTAGTTATTTAATTTATTATTAATACTAATGAATTTTACGGGGTGTTGCAGTGCTCCACTATTAGAGGTGCCATTGAACTTGCCTCACATATATATGTATGTATGTATGTATGTATAATGGTGAAATTTAATCTTATCTTGCCAATAAAAATTTTTTATTACCATTTTCAAAGCAGTTTAGAGATGCAACTTATATTTGAATACATATATATCTCCATGAAAATGTTCACATATGCTAGTTTCCCAAGGATATGTATATATTATACATTGTTTGTAATATACATATGATAAACTCTGACATAGAAAAAAGATGCATTCAAATATTTGTATACTGATTTTGCATTTATAATGATAAATAAGCATATTGCAAACCAGATTCACAACAAATATGATTTGTTATTTGACTATATAACGTATACGTAAAATATATATGTGTATATGTATGTGTGTGTGTATGTATATATATAGTGATGCATCTATGATACATTTGCTTTTAAAATATGTTTGTAAATTTATACTAATGAATATATGATACTAATATGGTTTAAAGACTGCAGTAAATATGAATTACTATATGCTTTTATGATATTAGTGTAAATGATATATTTAGATACTATAGTAATCTATGTTTATCCTTGCTAGTTGGATAACTTTCATATGAATTCATACGTATATATATATATATATATATATATATATAACCCCATTTACAGGAGTACATTAATCTAAATTTGAAATTGTTTTTAGATATATATGAACCAAAACCCAAAGTTGGACATACTATAGAAAAAGACGCAGTTGTTTTTCTCAAAATTGAGTCATGGAAGAATTTATTTTTCCTGTGTCGGAACTAAATTTTGAACTATTTGGATTAAGTATTATACAAAGTGTATGAGCCTCACCAGACAGCAAAATCCCTCTAGATTGCACTTGCAAACAAATATAAATGTAAAATGTTAGTTTAAATAAGTTCATAGTGGATAAATTTATGGAATAACTGAATAAAAACACTAATGAGAGTGTAATGCAATTGGAATATTATCATGTTATAAGATGTCTAATGTATCTCATGAATTGCACAAGGCTAGACATATCTTATATAGTAAGTTGATTGAGCAGGGATACAAACAATCTAGGAAAGGAACACTAGAAAGTACTAGTGAGAGTGCTATGATATTTAAGAAGTACCACAAACATTACCTTAAATTATGGAAAATATGCTGCCATCTAAGAAGGAAATAGTGCTGCAAATTGGGTTGTTGATATAGAAGAATAAAAATCAACTAGTGGCTATGTCTTCACCCTAACAGGAGCTATGGTGTCAAGGAAATTAATTGGACAAACATGCATAGCTCGATCAACTTAGAATTAGAATTCATTACTATAGACAAAGTAGGTGAAGAAGTAGAATAGATTCCTATTTTTAGAAGATATTCCATTTATTCATAAACTTGTACCGGCTATATGAATGCACTGTGATAATGAAGCTCCTTTACGTAGAGCACAAAATTTTATGTATAATGGAAAGTCATGGCACATTCGGCCACAATACACAGTTAGACAGTTACTCTTAAGTGGAACTATTTCCATTAATTATGTGAGAACAAATGATAACCTAGTGGATCCATTTACTAAAAAAAATTCAAGAGAGGAAATTGACTGTACATCGAGGGTAATGGATTTAAAAGCCTAAACAAATAAGAGTTGTCTTATATGGAATCCTATCCTAGCGACTGGAGATCCCACAGATTAGGATCCCTACGCAAACCATTTTTGAGTAACTCAAGAAGCAGCGCATTTGTTTGGACTTTGTCCTACTCTATTTGTGACACCCCAAACCCCGTACGACGGTGGCAAGGGTAATCTTTGGAATATAACACATACACAGATATCAACAGAACAGAAATAAATAAATACACCAGATAATGTACAATAGAATACACTGGATAAACATAATCATCAGAGTTACATAGTATACAGGATCATACTCAATACAAATACAGTTCAGCTATACATAAATGTCTACAGCGGAAAACAAAACATAATATGTACAATAGGAGCTGAACATCATAAAAAGAGATAAATGATAGAATCCATCTTCAGCTCCAGCTATCCAGAAAGAGCCGGCTAAAACCTGAATATAAGGCTACCCATGTAGAAATAGGGGCACCCGAGTTTGCAAGTGAAACAAACTACGAGTCAGTCATGGGACTGGTATGAGAAATCTACTTAACTAATTTTATAATATGGCCAATCACAGGACCATGCCACTTTCGCGGAATGGGTTTACTCCATTGGATTTCCAGTGCTTTAAAACAAGTAAATCTTTTAAACATCGCAATGCTTTTTACAAAAATGAAGCCATTAAAAGACTTAGTTCCCATCACACAATGCAACACAAACCGGAGGATAGAGTTTTACCTTATAATGGCCAAAATATGCTTGATACGAGCAAAAAAAATTATTTGATATTATTGCCAATGTATATATGTTTCAAAAACGATTTCAATCATAACTATCAATCATAGACAACATGGGTACCATATATCATGTCGCCATATATATATATATATATATATATATATATATAATCAAAACCGCACGGTTTCGTATTTGGAAATTGGATTTCCATCATGAACCAAGACAAAAGATAGTCCTTACCGAATTCGAGACAATCTAGCCTACCATGTCTCAGGACCCAGACTCAAGTGGGCCCCGTGATCGTCAGGGCCGGTCCACCGATGTGGATTAAAATGCCTGAACACTGCGTTTCTCCGCCCTTTGGGGCGTAAATGAGTACTATGACTCCATCGGCTCCACGTTGTCACCGATATATCCGAGGCGCCTTATAACAGCAACAACCACACAGGTGAAAACAATATAAATGTCAGGGTTGGTAGGTCACTGAAACCACCCTAGCTAGAAAGAAACGCATGACCTCCCTGAGGTCCTCTCCTGTTTCTGGTTCATACCGGGGTGTGAGGCTCACGAATCAACGTTATACACAAAGCTATGCCACACAGGCCGTGCTTTGATCATCAAAAACACGACTTTACTTTTCAACAGAAGCCTTGATCATCTGCCACTTAGGCATGCCACACAGGCAATTCACTCCATGCTACTAATTTCTATCGATATATAACCTCTGAGCTCGTACATCTCAAAGAAGGGCGTTAAGCAAGAGAATAAATTCTCCACCGCCAAACAGATATATATTTAATAGAGATCAATCGGCATAGAACAAAATCCAATGTCAGACATACAGTCCATCTACAAGTTCGTTCTGGGCCTGAACGAAACCGGAGGCACTCAATACCTCGCATATTCATACAATCAACAAGTACGTCCGGACGGCTAGTACTTCAGCCCCCTCAAGGTAGCTACTCCTATCATGAGCATTAGTAGCACACCTCCATTCGACGTGAAGATCATCAGTCTTGCACCATCTTCATATCTTCGACTTCCAATCATCGATCAATTATTTGAAATGAGAATTAACTCGTCCTTTTCAAATAATTCACGTATATTTAGAATTTCAAATCAATTCATTTCAATGGTCAAATTATTCGACACACATAATTCTATTCTTTAAGGTAATTTTCTCGCCAAACACATTCAACCATCAAATATCAGATAAACCGAGAAAATTCAGTTTATTTCTATCCCATATCGTTTATAATATTTTATCACGATTTATCGCTATTTTTATTTATTTAAAAATAGCCAATTCATTCAAACGACGCTTCAGGCCATAACGTGGCTGTGGCGCTGTTTTTCCCCAGATTTGATTTAAACATATTTGAAAATCTAACCGTTGGATCTTCAAGAATTTTATATCATTGGAAAGATCTTTTCAAAATGAATTCAACGGTTTCAGTTTTGGGAAAATCCGACGGTCGGACCTCCCGGACTAATCGTTTGAATTTACGATTTCAAAATATGAACTACAGCGTCGTTATTCAATTTATTTTAATTATATTTATATTTATATATAAATATGATCGATTCTGGCGCTGTTTTTCTTCAGATTTGAATTAAACATTCCAGACAATCCAACCATTGGATCTTTACAAAGTGGGTGTCGTTGGAAAGATATTTCCAAAGCGAACCCAACGGTTTCGGTTTTGGGAAAATCCGATGGTCGGATCCCCCGCAGTAATCTTTTGAAATCACGGTTTCAAAATATGAACTGCAGCTTCGTTATTCGATTTACTTTAATTATATTTATATATATATATAAATATAATTCATTCATCGACTTCAAAACCATATTCACCTCATATATTTGATAAAAACGATATTTTTCTCCATAGATATTCATTTCAACACATCACTATTTTTAACATTTCATATTCGCAATAAAAATGTAGATTTTATTGTTCAATCTATATATTCAACACATGAATGTTTTCGACTTCGCACATAGGATAAAATATGATTTTTACCGTTTTAGTCCTTTATTCAGCACATGAATGTTTTCAACTTCACACATACGATAAAATATGATTTTTATCGTTCTAGTCCTTTATTCAACCCATGAATATTTTCTATAGTATATATATATATATATAATAAAATTGTGATTTTTGTTGTAAAACAATTTATTTCAAAACACGATTATTTTATATAGTTCATATATGGGGTAAAAACGTTATTTTTATATTTCAAAGAATTTATTCAACACATGAATTTCATTCAACACATGGATTTCTATTCAACACATGAATTTCTATTCAACACATGAATTTGGTTTCAACACATGAATATAGTTCGATAGTTTATATACATATAATAAAAATGTGATTTTTGTTTAAAAACAATTTATTTCAAAACACGATTATTTTATATAGTTCATATATGAGGTAAAAATGTTATTTTTATATTTCAGAGAATTTATTCAACACATGAACTTCATTCCACACATGAGTTTCTATTCAACACATGAATTTCTATTCAACATATGAATGTAGTTTCAACACATGAAAATAATTCTAACACATGAATATTATTGAAAATTTCAGCAGCATAACGGCAGGGTAGTTAAAACCGGCACCGTCCCTAGTATGGCTCCTCGCTCTACCTTAAAGCCTCGCAGCTTTTGACAGTGGGGATTTGTAATATCTAGTTCGCACGCAGATGAATTTTCCCATATACTAATCCTATGGGGATTTCAACCACAATCAATCATTTCAAATCAACCATTCATCATATTCACCAAATTTCACATCAACCAATAATCCAAACAATATCACAACCAATATATATCGTCCATGGTGTGTGGATGACAGGAGTGTGTATATATATATATATATATATATATATATACACACGTATATGACTATATTTTGATTTCGTTTCAACATCATTTCAATTTATTTCTACATATATATAACTTATACATCGAACATACAACTTATAAAATGCTTATACATGTGGTGTACAACGCTTGTATAACTCATACATCGACCATATAATTTATACATCGTTGTTTTCCATATTGTTTATAAATTAGAATTCCCACCTTGGGTTCTACTCCACCAAAAATGGCAGAAGGCTCAGAAAAATATACGGTCTCTTCTAGAATGTACAAGACGTCTGCACGATCCACTGTCTCTTGTTTCACTGGATTTCGATCACACATGAAAAAGCTATGATTCTTATAAGTTAATCATGTTTAGCGACGGTTTTAAACTGTTGAAACCCGTTTAAATTAAAATCACCGTACCTTAGCAGTTTTGTTCAAACCTAGGTCATGGATTTGCGCAAAAATGGTGGAGCTTGAGGGCGATCGGCCTATGCCATGCTGTTGGCCTTGGAGAGGCGCACGTGCGCCAGTGGTGGTGTGGAGTTCGACGTAGGGAGGAAGGCTGGGCGGTGGATTGAAGTTCCGATCTTTGAAGAGGTGATTCTCGCTGGAGGAGCGATGGTAGAGGACGTGGTTGGTGTTGATTTGAAGGAGGAGAGAGCTTCAAAAAGTTGTGAAGTGGGAGGGGTTAATTCGCCGTGGTTTCGCCGGAATCGGCCTGGAAGGATGAAAGCAGGTTTTGTCGTCGGTTACAGGGGGCGGGTTTTCTGAGAGATTTTTATAATTTTAATTTAATGAAGGGAATTTTCTTATTGGCCGAGATATATATGATTTCAAAAATTAGGGTTTTCACATACGAACACAAATTCCAACCCAATGACTGTCGCCCCTAGCTAAATACCCCCATTCCGAACAATATGGGATATGTTTCGCAGGCCCATTCGACTGTTTCAGTCAGTTTTCCTTCAAATTAAAATATAAAACATTCAATATTAGATTTGAACGTACATTTCAATTTGCTGGGGCCACATACTGATTCTAAAAATTCCAGAAAAATAAATCTAGCTATGTTTTGACGATACGGTCCCAACAAAACAAGTTTCGTCGAATTCTAAGACCGTTTGAAAAATGGCCATTTTCTGGTCGATCCAATTTAATTGAAATTGACCAAACACAATTTCTTTCGCCACGCTCACATATTAACCTCAAAAATTATGAAATTTGAAACCTAGTAATAATTTGACATGCCATATCCAACAAAAGTGGTTTCGTCGAATTCTGAGGTCGTTTGCAAAATGTCTATTTTCAAGGGCTATATTAACTCTTTAGCGACCTTTCCGAAAATTAATTTGGCCATAACTTTTGATTCCCGCTATAAAACTTCGATTTTCCAGATTTGTTAGAAAGATACTCACTAACAGATTTAAATATTTTTGGTTTCACTAAAATTCATTTTATTTTACACCTGGTACAGTCAGTCAAAGTTTGAATTGAAATTTTGAAACTGCCGCGCCATTTCAGGCCTTGTTTATAATTTAAAATAATTATATTTATTTTCAAACATCGATTCAAACATACTTTTCATCATTATTATTTAAAATATTTATTTTAAATATTTAAAATTCACTAAAATAGCCAAACTAAAAATTTTAAACTGGCTCAGATTTTCCGGATTGTTACTATATTCCCACATTACATGATAGAAATGCATGCCTACAAAAGTATTAAAAATTTAAAGCTATGTTTTTAAATGATGACCATATCTTAAAAAAAAATTGGGGTATATGTATGATACTCATAACAGTTGCGATCTCCTATGCTAATGTGAACTGGGACAAATCTATGAGAATATTATAGGCTTTTATTCCCTATAAACACTTGCAGAAACAAAATAATTGTTCAGAACCAAAATGGACACAACTAAGAGATTGAATGTGAAGGGAAATGATGCTTTGTAAAACATATTATCTAGTTTTACAAAGTGGCTGGCTGTTCGAGATGAAATAATTCATCGACTAGCTAAGTATATTCAATGATTTCTAACTAGGGAAAGTTCAAAGTAAAATATCTACTTATCCTCGATAAAGCATTATTTTCATATGAACTACGAGAAATTACACTTTGTATGGGGGAGACATACTCATAGTAATTTATGCGAGGGATTGTTAGATACCTTAAAATGATGAATAAGGTATAAGTCACAAACCGCTAAAAAATATGTATATTTTCATGTTTCTATAGTAGATTCTAAATCTCTATATTGCCTCCTAGGGTCAGGTTATTTTAGGCGAGAGGGAAGATCTACATGGCCATGATCTAACACACAAGCAGTCGAGTGTGGGCGAGGGTCTACTTAGAATGGACCATATTATATTTTTGTTGTATAAGAGTAGATGATTTTTTTCTTAATTTTGAAAAGAAGTGACTGTTAATTATAAACAAACACGATGCTCGCCGATGGAAATTGCCGTTGCAAATTAAACATTGCAAAATCGAACAGATGAAGAGATGTAGGCGTTTGCATTGGGGATGATCGTTGCGAATTTCTTTGCAATTGCTGAAGAGACATGGGTGTTTGCAACGGAGATGGCCATCGCAAATCACTGTTGTAATTGCTGAAGGGACATGGGTGTTTGCGAGGGAGATGATCGATGCAAATCACTATTGGAATTGCTAAAGTGATGTGCTCGAAACTAACCATTGTAGTTGTTTTGAAAGATGCAGCCTTTTTTCAAACAGGAAAAAGTGTTGCAAATACCAGTTGTAGAGATACAATTTTTCCCAATAGAAATAGCCTTGCGAATTTGACTATAATTAGAGAAGTAAACCTGATCACTTTCATCACTCAAAAATCTATTCTTCCTATTCATTTTAAAAAAATCCAAATGGCCCTTCATATCAAACGGAAGACCATAGTCACCACAATCGAGCAGATCACTTTGGTTGTATTTTGGGAGACTTCAAGTATAGTCTGAACAAAATTGTTATGGCAAACTTTAAGCGAGATTTCCTTCTCCAATCCTGTTATATTTTTGTTGTTTATAAATTTATATTTTGCTGCAACCTTTTCTGTTAGAAGGTGTATCTTTTCTACTTAATAGTGAAACAGTATTTATCAATGTAGTTTAACACAACACCTTATTGTTATCGTTATTACTATAATTTGTTGTTGTACATTTATTAAGACAACAATTATTATTGAAAAGTTATTGATATCATATTCCAAAATAATGGAAATTTGTCGGTAACTTGTGAAATGAGTTTATAATTGTTTAGTCACTATTTTGGTATGCTAGAAAACGAACATAGCCGATAGAAGGTTGGTAAGTAGTCTTATATAGTGGTTGGCAGAAATTTTGGATAGTGTAACTTAATATAATGTTTGGCTATAGGGCATAGAGAATTAATTTACAAAAGTAAATGGATAAATGTGAGGAACATGAGTGGGAAGAACGGAAAATGCGGCAAATGAAGAAATAAAATTTGAGGAATAATTCATGAGGTGGAACAGTTGCTAGAGAATCGTATCGCTAAAACAAGAGAGAGAAACATAGAGCGTTTTTTTGGCTTCAGAATGTTTTTTTTTTATTAGTAGAAGCAGACAAAAGCGTGCATACCTGTCCATGCCTTTTGGCTTGCTAAGGAAGCAGGTTTATTTTGATTGCTTTTACAATATATTATTCTACCAATCACATTCCATTTACTTCTTTGCCTTAATTATACGTGATTACATCACCAATGCAAAACCAAATAAAGAATTGACTTGTACATTGCTCGAATTTCCAATTTCTTTTACATGAACGACGTGCATTAACCAAATTTTATCCGTATTGCTTAAGAACGCTAACATAAAAATATAAATATTACACAGTCTACTAGTACTCTTTAATTTTACACAACAAATTAACAAACAAACAAAAATCCAAATACAGCATAACGTCCAACTTCATCATTTTTGTTGGTTGTTTTCAACATTGCCTTTGGGTTTTGTTTTTTCAACGAGGGAAGAAGAGGGAAGGAAGGAATAATAGTCTAACATCATGGGAATGAGGAACTATACTTGTTTAAATTTGTTTCTCATGAGCAGTTCAGGTCCTATGGTTATCCAAATGTTTGCTTTTTTATGAGGAGCGATGTAACAATTGGGAATTTCGCTCGATCCGAATCGATCGCTAAACCGACCAAGACCGTTCGAAACCCCTAATTGTTTTGAGAACACGACAAATTGGAACACAAACAGAAGAACATATCATTGCTGTTACAATAATTTCCATCAGAGTACAAGAATATAAAGAGTATGAATAAATATTACACATTGATAAATATCAGAGATTTAAATTACATTTAAATACATAGCAGCAGAAAAATAATACAAAACATAACTGAAAGAAATACGCAGGTACAGAGCTTTACTAATATCACTTTAGCTATAAACTAGGATCCTGTAAAGATAAATCTGCAAAACCAAAACTGCTAGCTGCCCGTGTGGAAAATAGGGGTACCCAGAGTTTAGGTTAAAACAATAAACTCCAGGTCAGTCATGTGACTTGTGTGAGAACTAAAACAGTTATTAATCTTTATTTTTTAAAGTTAGGTAAATCAAGGGACCACGCCTGTAACGACTCGGGTTTTTGTCGACCTTAGTTATCACCATAAACTCAATGATGACTAACCAAACATCGAAAAATACCAGATGATTAATGAAAGAAATTAGAGGGTGAGGAAAGATAAGATAGAAACTTAGAATAGAAGAAGAAGAAGAACACAACATCAGAGTAACACGAACCTCACAGCGGAACAAATAACATATAATAGATAACATATCTTTGAAATATAAATCTGTACTTGAATATACATATCATTTTCAAAGTACAACACTTACAACACAGCAGAAATAAACTATAGCTATATGATCCTAAAGCCTCCTACTCCAGCTCTTCAAGTATCTGTAAATCCCGACTACTTGACTGCCCGTACAAAATGGGCACCCAAGATTTAAGGGAAAACATAACAAAATAAATTACGGGTCAGTCATGGGACTGGTATGAGTAAAACAGTTTAAGCAGGTAAATGATATCTCATAAGACCACGTTGTATAACGGAATGGGTTTTTCCTTTATGAGAATCCAAATTATCTTTATATCAAAAACCTTTTGATATTATAATAATGTCTATCAACCACAATATAATAATCATCTAGCAGAAATGCTTTCATATCACATTCTACATATATAGTATACAATCAAAACCGCAAGCACGTATTGGGTAATGGATTTCCAACTATGACAAGGTATGGAACCACCTTTCGCTAGTGTACCTCTAGAAAGGGTTCAACAAGAACATCTTGCAACCCGGCCACACAAGACCGACCGCTCATTTGTCTTGAGTGTATCGAATGTATATCACCAACGGTTGGGATCAGCAATCGTTTCCCGAATGGGACAACATCAACAATAGATTTTTAGAAGTAAATGAAACTCTAGATCAGGTGATTATACACCCTACTTCGGAGCGACCGACTTAGCCATGCTGTCTGCCCGATTTATGTCATTCACCGGATGTGAGGCTAGAAGCTACGCTTTATCATCACACCAGATTCACTTCGAATTCCACATCGTCAAATCCATCAAATCACCGATTGACGTCCTCAACAATACATTATGTGTTAGCTAAAACAAGTTTCCTTCTCCGCTTCCACTCTTGGTATGGTTGGAGAAATCAATATACGTGATCATCTGGAAATACTCTGTCAGACATCCGTCCATACAAGTCATCCAGGAACAGGATGAACCGAAGGCACTATTCAGTACATCCATCTTAGGCACTATTATCTAAGACTTATACAATTGCCCTTGCACTTTACTCCGTCTTCAATTATCTTTGGCATATATGATTCGCAACGCTTATGCCAATACAGAGTGGTTCTTTGGATAATAATCCAACCGGTCTCTCCATATTAACAACGTTAAAATGGTCAAAACTTTGATAATCAGTGAGTTAACTATCAAATGAAAACACGTGTGCAAACAACGATATTATTTCCAAATGGAAATACTATCAATCAATCATCAATCGTATATATATCTATATATATGTATATATATTCACATTTCCTTATTTTCTATGTTTTAGAAAATATATGTTATTAACACTGGAAAACATTTCCATTGTTATTTACATATCACTATCATTTCACAACTATCAGTCCCTGACTGTAAACTAGTAGGAGAACAAATTCTCTAAGTATAAACCCCGAAGGCCGAAACCAACATTAGATCGATACTCAGAAAACTATTCAACTTAACTATTCTCTAGTCAGTTTCTAATCTTGTTAAACTTTATTTGATTTACTCTATTTCAAATAACTAATATTCGATAAACTCTATTTCGATTAATTCTAATTTAGATATAACTCCATTACGTTTCTAACACTTAAGTCTTATTTAAAATTCCCTTTTATAACTCTATTTATTTCGTAAATAAATAATTCCTTTTATAACCTTTATTTGCTAAGTGTTTTTTACAAATATTTCTCTTCCTATATTTGTCTATCTATTTTCTAAATAAATAATCCTCTTACACTTCTATTTATTCTATTTGCAAATGATTTGCAAATATTTCCTTTATAATCTGGTTGCAAATGGTTTGCAAATAATTCCTTTAAGGTTTTATTTCTAAGTATTTTCTATTTATAAATAATCCATTTATAAATAAATTTCTATTTATAAATATTTCATTCTATAAATAATTCCTTTTATAAAATCTTCTTTGATTTTAAAAATATTATCTCTTTTATATAATCCTTTGATTTTATAAATAATCTATTTTCAATATTCATTTTGAAAATTCCCTTTTTCCACATTTCGGTATGTTATGGTATTTAACATATCAAATCACGTTGGCCAATATCGTTCAAACACACACAATCACAATAGGTTATAATTCACATCATATATCAAAATATATGAAAAACAATAAAATAACTGTTGAGGAATCCAGTCGGATTCCTCCAACCTGTTTCCCTGCATCCACAGATGTTATACAATAAAATCAACATTCCTTTCAGTTCCGTATGATATATTCTGATAAACAGAATCAATATTTGATTAACGATGTATATATATATCGTTATCTATAATTTCAACCAATCAATCAGCATTTCAACCAAATAGTTAACACACATCAATCAACAGATAATTATCTTTTCTAAATATACGTTAGAAAAATATAACTGTTCAGAGTTGGTGAGTTTTACTCACATTGGCAGTTCATCGTTAAAGAACGATAAACTATTGTTTGATTTTAATCAAACAATTTATTTCTCCATAAATTCAAACGAGCTTTGATTCGCTTCCCGTCAGTCCCATTGGGTAGTGTCTGTCCCTACGATCCCAACGTGACCAGCTGCATCAATTTCTGACATCGTACGAATGAGTTATTTAATTAACACGTTATCACATTATTCAAATTTAATTAGACTTAAATTGTTATAATATAGTTGGGCCTTACTGATATATGTCGGCCCATTTGAAATTACTAACCGACAAATGCCACAGCAATTTTGATCCGCCTTAATGTTTCCTTCTCCCTTAAAAACCCATCCTATACTCCTTCACTGATATGCCTTAACCCAAATACACAGAATGACCTAACCATCCTAGAAATTTAAACCAACATACAAAGACTATACCATAAATTTGCCTCTTCCCATTTCATGCGTGTAACCTCTCCCATTTCACACTGCTAAAGTACAGAAAACCTGCGGCATCTTTATGCCCAGATCCACCCCATACACCATCACGCAAGTAACGAAATAAACATCAGAATACCCCTGCTAAACCCACGTCTTGCCTTCGAGTTTCCCAAGAAGAATACGCACAGCTCATACTCGAAACCGCTCATCAGCGATACCAGATGCAACATGTATAACGAACGGATTAGTGAAGGCGTGATGTTGGGTTTCTGCGTGTTTTTTGATGGCGGCGGATTTTTTTATTTTGCTTCGCTGTAGAAGAATTAGGTTTGGTTATTACATAGAGGAGAAATGTATTTCGAACGGATTAGTGAAGGCCACCCTTTTGCTTTGAGGAACACACATTTGTGCGGCAGAAATATATGGCAACATGGCTTGCGTTTTGATCAAGGAAAACAATTAGGGATTTGTATTTATAAGGTATAAATATTTAGGTGTTTTCCTTTATTTTATGAAGTTCCCCGTACCTTACTATATCAGATTTCGTTCACCTACGACAAGAGAAAAAAAATATAGTCGTGTCCAGCATTGCACCACGATTCCAAAAATATAAAAATGTCGGTAGGTTAACTCATATTTTGGAACCTCAAAATATTGATTTCAGGGTGCAAAATACTCCAAATAAAAATTTGCTTATTTAATTAATTAAAAACTACAGTAAAATTCTAAAAATTAAATTATCGTCTTGTCTCAAAAGAACCTTGTCTAAATTCAAACTCGATATTCAAATATATTTGAATAGCCGTTATGGCCACGAACAAATATACCGATGTTTTTCTGAATATTTGATTTGGACATAAATCAAAATCTACACGACGAAATCCCGATTTTTCTCTTCCACCAGAAAGATATACTCCAACAGCTCCGTACGTTTCTTGATTCACAGAAATTCGATTTAAAACGAACTCTGTACATTCAGTTGAAGTTCAAATCGCCAAATAGCGAACTGCCGCGCCATTTGAGGCTCAATTATATTTATAATATAATTATACGTTCAAACTAATGTTATTTAAATATATTCGTTATTCAAATTATATTCTAAATTGAATTATATATTTTGAATTTCCCAATTCACACCATGTCGCCATTTCAGCCCATTCTGATTATTTCAGAATTAAATATATTATTTAATTTATTATTTTAATTAAACATTCACTATTATTTTATTCCACGACCATTAAATTCTCTACACCACTATATAACAAATTAAATTATTTAATTATTATATCGCTGAAAATGCGGGTCATTATAACGCCGTATAAGACGAAGTGGGTTTCCTCCCAAGAATACCAGTGCATAAAACAAATAGCGCAATGCTAAATAAAGAAAAATGAAGCTATTATAAGACCCAGTCCCATTACATAATGCAACACAAGCCGGAGGATAGGGTTTTACCTTATAATAGCCAAATAATGCTTGATACGTTTAAAAAAAAATTGATATTACGTTAAGTGTATAGTGTCAAAACAATTTCAATCATAAGTATCAATCATAGATGGCATAAATACCATCTACTATGTCGCTAATACTAGGCTCTACAAATAAAACCAAAATGTCACGTATTGGAAATTGGATTTCCGTCATATGTCGAGGCAAGGGGAAAGCTCCTCTCCGTTCGAGACACACTAGCAAATGTCTCAGGACCAAACGCAGCGATCCTGGATCTTCAGGGTCGGTCCTCTCTTAGTTTTGAGGATTGGCAATTCTTGAACACACGTTTCCCTGTCCTTTCAGACCTATATCCGAGGTGCCTTGCATCCAACAACCACACAGGTAAAAAGTATATAAATGTCAGGTCTGGTAGGTCACTGACATCACCCATAGCTAGAAAGAAACGTCATGCTCTGCCTGTAGTTACTATCCCGTTTTTGACTCATGCCGAGGTGTGAGGCTCGAGAATTAACGCTATACACAAAGCTGTGCCACATAGACCGTGTTGTGATCATCAACCACAAGACTTTGCTTTTCAACAAAATCCTTGATCATTTGCCACTTAGGCATGCCATACAGGCAATTCATGTCAAGCGACTGATATCTATCTATATATAACCTCTAAGCTCGTACGTCTCAGAGAAGGGCGTTAAGCAAGAGAATAAATTCTCCGCCGCCAAACAGATACATATTTAATAGAAATCAATCACACAGAATAAAATCCAATGTCAGACACAGTCCATTTACAAGTTTGTTCTGGGTTTGAACAAAACCGGAGGAGCCTTATTCCTCGCATATCCATCGATCTCCAAGTACATTTGGACGATCACCAACTGATTCCCACCTCTTGGGCGTACATCCCAATCAAGATCATCAATAATCATCCTAACAACATGCAAACCTCTGTTCCTCAACCACCGTCTTCACCTTTGACTTATCGTTAAATCAGTTATTCAGAATGGGTATAAACCCGGCCTTTCCGAATAACCCGCGTATATAATAAACAAGTGTTACACAAACACAACATACGCCTCATTCCAATTCAGAATATTATTTATTCACATATTCACATTCTTAGGGAAAGGTCCCCATCAATTTTATCAAAGATAAATTCTTTTAAATTTATTCTTTAATCTTCCTTTGGATATCATTTCAGACCATATTATGGTTTTCCAAACTAGTAGGGATTAGCGAACCACACAGAAGTAATTATTTATCTTATTTCCCAATCCCAACCTATTCATCCTATGGAGTAAAACTGGTAATACTCCATATCTAACACCACGGTTTTATCGGTAAATATTAATTAACATTTCACGTTCAAACCTAATTAAATATTTAACTATCGCTTGGAGCAAAACTGGTGATACTCCATTCTCGATCACTTTAATCTAATTAAAGATTCACTAAATCTCCACTTAGTTTTAACCTTCCCAAAAATCAATATCCTGTCTTTAACTGGGTTAAAGAACCAATGTCATTTAAAACACGGTTCACGATAAACCCAAAATCACATTCCATTGTTAATCGGGTTAAAGAACAGGTGTTATTCAAAACCCCGCTCACGATAAACCCCAAAAACCAATTTAAATCCAATTCCAATTAAATACCAATTAACTGGACAATTTCACTAAATCTTAATTAAAAGATTTATTCTTTTCTAAACTGGGTCCAAGAACAATGTTATTTAAGACACCATTCATGATGAACCCAAAATCCCATCTGATATTAAATACAAAGTTCTGTATGGAAAATAAATCGGCTTATATTCAATATCAAATTCTAAAACCAACAAATATCGTATTGGAAATAATGATATAAATATATCTTTCAAATTTCCACAACCATATCTGTATAATCAAGAAATCCAACATCGAAATATTCCGAAGATAATTTTGATTCAAATCCATTCCAATTCATATATTGGAAATTCTGATTATTTTTAAAACCACTTCAAATCCAATTTATTTATTCAAAAATATTGGATTATAATTCTAGTTCATAACTAGTTCATTTCGATAAAAAATATATTTTAAGCCTTTTTATATATGGGATTTTTCACCCCAATTCTTTCTAAATCATTATTATGATTTTACACAAATTATTGATATTTGTAAAAAAGTTATCTAGGCCCGTACAGTCGATTTCCAATAACGGTCGTCGAACTGCACTTACAACGACCTTTTTTCAAATTTGATTTGGACATAATTCCAAATCCAACTATTAGATTTCAAATTTATAATATTCATTGGAAAGTTCTTTTTGATACGAACCCAATGGGCCTGTTTCAGGAGAATCCGACGGTTGGATCTCCCGCAACGTCAATTCGAAGTCAATGGTCGAAATTTGCGAACTGCCGCGCGCGGCGCGTTCTGTTCAGGCCATTTAATTTATATAATATATATAACATATATATTTCGTCGATTTCTATTCTAAACGTGTTTTATAAATCGTTTAAATTCGTTTTAAAAACGATTTCGACTTCATATTCAATTTTAAATCAAAATTGAATATTCCATATCATTAACATATAAATGATAATATTTTCAAAACATTATATTTTGAAATCACTTCCTTTTCTATATTCATTATAAAAACGAATATAATCGATATAAATATCATTCGCGTCAAAATGGCGCATATTTAATCAACACTGCTTTATATATTTCAATAACTTCGTTATTCTATTCAACAAATGAATATTTTCTTCAACACATGAATATATACTTTATTCAACACATGAATATTTATTATTTATTTCTTACAATAAAAATGTGAATTTTATTGTATAAATATTTCCTTCAACACATGAATAGTTTCAACACATGAATATTCTCAACACATGAGTATTTTGGTTATTGAACACATGAATATAATTTATTTTCTAAATTGGAATGAGACTCACTCAATTACCATATAATGTTATTTATATGGATTCTATACAACACACGTATATAATGCCAATGATAAATTATCAACCATCATCTAAAGTGCACCATACAACTGCATAAGCATTAAATATAAATAATTAACGCTTACATAGTCTATCAACCCATCGATTGACATACAACTAAACAATCGGGATTAGTGTACGTCAAATATCATCCAAATACCCGTGTGGGGTTTCAATCAACAAACATAGATTTTTATTTGTGCAGCTGGGCGATTTGTAAAATTTATCGTCCCATTCAATATCCTTCAAATGGGTGTACATCAACAAATCGTTCGATTTGTAAATGAATATTTATTTATTCACATTCACGTTAAATTTATATTTTTAACGATAAATAATTTATTTCAAGACATGAATATTTTTCCATCTATTCCACATCACAATCAATTTTCACCCCACAATAAAATCAAACAAGTCGTCCATGGTCTGTGGACAATGGGTGTCGGGTGCTGCTAAGCACCGTCTGCATCCTAGAATATATTTTAACTAGAAAACAAGAATTAAAGTAAGTAGTTCTCATAGAGAAGCTAAACCAAACGCCGCGACTCTTCATATATAGGAAATCTTCGTCTTGTTTCCAACGCAGTCTGTTTCATGAAGTTTATATTAAAAATCACATTTTTATAACCTTGCTATATATATAAAAATCACATTTTTATTTCACTACTTCATAGGTATAAAAATAAAAGTTTTATCGCTACTTCATATATATAAAAATCGAATTTTTATCGCTACTACATATATAAAAATCTCTCCTTTCTATGGTTAAAAATTTCGCCTTCATAATATAAAAATATCGTCTTTCATTATAAATAAAAATCTGACCTTTGTTTATTTAAAAAACACATCTTTACTTCATAAAAAATCACATCTTTATCCTCCGACCATATATATATAAATTATATTTTCTCTTCGCTATATGAATATATAAAAATCGAATTTTCCTTCCGCTACTACATATATATATAAAAAGATCACATTTTTATTAATGTATATACATAAAAATCCTATTTTTATTATCCTACTTATATAAAAATGAAATTAAACACTCACCCGCTGAATTGGGGGTCCCACTGGTCGGAGGAGGAGTCAGGGCAGCGGCGCAAGTGGCTGGGGAGAATGTGGGCGGACGGAGTGTGGTTGTTTTGCGGGTGAAGGGGACGGTGGTGCGGCTTTTTGAAGAGGGAGGAGGAGGGGTGGCCGGAGCATGGCTGTGGCGGCGCAAGGAGGGGGAACGGCACCAGCGATTTGGCTTCAGGGGCTAGGATTCCCGCAGTTTGGTGATTTGAAGAAGAAAGGGGAGTAGGGAGGAGCTGAGAGGCAGTGGAGGCTATGGGGGGATGTGGCGGTGGTGCGCCAGCCACTAGCGGCGGCGATGGAGGCGTGGAGGTGCGATTTCCTCCCCCACGTCGTTGATTTCGTTTCTTTTTTTTGGTCGACGGGTTTGAGGATGGAAAGGGGGTTGGAGGAGTTTTGTATATAATTATTTAATTATTTTATTTTCCCCAAAAAGCAACTTTCATTTTCGACCTCCAAACGAGACCCACCGACTATCGTCCCTAGCTAATTCCCCCCATTCTGAACACAATGGGATATGTATCGTAGGCTGATTCGATCGTTTTGATCTGTTTTTGTCAAAATAAAAATATATATATATATTGAATTTGAACGCACATTTTACTAGGGCCACATATGGACTCTAAAAATTCCCGAAAAATATTTTCTAGCTTCCTATTGACAATATGGTCCTAACAAAACTAATTTCATCAAATTCTGAGAGCATTTGAAAAAAGGCCATTTTCTAGTCAATCTAAATTGACTAAAACTTTTAAAACACGTTTAACTTCGCCACGCTCACATATTGATTTAGAAAATTATGAATTTTGGAATCTAACAATAACTTGACATATCGGATCCAACATAATTGGTTTCATCAAAAACCGAGGTCGTTTGCAAAATTTCCATTTTTAAATGGCCAAAATTTCATAGCGAATATTCGGAATTTTCAACTGGACTTAACTTTTGATTCCCGCTATGAAATTTTGATTTTTCGGATTCGTTGGAAATATATTTTCAAATAGATTCTAATACTTTTTTTTCACTAAAATCCGGTTTATTTTGAATCCTGTACATTCATTTGAAATTTGAAATCGAATTTTCAAACTACCGCGCCATTTTCAATTCCTTTTATAATTAAAATAAATATTCATATTCTATCGATGATTATATACGTTCAAATTCTATTCAAAATAAATTTCTCGTCGTTATTATTTAAAATAAATTATTTTAAATATCCAAAATTCGTTATAATTGCCAAAATAAAAAATTTAAATTGGCTCAGAATTTTCCGAGTTGTTGCAAGTGAAGCCATGCATAACCATTACACGCACGCATGTCATCGCTGCCATCCAACCGGTTGACTAAACTAGGCCAGCTTTAATTTTGGATACAGATCCAATAACATAACTTTTGGATAAAATATAGAAGTAGAAAACGGGCTGATCTCATTACATTATGGACCCAACCTTAATTGTGAATTCAAATAAGGTAGGAATATGCGACCATTTACAATGATTTTTTACCATTGGGAATATAAAGAGGTGTAACAATTGGTGAAGAAAGAATGTGATCATTAGGAACAGTTCTAAACTGTTGGAAGAGAACGACACTTGAAGAAGGGATACCTCTCATATTTTATAAATAGCAATGTCCAGAGTTATTTCTCAACACCTTTTGTCTTCTTCTTCCTCACGGATTTGCAATTATCAAATTATGCAAAAATGATTTTTCCACGCCGTCAAGGTGTTGTAAACGCGTAAAGTTTGAAACTCTCTTCCTCTTCTCCATTCAAATCTACTTCGGTATTTTACAATATCAAGAATGTTAACAAAATTTTCTCGGTCAAATCGAGATCAAACAAATCCAGAACCTGGTTAAGTTGTCCCAAAGCTTCACTGAATCCTGAAGTTAGTAGTTTGTTAACCTGTTTGTACCTAGTGGGTTGAGCTATTATCCGATGGAATCTACACTCTAGATCCTTGAAGTCGAAAGCACGACATTGTTTTCTCCTTCCTCATCTTGAACCACATATTTTCCAACAAATTTTCACATAATAATCTTTAAATGTGGGATGTTTTAACACTTTGCAAGTCATGAATCAGCACTTAACTCGATTGGAGCGAATTGATGGAGATAATTTTACTCGTTGGTAATAGACGATGAAATTCTTCCTGATCGCAGTCAAATTGTTCTACATTTGATAGATGACTTGGAAGTAACAGTTAATGAAACTAACAAGGATGATTCTGCTCTAATGGAGAAACTTGCAAACAGCAAAGAGAATAAAGACTCATGAATTTTGAAGAGTTCAAAATTTAAAGATATTACCGAGTCTTAGAAAATTATTTAAGTCACAAGTTGCATTTCCATCCATTTTACAAAATAATTTTTTGAAATATTCCTATTTTAAAAGTATTTTCAAATATCTTTGCAAAAGTAATTTATATATCCTTTCTTCTGACATGATTTCCCTAAAGAATTTTCAATAAGAAAATTTAAACATTTTACTTTTAAACATTTCATATTTATACTTTTACTTATACTTTGACATTATAATGTAATGATTAATAATTATCTAGGTTATTATACTTTGAATATAATACATATACTTTCTCAACATAATAACTTTGATTTTTAAACTTCAACTTTTTATTGTCTTATACTTTTGTTTTATAAACAGATTTTATATGTATATTTTCTATATTATGTTTTAGATTAGATTTTACTTAATATTTTGATTTTTCAACTTAATAATTGCGATATAATTCTTTTCTATTTTGGTACGCGTATTTTAAGTTCAATATATTTGGTTATATATAGTTTTACATATAAATATTGTATTTTTGCATAAAAAAAATCGAAGTTAATTTTAACAAGTTTCCTTAAGCCTTACTATGATTAAAATATACATATACTATTTTGAAATATTTTTACAAAGTCTCAAATTATTATATATAAGTTTATATTTTCAAACAATTTCAAAATAAACAAGTTTTCATTGTAACTAGTATTCTTAAGCATTGTTAGCTATATCGTGATCATACAAATCTTGAATCTGGTTACGTTGTTCCAACGCTTCATTGAATTTCTATAGTTAATAGTTTGATAATCCATTTGTACATGATGGATTGAAGAATTGTCTAAAAAAAATCTATACTCTAGATTCTTGTAATAACAAGTACAACATTATCCGCGTTTTCCTCATCTCGAGCTGTAGATTTTTCCAATATTTTTAGTCAGCCCCGTTTTTCCATCATATACCTAAAAATCCAAATCCAGTAATCCATATAATCAAAGGCTCCTATCATATTAATTCATTTATCCACTTCCGCATGGCCGCTAATGAGGATCTGAATCCTAACCCAATTAAATATCCTACGGGACCGATGTACCTTGTTTATTCATAGCTAAGAGCAAGCAAGAAACTACATTCCCTACCTTCTCCATCTTCTTTGCCTATGACTTTCAAACCATCAATAAACAAGAAACCTGCAACTTTTCTTACTTTCACATCACCAATGGCATCATTATATAGCACTCAAGTCCATAGAACCCCGAATGAAAAAGGGAGAGCTTGTTAGGTAGTACGAAGGCCTTTCTTGTGAGAAGTGGATATGATTTCTGTAAGAAGATTGAGAAATTCTCTGGTGGTAGCCACAGTAAAAGAAAGGTGCCCGGTTTGAAGTAGAATGATGTGAATCATATAAGCCTGAGGAAGGAGCCTACAAGTATATCATAGAGCATGTTTTGATTCATTGGTAGCAGGCCATCTTTGTTGTTTTTGGCCTAGGCAAAGGAACTCTTGTTTACTATTTTGTATCCCATTGTTATCTTATCGTGTAACACATCAATGAGTTAGCGTTGGTAAAAATAAATTCTAGAAGTAAAGCGTTAACGCAAGAACCATGCTTTAATTGTGGCAACTTCTCATGGACCTGTAATTTGCGTTAAAGTAATTATGAAGATAGTGGCATATACAAAAACATAATTCACTAAGGATAAAAAAATTGAACTTATCATATATATATATATATATATATATATATATATATATATATATATATATATATATATATATATATATATATAAGGTAATGCTAGAACGACCGAAAGAAAAGCGGTGAGAATCACCGGATCTACAAATAAGCGGTAGGAAATCAACGTAAATCACGGGGGAAAAGCATCCAAAGGTCCCTGTTGTTGTCGCAGTTTCTGACTTCTCCAATCCCGGTTGTCCTAGCATTTTTGATATATATATATATATATATATATATATATATATATATGTGTGTGTGTGTGTGTGTGTGTGTGTGTGTGTGTGTGTGTGTGTGTGTGTGTGTGTGTGTGTGTGTGTGTGTGTGTGTGTGTGTGTGTGTGAGAGAGAGAGAGAGAGAGAGAGAGAGAGAGAGACATAAACAGATTCATATGTTTATGGATATCACATTTTCGATGCGAGGTATATATGTATATTAGTATCCTACAAAACCATTCAAAGTATAGTAAAAATGACTCTTTAAAATCCTTTTATTCATTTTTCCAAATCTCTATAAGTTTCATACAATGAAAAAATAAAATAACTTAAATAAACATTTATATTATTTTCGTGCAAATGAAATTTATCAAGATTTTAACATTTTGAATATTTGATAAGTGAAAATAATTTTCCTAAATAAGTGAAAATATTTAATAAGTGTCTCTAGGAATTAGTTTGGTTTTATACCTGAAGGTCAACCACTGAGACAATTTTCTTATTTAGGCAACTTATGGAGAGATATAGGGAGCAGAAGAAAGATCTCCACATGGTTTTTATTGACTTGGAGAAAGCTTATGACAGAGTGCCGAGGAGGGTTATGTGGTTGGCGCTAGAAAGGAAGAAGGTGCCATCAAAGTATATTACCCTTATCAAGGATATGCACGGGAGGGTTGTGACTAGTGTTAGGGCATGCGATGGTGAGACCAGGGACTTTCCAATTAACATAGGGTTACATCAAGGTTCGGCTTTGAGCCCATATATTTTTAAATTAGTGATGGATGAAATCACAAAAGATATACAAAGGGAGATTCCTTGGTGCATGCTCTTTGCTGATGATGTTGTGCTGATTGATGAATGTAGAATAGGGGTTAATCGACAACTGGAGTTGTGGAGGGAGACCTTGGAATCAAAGGGTTTCAGGCTTAGCAGAACTAAAATAGAGTATTTGAAGTGTGAGTTTAGCGGTGTCAGTTCAGATGACGGAGAGGTCACCCTGGCCGGTAGAGTAGTACCCAAGAAGGAATCGTTTCGATACTTAGGATCTATGTTGCAGTTTAATGGCGAGATTGATAAGGATGTTAGTTTTAGAATTCAAGCAAGATGGGTGAAATAGAGTCTAGCATCTGGCATTCTCTATGATAGGAAAATTCCTCGGAAGCTTAAAGGAAAGTTCTATAGGACAAAAATCAGGCCTGCAATGTTATATGGTGCAGAATGTTGGCCTACTAAGAGGCAACACGTCCAGAAGATAAGTGTGGCAGAGAGCGGATGCTGCGCTGCAGCTGTGGGCATGTCAGACAAGACGGATTAGAAATGAGGACATTCGGGAAAAACTTGGAGCTGCACCTATTGAAGAGAAGTTAGTTCAACACCGCTTGAGATGGTTTGGACATATCCAACATAGACCATACGATGCACCTGTGCGCGTTGGAATTATAGGTTGTGCCGAAGGCCCAAGGAGAGGTAGAGGTCGACCTAAAATGATATGGGAGGAGATAATAAAGAGAGATTTAAGTAATTGGAGCATATCTGAAGAGCTCGTAGTGGATAGGAGTGCATGGAAGTTGGCAATCCATATACCAAAACCTTAGGGTTTTTTTTAGACTTTATTGAACCTTTTTACTTTTTTAATTACTATCTTAGAATTTATTTCACTTTTACTGAACCTTTTTACTTTATTATTATTATTATTATTTTAAAAAAACCTTTATTAGACGACTTTTTATTTGTTTGGTTATTTTAAACCCTTTTTTATATTTGTATTATTACCATTATTATTTATTATAATTTTGGGTTCCATATCTAGCCAACCCCAACTTGTTTGGGATACATGACTTTGTTGTTGTTGTTAACTGCAGTAGCTCAATTCCAAAATGGCTACGTATAACATCATAAGTTAACATCGGCTAATGCTAACTAAACATGGGGACCAGTGAAAATTATCAACCACCGACGCTCAATCTGCGCATATATAGATCGAACCCTTGAACCATATGCCATTTCCATCATTCTCATGCCTCATTCTCCTTTGTAACTCTTTAATCTATCGCCCATCTTCTCTAACATTTTATGCAGCTATCGTCCCAAATAGTTCAGCATCCATAAACTCTCCAGATAATTCATAAATTCCCGATCTTTTTGGGTCAATAGTCAAATCCAAGATCTCACTGGATGGTTCATGTGTCGTGTAGATTGTTTCAAGCTAATATCTAAACCTACAGCCTTACCAGGTCGATTCCAATCATTCCGACATCATTGGGTCAATCTTCCATCTATCAAGACTGTTGTCGATCATAGTCCACATTCAAGGTTCACGATCTTCTCACACATGCATTATCCAGCCTTGGCGATCCAAGTCACCCTTGGCGCTTGTCGAGCACAAACCAAACTAAACAATCTAGGACTTCTCATGCCAAGCATTATCCATGATTGTCAATCCTAGACACATCGGGTTCTTGCCAAGCATTTTTTCACTCAATGATCCATAGGCTCGCTTGGCTCTTGCCAAGCACTATCACATTTGATGATCCCGATCAAGTCGTCCCGTGGGCGGAACTTCCTATCTTCACCAAGCATTATTTACCCTTGATGATCTTGATATCATTCGTTGGACGAACCACCCCTGACCAGGCGTTATCGACACATGATGATTCAAGCTCATTGAGATCTTTTTCAACGTAAGAGCACTAGATGATATTGATCATGTGAACCCATGACTAGGAGTGTTCTACCCTTGCCAAGCATATTCCATTATCGATAATCCTGATCGAGTTCTCTTGTAGGAGGAATTTCCTGAACCTTATCAAACGTTGTTCACACTTGACGATCCTGAATAGTCAACGTTAGACTGGATTTTAGTTAATCAAACTTAACAAGCTAGATATCCAATTGTTAATGCAAAAAACAAAGAGTACCTAACTACAATCATTAGAATATATGAAAACTATAAAAGGATGTGATTTTTATAGTGGTTCAAAAAACTCTAGCCTACGTCCACTTGGTGTAATCAATTATTTATGTTGTTAAATTGCAACATATTTTAGGTTTGAGTACAAGAATGAGGAGGAGTTGAAGTTGAATCATGGCAGAGTACTCTCGTAGGAAAGCCAAGAGAAGTAGAACCTTTTTCTAAAGCTTTAGTGCATCCCAAATGGTGGGTCCCCTAGCCCATTGCCTTGATGCATATGAATTTGATTCTAAAGTTTAACTTCCAATCCTTGAGTTATTGACGTTGTTTTGTGTAGCGACCAACTCTTTCTAACCATTCAAGTCGATAATAAACAAACTTCAATTGTTCGAAACAATAGATTGTTAATGTTATAGGCTTTAATATAGAAATCATCAATGAATCACAAACACAGAATAATATAATATCTCACAACAGAATAAAGTATTATAAGACATCAGATTTACGATATCAAATACATCGGAATTCTAATATGTATGATCCCACTAGTACATAAATAGATGGCTGAAATAATGGGCAGGGACCAGATCTTAAAAATCTCCAGTCTCAAAGGTGAAAGTAAACCTGTAATGGTCGATCTAACCCGAACAACATGAAAAAATCACTCGAATCAGGACTAACATTCTCAAGTAATTGAATTAATTAAAGTGAAGTGTTTAGAGAACAAAAATCCATTTTATTAGAATTCTTCCCCATTTTAATATAACTTGGTTACAAATTATGTTGAATATCAACGAAGCAAAAAAAAAAAAAAAAAAAAAAAAAAAAAACTCATTATACTAGTAAGTTAACTTTGACATGTGTTTAGCAAAATAATTCTTCATCTGTTGTAATGGTAACTTGGTTAAGTTAAACCAAATTAGGAAATAATTATTGTGGTTTATAAGCCTCCTTTGTTTCAAAATCAATATTTTACAGCTTAAAATGTGTTTAAGTTTATTTTCATTTTAAGTATGATAGTTGAAGCCTGATTCATGTAATGATTTTATTAAGTATGTTTTAGAGTATTTAATGCTTTTTAAATGAATGACTAAAACCTTTGATTTGTTAATATGGTTAAAAAAAGTTTTGACTAACAACTTGTTCTATTTAAAAGTGCTTTGAATCATTGCTTATTTATAAAAAAGGAGTTTTCATAAATGAATTCAGATGGATACGAACAAAATTTTCCAATGCTTTTTAATATTTATAAAAAGAATTTATAAATGATTTACATATTTATAAAAAAAAAGTTTATAAATGGTTTTGGATATTTATTAAGAGTTATAAATGGTTTTATATTTATTAAAGATTTTTATAAATAAACTAGCAAATGTATAAAGGTGTTTTATAAATATATTTAGAACTAAGTAAGAGTTTTCGATAAACGAAAGAAATTTACTTAAGAGAATCTATAAGATAAGTTGTAAAGCAATTTATGGTTTTTGTTATTCATATCCCTAATTTAAAAAATTTATCTAATCTTGGATATGATTTTGCATTGAAAGATCCTTCTAAAAGTATTTTTTGAAAATGCTTATTCTAAGGGATAAACATATGGGTATTTTACGCAAATATTCAGAAACAATATTTAGCATATAAAAGGTACCTTTTAATAGAGGCTTAGTGATTCTATAGTTAATAAATCCTAGATTCTATTAAATATGTTATTTGACAGTTAAATAACTGTCTTTTAAATCTGGATTAAAATATAACTCTAGGTATGTTTAGGGGAAACACATGAGTTATACGACACAACTAACCCCGTTAGTGATTCATTGTGCATGTAAACCTTGTTTCGTTCTCCCAAGGAAAATTATAAGGAAATCCATTCACTACCGGTTTGGAACTCCACTCTTGGACTTGTCTATTTATTTTCTAAGGATCTGGGGATGATTTCAGAAAATATTGACTTCTAGTTCGATGACACCAAGATCAGATCAAGTTAGCCGAACACTACTTCGATCTGATTAAGAGGTGAATAAGGAAGACATTGAATTTGACGATATCAAGGATGGATTGAAGGCCAAAGTTTGAAGGAAGAGACTTATGGAAAAAAAGGATGGCTTGTTGAGTATGTAGGTTAGCTATCACGATATATGTTGTAGCAATGGTCCCTACATTTTGGAATCTTAGTATTGCAAGGACTACTTGTTACAAATCCTTAGAGTGAATACTAATAGGATGTGAAAAACGAAGTGCCTTCAGTTTGTTCATATCCATGACAACTTGTACATATGAACATATGACATCGATTTTCTAATCCATGTACGTTGGTTTTTTAATTGTACGTCTACTAGTGGTATAAGAGGTAAATTATCCAATAATAAATACTCATCCTCGATGCGTACAAACTCCAGGGTTGTATTTTCATAGTAATCAATTATTTTTTTGGATAGAGTGATGTGGAGCTCTAAGGGAATGGTGTTTAATAATGGTAAAGACGGAACTTTTACCCTCACCGACTAGGAAAATGATTGAGTTCATGGTATGCCCAAGTTTAATGTGGTGGAACACCATTAGGAGGCATCATCCCAATTCTAGGTGTATTCTTTGGTTTGGTTGTGTATAGACATTATAAATAGTGTTATCATGATTCGATATTAGGGATGAGGTAACATGGATAGTCATGTTTCAAGGGGCAGTCCGACCACTTTTCGCTGAGAGCTATTGATCGACCCTCAGGTGCATTTTCTAAGGGTACATCATGGAAGGTAGCCTCTTGCCTTGTCAAAGTTGGAATCCAATCTCTATTGCGTGTGTTTATGGTTTTAGTTAATAAATCAATTATACTAACATGTGAGATGTAAGCCATTTGGCTATTTTCTAGGTATTTGTATATAGACATTATCATAATATAATAGGATTTATAACAAAAATGTTTTGGTTAGCATATAATTATCACGCCTCAAAATCCCCCGATTACTGAAGAGACGGAAAAGCTCGGATTTTGTGAGAACACGACGCATCGGAATGTAGAACAACAAAACTTTTCATTGCTGTTACAAAAAATTACATAAAAGTACAATAATATATCAGAGTATGAATAAATATTACACTGTGGAAAAATAATATCAGAGAATAAATAAATTACATAGCAACAGAAAAAAAAATGTATAAATACAATGCATAGCGGAAATACATCAACTACCACTACTGAAAGAAATACATGGATACAAAGCTTTTCGAATATAGCTCCAGCCGTAAACCAGGATCCTATGAAATAAACATCTGCAAAACCAAAACTACTAGCTGATCATGTGGAAAATAAGGGCACCCAGAGTTTAGGTAGAAACAATAAACTCTGAGTCAGTCATGAGACTGGTATGAGAACTTAAAACAGTTATTAAACTTTTACTTTAAAATGTGGTAAATCACGGGACCATGCTGTATGACATGGATCTGGTTTACTACACATGAATATCAATTTAAAATAAAGGCAATGCAATGCTTTTTCTAAAATGAAGCTATTATAAGACTCAAGTCCCATCACACAATGCAACGCATGCTAGAGGACAGAGTTTTACCTTATAATAGACAAACTTGCTTGATACGCATTAAAACAAATCATTTTGGTATTACTATAAATGCGTAGTGTAGACAACAACTTCGAATATAAATGTATCAATCATAGACGGCATAGTACACCCATCCTACTATGTCGCCATATAGGTTTACATCTAAAACCAAAAAGTTGCGAATTGGAAATTGGATTTCCATCATGAGTCAAGGCAAGGGATGCCTCCTTACCGATTTGGGTCAACTCTAACAAGATGACTCAAGACCCAGATTCTGGTGAGCCCTTGGCTCTTGCGGGGTCGGTTCACTCTTACTTTTGTAGATTGGTTATTCCTGAACAATACATTTCCCTGTCCAATCAGACCTATCACTTGAGCCTTTTAGTCGGCTCCATATCCGAGACACCTCGCAATCCATCATCAACATAAGTAAAAATGTCCGGGCTTCATACCATAACACCACTTCTAGCTAGAAAGTAACGCATGCACTCTCTGATGTCCCCAATCCCATTTCTGACTCGTATCGAGGTGTGAGGCCTGCGAATTAATGCTATACAAAAAGCTGTGCTAATTAAATCCATGCTTTGGTCATCATCCACAAGACTTTGCTTTTCAACAAAAGCCTTGATCATTGCATCTTAGCATGCCACATTGCCAATCCATACCATACCATTGATTTCTACTAATATATAACCTCTAAGCTCGTACGTCTCAGAGAAGGATGTCAAGCAAGAGAATAAATTCTCTGCCACCAAACATATATATATATATTTAGCAGAGATCAACGAATATAGCACACAATACAATGTCAGACATACAATCCATTTACAAGTCCGTTCTGGGTCTGAAAGAAACCGAAGGCACCTTATTCCTTATTCCAAACGTCCAATACAGGAGAGAGGTCCTTGCATATTCGGTCGATCTCTAAGTACGTTTGGATGAGATCCAATTATTACCTTATCTCAGGGGATCATCCCAATCGAGACATCAGTAATCATCCACTCTATGTGAAGATCTTCGGTCTTCAACCACCGTCTTCATCGTTGAATTTTAATCGCCATAACAATTATTCAGTGTTACTCACCGAATTCGCCCGAGCTCCGAAGAGACGGGAAAATGCGGGTTGTATGAGAAAATGATGCATCAGAACACAAACATAAGCACATTTCATTGTTATTACAATAATTTACATTAGATTACAAGATATCAGAGTACAAATAAATAATTTACAGTGGAAAAAAATCAGAGATTAAATGACATTTAAATACATAAACATAATGTGCAGTGGAAAACATCAACTACCACAACTGAAATAAATACACAGGTACAAAGCATTCCGAATATAGCTCCAGCCATAATCCAGGATCCTGTGAAAAGAAATATCCGCAAACCAAAACTACTAGCTTCCCGTGTGGAAAATATGGGCACCCAGAGTTTAGGTGGGAAACAATAAACTTTGAGTCAGTCATGGAACTGTTTTGAGAACTCAAAACAATTATTAATATTTTACTTTAAAATAGGGTACATCATGCGACCACGCGATATGTCACAGAATGGGTTCTCTCCATGAATACTCTGAAATAAAACAATTTATAAAAAACGCAATGCTATTTTGAAAAATGAAGCTATTATAAGACTCAAGTCCCATCACACAATGAAACGCAAACCGGAGGATAGAGTTTTACCTTATAATAGCCAAACATGCTTGGTACGCTTTCAAAACAAATCATTTTGATATTACTATAAGTGCATAGTGTCAAAAATAACTTCAAATATAAATGTATCAGTCATGGACTTTGGAAAACATTGCTACTCTATCCTTTTGGGAATCAGGTATAAGCCCTATCTCTACTAGGTGTGGAGCGACCACACTCAACACATCTCGATCGACTGAATCCATGACAACCCTAAGTTGTCTATCCTCATCTCAAAAGTACATTAATGTAACCATCAGTTCACCATCATACCGGTGTGTGAGGCTCGCGAATTAACGTTACACAAAGCTACGCTAGTTAAGGCTATGTTTTGATCATCATCCACCAAGTTCTACTTTTTAACAAAAGCTTGGATCACTGTAACTCAGCATGCTACATCATCATTTATACCATATCATTGACTTCTACCAATATATAACATCTAAGCTTGTACGTCTAAGAGATGGGTGTTAAGCAAGAGAATAAATTCTTCGCCACCAAACAGATATATATTTAGTAGAGATCAACGAATACAACAAAAAGAATACATTGTCCGACATATAATCCATTTGCAAGTCTATTCTCGGTCTGAACGAAACCGTATGCACCTTATTCCTTGTCCAATATGTCCAATACAAGAGAGAGGTCCTCGCATATCTGGACAATAAACAAGTACGCCCGGACAACTACCACTATTGTAGCATCCCCAGAATTTTCGACACTTGAATAAAGACATTTATACATCCCATGTCCAAATTCAAGTATCTAAAACCCATAATGTAATAGCCCGCATTTTACGTATCGTAAGATCATAAAATATATTAGTTTTATTCTCTAAGGTTTGGATCATTCTCATCTTTTAATATGTTGTTTTTGAGGATGTGAGACATGTCCATAATTTTTACCGGTTTTGTTTGTGACCATTTTGCCCTTGTCAGGCTTGTACAGGGCATAACTTTTGACTTACGTCAAATCAGAGGGTGAGACCTGTGTCATTGGAAAGGAATTGATGATTGCCTTTCCGTAGAGTGGTTACATTAAGGATTTGGCTCAATGTTTTGGGAGAAATCGTTTTTTTAAGGATTTGCATATGGCTATTCAGGTTTTGGACCCTTAGTGGAATCCTATAAATAGGGGGTGAGAGTGGAGGGAAAAGGTTTACCTTTTCCATTCTCTCGTTTGAAGGAATTTGATCTCCTTCTTCCTCCTACACCTTTCCACCATCAAAAATCCAAATCTAAGGGAGGAAATCGAAGATCTACACCGTCCTAGGCAAGATCTACATCGTTTCAAAGGCGAATTAATCGGATCGATGGGTATGATTTGGAGTGCTCGCTGCCCGGATTCTTATTTCTATCGTTTTAGATTGTTTCGACAAATCGGTGAGTGATTTACATCTCTCACATGAATGCAATGAAGTATATGAGTGTTTGTGTACATTTCTCATTAAATTGGGATGTTTTACCATAGATTTACAACATTATAAGTTCATTTTCATATGCATCATCCTATGACCTAATCTAACAAGTTTTACTCGTTAATTTCATGTCATTTTATATGTTTATGTTAGTTAGGTCTCTCACTTTGATATATGTTCATTTTAATGGTTTTTGGGTGAGATTTACATCATTTTCGTGTTAATCATCATTAGTTGAGTTGGTTTCGTCAGATTCGTCGTTTGGCGAAGTTTGGGTAGAAATTGGAGTTGAATTGCAATATGCAGAAATTTGGATCGGGTGGTGGAGTTAAATTTGGATCGGTCAGATGTGGACTGGGTGGAGTCAAATTTGGATCGGTAAGATGTGGATCGGGTGGAGTCAAATTCGGATCGGGTGGTGGAGTCAAATTTGCATCGTTCAGATGTGGACCGGGTGGAGTCAAATTTGGATCGGCTAGTTGTGGATCGGGTGGAGTCAAATTTGGATCGGGTGGAGTCAAATTTCGATCGAGTAGTGGATTCAAATTTGGATCGGTCAGATGTGGATCGGGTGGAGTCAAATTTGGATCGGTCGATTGTGGACCGGGTGGAGTCAAATTTGGATCGGTCAGATGTGGATCGGGTGGAGTCAAATTTCAATCGGGTGGTGGAGTCAAATTTTGATCAGTCAGATGTGGACCGGGTGGAGTCAAATTTGGATCGGTCAGGTGTGGATCGGGTGGAGTTAAATTTGGATCGGGTGGCAGAGTCAAATTTGCATCGGTCAGATGTGGACCGGGTGGAGTCAAATTTGGATCGGTCAGATGTGGATCGGGTAGAGTCAAATTTGGATCGGTCAGATGTGGATCGGGTAGAGTCAAATTTGGATCGGGTGGTGGAGTCAAATTTGGATCGGTCAGATGCAGACCGGGTGGAGTCAAATTTGGATCAGTCAGATGTGGATCGGGTGGAGTCAAATTTGGATCGGGTGGTGGAGTCAAATTTGGATCGGTCAGATGTGGACCGGGTGGAGTCAAATTTGGATCGGGTATATGTGGATCGGGTGGAGTCAAATTATCTTAGTGATGATGTGACTTCGAAGTAAATTCTAGTAGGAAGGTTCGAAGTGTTGGATGTGTTTGTTGATCAAGGTGGAACAACGAACGATGTGGCAACTCAAAGGTTGTGAGTTGGTTAATAATGGTTGCTCGAGATGGTCGCTTGAGCAGCAAATAGCCGTCAAGGTTGGACGACTAGAGATATTGAAGGCTGAGAGATTATGATTGTTGTAAGTTCTAGCAGGCTCAAAGCAGGGTTATGACGGGGGCACCCGAAAGACCGATTGTAGGTCGAGTACCTCGGGTATCATTGAAAGGCCTAGTTGTCAAGGTTGTACATTGTCAAGGTTGGACATATGGAGTTTATGCTAGAACTGGGGTTACCATTAGCCCTTGACAAATGGCAAGGTTGGTCGTCATACGATTAACGATGTTTTCAAAGCAGGATTGGCGGTGATAGCCAGAGTCAGTCATGGATGATTAGTTGTTCTGTGTGAGACTTATATAATCTGGATGTTATGTGTGTTTTCCATGATTGAATGGTTGCTCTGGTTTCCACGTATGAATTGTTATTTCTTTGGTTGAATGGATTGTAAAGGCTATCACTGTCCGATGTGGGGAATATAAGGTTGAGTTCTTCTCTGGTGTCGTGGGTAGATTAGTATGTTTATCTATCCCTTCTCATACACTTTATTGTTGAAGTTTGTTTAATGTTTTATCGCTCACTAAGAATGTTGTCTGACTCAAGGTTTTATGTTTCCTCTTATTACCTTGGGATGTTCATCCGGTTTTGGATGGACAGACTAAGTAACAGGTGATAGGTAATGCTTTAGTGAGGACGACAATGCTGACCGATGACGAGCAGGAGGATCACGTACCAATTTTACTACTATCTAATAATTGGATTCCCGCCGATTGCTTTTCTGAGGGATGTAGTGAAGCAAATTGGTATAAACACTATTTCCAAGTTTGTGGATATTACTTTATAGTTGTATGAAAGTCCAGTGTTTCTGCTTCACTATTACTACCTGTTATATATGTTCTATTATGTTTTGTTCCTTCGCTATGAGTGTGCGACAAGTTTCGTTTATCTACTAGACCTTGGTGATCGTCCATTGCCGCCTGGCTCACCTTTCGGTGCATTATTCCTCTTGTATAGTGCGGGGGCTGTGGGCAGTCGTCACATTTGGTATCAGAGCTCTGGTTATCGATTTTAGCCAAAGTTCAAAGACGTAATTACGTATGAGAGATGTACTTGTAGTTTCAGTTGGATGTTTACTATATATATAAGCATATATAGTAGTAGTTGTTGTTTTCCTTTAGCAGTTTATCTTGTAAGTGGACTAAACATTCTATTTTAGATTTAGAATGAGTCGTCAAACCTTTAGGAGCGAGCCTGAGACTGGAACAGTAGGAGATGGAAGCCAATTGGGAGCTTTAGCTATTGCACCAGAGTATCTAGTTATGTTTGGGGCGGCAATGATGGCAGTAGCCATGATAAGAAGGCCCGTTACAGAAGCGTCAGTAGAGCATGGTGTACCCGTGCAAGAACCCAAAAGGGATTCGGTTAAGCAACAGAGGGAATATTCTCCTATAGATAAAGAAACCTTTATTGGCCCTAGTGCTAATAAGAAGAAAAGCATGAAGAAGAAATCTAAGAAGAATTGGCTTTGCTTCAATTGTAAACTGGAGGGCCATTATTCAAGGGATTGTAAGGAAGAATGGAAGTGCTTCGAATGCGGCAAGCCTGGACATAAGAAAAAAGACTGTCCGGACCTTCCAAAGAATAGGTAACCGGAGGAAGCAGGTGTTGTGGAAGCTATTCCAATTTCCTATTGTATTCCTGAAGAGAACTAGGAGAATTTGTTGTCCGGATGTGCTTCCAATCAGTGAAGTTATTCGAGTTCTATTTGGTACTAGAGAATCATCATCTTTTACCTATAATAAGATTGTATGTTGAATGGGTTCGAAACTTGAAGTTGTAATAGGCCTTTAGTTGTAATTGATCTAGTATGGGTTCATCTGCTTTATGCAAGCTTTGTTGATCTAGTATTGTTGATCAAGAATGCTCATTTATGAGAGTTTGCTTAGTTGTAACTTTCGTTGGGTTTGAAATCATCTTGGGCGTGGATTGGCCCATGAGATGTGCGGCAAATGTAAGTTGCGAAAAGCTAGAGATGACAGTCGGGGATGTGGAAGGACGGGAGGTGTTGATTTGGCGTAACCCGAAGACGGTGTTCTTATAAGTTGTTATATTCGCTTGTGATTCTACAAGAAGACTTGTCATCTGTGTTGATCGCTAAGGAGTATAAAGATGTCTTTGATGAGGTCAAACGGTTGCCGCACATCGTGAGATCAAGTTTAGAATCGATTTGTTCAAGGGTGTTAGACCAATCGTTATGCCTCTTAGGCGGATGGCGCCTAAGGAACAGCGAGAGTTAGAGGTGCAGGTTCATGCCCTTTTGAGAAAAGAATTCATTCCGAGAAGCGTTTCTGAATGGGGTGCACCAGTGGTGTTTACAACCAAGGCAGATGGCTCGTTAAGATTGTGTGTGGGCTATCGTGAGATGAATAAGGTGAGCAAAAAACAAGTATTCGTTGCCAAGGATAGATGACTTGTTCGATCAGCTTCACGAAGCCAAAGTGTTTTCTTAGATGGATTTGGCAACGGGATTTCACCAGTTGAGAGTGGCTAAGGATAGTGTGCCGAAGACTGCTTTTAGGACACCATTCGGTTTCTTCGAGTGATTGGTGATTCCATTTGGGTTGACTTATGCATCAGCGTATTTTGTGGATCTTATGAATAGAGTATTCCGAGATCAGTTGAACAAGTTCGTGCTTGTGTTCATGGATGATATTCGGGTTTACTCCAGAAATGAGGAAGAACATAAGATGCACTTGAGAGTTGTGTTAGATATCTTACGAAAGCATCAACTGAGAGCTAAGTTTTCAAAGTGTCTTTTCTGGAAGAAAGAAGTAAGGTTCTTAGGTCATGTTGTATGTGGAAATGGGATAGCGGTTGACCCCGCTAAAGTGGCAGCAATCCAGGACTGGGATAGACCTAAGAGTGCGATGGATGTTCGTAGTTTACTTGGGTTGGCAGGATATTACCGACGGTTTATCAAGGATTTCTCTAAGATGGATGCACCGTTAACACGATTTACGAAGAAGAACCAAGTGTTCACACGGAATGTGAAGTGTGAACAAGCATTCGGAATCCTGAAAGAGAGACTAACGAGTAATCCTTTGTTAACCATTCCGAGTAGGAATGAAGAGATGGTGGTATACACCGATGCATGTAGTACTAAACTTGGAACAGTGCTAATGCGGAAGGATAAGGTTATGGCCTATGCGAGTCGACAGCTGAAGCCGCATGAGAGAAATTACCCAACTCATGATTTAGAGTAGGAGGCGATTGTGTTTGCTCGGAAGATGTGGGGACATTACCTATTGGGAGTTAGATTCGAGTTGTTCACGGATCACAAGTTGTTAAAGTATCTTTTCTCCCTAAAGGATTTGAATCTTCGACAGGAACGATGGTTGGAGTTTCTGGCATCGTATGATTTTGAATATAGCCTAAACTCCTGGTAAAAGTAACGCAGTTGTAGATGCATTGAGTCAAAGACACGTAAGTTTGGGAGTGATGTTTTCGGAATGGAAGAGCCTCGAGTACTTGGCAAGGTTCGATTTCAGGCCAAGGTGTGAGTTGGAACCTGAAATGTTGTTGAACTTGTTGATAAGACTTACTCTTATCGAAAGGATTGGCAAGAGCGAAAAGAAGGATGCGAAGCTTGTCAAGTTCATTCAGAAACTGGAACCATAAGATAAAGAGTTCGAGGTCGATCGAGAAGGTTGGCTTCGAAAGCAAGGTCGATTAGTTGTTTCAGATATTGACGGATTGAGGGATGAGGCACTGAGAGAATGTCATCACTCGAAGCTGACGATTCATCCCGGTGGAAATAAGATGTATCAGGACATGAGGAGAGTCTACTATTGGGAAGGGATGAAGCGAGATATTGGAAAGTTCATTTCTCAGTTGGTGGAAGCTGAACAGAAGAAGCCGAGCGGTTTACTTCAGCCATTAGAAGTTCCTATGTGGAAGTGGGAGCAAGTATCAATGGATTTTATCGATGGACTACGTAGAACCAGGGCAGGAAACGAAGGGATTTGGGTCATCGTGGATCGTTTGACCAAAAGTGCAAGATTTATTCCTGTAAAGTCGACTAGGACGACATCAACATTACCTGAACTTTATGTGAAATGGATAGTTCGATTCCATGGTGTCCCAAAGAGTATAGTGAGTGACCGAGATCCATTATTCACGAGTGGATTTTGGAAAAGTTTGTAAGAAGCTTTGGGAACCGAGTTGTGCTTAAGTACGGCATATCATCCCCAAACTGATGGTCAGATCGAGAGAGTCAATCGAGTTTTGGAAGATCTCCTGAGGGCTTGTGTGTTATACTTCAGAGGATCATGGGAAGACCATCTACATCTAGTTGAGTTTGCGTATAATAATAACTACCAATCTAGCATTGGGATGGCATCATACGAAGAGTTGTATGGAAGTCCGCGCAATTCTCCAGCATGTTGGCTAGAAACTGGAGATGAGTTAGTTTTTGGGTCTAAGATGATTAAAGAAACCTTGGATTGTATCGAGATAGTTCGACAACGAATGAAGGCAGCCCATGACCGTCTGAAGAGTTACGCCGACAAGCATCGTAAGGACTTGGAATTCGACATGGGCAATATGGTTTTCGTGAAAGCTTCGCCGTTGAAGCACATGGTTAGATTTGGTAAGAAAGGAAAGTTATCTCCAAGTTTTGTTGGACCATTTCCGATAGTCGAGCGAATTGGAAAGCTCACATATAGATTGGAGTTACCTGAGAAGATGTCGAGTGTGCATAATGTGTTCCATGTGTCGGTTCTACGGAGATTCGTGCATGATTTAAATATAGTGGTATCTCCAGAGCAGTACGAAGACTTAGAGACCGTAGTTTCGAGACCTCGTAAGCCGCTTCGTGTTATGGGGAATGACACGAAACAACTCAGGAGGAAGATAGTTACGCTAGTCAAGGTACATTGGAGTGAAGACGACGACGATGGTACGTGGGAGACGGAAGAGAGCATGAGAGCGACTCATCCAGAACTCTTTGTCGGTAGGACCCTTTGATATCGTATCTTCGTTATATCGTTGTATCTTGTTGTTGATTGTTGGAATTCCATGTGTTAGGATAAGGCTATGGATGCATGGCTTGATGGATGCTAGTTTGGATGATAGAATTGGATTTTCATGGATGGTAGGCATGCAGAATCGTTGTGATTACTTGGGTTTGTTTGGAATTTTGGTGGCACAATTCTTATGGGGGGGAGAATGTAACACCCCGCATTTTATGTATCGAAAGATCATAAAATATATTTGTTTTATTCTCTAAGGGTTGGATCATTCTCATCTTTTAATATGTTATTTATGGGGATGTGAGACATGTCCATAATTTTTACCGATTTTGTTTGTGACCATTTTGCCCCTATCAGGCTTGTATAGGGCATAACTTTTGACTCAGATCGAATCAGAGGGTGAGACCTATTCCATTGGAAAGGAATTGATGACTTCCTTTCCGTAGAGTGGTTACATTAAGGATTTAGCTCAGCGGTTTGGGAGAAATCGTTGTTTTATGATTTTTCAGTTGGCTATTCAGGTTTTGGAGCCTTAGTGGAATCCTATAAATAGGGGGTGAGAGTGGAGGGAAAAGGATTGCTTTTTCCTGTTCTCTCATTTGAAGGCATTTGATCTCCTTCTTCCTCCTGCAGCTTTCCACCAATAAAAATCCAAATCTAAGGGAGGAAATCGAAGATCTACACCATCCGAGGCAAGATCTACATCATTTCAAAGGTAAATTCTTCGGATCGAGGGGTTTAATTCGGAGTGCTCGCTGTGCGGATTCTTATTTCTATCGTTTTAGATTGTTTCGGCAAAGCGGTGAGTTATCTACATCTCTCACATGAATGCAATGAAGTATATGAGTGTTTTTGTATGTTTCTCATCAAATTGGGACGCTTTACCATAGATTTACACCATTATAAGTTCATTTTCATATGCATAACCCTATGACCTAATCTAACAAGTTTTACTCGTTAATTTCATGTCATTTTACATGTTTATGTTAGTTAGGTCTCTCATTTTGATCATATGTTCATTTTAATGGTTTTTGGGTGAGATTTACATCATTATTGTGGTAATCGTCATATTTATGTGGTTGGTAATGTTATGATATGTTTATGATTGTGTTTGGTGATTTTAGTTGAGTTGGTTTCGTTTGGTGAAGTTTTGGTCGAAATAGGAGTTGAATTGCAATATGCAAAAACTTGGATCGGGTGGTGGATTCAAATTTGGATCGGTCAGATGTGGACCGGGTGGAGTCAAATTTGGATCGTTCAGATGTGGATCGGGTGGAGTCAAATTTGGATCGGGTGGTGGAGTCAAATTTGGATCGGCCAGACGTGGACCGGGTGGAATTAAATTTGGATCAGTCAGATGTGGATCGGGCAGAGTCAAATTTGGATTGGGTGGTAGAGTCAAATTTGGATCGATCAGATGTGGACCAGGTGGAGTCAAATTTGGATCGGCCAGATGTGGACCGGGTGGAGTCAAATTTGGATCAGTCAGATGTGGATCGGGTGGAGTCAAATTTGGATTGGGTGGAGTCAAATTTGGATCAAGTGGAGGAGTCAAATTTGGATCGGTTAGATGTGGACCGGGTGGAGTCAAATTTGGATCGATCAGATGTGGATCGGGTGGAGTCAAATTTGGATCGGGTGGTGGAGACAAATTTGGATCGATCAGATGTGGACCGGGTGGAGTCAAATTTGGATCGGTGAGATGTGGATCGGGTGGAGTCAAATTTGGACGGGTGGTGGTGTCAAATTTGGATCGGTCAGATGTGGACTGCGGAGTCAAATTTGGATCGGTCAGATGTGGATCAGGTGGAGTCAAATTTGGATCGGGTGGTGGAGTCAAATTTAGATCGGTCAGATGTGGACCTGGTGGAGTCAAATTTGGATCGGTCAGATGTGGATCGGGTAGAGTCAAATTAGCTCGGTGATGGTGTGACTTCGAAGTAAATTCGAGTAGGAAGGTTCGAATTGTTGGATGTGTTCGTTGATCAAGGTGGAACAACGAACGTGGTGGCAACTCAAAGGTTGTGAGTTGGTGGATAATGGTTGCTCGAGAAGGTCACTGGAGCAGTAAGTAACCATCAAGGTTGGACGACTATAGATATTGAAGACCGAGAGATTATCGTTGTCGTAAGTTCTAGCAGGCTCGAAGCAGGGGTACGATGGGAGCACCCAAAAGACCATTGTAGGTCGAGTACCTTGGGTATCGTTGAAAGACCTAGTTGTCAAGCTTGGACATTGCCACGGTTGGGTATATGGAATTTATGCTAGAACCGGGGTTACCATTAGCCCTTGACATATGGCAAGGTTGGCCGTCATACGATTAACGATGGTTTCAAAGCAGGATTGGAGGTGATAGCCAGAGTCAGTCATGGACGATTGGTTGTTCTATGTGGGACTTATATAATCTGGATGTTATATGTGTTTTCCATGATTGAATGGTTGCTCTGGTTTCCATGTATGAATTGTTATTCCTTTGGTTGAATGGATTGTAAAGGCTATCACTGTACGATGTGGGGAAGATAAGGTTGAGTTCTTCTTTGGTGTCGTGGGTAGATTAGTATGTTTATCTATCCCTTCTCATACACTTTATTGTTGAAGTTTGTTAGCTGTTTTATCGCTCACTAAGACTGTTGTCTGACTCACGGTTTTATGTTTCCTCTTATTACCGTGGGCTGTTCATCCAGTTTTGGATGGGAAGACTTAGTAACAAGTGACAAGTAATGCTTTAGTGAGGACGACGATGCTGATCGATGACGAGCAGGAGGATCATGTACCAGTTTTACTACTATCTAATAATTGGATTTCCGTTGTTTGCTTTTCTGAGTGATGTAGTGAGGCAACTTGGTATAAACACTATTTCCAAGTTTGTGGATATTACTTTCTAGTTGTATGAAAGTCCAGTATTTTTGCTTCACTATTACTACCTGTTGTATATGTTCTATTATATTTTATTCCTGCATTGAGAATTTGCGACAGGTTTCGTTTATCTACCAGACCTTGATGATCGTCCATAGCCGCCTGGCACACCTTTCGGCGCATTATTCCTCTTGTATAGTGCGGGTGCTGTGGGTTGTCGTCACACAGAAAGATAATGGAAAGAAATTAGAGGGTGAGAGAGAAAAGAAAGAATGTTAGAATAGAAGAATAAGAAATACCAACACAACACAGAGTCTCACATCTCAGCGGAACAAAATATAATATGGAAATAACTTTTATTGAGAGCTTGAAATAATATTTACAACATCAGAGTATATCAATACATTTGGATAGTTATAATAGTCTGTCGTCATATACATCACACAGCGGGATAATACTAGATAATAGCATACATCTGAACACCTTCGGTTCGTCTTTGGACTTCACATCATATAATAACCTGAACCTGTACAACCCAGTCTAACCCGAGCATTACAAACACCAGGTCAATCTGGTAAACCAGAGTGAGAAAAACTCGCAAAGTTTATGGGGGATCATCCAACTTGATTTTAAAGTTCAAATTCTTTTTGGAATAAAAGGATAATCGTAAGACCAAATCCACACATAAATACAAACGGTTTTTTACCTTATGATAACCCAAAACATTTTGAAAATCATTATCTTATTCTGATATTATAACAGTGTTTAAATACAAATAAATAGAATCTAGTAGAATGCTTACATCTCACGCTCCACATATATAGTATACAAACAAAACCATGGGTTCTTACTGGGGATTGGATTCCGACTATGACAACCTATGGAATCACCTGCCGATAGTGTATCTCAAGAGGCGAATACACAGGGTTCAACAAGAATGTCTTGCAACCCGACCCACACATGACCGACCACTCATTTCACTTGAGCGTATCGAATGTATATCACCAACAGTTAGGTGCGACCCACCGTTTCTCGAAAAGGGACAGCATCGAAATAGATTGGAGAAGCAAATAAAATTTCTCTAGATAGGTGATTATACACCCTAATGGGAGCGACCCACATAGCCATGCATCCTGCCCGATTTTTGTCATTTCCCGGTTGATGAGGCTTGAGGTTATAATCGACTTTTGGAACATCTGGCAATTGTTCACATTGTCCATACAAGTCATCCAGGAACAGGATGAACCGATGACGCCTTCCTACCACATCCTAGGAATCAACCTATAGATCATTAGCGAGTAGTCCTTGTAATCCGTAGATTTCAATCCTGACAGAACCATTGTTAAAATATCTCTAGGGATCAACTAGAGAAATCCAACAATAGTCCTTCCATTCATGAAAATTTACGGTCTTCAATTGATCCATCTCGATCAGCTTCAGATATATTCTTTGTTATAAAGATTTACAGTCTTCAATTGCTCTATCACGATCAGCTTCAGATATATTCTTTGTTTACGTAGTTGCTGAATCGAAATGGTTTTTGAATATAAATTCGATCGCGGTCTTTCCGTATCGCAACGCGTTGGGTATGATTTTGATAGTCGGTAAATTAGTTATCAAAAAAAATCCATTGGTTCAGCATACAGCGTCACTTGGCCATTAAAAATAATATATTAGTTTTAATATGTTAATATCCTCAAGTTATTTTATACTTGGAAAATTATCTTAAGATTCTATTAATATCATTCAAAAACATTTGCTATTTATTTTCTATCATTTGGAAAATCGATTCAACTTATCATCGTAAACAATTATTATGATATCTTTCTCTGTTTCGTTATTTTAATACCATAATCATCACTTTCCTTTTCAGAATAAACTCATTTCAAATCTCATCTTCTTATTTCCAGAATTTCGTTATATTTTCACAATCCCTATTCATTTCATTATTATGGAAATACCATTTCATATTTCAATTCCCCACTTTATTCCCTTTTATTTTGGAATCCTTATAGTTATCCTAACTCTTGAAATAATGTTACACTGTTATTTCTCAAAGTAAATTACTTTTAACATCACCACTATTACAATTAATGTCATCCATTGATAATCTTGATGTCATTCAAGTTGGGGTATTTTAATTACCTCACAGACCTTGATCAGAAACGTTCTTACCTTAAGATAGATAACATTTGTAATAGCAAGACCGATATTCATTCCCAATATCGAATCAAATCCCGTTTTAGTTATACCTTAATGAAAAATTAACTCTTCTTTAATATAACGCATTTAAATCATATCTATATAACACAACTCATCTAACTACTTCAATTCAAACTTGGTTTTCGTTTTTTTTTTCATTTCATAACTTCATTAGTTATTAACCGTAAATCAGTAAGAAAATAATTCCTTAAATATCAACTTCAAAGGCCGAAACCAACACCAGATCAATATTCAGAAAATCAATAATCTAATCTCTAGTTATGCTCTAATTATTTAATTTCATATTCTGACTTATATTTATTCATAAATAACTCGTTCCAATAAGATATTCAAATAAACTTGGGTTTTAAGACTTCGTCCGACTTGGATTTAAAAAAATCCAATTAAATAGAATTTCAACTAAGATTTTAGCTTTAAAACTGCAATTTAAACTTAACTCATATTATCATTAGTATAATATGATAAAAAACTTCATTTTACGATAAATAGTTTCTTATGGTTTCATATAAATTCATTAAATAGATTTTAAATCCTAAGATTCGACTTTGATTATTATTAAATAAATAATAATCTATTTCAAGACAAATCCCATTTTAATTGTTTCTTAAAACAATTTATATTAGTTATTAGTCGTCACATTAATTCCTGCTTACTTGCTTACCAATTAAAATAAGAATTTACTTTATAAATCATTTAATAATTAATACGAGGCACGTGCTTCACACACGGTGGATTTTGGTACAAAAATAGTAATGGTGGTTAAACAAACAATTATATATATATATATATAGCTGGTTTATTCCCTTTTTATAAACTTCATTCAAAATAATATATTTAAAAATCTATATTCCATTATAAAATAAATTTCATAACTTCATTTTTATCGATTCACTTGATGGCAAATAAATCGTTATAAAACAATTTGTATTTTGGCCATCTGCTATAAATTGTTCAACCAGTTTCACCCATTGATTAATAACCAAACAAATGTTGAATTAGGGTTTAACGATCAATAACCAATTCAAAAATCCAATCATATAGGTTCAACAGTTTATATAATGATCAAATGTAGATAAATAATCAATTCAACTGATAGCGGTCAACCAATCATAATAATTCAAGCATACAATGTTAATTTAACTACGTTTATGTTATTATAAATGTAACCAATAAGGTAAGTTACCTCTATCGGAAATAATCGTTAAGGATAACGATGTCATTTTATTTAAATTAAACAACCATTTAATTTAAATAATAGATATAAAATATTTCACAACCATCCAAACAATTATCAAATCAACCAACACTTAGCAAACATAATAAACCCGACTTATAAAATTATAAGTGGAAGAACCGAGTGAGTTTAACTCACCTTGAGTTTTGAATCTGCCATTTTAATGCTTATTTTTAATTAAATTAAACATGCGTTTAATTTAAATAAAAATCCTAGTTGCTTTCATCTCCGTTTAGTCTGTCCCAATATGTAGCGTTTGTTGAGACGATCCCATTGCTACATTTTCGTTCTGTCCTACTAACACAATCAAAAGTTATACGAGTTTAAATACATGATTTAATTAATATAATTAATTTTCTAGTTAATAAAATTACCATGTTAATTACTTTGGGTGGTCAAAACAACAGGCTGTTACTTCTCTTCCCAGCTTGTTCCAAATCTTTTCGTTCACATCAGCTCACACCCAGGCCAACATCTTTTGGGTCAGCTCCTCCCTTTTTTCTTTCTTTATTTAATGGCCCAAGGCCCCCGTATAGACCAAAGCCCATCGTTCTTCCTCACTTTCTTTTTGCAATACTCAATTACATGAACCCTAATACTCAGTTCCCTATCCTTCATTTAAACTATACCGCACCCATGAAAGAAGACTAATTCACATTGCCGGAAGCCTCTTTTACACTTTCCACTTTTAAAACATTGCCAACAAAGTATTTTTTTTCTTTTTTCTAAAAAAATGGTCCAAATCGTTTTATATTGTTAGGCCTAAAAGCCCGCCTCTCCTTCCATCCGTCGTCCACACACCCGAAAGTAAACAGGACTTCATCTCCTTGTTTTTAAGCCTTCGAAACCTGAAGCTTCCCAAATATTAACTCCTCATATTCCTTTTTTCATTGTTCGAAAGCCAACCCACTAGCTTTCTTCCACCTCCTGTTCACGCATTCTTGTTCCCACTTCGGAAAAATAAATGCCACCTGCTACATTTGTCCCCGCACCAAAACGTCACCACGTTTATCCCACCTGCCTTCCCTTCCTGCTACGCAATTTCTCCTTCTTCTTCTTTTTTCGCATGTTCTTCAATTCCGATATACAGGCGCCACACTAGTGCCACATGACTGCCACCTTCCTCAACCATCCGTACATGACCTTGGCTAGAACTCTATGCTGGACCAATCCAACAGTGTTGACTCCCCACTCGACCCCAGTCTACCCTAATCTGCATGTAAACCCCCAACCTTTTCCGTTTCCATAAATTTATCACATTAGGTTTGTTTGAAGCATACTAGGAGTTATTAAATTTTTCTTCAATGGATTTTTTTTACGGTATGCTTCCTGAACAAAACAAAAGCAGGAAGTACGTATATATAGGGAAGGATAAGTGGATGAAGACTACGTCGCCTTCAACCAATTGCATGTGCGTTGTCTTATGGTTGCAGGAGGAGCTTAGCATAGCATGTACAAATTGATGTAAAGGATTGAATAATAAGGCAGGCTATCGCATGTGCGATTTTACATATATAGGTTTGCAAGATGTGGAGTAGGCGTTGACACATTTTATTAATGCATTTGAGGTAGCATAGCTATGTGTGTTGACAACACAAGGCAGGAATGTGCGTAGCTGGGTAGCGATGGATGCACATGAACGGATTGAAAAAAGTTTCACATGGTTCTAGTGTGTAGAGTTTCAGAAGTATGTCTGTACGTGAGTTTAGGTAAACTTAAGAGGGAAGAAATAAGTGCACACTAGGTCTGCGTTATAGTTGTTAGGGTCCATGCATTGTTTAAACTTTGAAAAGAAAGAATTAAGGTAGGTAACCAACCTAGGTAAAGACTGTTATATTAATTTACTTTAGTTTAGGAATGTAGTTTTTGTAAGATTTCTTTATTAAAGCCGAGACAGGCAGCCTCTTGCTTTTTTCCTACGGATAACTATCATTCCAGTTGCCAATTGATTACCATAACTTTATATAAGCTAAACTTAAATTTAAGCAACTCCAACACTGATTGGTTCAGCCTTTGTTTTTGCCATTTAGCATTTGCAAAATATGCATCTCCAAGGCATGAATAGTCCGTAATAGTCAGCTAAGTAAATTTAGTACTTTAAATTTATCTCAGACACTAATATTAAATAGTGAAAATTATGTATGGGGTGATTTTAGAAAATAGAATTGACTTTATTTGGGGAGATTTTATTTTACACAGTTACCGTTATTTTACGTGGATCATCAAATTCGCACCGATAAACACAATCATCAAAAAATAACAAAAATGGATGTCATTGTATAATTAGACACTTCGGTCCTAATGAAACTAATTTCGTTGAAAACAGTCTCCGTTTGCAAAAGTGGTGTTGTTTAGATCCCAATTTCACCGGTTTACTTTTAAATTTCATCTGCCGACAAAACAACTCCGTTTGGCTCCAAACTAAAAATTTAGCAATAATCAGCGATACGTTTTCCAATAAAATTCGTTTCATCGGAAACGGAGGTCGTTTGGAAAAATAATTATTTATACAGCTTATATAATATCGCTATAATATATAAATAAATTACAAAATAATAATAAATTATTATCATCATATATATTTAAATTAAATAATATACTCCTTTAGATTTAGTCAATACAGAGTAGTAACTCAAAATAAATATTTCTAAGTTAAACTATTTTCAAATTTATAAAGACATCCTTTTATAAATTAATAAATGAACATTATCTTTTATAATTGGAATCCATAGCGGCTATTTTAAATTTTGAATTGGACATATCTTACAATATATAGGCTGAAATCTCGATTTTTTTCTTTCGTTAGAAAATTATAATTAATAAGATCCTAACATTTCTTGTTTCACATAACTTCGACTTAAAACAGATTCGGTATATTCAATTGAAGTTCCAAACAAAATATTATGAACTACAACGCCGTTACGAGCTCGTTTTATATTAAATATGAATATGAACGTTCATTCTTCATTTTAATAAACGAATTCAATATTAAATCCATTATTATTTCCAATTACAATATTTAAAACAAGTTTAAATATTCGAATTCAAACGACCGAAAAATCCGGGTCGTTACTTTCCTCCCCCTTTAAAGAATTTCGTCCCCGAGATTACTAAGTAAAGAAGAATGCTACAAACCCAATTTATTTCCAAAATAATTAATACTAAAACATTATCAAAATAATTTCTAAGTTATAAAATAAATCGAAATTTTCGCCAGCACCTCCTTTGTACTATTCGATCCAAACAACTATAACTCGCCCCTTCGAACCTTACATTGATCAAAAGAAAACAAAGCCAAGTGGAAACATAACTCAAGGGTACAAAATCAATTCCCCAAATCAATATAATTAAGGTTTACCTATTTGTCGGGCAACCGTTTCTCTTATCATGTGGTAAATCGACTAACGACTCTTCCTCCATTCAACCTACATTCAACTCAATATCCAATGCCAATAACAGATACTGGGTTTAATCAATTCGGTTTCATTTCATGAGTGATTAAATTCGAATTAATCATGCTTGAAATTTATCTTCGAGTTTTCAGTTCATTCAACTGTTAATGAATTCTTATTATTCAACCAATTTATCATTCAACTAGCAAACAATGGACAACCATGTTAACCATACCATTCCATGTTATTTAACTTATCTTAGGTTGAATTCCGATTCACTTAATTTTATATCAAATATTCTAATTTACCAATTCTTCTGGTTATATTAACTTATTCAAATTTGCAATCTCATTTGAATTCTCATTCAGATTAATCAACAAATAGATATCAGTAATTTGACAAAACTTATTTCTTTTCTACATGAAAATATATTTTGGGCAAAATTATTTCATTTATCTGCTTTACAAAACAATATTGTATCAATTTGTCAATTAAACTTGAACTGATCAAATAACGTAATACAAAACATTTTTATATAAAATTTACAAATACGCTCTCTCATATATATACTCAACTCAATCTAGGGCATTACTAACCCAAACTTTATCGAGTTATACCACAGAGCCAAGGTTATTCCTAAACGATTTCTCTGATACCAATTGTAGTGTCCTGGGGATTTTCGACACTTTAATACAGACATTTATACATCCCATGTCCAAACTCAAGTATCTAAAACCCTGAAAGCTAATTGAAAGAAATTAGAGGGTGAGATAAGAAAGAAAGAATGTTAGAATAGAAGAATAAGAAATACCAACACAACACAGAGTCTCACATCGCAGCGGAACAAAATATAATAGAGAAATAACTTTTATTGAGAGCTTGAAATAATACTTACAACATCTGAGTATATCGATACAACTGGACAGTTATAATAGTCCGTTCTCATATACATCACACAATTAAATAATACTAGATAATAGCATACGTCTGAACACCTTCAGCTCGTCTTTGGACTTCACAGCATCTGATAACCTGAACCTGTACAACCCAGTCTAACCCGAGCATTACAAACACTGGGTCAGTCTGGTGAATCAGAGTGAGAAAAACTCACAAAGTTTAAGACGATCATCCAACTTGACTATAAAGTTCAAATTCTTTTTGAAAAAAAAGGATAATCGTAAGACCAAATCCACAAATAAATATGAACGGTTTTTACCTTATGATAACCCAAAACATTTTGAAAATCAATATCTTATTCTAATATAATAATAGTGTCTAATACAAATAAATAGAATCCAGTAGAACGCTTGCATCTCAAGCTCCACATATATAGTATACAAATAAAACCGCGAGCGATTACTGGAGATTGGATTCTGACTAAGACAAGGTATGGAACCACCTACCGATAGTGTATCTCTAGAGGCGAATACACCGGGTTCAACAAGAATGTCTTGCAACCCGACCCACACATGACCGACCACTCATTTTGCTTGAGTGTATCAAATGTATATCACCAACGGTTGGGTGCGACCCACCGTTTCCCGAAAAGGGACAGCATCGAAATAGATTAGAGAAGTAAATGAAATTTCTCTAGATAGATGATTATACACCCTAATGGGAGCGACCTACATAGCCATGCTTCCTGCCCAATTTTTTTCATTTCCCGGTTGATGAAGCTTGAAGTTATAATCGATTTTGGAACATCTGGCCACCGTTCACATCGCCCATATAAGTCATCCAAGAACAAGATGAACCGAAGGCAGCATCTTATGGCATCCTAGGAATCACCCTATAGATTAGTAGCGAGTATTCCTTGCAATCCATAGATTTCAATCCTGACAGAATCATTATCAAAATATCTCTAGGAATCAGCTAGAGAAATCCAACAATTGTCCTTCCATTCATGAAGATTTACGGTCTTTAACTGCTCCATCTCAATCAGATTCAGATATCTTCTTTATTTACGTAGTTGCTGTTCAGAATGGTTTTCGAATATAAATTCGATCCCGGTCTTTCCGTATCACAACGCCTTGGGTATGATTTTGATTGTCGATTATTTAAAATAAAAAAAATCCACTGGTTCATCATATAGCGTCACTTGGCCATTAAAAATAATATATCAGTTTTAATACGTTAATATCCTCAAGTCACTTTATAGTTGGAAAAATATCTTAAGATTCTATCATTTAATATCATTCAAAAACATTTGCTATTTACCATCTATCATTTGGAAAATCGATTCAACTTATCATCGTAAACAATTATTATGATATCTTTCTCTGTTTCGTTATTTTAATACCATAATCATCACTTTCCTTTTCAGAATAAACTCATTTCAAATCTCATCTTCTTATTTCCAGAATTTCGTTATATTTTCGCAAGCCCTTTTTATTTCCTTATTATGGAAATACCATTTCATATTTAAATCCCCCGCTTTATTCCATTTTATTTTGGAATCATTATATATACCCTAATTCTTGAAGTAACTTTACACTATTATTTCTCAAAGTAAATTAGTTTTAATGTCAACACTATTACAACTAATATCATCCTTTGATAATCTTGATGTCATTCAAATTGGGGTATTTAAATTACCTCTCAGACCTTGATCAACAATGTTCTTACCTTAAGATAGATAACAGTTGTAATACCAAGACCGATATTCATTCCCAATATCAAATCAAATCCCATTTTAGTTATACCTTAATGAAACCTCACCTCTTCTTTAATATAGCGCATTTAAATCATATATGTATAACCCAACTCATAAAACTACTTCAATTCAAACTTGGTTTCCGTTTGATTTCCATTTCATAACTTCATTAGTTCCTAACCGTAAATCAGTAAGAAAATAATTCCCTAAACATCAACCCCGAAGGCCGAAACCAACATCAGATCAATATTTAGAAAATCATTAATCTAAACCGATCTCCAGTTAAGCTCTAATTATTTAGTTTAATATTCTGACTTATATTTATTCATAAGTAATTCGTTCCAATAAGATATTCAAATAAACTTGGGTTTTAAGACTTCGTCCGACTTGGATTTAATAAAATCCAATCAAATAGAATTTCAAATAAGATTTTGGCTTTAAAACTACAATTTAAACTTAACTCATATTATCATTAGTATAATATGCTTATAAACTTCACTTTACCATAAATAGTTTCTTATGGTTTCATATAAATTCATTAAATAGATTTTAAATCGTAAGATTTCGGCTTTGATTATTATTAAATAAATAATAATATATTTCAAGATAAATCTCATTTAATTGTTTCTTCAAACAATTTATCTCAATTATTAGTCATCACATTAACTCCTACTTACTTTCTTATTGATTAAAATAAGAATTTACTTTATAAATCATTTAATAATTAAGATAAGGCACGTGCTTCGCACACGGTAGATTTTGGTACAAAAATAGTGATTGGTGGTTAAACAAACAAATATATATATATATATGTGGCTGGTTTATTCCCTTTTTATAATCTTCATTTTAAATAATATTTTAAAAATCTATATTCAGTTATAAAATAAATTACATAACTTCATTTTTATCGATTCACTTGACAGCAAATTAGTCATTATAAAACAATTTGTATTTTGGCCATCTGCTATAAATTCCTCAACCAATATCACCCATTGGTTAATAACCAAAAAAATGTTGAATTTTGGTTTAACAATCAATAACCAATTCAAAAATCCAATCGTATAGGTTCAACAGTTCATATATTGATCAAATGCAGATAAATAATCAATTCAACTGATAGCTGTCAACCAATCATAATAATTCAAGCATAGAATTTTAGTTTAACTACGTTTATGTTATTATAAACGTAACCAATAATGTAAGTAACCTCTATTGGAAATAATCATTAAGGATAACGATGTCATTTTATTTAAATTAAATAACTGTTTAGTTTAAATAATAGATATAAAATATTTCACAACCATCCAAACAATTATCGAATCAACCAACACTTAGCAAACATAATAAACCCGACTTATAAAAATTACAAGTAGAAACGTGAGTGAGTTTGACTCACCTTGAGTTTTGAATCCACCATTTAAACGCTTATTATTAATTAAATTAAACATGCATTTAATTTAATTAAAAATCCTAGTTGATTTCATCTCTGTTTAGTCTACCCCAGCATGTAACGTTTGTCGAGACGATTCCATTGCTACATGTTTCATTTTGTCCAGTTAACGCAATCAAAAGTTATATGAGTTTAATTAGATGATTTAATTAATATAATTAATTTTCTAATTAATAAAATACCATGTTAATTACTTTGGGTGGTCAAAACAACAAGCGTTTACTTCTCTTCCCAGCTTGTTCCAAATCTTCTCGTCCACAACAGCTCACACCCAGGCCAACATCTTTTGGGTCCGCTCCTCCCCTTTTTCTTTATTTTGATTTTGATTTTTTTCATTTCTTTATAAAACAGCCCAAGGCCCCCATACATACCAAAGCCCAACGTTCTTCTTCACTTACTTTTTGTAATACTCCTTTACGTGAAACCTGATACTCACTTCCTTATCCTTCATTTAAACTCCACCGCTCACATGCAAGAAGACTAATCCACATTGCCGGAAGCCTCTTTTATACTTCCCACCTGTAAAACGTTGCCAACAATGCATTTTCTTTCTTTTTTTCTTTTTTCTAAAAAAAAACTGGCCTAAATCTTTTTATATGGTTTGGCCCAAAAGCCCTCCTCTCCTTCCATCCGACTCCACACAACCGAAAGTAAACAGGACTTCATCTCCCTGTTTTTAAGCCTTTGAAACCTGAAGTTTCTTAAACATTAACTCCTTATATTTCTTTTTTCTTTGTTCGAAAGCCAACCCACTACCTTTCTTCCACGTCCTGTTCACGCATTCTTGTTCCCATTTCGGAAAATCTGACGCCACCTGCTACATGTGTCCCGACACCAAAACGTCACCACGTCTATCCCACATGCCTTCCCTTCCTGCTACGCCATTTCTCCTTCTTCTTCTTCTTCTTCTTCTTTTTCGCTTGTTCTTCAGTTCCGATATATAGACACCACACTAGTGCCACATTACTGCCACCTTCCTCGACCATCCGTACATGACCTTGACCAGAGCTCCGAATACCACTTTGCACCACCCACTAACTGCGCTGGACCAATCCACCAGTGTTGACTCCCCACTCGACCCCAGTCTACCCTGATCCGCCTGTACACTACCTACCTTTTCCGTTTCCATAAATTTATGACACTGGGCTTGTTTGAAGCATACTAGAAGTTATTAAATTTTTCTTCAATGGATTTTTTTTGCGGTTTTCTTCCTGAATGAAACAAAAGCAAGAAGTACGTATATATATAGGGAAGGATAACTAGATGAGGACGACGTCGCCTTCGACCAGTAGCATGTGCGTAGTTTTAGGGTTGCAGGAGGAGTTTTGCATAGCATGTACAAATTGAAGTAAAAGATTGAATAACAAGGCAGGCTATAGCATGTGCAAATTTACATATATAGATTCGCAGGAAGTGAAGTAGGCATTGGCACATTTTATTAATGCAATTAGGGTAGCATAACTGTGTGTGCTAACAACACAAGGCAGGCATGCGCGTAGCTGGGTAGCTGATGGATGCGCATGAATTGGTTGAAAAAAGTTTCACATGGTTCGAGCATGTAGAGTTTTAGAAGTATGACTGTGCGTGAGTTTAGGCAAACTTAAGAGGGAAGAAACAGGTACATACTAGGTCTTTGTTATAGTTTTTAGGGTCTGTGCTATAGTTTTTAGGGTCTGTGCATTGTTTAAATTTTGAAAAGAAAGAACTAGGGTTGGTAACCAACCTAGGTAAAGTCTGTTATATTAATTTACTTTAGTTTAGGAATGTAGTTTTTGTAAGATTTCTTTATTAAAGCCGAGACAGGCAGCTTCTTGCTTTTTTCTATGGATAACTATCGTTCCAGTTGCCAATTGATTACCATAACTTTATATAAGCTAAACTTAAATTTGAGCAACTCCAACACTGATTGGTTCAGCCTTTGTATTTGCCATTTAGCATTTGCAAAATATGCATCTCTAAGGCACGAATAGTCCATAATAGTCAGCTAAGTAAATTTAGTACTTTAAATTTATTTTATACACTAATATTAAATAGCGAAAATTATGTATAGGGTGATTTTAGAAAATAGAATTGACTTTATTTGGGGAGAATTTACTTTACACAGTTACCGTTATTTTACGTGGATCGTCACCGATAAACACAATCTTCAAAAATTACAAAAATGCATGTCATGGTATAATTTGATACTTCTGTCCTAATGAAACTAATTTCATTGAAAACGGTCTCCGTTTGCAAAAACGGTCTCCGTTTGCAAAAACGGTGCTGATTAGATCCCAATTTATTCACCGGTTCACTTTTAAATTTCATCTACCGACAAAACAACTCCGTTTGGCTCCAAACTTGAAATTTAGCAATAATTAGCGATACGTTTTCCAATAAAATTCATTTCATCGGAAACGGAGGTCGTTTGGAAAAATGATTTTTTCTACAGCTTATATAATATCGCTATAATATATAAATAAATTACAGAACAATAATAATAAATTATAATTATCATATATATTTTTATGTAAAATAATATACTCCTTTAGTTTTAGTCAATACAGAGTAATAACCCAACATAATATTTTTGAGTTAAACGATTTTCAAATTTATAACGAAATCCTTTTACAAATTAATAAATAAATGTTATCGTTTATAATTTGAATCCATAGCAACTATTTTAAATATGAATTGGACATATATTACAATATATTGGCTGAAATCTCAATTTTTCTCTTTCGTTAGAAAATTATAATTAATAAGATCCCAACGTTTCTTGTTTCATAGAATTTCGACTTAAAACGGATTCTATAACAATTGAAGTTCCAAACTAAATATTACGAACTACCGCATTGTTACGAGCTCGTTATATATTAAATATAAATATGAACGTTCAATCGTCATTTTAATAAATGAATTCAATATTAAATCTATTAATATTTCCTATTATAATATTTAAAACAAGTTTAAATATTCGAATTCAAATGACTGAAAAATCCGGATCGTTACAACTATAACCCTTTCATGGGAGCTACCCAAATCCATGGCATCAGTAGTAATCCATTTGATATGAAGATCGCTGGTTTTCAGCCACCGCATTCAATATCCTCGACTTTCAATCGTCGTATCAGTTATTCAGAATGGGTTAAAACTGGTCTTTCCGAATGACCTGCTTATCTTATAATCATGTGAAATATAAATACATCATATGCCGCATTCCAATCCAGAATATTCTTTTATTCAAATACTAATTACATTGGGAGTTACTCCCACAAATCTTATCAAAGATTTATTCATTTAATCCTCTTGTTTAATTCTTTCTTTGAAAACCATTGCAAAAGATTTTATATTATCTTTTAACCATCTTAAACCAAATTAAGGTTTACCAACTAGTCGGGATTAGCGAACCTTACCGAAGTAATCATTTATTTTATTATCCCAATCCGAACCTATTCATCGCATGGAGAAAAACTGGTTGTATCCATATCTAACACCTAGTGTGTTATCGGCAAATTTAATTACCATTTCTTGTTCAAATATAATTAAATATTTAACTATTGGATGGAGTAAAACTAGTGATACTCCATCTCAAACATTTCTTGACTTTGGTAAATTTACTTACCTCATCCCCTTTTCAATCTAATTAAAGATTCATTAAAACTCCACTTAGTTTTAATCTCAAAATTCATTATTTAATGATTACTCAACTTTAGGAAAATTAATCATGTCTTTAACTGGGTTAAAGAACCAATGTCATTTAAAACACAGTTCATAATAAAACCAAAATCACCTTCCATCAAAACAGAACCTTCACTGAAATCATAACAGTATATAATCGATATAAATTTCAGTATCAGACTAATACTATGAACAGAATAACGGCAAAGCCTTTTAAATTCCATAAATAGTAAATGCTTTCCTTCACAGAAGTTCAACTCGATTATCACTAAATTGAATTCCATTCAATTCCAATTTCTTTTATTAAATTGGAAACCATTACTTTGGAAATTTTCCATTAAATCATAGAATAAAGACTTATAAATTCCAAATCTTAACTTCACTGTTAATTGGGTTTAAGAACTAATGTTGTTTAAAACATTGTTCACAATCAACCCAGAATTGACTTCATTTAATTCCAATTTGATATAAAACACAAGTCTCAAAATAGAAATCATATCGACATATATTCAATATCAAATTCTGGGAACAACGGATATCGTATTAGGAAAAACGATATCTATATCTTCAAAATTCCTCAACAATATCTGTATAATCTCGGATTCCAATATCGAAATATTCCGAAGATTATTTCCATTCCAATTCATACATTGGAAAATTCTGGTTATATTAAAACCATTATACTTTCTTTTAGTTCTTTATTCTAGTTGTTGGCTAGTTCTTTTGGATAAAAATATTTTTTATCTTTACAAACGTGAAATATTTCATCCAAAATATTTTCAAATCATTTATTATGATTCTACATAATGTATTCGTGTCCATCCGAGATCAGGCATCAAAATCATATTTTGATTCTTCTCTGACTATTATGTTAGAATATTCGTTTATATTCTAAATTGGGATGTGACCCAGTCAATTACCATATATTTTTAATTATATGGATTTCGTACATTGCATGTATTCAAAATTAGTGATAAACAACTATAAAACATTCAATTCATATCCAGAGTGCAATTTGCAACTGCATAAGCATTAAACAATTAAATAACGCTTATAACGGCCGGTCAATCAATCGATTGACATACAGCTAAACACAAGGGAGATGTGTGAGGTTATTATCATCCCAGACCCGTGTTGGGTTTTCAATTAACATCCCATGAATATTATTTGCATACTTGAGCGATGTGTAAAATTATCGTCCCAATACCCGTGTGGAGTTTACATCACAATCCATGTGAACTTATCTATTATTTGGGAGATGGTTGGGTATATTGTCATTCCAAAATAATTCATAATATAGACATTCTATTTAACAACGTATATATATATATATATATATATATAAATAGTTTAATAGTGATAGCACTAAAATTGTAACATCCATCAATTACCAGACAAATATTGCAATCACAGATAATCAACACATATTCAGTTATAAAAATAAATAACTGTACAAAGAATTGAGTGAGAGAGTTCTCACAATTGATTTCCACTCCGTCATTCTTTAATTGAAGATTTATAAAACGATTTCGTAAGAATCGGGTCGCTGAAATCTGTGAATTAGATAAACTAAAAAGTCATAAACAAAGGCGAAATGGGCCGAAACTCAACCGGGAAAGAGCCTACATTGACCTAATCTGTTCACCATGGTGCCCACCGGTCAATAATCCAAAAACAGGATTCATACGTCTGACCCAAAAAATTCAGACGTATGAATGTTGTTTCTAGAGACATAACTTTATGTCTGAGATTCAGACGTCTGAGTTTTCTACCTTAGATGTCTGAATTAAAATTCAGACGTCTGGAAATAAAATTCATACTTCTGAATTGCTCTTGGCTTGTTTTCATAATCATTTGAAGCAGGTCAGACGTCTGACCAAAAAATTCAGATGTCTGAATTCTGAACCAAAGAACATTTTGCCTAGAAAACACGTTCAGAATGATATCGGCCAATGCTCAAAGGCCTATGATGTTATATACATGTAAATGAGGACTCTATAACTCACTAAAGCAACTCACAACACAAAATTTCATATGCATGAACATGTGTACATTAGATTGCAATGATTCAGCTTATAAATTCAAATGTGAACTAAATTCCAAACCAAAGCATGCAAAAGTGATTCAAGCAACTTATGAAGACTTAAGACTTAGTCGGTGCGACAATGGAGCTTCACAAGATCACCAAACTAACTAGTAGCATATGAATTAGTTCGTGTGGACAATCCTCATCATAATTTTCAATTCAATGGAACACGAACACATGAAATCGACTAAGTTACACTATCTTACACAATTCAGTAGCTTATGCAAACTCAAATGAACTCTAAATTAAACTTTTACATGCCAATGGCTTGTAACATAGATGTGGTTTCCTAAAGAACTCACCTTATCTTAATTACAAACAAGGAATCGATTCAAAGCTTTTCTAAATCAACTTCTCTTCCAAAATAGCTTGCTAATCTCCAATCTAAGCTCATATAAAAGGATTTCCTAGGGATTAGGTTTAGGAAATCATGAGAAATTGTGAAACGACCCAAACTTCCCCTTAAAGGAAAGCCCGGGTTAAGTTGAGAACATGACAAATCAAAACACAAATAGAAGAACTTTGCATTGCTATTACAACAATTTACATCAGAGCACAAGAATATACAGGGTATGAATAAATATTACACATTGAAAAATATCAGAGATTAAATACATTAGTAGCGAAAAATATAATACATAACACAACTGAAAGAAATACATGGATACAGAGCGTTCTGAATATTGCTCCAGCTATAAACTACGATCTTGTGATAATAAATCTACAAAACCAAAACTACTAGTTGCCCGTGTGGAAAATAGGGACACCTAGAGTTTAGGTTAAAACAATAAACTCCAGGTGAGTCACGTGACTGGTGTGAGAAATAAATTATTATTTAAAACCCTTATTTAAAATCAGATATATTAAGGGACCACGCCATATAACATGGAACGGGTCTCCTCCCAAGAAAACCAGTGGATATAACCAACAACGCACTGCTTTTTGGAGAAATGAAGCTATTATAAGACAGGTTCCATCACACAATGCAACGCAAGCCGGAGGATAGAGTTTTACCTTATAATAGCCAAACATGCTTGGTACATTTAAATCAAATCATTTGATACTATTATAAGTGCATATATGTTTCAAAAAAAATTCAATCAAAATGTATCTATAACGACCCGCATTCTACGCATCATAGAATCGTGGGATATTTATTTCATCGTCATAGAGGGTCTTATGGTCGTGTAACTTTGGGGGACGACTTGTGGGGTCATTTACCATATTCATGATTTTTCCCGATTATTAAATGACCATTTTGCCCCTAGCTGGTTTTGTTTTGGCCGTAACTTTTAACTGGAAAGGAGTTTTGACCTGAAACCACTTTTATTAGATCCGGATTATGGTTTACCTTTCCATAGAGTGGTCGCTTTAGCAAAAGGACTCACCATTTGGGAGATTTGGCTGAAACATGGTATAGAAAGCGAAAACAGCTTAACCGGGCCTAATTTGGGTGATTAGTGAGTGGGCCCATAACCCATTTTGGGATTAGGGTTATATGGAGGCTGATAGGGTTAGGGAATTCGGTTTCTATCATTTTCCAGCCGCCACTTTTTGTTTCTTCAAGTTTAGCCATGGCCTCCACTTTCTAAAACACCCAAAATCACCTTCTAATCGCTAATTAAGCCAAATCTACATCAAATTAAGGAGAAATAGCACCAAAGCAAGGTTAGAGCTGCTATTAGACATTAGTATTCGTGCCAATCAGAGATTCATTTTAGATCTACAATTTAATCGTGGCAAAGGTGAGTGATTTGCATTGTTTTTCCCTAATTACGGCTAATTAGGGGTGATTAGTGATAATTAGCGAAATTATAACTCAGAAAAATCTAGAAAAATTTGTAAAATTCTAAAACATTATTTTAGGGCTCTGATAGAAATTTGGCCTAATTTGTATAAGTTTTGCTAATTGTATGCTTAAACATGATTAAGGGGGATTAAGGGGAAATTATGGATTTTCGGTATGTTTGATCCATTTTAACATATCATATTGTTGTTTTGGTGTTTTAGGATGATTATACATATTGCTATTACTATTTGGAATGATTTGTGATTGCATAGGAAAGTTAGAATGGTCGAAAACGCCATCGTATGGCGTAAAACCATCGCTGGAAAAGTTGCTGGAAAATGTGCAGGGTTTCAGATCAGATCAGATATAGGGCTCGGATCGGATAGGAGAACTGGGCAAGGGGATTCGATTCGGATTGGAACTTGGAATCATAGGAGGATTGGCAAGAAGGAAGGCCACCTACATAGAGTTGGATTTGGGTTGGGGATCGGATCGGGGTTTAGCATAGGGATCGGATCGGATGAAGGCGAGGGACGTGGGATCGGACTGGAGCTAAGGAGAGGGATCGGTTCAACGCGAGAGTGCTGGAGTAACTGGATCGGTTCGACGTAGCCGAACCGAAGCAGATGGAGGTGACTAAACCGAACCACCGTGAAGTGGAGCACCGAACCGAATGGGAAGCCTAGGGACGATGTATTCGAACCGAACCGATTGAAGCAGATTGGAGCGAACCGAATTGAACTTCTATTACTACTACGTGATGACTCTTCTGACGACCAACTCCAATTCAACCAAAACCCGAGATGCAAAGGTAGTCCGAATGAGAAGTTGTAACTCAGGATCTAGATGGGTACCAAGGAGTGAACTTCATGAGTCGGGCTTTGCTACGGGACATGTGCTAAGAGGTTATCGATGTCTATAACTTTAGACCACTATGAGTAGGGGGTACGTGGAGGGATTCAGGGCCACAGTGGCCTAGGTAGGATTATTGGCTATGGACCAATGAATTGGTGTCATTTGTAAGGATTTAGTCATGGCTCGATGGGTCAAGCTTGGTTGTAGCAATAGTTGTACAAGTCGGACTTCGTCCCCACCTCGACGGGTCTAGTGATCAAAAGTGGTGGATGTCGTATACTTTACACACTGAGTAAGAGATGAGAGGTTGATTTCTATGTTTGATGTTTCCTATCACCATGACATGCACACCCCATTCCCGTTATTTCCACACCTTGTGTTAGTGTCACCTTAGAGTATTGTACATCATGTTGTGCTAACTCTTTGATTGCAGGTCCAGGTTCAGGTATGGATTAGAATACCTATTATTATTTTGTTTTGTTTCTTATCTCTCATACCAGACTTTTGTCTAACCCAGAGTTTTATGTCTCTTCTTATTACTCTGGGTGCTCTTAAATGAGTAGACTAGAGACATGTTAGGTGGTATGCACGAGTAGTTGTACCGGAGACGAGCAGGAGGCTCCCACGTATGATATATATATATATATATATATATATATATATATATATTCTCCTTGTGTCGCTGCTGGTCACTACTTTGGGCATTAGTAGTGTACCCTCCTTATTTGCTTTAGAGACAGTTTTCAAAAGTTGTAATAATGATGATGTAGAACATAAGCTGTATTTGGATTTTCTTCTGCTATGATGTTAATTTTCAGCTTATGCATTGTCTCGCCTGTTTATATCAAAGTATGTTGTTGTTATATTTTATTCCATGTGCTGTGATACATTCTACAGGTTCTTGGTTAGTTCTTGTCTTCTTATCCTTTCTTCTGACGTCTGTTCCGTACTTGTTGGACATCGGTACAGCGCATTTCGGGGGAAATGTCGGCTCGTGCGGGGCGGACCGTCACATTTAGTACCAGAGCTCTAGGTTGCGTAGTTAACCAAGGGAAAGACACCAGGGAGAGATAGTACGTATATGAGAGTGCATATTTGTTATATTTTTGTATTCGAAAGTTATATATATATATATATATATATATATATACTATTAGTATATCTAAGGATGAAGTCGCACTGCACTGACACCACGAAGAAGATGGTTAATCGTTTCTCTTTACAGATTGAACGATGAGCCGATATACGAGGGGTACTGGTAGAGGAGCTAATAATGGGAACGCTCCTGATATGAGGACGATGTTCACTGACTTCATGAGAGAAATGCTTAGAGATGTGCAAGGAGCAGTTCCTAATGCTACTAATGGTGGTAGTGCAGCGGTGCATGTGCCTAGGGCCGATTTCCCCAAGCTTTGTAAGGATTACACTAGCCTTGGTGGGAAGCCGTTCCACGGAACAGAGTCGGCTACGGATGTTCAAGATTGGTTGGATAGGTGTGAGCGCATCATTGAAGATTTGGGTATCGAGGATGCAATGAAGAGAAGGCTAGCATCCCGTCAGCTGCAAGGACGGACGATGAATTGGTGGAATGCTATTAAGGCAACTACTCTAGAGGATCAAGTTACTTGGGATCAGTTCAAGGCTCGCTTTAGTGATAAGTTTATCCCAACTGCTTAGAAATCAGAGTTGTTTAGGAAATTTCTTGAGCTTAAGCAGAATGGTAGAGCAGTCTCGGAGTATATTGCTGAGTTCGATACTTTATCGAAGTATGGGTTATCCCTTATTGACACTCCCGAGAAGAAGAATGAAAAGTTCATAACAGGCTTGGACTAGTACTTGGGAGAAAGGCTTATTAACCACATCGATGAGACGTTTGAATCGATTGTGGGGAAATCTTTGAGATCAGAGAGACTATACCCTAAGTCGAAGACTGAGGTTGCATCTGCAGAAGAGCCAAAGCCGCAAGCAAGCAGTCGAGGCTAGAATGGTTCTCAGAATAAGAGGAAGCAGAATCAGACCAAGGATAGCCAGAAGAAAAAGAATAAGAAAGAAGTTGAGTGCTTTAGCTGTGGCAAGAAGGGCCATTATGCTAGTAATTGTCGAGCAAAGCCTGCGAATAGGAAGTGCTTCTACTATGGCCAAGTTGGACGTCAAGAGGATAAGTGTCCACAACCTTTGAAAGAGAAGCAGATGTTGAAATCAAGGGCATATGATTTCACCATCTGCTTCTCTTTCAAAGGTTGTGGACACTTATCCTTTTGACGTCCAACTTGGCCATAGTTGAAGCACTTCCTATTCGCAGGCTTTGCTCGACTATTACTAGCATAATGGCGCTTCTTGCCACAGCTAAAGCACTCAACTTCTTTCTTATTCTTTTTATTCTGGCCATCCTTGGTCTGATTCCGCTTCCTCTTATTCTGAGAACCATTCTTGCCTCGACTGCTTGCTTGCGGCTTTGGCTCTTCTGCAGATGCAACCTCAGTCTTCGACTTAGGGTATAGGCTCTCTGATCTCAAAGATTTCCCCACAATCGATTCAAACGTCTCATCGATGTGGTTAATAAGCCTTTCTCCCAAGTACTAGTCCAAGCCTATTATGAACTTTTCATTCCAAGCAAGCAGTCGAGGCAAGAATGGTTCTCAGAATAAGAGGAAGCAGAATCAGACCAAGGATGGCCAGAAGAAAAAGAATAAGAAAGAAGTTGAGTGCTTTAGCTGTGGCAAGAAGGGCTATTATGCTAGTAATTATCGAGCAAAGCCTGCGAATAGGAAGTACTTCAACTATGGCCAAGTTGGACGTCAAAAGGATAAGTGTCCACAACCTTTGAAAGAGAAGCAGATGGTGAAATCATATGCCCTTAATGTTATTCCTTCTTCGTCGAATGACCCAACTGCGACAGAGAAAGGAAAGAATGTCGTTATTCAATGTATGCTTTATGTTTATGATGTTCCTGTTCGAGTATTGTTTGATACCGGAGCTTCCAGCTCCTTCGTATCTAATGACCTGGTAGATAGGTTGGGATTGGAACCCGAGATAGTCGATAGACCTTTAACGGTGATGAACCCGATTGCTGGTTCGACTAGCCTTATTATGATTTGTCATAATGCGGTCTTATCGAGTCATGGATGCATGCTTGTTTGTGATTGCTTTGTTCTGGGCTTTACTGGGTTTGGCATTATTTTAGGAGTCGATTGGCTCCAAAGATACGAGGTGGTGGTAGAATGTGAGGGATTTTTGGTGACAGCTACAGCGGATGATGGGCGGAGGGTAGTGTTTGGTGGTCTACCTAGTGATGGGGTAATGGCTAGTTTTCTAAATTCCCTCGACATCCTACATGATGAGTTGTCAGACGTGCCCGTGGCTGGCCAGTATCCGGACGTCTTCGGGGAAGTGACCGGACTTCCACCACACCTAGAGATTGAGTTCCGTATTGATTTAGTGAAAGATGCCAGACCTATAGTGAGGCCACTTCGTCGTATGGCGCCAACAGAGCAGCGAGAGCTCGGGGTGCAAGTAAGCATTCTCTTGAAGAAGGGATTTTTCAGAAGAAGTGTTTTTGAGTGGGGAGCACCAGTTGTGTTTGCTACCAAGGTCGATGGTTCCCTTCGATTTGTGTGGACTACCGCGAGTTGAATAAGGTGACGAGGAAGAATAAGTATCCTCTATCGTGGATAGATGATTTGTTTGATCGGTTGAGTGGCGCGAGAGTATTCTCCCAGTTGGATCTCGTGACAGGTTTTCATCAGCTTAGGGTGGAAGCTGAGAGTATAGCTAAAACGGCCTTTCGGACACCGTCTGGATTTTATGAGTGGTTGGTCATGCCATTCGGGTTGACCAATGCGCCAACATATTTTGTTGATCTTATGAATAGGGTATTCAAAGATCAGTTGAATAAGTTTGTCCTTGTGTTCGTGGATGATCGAAGAAGAACATAAGGAACATTTGAGGACAGTGATGGAGGTGCTGAGGAAACACCAACTGAAAGCAAAATTTTCTAAGTGTCACTTCTGGAGAAAGGAAGTGAGGTTCTTGGGCCATGTTGTTTCAGAGAATGGTATTGCCGTGGATCCTGCGAAAGTCACTACGGTACAAGATTGGTCTACGCCCAAGAATGCAATAGACGTAAGAAGTTTCTTGGGGTTAGCTAGATATTATCGTAAGTTTATCCAAGAGTTCTCCAAGATAGCAGCACCGTTGACTCAGTTGACCAAGAAGAATCAAGCTTTCATCGGGACGAAAAGTGCGAGAATGCATTCAATAGTCTAAAGGAAAAGTTGATGTGTTCACCAGTGTTAGTCATTCCTAAAGGGAATGAAGAGATGACAGTATACACAGAGGCATGTGGTACCGGACTAGGTGTTGTGTTGATGCAAAGAGGTAGGGTTGTAGCTTATGCAAGTCGGCAATTGAAACCACATGAGAAGAGATACCCTACCCATGATTTGGAATTGGCAACGATCGTGTTCGCATTGAAGATATGGCGACATTATCTCTTAGGAGAAAGATTTGAGTTGTTTACCGACCATAAATCGTTGAAGTATCTCTTCTCTCAGAAGGATCTAAATCTCCGACAGCAAAGATGGTTAGAATTCTTGGCATCCTATGATTTTGATATCGCATATACACTAGGAAAGGGCAATGCAGTAGCTAATGCATTGAGTAGAAGACATGCCAATTTAGGGGCTATGTTTCTTGAATGGAAGCAACTGGAGTACATCGCTGGGTATGATTTCAGACCAAAGTGCAAATTAGATCCAGAAATGTTAGCAAGTTTGACGATCAGACCCACTTTGATTGAGCAGATTGGTTCCAGTTAGAGGAATGATCCTAACCTTTTGGAAATCATCTCCAAGTTAGAGATGGGTATCGACGAGAAGATGAACATGTATGGGCTTGATCGAGATGGACGGCTTAGAAAGAATGGAAGACTTGTTGTGTCCAATGTCAATGGATTGAGAGATGAAGTACTTAGAGAGTGTCATCACTCAAAACTGACTATACATCCCGGTGGTAACAAAATGTATCGAGACATGAAGCAAACCTACTACTGGGAAGGGATGAAAAGAGACGTTGGGATATATCCAAATGCATGAATTGGCAGCTAGTAAAAGCTGAGCAAAAGAAGCCTAGTGGTTTTTTACAACCATTAGAAATTCCAGAATGGAAATGGGAACAAGTCTCAATGGATTTCACTGATGGGTTACCAAGGACCAGATCGGGCCATGACAACATTTGGGTGATTGTGGACCGATTGACCAAGAGTGCGAAGTTTATACCTGTCAAGTCGAATAGAACTGCAGCTAAGTTAGCTGAGCTATATATGAAGTGGGTAGTGAGATTTCATGGAGTACCAAAAGGCATTGTGAGTGACCGGGATCCATTGTTTACTAGTGGATTTTGGAAGAGCTTACAAGAGGCATTAGGATCAGAATTACATCTCAGTACCGCGTACCATCCTCAAACTGATGGTCAAACGGAGAGGGTGAATCGAGTATCAGAAGATCTCTTGAGAGCTTGCATATTGGATTTTGGTGGATCATGGGATGACCATTTGCATCTAGCAAAGTTTGCATATAATAACAGTTATCAATCCAGTATTGGTATGGCTCCATTTGAAGCTTTGTACGGAAGACCGTGCAACTCACCATCATGTTGGTTAGAAACCGGTGAGAAGTATGTGCTTGGACCAGACGTAATATGAGAAACATCAGACAAGATCAAGATCATTCAACAGCGAATGAAGGCTGTACAAGATAGGAAGAAGAGTTATTCTGTTTAGAGGAGAAGAGAATTAAAGTTCTCCATTGGCGACTTGGTGTTTGTCAAGATTTCCCCGTTGAAGAACGTGATACGATTTGGCAGGAGAGGCAAGTTAACACCGAGATTTGTTGGACCATTCCCAGTTCTCGAACAAGTTGGGAATTTGACATATAAACTCGAATTACCAGAGAAGATGGCAGGAGTTCACAACGTATTTCATGTTTTCCAATTAAAGAAATTTGTACACAACCCCGATATGGCTATTTCACCTGATCAGTTGGATGATATCGAGGTTGAACCCGAGGCGGCTGGGAACCGCAGGCCTATGCGTATTGTTGGGAACGACACGAAGCAGCTTCGAAGGAAGGCGGTGAAACTAGCAAGAATTCAGTGGGGGTTGATGAGGAGGAAGACTATACTTGGGAAACAGAGGAGAATATAAGGAAGAAGTATCCAGAACTCTTTGCCTGGTAAGATTTTCATATCAGTCTAGTTCTCCCTTGTTAGTAAACCGCATGCTAGGATAGGCTTGTTGTTTTGTATGCTTTATTGTTCTGTTAATGATTGGTAGGCATGCGGGATCCTTTGTATGTTTTGGGTTAAGAAATTTCGAGGATGAAATTTTTTAAGGGGGGAGAGTGTAACGACCCGCATTCTACAAATCATAAGGTCGTAGGATATATATTTCATCGTCATAGAGTGTCGTATGGTCGTGTAACTTTGGGGGACGACTAGTGGGGTCATTTCCCATATTCGTGATTTTTCCCGATTTTTAAATGAGCATTTTGCCCCTAGCTGGTTTTGTTTTGGCCATAACTTTTGATTGGAAAGGAGTTCTAACCTGAAACCACTTCCATTAGATCTGGATGATGGTTTAGCTTTCCGTAGAGTGGTCGCATTAGCCAAACGGATTCACCGTTTGGGAGATATGGCTGAAACACGGTATAGAAAGCGAAAATCCAGCTTAACCGGGCCTAATTTTGGTGATTAGTGTGTGGGCCCATAACCCATTTCGGGATTAGGGTTATGGGGAGGCTGATAGGGTTAGGGAATTCAGTTTCTATCAATTTCCAGCTGCCACTTTTTGTTCCTTCAAGTTTAGCCATGGCCTCCACTTTCGAAAACACCCCAAATCACATTTTAATCGCTAATTAAGCCAAATCTACATCAAATTAAGGAGAAATAGCACCAAAGCAAGGTTAGTGCTGTTGTTAGACATCAGTATTCGTGCCAATTAGAGATTCATTTCAGATCTACAATTTATTCGTGGAAAAGGTGAGTGATTTGCATTGTTTTTCACTAATTACGGCTAATTAGGGGTGACTAGTGATAATTAGCGAAATTATAACTCAGAAAAATCTGGAAAAATTTGTAAAATTCTAAAACATTATTGTAGGGCTCTGATAGAAATTTGGGCTAATTTGTATAAGTTTTGCTAATTGTATGTTTAAACATGATTAAGGGGGATTAAGGGGAAATTATGGGTTTTCGATATGTTTGATCCATTTTAACATATGATATTGTTGTTTTGGTGTTTTTGGATGATTATACATATTGCTATTACTATTTGGAATGATTTGTGATTGCATAGGAAAGTTAGAATGGTCGAAAACGCCGTCGTATGACGTAAAACCGTCGCTGGAAAAGTTGCTGGAAAATGTGCAGGGTATCAGATCGGATCGGATATAGAGCTCGGATCGGATAGGAGAACTGGGCAAGGGGATTCGATTTGGATCGAAACTTGGCATCATAGGAGGCTTGGCAAGAAGGAAGGCCACCTACATAGAGTTGGATTTGGGTTGGGGATCGGATTGAGGTTAAGCATAGGGATTGGATCGGATAAAGGCGAGGGACGTGGGATCGGATTGGAGCTAAGGAGAGGGATCGGATCAACACGAGAGGGCTGGAGTAACTGGGTCGGTTCGACGTAGCCGAACCGAACCGAATGGAGGTGACTAAAACAAACCATCATGAAGTGGAGCACCGAACCGAATGGGAAACCTGGGGATGATGTATTTGAATCGAACTGATTGAAGCAGATTGGACCGAACCGAATTGAACTTCTATTATTACTACGTGATGACTCTTCTGAAGACCAACTCCAATTCAACCAAAACCTGACATGCAAAGGTAGACTTGTAACTCAGGATCTAGATGAGATCCAAGGAGTGAACTTCATGAGTCGGGCTTTGCTGCGGGACGTGTGCTAAGGGGTTATCGATGTCTGTAACTTTGGACCACTATGAGTAGGGGGTATGTGGAGGGACTCAGGGCCACAGTGGCCTAGGTAGGACTATTGGCTATGGACCAATGAAGCGGGGTCATTTGTAAGGATTTAGTCATGACTCCATGGGGCAAGCTTGGTTGTAGCAACAGCTGTACAAGTCGGACTTCGTCCCTACCTCGATGGGTCTAGTGATCAAAAGTTGTGGATGTCGTATAATTTACGCATTGAGTGAGAGATGTGAGTTTGATTTCTATGTTTGATGTTTGCTATCACCATGACATGCACACCCCCTTCCCGTTATTTTCACACCTTGTGTTAGTGTCACCTTAGAGTATTGTACATCCTGTTGTGCTAACTCTTTGGTTGCAGGTCCAGATTCACGTATGGTTTAGTATACCTGTTATTATTCTGTTTTGTTGCTTATCGCTCATACTAGACTTGTCTGACCCAGAGTTTTATGTCTCTTCTTATTACTCTGGGTTCTCTTAAACGAGCAGACTAGAGACAGGTTAGGTGGTATGCACGAGTAGTTGTACCGGAGATGAGCAGGAGGCTCCCACGTATGAAAAATATAGATATTCTCCCTGTGTCGCTGCTGGTCACTACTTTGGGCATTAGTAGTGTACCTTTCTTATTTGCTTTAGATACAGTTTTCAAAAGTTGTAATAATGATGATGTGGAACATAAGCTGTATTTGGATTTTCCGCTGCTACGATGTTTAGTTTTCAGCTTATGCACTGTCCCTCCTATTTTATGTCAAAGTATGTTATTATTATATTTTACTCCATGCGCTGTGAGACATTCTACAGGTTCTTGGTTAGTGCTTGTCTTCTTATCCTTTCTTCTGATGTCCGTTCCGTACTGGTTGGACATCGGTACAGCTCATTTCGGGGGAAATGCCGGCTGGTGCGGGGCGGGCCGTCACAGTATCAATTATAGGCGACATGAGCGTCCCATGCCACTATGCCGCTAAATATAGGTTTACAATCAAAACCGCACGATGTCGTATTGGAAGTTGGATTTCCATCGTGAACTAAGGCAAGGGATCGTGCTTACCGGATTTGAGACAATCTAGCCCATGTCTCAAGATTCAACCGCAACTGCACCTGAAGCGACAGTGTCGGTCCACACGTAGTGGATTATAATCCCTGAACAATGCGTTTCCCCACCCTGGGACGTAAGTCTGGTCAGTATGTTGACCATATCATCCATCGGCCCCGTAGTGACTGATATAACTGAGGCGCCTCGCTTTCCATCATCGACATAAGTAAAAATGTCTAGGCTCCATACCATGACACCACTCCTAGCTAGAAGGAAATGCATGTCCTCCATGAGGTCCTCTCCCATTTTTGGTTCACACCGGGGTGTGAGACTCGCGAATTAACGCTATACACGAAGCTATGCTATATTAAAGCTGTGCTTTGATCATCAACCACAAGACTCTGGTTTTCAACAGAAGCCTTGATCATTTGCATTTCGGCATGCCACATAGGTAATTCACGCCATGCGACTGATGTCTATCGATATATAACCTCTGAGCTCATACGTCTCAGAGATGGGTGTTAAGCAAGAGAATAAACTCTCTGCCACCAAACAGATATATATTTAATAGAGATCAATAACACTGAATAAAATCCATTCTCGGACACACATCCATTTACAAGTTCATTCTGGGTCTGAACGAAACCGGAGGCACCTTATTCCTTATCCCATATGTCCAATACAGGAGAAAGGTCCTCGCATATATGGTCGATCTCCAAGTACGTCTGGACGATCATCACTTATTACCTCGTCCTGGGTGTACAGCCCAATCAAGACATCAACAATCATCCAAACGATGTGAAGACCTTCGGTCTTTAACCATCGTCTTCATCGTCGAATCAGTTATTTAGAATGGGTATAAACTCGGCCTTTCCGTATAACTCGCGTATATTATAAACAAGTGCTAAAAAACACAACATACGCCTCATTCCAATTCTGAATATTCTTTTATTTAAATATTCATATACTTTGGGAAAGGTTCCCATTAATTTTATCAAAGATAAATTCTTTCAATTTATTCTTTAATCTTCCTTTGGATTTCAATTCTAAACCAAATTAAGGTTTATCAACTAGTCGGGATTAGCGAACCTTACCGAAGTAATCATTTGTTTAATTTCCCAATCCAAACCTATTTATCCCATGGACCAAAACTGGTAATATTCCATATCTAACACCACGGTGTTACCTGTAAATTTAATTACCATTTCACGTTCAAATCTAAATAAAGATTTAACTATCGCTTGGAGCAAAACTAGTGATACTACATTCTCGATCATTTACCGAATTTGATAATTTTAATTTATCATATTCTCATTTAAATTTAATTAAAGATTCATTAAAACTCTACTTAGTTTTAATCCCCCAAAATCATTATATAATGATTATTGAAGTTCAGGAAATAAATCCTGTCTTTGACCGGGTTAAAGAACCAATGTCTTCTAAAACACAGTTCACGATAAACCCAAAATCACATTCCATTAATTATGGAATCTTCACGGAAAACAAATTAATATATAATCGATATCAATTTTCGTATCTGACTAATAATATAAATGAAAGAATGACAAAGCCTTTTTAATTCCACAAATATTAACAGTCTTCCTCCATGAAGTTCACTTCAATTATTAACAAATCGAATTCCGTTCCATTCCAATTTATTTTATTAAATTGGAAAAATTTTGTTTGGAAAATTCCCTTAAATCTTAATTAAATGATTTATAAAATCCAAATCATATTTCACTGTTAATCGGGTTAAAGAACGAATGTCGTTAAAAACACAATTCGCGATTAACCCGGTTCACATTCCATTTTATTTCAATTACCAAATGTAACTGGAAACTCTAATAATCTTAATCAAAAGATTTTTTTCTTTCCAAACAGGGTTTAAGAATAGTGTTAATGAAGACACCATTCACGATAAACCCAAAATCCAATTTGATATTAAATACAAGGCTCTGAATAGAAATTATATCGGCTTATATTCAATATCAAATTCTGAAACCAACAAATATCGTATGGGAAATAACGATATAAATATATCTTCTAAATTTCCATAACAATATCCGGAAAATCACGAAATCCAATATCGAAGTATTCTGAAGATTATTTCCATCCCAAATCCATTCCAATCTCATTCCAATTTGTTCGCTGGAAATTTCTGGTTATATTAAAACCATTCACATATCCAATTTATTTTATTTAAAAGATATTGGATTTCAAATCTAGTTAATAACTAGTTCATTTAGATAAAAATATATTTTTATCTTTACGAACGAGGAATTTTTCATCTAATATTTTCCAAATCATTTATTATGATTTTACACAAATTATCAATATTTTTAATAATTTTATTAAGGCCCTTTCAGTCAATTTCCATAAACGGTCATCGAACTGCACTTACAACAACCTTTTCCCAATTTGATTTGGACATAATTCCAAATCCAACCATTAGATTTCATATCTTTTATATTCATTGGAAAGCTCTTTTCGATACGAACCCAAGGTTCTGGTTTTAGGAGAATCCGACGGTCGGATCTCCTATAATTCAATTCGAAGTCAATGGTCGAAATTCGCAAACAGTCGCAGCGCGGTGCGTTCTATTCAGGCCATTAAATATATATAATATATTATATTTATTTCATCGATTTCCATTTTAAAACGTATTTTATAAATCGTTTTAAATTCGTTTTAAAAACGATTTCAACTTCATTTTCAAATTTAAATCAAAATTGAATACCCCTTATCATTATATTATTTAAATGATAATATTTTCAAAATATCAGATTTTGAAATCGTTTCCTTTTCGATATTTATTATAAAAATGAATAAAATCGATGTAAATATCGTTCATGTCAAAGTGGCGCATGTCTAGTCAACACGGCTTCATATTTTTCAATATTTTTGTGTCCATCCCAAATTGAACATCAAAATCATATTTTGATCCATTACTGAATATTATTTTAAAATATAAATTATTTTAAAATATTCATTATTCGTCGATTTAAAATATTCGTTAATTTAAAATATTCGTTCTTTCCAAATTGGAATCGGACACAGTCAATTACCATATAATTTTATTTATATGGATTTCGTACACACATGTACACAACAATAGTCAAACATAGTCAATCATCATCCAGAGTGCATTACATAACTGCATAAGCGTTAATTATAAATAATTAATGCTTACAATAGTTTGTCAACCCATCGATTGACATACAACTAAACAATTGGGATTAGTGTACGTCAAATATCATCCCAATACCCGTGTGGGGTTTCAGTCAACACACACATATTTTAGTTGTATTGTTAGGCGATGTGTAAAATATATCGTACCAATCAATATCAGTCAAATGTGTGTATATAAACAAATCGTCCGATTTGTAAATGAATATTTATTTTCATTTATATACTTGTTAAAAATTATATTTTTAATGATAAAATATTTATTTCAACAAATGAATATTATATACAGTTCATTTATACAATAAAAATGATACTTTTATTGTTCTAACATATTTCAGAAAATTTTGGCAGCATAACGACGCGATACTAGAATCGGAATAAGGTCTAGCCTTATCTCTCGCCTAATATTGGCCCGTGCCATACACATACCAATTTTAATCAATTCCATTCACATCCCAAACAAAATTCACACAAATGAACCCAACAAAACAAACAACCAAACGTCCATGGTTTCAATCAATGGTGTCGGGTGCTACTAAGCACCGTCTGCATCCTAGTATATATATTTAACTAGAAAATAAATTAAAGTGTGAATTTCTCACCTTTGTGATTCACTCCGCCAGTTTTATTTCTGAATCTCTGAACAGCTTGGAATTGCTCGAAATTCAAAAGCAGTCTTTTTCACCTTTGGGATCCACTCCGCCAGTTTTATAAAAATCATATTTTTATTCTGACGCTATTTCATAATAAAAAATCACATTTTTATTTTATAACTACATATGTAAAAATCTAATTTTTATGCATCATGATATAAATTAAAAACCATGTCATTAAATTTTTAAAAACCATGTGTAATAACCCGAAAATCTGGGCCAGTTTAAAATTTTTATTTTAGCGATTTTGGCGAATTTTGATTATTTAAAATGAATTATTTTAAATAATATCGGCGAGAAAATTTATTTTGAATATAATTAGAATGTCTATATTATATACGTCGTCGTTAGAATATAAATAATTATATATAATTATAAATAGAATTTAAAATGGCGCGGTAGTTCGATAATTCGATTTCAAACTTCAATTGAATGTACCGGGTGCAAAACAATCCGGATTTTAGTGAAACCAAAAATAATGGGATCTAATTGATAATGTCTTTCCAGCGAATCCGAAAAATTGAGATTTCATAGCGGGAATCAAAAGATATGTCCAGTTGAAAATTCTGAATAGTCGCTATGGAATTCAGGCCCTTAAAAATGGACATTTTGCAAACGACCTCGGATTTCGACGAAACCACTTTTGTTGGATCTGCAGTGTACCGTTATTGCTAGATTCCAAATTTCATAATTTTTCGAATCAATATGTGAGCGTGGCAAAGGAAAACGCGTTTGACCAGTTTCCATTGATTTTAATCGACTGGAAATTGGCCATTTTTCTAACGGTCTCGGAATTCGACGAAATTAGTTTTGTTAGGACCGTATCGTCAATACGAAGCTAGAAAATATTTTTCAGGAATTTTTAAAGTTCGTATGTGACCCCGGTAATTTGAAATGTATGTTTAAAATTCAATATAGTGATTTAAATGTAAATTTAACGAAAACTGATTATAACAGCCGAATCAGCTTACGATACATATCCCATTGTGTTCGGAATGGGGGTGAAACGCTATGGGCGACAGTCGATGGGCCTCGTTTCGAAGTCGAATAAAAACTCAACTCCTTGGGATAAAATAAATTAAAATTAAATTAAATATATAAAATTTTCTTTTGCATATACCCCCCCCCCCCCCCCCCCGTTTATTCTTCAACTCATTCAGAAAGAAAAAAAAAGGGAAGCAGATCGGAATCGCCTTCGCCGCCTCCCCCTGGTGCTGTCGCCGCCGCCTCTTCCTCTTCTTCCCCTCTCTCGCATCCGCCCCTTGTTCCTCCTTCCTCCTCCATCGCGAGCCACAGAACCCCGCGCCCCTCTCCTCGTCGAACCACCGAGCACCACCGAACCCCATCCGTCGCGAGCCACCCACGTCGCCGCCCTCTCCACGCGAGCCCCGCCCCCCTGAAAACCCTCCCCAATCCGCCGCCTCGCCCTCCCCCAAGTGCCGCGACCCCCTTCCCTCCTTCTGCCGCAAGTTCTCCACCCCCTCTGGCCACGACAAACCCTCTTCTCCCCCTAGAAAGCGCTGTAAGCTTTTTATTTTAATTTACTTTAAATGCTTAGCTTAGTTTAATTAAAAAGTGTTATAGAAAATATGATTTTTATATTTTTAGCATAATAAAAATATGGCTTTTATTTTAGTAGAGCATTAAAAATATAGTTTTTATATTTTTAAAGAATTAAAAATATAGTCTTTACTATATAGCGATTATAAAAATATGCTTTATATATTTTTAAAGTAGTAAAAATATAATATTTTACATTGTAGAAAGATAAAAATATGATCTTTGCATAGTAGGAACTATAAAAATATCATCTTTGTATATGTAGCAAAATAAAAATCTGATTTTTATTTTATATACGTTGAAGTAAAGTGATGATTTTTATAATGATGAAAACTTTATTTTTATAAAGGCGAAAACTTTATTTTTATAAAGGCGAAAACTTTATTTTTATAAAGGCGAAAACTTTATTTTTGAAATGGAATTTTTATCTATATGACATCGAAGTAAAAATTCGATTTTTATATATTAAAAGGCGAAGTAAAAATCATATTTTTTATATATTGAATAGCATCGTAAAAATTCGATTTTTACATATGTAGAGAATACGGGCGAAAGCGACAAAAAGGCGAGGTCGAAGAAGATTTATATCAATGAAGTGTCGTGGAGGTGAATAGCTATCGGTGAGAATTTCTCACCTTTCAATTTCTTTTTCTAGTTATATATATATATATACTAGGATGCAGACGGTGCTTAGTAGCACCCGACACAATCGTCCACAGACCATGGACTTGTTTGTTTGATTGCAAAAATAAGTTAGATTATTTGATTGAAATTGAATTGTTTGGTGAAAGGAATGTATTGATTGATGTGTGAATGGCGTAGGCCTTCACTAGACCGGGGATAAGGCTAGGCCTCATCCCGTTTCTAGTATCGTGCCGTCATGCCGTCGAAATTTTCTAAAATATGTTAGAAAATAAAAATATCATTTTATTTAAAGAATGAACTGAATAGCAATTCATATGTTAAAATAAAATGTTTTGTCGTAAAAAAATATAATTTTTAACGTGAATATGAATATAGTGAATGTGAATAAATAAATATTCATTTACAAACCGGACGGTTTGTTTATGTACACCTATTTGAAGGACATTGATTGGGTCGATAAATTTTACACATCGCCCAACTGCACGAATAAAATCTGTGTTTGATTGTTTGAAACCCTACACGGGTGTTGGGATGATATATGAAGTTCACTCATCCTGATTGATTAATTATGTCGATCGATTGATTGACAGGCTGTTATAAGCGTTAGATATCTATATTTGATGCTTATACAGTGTAGTGCACTTTGGTTGATGGTTGATTATTTTTCAATGCTATTATATACATGTGTTGTATGAAAATCCATATAATTAACGTTATATGGTGATTGATTGGGTCTCATTCCAATTTAGAAGATAAAGAATATATAAAATAAAAGTTCATGTGTTGACTGTACTCATCCGTTGAGATTAGTCATGTGTTGAACGAAATATTTTTATAATAAAATTTACATCTTTGTCAATATAAAATAAAAGTTCATGTGTTGACTGTACTCATCCGTTGAGATTAGTCATGTGTTGAACGAAATATTTTATAATAAAATTTACATCTTTGTCATTATAAAATAAAAGTTCATGTGTTGACTGTACTCATCCGTTGAGATTAGTCATGTGTTGAACGAAATATTTTATAATAAAATTTACATCTTTGTCAATATAAAATAAAAGTTCATGTGTTGACTGTACTCATCCGTTGAGATTAGTCATATGTTGAACGAAATATTTTTATAATAAAATTTACATCTTTGTCAATATAAAATAAATGTTCATGTGTTGACTGTACTCATCCGTTGAGATTAGTCATGTGTTGAACGAAATATTTGAAAATAGAAATATATGAAGCCGTGTTGATTAGATTGGCGCCATTTTGACGCGAACGATATTTATATCGATTATAACGATTTTGAAATGAATTGAATATATAACGATTTCGAAATGAATTGAATATGTAACGATTTCGAAATGAATTGAATATGTAACGATTTCGAAATAAATTGAATATATAACGATTTCGAAATGAATTGAATATAAAACGATTTCGAATTGAATGAAATAGAAAACCAATTTGATTTCAATTGAATATATAATGAATTGGATTCAAATAGAAAACGAAACGAATTTGATTTGAATAGAAAATGAATTTGAATCGAATAGAAAACCAATTTGAATTGAATCGAATAGAAAACGACTTTGAAATTGGATTGAATTGAAAACGAATTCAAATTGAATCGAAAGAAAAGTGAAATGAATTCAAATTGAATTGAAATTTGAATTGAATAGAAATGAATTTTAAAACGAATTTATAAAGAAGAATTCAATTTTGCTTTGGATTGAAATAGAAGTTGAAATGGTTCTTGAAACGAATTTAAAACTATTTATATAATCCGTTTTAAATAGAAATCGACGAAATATATATTATATATATTATATATATAATATAATGGCCTGAGTAGAACGCGCCGCGCCGCGGCAGTTCGTGAATTTCAACCATTAACTTCAAACGGACATTACGGGAGATCCGACCGTCGGATTCTCCTAAAACCGGAACCGTTGGGTTTGTATCGAAAAGAGCTTTCTAACGAATATTAGAAATTTGAAATCTAACGGTTGGATTTGGAGATACGTCCAAATCAAATTCGAAAAAGGTCGCTATAAGTGCAGTTCGATGGCCATTGTTGGAAATCGACTGTACGGGCCTTGATAAAATTATTAAAAATAGTTATAATTTATGTAAAATCATAAGAAATGATTTGGGAAAATTTGGGATGAAAAACTCCATATTTGAAAAGATAAAAATAGATTTTTATCGAAATGAACTAGTTTTGAACTAAATTTAAAACCTAATTATTTTTAAATAAATAAATTAGATTTAAAAGGGGTTTTAAATAATCGGGATTTCTAATATATTGGATTGGATTTGAAATGGGTTTATCGTGAACTGTGTTTTAAATAACACTAGTTCTTTAACCCGATAATAAATAGAATGTGATTTGGGTTTATCGTGAGCTGTGTTTTAAATAACACCTAGTTCTTTAACCCAGTAAAAGGAGTTTAACAAATCTGCAATTAGATTGAAATGCGAATGGATAATCTAAATTATCAAATTTAGAAAATGAGCGAGAATGGAGTATCGCCAGTTTTGCTCCAAAGCGGTAGTTAAATCTTTAATTAGATTTGAACGTGAAATGGTAATTAATTTTACCGATAACACCACGGTGTTAGATATGGAGTATTACCAGTTTTGCTTCATGGGATGAATAGGTTGGGATTGGGAAATAAAATAAATAATTACTTCGGTGTGGTTCGCTAATCTCGACTAGTTTAGAAAAACCATAATTTGGTTTGAAACAACATCCAAAGGAAGATTACAGGATAAATTTTAAAGAATTTATCTTGGATAAAATTAATGGGAACCTTTCCCTAAGAATGTGGAATATAGAAACTAGCTGTAGGTTGGTTAAGAAGAATGGTTTCCTGGGTATTGATCTGATGTTGGTTTCGGCCTTCGGGGTTAATGTTTGGGAAATTGTTCTCTTGCTAATTTGCGGTTAGTGACTAATGAATTGGAATGAGGCGTATGTTGTGTTTGCGTAACATTTGTTTTTAATACGCGGGTTGTTCGGAAAGTCCGGGTTTATACCCATTCTGAATAACCGATTCGACGATAAGTCGAAGATGAAGACGGTGGTCGAAGACCGGAAGTCTTCACATCGTTTGGACAATTACTGACGATCCTGATTGGGCTGTACACCCGAGAGGATGGAAATAGTTGGTGGTCGTCCAGACGTACCTGGAGATGGATGGATACACGAGGAAAGTGCCTCCGGTTTCGTTCAGACCCAGAACGGACTTGTAAATGGATTGTTTGTCTGACATTGGATTTTATTCTGTGTTGATTGATTTCTATTAAGTATACATCTGTTTGGCGGCGGAGAATTTATTCTTTTGCTTAACGCCCTTCTCTGAGACGTACGAGCTCAGAGGTTGTATATCGATGGACATCAGTCGCATGGCATGAATTGCCTGTGTGGCACGCTAAGATGCAATGATCAAGGCTTCTGTTGAAAAGCAAAGTCTTGTGGTTGATGATCAAAGCACGCCTACGTGGCAGCTTTGTGTATAACGTGAATTTGCGAGCCTCACACCTCGGTATGAGTTAAAAACGGGATACGGGCCGTTGGGAGAACACGACGTTTCTTTCTAGCTTTGGTGGTGTCAGTGACTTACCAGCCCTGACATTTATATACTTTTCACCTTTGTGGTTGTTGGAATGAGGCGCCTCGATTATAGGTCTGTAAGGACCGGGAAACGTGTGTTCAGGAATTGCCAATCCTCTAACGTAAGTGAGGACCGGCCCAACTGATCCAAGGGTTACCCAGTGTGCGTAGTCCTGAGCATTTGCTAGAGTGTCTCGAACGCGGAGAGGAGCTTGCCCCTTGCCTCGACTCATGACGGAAATCCAACTTCCAATACGTGTATTTCGGCTTTATTTGTAGAGCCTAGTATGGCGACATAGTGGGATGGGGCACTCATGCCGTCTATGATTTATATTTATGATTGAAATGTTTTGACACTATACACATATTATAGTATCAAATGATTTGTTTTAAACGTACCAAGCATGTTTGGCTATTATAAGGTAAAACCCTATCCTCCGGCTTGCGTTGCATTGTGTGATGGGACCTGGGTCTTATAATAGCTTCATTTTTCGAAAAAGCATTGCGCTGTTTATTCTATGCACTGATATTCTTGGGAGGAAACCCGTTCCGTGTTATACGGCGTGGTCCCTTGAATCACTCTCTTTTAAAGTAAAGTTTTAAATAACTGTTTTAGTTCTCACACCAGTCACATGACTGACCTGGAGTTTATTGTTTTAACCTAAACTCTGGGTGCCCCTATTTTCCGCACGGGCAGCTAGTAGTTTTGGTTTTGCAGATTTATATTCACAGGATCCTGGTTTACAGCTGGAATGATATCCGGAAAGCTCTGTATCCGTATATCACCTTCAGTTGTGCTTTATATTATTTTTCCGCTGCTATGTATTTAAATGTAATTTAAATCTCTGATATTTCTGTGTAATATTTATTCATTTATACTCTGTATATTCTTGTAATCTGATGCATTGTTGTAATATACAATGAAATGTTCTTCTGTTTGTGTTCTGATTTGTCCTGTTCTCAAACAGTCAGGGGTTTCGAACGGTCTAGATCGGTTTAACGACTGATTCGGATCGAGCGAAATTCTCGGTCGTCACACCATGTCTTTATATTTTTGAAAATTGATGTCTTTATATTTTTAAAAATCATGCCATTTTATATTAAAAAAATAAAACCACACTATATTCAATGATATTATATATATATAATTTGATTTTTTATTTATTTATGTTATTATATATTTTAAAAACTAATTTTATTTATGCTATTTTATATTTTAAAAATTGGTTTTATTTATGCTATTATATATTTTAAAAACTGATTTTATTTTCCATTGCTTAAATTAAACAAAATAATTAGTTTAAATAAAGTAATAAAAACAAAACCTTTCTGCTTTGTGTCGTTCTTCACCTGAAAACTCGCTCGATTAGGAAATCCGCTTGCCGACGTCGACTGGAAGCGCCGGAACCCCATCCACGACCATCCCCTCACTGGTCGTCGCGTCCCCTTCCTCCACTCTCAATTGCTCGAAACTCGAGCTTCTCCCTCGATCGGAAATCGCCAGTGAAAGGCGTCTGTTCGAGACGCTCCCCCCCTGCGTACAGAACACCATAACTCACCACCCCACTACGGATTTGAAGAGAGAGAAAATCTCTTCATTTTTTCCTTTGGATTGGAGATTTAATTTGCAGTGAATTGAAAGGATTTGGGGGATTTCTTTTTGACCTAAATTGGCCGTTAGTTTTGAAAGAGGAGGCGCGATGGAGTGTTGACCATAGGCTGAGAGTAATGAGGGTTTGACCAAGCTTTGACCCTCTTATATATCTATTTTATTTATTTATTTATTTCCAAAATACTTGTTTGCTGATTCGAACTTCAAATCAAACCCACCGACCATCGTCCCTGGCTAATTACCTTCATTCCGAATGCAACTGGATATGTCCCGTAAGCCAATTCCATCGTTACGATCAGTTTTCATTAAATTAAAATTTAAATCAATATATATTCAATTTAAACGTACATTTTAATTTACCAGGACCACATACTAACTCCGAAAATTCCAGAAAAATAAATCTAGTTTTGTTTGATGATACGGTCCTAACAAAACTAATTTTGTCGAATTAGGAGACCGTTTGAAAAACTGTTATTTTCCAGTCGATTAAGTTCAAACGGAATTGACCAAACACGTTTAAATCCACCACGCTCACATATTAATTCTAAAAATTATGAAAATTGGAATCTAGCAATAGTTTGACATTCTGGATCCAACAAAAGTGGTTTCGTTGAAAAGAGAGGTTATTTGCAAAATGGCTATTTTTAAGGGCTATATAATATATAAAATTCCATAGCGACTATTCTGAATTTTCAAATGGACATAACTTTTTATTCCCGTTATGAAATTTCTATTTTTCACATCTGTTGGAAATATATTTTTAAACAGATTCAAATATTTATAATTTCACTGAAATCCAGTTTATTTTGAATCCAGTACATTCAATTGAAATTTGAAATCGAATTTTCAAACTACACCGCCATTTTAGGCTCGTTATATAATTAAAATAAATTTATTCATTTTAACTTCGATTTAAATAAATTTTTAGTCATTATTATTTAAAATAAATCATTTTAAATATTAAAAATTTATTAAAACAACTAAAATAAAATTTTAAATTGGTTTCGATTTTCCGGGTTGTTACACTCTCCCCAACTTAAAATCTTTTCGTCCTCGAAAAGGAATGGAGTTGAAAGTTGTTTAACTAACCAACTCAACTTTCATTCTGGCTTTCATTCTTCAACTTTTAGTTTCTAAGATTTTCGAAATATTTCTCCATAACCTCCTTTGTACGGGGAGACCTTTAAAACTGCAACTAGCCACGTAGGGCCCTCATCATCCAAAAAGAAAAGCAAAAAGCCAAGCGGCTAGCCAGTCGGCTCATAAAATTGTAAGAACCCGTAACTTCCCCGGTAAGGAAAGAGCGGATACTTTGAGAACACGACAAAATAGAACGCAGACGGAAGAACATTTCATTGTTTATTACAACAATTACATCAGAATACAAGAATATAAAGAGTATAAACAAATATTATACAACAGAAAATCTTAGAGATTACAATAAATTACATAGCAGCGGAAAATAATACAAAATACAACTGAAGGAGATATACGGATACAAAGCTTTCCGGATATCATTCCAGCTGTAAACCAGGATTCTGTGAATATAAATCTGCAAAACCAAAACTACTAGTTGCCCGCGTCAAAATAAGGACACCCAGAGTTTAGGTTAAAACAATAAACTCCAGGTCAGTCGTGGGAATGGTGTGAGAACTAAAACAGTTATTAATCTTTATTTTTAAAGTTAGGCAAATCAAGGGACCACTCCGTATAACACGGAACAAGTTTCCTCCTAAGAATACCAGTGCATAAAACAAACAGCGCAATGCTAAATAAAGAAAAATGAAGCTATTATAAGACCCAGGTCCCATCATACAATGCAACGCAAGCCGGAGGATAGGGTTTTCACCTTATAATAGTCAAGAATTCTTAGTACGTTTAAAACAAATCATTTGATACTATCATAAGTGCATAGTGTATAAAACAACTTCAAATCATAAGTATCAATCATAGACGGCATAAGCGGCCCATCCCACAATGTCGCCATACTAGGCTCTACAAATAAAACCGCAAAAGTCACGTATTTGGAAGTTGGATTTCCTTCTGTGAACCGAGGCAAAAGATAGTCCTCTACCGATTCGAGACGCTCTAGCCCGTGTCTCAGGATCAACCGCAACTGCCCCTTGGATCGTCAGGGTCGGTCCACCGATGTGGATTATAAGGCATGAACACTACGTTTCCCCACCCTTTGGGGTGTCAATGAGCCAACGAATGACTCCATCGGACCCGGATCGTCCGATCTAACCGAGGCGCCTCGCAACAGTAATAACCACATAAGTCAAACTCGTCAGGGCATGTAAAACCACTGACGCCACTTCTAGCTAGAAAGAAATGCATGTCCCCCCTGAGGTCCTCTCCCGTTTTTGGTTCACCACCGGGGTGTGAGGCTCGCAAATCAACGCTACACAAAGCTATGCCACACAGGCCGTGCTTTGATCATCAACCACAAGACTCTGCTTTTCAACAGAAGCCTTGATCATTTGCATCTTAGCATGCCACACAGGCAAACCACTCTATGCAACCGATATCAGTCACACAGAATGAAATCCGATGTCAGACACACAGTCCATTTACAAGTTCGTTCTGGGTCTGAACGAAACCGAAGGCACCTAGTACCCCGCATATCCATCGATCTCCAAGTACGTCTGGACGACCACTAACTGATTCTCTCCTCTTGGGTGTACGGCCCAATAAAGATCATCAGTAACCACCCAAACGACATGAAGACCTCCGGTCTTCGACCACCGTCTTCATCTTCGACTTATCGTCGTATCAGTTATTCAGAATGGGATAAACCCGGTCTTTCCGTATAACTCGCGTATATAATAAACAAGTGTTACACAAACACAGCATACGCCTCATTCCAATTCATCAGTCACTAAACGTAAATTAACAAGAGAATAATTCCCCAAATATTAACCCCGAAGGCCGAAACCAACATCAGAATAATATCCAGAAAACCATTCTGCTTAGCTAACCGACAGTTAGTTTCTAAATTTCACATTCTTAGAGAAAGGTTCCCATTAATTTTATCAAAGATAAATTCTTTTAAATTTATTCTTTAATCTACTTTTGAATATCAATTCAAACTAGTCGGGATTAGCGATCCACACCGAAGTGATCATTTATTTTATTTCCCAATTCCAACCTATTCATCTCATGAAGTAAAACTGGTAATACTTCGTATCTAACACCACGGTGTTATCGGTAAATTCAATTACCATTTCACGTTCAAATCTAATTAAAGATTTAACTATCGCCTGGAGCAAAACTGGGGATACTCCATTCTCGTTCTTTTCAATCTAATTAAAGATTCATTAAAACTCCGCTTAGTTTTAATCATTAACTGGGTTAAAGAATCAGTGTCGTTTAAAACACAGTTCGCGATAAACCCAAAATCACATCACATTTCAATCGGTCCCTAACCGTAAATTAGCAAGTGAGCAATTCCCTAAGTATTGACCCCGAAGGCCGAAACCAACATCAGATTAATATCCAGAAAACCATTCTGCCTAGCTAACCGACAGTTAGTTTCTGATTTTCTTAACTCCTTTGGGTCTAAGAATAGTATTATTGAAGATACCGTTCACGACAACCCATAATCACATTCCATTAGTTATCGGGTTAAAGAACAAGTGTTATTTAAAACACTGTTCACGATAAACCCAAAAGTCAATACCAATTCCATTCCAACTAAATATTATTTAATTGGTACACTTCATTAAATCAAAATAAAAAGATTTAATCTTTTCCTCAGTTGGGCTTAAGAACAGTGTTAATGAAGACACCATTCACGGCAAACCCAAATAACATTTGATATTAAATACAAGGCTCTGAATAGAAAATATATCGGCTTATATTCAATATCAAATTCTACGACCAACAAATATCGTATTGGAAATAACGATATATATATATGCATATCTTTCATATTTCCATAACAACATCTGTATAATCATGAAATCCAACATCGAAATATTCCGAAGACAATTTCGATTCAAATCCATTCCAATGAAATTATTGGAAATTCTGGTTATTTTCAAAAAAATTACTATTCTAGTTCAAAACTAGTTCATTTCGATAAAAACCTATTTTTATCTTTCCAAATATGGAGTTTTTTAATTCCATTTCTTTCTAAATCATTTCTTATGATTTTACACAGATTATTACTATTTTTAATAATTTTATCAAGGCCCGTACAGTCGATTTCCATCAACGGCCATCGAACTGCACTTACAGCGACCTTTTCCAAATTTGATTTGGACATAATTCCAAATCCAACCATTAGATTTCTCATTTCTAATATTCGTTAGAAATCTCTTTTCGATATGAACCCAACGGTTCCGGTTTTAGGAGAATCTGATGGTCGGATCTCCCGCAACGTCAATTCGAAGTCAATGGTCGAAATTCGCGAAGTGCCGCAGCGAGGTGCGTTTTATTCAGGCCATTATATAATATATATAATATATATAATATATACTTCGTCGATTCCCTTTTAAAACGTATTATATAAATCATTTTAAATTTGTTTTCAAAACGATTTCAACTTCTTTTCAAATTCAATTCAAAATTGAATTTTTCCTTATAAATTCGTTTTAAATTCATTTCAAATTGATTTCAATTCAAATTGATTTCAATTCAAATTGATTTCTAATTCAATTTCAGTTCGTTTTCAATTCAATTCAATTTCAATTCGAATTTCAGTTCTTTTCAAAATATTAGATTTTGAAATCACTTTCGATATTCATTATAAAATGAATAAAATCGATATAAATATCGTTCACGTCAAAATGGCGTCAATCTAATCAACACGACTTCATATATTTCTATTTTCAAATATTCTATTTCAAATATTTCTTTTTTAAATATTCTATTTCAAATATTCTATTTCAAATATTTCTTTTTCAAATATTTCTATTCAAAACTGGAATGAGGCCCAATCAATTACCATATAATGTTAATTATATGGATTTTCTACAACACATGTATAAAATAACAACGATAAATAATCAACCATCATCCGGAGTGCATTCTACACTGTATAAGCATCAAATATAAATATATAACGCTTATGACAGTCTGTCAATCAATCAATCGACATACAACTAATTATTGGGATTAGTGTATGTCATATATCATCCCAATACCCGTGTGGGGTTTCAAACCATCAAACACAGATTTTATTTGTGTAGTTGGGCGATGTGTAAAATTTATCGTCCCAATCAATATCAATCAAATGTGTGTATATAAACAAATCGTTCGATTTGTTTATATTAATTTATTTCATTTCATATATACGTTAAAAATTCTACTTTTAACTATGAAATATTTTCCACTATAAAATATTTTATTTCAACTATATAAATATTTTATTTCATTTCACATAACATCACACAATCAACTACAAATCAAAATCAAACAAACAAGCATACAAGCCGTCCATGGTCTGTGGACGACGGGTGTCGGGTGCTACTAAACACCGTTTGCATCCTAGTATATATTTTAACTAGAAATTTAAATAAAAAGTGAGAAGTTCTCACCGAATAGCTAAACCAAACGCCATGACTCTTCATATGTAGGAAATCTTTGCCGTGTTTCTTCTTTCATCACTTTCGTCATCCGTATTCACTACATATATAAAAATCGAATTTTTTACTTCGCTATTCAATATATAAAAATCAAATTTTTACTTCGCTATTCAATATATAAAAATCGAATTTTTACTTCGCTATTCAATATATAAAAAAAGAATTTTTACTTCGCTATTCAATATATAAAAATCGAATTTTTACTTCGCTATTCAATATATAAAAATCGAATTTTTACTTCGCTGTTCAATATATAAAAATCAAATTTTTATTTAGCTATTCAATATATAAAAATCGAATTTTTATTTAGCTATTCAATATATAAAAATCGTATTTTTATTAAGCTATTCAATATATAAAAATTGTATGTTCATTTTGCTATTCAATATATAAAAATCGAATTTTTACTTCGCTATTCAATATATAAAAATCGAATTTTTATTACTATGCTATATGGATAGAAATCACATTTTTATACCAATACTATATAGATAAAAATTCTATTTTTATACCGCTACTATATAGATAAAAATTCTATTTTTATAACGGTGTTCATATAATAAAGATTATATTTTTATCACGCTATTCTCCACGTAAAAATTATATTTTTATATATCTACTTCTAATATAAAGATAGAATTTTTATTCTTTCTAAAATATAAAAATCATATTTTTAATATGCCACCAGTATAAAAATTATATTTTTAACTTTTCTATAACGTAAAAATTATATTTTTAACCTTTCTATGATATAAAAATATTGTCTTTTTCAAATAAAAAATATCGTCTTTTTCTCTTTATAAAAAACAATCCTTTTCTATAAATAAAATTCGGAACCCTTTCTTCTTTAAGAATCTAATTTTTATCAATGATAAAAATCAAAACTTTCATGTGTTAAAAATTAAAACTTTCAATTCTATAAAAATCAACACTTTTGTTCTATATAAAATCAAATAATCAATTCTGAAAAGAGAATTTAAATAAATAAAAAGCTTACAGTGGAAGGGGGAAAGGGGATTGGCTGCGCTAGAGGGGGGAAGGGGTCTTCACGCGAGCGCCGGAGGTGGAGGGGGCTGAGGAGGAAGCGTCGGGGGGTCCCCGCGGTGGCGCGCTCGAGGTAAGGGGGGACTGCATTGGGCTAGGATTCGTGATTGGGTTGGGGGAGTAGCGGTTCTCGTGGAGGAACAGGAGAGGAGGAGAGAGGAGTGGGGAGGCGGCGCTCCACCTCCGCGGCGCCAGGTGGAGAGCGTCGGCGTGGAAAAGGGGCACGATCCCCTTTTCCCCTCTTTTTTTTGTTTTGATTTGTTTTCTGAGAAGAGAGAGAAGAGGGAGATGGAATATATATAATAATTTATATTTTATTTTATTTAAATTTAAAAAAGTAACTTTTTCATTCGAACTCGAAATGAGATCCACCGCCTGTCGTCCATAACTAATTACCCCCATTCCGAACACAATGGGATATATATCGTAAGTCAGTTTGGCCGTTTCGATCAGTTTTCGTTGAATTTAAAATATAACTCTTTATATTCAATTTCAAACATACATTTCAATTTACCAGGGCCACATACGAACTCTAAAAATTCCCGAAGAATGTTTTCCAACTTCATATTGACGATACGGTCCCAACAAAACCAGTTTCATCGAATTCTGAGATCGTTTGAAAAATGGCCATTTTCCAGTCGATTAAAATCAACAGAAACTGGTCAAACGCGTTTTCCTTTGCCACGCTCACATATTGATTTAGAAAATTACGAAATTTGAAACCTAGCAATAATTTGACATCGCGGATGCAACAAAAGTGGTTTCGTCGAAAACCGAGGTCGAAATTTCCATTTTTAAGGGCCTGAATTCCATAGCGACTATTCAGAATTTTCAACTGGACATATCTTTTGATTCCCGCTATGAAATTTCAATTTTTCGGATTCATTGGAAAGATATTCTCAAATAGATTCAAATATTTTTGGTTTCGTTAGAATCCAGTTTATTTTGAATCCTATACATTCATTTGAAATTTGAAATCGAATTATCGAACTACCGCGCCATTTTCAATTCCTTTTATATATATAAATAAATATTTATATTCTAACGACGATCTATATAAATATATACGCTCGAATTCTATTCAAAATAAATTTCTCATCGTTTTTATTTAAAATATTCATTTTAAATATTCAAATTTCATTAAAATTACCAAAATAAAATTTTTAAATTGCCTCGCATTTCCGGGTTATTACAATCTCCCCCACTTAAAACTTTTTGTCCCCGAAAAGGAACGAAGCCGAAAGTCATTTAACTAATCAACTCTACTTTCATTATTTTGACTACGGCTTAAGTTCTTCAACTTTTCAGTTTCTAAGAACTTTTCAAATTTTTCAAAAATTTGGCTAACACCCTAAATTTTTGAAAAATTTCGCCATAACCTCCCCTGCACCGGGAGCACCGGGAAAATCCCGAATTTCCATACAGGCCCTTTGATCTCAAAAAGAAAACGAAAAAGCCAAGCGGCTCATAAAATCATCATCACCCAAACAAAACAGTAAATTATGGTAAACATGTACCTATTTGTCGGGCAAACAATTTTATTCTTCTGCTCTAGCCTCTTTGCTATGACCTTTTCAATGTAAGTACATGTATATGCAAGCAAATGCGACCAAATTTTCAATACAATTTACTATTTGATCAATTTGGTTATATGATTCAACATTTAATTAATCAAACAATAATCAAACAAAACAACCATCAATCAATTAGTGAATTATCATTTCAAATCATAACTTTGATATATAGTCAAAAATCTCGTTTTTGATGCAAAATCACAACAATATACCCTATCTAATTTTGGTTCTCACACCAGTCAATTGGAAATATATAGAAATCTCACTTTTGAAACACGAAAATAAATTCTAATGATGACTCGTCAATCATTAGAATCATGTCTGAGCGACTAGAGTGTGATTCTATATCTATCAAATATATTTGAGGCTTCAATACACGTGGATCAGACGTATACTAAAATCTCTATATATTTGATTGTCCAAATTTTATATAAATAAATAATCAAATACGTATAATTGATTTAAATTTTCAAAACAAAAATTCGTTTTAATTTTAAAAATATACTCTTCGCACTCGTTCTAAGATACTACTGATCCCATCTCTAACGAGTCATTCCCGTTGGATATAACTAATCCAATATCTGATGAATTCTTTCGTATGGTTCTAATGTGTCTTGTCCTCTGAGCTTTGTAAACCAAAGCTCTGATACCACTGTAAGACCCCGTAACTTCCCCGGTAAGGAAAGAGCGGATACTTTGAGAACACGACAAAATAGAACACAGACGAAAGAACATTTCATTGTTTATTACAACAATTACATCAGAATACAATAATATATAGAGTATAAACAAATATTACACAACAAAAAATATCAGAGATTACAATAAATTACATAGCAGCGGAAAATAATACAAAATACAACTGAAGGAGATATACGGATACAAAGCTTTCCGAATATCATTCCAGCTGTAAACCAGGATCCTGTGAATATAAATCTGCAAAACCAAAACTACTAGCTTCCCGCGTCAAAATAAGGGCACTCAGAGCTTAGGTTAAAACAATAAACTCCAGGTCAGTCGTGGGACTGGTGTGAGAACTAAAACAGTTATTAATCTTTATTATTAAAGTTAGGCAAATCAAGGGCCCACACCGTATAACACGGAACGGGTTTCCTCCCAAGAATACCAGTGCATAAAACAAACAGCGCAATGCTAAATAAAGAAAATGAAGCTATTATAAGACCCAGGTCCCATCACACAATGCAACGCAAGCTGGAGGATAGGGTTTTTACCTTATAATAGCCAAGAATTCTTAGTACGTTTAAAACAAATCATTTGATACTATCATAAGTGCATAGTGTATAAAACAACTTCAAATCATAAGTATCAATCATAGACGGTATAAGCGCCCCATCCCACTATGTCGCCATACTAGGCTCTACAAATAAAACCGCAAATGTCACATATTTGGAAGTTGGATTTCCATCTGTGAACCGAGGCAAAAGATAGTCCTGTACCGATTCGAGACGCTCTAGCCCGTGTCTCAGGAATAGCCACAACTTCCCCTTGGATCGTCAGGGCTGGTCCACTGATGTAGATTATAATGCCTGAACACTACGTTTCCCCACCCTTTGGGGTGTCAATGAGCCAACGAATGATTCCATCGGACCCGGATCATCCGATCTAACCGAGGCGCCTTGCAATAGTAACAACCAGATAAGTCAAACTCGTCAGGGCGTGTAAAACCACTGATGCCACTTCTAGCTAGAAAGAAACGCATGTCCCCCCTGAGGTCCTCTCCCGTTTTTTGTTCACCACCGGGGTGTGAGGCTCGCGAATCAACGCTACACAAAGCTACGCCACACAGGCCATGCTTTGATCATCAACCACAAGAGTTTGCTTTTCAACATAAGCCTTGATCATTTGCATCTTAGCATGCCACACAGGCAAACCACTCTATGCAACTGATATCAGTCACACCGAATGAAATCCGATGTCAGACACACAGTCCGTTTACAAGTTCGTTCTGGGTCTGAACGAAACTGGAGGCACCTAGTACCCCGCATATCCATCGATCTCCAAGTACATCTGGACGAACACTAACTGATTCTCTCCTCTTGGGTGTACGGCCCAATCAAGATAATTAGTAACCACCCAATCGACGTGAAGACTGCCGGTCTTCGACCACCGTCTTCATCTTCGACTTATCGTCGTATCAGTTATTCAGAATGGGATAAACCCGGTCTTTCCGTATAACGCGCGTATATAATAAATAAGTGTTACACAAACACAGCATACGCCTCATTCCAATTCATCATTCACTAACCGTAAATTAACAAGAGATTAATTCCCCAAATATTAACCCCGAAGGCCGAAATCAACATCAGATTAATATCCAGAAAACCATTCTGCTTAGCTAACCGACAGTTAGTTTCTAAATTTCACATTCTTAGGGAAAGGTTCCCATTAATTTTATCAAAGATAAATTCTTTTAAATATATTCTTTAATCTACTTTTGAATATCAATACAAACTAGTCGGGATTAGCGATCCACACCAAAGTGATCAATTATTTTATTTCCCAATTCCAACCTATTCATCCCGTGAAGTAAAACTGGTAATACTTCATATCTGGCACCACGGTGTTATCGGTAAATTCAATTACCATTTCACATTCAAATCTAATTAAAGATTTAACTATCGCCTGGAGCAAAACTGGGGATACTCCATTCTCGTTCTTTTCAATCTAATTAAAGATTCATTAAAACTCCACTTAGTTTTAATATTTAACTGGGTTAAAGAATCAGTGTCATTTAAAACACAGTTCACGATAAACCCAAAATCACATCACATTTCAATCGGTCGCTAACCGTAAATTAGCAAGTGAGCAATTCCCTAAGTATTAACCCCGAAGGCCGAAACCAACATCAGACTAATATCCAGAAAACCATTCTGCTTAGCTAACCGATAGTTAGTTTCTGATTTTCTTAACTCCTTTGGGTCTAAGAACAGTATTATTGAAGATACCGTTCACGACAACCCAAAATCACATTCCATTAATTATCGGGTTATAGAACAAGTGTTATTTAAAACACTGTTCACGATAAACCCAAAAATCAATGCCAATTCAATTCTAACTAAATATTATTTAATTGGTACACTTCATTAAATCTAAATATTCATTAAATCTAAATAAAAAGATTTAATCTTTTCCTCAGCTGGGCTTAAGAACAGTGTTAATGAAGACACCATTCACGACAAACCCAAATCACATTTGATATTAAATACAAGGCTCTGAATAGAAAATATAACGGCTTATATTCAATATCAAATTCTACGACCAACAAATATCGTATTGGAAATAACAATATATATATATATATATATATATATGTATATCTTTCAAATTTCCATAACAACATTTGTATAATCACGAAATCCAACATCGAAATATTCCAAAGACAATTTCGATTCAAATCCATTCCAATGCAATTATTGGAAATTCTAGTTATTTTCAAAACCATCTCAAATCCAATTTATTTATTTTAAAAATAAATAAATTACTATTCTAGTCAAAACTAGTTCATTTCGATAAAAACCTACTTTTATCTTTCCAAATATAGAGTTTTTCATCCCAATTCTTTCTAAATCATTTCTTATGATTTTACACAAATTATTACTATTTTTAATAATTTTATCAAGGCCCGTACAGTCGATTTCCATTAACGGCCATCGAACTGCACTTACAGCGACCTTTTCCAAATTTGATTTAGACATAATTCCAAATCCAACCATTAGATTTCTAATTTCTAATATTCTTTAGAAAGCTCTTTTCGATATGAACCCAATGGTTCCAGTTTTAGGAGAATTCGACGGTCGGATCTCCCGCAATGTCAATTCGAAGTCAATGATCGAAATTCGCGAACTGCCCAGCGCGGCGCGTTCTATTCAGGCCATTATATTATATATATAATATATATAATATATATAATATATACTTCGTCGATTCCCTTTTAAAACGTATTATATAAACCGTTTTAAATTTGTTTTCAAAACGATTTCAACTTCTTTTCAAATTCAAGTCAAAATTAAATTTTTCCTTATAAATTCGTTTTAAATTCATTTCAAATTGATTTCTAATTCAATTTCAGTTCGTTTTCAATTAAATTCAATTTCAATTCAATTTCAATTCGAATTTCAATTCTTTTCAAAATATCAGATTTTGAAATCACTTTCGATATTCATTATAAAATGAATAAAATCGATATAAATATCGTTCACGTCAAAATGACGTCAATCTAATCAACACGACTTCATATATTTCTATTTTCAAATATTCTATTTCAAATATTTCTTTTTTAAATATTCTATTTCAAATATTTCTTTTTCAAATATTTCTATTCAAAACTAGAATGAGGCCCAATCAATTACCATATAATGTTAATTATATGGATTTTCTACAACACATGTATAAAATAACGACGATAAATAATCAACCATCATCCAGAGTGCATTCCACACTGTATAAGCATCAAATATAAATATTTAACGCTTATGACAGTCTGTCAATCAATCGATCGACATACAACTAATTATTGGGATTAGTGTATGTCATATATCATCCCAATACCCGTGTGGGGTTTCAAACCATCAAACACAGATTTTTTTTGTGCAGTTGGGCGATGTGTAAAATTTATCGTCCCAATCAATATCAATCAAATGTGTGTATATAAACAAATCGTTCAATTTGTTTATATTAATTTATTTCATTTCATTTATACGTTAAAAATTCTACTTTTAACTACGAAATAATTACCACTATAAAATATTTTATTTCAACTATATAAATATTTTATTTCATTTCACATAACATCACACAACCCACTACATATCAAAATCAAACAAACAATCATACAAGCCGTCTATGGTCTGTGGACGACGGGTGTCGGGTGCTACTAAACACCGTCTGCATCCTAGTATATATTTTAACTAGAAAATTAAATTAAAAGTGAGAAGTTCTCACCGAATAGCTAAACCAAACGCCACGACTCTTCATATGTTGGAAATCTTCGCCGCGTTTCTTCTTTCATCACTTTCGTCATCTGTATTCACTACATATATAAAAATCGAATTTTTACTTCGCTATTCAATATATAAAAATCGAATTTTTACTTCGCTATTCAATATATAAAAATTGAATTTTTACTTCGCTATTTAATATATAAAAATCGAATTTTTACTTCGTTATTCAATATATAAAAATCGAATTTTTACTTCGCTATTCAATATATAAAAATCGAATTTTTACTTCGCTATTCAATATATAAAAATCGAATTTTTACTTCGCTATTCACTATATAAAAAATTAGCTATTCAATATATAAAAATCAAATTTTTATTAAGCTATTCAATATATAAAAATCGTATTTTTATTTTGCTATTCAATATATAAAAATCGAATTTTTACTTCGCTATTCAATATATAAAAATCGAATTTTTATTACTATGCTGTATGGATAGAAATCACATTTTTATACCGCTACTATATAGATAAAAATTCTATTTTTATACCGCTACTATATAGATAAAAATTCTATTTTTATAACGGTGTTCATATAATAAAGATTATATTTTTATCACGCTATTCTCTACATAAAAATTATATTTTTATATATCTACTTCTAATATAAAGATAGAATTTTTATTCTTTCTAAAATATAAAAATCATATTTTTAATATGCCACCAGTATAAAAATTATATTTTTAACTTTTCTATGACATAAAAATTATATTTTTAACCTTTCTATGATATAAAAATATCGTCCTTTTCAAATAAAAAGTATCGTCTTTTTCTCTTTATAAAAATCAATCCTTTTCTATATATAAAAATCATAACCCTTTCTTCTTTAAGAATCTAATTTTTATCAATGATAAAAATCAAAACTTTCATGTGTTAAAAATTAAAACTTTCAATTCTATAAAAATCAACACTTTCGTTCTATATAAAATCAAATAATCAATTCTAAAAAGAGAATTTAAATAAATAAAAAGCTTACATTGGAAGGGGGAAAGGGGATTGGCTGCGCTAGAGGGGGGAAGGGGTCTTCACGTGAGCGCCGAAGGTGGAGAGGGCTGAGGAGGCGGCGTCGGGGGCGGTGGTGCGCTCGAGGTAGGGGGACTGCGATGGGCTAGGGTTCGTGATTGGGTTGGGGGAGTAGCGGTTCTCGTGGAGGAAGAGGAGAGGCGGAGAGAGGAGAGGGGCGGCGGCGCTCCGCCTCCGCAGCGCCAGGTGGAGATCGGCGTGGAAAAGGGACACGATCCCCTTTTCCCCTCTTTTTTTCTTGTTCAGATTTGTTTTCTGAGAAGAGAGAGAAGAGGGAGATGGAATATATATAATAATTTATATTTTATTTTATTTAAATTTTAAAAAGTTACTTTTTCATTCGAACTCGAAACGAGACCCACCGCCTGTCGTCCATAGCTAATTACCCCGATTCCGAACACAATGGGATATATATCGTAAGTCAGTTTGGTCGTTTCGATCAGTTTTCGTTGAATTTAAAATATAACTCTTTATATTCCATTTTAAACATACATTTCAATTTACCAGGGCCACATACGAACTCTAAAAATTCCCGAAGAATATTTTCTAACTTCGTATTGACGATACGGTCCCAACAAAACTAGTTTCATTGTATTCTGAGATCGTTTGAAAAATGGCCATTTTCCAGTCGATTAAAATCAACTGAAACTGGTCAAACGCATTTTCCTTTGCCACGCTCACATACTGATTCAGAAAATTACGAAATTTGAAACCTGGCAATAATTTGACATCGCGGATCCAACAAAAGTGGTTTCGTCGAAAACCGAAGTCATTTGCAAAATTTCCATTTTTAAGGGCCTGAATTCCATAGCGACTATTCAGAATTTTCAACTGGACATATCTTTTGATTCCTGCAATGAAATTTCAATTTTTCGGATTCGTTGGAAAGATATTCTCAATTAGATTCAAATATTTTTGGTTTCGTTAGAATCCAGTTTATTTTGAATCCTATACATTCATTTGAAATTTGAAATCGAATTATCGAACTACCGCGCCATTTTCAATTCCTTTTATATATATAAATAAATATTTATATTTTAACAACGATCTATATAAATATATACGCTTGAATTCTATTCAAAATAAATTTCTCGTCGTTTTTATTTAAAATATTCATTTTAAATATTCAAAATTCATTAAAATTGCCAAAATAAAAATTTTAAATTGGCTCGCATTTCCGGGTTATTACAAAAATCATCCAAACCCAAGAAAATAGTAAACATGTAACTAATTGTCGGGCATACAATTTTATTCCTCTTCTTAGCTTCCTTGCTATGACCTGTTCACACATATATATGTACATGTACGCAATTCCAAACAATTTTCAATTCAAATCAATATTTGACACAATTTGACTAAATTTACCATTCATTCACACATTAGTTTCAACAATTTTATTAGTTGAACTAATAATCAAACAAGACAACCAACAATCAATTAGTTGGTTAACATTTCAAATTCATAATTTTTATACACTCAAAAATCATGTTTTTGATGCCAGTTTACAAAAAATAACCCTACCTAAGTCTTGGCTCTCACACCAGTCAATTGGAAATATATAGATATCCTACCTTCGAAACTCGAACATAAATTCTGATGATGATATGTCAATCATCAGTATCATCTCCGGGGGACTATAGTGTGATTCTATATCCATCCAGTATATTCGTGGCTTTATATACATGTGGATCAGACATATATTAAAATCTCTATATACCCGATAGTCCAAATCAATTTAAAATAAAACATTCAAATACGTATAATATGGTTTAAATTTTCAAAACAAAGTTTGTTTTCATTTTTATTTTAAAAATAACACTCTTCACACTCGTTGTAGGATATTATTGATCCTATCTCTAACGAGTCATTCTCATTGGATGTTACTAATCCAATCTCTGATGAATTCTTTCTTTTGATTCTAATGTGTCTTGTTCTCAAGTTCTGTAAACCAGAGCTCTGATACCACGATGAAACGGCCCAAACTTCCCAGCAAAGGATTGCTCGGATTGAGTTGAGAACACGACAAATCAGAACATAAATAGAAGAAATTTTCATTGCTATTACAACAATTTACATCAGATTACAAGAATATGCTGAGTATGAATAGATATTACACATCGAAAAATATCAGAGACTAAATACATTAGTAGCGGAAAAATAATACATAACACAATTGAAAGAAATACATAGATACAGAGCGTTCCGAATATCGCTCTAGCTGTAAACTAGGATCCTATGAAAATAAATCTGCAAAACCAAAACTACTAGCTGCTCGTATTGAAAATACGGGAACCCAGAGTTTAGGTTAAAACAATAAACTCCCAGTAAGTCATCTGACTGGTGTAAGAACTAAAACAGTTATTTAAAACTCTACTTTAAAACCAGATATATCAAGGGACCACGCCGTATAACACGGAATGGGTCTCCTCCCAAGAATATCTGTGAATATAACCAACAGCGCAATGCTTTTTGAAAAAATGAAGCTATTATAAGACTCATGTCCCATCACATAATGCAACGCAAGCCGGAAGTTAGAGTTTTACCTTATAACAGCCAAACATGCTTGGTACGTTTAAAACAAATCATTTTGATACTATTATAAGTGCATATATGTTTCAAAAATAATTTCAATCATAGTGTATCAATCATAGACGACATGAGCGTCCCATGCCACTATGCCGCCACATATAGGCTTACAATCAATACAGCACGATGTCGTATTGGAAGTTTGATTTCCATCGTGAACCAAGGCAAGGGATCGTCCTTACCGGATTCGAGACAATCTAGCCCATGTCTCAGGATTCAGCCGCAACTGCACCTGGAGCGAGAGGGCCGATCCACATGCAGTGGATTATAATCCTTGAACAATGCGTTTCCCCGCCCTATGGGCCGTAAGTCTGGTTAGTATGTCAACCATATCATCCATCGGCCCCATAGTGATCGATATAACCAAGGCGCCTCGCTTTCCATCATCCACATAAGTAAAAAGGTCTGGGATCCATACCATGACACCACTCCTAGCTAGAAGGAAACGCATGTCCTCCCTGAGGTCCTCTCCCGTTTTTGGTTCACACCGGGGTGTGAGGCTCGCAAATTAACGCTATACACAAAGCTATGCTATATTAAAGCCATGCTTTAATCATCAACCACAAGACTCTGCTTTTCAACAAAAGCCTTGATCATTTGAATCCCAGCATGCCACAAGGGCAATTCAGGCCATGCGACTGATGTCTATCGATATATAACCTCTGAGCTCGTACGTCTCAGAGAAGGGTGTTAAGCAAGAGAATAAACTCTCTGCCACCAAACAGATATATATTTAATAGAGATCAATCAACACAGAATAAAATCCAATGTCAGACACACATCCATTTACAAGTTCATTCTGGGTCTGAACGAAACCGGAGGCACCTTATTCCTTGTCCCATATGTCCAATACAGGAGAGAGGTCCTCGCATATCTGATCGATCTCCAAGTACGTCTGGACGATCATCACTTATTACCTCATCTTGGGTGTATAGCCCAATCAAGACATCAGTAATCATCCAAAAGATGTGAAAACCTCTGGTCTTCAACTACCGTCTTCATTTTCGACTTATCGTCGAACTAGTTATTCAAAATGGGTATAAACCTGGCCTTCCTGAATTTCTCGCGTATATTATAAACAAGTGCTACAAAAACACAACATACGCCTCATTCCACTTCTGAATATTCTTTTATTTAAATATTCATATCCTTTGGGAAAGGTTCCCATTAATTTTATCAAGGATAAATTCTTTCAATTTATTCTTTAATCTTCGTTTGGATTTCAATTCTAAACCAAATTAAGTTTTATCAACTAGTCGGGATTAGCGAACCTTACCGAAGTAATCATTTGTTTAATTTCCCAATCCCAACATATTTATCCCATGGAGCAAAACTGGTAATACTCCATATCTAACACCACAGTGTTATCGGTAAATTTAATTACCATTTAACGTTCAAATCTAATTAAAGATTTAACTATCCCTTGGAGCAAAACTGGTGATACTCCATTCTCGACCTTTTACCGAATTTGATAATTTTAATTTATCATATTCTCATTTCAATCTAAATAAAGATTCATTAAAACTCTACTTAGTTTTAATCCCCAAAAATCATTATATAATGATTATTCAAACTCGGAAAATAAATCCTATCTTGAGTTGTGTTAAAGAACCAATGTCTTTTAAAACACAGTTCACGATAAACCCAAAATCACATTTCATTAATTATGGAATCTTCACAGAAAACAAATCAATATATAATCGATATCGATTTCCGTATCCGACTAATAATATAAATGGAATAATGACAAAGCCTTTTTAATTCCACATATATTAACAGTCTTCCTCCACAGAAGTTCACTTCGATTATTACCAAATCGATTTCCGTTCAATTCCAATTTATTTTATTAAATTGGGAGACTTTTCTTTGGAAAACTCCCTTAAATCTAAATTAAAAGATTTATAAATTACGAATCATATTTCACTATTAATCGGGCTAAAGAACGGATGTTATTAAAAACACAGTTCAAGATAAACCCGATTCACATTCCATTTTATTCCAATTACCAAATGTAACTGGAAACTCTAATACTCTTAATTAAAAGATTTGTTCTTTTCAAACGGGGTTTAAGAACAGTGTTAATGAAGACGCCATTCACGACAAACCCAAAATCCCATCCGATATTAAATATAAGGCTCTGAATAAAAATTATATCGGCTTATATTCAATATCAAATTCTGAAACCAACAAATATCGTATTGGAAATAACGATATAAATATATCTTCCAAATTTCCATAACAATATCCGTATAATCACGAAATCCAATATCGAAATATTCCGAAAATTATTTCCATCCCAAATCCATTCCAATTTGTTCATTGGAAATTTTTGGTTATGTTAAAACCATTCACGTATCCAATTTATTTTATTTAAAAATTATTGGGTTTCAAATCTAGTTAATAACTAGTTCATTTTGATAAAAATATATTATTATCTTTACGAACGAGGAAGTTTTCATCCCAATTCTTTCCAAATCATTAATCATGATTTTACACAAATTATCAATATTTTTAATAATTTTATTAAGGCCCTTTCAGTTGATTTCCATAAACGGTCATCGAACTGCACTTACAACGACCTTTTCCAAATTTGATTTGGACAATTCCAACTGTTAGATTTCAAATCTCTTATATTCATTGGAAAGCTCTTTTCGATACGAACCCAACGTTTCTGGTTTTAGGAGAATCTGAAGGTCGGATCTCCCGTAATATCAATTCGAAGTCAATGGTCGAAATTCACGAACGGTCGCAGCGCGGCGCATTCTATTCAGGCCATTAAATATATACAATATATATATTATACATATTTCATCGATTTCCATTTTAAAACGTATTTTATAAATCGTTTTAAATTCGTTTTAAAAACAATTTCAACTTTATTTTCAAATTTAAATAAAATTGAATACCCCTCATCATTATATAATTTAAATGATAATATTTTCAAAATATCAGATTTTGAAACCATTTCCTTTTTTATATTCATTATAAAAATGAATAAAATCGATATAAATAGCGTTCACGTCAAAATGGCTCATATGTAATCAATACGACTTCATATGTTTCAATATTTTCATGTCCATCCCAAATTGGACATCAAAATCATATTTTGATCCATTACTGAATATTATTTTAAAATATTTTAAAGTATTCGTTATTCGTCAATTTGAAATATTCGTTAATTTAAAATATTCGTTCTTTCCGAATTGGAATCAGACAAAGTAAATTACCATATAATTTTATTTATATGGATTTCATACACACATGTACACAACAATAATCAATCAGAGTCAACCATCAACCGGAGTGCATTACATAACTGCATAAGCGTTAAATATAAATAATTAACGCTTACAACAGTCTGCCAACCTATCGATTGACATACAACTAAACAATTGGGATTAGTGTACGTCAAATATCATCCCAATACTCGTGCGGGGTTTCAATCAACACGCACATATTTTATTTGTGCTGTTGGGCGATGTGTAAAATATATCATCCCAATCAATATCAGTCAAATGTGTGTATAAAAAAATCGTCCGATTTGTAAATGAATATTTGTTTTCATTTATATACTCGTTAAAAATTATATTTTTAACGATAAAATATTTATTTCAACATATGAATATTTTAATCAGTTCATTTATAAAAATGATATTTTTATTGTTCTAACGTAGTTCAGAAAATTTTTGCAGCATAAAAGTGCGATACTAGAATCGGAATAAGGTCTATCCTTATCCCTCGCCTAATACTGGCTCGTGCCATACACATACCAATTCTAATCAATTCCATTTACTTACCAAACCAAATTCAAACAAATGAATCCAACAAAACAAACAACCAAACATCCGTGGTTTCAATCAAAGTTGTCGGGTACTACCAAGAACCGTCTACATCCTAGTATATATTTAACTAGAAAATAAATTAGAGTGAGAAGTTCTCACCTTTGGGATCCACTCCGCCAGTTTTATTTCTAAATTTCTGAACAGCTTGGAATTACCCGAAATTCAAATGCAGTCTTTTTCACGCTGTTCATAGTAAACATCATATTTTTAATTTGAGGTTTATATATTTAAAAATCGCATTTTTAAACCTTTCTTTATATTATAAATATCACATTTTTATTCTAACACTATATTATAATAAAAAATCACATTTTTATTTTATAACTACATATGTAAAAATCCAATTTTATGCATCATGATATAAATTAAAAATCATGTCTTTATATTTTTAAAAACCATGTCTTTATATTTTTAAAAACCTTGTCTTTATATTTTTAAAAATTGATGTCTTTATATTTTTAAAAATCATGTCAATTTATATTAAAAAAAATCACAATATATTCAATGATATTATATGTATATAATCTGATTTTTTATTTATTTATGTTATTATATATTTTAAAAACTAATTTTATTCATGCTATTATATATTTTAAAAATTGGTTTTATTTATGCTATTATATATTTTAAAAACTGATTTTATTTTCCATTGCTTAAATTAAACAAAATAATTTGTTTAAATAAAGTAATAAAAACAAAACCTTTCTTCTTTGTGTCGTTCTTCATCTGAAAACCCGCTCAACTAGGAAATCCGCTTGCCGTCGTCTGGAAGCGCCGGAACCCCATCCACGACCATCCCCTCACTGGTCGTCGCGTCCTCTTCCTCCACCCTCAATTGCTCGAACCTCGAGCCTCTCCCTCGATCGGAAATTGCCAGTGAAAGGCGTCTGTTCGAGATGCTCTTCCTCCCCGTACAGAACACCATAACTCACCACCCCACTACGGATTTGAAGAGGGAGAAAATCTCTTCATTTTTTCCTTTGGATTGGAGATTTAATTTCAGTGAATTGAAAGGATTTAGGGGATCTCTTTTCGACCTAAATCGACCGTTAGTTTTGAAAGAGGAGGCGCGATGGAGTGTTGACCATGGGCTGAGAGTAACGAGGGTTTGACCAAGCTTTGACCCTCTTATATATTTATTTTATTTAAATTTTTTTCCCTAAAATACTTGTTTGCCAATTCAAACTTCAAATCAAACCCACCGACCATCGTCCCTACCTAATTACCCCATTTCGAACGCAATGGGATATGTCCTGTAAGACAATTCCATTGTTACGATCAGTTTTCGTTAAATTAAAATTTAAATCAATATATATTCAATTTAAACGTACTTTTTAATTTACCGGGACCACGTACTAACTCCAAAAATTCCAAAAAATTAATTCTAGCTGTGTTTTGACGATACTGTCCTAACAAAATTAATTTTGTCAAATTTGGAGATCGTTTGAAAAACTGTTATTTTCCAATCGATTAAATTCAAACTAAATTGACCAAACACGTTTAAATCCACCGCAGTCACATATTAATTCCAAAAATTAAGAAAATTGGAATCCAGCAATAATTTGACATTCCGGATTCAACAAAAGTGGTTTCATCGAAAAAGGAGGTTGTTTGCAAAATGGCTATTTTTAAGGGCTGTGTGTTATATAAAATCCCATAGCGACTATTCTGAATTTTCAACTGGACATGACTTTTTATTCCCGTTATAAAATTTCAATTTTTCACATTGGTTGGAAAGATAATTTTAAACAGATTCAAATATTTCTTGTTTTACTGAAATCCGGTTTATTTTGAATCATATACATTCAATTGAAATTTGAAATCGAATTTTCAAACTGCCACGCCATTTCAGGCTCGTTATATAACTAAAATAATTTTATTCGTTTTAACTTCGATTTAAATAAATTTTTAGTCATTATTATTTAAAATAAACCATTTTAGATATTCAAAATTCATTAAATAACTAAAATAGAAATTTTAAATTGGTTCCAATTTTTCGGGTTGTTACAAATTAAAGAGGAAACAAGATGAAAAAGATGGAGAGGAGCTTACCTTAGCTTTTCCTTGGATTTGCACATGATTTCAATAAGAATTGAAGGTCATAGAATTAACTAGGTTTAGGGAATTTTAATTTCCTATTCCCTATCCCCATTTTTATTTTTGCTAAGTGTTTTGAGTGAATGAAGAGGAGAGGGCTGATTTGAGGGTTATAAGGTAGCCTAGATTTAGCCAAACCAAAACCCAACCAAAGTGCAAAAACTCCGAAGCTCGGAATATATCGAAGTTTATACTTTTCGATCACGCAAACGACATTTTGAAATCAATGGAATTGGTTTTGAGTCAAAATTCGTCCATATGTAATAAGTGATACTTTGGTCATACACACAAAGAAAAAGACCAAATTTGTCCAACTCAAAAGGTATCGATGTTTATAGTTTTTGAACACGCAAACGGTATTTTAAACTCAATGGAAGTGGTTTTGAGTCCAAATTCTTCTGTATGCAAAATGGTTATTTTAAGGGCTATACATAATATTAAAATATGTATAAATTCCATAATGACTATTCTAAATTTTAATTTAGATATAACTTACAATTTATAAAGTGAAATATCAATTTCTTACATTCGTTAGAAAACTGCAATTCAAAATATTCGAGTGTTTCCTGTTTTATCAAATTCTAATTTATATTGAATCATATACATTCATTCAAAGTTTAAAATCAAATTTTCAAACTACCGCGCCATTTCGAGTTCATTTTAATTTAACTTTAAATTTATACGTTTTAACATTGATTAAAATAAAATTTAAATCGTTTATTCTCAAAATAATTCATCTAAAATATTTTATTTCTATGAAAATCAATTAAAAATAAATTTTAAATTGGTTCCAAAATACAGGTTGTTACATTCAAAATGGGTTAAACCTGGTATTTCCGAATAACTTGCATATCTTTAAAATCACGTGATAAATACATAAAGATAGCACACATCTCATTCCAATCCAAAATATTATTTTATTCAAATATTCATATCTTCTGGGAAAGGCTCCCATTAATTTTATCAAAGATAAATTCTTTTAAACTTGTTGTTTAAATCTTCCTTTAGTTGTCATTTCAAAAGATTTTATTATATCCTTTCACAATGTAAACCAAGTTAAGGTTTATCAACTAGTCAGGGTTAACGAGCCTTGCCGAGGTAATTATTCATTTATCATCCTAATCCCAACCTATTCATCCCATGGAGCAAAAAAGGTGGCACTCCATATTTAACACCCATCTTGTTATTAATAAATTTAGTTACCATTTAACGTTCAAATTTAACTAAAGATTTAACTATCACATGGAGTAAAACTGTTGGTACTCCATTTCATACTATTTTCGAACTCGATAGATTTAATCACCTCTTTTTACATTTCAATCTAATTAAGATTCATTAAAACTCCAACTTAGTTTTAATCCCAATATTCATCACTTAATGATTATTCAACATTTGGAAATTAATCTTGTCTTTTCTCTGGTTAAAGAACAAATGTCATGTAAAAACACCAGTCGCAATTAACCCAAATTCTTCTTCCATTTAATATAGGATTTTCACGTAAATCTGAACAATTTATAATCAATATAAATTTCCATATCTGACCAATACTATAAGTGGAATAGCGGTAAGGTCATTTAAATTCCATAAATAGTAAATGCCTTCCTTCATAGAAACTCATCTCGATTATTATTAACTCGAACTCAATTCGATTCCAATTTAATTAAATAAACTGGAAAACTTCTTTAACCCTAATTAAAAGATTTATTCCATTCATAAATGGGCTTAAGAACAGTATTATTTATGATACCTTTCACAACAAATGCAAACAATTTGATATTAAACATAAGATCTTAAATGGAAATCATGTCGACTTACATTCAATACCAAATTCTGAAACTAACAAATATCGTATTGGAATAACGATATCAATATCTTCCAAATTCCTCAACTATATCCATGTAATCATGGAATCTAATATCGCAAATATCCAAATATAATTTCCATTCAAATCCATTCCAATATATATATATTGGAAGCTTCTGGTTACGTTAAAAACCATTTACTATCCAATTTATTATTTCTAAAAATCATTGGATTATTATTCTAGTTAATAACTAGTTCTTTTGGATAAAAATATTTTTTATCTTCTCAAGTATGGAATATTTCATCCAAACTCTTTCCAAAACATTTATTATGATTTTACATAATTTATTCACATTTTTAATAGTTTTATTAAGGTCCTTACAATCAGTTTCCAATATCGGCCACCGAACTGCATCCATAGCGACCTTTTCCAAAACTAATCTGGGTATATTTTAAAATCCAAACATTTAAATTTAAACATCTTATATTCATCGGAAATATCTTTTCGATACGAACCCAACGGTTCCTGTTTTAGGAGAATCTGACGGTCGTATCTCCTGTTACGTCCATTCAAAGTTAATGGTCAAAATTTGCGAACGGCCGTTGCACGAAACGTTCTATTCAAACCATTTAAATATATATAATATATTTCATCGATTTCCATTCAAAGCATATTATATAAAACATTTATAATTTCATTTAAAATGATTCAACTTCGACTTCAATTTTAAAATTAAAATTGAAATTGCATTTTATTAGGATCTCAAATGAGAATATTTCCAAAATGTCAGATTTTGGAATTTCATCTTCTTGATATTCATTTTTAAAAATGAATAAAATCAATATAAAAATCTGTTCCAGTCAAAATGGCGGTTTCTACTTAATCCGGCTTCATATATTTATATTTTCATGTCCATCCGGAATCGGACATCAAAATCAAACTTCTAGTCTTCATTGAATATTACATTATAGAAATATTCATATTTATTATAGATTGGAATAAAATTTCAACCAATATCTATATAAATCAATTCATATGGATTACATTCATCATATATATTCAACAATAGTTGTAAACAACTATCAACATCCAAAATGACATCCAATGTGCATTTTATTTTCATACAAGCTTCAAATGGTTTATTGACACCTATTTCGTTTGTTAACCAATCGATTAACATACGAGCTACATACCGGAGGAGATTTGTAAATCAAATATCATTCCAAGGCCCGTTTTCAACCAACAACAATCAGTTTAAGTCAATCACTGGTTAATAAATTTAACTAATTCTAATTCAATTCGAATTATTTTTCGAGCTAACCAATTTTCACTGTTCAAATTATAAATGGATATTTATATCCAATTCCAACTACCACAATAATATTAACATTATTTCGTTATGTTAAATATTTCAAATTCGCAATCTAATCATAAGACAACAAATCAACAATTCATCTATGGGTTTGCAACCAACCGTGATGTGAGCTATCAGGCATCGTATAACATAACAAAATAATTTAGTGACTGAGTTCTCACCGAATAGCTAAAATAAATGCCACGACACTTCTTATATAGAATTTTCGCTGCGCACTCGTCGTTATCACTCTTCGCAATCCGAAATCACCATTATGGCTCTACAATTTTCATATGACCTGGCTCTACAATTTTCATATGACCTCCAATCTTCACCAAACTTGGTCACCAATACGAAAATGCCATTCTGGACGACTTTTTCCTGGTTCACTTTCTTCCGAAAACCCTTGGATTCGCGAGAAATCGCTAAAATTAGCTCCAAGTCTTTGAACTTCAATCCCATTTTTATAGAAGCTCCGAACTAAAAAAATCGATTTTGATATGTGCATTTCATAGAGAAAAACGTGATTCGTTTATAAGGCCTTGGCCATAAACGCATGGATAAGAAGTTATTGAACAAAGAAGGAGAGGGTTGCATTTGCCAACAGGATTTTTGGCAAAAGGTTTTTTTTTGGCCAAAGTGTGGCCCACGGCCGGAAGAGGGTGGTTGCAGGAGGGGGAAGACGGCGTGGGGTGGCGGAAGGTTGGAGAGGAGGTGGTGTCTACGGTGGTGGGGACCGCGGAGGTGGTTGGTTGAGTTTAGGGGTTTAGGGTTTGCAAAGGAAGAGAGAGAGGAGCAGGAAGGAAGAGATGGCGGCCGAAGGAGGAGGAGGCGGCGCAGGTCGGATGCAGCAGCGGCTTGGAGGAGGGAGGCAATTTTTACGACGAAAGGAGGAAGATAGGAGAAGGAAAATAATGAAGAGGGAATGAAGAAAAAGAGTTTAAGTAAAAGATTCCATCGCTCTTTCTCTTCAATTGTCCAAATGCAGACGATCTCCATTCATTGTGAAATTTCGGCACTTATGCTCAAATTAGCATCAAACATGCGATTTTAGCATACATTTTCTTCTTATACACCCACACGCTAATTCAAAAAATTATGAAATTTTGAATTCTACCATTATTTGACGATACGAATCCAGAAAAAAGTGTAATCGAATTCTAATATCATCTCAGTAAAATTCTTTTGTAAACTGACTCTCAGTTCCGCCCCAAACGTGTTTGCCTCTCACGGTCACATACTAACTCTGTTTCGCATGAAATTCAAAAACTAGTCATGAATTATCATTCCAAATACAACAAAATTGGTCTCGTCGAATTATGAGGTCACTAGACAAATTTTACTTTTTAAGGGCTATGAGATGATTTTAAAAATCAAACTTCCAAAATTCTCAAATACAAGGCTTATGAATCAATTTAATAATTTTACTGAGTTTGTTCTAAGTCAAATAAAATATAAAAAATAATTATAAATTTATTCTCAAATTTTTTTAGTGAAAATAACCAATTTATATTCACATATTTCTTAAAATATCTTAAATAAAAATTTTAAATTAGTTCTGAAATTTCTGGTTGTTACAAACATAAAAACCCATCCATATTTATATGCGATGTGATCTTATAAGACACCGTTTATTTTAATGGTTTATAAAGTTAAAAGTAGTAAATTACCTGTTACTAAAGTTTACTCATGCTGATTTCCCAAACTGATGTAGGTGTTATTTTGCAATAATTCTTAGGTCAGATCAAACATTTTGTTTGTTTAACTTAGGTACTTGGACCTTAGGAGTGGAGTTGAATGCTCAGGACGTACATCCATTTTTTAGTTTATTTTTTTGTTATTGTCTTGTGTTTCAATTTTCATCATTATTAAAGACAAGTTATATAACTATCAAAGGCTGATGTACTATAATAATTGTTTATGTAACAAAAATTCTTTCAACTTGTAAAGACTTGTTTATATTATATCCTATTCGGCACATTTTGTGAGACTCCTTTTCTTCTTTTCTCTAATGGCCAATCTTTTAGGTGGCTAAATGATTGTACACAAGAATACCAAGGATGCATTAGGTATCGTCTTAATGGTAAGATAGACAAATCATTACAATGGCAATTTCCCATTGCTAAAACCAACATGTTTTGTAGTGACTGTTATTATTAGTAAGTAGCAATATGGACTTACTATGACCATTATAAAAATTAAAATGCAACACATCAAATGGATTTGTCATATTTTTTAAACTTGTTATATGCAAGTTGACATTTGATCACTTGGATTTTACACAACAAACTGAAAATAGCTCTAAAAATTATAAAAAAAAAAAAAATTGAATTAATCTTTTGAGATGGTATATTGCAGGTTTTTATTTTCTTTACCGAAATATTATTATACTTGGTTAATAATGACCATATCATTAGCAATTTCATTGCTTTTATATATCCTCTCTTTTAATTTTAGTGGATCAAGTTTAAATTATGGTATATTAGAAAACGTTGTTACTGTTTTTTTGGTACAGAAGCTACAATAGATTAGAATGCTTGCCACTTGTTCGAAATACAATTAAAAAGAATTAACATAGCAGTAGATCCTACTAGGTTTAAATTGAGTCCATAATTGTTTGAACAATCCACGTAGGAAAAAATCAAAACTAATGTATCAATTTGTGATTCCCATGATGAATTAGTTAACCATAAAGAAACATGATATCACTACATAAAGTATACCTTACCACATAATCATAATATAAGTTTCACAATATTTTTGCAAATGTAGTACTAAGCCAAACTATAGCAGAGTAATGTCTTTTAATTACAAATTTTTGCAATATTGCCAAAAAGACAGCAACAGTTGTAATTACCCAAAATCTAGATAAAAGCACCAATTTAGATGTAAAACAAAAAAGAACAATGATCACACAAAATTCTTATAGTGTTCCAGCCTAATCTCTTGTTTAAGTTCACTTCAATCTATTTTATTAATTATTCCCTCCTCGGATTGCAACTAGTTTCCACAGGTCAAAAAATTTAGTGGATGTAAGCGTGTTTGTAGAAGAGAATATAAGAGATGAAATTTATAAGGAGAAGACCTAGAAAATACATTTTTGGTTGCATGTATGCTGATAATTAAAGAAAAACAAGAGCTATAGAGTAATAAACCGCTTGCAATGAAGTCAAAAAGTCGGGCTGAAGTCACACAAGGAAATTTGGAAGTATATGAGTTAGACGGATAATTTGGTATCGACATATGGGTTAACTTGATACTGAGTAAAGAATATTAGTGCAAAGTTAAGTCTCCTATCTGGTTTGCTTCCTTATCTCCTTTTTGAGTTGTTCCCAAACACTTTGATTTTGATTTGATTATTGCATTCTTTTCGATAGTCACTTTATTATATATTTTGTGTCAATTTATTATAAATCGTTATCGAGACACGAGTCATGGCCTTTGTCGGTTTCCACTCGACTTTCTGCAGTTCCAATCTTTAGTCCTTCTAATTGTGTTTCTGTGTTCATGAATTGTTTCATCCTCATTTATATCCTTTAAGTCCAACTAAAATCGATTTGGGTTCAAAAGTAAGTTAACATTCACATTTTAATTAATTTCATATTTTTTTAATATAATGTTCATATTCAATATTTAGTATATATTATAACTTTAATAATATAATGCTTGGCTTGCCACTTTTTTGAGTGCGCATCGGGGTTGTGGTACCTATCTTAACCCCCCCCCTATTCACTTCCTTCCCAAGGTGATTTCTTGTTATTTGCCGGATGCTACCAAGTTGCTTCTATTGGGTAGTGAACTGCAACAGCTTGCAAAGTTAAAAAATGGTAGCGGATTATGTGCTCATTTTCGCTCGCTTAAGAAAACTTCTCACTCCACTCCCCGTTTGACTAGCATTAGTAGATGAAAATTCGCTAACAGAGGTGTTGCACGTGCTCTGCACCTCCCCCATTAGCTACTTCCAACCCTTTCTATCTCTTGCCTTCCTTCGAAGAGTTCGAGGGAGAAGACCCTATAGATTCAATAGGTGTTCGTGCTCCAACTCACTACGTTGGAAGTCAATGAGCGTGGCTTAGGGTCATGACTTTAGGCACTTAGTTTCTTTGTCTAAAATGGTGGTTTCAAGAAGTGAGAAGCTTTCAAACCTTGTGATGCAACCAGTGTCTTCCTTAGTTGGTGAGGCATCTGAGGTAGTTACGGATGTGGTAAACTATTCAGCGGAGGTGGTTTATGAAGGGTTGGCCAGTGAGCAAGTTGCTTCTTTGTTGGTTGGTTGTGATTGGATCCAGAGTGTGGTTTACCCTTTCAGTGTTATTCCTAATTCATTGGGCATTGTTTTTTGGGTCCATCTGTTGGTACTGTCTTTTGGTTGTAGCCGATGCTCCCTGGCATGGAAACCGGTGTTGAGCAGGATTAAGCGTTGTTTGGTAGCTCTTCCCAAGGTCGTGTCACCTTTTTTTGTTCCCTGGTATTAGGGTTTTCAATGGGTCAGGTTAGGACGGGTTCGGGTCGGGTCAAGTCATGTTCGGTTTGAGTTCGGGTCGGGTCAGCTCAACCCGTTTATTAAACAGATTGGCTTCGGGTTGACCCATTTATATCATGGGGGTTTTGGGTTTGATTCGTGTAACCTGTTAAGAAAAATATTTGCATAAAAAGATGTGAATGAACATGAAAACATGAAAGAAGGGTATTGTCACATTCACTTGTTGCAAGCTAAGATGAGAATAGAAATGTAAAAAGTTGTTAATGTGGGAATAAACATGAAAACGTGAAAAATTGTTAAGTGTTATTGTGATGAATAATGACAATATCCTTCATTTTCAAGCTAAGATGAAAATTTTACAGTAATATAGAGCCCATAAGTAGGTTAGTCGGGTCAAATTCGGGTTTCGCAGGTCAAACCTAAACCCATCCATTTATAAACGGGTCAAAGTTGAGTTAACTCTAAAATGACCCGTTATTAAACAGGTTGGGTCAACCCGCCAATTTCGCGTGCGGGTTTCGGGTCGTGTTGGAAATTGACAACCCTACCATTGTATGGCTTCCGTTACACTCCTTGTTTTTGTTTTATTATGCTCCTATACCTTGTGTGTTGTGTTGATTCCCTACTGCTTGGGTGCTGACACTATTTGTGTCTGGTTTCATTTTGATGCAAGTTGTTTCTTGGCATCATTTTAGTTCTTTCTCAGGGAGTTAGGCATTTATTTGAATCTCCTATTCTATTGATATCGATGGTCTAACGTTCCCTTTATGTTCGAGGTATTTCCCTTCTCGTCTTGGTTATGATTTTTTGATTTTTATCGATTCCTCCGACTTTGGTTTCAGATCGATCACATCTAGCTAATTAATAGCTTTTGTGAACTATTGTGCTTTTGGCTTGTGGTTTGCTTTTTTCTCTTTCTTTGGCTCTATTTGTAGTGTTGTAGTGTCCCTCTTTGTGCAACTCCACCTTGGCCTTTATTTAGCTATTTAACCTATAAGTAGCTCCATTGTCGGATCTTCTGATCCTTCCTTGTGGTTCAACGTTTTGCTTTGTTGTTTCCTTTGATTGGTGTCTAGTTTTGCGGTCCTATGTCCGTTTGGTCTCTTTCTCTATTAATGATTTTCCTAGGCCATGATCTGCCTTGCATACCATTCACTCTCATTATGGTTATGCACATGAAGAGACAAAAAACTTTCCGTAACGTCCTTTTTAGGCGTTTTCAACATTCCTACTCCCCCTCCTCTCATCTCCTAGACACCTTTCTCTTGTTAGCATATAAGAGATTTGGTTAACGAATAACTGATTAGCCAACCTTGTTGACAACGCACCTATCTTTTTTGATCTCTTTGGATCGCCGACCACCTCTCCTCCGGTTGATGATTTGGGGTCATAATCCAGTACTCCTAATGTATCTATTTATGCTTGTCCCTTCTCTAACAAGTTTAAATCCAAGATAATCAAGAAGTCTTTCTTATTTCCTAAAACCATTCATACACGGTCTTTAGCGGCAAGAGCTAAACTTTCACTCCACTAGACATATCCTCTACTTTATCTTATTTTCATCGTCTTCTATTGTTTTGGAATATTCATGGCATTGGGAATGCAACCTCTGTTTCGTGACCCAAGTGCATTGTTAAGAAACACTCTGTTCGGATAGTGGCATTTAAAGAACCCATAATGAGAGATGAGATGTTGTCTAGCCTTGTCATCGAGTTAAATTCTGGTGGAGGCATTTAAAAAACAACAAGGAAAATTTGGATCCTCTAGGATAAGGATGCCATCATGCATCCTGTATTCAATTCTCCCTAACTCCTTTCTACTTCCGTTTCTTTTACATCCTTTTTGTCCCCTTTCTTCTTTTTGACAGTTTACGCCAAGTGTGATCGGTTTAAACACCAAGTCATGTGCGACAATCTAATTGCCTTTGGTGAGTTGTGGCTTCGGTGCCTCTCTTGTTTAAAAGGGGGATTTTAATGTTGTAACTTATTTCATGGAAATAGTGGGTGGCTCTTCGATTAATCAACTATCAGTCCAAATTTTCAATGCATGCATCCTTCATTCGAGCCATTTTGAGGTCTCTTTCATAGGATCTGGCTTTACTTGGTGTAATAACCTAGAAGGCCCTAATCAAATTCTATCCCGGTTAGGTAGGGTTTTTGGGAACTAATTTTAATTTTCGCTCCCCTTCGCCTTCTCCATAAACCACTTGCATTTTTGGATCATGCTTATATGATTTTGAAGTGTGTGCCTTTCTTTGCTTCGGGACATTCTTGGTTTGTTTTCGTTGATGTGGAGTTAACATCACCTTCTTCTTAATGCAGTTAAGGAATCTTGGGAAGTAGCAGCCTCAGGTAACCCGATTGCATCCTTCTTTGCTAAACTTAACCATCTCAAATCCGACCTTAAATTGTGGAATTTTAATGTTTTTAAGAAGCTCTTTGACCACATCCACTCAGAGGAAGAAATTCTTGTCCTTGCAGAAGCTTTATTTGAGGAAGACCCATCTGCATCGAATAAGAGGATTAGAGTACTACTTAGATCGATTTTTACAGGGAGTTGCGCATCGAGACAGATTATCTACGTCAAAAAGCCAGGATTAATAGGTCATGATTGGCGATATTAAATTTAAGTTCTTTCATTCTTCCATCAAGAAGAAAAATGAAATTCTCTCTATTAATCAGATTCGACGTTCTGACCACTCTTTGACCGAATCGCCAGAGGAAGTGGAAGAGATTCTACTTGACCACTTCCCATTATTCCTTCTATGCCCTTCCGTCAATGTTCTTAATCCTGGTTATTTGCGTCGTATCCCTTCACTCGTTATGTCTTTGAAGCTGCCTAGCCTCTCTTCCCTCCCCTGGCTAGAGGAGATTCCTTTGGCGGTCTTCTCTCTTAGCAAGAAAAGTGCCAACAATTCTAAGGGCTTCAATGGGACTTTCTACCATTAAGGGTGGTGGATTATCCATTAGGATTTCACTCAGTAATAAGGTATTTCTTTGTGGGGGATTTCTCCCTAAGAGCTGGACTTCCATAAACCTTGTGCTTATTCCTAGAATCGCCCTTTTCCTCTCTAGTTCTGATTTCCATTCAATCAGCCTCTGCAACTTCTCCAATAAAGTTGTTTCCAAGGTTCCTACTAACAATATTGCCCCCCTTTAGATATTATGATCTCTTCCTCTTAAGATGGTTTCATCAGAGGTGGTTTCATCAGAGGTCGGTTAACCTTTGATAATGTCCTCCTCATTTAGGAATTGATTTCCTAAATCGATAGGACGGTGTGTAGTTCTAGCATGGTCATTAAGCTTGATATGGAAAAATCTTATGATTGTGTGTCTTGATCCTTCATCATTCGTACTCTTCGGACTTTCGGCTTTCTAAAAACCATAATTGACTTGGTTTAGTCTTGTCTCCAACTTTTGGTTCTCTATCCTTATAAACGGGGCACCCAAAGACTTTTTCCTTTTGGGTAGAGGCTTGAGGTAATAAGTTTCCTTATTTCCTTCAATTTTAGTTATTGTCGCTGAGGCGTTGGTCCATGGTCCGTTCTTTTATGGTTGCAGGCCAGAGTAAGATATTCCATATTCCTAGTGTTTTTCCTGTCATCTCTTCCCTTTATTTTGCAGACGATGTTGTCATTTTCCACCAATGGTTGTCGCCACTCGATTCATCGCTTTATGGCATTTCTGAAGCTCGGTGAACTAGGATCAGGTCAGATGATCAACACCTTGAACAGTTGTTTTGTGTCATCTCGTACTACCGCTGCTTAGAAGGTTAGTCAGATCTCGTCCTTTTAGGCATACATTTCTTCCTCTGTCCTATCATAGTATCCAACTCTATTGTGGGCACAATTTCAACTCCCTATTTGATCCCCTCATCGATAAAGCAAAGGGAAAGATTTCCAGGTGGAACTTTTTCCTTCTTTCTCAAGCAGAAATACTTGTCCTCAATAATTCAGTCCTAGACTCTATCAGTTGTCATGTTTTTACAGCGATTACTCCTACCGATCCTTCTTTCATTCCTATAACTCTCTAGCTTCATCTTTCTTCTAGGGTATCCATGATGATATTCGTAAACATCATTAGGTATCTTGGAATTGTATTTTGCTTCCAAAACATGAGGGTATCCTTGGCCTTCGCAAGACTTGATGTGTTTGTATGGCATACGCATGTAAATGGCGTCCTAGGTTTCGTTCTAATAGGCCTCTTTTCTCTAAGATTAGTACAGAATACTTCTTATTTCATATTTATCTAGGACCCCTTCTTATGGAGCGAGACCTGGAAGCGTATGCAATCGGTCAAGAATGTATATAGTCTCCATGGTCGTGGTTTGGAATGGAATGAGAAATCGTTTTCTATCCATGTGGCATGGAACTCCTTCAGGACCCCGATTAAGAATCCTATTTTTATTATAATTTAGTACGAGCGCATTCCTCCTAAGGTTTCAATCCTAATATGGAAAATCATCCACGAGGCACTACCATTGGACGATAACCTTAACTGTCTTAATATCTTGCTTGCTTCCCGCTGACAGTGATGTTAGACTTGTTCGGTAGAAACCATCATGCACCACTTCAGGGAGAGTGTGTTGATTTCTGATGTCTGGTCACATTTTTGGGGTTTGCTTGGTCTAATCATCTTGCTTCCTCCCCTCATCGCATCCTCCGGGTTTTCGGGGAGAGGGGAAAAAAGAAAGACCTCATGTACACTTTCTATTGCCTTGGCCATAGTCTTGTTTGTTGGCATCTTTTATGTGCTAGAAACCAAGTAGTGTTTGATGAATCTGCCATGATTTTAGGGACTATTATTAGGTGTGTTTTGTTGGACATTCACTTTTTTTCCATAGCAGACCCTTTTGTGGTAACCTAAACCCTTCGTCTATACAAGTTGCCCGTTCCCCAGACAATTCTTTAAGTTCCCAGCCTTAGATGGGGGTAGGGTGTTTTTTTTAATTTCAGGTCTTGGCTTTTGCTATTCTATTGAAGTTTTTTATTGGTTGTTTTGTCAAGGTTTTCTTTTGGGATTAGATATATGTCTCGTGCAGATCCCCTTTTCTTGGCCCCAAGGCATTTTTGGTATCCTTGGAGCTCTTTGGTCTAGATTGTTTGGTTTTCCTTGTCAACCTTGGATTATAGAGTTAGAGCAGGCTGTTTGTTGGTTGCTTATTTTTACTCAGTTGGAGTGGGGGACCCTATTGTTAGTGGGTCGACTTGTCTGAGACGTGTTCTCCCAGATTCATTATGTACCTCGGACGAGTCCTGTTGTTCTTTGTCTTTCAGAAGTTGTTGGTCTTCTTGGCCTGGTCCTTATTGGACTTGTATTCATTTTCTTTTTTCTTTTTGTCCTTCTTTATTGCTTGTATTTTTATGAGTGTGCTCTGTTTGGTTCCAGTTGAGAGCGTGTTTCATGCAATGTTAGTATGTTTTTGTGAGCCATTGGAGAAATGTATTTTTTCTCCTTTTGTAAAATATTCGATCTCTTAAAATAAACATATATGTGTATACTATTTTACTAACAATCTTTTGATCAACTAATTTTTTTTAATTATCTATCCATTATTTAACATTAGTTAATTTAATTTAACATTTTTCGTTATGATATTTTAATTTCAAATTTTAGTTCACATACATACATGTAAACTCATGTTTTTATAAACACTTTAAAATAAAATAACATATATAATAATATAGAGTACACATATAATTTATTGCTTAATTAAATTATTTAATTAATTTTATTAATAATTTTAGTAAATTTCAAAATTAATTTTTAAATGATTTGTATTGTTTACATAAAAAAATTATAATATTTATATCACATTTCAAATTTAACACTTTAAAATTTTAGAATAATTTGAAAATTTTATATCATTAAATTCTAATATTTTTCTTACTTTAAATTTAACCTTTTTTTAATTTAAAATTAATTTTCTCATTTTCAAACAATTTTGAAAAATTATTCTATGATCCAAATTAAGCGGTGCCTTTTCTATTAGGTACAATCTTTGGCTCGCATATCTGTTCGGATACTCATGCTAGTAGCTAGGTAGGAAAGAGTACTTGATACTCTAATATAATCCTAGACATACCATTTGAGACACCCAACTAACTGTGTCGTAAGATTAATTAGTTTACAATTACAAGTCTAATTAGACTGCATAAACTATTAGGCTCTTACACCATTACTGGCATTGGGTCAGTCTGTAGTAGAAGTAACGAGTAAATTTAAAAACAAAAAATACACTATTTAGACTTAAACCTTTGTTGGGCCTATAAAGTCTAATTTATTTAGAACATTCCTAAATCTAAATAAAATAGTAAATTTCATTTGAATTTATAAATTGATGATAAATTTTTATTTATTTTTGCTTTATATACAAGCATACATATGTATCATATACATAACCCAATAATTATGCAAGATATAACGTGCTTATATATGTGTTGGTATTTACATCGCAACCGACATATCAGACCACCTTATGTTTAAATATGTGTATATATTTATGGTTCTTATATATATATATATGTATATATGTATGTATATGTATGTAAATATAAATGTAATAATTAACATAAGTTTAACGTAGAATAGTTCATATATTTTAAAATTTACATAATTAATTAAAAAAGTCTAGATTAAGTATACAATAAATCGAAATTTAGTTTTAATATATATATATATATGTTTAAATAAAATTATTCAAATAGCAATAAGTAAATAATGGAAAATACTTTTATAACAGAAGGTATGACAATTTGATTAAACTTACCATTTTCTTAGTTTTAAGTAAAAGTTTAATTTCACATTAAGTGTTACCTGGTTGTGTCTCTAATTTTTCACTAATCCAACAAAACTATATTACTTTAGTGATGTACAATTTCTTTTTTTTCCTCTATTGCATTACACATGGTGCACTCGATAAAATTCACATGTAGATATAAATTAATCTGCTTTTTAGATTTTTTTTTTCCTGCAATATAGATATAAAATGGAACACTTTTTTAGTATTAATATCACCAAGATAGTCAGAATCTCGACATGCCTATCTGAGTATTGACTGTGGATCTCAAGTTAAAGTTTTAATTTACCTTGCTTATATCAAGTTATAACTGTTAATTAATATCATATGGTGAAACGTTAAATTTGACACTAAATACGAACAAAATAATATTAGACACAGGGGAGCATATTATAATCCATTTACCTTTACACATTGGTTATCCATATATATAAATATATATAGAGAGAGAGAGAGAGAAAGAGGAGAATTCTGGAGCACCCCTGTTTTGTAGCACCCCTTCTCGTTCGTGAGCTACACCAATCCAAATCGCATAAGAATCGCTATTAGAGCTACACTGTATTCCAACGACCCATTTCCAACAGTCGCCAATGACATATCAAACAGCTTCCAATGGATCGTTGATTTTAAAACAAGCCGTCTGAAGCCATTGGAAACTGTTGGAATAAAAGCAGTTTGCAGTCGTTGCATGCCGTTGGAAATTTCCTGCATGATTTTCAGAGCCGCGACCTGAAACCTCATCTCATCTTCTCCACCATGTTTTTCTCCCCCAAATCACCATTTCTCCTTCTCCAACACAGCTTCCACCACTCCAAACACCAATCCAACCAACAACAACGCCACCTAGGAAATGTTGCAGCCCGTCTCCACCCACCTAGCTTGTCAAATCGGGTAATTTCGCTAAACCTAATATTTATGTTTTTTATAATGCAAGGCCTAATTTAAAGTATGATTGATTCTTACCTATTAGTATATGTATATTACATCATGTTAGCCATAATTGCTATTATTATCACCATAATGGTCAAATTATTTCCATTTGCAAAATTTTCTAATTTAGTATATTATGTTTGTTTAGGTTGATTTGGTTAGTATTGAACATATGTGTGTGATAGAGTTTGCAAATAGTATAATTTATGCAAACACAAAGTATATATTATGTTAGGAGTGATCGTAGTTTTGGATAATTTGTGCGAACACGAGTTTTGTGCTTATGCGAACATGAGAAATGATTTGTATATAAATGATTTTGATAAGAATCGTCGTAGTTAGAATTTAATAAATTATAAAAAATATAATTTAGTACATATGTAATAAAATGGTAAAATATAAATAAATTATATATTTAAATTTAATATAAACAAATATTTAAACCCTTAGATATTATTTGGCCACGTCTGGCAAGTGTTGTATATGATCAATATATGGATATTCGTTATTTTTACAAAAAAAAGACATCTCTATTCTTTCGATACATCATTTGTCAATTTTATCCCTGTATTGGATAGGTTACAAACATTATAAAGTTATTTATCTCATAAATCATATCACTTTAAATGATTCACAAAATTTCAACGGTATTTCCTTTACGTTCCTTGTGTACACGCATTTGTGCACGTTACAATGAACACAGGGGAAATGCTGCCAAAATTTTGTGAAATCATTTGAAACAATATGATTTATGGAATATAATTAATATTGTGTTTGTAATGGGAAGTAGAATGATCGACCATCAAAGAAGACATATAAGTGTCGATGAACCTGTGATAACCCCAAACTTCCATAATATGAAAGAAAGGATAATCATTGGAATATAACATAATTACAACAATAGCAGATCTCATATAACATCATAACACATAAATCATTGCAGCGGAAATAGGAACGTCATAAAACATCACAACAACCGAACATCAGAGTGCATAGTTACAGGATACACTTAGCAAATAGAAGTCTCAACAAAAAGAAATAAGTTTCAATCTCCATCAAATACATCATAGATCAATAGTCTAAATGTCTCAAAAGAATAAACAAAAAAGATAAGAATGTCCTTCGTCTCCTTTCCTTAAGCATGCTCCAATCCAGAATGTATCCATAATACCTGAACCTGCTACTTGGCTGCCTGTGTGAAAAAGAGGGTACCCGAGTTTGCAAAGTGAAACAAACTACGAGTCAGTCATGGGACTAGTGATCGTCGCTAATCTATGAATTAGAAAAGCGCGAATTTTAAATTAAATACTGCAAGCGTACAGGTGTGTAGCAAACAGGTCGAACACAGGGAGGTAGATTAAAATCAAATTATTTATCTAATCTCTTGGGCGAGTTAGACAAAGTTTGAAGGTTGGTTTTGAAAACAATAAAAATTGAAACTGCGATCCGATTCAGAACAAATCTAATTGAACCGACGATCAAATCACAATTATCAATTGAAATTAAAATGCAAAACAGAAATAAAATGCAGAAATTAAAATTGCAGAACAAGAAGAACAACAAAAAACATAAAATTAGGATTGTCGTTGAAACTAATCAAACGACTAATCACTAATGAAACAAATGTAAAATACAATTGGTGCTCTACTGAATCTAATCGTGTAGACAACACTAATCGCTAAGAAAATAGAAAAATGCTAGAAAATAAAAGAACAGAACTTTTATTAATGTAAGAGAAGATAGAAAATGGGATGGTGGCTACAATGACATTACAAGGGTATTTATAGGATAGAAAGCCAAACCCTAACCCTAATATAATGATAGATGGGCCTTAGGGAATTCACAAAAGAGTTTACAATGAGAATTTCAAATGGCCCTTAGTTAAATCTATTAAATTTTTGGCCTTTCTTCTTTTCCTCTTGGTTCTTTGACAAGCTTCCCTTGATTTCAGAAATTCTTGGTCTTTCTACCAATCATTTTCTTGTCCAACAGCAACTAGATGTGAGATCTTCATCTACAATTCTTCAAAATGTAAATATATACCAATTTGATCTCCATTTCTCTATTTTTCTGGTTGCATGCGGGCTGGGTTGGAATATCTGTAAAAGTAACAAAACAATACCCAAGTAATATTTATTTATATACAAAAGATAAGATATAAGAGCATAAAATAAACACATTTCTATGTCAATGAAATACCCCCACACTTATCTTTTACTCGTCCTCGAGTAAAACAAGAAATGAAAAACTAAACTATATAGGTCGCACTTTCGTAGGAAACACGATTGCATTGAGCGTATGCAACAAGCGGTTAAACCTCTAGGTGTCCTTAGTAGGACGAGTGGTGTCTCGTGAGGGTTTTCAGCGGATACTACCCACAAAATCCAAATGCAGTATGCTATGATTCTAATGAAACCACATGAATGCAAAGGACTTATGCAATTGAAAACAAAAATTGAAAACACGACTTGTTTCAGGAAAGTGGTACAACAAATTAAGTTAACAATTTCTAATCAGTTGATTTTATTTTAGATACCTCGACTTGTCACAAATTTTCAATATAAATCAAGTTTTCAAATGTTAAATTCCAGTTTGGCCAGTTAGTTCGGTCGATAACATAGTGCAGCCATGAAATAAATTCTTAGTTTGCTTGGCACAGTTTGCAAAGTGGTATTCTAATTTTCTCATGTATGGCTAGTCAAATCAATAAGGTCAAGAAGTGTTTGGGCATCATCGCTTATTCTTTATTCTATACAATTTTAAAATTTATGTTTAAGTACATACACCTAACTTAGAAGACCAAGGTTTACCACCCATGCACTGCCTCGCGGACTAACAGAGAGTGGGTAAAGAGCTTGGCGGATTGTGCAGGCCGACTTTGACTTTGTCAACAACGTGTCGGTAATCCTTAGGTGTCCAGTCTCATAAAATGAGACCAAGATATTCCAACGCTGACTTTGTCAACAACATGTCGGATAGAGCTTGGCGGGTTTGCACACCAACGCTTGATATACAAGCAATGTTGGTTACCCTTGGATTACTGTTATTATTATTGAAAATATAAGCACAAAAGAGAGTTACGCGAATTCAACTTAACACAACTTAGTTTTAAAGATTTGAAAAGCCAATATAAGTATTTTAAGTCCTCCACTTATTTAAACAAAGTCAGCAATATAGAATAGATTTCATGGCCATCACCTAAGAATCTCCCTATGTACCGGTTACACTATTATCCCTCAAAATTAAACTTTTCATTATATTTCAAATTCGAACTTAGCTGAGAGAGAAAAATACTATCAACTGGCTAAAAATTGTAAACTTATTTTTTTGTATCAATTGAAATTGAGTCATGTTTGAAAAAAAAAATTGGCATGTTAGTACAGTCTAAAATGCATGATGGTCCTATTTAAATGGCTGAAATTGAGAAGAAAGAAAAATAAAGAAAAAACGAAAATGAGTGAAATGCAGACTCCCCCCCACACTTGAATTATACAGTGTCCACACTGTAATTTTTTTCTATATTTGAAAGATAGTACCCAAAGGTGTATCAAATGCAAAATAATTTGAAGAATGAAATGTAGTTTAGCTATATGTAGGAATGGATCATATGTACAATGATATATGTGTTTGCGGTGCACGCGATGCAAATAATTCCACCAACTTTTCCCCACACACTTGGTTCTAGCCCTATGAGTCCCATTCCCACTATGTCTAGGCATGTTTTCTAATAAGCAAAGGTTTTCGAAAACCATCTCATCTTTATACCTAGATTTATAGTCTAGGAGATAAATATCCAGGGTCGTCCTAACATGAAGTTTTTCAACAAAGCGAACATTCCAAAAATAATTCATGTGTTCAACAAATTTGTCAGTGTAATTTTTCAAAAATTTGTGATCGTATATAAATTCAGTGAAATTTAAAATCCGAGTGTTGTTCAAGACTATGTGATCACATTTCTCAAAGTTGTTCAAGACACTGATAATTTCAAGCTCGTTTGAAATTTTCTCAAAGTTAAAATTTTCAAACTCGTGACGTGACTCCACTTCTTCCTCGTTTGGCAATTCATCCTCGTACAATCCAAAAAATTCCTGCTCATTAAAATCCATTTCCAAATTTGAACTGAAAAATTCAACATTTTTATTCTGTTCAATTTCTAGAATTTCAAGTTTCTCACAATCTGAAAGAGGAAGCCAAAATCCAAGCTTAAATCTTTTTTCTGAAAAGAATTGAAGTCTAAATCATTTGCTGAACTGTGAACAACTTCATTTAGATCGCCATTTTCAATTTCCAAAGTTGTAACCTGAAAATTTTCAATGTCAGCAAAGAATGGATTATTTCCTGATTCATCGCATTGAATTTGATTTTGTTGCTCGAGTTGTTCTTTATAAGACGCCATTAAACAAAGAAGTTCATCCATATTTTTATTTAGCCTTTCCGCCCTCTCATCAAAATTACATTCTTCAGAGTCGTTGATTTGAGAGCTCTCGCTTTGGATTTCTTGATTTTCAAAATAGTTTGAATTTTCAGAAAATTGAAATTGAGATTGGAAATCATTTTGATTTTGAAAATTAGGTTCGTAACCAAAATTGTTAAACTTGGTGGGAAAATTCCAATTTTGGTCATTCTCAAGATGTGGATATGGGTTGTAGTTTTGAAAATTTTGATCGATTTGAAAATCATTTTCAAAATTATTTTCGAATTGGTTTCCAACCCCATATTGATGTTGATCAAAGGTACGTTGCGATTCAAAACCGTTTTGATGTGGATGTGGCCCATAATCGGAGTTATTGAAATTTAAATTGAAATCGTCGTTTCGATTATATCTATGATTTTGAAAATGTTGGTCAGTTGGAAAATTTTGAAAATTGTTGACATTGGGCTCACGAAATTTTGGAAAATCTTGTTTCATGAGTTGCAATTCATACTCATACTCTTCAAGAGGACGTCTACTCCGATTATTATCACACAATTCTCTCAAGGATTTTTTTGAATCAGACATTTGAATGAAGTCGACGGAAGACAGAAATTATTCTCACTTCAAAATAATATAAAATGTCGAGTAGTGCTCTATTAATTAATTGACTCAATTAGAAGGGGGAATAGGGTCTTATGGTCGTTCACGTATAGTATAAAACTAAGGGATACGACCAATGTTTTACGGGTAGTATGCAACCTCTTTTGCTAATAGTTCAAAAAAATTGAACTAATATATATCCGCGATCCAATTATACGAGACAGTCAACTTCACAAAGCACAACTTTTCAATCATATTATTTCAAAAATCAAACCACGTTTTTTAATTGAATTTCGATGAGAATGATGACTTATGGATTCGTTCCTCACCAACAGATTCAGAAATATCAGTCATAGAACAGTCCTCGAACGGTCATAGAATAATAGCAGAAAATTAAAATATTGTACAAGCAAGCCGCTGCCCCTACAGAAGATTTTTACAAGCAATTTCTATATTTTTCAAAGTAGCTACATAACCTGTAGAGTTCAAAATTTTTTACAGTAGGGGTATAGCAGTCCGTCCAATTCGATTGAGCAGCACTTACAATGCCAATTTCACTGTTTGCAGATTTCTTGACCTTTGAATTCCTGTTTTGCTGCTCGACACTATTTCATTGCTTAAACACTTCCATCGCCTTGATCTTTGTTTTTGAATGGCGTTTCTCTCTCTCTTTTTTTTGAATATAGAAGCATATAAAAAAAGCGAAAAGGGAAAAAAGAAAATCCTTAGAAAGAAAGAAAAAGAAAAACTAACAACTGACTCGACAAGCAAAACTATTTAGCTAAAAAAAAGAATTAGAACTCACTCACACAAATAGCAAATAGAAAATAACCAAGTCACACACACAGTAATACCTGCTAAACGAGCTCAACGCTTACACAAATAAATTCGGGTTCCCAAAAGAACTGCATCCCAATAACATTAAGAACTAAATCATGTACTCAAATAAAAGGCAAGAAATAAAGACGTCCAATTATACTGCTCAAAAGAAATGGAAACAACCAATTCCCAAAGAAATATTCAATAGCAAGATTAGTTCCTTTCTTCTTTAAATACATGCGTGCACCTCTCAGATCACAGATTTGATTGGTTTCCTTGGAATCAACAATCACCCAAAAAACAATAGAATAAAAAAAAACACTCGAACCCAAAAATAAAAGAAATCAGAAAGTCAATCAATCCCAAAGCAAAATCGCCCCTTTTCAGCGACAATTAGGAAACAAATCAATTAGAACAGATTATAAAACAAATCGCGTTTTTCTTTGTTCTTTTTTTTCTAAACAAACCACGCCAAAAGGTAACAAATCATCTGCTAAATCACCAGATTCAACTTTTAAAACACGCCGCTCGAAATTTTCTATGGGTTTCGATTCAGTTCATTTTTGGATCGGGTTTCTTTGATTATGATTTCGGGTTCCGGTGTTGAGCCTATGACTTCCGATTTGAGGATCTTTGAATTGGATTTCTAGGGTTTCAGGTTTTTCGTGATATGGAAGGTTTAGCAGTTTGGATCGGCTTGCACTGCGCGTTCTAGTAGGGGGCAAGACAGTTACGGTGAGGATTGTTACGGACCTACGGTGAAGCTGGTTCGAGAACAGTTCGGTTTTTGTTTGTGTGGTAAGAACGTGTGGTTGAAGATATGGTTGGAGGTTGTTGTTTTGTCTGATTCGATGCGGTAGAAGATGATGAATTCCGTGAACGAGGGGAAGGATGTAGGAAATTGAAGTATGTGATGGGGGACTGACAGGTTTGTGTAGGCTAAAAGGTTTGTGATGGCTTTGTGGCAGAGAGAGGTTTGGGAAGATGATGGTGATGGGAAGGTCTGAAGGTGGTTTTGCCAAAGTGGAAGGCGGGTTTCTGAAGCTGGGTGTTTGGCTTGTGAAGGGAAGTCCAATATGTGTGGGGTAAGGTGGCTGAGATTTCTGAATCTTCTTGGGGGTGGAGTGGTATAGGGCGTGAGTTTTAGATGTTGCTAAGCTGGGTTTTTAGGGGTGATGAAGTTGTGGTTTGTAGTTTGGTGGGGAGGATATAGTTTGTTCAACAAGGCAGTGCGTTTGGCTTGGGGCGCTGGTATGTGAAGATGATGAGTTTGGTATGTGGTGTGGGATTATGGTGAATTTTGTTAGCGAGAAGATCAGCAAGCTGACGGGTGCTTGGTGGAGAAACATGATTGGGATGTAGGTGGTAGAATTTGCGGTAGTAGCCGTTGAACAGAGGGCAGAAGCAGTGGAGAATACAGAAGAACGGAAGAAAAAAAAAGAGAGATCTGTTTTTTTTATTGTTTTATTTATTATTAGTGTGGGGGGAAGTTTTGTTGATGGTATGAGGAGTAATGGTGGGGCTATTGCGAGAGGAGATGATGTTTGTTGGGGGCGGTGTGATGCGTATGTTTCAGAACGTGGACTGTGGTCGGGAAGGATCGGTGATGTTTTTTTTTTTTTTTGATGAAGGTGATGAAGTTGAGTTTATATGGTAGACGGTGGTTTCTGGAAAGTTGGGGAGGTTGTTATGTTAAGGGATCGGCTGAAAGGCAGAAAGGAAGATTTTTTTTTTTTTTAATGTTTGTTGAGGGAAAGAAATTTAAAGAGAAGTGTAAAAAAATGAAAAGTATTGAAAGATGGAAGGAAATAAATGAAAATTGGAAGTTTTTGTATTTTTGTTTTTTTATTTAGAAAGGAGAGAGGAAGTTGTAAAGGAAAGGAATTGATTGGGGAAAAGGAAAGAAATAAAAGAAAATTTGGCAAGATTTTTTTTTTTTAAGCAAGATCAAACAAAAAAATACAAATGAAAATAAACAAAAACTAACACGAATCAGAGATTGAATAAATAATAAAATTTAATCGTTACCTCCCCGGCAACGACGCCAAAAACTTGATCGTCGCTAATCTATGAATTAGAAAAGCGCGAATTTTAAATTAAATACTGCAAGCGTACAGGTGTGTAGCAAACAGGTCGAACACAGGGTGGTAGATTAAAATCAAATTATTTATCTAATCTCTTGGGCGAGTTAGACGAAGTTTGAAGGTTGGTTTTGAAAACAATAAAAATTGAAACTGCGATCCGATTCAGAACAAATCTAATTGAACCGATGATCAAATCACAATTATCAATTGGAAATTAAAATGCATAAAAGAAATAAAATGCAGAAATTAAAATTGCGGAATAAGAAGAACAACAAAAAACATAAAATTAGGATTGTCATTGAAACTAATCAAACGACTAATCACTAATGAAACAAATGTAAAATACAATTGGTGCTCTACCGAATCTAATCGTGTAGACAACACTAATCGCTAAGAAAATAGAAAAATGCTAGAAAATAAAAGAACAGAACTTTTATTAATGTAAGAGAAGATAGAAAATGGGATGGTGGCTACAATGACATTACAAGGGTACTTATAGGATAGAAAGCCAAACCATAACCCTAACCCTAATATAATGATAGATGGGCCTTAGGGAATTCACAAAAGAGTTTACAATGAGAGTTTCAAATGGGCCTTAGTTAAATCTATTAAATTTTTGGCCTTTCTTCTTTTCCTCTTGGTTCTTTGACAAGCTTCCCTTGATTTGAGAAATTCTTGGTCTTTCTACCAATCATTTTCTTTTCCAACAGCAACTAGATGTGAGATCTTCATCTACAATTCTTCAAAATGTAAATATATACCAATTTGATCTCCATTTCTCTATTTTTCTGGTTGCATGCGGGCTGGGTTGGAATATCTGTAAAAGTAACAAAACAATACCCAAGTAATATTTATTTATATACAAAAGATAAGATATAAGAGCATAAAATAAACACATTTCTATGTCAATCAACTAGTATGAGAAATCCTTCCTAACTTATTTAACAATATGGCCAATCACAGGACCACACCGCTAACGTGGAACGGGTTTACTCCATTGGATTACCAGTGCATAATTTACATAAATTTTTATACAACACAGCGCAATGCTTTTTTAAGAAAAATGAAATCATTATAAGACTCAAGTCCTATCATACAATGCAACGCAAACCGGAGGATAGAGTTTTACCTTATAATGATTAAACATGCTTGATACGTAGAAAATAATATTTTTAATATTATTATTAGTGTCTAATCAGTTTTAAAATACTTCAAAGTAAATATATTAATCCTAGACGGCACAGTACCCCATCCTACTATGTCGCCATATATAGGTTTACAATCAAAACCGTAATGTCGTATTGGAAATTGGGTTTCCATCATGAGTCGAGACTAGGGATCGTCCTCTGCGATTCGAGACATTCTAGCAAATGCCTCAGGATCACACCTACGGTCAACCCTTGGATGATGTAGGGCCGGTCCACAAATAACGTTAGTGGATTAGTTATGCTTGAACACACGCTTCCCGGTCCTATTGAACCTATAAAATGGCCACTACGGACCAGTAAAACCGAGGTACCTCATAATCCATTATCCACATAAGTATAAATGTTAGGGATTGTAAATGCTAACACCACTTCTAGCTAGAAAGAAACGTGTGCACTCCCTACGGTCCTGTCCCGTTTTTGACTCATACCAGGGTGTGAGGTTCGCGAAGTCACGCTATACACATAGTTATGCCGAAAAAGGCTATTCTTTGATCATCAACCACAAGGCCCTGCTTTTCGACAAAAGCCTTGATCATTTGCATCTTGGCGTGCCACATTGACAATCCACGCCATGCGATTGATAACTACCAATATATAACCTCTGTGCTCGTGCATCTCAGAGAAGGGTGTTAAGCAAGAGAATAAACTCTCCGCCACCAAAGATATATATAATAGAAATCAATTTAATTTACGTGGAATGAAATCCAAAGTCATACACACATCCATTTACAAGTCCGTTCTAGGTCTAAACGAAACCGGAGACATCTTATTCCTCGTCTCGTATGTCCAAAACGGAAGAGAGGTGCTCGCTTATCCGGACAATCAACAAGTACGTCTAGACAACTAACGCTGTAACCCTCTCAAGGCAGCAACTCCATCAAAGGCATCAGTAGCCATCCATTCGATGTGAAGATTGTCGGTCTTAAAACACCGTCTTTAATATCTTCGATTAAATCGTCTTATAATTATTGGAAATGAGTTTGAACTCGGTCTTTTCAAATAATTCCTCGAATAAATATAATTTAAATCATCTCATATCGTTAATATTAATTTGTAACGATTTATCACCATTTTTATTTATATAAAAATAGTCTAATTTAATTCGACGATGCTTCGGGTCAATGAGCGGCCTTGGCGCTATTTTTATCAAAATTTAACATACACATATCTCGAAGTATAACCGTTGGATTTTAACCAAATTTATATTGTTGGAAAGTTCTTCCCAAGGCAGTCCTAATGGTTCCAGTTTTGGGAAAATCCGACGATCGGATCTTACGGTATAACCGTTTAAATTTACGATTTCGAAACGCAAACTACCACGCGCGATTCGTTTTATATATATATATATATATATATATATATATATATCATTTGATGATTCCACAACGTAATTAACATGCCAAATAAATTATTATTCATTTACATGACATTTTCTACATTTTCCTAATGTACGTTTTGGCGATAAAAATGTCACCTAGATTTATACATAAATTCTAAAGTATATTTTGGTGGTTTCATTTTGTTAACAATTCTATGATGACAAAATGTATAAAAGCGATGTTTTTATTTTGTTCTTTTCTAGCATGTTAAAAATAATAACATACAAATATTTTCTAACATGTATTTTCTAGCAATGTCAAAAATAATGTTTTTAACACTTTTCTGTTTTCTAGCGTATGTTTCCTAACATATTAAAGAAAATGATTTTTAACATTTTTATATCTTCTAACATATGTTTTCTAATAAATCACTTTTGCATTAAAAATGGAATTTTTAATGTTTTCAACAATTTTATTCGAACAGTCAATATTTCAAATGAATCAAACTTTACATGAAAATATGATTTTTAATGTTTCAACACTCTTATTCTAATATGAACAATTTTCATATGAATCATTCTTTTTATAAAAATGAAAATTTTAATGTTAACATGTTTATTTTTAAAACATGAACATTTTCTAGTGATTCAATCATTACATTAAAAATACGGTTTTTATTGTTATCATGTTCCTATATTTAACATGAACATTTTTCCTAGTTACTTACATTACATTAAAAATGCGGATTTTTAATGTTAACATGTTTTTATTTCAAAACATGGACATTCCTTTTTTTCATACATTACATTAAAATGTATATTTTTAATGTAACAATGTTTTAATTTTAAAACATGAATCTTTACACAAATTTCTAATATTACATTAAAATGTATAATTTTAATGTAATCATGTTTTGATTTTTAAAACATGAACACTTTTCTATTTTTATAACATTACATTAAAAATGTTAATTTCCATGTAATCATGTTTTTTTTATCCTAAAAAGTGAAAATCTTCTTAATTACCATTCTTGATATTAAAAATATAATTTTTTTAATAATATCATGTTTTTCTTTAAAACATGAACATTTTCTATATTTCTATTTTTGACATTAAAAATGTATTTTTTTACTGAAATCATATTTTTCTTCAAAACATGAACATTTTCTATATTTCTATTCTTGACATTAAAAATGTAAATTTTAAATGAAATCATGTTTTTCTTCAAAACATGAACGTTTTCTATATTTCAATTCTTGGCATTAAAAAGTTAAATTTTAAATGAAATCATGTTTTTCTTCAAAACATGATCATTTTCTATAGTTCTGTTCTTGACATCAAAAATGTAAATTTTAAATGAAATCATGTTTTTCTTCAAAACTTGAACATTTTCTATATTTCTATTCTTGACATTAAAAATGTAAATTTTAAATGAAATCATGTTTTTCTTCAAAACATGAACATTTTCTATATTTCTATTCTTGACATTAAAATTGTTAATTTTTAATGAAATCATGTTTTTCTTCAAAACATGAACATTTTCTATATTTCTAACATTACATTAAAAATGTGAACTTTTTAATGTAATCATGTTCTTATTTTAAAAACATGAACATTTCTATTTTTATATTAATTCCATAAAATGATAGAAATTTGTACTTCATTTTGATTGAAAATTTTAATTCAATCCAAATGACAAAAGGTGATATTTCATTTTGATTGAAAATTCTAATTCAATCCAAATGACAAAAAGTGATATTTCATTTGATTGAAAATTCTAATTCAATCCAAATGACAAAAAGCGATATTTCATTTTGATTGAAAATTCTAATTAAATCCAAATGACAAAAGTCATATTTCATTTTGATTGAAAATTCTAATTCAATCAAAATGACAAAAAATGTATGATTCATTTTTGTTATAAATTTTGATTCGACAAAATGTATAAAAGGTGATATTTCATTTTTATTTTTTTGATTGAAAATTCTAATTCAATCAAATTGACAAAAATATATGATTCATTTTTATTATAACACAATATCACTACACTACCAGACCTACATTGCACATTAAACACAGATCAAATCACGTAACATAACATATAGAAATTTACAGCGGATTGATGATAATACAAACATGATTAATTTTATTTATTTTAAGAAGAAGAAATAAATAGAATTCTCACAGTCGAGTTTGATTCTGAATTATTCAGAATTGGATATTTGTCCAAATTACGATCTGCTCTGAATCAGTACTAGTCAGTCCAGCAGTGTAGATCTCGGACTCACGATCGTAGCGGATCTGGAATTTTTCGATTCCGAGTTCGTATGATTGAGATACGGATTAATTTGCATTGTTAATATTTATAAAATAAACTAACTAAATAATTAAAATATAATTATACCTCTTCTTCCTTCAACAGATTAAGGCCGCGACCTTTTTTCCTTTTGTTCAAAATTAGGTTTAAATTTAACTTCGGATCGATGCAGGGGGAGGCCGATCAGACACCGCCACGTCAGAGCGCTAGAGGAGGCGCGCTTGGGGGGATGGACGGTGTTGAACTCTCTGGTCAAAGGGAGGCGGGTTCTGGCTGTGAATGGCGCAGCTTTGGGTGCACGGTTCACCAAAATTTCGGCACAAGGAGGGGATCCAACCGTATGGATTTGAAGAGGGTTCGATTCTCTTTGAAATTGTCTGAAGGAGTAGATGATTTTAAAGTGTGGATCATTCGTTTTTAACGGAGGAAGAATGGAGGGATATCGGCCATGGAAATGATGTAGGCGGCAGCTGTGTATTCAAATTAGGGTTTAGGAATGAGATAAGTGTATATTGATAATATATAATTACTAGTTTTTGCAAATAAATCCATAAGTTCTCAATGGCTCCAAATCCAGTCCGATAAGAGCTGTTCCTTCCCAAATGCCCTCGTTTCGAACGCAATGGGCTAGGTCCTGTCATCCTAAACGATTGTTTTCAGCCTGATTTCCTTAATTTAAAATTTAAATCATTTATTTAATTAATTTGATAGAACATATAAATCCACTTGGGCCACATACAGAATCCGAAAATTCCCAAAAAATAAATATAGCTATTTTTTGATGATACGGTCCCAACAAAATTAATTTCGTCGAATTTAGAGATTGTATGATAAATGTCCTTTTTATCCGTCGATTAAATTCAACAAATATTATCGAACGCAGTTTAATTTACCACGCTCACAAATTAATTCCAAAAATTATGGAAAATTAAACTTAGCAATAATTTGACATTCCGGATCCGATAAAAATGGTTACGTCAAAAACGGAGGTCGTTTATAAAATGCATATTTATATGGGCTATAAATTATACTATATTCCATAGCGACTATTCTGAATATTCAACTGGCCATAACTTTTTATTCCCGCTATGAAATTTAAATTTTTCGGGTCGTTGGAAAGATATTTTTAAATAGATTTAAATATTTTTGGTTTCACTAAAATCTGTTTTATTTGAATCCTGTACATTCAGTCAAAGTTCAGATTCAAAAATTCAAACTACCGTACTATTTCTATTTCCCTTTAAAATTAAAATAAATATATTCGTTCTAACTTTGATTTAAATAAATTTTAAATCATTATTATTTAAAACAAATTATTTTAACTATTCAAAATTCATTGAAATAGCCAAAATAAAAATTTTAAATTGGTTCTGATTTTCTAGGTTGTTATAGAACCAATAGTTGTTTATATAAAATAAAGCTTGTAAAAAAATATATAATTTAGGACATGTTTACCAAATCAGTAAATAAAATTTAAAAAAAATATAAAATGAACATATAATTTTTTTTAACTTCATCAGAGCTTTTAAAGTAGGAAAAATGGTCAATTACTTTATTGATCGGAGTTGGATGTATCAAAGAAAGCAAATTAGTGGTGCAGTAAGTGAACATTTTCAAAATAGGGTACAAGTGTTCATCGAATTTGCTTTGAGTAATGTTGAAAATGATAAAGAAATTCCTTGTCCATGTAGTAAGTGCAAATTGTTGAACTATCTAATACTGAATATGGTTAAGGTTCATTTGCACCAATATGGTTTCGTACCCAATTATTTGATGTAGGATCGTCATGGAGAAATTGTAGCCTCTAATAATCAAGAACAATCAGTGAAGGCCATTAGTGATGAAGTTAGTACGAATCTCATAGAAAATATGGTCAAAGTTGTTGCACGATCAATGTTCCCTACCATTGGAATTGGTAACGACGATGTTAATGTCGAAGAGAAACCAAATGTTGAAGGTAAAAATGTATATGATTTATTGGATCATGCTAAAAAAACCTTTGGAATGGATGTAAAAGCGGCACTCAATTATCGATAACTTTAGAATACATTGCAAAATCAAAATACCACCTAACGGAAGCTGGATTTACGGCTGTTGTTTAAGCTGCTAAACTTCATATGTTATTCAATAATTTAATGTGTGAAAATTATTTAAAGTAAGTATCAAAATTAACAGCATAATAATATAATTTTTTGTTCATGATCTATTTATAATTATCTGAAGTTATATTTTATATTTATCGCGGGGGGTTTGTGTTGAAGTCATTTCAAATGGTTCTGAACATTTCTTAGGATGCTTATATAGCTAGGATGAACGATTTTTGGCCTAAGTGGAGCAAGATCCCCGACACCGTGAGAGACGCCATATGGAAAGATTTTTTTGTAAGTTTATACCACTTCACAAAATGATTAAATACAAATAAATAATTAGTAATATTTTCTCATTGTACAGGGCACAATAGATTTACAGTAGTCTAACATCAATGTAGTTCAATGACACTGGAACTCAAAGATCGCTAAGAACCATGGGGAGAAAATGTCAAAGATTAAAAAATTAGGGAAGAAACCATGGCGAATGAGTGAGGCGGTATAGAATAAGATGGTTGATTGGTGGGATACAAATGAATTCAAGGTAAATCTATAACGAATCTCGTTAATTTTTTTGCCGAATATTAAATAATTAATCAATGTAAATTTGCAGGCGGATTTAGCAAGGAACTTAGCAAACAGGAGCATGAATCCAGTAACTCATCCGGGAGGATCCAAGCATTTCCAGCATCACCACGAGGACTTGGTAAATTTATCAATTATTACATTTGTATATTGATCGGTTTAGTAATTAACTATGTAGAATTGATTTATCAAAATTATCAATTGCAGGAACAAGCTCGTGGACATCCATTGTCCTATATGGGAGTATTTACTCACACTCACGCATCTAGTCAAGTAGACGAGGCTAGCAACGGCACATATCAGTAGGGTGATTAGGATAGGGAGACAACTACATATGTATGCGTATTTTGAATTCTATTACTCACATCGATAAGTTTATTAATACTAGCTAATGTAAAATAGAAACAATGTTCTATTAACTTAAATTGTTTTTTGCATTGCCTGCAAAGTTTCAGGAGGCACGGACTCATGCGCTTGAGGAGTTCGATTGTAATGAGTTGACACTGAAGGAGGAAGATAACATATTTGACTCTGTTATGTATTCGACGCAGCAGAGTAGATGTTATGGCTTTGGTAACCTAGTGATAATTAATCCTTTTACATACATACAACAAATTGGTGTTTAGATATGTAGTGTTATAATATTTTATATGCTGACAAAACCCTTTTGCTATTCATTCTATTTGTAGGCTCGACAAGCTTAGAAGGCCTAAGACAAAGTAGAAATTAAGGAGTTTGAATCATGATCGAGCAGCTGCATGAGCATAATCGTCTATGTGCTATACAAATGGAGAAACTAAATCAGAAGCTTAAGGAGTATGAGCACAATCATGGTACTTTTCCTTCGTCGCCTAGTGCTTCCGGAAATGAATATGACGCTTGCGGTATGTTTTTGGTGTTTTTGATTGCACTATATATATATTAACTTGGAGACGGTGAGGATTGTGTTTTGACGTTGTATATATTGGTATGGAGTGGGTAAGGATGATACTTTAAATATATTTTGATGGTTTGTATTTGGTTTGTAGATATGTGACATTCATGAGTTGGTTTTTGAGATGTTTGGATGGTTTGTTTTGTTTATATTGATGTTTATATGATTTATGTTGGTTGTTTATAAAGTGATTGGTATACATGTATTATATATGTATGGAAATGGATTGGAAATGGGATGACTGGAAGATAATAGGCTTGCTGTTATGAAAAAAAAACTAGTTTTTCCAATGGCTTGTAACGGCTGGCAACGACATATTGTTCCTTCATTTGAAACGGTTTCCAACAGTTGGCAACCGTTGAAGGTCGTTGGAATAGCCGTTAGAAAAGATCCATTAGCTCTGTTGGAAGCCGTTAGACTTCGTTGATATTATTCCAACAGCCGCCGCCAACGGCTTTCAGCCGTTGGAATAGCCGTATTCTCTCGTAGTGAATTTGTAGATGTTCAATCCACATATATACATTACGTTGATCCAAAATTTGAGCTCATCCAACATTCGTAACATTTTTAAAATCTTAGTTCAATTATTCAACCTTTAGACCTTTATTCGAACTCTTAAATTTAAACATAAAATATATTATTTTACAACTGTCGGAGCGAGCTCAAATTTTGGATAGATGATAACATATTGTTAGAGAATGGAGTTTTGATGACAACAACCATATTTCAATATTAATTGATTATAAAATATATACTAACACCTTTATCTAGAATATATATATACACATGTATGCAGGATTTGTATACAGGAATTAATACTGAAGACTGTACAATTTTGGAGATTTAGAGATTCAAGAGATTCAGAATTCATAGAAGATTCAAGACTCATGATTAATCAAGATTTCAAGAGTTCAAGATAAATATATTAATTAAGTCTAGTTTATGTAAGACTCTGAATAGCACTCCAGGTTCAAATTCAAATTCTAATTCTGTTTTTCAATTTCAAATCCTATTTAATAAATAAAAGTTTCTATTTTTCTTTTTAATTTAAATTCAAGTTTTAAAGATTATAAGTTTATATATTTATATACTTATATATTTTTATATACTTTATATTTATTGTTTTAAAACTTATAAATTTATAAACATGTTTATATAATTTATACTTATGATTTCATATGATTTTCTACTTTACAATACGTATTTATATCATCATGTTTTAATCCAAGAATTTCCAGAATTGCATAAACATTAAAACACTTAAAAAAAAATTCAAAATTCAAATTTTAAAGAGGATATTTGACATACAAAGATAGGGATGTCGACATATAACCATCACAATTTCAAAATTGAAAGGAAGTGTCTTTTCATCATTTGTAACGTTCCAGAAATGTTGCAACCTTTCAAATCTTATAAATAGGGGTTGATTTCAAACTTTTTAACTACTCTTCTTCTCCATCTTCATCCTCTTTCATTACACTATTAATATTTCATCTTTTAATGATTTCTACACTAATACTCTGCCGATTTCAAGTCTAATTATATAAAACTTCTTCTCTTCTCACTCTCTACTCATTACTCTTTGAATCGAAGTGCTATTGAAGAGTTATAGGGCTGTTGTAATCATTTGGGATAGTTTTGGAAATGGTGTGTTCCTTGTAGCTGTGAAATCAATGTAGGAGTCGGTGTTAACCTTATAGCCAGGAAATCAAGGGAATATACTTGATCAAGGGACTCAGTGATAATCTTGTAATCGTGAAATCAAGAGTGTTAGAATTGGTGTTGACCTTATGGCTATGAAATCAAGGGTGTTGTATTTGGATATTGATATAGTAATAAAACTCTGCACAATCCAGCGTTGCGTGGGATTGGACGTAGAAGTAATCCGAACAAGTGTAAAATCCAGTGTGTTCTTTCCTTTTCTGCATTTTTTTTATTTCCGTGTTTGTGTTTGATTCTGTGTTTGTGATCATCTCTATGGTGTGTTATTCATATAGTAGATCATACAAGTTTTAGATTTTCTTAAATTTTTTGAAAATAATATTCACCCCCATCTAGTGTTAGTTTTGCCTTAACGATCAATTCTGCATTCCTTAACAATTGGTATCAGAGCCGGATCTTTCAAAAAGTTCATAATCTAATTTTTGAAAAAATTTAAGATGGTAAATTTCATTAGTGTCAATTCACACATTGTATCAATGTTGAAAGAGTCTGCATATAATCATACTGTAAAGTCAAGTGATCTACTGAAATGTTGTTCAATATAGGAAAAGATGTGTTATATGGCTTTTGGAAATTCAAAATTTTAAAAGATGGGTAAAGTGGCTGTTGAAAATTCAAATTCTAAAAAGGTGGCTGTTGAAAATTTAAATTTTGAACTGGTGTGTTATATGGCTATTGGGAATTCAAATTCTGGTAAGCAAATGGTGGAACTCAAAAGGGACAAATGGATAGTGGTTGTTCGAGACATATGACGGGAAATCCAGAAATACTAAATAATCTAATCCATGAATTGGTGGAACGGTAAACTTCAGAGATAACGCTAAAGGATACATCATTGGGATTAGTAATGTCGGTAATTCTAAAACTCCTACTATTTCTGATGTTTTATTAGTTAGGAATCTAAAACACAATTTATTAAGTATAAGTCAACTTTGTGATAAGGGCTATAAATAAACTTTGAGAAAGGCAAATGTTTTATAGAAGACAGGAATTCAAAAGTAATATTAGAAGGTGATAGAAAGAAATATATATATATATATATATATATATATATATATATATACTGAGTATGAAAATCTCCAACGATAATCTATGTCTTTTAGCCAACACAAGCGACCCCTGGATCTGGCATAAGAGATTTGGTCATATAAATTTCAAACATATCTCTAGGATCTCTAAATTAGATTCAATAGGGGATTACCCAAAATGAAATTTAAAGTAAATAGTTTATGCGATGCTTGTTAGTTTGGAAAATTAAAAAGAAGTTCATTTAAATCAAAAGAGGAAATTACAACCTCGAGACCATTAGAGTTAATTCATATAGATTTATTTGGTCCACCTCAAACCAAATCGATAAATCATAATAGATATGTTCACATAATAATTAACGACTTTTCTAGATCTACTTCGACTTTGTTTCTTAAAAATAAAAGTGATGCTTTTGATCAATTTAAACCTTTTTCCAAAAGAATTCAAATCTTATTATCCGTAAAAATCAAAACAATACGTAGTGACCATGGTGGAGAATTCGAAATGAAAGTTTTGATTTTTTTTTTAATAAAAATGAAATAACCCATAAGTTTTCTATCCGTAGAACTCTAAAAAAATGTAGTTGAACATAAAAATAGGATGATACAAGAGTGTGCGAGAAGTATGTTATCTAATAGTAGTTTACTAAGAAATTTTTGGGCTGAGCCAGTTGCAACAGCTTGTTATATTTTAAATAGAATTTCAATTAGACCCTTATCTCATAAAACACCATATGAAATTTCGTTTAATAAGAAACCAAAAGTATCATATTTTAAAATATTTGGATGTAAATGTTTTATACTTAATACTAAAGAAAATTTAGACAAATTTGATTTGAAATTCGATAAAGGAATATTTATTGGATATTCAAAGAGAAGTAAAGCATATAGAGTCTTTAATTCAAGAACCAATACTATAGAAGAAACTTTAAACGTATCTTTTGATGAAAACTATAAAAATATAACACAACACAAAACAAAGATGAATATGAAAATGAAATTAATGAAACAAATCATGAAGATAGTCAACCAAATAAACGAATTAGGTTACAAAGAAACCACCCTGTAGAGAATATCTTAGGAGATATTGAATCTGTCGTTAGGACTCGTAATCAATTAAATAGTATGAGTAATTCTGCATATATTTCAACGGTTGAACCTAAGAATCCAAAAGAATCATCTTCTGATAACTCATGGATTCCTGCCATGTAAGAACTAGGTCAGTTTACTAGGAATGATGTATGGGAAATTGTTCCTAGACCAGAGGATAAGATTATAATAGGAACTAAATGAGTGTATAAAAATAAAATGACTGAACATGGTGAGGTCATAAGAAATAAGGAACGACTAGTAGAGCATGGTTATACTCAAGAAGAAGGGAAAGATTACGATTAAACTTTTCCCCCATAGCCAGATTAGAAGCAATTAGGATATTAATAGCCTTTGCAAACCATAATAATTTCAAATTATATCAAATAGATGTTAAAAGTTCTTTTCTAAATAGATTTGTTAAAGAAGACGTATATGTAGAGCAACCTTCTCTTTTTGAAGACGAAAAGTTACCAAATCACGTATATAAGTTAAAGAAAGCGTTATACAGATTAAAACAGGCTCCTAAGGCTTGGTATGATAGATTAAGAAATTACTTATTGCCTTCCAATTTTGAAATAGGAAAGCCAGATAACACTTTGTTTATTAAAAGAAATAATATTGGTATACTATTAGTGCAAATATATGTTGACGATATAATTTCGGATTGACAAATGATAAGATGAATAAAGAATTTTCAGATATCATCACCCAAGAATTTGAAATGAGTCATACGGGAGAACTGACATTTTTCTTAAGCTTACAAATTCGTCAATTAAAGAATGGAATATTTATTAAACAACAAAAAAAGTAAGAAATTCAATTAATAAATACAATCTAACAACAATAAACGGGAGACCAACGCTAATGGCGACTAATATAGCCTTAACTAAAGATGATACATCAAAAAACGTTGATTAGAAATTATATAGGTATGATAGGTTATCTATTATATATAACCGCTAGTAGACCAGATATTATGCATAGTGTACGTCTCTGTGCAACATATGAATCGCAACCTAAGGAAATACATTTAAAAGCTATAAAACGTATTCTAAGGTATGTAAAGCATACATCAGACTTTGGATTATTTTATCCTAAGGATGATTCATTCAACTTAGTTTCTTATTGTGACGCTGATTATGCAGGATGTAAATCCGATTGTAAAAGTACTAGTGGAACATGTCATTCCTTAGGGCATTCACTAGTCTTGTGGTTTAGTAAAAAAGCAAAACACTGTATCTTTATCAACAACTGAAGCAGAATATATATCTGCTGCTTTAGCTTGTTCACAAGTAATATATGCAACAAACTCTAAATGATTTCGGATTAAAAATAAATAAATCACCAATATACCGCGATAATACGAGTGTTATAAATATATCTAAAAATCCAACTCATCACTCAAGAACTAAACATATCGATATACAACATCATTTTCTAAGAGATAACGTAAGTAAAGAGAAAATTTCACTCGGATTTATTGAAACAGATAAACAAATAGCAGACATATTAACAAAACCATTAAACAAAGCAACATTTAGTAAATTAAGAACATAATTAGGTATTTGCTCACTAAGTGAATTAGAATAATTAAACATATTAATATATATAAGAATAACATTAAAAATAAGAAGAAGACAAAAGTATAAGTGTGTCGACATACATACTTGCATATGTCGACATATGACTGCCAGATTCCAAAAAATAATTCCCACCAAAAGTTAGTTACAATAACCATTTAAACTCTCCACTTCGAATTTTCTTCTTCATTCTCTCATTTCACTTCTATAAAAAATCTAAACTAAAATAATTAATGGCATCCACTAATTTTAACACCCAAATCAATCCCAAATCATCCACTGGACCATCCGAAGGTCCTTTCCAACGTTCACATGTCATCAAACTTGAAGAGAAAATGGAATTTAGTCTTCAAATGCTAATAGAAATTCAAGTACTCCAAATTCAGATGAGTCAAGAGAAAAATCGGTAAGTAAAGATGTAAAGAAACCTTCATAAATTCGAAATGGACAATCAAGCAAATCCAATTGTCATCGAAGATGATAATGAAGCTATGGAAGAAGAAAAGGAGGAAGAAATGATGGAGGAAGAGGGACCTTAAGAGGAACAACAAGAAGTCACTGACGGGGAAGATCAAGTCCTATGTGTGGGAGAAGTATTGTTCGATCAAAATGGAAATATGGTTGAACAAAATAGGGATTTTTGTCTACACTACCCAAATTGTCCAAACCTAATTCTCCCAGTGTCAAGAACAAATAGACATTAAGTTTCTCTCAGTTTTTTTCATTTCTTTGTGTATATTCGATGTATGACGTGTTTGTGTAATATGGTTTTTTATATATCACTTGTATCAAAAAACATTGTTTAATATAATGTTTGGTTTATCTCTCTTAAGTATTTCATTAGTTATATAGGTACGAATTTAGGGGGAGTAATATACATTAAGTAATTTTATCACGTATGACTTAGTATAGAATAATATAGTCTAGATGGTTAAAGGATTTACGGGGAGTATTTTTAGAATTTATTTTTGATAATGACAGAGGGGGAGAAATTATTAAATATAGACTTAGTTTAAGTAGAATATATAGGATTCATATTGACAGGGGGAGTTTTAGAAGGATCTTCATCAACAAGTATATACAGGTACGATATTATAAACTAAGGTTGTCATCATCAAAAAGGGGGAGATTGTTGGAGAATGGAGTTTTGATGACAACAACCTTATTTCAATACTAGTTGATTATAAAATATATACTAACACCTTTATCTAGAATATATATATATACATATATATGCAGGATTTGTATACAGGAATTAATACTGAAGACTATACAGTTTCAGAGATTTAAAGATTCAAGAGATTCAGAAATCAGAGAAGATTCAAGACTCATGAGTAACCAATATTTCAAGAGTTCAAGAATTCAAGATAAATATAGTAATAGAGTCCAGTTTATGTAAGACTCTGAATAGGATTCCAAGTTCAAATTCAAACTCTGTCTTTCAATTTCAAATCCTATTTTCAAAATCTATTTTCAAACTCTTTTAAATAGAAGTTTTTCTATATTTCTTTTGATTTTAAATTCAAGTTTTAAAGATTGTAAGTTTATATATTCATATAGTTATATATTTTTATATACTTTATATTTATATAGTTTTAAACCTTATAAATTTATAAATACGTTTATGTAGTTTATACTTATGATTTCTTATGATTTTCTACTTTATAATACTTATTTATATCATAATGTTCTAATCCAAGAATTTTCAGAATTGTATATACATTAAAACACTTGATAGGGATATGTCGACATACAAAGATAGGGATGTCGACTTATAACTGTCACATTTTCAAAATTGAAAGGAAGTGTCTTTTCACCATTTGTAACATACCAGAAGCATTGCAACCTTTCAAATCTTATAAGTAGGGGTTGATTTCAATTTTTTAACTATTCTTCTTCTCCATCTTCATTCTCTTTCATTACACCATTATTATTTCATCTTTTTATGGTTTCTACACTTATACTCTGTCGATTTCAAGTCAAATTATATAAAACTTCTTCTCTTCTCACTCTCTACCCATCACTCGCTGAGTTGAAGTGCCATTAAAGAGTTGTAGGGCTGTTGTAATCATTTGGAATAGTTTTGGAAATGGAGTGTTCCTTGTAACCGTGAAATAAAGGAAGGAGTCGGTGTTAACCTTGTAGCCGGGAAATCAGGGGAATATACTTGATCAAGGGAATCATTGGTAATCTTGTAGCTGTGAAATCAATAGTGTTGGAACTTGTGTTAACCTTACGGCCATGAAATCAAGCATGTTGTACTTGGATAATGATATAGTAATAAAAGTCCGTGCAATCCAGCGTTGTGTAGGATTGGACGTACGAGTAATTCTGTAACAACCCACATTTTACGTATTGAAGGACCGTAAAATATTTTTATTTTATTCCTTGAGGGTTAGAACATTCTCATATTTTAATTTGTTACATATGTGGATGTGAGACATGTCCATAATTTTTACAAATTTTTTTTGACCATTTTTCCCCTGTCAATCTTGTACAGGTAATTAATTTTCACTCGGATCGAATCAAGTGCTGAGTTCGGTCTCGTTGGAAAGGAAATAATGATTCTCATTCCGTAGAATGGTCACAATAAAGATTTGGATCAGCAGTTTGGGAGGAATCGTTGTTTTAAGGTTTCACATTTTGTTATCTAGGTTTTGTAAGCCATAATGAGTTGATTTGGAGAGGCCCACTAGTCGGTTGCTGGGAGGCAGGGGTAAGAGGCAAGGAGAATAGTTTACTTTCTCCATTCCCTAATTTGAAGATCTAGAGTCCCTCCATTGCTCTATCTTCTACATCTTTCCACCATTAGAGCTTAGATCTACATTAGAGAATTAAAGATCTACATCATTTGAAGGTAGATCTACATCATTCCAAGAGAGAGTTCGTCGAATCAAAGAGTTTAGAGCAAATTCTTCGTTGTCCAAATCTGGATCTAAGTGTTTTTGAGTTGTTTTAGAGATTTGGTGAGTGATATGCATCTCTCACATGGATTCAATCAAGTATATGAGTTGTTTGATCTTAATTTCATCCTTTTCAAGTGTTTTCTCCTAGATATACATCATGGTAAGTCTATTTTCATATGAATCGCCATAGGAACTACTCTAGAAACTTAAAATCGGTAATTTCCATATAGTTTCATATGTTAAGATCCATTTATTTGTTGTTCATTTGTTGAATCATTATTTTAATGTTCAATGATTATTGCTTGGATTGAAGGTTCATTTGTTGATAATGGGTTGATTTAGTTAAACTATTATTGTTGAAAATATTGAAAATCGAGTTAGTTTACGAGTATTGGATCGAGTAGTATTCAAGCGTGAAGATATGTTGAAGAATTGGTGGTTTTAGTGCTCGGATCGGGCAAAATCAGACCGGGAAAAATCAGATCGATCAAAATCGGACTGGTCAAAATTGGACTGGTTAAAATCGAACTGGACAAAATTGGACTGGGCAAAATCGGACTGGTTAAAATCGGACTGGGCGAAATCGGACTGGGCGAGATCGGACTGGTCAAAATCGGATTGGGCAAAATCGAACTGGGCAAAATTGGACTAGTCAAAATCAGACTGGGTGAAATCGATCTGGTCAAAATCAGATCGGGAAAAATCGGATTGGGCAAATCGGACCGGGAAAATCGGATTGGGAAAAATTGGAACGGGCAGAATGATCCAAAATGGAACATAGAGATATGATAGTGTTTCATTAACGCTGTGAAAGCCAGTTTTTATATTTTACTTAGTTTTTCACACCAGATTGACGTGGAATTGAACCAGGAGATATGGTAGCATTTCAAAAGCGCTACAAAAGGCTGTTTTGAGATTTTGGCCAGTTTTTCATAGTGAAAAAACTGGAAATGCTATGAAATACAGTATCGACCAAACAAAGCTTGTTTTTGAATCGACAATGGTTCTAGCTTCGACACGAGTTCAAGAGGGAATATTCGAAGTGGTGTGAGATGTTCGTTGATCGTTGAAAAGCAACGAATGTGAAGATAATTCAAAGCTGTTTTGAGTTATGGATAATGATTGCTCAAGCATGTTTTGAGCTTGTGAAAGGTCGCTGGTGTTGACGACTAGAGATATTGAAGGCTGAGGAATTATCGTTGTCGTAGGTTCTAGCGGGCTCAAAGCAGGGGTTACATGATTTCATAATATGGTCAAGTACCCTAGGCAGCTTGAACGTGCCTAGTTACATTTCGTTGTATGACGTATGGATTTTATGCTAAAACTGGGGTTTACCATTGGCCCTTGATAGTTGATGGCAAAGTGTTTAGTCGGTCATATGATTAACGATGGTTTCAAAGCAGGATTTGCAGTGATAGCCAGAGTCAGTCATATATGATTGGTTGTTTGCTTGTACCGGCTCGTGTAGATTGTCTAACGTCAAAAGAGATGTTTCTTGGGTGCTGGTCTGATATTGGTTTAGGCCTCTAGCGCTTGTGCTTGAGGGATGTTGAATTCGATTAAGATGGTTTACATGAGATATATAATCTGGATGTTATGAGTGCTATTATAAATTACTTCTAGTTGTCATGAATGAATTCTTGTTTGGACTACCATGAATGTATGGTTGAAATGCTTGTTGTAAAGGTTATTACTATCCGTTGTTGGGAAGATGGGGTTGATTCCTTCTCTAGTGTTGGTAGATTAGTTTGTTTATCTACCTATTCTCGTATACTTTATTGTTGATATTAGATAGTTGTTTTATCGCTCACTAAGACTATTTTCTGACTCAAGGTTTTATGTTTCCCTCTTATTACCATGGGTTGTTCATCCGGTTTTGGATGGGCAAACTAGATGACAGGTGATTAGTGAGGACGATGACACTGTGCGATGGCGAGCAGGAGGCTGGCGTATTAGTTTTTACTACTATTTAGTTTCCTTGTTTTCTACTATGTGATGTTGACTCTAAATGATGTAGTGAGGCAAATTTTACAGACTTTATGTTGTGATCCTGATGTTTGGATATACTTTCTAGTTGTTATGAAAGTTTGGAGTTTTTCTGCTCGAATATGCTTCACTATGATTGCATGTTGTATGTATTCTACTATATTTTATCCTTGCGCTGTGAGTTACATGACAGGTACCGCTTGTGTTATCATATCTTGATGATTGTCCATAGCAGTCTGGCATGTCTTTCAGTGCATTATTTCTCTTATTTACTGTAGGGGTTATGGGCGGTCGTCACAAATCTGAACCAGTATAAAATCCGGTGTGTTCTTTCCTTTTCTGCATTTTATTTTTGTTTATTTCTGTCTTTGTGTTTGATTCTATGTCTATGATCGTCTCTGTGGTGTGTTATTCATATAGTAGATCATATAAGTTTTAGTTTTTATTAAATTTCTTGAAAACACTATTCCCTCCCCCCTCTAGTTTTAGTTTTTCCTTAACGATCAATTCTGCATTCCCTAACACACATATATGTGGATTGAATATCTACAAAATAATATTGAATTTGGATTAGTTTAGCCCACGAACGGGTAGATGTGCTACAAAATAGGGGTGCTCCTAAATGCCCCTTTTATATATATAAGAAAAACTAATATGATCTACTGTATGAATAACACACCACTGAGCTTGTGAACCGAGATAGGTGCAATAGAGAGAGTTTTACAACTCCAGTTGATTTCCTTCTTGAACAAATCAAAAAAAGGATCAAGTGCACCCCTTTAGCCCCCTAATTTTCACCACACAGTGAAACATCCCACCTCCGTTAAGGTCACTCTCAAAGGGAATGCATTAACTTTGGTGAAGCATTTTAGGTAAAAGACACAGATAATTTACAAGACAAACATATAAATAGTGGAAAACTTAAATCATTTCATAAATAGCATGGTTCAGTCAAAACATTACAAGCATTATCTCAAAACCCAACTTCTAAATTATTACGACAAAACATCTATCTTGATTTAAAAACTCTAAGTACATAAAGATGCATAAAACAGTAGTAAAGCAGCATAAATCCCCAATAAAAGTGTAACCACAGCCATAGCCCAAGAAGAGAGAATCCAAGCAATACATCTACTCTCTTCAAGTTGGAAAAGGTCTGCACTAAGTTGAAGTATTCCCTGCCTACGTACCGGGGGGGAGGGGGGAAAGGAAGAAAAGAAGGCGAAAGAAAATGGGTCAGACATAAGTCTGGTAAGTCCAGTGATTATTCAGCATGTAAACAGGTAAAAGTATCATGACATGAATAAACTGAATATAGAACAATAAGATAACAAAAGATAAGATAAGATAAACTGAATATACTATCGCACTCATTTCCATTTCTCTGCACCTCCTAACGAATGTTTTCAACTATCATCATGTGTTCATAACAAATTGATCCCTTTCTCGATCGGCTCCTACTCGCATGCATTTCTTACTTGTGTCATTCGACCCCGCTTGATTGTAGATACATTTGCTGGTCACACCATAGGGTGTATCAATTCCTATGGTGGCAACCCAACACAAATTCCAGATGCACAGTGTATACTACTGATGCCCAGTGCCTGCTTTAACCACTCCGGAGTACGTGCATGCCCATACTCCGCTGGAACCTACACTACTGCACCACCCACCGCTATTTTGACCGCTTATAATCACCCCAGTAATCGTGCCCCATCCTGCCTAGTTCAGGGTACCGTGATACATCTATGTGGGTTACTGCTGAAATGGGACCCCGTTACTAGGGTTTCCTAATCAACGTGTTATAATGGTTAAGTGTTCTCAAGTTAACCTAACCCCACCCATCTGTTTAATTAACATGTTGTATTGGTTAAGTGTTGTCTTGATTAACTTATCCCTGCCATTCTTAGCCTGTATGTTCCTTGGCTTTAATTCATTCATAAAGCACCAACCTCTCACATTAGATCTATATTGTTGTGGTCGCTGGATGTGCCGGGCAGTTCCGGGCAGTCTTACACCACAACTCAATCTAACCTCGGGTTTTTGGGCTTAATGCACTAACCTCTCACATTAGATCTATATTGTTGCGGTAGCTAGATGTGTCGGGCGGTTCCGGGCAGTCTTACACCGCAACTCAATCTAACCTCGGGTTAGGCATGTTCACATTTAGCCAATTTTACATATTTGTCATATGTGTGTGTCAAAGTTTCCACAAGTCCAGTCAACACAAGTTTATGCCACATTCCCATGCTATGCCCAAAATTGAATCAATTATACCTAATTTTCCCTGCGTTATAATCGCTCGTACAACGAGATTTAATCTAAGTTCCGAATGAACTTAGTATTCACAAAAGCAAGTAAAAAGGGGAAAAATAGAGAAGGAGCATAAGAATTGACACAAGGAAAAATGGGCATGTAAAGATGTACCCAATTCAAGAATCATGTTTAAATGTTGTACATTAACAATATGTGTAGACAAGCTAAGCAATTTACACCACAGATATAAAGATTTGATAGAATTGGTCTTAAGAGAATCACTAATTTTTATGTACAACATGATAAGCCCCACTATATCAATCACAACAGTCTCATAGTCATAGGATGTACAACATGATGGATTTCATCATATAAATCACAACAGTCTCATAGGCATGATTGGTTCCATTATGTCAATCCAACAGTCTCATAGGCATGGTAGGTTTTATTGTGTCAGTCACAACAGTCTCATAGGCATAATAGGTTCTGTTATATCAGTCCAATAGTCTCATAGGCATAGTAGGTTCTTTTATGTCAGTCCAACAGTCTCATAGGCATAAGCAATTTAGATTTGACAAAAGGATAGACACGAATTAGAATTAGGCATTGTTCTAGATCAGATAATTACAGTCATGATTTCTATTAGATGTTTAAATCTAAATAATAATTAAACTTACAGAAGAAGGACAGATCTTGTATTCTGGGATCTGATTTCCGAATTTGAAAAGTTATCCTTTGATGTAGACGTTTGATTTGAAGTTCTTCTAATCGGTTATTAGTTTGGATTTAATTTTCTAGTTGGGAGAAGATGTAGAAGGCTAGGCAAGCTTGTAGACGAACAGCATGATGCACCATAGTCTTAGGGTTATGAGGTTAGGGTCTAGGTTTAGGTACGTATATATAGATGTCTAGGATTAATTTTAGCCTTTAGATTAGGCTAGGAGAAATAAGAACCATCAAACCAAATAGATGTGTCATCCAGCCAACCATAGCACGACACATAAGCCCTAATACCTCAGAAATTAGTCATCAGCCAATCAGTGAAGGCCACATCAGCTCAGAGCTACTAAAATTCATCCCAGGAAGCATATCTCAAAGGGGTCAACTCCCTACAGGGGGTCGACACCTATGTCGACTCCCCTATAAGGGGGTCGACACCTATGTCCACTCCCCCTAGGGGGTCGGCACCCTGAGCGGGAAATTTTCCGCTCAGCCTATTCTGTTCGATTTTTTATTTTTGAACTGGTTTTTGAATTTAAATTATTATTTATATTTATTTTCTACTTAATCTTGAAATCTTCTAACCTCTATAACTTCTTCATACGGAGTCCAATTCATGCAAACTCGGACTCTATCTCAAGCAGAATTTCGAAACGAACGCAATGGCGTAACCTGTTTCCCTTAATTCTTCTTCTAAAAATTAAGTGTTCTTAAGTTTGTTATTTTAAATATTCACGGAAAATACGGGGTGTTACATTCTCCCCTCCTTAAAGGATTTCATCCCTGAAACCTCTAAGTTAGGAAGAATGTATCCTAACATTCATCATCCATCTACTCAACCATCAATCACAGGCATCCATCGTCCTTAAAAATATTTAATGCTTTCATGATCATATGCATAGTGTGTGTATAAGTCCTTATCTAATGCAAAATCAGGCGGTCTACTGATTCAGTTGACCTCCTTGATGCGAATCGTGTCAGTACCATGAGTCCATTATGTATGCAATTATTCCTAATCACACTTTGTAACTTCTACATGAGTGCACAATCATTCATACAAATGCAACATCCATATGATAACACATCAAGTTCTCAATCCACATATAAATACATATATGCATATGCAATATGAAAGTGACTGAGCCGATCTAGTACCTAGCGTGTGTGTATACGCATCCACGAGCAACCACTTGCAACCATCAATCATAACATGTTTTCAAATACATGTTTACATCCATTGGTTTCTACCTAAGGATCAAGAATAGGACCGAGGAGATTAACTAAAGAGATAGATACAGGCATGCATAAACTTATGAAAAAAGAGATCAAGAATGTACCCTAAAAAAGATAAGGGTAGGCTACGCGTATCTTGTCCTCAGTCTCCCAAGTCGCATCTTCCTCAGCATCACTCCATTGTACTTTAGCTAGCTTGACTTCCCGATTGCGTAGCCTTTTAACTTCTGTACCTAAGATATGAGTTGGAACTCTTCTCATCGTTGCTTATCATTCCACATCTATTTCCTCTAGTATGCTTGGCTCCACAACTTCCGCAGACTCATGTAAGCACTTTCGTAGATGTGAGACATGAAAAACATTATGTACTCCAGTCAATCTTTCGGTTACCTCTACTTTATAAGCCATCTTCCCAATCCTCTCAATGATAGGAAAAGGCCCTACAAATCTTGGTGACTATTTTTCTATGGATCAAAAGCGAACGACATTCCTCAGAGGCGATACTTTAAGAAAAACTGTGTCCCCAACCTCAAACTCAAGGTCGGTCCTTCTTTTATCAGCGTAGGACTTCTGTCTATATTGTGCGGTCTTCATTCGTCTTCGTATCAAGTCCACCTTCCTTGAAGTTTCTTTGATCGTGTCAGGCCCAAGTACGAGCTTATCTGTAGACTCCCACCAACAAGTTGGTGATCGGCACAGTCCTCCCATACAAGGCCCCAAAGGGTGCCATGCCTATAGTGGCTTAGTAGCTATTGTTGTAGGCGAACTCCACCAAAGGAAGGTGATCCTCCCATGTTCCCCCAAAATCAAGAATGCACAATCTCAAGAGATCTTCTAATACTCTGTTCACCCTTTCCGTCTGACCATCGGTTTGAGGGTGATAGGCAGTGCTTATGCATAGCTGTGTGCCTACAGCCTCTTGCAAATTGTTCCAAAACTCGCTCGTAAAGATAGGATCTCGATCACTTACTATGCTGGAGGGTATCCCATGCAGTCGAACTACTTCTTTAAGATAAATGAATGCTAACGATGAGGCATTCCTTCTACTCTTAATAGGTATAAAGTGAGCGCTTTTAGTGAGCCTGTCCACTATTACCCAAATACTAGTATTGCCCCTTCTTGACCTAGGCAACCCATCAATAAAGTCCATCGAAATGCTATCCCATTTCCACTATGGGACCTCTAGAGGATGAAGCAGACCACCAGGCTTCTTTTGCCCTGCCTTGGCTTGCTTCCATATCAAGCACTTAGAGACAAACTCAGCTACATCCTTCTTCACGCCATTCCAGAAGAAAACCCTTTTTATGTCTTTATACATCTTGTCCCCACCTGGGTGTATGGTCAACTTAGAATGATGTGCTTCTTCCAGAACGGTCTACACCAAATCCCTTGCTTGTGGGACGCATAGTCTTCCATCCCGTCTCAACCAACCCTTGTCATCGATGGATTATCTATTGAGATTACTAGAAGTCTCACCTCTAATTAGCTTATCCATCACATCAACAAGCTGAGGGTCTTCACGTTGTGCGGTTCCTATTGAGTCCAAAAGAGTAGGCCGCACCTCTAACGATGCTAACAAACCATGTACAAATTCAAAGGAGAGTTTAAAGTTAAAGTTTTCTATGTACTCCAAGCTTTGCCTTTCTACAAAGAGAGGACTGAAGGTCAGCTTTTTCCTACTTAAGGCATCTGCTACAACATTGCCCTTGCCAAGGGTATAAGCAATCTCAAAATCGTATGAGGCAAGAAATTCCATCCACCTTTGTTGTCTCAAGTTAAGATCTTTCTGTGAGAAAATGTACTTTAACGATTTATGGTCAGTAAACAATTCAAACCTTTCTCCTAGCAGGTATTGACGCCATGACTTAAGAGTGAAAACAATAACAGCTAGTTCTAAATCATGAGTTGGGTAGTTTTTCTCATGTACCTTCAACTGTCTTCCTCCATAACAAACTACGCAGCCCTCTTGCATCAAGACAACGCCCAATCCAGTATTGCATGCTTTTGTGTATATAGTAAACATCTTACTCCCATCAGGCAATGTCAGAACCGGGGCGGTTGTCAGAGCCCTTTTTAGTCATTGGAAAGCAACATCGCAATCCAAATCCCAGGCAAAAGTTAGGTTCTTCTTCGTCAACCTAGTAAGTGGGTTTGATATCTTCGCAAAGTCCTTAATAAACTTTTTGTAAAAGCCCGTTAGCCCGAGAAAACTTCGTACTCCGGCTGCATTTCGTGGGATCTTCCAATCTTGCACCGCAACTACTTTTGCGGGATCCACGGCTATCCCTTCTTTGGACACCACATGTCTAAGAAACCTTACTTCATCTCTCCAAAAATGGCATTTGGATAATTTTGCTTTCAGCTGATGTGCACGAAGAGTGTCCATGACTTCCCTTAAATGTAGAGCATGTTCTTCCTCACTTTTTGAGAAAATCAAAATATCGTCCACGAAGACTACTACAAATTTATTAAGGAACTCTCTGAACACCCTACTTATCAAGTCTACGAACTAGGCAGGTGCATTTGTCAAGCCGAAAGGCATGACAAGCCATTCGAAGAAACCTTCCGGGGTCCTAAACGCGGTCTTATCTATGCTGTCTTCAGCCACCTTAGCTGATGAAATCCGGTGGCCAGAACTAGTTGGGAGAAAACCGAGGCACCTACAAGTTGGTCGAACAAGTCGTCTATTCTTGGAAGTGGGTGCCTATTCTTCTTGGTCAGCTTGTTTAGCTTCCTATAGTCAACGCATAGACGAAGTGAACCATCTGCTTTTGTTGCAAACACCACTGGAGCACCCCATTCAGAAATACTCTGCCTTATGAACCCCTTTTCAAGCATCTCTTTAACTTGCTTGCTAAGCTCTTTCCTTTCCCTAGGAGCCATGTGTCTAACGAGTAAAGCAATAGGTTTTTCATTATCAACAATGTATATGCGGAAGTCTATCTCTCACTTCGGAGGTAAACCCTTCACCTCTTCAAAGGCATCTGAGTACTCATGGACTACTCTAACAAATTGCGAGTTTTCAACAGACGCATCAAGCGATTTTAGATAGCTAAGCATAACAGAATTCATGGGATTACAAGAGATTTCGAGAGTGTTACCGAGGCGAGTCATAAGTCTAACCACTCTCTTTTCACAATCGAGGATGGCACCATTACTGGATAACCAATCCATGCCTAGAATCAACCCATAGCCTGTGAAGCCCAAAATATAAGCATTACATCTAAACTCAACGCTTAGTATAGAAATTTCCAAATCCAAACAAATCATGGACAAATAAGCCAAGCCGCCAATTGGATTTGAAACAACCATTGGATCATCTACTATACTGGTATCTAGGTGCAGAGATTCAACTAAAGAAGTAGATATAAAAGAGTGCGATGCACCAGAATCAAAAAGAGTACGAACTGGATGATCAGAAAGATAAACTAAACTCTCAACATAAATATTTCTACCTCTTTCTTGCGGAGGTTAATGAGAGCGTGAATCTGTCCTCCAGAAGTAGATCCAATCCTCTGCCCTTGCCTTTTCGGGCAATCCTTAGCTATATGTCATGTCTCGCCGCATTCAAAGCAACCACCCATCTTCCTTTACTTCTTCCTGCAGTCTTTAATTAGATGTCGAGGTATGCCACAAAATTTACACTTCCTATTTTCACGGGATTTGTTATTCTTCCCGCCTTTCTTGGAATCCGTCTTCTTATTCTGCGATCCATCCACTTTCTTGTCTAGAGATTCTTCCACCTTTGCCTCCTTCTTGCCATCCTTGTCTTCCTCCTGTAACAGTTCCATGTCCACCAGTCTCTCAAAAGTCGCACCCATAGGTATATGGGACATAGCTAGGATGTGCAGTGACTCATTCAACCCTTTCACGAAACGGAGAGCTTTTTTATGTGGAGTGTTTACCAACTCTAGTCTGAATCTAGCCAGGTGGTTGAATTGGTTGACATATTCCTTAACTGATAGGTTTCCCTGTTTGAGTGCTTAGAACTTCTCCATCCGTAGGCTTTGTTCAGCTTGCGAGAGGAACTTCATTTCAAATCTTCTTCTGAAATCCTCCCAAGTTTCAAATGGTCTCTCAGCATTAGTAACTTCCCACCAGTAAGAGGCTTCGTCCTTAAGTAACCATACCGCCAATTGTATCTTTTTCCTATCATCCACTTCGAAGATAACGAACAAATCTTCTGTTTCCTTGAGCCAGTTTCTTGCTTCTACAAATGACTCAGTCCCATTAAATTTATTTCTACCCATAGCTCGAAAGTCTCTACATATCTTCGAGAAAGCATTCACCCGCAGAGGAGGAGGAGAAACAGCTGTAGCTGGGGGAGGAGGAACGTCTGATGGGCCTGCGTCATTAGCCCTAGCCTCCAGATACCTTCTGAACCAGCTAGGTATCGATATGCCCTAGGGAAGATTAAGATCCCCAGACATGCTGAAATGAAAAGAAAAAGGTTCAAAACAAAGGATAGAAATATAGTGCATATGGCTTTGGGGATTATGCCTTTAAAATAAAACAACACTTTTCTTGAAAAATGCTTCTTTAAATTTCTTTTTGAAAAATAGTCTTCAAAAACTTGTATCTGATCTGGTAAACCTTGCTCTGATACCAAGTGAAACACCCGACCTCCGTTAAGGTAACTCTCAAAGGAAATGCATTAACTTTGGTGAAGCATTTTAGGTGAAAGACACAGATAATTTACAAGACAGACATATAAACAGCAGAAAACTTAAATCATTTCATAAATAGCGTGTTTCAGTGAAAACATTACAAGCATTGTCTCAAAACCCAACTTCTAAATTATTACAACAAAACACCTGTCTTGATTTAAAAACTCCAAGTACATAAAGAAGCATAAAATAGTAGTAAAGCAGCATAAATCCCCAATAAAAGTGTAACCACAGCCATAGCCCAAGAAGAGAGGATCCAAGCAATACATCTACTCTCTTCAAGCTGGAAAAGGTCTGCACTAAGCGGAAGTATTCCCTCCCTGCGGACCTGGGGGGAGGGGGAACGGATGAAAAGAAGGCGAAAGAAAATGGGTCAGACATAAGTTTGGTAAGTCCAGTGATTATTCAGCATGTAAACAAGTAAAAGGATCAGGACATGAATAAACTGAATGTAGAACAATAAGATAACAAAAGACAAGATAAGATAAACTGAATATACTATCACACTCATTTCCATTTCTCTGCACCTACTAACGAATGTTTTCAACTATCATCATGTGTTCATAACAAAGTGATCCCTTTCTCGATCGGCTCCTACTCGCATGCATTTCTTACTTGTGTCATTCGGCCCCGCTTGATTGTAGATACTTGTCCTGGTCCCACCATAGGGTGTATCTATTCCTATGGTGGCAACCCGACACAAATTCTAGATGCACAGTGTATACTACTGATGCCCAGTGCCTGTTTTATCCACTCCAGAGTACGTGCACGCCCATACTCCGCCGGAACCTACACTGCTGCACCACCAGCCGCTATTTTGACCACTTATAATCAGCCCAGTAATCGTGCCACACCCTGCCTAGTACAGGGTACCGTGATACATCTATGTGGGTTACTGCTGAAATGGGTCCCGGTTACTAGGGTTTCCTAATCAACATGTTATAATGGTTAAGTATTGGATAAGTGTTGTCTTGATTAACTTAACCCTACCATTCTTAGCCTGTCTGTTCCTTAGCTTTAATTCATTCATTAAAGCACCAACCTCTCACATTAGATCTATATTGTTGCGGTCGCTAGATGTGCAGGGCGGTTCCGGGCAGTCTTACACCACAACTCAATCTAACCTCCGGTTTTTAGGCTTAATGCACTAACCTCTCACATTAGATCTATATTGTTACGGGAGCTGGATGTGCCAGGAGGTTCCAGGTAGTCTTACACCGCAACTCAATCTAACCTCGGGTTAGGCATGTTCACATTTAGCCAATTTTACATATTTGTCATATGTGTTCATGTATATGTGTCAAATTTTCCACAAGTCTAGTCAATACAAGTTTATGCCACATTCCCATGCAATGCCCAAAATTGATTCAATTATACCCAATTTTCCTGTGTTATAATCGCACGTACAACGAGATTTAATCTAAGTTCCGAATGAACTTAGTATTCACAAAAGCAAGTAAAAAGGGGGAAAATAGAGAAGGAGCATAAGAATTGACATAAGGAAAAATGGGCATGTAAAGATGTACCCAATTCAATAATCATGTTTAAATGTTGTACATTAACAATATGTGCAGACGAGCCAAGCAATTTACACCATAGGTATAAAGATTTGATAGAATTGGTCTTAAGAGAATCACTAATTTTTATGTACAACATGATAAGTCCCACTATATCAGTCACAAAAGTCTCATAGTCATAGGATGTACAACATGATGGATTTCATCATATAAATCACAACAGTCTCATAGGCATGATAGGTTCCATTATGTCAATCCAACAGTCTCATAGACATGATAGGTTTTATTGTGTCAGTCAAAACAGTCTCATAGGCATAATAGGCTCTATTATATCAGTCCAAAAATCTCATAGGCATAATAGGTTCTATTATGTTAGTCCAACAGTCTCATAGGCATAAGCAATTTATATTTGACAATAGGATAGGCACGAATCAGAATTAGGCATCGTTCTAGATCCGATTATTACTGTCATGATTTCTATTAGATGTTTAAATCTAAATAATAACTAAACTTACAGAAAAAGTACAGATCTTGTATTATAGGATCTGATTTCTTGTAACAACCCGAATTTTAATAACGTGTTAAGACAAGAATCGAGGCAGAATTAAATCAAGCGAAACGGGTTGCGCCATTGTGTTCGTCTCGGAATTCTGGTTGGAAATGAGTCCGAAATTTCGTAAATCGGAGTTCGTATGACCGAGATATGGCCTCTAGAAGTTTCACGAAAAATCAGAAAATGAAAACAGATTTTCGGAATTAGAAATTTAGCCCCAAACAGACTGGGCGGGAAAATTTCCCGCCCAGCCCCAGGTCGATGGGGAGTCGACCCCCCAGGGACCAGGTCGACCTGGGTGTCGACTTGGGTGTCGACTTCCCTGATCGGACCAGGTCAGCTTGGGTGCACCTGCGGGGTCTTGTGGTCTGGTTTGTTGGCCTGTGACGATCTTTGATGGCTCAGATCTAAACTAGGGTTAATCTAAGGGCCTAAACTAGTCCTAACTTCTATAAAAACACCCTAAGACGTAGCCTAATTCACTACAATTCACTCTAACAACAAAGTGCCGCCCAAATATTTCTTGATCATGGCCTCCATCTCCAACTTCAAAGGCTTGAGCATTCAAACTAGATCCATGTCAATAGAGCAAGCTTTCTACATCAAATCAAGGGAGTAGAGCATTATTCCTACACCGTTCTACGACAAATGCCTGCTCATAATTCTCTAGCCACGCTTTGTAAGTTCTAGCTACTTTTAGATCTAAACGGTAATTCTAATGTTGACATGGAATAAAATGAGATGAAACCTAAGTATGTTAGTCTATGTGAATCTAGTCTTGCCTCTCTTTTGAATCTATGACTTTAGGCTATTTCTTAGTGATTAAATCATGCCACTCATGTTGTGTTTGACCTAGTTTATCATGCAAGATTGAATCTTTACCTGTGGAATGTTGGCATGAACCCTTAAAACAATTTGACTTGTGGAACATTCATATGAACTTGACTTGGGGGCTTATGCATGTAAAAGAACCTAAACCCCTCATGACCATTTACATGCCTATGATGATGCTATCATACATGTTTGAGGAAAATCCCTTTATGCTATCATACATATTTGAGGCCAATCCCTTTAAGCTATTATACATGTTTTGAGGCAAATCCCTTTACGCTATCATACATATTTAAGGCCAATCCCTTTATGCTATCATACATATTTGAGGCCAATCCCTTTATGCTATCATGATTATTTGTGGCCAATATGTTGTCATATGATTCCTACTATGTTGACTCGCTTTCACTTGCGTTGGGAATACGCCTTGGGTAGTTTAGACAAACGTGAGATGGGCTATGAAATTTAACATGAATTAAGTAATGGGACAATGGGCATAAGTGTAAAACGTGGACTTTGTCGTAGCCTAAATTTGACATGAACATGATAAGTAGGAAAACATGAAAGTGGCCAACTCGAGGTTGGGTTGAGTTTGTAGCATAAATCTGCTCGGAACCGCCCAATAAGACCCAATGTGAGAAGTTGGTCATATCGCGCTCAAAACCCGAGGTTAGACTAGGTTGTGGTGTAAAGCTACCCAGACCCGCCCGGCGTAACCAGTAACCACAACAAAGTCTAATGTGAGAGGTTGGGGTGCATTAATTTACTTAATGCCACATGATAAGTTTAAGTTAGTTTGACTAATGGCACTTAACCGATATGACATGAATTGGTAGAGTTAAGTAAACCCACAAGAATGATACTTAACCATTATAAATACGACTAGTGGATGGGGTTAAGTTAACCTACACTTAACCAATCCGACTCGGTAATTTGATGGGGTTAAGTTAGCTTACACTTAACCAATCCGACTTGATGATTTGATAGGGTTAAGTTACGAACCTCTTAAATATACTTAACCAATCCGAATCGATAATTTAATGGGGTTAAGTTAACCTACACTTAACCAATTTTACTCTCTAATTTGATGAGGTTAAGACAACCTATACTTAACCAATCTGACACGGTAAATTTGATAGGGTTAAGTTAACCTATACTTAACCAATCTGACACGATAATCTAGGGTTAAGTCATGAATGTATTGATATACTTAGCCAACTTGATACATGGTTTGTAGGGCTAAGCCTTGAACTTAAATACTTAGCCAATTTTGACATGATTCGTAGGCGGGATAAGTCATGAATTCGAATGACAACACTTAACCCATTAGACAAAATCCTAGTTCAGGGGACTAAGTGGAAAATCGTAGTTAATAAGGATAACGGGAAGGGAAGCTAAGTGATAAACCTTAGTTAAGGATAACTAAGTAATAATTCTTAGTCAAGAGAATTGGACCAGTTCACAAATAGATGAGTAACCTGATACGGTAGGTCATCGTTTAAAACGAACACACGAGGAGGAGCGAATGTTTATCTGACTTAGATAAAGGCTCCAGCGAAATGGGTGACGAAGCGGTAGCTTCAGGGGACGTGAGGGTACTCTTGGTATCCCTCTGTGAGGTTGCAGATGATCCTCCTCGGCTCACAGAGGTTAAGGTCTACGGTAGAAGAACCAAGGGTATGCCTTGGTTGATGTGCGAGAAACCTAAAGACTGGGGTGGATTAGCGTGGAGTCGGCGATACCTGGTTTAGCCCTGTGATAGCACGTCGTCGACTACCTACCATCTTTAGTCAATCGTGTACGTATGCGGAAAGGCAGAGAACTCCAAACAGACCATATACTTGCTATTTAGTTATGGGTGAGGTGGGCCAATAGGAAAGTGGGGCATTGATGCCCGGAGTATAGTTCTCGTGCATGATTTTCTTGGATTGCCTTTCAGTAGTTGAGGGAGGGGTCACGTGGGACCATAACCACCGGTATAAAAACAGACCTTGATATCTGCATCGGTAGATAACCTAAATCTCCCGACCGAGTCCTATATTTCTTGATTAGCCCTGCCACGGGACTCGGATGGCACATTGAGATACATGTGCATCTAGACATGGAAAAACGATTCACGATACATACGTGGGAAAAGGGGAGTGGTTGACGGGTAACGTAATCCCTAGCGGTCCTAGGTGGCTAAAACCCAAAACCGAGTTACGAAAACGTTTAGTAAGTAGCGTAATCCCTAGCGGTCCTAGGTGGCTTAAACCCAAACCGAGTTACGAAAACGTTTAGTAGGTAGCGTAATCCCTAGTGGTCCTAGGTGGCATAAATCCTAGCCAAACATTCGAGAATTCATGGTAAGAAAACACAGCTAGATCAAGGGTGACAGTCCAAACGATTTCAAGGATAATGGAACTACGTTGAAGTAGTCTTAGAACTACATGAGGAAGCCCGTAGGATTTACGGCAAAGGACTAAACATATACATGGAAAGAAACATATGAGTTGGGAAAACCTACATTAGGTTGACATGGATCATTTCATGACATTGGGCAAGGGACATTTTGTAGCTAACACATAACACGGGTTGGGATACTAGTACGAAAGGTGCAGGGCAAATATACTTGATAGAAACTTGGGATGTTATACTCGATAGAACCTTGGGATGTTATAATTGATGCATAGTGACCGTAGTTTATCTCTATACAGTAGTTCATCCTGTTACCTTAGTTTAGCTTGTCTATCTTGTCATCATCCTTATGTTTACTTTCAGTTTATGCATGTCATGTTACCTTTACCTGTTTTTATGCTGGAAGTAGATAGGACTTACCAGTCTTTATGACTGACCCCGTTTCTTTCGCCTCTTTGTCTTTCGTCCCCCCCCCCCAGGTTTTCAGGGAGGAAATACTGTTATTTAGCTCGGAATTCTTCTGCTTCAAGGTCATCGTGTATGGCTTGGATTTTTCTTGGCTATGGCTGCTTTACCGTTTTACTTGGGGAATATTTTATGACTGTGGTTTTATGATTCTTTAACTATTGCAAGACAGGTTTCCAATGTAATGGCTTTTTAAGGCATTTTGATGTAAAAAGGTTTTAGACCTTGTAATTTTATGAGGTAATGAAATTTGGTTTTCTTCCGCTGTTTTATATGTTCTGTCTTGTAATATTTCTGTGCATGATTACCTTGACAATGCCCCTCCAAAGCTAGTGCACTCCCTTGTGAGTGACCCTGGCGGAGGTGGGGTGTTACATTTGGTATCAGAGCAGAAGGTTACCAGACTGGGCAAAAGTTTTAAAACCTTCTGAAAACTATTTGAAAACCGTTTACAAAGAAGCATTTTTCAAGGAAAGTTTTATTTTTAAAGGCTATTCCCCAAAGGCCATTAGCATTATCCTTTGTTTCCTTGATTGAACCTCTTTCCCTTTCTTTCCACCACCTGTAGTCACAGTGGTTCGAACTGCGACTAATCTTTTCCTAACTACGTCAGTGTTTTCGGTACGATGGAGGCAGTTCTCGAGAGACTTGTTACCGCGTTATAAGAAAGGATAGTAAGAACAAGGATAAAGGATACAAGCTTAAGGAAAAGCAACTTGTTGGTATGGCTCAATCCACAAAGGAGGAAAAGGGTGAATGATAAAACCCATGACAAGAGAGAGTATCTCTAGTAGAATAAAAAGGGAAAGATAGTCAAGTATTATGAGACAAGGATAAGATCATCGAGAGGGCAATTGTATGCTCTCACTGTTAGCGTACCTAAAAAGGATGGTAACGTTTCTGTGAAAGGTTTAGTTTTTCTTCTCTATCATCCCGTCAGGACTTTGCTTTGATCACCGCATCATTTAAGTCTGCTTCGGTAGTTAAGTCTCTGCACCTTTGTACTAGCATAGTAGAGGATCCCATTTTTTCTCAAATCTTGTTGAGGAATCGGTCCATTTATTCATGACTTGTTTGGATTGGAGGACGCCTATTACTTTTGGGAATAATGCTTATGCTTTTAAGCTATGGGTTGAATTCTGGGAATGGAGCGGTTATCCAGTAAGGGTGCCATTCTCGGTTTTGAAAGGAGGATAGTTAGGTTCTTGACTTGCCTCGGTAATACCCTCGAAGTCTCGTGTAACCTTTAGGGTTCTGTCATGATTGGTTACCTATAATCTCTTGATGTATTTGTTGGTAATCCGTTCGAGTAGAGTTCTCCACTAAGGCGGATGGTTCATTTCGCTTGTGCATGAGTTGTGGGAATCACTCTAGTAAGTACACTTGGTAATACGGTTGGCATCTGTTTGTTTTCAAGAGATAAGTTCTTCTGCGAGCAATGTCATAGAGCGAGTAAATGAGATCCATGATTCACTAGTGAATTTTGGAGAGCTTACATGAAACCATGAGTGCACGGATATGGTTGAGCCAAGTATACTAGAGGGAGAATAAGTAAAAGTGGAACCAGAGGCGACAATGAAGTGAGTTCCAGCTCATATTTGGAAATAGGAGTTAAGAGGCCACGAAATCATGAAGTTAAAGACAGCCAAAGAACAATGGAATTAATCTCAAGGAAATGCGACTTAGAAGATTGAAGACAAGATACGCGCATCATATCTCTTTTTAAGAGTATATTCTTGATCCCTGTTTTCCTGTAGAGCTTACCCGCATGCTATCTTTTATGCACATCCTCTCGGTCCTATTCTCGATCTTATTTCTGTTGCAAACTCCATAGGGGGTATGACTCATCGGTTAATAATACATGTCAGAGTTTGAAGGTGCCCGTTAGGTTGACTAAACCTATTGGGCTTTATAAGATATGAGTTGGGTTTAGAAAGGGATTCTTGTAATCCAAAAGGAGTTTATCTTGCTTATCTTTTTGGTCCTATCTTGAGGACCTTAGGTAGAACCCTGTGGATGTAAACATGTATTTGAAAACATGTTATGATTGATATGGTTGCAAGTGGTTGCTCGTGGATGCGCGAATACACACTAGGCACTAGATCGGCTCAGTCACATTTCATATTTCATATGTATACGTGTTTATACTTGTTTATGGATGAATTTGAATGTGTTATCATGTGAATATTGCATATGGATGAACGGTTGTGCACACATATAGTGTTTATGTGACTAGGACTATTTGCATACATGTGGATTCATGGCACTAAACATATTTTGCATTCAGAAGATCAATCAGGCCTGATCATTTGCATTAGATAAGGAACACATATACACACACTTTCTGCATATGTTCATACAGCATTAGAATTTTTTTAAGGACAATGGTTGCCTGTGGATGATGCTTTGAGTAGATGGATGATTGGATGATAGGACACATCCTCCCTAACTTAGAGATTTCGGGGACGAAATCCTTAAAGGAGGGGAGAATGTAACAACCCGAATTTTAATAACGTGTTAAGACAAGAATCGAGACAGAATTAAATCAAGCAAAATGGGTTGCGCCGTTGTGTTCGTCTTGGAATTCTGGTTTGAAACGTGTCCGAAATTTCATAAATCAGAGTCCGTATAACCGAGATATGGCCTCTAGTAGTTTCACAAAAAATCAGAAAATGAAAACAGATTTTCGAAATTCGAATTTAGCCCCAAACAGACTGGGCGGGAAAATTTCCCGCCCAGCCCCAGGTCGACTGGGGAGTCGATCCCCCAGGGACCAGGTCGACTGCCCAGTCGACCTGGGTGTCGACCTGGGTGTCGACTTCCCTGGTCGGACCAGGTCGGCCTGGGTGCACCTGCAGGGTCTTGTGGTCTGGTTTGTTGACCTGTGACAATCTTTGATGGCTCAGATCTAAACTAGGGTTAATCTAAGGGCCTAAACTAGTCCTAACTTCTATAAAAACACCCTAAGACATAGCCTAATTCACTACAATTCACTCTAACAACAAAGTGTTGCCCAAATATTTCTTGATCATGGCCTCCATCTCCAACTTCAAAGGCTTGAGCATTCAAACTAGATTCATGTCAAAGGAGCAAGCTTTCTACATCAAATCAAGGGAGTAGAGCATTATTCCTACACCGTTCTACGACAAATGCTTGCTCATAATTCTCTAGCCATGCTTTGTAAGTTCTAGCTACTTTTAGATCTAAACGGTAATTCTAATGTTGACATGGAATAAAATGATGAAACCTAAGTGTGTTAGTCTATGTGAATCTAGTCTTGCCTCTCTTTTGAATCTATGACTTTGGGCTATTTCTTAGTGATTAAATCATGCCACTCATGTTGTGTTTGACCTAGTTTATCATGCAAGATTGAATCTTTACTTGTGGAATGTTGGCATGAACCCTTAAAACAATTTGACTTGTGGAACATTCATATGAACTTGACTTAGGGGCTTATGCATGTAAAAGAACCTAAACCCCTCATGGCCATTTACATGCCTATGATGATGCTATCATACATGTTTGAGGAAAATCCCTTTATGCTATCATACATATTTGAGGCCAATCCCTTTATGCTATTATACATGTTTTGAGGCAAATCCCTTTATGCTATCATACATATTTGAGGCCAATCCCTTTATGCTATCATACATATTTGAGGCCAATCCCTTTGTGCTATCATACATATTTGTGCCCAATATGTTGTCATACGATTCCTACAATGTTGACTCGCTTTCACTTGCATTGGGAATACGCCTTGGGTAGTGTAGGCAAACGTGAGATGGGCTATGAAATTTAACATGAATTAAGTAATGGGACAATGGGCATAAGTGTAAAACGTGGACTTTGTCGTAGCCAAAATTTGACATGAACATGATAAGTAGGAACATGAAAGTGGCCAACTCGAGGTTGGGTTGAGTTTGTAGCATAAATCTGCCCGGAACCGCCCGGCAAATCCAGTAGCTACAGACAATAAGACCCAATGTGAGAAGTTGGTCATATCGCGCTCAAAACCCGAGGTTAGACTAGGTTGTGGTGTAAAGCTGCCCGGACCCGCCCGCCGTAACCAGTAACCACAACAAAGTCTAATGTGCGAGGTTGGGGTGCATTAATTTACTTAATGCCACATGATAAGGTTAAGTTAGTTTGACTAATGGCACTTAACCGATATGACATGAATTGGTAGAGTTAAGTAAACCCACAAGAATGATACTTAACCATTATAAATACGACTAGTGGATGGGGTTAAGTTAACCTACACTTAACCAATCCGACTCGGTAATTTGATGGGGTTAAGTTAACTTACACTTAACCAATCCGACTTGATGATTTGATAGGGTTAAATCACGAACCTCTTAAATATACTTAACCAATCCGACTCGATAATTTAATGGGGTTAAGTTAACCTACACTTAACCAATTTTACTCGCTAATTTAATGAGGTTAAGACAACCTATACTTAACCAATCTGACATGGTAAATTTGATAGGGTTAAGTTAACCTATACTTAACCAATCTGACACGATAATCTAGGGTTAAATCATGAACGTCTTGATATACATAGCCAACTTGATACACGGTTTGTAGGGCTAAGCCTTGAACTTAAATACTTAGCCAATTTTGACATGATTCGTAGGTGGGGTAAGTCATGAATTCGAATGAAAACACTTAACCCATTAGACAAAACCCTAGTTCAGGGGACTAAGTGGAAAATCGTAGTTAATAAGGATAACGGGAAGGGAAGCTAAGTGATAAACGTTAGATAAGGATAACTAAGTAATAATTCTTAGTCAAAAGAATTGGACCAGTTCACAAATAGATGAGTAACCTGATACGGTAGGTCATCGTTTAAAACGAACACACGAGGAGGAGCGAATGTTTATCTGACTTAGATAAACGCTCCAGCGAACTGGGTGACGAAGCGGTAGCTTCAGGGGACGTGAGGGTACTCTTGGTATCCCTCTATGAGGTTGAAGATGATCCTCCTGGGCTCACAGAGGTTAAGGTCTGCGGTAGAAGAACCAAGGGTATGCCTTGGTTGCTGTGCGAGCAACCTAAAGACTGGGGTGGATTAGCGTGGAGTCGGCGATACTTGGTTTAGCCCTGTGATAGCACGTCGTCGACTACCTACCATCTTTAGTCAATCGTGTTCGTATGCGGAAAGACAGAGAACTCCCAACAAACCATATACTTGTTATCTAGTTATGGGTGAGGTGGGCCAATAGGAAAGTGGGGCATAGATGGCCGGAGTATAGTTCTCGTGCATGATTTTCTTGGATTGCCTTTCAGTAGTTGAGGGAGGGGTCACGTGGGACCATAACCACCGGTATAAAAACAGACCTTGATATCTGCATCGACAGATAACCTAAATCTCCCGACCGAGTCCTGTATTTCTTGATTAGCCCTGGCACGGGACTCGGATGGCACATTGAGATACATGTGCATCTAGACATGGAAAAACGATTCACGATACATACGTGGGAAAAAGGGCGTGGTTGACGGGTAGAGTAATCCCTAGCAATCCTAGGTGGCTAAAACCCAAAACCGAGTTACGAAAACGTTTAGTAAGTAGCGTAATCCCTAGCGGTCCTAGGTGGCTTAAACCCAAACCGAGTTACGAAAACGTTTAGTAGGTAGCGTAATCCCTAGTGGTCCTAGGTGGCATAAATCCTAGCCGAACATTCGAGAATTCATGGTAAGAAAACACAGCTAGATCAAGGGTGACAGTCCAAACGATTTCAAGGATAATGGAACTACGTTGAAGTAGTCTTAGAACTACGTGAGGAAGCCCGTAGGATTTACGACAAAGGACTAAACATATACATGGAAAGAAACATACGAGTTGGGAAAACCTACATTAGGTTGACATGGACCATTTCATGACATTGGCCAAGGGACATTTTGTAGCTAACACATAACACGGGTCGGGATACTAGTTCGAAAGGTGCAGGGCAAATATACTTGATAGAACCTTGGGATGTTATACTCGATAGAACCTTGGGATGTTATACTTGATGCATAGTGACCGTAGTTTATCTCTATACAGTAGTTCATCCTGTTACCTTTGTTTAGCTTGTCTATCTTGTCATCATCCTTATGTTTACTTTCAGTTTATACATGTCATGTTACCTTTACCTGTTTTTATGCTGGAAGTAGATAGGACTTACCAGTCTTTATGACTGACCCCGTTTCTTTCGCCTCTTTGTCTTCCGTTCCCCCCTACCCCCCCAGGTTTTCAGGGAGGAAATACTGTTATTTAGCTCGGACTTCTTCTACTTCAAGGTCATCATGTATGGCTTGGATTTTTCTTGGCTATGGTTGCTTTACCGTTTTACTTAGGGAATATTTTATGACTATGGTTTTATGCTTCTTTAACTATTGCAAGACAGGTTTCCAATGTAATGGCTTTTAAAGGCATTTTGATGTAAAAAGGCTTTAAACCTTGTAATTTTATGAGGTGATGAAATTTGGTTTTTCTTCCGCGGTTTTATATGTTCTGTCTTGTAATATTTCTGTGCATGATTACCTTGACAACGCCCCTCCAAAGCTAGTGCACTCCCTTGTGAGTGACCCTGGCGGAGGTGGGGTGTTACATTTCTGAATTTGAAAAGCTATCCTTTGATGTAGACGTTTGATTTGAAGTTCTTCTAATCGATTAGTAGTTTGGATTTAATTTTCTAGTTAGGAGAAGATGAAGGAGGCTAGGCTAGCTTGTAGACGAACAGCATGACGACACCATAGTCTTAGGGTTATAGGGTAGGGTCTAGGTTTAGCTACGTATATATAGATGTCTAGGATTAATTTCAGCCTTTAGATTAGTCTAGGAGAAATCAGAACCATCAAAGATGTGTCATTCAGCCAACCATAGCACGACACATAAGCCCGAATACCTCAGAAATTAGTCATCAGCCAATCATTGAAGGCCACATCAGCTCAAAGCTACTAAAATTCGTCACAGGAAGCAGATCTCAAAGGGGTCGACTCCCTACAAGGGGGTCGACACTTATGTCGACTGCCCTATAGGGGGGTCGACACCTATGTCGACTCCACCTGTAGGGGTCGACACCCTGAGCGGAAAATTTCCCGCTCGGCCTATTCTGTCGAATTTTGAATTTTGAACTGATGTTTGAGTTTAAATTATTATTTATATTTATTTTCTGCTTAGTCCTGAAATCTTCAAACCCCCATAACTTCTTCATACGGAGTCCGATTCACGCAAACTCGGACTCTATCTCAAGCAGAATTTCGAGACGAACGCAATGGCGTTACCCGTTTCCCTTAATTCTTCTTCTAAAAATTAAGTGTTCTTAAGTTCGTCATTTTAAATATTCACGGAAAATACGAGGTGTTACACACAGTATACATTCTCTCTCCTTCCGTCAACACTCTCTCACTCACGCATTATTTATATATAAACGAGTTATTATAATTTGATACAAAAGGGGTGCCATGAGAAATGAGTGTCTTGTAACCCCCCTAACATACACATACATGGAAAAATCTATATGAACATAAAAATATGACACAAAATTGAAAACAACAAATCTCAGTTATTAGATCTTCCCATGAATTCCAATTTTAACATAAAAACGAGCAATTCTAATTTTCGGAGTGTCATCGAATGCTATATATATATATATATATATATATATATATATATATATATATATATATATATATATACGAGGAGTGTTCAATGGCACCCCAAATAGTGCAGCAACCCTTTAGCCCCCCTGATTTCCACCACACATTCTTGTTTCTCTCTCCTCCCATTAATTCTCTCTCCCTCCACTAACTTATTTAACTACAAATACTTGTCCACAAATGAGGTGCAAAAGGGAGGGCAAAAAAAGGGGTTCCATATAACCCCCCGTTATATATATATATATATATATATATATGTATATATATATATATATATATGTATGTATGTATGTATATATCTACATATATATATATATATACATATATATGTATGTATGTATGCATGTATGAGGCAGTTCCAATGTCACCTGTAATAGTGCAACACCCTATTTGCCCCTTAATTTCCACCACTCATTTCTCCTTCTTTCTCCTTCCACTCACTTATTTTAATATAAATGCGAAGCAGTTATCAGGGAGCACACTACAAGAAAACATTGATTTAGTGTCAAATATTTAGAAGCGGAAATTTCCATCGCTAATTTGCGGCGAATTTCCAAGTGATCTGCAAGGGACAATTTTTTGTTTTTTCAATTTTTTTTCTTTTAATTATTACTGTCTTCTTTTGTCATCCCACACTAAGCCATTGAAAATTGCATCAAATTACCGACAGAAAATTTCTGCCTTTATTTCCCGCTACAAATCCAAGCAGAATAGACAAATATTTTTCGAAGCTATTTTGCAGTAGAATACCAACAGATTTGCAACTGATGTTTATATTCTTTTTCGAAGATATACCTTAGTGTTATTTTTTAATAATTATTAACATGTTCAATAATTAATAATTATTTTGTTATAAGTTTTGATTTATAAGTAATAATAAATAATAACTTACGTTCTACAACAAATAACTTATAATCATTGCTCATTTAGAATTAGCAAAATAATCTTTCTCATAACCAATGTAATTACTGAATTCTTAATTAAGTCCTCTGATTTCATCACAAATTTCTGTCAGTATGCCAGTATATTTTACGCTAATTTCCAAAATTTTAAATAGTTTTTTTTAACTATTCACCTAATCGGTTTATTATAATAATTATTTAATAATTAATAATTAAATTTAATACTTATGAAATGATATCTTGTATTCAATATTTAATTTTAATAATTGTATTTAATAATTACAGTTGATAATTATAGTTAATACTTATATTTCATAAATATAGTTGATAATTATAATTTATATTTCAAAAAATTTAAAATTTTGACAGCAACGCTTAAAACACTGGGTCATTAAGTATTTTACGTTGGGTTAATAACCTGTTCATCCCATTTAAAACACATTGCACCCTCTTTACCATTACCAGTCCAAAACCCTAATTATCTCTAAAAGTTCATTTCTTAAAAACAGGAAATCGGGTTCTCTTTCGTCCCTAAAACTAAATCCATCTTCGATCGAAACTTTGTGGATTCTCTTCAAAGAATCACTTTGGACGTCGCTCAAAACTCCATGGATCCATCTTCGTTGTTCTTCAAAGCTATTTAATTGAAGATAATTTTAACTCAATGGATCCATCTTTGCTCGAAACCAATCAAAGGTACGGTTTTTGTTCTGAGAAATATATTTATGAACGATAATTGAATAGAGATGAAACCCTAAATCTATTGCATTCGCAGTAAACCCTATCTCTTGCAGCAATTTCTGGATCGATTTCTGCAATTTCTAGATTAGTATTACTGTGGAATTGAAGGTACAATTTTGGTTTTTGCAGTAAACCCTATCAGTATTACTAATTTGCTGAACCGATTTTTGTATTCAAAAGGTTTTATACTTCTTCTTACTTTAGGCTCTTATTTCGGTTTAGACATGGATGAACATGTGCTTAGACATGCATGTATGTTATATTTGTTAAGTTAATGATGTTAATTATATAGTTTTAAAACTAAATTACTAAATTTCATGATTGTTGAAACATGGTCAAATTTGAATTACTAACATTTTAACCTTTGTCTCAAATTAGTTTACTAAAAATTTTGAAACTATTTTTATAATAAAGTAGGCTCTGGAATAATCATTTTAGCAGTTGTTTGTTTAAAAGTGAATACATTTTGAGTTTTGGATTTTTAAAAGAATACATCAAGTTAAACCATAAAAACTCATGGATGAGCCTGAATGTATCATTGTGTAATGAGTGATTGTTATGCATGTAAAACAGTTAAAATCATGAAACCAAATAATAAGATGGATAGCTTTTTCAATTGGTAGCAATATTTTGAGGTGTATATTTTGGTTCGTGCCTTACATTTCAAGACAATGTAGCATGTTATTTATAAATTTTAAATAACACAACTTTTGTTTTCCATCGTTTCCAAATTCGAGGTTTCTGAGCTATAATTATATGTGTTGATTGACTCTGCATGCTATTCCAACCGATCTGCTGAATGATTTAGAAATGCACTGTTTTTCCAATTTAATGATAAAAATTCGATTGCTTGCTTTAAGTCATACTTGACTGTGATCTTATTTGTACTTATTTGCAGTATAATTTTGTGATTTAGGTATTTTATTTGCCTGTTTAAATTTTTGATCATTGATTGTGCACTTATTTACTGTATAATTTGTTTACAATTGATGTATTCAATAGGTTTCTAGATTAGTAGATTATGATTATATGTGTGTTGGTTGAATCCGAATATTAATCCAGTTAATTTGCTTAATGGTTTTAGAAATGTTTTGGGTTAGTGCTGCGGATTTAATTAGTGATGATTTTATCACAACTCGGTTATCTTCCCTTTATATTAGTTAAACAGAATACATACTTTGATTCTGAAATTGACTATACTGAATGAAAATAGTGTTTCGACATAGTTTCTGTTCAAAGTTTTCTTTAATAAAAAAAATCATAAATGATAAAAAGGCTTATATGCAATGAAGCTATTTCATTACAATTCTTAGGAGTTATCGATGAAATAATAGTGGAACTATGTGTTTGCTGTAGGGATTTTGAAGTCATACATAGAGAAAATCACACTAATAAATTTGAAAATGATGGAAAACTAAAAACTGACTGAACCAAAATATTTAAAATGCTGTAATCTTGTTTTCTATGCTAATTGCCTTATGTTGGATCCAAATTGAACATTGATTAATATCAGTGCTTTTTTTTGTTTCTTCACATTGTGATTAGTTTGGGAACCTTCGCAAAATTATCGTCTTCTAAGTTTCAAAATACACTACTCCTGAAAATGGGTTCAAACCATATTTTTAAGTTTTAGATTATTTGCAGAAAGCTCTGCAATTACACAAAGAGAAAATATGCTAGTACTTAGAGTTTCTAAAATGTAAATATTTGTAAAGTACTATGCAAATTTTCTACAAAGATTTACAGAACATTTTGCAACTATTTGAAATTTCTAAACTGTAAATATTGCAGACTACCAAATACTGCAAATATTTGCATTTATTTTCTAAGATTTTTTTTTATTACTCATAGATGAATGTCATTAATGTTTAGATTTAATCTTCCTTTTTTCCCAATATTAAAACTTAAAGTAGTCATTTTTCTTTTTTTTAGTATATTCAATAGATGCATTCTCAATATGAATTACATATTTATATGCACTTGTTTCATATGTCAATTGGTAATAATGCATAGATATGTCAATAATGACTATGATTATTCATACGTTTGTTAGTCATTTTGCTTCTGGCCTACGCATGCTCTTGTTACTGTGAGGTAGTAGTTTAGCATGTCATTTCTGGTTAGCTAGTCCGATCATATATTTGCACCTAGCTTTAATTTATGAGGAACTAAATAATCTCTGATGCAAAATCATGAGCCTGCACCAACTCCGTAAATATTTGAAGTGATAGCAATTAAAATATTGATGTCGGACAGCTTCTGTTTCCTTGTTGCACAGCAAATGGTTTTCATCTGATTTAACCTTTTTTTTGTCTAAATCCTATTTTTGTAGAAAGCCTACATAAAAATGGATTTGTACTCCTCTTTTAATAGATGAACTAGATCAGGCTTCAATCGAATCCTATTCCACTGTTTCAACTATTTGATGGCTTGTAGTTTATTCATGAATAGAGCATGTTAGTACCTGATGTCGTAGTTGTTAACCCAGCGTGGACTCATTGATTGTACCCCTCTTGTTAATGCCAGGTGTTGACATACCTAAATGACCTACCTTTCATGTCAACATGTTTAGGTGGTAAATGAACTAAAATTGGAATGTGGTCAATATTCTGATCCGGAATAGAAATAATTACTAAATTAGGCAAGTTTGACGACAATTGCATAGTTAGGCAAGTTTTGTTAAAAGTTTGCTTGCTCATTCATATATGTCATAGTGAAAAAAAATTTGGATTCAGTTTTCAGTTTGCTTTATTATGCTATATTACTATGCATTCAAAATGTTTAAAATATTTGTAATGAGTTGTGATTCAGTTTTCAACTGAGTTGCGACAAAAACAGTTTTCGAAACTGATTTGCAACTCAGTTGAAAACTGAGCTGCAAACTCAGTTTGCAAATCTGAGATGCAAACTGGGTCAACTCAGTTTTCAACTGAGTTTGTAAACTCAGTTTCGAGAACTGAGTTGCAAATCTGCTTGGTGATTTGGAGGTGTTCTTTTTGGTAGTGTGTTGTGTGGAAAATCATATTGCTGGTATCTTGTCTTATTAACTACTGCATGGAATAGTGTTTATGATGTTCCTGTTTTGGTTCTTCAGTGAGTTAGGCTTTGGGATGTTAATGTGTGCATTCCAGTAGTTTCCTGTAATGCTCGACCTCTATACCCACTATCGTCTAGTTCATTTTAGAGAAATTTCGTAGGCCATAATGGAGAATGAGGTTTGTGAAGAGCGACCGATTGTATGATTACTCCATGTGAGGAATGCACATCGAATTCTGATACCGATTAAAATTTCGACATGACCATTCGATACATAGGGAAACTACACAACGACTTTAAATAATCCGGAAAGCAATATAAAATAGGCAACAACAAGAATATAAATATGGAATATCTCAAAGCCAAACACAGAATAATCATATCACAAAGGCAGAATAGATATGAATAAACCAAGGATGTGTACAACAAGATAGTGGTCGACAAAGATCCACTAACCCAAACTGATAGTTACATACACCAAGATCAAAATAAAAGAATATGCACACAACGATAGATAATGTCATAGGTACAAAAGTACATAAAACTGCGGAGACAGAGTAGCAAGCTGAAAGCGGAAGATCAATCATGCGATGAGTCCTAAGGGAGTACCTAAAATGACTCGGTCTGACCCGAGTATTATTTAGAGGAATAAATAATAAACGAGTCAGTCTAGTTGTACTTATCAAATAAACTAAGATAATCATAGATATAACGCAGGATGACATTATTCTAATAGTAATAGCTAATCATAAATAAATATGAAACATAGCATGTCAACACAACCATCTCTAAATAATCTCCAATCTAATGTAGAATGCAACATTCAAATACTAGCACACAACATGAAATGACAGAGGAATGCCAAAGTAATCATAAATCATCAAGGTAAACATAAATCATTGAAGTAAACATAAATCATCGAAGTAAACATAAATCATCGAAGTAAACATAAATCATAATTGACGCGTATCGCATCAAGGTAATCATAAATCATTAAAGTAATCATTCATAAAGGGGCAGACATGTTCATAGATGAGATACGATCTCTAGGTACTGAACCTAAAACGTCATAAAGGGGGGCAGGCCTGTTCATAGATGAGATGCGATCTCTAGGTTGCGAACCCATCTGCTGGAGCCGAAGCTCCCCACGGTGCCGGGAGCCGAAGCTCGCCACCGTCCCGGGTCGTGACCCGGGAGAGAAAAACATAAATCATAGAAAATCATAGAAAGTTGGACCGAAGTCCCATAGATGAAGGTCACAAATCGTATATTCCCACTAGGGCGATCGCGAACCAAACAACTATGTCATAGAGGCAGATACCATGGATCCGGGTGAATATAAATTACTCCGAGCTAGTTAATATAAGAAAATAGAAACATGTCCCATAACCACATGCTATTCTCGAATGTTTACAAACTCGTAATTGGTTCCTATTCAAAATAGAGAAAATCATAGAAGGAGCATTTCCACGGTTTTCAATCGGACGAGTCCAAGAATTAACCATCGAAGCAAAAGAAAGGGTTCATAGTCCATGATTTTACTAAGACGTTTAATTAGATTTCTCATACGAACGAGAAAAGGTTTATAAAATATATACTGGTTGATTTAAAGAAGGTTTGTAAAACGATTTCGTAAATTAGCTTCGTATTGGAAACCATTTTAGTACAAGAATTTGATATCTGCTAAATAACATAAAACCTCTTTATATAATTTCAAAGTGGCAATAAACAATAATATGATTGCCGTGGAAAACCGATCAAGGGGATTCGCGTCATAATGACATAAATCCAAATCATAAATCATCAAATGTAAATTTGATAAATCGAATATACATATAGCTCATTAGTGAATCCAATGACGTTAATAAACGGTTAAAATTCAGCCTGGACCGACTGGAAACAAAGACACAAAATCAGGTGCCGCAGATCAAAGACCGATCACCAAGGTGATCTCTAATGCGTAATTCACATTACAAAAACATATAGGAAAACATAGGGATAACGGTTGTAATTTCGATCAACGAATGTATTAAGATCCCAAACTAGCACCCGAAGGTTTTAAACTATATCAGAATAGGCTCGACGACATACACGAAACCAAAGGGATAACGGCTGTAATTTCGATCAATGAACGAATCAAGATCCCAAACTAGCACCCGAAGGTTTTAAACTATATCGGAACAGGCTCAAAGGATATCGAGTCAATAGTCCATGTTTTAATGGCGTGAACCATCTTAACAAGAGTATCGAATAAATTCAATATACCAAAAGGAGCGCACGGCTTTACGATGATCTCCAGTGAATTCGAAGACCATAGACATGCACAGAAGAGCCAAGGAGGAGTCTAGAAACCAACGTGATCGTGCGCGGAGGCGCACAACCGAAATTGAGTCGGACCTAGGAAAAATAGCCAAGGTTCAGGGTGACCGGTCGACCGGTCAAATAGGGAAGTCGACCGTTTTTGGCCAGAAGCAAAACCGGTCGACCGCCACATATTTGACCGGTCAACCGGTTTAGGCCTGGGCTGTTGCCCAGGCCAAAACCAGGGGATTCATCCCCCGCGAGTGTCCGGCGCCGATCGTCGAGGCTCATGACTTCTTCGGGACATCAATGAAACCTCTCCGATCCACCGTATCAACTCGCAAAGCTCGAATGCATTGGTTTGGATTATAGATTCTAAAACGAAAAAAATTCCAAACCAAAACGAATAAACGCGATACAAGCAGATTGTGAAGTATTAGAACTTGCTGAGTGCGACAATGGTACTTCACAACACCACTTAATCGATTCCAATCATGTGTATTGATCGTGTGAATAACATACATCATAATCTCTATTTCAAACGAACAAACAAAAGCATATCAAAGCGATTCAAGCGACTTGTGAAGACTTAGGACGTGTCGGGGGACAACGGAGCTTCACAACATCACTAAATCAACTCATATCATATACATTGGATCGTATGAACAATCCTTATCATAAGTTGTCAACTCAATGAAACATAAAACATGGAATCGGCTAAATTACACTAATATAACCAATTTACTAGCACATGCAAACTCATATGAACACTAGGTTACACTTTTACAAGCCAATGGCTTGTGGCATAGATGTGAGTTCAAAAAGAACTCACCTTGGTTTCAAATGACGAAGAACAAGCTCCAATTCAGGAAAAGAACCCACCTTTCTTCATTAGCTCCTCCAAAATCACCTCATGAACATAAATGAAGACTCATGAGTGTTAAGACACTAAAAATCCGAAATTGAGAGGAGTATAAGGTAGAGAGGGAGAGTAGAGAGCTTACATATGTTTTAGAATTGGATTTGCACAAGACTTGAGCTCTAGATTGGAAGCCCTAGCCTAGAGAATTTCTATTTCCCTTCCCACTCTCCATTTTTTATTTCTTTTGAAGGCTTGGAAGAGAATGGAGAAGGAGGGGGCTAATTTGGGGGTTATATGATGAGCTAGGTTAGCTCAACCAAGCCCTAGCCAAGGTGGCAATTTTCACGAACTCGAAACATATCGATGCTTATAGTCAAAAAGGTCGTAAACGATGATCCGGACTCAATGGAAGTGGTCCCGAGTCCTAATTTTATCGTTTGTGAAAAATGACATTTTGAGTGACACATCGGATACGACGATAGATTTAAATAAAATATTTAAATCTATTATCATGGAATGAGCGGGTTGTTACATTTCCTGTGCTCGATATCTTTTGTTGTTGGAACTAGTGTGCTTCCTGGGTGTTTTTGAATTTTATGCTGATGCATGACCTTCACGGGGTCATCTACTGGAGCTGCATTGTATGTTGTTTCAGCTTTGTGACTAGGCTTAATGTCTTTATTTATTTATTTATTTTTATTTTTTTGGTGTTCTGCATTTCACTGTGAAGCTTACCCATGCTGATGGATGTATCTCTGGTTATCTCATAGATGAAAATAGCAAACTTGCATTTAAAGAGATGGGAAAACTTTTTAACTTTCATGGACGATGTAGCTAGTGGGACTCTGCTGGCGATGTTTTTTCTCACCATGCAGCAAAAGGTACTCATTTATATATTAAAAAAATTATTAATTCAAGATTAGATCAAAATAAATATCTATCCTCAATGAAAAGATAGTGAAACCCTTTTTTCTTGTGGTTAATTATTCCTTTTTCTTGCAATATTGGCTGATATGCATTGCCAACTAAGTATCATTAATAGCTACTTTACAAACATGTCAGTGTTTGAGAGATCAGATGGAAATCAACAAAAAAAAAAACTTCTCCTAGTCACGCTGTAACGAAGATTATTACAAATTAATTTATATTGATTAGTATAAAATTTGCGTTAGGCTTAAGCAAATGAAACTTGTTGAAGCGAATTGATTGCATTTAGTTTGAAATGATTTTATTTAATTTGTTCGGAAGTTATCGTTAAGATTACAAGCTAGCATATTGCCTATACTGACCTTTAGTTGCCCTATTTCACATTTTGCCAAGTGCCAACTAGGTTGTCAAGCAATATTGATCATTTTATTTGTATCTTAATATTTAAGTTATCGTTAAGATTTTCTTCTTCTTTTATCAGTATATTTCATTTTTATTTTGGGAACTACTATTTTATAGTACATGTATTTTGCTAGTGACATAACCTTCAAGTACCGTTCTGCCCCAGTTTTGCATAACTATTTCATCAAAAAAACATGCATGCATCAGATATAAGACCAACTTATGGATTGCTGCATTTGTGATAGTTATATTTAAGGCGCCGACAACGGTGAATTCTGTCAATATTACCGTCTATTATTGTTTTGCCATTTCTCATCAATTTACCATGCTTTACCTCGCTATCATCTCCAAATCAATCATTCAGCCTTGTACCTCATATGCTTACCGATTTTTGGTATAATCATCACTGTGGTGGGTTAGAATGTATAATATAAGTTCAATTTCTTTTATCCACAAGGCCTATGTTTTATGATTTCAATGTCCATCTATAGATCAAAAGGTTAGGGTCACATATTTCTTCATCAATCGGTCAGTCAAAACTTTTCCTTAACAAATAATTATTTATATAGCGACCATACCTTTAATGATTTTTTTATTCGCTAGTTGAGGAAGCAAAGGAAGTTCGCATGGCTGAGATCAACATCATTGCAATTCATTAGAAGGTATTAGTACACAATCTTTCAATAGTGAACTATTTATTTTCTTCTGTGCCCAAAGGCTTGAGGAAGAATAAGCTACACAGGGAAAGCATTGAAGCACAAATGACAAAGATGATGGCAGTGCTTATTTTAGTGTAAATATATTGTTATGTGGTATTAGTACGGCATGATATGTGTTTGTATATGAGATAATGTTTGCACTATCTAAATAGTTTTGTTGATCATAATTCAGCACCGTGTATGAATTAATGAAGGGTTATGGATGTTCGTTTTTGTATGAGATTATGAATGTTCTTTTCAGTTCAAAATTAATATCATTGGCAAATTTAACTTTTCTTTTTTGATATGTTATTTATTTCAGCGTTCACAATTGGATGATATTAGCTTGATATATATATATATATATATATATATATATATATATATATATATATATACACACACGCACACATTGATTGGAAGGGGAATAGCGTCGGATTGCCTACAAAAATATTTTAAATAAAATGTTTTCCGTCGCACGTCCCTTGCTAATTAACAAGGGTTTACCAATGGATATTTATAAATAATAATTTCTCAAAAATGCATATACATGTATTCTGTCGCAAGTCCCTTGCTAATTAGCAAGGGTTTACCGACGGATATTTATAAATAATAATTTCTTAAAAATACATATCCGTCGCTAAAACATCGGTAAATAGTTTTTAAAATAATTTAAAATTAAAATTTTATATTGAGTAGAATGATGGAAAATGGTGGGAGAACTCACGCTAAAATCCATCGCAAAAGTTTGACTCAAATACCATCCTGAAATTTACGGACCACTCGGATCTGCATGTAATCCGTTTTTAATGCCTATATAGCGACGGATTAGCAGCGGATTATGATGTTGTAAAATCAGCTTTTTCTTGTAGTGGCATTTGGGGTGTTCCATTTTTGAGGTGTCACTGAAGTGTGTGTGTGTGTGTGTGTGTATATATATATATATATATATATATATAGGAGCGGCTATAGATACACAAATTTATGTACATAAAATCCAGACCACACGATTTGTTTGTTTTTATGTGTAAGGTGAAATTCATGGGAAATCTAATGACTCAGATTTTATGTGTTTAATTTTGTGTCAACATTTTAGTCCATTTAAACTTTCCATATATATATATATATACACACACACACACACACACACACACATAGAGACACATATATACATATAAACATAAAATTTTAAAAAGAGAGAGTGGGAGAAAAATAAACGTACAACCAAATAAAGCATTGACATGTTTGCACATTGCTCACATGAACGATATGCATTAGCCAAATTTGATCTGAGTCGCCTAAGAACAACAAAATAGATTGTATGAACTACGCGGTTTACCACTAGCCGCCAATTGTCTAAAACAAACAAACACAACGACCCAAACATAACTTAGTGTGCCTGCTTAGTCCAGCTTCATCGTTTTAGCCGGCCTTGCTTTCCAACATATCTACCTAAAGATCCAACTTCACAAATCCACACGACCAAAGGCTCCCACCCTATTAATCCATCCACCTACTTCTGCATGGCCATTTACGAGGATCTGAATCTCAACCCTCTTCCATGTCGCAGATGCCCGATGTACCCAGTTTATTCACAGCTAAGGGAATGGAGACTGCTAAGCAAGAAACTCCGTTCCCAACCTTCCCCGTCTTCATCTCCAATGCCTCCCACACCATCAAGAAAACCTGCAGCTTCGTCGACTTTCAGACCATCAACGGCGTCATCGGGCAGCACTCCTCTTCATGCAAGTCCGAATCATGTATTGAAAAAGGTGAGCTCGGTCGGCAGCACGAAGGCGTTTTCTGTGAGGAGTGGCTATGACTTTTGCAGGAAGATCAAGCAATTCTCTGGCGGTGGCCATGCTGAAAAAAAGGTGCCGAGTTTGAAGAAGAATGACGTGAATTGTAGAAGCCGGAGGAATGATTCTGCAAGTATGTCGTTCAGTATGTGTTGATTGGTTGGTGGTACGCCATCTCTGCCGTTTTTGGCGCAGATGATCAAGGAACTCTTGTTTTGTATGAATTTGGATGTTTGTGCGTGTACTATTTCGTTTCGTATCCATTTTTAGCTTATCTTGCGATGCATTAATGAGTTAGCTAGCGTTGGGAAAATTATACTGTGGAAGAAGAAGAGCGTTAACGTAGGATCCTTGCTTCAATCGTGGCAGCTGGTTATGAATCTGATATTTGCATTAGAGTTTTATTGAACATATGCAAAATCCCTATGTAGTGAGTAAGGGTGAACAAATAGTTCATTCGCTTTGAAATCGATCAAAAATGATGAAATTAGAATAACCACTCAAGAAACATAAATTAAAGCAAACCAAACCGATATTTTTTAGAAACAAAACAAATCGAAGTTCGGTTTGAGTGGCTTATCTGATTTATCTTAAAATGCAATAGATTTTCTTGTTGTTTATATGACATAGGATTAAAACAAATAATTGAGTTCATATAATGCAGGTATTTTAGAAATCAAACCCTTCTTTTAAAATGTCAATATAAAATTAAAGAAAAAAAATATTATTATTATGGAAATATTGTAGATATACTTTTAAATAAATAAATTTTTAAATTCGAATTAATTGGTTGGTTCGGTTTTCAAATATTAAAAATCAAAGCCAACCAATAAACCAAAGTAATATAAAAATAAAAATAAAAACCAACTAATTAACTTAAAAAACCAAACCGACCAAACTTAACTAGTTTGTTTGGTTTAATTGGTTTTAACCAATAAATACTTACCCCTAATAGTGAAGGCAGACATTGAAATTTTCATCTATACATGATGCAAAAAGCTTCATTTGTTCCTGCATATATCATTCCCATTGTAAGGTGTATATGTATACTAATATCCAAGGTAACCATACAAAATACTGAAAAATTACTTGATTTTTTAATCCTTTTAATCCTTTTTCTTTTCAAATCCTTAAAAACAAAATTAATAACCTAAATAAGTATTTATAGTATTGTCATAAAATTGAAAATTATTAAGATTTTAAGGTAGTGTTTGGTTTATTTTGCGTTTCAAATTTTAAGTTTTCGGCGTTAATTTCGAAAGACGCGAACATTTGAAGAACAACTTAAGTGACGATCCAAAGGCGAAAGGATGATGATGGAGGGGACAAAGAGATGAATGGATGAATTTACCATTCTTTCGTTGATTTTTAAAATATGAAAAAATAATCATTTTGTGTTCTATGTGTTGGCTCCGTTTTGTAAACGATCGTTTTCACGACATGTGTGCGTTTTTTTGACAAAGCCGACCGATTTTTAAGGTGACCACAAACACCTTTTATTATAACTAATATTAATATACATAAAAGTACATGTGATTGTTAGTAGACAATTAGCTATTCGGCTTTTTAGGTGGACCGTCCACTACATACGAAATTTAAAGTGTTTTGTCCACTCTACCTAGGCAAGCTTATAGATCTGGAGCTAGTAAGCTGCTAGACTACAAAGAGATGATAAACATTAGCTTGACTAATTGTCAAGATTGCTAAGTGCTAACGGGGAGGTTAGCCCCCATTAGCATCACCTCGTGATACTGTCTGCACGGCTTCAACAAAGTGGGCAGCCAGGTCTAAAACAAAGTACGAAGAGAGCTCAGAATATATATGTCGTATATCCCATGCTGAATCATGAAGTAAATGCTCATTGATAATTCCATCTTTGCCATCCTTTGCTAAAATAAGGCCTTCACTTCCACTTGATACATTAACTTACGTGCTTCATTTTCTTCATCTACCTGAATTAAATATTTTCCTTCGCTCAGCTTGTATTTCATTTCTGTATTATTGTGTTTAAGTACCCATTGTGACTTGGTCCACTCAAAATTCTGACCTTTAGTTGGTACTTTGTTCATGAGATTCTCAACTCTATCCTCATTACTATCAGGTGGAATTACAGCGGGCTTGGTTTTGGAGACCCAAATCATAGGTAGGGCTCGGGGGAGAGGTGACTTATCAGTCTGAATATTATCACTCGAGGCAGAACATTTCTCTGAAATGTGTCCAAAAGATTTGCAAGTACTGCATATTTCCATTTGTAAGTTACACCAACATAGTAATAATGACCGTTAATGCATACATTTAGCTACGAGGGAAGAGGCTTGTTTGGAGTTATTTCAATCCGCGCTCTAGCAAAAACAAGATTCCATCTAGCTACCGTTTTAGCGTCAAAACATTTGAGCTTGCCAATATGGCATGCAAGCCAATTAAGCCCAATAAGAGGTTGGAGAGTAGATGGGGCATTGTTAAATTGAGCCCACGCTGGAATAGAGAGAACCTGATCTCTAGCTCTATCCACGGATGCATTCCAAGGAACGATAATGAATGGTTTTCGTCCTATAATAGCTAGAGCTGCCTCCAGGACCCTAAACTTTTCTTCTTTCAGTAAGAACTTTAAATAAAACATTTCATTGACCAAAGAAATACGGAGCTGTCCTCTAAGGTGCCACGCACCACGGCAAGCGGCTTACATATCAAAGTTCGGGAGTTTGGAATCTAAAATAAACCCGACAACATGATCTTTCCAAAAGTGACTTCACTTCATTTAGAATTTCCAAAGGAGGGATAGGACCTGAGATTGCATCCAGGATGTTGAAATGTAAAGGCTCATAAACACCAGCGATGTTCGGAAGTGTGTCAAATAAAGAGGTCCAGGTAGCCATAACCGGCTTGGCATTAGATCGAGCACATTGAGTGCTTTCCAATATTTCAGACTAACGTGGTTCAGGCACATCGTTCTCTCCAACAACTATAGGCACCGCAGAGAAATCAGCTCTAATATCAATGCTTAAGTTCCACGTACTATTCTTATTCACATCAGAAACTTCTCTGCGGCCATTCCGCCATGTTCAGATACACCCAAGTTCATGTGTAGGACTATATTACCTTGACTGGGCGGCCGATCAGGAGCATTCGAGATCATTGAGGAGAGTGTCATTGTTCTAATGACCGGCTGTTTGGCCGTTGACAATTAAGGAGTTTTTAGGATCTCATGAATCAGGGCTTCCATCGTATCGCCAGTAGAAGGCTTAGTCGGAGGAAAGTAGGACTTAGACGAGTCAGTGTCGGATGCTTCAAGTTCAACTTCAGTGGCAGAGGCGAAGATTCGATTATAGTGGCGCCCAGATCTAGTGCTGGATATTAGAGAACAAGACCCAGTAAGTCTCAGCTTCTGTTTCTTGCTTTTAACCATTGACTGGCGAAGATGGGCAGTGAAGAATGGCGGAGAGAAAGGGAGTGCATTAGACGGGGTGAAGGAGATGTCAAAGTAGATCTGACGCCATTTTTCACACGAATAATGTTTGTTTTTGTGATATGTGTGCGTATTCGTACTTTTGTATGTATGAAAACCCAAAATGAAAAAAATGAAAAACCAAACATGCCTAATCTTTTCAGTATTTTCATAAGTGAGTATATTCCTTTTAAATAGTTATAGTGGCTTATTACAAAAAGGGTTACATATAGCTTTACAAGTTAGCATCGGCTAACGACGGCTAGAAAAGGTAGCCGACGCAAATTGTTGTTAGTCGACGCTCAATCTCTCTCTCTCTCTCTCTCTTTATATATATATATATATATATATATATATATATATATATTGAATGAACCCCACAAACCATAAACCATTTTCATCATTCTCATGCTCCTTTGTAATTTCTGAACCCGCCACTCCCTTCTTCATCAATTTTGCAATCTTCGCCCCAACATCCCCCTTGGGGCAAGCAACTGCCTACCCCAACGCTCCTTCAAAGCTCACGAGTATATCTTCCCTCTCCAATTTCAATGTATAATTAAAATCCTAATTATGAAAATCGGTGATTATGGTTTGAAATTGATGACAATCTGGTATTAATTGATAATGGTGTATTAGTTGATTTGAGGATACAATTCTAAACCTAATTTTAGAAAATTAGTTGATTATAAATTTGAAATGATGATTACTGTGTATTAGTTGATGACTACTAGACTCGTTTTTGGACAAACAAGCCATACACCCTAAAATAGTGTAATCACATATCACTAACAAGAATCAACAATCCATAGCCACATATTCAATGTCTTGTTAAACTCGTCCTCCAAAATGTCTTATTGTGGAAGATGTGTTTTGTATATTCAGTGTAACAACCCTGGTCTAGTCGATTACCTACTAAAGCGGTTAGTGTATCATAATGGAGATTTTATTTCTTTAATAATGAAATAAATGTTTTGAAAATTTAAGTTGCGCTTGGTTGGATAGATTGGAGAATTATTTATTAAAAGTGGAAAATTAGAAAGGAGAATTTTGCTCATCATTGGGATCTTTGTGAAATATGTGTGTATGTGTGTGTGTGTGTGTATATATATGTGTGTGTGTGTGCGTGTAGGAATATATATGTATGTATGTATGTATGTATGTATGTATTTATGTATGTATGTAAGTTTGTATGTATGTATAGGAAGTGTGAAGTTAAGATAAAAAAGATTTTTATTTATCCATGGGAATTCAGGAAGGCATATTAATATAAAAATATATACGTGTGAATATTGGGTGAAATTCTTATTTAAATTATATTAAAGGCCTAGATGAAGAATAAATATTAAAAGTATTTTTGTAAATGGTTTCTGAAACAAGAATAAGTATTTATAAATTTTGGACTAATAAATTAAGATAAATTGTAAAATTATAAGCAAAAAGTAATTTTTTGTGTTTAACGATGTTACATTAAGTATTTTATTGAAATGAAATGTAAAATGTTAGTTTTGTTGCAAAAATATAAATATATGTGTTGAAAATAAATTTTACAAGTTGTTGAATTTTCTATAAGCTATTTGGATTTTAAATCATCTAAATTAATTTTTATTTATAAACCGGGAGTCTCATAATATAAACATATACATTTAAAATTTTATACTCTAGTTTATTCTACTGACTGGAACAACCTTTCCATGTCTTGAATTTTCGAGATTTTAAATCTCTAAAAAGGTTAATTGTGATAATTTCTATAAATCATCCAAATTATTTGTAAACAGGATTATTAAAAATCATAAGGAATGGGTAATTATAGTTTCTGAATTTCAAGGCTCATTCCTTGTCATTTCAAATTCCTTCTTTTACCAAGATGGATTATTTACCTAAATTACGCAAGACCCAATGATACGAAACATGGTTAAATTTAAGCGTCTAAGATTATATTTTGTTTTACTCAAATCTTTTTTTATAGAAAAATTTCTCAAAATTCATTGTTTAATATTTCAGAAGCCCCTTTTTATTTCAAAAATAGTTCTAAAAACTGGAATTCCTCCAAGTATTTTATATAAGACCACAAATTCAAACGAATAATTCTATAAAAATATTATCCAAATTCATACAACGAAATATCCAATAAGTATATCTCATAATTATACTTTTGGACTATAACGACATGTTAATGTGGATCTTTGTTTTAACACCAAGAAAATGTCATAAATTGGAACTCCCAAACGAAATCAAAATAAGAAATCGCGATTATCTCAGTTGTAGCTAGCTTTTCGCCCATCACCAAACTCAAATAAATGGAATTCACTGCATGTCGTCCGCATGCTCTTCAAATCAAAATTGCAATGCACCGTTCGGTAAATCAGGGTTGGTCGAATACTCGAACTTGAAATATTTCTAACCCTTAGTCATTTTGAAAACCTATGAATAGGCCTATGGCTAACTCATCGTAGAAATAATTAAAGATGAGTAAGAAAGACGAAAGAAAATAGAGAAATAACCTAATACGTTCTCTCACTAACCCTAATTTCTTTGATTGTCTAAGCCTAAGCTCTGATACCAAATGTAACACCTTACACTTTTCCGAGCTCGAATTTCGACAAAAATCGAAACTCAAGCCCGTTTGAGCCTAAGAGTATAAATCAGGTATCTACAATTAATAAACATGAGAATAATCAGAGTAAAATAAAAATTACAGCAGAAATGAAATAAGATAAAAAAATACTGACTAAACTTGAACACTCACTAAGAACTGTCTTACTCGAGATGTGAGAGTTGTTATGAGGAGGAGGCCAGAACAATGAGTCCCGACGAGTAGAAAATGTATAACATTGTTTGCAATACACAAATGTATTTCGTTTGGTTGGAACCAAAACATATGTCTAACAAGGCTAGTAATTCTAACCTAGCCTTGTAAAGATTTACGCATGATGACTAGCTAACAAACCCAAGGTAAACAACGATATCGCAATACTGAGATAGAATGTTTACGCATAAGTATGAAGCCTTTAAACCACCATTTAACTAATTTCCAAAGATTATGAGGCGTGCAACTAGCGTCTTTTTATCACATAAGGAGGTTAATTAATTTCTATATAACCACTTAAGACCTGACCACCAATATAAGGTAAGGGTGGATCTTTTCGATCACTTAAGATCCAAGGTGAATCCATCAATCACTTAATACCTTAATCAGTGGTTTATTCTACACTAACATAATGTAAAGGACGCTAGCTACTAAGTCCTACTAATTTAAGGCTTTTGTCATTCACACAAACAACCATGACCCCGGATAAAGCGAGAGATAGTAAGAAGCCCCTTATTACCTACAGGGTAGGTAGACGATATCTCGCCATTTATGACCTTCCCCCAGCGGGCTCCCATGTTTCTATCTAGCTAGACTCATTAAATAATCCTCTAGCCACTTATTACTTCCAATAGGATAAGAAGATCTTATTGTACCTCCGTAGTGGTCATTTAAAACCTAATCCCAAGGCGGACACTCACCCAAGTCACTTACTGCCTAGAATAAGCGGATCAACGTAGGGATTACCAAGCTCGTACCCGATAGCCATTTAACACTTCTTAATCATGGGGAGGTGAGCTATGCGATCACTTAATACCCATTTAAGGGTGGATTAAGCTACTTGATACCTTTATCCAAAGCATACTTGCATTATAAATTATTTCCTTTTTAAAGTTTCCTCTTTGGTGACGGGAAGGTGGTCCTACCACCACTTAATACCTCACACTTGATATAAACCTTTTTTAGGAAATAATTCTCGCTACACAATTAACTATCATCACGGGTTCCTATGTTCAATAATATCTCACACTAGTTTTGCATATACCCGACTGCTGGAAAGTACGAACTTTTTCGAATAAGGCGATTGTGCTCGCATCACTAACCTACTAAGTCCAATCCTTATACTTAATTATACTAATTCTAGATTGACGAGAAACAACTAAGGAAAACCTATAACTTTCTATCCTAAGATGTTTAATTATTAATTTACTTATTGGTCTTAGTATTTAATACGTCAGTCAATCCCCATTAACTACCCTATCTATTCCTTTTATTATTATTAGTTAGGTTACCTGCCACTAATGACCTAATGGTCATATTTCCTAAGACATCAATTAAACTATTTAAAGCCATTTATGACACTAACGGTCATATTTTCCTAAGGCATTCATTTACGTATTAAATGTCCTTTTATATCGGTCCCTTTTTAAAATTCTAATTTAAATATTGTAACTCCTATAACTACTCTATATTACTTTAACTTGGATTACTTCTTGTTTGTGTGTGTGTGTGTATATATATATATGTGTGTGTGTGTGTGCGTATGTGTGTGTGTGTGTGTTAAGTTGTTATATATTTACTTCCCTAATTGGATTAACAATCACAATTCTTAAACACAATTCAAATTGTAACCATTTGGCATGTTCATCCTATTTATTTTCCCAAATCAAAGATGGTTGCAATATTCATTGTTTTATTTATGACCTTACTTGTAGCAAATCAAATACATTTACTGCTATAATGGTCAAAATATTTGTTTCGATTTATTATGGATTATATTTCCTTATACATTTCCATAAAATAGAAACTATTCAAACATACAACAATATTAACAAACATTTATTATAATGTTATATATTTTTGTTCTTTACACAGATTTGGATGGATAAGATTATGTGTGTGTATGTATATATATATATATACATACTTAAGTGTAGTTAACGTAATAACTATATTTTATTACTATTTATTATTACTATTATTTTGGTCTAAACTAATGACCAAAACAATCGTTTCATGCTTAATATTGTTTTAAGATTCAAAATCTTAATAACTATAGTTATTGTAAAATTTCCACAAAATAATTAAAAAGAGAATATAGACATATTTCAAATCATAAGAAATAAGAAATATATGTTTTGGGAACGGTTGTTGTAAACTACGTACAAACAAACATGAATTTACATATCCCTTCCTAATTGTTTTGTACATATTTGTTGCTGATTTGAAACAATGTCCTTTTTATTAAAAAGAACAAAAAGAGAATTTCTAAAATAACCAAGTAAAACTCCAAACAATATCAAACATACATAGGTATAATCTTTTAATCAAAGATGTCAAAAACCACAAATCAATACCAAAGTTAAGGATTTGGAATAAAACTACAATTTTGACAATGGTTTTTGGGACTGAATTTTCAGCTCTCAGGGTATACTAGGGGTGAGCATTCGGTCGGTCAGGTTGGTTGGGACGTAAAAACCTTAAACCGAATTAGAACCAAATATTTTTCAAACCGAACCGAACTGAACCAAATTAATTTCGGTTAATTTGGCCGGTAACCGATTTAAACAAATTTGAAGGATGTATTATAATTCAAATGATGTATTCATTCAGAGTAAACCATAATTCATGTTTAGAGAAAGTTTATATCGTAAATTTTATGTTTATGATAAGAGTTGATCTATTTGCAACAAATGCTTTTGTATTATATAGCAAAAATAATTATTTAACGTACTACAATGCCATAAAATTAAATAATAAATTACAAGTTCGGTTAATTCGGTTAAACCAATAACCAAAAAAATACATTTTACAAACCGAATTCAAACCGATTTAGTTTTGAAACCAAACCGAATCGATCGAAATGAACCGGTTTGGTCGGTTAATTCGGTTTGAACCGAATTTTGCTCACCCCTAGGGTATACAGTAACCACAAAAAATCTAAATACAATTGTAAGTAATAATGTAATAAACCAAATAAGCCTACAAATTCCAGTACTCAAACCATAACCTAATATTTTAGATCTGACAAAACAATAAACAAATCCAATTAACTTTTAGGCATACATTTCAGATCTATCAGAAACAAACTAATTAGGTTATTATAAAAGACGTATAAATTTTTCAATCATATGAAAGCTATCCAAATCTTAATCTGAATAAATCTTTAGGCCTACAATTCCCAAAATCTTACAAATCGACAATTATTCCAAAAATTGGATTCTTTTAACTTTGTAGATCTATAAGAAATATGAAAAAGGAAGGAAATGTGAATGGAAGAATGCCTATTCGTAGCACCATCTCTTTTGCAAAAGAATCTGATTCTAATCCTCTCAAGTCTAGGTTTTTTTAGTTTGTATATGCTTAGATTTGTTTAAAATGAAATTTAAAAGAAGAGAAAATGACATAACTTAACTAATGCTTTCATAATTGTGTGCAAAAGAAGTCTAACCCGTTATTTATAGGTGTTAAGTTATGCTAGACCGTTAGATTTCATTTAATAAAGATTCGTCCTTTAATATAATAAAAATATAAATCAAAACCTAGTCATCGCCTACTACCATCGACTAAGCGATCGATAAAGTAGTCGACGCCTCAGTCGACCACCCCGGTCGAACTGGCTCAAGGTGGGGGAGGAAATAAATTATATATATATATATTATTTTCTTTTATTTATTTTCCGTCTGTTTTCGTATTTCGTCCGTAAATTTTTCATACATACTCCGTTTGCGAAGGTTCAAACATGAAAGTTGACCAGAATTCCATCACGAATGCAACGGTGCAAGTTTCATGGTCAAATTCTATTAATTGCAAAAAATTCAATTTTCAGAATCTAATTAAATAACTAAATTTATAATTGCCAAAATTTTGGGTTGTTATAGACAATCTAAGCATCTTTTACATATCTACCAATCCATCGTTTCATTCTCGAACAAAACATATCGAAATAGATTTATATTTTGTTCGAAAATAAGCTACAAAGGGAAAATTACAAGTCTGTCATGTACCAACGTTTTATCAAAAGGCAGACGTACACACCAAAGCTTTGTTAAAAAAAAAAACTTTCTAAGGTTCAGATCTAAATTCAAAGAGGAAGAGATTCATACCAAAGACAAAGGCGACAAGAAGATCCAACCTACTTTCTCTCCTTTGATTTGATTTGCTACTATCGAAGGTGCTTAGGCTTACTTCCTTCACCAGAGCCTCAATCGATCGATCATGAATTTTATTTTCCAAATCTTCTTACCTTGTTGTTGTTTTGGAAGTTTCTTCCTGAATCTCCATGGATTCTCTATTTCAAGTGGCAAAGAGAAAATCCTAACCCTCGTATTAAATTGAGGGGGATGGGGTATTAGAGAAATGAACAGTTGATTGGTTCAACCGTATTTTATTTGTTTTCTTTTTCTCTTTTTGGGTTGTATCACTATTAAGCCTATCCCATCTGTTTTTTTTTTATATATGTTAACAATATTTTTTGTCAACACCGGAATTAGTGCTAAGGATGTGGATCTAGGAAAATTAAGCGGTTATTTAATTCCCACAAGCTTGAGATAGTTCACCGCTTCCTAGATATCAAGGTCTAAAGCCCGAAGATTAGTTAATCTTCCTTCAAGAGGTGAGTATCACACTTACGAGACTCAAGGACCAACAGCTACCTTGGGATAAGATTTCCTTAAGCGCAATGCAAGTTAGGAATCTAAATGGCTTAAAGAATGGTTCTCGGTAGTTAGGCTTTGGTATGAAGCTTTGTCGTAGGGTAATGATAGGAAAATAAGCGACATAAGTGATAAGGAAGTTCATAAAATTGATCACAAGTGTTGATTCTCTCTTTATTGATCATTTGTATGAGTACATAGGTGATTACAAGTATAATCCCCAAACTGATTTACAAATTAGGGTTTTCACTCTCATAAATGAATACAAGATTGTAGAATAAGAATGTCCACACAAATGAGACCCTTAAGGTCATATTTATAAACAAATTGGGCCCTCTTTCGGTTGCGGTTAGCAAAAACCTTGTTTAGAGCACTTTCGACTTCGGCAATGCTATTTAGAGTCGGTGTCGGCCGCATTAGTGGTTTTCGGTGTCGGCTTCTTGGTTTCGGCCTTCTTTCCATCCTGAGTGTTGTTTCGGCTCCATTTTTCATATGAAGTTAGTGTCGCCTTCATGCAGTGTATCGATACCAAGTAAATTAGTATGGATAGCTTCTTTAGCTACTTTCGGTTTCGATGATGAGCCTCTATTGTGATAACCCGTAACTTCCCCGCTATGGAAAGAGCGGATACTATGAGAACAACACACAAGAGAACGCAGACAGAAGAACATTTCATTGCTAATTACAACAATTCCATCAGAATACAAAAATATACAGAGTATGAATAAATATTACACAACAGAAAAAATATCAGAGATTACAATACATTACATAGCAGTGGAAAATAATACAAAGCAGAACTGAAAGAGATATATGGATATAGAGCTTTCCGAGTATCGTTCCAGCTGTAAATCAGGATCCTGTGAATATAAATCTGCAAAACCAAAACTATTAGCTGCCTATGTCAAAATAAGGGCACCCAGAGTTTAGGTTAAAACAATAAACTCCAGGTCAGTCATGTGACTGGTGTGAGAACTAAAACAATTATTAATCTTTATTTTAAAGTTAGGTAAATCAAGGGACCACGCCGTATAACACGGAACGGGTTTCCTCCCAAGAATACCAGTGCATAAAACAAACAACGCAATGCTAAATAAAGAAGAATGAAGCTATTATAAGACCCAGGTCCCATCACGCAATGCAACGCAAGCCAGAGGATAGGGTTTTTACCTTATAATAGCCAAAGAATGCTTGATATGCTAAATTTCATCTTTTGATTCTTAATCAGACTCCAACCGTAATTTAGTAAGAGAACGAGGCCGAAACCAACATCAGATCAATACCCAGGAAACCATTCATCTTAGCTCGTTTCCAGTTAGTTTCTGATTCTATATACAATCATAAATATCAATCATAGATGGCATGAGCGCCCCATCCCGCTATGTCGCCACATATAGGATTACAGCTAAAACCGAAACGTCACGTATTGGAAGTTGAATTTCCATCTGTGAACCGAGGCAAAAGATAGTCCTCACCGACTTCGAGACTCTCTAGCCCGAGCCTCAGGGTCAGAGCGCATCGACCCTTGGATTGTCAGGGTCGGTCCACCGATGTGGATTGCCTGAACACTGCGTTTCCCCGCCCTTTGGGGCATAAATGAGCCAACGAATGACTCCATCGACTTCACATAGTCACCGATATATCCGAGGCGCCTCGCAACAACAACAACCACATAAGTCAAACTCATCAGGGCGTGTAAAACCACTGACGCCACTTCTAACTAGAAGGAAACGCATGCCCTCCCTGATGTCCTCTCCCGTTTCTGGTTCACAACCGGGGTGTGAGGTTCGCGAATCAACGCTACACAAAGCTATGCCACACAGGCTGTGCTTTGATCATCAACCAAAAGACTATGCTTTTCAACAGAAGCCTTGATCATTTGCATCTCAGCATGCCACATAGGCAATTCATGCTATGCAACCGATATCAATCACACAGAATGAAATCCGATGTCAGACACACATCCATTTACAAGTCCGTTCTGGGCCTGAATGAAACCGGAGGCACCTAGCACCCATCGATCTCCAAGTACGTTTGGACGACCACTAACTGATTCCCTCCTCTTGGGTGTACGACCCAATCAAGATCATCAGTAATCACCCAAGCGACGTGAAGACCTCCGGTCTTCAACCACCGTCTTCATCTTCGACTTATCGTCGTATCAGTTACTCAGAATGGGATAAACCCGGTTTTTCCGAATAACTCGCGTATATAATAAACAAGTGTTACACAAGCACAACATACACCTCATTCCAATTCATCAATCACTAACCGTAAATTAGTAAGATAACAATTCCCCAAATATTAACCCCGAAGGCCGAAACCAACATCAGATCAATACCTAGGAAACCATTCATCTTAGCCAACCTATAGTTAGTTTCTAAATTTCACATTCTTAGGGAAAGGTTCCCATTAATTTTATCAAAGATAAATTCTTTTAAATTTATTCTTTAATCTTCTTTTGAATATCAATTCAAACTAGTTGGGATTAGCGAACCACACTGAAGTAATCATTTATGCTATTTCCCAATCCCATCCTATTCATCCCATGAAGTAAAACAGGTAAAACTTCATATCTAACACCACGGTGTTATCGGTAAATTCAATTACCATTTCACGTTCAAATCTAATTAAAGATTTAACTATCGCCTGGAGCAAAACTGGTGATACTCCATTCTCGATCTTTCCAATCTAATTAAAGATTCATTAAAACTCCACTTAGTTTTAATCTTTAACTGGGTTAAAGAACCGATGTCATTTAAAACACGGTTCACGATAAACCCCAAAATCACATCACATTTCAATCAGTCCCTAACTGTAAAATAGCAAGTGAGCAATTCCCTAATTATTAACCCTGAAGGCCGAAACCAACATCAGATCAATACCCCAGAAACCATTCAACTTAACTAATCTCCAGTTAGTTTCTGATTTTCTTAACTCCTTTGGGTTTAAGAACAGTATTATTGAAGATACCGTTCACGACGACCCAAAATGATATTCCATTAATTATCGGGTTAACGAACAAGTGTTATTTAAAACACTGTTCACGATAAACCCAAATCACATTTGATATTAAATACAAGGCTCTGAATAGAAAATATATCGGCTTATCTTCAATATCAAATTCTACGACCAACAAATATCGTATTGGAAATAACGATATCCATATATCTTTCAAATTTCCATAACGCTATCTGTATAATCATGAAATCCAACGTCGAAATATTCCAAAGACAATTTCGACTCAAATCCATCCCAATTCAATTATTGGAAATTCTGGTTTCTTTTAAAACCATTTCAAATCCAATTTATTTATTTAAAAATAAATAAATTATTATTCTAATTCAAAATTAGTTCATTTAGATAAAAATATATTTTTATCCTTTCAAATATGGAAATTTTCATCCCAATTCTTCACAAATCATTTCTTATGATTTTACACAAATTATTACTATTTTTAATAATTTTATCAAGGCCCGTATAGTCGATTTCCATCAACGACCATTGAACTGCACTTACAGCGACCTTTTCCAAATTTGATTTGGACATAATTCCAAATACAACCGTTAGATTTCTAATTTCAAATATTTGTTAGAAAGCTCTTTTAGATACGAACCCAACGGTTCCGGTTTTGGGAGAATCCGACGGTCGGATCTCCCGTAATATCCATTAGAATCAATGGTCGAAATTCGCGAACTGCCGCAGCGCAGCGCGTTCTATTCAGGCCATTATATATATATATATATATATATATATGATATATATTATATATATTTCTTCGATTTCCTTTTAAAACGTATTTTATAAATCGTTTTAAATTCGTGTTCAAAGCGGTTTCAACTTCATATTCAATTTCAAATCAAAATTGAATATTCCATATCATTAACATATAAATGATAATATTTTCAAAACGTTATATTTTGAAATCACTTCCTTTTCGATATTCGTTATAAAAACGAACAAAATCGATATGAATATCACTCGCATCAAAATGGCGCAAATCTAATCAACACGGCTTCATATATTTCGATTTTCAAATATTCTATTTTAAATATTTCTATCCAAATATTCTACTTCAAATATTCTATCTCAAATATCCTATTTCAAATATTTCTCTTCAAATATTTCTTTTTCAAATATTCTATTTCAAAACTGGAATGAGGCCCAATTAATTACCGTAGATTTTATTTCTATGGATACATGTATATATCAACAATGACAAATAATCAACCATCATCCAAAGTGCATTCTACACTGTATAAGCATCAAATATAAATATTCAACGCTTATAACAGTCTGTCAATCAATCAATCGACATACAGCTAATTATTGGGATTAGTGTATGTCGTATATCATCCCAATACCCGTGTGGGGTTTCAAACAATCAAACACAGATTTTATTTGTGCAGTTGGAGAATGTGTAAAATTTATCGTCCCAATCAATATCAGTCAAATGTGTGTACATAAACAAATCGTTCGATTTGTTTATATTAATTTATTTCATTTCATATACACGTTAAAAATTCTATTTTTAACTATAATTTTTTTTTATTTCATTCCACATCACACAATCAACTACACATCAAAATCAAACAAACAAACAAGTCGTCCATGGTCTGTGGACGATGGGTGTCGGGTGCTACTAAACACCGTCTGCATCCTTGTATATATTTTAACTAAAAAATTAAATTAAAGGTGAGAAGTTCTCACCGACTAGCTAAACCAAACGCCATGACTCTTCATATGTAGAAATCTTCGTCGTGCTCGCCCTTTGTCAATTTCATTGTCCGTAGCCACTACATATATAAAAATCTCATTTTTATATTGTTGCCATGTATATAAAAATCACATTTTTACACCGCTATTATATAAAAGTTATATTTTTACATTGCCAACTTCATAATAAAAATCTAAACTTTATATGTATAAAAATCATATTTTTATAACGTTAAAAATAGTGTCTTTGTATTGATAAATGTCATGTCTTTTCTATTATTACAAATATAATTCTTTTATAAATAAAAATATAACTTTTCATTTCAACACTCATACCTTTACATTTTAAAGATCACAACTTTACATTTTATAAATGTCATGCCTTTAATCTTCTAAACATATACTTTCATGAATTAAAGATTAAAACTTTATCCTCATTAACACTGTGACGGTCCGCCCCGCACCAACCGACATTTATTCCAAAGGTGCGCTGTACACCAGTTAGCACGGGACGGTTCGTCAGAAGAAAAGGAAAGAAGAGAATGGGCTAATCAAGAACCTGTAGAATGTCTCACAGCGCATAGAACAAAATATAATAATAACATACTTGACATAAAACAGGAGAGACAGTGCATAAGCTGAAAATCAGAACTAAACATCATAGCAGCGGAAATCCAAAATACAGCTTATTACAACTTTCAAACTGTCTCAAAGCAAAAGTAAGATAAAGAAGGTACACTACTAATGCCCAAGTAGTGACCACCAACGACACAGGGAGAATATCTATATATCATACGTGGAAGCCTCCTGCTCGCCTCCGAATCAGCTACTCGCGCATCACCAGCTAACCATAACCTGTCTCTAGTCTGCTCGTGTGAGCACCCAGAGTAATAAGAGGAGACATAAAACTCTGGGTCAGACATAAAGCCTGGTATGAGCGATAAGCATCTAAACAGAATAATAACAGGTATAATCCAATCATACCTGAACCTGGACCTGCAACCAAAGAGTTAGCACTACATATTGTACAACACTCTAAGGTGCCACTAACATACTGTGTAAGAGATATGGGGGTGGGGGTGTGCATGTCAGAGTGATGTCAAACAATCAAGCATAGCAACAATCCTCACGTCTCTCACTCAGTGCGTAAAGCATACGATACCCACTACCTTGGTCACCTATTCCTTTGGGCCATGACGGAATCCAATCCCGTGTAACTATCACTACAAGCCCACTATCCACCTCTCAGTGGTGAACCAAGGTTATGAATACCGACAACCCCTTTGCACACGTCCCGCAGCAAAGCCCAATCGTGAAGTGAACTCATTGGTTCCCAACTGGATCCTGAGCTCTAACTTCCATTTGGACTACCTTTGCATCTCGGGTTATTGCCTTCACCTCCGGATCGGCCTTCATTTAGTTCGCAACCTCCTGGTTCGGCCCGTGACTCGCCCCCTCGCATCAGCTCGACTCGCGGATCATGGTCATTGCCTTCGCTCGGATCGGGTCGTGCCTGTTACGTCAGCTTGGGTCGGATCGCACCATTCGTCAGCTCATTCGGATCGCGCCTGCTGCACCGGGTCGGGTCGCGATGCACTCGTGGTCACCATCCCCCTTCGGTTCGGTTCGCAGTCCTCCTTCGCGAATGGTCGGATCGCCATCATCGGATCGTGCTTCACCCATTCGTGGCATCGGTCGAGCTTGGAGTGGCTCGTGACGTCAGGTCGGATCGTGACCTTCGAAGTGGAGCGGATCGGGTCGTCTCATGGCGCGAGCTTCAATCGGATCGGTTCGCATGGGGTAGGGGCGATCCGGTCCGGGGTATTTCCTGCACTTCGTTCCAGCGACTGTTTTTCGCCATTCGACGGCGTTTTTGACCAAACTAACACTTCTAAACAATCACAAAGCACACCATACAGTCATAGCAACATATAGTATCGACCACAAACACCAAAACATAAATCATAGCATGTAAAATGGATCAAACATAGCTAATACCCCATATTTTCCCTTAAGCATACTTAAGCAAATCTAACAATAAGGTTAGCAAATCTTAACCAAATTGAACCAAACTTCTAACAGAGGTCTAAAACAATATTTCAGAATTTCTGAACATTTTTTCAGATTTTTAACATGCATAAATTCGCTAATTATCACTAATCACCCCTTAATCCCCCAAATTCCGGGATTTGCAAAATTAGTCGAAATTAACCCAAATTCATATCAGAGGCATAAAATGGTGTTTTAGAATTTTAGGAATTTTTCTAGATTTTTCTGAGCCATAATTTCGCTAATCTTCGCTAATTACCATAACTAGCCGTAATTAGTGAAAAACAATGCAAATCACTCACCTTTGCCACAAAGTAAACTATAGATCTGAAATGATTCTCTGTTTGGGTCGAATTCCAATGCTTAGCAGCAGCTCCTATCTTGATTTGATGCTAATCCGCCTTGATTTGATGTAGATTAGGCCAAGACTTGATTAGAAAGTGATTAGAAGGTGATTTGGGATGAAATTAGAAGATGGAGGCCATTACTAGGGTTTCAAGGAGGAAAGTGGCGGCTCAAAACTGAAATGAAAATAATTCTCTAACTCATTTCAGCCTCCCCATAACCCTAATCCCGAAATGGGTTATGGGCCTATTCAATAATCACCCTATTTGGCCCAGTTAAGCAGTTTTTCACCTTCCAAACCTTGTTTCAGCCATATCTCCCAAACGGTAAATCCGTTTGGCTAATGTAACAACTCTACGGAAAGAGAAACCATCATTCGAATCCAATGGAAGTGGTTTTAGGTCAAAATTCCTTTCCAGTCAAAAGTTACGGCCAAAACAGTACCAACTAGGGGCAAAACGGTCATTTAAAAATCGACAAAAATCGTGAACATGGGAAATGACCCCAATAGTCGTCTCCCAAAGTTACATGACCGTACGACTTCATATGTGAAAGAAATAAATATTCTACGATCCCATGATGCGTAGAATACGGGTCGTTACACTCTTCCCCCCTTAAGAAATTTCGCCCCCGAAATTCCCTAATCAAAACACACAAAGGGTTCTGCATGCCTATCAACCATAAAACAACAATCAACATGCAAAACAAGTCTATCCTAGCATGCGGTTTACTAACAAGGGAAGAAACTATCACTACCAAAACCTTACTAGGCAAAGAGTTCTGGATACTTCTTCCTTATATCTTCCTTTGTTTCCCAAGTACAGTCTTTTTCATTCTCACCCCACTGGACCTTGACTAGTTTCATCGCCTTCCTTCGAAGCTGCTTCGTATTGTTCCCAACGATAAGCATAGACTTGCAGTTCTCAACCGCCTCGGGTTCAACTTCGATATCATCCAACTGATCAGATGAAATAGTCACATTATGGTCTTGCACAAACTTCCTTAACTGGGAAACATAAAATACGTTGTGAACTCCCGCCATCTTGTCAGGTAGCTCTACTTCATACGCCAAATTCCCAACTTGCTCGAGGACTGGGAATGGACCAACAAATCTTGGTGCTAACCTACCTCTCCAACTAATCTGAATCACATTCTCTATGGGGAGATCCCGACGAACACCAAGTCGTTAACGAAGAATTCCAAATCTCTTCGTCTCTTATCGAGATAAGCCTTCTGCCTATCTTTATCCCTTCCCAGTAGTAGATATGCTATATGTCTCAATACATCTTGTTACCACTGGGATGTATAGTCAATTTCGAGTGATGGTATGCTCTAAGCACTTCACCTCTCAGTCCATCTACGTTGGGTACAACTAGTCCCTTATTCTTTCGAAGTCACCCTTCTCGATCAAATCCTTATCTGATCATTCTCTTTCCATCGATACCCATCTCTACCCTAGAGATGGTTTCCAATAGATTAGGATCGTCCTTCTAACTGGAAACAATCCTCTCAATCAAAATCGATCTAATCGTCAAACTTACTAGCGTTTCTGAATCCAATTCAGTCTATGGTCTGAAATCATATCCTGTGACATACTGTAGTTGCTTCCATCCTAGAAACAAAACCCCTAAACTGGCATGTTTCCTACTCAATGCAACTAGTACTGCACCCACATCATTTACTATGATCACTCTGCCTCATGGAGTCATGGCGACTCCACTGCACTAATCCATAGCCACTAGTCCTTTGCTATGTCCATTCTGCCCCATGAAGTCATAACAACTCCACTGCACTGGCTCATAGCCTTACTAATCCTTTACTATGTCCACTTTGCCCCTCAAGTCATGACGACTCTACTGCACTGGCTCATAGTCCTACTACAATCACTTTGTTCCCCATCGCTGGAACCCTACAGGTGATGGTCTACTCAAGAGAAGAAAGATAGGAACAAACATAGCAACCATAACATCCATCAAACAAATCCTATCTATCACCTGCTAAAGTCATAAACACATCGACACCTACATGATTGGTCTAACCAATCCCAATATGTCGATTCCAGTCTGTCTGGTCCAACCAACATCAATAACTAATGGAAGTCCAGCCTCCATACACCGATGCCTACTTGACTGGTCCAACCAATCCCAGGCCAATGGAAGCCCCGCCTCCCTTCGGTCTACCGTACGTCCAACGTACGTTTATCCTCCAAGGATAATTAAACTAATGGAAGCCCAACCTCCAATCGGACTACCGTACGTCCAACGTACGTTTATCCTCCAAGGATAACTAGATCACGTCCAACGGATCCAAGGCAACGGGCGTCCCCAGATACCCCTGCTTTTAGTCCTCCTAAAATACTTGAGTCCAACCCAAGTCTATCCATTATCTTGCTGCCCTCTCGAGTCCAACTCGAGCTGAATCCAATTCCTTGCAGCCTTCTCGAGTCCAACTCGAGTCAATCTATAACTCAGACCCAGTCTTGAGTATCCATTAGTGACAAACTCTAGTCTAACATGAGTCATCTCCTTATTCGTTGCATCTCCAAGATCAGCGAACACCCATTCTCTTTTACGAGTTCAAGTCCAACTTGAATCGCCCTAATCTTCGTTGTATCTTCCATGATCAACGAACACATCCTATTCCTTCAAAGTTCTACTATCCAATGGAGAACATCAACATAGGGTCCTAAACAATCCATTACTTTGCATCTTTCTCGAGTCCCGCTCGAGCAATCTCATAACCCTCTCGAGTCTAACTCTGGGCACTCTATACCATTGAACAGTCTTATCATGTTCCGTCTGCCCGTCACTTCTCGAGTGAACCAAGATCTCATCCAATGAAAATCGCAACGTCTACTTATCCCTCACGCAAACCATCCTAGTCGAAATCAACATTCCCCAAGCACAAGCCCCAAAGGCCTAAACCAATATCAGACAAGCACCCAAGGAACATCTCCTCCGAGTTCGGACAATCCACATGAGGTGATACTAGCAAAACAATCTAGCACTGGAGTACTCATTTGCCTCCCAGAGACAACTAGAACTTATTACAACGATAACCTCTTAGCTTCCTTAACTCCAGTTACTATCGCCATCACTAGGTAGGTACCTAATACCACCCTATTCCTTTGGAGTAGATCGACTCCCCAAAATAATGCTAAACCCAGTAAAGCCCAAAACAAAGCAATCACAAGGAAACATACATCCATGACTCGATAAGACCACATTACAACAAATCATGCCAAAACTAGTCGAACCACCAATCGGGTTCGTCACTACTAAAGGTCTATCGAATAACTCAGGTTTGTCAAACAAAACCCGATCAAAACATCTTAAATAGAAAGCATACCTCGAATAACAACACCTTTTTCCTTTTGCGCCGCAGTTGGGGCATTTGACGAAGAAGGAACAGCGTTGATAGCATACGCTTTCACAATCTGCTTCTCCCTAGGAGGTTGTGGGCAATCATCCTTGTGATGTCCCGCCTGGCCGCAGTTAAAGCACTTCCTTTCCCCAGGCTTTTCTCGACAATCGCTGGCATAATTGCCCTTCTTGCCACAACTAAAGCATTCGCCATCTTTCTTATTTTTCTTATCCTGACCATCCTTGGTCGGGTTCTGCTTCCTCTTGTTCTGAGAATTCTTCTTGCCTTCACCGCCTGCTTGTGGCTTTGGCTCCTCTGCAGATGCCGTAGCAACTTCGGCCTTCGACTTAGGGAAAAGGCTCTCTGACCTTAATGCCTTTCCTACAATAGACTCGAACGTCTCATCGATATGGTTTATAAGTCTTTCCCCCAAGTACCCATCCAAGCCAGTTATGAACTTCTCGTTCTTCTTTTCGACTGTATCGATAAGGGACCATCCATATTTCGATAAAGTGTCGAATTCAGCGATATACTCCGAGACTGCTCTACCGTTCTGCTTAAGCTCCAAGAACTTCTTGAACAGTTCTGATTTTTGAGCAGCTGGAATAAACTTATCACAAAAGTGACTTTTAAACTGATTCCAAGTAACTTGATCTTCTGGAGTAGCTGTTCTAATGGCATTCAACCAATTCATCGCTCGCCCTTGCAGCTGACGAGACGCTAGCCTTCTCTTCATCGCATCCTCAAGACCCAAGTCGTCGAAGATACGATCACAGCTATCCAACCAATCCTGAACATCTGTGGCCGACTCCGTTCCGTGGAACGGCTTCCCACCAAGGTTAGTGTAATCCTTGCACAACCTGGCGAAATCGACCCTAGGCGCCTGCACTACTGGACCACCACCATTTCCGGGATTGGGAACTGCTCCCTGAACATCTCTAAGCATGTCTCTCATGAAGTTAGTGAACATTGTCCTCATGTCAGGAGCATTCCCATGGTTGGTCCCTCTACCAGCACCTCTAGGATACCGGCTCATCGTTAATCTGTAAAAGGGGAAACGATTAACGATCCCATAGTGGTGCTAGTGCAGTACGACTTCATTCTTATACGACTAATGGTATATATATACATAGCTTTTGAAAACCAAAGTAATCACAAATATGCGCTCTCATATACGTACTATCTCTCCCTAGTGTCTTTCCCTAGGTTAACTGCGCAACCTAGAGCTCTGATACCAAGTGTGACGGCCCGCCCCGCACCAACCGACATTTATTCCAAAGGTGCGCTGTACACATGTTCAGTTAGCACGGGACGGTTCGTCAGAAGAAAAAGAAAGAAGAGAATGGGCTAATCAAGAACCTGTAGAATGTCTCACAGCGCATAGAACAAAATATAATAATAACATACTTGACATAAAACAGGAGAGACAGTGCATAAGCTGAAAATCAGAACTAAACATCATAGCAGCGGAAATCCAAAATACAGCTTATTACAACTTTCAAACTGTCTCAAAGCAAAAGTAAGATAAAGAAGGTACACTACTAATGCCCAAGTAGTGACCACCAACGACACAGGGAGAATATCTATATATCATACGTGGAAGCCTCCTGCTCGCCTCCGAATCAGCTACTCGCGCATCACCAGCTAACCATAACCTGTCTCTAGTCTGCTCGTGTGAGCACCCAGAGTAATAAGAGGAGACATAAAACTCTGGGTCAGACATAAAGCCTGGTATGAGCGATAAGCATCTAAACACAATAATAACAGGTATAATCCAATCATACCTGAACCTGGACCTGCAACCAAAGAGTTAGCACTACATACTGTACAACACTCTAAGGTGCCACTAACATACTGTGTAAGAGATATGGGGGTGGGGGTGTGCATGTCAGAGTGATGTCAAACAATCAAGCATAGCAAACATCCTCACGTCTCTCTCAGTGCGTAAAGCATACGATACCCACTACCTTGGTCACCTAATCGTTTGGGCCATGACGGAATCCAATCCCGTGTAACTATCACTACAAGCGCACTATCCACCTCTCAGTGGTGAACCAAGGTTATGAATACCGACAACCCCTTTGCACACGTCCCGCAGCAAAGCCCAATCGTGAAGTGAACTCATTGGTTCCCAACTGGATCCTGAGCTCTAACTTCCATTTGGACTATCTTTGCATCTCGGGTTATTACCTTCACCTCCGGATCGGTCTTCATTCAGTTCGCAACCTCCTGGTTCGGCTCATGACTCGCCCCCTCGCATCAGCTCAACTCGCGGATCGTGGTCATTGCCTTCGCTCGGATCGGGTCGTGCCTGTTACGTCAGCTCGGGTCGGATCGCACCATTCGTCAGCTCATTCGGATCGCGCCTGCTGCACCGGGTCGGGTCGCGATGCACTCGTGGTCACCATCCTTCTTCGGTTCGGTTCGCAGTCCTCCTTCGCGAATGGTCGGATCGCCATCATCGGATCGTGCTTCACCCATTCGTGGCATCGGTCGAGCTTGGAGTGGCTCGTGACGAAAGGTCGGATCGTGACCTTCGAAGTGGAGCGGATCGGGTCGTCTCATGGTGCGAGCTTCAATCGGATCGGTTCGCATGGGGTAGGGGCGATCCAGTCCGGGGTATTTCCTGCACTTCGTTCCAGCGACTGTTTTTCGCCATTCGACGGCGTTTTTCACCAAACTAACACTTCTAAACAATCACAAAGCACACCATACAGTCATAGCAACATATAGTATCGACCACAAACACCAAAACATAAATCATAGCATGTAAAATGGATCAAACATAGCAAATACCCCATATTTTCCCTTAAGCATACTTAAGAAAATCTAACAATAAGGTAAGCAAATCTTAACCAAATTGAACCAAACTTCTAACAGAGGTCTAAAACAATATTTCAGAATTTCTGAACATTTTTCCAGATTTTTAACATGCATAAATTCGCTAATTATCACTAATCACCCCTTAATCCCCCAAATTCCGGGATTTGCAAAATTAGTCGAAATTAATCCAAATTCATATCAGAGGCATAAAATGGTGTTTTAGAATTTTAGGAATTTTTCTAGATTTTTCTGAGCCATAATTTCGCTAATCTTCGCTAATTACCATAATTAGCCGTAATTAGTGAAAAACAATGCAAATCACTCACCTTTGCCACAAAGTAAACTATAGATCTGAAATGATTCTCTGTTTGGGTCGAATTCCAATGCTTAGCAACAGCTCCTATCTTGATTTGATGCTAATCCGCCTTGATTTGATGTAGATTAGGCCAAGACTTGATTAGAAAGTGATTAGAAGGTGATTTGGGATGAAATTAGAAGATGGAGGCCATTACTAGGGTTTCAAGGAGGAAAGTGGCGGCTCAAAACTGAAATGAAAATAATTCTCTAACTCATTTCAGCCTCCCCATAACCCTATTCCCGAAATGGGTTATGGGCATATTCACTAATCACCCTATTTGGCCCGGTTAAGAAGTTTTTCACCTTCCAAACCTTGTTTCAGCCATATGTCCCAAACGGTAAGTCCGTTTGGCTAATGTAACCACTCTACGGAAAGAGAAACCATCATTTGAATCCAATGGAAGTGGTTTCAGATCAAAATTCCTTTCCAGTCAAAAGTTACGGCCAAAACAGTACCAACTAGGGATAAAACGGTCATTTAAAAATCAACAAAAATCATGAACATGGGAAATGACCCCAATAGTCGTCTCCCAAAGTTACATGACCGTACGACTTCATATGTGAAAGAAATAAATATTCTATGATCCCATGATGCGTAAATACGGGTCGTTACAAACACACTATAAAAATTCGAATCTTTAACACCTTTAAAAATCAATTCTTTGGTTATAAATATATATATAAATTTTTTTCTTGCTTTCTATTTACATGAATAAGAGGAAATAATAATAATAACAATAAAAAGTAAAATAAAAGAAAAAAACTTACTGGCCTAAGTTGAACGGTGAGGAGGGGGTCGGATTTGCGTCAACGGCGGGTGGTGGCTACGGAAGGCATCAGGGGACTAGGGCAGAGGTGGTTATCAGTTGTAGGAGGGAGAAACAAAGGGTCTCGTGTCGGACTTTGGGGGAGAGGGCTTCATCGGTAATCGAACGGAGGGGGAGGGGGGAAAGTGGAGGGCTCGCCGGAGTTCGGCCTTGGCCGACGCAGGCGGCGGCTAGGTGCAAAAAGGAGAGTGGCGGGGTAGTTAGGGTTTTTATATTTTTTTCTCTTTCTTATATGAGAATTAAACCGGGGGGGGGGGGGGGAGTAAAGGAGAAAGGGATGTTGATTGATTTTTTTATTTAATTTATTATTTTAATTTTCAAAAAAGTAACTTTTTATTTCGACCTCCAAACGAGGCCTACCGACTGTCGTCCATAACTAATTACCCCAATTCCGAACACAATGGGATATGTATCGTAGGCTGATTCGACTGTTTCGACCAGTTTCCATTCAAATCAAAATATATCTCTATATATTGAATTTGAACGTGTATTTCAATTTACCGGGGCCACATACTAACTAGAAAAATTCCCGAAAAATACTTTCAAGCTTCGTACTGACGATACGGTCCTAACAAAACTAGTTTCATCGAATTCTGAGATCGTTTGAAAAATGGTCATTTTCCAGTCGATTAAAATCAACTAAAACTGGTCAAACGCGTTTTCCTTTGCCACACTCACATACTAACTTCAAAATTACGAATTTTGAAACCTAGCAATAATTTGACATCGCGGATCCAACAAAAGTGGTTTCGTCGAAAAAGGAGGTCGTTTGCAAAATTTCCATTTTTAAGGGCCAGAACTCCATAGCGACTATTCTGAATTTTCAATTGGACGTATCTTTTGATTCCCGCTATGAAATTTAAATTTTTTTGATTCTTTGGAAAGATATTCTCAATTAGATTCTAATATTTTTGGTTTCACTAAAATTCGGTTTATTTTGAATCCAGTACATTCATTTGAACTTTGAAATCGAATTATCGAATTACCGCACCATTTTCAATTCCTTTTATAATTTAAAATAAATATTTATATTCTAATGACGATTCAAATAAATATATATGTTCGAATTCTATTCAAAATAAATTTCTCATCATTATTATTTAAAATAATTCATTTTAAATAATCAAAATTCACTAAAATTGCCAAAATAAAATTTTTAAATTGGCTCAGATTTTCGGGTTATTACATCTATGTCGATAGAAAATCACCGGCTCCGAATCACTTTATTATCCTTTGTAATGTTAACTTTATTCTTTCTTGGTATCGGTATCGACACAAAGCATGTTAATGTGGATGTCCGTTAAAGGTTATTTGTAAGTTTCTTTCAAGTAGCGGTATCGATACCAAGTGTATTGGTATCGATAGCCCTTTGCTCAAGCCCAAATTGGTTTTGTGTTTCCCCTTTCACGGCTCTATGTTTCGCTATCGTACTGTATGCCTTCCGAAGTGATATCAGGCTAATTGCTCTCGTGGTCGTCTGTAATAACCCGAAAATCTGGGCCAGTTTGGAATTTTTATTTTAGCGATTTTAGCGAATTTTGAATATTTAAAATGGATTATTTTAAATAATATCGACGAGAAATTTATTTTGAATAGAATTCTAACGTATATATTATACGCGTCGTCGTTAGAATATAAATAATTATATATAATTATAAATAGAATTGAAAATGGCGCGGTAGTTCGATAATTCGATTTCAAACTTCAATTGAATGTACCGGGTGCAAAACAATCCGGATTTTAGTGAAACCAAAAACATTAGGATCTAATTGATGAGATCTCTCCAACATATCCGAAAAATCAAAATTTCGTAGCGAGAATCAAAAGATATGTCCAGTTGAAAATTCTGAATAGTCGTTATGGAATTCAGGCCCTTAAAAATGGACATTTTGCAAACGACCTCGGATTTCAACGAAACCACTTTTGTTGGGTCCGTGATTCTAAGTTATTGCTAGGTTTCAAATTTCATAATTTTCTGAATCAATATGTGAGCATGGCAAAGGAAAACGCGTTTTGACCATTTCAGTTGATTTTAATCGACTGGAAATTGGCCATTTTTCTAACGGTCTCAGAATTCGACGAAACTAGTTTTGTTAGGACCGTATTGTCAATACGAAGCTAGAAAATATTTTTCGAGAATTTTTCGAGTTAGTATGTGACCCCGGTAATTTGAAATGTACGTTTAAAATTCAATAAAGTGATTTAAATGTAAATATAACGGAAACTGATTCAAACGATCATATCAGCTTACGATACATATCCCATTGTGTTCGGAATGGGGGTAAAACGCTATAGACGACAGGCGGTGGGCCTCGTTTCGAGGTCGTAAGTGAAAGTCAACTTTTTGCAAAATAAAATAATAATAAAATAAATAATAAAAATAAAATAAAATATAAACCCCTTTAACCCTCTCCTCCCCATACCGTTGACTAAATCAAAAAAAAAAACAAAAAAAAAAGAGAAGCGATCGATCCTCCACGCCCTCGCCAATCCCCATCGCGTCGGCCCTCCCTACCACCGCCACCTTCACCAGTTCTTCCCCCTCCTCCCAGTCAACGGCGCCAGCTTCCCCCCCCCCCCCCCCGTTGAAGACCGCGACGCCAGACGCCGCACCACTTCACCGCCGCGAGGCCGCCAGTCACCAGAACCCCCACCGCCTGTCCTCCCACCTCCGACGCGGTTACCCTGACGCGCTCGCGTGGAGACCCCCCCCCCCCCCCCTCTGAACGATGTAAGTCCTCCCTTCCCTTTTTTCTTTTTATTTTTAGTTAGGGTTAAAAAAAACTGATTTTTAATTACCTTAAAAACTGATTTTTTAAAGATATAAAAACTGATTTTTTTAAAGATATAAAAACTGATTTTTTTAAAGATTTAAAAACTGATTTTTTAAAGATTTAAAAACTGATTTTTAAAGATTTAAAAACTGAATTTTTAAAAGATTCAGAACTGATTTTTTTTAAGAAACTAAAAACTGATTTGAAAAAGAAAGTAAAAACTGATTTTATTTTAAGGTTTAAAAAGGGTTTAAACTTTGAAATAGAAAAGGTTTAATCTTTTAAAAGAAAAAGATTTGAACTTGCAAAAATATAATCTTTATATATTTAATAGCGAAGTCAAGATGCAATCTTTATATATTGAATAACATAGTAAAAATTCGATTTTTACATATGTAGAGAATACGGGCGAAGAAAGTGATAAGAGGCGAGAACAGTGAAGATTTCCTGCATTAGGAGTGCCGTGAAGTTGGATAGCTAAAGGTGAGAACTTCTCACCTTTCAATTTAATTTTTCTAGTTATATTTATATACTAGGATGCAGACGGTGCTTAGTAGCACCCGACACAATCGTCCACAGACCATGGACTTGTTTGTTTGGTTGCATAGGTTAGTCGGATTATTTGATTGGAATTTGGTTGTTTGGTGAATTTGATTGATGTGTGAATGGCGTGGGCCTTCACTAGACCGGGGATAAGGCTAGGCCTCGTCCCGTTTCTAGTATCGTGCCGTTATGCCGCCGAAATTTTCTAAAATATGTTAGAAAAATAAAAATATCATTTTTATTGTGTAAATGAAATGAATAGAAATTCATGTGTTAAAATAAAATATATTATCATTAAAAATATAGTTTTAACGTGAAAGTGAATAAATAAATATTTATAAACAAATCGGCCGATTTGTTTATATACACTGATTTGACTGATATTGAATGGGTCGATAAATTTTACACATCGCCCAACTGCACAACTAAAAATCTGTGTTTGATTGTTTGAAACCCCACATGGGTGTTGGGATGAAATTTGAAGTTCACTCATCCTGATTGATTAAATATGTCGATCGATTGATTGACAGGCTGTTATAAGCGTAAGATATCTATATTTGATACTTATACAGTGTAGTGCACTTTGGTTGATGGTTGATTGTTTATTATTGCTATTATATACATGGGTTGTATGGAATCCATATAATTAACGTTATATGGTGATTGATTGGGCCTCATTCCAATCGGGAAAGTAATAAATATTATAAAAGAAAGTTCATGTGTTGAATATAAAAATAGTGATGTGTTGACAGTACTCATGTGTTGAGATTAGTCGTTTGTTGAAATAAATATAGATTCATGTGTTGAATGGGATAAATATTCATTTGTTGGGTAGAATAAAGAAGTTTTGAAAATATAAAGCCGTGTTGATTAGATTGACGCCATTTTGACGTAAACGATATTTATATCGATTTTAAAACGATTTCGAAATGAATTGAATTGAAAACGATTTCGAAATAAATTGAATTGAAAACGATTTCGAAATGAATTGAATTGAAAACGATTTCGAAATGAATTGAATTGAATTGAAAACGATTTCGAAATGAATTGAATTGAATTGAAAACGATTTCGAAATGAATTGAATTGAATTGAAAACAATTTCGAAATGAATTGAAAACGATTTCGAAATGAATTGAAAACGATTTCGAAATGAATTGAATTGAAAACGATTTCGAAATGAATTGAATTGAAAACGAAATGAATTGAATTGAAAACGATTTCGAAATGAATTGAAAACGATTTCGAAATGAATTGAATTGAAAACGATTTCGAAATGAATTGAATTGAAAACGAAATGAATTGAATTGAAAACGATTTCGAAATGAATTGAATTGAAAACGATTTCGAAATGAATTGAATTGAAAACGATTTCGAAATGAATTGAATTGAAAACGATTTCGAAATGAATTGAATTGAAAGCGAATTCAAATGAATTCAAATTGAATTGAATAGAAATGAATTTTAAAACTAATTTATAAAGAAGAATTCAATTTTGGTTTGAATTGAAATGGAAGTTGAAATTGTTTTGAAACGAATGTAGAACCATTTATAAAATTCGTTTTAAAAGGAAATCGACGAAATATATATAATATATATATATATATTATATATATAATGGCCGGAATAGAACGCGCCGCGCCGCGGCAGTTCGTGAATTTCGATCATTTATTTCAAACGGACATTGCGGGAGATCCGACCGTCGGATTCTCCTAAAACCGGAACCGTTGGGTTCGTATCGAAAAGAGCTTTCCAATGAATATTAGAAATTTGAAATCTAACGGTTGGATTTGGAGTTATGTCCAAATCAAATTCGAAAAAGGTCGCTGTAAGTGCAGTTCGATGGCCGTTGTTGGAAATCGACTGTACGGGCCTTGGTAAAATTATTAAAAATATCTATAATTTGTGTAAAATCATAATATATGGATTGGAAAGAGTTGAGCTGGAAAATTCCACATTTGAAAAGATAAAAATAGATTTTTGTCGAAATAAACTAGTTTTGAACTAGAATTAAAATCAATTTATTTTTGAAATAAATAAATTGAATTTGAAAGTGATTTTAAAAATAATCAATACTCCCAATACGTGGATTGGACTGGAGTTGAATCGAAATTATCTTCGGGATATTTCGATGTTGGATTTCGTGACTATACAAATATTGTTTTGGGGATTTGAAAGATATATTTTATATCGCTATTTCCAATACGATATTTGTTGGTTTCAGAATTTGATATTGAATGTAAGCCGATATATTTTCTATTCAGAGCCTTGTATTTAATATCAAATGTGATTTGGGTTTATCGTGAATCGTGTTTTAGAAGACATTGGTTCTTTAACCCAGTTAAAGGCAAGATATCGATTTTTGAAAAGAATAAAACTAAGTGGAGTTTTAATGAATCTTTAATTAGATTAAAAATGTGAATTGATAATTTAAATTATCAAATCTGAAAGGTGATCGAGAATGGAGTATCACCAGTTTTGCTCCAAAGCGATAGTTAAATCTTTAATTAGATTTGAACGTGAAATGGTAATTAATTTTACCGATAACACAGTGGTGTTAGATGTGGAGTATTACCAGTTTTCTCCATGGGATATATAGGTTGGGATTGGGAAATAAAATAATAATTACTTCGGTGTGGTTCGCTAATCCCGACTAGTTTGGAAAACCATGATATGGTTTGAAATGATATCCAAAGGAAGATTAAAGAATAAATTTAGAAGAATTTATCTTGGATAAAATTAATGGGAACCTTTCCCTAAAAATGTGATTTTGTGAATAAAAGAATATTCTGAATTGGAATGAGGCGTTTGATGTGTTTGTGTAACATTTGTTTATCATATACGTGGGTTATTCAGAAAGGCCGGGTTTACACCCATTCTGAATAACCGATTCGACGAGGTGTCGAAGATGAAGACGGTGGTTGAAGACCGGAAGTCTTCACATCGTTTGGATAATTACTGACGATCCTGATTGGGCTGTACGCCCAAGAGGATGGAAATAGTTGGCGGTCGTCCAGACGTACTTGGAGATGGATGGATATGCGAGGAAAGTGCCTCCGGTTTCGTTCAGACCTAGAACGGACTTGTAAATGGATGGTGTGTCTGACATTGTATTCCTTTATATTGTATTTGTTGATCTCTGCTAAATATATATATGTTTGGTGGCGGAGAATTTATTCTCTTGCTTAACGCCCTTCTCTGAGACATATGAGCTCAGAGGTTATATATTGGCAGAAATCAGTGGTACGATATGGATTGATAGTGTGGCATACTGAGATGCAGTGATCCAGACTTTTGTTAAAAAACAAAGTTTGGTGGTTGATGATCAAAGCACAGCTGATATAGCATGGCTTTGTGTACAGCGTTGATCCGCGAGCCTCACAGCCCGGGATGGTGGTAAACTGATGGTTTGATCAGTATACATTTTTAGTGTAGTGGATTCGGTCGACCGATATTGAGCTTCGTGCTCGGAGGGATAGAGTAAGCGGTGTTTTCTCTTGCTGGGACGTAAGCCGCGGTGATACTTGAGTCCCAAAAGTGCGGATGTGCATAGCGGTGTTTTCTCTCGCTGAGACGTAAGCCGCGGTGATTTGTACTACGCGATCGATCTTTCGAATCAGGAGCCACCATGATGGAAATCCAATTTCCAATACGTGTATTTCGGCTTTATTTGTAGAGCCTAGTATGGCGACATAGTGGGATGGGGCACTCATGCCGTCTATGATTTATATTTATGATTGAAATTGTTTTTGACACTATGCACTTATTATAGTATCAAAGGATTTGTTTTAAACGTATCAAGCATGTTTGGCTGTTATAAGGTAAAACCCTATCCTCCGGCTTGCGTTGCATTGTGTGATGGGACCTGGGTCTTATAACAGCTTCATTTTTCGAAAAAGCATTGCGCTGTTTATTCTATGCACTAGTATTCTTGGGAGGAAACCCGTTCCGTGTTATACGGCGTGGTCCCTTGAATTACTCTATTTTAAAGTAAAGTTTTAAATAACTGTTTTAGTTCTCACACCAGTCACATGACTGACCTGGAGTTTATTGTTTCAACCTAAACTCTGGGTGCCCTTATTTTCCACACGGGCAGCTAGTAGTTTTGGTTTTGCAGATTTATATTCACAGGATCCTGGTTTACAGCTGGAATGATATCCGGAAAGCTTTGTATCCGTATATCTCTTCTAGTTGTGTATTGTATTATTTTCCGCTGCGATGTATTTAAATGTAATTTAAATCTCTGATATTTCTGTGTAATATTCTTTTATACTCTGTATATTCTTGTAATCTGATGCATTGTTGTAATATACAATGAAATGTTTTTCTGTTTGTGTTCTGATTTGTCTTGTCCTCACAGTAATTCGTTCTTTCTCATCTCTTCGGAGACCGGGGAAGTTTCGGGTCGCTTCATTGTCCTTGTTATTACCTTGAGTTGCACTTTGCTATTATGTTGGTTTCGGTGTCACCTTATCTCTATGTTCCTTATATTTGTACCAAGCCTTTGCTTCCTTCGTTGGTATACCGATAGCATATGGACTAGATTTTTCTTCTACTGCTTTTGGTATTGGTTTTCTGGGTGCCTTGGTGTTGATCATTTGCTTCTGAGATATTCTCTTTTATGCTAGTTGTGCTCCGACATCCCTTCAGCTCTATCTGGTTTCAATGTCGAAATCTAGTAGTAACAATATACCATTGTATATTCATTTGTAAGTTAATCGAAACATTATTCTCTTATAATACAGTTCGATACAAGCTTACATATCTTTTCAAACAATCTCATATCAACACATTCCGTTTCTATTAAAATCTTCACAATAATTACTGTAACCCAAGAAATTAAAATATTTTTATGGTATTCGCCCTTATCCGTGCACTTATCTTAATTTGTTGAACCAAACAAAGTCCACTAATCGATCTTAACATCAGATTTTTTTACTATTATCTCATGCACAACTACAACGAAATCACTAGATAATGAAATAAAGCTATCTCCAGCACAACTACAACAAAATAACTAAAATGTTATCTTACAAGTACTGTAACAACCCAAACTAAAATAGTTTTATGGTCTGTGGACTTGTTCGTTATGTTTTTTGTTTAACGCATACTGTAAAATATTAACGCAATCACAACATATTAAGTGTTTATACTACATTGATAATTTTAACAACTTATTGCACTACGCTTCATGTAATTCGAATAATACTTCTTTATCAATCCGAACTCCAAATAAAACCCAACGACTATCGCCCCTAGCTAAATACCCCCATTCCGGACATAATGAGATATATTTCGTGAGCCAATTCGATTGTTTTGATCAGTTTTAGTCAAAATTAAAATATAAATCAATATATTGAATTCAAACACATAATTTAATTTACCGAGGTCACATACAGACTCCAAAAATTCCAGAAAAATAAATCTAGCTATGTTTTGACGATACGTTCCTAACAAAACAAATTTCGTCGAATTTGGAGATCGTTTGAAAAATGGTCACTTTCTGGTCGATCCAATTCAAATTTAAATTACCAAACATATTTAAATTTACCGTGCTCACTTATTAATTCCAAAAATTATGAAAATTGAAATCTAGCAATAATTTGACATTCCAGATCCAACCAAAGTGGTTGCATAAAAAACGGAGGTCATTTGCAAAATGTCTATTTTTAAGGGTTATATATTATATAAAATATATATAAATTCCATAGCGACTATTTTAAATTTTAAACTGTACATAACTTTCAATTCTCGTTATGAAATCTGGATTTTTCACATTCATAAGAAAGATCTAATTAAACAGACTCAAATACTTCTGGTTTTACTGAAATTCGATTTATTTTGAATCCTGTACATTCGTCTAAAATTTGAAATCGAATTTTCAAACTACCGCGCCATTTCAGGCTCGTTTTATAATTAAAATAAATTTATTTATTCTAACTTCGATTAAAATAAATTTTTACCCATTATTATTTAAAATAAATCATTTTAAATATTCAAAATTCATTAAAATTGCTAAAATAAAAAATTTAAATTGGTTCTGAAATCCCGGGTTGTCACAATCTCCCCCACTTAAAATCTTTTCGTCCTCGAAAAGGAAATAAGCTGAAAGTTGTTTAACCAACCAACTCAACTTTCATTCTAGCGTTCATTCTTCAACTTTTCAGTTTCTAAGAATTTTCAAATTCTTAAAAAAATTGGCGAACAACCTAGAGTTTTGAAAAATTTCGCCATAACCTCCTTTGTACGGGGAGACCTTTAAAACCACAACTTGCCTCACATGGCCCTCACCAATTCAAAAGAAAAAAGCCAATCGGCTCATAAAATCATCCAAACCCAATAAATCAGTAAACATGTACCTATTTGTCGAGCATATAATTTTATTCCTCTTCTTAGCTTCCATGCTATGACCTTTTCAATGTATATACATGTACATGTATGCAATTTCAAACAAATTTCAGTTCAGTCCAACATTTTCTTCAATTTCTCTTAATTCAGCTTTCATTTTGTTATTGGGTTTTATCGTTCCAATATTTTAATTAGTCGAACTAATAATCAACCAACACAATCAACAATCAATTGGTTGATTAAATTTTCAAATTCATAACTTTGATATATATATATATATATATATATATTGTAACGTCCCGGGTTTTCGCGATCCTGAGTAATCGACATATAACCCAATGTTGACTATCAAGCATCGGAAATACCAGATAGTCCATGAAAAAAAATAGAGGGTGAGAGTAGATAAGATAGAAACTTAGAATAGAAGAAGAAGAATATACAACATCAGAGTAATGCGAATCTCACAGCAGAATGAACAATATATAATATGTGACGACCCCAAACCCCGTACTAACGGTGGCAAGGGTAATCTTTGGAATACTACACATAAACAGATAATAGCAGAACAGAAATAAATAAATATACCAAATAATGTACAAATAATACACTGGATAAATAACAACATCAGAGTTACACAGTATACAGGATCATACTTAGTTCAAATACAGTTCAGCTATACATAAATGTCTACAGCGGAAAACAAACATAATATGTACTATAGGAGTTGAATAGCATAAAAAGAGATAAATGATAGAATCCATCTTCAGCTCCAGCTATCCAGAAAGAGCTTGCTGAAACCTGAATACAAGGCTGCCCGTGTAGAAAGAGGGGCACCCGAGTTTGCAAGTGAAACAAACTACGAGTCAGTCATGGGACTGGTATGAGAAATCTACTTAACACATTTATAATATGGCTAATCACAGGACCACGCCACTTTCGTGGAACGGGTTTACTCCATTGGATTGCCAGTGCTTTACAACAGGTAAATCTTTTAAACACCGCAATGCTTTTTATAAAAATGAAGCCATTATAAGACTCAGTTCCCATCACACAATGCAACGCAAACCGGAGGATAGAGTTTTTACCTTATAATGGCCAAAATATGCTTGATATGAATAAAACAAAAGAATTTGATATTATTACTAGTGTCTATATATTTCAAAAACAATTTCAAATCATAAGTATCAATCATAGATGACATTAATGCCCCATACCACTATGTCGCCATATATAGGTATACAACCAAAACCGCACAATGTCGTATTTGGAAATTGGATTTCCGTCATGAACCAAGGCAAAAGATAGTCCTTACCGATTTCGAGACAATCTAGCCCATGTCTCAGGTAAGTACTCAGTCAAGCCTTTGGATCGTCAGGGCCGGTCCACCGATGTGGATTAAAATGGCTGAACTCTACGTTTCCCCGCCATTTGGGGTGTAAATAAGCCAACGAATGACTCCATCGGCTTCACATAGCACCTTGCAACAGCAACAACCACACAGGTGAAAATAACATAAATGCCAGCCAGTTTAAGCACTGACACCACCTCTATCTAGAAGGAAACGCATGCCCTCCCTGATGTCCTCTACCGTTTCTGGTTCATACCGGGGTGTGAGGCTCGCGAATTCACGTTACACATAAAGCTATGCCACACAGGCAGTGCTTTGATCATCAACCACAAGACTTTACTTTTCAACAGAAGCCCTGATCACTGCATCTTAGCATGCCACACAGGCAATTCACACCATGCAACTGATGCCTATCAATCACACAGAATGGATTCCAATGTCAGACACACAGTCCATTTACAAGTCCGTTCTGGGTCTGATCGAAACCGGAGGCATGATATACCTCGCATACCCATCGATCTCCATGTACGTCTGGACGATCACCACTCATTATCCATATTTCGGGATGCCTCCCAATCAAGACATCAGTTATCATCCAACCGAGGTGAAGATCTCCGGTCTTCAACCACCGTCTTCATCTTCGATTTCTTATCGTCGATTCAGTTATTCAGAATGGGATAAACCCGGTTTTTTTGAGCAACTCGCATATATAATTAACAAGTGCTACATAAACACAACATACGCTTCATTCTAATTCATTATTCACTAACCGTAAATTAGTAAGAGAACGATTTCCCAAATATTAACCCCGAAGGCCAAAACCAACATCAGATTAAAACCCAGGAAACCATCTCACTTAGCTAACCTCCAGTTAGTTTATAAATTTCACATTCAACCATCAAATATTCAATAAACCGAGTAAATTCGGTTTATTTTCATTCCATATCCTTTATAATATTTTATAACGATTTATCGCTATTTTTATTTATTTATTTATAGCCAATTCATTCAAACGACGCTTCGGGCCATAACGCGGCCGTGGCACTATTTTTTTCAGATTTGATTTACACATATATGAAAATCCAACCATTGGATCTTTACAAATTTTATATCATTAGAAAGATCTTTTCAAAACGAATCCAAGGTTCCAGTTTTGGGAAAATCCGACGGTCGAATCTCCCGGTACACTCATTTGAAGTTTCGATTTCAAAATACGAACTGCAGCGTCGTTATTCGAATTAATTTAATTATATTTATATATATATGTAAATATAATCGATTCTGGCGCTGTTCTTCTTCAGATTTGAATTAAACATTCCAGACAATCCAACCGTTGGACCTTTGCAAAGTTGGTGTCGTTGGAAAGATATTTCCAAAGCGAACCCAACGGTTTCGGTTTCGGGAAAATCCGATGGTCGGATCTCCCACACTAATCGTTTGAAATCATAGTTTCAAAACACGAACTGCAGCTTCGTATTTTGAAATCGAAACTTCAAACGAGTGTACCGGGAGATTCGACCATCGGATTTTCCCAAAACTGGAACCGTTGGATTCGTTTTGAAAAGATATTTCTAATGATATAAAATTTGTGAAGATCCAACGGTTGGATTTTCAGATATGTGTAAATCAAATCTGAAGAAAAACAGCGCCACGGCCGCGTTATGGCCCGAAGCGTCGTTTGAATGAATTGGCTATAAATAAATAAATAAAAATAGCGATAAATCGTTATGAAATATTATAAACGATATGGAATGGAAATAAGCCGAATTTACCCGTTTTATTGAATATTTGATGGTTGAATGTGAAATTTATAAACTAACTGGAGGTTAGCTAAGTGGGATGGTTTCCTGGGTTTTGATCTGATGTTGGTTTCGGCCTTCGGGGTTAATATTTGGGAAAACGTTCTCTTACTAATTTACGGTTAGTGAATAATGAATTAGAATGAAGCGTATGTTGTGTTTATGTAGCACTTGTTAATTATATACGCGAGTTGCTTAGAAAGACCAGGTTTATCCCATTCTGAATAACTGAATCGACGATAAGAAATCGAAGATGAAGACGGTGGTTGAAAACCGAAGATCTTCACCTCGGTTGGATGATAAATGATGTCCTGATTGGGAGGCATCCCGAAATATGGATAATGAGTGGTGATCGTCCAGACGTATGTGAAGATCGATGGGTATGTGAGGTATATCGTGACTCCGGTTTCGTTCAGACCCAGAACGGACTTGTAAATGGACTGTTTGTCTGACATTGGAATTCATTCTGTGTGATTGATAGCCATCAGTTGCATGGTGTGAATTGCCTGTGTGGCATGCTAAGATGCAGTGATCAGGGCTTCTGTTGAAAAGCAAAGTCTTATGGTTGATGATCAAAGCACTGCCTATGTGGCGTTGCTTTGTGTATAACGTGAATTCGTGAGCCTCACACCCCGGTATGAACTAGAAACTGGGGAGGACATCAGGGAGGGCATGCGTTTCCATCTAGCTAGAGGTGGTGTCAATGCTTAAACTGGCTGACATTTATATTATTTTCACCCGTGTGGTTGTTGCTGTTGTGAGGCGCCTCGAATATATCGGTGACTACATGAAGCCGATGGAGTCGTTCGTTGGCTCATTTACGCCCCAAAGGGCAGGGAAACGTAGAGTTCAGGCATTTTAATCCACATCGTTGGACCGGCCCTGACGATCCAAATGCATGACTGAGTACTTTCCTGAGACATGGGCTAGATTGTCTCGAAGTCGGTAAGGACTATCTTTTGCCTTGGTTCATGACAGAAATCCAATTTCCAAATACGACACTGTGCGGTTTTGATTGTATACCTATATATGGCGACATAGTGGTATGGGGCAGTAATGCCATCTATGATTGATACTTATGATTTGAAATTGTTTTTAAAATATATAAAACTAGTAATAATATCAAATTCGTTTGTTTTATTCGTATCAAGCATATTTTGGCCATTATAAGGTAAAAACTCTATCCTCCGGTTTGCGTTGCATTGTGTGATGGGAACTGAGTCTTATAATGGCTTCATTTTTATAAAAAGCATTGCGGTGTTTAAAAGACTTACCTGTTGTAAAGCACTGGCAATCCAATGGAGTAAACCCGTTCCACGAAAGTGGCGTGGTGCTGTGATTAGCCATATTATAAATGTGTTAAGTAGATTTCTCATACCAGTCCCATGACTGACTCGTAGTTTATTTCACTTGAAAACTCAGGTGCCCCTCTTTCTACACGGGCAGCCTTGTATTCAGGTTTCAGCAGGCTCTTTCTGGATAGCTAGAGCTGAAGATGGATTCTATCATTTATCTCTTTTTATGCTGTTCAGCTCCTATAGTACATACTATGTTTGTTTTCCGCTGTAGACATTTATGTATAGTTGAACTGTATTTGAACTAAGTATGATCATGTATACTGTCTAACTCTGATGTTGTTATTTATCCAGTGTATTATTTGTACATTATTTGGTGTATTTATTTATTTCTGTTCTGTTATTATCTGTTTATGTGTTATATTCCAAAGATTACCCTTGCCACCGTTAGTATGGGGTTAGGGGTCATCACAATGTGGTATCAGAGCTTTGGTTAAGCTTAGTGCTGGAATATAAAATATTAATGAACTCGTCAGAAATAGAGCTAGTAGTGTTCTAGGATGAATAACTCATTACAGATAGGATCAGTAATATCCTAGTATGAGTATAGCAGAATGTATTGAAAGCCAAACTGTCCAAATGTATATTCGGGCAAGATGAAGTAAAGTTTCTTGGCCACGTCGTATCAAAAGAGGGAATTGCTGTGGATCCAAGTAAAATCACCAGTTCTTGTTGCAGTCATGATGGGGGGTTCTCACCATGTGGTTTGGTGGCGAACAGTAGGCTCTTACCCCTATATGTCCCTTGCGAGGGTTGGTTGTTGTGTGCTGACAGTCGAGAGGCTGGCCGTAAAACAAGTGATACTGGGGGACCAGATGGAAGCCACAGTGGGTTTTACCTGCTGCTTGGGGGAAGAAGGGATGGCTGCAAAGCTACCTGATTTCGTCGGCTGCTTCATAATAGATAACATATCCTTGAAATAAAATCAGTATATGTATATAGTAACATAATCAGAGTACAATGCTTACAACATAGCGGAATAAACAATAGCTATATAATCCTGAAGCCTCCTGCTCCAAGCTATCCAAATATATCTGAAAAACCCTGACTACTTGTCTGCCCGTACAAAATTGGGCACCCAAGAGTTTAGGGAAAACAAAACAAACTCTGGGTCAGCTATGGGACTAATGTGAGTAAAACAATTTAAAACACTTTGAGTAATTAAACGATATCTCATAAGACCACGCCGTATAATGGAACGGGTTTTTTCCTTATGAGAATCCAAATCAATTTGATTTAACTTTCAAGTCATTTTGAAAGAAACGATAATCTTTATCTCAAAACTCATTGATATTATAATAGTGTATATCAACCACAATATAATACTCATCTAGCAGAAACGCTTTCATCTCACGTTCTACATATATAGTATACAATCAAAACCGCGAGCACTTATTGGGTAATGGATATCCAACTATGACAAGGTATGGAACCACCTTCCGATAGTGTACCTCCAGAGAGGAATACACTGGGTTCAACAAGAACATCTTGTAACCCGGCCACACATGACCGACTACTCATTTCGCTTGAGTGTATCGAATGTATATCACCAACAGTTGGGATCGGCAACCTTTTCCCGAATGGGACCGCATCGACTAGATTAAAGAATGAAATGAATATCTCTAGATAGATGATAATACACCCTACTTGGATCCCAACCACTTAGCCATGCTGTCTGCCTGATTTTTGTCATTTCCCAGTTGTGAGGCTAGAGGCCACGGTTATCTCTGACAGATCACACAATTATTCACTTTGAATGTCACATCGTCATACCTGCCAAATCAAAAATTGATTTCCCCAAAAATACAACGGGTATACAGCTAAGAGAAACGAATTCCTCCGCTACCAAATGTAAATACGTTTGAAGAGATCAACTTATGCGATCCATTAAATATACTCTATCAGACATTCTTCCATATAGGTCGTCCTGGGACTGGACAAACCGAAGGCACTATTCTGTAAACAAGACAGCTCTTGCATAACTCTATCTTCAATTATCTTCATCATATTTGATTGCAACGCTAACGCCCATACAAAGTGGTTTTCAGATAATGAATCTGATTCCGGTCTCTCCATATTGACAACAGAAATGGTCAAAATCTACGATAGTCGGTGATTTAACTATCAAACGAAAACATGTATACAAACAACGGTCGTATTTCCAAATGGAAATCTTACCGAGCAAATCGTCAATCAATACTGATCCACTTTAATTTAATTTGTCATTCAATTATCCATTTCCCTATTCCTGTTTCCATATATTCAACGTTTCTAATTTTATAAATTTAGAAAATATGCGTTATTAACATTGGAAAACATTTCCATTTCTTATTTTCTATATTAGAAAACATTTCTGATTCTTATCTGGAAAACATTTCCAAAACTCCTACATTGGATTTAAAAAGATGTTTAAATAAAACATCACTATGCCAACTCAAACCATTACCTCATTAACTAAATTCACTTAAATAACCTTCACTATCGAACCTTAACCATTCCTTAGTTAAAAACAAAGCCAATCAAGTTGGGGTATAACTACCTCTCAGACCATAACAGAACAACATTTCTAACTTCGAAACAGACAAGGTTCACCTTTTAAACCTTTAACAAACTTTCTTACGTAACTCTCTTTTGAATAAATCTCTATTCGATAAATCTTTCCTTTGAATAAACTATATTCGATAATCTCCCTTCGAATAGCCATATTCGATTAACTCTATTCAATTAACACTGTTCGATTAACTCTAATCGATTTACTCTTATCAGTTAGCTCTATTTTATTAACTCTATTTGATTAACTCCATTTGATTAGCCCTATTGGATTAACTCTATTTGGTTAACTCTATTGGATTAACTCTATTTGATTTACCCTAACCAATTTACTCTTATCAATTAACTCCTCTCGATTAACTCCTTTCGAATAAACTATATTCGATTAACTCCTTTCAAATAAACTATATTCGATTAACTCCTTTCTAATAAACTATATTCGATTAGCTTCTTTAACTCTATTCGAATAAACTATATTCAATTAACTCCTTTAACTCTATTCAAATAAACTATATTCGATTAACTCTGTTAGCTCTATTCGAATAAACTATATTCTATTAACTCCTTTCGAATAAACTATATTCGATTAACTCCTTTAACTCTATTCGAATAAACTATATTTGATTAACTCCTTTAACTCTATTCGAATAAACTATATTCAATTAACTCCTTTAACCCTATTCGAATAAACTATATTCTATTAACTCCTTTCGAATAACTAATATTCGATAATCTCTTTTAGAATAATTAATATTCGACAATCTCTTTTCGAATAATTAATATTCGATAATCTCTCTTCGAATAACAAATATTCGATAACCTCTTTTCGAATAACTGATATTCTATAATCTCTTTTCGAATAACTAATATTCTATAATCTCTTTTCGAATAACTAATATTCGATAATCTCTTTTCGAATAACTAATATTCAATAATCTCTTTTCGAATAACTAATATTCGATAATCTCTCTTCGAATAACAAATATTCGATAGCCTCTTTTCGAATAAACTATATTCTTTTAATTCACTTCTTCGAATAACCTTATTCGATAACTCTTTCATCGAATAAACTATGTTCGAATAACTCTAATCCGACTAACTCTAATTCAATTAACTCTATTCAAATAACTAATATTCGACTAACTCTTGTTCGATTAACTCTATTTGAATAACTCTAGTCCGATTTAATCCTAATCGATTAACTCTAACTGATTAACTCTAACTGGTTAACTCTAATTGGTTAACTCTAACTGATTAACCCTATCCAATTTACTATTCGTCCATATTCAGTTTCAAATATCAATGTTGAAATCGATTCTTACTTCTCTATATAAGTCTTGACTTATATATTCTATTAATCCAAGGAAAAATATTTTACTTAATTTATAAAACCATATTTATAAATTAATCTTTTTACTTTATCTGTTAAAACAGGTTTCTCTTAAATGTTCGCTTTGAATTCATATTCTGTTATACCTGTGTGCGAAGCACGGGTCTAAACCTTCCTAGTGCAAAATTCTCTTTTTATACAATTCAATTCATTTTTCAAGTATTTCCTTTCATAATCTATTTATTTCCTAAATAAATATTTCCTTTATAATTCTATTTATTTTCTAAATAAATATTTCTTTTATAATTCTATTTATTTTCTAAATAAATATTTCTTTTTATAATCTATTTGTAAATGTTTTACAAATATTTCCTTTTCAACTCTATTTTTAAATGTTTTACAAATACTTCCTTTTCAATTCTATTTGTAAATGGTTTACAAATATTTCCTTTTCTATTTGTTTCACAAATATTTCATTTTCTATTATTCTTTGATTTTACAATTATTTTATTTTATAAAATCCCCTTTCTTTTAATATATAAAATCCATTGATTTTATATAAATAATTTATTTTCAAAATACACTTTGAAAATCCCCATTTTCTACATCCCAGTATTTCTTACGGTATCTAAAATACCAAATAACAATTATTGATATCATTCAAACACACATAATCAACAACAGATTATATATCACATCATATATCACCATATATGAAACAAAATAGTATTTTACATATTGAGGAACCCAGTTGGGTCCCTCCAACCAGTTCCCCTGCATCCACAGATGTTAAACAATATAATTGACATCAACTTCATTTCACTATGAAATATTCTGATAAACAGAATCAATTTGTATTTATATATATATATATATATATATATATATATATATATATATATATATATTTATTTATATATATAAAACCAGATCTATAATTTCAATCAATACATAAGCAATTCAACCAAACAGTCAGCACACCGCAATTAATCATCATTTAGAAGTTATAAAAATAAGTTATAAAAATATGAACTGGTAGAGTTGGTGAGTTTTACTCACATTGGCAGTTCATCGTTAAATAACGGTAAACTGTTGTTGATTCGGATCAGACAATTTATTTTTCTATAAATTGTAACGAGCCCCGATTCACTCCTAGTCAGTTCCATTGCGTAGTTGCCGTCCATACGATCCCAACGGATCTTGTTTCGTCCAGTTCTGATCACGTATGAATAAGATATGACTTATACAAGTTTATACTAATTTAAATCAAAATTAATTAAATTTCCTTTTTTCTCTAAATGGGCTTAACTTTAACTCTTGGCCTAAACCCAATTTAATTATCCAAGCCCGCCATCGTAGTTTTCTTCCCCGCTCCTCAATTTCATGCTTCAGAAAATCCCTTCACCATTTCCGCTCGTACACCGCTCCACCACACTTCCATCTCTCCACCGAATCACACACAAAAGCCACCGTTTCACTCCTCTTCTGAATCTCTTCGATTCCATCACCATATATACAATACGACGGATCATCGCGACCTTGGGAATCTCGTGCGCTTCTCATAACAGGATCGACACTTTTATATGTCGATTCCACCCAAACCTTGCAAACTGACTCTACTTCACATTCTCGATCCAAAACAAATACCCAAACCTCGATTCGAGGCATCTATAACTCGCGAAGTAGAACCCTAACCATCGGCTAAAAATAATAATCAAACAAAAATATGTTCGAATGGAATGGGATGCACACCAGTTTGAAGAGGAAGACACGAGGATCTCCAATATATACCCATCCTGATTTATCGGATTTTACATGATTTTAAAATGATTTTAGAAGTAGGAATTTTTGTTTGGAGAATAATTTGGGGGTGGCGGCGCAATTCTTTTGACTTTGGGATGAATGAATTAGGTTTAGGGTAAGTGTGGGTATTCATAAAATAGGAATAATATTTTTAAATTCAATTATTATATTTGTTTTTAATCAAACGCTGTCTATATTTATTATTAAAAATTCCCATGATCACATACAATATCCAAAAATCACGAAAATGGACATGCAGCTACAGTTCAACATTACGTACCCAACGAAACTGGTTTCGTTGAATTCTGACTCCGTTTGCTCACATAACGTATTTTTAACCATCGAAATACTGGCTATTTTTCACATTAAAAATCCGTACGGCCATACATAGACTCTAAAAATCACGAAAATTGAAATCTAGCAATAACTTGATATTGCGGAAAAATTAGTTTCATCGAAAACGGAGGTCGTTCGCCAAACTGGTTATTTTTAAAGCTCTAAATAAACCCTTTTAAATATTAATATATTTAAAAATAATTAAATTTAATAAAAATAAATTTATATTATCGTATATACATTCACAATAGAATATCATACAGCTCCAATTGGATTTATAACTCGATATTCAAACCCCGGTATAAATCGATATTCGATTTATAATGAAATTCCTTTTTAAATATAAATAAATCATTATAAATTATAAAGGAATTCCATAACGACTTTTCTAAAATTTTATTTGGAAATAACTCAAAATCTACACGATGAAATCTCGATTTTTCTCTTCCATTAGAAAAACATACTTCCCTAGCTCCTTATGTTTCTTGTTTCACAGAAATCCGATTTAAAACGGCTTCTGTATATTCGTTTGAAGTTCAAATCGCCAAATAGCGAACTACCATGCCATTTCGAGCTCGATTATAATTATATTATAATTATACGTTCAAACTTCATTTAAATAATATATTCGTTATTATAATTCAACTCTAAACTGAATTATATATTTTGAATTGTCCAATTCACACAATTTTGCCAATTCTACTATTTCAGAAATTAAATATAATACTCAATTATTTTATTTAATTAAATATTCACTATAGTTTAATTAAACGACCGTTTCAGTCTCTAAATCCCTATTCATATAATTAAATAAATTAATTATAATACCATAGAAATACTGGTCGTTACATTCTTCCCCCTTAAAAAAATTTTGTCCTCAAAATTAATAGGGTGGAAAACAAACCCTATTAACTGGTTAAAATTTATTTGTTTAAACCAATTGATTTCAATTAAATTATTAATTTGTTCCTTCTAACGAAAATCTCCATAAACTCTGAAAATTTTCTAACACCCGAAATTTCTGAAAAATTTCGCCAGCGCCTCCTTTGTACTGGTCAATGGCTCAAACTCCAACTCGCCTCTCTAGGCCTTCTCCAACCCAAAAGAAAATCAAACAGCCAATTGACTTGCCAAATTGGCTCATAGAAACCTTACCTAATAAATATAAACTGGTACCTTTTTGTCGGGCATATCAATACATCCTTTCCAACTGTTACCAATTCTGCATATACCAATGTCATCCCAATCATTCGGTTATACCCAAGCCAAATTCTGTTCTTAACTCAGATTCAATTTTTAATTTCAACTCTTACTTACCAATCCAATTTCATTTCGAATTATCTCCAATCCAATCTAGTTCAATAGTTTCTATCTCAATTCATTTTCCCCTTAATTGAGTTCAATTCAATTAGTATTTCTACTTGCTTTTACAAACTCTATTTTAATTTGTTTCAATCCAAACAATCTTCCCCATGGAATTTTTAAACATTTTAGCTTTTCTAAAACCAGATATCCCTTTAGGATTCAAAACAACTTGCTTTTCACAAAACAATTCAAAAACAAAATCCTTGGTAGTAATCCGTCACTTAGCAACTCGAAAATGAACACTGATGATGCAGCTGCCATCATCAGAATTTACTTTCCAGCGATAGAAGTGAGTTCAATACTATATCACTATCAAAACCATTTCTAAACCCTTCCATTTTGAAATCCATTTCAAAATACCATTCACAATGCTTTGTAAATAATTTAAAATCTCCTAGGATTTTAAAATTCTCATATACTTAATTCAATTCCATTTACAAACACTTTTCACTGGAATTTTAAATTCCAATTCTGATTTAAATTCAGATTTTATCCATCTGATTTCATGTATTTCACTTATATGAATACTGATTGGATATTTACATAACTATTTCACATTTTATAATCTTAATCGATTATAATCACAACCAATACATCCAATATAATATAATTCCAAAATATATATTTATCTATATCAAAATATACTTTGGGTAAAATTATTTTCATTTACCCTCTTTTCAAACCATGTTGTGTCAGTTCATCGTATTCGAGTGTTTATAAACCCCTACCGATACAGTGGATCAAACCGATCGACCAGAACCCATAAACAACTCAACCAATAAATCTCCACAATATAAAACAATTTTATATTGAATAACAAATACGCGCTCATATATATACACTCAACTCAATCCGGGGTATCACTAACCCCATCTCTAATGAGTTACGCCATAGAGCCAAGGTAATTACTTAACCTTCAGCTCTGATACCACTGTAACAACCCGGGTTTTCGCAATCCTGAGTAATCGACATATAACCCAATGTCGACTATCAAGCATCGAAAATACCGGATAGTCCATGAAAGAAATTAGAGGGTGAGAATAGATAAGATAGGAACTTAGAATAGAAGAAGAAGAACATACAACATAAGAGTAACGGGAATCTCACAGCAGAACGAACAACATATAATAGATAACATATCCTTGAAATAAAATCAATATATGTATACAGTAACATTATCAGAGCACAATACTTACAACACAGCGGAATAAACAATAACTATATAATCCTGAAGCCTCCTGCTCTAAGCTCTCCAAATATATCTGAAAAATCCTGACTACTTGACTGCCCGTACAAAATTGGGCACCCAAGAGTTTAGGGAAAACAAAACAAACACTGGGTCAGTCATGGGACTGGTGTGAGTAAAACAATTTAAAACAGTTTGAGTAATTAAATGATATCTCATAAGACCACGCCATATAACGGAACGGGTTTTTCCCTTATGAGAATCCAAATCAATTTGATTTAACTTTCAAATCATTTTGAAAGAAACGATAATCTTTATCTCAAAATTCATTGATATTATAATAGTGTCTATCAACCACAATATAATAATCATCTAGCAGAAACGCTTTCATCTCACATTCTACATGTATTGTATACAATCAAAACCACGAGCACTTATTGGGTAATGGATTTCCAACTATGACAAGATATGGAACCACCTTCCGATAGTGTACCTCTAGAGAGGAATACACTGGGTTCAACAGGAACATCTTGCAACCCGGCCACACATGACCGACCACTCATTTCGCTTGAGTGTATCGAATGTATATCACCAATGGTTTGGATCAGCAACCGTTTCTCGAATGGGACAGCATCGAATAGATTAAAGAATGAAATGAATATCTCTAGATAGGTGATAATACACCCTACTTGGCGGCCAACCACTTAGCCATGTTGCCTGCTCGATTTTTGTCATTTCCCAGTTGTGAGGCTAGAGGCCACGCTTATCTCTGACAGATCACACAATTATTCACTTTGAATGTCACATCGTCATACCTACCAAATCACAAATTGATTTCCCCAAAAATACAACGGGTATACAACTAAGAGAAATGAATTCCTCCGCCACCAAACGTAAATATGTTTGAAGAGATCAACTTACGCGATCCATTAAATATACTCTGTCAGATATTCTTCCATACAGGTCGTCCTGGGACTAGACAAACTAAAGGCACTATTCTGTAAATAGGACAACCCTTGCATAACTCTATCTTCAATTATCTTCATCATATTTGATCTCAACGCTAACGCCCATACAGAGTGGATTTCAGATAATGAATCTGATCCCGGTTTCTCCGTATTGACAATGGAAATGGTCAAAATCTTTGATAGTCGGTGATTTAACTATCAAAGGAAAACATGTGTACAAACAACGTTCGTATTTCCAAATGGAAATCTTACCGAGCAAATCATCAATCAACACTGATCCACTTTAATTTAATTTGTCATTCAATTATCCATTTTCCTATTCCCGTTTCCATATATTCAACATTTCTTATTTTATAAATTTTGAAAATATACGTTATTAACATTTTAAAACATTTCCATTTCTTATTTTCTATATTAGAAAACATTTCTGATTCTTATTTGGAAAACATTTCCAAAACTCCTACATTGGATTTAAACAGATGTTTAAATAAAACATCGCTATGCCAACTCAAAGCATTACCTCATTAACTAAATTCACTTAACCAACCTTCATTATCAAACCTTAACCATTCCTTCATTAAAAACGAAGCCAATCAAGTTGGGGTATAACTACCTCTCAGACCTTAACTGAACAACATTTCCAACTTTGAAACAGACAAGGTTCACCTTTTAAACCTTTAACAAACTTCCTTACGTAACTCTCTTTCGAATAAATCTCTATTCGTTAACTCTTTCCTTTGAATAAACTATATTCGATAATCTCTCTTCGAATAGCCATATTCGATTAACTCTATTCAATTAACACTATTCGATTAACTCTAATCGATTTACTCTTATCAGTTAGCTCTATTTGATTAACTCTATTCTATTAACTCTATTTGATTAACTCTATTCGATTAACTCCATTTGATTAACCCTATTGGATTAACTCTATTTTGTTAACTCTATTGGATTAACTCTATTTGATTAACCTTTATGGTTTTACTCTTATCAATTAACTCCTCTCGATTAACTCCTTCTGAATAAACTATATTCGATTAACTCCTTTCAAATAAACTATATTTGATTAACTCCTTTCGAATAAACTATATTCGAATAACTCTATTCGAATAAACTATATTCGATTAACTCCTTTCGAATAAACTATATTCGATTAACTCCTTTCGAATAAACAATATTCGATTAACTCCTTTAACTCTATTCAAATATACTATATTCGATTAACTTCTTTAACTCTATTCGCATAAACTATATTCGATTAACTCCTTTAACTCTATTCGAATAAACTATATGCGATTAACTCCTTTCAAATAACTAATATTCGACAATCTCTTTTCGAATAACTAATATTCGATAATCTCTTTTCGAATAACTGATATTCGTTAATCTCCCTTCGAATAACTGATATTCGATAACCTCTTTTTGAATAACTGATACTCGATAATCTCTTTTCGAATAACTGATATTCGATAATCTCTTTTCAAATAACTGATATTCGATAATCTCTTTTCGAATAACTAATATTCGATAATCTCTTTTCGAATAACAAATATTCGAAACCTCTTTTCGAATAAACTATATTCGATTAATTCTCTTCTTCGAATGACCTTATTCGATAATTCTTTCTTCGAATAAACTATATTCGAATAACTCTAATCCGACTAACTCTAATTCAATTAACTCTATTCGAATAACTAATATTCGACTAACTCCTGTTCGATTAACTCTATTTGAATAACTCTACTCCGATTTAACTTTAATCGTTTAACTCTAACTGATTAACTCTAACTTGTTAACTCTAACTGATTAACCCTATCCAATTTACTCTTCGTCCATATTCAGTTTCAAATATCGATGTTGAAATCGATTCTTACTTCTCTATATAAGTCTTGACTTATATATTCTATTTATCCAAGGACAAATATTTTCCTTAACTTATAAAACCTTATTTATAAATTAATCTTCTTACTTTATCTGTTAAAACAGGTTTCTCTTAAATGTTCGCTTTGAATTCATATTCTGTTATACCCGTGTGCGAAGCACGGGTCTAAACCTTCCTAGTGTAAAATTCTCTTTTTATAAAATTCTATTCATTTTTCAAGTATTTACTTTTATAATCTATTTATTTTCTATATAAATATTTCCTTTATAATTCTATTTATTTTCTAAATAAATATTTCTTTTATAATTCTATTTATATTCTAAATAAATATTTCTTTTTATAATCTATTTGTAAAAGTTTTACAAATATTTCCTTTTCAATTCTATTTGTAAATGTTTTACAAATACTTCGTTTTCAATTCTATTTGTAAATGTTTTACAAATACATCCTTTTCAATTCTGTTTGTAAATGGTTTACAAATATTTCCTTTTCTATTTGTTTCACAAATATTTCCTTTTCTATTATTCTTTGATTTTATAATTATTTTCTTTTAAGAAATCCCTTTTCTTTTTATATATAAAATCCATTGATTTTATATAAATAATTTATTTTCAAAATACACTTTGAAAATACCCTTTTTCTACATCCCAGTATTTCTTAGTTATTTAAAATACCAGATAACAATGATCAATATCATTCAAACACACATAATCAACAACAAATCATATATCACCATATATGGAACAAAACAGAATTTTATATATTGAGGAACCCAATTGGGTCCCTCAAACCTGTTTCCCTGCATCCACAGATGTTAAACAATCACTATGAAATATTCTGATAAACAGAATCAATATATATATATATATATAACCAGATCTATAATTTCAACCAATACATAAGCAATTCAACCAAACAGTTAACACACAGAAGTTAATCATCATTTAGCAGTTCTAAAAATACGTTACAAAAAATATGAACTGGTAGAGTTGGTAAGTTTTACTCACATTGGCAGTTCATCATTAAATAATGGTAAACTATTGATTCAGATCAGACAATTTATTTTGCTATAAATTGTAACGAGCCCCGATTCACTCTCAGTCAGTTCCATTGCGTATCTGCCGTCCATACGATTTAAACGGATCTTGTTTCGTCCAGTTCTGATCATCTATGAATAAGATATGACTTATACAAGTTTATACTAATTTAAATTAAAATTAATTAAATTTCCTTTTTTCTCTAAATGGGCTTAACTTTAACTCTTGGCCCAAACCCAATTTAAATACCCAAGTCCGCCACTGTAGTCTTCTTCCCTGCTCCCCAATTTTACGCTCCAGAAAATCCCTTCATCATTTCCGCTCGTACACCGCTCCACCACACTTCCATCTCTCCACCGAATCACACATAAAAGCCGCCATTTCACCCCTCTTCCGAATCTCTTCAATTTCATCACCATATATACAACACAACGGATCATCGCAACCTTGGGAATCTCGTGCACTGCTCATAACAGGATCAACACTTTTATATGTCGATTCCACCCAAACCTTGCAAACTGACTCTACTTCACCTTCTCGATCCAAAACAAATACCCAAACCTTGATTCGAGGCTTCTATAACTCGCGAAGTCAAACCCTAACCGTCGGTTAAAAAAACATCGAACAAAATGATGTTCGAATGGAATGAGATGCACACCAGTTTGAAGAGGAAGATACAAGGATCTGCAATATATACCTATCCTGATTTATCGGATTTTACATGATTTTAAATGATTTTAGAAGTAGGAATTTTTGTGTGGAGAATAATCTGGTGGTGGCGGCGCAATTCTTTTGACTTTGGGATAAATGAATTAGGTTTAGGGTAAGTGTGGGTATTTATAGAATAGGAATAATATTTTTAGATTCAATTATTAGATTTGTTTTTAATCAAACATTGTCTATATTTATTATTAAAAATTCTCAAGATCACATACAATATCCAAAAATCACGAAAATGGACATGCAGCTACAGTTTGACGTTATGAACCCGACAAAATTGGTTTCGTCGAATTCCGACTCCGTTTGCTCACACAACGTATTTTTAACCATCGAAATACTGAATGTTTTTCACATTAAAAATCCGTACGGCCACACACTGACTCCAAAAATCATGAAAATTGAAATCTAGCAATAATTTGATAGTGCGGATCCAACAAAATTAGTTTCGTCGAAAACGGAGGTCGTTTGCATAATTGGCAATTTTTAAAGCTCTACATAAACCCTTTTAAATATTAATATATTTAAAATAATTAAATTTAATATAAATAAATTTATATTATCGTATATATATTCATAATAGAATATCATACATCTCCAATTGGATTTATAACTCGATATTCAAATCCCGGTACAAATCGATATTCGATTTATAATGAAATTCCTTTTTAAAATATAAATAAATCATTATAAATTATAAAGGAATTCCACAACGACTTTTCTAAAATTTTATTTGGACATAACTCAAAATCTACACGATGAAATCTCGATTTTTATCTTCCATTAGAAAAATATACTTCACCAGCTCCTAACGTTTCTTGTTTCACAGAAATCCGATTTAAAACGGCTTCTGTATATTCGTTTGAAGCTCAAATCGCCAAATAGCGAAGTGCCGCGCCATTTCGAGCTCGCTTATAATTATATTATAATCATACGTTCAAACATCGTTTAAATAATATATTCGTTATTATAATTCAAATCTAAACTGAATTATATATTTTGAATTGTCCAATTCACACGATATTGCCAATTCTGCTATTTCTGACTATTTCAGAAATTAAATATAATACTCAATTATTTAGTTTAATCAAATATTCACTATAGTTTAATTAATCGACCATTTCAATCTCTAAATCCCTATTTATATAATTAAATAAATTAATTATAATACCGTAGAAATATGGGTTGTTATATATATATATATATATATATATATATATATATATATATATTCAAAATCAAGTTTTTGATGCCAATTCACAACAATAACCCTATCTAATTTTGGTTCTCACACCAGCCAGTTGGAAATACATAGATACCCCACTTTCGAAACTCGAACATAAATGCTGATGATGGCGCACCATCATCAGAATCATGCCCGGGCGACTAGAGTGTGATTCTATATCTATCTAGTATATTTGTGACTTCGTACACACGCTAGCTAGGCGTATATGCATAATCTTCATATACTCGATTGTCCAAAATCAATCTAAAATAATATATTCAAATATGTATAATAAGGTTTAAATTTTCAAAATAAAATTTGTTTTCATTTTTATTTTAAAAATAACACTCTTCCAACTCATTCTAGGATACTACTGATCCTATCTTTAACGAGTCATTCTTATTGGATACTACTAATCCAATCTATGATGAATTTTTTTGTTTGGTTCTAATGTGTCTTGTTCTCGAGCTCTGTAAACCAAAGCTCTGATACCAACTGAAACGACCCAAACTTCCCCGTAAAGGAAAGCCCGGATTGAGTTGAGAACACGACAAATCAGAACAAAGACAAAACAACATTTCATTGTTATTACAACAATTTCATCAGATTACAAGAATATAATAGAGCACGAATAAACAATAAACATCAGAAAAATATTAGAGATTTAATTACATTTAAATATATAGCAGCGGAAAATAATACATAACACAACTGAAAGAAATACACGGATACAGAGCTTTCTGAATATATCTACAGCTGAAAATCCAGGATCCTGGAAAAGAAATATCTGCAAAATCGAAACTATGAGCTGCCCATGTGGAAAATAAGGGCACCCAGAGTTTAGGTTAAAATAATAAACTCCAGGCCAGTCATGTTATCGGTGTGAGAACTAAAACAGTTATTCATTTGATTTTAAAGTTAGATAAATCAAGGGACCACGTCGTACATGGAACGAGTTTACCCCAAGAATACCAGTGCATAAAACAAACAACGCAATGCTAAATAAAGAACAATGAAGTTATTATAAGACTCAGGTCTCATCACACAATGCAATGCAAGCCGGAGGATACAGTTTTACCTTATAATAGCCAAATATGCTTGGTACGCAAAATTTATCTTTTATTATTACTATAAGTGAAGAAATCAACTTCAAATATAAATGTATCAATCATAAACGACATAGTGCCCCGTCCCACTATGTCGCCATACTAGGCTCTACAATTAAAACTGAAATGTCACGTATTGGAAATTGGATTCCATCTATGAACCAAGGCAAGGGATCGTCCTTACCGAATTCGAGACTCTCTAGCCGGAGCCTCAGGATCAGCCGCAACTGCACCTTGGATCTTCATGGTCGGTTCTCTCTTACGTTTGAGGATTGGTAATTCCTGAACAATACATTTCCCCGCCCTATGGGGCGTAAGTCTGGTCAGTATCTCGACCATATCCATCCATCGTCCCCGTAGTGACCGATATATCCGAGGTACCTCGCTTTCCATCATCTACATAAGTAAAAATGTCTGGGCTCCATACCATGACACCACTCCTAGCTAGAAAGAAATGCATGTTCTCCCGGCAGTCCTCTCCCGTTTATGGTTCATACCAGGGTGTGAGGCTCGCGAATTAATGCTACACACAAAGCTATGCTATTTAAAGTCATGCTTTGATCATCAACTACAAGACTTTGCTTTTCAACAAAAGCTTTGATCATTTGCATCTCTGCATGCCACACAGGCAATTCATGCCATGAGACTGTATCAATCGATATATAACCTCACGTCTCAGAAAACGGTGTTAAGCAAGAGAATTAATTCTTCGCCACCAAACAGATGTATATTATTTAATAAAAATCAATCAACACAGAATAAAATCCAATGTCAAACACACATCCATTTACAAGTTCATTTGGGGTCTGAACGAAACCGGAGGCACCTTATTCCTCGTCCCATATGTCCAATATAGGAGAGAGGCCTTCGCATATCCGGTCGATCTCCAAGTTCGTTAGGACGATCACCACTTATTACCTTGTCCTGGGATGCCTCCCAATCAAGACATCAGTAATCATCCAAATGATGTGAAGACCTCCGGTCTTCAACCACCGTCTTCATCGTCGACTTATCATCATATCAATTATTTAGAATGGGATAAACCCAGACTTTCCGAATAACTCGCGTATTTTTTAAACAAGTGCTATAAAAACACAACATACGCCTCATTCCAATCCAAAATATCCTTTTATTCAAATATTCACATCATTAGGGAAAGGTTCCCATTAATTTTATTAAAGATAAATTCTTTAAATTTATTCTCTAATCGTCCTTTGAATACTAATTCAAACCAAATTAAGGTTTATCCAAACTAGTCGGGAATAACGCACCTTACCGAAGTAATCGTTTGTTTTATTTCCCAATCCTAACCTATTCATCCCATGGAGCAAAACTGGTAATAGTCCATATCTAACACCACGGTCTTATCGGTAAATTTAATTACCATTTCACGTTCAAATCTAATTAAGGATTTAACTATCGCCTGGAGCAAAACTAAGGTACTCCATTCTCTATCATTTCCCACATTTGATAATTTAAATTATCGCATTTCCATTTCAATCTAATTAAATATTCATTAAAACTTCACTTATTTTTAATCTTCAAAAATCATTTTAGAATGATTATTCAAATTTAGGAAATAAATCCTGTCTTTAACTGGGTTAAAGAACTAATTTCATTTAAAACACAGTTCACGATAAACCCAAAATCACATTCCATTAATCATGGAATCTTCACGGAAAACAAATAAATATATATAATCGGTATAAACTTCCCCATCCAACCAATAATATAAATGGAATAACGGCAAAGCCTTTTAAATTCCATATATAGTAACAGTCTTCCTCCATAGAAGTTCACTTCGATTATTACCAAATCGAATTCCATTCCAATTTATTTTATTAAATTGGAAAAACTTTTCTTTGGAAAATCCCATTAAATCTTAATAGAAAGATTTATATATTCCAAATCACATTTCACTGTTAATCGGGTTAAAGAATGAATGTTGTAAAAACACAGTTCACAATAAACCCAATTCACATTCCATTTTATTCCAATTACTAAATATAATTGGAAACTCTAATAATCTTAATTAAAAGATTTATTCTTTTCATGCGGGGTTTTAAGAACAGTGTTATTGAAGACACCATTCATGACAAACCGAAAATCCAATTCTTTTATTCAATTTCAATTAAATATTAATTAATTGAAAACTTCACTAAATCTTAATTAAAAGATTTGTTCTTTTCTTAACTGGGTTTAAGAAACAGTGTTATTTAAGACATCGTTCACGACAAACCCCAAATCCAATTTGATACTAAATACAAGGCTCTGAATAGAAATTATATCGGCTTATATTCAATATCAAATTCTGAAATCAACAGATACCGTATTGGGAATAATGATATATATCTATCTTCCAAATTCCCATAACAATATCTGTGTAACCACGGAATCCAATATCGAAATATTCCGAAGATTGTTTCCATTCCAATCTATTCCAATTTATTCATTGGAAAATTCTGGTTATTTTTAAAACCATTTCAAATCCAATTTATTTCTTTAAATATATTGGATTATTATTCTAGTTAATAACTAGTTCATTTCGATAAAACTATATTTTTATCTTTATAAACATGGAATTTTCCGTCTAAATACTTTCCAAATCATTTATTATGATTTTACACAAATTATTAATATTTTTAATAATTTTATCAAGGCCCGTACAGTCGGTTTCCAATAACGGCCACCGAACTGCACTTACAACGACCTTTTCCAAATTTGATTTGGACATAATTCCAAATCCAATCGTTAAATTTCAAATCTCTTATATTCTTTGGAATGCTCTTTTCGATACGAACCAAACGGTTCTGGTTTTAGGAGAATCCGACGGTCGGATCTCCCGTAATATCAATTCGAAGTCAATGGTCGAAATTCGCGAACGGCCACGACGCGGCACGTTCTATTCAGGCCATTAAATATATATAATATATATATTTTATATATTTCGTCGATTTCCATTTAAAACTTATTTTATAAATTCGTTTATAAATTCATTTCAAAACGATTTCAACTTCATTTCAATTTTCAAATCAAATTTGAATATTTCTTATCATTATAATATTAAAATGATAATATTTTCAAAATATTTGATTTTGATTATACACTGAATATTATTTAAAAATATTCGTTAATTCTGAATTGGAATCAGACTCAAACAATTACCATATAATTTCAATTATATGGATTTCAACATCACATGTATACAACAATAATGATAAACAATAATTAAAAATTCATACAACATCCAGAGTGCATTTTACAACTGTGTAAGCATTAAAATAAATATATAACGCTTATACAGTCTTCAACCCATCGATTGACATACCACTAATTATTGGGACCAATGCATGTTAAATATCATCGCAATACTCGTGTGGGGTTTCGAACAACAAATACTGATTATTATTTGTGCAGTTGGGCGATGTGTAAAATATTATCATCCCAGTCAATGTTAATTAAATGGGCGTACATAAACAAATGTTCGAATTGTAAATGAATATTTATTTCAACACATGAATATTTTATTCAGTTCATATATACAATAAAAATAATATTTTTATTGTTCAAATATTTTATTCAACACATGAATGTTTTATACAGTTCATATATACAATAAAAATGATATTTTTATTGTTCAAATATTTTATTCAACACATGAATATTTTATTCAGTTCATATATACAATAAAAATGATATTTTTATTGTTCAAACATTTTATTCAACACATGAATATTTTTATACAGTTTATATATACAATAAAAATGATATTTTTATCGTTCATATATTTTATTCAACACATGAATACTTTATACAGTTCATATATACAATAAAAATGATATTTTTATTGTTCAAATATTTTATTTTATATCACATCACAATCACAACACAATACAGTCCAAACAAACAATCATGGTTTGTACAATAAATGGTGTCGGGTGCTGCTAAGCACCGTCTGCATCCTAGTATAAATTTGACTGTAAAATAATTAGAGTGAGAAGGAGTTCTCATTGTGGGTTCCACTCCATCATTCTTTATTTCTGAATTTCTGAACAATTCGGATTTGAATTTTTGCCTGAAATTCAATCCTGCTCCATTTTTGTTCTAGTAAGTTCCATTGTGTAGTGTTCGTTGTTGCGAATCCAATGCAACTAAGTTTGCATTTTTCCGAGCTCGCATGAAGAAGATACGATATTAAATACATTGTTTTATAATTCGAAATAATTAAAATATAATTAAAATATAATTAATAAAATTAATTACACCTTAAATTTCACTAATCCCCCTCCCGTTCAAAACTGTAACTGGCAAACCATCATTCCAGGATTTTCACAAAAAGCTTGGCCCCTAGGGCACGCCACCGCACATGCCAAAGTTGACCGACGTTCGATCAGAGATGACCACCTCCACCTCCTTGGAATCCCCCAACCACGCCCTTGAATCTGTCCATCTCGGTGGGCTTTTCCACCTGGAAATGGATTCGAACGGGCTCCCTTTGAGCTAGAAATTCGCATCACTTACTGCACTACAACCGATCCCGCCTGTCCAGATTTGAAGAGCACAAGATTCTCTCCAATATTCGCTTTGGATTCATGGCTAAATTCGTAAAAGGGAGGAAGAAATTAGGGGAGATAGGTTCGAACAATCAGGGCCATTGAAAATAGGAGATGACGGGGGCTCCTGTAGTGTATTAGGGTTTAGTGAATTTTGGGTTTGTTTATATATATATATATATATATATATATATATATATATATACACACACACATACATATATTTATATATAATCATTTAATTCGAATAATACTTCTTTATCAATCCGAACACAAAATCAAACCCAACGACTGTCGCCCCTAACTAAATAACCCCATTTCAGACACAATGGGGTATGTTTCGTGAGCCAACTCGATTGTTTCGATCAGTTTTCGTCAAAGTTAAAATATAAATCAATATATTGAATTTAACACACATTTTTAATTTACCGGGGCCACATTCGGACTCCAAAAATTCCAGAAAAATAAATCTAGCTATGTTTTGATGATACGGTCCTAACAAAACTAATTTTATCAAATTTAGAGAATGTTTGAAAAATGATCACTTTCTGGTCGATCCAATTTAAATTTAAATTATCAAACACATTTAAATTTACTGCGCTCACATATTAATTTCAAAAATTATGAAAATTGGAATTTAGCAATAATTTGATATTCCGGATCCAACCAAAGTAGTTTCGTCGAAAACGGAGGTAGTTTGCAAAATGGCTATTTTTAAGTGCTATATATTATATAAAATATATATAAATTCCATAGCGACTATTTTAAACTCGACATAACTTTCAATTCCCGTTATGAAATATGGATTTTTCACATTCGTTAGAAAGATATAATTAAACAGATTCAAATATTTTTGGTTTTACTGAAATCCGATTTATTTTGAATCATGTACATTCGTTTGAAATTTGAAATCGAATTTTTAAACTACCGCACCATTTCAGGCTCGTTTTATAATTAAAATAAATTTATTCGTTCTAACTTCGATTAAAATAAATTTTTAGTCGTTATTATTTAAAATAAATCATTTTAAATACTCAAAATTTATTAAAATTGCTAAAATAAAAAATTTAAATTGGTTTTGTAATTTCGGGTTGTTACAGTTAAATTTGCCCCTATGCTTGATTTAAGTAACAATCATTTTTAATGCAAGCTTCCCCACTTTATGGAATATGTGTAATTAGACACACTTAATCTTGGCCAGAACAATTTAACTGGTAGCATTTCATTTTGGATTAGTAGTAGCCTACAAAAACTAAGAATAATAGGTTTGTCATCAAATCCAGTTTCTAGTAATGTACCATCTGAATTATAAACCTTAATTATAAATCTGAAATATTACATATTTTAGATTTATCATAAGATGGTTTATCATGAAATATGTCGAAAAAGTCATTAAATTTGACAGGCATAACAAAGACTACCGATGCACAAGGTGTGTTGTACCTTGATAATTTTTCATGAGATGGTTTCATCAGAAAAATATAGATGATTAATGAAGGAAAATATATTGAGTATGGAAATCTGTTTTCACTTTTAGCTAAACGAAAGTGTCCTGCTATTCACACCCCAATTCCCTCTTTCGGCCACCATGCTCGTTCGATTGTTCACCGCCGAATGACTATTCCTTAAATTTTACATTGTCCCATGGTCGTTTGTGGCCGATGAGCATGAAGGAAGTTTGGCCATTTGCAGCCGAATGAAATTGTGTGGCGGCCGGAAGAGAAAAGTGAGGTACGAATAGCAGCACACAAACAAAATACCAATGGTTTTTTAAAAGGATTCGTCTATTCGCACCCCTTTAAGTGCTCTTCCCATCCCGGTAATTTAAAAAAAAAAAAAAAAAAATCTTTTCTTATTTTTTACTCTTCTCACTCCGTTTATTCCCAAACTAACATTATCTTTTCATCAACAAAAAATATAGTCATCCAAACTATGTCTGTTCTCTCTTCTCACTCCATTTTTGTACATGACTTGAAATTTACGTGGTACAGAATATATAAACGTTGGAGTAAAGCCTTGTTTTTGAAATTTCAACGCCTCATGATGACATTGATTAAAATGTTCCCACGCACGACTATGGCATGGTTTTATATTTTCTTACGCGTTAAGTTGACGTTGATATTTAGCATCCTTCAAAGTGAGTTCAAACCTATGTGGTTTAGTGTATTTCAATGAAGTGCAAGGTTTATATTTGAATTTCAACGCCCTGAAATGGTGGCTTAAGAGTATAATTGGTATTTAGTTTTTAATTTTTTTTAATCCGGATGGGAAGAGCAATTGTTGGAAAACAGATAGACGCCTTTCTAAAATCATTTAGGGTTACGGACTAATTACCCCCTCTTGAATTGCAAAGTAGTTCTTCCGTGCTTTTCTTCTGCCTTATCGTCTGTTGTTGCTCGAGTTCAGGCTAGATCGCGTGGATTTCCGCCGTTTCATTTAAAATCCACGCTGCTTTGAGTGCTCGCGGCACCTTCCTCTCCAGCTGCCTACTTTCCTTCTCCGCTCCTCTTACTTCCCAGCGACCAGCAGAAAACCCTAACCTTGCTTTAGGAAATTGTCCGCTTTGAAAAGAAAATCCGTCACATTATGTATTCTGTGAACACAAGGGAGAATCGTTGATGGGGTGAGGCCTTCCTTCGGTTTAGGTAAGTAACTATGTGAAAAAACCACAATTTTACGATAACAGTTGCGGGGATAGCTCAGTTGGGAGAGCGTCAGACTGAAGATCTGAAGGTCGCGTGTTCGATCCACGCTCACCGCATAATTTTTCTCAGTGTCTGACGCCCTCCCAACTAAGACAATCATCCCTCTGCTTTTCGGACTTTTTTTTCGTTATGCACCTTATCACATGCTCTGAGGTGGGAATCCTCTTAATTAAGGCCCGATAATCTCTCCATGTTGCCTCATCTGCAGATCTGTTCTTCCATTTCGCTAAAAAATGTGTTATTTCATTGTTATTCCTTGGTGCCATCATTCTATCTAAAATTGGTTCTGGCTCATTAGTCGTCTACTCTATACATGTAGGTGACACTGTTTGAATTATCACATAATTTGCTCATATTCTCTTGATAAGGTCCATAATATTGTATTTAGGAAACAGTTAATTAATTTTTATTTTTCTTCACCAGATGTGTGCCCGATTCATTTTATGAAAATTGAGAATCTATTGTCTGTACTGGTTGCGCGGTAGCTTCTCCTCTCAATTTCAGTGAATCGGCCACCTCCAAGAAGATGACCAGAGGGGGAGCCACTAACTCGGGGTTGATGACTAGAGAGGAGAAGATGAAACAATTTGAAAGTGAAGCACAAACACATTCATGTTATTCAACAAAAGAAGATGTTGTTTCTCAGATTTGGGGACAAGATAGACCTGGGAGGGTGCGAGCTTTGGGTAAAAACTTATTTATGTAGACATTTAGATTTAAGACTGGGTTAGGAAAAAATAGTAAAGTAGTTATCATGAAAAAAAAAATGTGGTAATTGTTTTTCTGTTGTAATTTATTAAAATATTTCACCATGAATGGACAACGTTTTTATAAAGTGAATAACAGGGACACATCTTTAAAACCAAAAATGATTTAAAAGACACCCTCCAATAACTTTTTATTCAAAGCGGGTCTCTATTTCTACAACAACGTATTTTCCATCATTTTTCATGCTACTGCATAAAAAAATAATATAGAAAATTGTAAATATTAATAAAATATTACAGGAAAAAAATGCAGAAATATCTGCACTTATTACAAATAAGTGCAGACATATCTGTAATTATTCACATAATACATTGCATGTAATGAAAAAGAAAAAAAACAGGTGCAACAATATATACACTTATTGTGAATACGTGTAGACATATCTACAAGTATTTTACAGTGTATTACAGACATGACTTAATGTATGAAAAAACTACAGACATGTCTACAATATTTGCCTATAGTTGCTTTTTTCAACAATTTTATTGAAAGTGAATGGTTTTCATTTGTACGCAATGTCCATTAAATTTTTGATGATTTTTCTGTAATAATGTCATGTTTGAATTAGTGCAGGCACTGCATTTGAAAGTTTGAAGTAAATCAACGAAAATTACATGAAAACCTGCAATATTTTGATATAATTGCTATGATATCTTCCATTTTTGATAAATTGCAGGATTTCGCTAAAATGTGAATATTTTTCGTTTTTTTCAACATATTTTTTTCTTTTCTTACATGAACATAAGAATATTATGTATTGAATTAAGTTTTTTTTGGCTTTTCTATAATTTTTTGATGATTTTCCGGAAATATGAACCTAATTTATAAAGTTTTGAAACTTAACAGGAATCCTAACCAAAGTGTCCTTTTTATAAAAGCATGGAGAAAGATAAAATTTGATTTTAGAGAGAAATGAATAGGCAGTTGGCATATTTGTGCACAATGGACCAGACTGCCGATTGAATGATTCAATGAAAGAAAAGATGACAGAAAGCACTTGCACCATAGTATATATTTGTTGGGAAGTAAACTAAATGAATTTGACAGTAACGTCAGTTTGGCATTGTACAAAGAAACGACATGTTATTGGATATCATAGTAATTTCAGGAACATGATCAAAATGAGAAAATTTTATTATCAGAAACGTATTTTCCATAAAGATTGACGATTGAGAATGCAATTTGACATATCCAATAACCCAGGCAAAGCTATAGACGTATGGTTGTGTGGGAAATGTATTTGCATAAACTGATAAACAGGTCACGATACAAACGCACATTGACTAAACCGAGACTAAAATTAAAATAGGAAAGTACACCTTAACTCGTATTACCTTAGCCTACTATTACTTTACAACAATGATAACCAAACACTGACATAAATTTACAAACTATTTAAAGCATATATGATACGTTGCCTTCATAACTCTTTTCTTTTGCTTATCCATATTCTTTTGATAAGTCCTAATTGGATGAGCTTCTCATATTTTTGTGTAATGCATGGCTCTGTATTGCATTGGTATCATATCCTCCATTTGCTTGCCTTTGTCAAATTTCACATTTAATTGTCTGTAAGCACTTTTCTCTGTCCACTTCCGTTTTGAATTCACCAGTAGTATCATCATTATGGCCAAAATCACCATTCCTGTATCAATCTTGAGTTTGCTTTGTTACAGCTACCATGGATTACCAGCGAAACAACTGAACCTATACAATGTAAAAAAGTATAATGATCAAGCTTTACAAGGAAAGAAAAATATGAACTCCAGGTTTATAATTCAGTATTTTGGAATTTGTTGTATCCCCTAGAAAGGGTAGTCAAACAAAAATTATTGCATTGTGTGTGAAGAACTTCTCCAATATTGAAAGGTAGAAAAATGTTTGAGCTAGCAAAAACAAAAAATATATGCAAGTGCCTACCTTGAAACATGTTAAAAAAGTGTTATATTGCAACATCATTTTCGAGGCAAATACATGTTGACAATTATTTACTCCATACCAAATTTCGTAAAACCAGTAAACATCATAACACGATGAAAGAAAATAAGTTTTTACCTAATATCCATGTACATATATGTCAATCTGATAAACATGGTTACTCATGCGTAGCTTATAGGGATATGTTGGTGTGTCAAACAACAACAACATAAATTTGTAGTCATAAAAGTATTATTATTATCGCTGTCTGGATTTGAAATATTATAAATTTGATCTGTTATATTTTTTTGCGTCATGATTTTGTAATAAAAAGTGGATATCAATACAGGCTTACAATAAAATACCAGTGGATATTACAGCAAGATAGCTTAAATTCACGTAACATAGCTTCAACTAATGTTGTATTTTTTGTGACTTGTCAAATCAACTATTGAAAGAGAAAAAGCATAGCATGCTAACTTATCAAGTGAAATATGAAGAAAACACAGCATATTTATAAGACAGTAAGCACGAACTAATGCGAACATAGTTTTTACTTGCATAACTTTAAGTGTAGTAGTTACATCATATAGTATAGAAGTTATTGGTATACATATCTATCTGCACACGCACGCACGTACGCGCACGCAAATACACACGCACAGTACTCAATCCTGCTTAATGGTAGATCAGAACCTGTACTTAAGAGGGAAACCAAGTCAGTTGAGTTGGATACAATATTCACAAAGAAAATGAAAACATGTTCAAAGCATTCAGCTGTCAAAAATAATAATTAGTACAATGCAACTGTCAAAAGCTTCAAAAGAGACCTTTAGATCATGGAAATTGACAGAAAATGATGTATAGCGGACGGAATTACAATACAAAAAATAAAATGAAATGTAATGGGCCTAGCCCAGCCCACTACGAAAGGATAAGTATTTTATCTGTGATGAACCGATGTTTCATTACCCACCCTCAAATACAACTAGGGTTTTCCATTCTCCTCTTTCACTCCGCTGCCATTGACAACACTTAATTCTTCTCTCAATCTCTGGAAATTTTTAGCGGAGAGGGCTTTTGTCAATACATCAGCTCTTTGATAGTAAGCTGGTACATGATTTACTTCCAATTTTCCAGCTAGCGTTTGTTCACGCACGAAGTAAAGATCGATCTTGTCGTGCTTGCGTGTTGAACGGGATTTGCTGAGAGAGACACGGTGCTCATATTATCGCACCAAATCGTGGGCTTTTTGCTGGATTGGAACCCTAGTTCTCTGGTCAACGAGTTAATCCATATGATTTCAGCTGGCGTGCTTGCCACAGATCGATATTCAGCCTCAGTGCTAGAGCGTGAAATTGTCACTTGCCTCTTTGAACACCAGGAGATCGGATTCGAGCCCATGTAGATGCAATATCCTGACGTTGATCGTCGATCATCTGGATCTGAGGCCCAGTCAGCATCACTGTAAGCTTGTAGGTTAATTTCCTTGCTTTTTGTCAATCTTAAACCATAATCTAGTGTGCCTTTTAAATAACGTAGAATTCTTTTGACTGCACACCAATGTTCATTTAAGGGATTGTGCATAAATTGTGAAACCTTATTTACGCTGTAGCAAATTTCTGGCCTTGTGACAGTAACATATTGCAATGCCCCGACCATGCTTCTGTAGAATTTTGCATCATTAATTGCCTCGCCTCTGTGTTTAGATAATCTTAAGTTTGTAGTCATAGGGGTATGTAAAGGATTTGCTTTATCCATTTTAGCACGAGTCAGAATCTCTAAGATGTATTTCTTTTGAGATAGAAAAATTTCTTCCTTGGACTTTTGTAGAACTTGAATACCCAGAAAATAGTTTATATTCCCCATATCCTTTATGGAGAATGTATCACTGATGTGCTTTATGATGTTGTTGATCTCTTCATCATTATTTCCAGTTATAAGAATATCATCAACGTACACCAGTATGAATATCATATTATCACCCTTTTTTCCGATGTGCAATGAACTATCTGACTTGACTGTAATGAATCCTAGACTTGCAAATGTGTCTTTGAGTTTCTCGTACCATACTCTGGATGCTTGTTTAAGACCATAGATAGCCTTATGTAGTCTGCATACAAATTTTTCTTTACCCTCAATCTCATATCCTTCAGGTTGCATCATGAACACTTCTTCATGTAGGTCTGCATTTAAGAATGCATTATGCACATCTAGCTGTTTTATGTTCCATTGTTTATGTAATGCAATGGTTAGCATAATTCTGATGGTAGTGGGCTTAACCACTGGAGAGAAAGTCTCTGTAAAGTCAAATCCAAACTCTTGTGAATATCCTTTCGCAACGAGTTTGGCTTTGTATTTTTCGATGCTTCCATCAGGCTTTCTTTTCAGTTTATAGGTCCATTTGCATCCAATGATGTTCTTGTGCTTGGGTCTTTCAACTAGACTCCAAGTCTTGTTCCTCAATAGTGCATTATATTCCTCTTTCATAGCCATTTTCCAGTTTTCATTGCTGACTGCTTCTTTGAAATTGATTGGTTCTCTCTCATTCAACCCAACATTGTATAACTTTGGTTTAAATATCCCACATTTGGCTCTAGTTAGCATGTGATGTCTGTTCACCCCTGTTTGTTGTGCATGATCTTCTGGATTGTTAGTGGCTGTACTGCTTGAATTTTCTGTGTTTGCACTACTTGCACTATTTGATCTTTCATTATTGTCATTTCTTGTCTGCATGCCACTAGACACAGTTCCACCTTCACTTTGACACTCACCAATATCTGCATTTCCTCCAGTAGCAATATTATCTTGAAACATACTGTTTAGTGAATCTGATGAGCTGAAGCTTGTTCTAGTACTGGGTACAGTGCAATCATCATCTGTACTCTCCTTTGCTTCTTGATCAGGTTCACTAGCTTTACACACAGTCAACTCTGGTGGTGAAATAATCATTTTCTCTGCCCCAGTTATTTTTTTGACTGTTTTGATGTTGTTGTCTGCAAAAGGAAAAACAGTTTCATTAAACTTCACATGCCTAGAAACATAAATCCTGTCTTTACTGTCTAAGCATTTAAAACCTTTTTGATCACCAGCATAGCCTAGAAAAGTGCATGCCGTGGATCTTAGGCTTAATTTATGCTTATTGTAGGGTCTGAGATGTGGAAAGCATAGGCATCCAAAGGTTTTTAACTCTAGATAATTTGGTTTAGTTTTGTGTAGCATTTCGTAGGGACATTTTCCATTAAGTATGATAGTGGGTAACCTATTTATTAAGTACACTGATGTTGCGAATGCTTCTGTCTAGAATTTAATTGGTAGAGATGTTTGTGACATCAGTGTCAACCCTGTCTCTACGATATGCCTATGTTTTCGCTCGACTAAACCATTTTGCTCAGAAGTGTATGGACATGTGGTCCTGTGTTGAATGCCTTTACTTTCTAAATAATTTTTCAAGGGCTTAAACTCAGATCCCCCATCAGTTTGAAACACTTTAACCATGCAATCAGTTTGTTTTTCTATGTATGTAATAAATTGCATGGTTACTTTACAAGTTTCTGATTTGTTTTTGAGAAAGAAAATCCAAGTGTACCTTGTAAAGGCATCTACAAAAGATAGGTAATACCTATGACCATGATCTGAGTTCATGGGTGTTGGACCCCAAAGATCTGCTGCGATTAATTCAAGAGGTGCAGTATATATAGTATTGGAGTCATTAAAAGGCAATTTGTGACTTTTGCCAATTTCACAATGTGTACAAATATATGATTCAGGTATGCATTCAGAACTAATATTATTTTCATTCAGCACTTGCTTTACAATTTTCAAATTTGGGTGACCCAATCTATTATGCCAATATTCAAATTTAGCATCACTGTCAACATGATAAATTTCAACATTATTACAGTAGTTTTCAGAACTAGTCCTGTAAACAGATTTCACATTGATGAACTTGTATAACCCCTTGTCCAGTTTACCCTGTAATAAGATGTCTTTGTTTAGAATGTCTCTAATAAGGCAGTATTTTGGGTGAAACTCAAAGTATACTTTGTTGTCATTAGCAAATTGTGATACACTAATTAAATTTTTAGTTATACTGGGTACTCTTAGTAAATGATTGAGATAGAGTTGCCTCTTACCTCTGATGTACCCACGGCCAACATGAGATATACTTGTTGTCTCACCATTTCCCATACAAACAGTATGCATACCTGTGTAGCTTTTATTGCCAAGATTCAGGTTTTGTAGATTATTGGTCACATGATTTGTAGCACCACTGTCTGGGTGCCAATCGTCCAAACTTGTGTCGTCAATTCTACTATTGTCATCAATACTTGATCCTTGAGTTCTTGAACCTTCAGAGTTGTTCCTGCCTTGATTAACTTGAGCCATATTCACATTAGGACCCCTCTGACTGTTTTGACTTTGTTGGCTAACATTGAACTCAATGTTGAACCTAAAATAGCATTTGTTCGCCGTGTGTCCAAATTTTTCACAAATCTGACATTTAGGCCTGTTATTATTGTTCCACCCTCTACTTCTACTTCTTCCTCTCTGATTAGCAGTTCCTCTTTGTGATTGAATGTCCTTTTGATTAGAATTTGCCTTTTGTTGTGTCTTGTTTCTTGAAGTAGAGGCATAGTTAACTGAAAATTCTGGTTGAGTCGCTCTCCTCTGTTCAATCCTACCTTCATGTGCCAATAATGTTGAGTGAACATACTCTAGATCTGGAACAGCCTTTTGTGATGCAATGAATGTGACTATAGATTCATATTCCTCATCTAGACCTCCAGTAATGTACAATACATGCTCACTTTCTGATATCTTGTGTCCGGTAGCTGCCAGTCGATCACACAATGTCTTGATCTTGGTAATATACTCGCTCATAGACATATTTTCCTTGCGCATACTATGCAATTGACTTCTGTAGTGCATAACTCTCGCTGCTGATTGCGAATTGAAAATTTGTTCTATTGCATTCCATATTTCATAAGAGGTTGTCTTACCAATAATTTGTGATAGGAGATTTGCACTTATAGAGGAGATTAACCAAGATGCCAGTAGGCTGTCTTGTTTTTGGTGCATGATATAATCTTGGTTGCTTACAAGATTTCCATCTTTGTCTTTGATTGTTGCAGGTGGGACTGACTTGGTGCCCTGTACGTATTCTTGCAACTCATATCCTCTTATCGCAGTTTCCACTTGATATCTCCATAACATATAGTTATCTTCATCGAGGAGAATACTAATAACATGACTTTTTGGTTTTACGAGGTTAAAGGGTGGTGTTGATGAAGAAGTTTTAGATGACACTCTGCCAGCGGTGGCTGAGTTGATGCTCTCATTATCTCCTGCCATGATAGGAGAAAACTGATCGGTAAACGATTCTTGATTAACTCTAGTTCAGAAATCGTGTTTCTTGGATGGCAAATTTACCGTTGCCGATGAGTTTTGCAACCAGAATTCCACTGCGGTGATTCTTGGATGGCAATCTTATTGGTTACAGTGATTCTGCAACCAGCAACTGATCCCAGATGATGATCTATAATGATCAGATGGGTGAACTGCAGCCACTGGTGATAAATGATGAAGATTCTCTGATATCGCCGGTTGGCGAGGCAGTTACAAGCAAAGAATAACTGATATCAACGGATCCACACTCAAGAATGGTATCTTCTCCAATGATGAAGTAAACCTGAGGAGAGACAGCTATGCTAACCCCTCTAACATGTGCAGTTGTTTTTAGTTTTTGATTGCAGGAATTCTTTGATGTAGTGATGGATGATCTTGTTGATGCCGTTAGGCTTGATGCTCTGATACCAAATTAGAATTTGCAGGGAAGAAATGTTTTTGTAAATTTCAGTAGGAAGAATTACAAAATGTAATTATGTTCAATGGATACTTTACATAACAGTAGCTAGTTATATATATAGCGGACGGAATTACAATACAAAAAATAAAATGAAATGTAATGGGCCTAGCCCAGCCCACTACGAAAGGATAAGTATCTTATCTGTGATGAACCGATGTTTCATTAGATACCATGTAAAATTTAATAGCATCAAAAGTGCTAATAATCGTGTTGGAAAGAATAGTCATACCATGAGAGTTCAGATGGCACCTAAAGTCATAAAATTATATCTAAAAATGAACTAAAAGCATATGAAAAAACAAAATTTTACAAAAAAATTATGATGACTTGGTGCAAACAAAATTAGTGCACATTCTATTGTTCTAAGTATAATTTTTTGTTCAAAGATTGTTGGAAATAATGGCAAATCTATTATGCATTAGTTCAAAGGAAAAATCAAATGAAAAATAAATGACAGATCTATTATGCATTAGTTCAAAGAAAAAATCAAATGAAAAATAAATGACAGATCTATTATGCATTAGTTCAAAGAAAAAATCAAATGAAAAATAATCATCATTGTCTTGACTTTGGAAATCCTGTAGCATAAGAAAACGTGTCAATATGGCAAGCAAGAAAAATAATAAAAGTTTTCACAAGTGTATCCGTTAGAATATACCTTATTTGATTATGGTTGCACATTGTATTTTACTTCATCAAACAAAACTGAAAAAAATTAGTTGTAAACTGGTAGGTTGGTGAAAAGTGTGTTGCAATTGTTATATTCAGCTACCAAGTAGCGGTATGTGATAGCCAAACTAAAAGCTACTTATTATATGTTACAATTACAATCTGAATATCAACCTTAACCAAGATAGTTACAATTTCGAGTGCAATACATAAATAGATTGAAAAACATAATGGTACTGAATTGCTCTAATAATGAAATTTCTGACCATATAATATGAAAACAATACATTTGTATTCATCTGAAGTTCAGATATATTTAGAATATACCCAAGTTTTGGTCACCATGCTCCATTAATGAAACCATTAATATGTATTCTTTGTTGATTCTGTTTCCGTAATGAGTAATATTCTATGTTTTTTAATTTTAAGATAATTTCAATAAAACATTATGTTCACATTTCAAGGTTTAACTATATATCCTTTACATAACTTGGAAGTATGGAACTAATGCAGAAAATTGGATATATAAAAATTAATCAGCTTCCAGTTAAATTAAAAAAAAAATCAAAACAATAACAAATATATGGAATGTAGTTGAACAGAACTGCAACATCCTGCAATGAAGCCAAATATAAAAAATCTGGATTTGTTAGATCGTCTCACTAATTAGTATCGAAAGGTGGATACCCAGTGCCAAAGGCTCCCGTACTCAAACGCGAGAGGACTTCCCAGGTCAGTCTCCCGTCCTGGTACTATTCTCACGGCTTTCCGAGCTCTGGGGGTGGTCGATTAGTGCGCACAGCCTTTCCTTCACATATATGAAGAGGCCATAACAAAAAAAAAAAAAACTCACAAAGACTTCAACTTCAGCTTGGACAGTTGAGTTTGAGTGTGAAGATGTCGTTAATCTTAGGTTTGGAGAAATCATAATCGACTTGGTTTAAACTTCTTGCACTTTTGAGCAAAATTGTGAAACTTTTCTAAAGTTATAAAGTTATAGTATATGGTCTTATGTAAATTAGCTGAGATATAAATAATTCCATTTAGTGACAGCTGGCAGCAGTGATGTTCTTAAGATTACCCAACTTAAGCTACAACAAATTTTTTAAGCCTTCTCGAATTTAGCGGTGACTACACTGATTCCGAAAGGAACAATAGTCTAATCTAAGTATGTGACATGCCATTTCTCCTGACTCAGTTAATTATTATTATTTATTTATTTATTTTTTATTTTTTATTTTTTTTGGGTTAGAAGTGGCCTAAGTTCCCCTACAGGTAGATAAAGACACGGTCGTAGCATTATAGAGACCAAAACAGCTACATCATCTACTGATCCAGTTTCCATCTCAAGAATGCCTACTATAACACCGTGAAAATTTAAATACAGTTTCTTATTGAATATAGGATGGTAAAAATTTGTCAGTTACACCCAACGCACAATCCAAATTCCAAAATGAAAATGATGGCAATACAAATTAGAACAACAAGCAAATACAATAGAAATGAGATAAAATATAACTTATTGGTTGATATAAATGCATGTGCATTTGGAGCAAGACAAATTTATAGACAGGTTCTAATATAAGTTTAGACTACAAAATTGGGAAATAATCACATATCCTGGTAACCCAATATTTTATACAAATTTTTATATATGCCACATATGTAATATCAAAGCAAAAATGCCAGGTCTATTTGCAAACAGTATATGTGCCTTTTGTATGTGTGGGTATGCCACAGACAAAATTTTATGAAGCTTAAATAAGTCGTAATACTCTATGCATATATGTAGCTTGTCTTGCTCCAAAATTGTTTTATTTTAATCAACCAATCTCATCTAAAAGTCTTTTAAATGATGTAATGGCAGTAATGCTAAATTAAAAGGTGCCAGGATGCACACATTTTGTCTTATCAGAACTCACTCCAATGCACTTTTTCAATACTAAAACAAACCTTATATTTACGTATGAGAAGACAGTCATGGTTTCCTTTGCTATGGTCTACTTCTTAATCAGGTTTCAACCGAATAATCATGTTGAGTTTAGTTTGAACAATACTCATTCTTTTCTTTGCACATCATCTATCATTATAAAACATCACATTCCTTTTCAATAGACTTGCATTAAGTTGTACTTTTACATTTCACACTTTTAAAAAAAATCCTTTGTCTACTATTTCAACGGGAGGTATTTCACCTTATTCTTCTTCTAAATTTGGACAATTAGACCAAAAGATTCACTTAGTTAGTCATATAACTAAACTTAATTAGATCAAAATTGTGATATTTTTGGGTATAGATAACGCACGGTACTCAATCTGCGGGGAAGCAAGGTTAGAACAACAGAATTGGGGTAATATGAATGAAGTCGGATTGACACTCGGTAGAAGTTAGTGGCCAAAAAAAAAAAAAAAAAAAAAAAAAAAAAAATAAAAAAAAAAAAAAATCATTACCTCATTGTATAGATTCGAAAGTTGCCGTGGAAGATCTGCGTGTAATACATGGTCGTCCGTCGGCTGGCGTAGTTTGTGGGCGAAGCGTAAAACGAACCATTAGGAGAAAGCAGTAAATTGGTGAATTTAAAGTGGGCAAGGAAAGGATAAATTAATATGGGAAACGTGGAAAGGGTAGTTGTTATTACGAGTATGAATCTGAGAAACAGAATTGGGGAAACGTTGTGGGAATGTAACTTAAATCGAAAGTCGGAAGAAATTAAAAGTTCAAAATATGGTTGTAGAATAGGAATCAAACGTATGAGTGTGAAATAGGGGGAGGAAGTTAATGGCGGACGGAAAGGGAAAAAAATGAAAATAGATGAAGAGTCGAAATAATTTAGGTAGGGAAGGAAAGGGGAAGAACATGGGGGTAGGGAGCGGTTTTTTTCTTTTTTCTGGAAGACGCGAAAGATAAAAGCCGAGAGTGCGGAAACGAGAAAAAGAGGCGATTTCACGTTATCCACGTATGCATGTTGGGTATTTTGTTTTCTATTATAGGTAATAGATTAGTCTAAAAGATTGTATTCATATTTTGTTGTGCCGACTTTTCCAAAGTAAAGTATTGTTTCCTATAAAAAGGAATTTTATTTTATAATGTATAAACGATTTTCTATAGCAAGGGGCATTATTTGAAAATTTGCATTGGGCATTATAAATCTCAGAACCGACTCTGCTAAAAGAGTCTGCTGATTTGATGGCTAAGGTGTTTTTGATAGATTTTGAATCATAATCTATTTCAGTAGCATGGATTGTTTTCCGCAGAAGTATGCTTTGTAACCCATACAACATATCATCGACATTGATCTAGTCTAGTCAGAGTGTCGGTCAGTTTGTTGGAAAAATATTTTTTTGTAAATTATACCAGCATGTATGACATGTCTATTGGACTAGGCCAAGGAAAAACGTGAGAATTTTAAAAATATAAATTAATTTATGTTTTCATCCATCTACCAAAAACTTGAGAATTATGGTCACTTAGTTGGCATATGCGGATCATTCATTATCCAGCAAACATTAGGGCGACTACACAAACCTACTTCAGAAATAAGACAACAAAACACATAAGAGTCTACCTCTCAAATCGCACACCCTAATTCAAACATTTATCAAATCAATGCTGATCCTTGCATATAGAGATTAGTACTGATCTAGTCATATATTGAGTTAGGTTGCTAAATTTCTGTAGCAAGATCGTCGTCTATCTAAGATACTCCTATCCAAATTTTGGTGTGATCCGAAATCGCCTCTGGATATAAATACTGGTTTCCATAGGGGAAAATGAATCTTATAGCTCTTTTCTTCTCAGAGTAATTTGTACTCATGGATCCTTACCGATCTGACATTTTTAATCACCAATTTTATGCAATAAAGACTTCAAATATTTTAAGTGGACGTATGCAATTCAAAGTTGAACCATTAAAATTCTTTTGTGATTTCTATCTGCTGCTTGTATGTTATTTTTTTCATTTTAATTTCAGTTTGCTTCAGGTTTCTTTCTTTACATTTCTCTTCTTGTATGTTTGTACCATTTTGATGCTAATATTTTGGTGTTTTGATTGAGAAAGAATTCTTAGTTACTCCTCGACCTGTAGATCTACTCATAAATTTTTGTTTTCTACTCAGATTTGGAAGAAAAATCTACGAAGAAGCTTTCTGCCATGGCTCCAAAGAACAAAGCTGGAGAAGTGAAGTTATTCTCAATGATAACGTTAGGCTCTAGCAACAAGACTGGAATACTGTTTTTGAGATGAAGTTATTCTCAATGGTTTCAAAAGCTGGAGAAGTGAAGCAAAACGTAGTATTACTGTTTTTTCATGTGGAATTAGTAAATTACTGCAGTTTATGTGAACATGCAGCATTATTTGGTATATCGTTTGACACGTGTTGAACAGAGATTGTGTTTGGCAGAAGTTGCAATACATCCAGTATTGTAAGTCTGTTTAATTTATTATGTGTTGATACCATCGAGCATGGCATGTGCTATTCTAAGATTCAGCTTTGTACGACTTTGATTTTATTGTAAGTCCTTTTCTTTTATTTTGGCACGCCTATTCAATGATTCAGAATACAAAATATAAATTATTTGTTAAAATTACTTTAAATCTACCTTGCTGTAAAATATAATATTCTGCATACTCAGAATACACTAATATAACATTTAATTTAACATGCCTGAGCTTGAGATTTAAATATTAACATAGACACCAAGTGAAAGTAACAGAAATGCTAATTTAATATGACAAAAATTTACATGTTTAATGCATTGCTTGATGCTGATCATGTAAAAAAACGAAATAAGAATATTTTGATAAGCTATTATAAATTAACTTGATGGCATTAGTAAATATTATATGAGTACCCAGAATGCATGCATGTTTGATAATAACAGAGATAACGCATCAATTTCAATTTGAGATGCAACACTACTAAACTATTAACAAGCAAACTGAGTCCATGTCACATCAGTACGAAAAGCAGATTCCATGCAGTATTATGTCATATCATTATTTGTTTTATTCACTTTCACACGTAAAGCAAAAATTTAACAGGAACCAGGTTGATTATATCCCATATTTGAAAGTTGTAGCCGGAACCATTTTTCAAATTCAACGGTTATAAACGGTTGTTTTTTCCTTTAACAACAACAAAATGATCATATTAATTTCCAACGGCTATATTTCAAGTTATAAATTGCTTTCATTTGTACTTTCTTCATCACAACATAATATCTTTTAACTTCTATATCCTAATCCGAACAAACTTACATTCTCTAATGTCTTCACCGTTTGGAGATTTCTCACATCCGATGATGGACGGGAGTCAATTCTCTCAAGACAGCATGAATTATGGTCTGGCTACTACTTCAACCAAACCCTTAACTATTCCATGGACAAACAACGAGGACATTGATCTATGCAGTATCTACTGCCATTACTTACAAGACTCGGCTACGGGGAACGACCAATCAGCCACACGGTTTTGGAGAATTTTTTTGACTTTCTTTGTTGAGAGGCATCCGGAAGGGTTACGGTCATTGTCTGCGATTTAAGGCAGATTCGGCAAAATAAGCCGTCAAACAACGTTTTATGAATCACAAGTTTACAAAATAAAGAGAGCAAATCCGAGCGGCATGAGAGGCGAGGATACTCTGGGATGTTTTAGTATGTATCTGGTTGATTAAATGTTATTTCTCTAACTTATTGTCTTTTGTTATTAGAAAAGATTGTCAAACGAGAAGTTCAAGAAGCTTTTCGCAAGAGAAAATGGGGCAAAATGGCCTCATTATTATCAGTTTATGCATTGTTATGATTTGCTTACAACCCAACCTAAATGGAACTCTAAACTTGCAAAGAGCCTCCGCGATGTTCAAACTGTTTCGAAGGACAAAAACAAAGCTTCAAAATCTTGCTACTCATCTAGTCCAAGCGAGCCATCCGCCAAAAATTCATCATGTATAGGTGAAAACCTGCTTGATGATTTCAATAACACGATTGATGAAGATTTTCAACCTTAGGGAGTCAAAGCTGCGAAAAGAAAAAACAAAGCTGCTAATACGGTTGAAGGAAAAATAAACGAACGCCACGAAGAACATGATCGTAGACATGTAGAAAGACGTGCAGATACAAAAAAAAAGAGGTTATGGGCAGGTTTACTGATCTAGAAGAGAAGAGGCTTCAAATTCTGGCAGACGATTTATCATAAAAGCAACAGCAGGAAGAGAATGCCATCATGAGCAAAGATTTGACTGGAATGAGTGACATGGAGAAGGAATACTGGATGGGAATGAAAAGCGTATTCTAATGTCAAAGTTCAGTCATATGTAGGTAGATTGTTCATTAGTTTCCTTATCACTGCGGTTAGCTGACCCGATAGGGGCTGAATATTCCTATGGTATTTGTGTACTTTATTTGCTATTTTTAACATATGTTTTGTTTTCTGATGTAAGTAACCTGAAATGGAGATGTTTGTAAGTTAATGGCTATGTATGTACGTATGTTCTTTGGTTGGGCTTGCGATGCTATTTGAACATATAATTTTTAATATAATTATAAACAAGTTCGTAACGTCGCTGTAATTCTTAGTTTTACGTTTTGAACTTCAATCGAATATATATGATTCGTTATAAGTCGGATTTCAATAAAACAAGGAACATTCGAACTTGTTGAAATATATTTTTATAATGGACCAGGAAAATGGGGATTTTATTTTATAGATATTGAGTTATGTCTTTATCAAATTTTCAGAAAGCCGCTATCGAATTTAGAAACAAAATACTTAAAACAAAAATTAAAACTTATAATTAGTGAGCGCTAAGGCATTGATTTTATGGAGGCGCAATGTTAACGCGCTGATTTTATCGGCGCTTTTAAAAAATAAACGCACGCTGATAAAATCGGCACGCGTCTGGTTGGAGAAGTCCTCAATTCTCCCCTGAATATTATGAGTCGTAACTCTATTGGAGTTGCTCTAAGGAAACATAATCGTCAAGATCAGTAATAATCATATTACTTGTATACAATTAAATACCTTCTTCAATCTGACTCTTTATGTTCTTCAACAAAATCGAAATCTTCTTTTCAGCTTCTTTGTCAAAAAGAAAACCCCCCTCATTAATTTCTTCATTACTGTTATGTTTCACAGCGGACAAGTAATGGTACCGCTGAGACTGAGCAACTGTGGTATCTATCGATGAAAAATAACTGTTTACCACATATATATCACAAAGAAGGCAATCTGAATTGAATGACTGCCAACTGCAATCAAATTCTCAGACAATGAAGAAAATTTTAGTTTACAGGATTTTTTTTATTTGACTTAGTTTTTAAATTTTATGACAAATTTAGTCCTATTTTTAGAAATATTACAAAATTGACTCACTTTTGATCAATTCAACGATGAGTTGGCCAGATTGAACTAGCGCAATCCCAGATTGCACCAGGACACGTGTACACTGACGCAATATGAGATTGCTATAGTTCAATCTAAAAGAAAAAACTATTCTCTCGGGGCGCAATCCGAGATTTCTCCAGTTACGCGCAATTTGGGATGGCGCTCAGGCGTTATATACTGCAGCTTCCCACCTTCTTCCTCTCTCATTTTCTATTTTCCTAAATCATAAAAATAAATCCTTTCATTTCTTAAAACACCAAATCCATCGATAAATTATCCATATTTACCTATCAATTGAAGAATGGCAAGCTTTTCGGCACCTGAAACATCTACAGGTATCAATTTCTATCATTTTAACAAATTTGTTCAAAAATTAGGTTTTGTGATAAATTTTGGGAAATATATATATATATATAGATGGATGGTTATTGCTATTTATGGTGGATTTCGTTGGTAAATGCGGATTAACAATCTTAAGGCGAACTTAACACTAGAGGTGGGGTGAATAGTGTTTAGTAGAATTTTATTATTTTTATGAAATCTATTTGAATTAATCAGAAACAGATGCAAACCACAAATATATAACAATTACAGAATCAAACACAGATGCAGAGTAAAAGGAAAAGCAGTAAAGGAAAGAAAACATCAAGATTTTTATACTGGTTCGGAGTTACCATACATTCAGTTCCTCCTAACACTGGGTTGATGCAGATTTCTTTTCAACATAATATTCAAATACAATTCTCGATTTCACGGGCCACGAGGTAGAACAAACTTGTTTCCGGAGTACAGTGAGGCTCAATTGATTTTCAAGCTACAATCACACCTAATTGATTTGTAGAGGCTACTACCGCACCTTTTCAATATCAGTTTTGAAGGAAGACTCGATAGAACTTTGACATTGTGATCTTTGATTATAGAAACTCCTACAGATTTGAATAACACTTGAAATCTTGAGAGAGTTTGCTAGAGAATTAAACTAGAATTGAATTGGTTTAATTCTCTTTGAAATTTGGCAAAGTTTGATTATAAAATTTAGAAAATTAAGACTAGAAATAGAGCGGAGAGGAGAAGAAGATATATGAAATTAGTTATAAAATTTTGAATTTAGAAGCCTATTATAGTAGTTCAACAGTCATATCCTTTCGGGAAAAGATTCAAACCAATGGACACAACTTTTGACATTCAAAAATTAAAAATAACGGCAACCATGTCGATCTGTATGGTACCCCATGTTGACATGCCTTAGGCCAAAAATTGAATTTTGAACTCTTTTGAAAATAATGTAAATGATGTTGAAATAAATCAAGGTAATTCTGGAGTTTAAACAAACCATTGTTTTATATAATAAAATAGTATAATAGTGTTAAAATATAAATTAAAAACATGTAATTATAATTTATAAAAGTGATATAAAAGTTAATTTAAATTATAAATATAAATATAAAAACTATAAAAATTAATATACAAAGCTACAGAAATAAATAAGAAACTTAAAACTTAATATATACATCAACGAATATAAGAAAACAATCACTACAACAAATCTGCAGTTTTCTGACTCATTTTTGGCGTCGTTAAGGCATCGCTAAATTTTTTAGTGACTCCATAACGACGCCAAATATGCGTCAGAAAAATATGTATCACTAAATTACTAGGTGTCGCTATGGTGTCAAAGAAATATCGTCGCTACGGCGTAATTAAATTTTTTCCATGCCATAACGACACAAATAATTTGGCAAAATATTGCATCGCAATGGCGTCGGTAAATATTACAGACGCTCTTGTGACACAACTAGAATATCAAAATATTGGAGTCGCAACGCTGTCAATAATATATAGTGACGCGGTTGTGACGTCTTAACTCCAATAGATAGCGTCCGTCGCTATGTAGTCATTAAATTTAGTGACTCCAAAGTGACACAAATGATTTAACAAGATAATGCGTTACAATGGCATAGATAAACATTAGTGGCGCTCTTGCGATGCAGCTTGCATAGAAAAGTATTGATGTCACAACATTGCCACGACAGTTTACTAAACTTCAATCCTAAGCGAGTCCATTTAAATACAAGTTGAAACCAAAACTGGACAAGATCCAGTTATTTGTCACTATACTTCCTAACATAAACAAAAATAAAAATGACATGTCAATATCATCCTGTCGTTTCTATTATATCAAAAGAAGCCCTCTATAAACAACTTTTTTTTTTGCTGCACAATAAGCCATAACATGAGTATATAAAGCACCATAAACCACAACATCGACCACACTAACACGTTTGATAGAAGGATCAGCCCTACCCGATCCCTTTAAAAAACTGCTAATAAAAAGTGAAAAAACTGCACCATTATATTATTATTATTAATAATACATAATGTGCAGCTACTACCAAAACATGCTTTATAAACGCACATACATTGGTTTCAAGCAGAATTACAAACAATAGAGCTTCTGAATTGAAAGATGTTCACAAATTAGAGCACACTCTCAAATTGAATTGACATCATCAAAGATGTCATTCACAAATTACAATAAAATAACTACAACTAAAAACTAGCACATATCAAGCAGTAACTTTCACGTTTAAACAACTTGTTGTTACCGAATTTTTTCCCAACCTACTGCCAACTATGTACATATAATCAAGCAGTAACATCCTTGAAAGAAGGGGAAAATAAATACATGGATTATTCCAAATTGTGAAATTACCAACATATGAATTACCACTGTACCAATTAGAAGATCAACTAAATCTTCAACTTTATACGGAATAGTCCATCGCGATTTTTCCAAGAATCTGCACCATTTGACTAGCCAAACCAGCGTATGCACTGTATGTGATATCACTGGTCATCAAACAAGGAATCCTCGATTCATCAAAATAGATCACCCGCAAAAGAAAAAAATGTTAAAAAGAAAATTACATGGGAACCAAAAGAGAAGCAAATTGTATCTACATCTACTTCAACTCAACAAGTACTTGCTAGGGATTGCAGAATGCAGACCTTAAGGCAATACTAACACTAGAGGGGGGGGGGGGAGGGGATGAATAGCGTTTCTAAGGAATTTATGGAAGTCATAAGCTTATTTGATCAACTCTATGAATTTCATAACAATTATCACACCAGAGATGATCACAAACATAGAAACAATCATAGAAACAGATAAAAATAAAATGCAGAAAATGAAAGAACACACCGGATTTTATACTGGTTCAGATTACTCTTACAAGCAGACCCACACAGCGCTGGATTGCGCTGAGTTTTATTATTATCAATATCCAATTACAATCCCCTTGATTTCATGGCTACAAGGTTAACACCGCTCCAAACACTCTTGATTTCATGGCTACAAGGTTAGCACCGCTCCCTTTCCTTGATTTTAGGGATACAAGGAACGCACCCTTTCCTAAACAATTCCTAGATAAGTACAACAACCTAGAACTCATAAATAACACTCCAATTCAGAGAGTATTTGATAGAGTTTGAGAAGAGAAGAAGTTTGATATAATTTGATTAGAAATTGGCAGAGTATAAGCGTAGAAATCAAGAAAATAATGTATATTAATGGTGCTAAGTAAAGGGTGAAGAAGGAGAAGAAGAAGATACAAAAAATTCAAAAATTAGGCCTATTTATAGACTCTCAAAGACTGCAACGTTTCTAAACGTTTCAAATAGTGAAAAGACACATCCTTTGAGCGTTTGAAAATATGACAGTTATATGTCAACATTTGTATTTCTATATGTCGACATATGCTATTTAAATTTGAATTTTAAAACATTTTTCAAGTGCCTAAACATATATATTTATTGTGGAAACATTTGAATCAAAACTTAGTATACAAAATGAATATTCTAAAGGGTAAAATCATATAGAAATATAGTAATATAATATATAAATATGTTCATAAGATTATATGATTTAAAACTATATATATTATAAACATATATATTACAAAACTATACAAACTATATATATATATATTTTGAAATCATAAGTAAGGTAATTTGAAATCTTTTAAAGAAGGAGTTTGAAAACATTTTGAAATCAGAATTCTGAATTTGAAAGCAGTTTGAATTTGAAAAACTGAATCTGAACCTGGAGTGCTATTTGGAGTCTTACATAAAATCAAGAATCAATTACTATATTTTTCTTGAGCTCTTGAAATCTAGAATCAATTACTAAATTTCGACAAATTTTGACTTTTTTTAGTTGAAACATTTTCCATAAAATTTCACATAGTTAAAATTAAGGGCATAGACAGTTTGGACCTTTACGGGTCAATGCACAAATAGTCACCTTTGGTCTGGTCCAAATGATTTATACCTTTAATTTTAGCTGTGTGAAAGTTTTTATGGAAACATATTGTTGACCTTCTTTTTAGTCAAAGCCGTCACACATGAAGTCTCTGGTTAACAATACGCACAAGTATGGGGAATATCGTCAGAAGACATGAAGCGATTTGGTTGAAGTCGCATCACAAACAAAGATTGGCCCTAAACTCCTATCAGATGACCTCTTTTAGGCCCGAAAACAACAATTACAGAGCTAAGCTTTATAATTCTTGTAACCCTCTGAATTAGCTTCGAATCAAGCTTTCGTTTAGCTAAAACGGACTTACGGTTTGAAAGTTACGCCCGTTTCCGTGAATGCGTGTAGAACCGGGAACTTGGAATCTGGAATTGGCATAACCCATTCGGATCGGATTTACGGATCGGGTGAGAGGACCCAATGGCATAACTTTGTAAAAGGAAATTTAGTACTCCCCGGATCGGATCGGAGCACAGAAGACCCGATCCGCCTGAAGTATTTTACACCGAAGTGCTTCCAGTCTTCGGATCGGAGACCTCAACTCGGTTCGGATCGGACCCGAACCGAACCGCCTCGACCTGCTTCTGCTCACAAGTTTGACCGTTTCTTAAGGAGTAATTGTAACACACCAAGAATTCTATAACTGTGAAATTCATGAATTAAAGTATAATCAAATTCAAATCAAAGAACTAAGGGAAACGGAATACGCCATTGCGTTCGTCTCGGAAAAATACGCGAACTAGAGTCCGAGTTTTCGAAAAACGGAGTCCGTATGAAGAAGATACGGCCTTCGGAAGTTTTGAATTAAATTTAAAATTCAAACAGAATAAAATAATTCGAAAATGGGGCCCAATGGGCTAGAGCGGATAAACACCCGCCAAGGCCACCCAGGTCGACTGGGCTGTCGACCTGGGCTACCCATGTCGACAGGGCTGTCGACAGCCCTGTCGACAGGGGTATCGACCTGGTCGAGCCCAGTCAACCTGGCTGGCCAGGTCTGTGTTTGGTCGAATTTCTGTGGTCTGCTTTGTCATTAGGGCTAGGTGGCGGGTTCTAATTGGTCTCTCTATCTAATGAATGGCTACGATCTAACCTAGCAATATCAATGGTCCTAATCAATTTCTAACCTCTATATAAACAACCCTAGACTAAACCCTAATCTATTCATTCAAATTAAGAACATAGCCGCCATGTTGCTGAGGAACGACTAAGAGTAGCCGCCGACTAGAGAGAGAATTAGAAAGAAAGTTCTAAAGCCTAAAGCAATTCAAGCAACCTAAAGCCAATCAATTCAACAAAGGAATCATATCTCTTAATTAGAGAATTCGCCGCAACCATTGTAAGTAGAGTATTACTTTGGTATAAATAAACAACTGTGTTGATGTGTATGCTTGAATTGTGGCAATGGAAGTAATTCATATTTGTGCGTTCTTATCAATTTATATACGTTTGGATATTCTTGAATTATGTTATTCATTATAAAGAACTACATGCGGTAGTTCTATGCAAGTAAACGTTTGGAATATTGCGCAAATTTTGTAATCTATGTTGAAGCTACATGTATGTAGTTGATTGAAATTCATGCAAGATTGGGGCTTTGTTATTATGCCATCATGATGTATATTTTTATGCATAAATCATTTTGCAAGTAATTGAAACAAGTTTGGTTGTTATAGTTCATAAGAAACTATGTTGGAACTTTGACACCATAATCCGTGTATTAAGTCATGCTTTTGCAAACTTATGAATATGGCTAGGCTATGAATGATATTTGGCATAATTGAAATCCATGATTAAGTTTATCTTGTTAATAAGAATTATATGATGACATATGTGAGACATGGCTAGGTTAGACTCAAAAATCCCTTTTTGCAAGTTTTAAAGCAAACACCATGTTTAGGAATATTTATGCATAAGTATGTTTATACCATCGTTATGTGATTAGACTTAAACCATGATTAAGTTGAACTAGGCTTTTGTGTTGGTAACAAAGTATCCCCTTTGTAAACATGTAGAAACCTTATGAACATGACTTGTTTATGTTTATGCCATGAACAAATTTAACTTTACTTATGCCATGCTTATGCTATGCTTATGCTAGGAATATTTATGACATGCTTATGTTTGACATTATGCCTAAATAAGAATATAGGTTCATGTTGTAGTTAAACCTATGCAAGTTCACATGCTTTGATTCATGTCACCTATGTTGCCACTATGCAAGTACACCAATTTCTATTCTGTATTTCCAACGTCATATTGCAAGTTCATGCGCTCACTTTCCCCTCTTTGTGTATACGCCATAAGCCTCCCCTTTTCGCATGGCTAAATTGGGCTTTAAAAAGGCTAAGCCCAATAAATATAAACGGAGGTGTAAAACGGGGGAAAATAACGTTGGGTTAAAATTAATTAATGAATGAAAATATAAAATAGAAGGGCCCAAATTCAAGTATGGGTTGGGCCCGTGATTGGTGTAATCTTTACACCATTAATAATGGGCCGCAAATATTTACATATAAGAAATAAAGAAGAATGACAAAATATGTAAATGTAGAAAATACGATATGTTTAACCCGAGATTGGATTGAGTTGTGATGTAAACCTGCCCGGAACCGCCCGGCTGTCCAGTAGTCACAACAATACCTATCCAATGTGGGAGGTTAAACATGGAGCCCAGTAAGGACCCGAGGTTAGACTGAGTTGTGGCGTAAGACTGCCCGGAACCAACCGGCAACAGGCAGCCACAACAATACCTGTCTAATGTGAGAGGTCAGGGCCTTAATAAGACAATTAAGGCTGAGTCAGGATTGATAGGATTAAGTGAACTAAAGACTTAATCAAAATGGAACATGCTAAACTAAACGGACTGGTGGGGGTTAGGTTCGAAAACACTTAACCAACTTAGCATGTTGGCTAGAGATAGAAAACCTAGTAACGGGGGACCCTTTTCAGCAGTAACCCTAGAAGGTGTATCAGGATACCCTGAAACTAGGCAGGGTGGGGCACGATTACTGGGCTGATTGTAAGAGATCAAAGCGACGACGGTGGTGTAGCAGTGTAGGTTCTAACGGAGTGCGGGCGTGCACACACTCCGGCGCAGAAAAATAAGGCACTGGACACCAGTAGCATACCTGTGCACTCTAAGGTTGTGTCGGGTTGCCACTATGGGACTTGATACACCCCATGGTGGGACCAGCATAGGTAACTACAGACATCGGGGGCCGTAAGACACATGTAACTATGCGAGTAGGAGCCGATCATCATTGAATGGATCACATCACCCTGATTATGGGGTGCAAATTGGAAACTAGTTTATATGGGTTCAGAGATTAATATGGGGTACGATAGTATATTCGACCCTAGACAACTTAACCAAGTTTGTAGTGCATGCCCACTTCTTGTTTATACTTATCATACCCAGTTCTTTATTCATAGACAAAATAGTACTAGACTTACTCAGGCTTTATGTCTGACTCTACTTTTCTTTCGTCTTCTTTCTTCCGTTCCCCCCCCCCCCAGGTCCACAGGGAGGGAACACAGCAGCTTGATCAGCCTTGACATCCAGCTTGAAGAAGAGAAATGTATTGCTTGGACTTTCCTGTTTTGAACTATGGCTTTGGACAATCCACTATGGGGCTTTTGCAGTTCATCTATGTTTTATTTATGCTTCTTTAAAAATAATGTACTCAAGACAGATTATGAAAGTCTTATGTTATGTTTTTGGAAAGGATGTTGTTGTAACACGTATTTGACTTTATGAAATAAAATTTGTTGTTCTTCCGCTGTTTACAAATATGTGTTCTTATATCTGTCTTGTATATCTGTGACTTGTACTTATAAACCTCCACCAAAATTAGGGCATTCCCTTTGAGAGTGACCCTAACGGAGGTGGGGTGTTTCACTTGGTATCAGAGCATAGGTTTACCGGATAAGATAAAAAGTTTTGGAAAATTATTTTCAAAAAGGAAATTTAAAGAAGCATTTTTAAAAGAAAAATATTATTTTATTCTAAAAGGCAAAGTCCACACCCCAAAGCCATAGGTACTATCTCTTATCCTTCGTTTTGAATCTATCCTTTTTGTTTCAGCATGTCGAAAGATCTTAACTTGCCATAAGGGGTACCAATACCTGGTTGGTTTAGACGGTTCTTAGAAGCAAGAGCCACTCAGCCAGGTCCTACCATTCCTCCTACCCCCAGCGGAAGGAAATCATCCAGCTGCAGCGGCACTTTTTCCTCCACCTCCTCCTCGGGGAAACAATTTTGCTAAGATATGTAAAGATTTTAAAGCTATGGGAGGAAGGGATTTCCATGGAACTGAGTCCTTCGTGGCAGCTAGAAATTGGCTGAAAGAAACGGAGGACCTATTCATCATCTTTGAGGTAGAAGATAGACAAAAAGTACAATTGGCGGTATGGCTATTGAAGGGCGAGGCTTCCTACTGGTGGGAAGTCACTAATGCTGAAAGACCAGTGGAGATATGGGAGGACTTTAGGGCAAGGTTTGAGACTAAATTTCTCTCAGATGCGGAAAGAAGTTTGCAGTTGGAAAAATTCTTATTTCTTAAGCAAGGGGACAAGACAGTCAGAGAGTATGTGAATCAGGTCGATGAGCTGGCTAGGTTTGGGCTTGACCTAGTCAACACCCCGCACAAGAAGGCTCTCCGTTTCGTCAAAGGGTTGAATGAGCCATTACACAGTTTGGCCATGACCCATATACCCATGGGAGCCACGTATGAAAGATTGGTGCAAATGGCATTGCTGAATGAAGAAGTTAAGGGCAAGAAGAAAGAGGGTTTGCAGCCCAAGAAGACAGACTTTAAGAAGGGCGGGAAAGGCAACAAAGAGAAGAGGAAGTGCAATTTCTGTGGCAAAGTGGGCCACTTAGTAAAGGACTGCCGGAAAAAGAAGGCCAAGGAGAATGGTGGGTGCTTTTCATGCGGTCAGACAGGCCACAGGGCTAAGGACTGCCCAAAGAAACGAGGACAGGGGCAGGGCGCTGGATCCACCCCAGGGGCACAGGTTCATGTGCTAGAAGCGCCACCATTGCAACAGCGAGGTATAAATACTTCTGTAGAAAGTGTAGTTTATCTTTATGATCACCCCGTTCGCACTTTATTTGATTCTGGCGCATCACACTCCTTTATCTCGTCTGCTTTAGTAGAATCTCTGCACCTAAAAACTAGTATGGTAGAGGACCCCTTAATTGTTTCAAACCCAATTGGGGGCCCAGCTCATTTGTCTATGATCTGTTTGGATTTGAAAATTTCTATTCTAAGTGTTGAATTTCAATGTAGTGCCTTTGTTTTGGGCTTTTCGGGGTATGGTTTGATTTTGGGTATGGATTGGCTATCCCGTAATGGGGCCATCCTGGATTGTGAGAAAAGGGTTGCTAGGCTCCTAACCCAGCTCAGTAATACTTTGGAAATTTCTTGTAATCCCTCGTATGCGGTTATGCTTAGTTATCTTGAATCGCTAGATGCCTCTGTTGAAAACTTGCAATCAGTTAGAGTGGTTCGGGAATATCCGGATGTCTTCGAAGAGGTGAAGGGCTTGCCTCCGAAGCGGGAAATAGACTTCCGCATATATCTTGTAGATAATGCAAAGCCCGTTGCGTTGCCCGTTAGACATATGGCTCCACGAGAAAGGAAAGAGCTCAGTAAACAGATTAAAGAGCTTCTAGAAAAGGGGTTCATTAGGAGGAGCATTTCAGAATGGGGCGCTCCAGTGGTGTTCGCTACAAAGGCGGATGGTTCACTCCGTCTATGTGTTGACTATAGGGAGCTCAACAAGCTAACGAAAAAGAATAGGCACCCTCTCCCTAGAATTGACGATTTATTTGACCAGCTTGTAGGAGCGTCTGTTTTCTCCCAACTCGATTTAGCAACCGGTTTTCATCAGCTAAGGGTGGCTGAAGATAGCATCGATAAAACGGCGTTCAGAACCCCAGACGGTTTCTTTGAATGGCTTGTCATGCCTTTCGGCTTGACAAATGCACCTGCGTACTTCGTGGACCTAATGAGTAGGGTATTTAGAGACTTCCTCAACAAATTCGTAGTGGTCTTCGTAGATGATATCCTTATCTTCTCAAAGAGTGAAGAGGAACATGCTCAGCACCTAAGGGCAATCATGGAAACTTTGCGAGTCCATCAACTAAAAGCCAAATTCTCCAAATGCCACTTTTGGAGAGAAGAGGTGAGGTTCCTTGGGCACATAGTATCCAAACAAGGGTTAGCAGTGGACCCTGCTAAGGTAGTGGCGGTACAAGATTGGAAGACACCAAGGAATGCGACTGAGGTCCGAAGCTTTCTAGGACTAGCGGGTTTCTATCGAAAGTTCATAAGGGATTTTGCGAAAATCTCAGCTCCGCTCACAAAATTAACTAAGAAGAATCTAGTGTTCAATTGGGATTTGGATTGCGAGTTCGCTTTCCAACGACTGAAGAGGGCTCTCACAACAGCCCCAGTTTTGACGCTGCCAGATGGGAGCAAGATGTTCACTGTTTATACGGATGCATGTGGGACAGGGCTAGGCGCTGTCTTAATGCAAGAAGGAAGGGTAGTAGCTTATGGCGGGAGGCAATTGAAGGTGCACGAAAAGAACTACCCAACCCACGATCTCGAGTTAGCCGCCATCGTCTTTGCCCTCAAGTCTTGGCGACACTATCTCCTAGGTGAGAAGTTCGAACTTTACACAGACCATATATCGTTGAAATATCTTTTCTCGCAGAAAGATCTTAACTTGAGGCGACAAAGATGGATGGAGTTTCTTGCCTCGTACGATTTCGAAATCTCCTACACTCCGGGCAAAGGCAACGTAGTGGCAGACGCGTTGAGCCGAAAGAAATTGACCCTAAGCCCATTGTTTGTTGAAAGACAAAGCCTAGAGTTTATAGCCAGCTTCGACTTTAGGCCCTCCTCCGATTTCGTACCAGGCTTGCTTGCATCTCTCGAAGTGCGCCCGACTTTAGTGGATTCAGTAGGGGCAACACAACGCGAAGACCCTCAGCTTGTGGAAATAATTGATAGGCTAATTAGGGGTGAGACTTCAAGTCACCTCAACAGATACTCCATCGACGATAAGGGTTTGCTAAGGCGAGACGGAAGACTATGCGTCCCACAGACAAACGATTTAATAAAGAAGGTTCTCAAGGAAGCACATCACTCCAAGATGACGATACACCCAGGCGGGGATAAAATGTACAAAGACATAAAAAGGACTTTCTTTTGGAATGGTATGAAAAAGGACGTGGCAGAATTCATTTCTAAATGTATGGTGTGCCAACAAGTTAAAGCGGAACAGGAAAAGCCTGGCGGACTACTACATCCTCTGGAGGTCCCGCAGTGGAAGTGGGACAGCATCTCAATGGACTTCATCGATGGGCTGCCTAGGTCTAGGAGAGGCAACACTAGCATTTGGGTAATAGTGGATAGGCTTACTAAAAGCGCCCACTTTTTACCTGTCAAAAGTAAAAGAACCGCCTCATCCCTAGCATCACTGTACCTCAAGGAAATCGTTCGACTCCATGGGATACCATCTAGCATTGTTAGTGACCGAGACCCCATCTTTACCAGTGAGTTTTGGCGGAGTCTGCAAGAAGCTGTAGGAACGCAGTTATGCTTGAGCACAGCCTATCATCCCCAAACCGACGGCCAAACAGAGAGAGTGAACAGAGTTTTGGAAGACCTTTTAAGGATATGCGTCCTCGACTTCGGAGGGACATGGGAAGACCACCTTCCTTTGGTGGAATTTGCCTACAACAACAGCTATCAAGCAACCATCGGAATGGCGCCCTTCGAAGCTTTATATGGAAGACCGTGCCGATCGCCCACTTGTTGGTGGGAATCCACGGATAAGCTTATACTTGGACCAGATATGATCCGAGAGACTTCAGAGAAAGTAGACTTAATACGAAGAAGGATGAAGACGGCCCAAGACAGACAAAAGTCCTACGCCGACAAGAGGAGGACCGACCTTGAATTTGAGGTTGGAGACAGAGTTTTTCTCAAGGTATCACCACTAAGAAACGTTGTTCGTTTTGGAACCACAGGAAAGCTAGCGCCAAGATTCGTAGGGCCATTCCCTATTATCGAGAAGATTGGGAAAATGGCCTATAGATTAGAGCTACCCGAGAAGTTGGCTGGAGTCCATAACGTTTTTCACGTTTCACATCTCCGAAAATGTCTGCATGAGCCAGCTGAAGTGGTAGAGCCAAATATCCTCGAAGAGGCCGAAGTGGAACGCGAAGCGACCATAAGAAAAGTTCCAACCCGCATCTTAGGAACAGAAGTGAAGAAGCTACGCAACCGCGAAGTCAAGCTCGTTAAAGTTCAGTGGAGCGACGCCGAGGGAGACGCGACTTGGGAAACTGAAGCTAGAATACGTACTGCCTACCCTTTTCTGTTCGAGGGTACATCCTTGATCTTTCTTTTTCCTTAAGTTGCGCTTTTATCTATCTTTTTAGGCATATTTCCTCGACCGTATCTTTTAGGTAGAAACTCTTTGGATGGAAACATGTAATTGAAACATGTTATGTATGAATGGTTGCAAGTGATTGCTAGTGGTTGCATATACACACACAATCTAGGTTTTAGATCGGCTCAGTCACTTCATATTGCATATGCATATATGTTTGCTTTCATATGTGGTTGAACTTTAATGTGTTGTCATGTGGATGTTGCATTTGTATTGAATGATTGTGCACTCATGTAGAATCATGAATAGGAAAATTTGCATACATAATGGATTCATGGCACTTACATAATTCGCATTAAGGAGGTCAACTGAATCAGTAGACCGCCTGATTTTGCATTAGATAAGTACATGTACACCCACACTTCGCATATGATCATGAAGCATTAGAAGTCTTTTAAGGACAATGGATGCTCGTGTTTGATGGATGAGTAGATGGATGATTGGATGTTAGGATATCCATTCCTCCTAACTTGAAGATTTCGGGGACGAAATCCTTTTAAGTGGGGGAGAATGTAACACCCCGAGAATTCTATAACTGTGAAATTCATGAATTAAAGTATAATCAAATTCAAATCAAAGAACTAAGGGAAACGGGATACGCCATTGCGTTCGTCTCGGAAAAATACGCGAAATAGAGTCCGAGTTTTCGAAAAACGGAGTCCGTATGAAGAAGATATGGCCTTCGGAAGTTTTGAATTAAATTTAAAATTCAAACAGAATAAAATAATTCGAAAATGGGGCCCAATGGGCCAGGGCGGATAAACACCCGCCAAGGCCACCCAGGTCGACTGGGCTGTCGACCTGGGCTACCCATGTCGACAGGGCTGTCGACAGCCCTGTCGACAGGGGTATCGACCTGGTCGAGCCCAGTCAACCTGGCTGGCCAGGTCTGTGTTTGGTCGAATTTCTGTGGTCTGCTTTGTCATTAGGGCTAGGTGGCGGGTTCTAATTGGTCTCTCTATCTAATGAATGGCTACGATCTAACCTAGCAACATCAATGGTCCTAACCTCTATATAAACAACCCTAGACTAAACCCTAATCTATTCATTCAAATTAAGAACATAGCCGCCATGTTGCTGAGGAACGACTAAGAGTAGCCGCCGACTAGAGAGAGAATTAGAAAGAAAGTTCTAAAGCCTAAAGCAATTCAAGCAACCTAAAGCCAATCAATTCAACAAAGGAATCATATCTCTTAATTAGAGAATTCGCCGCAACCATTGTAAGTAGAGTATTACTTTGGTATAAATAAACAACTGTGTTGATGTGTATGCTTGAATTGTGGCAATGGAAGTAATTCATATTTGTGCGTTCTTATCAATTTATATACGTTTGGATATTCTTGAATTATGTTATTCATTATAAAGAACTACATGCGGTAGTTCTATGCAAGTAAACGTTTGGAATATTGCGCAAATTTTGTAATCTATGTTGAAGCTACATGTATGTAGTTGATTGAAATTCATGCAAGATTGGGGCTTTGTTATTATGCCATCATGATGTATATTTTTATGCATAAATCATTTTGCAAGTAATTGAAACAAGTTTGGTTGTTATAGTTCATAAGAAACTATGTTGGAACTTTGACACCATAATCCGTGTATTAAGTCATGCTTTTGCAAACTTATGAATATGGCTAGGCTATGAATGATATTTGGCATAATTGAAATCCATGATTAAGTCTATCTTGTTAATAAGAATTATATGATGACATATGTGAGACATGGCTAGGTTAGACTCAAAAATCCCTTTTTGCAAGTTTTAAAGCAAACACCATGTTTAGGAATATTTATGCATAAGTATGTTTATACCATCGTTATGTGATTAGACTTAAACCATGATTAAGTTGAACTAGGCTTTTGTGTTGGTAACAAAGTATCCCCTTTGTAAACATGTAGAAACCTTATGAACATGACTTGTTTATGTTTATGCCATGAACAAATTTAACTTTACTTATGCCATGCTTATGCTATGCTTATGCTAGGAATATTTATGACATGCTTATGTTTGACATTATGCCTAAATAAGAATATAGGTTCATGTTGTAGTTAAACCTATGCAAGTTCACATGCTTTGATTCATGTCACCTATGTTGCCACTATGCAAGTACACCAATTTCTATTCTGTATTTCCAACGTCGTATTGCAAGTTCATGCGCTCACTTTCCCCTCTTTGTGTATACGCCATAAGCCTCCCCTTTTCGCATGGCTAAATTGGGCTTTAAAAAGGCTAAGCCCAATAAATATAAACGGAGGTGTAAAACGGGGGAAAATAACGTTGGGTTAAAATTAATTAATGAATGAAAATATAAAATAGAAGGGCCCAAATTCAAGTATGGGTTGGGCCCGTGATTGGTGTAATCTTTACACCATTAATAATGGGCCGCAAATATTTACATATAAGAAATAAAGAAGAATGACAAAATATGTAAATGTAGAAAATACGATATGTTTAACCCGAGGTTGGATTGAGTTGTGATGTAAACCTGCCCGGAACCGCCCGGCTGTCCAGTAGTCACAACAATACCTATCCAATGTGGGAGGTTAAACATGGAGCCCAGTAAGGACCCGAGGTTAGACTGAGTTGTGGCGTAAGACTGCCCGGAACCAACCGGCAACAGGCAGCCACAACAATACCTGTCTAATGTGAGAGGTCAGGGCCTTAATAAGACAATTAAGGCTGAGTCAGGATTGATAGGATTAAGTGAACTAAAGACTTAATCAAAATGGAACATGCTAAACTAAACGGACTGGTGGGGGTTAGGTTCGAAAACACTTAACCAACTTAGCATGTTGGCTAGAGATAGAAAACCTAGTAACGGGGGACCCTTTTCAGCAGTAACCCTAGAAGGTGTATCAGGATACCCTGAAACTAGGCAGGGTGGGGCACGATTACTGGGCTGATTGTAAGAGGTCAAAGCGATGGCGGTGGTGTAGCAGTGTAGGTTCTAACGGAGTGCGGGCGTGCACACACTCCGGCGCAGAAAAATAAGGCACTGGACACCAGTAGCATACCTGTGCACTCTAAGGTTGTGTCGGGTTGCCACTATGGGACTTGATACACCCCATGGTGGGACCAGCATAGGTAACTACAGACATCGGGGGCCGTAAGACACATGTAACTATGCGAGTAGGAGCCGATCATCATTGAATGGATCACATCACCCTGATTATGGGGTGCAAATTGGAAACTAGTTTATATGGGTTCAGAGATTAATATGGGGTACGATAGTATATTCGACCCTAGACAACTTAACCAAGTTTGTAGTGCATGCCCACTTCTTGTTTATACTTATCATACCCAGTTCTTTATTCATAGACAAAATAGTACTAGACTTACTCAGGCTTTATGTCTGACTCTACTTTTCTTTCGTCTTCTTTCTTCCGTTCCCCCCCCCCCCCAGGTCCACAGGGAGGGAACACAGCAGCTTGATCAGCCTTGACATCCAGCTTGAAGAAGAGAAATGTATTGCTTGGACTTTCCTGTTTTGAACTATGGCTTTGGACAATCCACTATGGGGCTTTTGCAGTTCATCTATGTTTTATTTATGCTTCTTTAAAAATAATGTACTCAAGACAGATTATGAAAGTCTTATGTTATGTTTTTGGAAAGGATGTTGTTGTAACACGTATTTGACTTTATGAAATAAAATTTGTTGTTCTTCCGCTGTTTACAAATATGTGTTCTTATATCTGTCTTGTATATCTGTGACTTGTACTTATAAACCTCCACCAAAATTAGGGCATTCCCTTTGAGAGTGACCCTAACGGAGGTGGGGTGTTTCAGTAATCGCCTCCTATTAATCCGGATCAGCTTACACTTGGCAAAACACGAACTGGGAAGGACTTTTCCACGTTCTCCACTACTTCTGAGATCTCCCCTGGTCGTGCCACGTGGCCCATCTGAACCGAAACCGCCCAGAGTTCCTCTACAGCTATAAATACACCACTCCTTGGCAATTTGAGGTATCTTTTGGCTCTAACTCCTCACGGCTTCCACCATTGCTCTTTGCAAAACACTTTCAGCAGCAAAGAAGCCAAATTCCACACAAAAACACGATGATTTCGTGTATAATCTTCCCATTTTTACTACTTTTCATTGAAAACACGAGGATTTCGCGTGTAAACCGCAAGCAAAGTGTATTTGTAATAGCTTCTTAGAATTTAAGAAATTATAAAGTGGACATAGGCTTGGATTGAGCTGAACCACAATAAAAATCCAGTGTATCTCCTCTTATTTTACTGTTTTTCTGTATTGATCTATGATTGTGAGGTTTTCGCATTGGATTTAGGTGTTAGGCCCAGATTTCAGTCTAACACATATCAATTATAATTTGTAATTAACGAAAATATACTTAGGAGAACTCAATAACAACAAGTAAGATGCATTAAATCTCAGGTAACTCAATTAACACATGCTTAACAAGTAATTGAAAAAAAAACCTTTTGAGTTGGTGCAAGTCGATTATTCACTTAGTCTATGTTCTTTCTCAGCCTTTAGGTAATGTGACTCTTATCTTGTAACAACTGAGGAATGATATAGAAACAAACAATAGTTGAAGCAGTCAGTTGACCCCTTGGCGATCGATTATTTTAGATTACTCTTTCTTTATTTCTAGAGAAATTTGTAGTTTGGTTTTACCCCAGTTTAATCCTTATACACACACACACCCCATCCACAGATATGGCGGTTGACAGGGAGATTAATAGAATGTACTTTGCAGTCTTGATGCAGTATGGATAGTAGTATATGCATAGGAGCAAAAAATTGTAATACAAAATTAAGGCTGTATTCGCAGTATATGATGGGGATGTGCTGATAGCTACTTGCTCCAGCTAGGGTAACTGTTGAAAATCTGCCATTATTGTTTGTCATGTCTGACTTGCCTATGCACCTCCCAAAACGTCGCATTTGGGGTGAACTTGATCGACAGTTACTTCTTCTGGAAGAACTACCAAAAACTCGTTAACTACAGTTGTAATTCTTAGATAGACTCCTTTATTGTTCGTTCCAGTTACCTGGTAAATGATTGTGCAACGTAATAATTCGGCTATTTTTAGATCAAGTTCGAGGACTTCTACAAGCGATTTTTTACCTAAGTTTGCTTAACAAAGTTTACGCTTGCAGAACATATACAGTATGACTTCGTGACGATTCACAACCTAATTTTCAAGGAGGAAGTGAAACCTGGGGTTACCATCTACAAGCTACAGCATCAAGTAGCCCAAGTACGTCGATTAGATGCTTAAACATTCTGTAACTTGCTAGCATTGTCATCTGTTAATTTATAATCGTAGCTTAAGTATGATCATAACTTCTTTGAACACAAACGAGTGGATATAAATATCAATATATATAGGAACATAACTTCAATATTTACTATAAGTGCTATAATTGTTTTTTATGTTCTATTTCTCTATATATCACAGTTTGGAAGACCAACCGGCCAACACAACCTTTCACAAGTTGAACATTTAGTCATCGATGAGGTTGCAAAAGATCCATTACCGATTCTGAAGTATTTGCTTACGATCAGTTTCACAAGTTGACCAACGCAAAGTTTCACAAGTTTTAGATATAGAGCTTCTTTCAAATGATCTATGGATTAATTTACTAGCAGTTTAATCTTGTTTTTCTATTTATGTCTGTCAATGTAAATATAATAGGTACAGGCCCTTGGGTGCATCTAAGCTTATGCATATATAGCCATTTTTTTTGCAATTCATATTTACTTACTAAGATGTTTTTTGTATATGTATGTATGCAGTGAAAGTAGTTATGTGCTTTCTTGTTGGAAATCAGGTTTCTATACTTAATGCAATAACTTAAACAGGACTACGAGGGATAAGAAGAAATGGATTTGGCTGCCGATGGATCTTATTGGAATGCTTTTCTTTAGGTTAGCCAATTTAACCAAGTATGTTGTGAACTGCCCATATAAATCCAGTTGTGTTCACAAACATGAAACTTCTAAGTTAGAATATAACATTAAACTCTTACACCTGAAGCATTCAAATATATCAAATATAATATTGTCAACATTTGACAGATTTTATTCAACGCGTATAACTTTGTTAATTTGCAGTTTTCTGTACTTAAATGTACTTTTTAGGTACTATATAAATAAAAGAAAAAAAAACTCTTACCGCAGATAAAGTATAATATACAGGGAGGAGGTAGATAACAGAGTTTTTTCGTCCATGGTTTTCACTATGAGTGTTTCGTCCACAATTTTCATCCTGATTTAGGTACTGGCAAAGTCCCTTGATATCATTGAAGCTTTCCAAAATTTTCCAAAATTTTGATTTAGGTGATTGAAGCCAGTTTCAAGTTGCATAAGGGAAGTGAAAGATTGAAACAGTACTTACTTCGTCTATGTTTACGTAATCTCGCTAATAGTTTAAAAGCAATGTGAACTCCTTGTACAGCTTATTCTAATGAATAATTACTTTGAGACAGTGGGAGGCTATTCCTTTGGGAATTACATAAATAACCACGTAACTTTAACCAGGAACATTTATACATTATTAAAACTAAATTGGTTGAAACACCTGAGAATTAGATGATATGGAAAATGTAACACCCCACCTCCGCTAGGGTCAATCACAAAGGGAATGCACTAGTTTTGGAGGAGCATTACCGAGGTAAACAAACACAGAAATATTACAAGACAGAACATAAATAGAACAACAGAAGAATCAAAAGATAAATTTTCATTACTTTTAAAATAAGTCAAAACCTTTTACATCCAAAGTACCAACTATCATTTTCCATTACAAAAAGTTCTGTCTTAAATAAATAAAGAAGCATAAAACTTAAAACAACAAAAGTAGCTTAATTCCCCAAAGGTAGCAGAAATGCAGCCATAGCTGAGAACCTGGGGAGGTGGGGGGGGGGGGGGGGGGCGAAAGAAAAAGAGGCGAAAGAAAATGGGTCAGTCATAAAGACTGGTAAGCCCTAGTGACTTTCAGCATAAAAACAGGTAAATGTAACATGACATGTATAAACTGAAAGTGAACATAAGGATGCTGTCAAGATGGGTAAGATAGACTAAGATAACATGATAAATCAGGTATAAATCAAGTATAGCATCGCATGTTCAAGATTCGCTACACCAACTGTACTAGTATCCCAAACCCATGTCATATATTAACCATGAAATGATCCCTTGGCCCAATATCATGAAGTGACCCATTTCGAGGTCCTACGGAACGATCCATTAATCGATCGGCTCCTTATAAGTTCTAGCTTGTCGTGTGTCTGTGTCATACGGCCCTATCACGAATGTAGTCACCTGTGCTAGGTCCACCATAGGGTGTATCAAGCCCTAGGGTGCCAACCACTAAAACGAATCAAGCACGCACAGTGTAAACATACTAATGCCCAATGCCTGCTTTTTCAACTCCGGACTACGTGCACGACCATAGTCCGCCTGAACCTACACTGGCGCACCAACTCAGCTGTCGTTCTGGTCGTTTACAATCATCCTAGTAACCGTGCCCCACCCTGCCTAATTTCAGGGTACCATGATACATCTAAGTGAGTTACTGCTGAAATGGACCGCGTAACTAGGGTTTCCGTCCAACATGTTAAGTGTTGTCATTTAAATTCGCGACTTAACCCTTATCAGTCTTGCATGTCAAGTTGGTTAAGTGTTGTCTTTCATGTTCATGACTTAACCCTATCATGTGACATTAATTCATTAATGCACCCCAACCTCTCACATCAGACGTGTTGTTGTGGTTACTGGATATGCCGGGCGGTTCTGGGAAGATTTACACCACAACTCAGTCTGACCTCGGGTTTCAAGCGCGATATGACCAACAACCCACATTGGATCCTATTGTTTGCAGTAACTGGATTTGCCGGGCGGTTCCGGGCAGAATTACATTGCAAACTCAACCCAACCTCGAGTTGGCCATTTTCAAGTTCATTCTAGTGTCATGTCCATGTTCAATTTCATGTCAAGTTCGTGGCAAGTTTCATGTTACAATTTATGCCTATTATCAAGTTCATGATTCATGTTCATAACCAATTTATGTTTTGCCTAATCTACCCAAATCGTATTCCCATCGCATGTAAACGTGAATCGATCTAAATTACAAGTAAATCCAAATCCTGAAATAAAGGGAATAACTTCAAAACTATGATAGGCAAAAGGGACGAGCATAAAGTGATAAAAGGGATTACAAGACTAGCATGACATAACTTGAGATAATTGGTTAGATAATTGGTTACAACATCACTGGCATATAGAAAATAATAGGATTTCAAATCTAGCATAATAAGGTGATAGTCATGGCATAAGGTGATAGTCCCAAATTTGTAAATAATAGATTGATTCAACATCACAAGCATGATAATGTTATGAACATGAAAGAGTTTGATTTACAACATGAATAGGTCCAAACTGATTTTGTAACACCCCGCCTCCGCTAGGGTCACTCGCAAAGGAATGCACTAGCTTTAGAGGGGCGTTATTGGTAAACATGCACAGAAATATCACAAGACAGAACATATATAAATAGCGGAAGTAAAATCAAACTTTCATAACATGAATAAATAAGGTCTAAAGCCTTTTACATCAGAGTACATCAAAACCTGTCTTGCAATAGTAAAGAAGCATAAAGACTTTTTAATAAATTATTCCCCAAGTAAAACAGTAAAGTAGCCATAGCCAAGAGAAGTCCAAGCCATCCATGATGACCTTCAAGCAGAAGAAGTCCGAACTAAACAGCATTGTTTCCTCCCTGAAACCTGGGGGGGGGGGGGGGAACGGAAGAAAAGAGGCGAAACAAAACGGGTCAGTCAAAAAGACTGAGTAAGTCCTATCTACTTCCAGTATAAAAACAGGTAAAGGTAACATGACATGCATAAACTGAAAGTAAACATAAGGATAACTACAAGATAGATAAACCAGAGTAGCCGGTTAAACTATTGCGGCAAGGTAAACTAAGGTATCATGAAAAAGTACGGTGTTATGATAGGTCAAGGTATCACATCGTCAGATTTCTATCGAGTACATTATCCCAAGGTATCTACCCCGTCTAACATCCCACGGTATCTATTATGTATATTCTTCCTAGTTCTAACATGTATATTTGCTCTGCACCTCTTGTACTAGTATCCCTACCCGCGTCATGTGTTAACCATGAATGTCCCTTGCCCATGTCATGAAATGGTCCATGTCAACCTAATATCGCATATATAGGTTACTCAAATCATATGTTTCTTTCCATGTGTATAAGTTCAGTCCTTTGCCGTACCTCGTACGGGCTTCCTCATGTCGTATTATCCTTGGAATCGTTTGGACTGTCACCCTTGTTCTAGCTAGGCTCCTCCATATGAATCATCGTTTGAACTACTAGGACTTACGCCACCTAGCACCACTAGGGATTACGCTTACCTATTGCACGCTTTCGTATTTCGGTTTGGGTTAAACCACCTAGGCCACTAGGGATTACGCTAACCCTCAACCGCGCCCTTTTTCCCACGCATTCATCGTGAATCGTTTTTCTATAACTGTATGCACATGTATCACATCGTGCCATCCGAGTCCTGTCACAGGGCAAAACAAGAAATACAGGACTCGGTCGGGAGCTTTAGATTTATCTGCCGATGCAGATACTAAGGTCTGCTTTTCTACACGTGGCTATGGTCCCACGAGACCCCTCCCTCAACTAGTGAAAGGCAACACAAGAGAAAATCTTGCATGAGAACTACACTCCGGCCAGCCCACATCCTACGGCCTACCTCACCCATAATTAGATAGCAAATTATGGTCTGTTGGGTGTTCCCTGCCTTTTCGTACGTATACGCTTGACTCAAGATGGTAGATGATCGACGAACTTGCTATCTCGGGCACCTTATGTATTCGCCGACTCACTGCTATCCACCCCAGTCTTTAGGTCGCTCGCATAGCAACCAAGGCATATTCTTGGTTCTTCTACCGCAGACCTCAACCTCTCGTGAGCCTAGTATAATGACCTGACAGCTCACAGAGGGATCCCAAGAATATCCTCACGTTCCCCGAAGCCACTGCTTCGTTACCCAGTTCGTTGGAGCCTTTATCTAAATCAGATAGCCTGCTCCTACGCGTATACTTAAACGATGACCTACCGTATCGGGTTACTCATCTATCTAAGAAGTGGTCCAGATTTCCTTGACTAAGAATTATTACTTAGTTTCCCTTAACTAAGGTTTACCACTTAGCCTTATTTCCCTTACCCTTGTTAACTATGGTTATTTACCTAATCCTCCGAATTAGGGTCTATCTAATGGGTTAAGTGTCACTTAAGTTCATAACCTAGCCCGTCTACAAACCATGTCAAAATTGGCTAAGTGTCCAAGTCCAAGACTTAACCCTACAAACCATGTGTCAAGTTGGCTAAGTATATTAAGCAATCCATAACTTAACCTCGTCTAATTATCATTTTAGATTGGTTAATTATATAAATTAACTTGACCTTGTCAAATTTACCGAGTCGAGTCGGTCAAGCGTATTCAAGTGATTCGTGACTTAGCCTTATCATGTTTTCACGTTAGATTGGTTAAGTATAGATTAACTTAACCTCATCAAATTAACGAGTTAGATTGGTTAAGTATAGGTCACTTAACCTCATCAAATCATCGTGTTAAATTAGTTAAGTGTTTAACTTAACCCCATTAAATTACCTAGTGGGATTAATTAAGTCTAGGCTAACTTAACCCCATCCAATTACCATGTTTAGATTAGTTAAGCCTAATCTTAACCCCATCCATTAACTGTATTATACGGTTAAGTGTCATTAAGAAAATTTACTTAACCTTATCACGTTATCGTGTTGGATTGATTAAGTGTTGGTTAACTTAATCCCGTCCACTAGTCGTATAAAAATGGTCAAGTGTCATTAGGCAAATCAAGTTACTTAACCTACCCAAGCTTATCATGTTTTGTTAAGTATCATTAGCCTAATCAAATTACTTAACCCATTTGTCCATATCATATTTGGTTAAGCCTCATTAATCAAATTAACTTAACCCTATTATGTAGCATTAATTTAATTAATGCACCCTCAACCTCTCACATTAGACCTTGTTGTGGTTACTAGTTAAGCCGGGCGGGTCCGGGTAGATTTACACCACAACCTAGTCTAACCTCGGGTCTTAAGCGCGACATGACCAACTTCTCACATTGGGTCCTATTGTTTGCAACTACTAGTTAGGCCGGTCGGTTCCGGGTAGTTTTACGTTGCAAACTCAACCCAACCTCGAGTTGGCCATACTTATATTATCTAAGTTCATCATGTTTCCAAAACATGTTACAAGTTTTTAAAGCATTTGGGTAGACCTAACTTAATAGGTAAATTCCCAAAGGGTAGACCTAACTTAATAGGTAAATTCCCAAGCTCATGTTTTTATGCATACTTACATGTCATCTTCCATGTTATCTTTCAAGTCATATTTTCAAGTATAAACACATGTCATAATCAAGTTAAGGTTTCGCGACATGTTCATGTTTATCCAACTACCCAAAAATTGTATTTTCCCAACGCAAACAAAAGCGAGTCAACATAGTAAGAATACTATGTCACATATTGGTCTCAAGACATGCATGATGCCAAAAAGGGATTGGCTTCCACATGCATAACATCATAAAGGGATTAGCTATAAACATGCATAGTGTCATAAGGTAATTTGGCCACAAACATGCATATTATCAAGAGGGGTTTGGCCATAAAACATGCACAACTTAAAAGAGGGGATTGGCCATGAGCATGCATAATCTCATAAAAGGATTTGGCCACAAACTTGCATGTTAGCATAAGGGGTTTGGGTTCATAAACATGCATAAGCCCCAAAATCTTGTCTTAGCCAATGTTTCGCACATAAAGTGGTTCCTAAAGGTTCATGCTAGCATTTCATGCATAAAGATCCAAACTTGCAAGTTAAACTAGGTTATGCATAGCATGAGAGGCATGATTAAGTCACTCACATGGCCTAAAATCGTAATCATGAACACAAGAGGCAAGGTAAGGTTCATATAGGTTGCATAATCATGTTTAGCCTCATTTTATCCTATGTCAACATTAAAAATACCGTTTTGATCCAAAAGTAGCTAGAACTTACATAGTTAGGCCTAGGGAAAGAAGCATAAATCATCTTGGCTAAGAAAGGTGCCTCCTTTGTTGAAGAATCGTCATGGAACTCGCATAGCAACGTTGATTTGGCCTTCATTTGGTGTAGCTAGCTTGCACCTTTTGATTTGAACTTGATTTGAGTGCATAGGCTCTAGGGATTGGAGATGGAGGCCATGATCAAAATTGATTTTGGCAGCACTTAGTTGCTAGGTTTGATTTTTAGGGATTTAGGTTAGGTTTAGGGTCTTTTTATAGAGATTAGGATAGTTTTAGGCCCTTAGATTAACCCTAGGATAGATTAGGACCATCAGATCTCGGAAGCTTCCAGACCCAGCCCAAGAACAAGACCAGGTGAGACAAACAGGTGCGCCAGGCTATTTGCCCCGGCCACCCCCTGTCGACAGGCAAGTCGACAGGGCTGTCGACTTGGTCTGGGCCCAAGTCGACAGGCCTTTCGACAGCCCTGTCGACATGGCCTGGGCAGGGAAACTTCCCGCCTAGCCCCAGATCTGATTTCCAAAACTGTTTCCGAAATTCAAATTCCCAGAAATCTTCTTTGGGCCTTTAACGGGTCATACGGACTCCGATTCTCGAAAACTCGGACTCTATTTCGCGTATTTTTCCGAGACGAACGCAATGGCACGGACCGTTTCACTTGATTCAGAATTTATAATTTAATTCTGTTTTGATTCTCGTTTTAACATGTTATTGAAATACGGGTTGTTACAGATTTCATAGCAATATTCCCAAATGTCAAAATCCAAGATGGAAACTAGAATAGATGTGAATCGATTATCATACTTAAGTCCAATTTCACTTTATCTCATGTCTAAATTACAATTAGCGAGTTTAATTCTCAAAGTAACTAGAACTTACAGATCTTGGACTAAGAAATTGAGATGCAGAAGTTGAATCTAGAAACTAGTCGTTGAATTGTTGAATCGTTGAATCTCAATTTGATTGTAGCAGAAAATCCCCAATTTGCGAATCTTATGTTGCTTGAAGAAGAAGGTAGAAGAATTCCCTTAATTTGATTAACTTTATTTTTAATTTAATTTGAAGAAGAAGAAGCCATGTCCATCCAGAATTTGTGCATCATAAGGTTAGAGAAGAATGGTGTAAAGAGAATGGGGTTAGGGGGCTGTTTATATAGGATTAGGCGAACGAATCTAGACTGAAAACGAGACCAAAAACATCAGAATGAACCCAGGCTCAAAACTTGGTTTTGGCACCAGGTCGACCCCCAGGTCGACCGGGCCCCTGGGAGGTCAACCATAGTGTCGACCCCCAGGTCGACCTGGTCCTGAGCGGGAAATTTCCCGCCCAGCCTACGCTGTGGTTTGAATTCGAATTTCGAATTCGAATCTGAAAATTCCTGAAACTACGGAGGGTCATATCTCCCTCATATGGAATCCGTTTTTCGAAAACTCGGACTCATTTCCAAGAAGAATTTCGAGACGAACGCAATGGCGTAACCCATTTCCCTTGATTCTTATTTTAAAAATTAATTCTGCCTTGATTTATGGTTTTAACATGTTATTAAAATACGGGTTGTTACATTCTCCCCTCCTTAAAGGATTTCGTCCTCGAAATCTTCAAGTTAAGAAGAATGCATCCTATTATCCATCTACTCAATCATCCTCCACAAGCAACCATTGTCCTTAAAATATTTCTAATGCTGTATGAACTTATGCAAGAGTGTGTGTATATGTACTTATCTAATGCAAAAGATCAGGCGGTTACTGATTCAGTAGACCTCCTTAATGCAAAATATGTTAGTGTAATGAGTCCAACATGTATGCAAATTCCTAACATACTTTATAATCTCTACATGAGTGCACAAACATTCATCCATATGCAACATCCAAATGATAGCATATCAATTTTCCATCTATGTACAAGTATAAGCACTCATGCATATGCAACATGAAAAATGTGACTGAGCCGATCTAGTGCCTAATGTGTGTTATGCAACCGCGAGCAACCACTTGCAATCATCAACCATAACATGTTTCAATCACATGTTTACATCCAAAAGGGTTCTACCTAAGGTTCTCAAGATAGGATCGAGAAGATAACAAGACAAACATGGATAGCAAAAGCATGTACATGATACGAAGGTATGTAAACTTATAGGAAAAAGAGATCGAGAATGTACCCTCAAAAAGAATTGGGTATAGCGTGCGTATCTTCTCTTCGGTTTCCCAAGTTGCGTCTTCTTGGGCTTCACTCCACATTACTTTAACTAGTTTGACTTCTTGATTCCTTATCTCTGTCCCTAAGATACAAATCGGGACTCACCATAATGTTGCTTCTCTTTCCACTTCTACGCCTTCAAGGATGCTTGGCTCAACCACTTCGGCAGACTCATGTAAGCACTTTCGAAGATGCGAAACGTGAAAGTCATTGTGTACTCCGGCCAACCTCTCGGGTAACTCTACCTTATAGGCCATCTGTCCAATCCTCTCGATGATAGAGAACGGTCCTATGAACCTCGGTGCTAACTTTCCAACCACTCCAAAGCGAACCATATAGCGTAAAGGAGAAACTTTTATAAAGACCATATCTCCGACTTTGAACTTTAGGTCTGTCCTTCTCTTGTCCGCGTAGGATCTCTTTCTATCTTGGGTCGTTTTCATCCGTCTTTGTATCAACTTAACCTTCTCGGAAGTGTCCGTTATCATGTCGGGTCCAAGTATGAGCTTGTCTATCGACTCCCACCAACAAGTTGGTTACTTGCACGGTCTTCCGTATAAAGATTTGAATGGTGCCATTCCTATGCTAGCTTGGTAACTATTATTATACGCGAACTCAACGAGAGGTAGGTTGTAACACCCCACGTCCATTAATGTCACTCACAAAGGGAATGCATTAACTTCTATGGAGCATTTTAAGTGAGTATAGAACAGAAACTTAACAACAAGACAGATATAAACAGTACTTAAAACTTTAAAACTTTATTCATTGCAGCGGTAAACCCATATGTTTGATTACATCATCAAAAACCAGAGTCAAAGTACATAATATCCATCTTGACTAAACCAAAGTGCATAAATTGAAAGACATAACCCCAGTACAAAATAGCCATAAATAAGAGAGGCTGAACTTTATTTCAGCGATCCAAGCAACTTCTAAAAGCAAGAGATACAGCTATCCAAAATCAAGCACCACTGGTGCTAGTTCCAACCTGAGCACCTGGGGGGGAAAGGAAGAATAGAGGTGGAAACAAAGGGGGTCAGACATAAAGTCTAGCGAGAGCGATAACTTTAACAATATAATTACCAAAATAACTAGGCTAAGGCATAAGTTGGAAAATAAGGAAATGACTGTGAACAATTGGGTATGCCAGAGTAAACAAGGAAATAAGATTGAACTAAGATAACGTTAAAGCGCACCTAAACCACTATAAGATAATTACTATACTTCACCACCACTATACTATACTGCACCACCACTAGTCACCCTAAGGTTGGTCCTGCCTACAGAACTTAATAATGATAATGGTAGTTTCGTGCACCCCTAGTTGCCTTCATAGGTGCCGCCTGCCCCTATCTCCACTAGGTGTACCCACTACCCTCATGCGATCGGCTCCCTAACTCGTAGATACCCGTGCTGACCCCACAGTAAAGTGTATCACTCCCCAAAGTGGCAACCCGATACCACCAATAATGCACAGCTTATACCTACATGATGCAACAACGTCTTACCTACCAGCCCGGGCCCACAGACGCATATGAACCCGTTGGACTTGCGTTGCCACCGCTAACCCGTTTTGGCCTCTTACAGTCAAGCCCAGTATGCGTGTCCCGTCCTCGACTTGGGTCGAGCCCACAAAGATACGTATGGGTAACTAGTTGAAACGGGCCCCCATTACATGACACAAGCTATCCACCTAAGCTTGGTCCCTCCAGTACATCCCACTTAACCCTCTTCTTATTCATGTTCACTTACATGTTTCAATTTTGGTTAAGTGTTTCTAATCGTATTTCAAAAGCCACCCAAGGCACCCACTTAATTCCACATGCCACCGAAGGTACCCACTTAACCCCCTCATGTCCCACTACATGTTTATCTGGTTAAGTGTTTCTTAATTCATTAAGACCGTAACCTCGTAAAGACCTCTCACATTAGACTGGCATTTGTGGTAGCTGGATTTGCCGGGCGGGTCCGGGCAGTCTTACGCCACAAACGAGCCTAACCTCATGTCTTTACAACTGTTACGCATTTAATTTATGCCTAAGACCTCTCACATTAGACTGGCATTTGTGGCAGCTGGATTTGCCGGGCGGGTCCGGGCAGTCTTACACCACAAAAGAGCCTAACCTCATGTTTAGACGATTAATTACACAAAATTAACTATCCCCCAATTTGAATTACATTCGCAACTCAAATTATCAATCGATTCAAATTTAAGTATGGCCATAATTGAATCAATTATGTCCATCTATTTATGGTACGTAAAATCATACCAATTTTCATCACAAATTTATTTTATGCCATTTAAGGCCTTTATGCCAATTCTCAGTATTAAATCTTTTAATATTATCCCCTTTTCCCCACGTTGTACGTTCATTTAACGTAAAATATACGTAAGACTCGAAGAGTCTAACTCATGAAATAAAGAGAAAACATCACAACATACATATAGATAAAACTAGATCTAAACATAGGGGTGAACTTGCATGTGTGGATGATGTTCTACATCTAAAACTTGCATAAGCCAAAGTCACAACTTTCATAAAACTACATATGTCATAGATCCAAATCTATAGGTGTAAACTTGTTTAGGTAGTAGTCACAAACTTGCATAAATCATGTATGTCATAGATCTACATCTAAAGATGTAAACTTGCATAGGTAATAACCACAGACTTACATAACATGATTCATATTCCAAACTCATATATTTATATAAACTTGCATAATTGATTTGTGCAACATAACTATGGTGTAAACTTGAATCTAAACATGTAAACTAGCATGTAGAATTTAGCATATAACTCACACATATCATAGCCTAACTTTAGATCAAATTTTCACATAAACTAGATGTCATGAAACATGTAAGGTTATACATAATCTTTACTAACTTGCATATGGATCATGTCTAAATCAATATCTAAACTTGCATACATACATATGATTTATCATATGAATCAACATACCCAAACTAGCATATGGATAACATGATGATTTGATTATACATAAGCCAATCATAGAATTACAACATAGATGATAGCATCATCACTTTACAACATAGATGATAACATCACAACATAACATCATAGAGTTTACAACATAATTATAACATGCGGTCAATAATTCACATCATATCCATATAATCCACATCATAACTCAATCCAATTAAATTGCTAATTATTTTATTAAAGAAATCGAACTCACAATAAGAAGGTCTTGGTTCTGAAATCTGAGTTCTGAAATTGATTAAGCTCGCCTTTGTAGTAGATTCGTTGTTATTTAGATTAATGTTGAATAGAACTGAATTGATTAGCTTTGATTTCCCTTTAGTTGGTGGCGGCTACTCTAGGTTACAAGATGACAGCATGACGACCATAGTTTCAGTTTTTATTTTTATTTAGGGTTTGAGTCTACCCACGTTTATATAGAATTTTAATTTAATTATAGCCGTCGGATGATCATAGGGTTAATCAAAACCATTCAGTTGGGATAGGGTGACACCTCAGCCCTAATGACTCAGCAAGGAATCAGAAAGGACTCGGTAATGAGTCACAACATGGATCAGACTGAACCAGAAAGCTGTGCAGGCCTGCTGCTCGGCCTGGGCGCACTTGGCAGGTGCGCCAGTTGTACTAGCGCACTTCCCAAGTGCGCCAGTGCAATCTTTTTTTCCTTTTATTTTCCCGTCTGACTTTGTTCGTCCATATCTCTTTCATCCGATATCCGTTTTACGCAAACTCGGATTCTGTCTCGACCAGAATTCCGAAACGAACACAATGGCGCAACCCATTTCCCTTAATTCTCCCATCTGAGATTAATTATTCTTTAATTTGTGATCATTAATATTTGAAAATTATGGGGTGTTACATTCTCCCCTCCTTAAAGGATTTCGCCTCCGAAATCTCCAAGTTAAGGAGAATGCATATCCTAACATCCAAACAACCATCTACTCAACCATCAAACACAGACATCCATTGTCCTTATAAAATTCCTAATGCTGTATGAACATATACAAGAAGTGTGTGTATATGTTCTTTATCTAATGCAAAATCAGGCGGTCTACTGATTCAGTTGACCTCCTTAATGCAAACCATAATAGTGCCATGCGTCCATTATGTATACGAAAGAATCCTACCGATACATATTATTTCTGCATGTGTGCACAACCATTCACCAAAATGCAACATCCATATGATAGTACAACCATTATACATCCATTAACTTAAATATGTACACACATTTATATGCAATATGCAATATGAAGTGACTGAGCCGATCTAGTGCCTAAAGGGTGTGTATATGCATCCACGAGCAACCACTAGCAACCACTTACATCCACGTGCATCCGTCATACATAACATGTCTCAAACACATGTTTCAACCATAGGACTACCCTATCTAAAGGTCAAATATACTAGCAGGAGGACATACTAAAGACAAGATAAGTACAAGCTAAGCAATAAAGGAGAAATTAAAAGACATACCCTCGAAAAGAAAAGGGTACAATGAATGCATCTTCTCTTCCGCCTCCCAAGTAGCGTTGCTCTCGTCATCTCCCCATTGCACTTTGACTAGCTTGACCTCTCGATTCCTCATCTTCTTAATCTCCGACCCAAGAATGCACGTAGGAGCTCGTCGCATCGCGCTCTATCTCCACCTCTCTAAGCAAGCTCGGCTCTACCACTTCCGCGGTCTCGTGCAAGCACTGCCTCAAATGTGATACATGGAATACATCGTGTACACCACTAAGTCTCTCGGGCAACTCCACTCTATACTCCATCTGCCCAATCATCTCCTTAATAGGAAACAGCCTTACGAACCTTGGTGCTAACTTCCCAACGGACCTAAAGCGAACGACATTCCGTAATGGAGACACCTTGACAAAGACCATGTCCCCAATATCAAACTCAAGATCCGTCCTTCTCTTGTCCGCATAAGATTTATGCCTATCTTGCGTCGTCTTCATCCTCCTTCGAATCAAATCGGTCTTTTCCGAAGTCTCTCTAATCTTATCGGGCCCAAGCAAGATCTTATCCGTAGATTCCCACCAACATGTAGGCGAATGACACGGCCATCCATAAAGAGCCTCGAACGGTGCCATGCCAATACTAGACTGGAAGCTATTATTATATGCGAACTCCACCAACGGAAGATGTTCCTCCCATGTACCTCCGAAGTCTAAGACACAAAACCTCAATAGGTCCTCTAGAATACGATTCACCCTCTCGGTCTGGCCGTCCGTCTGAGGATGATATGCGATGCTCAAACATAACCGAGTCCCTACCGCCTCTTGCAAGCTTTTCCAAAATTCTCTAGTAAAAATAGGATCGCGGTCGCTCACTATGCTAGAAGGAACACCGTGCAAACGAACTATCTCTCGAATGTATACGGAGGCTAACCATGGAGCAGCCCTCTTACTCTTCACGGGAATGAAATGGGCGCTCTTAGTAAGTCTGTCTACAATGACCCAAATCCCTGTATTAGCCTTCCTCGATCTCGGTAACCCATCAATAAAGTCCATCGAGACACTTTCCCACTTCCATTGTGGGGCCTCCAATGGATGAAGCAACCCACCGGGTTTCTTTTGCTCTGCCTTTACTTGTTGGCACACCAAACATCTGGCGACAAACTCAGCCACATCCCTCTTCATACCGGCCCAAAAGTAAACTCGTCTCATGTCCATATACATCTTGTCCCCGCCGGGATGGATGGTCATCTTCGAACTACGTGCATCATCAAGAATGGTCTTCCTCAAATTCTCGTCCCGTGGTACACAAAGTCTACCGTCCCTACGTAACCAACCCTTATCATCTAGGGTATACCTATGGAGATGGCTCGATGACTCCCTCCTTTTGAGCTTCTCTACTAACTCAACCAACTGTGGGTCATCTCGCTGTGCCTCACCGATCCATCCTAAAAGCATAGGTCTGACCTCTAAGGATGCTAGCTAACCGGGTACAAAATCAATGGAAGGTCTAAAGTCAAACGTAGAGATGAACTCTAAGCTTCGCCGCTCAACAAACAACGGACTCAAGGACAACCTTTTCCTACTTAAGGCATCTGCCACCACGTTACCCTTGCCAGGGGTATATGCTATCTCGAAGTCGTAGGACGCTAAGAATTCCATCCACCTTTGCTTCCTTAAGTTCAAGTCCTTCTGAGAGAACAAGTATTTTAGCGACTTGTGGTCAGTTAATAATTCGAATTTCCCACCAAGAAGATAATGGCGCCAAGACTTAAGCGAGAAAACAATAGCGGCCAACTCTAGGTCATATGTAAGGTAATTTCTCTCATGCACTCTCAATTGCCTTCCACCATAGGCTATTACCCTTCCCTCTTGCATTAAGACTGTGCCTAGTCCTGTCCCACAAGCATCGGTATAAACGGTAAATGGCTTACTCCCATCTGGCAACACTAAGACTGTGGCTGTGGTCAAAGCTCTCTTTAAACGTTGGAACGCTTCATCACAATCCACGTACCAAGTGAAAACTAGGTTCTTCTTCGTCAAGCGTGTTAATGGGGCTGATATTTTTGCGAAGTCTTTGATAAACTTCCTATAATAGCCAGCCAACCCTAAGAAACTCCTCACCTCGGTAGCATTTTTAGGGACCTTCTAAAATTGGATGGCCACTACCTTTGCGGGATCTAAAGCTATCCCTTATTTGGAAACCACATGCCCTAAGAATCACACTTCCTTCCTCCAAAAGTGACATTTAGAAAATTTAGCTTTAAGGCTATGCACTCGAAGAGTCTCCAACACTTCCATAAGATGTAGGGAATGCTCTTCCTCGCTCTTAGAAAAGATCAAGATGTCGTCCACAAAGACTACCACGAATTCATAAGGTACTCCCTAAACACCCTACTCATCAAACCAACAAAGTAAGCGGGGGCGTTTGTCAAACCGAAGGGAATCACAAGCCACTTGAAGAAGTCGTCTGGAGTCCTAAAAGCAGTCTTGTCTATGTTATCCTCAGCCTCTCTCAACTGATGGAAACCTGTGGCTAAGTCCAACTGCGAAAACACCGAGGCGCCAACTAGCTGATCGAAGAGATCGTCAATCCTCAGCAGTGGGTGCCTATTCTTCTTTGTAAGCTTATTAAGTTCTCTATAGTCCACACAAAGTCTATGGGACCCATCTGCCTTCGTGGCAAATACTACTGGAGCACCCCACTCCGATATGCTACGTCTGATGAACCCCTTCTCAAGCAATTCTTTCACTTGCTTACTGAGTTCTCTTCTCTCTCTAGGAGCCATGTGGCGCATTGGCAATGCATCTGGATTTGCATTATCTACTAGATATATTCGAAAGTCTATCTCACGTTTTGGGGGTAAACCCCTCACCTTATCGAAGACATCAACATATTCACGGACTATACGAACAGAATGTAAATCATCATCGGATGCGTCAAGGGATTCTAAGTAGCTAAGCATTACTGGACCTCTAGGGTCACAAGAAATATTAAGGGTCTTCCCATAACGAGTCAACAATCTAACTACCCTTCTTTCACAATCTAGGATGGCCCCGTATCTAGTTAGCCAATCCATACCTAGAATCAAGCCGTAGCCCATGAAGCCATGAACAAAGGCGTTGCATTCAAACTCAACGCCCAAGATAAACACTCTCAAATCCCAACAAATCATAAAAAGATGAGCTGAACCACCAATAGGATTTGAGACTACTAAGGGATCCGTAACTAGACTAGTATCTAGGTGCAGTGTTTCAACTAATGATGTAGAGATAAACGAATGTGATGCGCCAGAATCGAATAAAGTACGAACAGGATGATCAAACAGAAAAAATGAACTTTCAACGGAAATTGCTCTACCTCGTTCTTGCAGCGGTGGGACCGCGAGTGCCTGTACTTGTCCCCTTGCCTGCCCTGGTGCCATAAGAGCCTGCACCTGTCCTCCCGAGGTAGACCCTGCCATTTGCCCTTTCTTTGGGCAGTCCTTAATTAGATGTCCTACTTCGCCACAGTGGAAACAACCAGTCTTCTTTTTCTTCCTACAATCTTTTCTTAGATGGCCGGGTGTCCCACAGTTAAAGCATCTTTTCTTTCCCTTAGCATTGTTGCCTTTACCACCTTTCTTGTTCTGTTGTTGCTGTTGCGGTTTCTTTTGATCCCCTTTCTTCTCGGGTGCCTTATTAGCATTGGCGCCCTTCGCCTCTTCATGCATAAGCGCCATGTCAACTAATCTCTCAAAGGTAGCCCCCATAGGGATGTGGGTCATAGCTAACCCATGAAGCGGCTTGTTCAAACCCTTAACAAATCTTAGGGCCTTCTTTTCTGGAATATTAACCAAGTCCAAGCCAAATCTCGCCAACTGATTGAACTTGTTGACGTATTCCTTCACCGATAGATTCCCTTGCTTCAATGCCAAAAATATTTCCATGTATAAATTCTCTTCAGCCCGTGAGAGAAACTTTGCTTCGAACCTTCGCCTAAAATCTGGCCATGTATCAACTGGACGTTCCCCATTAGTGACCTCCCACCAAAACGAGGTCTCATCCTTCATTAGCCAAGCAGCTAACTGGACCTTTCTCCCATCTTCCACTTCAAAGATCTCAAACGATTCTTCCACCTCCTTTGGCCAATTTAGAGCTTCAACAAATGTCTCCGTTCCATGAAAAGGTTTTCCACCCATTGCCCGAAAGTCCTTACATATCTTCGTGAAAGTATCGACACGAGGAGGAGGAGGAGGTGGAGGAGGAGGATTTGCTGGACCTGCGGTGGTGGCCCTAGTCTCCATATACCTCCTAAACCATCCTGTTATTGGTATTCCCCCGGGTATCTCGGGAATTCCAGACATACTGAAACGAAAAAGGAAAGATTCAATATAAAAGAACCGAAGGAAAGATATATGGCTCTTGGGGTTATGCTTTCTAAAATAAGCTTTTCTCTTGAAAATACTTTCCTTAAAACATACTTTTGAAGGTACTTCTTTATAAAAGTTATTTTTCAAAAACACTTTCTCAAAATTCATATCTGTTCTGGTAACCTTCAGCTCTGATACCACGTGTAACACCCCACATCCATTAATGTCACTCACAAAGGGAATGCATTAACCTCTATGGAACGTTTTAAGTGAGTATAGAACAGAAACTTAACAACAAGACAGATATAAACAGTACTTAAAACTTTAAAACTTTATTCATTGCAGCGGTAAACCCATATGTTTGATTACATCATCAAAAGCCAGAGTCAAAGTACATAATATCCATCTTGACTAAACCAAAGTACATAAATTAAAAGACATAACCCCAGTACAAAATAGCCATAAATAAGAGAGGCTGAACTTTACTTCAGCGACCCAAGCAACTTCTAAAAGCAAGAGATACAGCTGTCCAAAATCAAGCTCCACTGGTGCTAGTTCCAACCTGAGCACCTGGGGGGAAAGGAAGAAAAGTGGTGGAAACAAAGGGGTCAGACATAATGTTTGGCGAGTGCGATAACTTTAACAATATAATTACCAAAATAACTAAGCTAAGGCATAAGTTGGAAAATAAGGAAATGACTGTGAACAATTGGGTATGCCAGAGTAAACATGGAAATAAGATTGAACTAAGATAACGTTAAAGCGCACCTAAACCACTATAAGATAATTACTATACTGCACCACCACTATATTATACTGCACCACCACTAGTCACACAAAGGTTGGTCCCGCCTACAGAACTTAATAATGATAATGGTAGTTTCGTGCACCCCTAGTTGCCTTCATAGGTGCCGCCTGCCCCTATCTCCACTAGGTGTACCCACTACCCCCATGCGATCGGCTCCCTAACTCGTAGATACTCGTGCTGGCCCCACAGTGGGGTGTATCACTCCCCAAAGTGGCAACCCGATACCACCAATAACGTACGGCTTATACCTACACGATGCAACAACGTCTTACCTACCAGCCCGGGCCCATAGACGCATATGAACCCGTTGGACTTGCATTCCCACCGCTAACCCGTTTTGGCCTCTTACAGTCAAGCCCAGTATGCGTGCCCCGTCCTCAACTTGGGTCGAGCCCACAAAGATACGTATGGGTTACTGGTTTAAACAAGCCCCCATTACTTGACACAAGCTATCCACCTAAGCTTGGTCCCCTCTAGTACATCCCACTTAACCCTCTTCTTATTCATGTTCATTTGCATGTTTCAATTTTGGTTAAGTGTTTTTAATCGTATTTCAAATGCCATCCAAGGCACCCACTTAATTCCACATGCCACCCAAGGCACCCACTTAACCCCCTCATGTCCCACTACATGTTTATCTGGTTAAGTGTTTCTTAATTCATTAAGACCGTAACCTCATAAAGACCTATCACATTAGACTAGCATTTGTGGTAGCTGGATTTGCCGGGCGGGTCCGGGCAGTCTTACGCCACAAACGAGCCTAACCTCGTGTCTTTACAACTGTTACTCATTTAATTTATGCCTAAGACCTCTCAAACTTGACTGGAATTTGTGGCAGCTTGATTTGCCGGGCTGGTCCGGGAAGTCTTACACCACAAAAGAGCCTAACCTCGTGTCTAAGACAATTAATTACACAAAATTAATTATCCCCCAATTTGAATTACTTTCCCTATTCAAATTATCAATCAATTCCAAATTTAACTATGGCCATAATTGACTCAATTATGTCCATCTATTTATGGTATGTAAAATCATACCAATTTTCATCACAAATTTATTTTATGACATTTAAGGCATTTATGCCAATTCTCAATATTAAATCTTTTAATATTATCCCCTTTACCCTACGTTGTACGTTCGTTCGTTTAACGTAAAATATACATTAGACTCGAATAGTCTAATTCATGAAATAAAGAGAAAACATCACAACATACATATAGATAAAACTAGATCTAAACATAGGTGTGAACTTGCATGTGTGAGTGATGTTTTACATCCAAAACTTGCATAAGACAAAGTCACAACTTGCATAAAACTACATATGTCATAGATCCAAATCTAAAGGTGTAAACTTGTTTAGGTAGTAGTCACAAACTTGCATAAATTATGTATGTCATAGATCTACATCTAAAGGTGTAAACCTGCGTAGGTAATAACCACAAATTTACATAACATGATTCATATTCCAAACTCATATATTTATATAAACTTGCATATGTGATTTATGCAACATAACAATGGTGTAAACTTACATCTAAACATGTAAACTAGCATGTAGAATTTAGCATATAACTCACACATGTCATAGCCTAACTTTAGATCAAATTTTCACATAAACTAGATGTCATGAAACATGTAAGGTTATACATAATCTTTACTAACTTGCATATGGTTCATATCTAAATCAATATCTAAACTTGCATACATATATATGATTTATCATATGAATCAACATGACCAAACTAGCATTTGAATAACATGATGATTTGATTATACATAAGCCAATCATAGAATTACAACATAGATGATAGCATCATAACTTTACAACATAGATGATAACATCACAACATAACATCATAGAGTTTACAACATAATTATAACATGCGGTCAATAATTCACATCATATCCATATAATCCACATCATAACTCAGTCCAATTAAATTGCTAATTATTTTATTAAAGAAATCGAACTCACAAGAAGAAGGTCTTGCGTTCTGACATCTGAGTTCTAAAATTGATTAAGCTCGCCTTTGTAGTAGATTCGTTGTTGTTTAGATTAATGTTGAATAGAACTGAATTGATTAGCCTTGATTTCCCTTTAGTTGGTGGCGGCTACTCTAGGTTACAAGATGACAGCATGACGGCCATAGTTTCAGTTTTTATTTTGATTTAGGGTTTGAGTCTACCCATGTTTATATAGAATTTTAATTTAATTATAGCCGTCGGATGATCTTAGGGTTAATCAAAACCATTCAGTCGGGATAGGGTGACACCTCAGCCCTAATGACTCAGCAAGGAGTTAGAAAGGACTCAGCAATGAGTCACAACATGGATCAGACTGAACCAGAAAGATGTGCAGGCCTGCTGCTCGGCCTGGACGCACTTGGTAGGTGCGGCAGTGCAAATTTGTACTAGCGCACTTCCCAAGTGCGCCAGTGCAATCTTTTTTTTATTCTTTTATTTTCCCTCCTGACTTTGTTTGTCCATATCTCCTTCATCCGATATCCGTTTTACGCAAACTCGGATTCTATCTCGACCCGAATTCCGAGATGAACACAATGGCGCAACCCATTTCCCTTAATTCTCCCATTTGAGATTAGTTATTCTTTAATTTGTGATCATTAATATTTGAAAATTACGGGGTGTTACATAGGTGATCTTACCAAGTACCACCAAATTCAAGAATGCATAGTCTCAAGAGATCCTCTAGTACCCTATTTACCCTTTCAGTTTGTCCATCCGTTTGTGGGTGATAGGCCGTGCTTAAACTTAGTCGTGTACCCATTGCTTCTTGCAAACTATTCCAAAATTCGCTAGTGAAAATTGGGTCACGATCGCTAACTATACTAGAAGGAACTCCATGCAACCGTACTATTTCTCGAAGGTATATAGACGTTAGCCATGATGCAGTCCTCTTGCTCTTCACAGGAATGAAGTGAGCGCTCTTCGTGAGTCTATCTACTATAACCCATATGCTAGTATTTCCCTTCCTTGACCTAGGCAATTCATCCACGAAATCCATCGAGACACTCTCCCATTTCCACAGGGGAACCTCTAAAGGATGCAATAGCCCAACGGGCTTTTTCGACTCGGCCTTTAGTTGTTGGCACACCATGCACTTAGAAACGAATTCCACCATGTCCTTTTTCATCCCGTTCCAAAAGAAAATGCGCTTCATATCCTTGTACATTTTATCCCTTCCGGGATGTATAGTCATCTTCGAGTGATGCGCCTCTTCGAGAACTCTCTTTATTAAGTCTCCCACTTGTGGGACACATAGTCTACCATCAAGCCTTAGCCATCCCTTATCATTTGTGGCATACCTACTGAGGTGACTTGACATCTCACCTCTAATCAACTTGTCCATGATCTCGACTATCTGTAGGTCTTCCCTCTGTGAAGTCCCTACTTGGTCTAGAAGCGTAGGCCTTAACTCAAGAGATGCTAATGTGCTAGCCAACGACTCAACAACAGGTGTGAAATCAAAGGTTGCTATAAACTCTAGACTTTTCCTTTTAACAAACGAAGGACTCAAAGTCAACCTTTTCCTACTTAGTGCATCTGCCACCACGTTACCCTTGCCAGGGATATAAGCTATATCAAAGTCATACAATGCCAAGAATTCCATCCACCTTTGTTGCCTTAGATTCAAATCTTTTTGTGAAAAGAGGTACTTAAGCGATTTGTGATCGGTATACAACTCGAACTTCTCACCTAGAAGATAGTGGCGCCAAGACTTAAGCGCAAAAACAATCGCGGCCAATTCCAAGTCATGTGTGGGATATTTTTTCTCATGAACTTTAAGTTGTCTACCCCCGTAGCATATCACTTTCCCTTCTTGCATTAGGACAGCGCCTAATTCCGTGCCGCATGCATATGTGTACACCGTAAACATCTTACCGCCGTCGGGTAATGCCAAAACTGGAGTTGTGGTAAGGGCTCTCTTAAGCCTTTGAAAAGCAACGTCACACTCTATGTCCTATGCAAAAGCTAGGTTCTTCTTCGTTAACCTAGTAAGAGGGGCTGAAATCTTAGCGAAGTCCTTAATGAACTTCCTATAGTAGCCCGCCAAACCGAGAAAGCTTCTCACTTCCGTTGCGTTCTTAGGAACTTTCCAGTCTTGCACCGCAATTACCTTTCCGGGGTCCACAGCTATACCTTGCTTAGAAACTACATGTCCAAGAAACCGAACTTCTTTTCTCCAAAAATGACACTTGGAGAACTTAGCCTTTAACTCGTGTGCTCTAAGCGTATCCATAACTTCCTTGAGATGTCTAGCATGTTCTTCCTCATCCTTTGGGAAGATCAAAATATCATCCACGAAGACCACCAAAAACTTGTTAAGGAACTCCCAAAACACCCTACTCATCAAGTCTACGAAGTACGCGGGTGCATTCGTCAAACCAAACGGCATGACGAGCCATTCGAAGAATCCATCAGGAGCCCTAAACGCAGTCTTGTCAATGTTATCCTCAGCCACTCTAAGTTGATGGAATCCTGTAGCTAGATCGAGTTGAGAGAAAACAGACGCTCCTACAAGCTGGTCGAACAAGTCGTCGATTCTCGGTAGTGGGTGCCTATTCTTCTTAGTCAGCTTGTTTAACTTACGATAATCTATGCATAGACGAAGCGAACCATCTGCCTTAGTAGCGAATACCACCGGAGCACCACATTCAGAAATGCTTCGCCTAATGAAAATTTTCTCAAGCAACTCCTTAACTTGCTTGCTAAGCTCTTTTCTCTCTCGCTGGGCCATGTTTCTAACGGGCAATGCAACAGGCTTAGCATTATTAACAAGATATATACGGAAATCTATCTCGCATTTAGGGGGTAGCCCCTTAACCTCATCAAAGACATCGGGATATTCTCGGACTACCTTTACTGATTGCAAATCATCGATAGACGAATCAAGAGATTCTAGATAACATAACATGACAGGACCCATAAGGTTACAAGAAATTTCAAGGGTATTACCAAGGCGAGTCACGAGTCTAACTACCCTTCATTCACAATCGAGAATGGCTCCATTATTGGACAGCCAATCCATGCCTAGAATCAAACCGTATCCCATAAATCCGAGAACATAAGCATTACACGTGAATTCTACGCTTAAGATAGAAATCCTCAAATCCACACAAATCATAGATAAATGAGCAGAGCCCCCAATTGGATTTGAAACAATAATGGGATCCTCAACTAGACTAGTACTTAGGTGCAGAGTTTCAACAATATCAGAAGAAATAAAAGTATGCGATGCGCCAGAATCAAACAAGGTTCGAATAGGATGATCAAAAAGATAGACTAAACTTTTGACAGAAATATTTCTACCTCATTCTTCCGGAGGTACCGTGAGAGCGTGGACTTGTCCTCCAGAAGAAGGTCCAGCTCCCTGCCCTTGCTTCCTTGGGCAGGCCCTAGCCATGTGTCCTGTCTCACCACAGTGGAAACAACAACCCATCTTCCTTTTCTTCTTCCTGCAGTCTTTGACTAGATATCCAGGAATGCAACAGAAATTACACTTTCTCTTTTCACGGGGTTTGTTGTTCTTCCCGCCTTTCTTTGGATCAGCCTTCTTGTTCTATGACCCTTCCCCCTTCTTATCTAGAGGCACTTCTGCTTTTGCCTCATTCTTGCCCTTGTCTTCCTCATTTAAGAGTGCCATGTCTACTAACCTTTCGTAAGTAGCCCCCATAGGTGTGTAGGTCATAGCCAAGCTGTGAAGTGGCTCATTCAATCCCTTGACAAAATGGAGAGCCTTCTTATGAGGAGTATTCACTAAGTCTAGTCCGAACAGGGCCAGCTGATTGAATTGATTGACGTACTCCTTGACCGTCATACTTCCTTGCTTAAGAGATAAGAACTTTTCCAATTGTAGACTTCGTTCAGCTTGTGAGAGGAATTTCATTTCAAACCTTATCCTGAAATCCATCCATGTGTCAAATGGTTTTTCAGCGTTAGTGACTTCCCACCAATAGGAAGCTTCGTCTTTGAGCAACCATATTTCCAACTGTACCTTCTGCCTATCATCCACCTCGAAGATAACGAACAAATCCTCAGTTTCTTTGAGCCAGTTCCTCTCTTCTACGAATGATTTAGTTCCCTTAAAATCCTTTCCACCCATGGCCCTAAATTATCTACAGATCTTTGACAAAGCATTTGCACGAGGAGAAGGAGGAGGAGGAACCGCTGCAGCTGGAGGAGGAATATCTGCTGGGCCTGCATCGTTGGCCCTAGCCTCTAAGTACCTCCTGAACCAGCCAGGTATTGGCACACCCTCTGGAAGGTTAAGATTCCCAGACATGCTGAAATGAAAAAGAAGAGATTCAAAATGAGGAAACAAAGGATAGTGCTAATGGATTTTGGGGAATAACCTTTAAATAAAACAAGACTTTTCTTGAAAAATGCTTGTTTGTAAACGGTTTTGAAAATAGTTTTAGAAGATTTTAAAAACTTTTGCCCAGTCTGGTAACCTTCTGCTCTGATACCAAGTGTAACACCCCAACTCCGCTAGGGTCACTCACAAAGGGAATGCACTAGTTTTGGAGGAGCGTTATCGAGGTAAACAAACACAAAAATATTACAAGACAGAACATAAAGAGAACAGCGGAAGAATCAAAAGATAAATTTTCATTACTTTCAAAATAAGTCAAAACCTTTTACATCCAAAGTACCAACTATCATTTTCCATTACAACAAGTTCTGCCTTGAATAAATAAAGAAGCATAAAACTTAAAACAACAAAAGTAAATTAATTCCCCAAAGGTAACAGAAATGCAGCCATAGCATAGCTCAAGATCAAACCGTACATGAGTTGAACCGAAAGCAAGCGAAATCCAAGCTAAATGCTAGAGTTTCCTCCCTGAGAAACTAAATGGGTGGGGGGGATGAAAGAAAAAGAGGCGAAAGAAAACGGGTCAGTCATAAAGACTGGTAAGTCCTAGTGACTTTCAGCATAAAAGCAGGTAAAGGTAACATGACGTGTATAAACTGAAAGTAAACATAAGGATGCTGTCAAGATGGGCAAGATAGACTAAGATAACATGATAAATCAAGTATAAATCAAGTATAGCATCGCATGTTCAAGATTCGCTGCACCAACTGTACTAGTATCCCAAATCCATGTCATATATTAACCATGAAATGATCCCTTGGCCCAATATCATGAAGTGACCCATTTTAGGGTCCTACGGAACGATCCATTAATCGATCGGCTCCCTACAAGTTCTAGCTCGTCGTGTGTCTGTGTCATACGGCCTATCACGAATGTAGTCACCTATGCTAGGTCCACCATAGGGTGTATCAAGCCCTAGGGTGCCAACAACCGACATGAATCAAGAACGCACAGTGTAAACCTACTGATGCCCAATGCCTGCTTTTTCAACTCCGGACTACGTGCACGACCATAGTCCGCCTGAACCTACACTGCCGCACCAACTCAGCCGTCGTTCTGGTCGGTTACAATCAGCCTAGTAATCGTGCCCCACCCTGCCTAGTTCCAGGATACCATGATACATCTAAGTGGGTTACTGCTGAAATGGACTGCGTAACTAGGGTTTCCGTCCAACAGGTTAAGTGTTGTCATTTAAATTCGTGACCTAACCCTTATCAATCTAACATGTCAAGTTGGTTAAGTGTTGTCTTTCATGTTCATGACTTAACCCTATCATGTGGCATTAATTCATTAATGCACCCCAACCTCTCACATCAGAATTGTTGTTGTGGTCACTGGATATGCCGGGCGGTTCCGAGCAGATTTACACCACAACTCAGTCTGACCTCGGGTTTCAAGCACGATATGACCAACTACCCACATTGGATCCTATTATTTGCAGTAACTAGATTTGTCTAGCGGTTCCGGGCAGAATTACGCTGCAAACTCAACCCAACCTCGAGTTGGCCATTTTCAAGTTCATTCTAGTGTCATGTCCATGTTCAAATTTCATGGCAAGTTTCATGTTTCAACTTATGCCTATTATCTAGTTCATGATTCATGTTCATAACCAATTCATATTTTGCCTAATCTACCCAAATCGTATTCCCATCGCATGTAAAGGTGAATCGACCTAAATTATAAGTAAATCCAAATCTTGAAATAAAGGGAATAACATCAAAACTATGATAGGCAAAAAGGACGAGCATAAAGTGATAAAAGGGATTACAAGACTAGTATGACATAACTTGAGATAATTGGTTACAACATCACTGGCATATAGAAAATATAGGATTTCAAATCTAGCATAATAAGGTGATAGTCATGGCATAAGGTGATAGTCCCAAATCTGTAAATAATAGACTGATTCAACATCACAAGCATGATAATGTTATGGACATGAAAGAGTTTGATTTACAACATGATTAGGTCCAAACTGATTTCATAGCAATATTCTCAAATGTCAAGATCCAAGATGGAAACTAGAATAGATGTGAATCGATTATCATACTTAAGTCCAATTTCACTTTATCTTATGTCCAAATTACAATTAACAAGTTTAAATCTCAAAGTAACTAGAACTTACAGATCGTGGACTAAGAAATTGAGATGCAGAAGTTGAATCTAGAAACTAGTCGTCGAATTGTTGAATCGTTGAATCTCGATTTGATTGTAGCAGAAAATCCCAATTTGCGAATCTTATGTTGCTTGAAGAAGAAGGTAGAAGAATTCCCTTGATTTGTTTAACTTTATTTTTAATTTAATTTGAAGAAGAAGAAGAAGCCATGTCCATCAAGAATTTGTGCAGCATAAGGTTAGAGAAGAATGGTGTAAAGAGAATAGGGTTAGGGGGCTGGAGTTTGAATTTGAATTTCGAATTCGAATTTCGAGCTGTTTTTGATTCTGAAAATTCCTGAAACTTCGGAGGGTCATATCTCCCTCATACAGAATCCGTTTTTCGAAAACTTGGACTCGTTTCCAAGAAGAATTTCGAGACGAACGCAATGGCGCAACCCATTTCCCTTGATTATTAATTTAAAAATTAATTCTGCCTTGATTTATGGTTTTAACATGTTATTAAAATACGGGTTGTTACAGAAAACTACTAGCCGAGGCAATGATACACTGGCACTGGTTTTTATCATGAAGTAATGATATTGTTCAGCATGTACATTTTCTATTTTTAAATAATCCTTTTTTACTACATGTTAAAATAATCCTTTTTACTTTATGTTATAATAATCTTTAAAGCATGGTTTTCTTCTTGTTTTATCCAGATGATATTGAAAAAAATTTGTGCTTTTCTAGCAATAATTTTTAAGTGCTACGGATCTATGGAGAAGGAAAGTTTGAATGGAGATATAGGTAAGTCCAATAGCATGATATATATTTTATGTTCATGTTTAGGTTCCGTAGTCTACACAGATCATCTCTTTATTGCTTACTAGAGAATTCTTTTAGGTGTGATTATAAAAATTAATATGAAATAGTTCATTTGGCCATACACAGCCTGATTTAATGATTAAACTTTGTCTTAATTGCAGGTATCATACCTAGCCGTTGTTCCGAAGCCTTTGTTTTATGCATCATACTGTCATCTAAAAAAATTAAGAATCAAAATGAAAATGATAATAAGATGATGCATGCTGAAAAATACAAATCACAAACTTGCTAATATTTTACAAAGAAAAGCGCTAGAAGCACGTTTTCTGAAGTAAGGAATTTCAGAGTTGGAGTTCCCAGAGGCTTTCGCTGATTGTACGCAGGTGGTAGATCAGTCTTTTTCCGACTTGGGTTGGCGAATAAGGAAACTAGAGTTTGACTTCCATATGCTCTATGCTAATTAAGTAATTATCACCTTATTTATAGTATTATATGATTATTACTTGTTAATATTCAATGTTGTAGGAAGTCTTAGGTTTGCCTGTGGAGCCTTGCCATGATGAAACTCTGATTGTAGCTGTTTTTGAGATCAGATTAGAAGAGGTAAATATCAGATATATATTTTTATCTTAATCAATTAACCTCGTATCAGCATGAGTCAATGTATTTGTTTTTGAAACTGATAATACATGTTTACTTCATGTTAATTATCCTATTTCAAATGTAGATGCCTGCTTTTATTGAACGGGAGTATGAGTACAGATATTTAGCCGCGAGTGTTTGTTATATCAAAGTTTTTAACTTGATATTCTTGTTGTTATGAATGATCAATCAAAATATTACCTTAAATTTATCCATCTTTTTCTTTTAATTAGGTTGTTCCTGAAGATTTTAATGGAAAACCATATGATTCTCCAGTTGTGAGTATTTGTACCATTTTTTTATTTCTATCATTGTTTATTTTTCCCATTGTGAAGAAGGAAAAAAGAGAAGAGAGACAAACATAACTTTATTTAATTTTTACATGTTTTGTGTCCTAGTTACACAGACGAGGAGTGTTTTCATATTAGATGCAAAGGTATCCATCTAAATACCGACCTGACATGTGCATATGACTAGTATGCATTTCCTATAAAATGGCAAAATAAGCGATAATTAACAAATGTTTGAATTGTATGCAGGCAGTAAAGAAATTTTGTACAAAAGATGTGGACAATACAACATCCATAAGATAGGGCGAGATGATGTTTTACTATGCAGAATTTATCTTAAGCACTGGTACAGACACATGCACCACTCCCTTATATGACGTTTCTATCAACTGGCTCTAATTCGTCATACAAGAAAATAATTTGTTTTCATAATATACTGTATACCAGAAAATAATTTGTTTTGAATTATTTTATAGCTGCATGTCTGTAACGCCCTGCCTCTATACCCACTATTGTCCAGTTCATTTCAGAGAAATGTCGTAGACCATAACGGAGAATGAGGTCTGTGAAGAGCGACCGATTGTATGATTACTCCATGTGAGGAATGCACATCGATTTCTGAAACCGATTAAAACTTCGACATGACCATTCGGCACATAGGGCAACTACACAACGGCTATATGTAATTCGGAAAGCAGTATAAAATAGACAACAACAATAATATAAACATGGTATATCTCAAAGCTAGACACAGAATAATCAGATCACAAAGGCGGAATAAATATGAATAAACCAAGAATGTGTACAACAAGCTAGTGGTCAACAAAGATCCACTAATACATGTACCATGATCTAACTAAAAGAATATGTACACAACAATAGATAATGTCATAGGTACAAAAGTACATAAAACTATAGAGGCAACGCAGTAAGCTGAAAGCAGAAGATCAGTCCTACGAGGAGTCCCAGAGGAGTACCTAAAATGACTCGGCAGTCTGACCTGAGTATTATTTATAAGAATAAACAATAAACGGATCAGTCTAGTTGTACTCATCAAATAAACTGAGATAACAAGAGATATAACACAGGATGACATGAACATGGCATGTCGACACAATCAGGAAATGACAATGGAATGTCAGCACACAAATATCTCTAAATAATCTCCTAGCTAATATAGAATGAAACATTCAAATAATAGCACACAACAGGAAATGACAGCGGAATGCCAAATACACATCAAATTGATGACCATCGCATCAAAGTAAATCATAAATCATTTCTAAATGGAAGAGCTTCGCGTCAAAGTAATCATAAATCATCAAAGTCATCATAAATCATCAAGTGATCATAAATCATCAAGACATCATAAAGGGGCAGACCTGTTCACAGATGAGATACGATCTCTAGGTAGCGAACCTATATGTTTGAGCCGAAGCTCCCCACAGAGCCGGGTCATGACCCCGGAAGAGAGAAAACACATAAATAATGAAATCTCTAGAAAACATCATAAAGAGGGGGCAGGTCTATTCATAGATGAGATATGATCTCTAGGTAGCGAACACATTAGTTTGAGCCGAAGCTCCCCACGAAGCCGGGTCGTGACCCCGGTAGAGAGAAAACACATAAATTGTGAAATCCCCAGAAAACATCATAAATCATAGAAAGTTGGACCGAAGTCCCAAAGGTGAAATCCAAGAATCGTAAATCCCACTCGAGCGATCGAGGACCACAAAATGCAAGTCATAAAGGATAACATCGATCCGAGTGAATAGAAATTACTCCGAGCTAGTTAATATAAGGAAATAGCGATATGTCCCATAACCACACGCTATTCTCGAATATTTACGAACCCGTAATTGGTTTCTATTTAAAACAGAGAAAATCACCACACATGCTCGAACGCACAAGTCCAAGAGTTATTCGCCAAAGTAAATGTATAAGGGGTCATAGTCATCGGTTTTACTAAGGTAAATAAACTAAATTTCTCGTCCGATCGATAGGATAAGGAATCATATATAAATCAATAGAATCAGAACTGGATTTAGAAACCGAATTTATTTTAAAAGGATTTGAATTAAAAAACTGATTAAACGTTGGTTCGATGCCCATTGACAATATAAAACCCCATTATTAATTATGGTTCAATTATTCATGAAAACCATCGGCGTAGTGAATAGAACACAAACATCATGAATCAAAAACTCACATTACAACAACATACAGGAAATCAAGGGATATCGATTGTAATTTCGATTAACGAACGAATCAAAATCCTAAATTAGGACCCGAATGTTTTAGACTATATCGGAATGGGCTCGAAGGATATCGAGCTGATATTCACGTTTTAGAGCCGTGAATCATATTAGCAAGAGTATCGAATAAATTCGATAAACAAAATAGAGCGCACGGGCTTTAGAATGATCACTTATTCAATTCACATCATAAACAAATGTGAATCGACAAAGAATGATCAACATTGGAAGAATCACATGAGAATCAAAGTAAAGGAATCGAGATGTAGAAGTCTGCGAACCAGAGAAACTGAAAAGTCACAAACGACGTTGAAATGGGCCAAAACTTGGCCGGGAATGAGCTCAAACGATACTAAACTATTGACCATGGCCCACCGGCCAATAGCAGTTTCAGGCAGACAGACGTCTGTCAATGTAGTGACAGACGTCTGAGCTGACAGTTAGCAGTTTTTTTATTTTTCCCGAGAGCCGGGACAGATGTTTGAGCCATTTTGGTCAGACGTCTGAGCTGAAGCAATTATTTATTTTCTTCCCCAAACATTGACATACGTCTGTCCTCCTCTCGGACAAACGTCTAAGCTGTAGTATGTCCATTTTTGCTTAGGAAATGTGGTGCAAATGGTTCTCGGACGAGCTCGGATCAATGGTGATGGCTTATAACATTTTCAAATTGAAAATGAAGCCTCCTTAGCTCACCGAAAACACTCAAGAACACATACACACACATGCAAGCATTCATACAAGAGATTTGCAATGGTTTCGATCATAAGTTCAAAGGTGAACTAAATTTCAAACCAAAGCTATCAAACGCGTTTCAAACTAGAACAAGATGGTTTGGCAATGCTAAAGAGAAGCTACAAGAGCATGGGTGTACACAATAACTTCACCTATAACATACACAAACATTCAGACAAGATATTTGCAATGATTCAGCTTATAAATTCAAATGTGAACTAAAATCCAAATCAAAGCATGCAAAAGCGATTCAAGCAACTTGTGACGACTTAGAACTTCGCCGGGGGATAACGGAGCTTCATAATATTACCTAACTAACTCATATCATATTATGCATAGATCGTATGAACAATCCTTATCATAATTTTCAACTTAGTGAAACATAAATACATGAAATCTGCTAAGTTACACTATCCTAACCTATTCACAAGCACATGCAAACTAATATGAACACTAAATTACACTTTTACAAGCCAATGGCTTGTGGCATAGATGTGAGTTCAAGAAGAACTCACCTTGGTTTCAAACGATGAAGAACAAGCTCCAATACGCACAAAGAACCCCTCTTTCTCCAATAGCTCCTCAAAAATCACCTCATGAACACAAATAAAGATACATGAGTGTTAGGGCATGATCAGAATCCGAAATTGAGAGGAGAATAGGATAGGGAAGATGAAGAAGAGCTTACCCAAGTTATCTCTTTGATTTCCCCTTTGATTTGAGCTTGAAATTGCAAAACCCAGCTTAAGAATTTTTATTTCCCTTTCCACTCTCCATTTTTTTTTCTCTTGAAGGTTTGGAAGTGAATGAAGAGGGAGAGAGCTATTGGGGGTTATAACGTATGCTAGGTTAGCCAAACCAAGACCTAACCAATGTCCCAAATTTCCAAAGCTTGGAACATATAGATGCTTATAGTCAAAAAGGTGGTAAACGATGATCCGGACTCAATGGAAGTGGTCCCAAATCCTAATTTTATCGTTTATGAAAAACGACATTTTGAGTGACACATCAGACACGAAGATATATTTAAATAAAGTATTTAAATCTATTATCATCGAATGAGCAGGTTGTTACAGACTTCCCCCTTAAAAGAATTGCATCCCCGCAATTCCTTAAGAATGAAGTTATAAGTAACAACCAAAAACAATACCACAGAGTAGTACCACAAGAACCGACACGAAATGTAAAGATCACACCAACAGCTAGGTGAGATCCCAATTTCGTCTCGCAAGATCATAAAACCTATAGTTCAATCTCGAACTTCATTACCCATGAAGGTAGTCATCCCAAACGGGTAAAATAATTATAGAAAAATTCATAAGCATTATGATTTCAAATAGACTCACCTTTCATCGTATGATTCTCAAAGGAATGAGAATCAATAGAATGCACAAAAAACAAGCGAATATAATTTGGAATTTAAGGAGCAACAGGATTGCGTCCTATAGACGCGAGATATCAATAATAGATATTTCTCTTAGGATATGAAATGGGAAATTTTGGTGGTTGACTAATCCATTCCCAAACTCAATCACGACGATGTAGTGAACATCAAACCCGAGCACTTTAGTCTTGCGACAAGGTGGCTGACACCAACAAAAGCACAACACAGAGATTCCAACGAATTTAGCTAAGGAAAGCAATTTTCGAAGGAGTAATCAATTTTCCTAGGTTGGTACGGAATACCAATGAGCTAGAAACCAATAACAAATATTTATAACAGAATACCAATGAACAACAAATTTATAATCAAATATTGGTAACGGAATACCAATGAACTACAAAACGATAATCATATATTGGTAACGGAATACCAATGAACTATAAATCGATAATCAAATATTGGTAACGGAATACTAATGAACTGCTCCGGGATATCGATTTCTAACCAGGTACTAAATCTCATTTAGTAACCATAAAGACGAATCATTAGGAATTATATGAAATTCACAATATTCAAAAACTCGACTATCAATTCTAGAAAATCAGAAACATCGAGAAAATGATGGATAAGTAGTGCACAACTTACCACTTCGGAACAACGTGATTTAAGATAATTTTCCGCCAAAAATCTGAAATCGCACAAACATCAGTAATTAATCAAAGAAGCAATAGAAAATTTCTCTAACAAGATGAGATTAAACCAAAGAGGTTGTAATCCCCAAAAATTTGATTGACAAGTGTTAACAAACGTGCAGAGACAATTGTTAATCCAAATGATTCAAACAAAAAAAGGAGGAATATCAAAAAAGCTCATCCTTTCGATATTCATTTCTAAGAACAACGCAAGGCTAAGTCCATAAGTAAATTGACTATAGCACTTCCGGATGATCAACTAGATCATAAATTCGAAGAAAAGAATTATTGAGTTTGCCATGGATCGCAAAACCCAAATCTTCCCTTCCCACCGGGAAACTCCCTTTCTGTCGAGTGATCGTTCACTAGATAAAATAAGAAGACCCATGGAATTACAAGAATACTAAATTCTCTTTGGAAAATTGAAACAAGGATTAAGAATTAGGCGAGATTCTCAATCACTAAGAATTCTCGAAAATCAAAGATCTGAAAACCAGAAACAAGAGACATAAATAAATAACTTTTTGGGTTGTTCCTGGAGTTATTTAATTTACTCAAAGAAAAGATTCAAGATAATTTCTAATTGAAAATCTTGAACCACTCAAATTCTTGGAATTGCTCCAAGGATATCTAGAAAAATAACAACCAACTACGAAAAATTGCAAAAAACCAAAATATTATTATTTTGATTTACTTGTTAGGAGTGAATTTTAATTTTAGGAATCATTTCGAATGTCGGATTGTTACATAATGGTGTTTAGGAATTCCTAACTACAACATGGCGTCCCATATCTCGTTCGAGATCCTTAACGCACCCGATAGACAAGTTAACATAAGAAAGTCCTCACAATTTCTAACGTTCACGCAGATCTCGCAAAAATATAAAAATTCAATAAATCATTCGGGATGGCATAAAGGAAATAAAATTCCTTTATGAACTTACGAATAAAACACAAACGATATCTTTTGACAACTAATAACATGATCGACGTATATCAAAAGAACATAAATGAAATAATCTCTGAACAAGGTAAATGACATTAAGGAGTTAATGACACGTACACTGACTCAAGAAGAGGGATCACAAGAAGCGGGATGCTTTCCCTCATTCTTGATCTTAAGTTTCAAACACAGCAAGGTAACACAAATATATCGTTGCGCATTTGTTGAGTTAATTTAGCAAAAATGCTCGATAACTCACTCCGGCACAATGAGGTAACAAATGAGTTGTTTTAGCCCGAAGGCTTGGTGATCTCACACCGAACTAAAACTATATAGCTGACAACAAGGTAGTGGATTTAGTCATAAAGACATGGAATCTTCATACCGAACGACAAGTGATCAATAGACCATGCTCGGTACATAACGACGTACGAAATAATCTTAACTAGAAATCAAGAATTCTCAGGATCAAAAGTGCTTACAACATGCGTAACAACGCACGAGCAAGATATCCAATGATCAATCAACTTCAAGGATCATAAATGATCAACAAGATAAGTGTGATACACAATAGAGAAAACAGACGTCGATTAGCAACTCGAGTCAAAGAATGAATCAGAAGCACCACTAGAGCACATGGGCACTATATGGACTATAGAAATCAACCCGAAGGAGACGATTCAATAACTATTCTAAGAGACTAAAAATAGGTCACTAGATACTCAAACACCCTTCCGTAGGAGGTACACTGGGTGAACCGGCACTTGCACAGCTACGACCAACTATTTCACTTCTTTAAGGAAAAAGAAGGAGGAAAAAGTTAGTCTCAAGTTAAATTCAAATGATGCAAATTCAATCGAAATGGAATTGTATAGGAAGATAAGCTATGACGGGTCTTAAGAGTCTAACTATAACCCTAAAGAATGATTCCCGAGAGAGGCTTAAGACAATACCATCGTTATACTATCTTACACTGTTCCGTAAAGTGGCTCTGATACCAAACTGTAACGCCCCGCCTCTACACCCACTATTGTCCAGTTCATTTCAGAGAAATGTCATAGACCACAACGGAGAATGAGGTTTGTGAAGAGCGACTGATCGTATGATTACACCATATGAGGAATGCACATCGAATTCTGATACCGATTAAAATTTCGACCTGACCATTCGGCACATAGGGCAACTACACAACGGTTATATGCAATCCGGAAAGCAGTATAAAATAGACAACAACAATACTATAAACATTGTATATCTCAAAGCCAGAGACAGAATAATCATATCACAAAGACAGAATAGATATGATAAACCAAAATGTGTACAACAAGCTAGTGGTCAACAAAGATCCACTAATACATGTACCATGATCTAACTAAAAGAATATGTACACAACAATAGATAATGTCATAGGTACAAAAGTACATAAAACTATAAAGGCAGAGTAGTAAGGTGAAATCGGAAGATCAGTCCTGCGAGGAGTCCCAAAGGAGTACCTAAAAATGACTCGGCGGTCTGACCCGAGTATTATTTATAAGAATAAACAATAAACGGATCAGTCTAGCTGTACTCATCAAATAAACTGAGATAACAAGAGATATAACACAGGCTGACATGAACATGGCATGTCGACTCAATCAGGAAATGACAATGAAATGTCAACACACAAATATCTCTAAATAATCTCCTAGCTAATATAGAATGCAACATTCAAATAATAGCACACAACAGGAAATGGCAGCGGAATGCCAAATACACATCAAATTAATGACCATCACATCAAAGTAAATCATAAATCATTTCTCAGATTGACGCGCTTCGTGTCAAAGTAATCATAAATCATCAAAGTCAACATAAATCATCAAGTGATCATAAATCATCAAGACATCATAAAGAGGCAGACCTGTTCACAGATGAGATACGATCTCTAGGTAGCGAACCCATATGTTTGAGCCGAAGCTCCCCACAGAGCCGGGCCGTGACCCCGGAAGAGAGAAAACACATAAATCATGAAATCTCTAGAAAACATCATAAAGAGGGGGCAGGTCTATTCATAGACGAGATACGATCTCTAGGTAGCGAACCCATTAGTTTGAGCCGAAGCTCCCCACGAAGTCGGGTCGTGACCCCGGTAGAGAGAAAACACATAAATTGTGAAATCCCCAGAAAACATCATAAATCATAGAAAGTTGGACTGAAGTCCCATAGGTGAAATCCAAGAATCAGAAATCCCACTTGAGCGATCGAGGACCACAAAACACAAGTCATAAAGGATCACATCGATCCGGGTGAATAGAAATTACTCCAAGCTAGTTAATATAAGGAAATAGCGACATGTCCTATAACCACACGCTATTCTCGAATATTTACGAACCCGTAATTGGTTTCTATTCAAAACATAGAAAATCACCACACATGCTCGAACGCACAAGTCCAAGAGTTATTCGCCAAAGTAAACGTATAAGGGGTCATAGTCCTCAGTTTTACTAAGGTAAATAAACTAAATTTCTCGTTCGATCGATAGGATAAGGAATCGTATATAAATCAATAGAATCAGAACCAGATTTAGAAACCGAATTTATTTGAAAAGGATTTTAATTTAAAAACTGATTAAACGTTGGTTCGATGCCCATTGACAATATAAAACCCCATTATCCATTGTGGTTCAATTATGCATGAAAACCGTCGCCGTAGCGAATAGAACACAAACATCATGAATCAAAAACTTACATTACAACAACATACAGGAAATCAAGGGATATCGATTGTAATTTCGATAAACGAATGAATCGAAATCCTAAATTAGGACTTGAATGTTTTAGACTATATCAGAATGGGCTCGAAGGATATCGAGCCGATAATTCACGTTTTAGAGTCGTTAATCATATTAACAAGAGTATCGTATAACTTCGATATACAAAATAGAGCGCATGGGCTTTAGAATGATCACTTATTCAATTCACATCATTAACAAATGTGAATCGATCAAGAAGGATCAACATTGGAAGAATCACATGAGAATCAAAGTAAAGGAATCGAGATGCAGAAGTCTGCGAACCAGAGAAACTGACAAGTCCCAAACGACGTCGAAATGGGCCGAAACTTGGCCGGGAATGAGCTCAGACAACACTAAACTATTGACCGTGGTCCACAAGTCAATAGCAGTTTCAGGTAGACAGACGTCTTTCACTGTAGTGACAGACGTCTGAGCTGATAGTTAGCAGTTTTCTTATTTTTCCCGAGAGCCGGGACAGACGTCTGATCCATTTTGGTCAGACATCTGAGCTGAAGCAATTATTTATTTTCTTCCCCAAACATTGACAGACATCTGTCCCCCTCCCAGACAGACGTCTGAGCTGTAGTATGGCAATTTTTACTTAGGAAATGAGGTGCAAACGGTTCTCGGACGAGCTCGGAACAATGGTGATGGCTTATAACGTTTACAAATTGAAAATGAAGCCTCCTTAGCTCACCGAAAACACTCAAGAACACATACACACACATGCAAGCATTCATACAAGAGATTTGCGATGGTTTCGATCATAAGTTCAAAGGTGAGCTAAATTTTAAACCAAAGCTATCAAACATAATTCAAACTAGAACAAGATGGTTTGGCAATGCTAAAGGAAAGCTACAAAAGCATGGGTGCACACAATAACTTCACCTATGACATACACAAACATTCACACAAGATATTTGTAATGATTCGACTTATAAATTCAAATGTGAACTAAATTCCAAATCAAAGCATGCAAAAGCGATTCAAGCGACTTGTGAAGACTTAGAACTTCGCCGGGAGATAACGGAGCTTCACAATATCACCAAACTAACTCATATCATATGCATAGATCGTATGAACAATCCTTATCATAATTTTCAACTCAATGAAACATAAATACATGAAACCGGCAAAGTTACACTAGCCTAACCTATTCACAAGCACATGCAAACTAATATTAACACTAAATTATACTTTTACAAGCCAACGGCTTGTCGCATAGATGTGAGTTCAAGAAGAACTCACCTTGGTTTCAAACGATGAAGAACAACCTCCAATCCGCACAAAGAACCCTTCTTTCTCCAATAGCTCTTCAAAAACCACCTCATGAACACAAATGAAGATACATGAGTGTTAGGGCATGATCAAAATCCGAAATTGAGAGGAGAATAGGATAGAGAAGATGAAGAGAGAGCTTACCCAAGTTATCTCTTTGATTTCCCCTTTGATTTGAGCTTGAAGTTGCAAAACCTAGCTTAGTAATTTCTATTTCCCTATCCACTCTCCATTTTTATTTCTCTTAAAGGTTTGGAAGTGAATGAAGAGGGAGAGAGCTATTGGGGGTTATAAGGTAGGCTAGGTTAGCCAAATCAAGACCTAACCAAAGTCCCAAATTTCCGAAGCTCGGAATATATCGATGCTTATAGTCAAAAAGGTTGTAAACGATGATCCGGACTCAATGGAAGTGGTCCCAAATCCTAATTTTATCGTTTGTGAAAAACGACATTTTGAGTGACACATCGGACACGACGATATATTTAAATAAAGTATTTAAATCTATTATCATCGAATGAGCGGGTTGTTACAATGTTAATGAGTAAATTATGTGCTAATGTTTGTGTCATGTATGTGTAAGTAGTGAACTATTTGGAACTGAAAGCGCAAACAAAAACCTAGGGAAATGGTTGAAGTCGTCAACCTTTAGCGCATTAATGGAAATCTGATTTATGTTGGTTTTGATAGAAGAAGCGGAAGAGTCAAAGTGTTTAGAGATCACGATCATATATCGATAGGTCATTTTTTACTTTTTAACTTGTTACTGGTTCACAATAGTGACAATATTTTTCTAACACAATGGTGCACCGCTTGTGATATATCTTTACAAATTGGGAAGTGTCTTCTTATTTTGAATTTATATCAAATAATACTTCAATTAAGTCAAATATAAGCACTAAATTAGAGTTTTGGTTTCATCTTTGCTTTTTATTGAGTGAAATATCATCATTTTATAGTTGTAAATGTAAAATATTTTCTTTTGATGTTCCATTTACATTGATTGTGTAAACAAGTTACTAAAGTTTTACATTGTCTAACATTCTAGGAGTGCATGATTTTTTTTCTTTGTAGATATGGATTTCAAAAGGACAATGATGAATCAAGATGCATAGAAAGTGCTTACGAGCAAACTTGGTTATCTTTATCTATAATTTTATTGTATTGTCAACCTTATACATGTTATGTAACTTGGATTTGTTGCTATATATTCATACTTTTTTTTGAAGATATGAATCATTATTTTTCTATAGTAATTTGTGTAGGGTAGATTCATTTACGGCTTTTCATATTTTTTTAGCTTTTAATATGGAGAATGATTAGTTCTATTTATGTTATTGAAGATATCAATTTCATATTTTAAAATTATTTTCATATCTCGAATCTACAGCACATAGGTGATGTGAGACAAATTATCAGTTTGAAACGTATAATAAGCATTTTTGATTGTCAATTTGAAACATCTATTAAGCGTTGCTTGTTGTTATTTTGAAACACTTAGTAAGTGTTGCAGATTATCATCTTGAAACACTCATTAAGTGTTGCAGATTATCATCTTGAAACACTCATTAAGTGTTGCAGTTTATCAATTTGAAACACTCACTAAGTGTTTCAATTTGTTAATTTGAAATACCTACTAAGTGTTTCAATTTGTCGATCTGGAACACTTGCTAATTGTTTCAATTTATCAATATGAAACTTAACATGGGTGTTTTAAAAATCTGCAATATACGAATTTGAAACACCTAAAAAGTGTTCCTAAAAATTTTAGCAACATTTTATTACCGTTTCAAATTGGTCATTTTGGTGTTGTACCCCTTTGTCATTAACAAAAAGAACCCCTAAAAATACTATACTTGACTCTTCCTATATCTATATTATAAGTAAATCTAATATCCTATATATATAACTATATTAGGATATCTGATCTGTATTATAAATAATCCTAACATTATAATACTAATATATATGTATATATATTCTAAATGCTCCCCCTAAATCTATGCTATATCTGATCCTAATGACCTATAATACTAAATCTATACTATAATAATTAATAAACATGACTCCCCCTAAATTTGTACCTATATTATGCTAATTTTAATAAGAAAGAGTATAAATTATCCAAACCATCCAAGTATCTCAGTCAATATTTACAAGTATTTTATACATATACAAGTTTTCAATCCCATCCAAATCAAACAATATTTACAATTAAGTTCAAAAAAATTCAAATCAAACAAATCATACCAACCAAATTCAAATTTCTCTTGGAACTTCCACCCATCCGTCTCCTCCAAAGATTGGATCCTTCTTGATGACATTCCAGTCTTTATCTTCTTCTTTGATCGGTGGTGCTGCAGTCACGTTATTATCTTCATCTCTATAAAGAGAAGAGATCATCCAACAAGTGGCATCAAAATGTGTAACGACCCACATTTTTAGCGATATATATAATTAATTTATTTAATTATTTAAATAGTGAAAATGGTTTTTTAATTAAATTATATTGAATATTTAATTAATATAAATAGTAGAATAATATATTTAATTTTGAAATAATCATAAATAGTGAATTGACAATATAATGTGAACTGGACAATTCAAAATATATATAATTCAGTCTGGAATTGAATTCGAATAACGAATATATTATATAAACGACACTTGAACGTATAATTATAATATAATTAAAATCGAGATCGAAATGGAGCTATAGTTCGTAATTTGGCGATTCGAACTTCAATTGAATATACAGAATCCGTTTTAAATCGGGTTTCTGTGAAACAAGAAACGTTCGAAGCTGGTGAAGTATATTGTTCTAGTGGAAGAGAAAAATCGGGATTTCGTCGTGTAGATTTTGATTTATGTCCAAATCAAATTTTAGAAAAGTCGCTATGGAATTCCTTTATAATTTATAACAATTTATTTATTTATATTATAAAAGGAATTTAATATAAATCGAATATCGATATAATTGGGAACTTTGAAATATCGAGCTGTAAATTCAGTTAGAAATACATTACAGTTGTATGATATATATAGTGAATATATACGATAATATATATATTTATTGATATTTAATTTAATTATTTTTAAATATATTTATATATTTAAAATGGTTATTTAGGGCTTTAAAAGTAGTCAGTTTTGGAAATGACCACAGTTTTCGATGAAATTAATTTTGTTGGATCCGTAATATTAAATTATTGTTAGATATAAAGTTTCTTGATTTTTAGAGTCAGTGTGTGGAAGTACAGATTTTTAATGTGAAAAACAGTTAGTATTTTGATGGTTAAAAATACGCTGTGTGAGGAAACGAAGTCGGAATTCGACGAAACCCGTTTCGTTGGATCCGTAACATCGAACTCTAGTTGTATGTCCAGTTTCATGATTTTTGGGTATCGTATGTGATCACGGCAATTTTAGAGGATGAATACGATTAGTGATTGATTAAAATTGAATAAAATAATCAACTAAATAAAATAAAATATTTAAATTTCCTATAAATACCCTTACAACTATTTTAACCGTAATTAAATCCTCCCACAGTCAAATAATGCGCCTCCACTACTGAAAAATTATAACGCAAAAAATTCTCATTTTCAAAGATTTTTAGAAAATCATACAATATTTTATAAATTATGAAATACCTATGTTTGGGATCCTTGAGAGCTCCTCTTCACACTGATGTGGGTTTCCAGTAGTTTGATCACGAAAATATGATGTCGAGTTTGCATAGCAAACTAGGTTTCACGATTTCTTCTAATATAAGCATTAATTCAAGTTGTTGAGGTTGATTTCGGGATCAAGGAGTAGTACCACACTTTATGCTCGAATTTTGGGTGATTCCATAATGAATAGTGTCACTGTTTATGTATAACATGGAGGATAAGGGCTAAGCGACAGATTTCGCTTTCCAATTTCGAGTTATGGGATACTGATACAAGGTGGAAGAGGAGTTGAAGCTAAGAATTTTGGTGATTTTTAGGTATTAAATCGTGAGTAGGAGAGGGAGTTGTCGAAGCAGGAAATTGGGGAAATGGTGTGGTTAAAGAAGGAGGAGGTCGCGTCTATTTTCGTCAGGAGGAAGAAGCTTTTACACGAGTCTGGGCTTTTAAACATTGGATGGGCCAAGGGTAAGGGGTGAGCCCAATGGTGAAAGTAATTAATGTTTATTTAATTTAAAAATGTATGTTAGCTTCTAAATCGCATAACTTTATCATACGTGAACGAAATGTAGCAAAACTGGTCACGTTGGGATCGTATGGACGGTGGCTACACCATGGAACTGACTGAGAGTGAATTCGAGCTCGTTACAATTTATAGCGAAACAAATTGTCCGTTTGAATCAAGCGATGGTTATCGTTATTAATGATGATCGTCCAATGTGAGTAAAACTCACCAAATCTGAACAGTTTTATTTTTATAACATATCTTTAGAACTGATAATTATCTGTTGATTGTTGTGTGTTAACTATTTGGTTGAATTGCTTATGTATTGGTTGAAATTATAGATAGGGATATATATATATATATATATATCGTTAAAATATTGATTCTGTTTAGCACAATATTTCATATTGAAATGAAATCGATGTTAATTATATTGTTTAACATCTGTGATGCAGGGAAACAGGTTGGAGGGATCCAACTGGATTCCTCAACATTTATTTTTGCTGTTTGTTTTATTATATTGTGATATATGATGTGATATATAATCTGTTGTTGATTATGTGTGTTTGAATGATATCGATCATTGTTAATTGGTATTTTAATACCATAAGAAATACTGGGATATAGAAAGGGGATTTTCAAAGTATAATTTGAAAATAAATTATATATATAAAATCAATGGATTTTATGTATAAAAAGAAAATGATTTTATAAAATAAAATAATTATAAAATCAAAGAATTTTATAAAAGGAATATTTATTTAGAAAATAAATAAAATTGAAAAGGAAATATTTATGTAGAAAATAAATAGAATAAATATAACAAGAGGAATATTTGTAAAACAAATATAAAAGGAAAATATTTGTAAAACAAATAGAAAGAGAAATATTTGTAAAACATTTACAAATAAAATAGAAAGAGAAATATTTGTAAAACATTTAAAAATAAAATAGAAAGAGAAGTATTTGTAAAACATTAACAAATAGAGTTGAAAAAGAATTATTTATTTAGAAAATAAATAAAGATAAAATGAGAATTATTTGATAAATAAATGGAGTTAAAAGGAAATATTTATTTGGTAAATAAATAAAGTTAGAAAAGGAAATATTTATTTAGAAAATAAATAAAGTTGTAAAAGGGAATATTTAAATGAAATAAATATAGACAAATAGAAAAGGAAGTATTTGTAATCGAATAGAGTTATCAAATATAATTTATTTGAATTAGAATTAATCGATTAAAGTTAATCTGTTAGAGTTAATCAATTAAAGTTAATCGATTAGAGTTAAATCGAATTAGAGTTATTCAAATAAAGTTAACCGAGTTAGGGTTAGTCGAGTTTTAGTTAATTGAATAGAGTTAGTCGAATATTAGTTATTCGAAAGGACTTAATCGAATTTAGTTATTTGAAAGGAGTTAATCAAATTTAGTTATTCGAGAGGAGTTAATCGAATTTAGTTATTCGAAAGGAGTTAATCGAATTTAAATATTCGAGAGGAGTTAATCGAATTTATTTATTCGAAAGGAGTTAATCGAATTTAGTTATTCGAGAGGAGTTAATCGAATATTAGTTATTCAAAGTGGTTTAATCGAATATTAGTTATTCGAAGGAAGTTAATCGTCGAATTTGATTATATCGAATTCAGGAAAGTACTTATACTTTCCAGTTTTTAATCAAGATTTGATTATTTATTAATAAATTAGTTGTTTGATTATTTATTCAAAACAAGAAGTTAAGTTAGATTTCTAAGTTAGATATTTCAGAAGTAGGGTTTATAACGTTAGCGTTATAATAAATGTTTTTCATAAAAGAAGTGGATTCATAATCTGAATCAGAGAATTTGCATAAGCAAATGATTTTAGAAATTGGAGCAGTGAGCTTTGTCTATTGCAAGGTTAAGAACATTGTTTAGTTAAGGCCTGAGAGGTAATTATACCCCAACTTGATTGACTTCCTTACTTAACTAAGAAATAGTTAAGGTTTGATGGCGAGAGTTAGTTAGTAATACAGTTAAGTAATAAGCGATTTATGGATTGAGCGGTCGTAACGATGTTTTATAAAACGTTAGGTTGAAATCCATATAAATGAGATTTGGAAACGTTTTCCAAATATAGAATCAGAGATATTTTCTGAACATAGAAAATGGAATGTTTTTATTTACAAGGAATTAAGAAATAGAGTTAAGCAAGATTAGAAACAGACTAGAGATTAGCAAACTGAATGGTTTTCTAAGTATCTATCTGATATTGGTTTCGACCTTCGGGATTAGTACTTAAGGGAATTGTTCTCATACTAGTTTACAGTCAGAGACTGGTAGATGTGGAAGAATAGTGATAAGTAAATAAGCAATGGAAATATTTTCCAATGTTCATAACATATATTTTCTAAACATATAAAGTAAGGAAATATGAATGAATATATATATATATATATATATATATGGTTGATGATTTGATCGATAATTTCATTTGGAAATAAGATCGTTGTGTGTACACGGACATTTTTCATTTGATAGTTAAATCACCGACTATCAATTTTTTTGACCATTTTAACTTTGTTAATATGGAGAGACCGGTTGGATTATTATCCGAAGAACCACTCCGTATTGGCATAAGCGTTGCAAACCAAGTATGCTGAATATATTGAAGACGGAATAAAGTGCAAGGGCTATTGTATAAATCTTAGGTAGAGATTGCCTAAGATGGATGTACCGAATAGTGCCTTCGGTTTGTCCAGTCCCAGGACAACTTGTATGGACGAATGTCTGAAAGAGTATTCCTAACAAATCATATATGTTGATCTCTTCAAACGTATTACCTTTGGTGGCGGAGGAATTTGTTTCTCTTAGCTTCATACCCGTGATACCTAGGGAAATCGATAATGATTTGGCGGGTATGACGATGTGATATTTCAAGTAACTGAAGATATGATATGTAAAAAGATAAGCGTAGCTTCTAGCCTCACATCCGGAAATGAAAAAAGTCGGGCAGGCAACATGGCTATGTAGGTCACACCTATTAGGGTGTATAATCACCTATCTAGAAAATATTCATTTGCTTCTTAAAACTATCAGTGCTGTCCCTTATCGGGAAACGGTTGCTGATCCCAATCGTTGGTGATATACATTCGATACACTCAAGAGAAATGAGTGATCGGTCATGTGCGGCTGGGTTGCAAGATGTTCTTGTTGAACCCATTGTATTCCTCTCTAGAGGTACACTATCGGAAGGTGGTTCCATACCTTGTCATAGTTGGTAATCCATTATCCAATAAGTACTCGCGATTTTGATTGTATACTATATATTTAGAACGTGAGATGAAAGCATTTCTGCTAGATGATTATTATATTGTGGTTGATAGACACTATTATAATATCCAAAGAATTTTGATGTAAAGATTATTTTGGATTCTCATAAGGGAAAACCCGTTCTATTATACGGCGTGGTCTTATGAGATATCGTTTAATCACTCAAACTGTTTTATATTGTTTTACTCACACCAGTCCATGTTTCTTAACTTGTACGTTTGATAGGGGGTTTTCGCTTCGCGGTTTGGTGGCGAACGGGAGATTCTTATCCCTTCAGGTCCTGCAGTATAGCGGGTTGGTCGAGTCAAGAGGCTGGCAGTAAAGCATGGTGTTAGGGTACCTCTGTAGGCCATGGTGGGAGGTTAGCCTGCTGCTTGGGGGGTTGAGGGATGGTTGAAAAGCCTACCGAATCGTCAGGCTACTACAATTGGTATCAAAGTTTAAGGTTAAGTAATTACCTTGGCTCTGTGGCGTGACTCAATAGAGATGGGGTTAGCAATACCCTTGATTAAGTCAAGTGTATATATACGAGTAAACGTATCTGTTATTTAATATAAAAATTGTTTTATATTGTGGACCTTTATTGGTTGAATGGCTTATGAATTCTGGTCGATGGTGGGGCACCATAATATCGATAAGGGTTTCTAAACACTCGAATACGATGGGTCGACATGGTATGTTTTGAAAAGAGGGTAAATGAAAATAATTTTACCCAAAGTATATTTTGATATAGAGAATATATATATATATATATATATATATTGAAATTATAATATATTGGATATATTGGTTGTTATTATAATCGAATAAGATTATAATTGGAATGGCTATGTAAATAACCAATCAGAATTCATATGAATATAATATATGAAATAAGATGAAGTAAATCTGAATTTAGAATCAGAATTGGAATTAAAAGTTGGATAAGTGTTTGTAAATGGAATTGGATTAAATATATGTGAATTTTAAAATCCTGAGAGATTTTAATTTTGTTACAGGCATTGAAAATGGTATTTCGAAATGAATTTCAAAATGGAAGTGTTTAGATATGGTTTGGAAAGTGATATAGTATTGAACTCACATCGATAGCTAGAAATAGATTCCGATGTTGATCATGACATCATCGGTGTTCATTTTCGAGTGGTAAGTGACAGATTACTATCAAAGGAATTGTTTTTTTAAATTGTTTTGAGTAAACAAGTTGTTCAGAAATTCAAAGGTTTTGAATCGTTATTTTGATTTCAAATTGATTTGAAATAAAACCCAGGAATTTAAATTCTGGAATTGAAATTTTACTTATGAAGTTAAATAGATTGAGATGGTAAAAGTAAATAAATAAACTAAAATTTAACTTGAACTAAGTTAAATAAAACTAGATTGATTAGAGAATAATCTGGATTGGAATTGAGTTAGTAAGTTAAGTATTTTGGGTTGAGGAGTTAAGATTTGAAAATCAAGAATGTAACCTTAGTTTGAAATGGAATTCAACGTGGATATAAGCGAATGGTTGTGTTGGAGATAAAATTGATTGGAGTTTGACTGGGATAACATTGGTATATGCTGAGTTGATAGCATATGGAAAGGATATATTGATATGCCTGACAAAAAGGTACCGGTTTATATTTCATGTGGTTTGAGATTTTGATGAGCCGAATTGGCAAGCTGCTTGGCTGTTTGATTTTCTTTTGGGTTGGACAAGGCCTAGAGAGGCGAGTTGGAGTTTGAGCTATTGACCAGTACAAAGGAGGTGCTGGCAAAAAATTTCCAAAAGTTAAGGTGTTAGAAATTTTTCAGGATTTTTAAAAATTTTTGTTAATAGAAATAAATTAATATTTTTATTGGAATTAATTGGTTCAATTGAAACTGAAGTCAAGAAGTGAAGAAATAATTTTAACCCAGCTGGAGGAGTTTGTTTTCTACCTTAGCAATTTCGAGGACGAAAATATTTTAAGGGGGGAAGAATGTAACGATCCGTATTTTTAGCGATATATATAATTAATTTATTTAATTATTTAAATAGTGAAAATGGTTGGTTAATTAAATTATATTAAATATTTAATTAATATAAATAATAGAATAATATATTTAATTCTGAAATAATTAGAAACAGTGAAATGACAATATAATGTGAACTGGACAATTCAGAATATATATAATTCAGTTTGGAATTGAATTCGAATAACGAATATATTATATAAACGACAGTTGAATGTATAATTATAATATACTTAAAATCGAGCTCGAAATGGCGCTGCAGTTCGTAATTTGGTGATTCGGACTTCAGTTGAGTATACAGAATCCGTTTTAAATCGGATTTCTATGAAACAAGAAACGTTCGGAGTTGGTGAAGTATATTTTTCTAGCAGAAGAGAAAAATCGGGATTTCGTCATGTAGATTTTGATTTATGTCCAAATCAAATTTTAGAAAAGTCGTTATGGAATTCCTTTAAAATTTATAACAATTTATTTATTTATATTATAAAAGGAATTTAATATAAATCGAATATCGATATAATTGGGAACTTTGAAATATCGAGCTGTAAATTCAGTTAGAAATATATTAGAGCTATATGATATATATAGTGAATATATACGATAATATATATTTATTGATATTTAATTTAATTATTTTTAAATATACTTATATATTTAAAAGGGTTATTTAGGGCTCTAAAAATAGTCAGTTTTGCAAACAACCACCGTTTTCGATGAAACTAATTTTGTTGGATCCGCAATATTAAATTATTGTTAGATATCAAGTTTCATGATTTTTAGAGTCAGTGTGTGGACGTACGGATTTTTAACGTGAAAAATAGTTAGTATTTTGACGGTTAAAAATACGCTGTGTGAGCAAACGGAGTCGTAATTTGACGAAACCAGTTTTGTTGGGTTCGTTAAGTCGAACTCTAGTTGTATGTCCAGTTTCGTGATTTTTGGGTATCGTATGTGATCATAGGATTTTTAGAGGACGAATACGATAAGCGATTGATTGAAATTGAATAAAATAATCAATTAAAAATAAAATAAAATATTTAAATTTCCTATAAATACCCTTACAACTATTCTAACCCTAATTAAGACCTCCTACAGTCAAATAATGCGCCTCTACTGCTGAAAAATTATAACACAAGAAAATTCTCATTTTCAAAGATTTTTAGAAAATCATACAATATTTTATAAATCATGAAATACCTATGTTTGGGATCCTTGAGAGCTCCTCTTCACATCGATGTGGGTTTCCAGCAGTTCGATCACGAAAATATGACGTCGAGTTTGTACAGCAAACTAGGGTTTACGATTTCTTCTAGTATAAGCATTAATTCAAGTTGTTGAGGTTGATTTTGGGATCAAGGAGTCGTACCGCACCTTGTGCTCGAATTTTGGCTAATTCCATAATGATTAGTGTCATTGTTTATGTACTACGTGGAGGAAAAGGGCTGAATGATGGATTTCGCTTTCCAATTTCGAGTTATGCGATACTGATTCAAGGTGGAAGAGGAGTTGAAGCTAAGGATTTTGGTGATTTTTAGGGATTAAATCGTGAAGAGGAGAGGGAGTTGTCGAAGCAGGAAATCGAGGAAATGGTGTGCTTAAAACAGGAGGAGGTCGCGTCTATTCTCATCAGGAGGAAGAAGCTTTTACACAGGTCTGGGCTTTTAAACATTGGATGGGCCAAGGGTAAGGGGTGAGCCCAATGGTGAAAGTAATTATTGTTTATTTAATTTAAAAATGTATGTTAGCTTATAAATGGCATAACTTTATCATACATGAACGAAATTCAGCGAAACTGGTCACGTTGGGATCGTATGGACGGTGGCTACACCATGAAACTAACTGAGAGTGAATTCGAGCTCGTTACAATTTATAGCGAAATAAATTGTCCGTCTGAATCAAGCGATGGTTATCGTTATTAACGATGATCGTCCAGTGTAAGTAAAACTCACCAACTCTTAACAGTTATATTTTTATCACATATCTTTAGAACTGATAATTATCTGATGATTGCTGTGTGTTAACTGTTTGGTTGAATTGCTTATGTATTGGTTGAAATTATAGATAACGATATATATATATATATATATATATATATATATATAAACCGTTAATCAAATATTGATTCTGTTTAGCAGAATATTTCATATTGAAATGAAATTGATGTTAATTAGATTGTTTAACATCTGTGATGCAGGGAAATAGGTTGGAGGGATCCAAATGGAATCCTCCACATTTATTTTTACAATTTATTTTCATATATTGTGATATATGATGTGATATATAATCTGTTGTTGATTATGTGTGTTTGAATGATATCGATCGTTGTTATTTGGTATTTTAATACCGTAAGAAATACTAGGATAAAGAAAGGGGATTTTCAAAGTATAATTTGAAAATAAATTATTTATATAAAATCAATGGATTTTATATATAAAAAGAAAATGATTTTATAAAAGAAAATAATTATAAAATCAAAGAATTTTATAAAAGGAATATTTATTTAGAAAATAAATAAAATTGAAAAGGAAATATTTATGTATAAAATAAATAGAACAAATATAAAAAGAGGAATATTTGTAAAACAAATATAAAAGGGAAATATTTGTAAAACAGGTAGAAAGAGAAATATTTGTAAAACATTCACAAATAAAATAGAATAGAAATATTTGTAAAACATTTACAAATAAAATAGAAAGAGAAGTATTTGTAAAACATTTACAAATAGAGTTGAAAAAGGATTATTTATTTAGAAAATAAATAAAGACAGAAAGGGAATTATTTGATAAATAAATGGAGTTAAATGGAAATATTTATTTGGTAAATAAATAAAGTTAGAAAAGGAAATATTTATTTAGAAAATAAATAAAGTTGTAAAAGGGAATATTTAAATGAAATAAATATAGACAAATAGAAAAGGAAGTATTTGTAATCGAATAGAGTTATCAAATATAATTTATTTGAATTAGAGTTAATCGATTAGAGTTAATCAGTTAGAGTTAATCAATTAAATTTAATTGATTAGAGTTAAATCGAATTAGAGTTATTCAAATAGAGTTAACCGAGTTAGGGTTAGTCGAGTTTTAGTTAATTGAATAGAGTTAGTCGAATATTAGTTATTCAAAAGGAGTTAATCGAATTTAGTTATTCTGAAGGAGTTAATCAAATTTAGTTATTCGAGAGGAGTTAATCGAATTTAGTTATTCGAAAGAAGTTAATCGAATTTAGATATTCGAGAGGAGTTAATCGAATTTAGTTATTTGAAAGGAGTTAATCGAATTTAGTTATTCGAGAGGAGTTAATCAAATATTAGTTATTCGAAGTGATTTAATCGAATATTAGTTATTCGAAGGAAGTTAATTGTCGAATTCGATTATATCGAATTCGGGAAAGTACTTATACTTTCCGGTTTTTAATCAAGATTTGATTATTTATTAATAAATTAGTTGTTTGATTATTTATTCAAAATAAGAATTTAACTTAGATTTCTAAGTTTTATATTTCAGAAGTAGGGTTTATAACGTTAGCATTATAATAAATGTTTTTCATAAAAGAAGTGGATTCATAATCTGAATCCGAGAATTTGTGTAAGCAAATGATTTTAGAAATTGGAGCGGTGAGCTTTGTCTATTGCATGGTTAAGAACGTTGTTCAGTTAAGGTATAAGAGGTAATTATACCCCAACTTGATTGATTTCTTTACTTAACTAAGAAATAATTGAGGTTTGATGGCGAGAGTTAGTTAGTAATACAGTTAAGTATTAAGCGATTTATTGATTGAGCGGTCGCAACGACGTTTTATGCAACGTTAGGTTAAAATCGATATAAATGAGTTTTGGAAACGTTTTCCAAATATAGAATCAGAGATATTTTCTAACATAGAAAATGGAATGTTTTTATTTATAAGGAATTAAGAAATAGAGTTAAGCAAGATTAGAAACAGACTAGAGATTAGTAAATTGAATGGTTTTCAAAGTGTCTATCTGAAATTGGTTTCGACCTTCGGGATTGATACTTAGGGAATTGTTCTCATACTAGTTTACAGTCAGAGACTGATAGATGTGGAAGAATAGTGATAAGTAAATAAGCAATGGAAATGTTTTCCAATGTACATAACATATATTTTCTAAACATAGAAAATAAGGAAATATGAATGAATATATATATATATATATATATATATATATATATATATATATACACATACATGGTTGATGATTTGATCAATAATTTCATTTCGAAATAAGATCGTTGTGTGTACACGGACATTTTTCATTTGATAGTTAAATCACCGACTATCAATGTTTCTGACCATTTTAACGTTGTGAATATGGAGATACCGGTTGGATTATTATCCGAAGAACCACTCTATATTGGCATAAGCGTTGCAAACCAAGTGTGTTGAATATATTGAAGACGGAGTAAAGTGCAAGGGCTATTGTATAAATCTTAGGTAGAGATTGCCTAAGATGGATGTACTAAATAGTGCCTTCGATTTGTCCAGTCCCAGGACAACTTGTATGGACGAATGTCTGACAGAGTATTCCTAACAAATCATATATGTTGATCTCTTCAAACGTATTACGTTTGGTGGTGGAGGAATTCGTTTCTCTTAGCTTCATACCCGTGACACCGTTAGGGAAATTGATAATTATTTGGCGGGTATGACAATGTGGTATTCCAAGTAACTGAAGATATGATATGTAAAAAGATAAGCGTAGCTTCTAGCCTCACATCCGTAAATGACAAAAGTTGGGCAGGCAGCATGGCTATGTTATTCGCACCTATTAGGGTGTATAATCACCTATCTAGAGAAAATTCATTTGCTTCTTAAAACTATCAATGTTGTCCCCTATCGGGAAATGGTTGCTGATCCCAATTGTTGGTGATATGCATTCGATACACTCAAGAGAAATGAGTGGTCGGTCATGTGTGGCTGGGTTGCAAGATGTTCTTGTTGAACCCAGTGTATTCCTCTCTAGAGGTACACTATCGGAAGGTGGTTCCATACCTTGTCATAATTGGTAATCTATTATCCAATAAGTGCTCGCGATTTTGATTGTATACTATATATGTAGAACGTGAGATGGAAGCGTTTCTGCTAGATGATTATTATATTGTGGTTGATAGACACTATTATAATTCAAAAGAATTTTGATATAAAGATTATTTTGGATTCTCATAAGGGAAAAACTCGTTCCTTTATACGGCGTGTGTGACGGCTCGCCTGGCACTAACCGACATTTACTCCAAAAATGCGTTGTACACATGTCCAGTTAGCACGGAACGGGTCGTGAGAAGGAAAGGGAAGAAGGAAATGAACATACAAAGAACCTGTAGAATGTCTCACAGTGCATAGGATAAAATATAATAACAACATACTTGACATAAAACAGGTGAGACAGTGCATAAGCTGAAAATAAGCTAACATAGCAGCGGAAAATCCAAGTACAGCTTATGATCCAAAGCCAACATTATTACAACTTTTCTAACTGTCTCCAGAACAAAAGCAAGATAAAGGAGGTACACTACTAATGCCCAAGTAGCGACCACCAACGACACAGGGAGAATATCTATATATCATACGTGGAAGCCTCCTGCCCACCTCCGAATCAGCTACTCGCGCATCACCAGCTAACCTGTCTCTAGTCTGCTCGTGTGAGCACCCAGAGTAATAAGAAGAGACATAAAACTCTAGGTCAGACATAAAGCCTGGTATGAGCGATAAGAATCTAAAGTGAACAATAACAGGTAGACTAAAACATACCTGAACCTGGACCTGCAACCAAAGAGTTAGCACTACATACTGTACAACACTCTAAGGTACCATATCAAATGGTGTAAAGATACGGAGGTGGGGGAGGTGTGCATGTCATAGTGATGGCAAACAATCAAACATGGCATCCATCCTCACATCTCTCACTCAGTGCGTAAAGCATACGATATTCACCACTTCGATCACCCAACATGCCTTGCTACGATCACTCTGCCCCATGAAGTCATAAATGGCTTCACTGCACTGATAACGTAGCCACTAATCCTTTGCTATGTCCACTTTGCCCCATGGAGTCACAAGAACCCCACTGCACTGGCTCATAGCCTTACTAATCCTTACTATGTCCACTCTGCCCCATGGAGTCGCAATGACCCCACTGCACTGGCTCATAGTCGTACTACGCATCACCTTGCCCCTCGGGTCATAATGACCCTATTGCACTGATAACGTAGTCTTGCTAACATCACCTTGCCCCTCAGGTCAAAATGACCCTTCTGCACTGATAAGTAGCCATCATTCATTTTTAGTGGTGAATCGAAGTTATGAACGTCGACAACTCCTTAGCACATGTCCCGCAGCAAAGTCCAACCATGAAGTGAACTCATCGGTTCCCAACTGGATCCTGAGCTCTAACTTCCCATATTGGACTACCTTTGCATCTCGGGTTATTGGTCAATACTGGGTTGGGTCGGGTTTCACCTCAAGCCATCGGTTCGGGTCGAGTATCCCCCATCGGTTCAGGTCGGGTATCCTCCATCGGTTAGGGTCGGGTCCTCTTCTGGTGCGGTTCGGTTATTTCTCCTCGGGTCGGGTCGGGTGCTTCACTTCGGGTCGGGTCGGGTGCCTCTCCTCCAGTCCCTGCTTCCGCTCCGATCTGCCTCGTCATCCTTCACGCGCTTCGATCCGATCCATCCTCCTCTATCCGCTCCGATCCCTCCTCTTAAATCCGATCCGATCCCAGTTCAGTTAGCGTGGCCTTCCTTTTTACCAATTTTCTCAAGTGTCAGGTTCCGATCCGATCGGATTCCTTGCCCAGTTCAACATATCCGATCCGAGCCCCATCTCCGATCCGATCCGAACCCTGCACTATTTTCTGAAACTGTTCCAGCAAGTGTTTACGCCATTCGATGACGTTTTCGACCATTCTAACTATTGAAATCAATCACAAAGCATTTCATACAGTCATAGCAACATACTTAATCAACCACAAACATCAAAACATCAATATAATAGGTTAAAATGGATCAAACATACCCCAAAATCGCATATCTCCCCCTAAGAATGTTAAGGTGAAACTAATTATAGGATTAGCAAAACTTAACCAAATTAACCCAAATTCATATCATAGGTCTAAAACATCATTTAGGAATTTATGAACATTTTCCCCAAATTTTATCATGCTTAAATTCGCTAATTAACACTAATCAACCCTAATTAGCCATAATTAGTGCAAAACTATGCAAATCACTCACCTTAGCCACAAATAAACTAAGATCTGAAATAAATCTCTGATTTGTTGTGAATCCCAATGCTAAACAGCAGCTCCAATGTTGCTTTGGTGTAGATCTTCCTTGATTAGAGGTTGCTAAGCCAAATCCTTGACCAAAAGGTGATTTGGAGGTGATTTAGAGGTTGGAGGTCATTTTTAGGGTTCCTTGGTGATAAGTGGAGGCTAGAAAACTGAAATGGAATGATCCTCAATCTCATTTCAGCATTCCCATAACCCTAATCCTGAAATGGGTTATGGGCTTACTCACTAATCACCCTATTTGGCCCGGTTAAGCAGTTTTTCACCCTCCAAACCTTATTTCAGCCATATCTCCCAAACAGTAAGACCGTTTGGCTATTATGACCACTCTACGGAAAGGTAAACCATCAAACGAATCTAATGGAAGTGGTTTCAGGTCAAAATTCATTTCCAATCAAAAGTTATGGCCAAAACAGTACCAACTAAGGGCAAAATGGTCATTTAAAAATCGACAAAAATCATGAACATGGGAAATGACTCTAATTGATGTTTCCCAAAGTTATATGACCATACGAATTCATACGGGAAAGAAATAAATATTCTACAATCCTATGATGTGTAGAATACGGGTCGTTACACTCTCCCCCCCCTTAAGAAATTTCGCCCCCGAAATTCCCTAATCAAAATACACACAAAGGTCCCGCATGCCTATCAATCATAAAACAACAATCAAACATGCAAAACAAGCAAAACAAGTCTACCCTATCATGCGGAAAACTAAATTGCAAAGTAAATCTTACCAGGCAAAGAATTCTGGATATGCCTTTCTAATGCTCTCCTCTGTCTCCCAAGTACAACCATCCTCGTCCTCGCCCTACTGAACCTTAACTAGATTCACCGCCTTCCTTCGAAGTTGCTTCGTATTGTGCCCCACAATACGGATCGGCTTGCGGTTCCCAACCGCCTCGGGTTCTACTTCGAAGTCCTCTAACTGATCAGGTGAAATAGTCATATCTGAGTCGTGGACGAACTTCCTTAGTTGGGAAACATGAAATACATTGTGAACTCCCGCCATTTTCTCTGGTAAGCCAACTCTATATGCCAAATTCCCGACTAGTTCAAGAACAGGGAATGGGCCAACAAATCTTGGTGCCAACTTGCCTCTCCTGCCAAATCGTATCACGCTCTTCAACGGAGAGATCTTGACAAACACCAAGTCACCAACGGAGAATTTCAGGTCTCTTCTCCTCTTATCAGCATAACTCTTCTGCCTATCCTGGGCAGCTTTCATTCGTTGCTGAATGATCTTAATCTTATCCGAAGTTTCTCTCACCACATCTGGTCCAAGCACAAACTTCTCGCCAGTCTCTATCCAACATGATGGTGAGTTGCACGGTCTTCCGTACAAAGCTTCATATGGAGCCATACCGATACTGGATTGGTAGCTATTATTATATGCAAACTCTACTAGATGCAAATGGTCATCCCATGATCCACCAAAATCCAATATACAAGCTCTCAAGAGATCTTCCAATATACGATTCACCCTCTCCGTTTGACCGTCGGTCTGAGGATGATATGCGGTACTGAGATGTAATCCTGACCCTAGAGCCTCCTGTAAGCTCTTCCAAAACCCATTAGCGAACAACGGGTCTCGGTCACTCATAATGCTTTTGGGTACTCCATGAAATCTCACTACCCACTTCATATACAATTCAGCCAACTTGGCTGCCGTTCTGGTCGATTTGACTGGTATAAATCTTGCACTCTTAGTCAATCGATCAACAATTACCCAAATGCTATCATATCCCGATCTAGTCCTCGGTAAACCATCGATGAAATCCATCGAGACTTGCTCCCATTTCCATTCGGGAATTTCTAATGGTTGCAACAACCCACTAGGCTTCTTTTGCTCGGCTTTAACTAGCTGCAATTCATGCATTTGGATATAAACATCCCAACGTCTCTTTTCATCCCTTCCCAGTAGTAAGTCTGCTTCATGTCTCGATACATCTTATTACCACCGGGATGTATAGTCAGTTTTGAGTGATGACATTCTCTAAGCACTTCATCTCTCAACCACTCACGTTGGGCACGACTAGTCTTCCATTCTTCCGAAGCCATCCATCTCGATCAAGCCCATACACATTCATCTCCTCGTCGATACCCATCTCTAACTTGGAGATGATTTCCAATAGGTTAGGATCGTCCCTCTGGCTGGAACCAATCCGCTCTATCAAAGTGGGTCTGATCGTCAAACTAGCTAGCATGACTGGATCCAATTCGCACTTTGGTCTGAAATCAAACCCCGCGATATACTCCAGTTGCTTCCATTCAAGAAACATTGCCCCTAAACTGGCATGTCTCCTACTCAAGGCATCGGCTACCGCATTACCTTTCCCAGGCGTGTATGCGATATCAAAATCATACGAAGCCAAGAACTCTAACCATCTCTGCTGACGGAGATTCAGATCTTTCGGAGAGAAGAGATATTTCAACGATTTATGATCGGTAAACAACTCAAATCTTTCTCCCAAGAGATAGTGTCTCCACATCTTCAGCGCAAACACAATCGCTGCTAGTTCAAAATCATGGGTAGGATACTTCTTCTCATGCGGCTTTAGCTGTGGACTAACATAAGCTACAACCCTACCTCCTTGCATCAATACAGCACCCAGTCCGGTACCACAAGCATCCGTGTATACCGTCATCTCTTCATTCCCTTTAGGAATGACTAACACTGGCGCACACGTCAATTTCTCCTTTAAACTCTTGAAGGCATCCTCACACACTCCGTCCCAGACGAAGGACTGATTCTTCTTAGTCAATTGAGTCAACGGTGCTGCTATCTTGGAGAAGTCCTGGATAAACTTACGATAATATCCAGCTAATCCCAAGAAACTTCTCACGTCTATCGCATTCTTGGGCGTAGGCCAATCCTGTACCGTAGCCACCTTCACAGGGTCCACGGCAATACCACTCTCTGAAACAACATGACCCAAGAATCTCACTTCCCTTCTCCAAAAATGACACGTAGAGAATTTCACTTTCAATTGGTGTTTCCTCAACATCTCCATCAGTATCCTCAAGTGTCCCTTGTGTTCCTCCTCTGTCCTTGAGTAAACAAGAATATCATCCACGAACACAAGAACAAACTTATTCAACTGATCTCTGAATACCCGATTCATAAGATCCACAAAGTAGGCTGGTGCATTGGTCAACCCAAACGGCATGACCAACCACTCAAAAAATCCAGACGACGTCCTAAATGCCGTTTTCGGAACACTCTCATCCACTACTCGAAGCTGATGAAATCCAGTCGCGAGGTCCAACTGGGAGAACACTCTTGCTCCTTCCAGTTGATCAAACAAATCATCTATCCGCGGTAGAGGATACTTATTCTTCCTCGTTACCTTATTCAACTCGCGATAGTCCACACACAAACGAAGGGAACCATCTTCCTTAGTGGCAAACACAACTGGTGCTCCCCACTCGGAGACACTCCTTCTAATAAATCCCTTCTTCAAAAGATTGCTGACTTGCACCCCGAGCTCTCGCTGCTTCCTTGGTGCCATACGACGAAGTGGCTTCACTATAGGTCTAGCATCTTTCACTAAATCAATACGGAACTCAATCTCTCGGTGTGGTGGAAGCCCGGTCACCTCCTTGAAGACGTCCGGATACTGGCCAACCACGGGCACATCTGACAACTCATCCTGTGGGTTGTCGAGGGAATTTACAAAACTAGCCATAACCCCATCACTAGGTAGACTACCAAACACTACCCTCCGCCCATCATTCGCCCTCACTGTCACAAAAAAGCCCTCGCAATCTACCACCACCCCGTATCTTTGGAACCAATCGACTCCCAATATAATGCCATACCCAGTAAAGCCCAAAACAAAGCAATCACATACAAACATACATCCATGACTCGATAAGACCAAATTCCTGAAAATCATACTAAGGCTAGTCGAACCACCAATTGGGTTCGTCACAACCAATGGTCTATCGACTATCTCGGGTTCCAGTCCCAACCTATCTACCAGGTCACTAGATATGAAGGAACGGGAAGCCCCAATATCAAACAAAACCCGAACTGGTACATCATAAATAGAAAGCATACCTTGAATAACAACATTCTTTACTTTCTCTGCCGCAGTTGGGGCATTCGACGAAGAAGGAACAACATCAATAGCATATGTTTTCACAATCTGCTTCTCCTTAAGAGGCTGCGGACACTTATCCTTCTGATGTCCCATTTGACCACAGTTGTAGCACTTCCTTTCCACTAGCTTGGCCCGACATTCTTTAGCATAATGGCCCTTCTTTCCACAGCTGAAGCACTCAACATCCTTCTTGCTCTTTTTCTGACCACCTTTAGATTGGTCCTGCTTCCTCTTATTCTGAGAGTTATTCTTGCCTCCACCGCCTGCTTGCAGCTTTGGCCCTTCTGTAGATGCAGCCTCAGTCTTTGACTTAGGGTAAAGGCTCTCTGATCTCAAAGCTTTCCCCACGATCGATTCAAAAATCTCATCGATGTGATTGATAAGCCTTTCCCCCAAGTATCCATCCAAACCAGTAATGAACTTCTCATTCTTCTTCTCAGGAGTATCGATAAGAGATAGTCCATATTTCGACAAAGTGTCGAACTCAGCAATATAATCAGAAACTGCCCTTCCGTTCTGCTTGAGTTCTAAGAACCTCTTAAACAATACTGACTTCTGGGCAGCTGGAATAAACTTCTCGCTAAAGCGAGCCTTGAACTGATCCCAAGTAACCTGATCCTCTGGAGTAGCTGTTCTAATAGCATTCCACCAATTCATCGCTCGCCCTTGCAGCTGACGAGACGCTAGCCTTCTCTTCATCGCATCCTCAAGACCCAAGTCATCAAAGATACGATCACAACTATCCATCCAATCTTAAACATCTGTGGCCGACTCCGTTCCGTAGAACGGCTTTCCACCAAGATTAGTGTAATCCTTGCACAACTTGGCGAAATCGACCCTAGGTGCCTGCACTACTGGACCACCACCATTTCCAGGATTGGGAACTGTTCCCTGAACATCTCTAAGCATGTCTCTCATGAGGTCGGTAAACATCACCCTCATGTCGGCAGCATTCCCATTATTGGCTCCCCTACTAGCACCTCTAGCATATCGGCTCATCGTCAATCTGTAAAAGGGGAAACGATTAACGACCCCATAGTGGTGCTAGTGCAGTGCGACTTCATTCTTATACTACCAATAGTATATACATATATAGCTTTTGAAAACCAAAGTAATCACAAATAAGCGCTCTCATATACGTACTACCTCTCCCTAGTGTCTTTCCCTAGGTTAACTACGCAACCTAGAGCTTTGATACCAAGTGTGACGGCCCGCCCCGCACCAACCGACATTTACTCCAAAAATGCGCTGTACACATGTCCAGTTAGCACGGAACGGGTCGTGAGAAGGAAAGGGAAGAAGGAAATGAACATACAAAGTGTGACGATCCCAAAATCCGAGGGGCGGTATTAAGGATAATCATTAGGAAATAACACATTAATCATCATAGCAGAGTACAGATAATAGCAGAAACAATAAATAAAATACTTTTACATGGATATGACAGCGGAATCACAACATGTAGGAATATCAGAATAGCATAACGTGGGATATACTTAGTAAAAAGAAAGGGAAGTGATCAGTCATCATCGCCAGGGGCGGAATACATACATGCAGTGACATAATAAGAGTATCAGTCTACATCGCCGGAGGCGGAATACATATACATATAGTGAGAAATACGGAAAGTAAATCAGTCTGCATCGCCAGTGGCGGAATCATAATACAAATGCAGTAATGGCGGAAAATATCTAAGTCATCTCTATGAAGTCAGCCTCGCCATGAGCCAAAAGTGCACGCTAAGCAGCAGTGCAGAACCAAAAACCACCTGTCACCTGTGTACTAGGCTGCCCGTGTGAAAATAAGGGCACCCGCGTTTGCAAAGTGAAACAAACAACGAGTCAGTCATGGGGACTGGTATGAGGAATCTATTTAACAGTTGAACAACAGTAATAGCAAATCATAGGACCACGCCACTTTCGCGGAACGGGTTTACTCCAGTGATTGCTAGTGCATTTAAAACAAGGTAAATTCTTTTAAAACAACGCAATGCTTTTAGAAAGAGTGAAGCCATTATAAGACTCAAGTCCCATCACACAATGCAACGCAAGCCGGAGGATAGAGTTTTACCTTATAATAGCCAAATATGCTTGATACGTATAAAGCAAAATCATTTGATATTATTACTAGTGCATATATGTTTCAAACAACGAATAGCATCATAAATATCAATCATAGGCGGCATAGCTACCATATACTATGTCTCCATACTAGTTCTACAATTAAATCCGTTATCTCGTATTGGAAATTGGATTTCCGTCATGAGTCGAGGCAAGGGGCAAGCTCCTCTCCGCTTCGAGACACTCTAGCAAATGCCTCAGGACTACACACTCTGGGTAACCCTTGGATTCGGCTGGGCCGGTCCTCACTTACGTTAGAGGATTAATTATGCCTGAACACACGTCTCCCGGTCCTTACAGACCTATAATCGAGGCACTCGCATTCCAACAACCACAAAGGTGAAAAGTAGATATATATGTCAGGGCTGGTAAGTCACTGACACCACCAAAGCCAGAAAGAAACGTCGTGCTCTCCCAGCGGTCCGTATCCCGTTTTTAACTCATACCGAGGTGTGAGGTTCGCGAATCTACGAAATACACAAAGTTGGGTCATATAGACCTGGCTTTGATCATTATCCACAAGACTTTGCTTTGCAACATAAGCCTTGATCACAACATCTTGGCATGCCACATAGGCAGTCCACTCCATACGATTGATTTCCATCGATATATAACCTCTGAGCTCGTATGTCTCAGAGAAGGGCGTTAAGCAAAAGAATAAATTCTCCGCCGCCAAACAGATATATATTTAACAGAGATCAATCAGTATAGAACAAAATCCAATGTCAGACACACAGTCCATTTACAAGTCCGTCCTGGGTCTGAACGAAACTGGAGGCGTCAAATTCCTCGCAAATCCGTACAATCAACACATACGTTCAGACGGCTACTACTTCCGTCCCCTTCCGGTAGCTACTCCGGTTAGGAACCTAAGTAGCGCCCATCCAACCGATACGAAGATCGTCGGTCTTGAATCGTCTTTGCATTTTCCAATTCGAATCGCTCGCTGAATTATTTGAAATGAGGGTTAGCTCGGCCTTTTCAAATAATTCACGTCATTAGAATTTAAATCGATTCTTTATGTGGTTATATCATTCGACATCCATCTTTAAGTTATTTAGTGTTATTTTCATGTCATACACATACAACCATCAAATATCAAACAATTCAAGCACAATTCGTTTATTTGCAACCTATGTTGCTTACAATATTTTATAGCGATTTTTCGCCATTTTTATTTATTTAAAAATGGCCATATTTAATTAAATGACGTTTCAGGTCGTCTCGTGGCGCTGGCGCTGTTTTTCTCCTAATTTGATTTACACATATCGAAAAATCTAACCGTTGGATTTCTACAAAGTCTATATCAGTGGGAAGATATTCCCAAAGCGAACCCAACGGTTCCAGTTTCATGAGAATCCGACGGTCGGATCTTCCACACTAGTCGTTTGAAGTTACGGTTTCAAAATTCGAACTGCAGCGTCGTTATTCGATTTAATTTAATTATATTTATATTTATATATAAATATAAACGATTCTGGCGCTGTTTTTCTTCAGATTTGAATTAAACATTCTGGACAATCCAACCGTTGGATTTTTACATGGTTGGTGCCGTTGGAAAGATATTTCCAAGGCGAACCCAGCGGTTGCGGTTTCGGGAAAATCCGTTGGTCGGATTTCTCGTACTAATCGTTTCAAATTACGATTCCGAAACGCGAACTGCACGGCCTCTATTCCTTTTAATTATATTTATATTTATATATATAAATATAGTTCATTCCATAGTTTCAACTATAGTTCTTTTTATATTTTCAACTTCGTTTTCACTTCAAATATTTCACTAACGCCTTAATATTTCGAAAAATTTCGCCATAACCTCCTTTGTACGGGGAGGGGTTTGGAAATTTATTGGGCCGTATTAGGTACCCAATAAATCCTAAAAAGCATTCACATATTTTTAGTGATATATTTTGGTGTTTACGGGGGAGCATGTACTGATAATCACTCCAGAGAATAAATTCCCGTCACCCCGTTTCCGTGTGGAAATAAATAGTCCATGTGCCGTACCTAATAACTAGAGCGACGTGATTATTGTCAACTCTAGACCCGTGTGGGGTTTTTATTAATCAAGCAATTTATCGTTATAATTTATATAGTCCATATCAGTCATCAGTTCAACCTGTAGTATATAGTCATCGCCATACAAGCCTCTTACTTATATGGTAAATCTTCCACCTCGTCACATAAGCACCAATTGCTTATGTGGAATATGATGAAGTATGCCATGTAGTGTAGTTCAAAATTAATTGTTGCTATCCTATGGCGTTGTTTATTATTTCACACAGAAAAACCAGCACTCCGCATCCAATGGCATTCACAGGAGTTGGTATATAAATAAAATTGCGCAGCCAACTCATCAAGGTTTACCTATTTGTCGGGCACGCAAATAATTTCTTTACTCAACAGCTAATCCATTTTTCCTGTTCAACACATGTATATATATGCAAAACAAGCTAATAATAATATTTCTAGCAAACTATTATTTATTTCAACACGTGTGTATTTTTAACTAAGCGTATACATGATAAAAGGAATATTTTTATCATCAAAAAATTTATTCGACACATGTGTATTTTTAACACTTCATATTTATCATAAAAATATAGTTTTCAATGTCGATTCATTTTATTTTTAAAAGATGCTAACATTCAACACATGAACTTCAACTCAACGAATGAATTTGAATTCAACACATGAATATACTATATAGTTTGTATATATATAAAAATATGATTTTTATTGCTAAAGCCATTTGTTTAAATTCGAATAATATTCAACACATGAATTTCAACTCAACGAATGAATTGCAACTCAACACATGAATATTCGATATCGTATATGTAAAAATATGTGATTTTTATTGCTAAAGCCATTTGTTTAAATTCGAATAATATTCAACACATGAATTTCAACTCAACGAATGAATTGCAACTCAACACATGAATATTCGATATCGTTTGTATATATAAAAATATGTGATTTTTATTGCTAAAGCCATTTGTTTAAATTCGAATAATATTCAACACATGAATTTCAACTCAACGAATGAATTGCAACTCAACACATGAATATTCGATATCGTATATGTAAAAATATGTGATTTTTATTGCTAAAGCCATTTGTTTAAATTCGAATAATATTCAACACATGAATTTAAACTCAACGAATGAATTGCAACTCAACACATGAATATTCGATATCGTATATGTAAATAATTTCAATGAAGGAAAATTATTCTAACACATAAATATTTCAGAAAATTTCGGCAGCATAACGGCAGGGTAGTTAAAACCAGGACCGTCCCTAGTACGGCTCCTCGCTCTACCTTAAAACCTCGCGGTTTTTGACAATGGGGATCATGCATCTAGTTCGCACGCAGGCGGCATGTTTTATTTTCAATTCAAAAATCCTATTCTATTTTGTTTCAACCACAAGAGGGTATTTTTCTACCACAAAGGTATTTTTCAACCATAAAGGTATTTTTCAACCATAATATCAACCACAAACAATTATTTCCAACCATTCGTCAAACCATATGATATCACGTCAATCACAAGCAATAAATATCGTCCATGGTCTGTGGACGAGGGGAGTGTATATATATATATATATAATAATTCACTTGCATTTCATCACAATTCAAAGCATATATGTTTCAAACAACGCTTGTATAATTTATACATTGCTAATTTAACTTATACAACACATGTACATGAGGTATACAATGCGTATATAATTTACACTTCGCTTATATAATTTATACAACGCGATTACATTCACACAAATAGTTTAGATTCCTCACATTGGTTCTTGCGGTGCTAAAAATCGTAGGAAGGTCAGAAAAATCCGCGGCTTCTTCTAGAATGTAGAGAGCCTCCTTGCGGTCACGGTGTCTCCTGTTTCATCGAATTTCGTTAACATAGCAAAAAGATATGATTTTTACAAGTTCGCAACGCTTTAAAGTGTAAAAATCAGTTTCAGCCGTATACCCCTTTTTGATTTTGAAACTAGGGTTGAATTTTTCGGCAAATCTACGAAGCTTTAGGACGAACGGCCAGCGCTACGTCGAAGAGGAAGGAGAGAGCTTCCCGATGACACCTGAGATGGCCAACTTGACGCCTCCTGGAGGGCACGGCGGCGACGCAAAGGTCGGAGCTTCCCGACTCGATATCTCTCCCAATACTCAATGATAATTCGTGAAATTACTATGGATTTGAAGATCTCTGAACGCTCTTCAAATTGGAACTGGGTTTGCTTGATTTCGTTGAGTGGATGCGGAGAAATTGAAGAGAGAAGATTCGGAAGGGTTTTTCGTGTCGCGACAGAGATTTTCGATGGAGACGATGAATTTTGATTGGCCCATGCCCTTTTTATTTTAATTTTTAATTTATTTAATTCCAAAAATACCCCCTTCTACAAACGACCTCTAAATCACACCCAACGACTGTCGCCCCTAGCTAAATACCCTCATTCCGAACACAATGGGATATGTTTCGTTGGCCATTTCGACTGTTACAGTCAGTTATTTTTCAAATTAAGATATAAAACATTCGATATTTAATTTTAAATGTACATTTCAATTTGCCAGGGCCACAAACTGAATCGAAAAATTCCAGAAAAATAAATCTAGCTTTGTTTTGACGATACGGTCCTAAGAAAACTAGTTTTGTCGAATTCTGAGCTCGTTTGAAAAACGGCCATTTTTAGGTCGACCCATTTTAACAGAATTTGACCAAACACGTTATCTTTTGCCCCGCTCACATACTAGCTTCAAAAATTACGAAATTTGAAACTTAACAATAATTTGACATCCCGGACCCAACGAAAGTGGTTTCGTCGAATTCCGAGGTCGTATGCAAAATCTCAATTTTCAAGGGCTATATATACTATATAGCGACCTTTCTGAAAATTCATTTGGCCATAACTTTTGATTTCCGTTATGAAATTTCGATTTTTCATATTCGTTAGAAAGGTATTGATAAACAGATTTAAATATTTTCAGTTTCGTTAAAATCTGTTATATTTTCCACCCGGTACAGTCGGACAAAGTTCATATTCAAAATTTCAAACTGCCCTATTATTCCAAATTCTATATTTTATGGAAATAGGCTATTTTAATCATTCAAATTTCTTGTTAATAACCTAACTTTAAAAATTTTAAACTGGTTCACATTTTCCGGGTTATTACAATCTCCCCCACTTAAAACTTTTCGTCCTCGAAAAGGAAATAACAGTTAAGCAGGAAATAAAATGTAAATGCAAAGTATTGTAAAGGTACCTTGCACCGGAGTTAGTCAGAGATGTCCACTCTGCATTTGGGATAGGCTTGTTTAATGCTTTCCTCTGTCTCCCAAGTACAGTCTCTAGGATCACTACTCCACTGCACTTTGACTAAATGAATCTTTTTCCTCCTTAGCTCTCTAGTTTCTTTGCCAACTATCTTTAATGGATCCCTCTTGAGTGCTAATTCTGGAGTTATGTCAATATCCTGTTGTGCTGCTTCTTCTACAACAAGATCTGGATCATGAACATGTTTTCTGAGCTGAGATACGTGGAACACATCATGTACACCAGGCAACCAATCAGGTAATGAAACCCTATATGCAAGAGTTCCAATCCGTTCAAGAATAGGAAAGGGACCAATAAATCTCGGTGCCAACTTCCCAGTCTTGCCAAATCTGATTACTCCTCGCATTGGAGAAACTCTTAAATAAACATAGTCGCCAACGGCAAACGATATATCCCTTCTTCTCGCATCAGCATAACTTTTTTGTCTGCTCTGCGCGGTTTTTAATCGCTTCTTAATGAAATCGACTTTATTCGATGCTTCTTGAATCATATCGGGCCCTAACACAAGTCTGTTGCCAGGTTCTACCCAACATGCGGGGGATCTGCACGGTCTACCGTATAATGCTTCAAATGGAGACATTCCCAAACTTGTTTGATAGATATTGTTGTAAGAGAATTCTGCTAAATGTAAGTGATCTTCCCATGAGCCTCCAAAATCAATAACGCAAGCTCGCAGCAAATCTTCTAAAATTCTATTCACCCGCTCAGTTTGGCCGTCTGTCTGAGGGTGATAAGCGGTGCTTAGATTTAATTTGGTTCCCAATTCTTCCTGGAATGCTTCCCAGAATTTGCTAGTGAACAGGGGATCTCTATCGCTGACTATATTGAGAGGTACTCCATGAAGTTTAACAATTTCTTTGAAGTAAATCTGTGCCAGACTTTGAGCTGTTCTGTTGGATCGGACAGGTATGAAATGGGCAGTCTTCGTGAAGCGATCTACGATTACCCATATACTGTCGTTTCCTTTTCTAGTTCGCGGCAGGCCATCGATGAAATCCATCGAAATTTGTTCCCACTTCCATCCTGGAATTTCTAATGGTTGTAATAATCCAGCCAATTTCTGCTGATCACTCTTAACTAGCTGACAAGTGGGGCATCTGCTAACATATAATGAGATATCTCTTTTCATAGCTCTCCACCAGAATGTGCGTTTGATATCGTTATACATTTTGCTCACACCGGGATGGATACTTAATTTAGATTTGTGGCACTCATCAAGTATTTCTCTTCTGAGCTCGGGAAGGTTTGGGATGCAGATTCTACCCTTTAATCTTAGAACCCCTTTGTCATCGAGTCGAAAACTTGTGGATTCACCTCCTTTGATTCTTTGGCTGATTCTTTGAATAAATTTATCGTCTTTTTGAAGAGTCGAGATCCTGTCTATTAATGAAGACGTGATGACAAAACTGGCGATGATTTCATTCTTTCTGCTGAGCGCATCTGCCACAACATTGGCTTTCCCTGGAGTGTATATAATTTCAAAATCGTATGCTGCAAGGAATTCTAACCAACGCTGTTGCCTCAGGTTTAAATCTTTCTGGGTGAACAGGTATTTCAAGGATTGATGATCGGTAAATAGTTCGAATTTCTCGCCCTGTAAATAATGCCTCCAGATTCTTAAAGCAAACACGATGGCTAATAACTCAAGATCAAGAGTAGCATAGTTTCTTTCATGCGGCTTTAGTTGACGGCTGGCATATGCGATCACTTGGCCTTTTTGCATTAACACTGCGCCTAGCCCTCTAATAGAAGCATCTGTCCATACGGTCAAGTCTTGGTTACCTTCTATTATTGTCAATACCGGAGCAGTTTTCAACTTCAGTTTTAGCTCTTGGAAAGCTTCTTCACATTCGGGAGTCCATTTGAATTTCTCATGCTTCTTTGTAAGCTTCGTCAATACTCCTGATATCTTTGAAAAATCCTGAACGAATTTCCGATAGTAACTAGCTAATCCAAGGAAACTTCGAAATTCAGTGGGTGTAGTAGGTTGTTTCCAGCTCTGAATCGCTGTAATTTTGCTTGGATCAACAGCAATTCCTTCTTTTGATATGACATGGCCTAGGAATTTGACTTCATTCTGCCAGAAGACACACATAGAAAATTTAGCTTTCAAGACATTTCTCCTTAGAATTTTCAACACTTGTTCTAAATGTTTTGCATGCTCTTCTTCCGACTTAGAGTAGATTAAAATGTCATCGATGAAGACTAGAACAAATTTATTCAACACACCATGGAACACTCTGTTCATAAGATCAACGAAGTATGCCGGAGCATTGCACAAGCCGAACGGCATTACTAACCATTCGTAGAATAAATCGGGACCCCTGAAGGCTGTCAAAGGAACACAGTCTTCAGCTATACGCAATTGGTGGAAACCTGTAGCTAGGTCCATCCTGGAAAATACTGTTGCTCCATTTAATTGATCTAACAGATCGTCTATTCGGGGCAAAGGATATTTGTTCTTCAGTGTTTGTTTATTGAGATCTCGGTAATCAACACAAAGTCTTAGAGTACCGTCTGATTTCGAGACAAATACCACTGCGGCTCCCCATGCTGAAAAGCTTGGTCTGATCAGACCTTTCCAAAGTAATTCTCGGGTTTGACTACTTAGTTCTTCTTTTTCTTTCGGGGCCATTCTTCTTATTGGATGTACTACTGGTCGGGCATTCGGAATTAGATCAATTCTAAATTCAATTTCTCTTTGCGGTGGTAAGTTTTCTACTTCTTCAAACACATCCGCATAGTTTTTAACGATCGGTATCTTTTCTATCGAAGGGGGAATAACTTCTAAAGAAGACCAAAATTCTGTTCTATTAATTTCTGAGCCATGACATGGTATATATATAGGTCCAAGCCTCATTTCGACTTTAACGATTCTTTCGGCACATCTAACTTCGGCCTTATATTTTGTCAACCATTCCAAACCGAGAATAACATCGAATTCCGATAAATCCATGACAATTAAGTGGATGGGAAACTTGTAACGTGAATAAGAGATAGGCACTCTGCAGTATATACTGAGACTAACAGGACCTCCTATCGGGTTTTGAACTTTAATTGGTTCCTTAAGTTTTCTTCGTTTCAATTTTAGTTTGTGAACAAGGATACCAGATATGAAACTACGTGATGCACCAGTATCAAAAAGTACAGAAACAGGAATATTTTTAATGGTAAGGGTACCTCCCAAGACATCGGGTTTACCTGATCCATCGGTGGTAGCTGGCGGGGTCTTCCCGTCATAGACATGGGCCACTTGTGCGCTCCTCTTCAAAGGACAATTCCTGCTGTAGTGCCCCTTCTTGTGGCAGTTTAACATTCGGCAGGGTCATTGGCCTTTGGCTTCTTTGGGGCCTTGCATACATTAGAGAAATGACCGGGCTTCCCGCAATTGTAGCAGTTTCCTTTCGGGATCTTTGCGGGTTTTTGAGTAGCGGCCGCGGTGATGCTAGATTCGGGTTGGTCTGTTGAAGCCTTGCGCTTATTCCCTGCTTGGCTTTTAGCGCGGTCTTGGCTAGCATGCCTCTCATCCATGTCTTCGTAGTTGCAAGCCATCTCTACTAGTTCTGTAAAAGAGAGTTTGATGTTGCTCATAGCTCTATCGTGATACTTGCGCTTCAGCCCAAATATGAATCTCTTATTCTTCGCTTTGTCGGTCAAAACCAGCTCCGGAACATAGCGCGATAGCTGAGTGAACTTATTCAGATAGTCTTGAATAGAGAGGTCTCCCTGATGGAGATTAGCAAATTGCTCCCGCATCCTCTCTAGAGCTTGTTCCGGTACAAACTTCTCATTGAATAAAGTCTTGAACTGCTCCCAAGTCCGGATAGTACCAGCTGCATCCCCAGAGGTAATGACATCCCACCATAGCTCTGCCTCCTCCTGAAGGAGCCAAATGCCAAGTCGGGATTTGTTGTTAGTTCCCATGCCCATACCCTCGAAGATTTTCTCACAGGTTTTCAGCCAAGCGATAGCTTCGGTCACTGTGCCAGTGCCAGTAAAAGGTTTCCCTCCAAGATTTCTGTACCTCTCAGCTACTTTGTCGAGCTAAAAGTCTTCTGGTTCTGGTGGCGGAATGATAGGACCTTCCACTACTACGGGGATATTCCCCCGTCCTCCTGCTGCATCTCCTCGGCCTCCACGGCCTCCTCTAGCTGCTGCTCCACGTGTAGCCATCTAAGAGTACTGTATAAGCAATAAAAAGAGTCAAGCTCACATATTTGATAATTTTCATAAATGATAAAGCAAGGGAATACAAGGAAAGATAATGATGATGTACTGATCAAATTGTTTTGCTAATCTGCTTAGCTCATTCTAGGACATTGCTAATCCTATCTCTAACGAGCTACTCGTATTAGAACTCTACTGATTCTATTCTGACGAGGTGTTTAATGTGTTAGATCCCTGAACTAAGGTTAACCAAAGCTCTGATACCAACTGTGACGATCCCAAAATCCGAGGGGCGGTATTAAGGATAATCATTAGGAAATAACACATTAACCATCATAGCAGAGTACAGATAATAGCAGAAACAATAAATAAAATACTTTTACATGGATATGACAGCGGAATCACAACATGTAGGAATATCAGAATAGCATAACGTGGGATATACTTAGTAAAAAGAAAGGGAAGTGATCAGTCATCATCGCCAGGGGCGGAATACATACATGCAGTGACATAATAAGAGTATCAGTCTACATCGCCGGAGGCAGAATACATATAGTGAGAAATACGGAAAGTAAATCAGTCTGCATCGCCAGTGGCGGAATGTAATAACCCGTAAAATGCGAGCCAGTTTGAAAATTTTATTTTGGCAATTTTGACGAATTTTGAATATTTAAAATAGATTATTTTAAATAATATCGACGTAAAATTTATTTTGAATATAATTCGAACGTATATATTATACGCGTCGTCGTTAGAATATAAATAATTATATATAATTATAAATAGAATTGAAGATGGCGCGGTAGTTCGATAATTCGATTTCAAACTTCAATTGAATGTACCGGGTGCAAAACAAACCGGATTTTAGTGAAACCAAAAAACATTAGGATCTAATTGATGATATCTTTCCAACGAATCCGAATAATTGAGATTTCATAGCGGGAATCAAAAGATATGTCCAGTTGAAAATTCTGAATAGTCGCTATGGAATTCAGGCCCTTAAAAATGGACATTTTGCAAATGACCTCGGATTTCGACGAAACCACTTTTGTTAGATCCGCAGTGTCAAGTTATTGCTAGGTTTCAAATTTCATAATTTTTCGAATCAATATGTGAGCGTGGCAAAGGAAAACGCATTTGACCGGTTTCAGTTGATTTTAATCGACTGGAAATTGGCCATTTTTCAAACGGTCTCAGAATTCGACGAAACTAGTTTTGTTAGGACCGTATCGTCAATACGAAACTAGAAAATATTTTTCTGGAATTTTTCTAGTTAGTATGTGACCCCGGTAATTTGAAATGTACGTTTAAAATTCAATATAAGGATTTAAATTGTAAATTCAACGGAAACTGATTGTAACAATCAAACCAGCTTACGATACATATCCCATTGTGTTCGGGATGGGGGTAAAACGCTATGGACGACAGGCGGTGGACCTCGTTTCGAGGTCATAAGTAAAAGTCAACCCTTTGGCAAAAATTTAATAATTAAATAAAAAAAAAATAGAATCCCTCCTTTTCTTCTTCAACTGGCCCCCCCCGATTCAGTTATTCATAAAACGAAAAAAAAAAAAAGAGAAAACCCTAATCTAAATCGCCGCCGCCCCCTAACCTGGAAGCCACCGCCGATACCGCCGACAGTCGAAGAAGCAGCGCCCCGAAGCCTCGCGACCACCTCCCTCCAGACGCCGCCGACATCGAATCGAAGCAACCCCCGAAGCCTCGCCGACACCTTCGAGCGCGACGCCACGAACCACCGCCGACTCCTCCTCCTCCCATTCGAAATCTCGGTGAGCGTTTAATTTTATTTTATTTTTGCTTTTATTTTGTTTCAGAGTGAATTGAAACTGTTTTTTTATATGATTGAAAACTGTTTTTTTATATGATTTGAAAACTGTTTTTTTTGTTTTACAAACTGAAATTATAAAAGAAAAAAACTGATTTTTGTTTTAGGTTTTTAAAACAGAAATTTAAAATTGAAAACTGTTTGTTTTAAAAGGAAAAATAAAAACTGATTTTATTTTAAGGTTTAAATAGAAAAGGTTTAAACTTTAAAAAGAAAATGGTTTAAACTTTAAAAAGATTTGATCTTTAAAATAGGAAAGCAAAAAGGCGAGATTTTTGTTTAGAAGAAAAAGTAGGATTTTTAAGAATAGAAAAGATGGAATTTTTATTGGGTAGAAGGAGCAAGACCTGATCTTCGTATTTTTAGAATATTAAAAATATGATTTTTATATTTTTAAAGTATTAAAAATATAGTCTTTACTATATAGGAATATTAAAAATATGATTTTTATATTTTTAAAGTATTAAAAATATAATCTTTATAGGATAGAGAATATAAAGATATCATCTTTGTGTATGTAACGAAATAAAAATCTGATTTTTATTTTATATACGTTGAGATAAAGTGGTAATTTTTATAAAGGCGAAAACTTTATTTTTATAAAGGCGAAAACTTTATTTTTATAAAGGCGAAATCTTTATGTGGAAAATAGCGTGATAAAAATATAATTTTTATCTATTTGACATAGCGATAAAAGGTCGATTTTTATATATTGAACTTTGAAATAAAAATTCGATTTTTATATATTGAATAGCGAAGTAAAAATTCGATTTTTACATATGTAGTGGCTACGACAACGAAGCTGACAAAAAGGGCAAGAACGACGAAGATCTCTACAATAGGAGTATCGTGAAGTTGGATAGCTTTCTGTGAGAACTTCTCACTCAAAATTTCTCTTTTGCTAGTTATATATATATATATATATATATATACTAGGATGCAGACGGTGCTTAGTAGCACCCGACACCCGTCCACATACCATGGACTTGTTTGTTTGGTTGTGTAGTTGGTTAGGTTATTTGATTTGGATTTGATTGATTGGTTGAATTGGAAATTGATTAAAATTGATATGTGAATGGCGTGGGCCTTCACTAGACCGGGGATAAGGCTAGGCCTCGTCCCGTTTCTAGTATCGTGCCGTTATGCCGCCGAAATTTTCTAAAATATGTTAGAAAAATAAAAATATCATTTTTATTGAATAAATGAACTGAATAGAAATTCATATGTTGAAATAAAATGTTTTATCGTTAAAAATATAATTTTTAACGTGAATGTGAATAAATAAATATTCATTTACAAACCGGACGGTTTGTTTATGTACACCTATTTGACTGATATTGATTGGGTCGATAAATTTTACACATCGCCCAACTGCACGAATAAAATCTGTGTTTGATTGTTTGAAACCCTACACGGGTGTTGGGATGAAATATGAAGTTCACTCATCCTAATCGATTAAATATGTCGATCGATTGATTGACAGGCTGTTATAAGCGTTAGATATCTATATTTGATGCTTATACAGTGTAGTGCACTTTGGTTGATGGTTGATTATTTTTCAATGCTATTATATACATGTGTTGTATGAAAATCCATGTAATTAACTTTATATGGTAATTGATTGGGCCTCATTCCAATTTGAAATATAAAGAATATTATAAAATAAAGGTTCATGTGTTGACTATACTCATCCGTTGGGATTAGTCATGTGTTGAACGAATTATTTTTATAATAAAATTTACATCTTTATCAATATAAAATAAAGGTTCATGTGTTGACTATACTCATCCGTTGGGATTAGTCATGTGTTGAACGAATTATTTTTATAATAAAATTTACATCTTTATCAATATAATATAAAGGTTCATGTGTTGACTATACTCATCCGTTGGGAATAGCCATGTGTTGAACGAATTATTTTTATAATAAAATTTACATCTTTATCAATATAATATAAAGGTTCATGTGTTGACTATACTCATCCGTTGGGATTAGTCATGTGTTGAACGAATTATTTTTATAATAAAATTTACATCTTTATCAATATAATATAAAGGTTCATGTGTTGACTATACTCATCCGTTGGGAATAGCCATGTGTTGAACGAATTATTTTTATAATAAAATTTACATCTTTATCAATATAATATAAAGGTTCATGTGTTGACTGTACTCATCCGTTGAGATTAGTCATGTGTTGAACGAAATAATTTAACAAAAATAGTCACACATGGACGGTACTCATTCGTTGAGATTAGTCGTGTGTTGACAAAAAGAAATATTTGAAATAGAATATATAAAGCCGTGTTGATTAGTGATGCGCCATTTTGACGCGAACGATATTTATATCGAATAAAACGATTTCGAAATGAATTGAATATATAACGATTTCGAAATGAATTGAATATATAACGATTTCGAAATGAATTGAATATATAACGATTTCGATTTGAATGGAATATAAAACGATTTCGAATTGAATGGGATAGAAAACCAATTTGATTTCGAATCGAATATATAATGAATTTGATTCGAATAGAAAACGAAACGAATTTGATTTGAATAGAAAATGAATTTGAATCGAATATAAAACCAATTTGAATTGAAAACGAATTGAAATGAATTCAAATTGAATTGAAATTTGAATTGAATAGAAATGAATTTTAAAACGAATTTATAAAGAAGAATTCAATTTTGCTTTGGATTGAAATAGAAGTTGAAATGGTTCTTGAAACGAATTTAAAACTATTTATATAATTCGTTTTAAATAGAAATCGACGAAATATATATTATATATATTATATATATAATATAATGGCCTGAATAAAACGCGCCGCGCCGCGGCAGTTCGTAAATTTCGACCATTTATTTCAAACGGACATTACGGGAGATCCGACCGTCGGATTCTCCTAAAACCGGAACCGTTGGGTTCGTATCGAAAAGAGCTTTCTAAAGAATATCAGAAATTTGAAATCTAACGGTTGGATTTGGAGATACGTCCAAATCAAATTCGAAAAAGGTCGCTATAAGTGCAGTTCGATGGCCATTGTTGGAAATCGACTGTACGGGCCTTGATAAAATTATTAAAAATAGTAATAATTTATGTAAAATCATAAGAAATGATTTGGGAAGAATTGGGATGAAAAACTCCACATTTGAAAAGATAAAAATAGATTTTTATCGAAATGAACTAGTTTTGAACTAAATTTAAAACCTAATTATTTTTAAATAAATAAATTAGATTTAAAAAGGGTTTTAAATAATCGGGATTTCTAATATATTTGATTGGATTTGAAATGGGTTTATCGTGAACTGTGTTTTAAATAACACTAGTTCTTTAACCCGATAATAAATAGAATGTGATTTGGGTTTGTCGTGAACTGTGTTTTAAATAACACCTAGTTCTTTAACCCATTTAAAAGGAGTTTTAATGAATCTGCAATTAGATTGAAATGTGAATTGATAATCTAAATTATCAAATTTAGAAATTGAGCGAGAATGGAGTATCACCAGTTTTGCTCCAAAGCGATAGTTAAATGTTTAATTAGATTTGAACGTGAAATGGTAATTAATTTTACCGATAACACCGTGGTGTTAGATATGGAGTATTACCAGTTTTGCTTCATGGGATGAATAGGTTGGGATTGGGAAATAAAATAAATAATTACTTCGTTACGGTTCGCTAATCTCGACTAGTTTGGAAAAACCATAATTTGGTTTTAAATGACATCCAAAGGAAGATTACAGGATAAATTTTAAAGAATTTATCTTGGATAAAATTAATGGGAACCTTTCCCTAAGAATGTGGAAATTAGAAACTAGCTGTAGGTTGGCTAAGAAGAATGGTTTCCTGGGTATTGATCTGATGTTGGTTTCGGCCTTCGGGGTTAATGTTTGGGAAATTGTTCTCTTGCTAATCTGCGATTAGTGACTAGTGAATTGGAATGAGGCGTATGTTGTGTTTGTGTAACATTTGTTTTTAATATACGCGGGTTGTTCGGAAAGGCCGGGTTTATACCCATTCTGAATAACCGATTCGACGATAAGTCGAAGATGAAGACGGTGGTCGAAGACCGGAAGTTTTCACATCGTTTGGATTATTACTGACGATCCTGATTGGGCTGTACACCCAAGAGGATGGAAATAGTTGGTGGTCGTCCAGACGTACCTGGAGATGGATGGATATGCGAGGAAAGTGCCTCCGGTTTCGTTCAGACCCAGAACGGACTTGTAAATGGATTGTGTGTCTGACACTGGATTTTATTCTGTGTTGATTGATTTCTATTAAATATACATCTGTTTGGCGGCGAAGAATTTATTCTTTTGCTTAACGCCCTTCTCTGAGACGTACGAGCTCAGAGGTTGTATATCGATGGACATCAGTCGCATGGCATGAATTGCCTGTGTGGCATACTAAGATGCAATGATCAAGGCTTCTGTTGAAAAGCAAAGTCTTGTGGTTGATGATCAAAGCACGCCTACGTGGCAGCTTTGTGTATAACGTGTATTCGCGAGCCTCACACCTCGGTATGAGTTAAAAACGGGATACGGACTGCAGGGAGAGCACACGATTCTTTCTAGCTTTGGTGGTGTCATTGACTTACCAGCCCTGACATATATATATTTTTCACCTTTGTGGTTGTTGGATGAGGCGCCTCGATTATAGGTCTGTAAGGACCGGGAAACGTGTGTTCAGGAATAACTAATCCTCTAACGTAAGTGAGGACCGGCCCTGAAGATCCAGGGGTTACCCAGTGTGCGTAATCCTGAGGCATTTGCTAGAGTGTCTCGAACGCGGAGAGGAGCTTGCCCCTTGCCTCGACTCATGACGGAAATCCAATTTCCAATACGTGTATTGCGGTTTTAATTGTAGAACTAGTATGGCGACATGATATATGGTACCCATGCCGTCTATGATTTATATTTATGATTGAAATGTTTTGACACTATACACATATTATAGTATCAAATGATTTGTTTTAAACGTACCAAGCATGTTTGGCTATTATAAGGGAAAACCCTATCCTCCGGCTTGCGTTGCATTGTGTGATGGGACCTGGGTCTTATAATAGCTTCATTTTTCGAAAAAGCATTGCGCTGTTTATTCTATGCACTGATCTTCTTGGGAGGAAACCCGTTCCGTGTTATACGGCGTGGTCCCTTGAATCACTCTCTTTGAAAGTAAAGTTTTAAATAACTGTTTTAGTTCTCACACCAGTCACATGACTGACCTGGAGTTTATTGTTTTAACCTAAACTCTGGGTGCCCCTATTTTCCGCACGGGCAGCTAGTAGTTTTGGTTTTGCAGATTTATATTCACAGGATCCTGGTTTACAGCTGGAATGATATCCGGAAAGCTCTGTATCCGTATATCACCTTCAGTTGTGCTTTATATTATTTTTCCGCTGCTATGTATTTAAATGTAATTTAAATCTCTGATATTTCTGTGTAATATTTATTCATTTATACTCTGTATATTCTTGTAATCTGATGCATTGTTGTAATATACAATGAAATGTTCTTCTGTATGCGTTCTGATTTGTCTTGTTCTCAACGTTCAGGGGTTTCGAACGGTCTAGATCGGTTTAACGACTGATTCAGATCGAGCGAAATTCCAGGCCGTCACATTTGGTATCAGAGCTTTGGTTTACAGAGCTCGAGAACAAGGCACATTAGAACCATACGAAAGAATTCATCAGATATTGGATTAGTAATATCCAATTAGAATGACTCGTTAGAGATAGGATCAGTAGTATCCTAGAACGAGTGTGAAGAGTATATTTTTCAATTAAAAACCATTGTGTTTTGAAATTTAAACCATTTTAAACGTATTTGACTATTTATTTATTTTGAATATGGACAATCGAGTATATAAAGATTTTGCATATACGCGTCATGAACGTATATTCGAAGTTTTAATATACTGGATAGATATAGAATCATACTCTAGTGGCCCGAAGATGATTCTGATGATTGACTAGTTGTCATTAGTATTCATGTTCGAGTAACGAAGGTGTGATATCGATATATTTCCATTAGACTGGTGTGAGAACCAAAACTTATATAATTAGAACACATTGTTGTGAATTGGCATCAAAAACATGATTTTTGTATATATATCAAAATTATGAATTTGGAAACTCTAATTCACTAATTGATTGATGTTTGTGTTGTTTGTTTAAGTGTTTGTTAATCTTGAACCGTTTAGCCTAATAGAACCTAATATTGAACTATATTGAAAATTGGTCGCATTTGCTTGCATATACATATATATCATTGAACAGGTCATAGCAAGGAGGCTAGAGCAGAGAATAAAATTTGTTTGCCCGACAAATAGGTACATGTTTACTACATAATTTCCTGTTTTGTTTGGGTGATGATGATTTTGTGAGCCTATTGGCTAGCCGCTTGGCTTTTTCTTTTTCTTTTTGAGATCTGAAGGACCGGGGAAGCTATTTGAAATTCCCCGATGCTCCCGGTGCAGGGGAGGTTATGGCGAAATTTTTCGAAAATTTAGGGTGTTAGCCAAATTTTTTGAAATTTTGGAAATTCTCAGAAACTGAAAAGTTGGAGAATGCAAGCCAGATCGAACGTCGAGTAGATTAATCAAACCACTTTCGACTTTGTTCCTTTTCGGGGACGAAAAGTTTTAAGTGGGGGAGATTGTAATAACCCGTAAAATGCGAGCCAGTTTGAAATTTTTATTTTGGCAATTTTGACGAATTTTGAATATTTAAAATAGATTATTTTAAATAATATCGACGTAAAATTTATTTTGAATATAATTCGAACGTATATATTATACGCGTCGTCGTTAGAATATAAATAATTATATATAATTATAAATAGAATTGAAGATGGCGCGGTAGTTCGATAATTCGATTTCAAACTTCAATTGAATGTACTGGGTGCAAAACAAACCGGATTTTAGTGAAACCAAAAAACATTAGGATCTAATTGATGATATCTTTCCAACGAATCCGAATAATTGAGATTTCATAGCGGGAATCAAAAGATATGTCCAGTTGAAAATTCTGAATAGTCGCTATGGAATTCAGGCCCTTAAAAATGGACATTTTGCAAATGACCTCGGATTTCGACGAAACCACTTTTGTTAGATCCGCAGTGTCAAGTTATTGCTAGGTTTCAAATTTCATAATTTTTCGAATCAATATGTGAGCGTGGCAAAGGAAAACGCATTTGACCGGTTTCAGTTGATTTTAATCGACTGGAAATTGGCCATTTTTCAAACGGTCTCAGAATTCGACGAAACTAGTTTTGTTAGGACCGTATCGTCAATACGAAACTAGAAAATATTTTTCTGGAATTTTTCTAGTTAGTATGTGACCCCGGTAATTTGAAATGTACGTTTAAAATTCAATATAAGGATTTAAATTGTAAATTCAACGGAAACTGATTGTAACGATCAAACCAGCTTACGATACATATCCCATTGTGTTCGGGATGGGGGTAAAACGCTATGGACGACAGGCGGTGGACCTCGTTTCGAGGTCATAAGTAAAAGTCAACCCTTTGGCAAAAATTTAATAATTAAATAATAAAAATAAAAATAGAATCCCTCCTTTTCTTCTTCAACTGCCCCCCCCCCCCCCCCGATTCAGTTATTCATAAAACGAAAAAAAAAAAAAAAAAGAGAAAACCCTAATCTAAATCGCCGCCGCCCCCTGACCTGGAAGCCACCACCGATACCGCCGACAGTCGAAGAAGCAGCGCCCCGAAGCCTCGCGACCACCTCCCTCCAGACGCCGCCGACATCGAATCGAAGCAACCCCCGAAGCCTCGCCGACACCTTCGAGCGCGACGCCACGAACCACCGCCGACTCCTCCTCCTCCCATTCGAAATCTCGGTGAGCGTTTAATTTTATTTTATTTTTGCTTTTATTTTGTTTCAGAGTGAATTGAAACTGTTTTTTTATATGATTGAAAACTATTTTTTTTATATGATTTGAAAACTGTTTTTTTTGTTTTACAAACTGAAATTATAAAAGAAAAAAACTGATTTTTGTTTTAGGTTTTTAAAACAGAAATTTAAAATCGAAAACTGTTTGTTTTAAAAGGAAAAATAAAAACTGATTTTATTTTAAGGTTTAAATAGAAAAGGTTTAAACTTTAAAAAGAAAATGGTTTAAACTTTAAAAAGATTTGATCTTTAAAATAGGAAAGCAAAAAGGCGAGATTTTTGTTTAGAAGAAAAAGTAGGATTTTTAAGAATAGAAAAGATGGAATTTTTATTGGGTAGAAGGAGCAAGACCTGATCTTCGTATTTTTAGAATATTAAAAATATGATTTTTATATTTTTAAAGTATTAAAAATATAATCTTTATAGGATAGAGAATATAAAGATATCATCTTTGTGTATGTAACGAAATAAAAATCTGATTTTTATTTTATATACGTTGAGATAAAGTGGTAATTTTTATAAAGGCGAAAACTTTATTTTTATAAAGGCGAAAACTTTATTTTTATAAAGGCGAAATCTTTATGTGGAAAATAGCGTGATAAAAATATAATTTTTATCTATCTGACATAGCGATAAAAGGTCGATTTTTATATATTGAACTTTGAAATAAAAATTCGATTTTTATATATTGAATAGCAAAGTAAAAATTCGATTTTTACATATGTAGTGGCTACGACAACGAAGCTGACAAAAAGGGCAAGAACGACGAAGATCTCTACAATAGGAGTATCGTGAAGTTGGATAGCTTTCTGTGAGAACTTCTCACTCAAAATTTCTCTTTTGCTAGTTATATATATATATATATATATATATATATATATATATATATATACTAGGATGCAGACGGTGCTTAGTAGCACCCGACACCCGTCCACATACCATGGACTTGTTTGTTTGGTTGTGTAGTTGGTTAGGTTATTTGATTTGGATTTGATTGATTGGTTGAATTGGAAATTGATTAAAATTGATATGTGAATGGCGTGGGCCTTCACTAGACCGGGGATAAGGCTAGGCCTCGTCCCGTTTCTAGTATCGTGCCGTTATGCCGCCGAAATTTTCTAAAATATGTTAGAAAAATAAAAATATCATTTTTATTGAATAAATGAACTGAATAGAAATTCATATGTTGAAATAAAATGTTTTTTCGTTAAAAATATAATTTTTAACGTGAATGTGAATAAATAAATATTCATTTACAAACCGGACGGTTTGTTTATGTACACCTATTTGACTGATATTGATTGGGTCGATAAATTTTACACATCGCCCAACTGCACGAATAAAATCTGTGTTTGATTGTTTGAAACCCTACACGGGTGTTGGGATGAAATATGAAGTTCACTCATCCTAATCGATTAAATATGTCGATCGATTGATTGACAGGCTGTTATAAGCGTTAGATATCTATATTTGATGCTTATACAGTGTAGTGCACTTTGGTTGATGGTTGATTATTTTTCAATGCTATTATATACATGTGTTGTATGAAAATCCATGTAATTAACTTTATATGGTAATTGATTGGGCCTCATTCTAATTTGAAATATAAAGAATATTATAAAATAAAGGTTCATGTGTTGACTATACTCATCCGTTGGGATTAGTCATGTGTTGAACGAATTATTTTTATAATAAAATTTACATCTTTATCAATATAAAATAAAGGTTCATGTGTTGACTATACTCATCCGTTGGGATTAGTCATGTGTTGAACGAATTATTTTTATAATAAAATTTACATCTTTATCAATATAATATAAAGGTTCATGTGTTGACTATACTCATCCGTTGGGAATAGCCATGTGTTGAACGAATTATTTTTATAATAAAATTTACATCTTTATCAATATAATATAAAGGTTCATGTGTTGACTATACTCATCCGTTGGGATTAGTCATGTGTTGAACGAATTATTTTTATAATAAAATTTACATCTTTATCAATATAATATAAAGGTTCATGTGTTGACTATACTCATCCGTTGGGAATAGCCATGTGTTGAACGAATTATTTTTATAATAAAATTTACATCTTTATCAATATAATATAAAGGTTCATGTGTTGACTGTACTCATCCGTTGAGATTAGTCATGTGTTGAACGAAATAATTTAACAAAAATAGTCACACATGGACGGTACTCATTCGTTGAGATTAGTCGTGTGTTGACAAAAAGAAATATTTGAAATAGAATATATAAAGCCGTGTTGATTAGTGATGCGCCATTTTGACGCGAACGATATTTATATCGAATAAAACGATTTCGAAATGAATTGAATATATAACGATTTCGAAATGAATTGAATATATAACGATTTCGAAATGAATTGAATATATAACGATTTCGATTTGAATGGAATATAAAACGATTTCGAATTGAATGGGATAGAAAACCAATTTGATTTCGAATCGAATATATAATGAATTTGATTCGAATAGAAAACGAAACGAATTTGATTTGAATAGAAAATGAATTTGAATCGAATATAAAACCAATTTGAATTGAAAACGAATTGAAATGAATTCAAATTGAATTGAAATTTGAATTGAATAGAAATGAATTTTAAAACGAATTTATAAAGAAGAATTCAATTTTGCTTTGGATTGAAATAGAAGTTGAAATGGTTCTTGAAACGAATTTAAAACTATTTATATAATTCGTTTTAAATAGAAATCGACGAAATATATATTATATATATTATATATATAATATAATGGCCTGAATAAAACGCGCCGCGCCGCGGCAGTTCGTAAATTTCGACCATTTATTTCAAACGGACATTACGGGAGATCCGACCGTCGGATTCTCCTAAAACCGGAACCGTTGGGTTCGTATCGAAAAGAGCTTTCTAAAGAATATCAGAAATTTGAAATCTAACGGTTGGATTTGGAGATACGTCCAAATCAAATTCGAAAAAGGTCGCTATAAGTGCAGTTCGATGGCCATTGTTGGAAATCGACTGTACGGGCCTTGATAAAATTATTAAAAATAGTAATAATTTATGTAAAATCATAAGAAATGATTTGGGAAGAATTGGGATGAAAAACTCCACATTTGAAAAGATAAAAATAGATTTTTATCGAAATGAACTAGTTTTGAACTAAATTTAAAACCTAATTATTTTTAAATAAATAAATTAGATTTAAAAAGGGTTTTAAATAATCGGGATTTCTAATATATTTGATTGGATTTGAAATGGGTTTATCGTGAACTGTGTTTTAAATAACACTAGTTCTTTAACCCGATAATAAATAGAATGTGATTTGGGTTTGTCGTGAACTGTGTTTTAAATAACACCTAGTTCTTTAACCCATTTAAAAGGAGTTTTAATGAATCTGCAATTAGATTGAAATGTGAATTGATAATCTAAATTATCAAATTTAGAAATTGAGCGAGAATGGAGTATCACCAGTTTTGCTCCAAAGCGATAGTTAAATCTTTAATTAGATTTGAACGTGAAATGGTAATTAATTTTACCGATAACACCGTGGTGTTAGATATGGAGTATTACCAGTTTTGCTTCATGGGATGAATAGGTTGGGATTGGGAAATAAAATAAATAATTACTTCGTTACGGTTCGCTAATCTCGACTAGTTTGGAAAAACCATAATTTGGTTTTAAATGACATCCAAAGGAAGATTACAGGATAAATTTTAAAGAATTTATCTTGGATAAAATTAATGGGAACCTTTCCCTAAGAATGTGGAAATTAGAAACTAGCTGTAGGTTGGCTAAGAAGAATGGTTTCCTGGGTATTGATCTGATGTTGGTTTCGGCCTTCGGGGTTAATGTTTGGGAAATTGTTCTCTTGCTAATCTGCGATTAGTGACTAGTGAATTGGAATGAGGCGTATGTTGTGTTTGTGTAACATTTGTTTTTAATATACGCGGGTTGTTCGGAAAGGCCGGGTTTATACCCATTCTGAATAACCGATTCGACGATAAGTCGAAGATGAAGACGGTGGTCGAAGACCGGAAGTTTTCACATCGTTTGGATTATTACTGACGATCCTGATTGGGCTGTACACCCAAGAGGATGGAAATAGTTGGTGGTCGTCCAGACGTACCTGGAGATGGATGGATATGCGAGGAAAGTGCCTCCGGTTTCGTTCAGACCCAGAACGGACTTGTAAATGGATTGTGTGTCTGACACTGGATTTTATTCTGTGTTGATTGATTTCTATTAAATATACATCTGTTTGGCGGCGAAGAATTTATTCTTTTGCTTAACGCCCTTCTCTGAGACGTACGAGCTCAGAGGTTGTATATCGATGGACATCAGTCGCATGGCATGAATTGCCTGTGTGGCATACTAAGATGCAATGATCAAGGCTTCTGTTGAAAAGCAAAGTCTTGTGGTTGATGATCAAAGCACGCCTACGTGGCAGCTTTGTGTATAACGTGTATTCGCGAGCCTCACACCTCGGTATGAGTTAAAAACGGGATACGGACTGCAGGGAGAGCACACGATTCTTTCTAGCTTTGGTGGTGTCAGTGACTTACCAGCCCTGACATATATATATTTTTCACCTTTGTGGTTGTTGGATGAGGCGCCTCGATTATAGGTCTGTAAGGACCGGGAAACGTGTGTTCAGGAATAACTAATCCTCTAACATAAGTGAGGACCGGCCCTGAAGATCCAGGGGTTACCCAGTGTGCGTAATCCTGAGGCATTTGCTAGAGTGTCTCGAACGCGGAGAGGAGCTTGCCCCTTGCCTCGACTCATGACGGAAATCCAATTTCCAATACGTGTATTGCGGTTTTAATTGTAGAACTAGTATGGCGACATGATATATGGTACCCATGTCGTCTATGATTTATATTTATGATTGAAATGTTTTGACACTATACACATATTATAGTATCAAATGATTTGTTTTAAACGTACCAAGCATGTTTGGCTATTATAAGGGAAAACCCTATCCTCCGGCTTGCGTTGCATTGTGTGATGGGACCTGGGTCTTATAATAGCTTCATTTTTCGAAAAAGCATTGCGCTGTTTATTCTATGCACTGATCTTCTTGGTAGGAAACCCGTTCCGTGTTATACGGCGTGGTCCCTTGAATCACTCTCTTTGAAAGTAAAGTTTTAAATAACTGTTTTAGTTCTCACACCAGTCACATGACTGACCTGGAGTTTATTGTTTTAACCTAAACTCTGGGTGCCCCTATTTTCCGCACGGGCAGCTAGTAGTTTTGGTTTTGCAGATTTATATTCACAGGATCCTGGTTTACAGCTGGAATGATATCCGGAAAGCTCTGTATCCGTATATCACCTTCAGTTGTGCTTTATATTATTTTTCCGCTGCTATGTATTTAAATGTAATTTAAATCTCTGATATTTCTGTGTAATATTTATTCATTTATACTCTGTATATTCTTGTAATCTGATGCATTGTTGTAATATACAATGAAATGTTCTTCTGTATGCGTTCTGATTTGTCCTGTTCTCAACGTTCAGGGGTTTCGAACGGTCTAGATCGGTTTAACGACTGATTCAGATCGAGCGAAATTCCAGGCCGTCACACGGAATCATAATACAAATACATTAATGGCGGAAAATATCTAAGTCATCTCTATGAAGTCAGCCTCGCCATGAGCCAAAAGTGCACGCTAAGCAGCAGTGCAGAACCAAAAACCACCTGTCACCTGTGTACTAGGCTGCCCATGTGAAAATAAGGGCACCCGCGTTTGCAAAGTGAAACAAACAACGAGTCAGTCATGGGGACTGGTATGAGGAATCTATTTAACAGTTGAACAACAGTAATAGCAAATCATAGGACAACGCCACTTTCACGGAACGGGTTTACTCCAGTGATTGCTAGTGCATTTAAAACAAGGTAAATTCTTTTAAAACAACGCAATGCTTTTAGAAAGAATGAAGCCATTATAAGACTCAAGTCCCATCACACAATGCAACGCAAGCCGGAGGATAGAGTTTTACCTTATAATAGCCAAATATGCTTGATATGTATAAAGCAAAATCATTTGATATTATTACTAGTGCATATATGTTTCAAACAACGAATAGCATCATAAATATCAATCATAGGCGGCATAGCTACCATCTACTATGTCTCCATACTAGTTCTACAATTAAATTCGTTATCTCGTATTGGAAATTGGATTTCCGTCATGAGTCGAGGCAAGGGGCAAGCTCCTCTCCGCTTCGAGACACTCTAGCAAATGCCTCAGGACTACACACTCTGGGTAACCCTTGGATTCGGCTGGGCCGGTCCTCACTTACGTTAGAGGATTAATTATGCCTGAACACACGTCTCCCGGTCCTTACAGACCTATAATCGAGGCGCCTCGCATTCCAACAACCACAAAGGTGAAAAGTAGATATATATGTCAGGGCTGGTAAGTCACTGACACCACCAAAGCCAGAAAGAAACGTCGTGCTCTCCCAGCGGTCCGTATCCCGTTTTTAACTCATACCGAGGTGTGAGGTTCGCGAATCTACGAAATACACAAAGCTGGGTCATATAGACCTGGCTTCGATCATCATCCACAAGACTTTGCTTTGCAACATAAGCCTTGATCGCAGCATCTTGGCATGCCACATAGGCAGTCCACTCCATACGATTGATTTCCATCGATATATAACCTCTGAGCTCGTATGTCTCAGAGAAGGGCATTAGCAAAAGAATAAATTCTCCGCCGCCAAACAGATATATATTTAACAGAGATCAATCAGTATAGAACAAAATCCAATGTCAGACACACAGTCCATTTACAAGTCCGTCCTGGGTCTGAACGAAACCGGAGGCGTCAAATTCCTCGCAAATCCGTACAATCAACACATACGTTCAGACGGCTACTACTTCCGTCCCCTTCCGGTAGCTACTCCGGTTGGGAACCTCAGTAGCGCCCATCCAACCGATACGAAGATCGTCGGTCTTGAATCGTCTTTGCATTTTCCAATTCGAATCGCTCGCTGAATTATTTGAAATGAGGGTTAGCTCGGCCTTTTCATATAATTCACATCATTAGAATTTAAATCGATTCTTTATGTGGTTATATCATTCGACATCCATCTTTAAGTTATTTAGTGTTATTTTCATGTCATACACATACAACCATCAAATATCAAACAATTCAAGCACAATTCGTTTATTTGCAACCTATGTTGCTTACAATATTTTATAGCGATTTTTCGCCATTTTTATTTATTTAAAAATGGCCATATTTAATTAAATGACGTTTCAGGTCGTCTCGTGGCGCTGGCGCTGTTTTTCTCCTAATTTGTTTTACACATATCGGAAAATCTAACCGTTGGATTTCTACAAAGTCTATATCAGTGGGAAGATATTCCCAAAGCGAACCCAACGGTTCCAGTTTCGTGAGAATCCGACGGTCGGATCTTCCACACTAGTCGTTTGAAGTTACGGTTTCAAAATTCGAACTGCAGCGTCGTTATTCGATTTAATTTAATTATATTTATATTTATATATAAATATAAACGATTCTGGCGCTGTTTTTCTTCAGATTTGAATTAAACATTCCGGACAATCCAACCGTTGGATTTTTACAAGGTTGGTGCCGTTGGAAAGATATTTCCAAGGCGAACCCAGCGGTTGCGGTTTCGGGAAAATCCGTTGGTCGGATTTCTCGTACTAATCGTTTCAAATTACGATTCCGAAACGTGAACTGCACGGCCTCTATTCCTTTTCATTATATTTATATTTTTATATATAAATATAGTTCATTCCATAGTTTCAACTATAGTTCTTTTTATATTTTCAACTTCGTTTTCACTTCAAATATTTCACTAACGCCTTAATATTTCGAAAAATTTCGCCATAACCTCCTTTGTACGGGGAGGGGTTTGGAAATTTATTGGGCCGTATTAGGTACCCAATAAATCCTAAAAAGCATTCACATATTTTTAGTGATATATTTTGGTGTTTACGGGGGAGCATGTACTGATAATCACTCTAGAGAATAAATTCCCGTCACCCCGTTTCCGTGTGGAAATAAATAGTCCATGTGCCGTATCTAATAACTAGAGCGACATGATTATTGTCAACTCTAGACCCGTGTGGGGTTTTTATTAATCTGGCAATTTATCTTTATAATTTATATAGTCCATATCAGTCATCAGTTCAACCTGTAGTATATAGTCATCGCCATGCAAGCCTCTTGCTTATATGGTAAATCTTCCACCTCGTCACACAAGCTCCAATTGCTTATGTGGAATATGATGAAGTATGCCTATCGTCAAGAAGTATGCCATGTAGTGTAGTTCAAAATTAATTGTTACTATCCTATGGCGTTGTTTATTATTTCACACAGAAAAACCAGCACTCCGCATCCAATGGCATTCACAGGAGTTGGTATATAAATAAAATTGCGCAGCCAACTCATCAAGGTTTACCTATTTGTCGGGCACACAAATAATTTCTTTACTCAACAGCTAATCCATTTTTCCTGTTCAACACATGTATATATATGCAGAACAAGCTAATAATAATATTTCTAGCAAACTATTATTTATTTCAACACGTGTGTATTTTTAACTAAGCGTATACATGATAAAAGGAATATTTTTATCATCAAAATATTTATTCGACACATGTGTATTTTTAACACTTCATATTTATCATAAAAATATAGTTTTCAATGTCGATTCATTTTATTTTTAAAAGATGCTAACATTCAACACATGAACTTCAACTCAACGAATGAATTTGAATTCAACACATGAATATACTATATAGTTTGTATATATATAAAAATATGATTTTTATTGCTAAAGCCATTTGTTTAAATTCGAATAATATTCAACACATGAATTTCAGCTCAACGAATGAATTGCAACTCAACACATGAATATTCGATATCGTATATGTAAAAATATGTGATTTTTATTGCTAAAGCCATTTGTTTAAATTCGAATAATATTCAACACATGAATTTCAACTCAACGAATGAATTGCAACTCAACACATGAATATTCGATATCGTTTGTATATATAAAAATATGTGATTTTTATTGCTAAAGCCATTTGTTTAAATTCGAATAATATTCAACACATGAATTTCAACTCAACGAATGAATTGCAACTCAACACATGAATATTCGATATTGTATATGTAAAAATATGTGATTTTTATTGCTAAAGCCATTTGTTTAAATTCGAATAATATTCAACACATGAATTTCAACTCAACGAATGAATTGCAACTCAACACATGAATATTCGATATCGTATATGTAAATAATTTCAATGAAGGAAAATTATTCTAACACATAAATATTTCAGAAAATTTCGGCAGCATAACGGCAGGGTAGTTAAAACCAGGACCGTCCCTAGTACGGCTCCTCGCTCTACCTTAAAACCTCGCGGTTTTTGACAATGGGGATCATGCATCTAGTTCGCACGCAGGCGGCATGTTTTATTTTCAATTCCACAATCCTATTCTATTTTGTTTCAACCACAAGAGGGTATTTTTCAACCACAAAGGTATTTTTCAACCATAAAGGTATTTTTCAACCATAATATCAACCACAAACAATTATTTCCAACCATTCGTCAAACCATATGATATCACGTCAATCACAAGCAATAAATATCGTCCATGGTCTGTGGACGAGGGGAGTGTATATATATATATATATATATATATATATATATATATATAATAATTCACTTGCATTTCATCACAATTCAAAGCATATATGTTTCAAACAACGCTTGTATAATTTATACATTGCTAATATAACTTATACAACACATGTAAATGAGGTATACAATGCGTATATAATTTACACTTCGCTTATATAATTTATACAACGCGATTACATTCACACAAATAGTTTAGATTCCTCACATTGGTTCTTGCGGTGCTAAAAATCGTAGGAAGGTCAGAAAAATACGCGGCTTCTTCTAGAATGTAGAGAGCCTCCTTGCGGTCACGGTGTCTCCTGTTTCATCGAATTTCGTTAACATAGCAAAAAGATATGATTTTTACAAGTTTGCAACGCTTTAAAGTGTAAAAATCAGTTTCAGCCGTATACCCCTTTTTGATTTCGAAACTAGGGTTGAATTTTTCGGCAAATCTACGAAGCTTTAGGACGAACGGCCAGCGCTACGTCGAAGAGGAAGGAGAGAGCTTCCCGATGACACCTGAGATGGCCAACTTGACGCCTCCTGGAGGGCACGGCGGCGGCGCAAAGGTCGGTGCTTCCCGACTCGATATCTCTCCCAATACTCAATGATAATTCGTGAAATTATTATGGATTTGAAGATCTCTGAACGCTCTTCAAATTGGAACTGGGTTTGCTTGATTTCGTTGAGTGGATGCGGAGAAATTGAAGAGAAAAGATTCGGAAGGGTTTTCCGCGTCGCGACAGAGATTTTCGATGGAGACGACGAATTTTGATTGGCCCATGCCCTTTTTATTTTAATTTTTAATTTATTTAATTCCAAAAATACCCCCTTCTACAAATAACCTCTAAATCACACCCAACGACTGTCGCCCTTAGCTAAATACCCTCATTCCGAACACAATGGGATATGTTTCGTTGGCCATTTCGACTGTTACAGTCAGTTATTTTTCAAATTAAGATATAAAACATTCGATATTTAATTTTAAACGTACATTTCAATTTGCCAGGGCCACAAACTGAATCGAAAAATTCCAGAAAAATAAATCTAGCTTTGTTTTGACGATACGGTCCTAACAAAACCAGTTTCGTCGAATTCTGAGCTTGTTTGAAAAACGGCCATTTTTAGGTCGACCCATTTTAACAGAATTTGACCAAACACGTTATCTTTTGCCCCGCTCACATACTAGCTTCAAAAATTACGAAATTTGAAACTTAGCAATAATTTGACATCCCGGACCCAAAAAAAGTGGTTTCGTCGAATTCCGAGGTCGTATGCAAAATCTCAATTTTCAAGGGCTATATATACTATATAGCGACCTTTCTGAAAATTCATTTGGCCATAACTTTTGATTTCCGTTATGAAATTTCGATTTTTCAGATTCGTTAGAAAGGTATTGATAAACAGATTTAAATATTTTTAGTTTCGTTAAAATCTGTTATATTTTCCACCCGGTTCAGTCGGACAAAGTTCATATTCAAAATTTCAAACTGCCCTATTATTCCAAATTCTATATTTTATGCGAATAGGCTATTTTAATCATTCAAATTTCTTGTTAATAACCTAACTTTAAAAATTTTAAACTGGTTCACATTTTCCGAGTTATTACACAAAGAACCTGTAGAATGTCTCACAGTGCATAGGATAAAATATAATAACAACATACTTGACATGAAACAGGTGAGACAGTGCATAAGCTGAAAATAAACTAACATAGTAGCGGAAAATCCAAGTACAGCTTATGATCCAAAGCCAACATTATTACAACTTTTCTAACTATCTCCAGAACAAAAGCAAGATAAAGGAGGTACACTACTAATGCTCAAGTAGCGACCACCAACGACACAGGGAGAATATCTATATATCATACGTGGAAGCCTCCTGCCCGCCTCCGAATCAGCTACTCGCGCATCACTTGCTAACCTGTCTCTAGTCTGCTCATGTGAGCACCCAGAGTAATAAGAAGAGACATAAAACTCTGGGTCAGACATAAAGCTTGGTATGAGCGATAAGCATCTAAAGTGAACAATAACAAGTAGACTAAAACATACCTGAACCTGGACCTACAACTAAAGAGTTAGCACTACATACTGTACAATACTCTAAGGTACCATATCAAATGGTGTAAAGATACGGAGGTGGGGAAGGTGTGCATGTCATAGTGATGGCAAACAATCAAACATGGCATCCATCCTCACATCTCTCACTCAGTGCGTAAAGCATACGATATTCACCACTTCGATCACCCAACATGCCTTGCTACGATCACTCTGCCCCATGAAGTCATAAATGGCTTCACTGCACTGATAACGTAGCCACTAATCCTTTGTTATGTCCACTTTGCCCCATGGAGTCACAAGAACCCCACTGCACTGGCTCAAAGCCTTACTAATCCTTACTATGTCCACTCTGCCCCATGGAGTCGCAATGACCCCACTGCGCTGGCTCATAGTCGTACTACGCATCACCTTGCCCCTCGGGTCATAATGACCCTACTGCACTGATAACGTAGTCTTGCTACCATCACCTTGCCCCTCAGGTCATACTGACCCTACTGCACTGATAAGTAGCCATCATTCATTTTTAGTGGTGAATCGAAGTTATGAACGTCGACAACTCCTTAGCACACGTCCCGCAGCAAAGTCCAACCATGAAGTGAACTCATCGGTTCCCAACTGGAAATTGAGCTCTAACTTCCCATGTTGGACTACCTTTGCATCTCGGGTTATTGGTCAATACTGGGTCGGGTCGGGTTTCTACTCAAGCCATCGGTTCGGGTCGGGTATCCCCCATCGGTTCGGTTCGGGTATCCTCCATCGGTTCGGGTCGGGTCCTCTTCTGGTGCGGTTCGGTTATTTCTCCTCGGGTCGGGTCGGGTGCTTCACTTCGAATCGGGTCGGGTGCCTCTCCTCCAGTCCCTGCTTCCGCTCCGATCCGCCTCGTCATCCTTCACGTGCTTCGATCCGATCTGTCCTCCTCTATCCGCTCCGATCCCTCCTCTTAAATCCGATCCGATCCCAGTTCAGTTAGCGTGGCCTTCCTTTTTGCCAATTTTCTCAAGTGTCAGGTTCTGATCCGATCGGATTCCTTGCCCAGTTCAACAAATCCGATCCGAGCCCCATCTCCGATCCGATCCGAACCCTGCACTGTTTTCTGAAACTGTTCCAGCAAGTGTTTACGCCATTCGACGACGTTTTCGACCATTCTAACTATTGAAATCAATCACAAAGCATTTCATACAGTCATAGCAACATGCATAATCAACCACAAACATCAAAACATCAATATAATAGGTTAAAATGGATCAAACATACCCCAAAATCCCATATCTCCCCCTAAGCATTTTTAGGTGAAACTAATTATAGGATTAGCAAAACTTAACCAAATTAACCCAAATTCATATCAGAGGTCTAAAACATCATTTAGGAATTTATGAACATTTTTCCCGAATTTTACCGTGCTTAAATTCGCTAATTAACACTAATCAACCCTAATTAGCCATAATTAGTGCAAAACTATGCAAATCACTCACCTTAGCCACAAATAAACTAAGATCGGAAATAAATCTCTGATTTGATGTGAATCCCAATGCTAAACAGCAGCTCCAATGTTGCTTTGGTGTAGATCTTCCTTGATTAGAGGTTGTTAAGCCAAATCCTTGACCAAAAGGTGATTTGGAGGTGATTTAGAGGATGGAGGCCATTTTTAGGGTTCCTTGGTGATAAGTGGAGGCTAGAAAACTGAAATGAAATGATCCTCCATCTCATTTCAGCCTTCCCATAACCCTAATCCCGAAATGGGTTATGGGCCTACTCACTAATCACCTTATTTGGCCCGGTTAAACAGTTTTTCACCCTCCAAACCTTATTTCAGCCATATCTCCCAAACGGTAAGTCCGTTTGGCTATTATGACCACTCTACGGAAAGGTAAACCATCAAACAAATCTAATGGAAGTGGTTTCAGGTCAAAATTCCTTTCCAATCAAAAGTCATGGCCAAAACAGTACCAACTAAGGGCAAAATGGTCATTTAAAAATCGACAAAAATCATGAACATGCGAAATGACTCTAATAGATGTTTCCCAAAGTTATATGACCATACGACTTCATACGGGAAAGAAATAAATATTCTACAATCCTATGATGTGTAGAATACGGGTCGTTACAGCGTGGTCTTATGAGACATCGTTTAATCACGCAAACTGTTTTAAATTGTTTTACTCACACCAGTCCCATGACTGACCCAGGGTTTATTTTGTTTTGTTTTTCCCTAAACTCTTGGGTGCCAAATTTTGTACGGGCAGTCAAGTGGTCAGGATTTTACATATATACTTGAAGAGCTGGAGCAGGAGGCTTCAGGATTTAATATAGCTATTGTTATTCCGCTGTGTTGTAAGTGTTATACTATAATAATGTTATTGTATACATATACTGATTTTATTTCAAAGATATGTATCTATTATATATTGTTCGTTACGCTGTGAGATTCGTGCTTACTCTAATGTTGTATTTTCTTCTTCTTCTTCTTCTTCTTCTTCTTCTATTCTAAGTTTCTATCTTATCTATTCTCACCCTCTGTTTTCTTTCTATTAGGTTTCTGGTTTCCAGTGCAATGTGGGTTGGACTTATGTTATTTGGTCAGCTCAAATTGTACCGGAATTTTGGGACACTACAAAATGTTTTTCTTGTTGCTCTATCATTTTAATCTCACTTAACTCAAGATGGTGCTGATTACGTTGGAATATGAGAGAATATTCTTGAAGGAATTGAGTGTTTCCTCATGATTTCCACTCAAATTATGAATAGAATTTGCCATAATTTTGTTAAAATAGAAAAGGAATGATTGGAAGGAAGAAGAGAGTTTAAAACAAGTTTTTCTAGAGGAAAGTGCTATTTATAGAGTCTGGAATTCGTCCAAAATGAATAGACACCTATTAGTATTTAAATTTTAAACTTTGAACAAATTTGAAAAACTGGCTGTTATATGTCGACATGCTTAAAAATATATGTCAACTACCTATTTCAAATTATATTTTTTTTAGTTTTTGCTTAATTTTTGAATTGTTTCATATTATATTATTTTATTTAAATGTTTTTACTGATATTAGAGACCAAAATAGACATCAAACATGATTACATATGAATACTTAAACAAATGTACATTCGAAAGATAACCAATACTAAATACAAGATTCGAAAGCAAATACAAGCAAATAATAAGGATAGCATGGACTCGATAAGTTTAGAATTCAGCGGATGATGAGGAGGAAGATGACAATCCAAGTTTTCTTCCCACTTTGCCAAAGAACTTGTTCATTTTAGAAGACATGTTGTTAAGTATCTTCTTTACCTTCCTTTGGTTTTTTGCTAACTTGGCTTGATTTTGTACAAGCATTTCTTTTAATATGGTTCTAGTATTAGATGGACAATCTATACTTCCCAAATAGGTATATTCTTCTTCTTCAATTTCCATAATATCCTTTCCTTCTTCCATTCGGGCTTTCTTTTCCGCATATGTTTCATATGGCTTTAAAGTGATAGGAATTGGCATTAGGGAAATATTTCCTAAATCAAAGACCTTTCTTGAGATAAATTCCTCCCCTTTATGATCAACTCCAGAGTATTTGAAGATGCGGGTGAGATAAACTCCATGATAAAGGGTATTTTCATTTGTGGACATTTCTTTGGGCTTATATTCTTTCAAAATAACATCGGCCCGATTGATGTCATAAACACCAAACATGGCAAAGAGAGCGTTTTGGACTTTGAGGGTAGGGTTGTTGAAATTTTTGGATTAGGGAGTAATGGTATGGTGGAAGAGGAGGTTAACGATTCTAGCTTTAGGACCGAAAAACGATTTTTGAACTCCATGTACTCTTCGCTTTTAAAGATGTCAAGGAATTTTTGTAGATCTTGCTAGTCGATTTTAAACTCCGAAAAATCCAAGCCCGTTTTCTTACAATTCAAGATTGTTCCCAAAATATCACTATCCAACATGATTTGAATTCCTTTTACGCTACTCCACACTTGATTCTCATTTCCTTCATAAAAACCATGGCCCAAATTTGCATAAAACATTTTTACTAGATTCGGGTAACATAATTCGTCGTTATCCCGAGAATCTATCAGACCCAAAACTCCATTTTGTTCGAAGAGAGAAGCAATATCATAAGAAGGAAAATCATCGAAAATGGCGATGGCTCCCATATTGACTTTTCCATTACCCATATAGTCAATATAGGCTTTAATTGCTTCTTTATAATTGTTGAGGTAACCTTTAATTGTTTTGGTTAGTCTCATTTTTTGTGATGGGCTTGAGGAGGGCATTAAAGATATGTTTTGAAGAAAATAGTTATGAAGAAAGTAGTTTGAATTTTTAATGAGTTGTAGAGTGATAGATTTGAATAGATAAATAAGTAGAGATTGAATGGGCACAACTTTTCTAAAATTAAAGACATCTTTTCAGACCATGGGAGCTGGTGAAAAATGGAGGGAAGTTTGAAGTTTAAACTTTTGAAATTCAAAATTTAAATTTCATTGTTTGGCCAATATGTCGACATGTCGAATTATGTATGTCGACATATATGTTGACTCTCAAAAGACATGTTGATTTTAACTTTGTTTTGTTATATTAACGTTTTATGTTTCAGGTTTATTATTTCTTGAAATAATATTTACCCTCACAAACATTAAAAAATTAATTATTATTATATTATTATTATTTTGAATTTCGAAAATTCAAATTTTAAATTTGAATTTTTAGAATTTAAGTTTGAATTTTAGAATTTAAATTTCTAATTCAAACAGGGAAAACAAAGCATCCATTCATCCAAATCAACCAAAAAAACTTAAAAAGTATTAAGGTTTACCTAGTTTTTAGATACATTTCTTCATTATTTTCTGAATTCTGAATCGTCGTGAACACATATTTGGGTTTCCATTTCTGGCTCTTCATCGCTTGATGATGAATCTGAATCATCTAAGGTTGCTGCATATGCTCTTTTCCTCTTCTTTGATGAATTATTGTTATTATTCTCTATTTGTTGATTTGATTTATCTGGATATGGACACATCCTTTTTATATGTCCTGTTTTGTTGTAGTTATAGCATACATCATCATTTCTTCCCAAATTTCCTTAATTGTTTTTCTGGAAGTTATTTCTCCTCTTATATATTAGGATTTTTCCGAAATTCCTTGTCAATAATGCAATTTCTTCGTCATCCTCACTGCTTGAATCAGAACCATTTGTTGTTGCTTTGAAAGCTATAGATTTCTTTTCTGTGGGCTTATTCTCCTTCCTTTTCTGTAACTGAACTCCGAATGACATCAAATTCCCTATTAACTCCTCAATTTTCATTTCACTGACATTATTGGCTTCTTCAATCAACAATGTTTTCTGATACCACTCTAAAGATAATGAACTAAAGATTTTTCTAACTTGATCTTCTTCTGAATAAGTTTTCCCAATGATATTATTGAATGCAAAATCTCCTGAAATTTACAATACATATCGGAGGAAGATTCATTCTCATTCATTTTAAATAACTCATATTGATTGATAAGAATTGATATTTTTGTCAATTTGACTTTATTAGTTTCTTCATGAGTAAATTGCAATGTTTTCCATATTTCATAAGTATATTTGCAAACCGATACTCTACGAAATTTATTTTTGTCTAATGAACGGAATAACATGTTCGTGGCCTTAGAATTACTTTGTGCAGCTGCCTTCATTAGTCCATTGTGTTAAATTAGTAGTGGGTTTAACATATTCAGTTTGTGTGATATTCCAAGTGTCTAATTCTATAGATTGCAAATATATTTTCATTCTACATGCCCAGTAAGAGTAATTACTACCATTAAATATTGGTGGTCTAACGGTGGACTGACCATCTACAAGAGAAGTATTATTACCAGTGTTGGTTGCCATTTTTCAAAAATCATTTGAAAATCATTTTGCAACATATGCACTGATACCAATTGTTAGGGATTGAGGATTGCAGATCTTAAGACAAAACTAACACTAGAGGGGGCTGAATAGTGCTTTTAAGGAATTTATGGAAATATTAAACATATTTGATCTACCATATGAATTTTACAATAATTATCATACTAGAGATGATCACAACACAAAAAAAATTGCAGACATAGAAACAGATAAATATAAAACGCAGAAAAGGAAAGAACACATGATTTTATACTATTCGAATTACTCCTATATCCAATCCCATGCAACAATGGATTGTGTGGAGTTTTATTATTTTCGATATACAAGTACAGACCCCTTGATACCTCAGCTACAAGGCTAACACCGCTCCAAACAACCTTGAATTCACGGATAAAAGGTTAACACCTCACCCTTCTCTTGACTTCAGGGCTACAAGGAATACACCCTTTCCCAAAAAATTCCAATATGATTACAATGCCCTAGAACTCTTCAATAACACTTCAATTCAGAGAGTATTTGATATAGATAAAGAAGAGAAGAATTTTGATGTAATTTGAGTAGAAATTGGTGGAGTATAAGTGTAAAAATCAAGAAAATAATGTATATTAATGGTGGTAAGTGAAGGGGTGAAGAAGGAGAAGAAGAAGATATAAAAAGTTCAAAATTGAGGCCTACTTTAACCTCTCAAAGATTGCAACATTTATGAAAAGTTTCAAATAGTGAAAATACACATCCTTTGAGTGTTAGAAAATATGAAAGTTATATGTCGACTTATATATTTATTTATGTCGACATATGCTATTTAAATTTGAATTTTAAAACATTTTTCAAGTGTTTAAACATATATATATAGTGTTTAACCATATATATATAAATATTTATATATGTATATTTATTCTGGGAATATTTGCATCAAAACTTAGTATATAAAATGAATATTCTAAAGTGTAAAATCATATAGAAACATAGTAATATAATATATAAATGTATTTATAAGATTATATGATTTAAACTATATATATTATAAGATATATATTACAAAACTATATAAATTATAAATATATTTTGAAATCATAAGTAAGGTAATTTGAAATCTTTTAAACAAGGAGATTGAAATAATTTGAAAACATTTTGGAATCAAAATTTGAAATCCAAATTTTGAATTCTAAAACAGTTTGATTTTGAAAAACTGAATTTGAACTTGGAGTGCTATTTGGAGTCGTATGTAAAATCTAGACTCAATTACTCTATTTTTCTTAAGCTCTTGAAATCTTGATACGCATGAGTCTTGAATATTCTCTGATTTCTTTATCTCTTGGAACTCTAAACCTTAAAGTCTTCAGTATTTAAATCCTGTATCTGAACACTACATATATATACATATATATATATATTCTAGATAGAGATGTTAGCAAATATTTTATAATCAATGATAATTGAAATTAGGTTGTTGTCATCAAAACTCCATTCTCTAATAGTATTATCAAAAGTCCCACGGCCTTCCCGGTCTACTGATGATAACAAGGCTATGCAGCATATTGCTTAGACCACTATAGATAAAAAACCAAAAGAAAATTGATAAGGGTAGACAAAAAATTGGATATACCTACCTCTAAGTATCATAGTGTTGTCAATACTTGGGACGTAATATATTATCACCTAAATAAATCAACACTATACTAAAACAGCAAAGACCCAATGACTTAATAATAGAAGCGCAATAAGTTGCAGCAACACCGCAGCCGTAGCCAAAAGATTAAATAATGTTTACGATTAGAGAAACCATTTAAAATGATTGAAGAAAATAATATATCAATTGAAGAAACATATATTATTATATAAGTACGTAAATTTGATTCTTAAAAGGACATCTTCTCATCCAAACATTGATATTTCCACTTTAACTGCTCATTACTATTATTATTGCCCACTGCAACACGAAGAAGGCTTTCTTTAGTTTCATCTTGTTATTTTCTCTATCGACCACTCATCTGCAAAATATAAACAGAAGTTGGTTAAAGTTCAGTAATGACTAAAAATTTGTTAACTATAATTAAGAATTTTGAGATTAATTATTGTTATTATGTATGAATCCATGCACGGCCTTTTTAACTTGTAAAAAATGAGATTGAGATTTTTCCAATATCATGGAAAATGAAAGCAAGTATAACAGTTAGTCTACTCAGGAAGATTAAAAACTGGCACTTATATGCAAGAAATATGAAAATTGTAGATGGGAACTCAACTGCATACTTATTTAGGAATCGTTATTACATAAGTAATAGAAATGCATATCTGGTTTAAAATTAATATTCATATATCATTACAATTTATACCATATAGAATTACCAAATTATCCCAACTCAAATTAGAAACAAGGACTATTGGCATGGACAATGTTGTCTGCTTTTGGTATATTTTCTTAAACATATGACAACAGTCTGAAATGTGGTCTCATAACTTACAATAGCAACTATAAACACAAGAAGAAAATAACCAAGCCAAAAAAGATCCCTGAAAATGCAGACAAGTGCATAAGTACAACTGCTAACAAGGTGCTGAACTAAGAACTTCGGCACTAAATCTTACCAAATAGTTTTAGAAGTCTGCCTTAAAATATATCATGCCTAATAAATTACAATTGCCAGAAAAGAGCCACAAAAGCATATTAACTTAGCCATTAATAACCCAAAAATCACCACACATTAACACCAAAATACATGGAGACTCACCCCACAAAATCACCATCCAAACCTAGCACATCCCGACAGCCACCATGCTTGTCAAGCAGGGTTTCATCTAAACCTGAAAAAAACCTGAGGAAAATAAGCTTGTAAAGACAAGAAGATGCATATGGAGTAATGAAAGGTATGCCATGGTGTCAAGCGCAATGTGGCAAGACACATCATTTGTGCCTTTCACTTCATGGTGGCATATGTGAGTACACAAAATGGTGCACTTGACGCACAATGGAAACAAGAGTAGTATCTGATGTCCGATTGGTATCCATTGACGTACTTGAGATTCATCCTACTTTTTGTTTTGCGATTCGATAAAGAGTTGAAGGATCATTTGTGTGTTTTTCTTAGATGCAAAGGGAATATTTATATATGCTGCCAATTGGTATTTGATATACGACTTCAGGGTACCAAACTATCCGGAGCATTCAACCAAATAGAAAATGATAATATCAAATTGATTGCAAACTATACATTACTCACGATAGATATGTCAGAAAAATGAAGGCTGTGACTGGTTCTGAATAACTAAAGGAGAAATATTGTTGTAGGACTAATGGAAGAAGGTAACAAGGGAGAGTATACAATAACCAAGTGTTTGTTTGACAAACTGTACCAGTTGACCCAACCAAAAATATTTGATTGAGGACAATCTTATAACTTAGGAAACAAAGCATGTTATAAATCTAGGCATCCAAAAATCGGAAATACACCACAGGGAAATATATTACGAGAAAGCTTGAGACAAGGTGAAGAAACATCAAGCATCGACATAGTCTATCAATTAACATGTCTTCAAAAACCAAAATCTAGTTGGTTAACTACCAGGAATTTTGCCTCTAAATGCGGTGTAGCTCATCCGATACCTCGAGCAAAAGGTATAAGAATGCTTGCTTCATTATTTTGTTCTCTCCTGCTGATGATTTGAAGTTTCCATCATACCTTTGATCCATTTTCTTCATAATTTTAAGTTTCAATCTTCATATATCATGACAACATTTGAAGTTTTTTTATCACGTGGCTTTGAAAAACACATCTTTGTAGTACGGTTGGAATTTGAGTTAGGGGATTCATTACAGTTCCTTTTTTCTTGTATCATGCCAGAATACTATGTTTAAATATTATAACACTGATTGATTATTTATGGAGCATCTTGCTAAAAGGAAGATGCATATAGAGTGTTGAGATTTGTTTATATATGAGAGCGTAATGTTAGGGACTGCGGAAAGGACCATTAAGGCAAAATAAACACTCGAGAGGGATGTATGGTGTTTTTTCAAATTTAAACTAAATCTAAAACTTATATGAATTACTAGATGAATCAAACACCATAGAAACAATCACAGACACAGAATCAAACACAAATGAAAAACAAACAGAAATAAAAATGCAGAAATGGAAAGAACACACCGGATTTTATACTGGTTCAGATTTCTCCTACGTCCAATCCCACACTACGCTGGATTGCGCAGAGTTTAATTACTATATCAGTAGTCAATTACAACCTCCTTGATTTCACGGCTACAAGGGATACCAACGATTCCAACCTCCTTGACTTCACGGCTACAAGGGATACCACCGATTATCTGTCCTTGATTTTACGGCTACAAGGGATACCACCGATTATTTACTCAACCCAAACAATTACAAACAGCCCTATAACTCTTCAGTAGCACTTGATTCAGAGATTAAAGAGTAGAGAGTGTAAAGAGAAGAAGTTGATCAAGACAAAATCGAATTCGGCAGAGTATAAGTGTAGAAATCATAAAAATGATTAAGAATAATGGTGTAATGGAAGAGAGTGAAGTTAAAGAAGAAGATATGATTAAAAATTCGAATTCAAGCCCTTTTTATAATGTGCGAAAGGTTGCAACGCTTCAGAACCGTCACAATTAGTGAAAAGACACTTCCTTTCAAAGTTGTAAAAATGACAGTTATATGTCGACATAGAGTTTTATTTATATCGACATATATATAGTTCAAAATTCATTTTTGAGCATTTTCGAAGTGTTTTGATGTAAATATAATTTTAGAAATTCTTGAATTAAAATATAGTGTTATAAATTAATATTGTAAAGTAGGAAATCATATGAAAACATAAATACAAACCATATAAATATATTTATAAAATTATAAAGTTTAAAACTATATAAATACAAAATGTAAAAATATAAGTATATGAAACTTATAAAACTTTGAGATTGAAAACAAAATTAAAATTAAAATAAGAAAGGAAAATAGAAAAGATAGAAAATGAAATAGGGAGAAAATAAAAAAGAGAGGATTGAAGATAGAATTTGAAAACAGAATTTGAATTTGAACCTGAAGTGCTATTTTAGAGTCTTACATAATCTAGACTCTATAACTATATTAGTCTTGAATTCTTGGACTCTTGAAATCTTGAATACTCACGAGTCTTGAAATTTCTCTGAACTCTTAATCTGTAATATCTTTAAACTGTACAGTCTTCAGTAATATTTCTTGTATATAAATCCTGCATATGTGCATATATATATATATATATATATATATATATATATATATATATATGCTATACAAAAGTGTTAGTATATATTTTGTAGTCAATCAATATTGAAATAAGGTTGTTGTCATCAAAACTTCATTCTCCAACAATCTCCCCCTTTTTGATGATGACAACCTTAGTTTATAAAATATCATACCTGTATATACCTTTTGATAATGATCCTTTTAAATACTCCCCCTGTCTATAAAGATCTATAAACTATGTCTATATTTTATAATTTCTCCCCCTTTGGCATTATCAAAAAGAAATTCTAGAAATAATGTCCCTAAATTGTATAATTATCTAAATAGAAACTAAGTAACCAACCTAATTATGATAGTTCCCCTTAATCTATAACTACTTAGAATACTCCCCCTAAGTAAAATATTATGTTTAATAATTCTTATACTCCACCTTAATCTTATATCCATATTATTTTATGTTTATAGAGTTATAACTAATTATATTACTTGACTTATAAATGTAAACAATTATTTCATTAAACTTGAGTTTGTACAAGTACATGAATTTATGCAAGTACAATACATCTTAAGAACACAACAAAACGAAAATCAAAGAAAACCTTAAACACTAATTATTTTTGACAATGGGAGATTTGTGAATTGGACAATTTGGATAATGGATACAAAATTCTCCATTTCTTTCAATCACATTCCCATTTTGATCGAATAAGACATCTCCTACATATACAACCTTATCGTCTTCTTCCGTACTCATTGTTGAATCTCTTGTTGTTCTTCCTCCTCCATCATTTCTTCTTCCTCTTCCATTTCTTCCTCTAGTTCTTCCTCCTGTTCCATGGCTTGATTATCATCATCGATGATAATCAAATTAGCCTGATTATCCATTATGAATTTAAGTAGACTCCTTACTACTTTCCCTTGCCTGTTTTGTTCTTGATTCATCCTAATATGTAGTACTTGTATTTCAGCCATCATTTGCAGAACATACTCCATCTTTTCTTCAATTTTGATAACCGGAGATAGCATAGATCGTTGAGAAGGACTATCGGATGGTCTAGGGTGTAAATCAGAGTTGATTTGGGTGTTTAGATTTGTGGAGGCCATTGTATTTTTTAATTTAAAATTTTCACAAAGAAGAGAAGTGAAAATGAAGAAGAAAAGTTGAAGTAGAAGGTTTAAATAATTAAAATAACTAAATTTTGGTTGGAATTAAATATGAAATTCTGGCAGTTATACGTCGACATATAAAAAAGTTTATATCGACATACTTTAGTTTTAAATTCAAATTTCTTATGTTATTTTTATATATTGTAGTATATTTAATTATTCTAACTCACTTATTGAACATGTGCCTAATTCTCTTCTAAATTTAGTGAATGTTGCTTCGTTTAATGGTTTTGTTAATATATCTGCTATTTGTTTATCAGCTTCTACAAATTTGAGTGAAATCTTTTCTTTACTTATGTTATCTATTAGAAAATGACGTCTTACATCGATATGTTTAGTTCTTGAATGATGAGTTGGATTTTTAGAAATATTTATAGCACTTGTATTATCGCAGTATATAGGTAATTTATTTACACTTAATCCAAAATCATTTAAAGTTTGTTGTATATATATTACTTGTGAACAAGCCAAAGCAGTAGAGATATATTCTGCTTCAGATGTTGACAAAGATAAAGTATTTTGCTTTTTACTGAACCACGAGACTAGTGAATGTCCTAAGAAGTGACATGTTCCACTAGTACGTTTGCGATCGGATTTACATCCCGCATAGTCAGCATCACAGTAGGAAATTAATTCGAATGAATCAACCTTAGGGTAAAACAATCCAAAATCTGATGTATGCTTTACATACCTTAGAGTATGTTTTATGGCTTTTAAATGTGTTTTCTTACGTTGTGATTGATATCTTGCACAGAGACATACATTATGCATTATATCTGGTCTACTTGCGGTTATATATAATAATGATCTTATCATTTCTCTATATTGTTTTTGATTTACGTCTTTTGATGTAACATCTTTACTTAAAGCTATACTAGTTGCCATAGGTGTTGGTCTCCCATTCGATGTTGTTAAATTATATTTATTAATTTGATCTCTTGCGTATTTTACTTGATTAATAAATGTTCCATTTTTTAATTGACGAATTTCAATCCTAGAAAGAATGAAAATTCTCCCATATGACTCATTTCAAATTCTTTAGTCATAATATCTGAAAATTCTTTACTCGTCTTATCGTTTGTCCATCCGAAAATTATATCATCAACGTATATTTATACTACTTGAATATTTTTATTTTTTTCTTAATAAACAAAGTATTATTTAATTTTCCTATTTCAAAGTTTGATTGTAACAAATAATTTCTTAATCTGTCATACCAAGCACTAAGAGCCGTTTTTAATCCATATAACGCTTTCTTTAACTTATATACGTGATTTGGTAATTTTTCATCTTCAAATAGAGGTGGTTGCTCTACATATACGCCTTCCTTAATAAATCCATTTAGAAAAGCACTTTTGACATCCATTTGATATAATTTTAAATTACTATGGTTTGCAAAAGCTAGTAAAATCCTAATAGCTTCTAATCTTGCTATAGGAGCAAAGTTTCATCATAATTTGTTCCTTCTTCTTGAGTATAACCTTGTGCTACTAGTCGTGCCTTATTTCTTACTACCTCACCGTGTTCATTCATTTTATTTTTATAGACCCATTTGGTTCCTTTTATAGTCTTATCCTCAGGTCTAGGAACAAGTTCCCATACATCATTCCTAGTAAACTGATTCGGTTCTTCTTGCATAACAAGTATCCATGAATCATCGGAAAGACGCTTCCTTTCGATTTTTAGGTTCAATAGTTGAAATAAAAGCAGTATTACTTATGTTATTTAATTGATTATGGGTTCTAACAATAGATTCAATATCTCCTAAAACATTTACTTAGATGGTCTGTAAGTAATCTAATTCTTTTATTTAGTTGATTATCTTCATGATTTATTTCATTAATCTCATTTTCACAATCATCTTCACTATTTTGAATTATACTTTTATAGTTTTTGTCGAAAGATACATTTAGAGTTTCTTCTATGGTATTGGTTCGAGTATTGAAAATTCTATATGCCTTATTTATATCTGAATATCCAATAAATATTGCTTTATCGGATTTCGAATCAAACTTGTCTAAATTATCTTTTGTATTTAGTATAAAACATTTATGTAGAGACCCGAACTTCCCGGCCGGCCTACCTAAACCGAACAAGAAGGCGGACTGCTTTGAGAATAAGACTAATCAAAACGCAAACAGAAGAACATTTCATTGCTATTACAACAATTTACATCAGAGTACAAGAATATAACAGAGTATGACTAAATAATATACAGCAGAAAATATCAGAGATTTAAATATATTACATTAGCATCGGAAAAATAATATATAATACAACTGAAAGAAATACATGGATACAAAGCTTTCCGAATATAGTTCCAGCTGTAAATCCAGGATCTTGGGAAAAGAAATAATCTGCAAAACCAAAACTACTAGCTGCCCGTGTGGAAAATAAGGGCACCCAGAGTTTAGGTTAAAACAATAATCTCCAGGTCAGTCATGGGACTGGTGTAAGAACTAAAATAGTTATTTAAAACTTTAGTTCAAAATTTGGTAAATCAAGGGACCACGCCGTATAACACGGAACGTGTTTCCTCCCAAGAATACCATGGCATATAACAAACAACGCAATGCTTTTTGGAAAAATGAAGCCATTACAAGACTCCGGTCCCATCACACAATGCAACGCAAGCCAGAGGATAGAGTTTTCCCTTATAATAGCCAAACATGCTTGGTACATTTAAAACAAATCATTTTGATATTACTATAAGTGTAAAGTGTCAAAATCAACTTCAAATATAAATGTATCAGTCATAGACAACATGGATACCACATATCATGTAACACCCCGTATTTTCTGTGAACGTATAAGTAACAAATAAGAGAATAATTAATTTTTAAAATAAGAATCAAGGGAAACGGGTTACGCCATTGCGTTATTCTTGAAATTCTGCTTGGAAACGAGTCCGAGTTTTTGAGAAACAGAGTCCGTATGAGGGGGATATGGCCCTCCGAAGTTTCATAGAATTTCAGAATCGAAAACAGCTCGAAAATTCGAATTCAAATTCGAATTCAAAATCCCAGAGCAGGCTGGTTGGAAAAATTTCCGCCCATGGACCAGCTCGACCTGGGGGTCGACCATAGTGTCGACCTCCCAGGGCCAGGTCGACCATAGTGTCGACCTGGAGGTCGACCTGGCCAGACCAAGTCGACCATAGTGTCGACCTAGGGGTCGACCTGCTCCCGAAACCCAGTTTTTTTAACCTGGTTCATTCTGATGTATCCGGTCTCGTTTCTACCCAGATTCGTCTGCCTAATCCTATATAAATAGCCCCCTAGCCTCATTCTCTCCACATCATTTCATTCTGTCTATATTCTGTCTCTATTCTAATTAAAAATAAAAATGGCGTCGCTACCCTGCTGGAATCAAAACTTGGACTGATGAATCTTCTTCCAACCTGAATAGAATTAAAAGCTAAATCAAATCTCAAATCCAAGTTTAGAGCTACGACAACAATTAAAGAGGAATAATTCAGCATTTCTGCATCAACAACAATTTATTATCCTTTCTTTAAACCATGAAAGGCAAGTACAGTTATTTTCCGATATAAACTTTAATTTTGGTTGTGGCATGATTATAAATCTGAACCTGCGGTTATGTATATTCTTATATGTCAGATCTGTTTTTCTGTGACTATTCTGTACCTCTTTCTTCTTTATGTTCTATAGCCAGGCTACTATGAGCCTGCGCCTCATCTCATAAGAGATTAACGCACGAACGCTAAATTTTGGGACAAATAATAATGCATAATTGGACATGAAACCGTTGCCTATGAGACCATTGCCTATGACTATGATTCATGCCTAAGAGACTATTGCATATGACTATGATTCATGCCTAAGACACTATTGCCTATGACTATGATTCATGCCTATGAGAATATTGCTTATGACTATGATTCACGCCTATGAGACTATTGTCTATGACATTGAATAGGAAACTATTGCGATTAGTCACCCAAGACTATTGTGGTTAGTTGCCTATAACTATTGTAGTTAGTTTCTTATGCATATTCCCTTAATGATGTTGGATCTCATATTTAGTATGTAACTTTGCTACTTTATTCCCATTCACTGTTATGTACATCGAGCCTATAGGGCCATTTCATGAGTATTTAGAGAACTTGTGGAAACATGTTATATGGGGATTGGGAGTAGCTTAATTAAGTAAATCTGGCATAGTAAATATGTTGGCATAATCTGAATTGGCTATAATAGAGAATGATTTACATGGACATAGTGGTAAACTAGAATATTAGATCTAGTTTTGTCATGAACTGTAAATGGGAATATTAAGATTAAAATTTGGGGCATATATTACATTATGAATTATGACCTTGATTTAGGCATGTAAGTTTAGGCTAAATTTATGATTAGGCAAGATATGTAAATGGAGTTTTAGATATATAATCTGCTAAACCTGTTATTTGCTAAATCTGTTAAATTGCCTAATCCGTTATCTGCTAAAACTGTTGAATTTCCTAAACTGCTAAATCTGTTATCTGCTAAATCTGTTGAATCGCTTAAACTGCTAGATCTGCTACATGTTGAATTGTCTGATCTGTTGGAACTAGATAATGGTAATCTGGGTATGGAAATCCGTAGGCTCGACCTAAGATTTAGTAGAACATGGAAATTTGATTAATCTTTATATCCTATGAAGAAGTTTAATCTGTTAAATAAACAGAATTAGTCTGATATCTGAAAAATCTGTATTGGAATGAATTGGATATGACACGAGGTTAGACTCTGTTTACGGTAGAAGCCTGCCCGGAACCAACCGGCTTAACCAGCGACCACAAACTGTCATTCTAATGTGTGAGGTCGTAGGCATAACTAAAATATGCTTAGACACGAGGTTAGGTCTGGTTTGTGGTAGAAGTCTGCCCGTAACCGCCCGGCATATCCAGCGGCCACAAGCTACCGACCTAATGTGAGAGGTCTGTGCATTAATATTTAATTAATGCAAATCTGGGATAAATATGATGTCTAAAACGTGTTGGGTGGATCGGGTTAAACCAATTGGACTAACGAATTTAACAAACCTGTTTCGTGAATCTGTAGGACCAATTACAAAGTTAGACAAATCTGTAAATATGTAAAATCCGTATATCTGATCCGTTAGTCTGAAAACTTGTCTGATCCGTGAACTAGTTGATATGAACTCTGTATGTCTGAACTTGTAAACAAGTTAATCTGAAATCTGTTAGTCTGGGACACAAGGTTAGGAGGGAAATTACTTGTGTCATCTGTTGTTTGGGACCCATATTAGTCAGTAACCCTTTCTGGTATCAAAACTTTGACCCAATAGTACGTAGCGTCCGGGCACGCTTACTGAACTAATTATAAGTGGTTCATTCTGATAATGGCGAGGGGTGTTGATGGTGCGTTCCAACCGGGTCATGTGCCTGCATGGATCCCGGTCTGCCTCTGAGGATGTAAGACGCCGTGACATCTGTAAATAGGCCTGTGTCAATTGGTTGTCACGTTAGGGAGTGATACACCCTATTGTGGAGCCGACACAGGGTATTTATGTATTAGGGAGCCGATCGCTTGGGGTATAGTTTTAGGGTACACTTAGTTCTGTCTGTTTCCGTTGGTACCGTCTGTTTCTGTTGGGTGGCAACACCTCTCTGCGTGGTACCGTCTGTTCGGGTGGTAAAGGTCCATTTACTAGTGTACACCTAGTTCTACATTCTGTTTCTGTAGGGATTAATCTGTTTCTGTTTCTTTTCGGGTAATAAAGGCCCATTATCAGCATTCTGCTTCTGTCTGATTGTTCGGGTGGTAAAGGCCCATTATCAACATTCTGCTTCTGTCTGATTCTGTTCGGGTGGTAAAGGCCCATTATTAGCATTCTATTTCTATCTGAATCTGTTCGTGTGGTAAAGGCCCATTATTAGCATTCTGTTTCTGTCTGTTTCTGTTCGGGTGGTAAAGGCCCATTATTAGCGTTCTGTTTCTGTTGAAATTATTCTGTTCCCGTTTCTTCTTCAGTTTAGACATTAGGGTGACACCTAATCCTGTTATACTAGTACTAGTGCAGAGAAATGAAGAGCAATATTATTCTGTTTCTTCTGTTTAACCTAAGTACATCTGCTGCTCCAGTTACTGTTATCTCTCATCCAGTTTTATTTGCATGCCATGATTATTATTATCTGTTCATATGCTGAAAGTCACTGGACTTGCCAGACTTTATGTCTGACCTTGCTTGTTTTCGACCCTTTTCTACCATTTCCCCCCTCAGGTTTTCCAAGGAGGGAACACTTTAGCTTGATTAGGATTTCTTCTGCTTGAAGTACTTAGAGTGCTTAAAGTATGGCTTGACTCCTTATGGCAGCTTCTGTGGGGATTATGATTTCAAAGTTTTGTACTCCGATGATTTTCTGAACAAGACTGATATTTATGGAAAGATGTAACCAAACTAATTTCTGTTTTCCGCTGTAATAAAGTTATAATTTCTCAAGTATTGTTTATCTGTCTTGTAAATTTCTGTTCTGTCTACTAAAACGCTCCACCAAAGTTAAGGCATTCCCTTTGTGAGTGTCCTTAACGGAGGTGGGGTGTTACATATCATGTCGTCATACTAGGCTCTACAATCAACCGAAATGTCACGTATTGGAAATTGGATTTCCGTCATGAGTCGAGCCAAGGGATCATCCTCGCCGGCTTCGAGACACTCTTGCGAATGTCTCAGGATTACACATTTTTGGCAACCCTTGGTTCCTGCAGGGCCGGTTCCCCCTTACGTTTGAGGATTAGTTATTCCTGAACACATGTTTCCCCGTCATACAAGACCTATCCATCGGCTCCGTAGTAACCGATATATCCGAGGAACCTCGCTATACATCATCCACATAGGTAAAAATATAGTAAATGTTTGGGCTCCACACCTTGACACCACCCATAGCTAGAAGGAAACGACATGTCCTCCCTGCGTCCCTGATCCTGTTTTTGACTCATACTGAGGTGTGAGGCTCGCGAATTAATGCTATACACAAAGCTATGATATTTAAAGTCGTGCTTTGATCATCAACCACAAGACTCTGCTTTTCGACAAAATCCTTGATCGTTTGCATCTCATCATACCACATTGACATTCCACGCCATGCGACTAATGTCTATCTATATATAACCTCTGAGCTCGTACGTCTCAGAGAAGGGTGTTAAGATAGAGAATAAATTCTCCGCCACCAAACAGTTATATTTAATAGAGATAAATCAACACAGAATAAAATCCAATGTCAAACACACATCCATTTACTAGTTCATTTTGGGTCTGAACGAAACCGGAGGCACCTTATTCCTCGTCCTATATGTCCAATATAGGAGAGAGGTCTTCGCATATCCGGTCGATCTCCAAGTACATTCATACGATGACCACTTATTACCTTGTCTTGGGTGTACAACCCAATCAAGACATCAGTAATCATCTAAACGATGTGAAGAACTCCGGTCTTCAACCACCGTCTTCATCGTTGACTTATCATCGAATCAATTATTCAGAATGGGTATAAACCCGGCCTTTTCGAATAATTTGCGTATTTATTATCAAGTGCTATAAAAACACAACATACGCCTCATTCCAATTCTGAATATTCATTTATTCAAATATTCACATCTTTAGGGAAAGGTTCCCACTAATTTTATCAAAAATAAATTCTTGAAATTTATTCTTTAACCTTCCTTTGGACATCAATTCAAACCAAATTAAGGTTTATCCAAAATAGTCGGGATTAGCGCACCTTACCGAAGTAATCATTTGTTTTGTTTCCCAATCCCAAACAATTCACCCCATCGAGTAAAACTGTTAATACTCCATATCTAACACCACGGTCTTATGGGTAAATTTAATTACCATTTCACATTCAAATCTAATTAAAGAATTAACTGCCGCTTGGAGTAAAACTGGTGGTACTGTATTCTCGATCATTTCCCAAATTTGATAATTTAAATTATCGCATTTACATTCCAATCTAATTAAAGATTCATTAAAACTCTATTTAGTTTTAATCTTCCCAAAAATCAATATTAATGATTATTTAAGTTTGGGAAATCAAACATGCCGCATCGACAATCTACACCGTACCATTGATTTCTATCGATATATAACCTCTAAGCTCGTACATCTTAGAGAAAGGTGTTAAGAAAGAGAATAAATTCTTCGCCACCAAACAGATATATATTTAACAGAGATCAACAATACAGTTCGAAATACAACGTTAGACATGTAAGCCTGTCTTTAACTGGGTTAAAGAACTAATGCCATTTAAAACACAGTTCACGATAAACCCAAAGTAACATTCCATTAATTATGGAATCTTCATGAAAAATAGATCAATGTATATATAATCGATATCAATTTCCGTATCCGACTGATAATATAAATGGAATAACGACAAAGCCTTTTAAATTTCATACATATTAATAGTCTTCCTCTACAGAAGCTCACGTCGATTATTACCAAATCGAATTCCATTCAATCCCAATTTATTTTATTAAATTGGTAAACTTTACATTGGAAAATTCCATTAAATCTTAGAATAAAGATTTATAAATTTCAAATCTTAACTTCACTGTTAATCGGGTTAAAGAACAAGTGTTATGTAAAACACCGTTCACGATAAACCCAAAAATCCAATTCTTAATTCAATTCCAATTAAATATTAATTAATTGGTAAACCTCTCTAAATCTTAATTAAAAGATTTATTCTTTTCTCAACTAGGTTTAAGAACAGTGTTACTGAAGACACCATTCACGACAAACCCAAAATCTCATTTGATATTAAATACAAGGCTCTGGATAGAAATTATATCGGCTTATATTCAATATCAAATTCTGAAACCAACAAATATCATATTGGAAATATTGACATAAGTATATCTTCCAAATTTCCATAACAATATATGTATAATCATGGAATCCCATATCGAAATATTTCGAAGATAATCTCCATTCCAAATCCATTCCAATTTGTTCGTTGGAAATTTCTGGATATATTAAAACCATTCACAAATCCAATTTATTTCATTTAAAAATTATTGGATTACAAATCTAGTTAATAACTAGTTCATTTTGTTGAAAAAATATTTTTATCTTCACAAATATGGAATTTTTCTTTCAAATTCTTTCCAAATCATTTGTTATGATTTTACACAAATTATTAGTATTTTTAATAATTTTATCAAGGCTCGTACAGTCAGTTTCCATAAACAGTCATCAAACTGCACTTACAGCGATCTTTTCCAAATTTGATTTGGACATAATTCCAAATCCAACCATTATATTTCAAATATCTTATATTCATTGGAAAGCTATTTTTGATATGAACCCAACGGTTTCGATTTTATGAGAATCCGACGGTCAGATCTCCCGTAATATCAATTCGAAGTCAATGGTCGAAATTCGAGAACTGTCGCGGCGCGACGCGTTCTATTCAGGCCATTAAATATATATATATATAATATATATATTTCATCGATTTCCATTTAAAATGTATTTTATAAATCATTTATAAATTCGTTTTAAAACGATTCCCTCTTTCAATTCAATTTTAAATCAAAATTGAAAACTCCTTACCATTATAGTAATTAAATGATAATATTTTCAAAATATCAGATTCCTTTTCGATTCTTATTATAAAAATGAATAAAATCGATATAAATATCGTTCTCGTTAAAATGGCGCATATCGAATCAACACAACTTCATATATTTCGATATTTTCGTGTCCATTCAAAATCGGACATAAAAATCCTTTTTCAATCCTTCACTGAATATTATTTTAAAATATTTATTCCTTTTGAATTGGAATCAGACCCAATCTATTACCATATAATTTATTTATATGGATTTCACACAACATATGTACACATCAATCATGATATACAATCAACCATCATCCAGAGTGCACTACACAACTGCATAAGCATCAAATATAAATAATTAATGCTTACAACAGTCTGTCAACCAATTGATTGAAATACAACTAAACAATTGGGATTAGCGTACGTCAAATATCATCCCAATACCCATGTGGGATCTCAACCAACATATACTAAATATTATTTGTGCAGTTGGGCGATGTGTAAAATTTATCATCCCAATCGATATCACAAAAATAGGCGAGCATAAAAAATCGTCCGACTTGTAAATGGATGGGTAAACTTATTTTTAACTATCCATAAATATATAGAATTTTATAACTTTGCTTATAAAATTCTATACAACGCCTAAATAATTTTATTCATCGTAGATATAAACTAAAAATAATATTTTTTGCGAAATAGTATCTATTCCACAATATAGCCATTTTATATATCTCATATATATGTTAAAAAATAATATATTTAGCTAGCTATTAATTTTTCTAACACATTTTAGAAAATTTCGATAGCATAATGACGCGATATTAAAACTGGAATAAGGTCTAGCCTTATCCCTCGCCTAATACTGGCTCGCGCCATACACAAACCAATTCCAATCAATTCACAATCAATCCACAACCAATTTTACAATCATCATCCAAATAAATAAATACTCAACTACCCCAATGCCATTTATGGTGCCATAAGTGGGTATTCGTGGAGTATGTAATCCGTGTGTCGGTAATATCCATACATCACTTTCAATTTATGTGATTGTGCGAATTCGAGTGTTGAACTTCATATAATTCAAATAAAAATCTAAACTGGAAATTTCCGTTTATTTACAGTTATAAAATACATTAACTAACTGTACAAAATTTTAGTGAGAAGGAGTTCTCACCTTTGGTTTCCACTCCAACATTATTTATTGGACGATTTGGTTTCCGTTTGCTTCCGGTAGGTTCCATCGCAATCTGTTTCACGTGATTTATATTAAAAATCATATTTTTAACAATGCTATATATATATATATATATATTTAAAACTCACATTTTTATAACGCTATCATATATATAAAAATCAAAATTTTATAATGCTATTCTTATAATTAAAATCATATTTTTATAATTCCGTTCATATAATAAAAGTTGTATTTTTAATGTTATTCATATAATAAAAATCATATTTTTATAGTGCTATTCGTATAACAAAATCATATTTTTATAATGCTATTCATATAATAAAAATCATATTTTTATAATGCTATTCATATAATAAAAATCATAATTTTATTAAGGCAACATATATATGAAAATCATATTTTTATTAACTATCTTTCATTATAAAAATCACATTTTTAATACTAATCTATATATATATATATATATTACATTTTAAAACAATGCCATTATTTTAAAAATCAGATTTTAAAAACAATGTTTAATTACTAAATTAACTAAATTAATTTCATAAAAAAGAAATTAAAATAATTAAATAAACTCTCCGTTACTGAACGAAGAGGGAGGAGGGCATCTAACGGTCGGGGAGGGTGTTGCAGGCGGCGTGGGTCAGTTCAGGTGGCCGACGGCGTGAATTCTAGTGGGGTTAGGCGGATTGGGTTCGGGGAACAAAGATTGGGGTGGAGGAGCGTCGGAGGGAGGTGGTGCGGCTATGAGGGAGGGCGACGACGCATCAGCGTGGGTGGGGGAGAAGCAAGAGCGACTGGCGACCAGATTTCCCCCTTTTTCTTTTTTCTTTTTTCTTTTATTTTCATTGACTTGAACAAGGAAAGAGAATGGGGGGTGTTATATAATAATATATATATATTAATTTAATTTATTTTCAAAAAGTAACTTGTTAATCCAACTCCAAATCGAACCCAACGACTGTCGCCCCTAGCAAAATACCCCCATTCCGGACACAATGGGATATGTTTCATAAGCTAATTCTATAGTTTCGTTTAGTTTTCATCAAAATTAAAATATAAATTAATATAATGTTCAAAATTGATTTCAACGTACATTTTAATTTACCGGGGCCACATACTGACTCCAAAAATCCCAGAAAAATAAATCTAGCTATGTTTTGACAATACGGTCCTAACAAAAATAATTTCATCAAATTTGGAGACAGTTTGTAAAATGGTCATTTTCCAGTCGATTAAATTCAAACTCAAACTGTCAAACGCGTTTAAATTCACTACGCTCACATATTAACTCCAAAAATTATGAAAATTGGAATCTAGCAATAATTTGACATTCTGATCCAACAAAAGTGGTTTCGTTGAAAACAAAGGACGTTTGCAAAATGACTATTTTGAAGGGCTATATATTAAATTAAATATATATAAATTCCATAGCGACTATTCTGAATTTTAAACTGGACATAACTTTCAATTCTCATTGTGAAATTTGAATTTTCACATTTGTTAGAAAGATATTATTAAATAGATTCAAATATTTTTGGTTTTACTGAAATCCGATTTATTTTGAATACTGTACATTCATTTGAAATTTAAAATCGAATTTTCAAACTACCGCGCCATTTAAGGCTCGTTTTATAATTAAAATAAATTTATTAGTTCTAACTACGTTTAAAATAATTTTTTAGTCGTTATTATTTAAAATAAATCATTTTAAATATTCAAAATCCATTAAAATTGCTAAAATAAAAATTTTAAATTGGTTCTGAAAATCCGGGTTGTTACAATCTCCCCCACTTAAAATCTTTTTGTCCTCGAAAAGGAACGGTGTTGAAAGTTGTTTAACTGACCAACTCAGCTTTCATTTTAGCTTTCATTCTTCAACTTTTCGGTTTCTATGAATTTTATAATTTTTCAAAAATTTGGCTAGCACCCTAAATTTTCGAAAAATTTCACCATAACCTCCTTTGTACGGGGAGACCTTTAAAATTGCAATTAGCCTCACAGAGACATCATCAATCCAAAAGAAAAAGGAAAAGCCAAGCGGCTAACCAATCAGCTCATAAAATCACCAAAACCTAATAAATTAGTAAACATGTACCTATTTCTCAGGCATACAATTTTATTCCTCTTCTTAGCTTCCATGCTATAACCTGTTCACACATATATATATGCACATGTATGCAATTTCAATCCATTTTCTATTCAGTTCAATATTTGATTTGATTTGGCTTAATTCACCTTCGTTTCACATGTTGGTTAAATGAATAATCACACAATACAATCATCAATCAGCAATCAATTAGTTGATTAATGTTTCAAACACATAACTATAATACATAGTCAAAATCGTATTTTTAGTGCCAAATCACATAAATAAGCCCTAACTAAGTTTTGGTTCTCACACCAGTCAATTGGAAATATATAAATATCCCACTTTCGAAACTCGAAAATAAATATTGATGATGGAGCTCCATCATCAAAATCATCTCCGGGCGACTAGAGTGTGATTCTTTATCCATCCAGTATATTTGAAGCTTCGTATACACGTGGATCAGAAGTATAATAAAATCTCTATATACCCGATAGTCCAAATCAATTTAAAATACTCAAATACGTATAATAAGGTTTAAATTTTTAAAACAAAATTCGTTTTCATTTTTATTTTAAAAATAACACTCTTCCCACTCGTTCTAGCATATTACTGATCCTATCTCTAACAAATCATTCTCGTTGGATACTTCTAATCCAATCTCTGATGAATTCTTTCATTCGGTTCTAATATGCCTTATTCTCGGGCTCTGTAAACCAAATCTCTGATACCAACTGTAGAGACCCGAACTTCCAGGCCGGCCTAAACTGAACACGAAGGCGGACTACTTTGAGAACAAGACTAATCGGAATGCAAACAGAAGAACATTTCATTGCTATTACAACAACTTACATCAAAGTACAAGAACATAATAGAGTATGAATAAATAATAAACAGCAGAAAATATCAGAAGTTTAAACACATTACATTAGCAACGGAAAAATAATACATAACACAACTGAAAGAAATACACAGATACAGAGCTTTCCGAATATGGTTCCAACTGTAAATCTAGGATCCTGGGAAAAGAAATAATCTGCAAACACCAAAATTACTAGCTGCGCGTGTGGAAAATATGGGCACCCAGAGTTTAGGTTAAAACATTAAACTCCAGGTCAGTCATGGGACTGGTGTGAGAACTAAAATAGTTATTTAAAACTTTACTTTAAAATTTGGTAAATCAAGGGACCATGCCGTATAACACGGAACGGGTTTCCTCCCAAGAGTACCAGTTCATATAACAAACAACACAATGCTTTTTGGAAAAATGAAGCTATTATAAGACTCAAGTCCCATCACATAATGCAACGTAAGCCAGAGGATAGAGTTTTCCCTTATAATAGCCGAAGATGCTTAGTACATTCATAACAAATCATTTTGATACTACTATAAGTGTACAGTGTCAAAATCAACTTCAAATATAAATGTATCAATCACAGATGACATGGGCACCATATATCATGTCACCGTACTAGGCTCTACAATCAAAACCGAAATGTCACGTACTGGAAATTGGATTTCCATCATGAGCCGAGGCAAGGGATTGTCCTCGCCAGCTTCGAGACACTCTAGCAAATGTCTCAAGATTACACGCTCTGGGCAACCCAAAGTTCCTGCAGCGCCGGTCCTCTCTCACATGTGAGGATTAGTTATTACTGAACACACGTTTCCTGGTCCTAAAGTACCTATCCAACGGCTCTGTAGTAACTGATATATCCGAGCCGCCTCATTATCCATCATCCACATAGGTAAAAATATAATAAATGTCTGGGCTCCATACCATGACACCACCCATAGCTAGAAGGAAACGTCATGTCCTCCATGCGTCCCTGATCTCGTTTTTGACTCATACCGAGGCGTGAGGCTCACGAATTAACGCTACACAAAGCTATGCTATTAAAAGCCGTTCTTTGATCATCAAGCACAAGACTCTGCTTTTCAACAAAAGCCTTGATCATTTGCATCTCAGCATGCCACATTGACATTCCACGCCATGCGACTGATGTCTATCTATATACAACCACTAAGCTTGTACGTCTCAGAGAAGGGAGTTAAGCAAGAGAATAAATTCTCCACCACCAAACAGATATATATTTAATAGAGATAAATAAACACAATTTTAAATTCCAATGTCAGACACACATCCATTTACTAGTTCATTCCGGGTCTGAACGAAACCGGAGGCACCTTATTCCTCGTTCTGTATGTCCAATGCAGGAGAGAGGTCCTCGCATATCCGGTCAATCTCCAAGTACGTCTGGATGATCACCACTTATTACCTTGTCTTGGGTGTACATCTCAATCAAGACATCAGTAATCATCCAAACAATGTGAAGAACTTATGTCTTCAACCGCCGTATTCATCGTCAACTTATCGTCGAAACAATTATTCAAAATGGGTATGAACCGGGCCTTTTGGAATAATTTGTGCATTTTATAATCAAGTGCTATAGAAACACAACATATGCCTCATTCCAATTCTGAATATTCTTTTATTCAAATATTCACATCTTTAGGGAATGGTTCCCATTAATTTTATCAAAGATAAATTCTTTAAATTTATTCTTTAATCTTCCTTTAGATATCAATTCAAACCAAATTAAGATTTATCCAAACTAGTCGGGATCAGCGCACCTTACCTAAGTAATCATTTGTTTTATTTCCCAATCCCAAACTATTCATCCCATGGAGTAAAACTGGTAATATCCATATCTAACACCATGGCGTTATCGGTAAATTTAATTACCATTTCACGTTAAAATCTTATTAAAGAATTAACTATCGCTTGGAGTAAAACTGGTGGTACTCCATTCTCGATCATTTCCCGTAATTTAAATTATCACATTCACATTCCAATCTAATTAAAGACTCATTAAAACTCACAGAGTTTTAGTCTTCCCAAAAATCAATATTAATGATTATTTAACTTTGGGAAATCAAACGTGCCGCATCGACAATCTACACTGTACCATTGATTTCTAATGATATATAACCTCTATGTTCATACGTCTTAAAGAAGGGTTTTAAGCAAGAGAATAAATTCTCCACCACCAAAATGATATATATATTTAACAAAGATCAACAATACAGTTCGAAACATAAAGTTAGACATGTAATTCTGTCTTTAACCGGGTTAAAGAACTAATGTCATTTAAAACACAATTCACGATAAACCTAAAATCACATTCCATTAATTATAGAATCTTCACGGAAAAACAGATCAATATATATAATCGATATCAATTTCCGTATCTGACTAATAATATAAATGGAATAGCGACAAAGCCTTTTAAATTCCATATATATTAACAGTCTTCCTCCATAGAAGCTCACTTCGATTATTATTAAATCGAATTCCATTCAATCCCAATATATTTTATTAAATCGATAAACTTTACTTTAGAAAATTCCATTAAATTTTAGAATAAAGATTTATAAATTCCAAATCTTAACTTCATTGTTAATCGGGTTAAAGAACAAGTGTGATTTAAAACACCATTCACGATAAACCCAAAAATCTAATTTTTAATTCAATTCCAATTAAATATTAATTAATTGGTAAACTTCTCTAAATCTTAATTAAAATAATTATTCTTTTTTCAACTGGGTTTAAGGATAGTGTTACGGAAGATACCATTCATGACAAACCCGAAATCCCATTTGATATCAAATACAAGGCTCTGAATAGAAATTATATCGGCTTATATTCAATATCAAATTCTGAAACCAACAAATATCGTATTGGAAATATCGATATAAGTATATCTTCTAAATTTCCATAATAATATCTGTATAATCACGGAATCCCATATCGAAATATTTCGAAGATTATCTCCATTCCAAATCCATTCCAATTTGTTCGTTGGAAATTTCTGGATATATTAAAACATTCACAAATCCAATTTATTTCATTTAAAAATTATTGGATTTCAAATCTAGTTAATAACTAGTTCATTCTGATAAAAAAGTATTTTTATCTTCACAAATGTGGAATTTTTCATTCAAATTCTTTCCAAATCATTTGTTATTATTTTACACAAATTATTAGTATTTTTAATAATTTTATCAAGGCTCGTACAGTCAGTTTCCATAAACAGTCATCGAACTGCACTTACAGCGATCTTTTCCAAATTTGATTTGGACATAATTCCAAATCCAACTGTTGGATTTCAAATATCTTATATTTATTGGAAAGCTCTTTTTGATACGAACCCAATGGTTTCAGTTTTAGGATATTTCGACGGTCAGATCCCGCGTAATATCAATTCGAAGTTAATGGTCGAAATTCGTGAACGGTCACGGCGTGGCGCGTTCTATTCAGGTCATTAAATATATATAATATATATATTATATATATTTCGTCGATTTCCATTTAAAACGAATTTTATAAATCGTTTATAAATTCGTTTTAAAATGATTCCCACTTTCATTTTAATTTTAAATCAAAATTGAATACTCCTTACCATTATACTATTTAAATGATAATATTTTCAAAATATTAGATTTTGAAATCATTTCCTTTTCGATATTCATTATAAAAATGAATTAAATCGATATAAATATCGTTCGCGTTAAAATGGTGCATATCGAATCAACACGGCTTCATATATTTCAATATTTTCGTGTCCATTCAAAATTGGACATAAAAATCCTATTTCAATCCTTCACTGAATATTATTTTAAAATATTCGTTATTTTAAAATATTTCCTTGTTTTAAAATATTTGTTCCTTTTGAATTGGAATCAGACCCAATCAATTAACGTATAATTTATTTATATGGATTTCACACAACACATGTACACAACAATCATGATATACAATCAACCATTATCCAAAGTGCATTACACAACTGCATAAGCATCAAATATAAATAATTAATGCTTACAACAGTCTATCAACCAATCAATTGACACACAACTAAACAATTTGGATTAGTGTACATCAAATTTCATCCCAATACCCGTGTGGGGTTTCAATGAACAAATACTGAATTTTATTTATGCAGTTGGGCGATGTGTAAAATTTATCGTCCCAATCCATATCACAAAAATGGCAAGCAAAAACAAGTTGTCCGACTTGTAAATGGATGGGTAAACTTATTTTTAACTATCCATAATTATATAGAATTTTATAATTTTGCATATAAAATTCTATACAACATCTAAATAATTTTATTCATCGTAGCTATAAACTAAAAATAATATTTTTATCAAACTAGTATTTATTCCATAATATTGCAATTTTATATATCTCATATATATGTTAAAAAATAATATTTTAACTAGCAATTAATTTTTCTAACACATTTTAGAAAATTTCGGTAGCATAACTACACGATATTAAAACCGGAATATCTAGTCTTATCCCTCGCCTAATATTGGCTTGCGCCATACACAAACCAATTCCAATCAATTCACAATCAATCCACAACCAATTTTACAATCAATATCCAAATAAATAAATACTCAACTACCCCAGTGCCATTTACGACGCCATAATTGGCTATTCGCGGAGTATGAAATCCGTGTGTCGGTAATATCCATACATCGCTTTCAATTTATGTGATTGTATGAGTTTGAGTGTTGAACTCCACATAATTCAAATAAAAATCTATATTGGAAATTTCAATTTATTTACAGTTATAAAATACATTAACTAACTATACAAAATTTTAGTGAGAAGGAGTTCTCACCTTTGGTTTCCACTCCGTCATTCTTTATTGGACGGTTTGGATTCCGTTTGCTTCCGGTAGGTTCCACCGCAATCTGTTTCACGCGATTTATATTAAAAATCATATTTTTAACAACACTATATATATATATATATATATATTTAAAAATCACATTTTTATAACGCTATCATATATATAAAAATCAAATTTTTATAACGCAATTCATATAATGAAAATCATATTTTTATAATGCAATTCATATAATAAAAATTGTATTTTTACAATGCTATTCATATAACAAAAATAATATTTTGATAATGCTATTCATATAATAAAAATCATATTTTTATAATGTTATTCATATAATAAAAATATATTTTTACAATGTTGCTCATATAATATAAATCATATTTTTATAACGCTATTCATATAATAAAAATCATATTTTTATTAACGCGACATATATATGAAAATCGTAATTTTATTAACTATCTTTCATTATAAAAATCACATTTTTGATACTAATCTATTCATATATATATATATATATATATATATTACATTGTAAAACAATGCCATTATATTAAAAATCAGATTTTAAAAACAATGTTTAATTACTAAATTAATTACAAAAAAAGAAAATAAAATAATTAAATAAACTCACTGTTGCTGAACGAAGAGGGAGGAGGGGTGTCTGATGGTCGGGGAGGGTGCTGCAGGCGGCGGGGGTCAGTTCAGGTGGTCGGCGACGCGAATTCTGTTGGGGTTGGGCGGATTGGGTTCGGGGAACGAAGATTGCGGTGGAGGAGCGTCGAAGGTAGGTGGTGCGACCATGGGGGAGGGCGACGGCGCATCAGCGTAGGTGGGGGAGGAGTAGGAGCCACTGGCGACGGGATTTCCCCTTTTTCTTTTTCCTTTTTTCTTTTATTTTCGTTGACTTGAACATGGAAAGAGAATTGGGGGGTTGTCATATATTAATTTAATTTATTTTTAAAAAGTAAATTTTTAATTCAAACTCCAAATCGAACCCAACGACTGTCGCCCCTAGCTAAATATCCCCATTACGGACAAAATGGGATATGTTTCATAAGCTAATTCTATCATTTTGTTCAGTTTTCATCAAAATTAAAATATAAATTAATATAACGTTCAGAATTGATTTCAACGTACATGTCAATTTACCGGGGCCACAAACTGACTCCAAAAATCCTAGAAAAATAAATCTAGCTATGTTTTGACGATACGGTCCTAACAAAACTAATTTCGTCAAATTTGGAGGCCGTTTGAAAAATGGTCATTTTCCAGTCGATTAAATTCAAACTGAAACTGTCAAACGCGTTTAAATTCATTACTCTCACATATTAATTCCAAAAATTATGAAAATTGGAATCTAGCAATAATTTGACATTCCGAATCCAACAAAAGTGGTTTTTTCCAAAACGGAGGTCGTTTTCAAAATGGCCATTTTTAAGAGCTATATATTATATTTAATATATATAAATTTCATAGCGACTATTCTGAATTTTAAACTGGACATAACTTTCAATTCTCGTTATGAAATTTGGATTTTCATGTTCGTTAGAAAGAAATTATTAAACATATTCAAATATTTCTAGTTTTATTGAAATTCGATTTATTTTGAATCATGTACATTCATTTGAAATTTAAAATTGAATTTTTAAACTACCGAGCCATTTCAGGCTCGTTTTATAATTAAAATAAATTTATTCATTCTAACTACGTTTAAAATAAAATTTTAGTCATTATTATTTAAAATAAATCATTTTAAATATTCAAAATCCATTAAAATTGCTAAAATAAAAATTTGAAATTGGTTCTGAAAATCCGGGTTGTTACAATTTACATCCAAATATTTTAAAATATGATACTTTTGGTTTCTTGTTATACAGAGGTTCATATTGGGTTTTATAATTTAAAGGTCTAGTTGAAATTCTATTGATAATATAGCAAGCTGTTGCAACTACCTCATCCCAAAAGTTCCTTGGTAAATTACTATCGGATAATATAGTTCTCGCACATTCTTATATCATCCTATTTTTACATTCAACTGCTCCATTTTGTTGAGAGGTTCTCGAAATTGAAAAATTATGGTTTATTCCCTTTTTATTACAATATTTTTCAAAATTTTCATTTTCGAATTCTCTGCCATGATTGCTGCGTATTGTTTTAATTTTTAGTGATAATAAATTTTGAATTCTTTTATAAAAAAATTTATATTGATCAAAAGCATCACTCTTCATTTTGAGAAACAAAGTCCGAGTAAATCTTGAAAAATCGTCAACTATTATGTAAACATATCTATTATGGTTTATCGATTGAATTTGAGATGGACCAAACAAATCCATGTGTATTAACTCTAGTGGTTTTGATGTAGTGGTTTCCTCTTTTGATTTAAATGAACTTTTCTTTTATATTCCGAACTGACAAGTGTCGCATAAGTTATTGACTCTAAACTTCATTTTGGGTAATCCTCTAATTGAATCTAGTTTAGAAATCCTAGAAATATGTTTGAAATTTATATGACCAAATCTCTTATGCCAAATCCAGGGGTCCCTGTATTGGCCATAAGACATAGGTTATTGCTGGAGATTTTCATACTCAATATATAAATATTTTTCTTTTTATCTCCTTCGAATATAACTTTTGAATTCCTATCTTCTATAAAACACTTATTCTTTTCCAAATTTATTTATAACCCTTATCGCAAAATTGACTTTTACTTAGCAAGTTGTGTTTTAAATTCCTAACTAATAAAACATCAAAAATAGTAGGAGTTTCAGAATTACAGACATTGCCAATTCCAATAATGTATCCTTTAGAGTTATCTTCGATGTTCACCATTCCACCATCTTCATATTTCAGATTATTTAGCAGTTTAAGATTTCCAATCATATGTCTCGAACAGCCACTATTCAATAACCATTTGTCCTTTTTCATTTCCACTAATTGCTTTCCAGAATTTGAGTTTTTAACAGCCATGTAACACACCAGTTCGGAATTTGAATTTGCAACAGCCACCTTTCCCAAATTTGAATTTTCAAAAGCCACCATTTCAGAATTTGAATTGCCAACATCCACTTTACCCCTCTTTCCAACTTTTGAGTTTTCAAAAGTCATAAAACTCATGCTTTTCTGGATTGAACAATATTTCAATAGATCACACGCCGCTTTAATATTATTATATGCAGACTCTTTCAACATTGATATAATGCATGAATTGACACTAGTATTAAAAGACTCCAAAATATTCCATTTAAATTTTTTTCAAAAATCAGATAATGAACTTTTTGAAAGACCTTGCTCTGATACCAATTGTTATGGATTGAAGAAAGGATCGTTAAGGCAAAATAAACACTAGAAGGGAGTGAAAAGTGTTTTTGGAAATTTAAACTAAATCTAAAACTTATATGAATTACTAGACAAATCAAACACCATAGAAACAATCACAGACACAGAATCAAACACAGATGCAAAATAAATAGAAATAAAAATGCAGAAAAGGAAAGAACACACCGGATTTTGTACTGGTTTACGTCGGGTCCCATGCAACGCTAGATTGCGCAGAGTTTTATTACTATATCAATAGTTAATTGCAACCTCCTTGATTTCACAACTACAAGGGATACCACTGATTCCAACCTCCTTGATTTCACGGCTACATGGGATACCACCGATTAACCGTCCTTAATTTTACGGCTACAAGGGATACCACTGATTACTTTACTCAGCCCAAACAATTAAAACAACCCTATAACTCTTCAATAGCACTTGATTCAGAGAGTAATCAGTTAGAGAGTGTAGAGAGAAGAAATTTGATTAAAACGGAATTGAATTCGGTAGAGTATAAGTGTAGAAATCATAAAAATGATTAAGAATAATGGTGTAATGGAAGAGAGTGATGTTAGAGAAGAAGAGATGATTAAAAATTCGAATTCAAGCCCTTTTTATAGTGTGTGAAAGGTTGCAATGCTACAGAACCGTCACAATTAGTGAAAAGCACTTCCTTTCAAAATTGAAAAGATGACAGTTATATGTCGACATAGAGTTTTATTTATGTCGACATACATATAGTTCAAAATTCATTTTCGAGCATTTTTCAAGTTTTTTGATATAAATATAATTCTGGAAATTCTTGAATTAAATATAGTGTTATAAATTAATATTGTAAAGTAGGAAATCATATGAAAACATAAATATAAACTATATAAATATATTTATAAAATCATAAAGTTTTAAACTATATAAATATAAAATATAAATATATAAATATATGAAACTTATAAAACTTTGAGATTGGAAACAAAAATAAAATTAAAATAAGAAAGGAAAATAAAAAATATAGAAAATGAAATAGAGAGAAAATAAAATAGAGAGGATTGAAGATAGAATTTGAAAACATAACTTGAAAAACAAATTATGAATTTGAACCTGGAGTGCTATTTTAGAGTCTTACATAACCTAGACTCTATAACTATATTAGTCTTGAATTCTTGAACTCTTGAAATCTTGAATACTCACGATTCTTGAAATTTCTCTGAACTCTGAATCTCTAATATCTTTAAACTATACAATCTTCAGTAATATTTCCTGTATATAAATCCTACATATGTGCATATATATATATATATATATATATATATATATATATATATATATATATGTATATGTATGTATGTATGTATGTATGTATGTATGTATGTATGTATTCTATACAAAAGTGTTAGTATATATTTTATATTCAACCATTATTGAAATAAGGTTGTTGTCATCAAAAATTCATTTTCCAACACGTTAGGCCAATATAGGAGAAGACAGGGTAATGAGCAAGGAAACTCCATGAATTCAAAAACAAGCAGGGATTAAAAGCAGTTAACAACATGGGAAAAAACCATCAACACAAGGCGGACTAACCAGATGTCACTGCCATCCGCACTACCACAAGACAATGCAGCAAAAACTCCTCCAAAGACAAGCCATCGAGACCAAAAACCTCTACCAAACCCTAATATGCCGAGGGAGTCGATCCAGATCCAAGGTTCGGAAAAATAAAGTACATAAAGAGCAGTGGCGAACTTGGAAAGCAGGGAACAAAGAGAAACTAGGTAAAGTGGAAGGAATGGAGAGGAGCAAACGGTAAACTCAACGTGAGGTGGAGGATAGAAGATAATGGAAGATGTCAGGTGAAAGATGGGAATGAAACATAACGGAAAAAATAATAGTGAAAAAATGTAATTGTTATAGGCCAATGAGAAGAAAAATGAGAACATGAAATGAAAGTGAAGGCAAAAGGAGGAACAGATTGAAAAAAAAGGTACGATGAAGTTAAATGTGACGGCCGGGAATTTCACTCGATCCGAATCAGTCGTTAAACCAATCTAGACCGTTCGAAACCCCTGATCCTTTTGGGGACAAGACAAATCAGAACACAACGGAAGAACATTTCATTGCTACTACACCAATTCCATCAGATACTAGAATATACAGAGTATAATGAATAAATTACATTCGATAAATATCAGAGATTACAATAAATTACATAGTAGCGGAAAATAATGCAAAGCACAACTGAAGGTGATATACGGATACAGAGCTTTCCGGATATCATTCCAGCTGTAAACCAGGATCCTGTGAATATAAATCTGCAAAACCAAAACTACTAGCTGCCGTGCGGAAATAAGGGCACCCAGAGTTTAGGTTAAAACAATAAACTCCAGGTCAGTCATGTGACTGGTGTGAGAACTAAAACAGTTATTTAAAACTTTACTTTAAAAGAGAGTAATTCAAGGGACCACGCCGTATAACGCGGAACGGGTTTCCTCCCAAGAATACCAGTGCATAGAATAAACAATGCAATGCTTTTTCGAAAAATGAAGCTATTATAAGACCCAGGTCCCATCACACAATGCAACGCAAGCCGGAGGATAGGGTTTTCCCTTATAATAGCCAAACATGCTTGGTACGTTTAAAACAAATCATTTGATACTATAATAAGTGTATAGAGTCAAAACAATTTCAATCATAAATATAAATCATAGACGGCATAAGTGCCCCATACCACTATGTCGCCATACTAGGCTCTACAAATAAAGCCGAAATTCACGTATTGGAAATTGGATTTCCGTCATGAGTCGAGGCAAGGGGCAAGCTCCTCTCTGCTTCGAGACACTCTAGCAAATTCTCAGGACTACGCACTCTGGGCAGCCACTGGATCGGTTTGGCCGGTCCTCACTTATGTTAGAGGATTAATTATGCCTGAACACACGTTTCCCGGTCCTTACAGACCTATAATCGAGGCGACTCATTCCAACAACCACAAAGGTGAAAAGTATATAAATGTCAGGGCTGGTAAGTCACCGACACCACCAAAGCTAGAAAGAAACGTCGTGTTCTCCCAATGGTCCGTATCCCATTTTTAACTCATACCGAGGTGTGAGGCTCGAGAATCCACGCTATACACAAAGCTACACCACAAAGGCCATGCCTTGATCATCAACCACAAGACTTTGCTTTTCAACAGAAGCCTTGATCCATGCAACTCAGCATGCCACACAGGCAATTCATGCCATGCGTTTGATATCTATCGATATATAACCTCTAAGCTCGTACGTCTCAGAGAAGGGCGTTAAGCAAGAGAATAAATTCTCCGCCGCCAAACAGATATATATTTAACAGAAATCAATCAACACAGAATAAAATCCAATGTCAGACACACAATCCATTTACAAGTTCGTTCTGGGTCTGAACGAAACCGGAGGCACTTTCCTCGCATATCCATCGATCTCCAAGTACGTCTGGATGACCACTAACTGATTCCCTCATCTTGGGTGTACAGCCCAATCAAGATCATCAGTAATCACCCAAACGATGTGAAGACTTCCGGTCTTCAACCACCGTCTTCATCTTCGACTTATCGTCGAATCGGTTATTCAGAATGGGTGTAAACCCGGACTTTCCGAACAACCCGCGTATATTAAAAACAAATGTTACACAAACACAACATACGCCTCATTCCAGTTCAGTAGCTACTAACCGTAAATCAACAAGAGAACAATTTCCCAAATATTAACCCCGAAGGCCGAAACCAACATCAGATCAATACCCAGGAAACCATTCTTCTTAGCCAACCTACAGCTAGTTTCTAAATTCCACATTCTTAGGGAAAGGTTCCCATTAATTTTATCCAAGATAAATTCTTTAAAATTTATCCTTTAATCTTCCTTTGGATGTCGTTTCAAACCAAATTATGGTTTTCCAAACTAGTCGAGATTAGCGAACCACACCGAAGTAATTATTTATTTTATTTCCCAATCCCAACCAATTCATCCCATGAAGCAAAACTGGTAATACTCCATATCTAACACCGTGGTGTTATCGGTAAAATTAATTACCATTTCACGTTCAAATCTAATTAAAGATTTAACTACTGCTTTGGAGCAAAACTGGTAATACTCCATCCTCGCTCACTTTCTAAATTTGATAATTTAAATTTTCAATTCACATTTCAATTTAATTGTAGATTCATTAAAACTCCTTTTACTGGGTTAAAGAACTAGTGTCATTTAAAACACAGTTCACGATAAACTCAAATCACATTCTATTTATTATCGGGTTAAAGAACTAGTGTTATTTAAAACACAGTTCACGATAAACCCACTAATCAATTATATTTAAAATCCATTTCCAATCCAATTTATTTATTTAAAAATAAATGGGTTTTAATTTTAGTTCAAAACTAGTTCATTTCGATAAAAATCTATTTTTATCTTTTCAAATACGGAGTTTTTCATCCCAATTTTTCCCAAATCATTTCTTATGATTTTACAGAAATTATTACTATTTTTAATAATTTTATCAAGGCCCGTACAGTCGATTTCCATCAACGGGCATCGAACTGCACTTACAGCGACCTTTTTCAAATTTGATTTGGACGTATCTCCAAATCCAACCGTTAGATTTCAAATTTATATTATCCTTTAGAAAGCTCTTTTCGATACGAACCCAACGGTTCTGGTTTTATGAGAATCCGATGGTCGGATCTCCCGTAATGTCCGTTCGAAATAAATGGTCAAAATTCACGAACTGCCGCGGCGCGGCGCGTTCTATTCAGGCCATTATATTATATATATAATATATATTTCGTCGATTACTATTTAAAATGAATTTTATAAGTCGTTTTAAATTCATTTCAAAAACAATTTCAACCTCCATTTCAATTCAAATCAAAATTGAATTCTTCCTTAATAATTCGTTTTAAAATTCATTTCTATTCAATTTCAAATTTCAATTCAATTTGAATTCATTTCAATTCAATTCGAATTCGTTTTCAATTTAATTCGAATTCGTTTTATATTCAATTCTTTTCAAATTCGTTATATATTCAATTCAAATCAAATTCGTTATATATTCGATTCAATTCAAATTGGTTTTCTATTCGATTCAATTCAAATTGGTTTTCTGTTCGATTCAATTCAAATTGGTTTTCTATTCGATTCAATTAAAATTGGTTTTCTATTCGATTCAATTCAGATTGGTTTTCTATTCGATTCAATTCAAATTGGTTTTCTATTCGATTCAATTCAAATTTGTTTTCTATTCGATTCAATTCAAATTTGTTTTCTATTCGATTCAATTCAAATTTGTTTTCTATTCAATTTGAATTCAATTCAAATTTGTTTTCTATTCGATTCAATTCAAATTTGTTTTCTATTCAATTTGAATTCAATTTCACTTTCTATTCAATTTAAATTCAATTCGTTTTCTATACAATTTAAATTCAATTCGTTTTCTATTCAATTTAAATTCAATTTGTTTTCTGTTCAATTTGAATTCAATTTGTTTTCTATTCAATTCAAATCAAATTCGTTTTCTATTCAATTTGAATTCAATTCGTTTTCTATTCAATTCAAATCAAATTCGTTTTCTAATCAATTTAATTCAAATTTTATTTCAAAATATTCGATTTCGAAATCACTTTTCAATATTCATTTTAAAATGAATAAAATCGATATAAATATCGTTCACGTCAAAATGGCGTCAATCTAATCAACACGGCTTCATATATTTCTATTTTCAAATATTCTATTTCAAATATTTCTTTTTCAAATATTTCCTATTCAAATATTTCTATTTCAAATATTCCCTATTCTTAAAATATTTCGTTCAACACATGACTAATCTCAACGGATGAGTACGGTCAACACATGAACCTTTATTTTATAATGATAAAGATGTAAATTTTATTGTTAAAATACTTCGTTCAACACATGACTAATCTCAACGGATGAGTATAGTCAACACATGAACCTCTACTTTATAGTGATAAAGATATAAATTTTATTGTTAAAATATTTCGTTCAACACATGACTAATCTCAACGGATGAGTACAGTCAACACATGAACCTTTATATTATAATATTCTTTATTTTCTAAATTGGAATGAGGCCCAATCAATTGCCATATAGCGTTAACTATATGGATTCCATACAACACATGTATATAATAGCACCGATAAATAATCAACCATCATCCAAAGTGCACTACACCGTATAAGCATCAAATATAGATATCTAACGCTTATAACAGCCTGTCGATCCATCGATCGACATACAACTAATTATTGAGATTAGTGTATGTCGTATTTTATTCTAATACCTGTGTGGGGTTTCAAACAATCAAACACATATTTTATTTGTGCAGTTGGGCGATGTGTTAAATTTATGGTCCCAGTCAATGTCCTTCAAATAGGTGTACATAAACAAACCGTCCGGTTTGTAAATGAATATTTATTTATTCACATTCACGTTAAAAATTATATTTTCAACGATAAAATATTTTATTTTAACACATGAATTTATATTCAGTTCATTTACAAAATAAAAATGATATTTTTATTTTTCTAACTTATTTTAGAAAATTTCGGCGGCATAACGACACGATACTAGAAACGGGACAAGGCCTAGCCTTATCCCCGGTCTAGTGAACGCCTACGCCATTCACACATCAATCAAATCCATTCCATTTCACCAAACAATTCAGTTCAAACCAAATAATCTAACCAACTACACAACCAAACAATTAAACAAACAAGCCATCCATGGTCTGTGGATGACAGGTGTCGGGTGCTGCTAAACATCGTCTACATCCTAGTATATATATATAACTAGAAAAAGAAATTGAAGAGTGAGAAGTTCTCACCGATAGCTAATCCAATCATCTCGACTCTTCTTTTGTAGAAGTCTTCGTCGTTCTCGCCTTTTTGTCATCTTCGTTGCCCGTATTCACTACATATGTAAAAATCAAATTTTTACTTTGCTATTCAATATATAAAAATCGAATTTTTACTTTGCTATTCAATATATAAAAATCGAATTTTTACTATGCTATTCAGTATATAAAATCGAATTTTTACTATGCTATTCTATATATAAAAATCGAATTTTTACTTCGCTATTCAATATATAAAAATCGAATTTTTACTTTGCTATTCAATATATAAAAATCGAATTTTTACTTTGCTATTCAATATATAAAAATCGAATTTTTACTTTGATATTCAATATATAAAAATCGAATTTTTTACTTTGCTATTCAATAAATAAAAATCGAATTTTTTACTTTGCTATTCAATATATAAAAATATCTATTCCATGTATATTAAAAATCTAAACTTTATATACATAAAGTTCAAACCTTTTATAAATTAAAAATCAAATTTTTATTATTGCCATTATATAAATATTTCACTTTTTCATTTATAAAAATCTTGCCTTTTCATTTTAAAAAAATCCTTTCTTTCTTTTTTTTCCGTGAATTTCATATAGTAAGAAAAAAAAATAAAAATAAAAATAAACTAATTAAAACTTACAGTGGGTTTTGGTGTCAAAGGAGAGCAAGGGGGGTCTCGGTGGTCTTCGATGCAGGCGGAGGAGAAGGAGGTGGAGGCGCTCGAGGTTGGGGAAGATGAAGGGGGGGCGCTGTGCTCGACTAGACGGAGGGTGGGTGCGTCGGGGGGGGGGGGGGGGGGGTCGCGAGGTCGAGGTGAGGAGGGGGCTGTCGCGGAGAAGATGAAGGGAGGGGGAAGTAAGGCGGCGGTCGATCGACGAGGGTGGTGGAGCATCGAAGTCTGGGCGGCCGCGATTTAGGGTTCCATCGTTTTTTTTTTCCTTTTTTTCTCTGTTGAAAATGAATTTCAACCGGGGTGGGGGTGGGGGGCAGAAGGTATAGGAGAGGAAAGAGAAAAGGGTTTTAATTTTTAATTGTTTAATTATTCAACTTTAAAAAGTTGACTTTTACATACGACCTCTAAACGAGGCCCACCGCCTGTCGTCCATAGTGTTTTACCCCCAATCCGAACACAATGGGATATGTATCATAGGCTGTTTCGATCGTTTCGATCAGTTTCCGTTAAAATCAACATATAACTCTATATATTGAATTTGAACGCGCATTTCAATTTACCGGGGTCACATACTAACTTTAAAAATTCCAGAAAAATATTTTCTAGTTTCGTATTGACGATACGGTCCTAACAAAATTAGTTTCGTCGAATTCTGAGACCGTTGGAAAATGGCCATTTTCCAGTCGATTAAAATCAACTGAAACTGGTCAAACGCGTTTTCCTTTGCCACGCTCACACATTGATTCGAAAAATTATGAAATTTGAAACCTAGCAATAATTTGACACTGTGGATCCAACAATAGTGGTTTCGTCGAAATCCGAGGTCGTTTGCAAAATTCCCATTTTTAAGGGCCTGAATTCCATAGCGACTATTCAGAATTTTCAATTGGACATATCTTTTGATCCCCGTTATGAAATTTCAATTTTTCGGATTCGTTGGAAAGATATTATCAATTAGATCCTAATGTTTTTGGTTTCACTTAAATCCAGATTGTTTTGCACCCGGTACATTCAATTGAAGTTTGAAATCGAATTATCGAACTACCCCGCCATTTTCAATTCCATTTCTAATTATATATAAATATTTATATTCTCACGACGACATATATAATATATACGTTCGAATTATATTCAAAATAAGTCTTCGTCGATATTATTTAAAATAATCTATTTTAAATACTCAAAATTCGTCAAAATTGCCGACATAAAATTTTTAAACTGGCCCAGATTTTCAGGTTGTTACATTAAACATCCATTTTAACATCAGGAACAACATTGCAAATGGAAAGGAGAATACTGCATTACGTTATTGTAACATTAAGACCATACACGATATTTTTATGATAACATCATTCCAAATGAAATTATTGGTAACTAAAACATTATAGGCATAAGCGAAGATAAAAAATGAGAGATATATAACTTCAAAATTTTATAAGTGCACTAGAACACCTCTAAGTTTCATAGTGAAACTTTATTGTCACAGTTCCTATTGCGAATGGACATGACGGTGAATAAAAAGATGTACAATATTGACATCATCAGGTTTATTCCTATAAAATTCAGCTTTGAACATGGTTTCATATTTCTTGTATGATTCAAGACATTTAATTCCTGTTATAATGCCTCTTAATTCAGGAATAAGATTTGAATTCAAATTGTTAACACACCCTTTGTCATCGGACTCTTCAATATTTCCAACAATAAGAAGCTATAAATTTGTGAAAAAACAGATCAGATTGCTTGAGTTAATAATGACATATCTTCTATAATAAGCAGAATTCAGCGTAATCTACCATTGCACTTTGAGTTTTGGGGTAACATTATTATTGTTATGCAAAAATTGATACAGCGTTTAAATAAAACCAAAAAGGTGAACTTGTGAAGCAGATACCGATATATCATAAGAATACCTTTCAGCAGGTGATTCCATGATACGCTTCAAACGATTTAACTTTGCATGATCCTAAAACAAAAATTGAGTAAACATGAAATAAACAAAATAAAATTAATGATTTGGAAAAAAATTAGCATAATATCATGATACATTAGAAACAAATCAAAATCAAATACATTAAGGAAAATCAATCATTCGTATAACTAATTGGCACAAAATCCGACTTGAAAGTCCTAAATTGTGAACTATATTACACAGTCCTTCCTTGCACCTCGACAATGCTTATCCCTTTCTGTTACTGTCAAATCTCCCGTTCAGCCGAGATACTCACATCCAATCCTAATGTGATGAGCTATGTCACTTGAAAAAAAAGGAAACTCAAAGCTGCTGCAGCCTAAACCCAAGGTCGTAACCACCAATTTTCCACCACACCTCTTCGAATTTCGCAATAACTTGTCGTCTTACCACAAACCCACACCCCTTCGAATCTAGACGATTTTCCTTGATTTTTGGGATGTCACGAGTTGGGTTCGGAACTAGATTAGATAACAATAAATTATAACACGCCATAAAAAAGGGGTAGAGAAAAATTGGATAAAAAGCCTAAGATAACTTGGCTTGTTTCACCGACTCCCAAATAATTTCTATAATAATGTTGCAGCTTATTTCTTTGGCAAAGCATATTTGCAGCTTATTTCATATTGTTGTAGACATGAGAGTTGTCATTTTAGCTACAATATTACTTAAAAGCTACGAATAAAAGGTTGTAGTTTGTTCAAAATTCAAGCTTAGAGAATCACATTCTGTACACTTGGAAAATGGAAATGCTTTTGGGATTTCAGTACATATATACTCATATGCAAAAGGGATTTTCGGCACAGACCCTTTAATTTTTATCGATCAAATTATACAAAATCAGTCAATAACATAAAACTAAAATTTTAAACAGCTTATCAATTGGACCCTTTATTCAATAAACAAAAATGGAGAAAAACAAGAACTAATTGGAGCAAAAACCCAAAATGAGAATAAATAATCGGATTACCTGAAAGTAGTAAAATTAGGGCTTTTGACTGAATTCCGGATGCATGCGAGAATAAATGCAAATCCAAATGGAAACAGAGTGTAAATGAGTAGGATGTGAAACCTAGATCGTGGATGAGAACGAAGAAGATAAATTAGGTTTAGGAGATTTTCGAAATTGAATTTGTAAATGAAAATAAACGAAATGAGATGTATTAGTATCACCATGGCATATTAGATTTGGGAAGGGTCTCAAAGAGTTTTGAGATTCGGGGAGGGTTTCGAGATTAAGGGAATGTTTAACCTAGTAAATATAAAAACGACGAAATTAAAAGAAAGTTTGTGGAGTTAAAACACCATTTAGTTTTAATCTTCCAAAAAATCAATATTAATGATTATTTAACTTTGGAAAAATCAAACATGTCGCCTCGATAATCTACACCGCACTATTGATTTCTGCCGATATATAACCTCTGAGCTCGTACGTCTCAGGGAAGGGCGTTAAGCAAGAGAATAAATTCTCCGCCGCCAAACAGATATATATTAAGCAGAGATCAGCCATACAGTTCGAAATACAACAACAGACATGTAATCCTATCTTTCACTGTTAAAGAACTAATGTCATTTAAAACATAGTTCACAACAAACCCAAATCACATTCCATTAATTATGGAATCTTTACCGAAAAACAAATCAATATATAATTGATATCAATTTCCGTATCCGACTTACACTATAAATGGAATAATAGCAAAGCTTTTTTAAATTCCATATGTATTAACAGTCTTCCTCCACAAAATTTCATTTCGATTACTAACAGATCGAATTCCATTCAATTCCAATTTAATATATTAAATTGGAAAACTTTACTTTGGAAAATTCCTTTTTAATCTTTATAAAAAGTTTTATAAATTCCAAATCATATTTCACTATAAATTGGGCTAAAGAACGAATGTCATTAAAAACACAGTTCACAATAAACCCAATTCACATTCCATTTATTATCGTGTTAAAGAACAAATGTCATTTAAAACACCATTCACGATAAACCCAATAATCAATTCCACTATTTATTCGAATTAAATATTAATTGATTGGTATATTTCATTAAATCTAAACAAAAAGATTTAATCTTTTCTCCACTGGGTTTAAGAACAGCGCTAATGAAGACACTATTCACGACAAACCCAAATCCCATTTGATATTAAATACAAGGCTCTGAATAGAAAATATATCGGCTTATATTCAATATCAAATTCTGAAACCAACAAATATCGCTTTGGAGATAACAATATATATCTTCCAAATTTCCATAACAATATTCGTAAAATCCGGAATCTAACATCGAAATATTCTAATGATAATTTCGATTCAAATCCATTCCAAAGCATATATTGGAAATTCTGATTATTTTTAAAACCATTTCAAATCCAATTTATTTATTTTAAAAATATTGAATTTATAATTCTAGTTCAAAACTAGTTCATTTTGATAAAAATACATTTTTATCTTTTCAAATATAGGATTTTTCATCCCAATTCTTCCCAAATCATTTATTATGATTTTACACAAATTATTGCTGTTTTTAATAATTTTATCAAGGCCCGTACAGTCAATTTCCATAAACGGCCATCGAACTGCACTTACAGCGACCTTTTCCAAATTTGATTTGGACATAATTCCAAATCCAACCGTTAGATTTCTAATTTCTCATATTCGTTAGAAAGCTCTTTTCGATACGAACCCAACGGTTCTGGATTTAGGAGGATTCGATGGTCGGATCTCTCGTAATGTCCGTTCGAACTCAATGGTCGAAATTCGCGAACTGCCGCAGCGCGTCGCGTTCTATTCAGGCCATTACATTATATATATGGTATATAATATATATTTCATCGATTTCCATTTAAAACGAATTTTATAAGTCGTTTTAAATTCGTTTCAAAAACAATTTCAACTTCCATTTCAAATTCAAATAAAAATTGAAATTTTCCTTATAAATTCGTTTTAAATTCATTTCAATTCAATTTGAATTTCAATTCTATTCAATTCAATTCTAATTTCAATTCTATTCAATTCGATTCAATTCGATTCGAATTTCAGATTCAATTCAATTCGAAATTCAAATTCTTTTCAATTTAATTCGAATTTCAAATTCTTTTCAATTTAATTCGAATTTAAAATTTTATTCAATTTAATTTGAATTCAAATTCTACTCAATTTATTTTGAATTTAAAATTCTATTCGATTTAATTTGAATTTCAAATTCTATTCGATTTAATTCAAATTTCAAATTCTATTTGATTTAATTCGAATTTCAAATTCTATTCGATTTAATTCGAATTTCAAATTCTTTACGATTTAATTCGAATTTCAAATTCTATTCAATTTAATTCGAATTTCAAATTCTATTCAATTTAATACGAATTTCAAATTCTATTCAATTTAATTCGAAATTATTTCCAAAATATTCGATTTTGAAATCACTTTTCGATATCCATTATAAAACGAATAAGATCGACAAAATTCCCGTTCATGTTAAAATGGCGTTTAACTACTTAACACGGCATCACATTTCAATATTCACTGAATATTATTTTAAAATATTCGATAATTCTGAACTGGAATCAGACACAGTCAATTACCATATAATGTGATTATATGGATTTCATACAACACACGTACACCACAACAACCAAACACATTCAACCATCATCCATAGTGCGTTCTACACTGCATAAGCATCAAATATAAATATCTAATGCTTATAACAGCCTGTCAATTAATCGATCGACATACATCTAATTATTGGAATTAGTGTATGTCAAATAGCATCCGTATACACATGTGGGGTTTCAAACAATCAAACACCGGTTTTATTTGTGCAGTTGGGCGATGTGTAAAATTTATCGTCCCAATCAATATCAGTCAAATGTGTGTACATAAACAAATCATCCGATTTGTTTATGAATATTTATTTCATTTTATATACATGTTAAAAATTATATTTTTAACTATAAAATATTTTTAACTATATAAATATTTTATTTCATTCCACATCACACAATCAATTTTCATAACAGAATCAAACAAGCATACAAGTCGTCCATGGTCTGTGGACGACGGGTGTCGGGTGCTGCTAAGCACCATATGCATCCTAGTATGTATTTTAACTATAAAATAAATTAAAAGTGAGAAGTTCTCACCCTTGGGTTCCACTCCGTCATTCTCTATTTTTGAACTTCTGAACCGTTTGGATTTGTTTGAAATTCCAATGCAGTCCTTGCCATGTTGTTCATAATAAAAATTAATTTTTTATTGCTTCATTCCAATAAATAAAAATCATATTTTTATTATCTACCTCGTATATTTTTACAACGATCAACCAAGACCGTTCAAAATCCGTATCGTTACACAATGTTTATTTTCGAGTTTTGATAGTGGGATATCTATATATTTTCAATTGACTGGTGTGAGAACAAAAACTTAGTTAGGGTATATTGTTGTGATTTGGCACTAAAACTATGATTTTGACTATTATTAAAGTTATGTGTTTGAAACATTAATCAACTAATTAATTGCTGATAGTTGATTGTGTTGTGTGATTATTCATTAACCAACACGTGAAACGAAGGGAGAATTAAGCCAAATCGAATCAAATATTGAACTGAATAGAAAATGGATTGAAATTTCATGCATGTGCATATATATGTGTGAACAGGTTATAGCATGGTAGCCAAGAAGAGGAATAAAATTGTATGCCCAACAAATAGGTACATGTTTACTAATTTATTGGGTTTTGATGATTTTATGAGCCGAATCTCTAGTTGCTTGGTTTTTTCTTTTTCTTTTGGATTAATGAGGGCCATGAGAGGCTAGTTGCGGTTTTAAAGGCCCCCCTGTACAAAGGAGGTTATGGCAAAAAAATTCGAAAATTAAGGATGTTAGCCAAATTTTTGAAAATTTAGAAAATTCTTAGAAACTGAAAAGTTGAAGAATGAAAGCCAAAATGAAAGTTGAGTTGGTCAGTTAAACAACTTTCAACTCCATTCCTTTTTTAGGACAAAAAGATTTTAAGTGGTGGAGATTGTAACAACCTGGATTTTCCGAACCAATTTAAAATTTTTATTTTAGCAATTTTAATGGATTTTGAATATTTAAAATGATTTATATTAAATAATAACAACTAAAAATTTATTTTAAACGTAGTTAGAAAGAATAAATTTATTTTAATTATAATTCGAGCCTAAAATGGCGCGGTAGTTTGAAAATTCGATTTTAAATTTCAAATGAATGTACAGGATTCGAAATAAATCGGATTTTAGTAAAACCAAAATATTTGAATCTATTTAAAAATATCTTTCTAACGAATGTGATAAATCCAGATTTCATAATGAGAAATCAAAGTTATGTCCAGTTTAAAATTCAGAATAATCACATATTTAATATAATATATAGCCCTTAAAAATAGACATTTTGCAAATGACCTCCGTTTTCGACGAAACCACTTTTGTTGGATTCGGAGTGTCAAATTATTACTAGATTCCATTTTTTCTAATTTTTGGAACCAATATGTGAGCGTAGTAAATTAAATCGTGTTTGACAGTTTTAGTTTGAATTTAATCGACTGGAAAATGACCACTTTTCAAACAGTCTCCAAATTCAATGAAATTAGTTTTGTTAGGACCGTATCATCGAAACATAGCTAGATTTATTTTTCTGGGTTTTTTTGGAGTCAGTATGTGGCCCTAGTAAATTAAAATGTATGTTGTAATCAATTTTGAACGTTATATTAATTTGTATTTTAATTTTGATGAAAATTGAACGAAATGATAGAATTAGGTTATGAAACATATCCCTTGTGTCCGGAATGGGGGTATTTAGATAGGGGCGGCAATCGTTTGGTTCGATTTGGAGATCAAATTAAAAAGTTACTTTTCGGAAATAAATCAAATTAATATATATATATATTATTATATAACACCCCATTCACTTACCCTATTTAAGTCAACATAAATAAAAGAAAAAAGGAAAAGGGGGAACCCCGTCGCCAGTAGCTCCCGCTCCTCCCCCACCCATGCTGATGCGCCGCCGCCCTCCCTCATGGTTGCACCGCCTCCCTTCGACGCTCCACCACCCCAATCTTTGTTCCACGAACCCATTCCGCCCAACCCCATAAGAATTCACACCGCCAGCCACCTGAACTGACCCCCACCGCCTGCAGCACCCTCCTCGATCGTCAGACATCCCTCCTCCCTCTTCATTCAGCAATAGTGAGTATTTTTAATTATTTTATTTTCTTTTGTATGTAATTAATTTAGTTAATTTAGTAATTAAACATTGTTTTTAACATCTGATTTTTAATATAATAACATTGTTTTGAAATGTAATTTATATATATAAAAATTGATTCGTATTAAAAATTTGATTTTTATAATGAAAGATAGTTAATAAAAATATGATTTTCATATATATGTAGCTTTAATAAAAACATGATTTTTATTATATGAATAGAACTATAAAAATATGATTTTTATTATATGTATAGCATTATAAAAATATGATTTTTATTATATAAATACAATTATAAAAATATGATTTTTATTATATGAATAACATTATAAAAATATGATTTTTATTATATGAATATCATTATAAAAATATGATTTTCATTATATGAACAGAGTTATAAAATTTAATTTTTATGTATATGATAGCGTTATAAAAATGTGATTTTTATATATATATATATATATATATATATAGTGTTGTTAAAAATATGATTTTTAATATAAATCGCGTGAAACAGATTGCGGTGGAACTGACCGGAAGCTAATGGAATCCAAACTGTCCAATAAAGAATGATGGAGTGGAAACCAAAGGTTAGAACTCCTTCTCACTAAAATTTTGTACAGTTAGTTAATGTATTTTATAACTGTAAATAAATAGAAATTTTCAGTATAGATTTTTATCTGAATTTTATGGAGTTCAAGACTCGAATTCACACAATCACATAAATTGAAAGTGATGTATGGATATTATTGACACACGGATTTCATACTCCGCGAATAGCCACTTATGGCGCTGTAAATGGCATTGGGCTAGTTGAGTATTTATTTATTTGGATGTTGATTGTAAAACTGGTTGTGGATTGATTGTGAATTGATTGGAATTGGTTTGTGTATGGCGCGAGCTAGTATTAGGCGAGGGATAAGGCTAGACCTTATTCCGGTTTTAACATCGCGTCGTTATGCTGCCAAAATTTTCTAAAATGTGTTAGAAAAATTAATAGTTAGTTAATTTTTTTTTTACATATATATGAGATATATAAAATGGCTATATTATGAAATAAATACTAGTTCGCTAAAAATATTATTTTTAGTTTATAACTGCGATAAATAAAATTATTTAGGCGTTGTATAGAATTTTATAAGCAAAGTTATAAAATTCTATATATTTATGGATAGTTAAAAATAAGTTTACCCATCCATTTACAAATTGGACGACTTGTTTATGCTCGCCTATTTTTATGATATGGATTGGGACGATAAATTTTACACATCGCCCAACTGCACAAATAATATTCAGTATTTGTTGGTTGAAACCCCACAAGGGTATTGGGATGATATTTGACACACACTAATCCCAATAGTTTGGTTGTATGTCAATCGATTAGTTGATAGTTGTTGTAAGCATTAAATATTTATATTTGATGATTATGCAATTGTGTAATGCACTCTGGATGATGGTTGATTGTATATCATGATTGTTGTGTACATGTATTGTGTGAAATCTATATAAACAAATTATATGGTAATTGATTGTGTTTGATTCCAATTCAAAAGGAAAAAATATTTTAAAATAAGGAAATATTTTAAAATAATGAATATATTAAAATAATATTCAATGGAGGATTGAAATAGGATTTTTATTTCCGATTTTGAATGGACACGAAAATATTGAAATATATGAAGCCGCGTTGATTCGCTATGCGCTATTTTAACGTGAACGATATGTAACATCCCAGAAATTTCGACAACTGGGATGTGGAATTAATTTAAGATTTACAGTCAAATTTTATATTGATACTAGAATTAAAAATCGAATATATGGTGTTGTGTATGAATTAAATTCAATAATATGGTTGGCTGAGAATCAAATATTTATTGTTGAATATTTGGACTGGGTTTGATTGGATATTTGAATTGGATTTAAAATTCAATTGGAAAATATAGTTGATTGAATTTAAAATAAACATTTTCGATGTTAAATGAATTGGAGATTGTATTTGTTGAAATTATATAGAAAATATGTATGGTAATGTGTGCATCTGTATATACAGAGGAATTGAAAATTTAACGCGCAAAATTTAGAAGCGAACAAAGTTGTAGGCTCTGAATAAAATCAGTGGACCGATGGATAATTTAAAATTGAAAACAACGTTGTATACAAACAAAGTCAATTAACAACCAGAATAATTTCATTGAATTCAGAACATTGAGATATAGAGGTACGTCGAATTTCATTGCGTTTTGAAGTGATGTTAACGGTATGAATATGGAGTGTTCAACATTTGTTTATGGTGCAGTTAATATTTAATTATACCCAGATATAACCTACCCCAAATGAATTTAAGCCGACCTACATCTGAGAAACGCGCAGCTACCCTATTCTTTACTGAGTTACGTTATTCTTATCTATTAGTTTTCCCTCTATAAAAATCCCGTCCACCCCAACTCATTCAGCAACCAAAAAGAAACCGTTTTCCCCTTTTTATTTAATGGCGTCTAAAATTTGCTTATTCCCCTTCTTATTTCTTTGACAGTCGATTGATTTCATTTTCCACAAATGAAAATCAAAGCTTTCTCCAATTTTAATGGCCACCGATGAGGGTAACCTAAAATTTCAAAATTGGTTTCTTTATCCCCAAAGCGATCCCAAGCTCCGCCGCTCCACACTTCTTGACGTGGCGCCTCCTTCACCAGCATCAAAGCCATCTCCAAATTAAAACCCTAGCACCGAAGCCGCCATCATTGAATCGCTCAATCCAAGACCATTTGCGGTTAGCACCACTTTCTACATCAAAGGCCGAGGTTTATGTTTTCCAAAATCACAACCAGAAGCTAGCATCTCTATGGGTTATCACTATTTCTAGCGCACGTTACCTTCGAACTCGCATCTGCAGGTGAGCTATCTCACTCGCGATTAATCCTGTTTTCAAGTATTTTGATTTCAATTTTAATTGGGTATAATAATTAATGCTTGTGGTTTCGTATACCATGTCGTGATTCTTGTTTACGTATGGATATTGGTGTTGATAAATTTTCTGGATACTATTTTTGATCTTGCTAAAACACTAGTCAATCCCAATTTTACCCCAACTGATAATAGTTGCATCATGGTTGTTGAACTCCTTTCAACTATTTGATTATACACTTACATGTTGGTTATTATTTTATCCGAGCACACACACCTGCTTGTTTCTACTATAGAAATGTTTATACTTGCACTAGTTAATCATTACATACAGGTGTATGCATTTGATTTGAGTAATCAGAAATTGTTTGCATAAATGGTTTGTTATTTGCTCAGTAAATGTTAATATCATAAAGGTAGTGAAATTTGTAAGTAACTCCACTTTTAACCCACAAAATAGAGTACTGATTTTGGAGTATGATGCAGTAATATATGAATATGCATGTGTCTGAATGGATGGTATCTGTGTAAATCAATCTTCATGTCAAAACCCAGAAAGAACAGAGTACTTTTAAGTTAGAAAAACCCTCCCCTTTTCCCCATTTAAACTGTTTTTGTTGGGTAGACAAACATATTATATACCATGCATGTTGAATACATTGGATCGAGCTGGTTAGATATGCAGGGTAAAAACATAAAAAAAAAACATATGACCATGCTAAATTGTAAACCTGGTATACTTGACTGCATTTGATTTATAATTTAATAGTTGCTACTGAATGAAAGGAAGCATTGGTTAATTAAATTTTGGGATTTATCATATTCTTTAAAGAATTTTTTTTTGAAAGAAATTTGGTACCTTGAAACATACCTATACATGTTGCTGTATAGAACCATGACAGAAAAAATGGTAGAATTTACATGTTTCAGTAAGTATGTTGTTGACACTTAGGATACAGCATTTGCCGCAGTTAACACTAACTTGCTATGTGTATTCTATTTGTATTTACATACATATAGCTATGTACAGATATGCGTGGAATGCCATACATTTCAAGTTAGATTGTTTATATGAGATCACCACCCTTGAATCTAAACTACCCCACGACGTTTTTTGAAAATTGAAGTATCTCTACATGTTTAACTAGATACCTGATTATGTTATTTATACATATATAAGAACATATGTATGCACCCAACTGTTATTACTTGCATTAAATGGGATATAAATTTGTGAACAGTCCAAATGTTATTTTTTTTAACACAACCTTTTAAATGTAATTTGGTCCTGAGTAGAAAGTATTAGCACTGGGTATCTACCTTGGAAACAAGCAAATTACAGTCTTACAGTTGCAAAGCTTGCAAGAGTCATGTGTTTATCATAATCTTTGTTGCTTTGTATGTATTTGACTGTGAATACCGACGGACATTATGCTTTGGGATTAGACTAAAGTATTAGTGACCTTATGGAATGGAAACTTTTCAAAAATCGGGCTGAACTGTTGGGATAGGTACGTTGGTAGTTGTTGTCTTAACTATATTGACATATTAATTTTGTTGCCAAGTACACTTTGACATAAATATAAAACTAGGCTATTGGTTTGCATACACTGCATGCTAAACAGCATGACACCTAGCAGTATTCCCTTCATGCACATGCTATACTATGTTTTATGAGTACATTCACCTGTAACCTTACCTTACATGCATGTATGGGATTTGCTGTGGCTTTTGCATTGGACTTTAGTATGCCATGTCATGGTTCCGAACCGTATGTTGCTATCCTGAATACTCAGCAATTGTTTTGCATACAAATTTAAATCCTTGCCATTTAACTTGATAACTCGTTTTGCATATGATCACTTGCGTCCATTCTCTTACATGCAGTCCCATTCTTGAAACGGTTAGAAGTACAATCTTTGCTGCATTAATTGTCAACCTGAATCGTGGCAGTAAGCTTTTATAAGTATATATGTGAATATCACTTCTCTTGTCATGTTTTATGAACTGCTGTATGCGTTTACCTGTCCACATACTATTAGGTTTGTCTTGATTTTTGTATGATTGGCGGGTACTCTTGTGACCTTCCGTTCGACTGTGACACTGGGTCGGCTGCATTGTTACCTTGATCCCTTGGCTACTGCAGAATTTTTCTGTATATGCTTGTTCCTAAATTTAAGTTATCCCTTACGTGGCAATTGTTGTACACCTATTCTCTAGTTTCATCGGAGTTATACCTGTTATGTTACATCGCCTATATATATGCATGTTGCTCTTGTCCATGCATGCTTACACTCGTATTCATTGTTTATGGGATGCTGGGGCAGTGCACACGTGCACCTGTACACGTGTGTACGTGCAGGCTTTCCTATCCGCTTGTCCCAAAAATAGAATTGATTTGAACAGATATCAAACTTGAATTAGTCACCTATATAGAACTGATAAGAACAGATACCACCATTGTTTATTATATATATGTTACATCGACGTTGGGATTAACTATTATATTTCAGTTTATATTGAAATTAATTTACTTGAACCATGATTAGTCCTGACTCGAGTATTTTTATGTTTTTGCATGGAACGCTCGAGTCAGACCCGAGCATTTCAAATTTAGATATCACAGCTACAGATTCGAAGATCAGCTAAAACTGGGGGTTCCAGAAGACGCACACTCTGAAGATTTTTAAAAATAGTAAATATCTCTTATGTACATAAACTATATTATCATTCCACTGTATATAGGAAAGTTTGTATTAAAGGAATTCTGATTAATATATAAAAGTTTATTTTGTTGTTCTATATTGTGTTATTCATTCATTTTTTTGTTTTCTGTGTTGATTCTGCTTTTAAACTTGGTAAGCTAAATAACAATCCGTCGTTTTGGACGTTTTAAATGGGTTTAATTACCAATTTGAAGTGGTCAAAATGGCGGGCCGTTACAGTTGGTATCAGAGCTTTGGTTTATTCAAAGCGTAGCTTATCGAGTTTGAAATAGAATCGACACTGGAAAAGTGGATTTTGAAAATAAAAAGATTTCGAAATATAATTTTGAAAAGTGTAAATTATTTTAAAATAAATTGGGAAAGGAAAAACCTTTTGGAAATATTATGTATCTTGAAACTAGTATTTTGAAAGTAATACAGCGGAAAAAGAATTTTGAGATTTAAATTTTTGTTCGGATTCCCCAGTCTTCGGAATTCTTCTAATCCGGATTTGCCAGAGCTGTTCTTCGATAAGTTCTCTTAGAATTGAATCTTGAGTCTACCATCGAATGGTATCTAAGGAAGATAAGTATAAAAGAATCAATGAAACAATTGTGTGTTTTAGCAATAAAAGACGACTAAAATTTATTGAAGATGAGAATCCCGATAGAGATGAAGTGAAAAGAGAAATTTGAAATTGTTTCAAAAATGAAACGATGAATTTTATTTTGATATTCGAAATATAAATTAATGAAATAAAAATCGAAAAGGGTATAATTGGAATTCGATTTTGTCGAATTATATTACTAATTTGTTTAAGTTATTAATAATTGGTTTTGAACCAGTAATATATAATCAAATATATGAATTCGATAGTGAGTTATAAACTTGTTAATTAATTAACAAGAAGTGAATTGTAAACAACGACTGTAGATGTAGCGATATATGAATGAAGATTGTGAAGAGATTTAAACCGATATTTAGTGAAATCAAAGCTAATTTGACGTAACAAGTCCAAATTCGTATAAAAGGAATAATATTTACTTTTTAGAAGTAAATGACGTTTGGAAGCAAAAACGTTGCAAATAAGAACGGAGATAAAGGAAAAAGAGTTGACCAGTACGGTGAGATTATTCTGAAGTTCAAAATATAAATCAAATGTGTTTTCCGCAGTTCGAAATATATTATCCGAAAGCAAGTTGTTTATAGAAGTCAACTATTTCTAATTTTAGAAAATGTTATTTACTTCCCGTTTTAATTCAAAAATATTAATATATCATTAATTAATTGTTTATGTACTCAGATTAACGAATGAAGTATATTTTAAAGTTAAATATTTTAAAGGCATGAATCGTTGTTACAATTTACGATTATTATAAAAGGCGAAAATTCTTAATTTGAATTCGAAAGTTGAAAATGAATGTTTATGGGTATTCATCTATTTTGAAGTTAATAATGTTGTTCAGTTAAGGTTTGAGAGGTAAATATACCCCAACTTGATTGACTTCATTATTGACTAAGAAATGGTAAAGGTTCGATAGCAAGAATGGTTAAGTGAAATAAGAGGATGAGTATAGCGACGTTTTATTTAATATGTTTAATTCAAATAATGTATGTAGAAATGTTTTTCCCTCAGAATAAAGTGTATTTTCTATCGAAAATAAAGGTTGGTGAATGTTTGGAAATGTTTTCCAATGATAATAAATGACTTTCTTCAAATATCATGATTTGAAATGTTATTCAAAAAGATCATGAGAGGCTTAACGGGTTTTGAGAGACCAGAATGGTAAGAACCGAAGAACAAAAAGCCTTACACCAAGAACGAAGGGCGACATAACGTGAAAGAAGTGGATCCGTAAATTGAATTCGAAAATTGCATCAGAAATGATTTTATAAGAAAATATGAAATGAAATTAAGTAAATTGGAAACTGACTGGAGATTTGTTAAGTTGAATGACTTTTTGAGTGTTGATCTGATGTTGGTTTCGGCCTTCAGGTTTGATACTTAGGAAGTTGTTCGCTTGTTAATCTACGGTCGAAGGACATGAATATGGAGGAGTAATAATGCATGAATGGAAATTTGATATAAAAATGTAAAATTTAGAAATTTTGAGAGTATAAAATTTGAAGGCGATGAACTTGATAATGGGGAAACTGAAAGAAATTTTGGTTTATAGACAATCGATTCATAAATCTGAGTTTGAAGGATATCAAATATCTGAATTGATAAAGAGATCAAATTAAAAATTTGAATGGAAACTTGAGGATATTCGATTTGAGATATTTAATATATAAGTTTTTGTGGGAAATATAAACATGAATATAGCGAATCCGGAAACCATTGACCTGGAAGGTAATGAATTGAGAAAAAATATTCATAACAGAATTTATATAAGAATGAGATGTTTGAAAATATGATTTGAAAAGAAAATCTTATGTAAGTTGACATAAGTATGATTTATGAGGAATATGAAATGAAGCACTATATGTACATAGTATTATATGTTTTTCAAAGTAAAAATAAGGAAAGTGCCTTCTTTCTCCTTTGAATTCGAGCTTAGTTGAGATATGCTGCTGGTGGTAGTAGGTTGTCCGGACATAAAACTCATGAGTTGCCATTGAGCACGATCGCAGGGCTGCAGATAGCCTACGACGATCAGATGTTTCCTGAGGGAATCAGGCGTAACCATTGTGACTGCTGCGATCTAGAGTCGTTGGAATTTGACCGTGTAGCGAAATTCGCAAGGCTGCAGATAGCCTATGGCGGACGGATGTTTCTTGGGGGAACCAAGCGTAACCATTGTGATTGCTGCGATCTACAGTCGAATTATAAGGGCGCAATCCGCAGAGCTGTGAAAGCTTACAGGTATGGATGTTTCCTGGGGGACCCAGGTGTAACCATTGTGTACCCGCGGTCCATGCGGTAAATTGTCTACCGGTGAAAGAGATGTAACCATTAGAGTTACTATAGGTAGTATGATTAGTCGTACAAGTGTTTCACATATCTTAGTGATAGTGGGCCACCTGTTTAATGCAGCAGTTTGTCTTCAGGACATGATTTGTCTTTGTAACCTCATTAGTCCTCGTGACTTGCTATATTTTGATAATTCCATGATTTGTTTTCGTGACTCTGAGATAGGGCTATTAACGCTCAGTGACATCAGGTTTTCTTTCGATTTTTAAATATCTTCTGTTGATCTGTTCACGACGAAATTCGCAGGGAAGTGAATTCCTATAGATACGGATGTTTTCTGGGGGATCCAGACGAAAACATTGTGTATCTGTGATTCATGAACAATCAACATATCAATATCACACGGGTACTTTCTGTATCTGTTTTTAAAAGAAAATTTTGAATATTTTCACTAGGAGTTGAAGCAAGAATATTTAGTACTTGGAGATTTTAGTCGTGTGCCTGGCCAGCGTATGACTAACATCTGTGAGAATGACAATAGACTTGTCAGACTTTAAGTTATCAGATATTTTCAAATAAATAATTTGAGATTAGAATCTAATTTAATAAGTTAAGAAAAAGATTTCGAAGTATTTTCAATTCCATAGTTTTGCAGTAATAAAAATATTTTTCGCATGAATTTTGTGTTATAGAGTTATGGAAGATGTCGGATTTTGGAAATTCTCAGGTTTTCAATTTATAAATTGTCAATTTGAAGAGGAGATGTTATTTACACTCTTCAGTGAGTATTGGGAACAATTAAATGGATTTTAAGGAGATTGAGATAAACTTGTATTGTAAGAAGTGTATCGATGGATAAGTAACTTTGACAAATGATGTTTGTAACGAAATTTGGAATAATGTGAGATGCGTAATCCAATTTATGTAGAGACTGAAATTTAATAAGTAATTGGTTTTGAAAAGAAATTATGTGGCTTGAATCTCGTAGAAGATCAGATAAAATGAGAAATTGGGAGAGACAGAAATTGATTATAGTTCTAAAACAGCATAGAAATAAATAAAATTCGATGCGGAAGATGAAGAGCATCGCGTTAGATAAAAATTGAGCTCCAACTATAAAGGAAATTTGATTTTTTTTCGAGTTATCGAATACGATGGATAAAAAAAGAGGATCGAGGACTAAAATATCAATATTTAAATTAGTTGTGGGAGAATTTCACACGAATATGAAGAAAAAATAGAAGTATGTGTTGGTATAACTATAAAGATCTCTCCTTTTTTAGGACGAAAAGTTTTAAGGGGGGGGGGGGAGAATGTAACGTTCTAGAAATTTCGACAACTGGGATGTGGAATTAATTTAAGATTTACAGTCAAATTTTATATTGATACTAGAATTAAAAATCGAATATATGGTGTTGTGTATGAATTAAATTCAATAATATGGTTGGTTGAGAATCAAATATTTACTGTTGAGTATTTGGACTGAGTTTGATTGGATATTTGAATCGGATTTTAAATTCGATTGGAAAATATAGTTGATTGAATTTAAAATAAACATTTTCGATGTTAAATGAATTGGAGATTGTATTTGTTGAAATTATATAGAAAATGGGTCTGGTAATGTGTGCATCTGTATATACAGAGGAATTGAAAATTTAACGCGAAAAATTTAGAAGCGAACAAAGTTGTCGGTGGGAACTCGGAATAAAATCAGTGGACCGATGGATAATTTAAAATTGAAAACAACATTGTATACAAACAAAGTCGATTTAAAACCAGAATAATTTCATTGAATTCAGAACATTGAGATATGGAGGTACATCGAATTTCATTGCGTTTTGAAGAGATGTTAACGGTACGAATATGGAGTGTTAAACATTTGCTTACGGTGCAATTAATATTTACTTATACCCAGATATAACCTACCCCAAATGAATTTAAGCCGACCTACATCTGAGATACGCGCAGCTACCCTATTCTCTACTGAGTTACGTTGTTCTTATCTATTAGTTTTCCCTCTACAAAATCCCGTCCTTCCCAATTCATTCAGCAACCAAAAAGAAATTGTTTTCCCCTTTTTATTTAATGTCCTCTGAAATTTGATTCTTCCCCTGCTTATTTCTTTGACAGCCGATTGATTTCATTTTCCACAAATGAAAATCAAAGCTTTCTCCAATTTTAATGGCCACCGATGAGGGTAATCCTAAAATTTCAAAATCGGTTTCTTTACCCCAAATCGATCCCAAGCTCCGCCGCTCCACACTTCTTGACGTGGTGCCTCCTTCACCATCGTCAAAGCCATCTCCAAATTAAATACCTCGCACCAAAGCCGCCATCGTTGAATCGCACAATCCGAGGCCATTTGCGGTTAGCGCCACTTCTCTACATCAAAGGCCGAGGTTTATTTTTTCCAAAATCACAACCAGAAGCTAGGATCTCTATGAGTTATCACTATTGCTAGCGCACGTTACCTTCGAACTCGCTTCTGCAAGTGAGCTATCTCACTCGCTTCTGCAAGTGAGCTATCTCACTCGCGATTAATCATGTTTTCAAGTATTTTGATTTCAATTTTAATTGGGTATAATAGTTAATGCTTGCGGTTTCATATACCATGTCGTGATTCTTGTTTATGTATGGATATTGGTGCTGATAAATTTTCTGGATGCTATTCTTGATCTTGCTAAAACACTGGTCATTCCCAATTTTACCCCAACTGATAATAGTTGCATCATGGTTGTTGAAATCCTTTCAACTGTTTGATTATACACTTACATGTTGGTTATTGTTTTATCCGAGCACACACACCTGCTTGTTTCTACTATAGAAATGTTTATACTTGCACTAGTTAATCATTATATACAAGTGTATGCATTTGATTTGAGTAATCAGAAATTGTTTGCATAAATGGTTTGTTATTTGCTCAGTAAATGTTAATATCATAAAGGTAGTGAAATATGTAAGTAACTCAACTTTTAACCCACTAAATCGAGTACTGATTTTGGAGTATGGTGCAGTAATATATGAATACGCATGTGTCTGAATGGATGGTATCTTTGTAAATCAATCTTCACGTCAAAACCCAGAAAGAACATAGTACTTTTTAGTGAGAAAAACCCTCCCCTTTTCCCCATTTAAACTGTTCTTGTTGGGTAGACAAACATATTATATACCATGCATGTTTAATACATTGGATCGAGCTGGTTAGATATGCTGGGTAAAAACATTAAAAAAAACATATGACCTTGCTAAATTGTAAACTTGGTATACTTGACTGCATTTGATTTATAATTTAATAGTTGCTAGTGAATGAAAGGAAGCATTGGTTAATTAAATTTTGGGATTTATCATATTCTTTAAAGAATTTTTTTTTGGAAAGAAATTTGGTACCTTGAAATATACCTATACATGCTGCTGTATAGAACCATGACAGAAAAAATGGTAGAATTTGCATGTTTCACTAAGTATGTTGTAGACGCTTAGGATACAGCATTTGCCGCAGTTAACACAAACTTGCTATGTGTATTCTATTTGTATTTACATACATATAGGTATGTGCAAATATGCGTGGAATGCCATACATTTCAAGGTAGATTGTTTATATGAGATCACCACCCTTGAACCTAAACTACTCCACGACGTTTTTTGAAAATTGAAGTATCTCTACATGTTTAACTAGATACCTGATTATGTTATTTATACATATATAAGAACATATGTATGCACCCAACTGTTATTACTTGCATTAAATGGGATATAAATTTGTGAACAGTCCAAATGTTAATTTTTTTAACACAACCTTTTAAATGTAATTTGGTCCTGAGTAGAATGTATTAGTACTGGGTATCTACCTTGGAAACAAGCAAATTACAGTCTTACAGTTGCAAAGCTTGCAAGAGTCATGTGTTTATCATAATCTTTGTTGCTTTGTATGTATTTGACTGTGAATACCGACGGACATTATGCTTTGGGATTAGACTAAAGTATTAGTGACCTTATGGAATGGAAACTTTTCAAAAATCGGGCTGAACTGTTTGGATGGGTACGTTGGTAGTTGTTGTCTTAACTATATTGACATATTAATTTTGTTGCCAAGTACACTTTGACATAAATATAAAACTAGGTTATTGGTTTGCATACACTGCATGTTAAACAACATGACACCTAGCAGTATACCCTTCATGCACATGTTATACTATGTTTTATGAGTACATTCACCTGTATCCTTACCTTACATGCATTTATGTGATTTGCTGTGGCTTTTGCATTGGACTTTAGTATGCCATGTCATGGTTCCGAACCATATGTTGCTATCCTGAATACTCAGCAATTGTTTTGCATACTAATTTAAATCCTTTCCATTTAACTTGATAACTCGTTTTGCATATGATCGCTTGAATCCATTCTCTTACATGCAGTCTCATTCTTGAAACGGTTAGATGTACAATCTTTGCTGCATTAATTGTCAACCTGAATCATGGCAGCAAGCTTGTATAAGTATATATGTGAATATCACTTCTCTTGTCATGTTTTATGAACTGCTGTATGCGTTTACCTGTCTACACACTATTAGGGTTGTTTTGATTTTTGTATGATTGGCGAGTACTCTTGTGACCTTCCGTTCGACTGTGACACTGGTTCGGCTGCATTGTTACCTTGATCCCATGGCTACTGCAGAATTTTTGTGTGTATGCTTGTTCCTGAATTTAAGTTGTCCCTTACATGGCAATTGTTGTACACCTATTCTCTAGTTTCATCGGTGTTATACCTGTTATGTTACATCGCCTATATATATGCATGTTGCCCTTGTCCATGCATGCTTACACTAGTGTTCATTATTTATGGGATGCTGGGGCAGTGCACACGTGTACTTGTACATGTGTGTATGTGCAGGCTTTCCTATCCGCTTGTCCCAAAATTAGAATTGATTTGAACAGATATCAAACATGAATTAGTCACCTATATAGAACTGATAAGAACAGATACCACCATTGTTTATTATATATATATATATGACATCGACGTTAGGATTAACTATTATATTTCAGTTTATATTGAAATTAATTTACTTAAACCATGATTAATCTTGACTCGAGGTTTTTTATGTTTTTGCATGGAATGCTCGAGTCAGACCCGAGCATTTCAAATTTAGATATCACAGCTGCGGATTCGAAGATCAGCTAAAACTGGGGGTTCCAGAAGACGCACACTCTGAAGATTTTTAAAAACAGTAAATATCTCTTATGTATTTAAACTATATTATCATTCCGCTGTATATAGGAAAGTTTGTATTAAAGGAATTCTGATTAACATATAAAAGTTTATTTTGTTGTTCTATATTGTGTTATTTATTCATTTTGTGTTTTCTGTGTTGATTCTGTATTTAAACTTGGTAAGCTAAATAACGATTCGTCATTTTGGACATTTTAAATGGGTTTAATTACCAATTTGAAGTGGTCAAAATGGTGGGCGGTTACACGATATTTATATCGATTTTATTCATTTTTATAATGAATATCGAAAAGGAAATGATTATAAAATTTTATATTTTGAAAATATTATCATTTAAATACTATAAGGTAAGGAGTATTCAATTTTGATTTAAAATTGAAATGAAAGTGGGAATCATTTTAAAACGAATTTATAAATGATTTATAAAATACATTTTAATTGGAAATCATTGGAATATATATATATATAATATATTATATATATTTAATGGCCTGAATAGAACGCACCGCACCGCGACCGTTCGCGAATTTCGACCATTAACTTCGAATTGATATTACGGGAGATCCGACCGTCGAACTCTCCTAAAACCGAAATCGTTGGGTTCACGTCAAAAAGTGATTTCCAAATAATATAAGGTACTTGAAATCTAATGGTTGGATTTGGAATTATGTCTAAATCAAATTTGGAAAAGGTCATTGTAAATGCAGTTCAAAGACTGTTTATGGAAACCGACTGTACGGGCCTTGATAAAATTATTAATAATTTGTGTAAAATCATAGTAAATGATTTGGAAAGAATTTGGATGAAAAATTCCACGTTTGTGAAGATAAAAATGTATTTTCAACAAAATGAACTAGTTATTAACTAGATTTGAAATCCAATATTTTTTAAATAAAATAAATTGGATTTGTGAACGGTTTTAATATAACCAGAAATTTCCAACGAACAAATTGGAATGGATTTGGAATGGAGATAATCTTCGGAATATTTTGATGTAGGATTCCGTGATTATACGGAGTGGTTCACGGATAATAATCCAACCGGTCTCTCCATATTAATAACGATATTGGCAAACACTTAGATAGTCGGTTATTTAACTATCGAAGAAAACAAACATTCATTCAAAGCATCAACCAATCACTGGGCCTTTTAATTAATATTTCATTAATTAGAACACTTCTCCATTTCCTTATCAATATTTGTTTACCAAATATTTTCAACAATCATCTTGTCCTTTTACGCTATTTGGAAAACATTTCCATATATAGCCTCCTTTTATTTTCTATACTTTGAAAAATATATTCTATTCTCAATTGGAAAACATTCCAATTACTTGTCTCTTTCACGACCATTTATTTCTATACTTTGGAAACATTTATTATTATATTTCCAAATTTCCATTTACTTGGGTTAAAACAAATGTTGTGTAGAACATCGTTACAACAACCCAAAACACTGCATTTAACTAACACTTATTCAAACATTTCTCTTCAAGACTGGATCTTGCTATTTATCGGTTAAAAATGAAATCAATTAAGTTGGGGTATAACTACCTCTCAAACCTTGACTGAAAACATCCTTGACTTCAAAATGGACAAGACCACTTACCTGGAATAATTAACATCATAAAACCAGTTATTCGTTTTTAAACCCACATACATTTCTCTTTCAAATTTTATCAGATTTAATTATAGATTTCCCTTTTGTTTATAACATTCTTATAACGACCCGAAATCCCCCTCACGGGAAATCGCGGATTGTACTGAGAACAAGCCACATCGGGACACAAACAGAAGAACATTTCATTGGTTATTACAACAATTCCATCAGAATACAAGAATATACATAGTATGAATAAATATTATATACCAGAGAAATATCAGAGATTTAGTTACATTACTGCAGCGGAAAAATAATACAATACAAAATTGAAAGTAATACACGGATACAGAGCTTTCCGAGTATCGTTCCAGCTGTAAACCAGGATCCTGTGAATATAAATCTGCAAAACCAAAACTATTAGCTGCCCATGTCAAAATAAGGGCAACTAGAGTTTAGGTTAAAACAATAAACTCCAGGTCAATCATGGGACTGGTGTGAGAACTAAAACAGTTATTAATCTTTAATTTAAAGTTAGGTAAATCAAGGGACCACGTCATATAACATGGAACAGGTTTTCTCCCAAGGATACCAGTGCATAAAACAACAATGCAATGCTAAATAAAGAACAATGAAGCTATTGTAAGACCCAGGTCCCATCACACAATGCAACACAAGCCGGAGGATAGGGTTTTACCTTATAATAGCCAAAGAATGCTTGATATGCTAAATTTCATCTTTTATTACTACTATAAGTGTATAGTGTCAAAACAATTTCAATCATAAGTATCAATCATAGACGGCATAAGTGCCCCATACCACTATGTCGCCATATATAGGTTCTACAATCAAAACCGCAAAGTCACGTATTTGGAAGTTGGATTTCCATCATGAACCAAGGCAAAAGATAGACCTTACCGAATTCGAGACGCTCTAGCCCGCCCCTTAAGCAAGTACTCAGTCAAGCCTTTGGATCATCAGGGTCGGTCCACCGATGTGAATTAAAATGCGTGAACACTGCGTTTCCCCGCCCTTTGGTGCGTAAATGAGTCCTATGACTCCATCGGCTCCACATAGTCATCGATATATCTGAGGCACCTCGCAACCCAACAACCACATACGTCAAACTCGTCAGGGCGTGTCAAATGACTGACGCCACTTCTGGCTAGAAGGAAACACATGCCCTCCCTGAGGTCCTCTCCCATTTCTGGTTCACAACGGGGTGTGAGGCTCGTGAATTAACGCTACATAAAGTTACGCCACAAAGGCCGTGCTTTGATTATCAACCACAAGACTCTGCTTTTCAACAGAAGACTTGATCATTTGCATCTTAGCGTGCCACACAGGCAAACCACTCCATGCAACCGATATCCATCAATCACACAGAATGATATCCAATGTCAGACACACAGTCCATTTACAAGTCCGTTCTGGGTCTGAACAAAACCGGAGGCACCTTGTACCTCGCATATTCATCGATCTCCAAGTACGTCTGGACGATCACCAACTGATTCCCTCCTGTTGGTTGTACAACACAATCAAGATCATCAGTAATTATCCAAACGATGTGAAGATCTCTGGTCTCCAACCACCATCTTCATCCTCGACACATCATCGAATCAGTTATTCGAAATGGGATAAACCCGGTCTTTCTGAATAACTCGCGTATATAATAAACAAGTGTTACACAAACAATATACGCCTCATTCCAGTTCAGAATATTCTTTTATTCAAATATTTGTATACTTTGAGAAAGGTTCCCATTAATTTTATCAAAGATAAATTCTTTAAATTTATTCTTTAATCTTCTTTTGAATATCAAGTCAAACCAAATTATGGTTTATCTAAACTAGTCGGGATTAACAAACCTTACCAAAGTAATCATTTGTTTTAATTTCCCAATCCCAACCTATTCATCCCATGAAGTAAAACTGGTAATACTTCATGTCTAACACTACGGTTTTATCGGTAAATTCAAGTACCATTTCACATTCAAATCTAATTAAAGATTTAACTATTGCCTGGAGCAAAACTGGTGATAGTCCATTCTCGATCATTTCAGTCTAGTTAAAGATTCATTAAAACTCCACTTGGTTTCAATCTTCCTAAAAATCAATATCAATGATTATTTAACTTGGAAAATCATATCCTGTCTTTATTGGGTTAAGGAACCAGTGTCATTTAAAACACGGTTCGCGATAAACCCAAAATCACATTCTATTCCATCATCCTTTAACCGTAAATTAGCAAGTGAATAATTCCCTAAGTGTTAACCCCGAAGGCCGAAACCAACATCAGATCAATACCCAGGAAACCATTCAACTTAACTAATCTCCAGTTAGTTTCTGATTTTCTCAACTCTGTTGGGTCTAAGAACGGTATTATTAAAGATACCATTCACAACAACCCAAATCACATTCCATTAGTTACCGGGTTAAAGAACAAGTGTTATTTAAAACACCGTTCACGATAAACCCAAAAATCCAATTTAAATTCAATTCCAATTAAATACTAATTAACTGGACAATTTCACTAAATCTTAATTAAAAGATTTATTCTTTTCCAAAACTGGGTTCAAGAACAGTGTTATTTAAGACACTATTCACGACGAACCCAAAATCCCATTTGATATTAACTACAAGGCTCTGAATAGAAAATATATTGGCTTATATTCAATATTAAATTTTGAAACCAACAAATATCATATTGGAAATAATGATATTATCATTCAAATTTCCACAACCATATTTGTATAATCACGAATCCAACATCGAAATATTCCGAAGATAATTTCGATTCAAATCCATTCCAATTCATGTATTGGAAATTCTAATTATTTTTAAAACCACTTCAAATCCAATTTATTTATTCAAAAACATTGGATTATAATTCTAGTTCGTAACTAGTTCATTTCTATAAAAATACATTTTTTTCCTTTTTAAATATGGGATTTTTCACCCCAATTCTTTCTAAATCATTTATTATGATTTTACACAAATTATTAATATTTTTAATAATTTTATCAAGGCCCGTGCAGTCGGTTTTCAATAACGGCCACCGAACTGCAGTTACAGCGACCTTTTCCGAATTTGATTTGGACATAATTCCATATCCAACTGTTATATTTCAAATTTCTAATATTCATTGGAAACCTCTTTTTGATACGAACCTTATGGTTCTGGTTTCAGGAGAATCCAACGGTCGGATCTCCCGCAACGTCAATTCGAAGTCAATGGTCGAAATTCGCGAACTGCCACTGCACGGCGCGTTCTATTCAGGCTGTTTAATAAATAAATATATATATATATAATATATTATATATATACTCCGTCGATTTCAATTCAAAACGTATTTTATAATTCATTTTAAATTCTTTTTAAATTCTTTTTAAATTCGTTTTCAAAACAATTTCAATTTCATATTCAATTTTAAATCAAAATTGAATATTCCATATCATTAATATATAAATGATAATATTTTCAAAACGTTATATTTTGAAATCACTTCCTTTTCTATATTTATTATAAAAACGAATATAATCGATATAAATTTCGTTCGCATCAAAATGGCGCAAATCTAATCAACACGGCTTTATATATTTCAATAACTTCGTTATTCTATTCAACAAATGAATATTTTCTTCAACACATGAATATATGTTTCTTTCAACACATGAATATTCTCAACACAAGAGTATCGTCAACACATGACTATTTTTGTTACTTAATATATTTTATAAAATTATGATTTCTATCGTTTAATTCTTAATTAGACTCCAACTGTAAATTAGTAAGAGAATGATTCCCTAAGTATTAACCTCGAAGGCCGAAACCAACATCAGATCAATACCTAGGAAACCACTCATCTTAACTAGTTTCTAGTTAGTTTCTAATTTTATATATGATAAAGATGTGAATTTTATTGTTAAAATATTTCGTTCAACATATGATAAGTTTCAACACATGAATATTCTCAACACATGAGTATCGTCAACACATGACTATTTATGTTATTTAATATATTTTATAAAATTATGATTCCTATGGTTTAATTCTTAATCAGACTCCAACCGTAAATTAGTAAGAGAACGATTCCCTAAGTATTAACCCTGAAGGCCGAAACCAACATCAGATCAATACCAAGGAAACCACTCATCTTAACTAGTTTCCAGTTAGTTTCTAATTTTATATATGATAATGATGCGAATTTTATTGTTAAAATATTTCGTTCAACACATGATAAGTTTCAACATATGAATATTCTCAACACATGAGTATTGTCAACACATGACTATTTATTCTATTCAACACATGAATCTTTATTTTCCAAATTGGAATTAGGCCCAATCAATTACCATATAATGTTAATTATATGGATTCCATACAACACATTTATATAATAGCAATGATAAATAATCAACCATCATCAAAAGTGCACCACACAACTGCATAAGCATTAAATATAAACAATTAATGCTTACACAGTCTGTCAACCAATCGATCGACATACAACTAAATAATTGGGATTAGTGTACGCCAAATATCATCCCAACACCCGTGTGGGGTTTCAAATCAATAAACACTGAATATTATTTGTGCAGTTGGGCGACGTGTAAAATTTATCGTCCTAATCAATATCCTTCAAATGGATGTACATAAACAAATCGTCTGATTTGTAAATGAATATTTATTTATTCACATTCACGTTAAATTTATATTTTTAATGATAAATAATTTATTTCAACACATGAATATATTTCCATTCATTTCACATCACAATCAATTTTCACCACACAAAAAATCAAACAAGTCGCCCATGGTCTGTGGACAATGGGTGTCGGGTGTTTCTAAGCACCGTCTGCATCCTAGTATATAATTTTAACTAGAAGACAAGAGTTAAAGTAACAAAGTTCTCACCTTTTAGCTAAACCAAACCCCGCGACTTTTTATATGTAGAAAATCTTCGCTGTGCTCGCCTTTTGTCACTTTCGTTGTCCGTATCCACTACATATATAAAAATCGCATCTTTATATTGTTGCCATGTGTATAAAAATCACATTTTTATAACAACGCTACATGGATAAAAATTCTATTTTTATACCACTACTATATAGATAAAAATTCTATTTTTATACCACTACTATATTGATAAAAAATTCTATTTTTAATCCGCTACTCATATATAAATCAAAATTTTATTTCGCTACAACATATATAAAAATCGTATTTTTATATTCTCTATCTTATAAAAGTCATATTTTTAATCGCTAAAAAATCTCATTTTTTTTATAATACTACTTGCTATATAAAAATCCAATCTTTTAAATGTTAAAAATCTAATCTTTCTAAATAAAAAAATTATAAAAAATAACCTTTCTATATTCAAAAATCTTATCTTTCTATAGCTAAAAATTATGTTTTTCTATATTCGAAAATCTAAGCTTTTCTATTTTATAAAAATTCATTCTTTTCCTATTTAAACTATATATATATTATATTTTGAAACAATACTACCAATGTTCTAATTACTTAATGAACCAAATTAATTACATTGAAAGAAAATTAAGTAATTAAAACTCACATTTTTATACGGTTTTCTTCACAGGAGGGTGCTCAGTTGAAGGGAGGGGCGCTGGAGGTAGTGCAGAAGGTCGGAGAGGGCGTAGAGGGGTCAGCGGCGCCTGTCAGCGGAGGCGCGGTGCTAGGGTTCGCTGAGGGGGCTTTAGACGGCGGTTTTCTTAGAAAGAGGGAGGGAGGAGAGGAGGGAGGAGAGAAAAAGGAAGAGGAAGGGGCGCTGGTGGAGGGGGGCGACGGTGGTCGGTGGGCGGCTGGAGCATTGGGCGCTGCGTTTTTTTTCTTTCTTTCGCTGAAATGAATGGGGGAAGAGAAAGAGAAAGGGGGAAGAAGGTTTGACCAAGTATATATATTAATATTTAATTTAATTTAATTTAATTCCGGAAAGTTACTTTTCATTCAAACTTGAAATCAAACCCACTGACTGTCGTCCATAGCTAATTACCCCCATTCTAAACACAATGGGATATGTATCGTAGGCTGATTCGATTGTTTCGATCAGTATCCATCGAAATCAAAATATAAATCAATATATTGAATTTGAATGCGCATTTCAGTTCACTGGGGCCACATAAAGACTCTAAAAATTCCCAAAAAATATTTTCTAGCTTCGTATTGACGATACAGTTCTAACAAAACTAATTTTGCCAAATTCCGAGACCGTTTGAAAAATGGCTATTTTCTGGTCGATCGAAATTGACTGAAACTGTTAAAACACGTTTAACTTCGCTACGCTCACATATTGATTCAGAAAATTATGCAAATTGGAATCTAGCAATAATTTGACATTCCGGTTCTAACAAAAGTGGTTTCGTCGAAAACAGAGGTCGTTTGCAAAATTTCTATTTTTATGGGCTAGAATTCCATAGCGACTATTCTGAATTTTCAACTAGGCATATCTTTTTATTCCCGCTATGAAATTTCAATTTTTCTGATTCGTTGGAAAGATATTTTTAATTAGATTCTAATATTTTTGGTTTCGCCAAAATCCAAATTGTTTTGAATCTTGTACATTCATTTGAAATTTGAAATCGAATTTTCAAACTACCGCGCCATTTTCAATTCCTTTTATAATTATAAATAATTATTTATATTCTAACGACGATTCAAATAAATATATACGTTCTAATTCTGTACAAAACAAATTTCTTGTCGTTCTTATTTAAAACAATTCATTTTAAATATTCAAAATTCACTAAAATTGCCAAAATAAAAATTTTAAATTGGCTCGGATTTCCGGGTTATTACAATTCTATTTTAATTCCGTTTCCTTATCGAATTCTATATATATATTGATATATAGATTTCTAATTATCAAATTATCTTAAAAATATTCTAACTCCTTAAATTTCCGAAAAATTTCGCAATAACCTCCTTTGTACCGGTCGATAGTTCAAACCTCAACTCGCCTCTCTAGGCCCTTTTTATTCAAAAAGAAAATCAAAAAGCCAAGTGGCTTGCCGATTCGGCGCATATAATCTCATATGGAATTTAAACGTGTACCTTTTTGTCGGACACACAAATTATAGTCTTCATATACTTCATTCCAAACCTGTATAACCCATATACATTCGTCCCTAATTTTATTCCAACTCAATCGGGCCATCTTAACTAAATTCGCTAATTTATTCTTTAATTAACTCTTTTGCCTATTTCACTTTTTATTTGAACATATCACATTCAAATATAAATTAATTTGTTTATAAAACAATCGAATGCCATTTCTAATTCAAGTTTCATATTCGATTTTGAATATGAATTTACAAACCCCTTTTTTGATCCAAAGTCCAATTTCGATTTAAAATTCCATTAACTAATTTTTCTTCAAATTAGTTAATTCTACTCAACAATTAAACATCTGATTCGATTTTGTTTCAAAAATCATTTCATTACTCCACCCAAGTTCAGATCTTATTTATAACTCAAATCTGGATTTTTCCTAAATGAAATTCGGATTTTATTTACTTAAAATCCTTTTGTTTATTTAAATAAACCGTTATGGTTTTATAATGGTTATGGCGCTGTTTTTCTAAAAAAATGATTTTGACATAACTCAAAATCTATTCGACAAAATCCATATTTTTCTCTTCCATTAGAAAACTATTATTCCAACGGTCCTAACGATTCTTGTTTCAAAGAATTCCGACTTAAATTGAGTCATGTATACTGAATTGAAGTTCGTAACGATAATTTACGAACTATCGTGCTGCGATGAGTTCGTTTAATTATATTTAAATATAAACTTCATTTAGGAATAAATTTCAATCTCGTTCTAAATATATCTTAGTATATATTCAATCCAGTTTCAAATCCAACTTAATATTTCTGATTTTCTCTAATTGTCGATTTTTCCTTACTCGGTTATAAATTTATTTATAACTCAATTTGCTATATTAAATTCCAACTCCCTTTATAAATAAGTTATTTATAAAATTCGATATAATCGAATTTCAAATTATAAATCCTTTTGATTTATCTCATCTCAATTTATATTCCGAATTCCAGAAATAAACCCAATCGTTTTGTTTCAAAACACTTCCCAACTTACTTTTAAATTCCTATTTGAATTTAAATGGTTCAAATTATCCAATTGATAATTTATTTTACCAAATTTATAACACTATTTATAAATTCAACTTCCTTGTTTCATATATTTAAACAATTCCCCTTTTCAAATTTCTATTCGAAACTCCATCCCTTTGATATTCCAAAATGCGGAATAAAAACAGTTGTTCCCTTTCGAATGATTTCAAATTCTATTTTTAAATTCATATTTGAATTTAAATATTCAAATTATCTCTTGATAATTAATTCACTATATTTATAAACACCATTTAACAAATTTCCTTGTTTCATATATTTAAACAAGTCTATTTCGAAATATATTTAAAACCAAAATCTTATTTTGGAACTTGCTACTTATAATAACTTATATATATAACACCCAATTTAATTTCATATTCAATTTAACTTCTATTTAAATAAATTCGAATTAATCGAATTCAAATCATAAATCCTTACGGATTTATTTTAGTTCAATTTATATTCTAAACATCAGAATAAATTCCATCGTTCATTTCTTTAAAGCAATTTCCCCATTTCTATTTTCAAATTCACATTTGAATTTAAATATTCAAATTATCCAATGATAATTTTTCCACTTTATTTATAAACACCGTTTTATAATTTCACTTCAAATCTCGTATAATTAATTTATAAACAACGTTTATAAATTTACTACTTGTTTTATGTATTCAAATAAGCTAATATATTTATAGTCCAATTTAAATTCACATTCTATTCTACATAATTAGAATTTTCCCTTTTAAATCTCAAATATCCTTTTCACGATATTTTTATATATCAGCATTTCGGGTTAGTGATATTCAACCAATCAAAAGCACACAATTATCGACCACATGTTTTCTAATACGTCATATATGATAATGTATATGAAAAACAGACAATAATATTTTTGAGGAATCCAGTTGGATCCCTCCAACCTGTTTATCCTGCATCCACAGACATTAGCCAACATAAATAATACCCATCCTGCTCCGAGGCAGGATATCGCGGTATAGAAGGTCATCCACTATCATAGCGTGGGGCGTATAGGGTCATTCGCTAATGATACTATGGGCATCCGCTAATGGTACTGCGGGAATTTTCCAATCACCAATATAAATATAATAGCCACAACCAAGCCTAAATAACTAATACATAGTAACCACAAAAATATTTAAACACATCCATGCAACCAACAATTATTTTTAACGATTAAAAATAATTCTAACAGTAAATTTGAGTGAGATTTACTCACTAAGATTTTTATCGTTGTTTTATCTAATTTTAGACAAATGTTTAAAATTAGACAAAAATCCCAATTAGCCCCAATTTCCTTCTCGCTAACTCATATGCGTAGCTGTCGCTGGTATGAGTCCAATGCAATCATCGGCATCCCAATCGGATGTAATATGAGAGGGTTATAGATTTTAAAAGATTTATACAATTAAACAATTACTATTAAAATTAAATAAATTTTTGATTACCTTTTTTCCATTTTTTCCTAATCTCCTTCCTTTTCACATAATACCCAGGAGCATGATAGTGCCTTTGTAAAGCCATTTCTGAACTCTACATTACCAGACAATCGAACTTCAAATTCCTTAGTCAAAACATTAGTAATTCGAACTCTAAATTCTCACTGTCGAATCAATTAGTTTAACCCATATTGTTAACAATTATTTTGAGTTCTTCCAGTATGAACTTCAATATTTTCATGCTAGTCCAGAACAGTATCGCACCATTACACCATAATCAAAAACCAAACTCCTCATATCCCACGAATTTCATCAGTACCCATCGCAGAAATCAGCGACTAAAACCTCAAATCTAACACTGTTCAAAAATCGAACTGCTCTTCTTCGTACAGTGGAAGGGTACGACTGTTTTGGTCATGGAATCCGATCAAACTGCTGCACAATGTCACCTAGCTTCACAAACCCCACTGTCAATTCGAACTCGCCCACTTCCCTTCAGATCGATGTCAGCCCCCCTTTGACTGATTCAAAATCAAGTTTGCCAAATGGAATCATACGCTCCCATATATCCACCAGTACATCGCAAAACCATTTCCCCTATCATTTGACATAAAAACCTTTTTACAACTCCATCCTAACCTCGATTGAGAGTTGTTGATTGTGGACACAAATCCATTTGCTTGCCGCGATACACCAGAATCGAATGTTTTGAAATCAGACTCGAGTTCATTCTCTCTTTTTTTTCCCAAACTTGATTTCTTCGAATTGGAAAAGCTGAAGCTTTCATTTGGTTTTGATATTGCAAATGGAAATAAAAAGCAAGCAGGTTCGATTTTGAATTTAAGAAGGAAAAATGGAGATTAATATTTCAATTTCTAATCGAGGGAAGGGTAGAATTTATAAATGGTTTAATCCCAAAAGGAGCATCATTTTGATTTTTCCCTTCTGGTTTGCAGAAGAAATGAAACAAGAGGAGATGCGTGATTATATAGAGGAAGGAGACTTCAGTGTTAAGGAATTGTAGGTCTGCGAAGAGTAAAAGAAATAGGTCGGCTCCGATAATTTAAAGATTTTGAAATATTTTAAAAATATTTTGATGTGATTTTGAGCTTATCCGTTTATTTTATAATCAAATATCTCGAGGTCTACAGCTTGAACTCACGGACCACTATTCTAATGTACTGACCGACGTCCCAATATAATAAAACTATTCTCAACTCAATCAGAATATATTCTGAAATTAATTTGAACGTATATATAAAATAATCATAATAAATTAATATTATTATTCTCATTCAAACAGATTGATCATCTGAACTGTTTTCAATTCAGTTATAACTTTGAATTCAATTAAATTCAGTTCTGTATTTCGCTAATTATATATATTCGAAATAAATCATATTTCGATTATTAAATAGATAAATAAATATAAAAATTGATTTATATTATCAACTCAATATTTAAAACCATATTAAATATTTAAAATAAACTGTTCGAAAATCCGGGTCATTACATTCTTCTCCCCTTAAAAGAATTCCATCCCCGAAATTACAAAGGTAGGAAAAGTGCTACAAACCCATTAACTCTTTCATAATTCACTTATGTTGAAACTCTACACTTTATATTTCAACAATTTTAGTTCTACCAAAACTTTTGGTTTCCATTTACATTGCACACCATATATGCTCCCATTCAATTAATCTGAATGATTTACAATCAATTCATATTCCATTCAAATATATTCAAATTGATTCTAGTCAATTCATTCACTTCAATCCATTTAACTAGCTTAAGTTAAATTTCAATTCCAGAATCCAAATCCCATGGTTTTCATTTCAAATCCTTTTCAAATCACTTAAATATGTACATATATTTATTTCCATTAAAATTCAAAACATTTGAATTTTCAAACCACTTGTTTTCTTTCAAAACAAATTTCGACCAAGAACTTTTCTAAGGTAGCAATTCATCACTTAGAAACTCAAAAGTGAACACTGATGATGCTGCAGTCATCATCAGAATTATTTCCCAGCCACTGAAGTGAGTTCAGTGCTTTATCGCTTTCAAAATCCATTTTAAAATGATTTTCATTCAAAATGCTTTCAAAACAAGGCTATATTATTTCAATATACTTCGAAAAAATATTTTTCCAACTTCCCAGGATTCAAATTCCAAATTCTGGTTTTAATTCGACTCTAGTTCATCTTATTTGTATATTTAATTCATATACAAGTTATATTTGGTTATATATAACCATTCTCATTTTATAATCTCATTTGACTATAATATCAATCAACACATCCATATTTTATAATAATTTCATAAAATTATTCCTTCTGTATCAAAAATAGAATTTTGGATAAAATTATTTCATATTCCCACTTTAAAACAATATCATGTCGAATTTTCTATTCAAATGTTTAGAAATTCTTATCGACTTCGTGCCATCCCACGATTCGATCAGAATTCATAAACCACTCAACAGACTAGACAACACAATATAAAAAAACTTTTATATCAATTAACAAATATGCTCTCTCGTATATATACACTCAACTCATTCTAGGATACTACTGACCCTATCTCTAATGAGCACAACTCCACCAAGCCTAGGTATTCGCTCAACCTAAGCTCTAATACCAACTGTAATGGCCCGCAAATCCATACTATCTGATTTGACTAATAACACCACATGTCCAACCCAAATTGCAAAGAATTCGAATCATTATTAGAAAGAAGTTAGAGGATGAGAAATAGAAAGAAAGAAATATTAGAATAGAAGAAAACGAAGATCACAAACTCACAGCGGAATGAATAAAATATATTAGGTAACATAATCTTTGAAATACATTTCGGTAACTTTATATACATACCATCATCAGAGCACAACAGCTATTTCTGGAACAGTTATAAACTCCTGTTTCCAGATACAAACAAGGTACATAGCGGAATATAATACTCTACAGCTAACTGGTGAAGCCTCCTGCTTCAAACTCCTCTAAGTGAATCTGTAAAATCCCGACTACTTGACTACCCGTACAAATTTGGGCACCCAAGAGTTTAGTGAAAACAAACAAAATAAACGCTGGGTCAGTCATGGGACTGGTGTGAGTAAACTCCAACCATTTGTTTAACTTTCAAAATCCTTTCGATAGAAAGGATAATAGTAAGACCAACCCACACATAAACACGGACGGTTTTTACCTTACTATAAACCAAAACACTTTGACACGAAAATCCAGTGATATTATAATAGTGTCTAAATCAAATAAATAACAATCTAGGGGAACGCTTGCATCTCATGCTCCATATATAATATAAAATCAAAGACCGCAGGGTGGTTATTGGAGATTGGATTTCGACTATGACAAGGTATGGAACCATCTTCCGATAGTGTATCTCTAGAGAGGAATACACTGGGTTCAACAAGAACGTCTTGCAACCCGACCACACATGACCGACCACTCATTTCGCTTGAGTGTATCGAATGTATTTCACCAACAGTTGGGATCGGCAACCATTTCCCGAAAAGGACAGCATCGATAGATTAAAGGAGCAAATGGAATTTCTCTTGATAGGTGATTATACACCCTAATGGGCGCGACCCGCCCAGCCATGTTGCCTGCCCGATTTTTGTCGTTTCCTGGTTGTTGAGGCCTGAGGCTACGATTACTTATCATTCATTGATAGCACAATCACTTTGAATGCCACATTGCCAGATCCGTTAATCACTAATTGATTTGCACAAATATATTCTGGATATTATGCTAAGAGAATAAATTCTCCGCCACCATTTATATTTACACAGACCAACATATGCGATCATTGGAAATACTCTGTCAGACATTCGTCCATACAATTCGTTCTGGGATTGAACAAAACCGAAGGCACAATTTCTATTAATAGAAAATGTCTTTGCACTTTACTCCGTCTTTGATTATCTTCATATAATCTGATTCGCAATGTTACTGTCAATACGGAGTGGTTCACGGATAATAATCCAACCGGTCTCTCCATATTAACAACGATATTGGCAAACACTTCGATAGTCGGTTATTTAACTATCGAAGAAAACAAACATTCATTCAAAGCATCAACAAATCACTAGGCCTTTTAATTAATATTTCATTAATTGAAACACTTCTCCATTTCCTTATCAATATTTGTTAACCAAATATTTTCAACAATCATCTTACCCTTTTACGCTATTTGGAAAACATTTCCATATATAGCCTCCTTTTATTTTCTATACTTTGAAAAATATATTCTATTTGCAATTGGAAAACATTCCAATTACTTATCTCTTTCACGACCATTTATTTTATACTTAAGGACATATTTATTACTATATTTCCAAATTTCCATTTACTTAGGTTAAAATGAATGTTGTGTAAAACATCGTTACAGCAACCCAAAATACTGCATTCAACTTACTCTTATTCAAACATTTCTCTTCAAGACTGGATCTAGCTATTTATCGGTTAAAAATGAAATCAATTAAGTTGGGGTATAACTACCTTTCAGACCTTGACTGAAAACATCCTTAACTTCAAAACGGACAAGACCACTTACCTTGAATAATTAACATCATAAAACTAGTTATTCATATTTAAACCCACATACGTTTCTGTTTCTAGTTTTATCAGATTTAATTATAGATTCCCCTTTAGTTTATAACATTCTATTTTAATTCCGTTTCCATATCGAATTCTATATATATTGATATGTAGATTTCTAATTATCAAATTATCTTAAAAATATTCTAACTCCTTAAATTTCCGGAAAATTTCGCCATAACCTCCTTTGTATCGGTCGATAGTTAAACCTCAACTCGCCTCTCTAGGCCCTTTTTATTCAGAAAGAAAATCAAAAAGCCATTCGGCACGTAAAATCTCATATGGAATTTAAACGTGTACCTTTTTGTCTGGCACACAAATTATAATCTTCATATACTTCATTCCAAACCTGTATAACCCATATACAATCGTTCCTAATTTTATTCCAACTCAATCTGGCCATTTTAACTAAATTCGCTAATTTATTCTTTAATTAACACTTTTTCCTATTTCACTTTTTATTTGAACATATCACATTCAAATATAAATTAATTTGTTTATAAAACAATCGAATGCCATCTAATTCAAGTTTCATATTTAATTTCGAATATAAATTTACAAACCCCTTTTTCTGATCCAAAGTCCAATTTCGATTCAAAATTCCGTTAACTAATTTTTTTTCAAATTAGCTAATTCTACTCAACAAATAAACATCTGATTTGATTTTGTTTCAAAAATCATTTCATTACTCCACTCGAGTTCAGATCTTATTTATAACTCAAATCTGGATGTTTCCTAAATGAAATTCGGATTTTATTTACTTAAAATCCTTTTATTTATTTAAATAAACTATTATGGTTTTATAATGGTTATAGCGCTGTTTTTCTGAAAATTTGATTTTGACATAACTCAAAATCTATTCGACAAAATCTAGATTTTTCTCTTCCATTAGAAAACTATTATTCCAACAGTCCTGATGATTTTTGTTTCAAAGAATTCTGACTTAAACTGAGTCATGTATACTCAATTGAAGTTTGAAACGCCAATTTACGAACTGCCACGATGTGGTAAGTTCGTTTTAATTACATTTAAATATAAACTTCGTTTAGGAATAAATTTCAATCTCGTTATAATATATATCTTAGTATATATTCAATCTAGTTTCAAAACCACCTTAACATTTCTGATTTTCTCTAATTGTCGATTTTTCCTTACTCAGTTATAAATTTAGTTATAACTCAACTTGCTATATTAAATTCCAACTCCCTTTACAAATAAATTATTTATAAAATTCGATATAATCGAATTTCAAATTATAAATCCTTTTGATTTATCTCATCTCGGTTTATATTCCGAATTCCAGAAATAAACCCAATCGTTTTGTTTCAAAACACTTCCCAACTTACTTTTAAATTCCTATTTGAATTTAAATGGTTCAAATTATCCAAATGATAATTTATTTTACCAAATTTATAACACTATTTATAAATTCAACTTCCTCGTTTCATATATTTAAACAAGTTCCCTTTTCAAATTTCTATTTGAAACTCCATCCCTTTGATATTCCGAATTGCAGAATAAAAACATTTGTTCCCTTTCGAATGATTTCAAATTCTATTTTTAAATTCATATTTGTATTTAAATATTCAAATTATCTCTTGATAATTAATTCATTATATTTATAAACACCACTTTATAAATTTCCTTGTTTCGTATATTTAAACAAGTCTATTTCGAAATCTATTTAAAACCAAAATCTTATGTTGGAACTTGCTACTTATAATAACTTATATATATAACACCCAATTTAATTTCATATTCAATTTAACTTCTATTTAAATAAATTTGAATTAATCGAATTCAAATCATAAATCCTTACGGATTTATTTTAGTTTAATTTATATTCTGAACATCAGAATAAATTCCATCGTTTATTTCATTAAATCAATTTCCCAATTTCTATTTTTAAATTCACATTTGAATTTATATATTCAGATTATTCAACGATAATTTTTCCACTTTATTTATAAACATCTTTTTATAATTTCACTTCAAATCTCGTATTATTAATTTATAAACAATGATTATAAATTTACTACTTGTTTTATGTATTCAAACAAGTTAATATTTTTATAATCCAATTTAAATTCAAATTCTATTTTAGATAAATAGATTTTTTCCTTTTAAATCTCAAATATCCTTTTCATGATATTTTTATATATCAACATTTCGGGCCAGTTATATTCAACCAATCAAAAGCACACAATTATCGACCATATGTTTTCTAACACATTATATATGATAATATATATGAAAAACGAACAATAATATTTTTGAGGAATCCAGTTGGATCCCTCCAACCTGTTTATCCTGTATCCATGGACGTTAGCCAACATAAATAATACCCATCCTGCTCCGAGGCAGGATATCGCAGTATAGAAGGTCATCCACTATCATAGCATGGGGCGTATAGGGTCATCCGCTAATGATACTGCAGGCATTCGCTAATGGTACTGCGGGAATTATCCAATCGCCAATATATATATATATATATATATATATATATAATAGCCACAACCAAGCCTAAATAACTAATACATAATAACCACAAAAATATTTAAATGCATCCAAGCAACCAACAATTATTTTTAACGATTAAAAATAATTCTAACAGTAAATTTGAGTGAGATTTACTCTCCGAGATTTTTATCGTTGTTTTATCTAATTTTAAACAAATGTTTAAAATTAGACAAAAATCCCAATTAGCTCCAATTTCCTTCTACCTAACTCATACGCGTAGTTGTCGCTGGTATGAGTCCAACGCAATCATCGGCGTCCCAATCGGATCTAATATGAGAGGGTTATAGATTTTAAAAGATTGTATACTATTAAACAATTACTATTAAAATTAAATAAAATTTTAATTACCCAGGAGCATAATTCCCAGAAGCATGACAGTGCCTTTGTAAAGCCATTTCTGAACTCTACATTACCACACAATCGAACTCCAAATTCCTTAGTCAAAATATCAGTAATTCGAACTCCAAATTCTCACTGTCGAGTCAATTAGTTCAACACATATTGTTAACAATTCATTTGAGTTCTTCCAGTATGAACTTCAATATTTTCATACTAGTCCAGAAAAGTATCACACCCTTACACCATAATCAAAAACCAAACTCCTCATATCCCACGAATTTCATCAGTACCCATTGCTGAAATCAGCGACTAAAGCCTCAAATCCAACACTGTTCAAAAATCGAACTGCTCTTCTTCGTACAGTGGAAGGGTGCGACTATTTTGGTCACATAATCCAATCAAATTGCTGCATGATGTCCCTCATCTTCAAAAACTCCACTGTCAATTCGAACTCGCCCACTTCCCTTCAGATCAATGTCAGCCCTCCTTTGACTGATTTGAAATCGAGTTCGCCAAATGGAATCGCACGCTCCGATATATCCACCAGTACATCGCAAAACCATTTCCCCCATCGTTTGACCTAAGAACCCTTTTACGACTCCGTCCTAACCTTGATTGAGAGTTGTCGATTGTGGACACAAATCCATTTGCTTGCCACGATACACAAGAATTGAAGGTTTTCAAATCGGACTCGAGTTCATTCTCTTTTTTTCCCAAACTTGATTTCTTCGAATTGGAAAAGCTAAAGCTTTCATTTGGTTTTGATATTGCAAATGGAAATAAGAAGCAAGAAGGTTCGATTCTGAATTTAAGAAGGAAAAATGGAGATTAATATTTCAATTTGAGGCTTTGATTTCTTATCGCGGGAAGGGCATAATTTATAAATGGTTTAATCTCAAGAGGAGCATCATTTTGATTTTTCCCTTCTGGTTTGCAGAATAAATGAAATAAGGGGAGATGCGTGATTATATATAGGAAGGAGACTTCAGTGTTAAGGAATTGTGGGTTTGGGAAGAGTAAAAGAAATAGGTCGGCTCCAGTAATTTAAAGATTTTGAAATATTTTAAAAAGATTTTGATGTGATTTTGAGCTTATCCGTTTATTTTATAATCAAATATCTCGAGGTCTACAGCTTGAACTCATGGACCGCTATTCTAACGTACTGACCGACGTTCCAATACAATAACACTATTCTCAACTCAATCAAAATATATTCTAAAATTAACTTGAACGTATATATAAAATAATTATAATAAATTAATATTATTAAACTTATTCAAACAGATTGATCATCTGAATTGTTTTCAATTCAGTTTTAACTTTGAATTCAATTAAATTCATTTTCGTATTTCAATAATTATATATATTTGAAATAAATCGTATTTCAATTATTAAATAGATAAATCAATATAAAAATTGATTTATATTATCAACTCAATATTTATAACCATATTAAATATTTAAAATAAATTGTTCGAAAATCTGGGTCGTTACATGAACTGGGTTTTAAATGACACTAGTTCTTTAACCCAGTTAAATACAGGATTACATGTCTAAAATTGTATTTCGAACTGTATTGTTGATCTTTGTTAAATATATATATGTTTGGTGGCGGAGAATTTATTCTCTTACTTAACACCCTTCTCTAAGACGTACGAGCTTAGAGGTTATATATCAATAGAAATCAATGGTACGGTGTAGATTGTCAATGCGGCATGTTTGATTTCCCAAAGGTAAATAATCATTAATATTGATTTTTGGGAAGATTAAAACTAAGTAGAGTTTTAATGAATCTTTAATTAGATTGGAATGTGAATGTGATAATTTAAATTATCAAATTTGGGAAATGATCGAGAATGGAGCACCACAAGTTTTACTCCAAGCAATAGTTAATTCTTTAATTAGATTTAAACGTGAAATGGTAATTAAATTTACTGATAACACCGTGGTGTTAGATATGGAGTATTACCAATTTTGCTCCATGGGGTGAATTGGTTGGGATTGGGAAATAAAACAAATGATTACTTTGGTAAGGTGCGCTAATCCCAACTAGTTTGGATAAACCTTAATTTCGTTTGAATTGATATCCAAAAGAAGGTTAAAGAATAAATTTAAAGAATTTATCATTGAAAAAATCAATTGGAACCTTTCCGTAAAGATGTGAACATTTGAATAAAAGAATATTCAGAATTAGAATGAGGCGTATGATGTGTTTTTATAGCACTTGATAATAAAATATGCAAATTATTCGGATAGTCCGGGTTTATACCCATTTTGAATAATTGATTCGACGATAAGTCGACGATGAAGATGATGGTTGAAGGTCGGAGTTCCTCACATCATTTGGATGATTACTGATGTCTTGATTGTGTTGTACACCCAAGACAAGGTAATAAGTGGTGGTCGTTCAGACGTACTTGGAGATTGACCGGATATGCGAGGACCTCTCTCCAGTATTGGACATATGGGACGAGGAATAAGATGCCTCCAGTTTCGTTCAGACCCAGAACCAACTAGTAAATGGATGTGTGTCTGACATTGGATTTTATTCTGTGTTGATTGATATGTATTAAATATATATATATATATATATATGTTTGGTGGCGGAGAATTTATTCTCTTGCTTAACACCCTTCTCTGAGATGTACGAGCTCAGAGGTTATATATAGATAGACATCAGTCACATGCCATGGAATGTCAATGTCGCATGCTGAGATGCAAATGATCAAGGCTTTTGTTGAAAAGCAAAGTCTTGTGTTTGATGATCGAAGAACGGCTTTAAATAGCATAGCTTTGTGTATAGCGTTAATTCGCGAGCCTCACACCTCGGTATGAGTCAAAAATAGGATCAGGGACATAGGGAGGACATTATGTTTCCTTCTAGCTATGGGTGGTGTCGTGGTATGGACCCCAGACATTTATTATATTTTTACCTATATGGATGATGGATAGCGAGGCTCCTTGGAAATATCGGTTACTATGGAGCCGATGGATAGGTCCTTAGGACTGGGAAATGTGTGTTTAGGAGTAACTAATCCTCAAACATAAGAGAGAACCGGCCCTGCAGGAACCAAGGGTTGCCCAAAGTGTGTAATCCTGAGACATTTGCAAGAGTGTCTCAAAGCCGGCGAGGACGATCCCTTGCCTCGACTCATGACGAAAATCCAATTACCAATATGTGACATTTCGGTTTTGATTGTAGAGCCTAGTATGGAGACATGATATATGGTACCCATGTCGTCTATGATTGATATATTTATATTTGAAGTTGATTTTGACACTGTACACTTACAGTAATATCAAAATGATTTGTTTTAAACGTACCAAGCATGTTAGGCTATTATAAGGGAAACTCTATCCTCCAGCTTGTGTTGCATTGTGTGATGGGACCTCAGTCTTATAATAGCTTCATTTTTTCAAAAAACATTACGTTATTTGTTATATGCCATGGTATTCTTGGGAGGAAACCCGTTCCGTGTTATACGGCGTGGTCCCTTGATTTACCCAATTTTAAAGTAAAGTTTTAAATAATTGTTTTACTTCTCACACCAGTCCCATGACTGGCCTGGAGTTTATTGTTTTAACCTAAACTCTAGGTGCCCATATTTTCGACATGGGTAGCTAGTAGTTTGGTTTTGTATATTATTCCTTTTCTCAGGATCCTGGATTTACAGTTGGAACTATATTTGGAAAGCTTTGTATCCGTGTATTTCTTTCAGTTGTGTTATGTATTATTTTTTCACTGCTAATGTAATGTATTTAAATCCCTGATATTTTCTACTGTATATTATTTATTCATACTCTGTTATATTCTTGTACTCTGATGTAAATTGTTGTAATAACAATGAAATGTTCTTCTGTTTGCGTTCCGATTAGTCTTGTTCTCAAAGCAGTCCGCCTTCTTGTTCGTTTTAGGCCGACCGGGAAGTTCGGGTCTCTACATAAATGTTTTATAGTAAATACAAAAGATAATTTAGACAAGTTTGATTCGAAATCCGATAAAGGAATATTTATTGGATATTCAAATAGAAGTAAGGCATACATAGTTTTCAATACTCGAACCAATACCATAGAAGAAACTCTACACGTATCTTTCGACGAAAACTATAAAAGTATTATTCAAAATAATGAAGGTGATTGTGAAAATGAGATTAATGAAATAAATCATGAAGATAATCAACCAAATAAAAGAATTGGAATACTTACAGATCATCCTAGAAAATATTTTAGGAGATATTGAATCCTTTGTTAGAACCCGTAATCAATTAAATAACATGAGTAATACTGCTTTTGTTTCAACTATTGAACCTAAAATCAAAAAGAAGCGTCTTCCGATGATTCATGGATACTTGCTATGCAAGAAGAACTAAATCAGTTTACTAGGAATGATGTATGGGAACTTGTTCCTAGACCTGAGGATAAGACTATAAAAGGAACCAGATGGGTCTATAAAATAAAATGAACGAACAATGTGAGGTAGCAAGAAATAAGGCATGACTAGTAGCACAAGGTTATACTCAAGAAGAAGGAATAGATTATGATAAAACTTTTGCTCCTATAGCAAGATTAGAAGCTATTAGGATTTTACTAGCTTTTGCAAACCATTATAATTTCAAATTATATAAAATGGATGTCAAAAGTGCTTTTCTAAATGGATTTGTTAAGGAAGACGTATATGTAGAGCATCCACCTCTATTTGAAGATGAAAAATTACCAAATCACGTATATAAGTTAAAGTAAGCGTTATATGGAATAAAACAGGCTCCTAAGGCTTGGTAGGATAGAGTAAGAAATTATTTGCTACAATTCAAACTTTGAAATTGGAAAATTAGATGATACTTTGTTTATTAAGAAAAATAATAAAAATATTCAATTAGTACAAATATACATTGACGATATAATTTTCGGATCGACAAACGGTAAGACGAGTAAAGAATTTTCAGATATTATGACTAAAGAATTTGAAATGAGTCATATGGGAAAATTGTCATTCTTTCTAAGATTGAAAATTCTTCAATTAAAAATTGGAACATTTATTAATCAAGAAAAATACGCAAAAGATCAAATTAATAAATATAAGTTAACAACAACGAATGGGAGACCAACACATATGGAAACTAATATAGCTTTAAGTAAAGATGGTACATCAAAAGACATAGATCAAAAACTATATTGAGGAATGATAGGATCATTATTATATATAACCGCTAGTAAACCAGATATAATGCAGAGTGTATGTCTCTGTGCAAGATATCAATCACAATCTCCGGAAACACATTTAAAGCCATAAAACATACTATAATGTATGTAAACCATACATCCGATTTTGAATTTTTTTACCCTAAGGATGATTCATTCGAATTAGTTTCTTACTGTGACGCTGACTATGCGAGATGTAAATCCGATCGTAAACGTACTAGTGGAACATGTCACTTCTTAGGACATTCACTAGTCTGGTGGTTCAGTAAAAAGCAAAATACTGTATCTTTGTCAACATCTGAAGCAGAATATATCTCTGCTGCTTTGGCTTGTTCACAAGTAATATATTTGCAACAAACTTTAAATGATTTTGGATTAAATATAAATAAATTACCTATATATTGCGATAATACAAGTGCTATAAATATTTTTAAAAATCCAACTCATCATTCGAGAACTAAACATATCGTTGTAAGACATCATTTTCTAATAGATAACGTAAGTAAAGAAAAGATTTCACTCGAATTTATAGAAACTGATAAACAAATAGCAGATATATTAACAAAACCATTAATGAAGCAACACTCACTAAATTTAGAAGAGAATTAGGCATATGTTCATTAAGTGAGTTAGAATAATTAAATATACTACAATATATAAAAATAACATAAGAAATTTGAATTTAAAACTAAAGTATGTCGACATAAATGTTTTTATATGTCGACATATAACTGCCAGAATTTAAAATTTAATTCCCACCAAAATTTAGTTATTTTAATTATTTAAACCTTCTACTTCGACTTTTCTTCTTCATTTTCATTTCTCCTCTGTGAAAACTTTATTAAAAAATATAATGGCTTCCACAAATCTAAACACCCAAATAAACTTTGATTCATACGCTGGACCATCCAGTAGTCGTTTTCAACGATCTATTCTATCTCGGGTTGTCAAAATTGGAGAAAAGTTGGAGTATGTTCTGCAAATGATGGCTGAAATACAAGTACTACAGATTATGATGAATCAAGAGCAAAACAGGAAAGGGAAAGTAGTAAGGAGTCTACTTAAATTCATAATGGATAATCAGGCTAATTTGATTATAATCGATGATGATAATCAAGCCATGGAATAGGAGGAAGAACCAGAGGAAGAATCAGAAGAGGAAGAAGAAATGATGGAGGAGGAAAAAACAACAAGAGATTCAACCAACGAGTACGGAAAAAGACGATAAGGTTGTATGCGTAGGAGATGTCTTATTCGATCAAAATGGGAATGTGATTGAAAGAAATGGAGAATTTTGTCTCCATTATCCAAATTTTCCAATTCACAAATCTCCCATTGTCAAAAATAATTAGTGTTTAAGGTTTTCTTTGATTTTCATTTTGTTGTGTTCTTATGATGTATCGTACTTGCGTAAATTCATGTATTTGTACAAACTCAAGTTTAATGAAACAATTATTTATGTTTATAAGTCGAGTAATATAATTAGTTATAACTCTATAAACATAAAATAATATGGATACATGATTAATGGGGATTATAAGAGTTATTAAACAGAATATTTTACTTAGTGGGAGTATTCTAAGTAGTTATAGATTAAGGGGGAGTATCATAATTAGGTTAGTTACTTAGCTTCTATTTAGATAATTATGCAATTTAGCGACAGTATTTTTAGAATTTCTTTTGGATAATGCCAAAAGGGGAGAAATTATAAAATATAGACATAGTTTATAGGATTCTTATAAACAGAGGGAGTATTTTAAAGGATCATTATCAGAAGGTATATATAGGTGTGATATTTTATAAACTATGGTTGTCATAATAAAAAAGGGGGAGATTGTTGGAGAATGGAATTTTGATGACAACAACCTTTGTAACAACCCGGAATTTTTGGGCCATTTTAAATTTTTATTTCAGAAATTTTAATGGGTTTTAATATTTAAAATAATTTATTTTAAATAAGAACGACTAAAAATTTATTTTAAAACGAATAAATTTAATTTTATTACAAAAGGAGTTTAGAATCAGTGCTGCAGTTTAAAATTTTGAATTTGAACTTTGATTGATTGTACGGGATTCAAAATAAATCGAACTTCAGTAAAACAAGAAATATTTAAATCTGTTTGATCATATCTCTCTAACGAATCTAAAAAACTGAAATTTCACTTTATAATTTGGAAGTTATGGCCAGTTTAAAATTTTGAGAAGTCGATGTAGAATTTATATATATATTAATATAATATTTAGCCCTTAAAAATAGGCATTTTTCGAATGACCTCGGTTTTCGATGAAACCACTTTTGTTGGAACCGAAATGTCGAATTATTGCTAAGTTTCAATTTTCGTAATTTTTCGAACTAATATGTGAGTGTGGCAAAAGAAAATGTGTTTTGTCAGTTTTAGTCAAATTTAATCGACTTAAAAAAGGCCATTTTTCAAACAGTCTCAGAATTCGATGAAATTAGTCTTGTTAGAATCGTATCGTCAAAACATAACTAGAAATGATTTTTCTGTAATTTTTAGAGTTCGTATATGGCCTCGGTAAATTAAAATGTACGTTTGAATTTAATAATTAAATGATTTATAATTTAATAATTAAATGATTTATAATTTAATTTAAAGAAAAACATATCGTAACAGCCGAATCGGGTTACGAAACATGTTCCACTGCGTCCGGGACGGGGGTTATTAGCTAGGGGCGACACTCGTTGGATTTGAATTGGAGTTCATATGAGCTAAAGGATATTTTAGAATTTAAATGGATTAAATAAATAACTTAAAACCCTAAATACTAGTATAAATACGGACCGTATACTGTTAACCCTAATACTATTCCTATAGCCGCCATATGCACAATTCGAATGGCTGATGAACTACGAAATCAAATCCCCAGTTACTTTTAATCCATGCCGAATTGATACTCGATCCAAAGCTAATACTGAAGAGCTTTTCCTCTTCTACATTTCTATAAGGTTGGATTCGCTCTAGTCCAACACAGGCCGAGACCCAGACCACCAAAACCGACCCGAAAAAACCGCCGCCGTGCCCCCTATGCGCCGCCGAGTGGGCCCCAGCTCCGGCCGAACACACGCCCCTCCAAGGCCGACCAGACCCCGCCCTCCGATCACCCTGTCGCTGAGTGTGCTGGTCGAAATTTGAAGCCCTAGTTTTGAACAGTAAAGGAAAAGGATGCGGCCGATTTCCTGGTAAGGAAGAAGATAATTTTTTTTGTTTAATTAATTAATTTAAAAACTATTGATCTTTAAAAGATCGTAACTCGTTCATTTCTTATCAGAATTCGACGAAACTGAAAGCGTTGAAATCGTGGAGAGGAGATCTACGACATAATAATGACGAGAACTTAAACTGAGTATATCAAATTTTGGTCAAATCCAGATCTGAGTTGTTCAGGATTAAAAGCAATCGGTGAGATTTCTATTATAAAATATAATCAATTATTTATTTCATTGTGTAATTTATATTCATAAAATTCAAGCTGATATTGTATGTATATTCGCTGCGATGTCGATTGATTCTGTGATGTTTGAAAGTTGAATGGTTGATGGTTGATTGTCATGTTTGTTAAATTTAGATTAACGATAAAATTTCACTTTTATCGTTAAACATGTCATCGTTGGTCAAATTTAGATTAATAATAAAAATCTCATTTTTATTGTTAATACGTCATCAGTGGTTAAAATTAGACTAATAATAAAATAATATTCGTTTGGTTAATATGAAAACAAAACATTCATTTTGTAAATATGAGAACATAATAGCCATTTTGTTTAGAAAAGTTGAAAAATAAAATTTGTCGCCTTGGTTAAATTCAGGATTGACATATAACATTATCATTTTTTTTATTTGTCAAGATCAGTTTAGAAATTATAAACAGATAAATACTCATTTTATTTGTTATGATAAAGTTGGAAAATTTGTACAAATAAATTATTCTTTTAGTTGTCAGTAGAGCACATAGAAAAATGTATACAAATGAAATATTCCTTTGTGACATTAGAATTATATAACAAGTTATGTAGACAAAATCTTCTTTTTATTTTGTCATTAGAAGAATAGTTATTAAAGAATAGATTTTAATTGTGTTTTATTTACAATAAAAGGATGGTTAGAAAAGGTTATATTTTTATTGTCACTTGGTTTTCAATAAAAAGAAGTAACATTAAAAATCATATTTTTAATGCACCACTGTTGTCAATAAAAGGGAAGAAGGTAAAGGATAATATTTTTATTGTTCACTATTCTCAGAAAAAAGGATTGTACGTTAAAAATGACACTTTTAATGCAATTTAGATTTCATTGAAAAGATTAGAATGAAGATATTATATTTTTATTTTCATTTTGTTACAATGAAAAGATTAAAGAATCAAGATTTTCACCTTTGTTTACATTTAAATGAATTATACAGGTATTAACATTTTTGTTAACAACAAAAGGATGTGATTAAAATTCACATTTTGTTAATATTAAAAGGATTATAACAAAATACACATTTTGTTAACATTTTATGTAAAGAAGAATTAAAGGAATGAACTAGGAAATGTATATTTTTATGAATTAGAAATGTACATTTTTTGTCACTTTTTAAAGAATGAAAAATAAAGAGAATTTTTGTCACTTTGAAAGAATGAAATAAAAAGATTACATTTTTAATATAATCAAAGAATTAAAAGAAAAGATTACATTTTCATGAAATAAAGGAAATAAAAGATTTCATTTTTATGTGATATTAAAAATATTCATTTTGTCCTTTAGAAAGAATTTCACCAAAATATTCATTTTTGGTCAAACTTGATTATCAAATGAAAATGTATATTTTTATACATTAAAAAGGAATGAATATGAAATGTAAATTTTTATATTTTAAAAAGAATGAATCTTTGTTTGAAATTTGTGAACATGTAATTTACATTTTTATATAAATGAATTATTAAAAAGAATAAAACCTTGGTTAGGATGTGTTACCATGTAAAATTACATTTCTATGTAATTAATGTTCATCAAAAAGAATTAAACAAAAATGTACATTTTACACATTTAAAAAGGATGTTATAAGAAAATATCATTTTTGGGTAAAACATGATTAGTGAAGAAAAATTATCACATTTTTGTTTATTTAAAAAGAATTATAACACAATTTTACATTTGGTTTACATTAAAAAGAATTATAACACAATTTTATATTTGGTTTACATTAAAAGGATTATAACAAGATTTACATTTGTTTACATAAAAAGGATTAAACAAAATCATCATATTTTGTTTACATTAAAAAGAACTAGTCAATTCTGTCATTTTGTTTACAATAAAAAGACTGAGATAACAGTGAATATTTTTATTGACACTTTGTTTTAAATAAAAAGATTGTACATAACAAAAAATTACATTTTCAATGTAGTTTAGATTCCATTGAAAGGATTAGAATAAAAGGATTATATCTTTATAGTCATTTGGTTACAATAAAAAGATTGAGATAAAAGTGAATATTTTTATTAACACTTTGTTTTAATTAAAAAGATTGTACATAAAAAATTACATTTTCAATGTACTTTAGATTCCATTGAAAGGATTAGAATAAAAGGATTATATCTTTATAGTCATTTGGTTACAATGAAAAGATTAGAAAATTAAGATAACACCTTTTAGCGTAATTGAAATAAAAGATTAGTTTTATTGTCATATTGAATTAAAGGATTACCTTTTATTGTAACATTGTTTACAATAAAAGAATTGAATTAAAAGACTAGGTTTTTATTGTCATTTGTTCATAGAAAAAAGAATAGAAATATATGTCTAAATGTTGAAATGTGTGAGGTGTCAAATATAATGTTTATTATATTCAAGTTTGAATATTACACTTCCATTTACAAGATATCCGACTTGTTTATGTGATCGGGATGATAATTTTCACACATCGCCCAAGTGCACAAATAATTTATTATTTATTTGATGGATGAAACCCCACACGGGTATTGGGATGATATTGGACACACACTAATCCCAATATTTAATTATCTGTCAATCGATGGATTGACAGTCTGTGATGAGCATTAGTTATTTACTTTAATGCTCACATAGTTATAGATTCCACTTTGGTCGTCATTTGGATGTTTGATAATTATTTATCATGATTGTTGATTTCATACAAAATATGGTTGTTGTTTGAGTCACATTCCAATAAAGAATATTCTAGAAAAAGAATATTTTAGAAAATGACTTAGAAAAAGAATATATTTTAGGAAAATATATTTTAGAAAAATGTATTTTTATTGAAATGCACTAGTTATTAACTAGGATTAATCATTAAGTTTAAATTTAATGAAGATTTCAAATTTATTAATATTTAATTGAAATTAAATAAATTGGATTTGGGTTTGTCGTGAATAGTGTCTTAAATAACACTGTTCTTAAACCCCATATGAATAGAATAATCTTTTATTGAGATTATTAAAGTTTTCAATTATACTTAGAAATTGGAATAAGATGAAATGTGAGTTGGGTTTATGGTGAACTGTGTTTCTAAGCGACATGTGTTCTTTAACCCAACTGATAGTGAAAATATGATTTGGAATTTATAGGTCTTTTATTAAGATTTAAATGGAAATTTTCCAAAAGTAAAGTTTTCCAATTTAATATATTTAATTGGAGTTGAATGGAATTCGAATTAATTAATAGCCGAGGCAAGCTTCTGTAGAAGAAGACCGATACTACATGTGGAATTTAAGAGGCTTTGCCATTATTCCATTTATATTATTGGTCGGATACAGAATTTTATAACGATTATATATTGATTTGATTTCTATGAAGATTCCGTATTCAATGGAAGATGATTTTGGGTTTACCGTGAACTATGTTTTAAATGACATTAGTTCTTTAACCCAGTTAAAGATAAGATTAATTTCTTAAATTCAAATAACCTTTGAATAATGATTTTTGATATTTAAAACCAAATTGGGTTTTTAATAAATCTTTAAAAGAAAGATTTAAGAATAATTTTAAAGGATTTATCTTTGATAGGATAAGACGAATATTTTATTAGAAGAATATTCTGAATTGGAATGAGGCGTTGGATGTGTTTTATACAGCACTTGATTTCAATTATAAAAATACGCAAGTTATTCGGAAAGACCGGGATTAACCCATTCCGAATAATTACTACGACAATGAAGAGTCGAAGATGAAGACGATTGTAATAACCCGGAAATTCTGAACCAGTTTAAAATTTTTATTTTGGCAATTTTAGCGAATTTTGAATATTTAAAATAGATCATTTTAAATAAAAACGACGAGAAATTTATTTTGAATATAATTCGAACGTATATATTTATACGCGTCGTCGTTAGAATATAGATAATTATATATAATTATAAATAGAATTGAAAATGGCGCGGTAGTTCGATAATTCGATTTCAAACTTCAAATGAACCTACCGGGTGCAAAACAATCCGGACTTTAGTGAAACCAAAAACATTAGGATCTAATTGAGAATATCATTCCAACGAATCCGAAGAATCGAAATTTCATAGCGGGAATCAAAAGTTATGTCCAGTTGAAAATTTTGAATAGTCGCTGTGGAATTCAGGCCCTTAAAAATAGACATTTTGCAAATGACCTCGGATTTCGACGAAACCACTTTTGTTGGATTCGTGATGTCAAATTATTCCTAGATTCCAAATTTCATAATTCTTCTAATCAATATGTGAGCGTGGAAAAGGAAAACGCGTTTGACCAGTTTCAGTTGATTTTAATCGACTTGAAATTGGCCATTTTTCCAACGGTCTCAGAATTCGACGAAACTAGTTTTGTTAGGACCGTATCGTCAATACGAAGCTAGAAAATATTTTTCGAGAATTTTTAGAGTTATTATGTGATCCCGGTAATTTGAAATGTATGTTTAAAATTCAATATAGTGATTTAAATGTAAATTCAACGGAAACTGATCGAAATAGTCGAATCAGCTTACGATACATACCCATTGTGTTCGGAATGGGGGTGAAACGCTATGGGCGACAGGCGGTGGACCTCGTTCAGGGGTCGTATGTAAAAGTCAACTTTTTGAAAATAAAATAATTAATAAAAAAAATATCTTTCTCTCCTCCTCAAACCACGTTGGCCCCCCCGGTAATTCATTACCGAAATCGATTTTACAGAATAAAAAAAAGAAGAAGGGGGAAATCAATTTCGCCGCCCCTCTAAACCACCGCGCCGCCTCCTCTATCGACGCCGCCACCGGAGGCGCCCACCTCCGTCCAAGCTCGCTGCCCTCCCCTTCTTCTTCTCCTCCGTCACGACGAAGCACGAGAGCCCCCCCCCCCCCCCCCCGATGAGCCGCGCCGCAGCAGCGAGAGCCCCCCTTCCTCCACCGCCGCCATTCCCTTACCCCTTCCACCTTGATCAGCGAGCCCACTGCACCCAAAAACCCCGACCCGCCGCCCCTCTCTCCTCCCCATTTCGAAGCCCCGCCTCCGACCATCAGCACCACCCCCGTCCACAGCATGCCCCTAGTTCGTTAGATTTAAAAAGGTGCATTTTTCTTTAAGTCATTTTTATTCATGTAATTAAAAATAGAATTCTTATACAGATAAGATAGTAAAAATATCATCTTTATATGTGTAGCAGCATAAAAATGTGATTTTTATAATGTTATTTTTATGAAGGCGAAATCTTTATTTTTGAAAAGATGAAATCTTTATTTTTATAAAGGCGAAATCTATATTTTTGAAATGGAACTTTTATCTATATGACATCGAAATAAAAATTCGATTTTTATATATTGAATAGCGAAGTAAAAATTCGATTTTTATATGTGTAGTGAATACGGGCAACGAAGATGACAAAAATGCGATAACGATGAAGATTTCTGTCAATGAAGAGTCGTGGTATTGGTTAGCTTTCGGTGAGAATTTATCACTCTTCAATTTCTTTTCTAATTATATATATATGCTAGGATGCAGACGGTGCTTAGTAGCACCCGACACAATCGTCCACAGACTATGGACTTGTTTGTTTGATTGCAGAAATTAGTTAGATTATTTGATTGAAATTGAATTGTTTGGTGAAATGAATGGATTTGATTGATGTGTGAATGGCGTGGGCCTTCACTAGACCGGGGATAAGGCTAGGCCTCGTCCCGTTTCTAGTATCGTGCCGTTATGCCGCCGAAATTTTCTAAAATAAGTTAGAAAAATAAAAATATCATTTTATTTAAAGAATGAACTGAATAGGAATTCATATATTAAAATAAAATGTTTTATCGTTAAAAATGTAATTTTTAACGAGAATATGAATATGGTGAAAGTGAATAAAATAAAATATTCATTTACAAACCAGACGGTTTGTTTATGTACACTGATTTGACTGACATTGATTGGGTCGATAAATTTTACACATCGCCCAACTGCACAAAATGAATCTGTGTTTGATTGTTTGAAACCCCACACGGGTGTTGGGATGAAATATGAAGTTCACTCATCCTGATTGATTAAATATGTCGATCGATTGATTGACAGACTGTTATAAGCGTTAGATAACTATATTTGATGCTTATACAGTGTAGTGCACTTTGGTTGATGGTTGATTATTTTTCAATGCTATTATATACGTGTGATGTATGAAAATCCATATAATTAACATTATATGGTGATTGATTGGGCCTCATTCCAATTTAGAATAATAAAGAATATTATAAAATAAAGGTTCATGTGTTGACTGTACACATCCGTTGAGATTAGTCATGTGTTGAACAAAATATTTTTATAATGAAATTTACATCTTTATCAATATAAAATAAAGGTTCATGTGTTGACTGTACTCATCCATTGAGATTAGTCATGTGTTGAACGAAATATTTGAAATAAGAAATATTTGAAATAGAATATTTGAAAATAGAAATATATGAAGCCGTGTTGATTAGATTGACACCATTTTGACGTGAACGATATTTATATCGATTTTATTCATTTTAAAATGAATATTGAAAAGTGATTTCGAAATCGAATATTTTGAAATGAAATTCGAAATGAATTGAATATAAAACGAATTCGAAATGAATTGAATATAAAACGAATTCGAAATGAATTGAATAGAAAACGAATTCGAAATGAATTGAATAGAAAACGAATTCGAAATGAATTGAATAGAAAACGAATTCGAAATGAATTGAATAGAAAACGAATTCGAAATGAATTGAATAGAAAACGAATTCGAAATGAATTGAATATAAAACGAATTCGAAATGAATTGAATATAAAACGAATTCGAAATGAATTGAATAGAAAAAGAATTCGAAATGAATTGAATAGAAAACGAATTCGAAATGAATTGAATATAAAACGAATTCGAAATGAATTGAATAGAAAACGAATTCGGAATGAATTGAATAGAAAACGAATTCGAAATGAATTGAATATAAAACGAATTCGAAATGAATTGAATAGAAAACGAATTCGAAATGAATTGAATAGAAAACGAATTCGAAATGAATTGAATAGAAAACGAATTCTAAATGAATTGAATATAAAACGAATTCGAAATGAATTGAATAGAAAACGAATTCGAAATGAATTGAATGGAAAACGAATTCGAAATGAATTGAATAGAAAACGAATTCGAAATGAATTGAATAGAAAAGAATAGAAAACCAATTTGAATTGAATCGAATAGAAAACCAATTTGAATTGAATCGAATAGAAAACCAATTTGAATTTAATCGAATAGAAAACGACTTTGAAACCGAATTGAATTGAAAACGAATTCAAATTGAATAGAAAGCGAATTGAAATGAATTCAAATTGAATTGAAATTTGAATAGAAATGAATTTTAAAACGAACTTATAAAGAAGAATTTAATTTTTCTTTGAATTGAAATGGAGGTTGAAATTGTTTTTGAAATGAATTCAAAACTATTTATATAATTCGTTTTAAATAGAAATCGACGAAATATATATTATATATATTATATATATAATATTATGGCCTGAATAGAACGCGCCACGCCGCGGCAGTTCGCGAATTTTGACCATTTATTTCAAGCGGACATTACGGGAGATCCGACCGTCGGATTCTCCTAAAACCGGAACCATTGGGTTCGTATCGAAACAAGCTTTCTAACGAATATTAGAAATTCAAAATCTAATGATTGGATTTGGAGATACGTCCAAATCAAATTCGAAAAAGGTCGCTATAGGTGCAGTTCGATGGCCGTTGTTGGATATCGACTGTACGGGCCTTGATAAAATTATTAAAAATAATAATAATTTATGTAAAATCAGAAGAAATGATTTGGGAAAATTTGGGATGAAAAACTCCATATTTGAAAAGATAAAAATAGATTTTATCAAAATGAACTAGTTTGAACTCAATTTAAAACCCGATTTTTATTTTTAAATAAATAAATTAGTTTTAAAAAGGGGTTTTAAATAATCGGAATTCCTAATATATTCGATTTGAATTGAACTAGAAATGATTTGTGGATTTGTCGTGAACTGTGTTTTAAACAACACTAGTTCTTTAACCCGACGATAAATAGAATGTGATTTGGGTTTGTCATGAACTGTGTTTTAAATAACACCTAGTTCTTTAACCCAGTAAAAGGAGTTTTAATGAATTTGCAATTAGATTGAAATTCGAATTGATAATTTAAATTATCAAATTTAGAAAATGAGCGAGAATGGAGTATCGCCAGTTTTGCTCCAAAGTGATAGTTAAATCTTTAATTAGATTTGAACGTGAAATGGTAATTAATTTTACCGATAACACCATGGTGTTAGATATGGAGTATCACCAGTTTTGCTTCATGGGATGAATAGGTTGGGATGGGGAAATAAAATAAATAATTACTTCGGTGTGGTTCGCTAATCTCGACTAGTTCAGAAAACCATAATTTGGTTTGAAACGCCATCCAAAGGAAGATTAAAAGATAAATTTGAAAGAATTTATCTTGGATAAAATTAATGGGAACCTTTCCCTAAAAATGTGATTTTGTGAATAAAAGAATATTCTGAATTGGAATGAGGCGTATGTTGTGCTTATGTAACATTCGTTTTTAATATACGCGGGTTGTTCGGAAAGTCCGAGTTTATACCCATTCTGAATAACCGATTCGACGATAAGTCGAAGATGAAGACGGTGGTCGAAGACCGGAAGTCTTCACATCGTTTGGATAATTACTGACAATCCTGATTGGGCTGTACACCCAAGAGGATGGAAATAGTTGGTGGTCGTCCAGACGTACTTGGAGATGGATGGATATGCGAGAAAAGTGCCTCCGGTTTCGTTCAGACCCAGAACGAACTTGTAAATGGATTGTGTGTCTGACATTGGATTTTATTCTGTGTTGATTGATTTCTGTTAAATATATATCTGTTTGGCGGCGGGGGATTTATTCTCTCACTTAACGCCCTTCTCTGAGACGTACGAGCTTAGAGGTTATATATCGATAGATATCAATCGCATGGCATGAATTGCCTGTGTGGCACGCTAAGATGCAATGATCAAGGCTTCTGTTGAAAAGCAAAGTCTTGTGGTTGATGATTAAAGCACATCTATGTGGCAGCTTTGTGTATAACGTGTATTCGCGAGCCTCACACCTCGGTATGAGTCAAAAACGGGATACGGACTGCAGGGAGAGCACGACGTTTCTTTCTAGCTTTGATGGTGTCAGTGACTTACCAGCCCTGACATTTATATACTTTTCACCTATGTGGTTGTTGGAATGCGAGGCGCCTCAATTATAGGTCTGTAAGGACAGGGAAACGTGTGTTCAGGCATAATTAATCCTCTAACGTAAGTGAGGACCGGCCCTGAAGCATCCAGGGGTTGCCCAGAGTGCGTAACCCTTAGGCATTTTCTAGAGTGTCTCGAACGCGGAGAGGAGCTTGCCCCTTGCCTCGACTCATGACGGAAATCCAATTTCCAATACGAGATATTTCGGTTTTAATTGTAGAACTAGTATGGCGACATAGTAGATGGTAGCTATGCCGCCTATGATTGATATTTATGATTGAAATGTTTTGACACTATACACTTATTATAGTATCAAATGATTTGTTTTAAACGTATCAAGCATGCTTTGGCTGTTATAAGGGAAAAACCCTATCCCCCGGCTTGCTTTGCATTGTGTGATAGGACCTGGGTCTTATAACAGCTTCATTTTTCTTTATTTAGCATTGCGCTGTTTGTTCTATGCACTGGTATTCTTTGGAGGAAACTCGTTCCGTGTTATACGGCGTGGTCCCTTGATTTACCTAACTTTAAAACTAATATAGATAACTGTTTTAGTTCTCACACCAGTCACATGACTGACCTGGAGTTTATTGTTTTAACCTAAACTCTGGGTGCCCCTATTTTCTGCATGGGCAGCTAGTATTTTTGGTTTTGCAGATTTATATTCGCAGGATCCTGGTTTGCAGCTGGGATGATATCCGGAAAGCTCTGTATCCGTATATCACCTTCAGTTGTGCTTTGTATTATTTCCGCTGCTATATAATTTACTGTAATCTCTGTTATTTATCGAATGTAATTTATTCATTTATACTCTGTATATTCTTGTATCTGATGCATGGTTGTAATAACAATGAAATGTTCTTCCGTCTGCGTTTTGATTTATCCTGTTCTCAAACGATCAGGGGTTTCGAACGGTCTAGATCAGATTAACGACTGATTCAGATCGAGCGAAATTCAAGGCCGTCACATTTGGTATCAGAGCTTTGGTTTACAGAGCTCGAGAACAAGACACATTAGAACCATACGAAAGAATTCATCAGATATTGGATTAGTAATATCCAATTAGAATGACTCGTTAGAGATAGGATCAGTAGTATCCTAGAACGAGTGTGAAGAGTATATTTTTCAAATGAAAACAATTTTGTTTTGAAAATTTAAATCACTTTATACGTATTTGAATATTTATTTATTTTGAATATGGACAATCCGCTATGTAAAGATTTTGCATATACGCGTCATGAACGTATATTCGAAGTTTTAATATACCGGATAGATATAGAACCACACTCTAGTAGCCCGGAGATGTTCTGATGGTGGTTCGAAACATCATCAGCATTTATTTTCGACTGAGGACGGTGTGATATCTATATATTTCCATTAGACTGGTGTGAGAACCAAAACTTATACAGCTAGAACACATTGTTGTGAATTGGCATCAAAAACATGATTTTTCGTATATATATCAATATTATGAATTTGAAACTCCAATCCACTAATTGATTGATGTTTGTGTTGTTTGTTTAGTTGTTTGATAAATTTTGAACCATTTAGCCTAATTGAACCAAATATTGAATTGTATTGAAAATTAGTCGCATTTGCTTGCATATACATATACTTACATTGAACAGGTCATAGCAAGGAGGCTAGAGCCGAAGAATAAAATTTGTTTGCCCGACAAATAGGTACATGTTTACTACATAATTTACTGTTTTGTTTGGGTGATGATGATTTTATGAGCCTATTGGCTAGCCGCTTGGCTTTTTCTTTTTCTTTTTGAGATCAGAAGGCCTATATGGCAATTTCGGGATTTTCCCGTGGCTCCCGGTGCAGGGGAGGTTATGGCGAAATTTTTCGAAAATTTAGGGTGTTAGCCAAATTTTTGAAAATTTGAAAATTCTCAGAAACTGAAAAGTTGGAGAATGGAAGCCAGATCGAACGTAGAGTTGATTAATCAAACCACTTTCGACTTTGTTCCTTTTCGGGGACGAAAAGTTTTAAGTGGGGGAGATTGTAATAACACGGAAATTCTGAACCAGTTTAAAATTTTTATTTTGGCAATTTTAGCGAATTTTGAATATTTAAAATAGATCATTTTAAATAAAAACGACGAGAAATTTATTTTGAATATAATTCGAACGTATATATTTATACGCGCCGTCGTTAGAATATAAATAATTATATAGAATTATAAATAGAATTGAAAATGGCGCGGTAGTTCGATAATTCGATTTCAAACTTCAAATGAACCTACCGGGTGCAAAACAATCTGTATTTTAGTGAAACCAAAAACATTAGGATCTAATTGAGAATATCTTTCCAACGAATCCGAAGAATCGAAATTTCATAGCGGGAATCAAAAGTTATGTCCAGTTGAAAATTTTGAATAGTCGTTATGGAATTCAGGCCCTTAAAAATAGACATTTTGCAAATGACCTCGGATTTCGACAAAACCACTTTTGTTGGATCCGTGATGTCAAATTATTGCTAGATTCCAAATTTCATAATTTTTCTAATCAATATGTGAGCGTGGCAAAGGAAAACGCGTTTGACCAGTTTCAGTTGATTTTAATCGACTGGAAATTGGCCATTTTTCCAACGGTCTCAAATTCGACGAAACTAGTTTTGTTAGGACCGTATCGTCAATACGAAGCTAGAAAATATTTTTCGAGAATTTTTAGAGTTAGTATGTGATCGCGGTAATTTGAAATGTACGTTTAAAATTCAATATAGTGATTTAAATGTAAATTCAACGGAAACTGATCGAAATAGTCGAATCAGCTTACGATACATATCCCATTGTGTTCGGAATGGGGGTGAAACGCTATGGGCGACAAGCGGTGGACCTCGTTCAGGGGTCGTATGTAAAAGTCAACTTTTTGAAAATAAAATAATTAATAAAATAAAAAATATCTTTCTCCCCTCCTCCTTAAACCACGTTGCCCCCCCTGTAATTCATTACCGAAATCGATTTAACACAATAAAAAAAAGAAGGGGGAAATCGATTTCACCGCCCCCCTAAACCACCGCGCCGCCTCCTCCATCGACGCCGCCACCGGAGGCGCCCACCTCCGTCCAAGCTCGCCGCCCTCCCCTTCTTCTTCTCCTCCGTCACCTCGAAGCGCGAGAGCCCCCCCCCCCACCCCGATGAGCCGCGCCGCAGCAGCGAGAGCCCCCCCTTCCTCCACCGCCGCACATCCCCCCTGCGCCGCCTTCCCCTTACCCCTTCCACCTCGATCAGCGAGCCCACTACACCCAAAAACCCCAACCCGCCGCCCCTCTCTCCTCCCCATTTCGAAGCCCCGCCTCCGACCATCAGCACCACCCCCGTCCACAGCAAGCCCCTAGTTCGTTAGATTTAAAAAGGTGCGTTTTTCTTTAAGTCATTTTTATTCATGTAATTAAAAATAGAATTTTTATATAGATAAGATAGTAAAAATATCATCTTTATATGTGTAGCAGCATAAAAATTTGATTTTTATAATGTTATTTTTATGAAGGCGAAATCTTTATTTTTGAAAAGATGAAATCTTTATTTTTATAAAGGCGAAATCTATATTTTTGAAATGGAACTTTTATCTATATGTCATCGAAATAAAAATTCGATTTTTATATATTGAATAGCGAAGTAAAAATTCGATTTTTATATGTGTAGTGAATACGGGCAACGAAGATGACGAAAATGCGATAACGATGAAGATTTCTGTCAATGAAGAGTCGTGGTATTGGATAGCTTTCGGTGAGAATTTCTCACTCTTCAATTTCTTTTCTAATTATATATATATATATATATATATATATATATATATATATATACTAGGATGCAGACGGTGCTTAGTAGCACCCGACACAATCGTCCACAGACCATGGACTTGTTTGTTTGATTGCAGAAATTAGTTAGATTATTTGATTGAAATTGAATTGTTTGGTGAAATGAATGGATTTGATTGATGTTTGAATGGCGTGGCCTTCACTAGACCGGGGATAAGGCTAGGCCTCGTCCCGTTTCTAGTATCGTGCCGTTATGCCGCCGAAATTTTCTAAAATAAGTTAGAAAAATAAAAATATCATTTTATTTAAAGAATGAACTGAATAGGAATTCATATATTAAAATAAAATGTTTTATCGTTAAAAATGTAATTTTTAACGAGAATATGAATATGGTGAAAGTGAATAAAATAAAATATTCATTTACAAACCAGACGGTTTGTTTATGTACACTGATTTGACTGACATTGATTGGGTCGATAAATTTTACACATCGCCCAACTGTACAAATAGAATCTGTGTTTGATTGTTTGAAACCCCACACGGCTGTTGGGATGAAATATGAAGTTCACTCATCCTGATTGATTAAATATGTCGATCGATTGATTGACAGGCTGTTATAAGCGTTAGATATCTATATTTGATGCTTATACAGTGTAGTGCACTTTGGTTGATGGTTGATTATTTTTCAATGCTATTATATACGTGTGATGTATGAAAATCCATATAATTAACATTATATGGTGATTGATTGGGCCTCATTCCAATTTAGAATAATAAAGAATATTATAAAATAAAGGTTCATGTGTTGACTGTACTCATCCGTTGAGATTAGTCATGTGTTGAACAAAATATTTTTATAATAAAATTTACATCTTTATCAATATAAAATAAAGGTTCATGTGTTGACTGTACTCATCCATTGAGATTAGTCATGTGTTGAATGAAATATTTGAAATAAGAAATATTTGAAATAGAATATTTGAAAATAGAAATATATGAAGCCGTGTTGATTAGATTGACTCCATTTTGACGTGAACAATATTTATATCGATTTTATTCATTTTAAAATGAATATTGAAAAGTGATTCCGAAATCGAATATTTCGAAATGAAATTCGAAATGAATTGAATATAAAACGAATTCGAAATGAATTGAATAGAAAACGAATTCGAAATGAATTGAATATAAAACAAATTCGAAATGAATTGAATAGAAAACGAATTCGAAATGAATTGAATAGAAAACGAATTCGAAATGAATTGAATAGAAAACGAATTCGAAATGAATTGAATAGAAAACGAATTCGAAATGAATTGAATAGAAAACAAATTCGAAATGAATTGAATAAAAAACGAATTCGAAATGAATTGAATATAAAACGAATTCGAAATGAATTGAATATAAAACGAATTCGAAATGAATTGAATAGAAAACGAATTCGAAATGAATTGAATATAAAACGAATTCGAAATGAATTGAATAGAAAACGAATTCGAAATGAATTGAATAGAAAACGAATTCGAAATGAATTGAATATAAAATGAATTCGAAATGAATTGAATAGAAAACGAATTCGAAATGAATTGAATAGAAAACGAATTCGAAATGAATTGAATAGAAAACGAATTCGAAATGAATTGAATATAAAACGAATTCGAAATGAATTGAATAGAAAATGAATTCGAAATGAATTGAATAGAAAACGAATTCGAAATGAATTGAATAGAAAACGAATTTGAAATGAATTGAATAGAAAAGAATAGAAAACCAATTTGAATTGAATCGAATAGAAAACCAATTTGAATTGAATCGAATAGAAAACCAATTTGAATTTAATCGAATAGAAAACGACTTTGAAACAGAACTGAATTGAAAACGAATTCAAATTGAATAGAAAGCGAATTGAAATGAATTCAAATTGAATTGAAATTTGAATAGAAATGAATTTTAAAACGAACTTATAAAGAAGAATTTAAATTTTCTTTGAATTGAAATGGAGGTTGAAATTGTTTTTGAAATGAATTCAAAACTATTTATATAATTCGTTTTGAATAGAAATCGACGAAATATATATTATATATATTATATATATATAATATAATGGCCTGAATAGAACGCGCCGCGCCGTTGCAGTTCGCGAATTTCGACCATTTATTTCAAACGGACATTACGGGAGATCCGACCGCCGGATTCTCCCAAAACCGGAACCGTTGGGTTCGTATCGAAACAAGCTTTCTAACGAATATTAGAAATTCAAAATCTAATGGTTAGATTTGGAGATACGTCCAAATCAAATTCGAAAAAGGTCGCTATAGGTGCAGTTCGATGGCCATTGTTGGAAATCGACTGTACGGGCCTTGATAAAATTATTAAAAATAATAATAATTTGTGTAAAATCAGAAGAAATGATTTGGGAAAATTTGGGATGAAAAACTCCATATTTGAAAAGATAAAAATAGATTTTATCAAAATGAACTAGTTTGAACTCAATTTAAAACCCGATTTTTATTTTTAAATAAATAAATTAGTTTTAAAAAGAGGTTTTAAATAATCGGAATTCCTAATATATTCGATTTGAATTGAACTAGAATTGATTTGTGGATTTGTCGTGAACTGTGTTTTAAACAACACTAGTTCTTTAACCCGACGATAAATAGAATGTGATTTGGGTTTGTCGTGAACTGTGTTTTAAATAACACCTAGTTCTTTAACCCAGTAAAAGGAGTTTTAATGAATCTGCAATTAGATTGAAATTCGAATTGATAATTTAAATTATCAAATTTAGAAAATGAGCGAGAATGGAGTATCGCCAGTTTTGCTCCAAAGTGATAGTTAAATCTTTAATTAGATTTGAACGTGAAATGGTAATTAATTTTACCGACAACACCATGGTGTTAGATATGGAGTATCACCAGTTTTTCTTCATGGGATGAATAGGTTGGGATGGGGAAATAAAATAAATAATTACTTCGGTGTGGTTCGCTAATCTCGACTAGTTTAGAAAACCATAATTTGGTTTGAAACGCCATCCAAAGGAAGATTAAAAGATAAATTTGAAAGAATTTATCTTGGATAAAATTAATGGGAACCTTTCCCTAAAAATGTGATTTTGTGAATAAAAGAATATTCTGAATTGGAATGAGGTGTATGTTGTGCTTATGTAACATTCGTTTTTAATATACGCGGGTTGTTCGGAAAGTCCGAGTTTATACCCATTCGGAATAACCGATTCGACGATAAGTCGAAGATGAAGACGCTGGTCGAAGACCGGAAGTCTTCACATCGTTTGGATAATTACTGACAATCCTGATTGGGCTGTACACCCAAGAGGATGGAAATAGTTGGTGGTCGTCCAGACGTACTTGGAGATGGATGGATATGCTAGGAAAGTGCCTCCGGTTTCGTTCAGACCCAGAACGAACTTGTAAATGGATTGTGTGTCTAACATTGGATTTTATTCTGTGTTGATTGATTTCTGTTAAATATATATCTGTTTGGCGGCGGGGAATTTATTCCCTTGCTTAACGCCCTTCTCTGAGACGTACGAGCTTAGAGGTTATATATCGATAGATATCAATCGCACGGCATGAATTGCATGTGTGGCACGCTAAGATGCAATGATCAAGGCTTCTGTTGAAAGCAAAGTCTTGTGGTTGATGATCAAAGCACGTCTACGTGGCAGCTTTGTGTATAAGGTGTATTCGCGAGCCTCACACCTCGGTATGAGTCAAAAACGGGATACGGACTGCAGGGAGAGCACGACGTTTCTTTCTAGCTTTGATGGTGTCAGTGACTTACCAGCCCTGACATTTATATACTTTTCACCTATGTGGTTGTTGGAATGCGAGGCGCCTCGATTATAGGTCTGTAAGGACAGGGAAACGTGTGTTCAGGCATAATTAATCCTCTAACGTAAGTGAGGACCGGCCCTGAAGCATCCAGGGGTTGCCCAGAGTGCGTAACCCTGGGGCATTTGCTAGAGTGTCTCGAACGCGGAGAGGAGCTTGCCCCTTGCCTCGACTCATGACGGAAATCCAATTTCCAATACGAGATATTTCGGTTTTAATTGTAGAACTAGTATGGCGACATAGTAGATGGTAGCTATGCCGCCTATGATTGATATTTATGATTGAAATGTTTTGACACTATACACTTATTATAGTATCAAATGATTTGTTTTAAACGTATCAAGCATGCTTTGGCTGTTATAAGGGAAAAACCCTATCCCCCGGCTTGCGTTGCATTGTGTGATAGGACCTGGGTCTTATAACAGCTTCATTTTTCTTTATTTAGCATTGCGCTGTTTGTTCTATGCACTCGTATTCTTGGGAGGAAACCCGTTCCGTGTTATACGGCGTGGTCCCTTGATTTACCTAACTTTAAAACTAATATAGATAAATGTTTTAGTTCTCATACCAGTCACATGACTGACCTAGAGTTTATTGTTTTAACCTAAACTCTGGGTCCCCCTATTTTCCGCACGGGCAGCTAGTAGTTTTGGTTTTGCAGATTTATATTCGCAGGATCCTGGTTTGCAGCTGGGATGATATCCGGAAAGCTCTGTATTCGTATATCACCTTCAGTTGTGCTTTGTATTATTTCTGATGCTATGTAATTTACTGTAATCTCTGTTATTTATCGAATGTAATTTATTCATTTATACTCTGTATATTCTTGTATCTGATGCATGGTTGTAATAACAATGAAATGTTCTTCCGTCTGCATTCTGATTTGTCCTGTTCTCAAATGATCAGGGGTTTCGAACAGTCTAGATCGGTTTAACGACTGATTCAGATTGAGCAAAATTCAAGGCCGTCACATTTGGTATCAGAGCTTTGGTTTACAGAGCTCGAGAACAAGACACATTAGAACCATACGAAAGAATTCATCAGATACTGGATTAGTAATATCCAATTAGAATGACTCGTTAGAGATAGGATCAGTAGTATCCTAGAACGAGTGTGAAGAGTATATTTTTCAAATGAAAACAATTTTGTTTTGAAAATTTAAATCACTTTATACGTATTTGAATATTTATTTGTTTTGAATATGGACAATCCGCTATATAAAGATTTTGCATATACGCGTCATGAACGTATATTCGAAGTTTTAATATACCAGATAGATATAGAACCACACTCTAGTAGCCCGGAGATGTTCTGATGGTGGTTCGATGGTTGAAGACCGACGATCTTCACATCCAATGGATGTTTGCTACTGATGCCCATGATAGGAGTAGCTACCTTGAAGGAGCTACAGTGGTAACTGCCCGGACGTACTTGTTGATTGTCCGGACTCCGGTTTCGTTCTGACCTAGAACGGACTTGTAAATGGATGCGTGTCTGACGTTGGAATTTATTCCATGTAATTAATCGATTTTTATTAATATATGTCTGTTTGGTGGTGGAGAATTTATTCTCTGCTTAACACCCTAGTGTATATTAACAGTTATCGATAGCATGGCGTGAGTTGTCAATGTGGCACACCAAGACGCAGATGATCAAGGCTTTTGTTGAAAAGCAGGCCTAGTGGTTGATGATCAAAGCACGGCCTGTTTAGGCATAACTTTGTGTATAGCGTAACCTCACGTGCCTCACAGCCCGGTATGAGTCAAAAACGGGAAAAGGGAACGCAGGGAGTGCACACGTTATCTTTCTAGCAAGAGTAGTGTCAGGGACCTACTAGCGTTGACATTTTACTTATATGGTTGATGGATTATGAGTTACCTCGTGTTTTATAGGCCGTTAGTGGTCATATTATAGGTCCAAAAGGATCGAGAAACGTGTGTTCAGGCATAACTAATCCACGACCCTTCGGAGCGGACCGACCCTGCAGTTATCCAAGGGTTGCCCGTAGGTGTGATCCTGGGGCATTTGCTAGAGTGTCTCGAATCGGTAAGGAGCTCCTCCCTAGCCTTGACTCATGATGGAATCCAATTTCCAATACGACCTTGCGGTTTTGATTGTAGAACTAGTATGGCGACATAGTAGGATGGGGTACTATGCCGTCTATGATTAATACATTATGATTGAAATTGTTTTTGAAATATATATACTCATAGATATACACACTAATACTAAATTCTTTTTATCGTATCAAGCATCTTTTGACTATTATAAGGGAAAACCCTATCCTCCGGTTTGCGTTGCATTGTGTGATGGGACTTGGGTCTTATAATGGTTTCCTTTTTCTAAAAAGCATTGCGTTGTTTAACGATTTACTTTAAGTCTATGCACTGGCAATTCGATGGAGTAAACCGTTTCGCGTTAGCGGCGTGGTCATGTGATTAGCCTTTTATAATATAGGTTAAGTTAAGATTTCTCATACCAGTCCCATGGCTGACCTGTAGTTTGTTTCACTGGCAAACTCTGGTGCCTATATTTTCCACATGGGCAGTCGAGTAGCTTTTGCAGATATATTTACAGGATTCTGGTTTACAGCTGAAGCGGTATTCGGAAAGCTGTGTATCTGTGTGTTCCTTTTAGTTGTATAGTTGTATTATTTTCCGTTGCTACTTAAATGTAACTTAAGCCTCTAATATTATTGTATTTCTATTGTGTAATAAGTATTCATACTCTGTTATATTCTTGTACTCTGATGTAATTGTTGGAATCAACAATAAAATGTTCTTCAGTTTATGTTCTGATGTGTGCTGTTCTCAAAGCAATCCAGGCTTTCCTTTATTGGGAAGTTCGGGTCGTTTCAGTTAGTATTGGAGCTTTGGTTTACAGAGCTCGAGAACAAGACACATTAGAACCGAACGAAAGAATTCATCAGAGATTGGATTAGTAATATCCAATAAGAATAACTCGTTAGAGATGGGATCAGTAGCATCCTAGAACGAATGTGAGGAATGTATTTTCTTTAAAAATAAGAATGAAAACAAATTTAGTTTTGAAAATTTTATCTTAAAATTCGTATTTGAATATTACTATATTTTAATATGGACAATCGAGTATATAAAGATTTCGAATATACGAGTAATTAGCGGATATTCGAAGTTTTAATATACTGGATAGATATAGAATTGCACTCTAGTCGCTCGGAGGTAATTCTGATGATCGATCGACCATCACCAGTATTTATGTTCGAGTCTCGAAGGTGGAATTTCTATATATTTCCATTGACTGGTATGAGAACCAACACTTAGTCAGTACACATTGCTGTGATTTGCACTAAAATATGATTTTTGACTATATATAAAAGTTATATATATTTGAAAATTAACCACCTAATTGATTTCTGGTTGTGATGTTTGATAATTAGTTTCACTAATTAAAATATTAGACTGATAATTAATTAATTAAAAAAAATTAAGGTTGAGTTGGTTAAATTAAACAACTTTTAGCTACGTTCCTTTTCGAGGACGAAAAGATTTTAAGTGGGGACGATTGTAACGACCCGGAATTTTAGGGCCAATTAAATTTTTTTAGAAATTTTAATGGGTTTTAATATTTAAAATAATTTATTTTAAATAAGAACGACTAAAAATTTATTTTAAAACAAATAAATTTAATTTAATTACAAAACGAGTTTAGAATCAGCGCTGCAGTTTGAAAATTTGAATTTGAACTTTGACTGATTGTACAGGATTCAAAATGAATCGAACTTCAGTAAAACAAGAAATATTTAAATCTGTTGGATCATATCTCTCTAACGAATCTGAAAAACTGAAATTTCACTTTATAATTTGAATGTTATGGCCAGTTTAAAATTTTGAAAAGTCGTTGTAGAATTTATATATATATTAATATAATATTTAGCCCTTAAAAATAGGCATTTTTCAAACGACCTCGATTTTCGATGAAACCGCTTTTGTTGGAACCGGAATGTCGAATTATTGCTAAGTTTTAATTTTCATAATTTTTCGAACTAATATGTGAGCGTGGCAAAAGAAAATGTGTTTTGTTAGTTTCAATCAAATTTAATCGACTTGAAAAAGGCCATTTTTCAAACATTCTCAGAATTCGACGAAATTAGTCTTGTTAGAATCGTATTGTCAAAACATAACTAGAAATGATTTTTCTGTAATTTTTAGAGTTCGTATGTGGCCTCAGTAATTTAAAATGTACATTTGAATTTAATAATTAAATGATTTATAATTTAATTTAAAGAAAAACATATCGTAATAGCCGAATCGGGTTACGAAACATGTTCCACTGCGTCCGGGACGGGGGTTATTAGCCAGGGGAGACACTCATTGGATTTGAATTGGAGTCCATGTGAGCTAAAGGATATTTTAGAATTTAAATGGATTAAATAAATAATTTAAAACCCTAAATACTAGTATAAATACAGGTTAACCCTAATACTATTCCTATAGCCGCTGTATGCCCAATTTGAATGGCTGATGAACTCCGAAATCAAATCCCCAATTACTTTTAATCAATGCCGAATTGATACTCGATACAAAGCTAATACTGAAGAGCTTCTCCTCTTCTACGTTTTAGTAAGGTTGGATTCGCTCTAGTGCAACACAGGCCGAGACCCAGACCACCAAAACAGACCTGAACAAACCGCCGCCGTGCCCCCTGTGCGCCGCCGAGTGGCTCCCAGCTCCTGCCGAACACGCGCCCCTCCAAGGCTGACCAGACCCCGCCCTCCGATCACCCTCTCACTGACTGTGCTGGTCGAAATTTGAAGACCTAGTTTTGAACAGTAAAAGAAAAGGATGCGGCCGATTTTCTGGTAAGGAAGAAGATGATTTTATTTAATTTAATTTATTAGTTTAAAAACTATTGATCTTTAAAAGATCGTAACTGGTTCATTTCTTATCAGAATTCGACGAAACTGAAAGCGTTGAAATCGTGGAGAGGAGATCTACGACATGATAATGACGAGAACTGAAACTGAGTATATCCAATTTTGGTCAAATCCAGATCTGAGTTGTTCAGAATTAAAAGCTATCGGTGAAATTTCTATTATAAAATAAAATCAATTATTTATTTCATTGTGTAATTTATATTCATAAAATTCAAGCCGATATTGTATGTATATTCGATGCGATGTTGATTGATTCTGCGATGTTTGAAAGTTGAATGATTGATGGTTGATTGTCATGTTTGTTAAATTTAGATTAACAATAAAATTTCACTTTTATCGTTAAACATGTCATCGTTGGTCAAATTTAGATTAATAATAAAAATCTCATTTTTATTGTTAATACATCATCAGTGGTTAAAATTAGACTAATAATCAAATAATATTCGTTTGGTTAATATGAAAACAAAACATTCATTTTGGAAATATGAGAACAAAATAGCCATTTTGTTTAGAAAAGTTAAAAAATAAAATTTGTCGCTTTGGTTAAATTTAAGATTGACATATAACATTATCAATTTTTTTATTTGTCAAGATCAGTTTAGAAATTGTAAACAGATAAATACTCATTTTATTTGTTATGATAAAGTTAGAAAATTTGTACAAATAAATTATTCTTTTATTTGTCAGTAGAGCACATAGAAAAATGTATGGAAATGAAATATTCCTTTTTGACATTAGAATTATATAACAGGTTATGTAGACAAAATCTTCTTTTTATTTTGTCATTAGAAGAATAGTTATTAAAGAATAGATTTTAATTGTGTTTTATTTAAAATAAAAGGATGTTTAGAAAAGGTCATATTTTTATTGTCACTTTGTTTTCAATAAAAAGAAGTAACATTAAAAATCATATTTTTAATGCACCACTGTTGTCAATAAAAGGGAAGAAGGTAAAGGATAATATTTTTATTGTCCACTGTTTTCAGAAAAAAGGATTGTACGTTAAAAATGTCACTTTTAATGCAATTTAGATTTCATTGAAAAGATTAGAATGGAGATATTAAATTTTTATTTTCATTTTTTTACAATGAAAAGATTAGAGAATCAAGATTTTCACCTTTGTTTACATTTAAATGAATTATACAGGAATTAACATTTTTGTTAACATCAAAAGGGTTTGATTAAAATTCTCATTTTGTTAATATTAAAAGGATTGTAACAAAATTCACATTTTGTTAACATTTTATGTAAAGAAGAATTAAAGGAATGAACTAGGAAATGTATATTTTTATGAATTAGAAATGGACAATTTTTGTCACATTTTAAAGAGTGAAATATAAAGAGAATTTTTGTCACTTTGAAAGAATGAAATAAAAAGATTACATTTTTAATATAATCAAAGAATGAAAAGAAAAGGTTACATTTTCATGAAATAAAGGAAATAAAAGATTTCATTTCTGTGTGATATTAAAAATATTCATTTTGTCCTTTAGAAAGAATTTCACAAAAATATTCATTTTTGGTCAAACTTGATTATCAAATGAAAATGTATATTTTTATACATTAAAAAGGAATGAATATGAAATGTATATTTTTATATTTTAAAAAGAATGAATCTTTGTTTGAAATTTGTGAACATGTAATTTACATTTTTATATAAATGAATTATTAAAAAGAATAAAACCTTGGTTAGGATGTGTTACCATGTAAAATTACATTTCTATGTAATTAATGTTCATCAAAAAGAATTAAACAAAAATGTACATTTTACTCATTTAAAAAGGATGTTATAAGCAAATATCACTTTTGGGTAAAACATAATTAGTGAAGAATAATTATCACATTTTTGTTTATTTAAAAAGAATTATAACACAATTTTACATTTGGTTTACATTAAAAAGAATTATAACACAATTTTACATTTGGTTTACATTAAAAGAATTATAACAAGATTTACATTTGTTTACATAAAAAGGATTAAACAAAATCATCATATTTTTTTTACATTAAAAAGAACTAGTCAATTCTGTCATTTTGTTTACAATGAAAAGATTGAGATAAAAGTGAATATTTTTATTGACACTTTGTTTTAAATAAAAAGATAGTACATAAAAAAAATTACATTTTCAATGTAGTTTAGATTCCATTGAAAGGATTAGAATAAAAGGATTATTTCTTTATAGTCATTTGGTTACAATAAAAAGATTGAGATAAAAGTGAATATTTTTATTGACACTTTGTTTTAAATAAAAAGATTGTACATCAAAAAATTACATTTTCAATGTAGTTTAGATTCCATTGAAAGGACTAGAATAAAAGGATTATATCTTTATAGTCATTTGGTTACAATGAAAAGATTAGAAAATTAAGATGACACCTTTAGGGTAATTGAAATAAAAGATTAGTTTTATTGTCATATTGAATTAAAAGATTACCTTTTATTGTAACATTGTTTACAGTAAAAGAATTGAATTAAAAAACTAGGTTTTTATTGTCATTTGTTCATAGCAAAAAGAATTGAAATATATGTCTAAATGTTGAAATGTGTGAGGTGTCAAATATAATGTTTATTATATTCAAGTTTGAATATTACACTTCCATTTACAAGTTATCCGACTTGTTTATGTGATCGGGACGATAATTTTCACACATCGCCCAAGTGCACAAATAATTTATTATTTGTTTGATGGATGAAACCCCACACGGGTATTGGGATGATATTGGACACACACTAATCCCAATATTTAATTATCTGTCAATCGATGGATTGACAGTCTGTGATGAGCATTAGTTATTTACTTTAATGCTCACACAGTTATAGATTCCACTTTGGTCGTCATTTGGATGTTTGATAATTATTTATCATGATTGTTGATTTCATACAAAATATGGTTGTTGTTTGAGTCACATTCCAATAAAGAATATTCTAGAAAAAGAATATTTTAGAAAATGTCTTAGAAAAAGAATATATTTTAGGAAAATATATTTTAGAAAAATATATTTTTACTGAAATGCACTAGTTATTAACTAGGATTAATCATTAAGTTTAAATTTAATGAAGATTTCCAATTTATTAATATTTAATTGAAATTAAATAAATTGGATTTGGGTTTGTCGTGAATAGTGTCTTAAATAACACTGTTCTTAAACCCCATATGAAAAGAATAGTCTTTTATTGAGATTATTAAAGTTTTCAATTATACTTAGAAATTGGAATAAGATGAAATGTGAGTTGGGTTTATGGTGAACTGTGTTTCTAAGCGACATGTGTTCTTTAACCCAACTGACAGTGAAAATATGATTTGGAATTTATAGGTCTTTTATTAAGATTTAAATGGAAATTTTCCAAAAGTAAAGTTTACCAATTTAATATATTAAATTGGAGTTGAATGGAATTCGAATTAATTAATAACCGAGGTAAGCTTCTGGTTTAAACTTCAGATTTAACTCATCCAATTTTCCAGAATTTTAATTCAATTTCTGTTTTAAACTTCAGATTTAGCTCATCAGATTTCACGTATTTCACTTTTATGAATTCTGATTGGTTATTTACATAACCATTTAATTTATAATCTTACTCGATTATAATAACAACCAATACATCCACTATATTATAATTTTGATATATATATATATATATCTTCCCTATTTCAAGATATACCTTGGGTAAACTTATTTTAATTTACCCTCTTTTCAAAACATATCGTGTCGACCCATCGTATTTGAGTGTTTATAAACTCCTACCGATATAGTGGATCAAACTGATCGACCAGAACTCATAAACGACTTAACCAACAAATCTCCACAATATAAAACAACTTTTATATCAATAACAAATGCGCTCACTCGTATATATATACACTCAACTCAATCTAGGGTATTACTGACCCTATCTCCACCGAGTCACGCCACAAAGCCAAGGTAATTCACTTAACTTAAGCTCCGATACCAACTGTAATGACCCGGGTTTTTGTCGACTTTGGTTATCGCCATAAACACGATGATGACTAACCAAACGTCGAAAAATACCGGTCATTAATGAAAGAAATTAGAGGGTGAGGAAAGATAAGATAGAAACTTAGAATAGAAGAAGAACACAATATCAGAGTAACACGAATCTCACAGCAGAACGAATAAATATATTTCATAACATAACTTTGAAATACAAATCTGTACTTGAATATACATATCATTATCAAAGTACATCACTTACAACCCTGCGGAAATAAACTATAGCTATATGATCCTGAAGCCTCCTGCTCCAAGCTCTTCCAGTTTATCTGTAAATCCTGACTACTTGAGTGCCCATACAAATTTAGGCACCCAAGAGTTTAGGGAAACAAACAAATAAACTTCGGGTCTGTCATGGGACTGGTATGAGTAAAACAGTTTAAAAACAGTTCAAGCAGGTAATCGATATCTCATAAGACCACGCCGTATAACGGAACGGGTTTTTTCCCTTATGAGAATCCAAATATCTTTATATCAAAAACCTTTTGATATTATAACAATGTCTATCAACACAATATAATAATCATCTAGCAGAAATGCTTTCATCTCACGTTCTACATATATATAGTATACAATCAGAACCGCAAGCACGTATTTGGTAATGGATTTCCAACTATGGCAAGGTATGGAACCACCTTTCGCAAGTGTACCTGTAACACCCCTAAGCCCCACATCGTAGAAGCCTATGTGAAGTGGGTATTACAGTGGTATCAGAGTCAATACCTAGCCGGAATTGTGGCTCCTGTGTGGACCACAGCGCCTAGATGAGGTGTTTGTGAACCAACGGGGACTTTGGGCTCTGTAGGAGGGGAGAATGTAACACCCCTAAGTCCCACATCGTAGAAGCCTGTGTGAAGTGGGTATTACAGTACCTCTAGAGAGGAATACACTAGGTTCAACAAGAACATCTTGCAACCCGACCACACATGACCGACCACTCATTTCGCTTGAGTGTATCGAATGTATATCACCAACGGTTGGGATCAGCAACCGTTTCCCGAATGGGACAACATCAACAATAGATTTTTAGAAGTAAAATGAAACTCTAGATCAGGTGATTATACACCCTACTTCGGTGTGACCGACTTAGCCATGCTGCCTGCCCGATTTCTGTCATTTACCGGTTGATGAGGTTAGAAGCTACGCTTTATCATCACACCAGATTCACTTTGAATGCCACATCGTCAAATCCATCAAATCACCGATTGACGTCCTCAACCATACATTATGTGTTAGCTAAAATAAGTTTCCTTCTCCGCTTCCACTCTTGGTACGGTTGGAGAAATCAATATACGTGATCGTCTGGAAATACTTTGTCAGACATCCGTCCATACAAGTCATCCAGGAACAGGATGAACCGAAGGCACTATTCTGTAAACAGGATAGCCCTTGCATAACTCCGTCTTCAATTTCCTTTGGCATATATGATTCGCAATGCTTATGCCAATACAGAGTGTTTTTTTGATAATAATCCAACCGGTCTCTCCATATTAACAACGTTAAAATGGTCAAAACTTCGATAGTCTGTGATTTAACTATCGAAGAAAAACAGGTGTGCAACCAACGATATTATTTCCAAATGGAAATTTATATCGATCAAACATCATTCAACATTTATCTCTTTAGTTCATTAATTTACTTATCTCCTGTTTCCCTATATTCAATATTTCTTATTTTCTAAATTTGGAAAATATACGTTATTAACAATGGAAAACATTTCCATTTCTTGTTTTCTTTATTAGAAAACATTTCTGGTTTCTTATATTGGAAAACATTTCCAAAGCTTCTTCATTGGACTTAGACAGATGTTTAAACAAACCATCACGATGCCAACTCAAACCACTATACTTATTTACTAAATCACTTAACCACTTTCACTCTAGAACCATAACCATTTCTAAATTAAAAACGAAGTCAATCAAGTTGGGGTATAACTACCTCTCAGACCTTAACTGAACAACATTTCAAATCTCGAAATAGGGTAAGTCCATCTTTTAACTCTTTAAGCCTTCCTTACGTAACTTTCGTTCGAATAAATCTCTATTCGATAACTCCTCCCTTTGAATAACTATATTTGATAATCTCTCTTACGAATAACTAGACTCGAAAACATTTCTTCGAATAAACTAAATTCGATTAACTCTATTCATCTAACCCTAATCGATTTACTCTTTTTTACTTTACTCCTTACTTAACTTTTCTTTCGAATAACTATATTCGATTTACTCTTTTCACTTAACTCTATTCGATTTATTCTATTGATTTACTCTATTTGATTTACTCTATTCACTTAACTCCTGTCGAATAAACTATATTCGATAACTCCTCTAACTCTATTCGAATAAACTGTATTCGATTAACCATCAGATTGTGATAAAGGAATAGGGTTAAGTCTAAAACGTGAAGGGATAATACTTAACCGTTAATAATAGACGGGCAAGGTTAAGTTAAAAAGGAACACTGAACCAATACAGGGTGAATGGGTAGGGTTAAGTAATAAGAAATACTTAACCAATATAACTTGGTTTGTGGTGGGGTTAAGTCAACATGAATTACTGATAACACTTAACCAGTTTGACAGGATAAATGAGGAGGGTTAAGTTGGCTTGAATTGACTAATGACACTTAACCAATCCAAATTGACGGGAAAGAGAACTAAGTAGTAAACCTTAGCGAAACAAAACAACGATTCTGGAAACTAAGTGGTAAATCTTAGTTAGCAAAACTAAGTAGTAATTCTTAGTATAACACGGGAAGGAGCGAATGTCCGTCTGAGTAAAAAGAAGGCTCCAACGAATTGGGTTACGAAGCCCGAGGCTTCGAGGGGACGTGAGGGTACTCTTGGTATCCCTCTGTGAGGCTGCAGATGATCCTTCTGGGCTGACATAGGTTAAGGTCTACGTAGAAGAACCAGGGGTATGCCTTGGTTGCAATATATGGCAACCTAAAGACTAGGATGGACCGGCGTGATTCGACGAGAAAACGGTAGCTCTGTGATAGCAACTCGTCGTCTACCATCCATCTTCAGTCAATCGAGATACGTGAAGCAGAAAGGCGGAGAACTCCAAAAGACCATATACTTGCTATCTAGTTATGGGTGAGGATGGCCTTAGGATAGTAGGGCACCGGGGGCCGGCATATAGTTCTCATTTTTCAAGGTGTGTCTTTCATTAGTTGAGGGAGGGGTCAAGTGGGACCATAGCCACTGGAATAAAAAAACAGACCTTAGCATATGCATCGGCAGATATCTGAAAACTCCCGACCGAGTTCTGTATTCCTTGATTTGCCCTGACACGGGACTCGGGTCGCACATTACGGGACATCTGCATCTAGACAATCGATGACGATTCGCGATACATGCGTGGGGAAGTATCGGAACATATACCACTCTAGGTAGTGTGTCCTAGACTTGGGGGCATCATTGGACAAGTGGGCATAAACCCTGAATCCGAGAAGTGTTCAGCAGATAGCATAAACTCTAGTTGAAACTAGAAAGCACTTGATAGAAAACCCTAGATTAGATCCAGGTAACAAATAATAAATGTATGCCTGAAGGCAATGGAAACTACAGGGATTGGGATCACGTTATCGTTACTAGTTGGGACACTAGTTAGGCGGTGCAGAGATATAGAAACCACTATAACAAGGAAATAGCGAAGAGGCGAAAGTATTAGAGTAAATCCAGTTTATCTTATCTTAGCATATCTTATGTTAATCTTGTCTAATCTTGCCAACCCTATCATCATGGTGTTATCTTGTATTCAGTTAATTCATGTCGTTTTGTTTTTCCATGTTCATATGCTAGAAGTTATTGAACTTACTCAGGCTTTATGTCTGACTCTGTTTTCCTTTCGTTTTATTTTCTTCCGTTTCCCCCCCTCCCCCTAGGTAGTCAAGGAGAGAACAGTTTAGCTCAGGTTAAGTTGAACTGCCACTCTTTCCAGCCGGAAGATTTGTCGAAGTTTGCTTGGATTCTCTTTTCAGATGCTATGGCTGGCTCTTGATAAAATTGGGGAATATAAATGTTGTTTTATTCTTCTTTATTTTGTAAGACAGATGATACTCTGATATTGTAAAGAAATCATTGTACAAACTATTTTATCAATAAAGCAAAGTTTTATTTTCCATTGTTTAATTTCTGTCTGTCTTGTAATTTATCTGCATCTTTTACCCTAAATCCTCCACAGAACTTAATGCATTCCCTTTGTGAGTGACACTAACGGATGTGGGTTGTTACAACGCATTTGATAATGGATTTCCAACTATGACAAGGTATGGAACCACCTTTCGCTAGTGTACCACTAGAGAGGAATACACCGGGTTCAACAAGAACATCTTGCAACCCGGCCACACATGACCGACCACTCATTTCGCTTGAGTGTATCGAATGTATATCACCAACGGTTGGGATCAGCAACCGTTTCCCGAATGGGATAGCATCAACAATAGATTTTTAGAAGTAAATGAAACCCTAGATCAGGTGATTATACACCCTACTTCGGTGCGACCGACTTAGCCATGTTGCCTGCCCGATTTCTGTCATTTACCGGTTAATGAGGTTAGAAGCTACGCTTTATCGTCACACCAGATTCACTTTGAATGCCACATCGTCAAATCCATCAAATCACCGATTGACGTCCTCAACCATACATTATGTGTTAGCTAAAAGAAGTTTCCTTCTCCGCTTCCACTCTTGGTACGGTTGGAGAAATCAATATACAAGTCATCCAGGAACAGGATGAACTGAAGGCACTACTCTGTAAACAGGATAGCCCTTGCATAACTCCGTCTTCAATTTCCTTTGGCATATATGATTCGCAACGCTTATGCCAATACAGAGTGGTTCTTTGGATAATAATCCAACCGGTCTCTCCATATTAACAACGTTAAAATGGTCAAAACTTCAATAGTCTGTGATTTAACTATCGAAGAAAAATAGGTGTGCAACCAACGATATTATTTCCAAATGGAAATTTATATCAATCAAACATCATTCAACATTTATCTCTTTAGTTCATTAATTTACTTATCCCCTGTTTCCCTATATTCAATATATCTTATTTTCTAAATTTGGAAAATATACGTTTTTAACTATGGAAAACATTTCCATTTCTTGTTTTATTTATTAAAAAACATTTCTAGTTTCTTATATTGGAAAACATTTCCAAAGCTTCTTCATTGGACTTAGACAGATGTTTAAACAAACCATCGCGATGCCAACTCAAACCACTATACTTATTTACTAAATCACATAAACACTTTCACTCTCGAACCTTAACCATTTCTAAATTAAAAACGAAGTCAATCAAGTTGGGGTATAACTACCTCTCAGACCTTAACTGAACAACATTTCAAATTTCGAAATAGGGTAAGTTCATCTTTTAACTCTTTAACACTTCCTTACGTAACTTTCGTTCGAATAAATCTCTATTCGATAACTCCTCCCTTTGAATAACTATATTTGATAATCTCTCTTACGAATAACTAGATTCGAAAACATTTCTTCGAATAAACTAAATTCGATTAACTCTATTTACCTAACCCTAATCGATTTACACTTTTTACTTAACTCCTTACTTAACTTTTCTTTCGAATAACTATATTCGATTTACTCTTTTCACTTAACTCTATTCGATTTATTCTATTGATTTACTATATTTGATTTACTCTATTCACTTAACTCCTGTCGAATAAACTATATTCGATAACTCCTCTAACTCTATTCGAATTAACTGTATTCGATTAACTCCTCTAACTCTATTCGAATAAACTGTATTTGATTAACTCCTCTAACTCTATTCGAATAAACTGTATTCGATTAACTCCTCTAACTCTATTCGAATAAAATGTATTCGATTTACTCTAATTGGTTTAGCTCTAATTGATAAACTCTATCTGTTTAACTCTACGGTTTAACCTAACTGATTTACTCTAATCAATTAACTCTAACTGGTTAACCCTAACTGATTAACTCTGTTTGATTAACTCTAATCAATTAATTCTATTCAATGAATTCTGATCGAATAACTCCTTTTGGCTAAACTATATTCGAATACCTCCTTTTGACTTTACTCGATAACTTCCTTTATTCTATTCGAATAACTAATTCGATTAACTCCTTTTACTATTCGAATAAACTAACATCGATTAACTCCTTTTAACTCGATTAAACTATTCATTTATAAAGATTTACTTTTAGTAACGGTTCTTCACTTTACAAATGATTTCCCTTTTTTAATTCTATTCGTTTATCAACATTTTTCCCTTTTATAAAACTCTATCCGTTTTATAAACATTTCCCCTTTTATATACTTCCAAAATATTTCCTTTTATAAAATCTATGGAATTTATAAAATACCTTTATTTCAATATACATTGAAATAAATTCTTTTTACATCCCAGGGTCTTTTATGATATTTAAAATATCGAATAACAAGGATCAATATCATTCCAACATAAAAAATCCATAACAGATTCTATAACAATATATGAAAAACAGTAAAATAAATGTTGAGGAATCCAGTCGGATTCCTCCAACCTGTTTCCTTGCATCCACAGGTGTTACACAATAAAATCAACATCACTTTCAGTTCCATATAATATATTATGTTAAACAGAATCAATATAGAAATTCAACTAACTGACTAGCAGTTCAATCAAACAGTCAACACACAGTCAATCAACCAACATTTAACAGTTCTAAAAATACAACATGAAATTATAAACTGTTCAGAGTTAGTGAGATTTACTCACTTTTGTAGTTCATCGCTAAAGAACGATAAACTGTTATTTGATTTGAATCAAACAATTTATTTCGCCATAAATTCAAACGAACTCCAATCCACTCCCAGTCAGTTCCATCTCGAAGTTTCCGTCCATACGGTCCCAACGGATCCGACCGTTCGTGATTCTGATATCGTATGGTCAAGTTATCGCATTAACAAGTTAATAAATTGTTTTACTTTTAAAAAAATAAACTAAATTCTAAAACAAAAAAATTGGGCTTAACTTTTCTTTTGGCCTAATCCCCTTTGCTACCAACCCGCACCCGTCCCTTATCTGTTACACCGAAGTCCTCCTTCTTCCACAATCCAAATCGAGCACCACCTGTAACACCATTATCCAACTTCAAACCCATACCGCTCATCACTTCCTAAATGAAAAATAGAACAACTTCCACCAAAATTCACCTCATCCAAGCCTCTTCCCGACCCTCCCCATTTCCCCCAACTCGAGTTTGCCCGGAAGCCCTCGTCACCAAAGTGCCAACGACGAAACCAATCACCGCATACCCCCAATTCATCACCACACATTCGGAATCCAATCCCGAGTATAAATACCAACCCGGTTTCGCCATTCGATGACCCATCGACACCAATCCCATAACCCTAGTTTGCTGTGGGTTTTTTTTTTGCATCAGGAAAAAGCCGTCGCACCTTAGAAAGAGGGTACCAAATCGAAGTGACTCCCACAACGAATTCAAAGATGTTTGAAATGGCGATTTATAGGATTTTTCTTTTGTTTTTCATCGATTTTTCTTTTGAACGAAATGTTTGCTGTAATGGGTTTGTGCGGTTTTATATAGGGTGGTGTGGGTAGGTATCGTTTGTGGCTGTGGATACATGAGGCGTGGCCTTCATATTGTCAATAAGAAAAGTTGGGATATTTTTATTTATTTATTTTCTATTTTATTTTAATGATTTTATATTCGTTCTTAGTCCTTAAAAATCACTGCGACCGCATACGATACCCAAAAATCACCAAACTGGACATGTAGCTAGAGTTCAACATTACGGTCTCAACGAAACTGGTTTCGTCGAATTCCGACTCCGTATGCTCACATAGCGTATTTTTAACCATCAGAATATCGACTGTTTTTCACTCTAAAATCCGTACGGTCACACAGTGACTCTAAAAATCACGAAACTGGAAATCTAACAACTAATTGACATTGCAGATCCAACAAAACTAGTTTCATCGAATTCCGACTTCGTTTGCAAAAGTGGCTATTTTTAAAGCTCTGGATGACCCATTTAAATATATAAATATATTTAAATATAATTAAATAAAATACAAATAAATTTATATTATCGTATATACTCACAGTGGAATACCATACAGCTCTACTGGGATTTATAACTTGATATTTCAAATCTGGGTCAACCTGATATTCGATTTATATTGAAATTCCTTTTTTTTAAATATAAATAATTCCTTTATAATTTATAAAGGAATTCCACAATGACTTTTCTGAAATTTGATTTGGACATAAATCAAAATCTACATAATGAAATCCCGATTTTTCTCTTCCACTAGAAAGATATACTCCACCAGCTCCACACGTTTCCTGTTTCATAGAAATCCGGCTTAAAACGAATCCTGTATACTCGGTTGAAGTTCGAATCGCCAATTAGCGAACTGCCACGCCATTTCGAGCTCTATATTAATTATATTATAATTATACGTTCAAACTGACGTCGATTGAATATATTCGTCAATATAACTCAATTCTAAGCTGAAATAAATCCTAGGGGTGACCCAGTTCACATGTAGTAACCCGCATTTTAACTGTTGAATAATTTTTTTATTTAATTATTAAATATTTATTTATCGATATCGAGAACGTGAATTAAATAATATTGAATATTATATTAATAATTATAATATAATAAAATATATTGTAATGTCGAAATAATCAAAAATATTGGAAATACAAATATTCTGTGGATGGGGTCATCCCAAAGATATAATTCAACTTAGAGTTGGATTATATTGACGAATATATTCAATCGACGACAGTTTGAACGTATAATTATAATATAATTAAAATAGAGCTTGAAACGACGCGGCAGTTCGCTATTTGGCGATTCAGACTTCAACTGAGTATACAGGATTCGTTTTAAATCGGATTCCTGTGAAACAAGAAACGTGTGGAGCAGGTGGAGTATATCTTTCTAGTGGAAGAGAAAAATCAGGATTTCGTCGTGTAGATTTTTAGTTACGTCCAAATCAAATTTCAGAAAAAGTCGCTGTGGAATTCCTTTATAATTCGTAACGCTTTATATACGTTATTAAAGGGGATTTTTCAATGTAAATTGAATATCGAATCAATCTGGACTCGGAATAGCGAGTATACAAATATACTGGAGCTGTATGATATTCCTTGGTGAATATATACGAGAATATATATTTATTTATATTTAATTTAATTTTATTTAAATATATTTATATATTTAAATGGGTCATTTAGAGCTTTAAAAATAGCCACTTTTGCAAACGAAGTCGGAATTCGACGAAACCAGTTTTGTTGGATCCGTAACATCAAATTATTGCTAGATGTCAAGTTTCGTGATTTTTAGAGTCAGTATGTGGTCGTACAAATTTTTAGAGTAAGAAACAGTCAGTATTTTGACAGTTTAAAATACGCTGGGTGAGCATACGGAGTCGGAATTCGACGAAACCAGTTTCGTTGGGACCGTATTGTCGAACTCTTGCTAGATGTCAAGTTTCGTGATTTTTGGGTATCGTATGCGGTCACAGGAATTTTAGAGGGCAAATAAAAATAGCGTTGCTTATAATTTACTATAATATTTAATATAAAAATATTTTAAAAATTCCTATAAATACCCTAAAAGTTTTCCTTACCCTAAATCACTTCTTCGGTCAACACAAAAAGGCGCCGCCTCCTTTTTCTTTCTTCACCGTAAAATCTCCAAGTTCAAAAATCCAAATAAAATGAAATCGAAATCTATAAAATGAAATAGTTGTATATTCGAAGTCCCCTTGAGTTTCTCATCACGTTCATATGCGTTTTGCGTAGTTCGATCGCACTATGGGTTCGTTGGAAATTCTAGACGTCAGCTAGGGTTCCAATTTTCCGGAGACTGGTGCTTCGATTGGCGAGTCTGAGGTTGGAATGTTGATCGTGGGTGGAAGGCGCAGGGATTGATGGGATTTGTGAGGATCACGACAATAAAAGTGTCAATGTTGTTTGTGGGGGGAGGCGTAACCTGCCGTGCGTCGGACCTCACAAGAGGGGATCGAACATTGTTGTTTTGGTACAAGAAGGTGGAGATTAGAATGAGAAGTCCAATGGTATTTGGTTTGTGGATTTATTTAGTATGGAGGGAGGGATTTGTGATGAGAGGTTCGGCAATGGCTTGGGTTTTTACTGGAGTCGCGTGTATGGGGAGGAGGAAGAAGGTGCGGGGTGGGCTGACGGGTTAAAGGTGAATGGGCCGAAGATATAAGAAGGGCAAGGCCCAAATTTGAAAGTAAAGTCCAAGCCTTTAATTATTTTAAATGTATATAAATTTCGTAATGTAATAACTTCTCCATACGGTATCGAAATTCAGCGAAACAAGATCCGACAGGATCGTATGGACGGGAGCAACACAATGAGACTGACCGAGAGTGAATCCGAGCTCGTTACAATTTATGGCGAAATAAATTGTCCGGTTGAATCAAATGAACTCAAACCGATTATTTAACGGTTAACGCGTCAATGTGAGTAAATCTCACTAACTCTGAACAGTTTATAATTTCATGTTGTATTGTTAGAACTGTTAAAATTGTCTGTTTGACTGTGTATTGATTGTTTGATTGAACTGCTAGTCAGTTAGTTAAATTTCTATATTGATTCTGCATAACATAATATATCATATGGAACTGAAAGTGATGTTATCTATATTGTCTAACATCTGTGATGCAGGGAAACAGGTTGGAGGAATCCGACTGGATTCCTCAACAGTTATTTTATTGTTTTTCATATATTTTGATATATGATGTGAATTATAACCTGTTGTTGATTGTATATGTTTGGGTGATATTGATCATTGACAGTTGGTTGTTTAAAAACAGTAGAAAACACTGAAAATGTAGAAAGGGGATTTTCAATATTTATATTGAAAATGAATCTATTTATAAAATCGAAGGATTTTATAAAAGGATATTTATTTAGAAATAAATAAATAAAATAAAGGAATATTTATTTAGAGTAATAAATAGAATAAAGGATATTTAATTAGGGATTAAATAATTAGAGTTATAAAGGAAAATCTATTTAGGAAAATAAATAGATTATACAAAAGGAAATCTATTTAGGAAATAAATAGAAGTTAAAATAAATAGAAATAAAAGAAAAGTTAGTTAGTCGGATATAAATATTCGAATCAAGTTAGTTAAGTGGTCAAACCAAGCTAGTCGAACCAAACTAGTCAAGCTAGTCGAACCAATCGAGTCAAGATGGTCGAGTCAAACCAACCGAGTCGAGATGGTCGAGTCGAACCAATCGAGTCAAGATGGTTGAGTCAAACCAACCGAGTCGAGCTGGTCAAGTCAAACCAATCGAGTCAAGTTAGTCGAACCTGGTCAGTACAACCAAGCTGGTCAAGTTAGTCGAACCTGGTCAGTCGAGTCGAGTAAATCAAACTTAGTTAATCGAAAGGAGTTTATCGATTTAGTTAATCGATAGGAGTTAATTGATTTAGTCAATCGAGATGAGTTAATCGGTTTTAATGAATCGAGAGGAGTTAGTCGAATATGGTATTTGAACCAAATGGTCAAACCAAGTAGTCAAGCCCAGTGGTCAAACCAAATGGGTCAGGTTAGCCAAACCTGGTCAGTCAAACCAAACGGGTCAGGTTAGCCAAACCTGGTCAGTCAAACCAAATGGGTCAGGTCAGCCAAACCTAGTCAGTCAAACCAAATGGGTCAGGTTAGCCAAACCTGGTCAGTCAAACCAAATGGGTCAGGTTAGTCAAACCTCGTCGGTCGAACCAAGTTAGTCAAGTTAGCCGAATAGGGTTAGTCAAATAGAATTAATCGATTAGGGTTAAACCATAGAACTAATCGATCAGAGTTAAACCAATAGATTAGTCGAGCCTACTTAATCGAATCGAATTGGTCGAACAAAGTAAGTCGAGTTAGTCGAGTCATGTTAAGTTAGTCGAGTTAAAGTTATCGACGTTAGTTTCATCGAAAGGAGTTATCGATGTTAGTTTCATCGAAAGGAGTTATCGATTGTAGTTTCATCGAAAGGAGTTATCGATGTTAGTTTCATCGAAGGGAATTATCGATTATAGTTTAATCGAAGTGAGATTTTCAAATATGAGATATTTGAAAAGGAAGAGTTATCGAGTATTAGTTATTTGAAGAGAGATTATCGAATATCGTTTATTCGAGAAGAAGTTAATCAAATATAGGTTATTCGAAGAAGAGTTAATCAAATAGAGATTTCTCGAAGAGAGTAAATCGACAAATTTGATTATATCGAATTCGGGAAAGTACTTATACTTTCCAGTGTTTAAATAGAGATTTATTTATTTATAAATAAATAAGTGTTAGGTAAATTATTCACTAATAAGAATAGAAGTTATAATTAAAGTTAGATAATTCGAAAGTAGGGATTATAACGTTATCGTTATAACCAATGTTTTAAATATAGAAGTGGATTAATAAAATTTGAATCCGAGAATGGCGTAAAGAAGTTGTTAAGGATTAAAAGATAAACTTTGACCATTTCGAAGTTATAATGTTGTTCAGTTAAGGTCTGAGAGGTAATTATACCCCAACTTGAGTGACTTCCTTCTTAACTAATAAATGGTAAGGTTTGATCGTAAAGGAGTTTTGGAAATGTTTTCCAAACGAGAATCAGAAATGTTTCCTGATAAAAGAAAATAAGAATTTAGAATATAAGGAAACATGAGATAAGTAAATAAATGAACTAAAGAGATTAATGTTAAATGATGTTTGTTCGATATAATTTCCATCTGGGAATAATATCGTTGTTTGCACACTTGTTTTTCTTTGATGGTTAAATCACAGACTATCGAAGTTTTGACCATTTTAACGTTGTTAATATGGAGAGACCGGTTGGATTATTATCCAAAGAACCACTCTGTATTAGCATAAGCATCGCAAATCATATATGCCAAAGAAAAATTATAGACGGAGTAAAATGCAAGGGCTATCCTGTTTACAGAATAGTGCCTTCGGTTTGTCCAGTCCCAGGACAACTTGTATGGACGAAGGTCTGACAGAGTATATCCAATGGATCGCGTAAGTTGATCTGTTCAAACGTATTCACGTTTGGTGGCGGAGGAATTCGTTTCTCTTAGCTGTATACCGTGTTATTTTTGGATAAGTCAATTTGTGATTTGGCGGGTATGACGATGTGACATTCTAAGTGAATGAAGATGGATGTCTGACAGAGTATTTCCAGAAAGGTCACGTACATTGATTTCTTCAACCGTACCAAGAGTGGAAGCGGAGAAGGAAACTTCTTTTAGTTGACACGTAATGTATTGTTGTAAAACGTCAATTAGTGATTTCGATGGATTTGACAATGTAGCATTCGAAATGAATCTGATGTGATGATAAAGCCTAGCTTCTAGCCTCATCAACCGGTAAATGACAGAAATCGGGCAGGCAGCATGGCTAAGTCGGTCGCACCGAAGTAGGGTGTATAATCACATATCTAGAGAATATTCATTTGTTTCTTAAATCTATCAATGCTGTCCCATATATATATACGGGAACGGTTGCTGATCCCAACCGTTGGTGATGTACATTCGATACACTCAAGCGAAATGAGTGGTCGGTCATGTGTGGCTGAGTTGCAAGATGTTCTTGTTGAACTCCAGTGTATCGTTCCTAGAGTACACTGATCAGAAGGTGGTTCCATACCTTGTCATAGTTGGAAATCCAATCATCCAATACGTGCTTGCGATTTTGATTGTATACTATATATGTAGTAACGTGAGATGCAAGCGTTTCTGCTAGATTGATATTTATTTGTACTTAGACATTATTATAATATCAGAAGGATATTGCTTTGAAAAGTTATTTGGATTCTCATAAGGGATAAACCCGTTCCGTATTCATGGTGTGGTCTTATGAGATATCATATACCTGTTTAAATGATTTGAGTTTATTCACACCAGTCCCATGAATGACCCGGAGTTTATTTTGTTGTTTTCCCTAAACTCTTGGGTGCCTAAATTTGTACGGGCAGTCAAGTAGTCGGGATTTTACAGATACACTTGGAGAGCTTGGAGCAGGAGGCTTCAGGATTCTATAGCTGTTATTATTTCCGCTGTTGTTGTAAGTGCTGTACTCTGATAAGTGCTATTGTATACATAACTGTTATATTTCAAAGATATGTTATCTATTATATGTTATTTGTTCCGGTGTGAGGTTCGTGTTACTCTGATGTTGTGTTCTTCTTCTTCTTCTATTCTAAGTTTCTATCTTATCTATCCTCACCCTCTGTCTTCTTTCATTAATTACCGGGATTTTTCGATGTTTTGGTTATCGACATCGAGCTTACGTCGATAACCAAAGTCGCTCAAAATCCGGGTTACTACATCACAGAATATTGTGATTTCCAATATTTTGACTATTTCTGAATTAAATATATTATTCTATTATTTAATTTAATTAAATATTCACTATAATTTAATTAACGACGATTTAATTCCTTAAATCCCTATTTATATAATCAAATAAATTAATTGTAATACCTCTGCCAATGCGGGTCATTACAATCTTTCCCTCTTAAAATAATTTCGTCATCGAAATTGCTAAAAGGTAGAGGACGACCCTATCGACTGGTTATAACATAATTGTTCACTTCTTAACTTCAGTTTCAACTTAACCAATTTAATTTCAATTAAATTATTAATTAATTCTTATCAACGAAAATTTCCAAAAATCCTGAAAATTTTCTAATGCCTTAACTCTTCAAATAAATTCGCCAGCACCTCCTTTGTACTGGACGACAAGTCAAACCACCCCTTGCCTCTCTGGGCCATCTCCAACCCAAAAGAAAATCAAACAGCCAAGCGGCTTGCCAATTCGGCTCATAAATCTTATATCCAATAGAAATATAAACTTGTACTTTTTGTCGGCATATCAACTCTATCACTTCCATATGCTATCAACTCAGCGGATACAAGGGTCATCCCAATCAAATTCCAATCTGCTTTTATCCACAGCACAACCATTTGCTTATATCCGAGTCAAATATCATTTCAACTCGAGTTTCTTCTCAATTCCCAACTCTTAACTTGATTATCCCATTACCCTTCAAATTTGAATCTCACAATCCAATTTGTCTTGATATCATTCTAATTCAACCTCAGTTACCACTTTACTGGCTTTACTTTAATTCCATTTTTGCTTTCACAAATTTCTGTTAAATTTGTTTTTAATTCAAACAGTCTTTCCCAGGGAGTTTTCAAACAGTTTACTCTTTTCAAAAATCAAAATTTCCTTTCGAACATGTCACTGAGCCCTTAATTAATGTTATATTAGTTAATTCACTTCTCTATTTCTTTATCAATATTTGTTAACCAAATATTTTCAATAACCATATTGGCCTTTTATGTTATTTGGAAAACATTTCCGAATATCGCCTCCCTTTATTTTCTAAACTTTAGAAAATATATGCTATTTATATTTGGAAAATATTCCAATTACTTATCTCTTTTCCGATCTCATTTATTTCTATACTTAGGAAATATTCTTTATTATATTTCCAAGCTTCAACTTATTTGGGTTAAAACGGATGTTGTGTAAAACATCGTTACGACAACCCAAATACTATATTCAACTAACTCTTATTCAACATTGATCTCCGAGCCTAAAATCTTACTATTTATTTGTTAATAATGAAATCAATCAAGTTGGGGTATAATTACCTCTCAGACCTTGACTGAATAACATTTATAACATCAAAATAGATATGACTACTTACTCGAATAATCAATACCATACAACTATTTACTCACTTTTAAACACGTATACGCTTCCTCTTTCTATTTTTACTAGATTTTATTCTTAGTCTTCCTTTTTGATTTTACTATTCTATTTCTAAGTTTGTTTCCTAATCGACTTCTATATATATATCGATACGTTGATTTCTAACCATCAAGTTATCTTAAAAATATTCTAACTCCTTAAATTCCCGGAAAAATTCGCCATAACCTCCTTTGTACCGGGAGCATCGGGATATTTCAAATAGCCTCCCATGGCCCTCACCAATCTAAAACAAAAAGAAAAAGCCAAGCGGCTAGCCGATACGGCGCATAAAATCTCATACATGAATTAAATACATACCTTTTCGTCGAGCATTCTATTTATATACCTTCATACCTTATCCATACCTATCTCATGTATATTTTACCTGCCCAATCTATTTTAACTACACCTGATTGTTTTAACTCAATTCGTTAATTAATTTGTTAATTAACTCTTTAGTCTATTTCACTTTTATATTTGAACATGACATGTTCAAATATATTTTAACTTGCTTATTAAATAATTTGAATCCAAAATTTCAAATTTAAGTTCTATATTTGATTTCGAATATCCATTTACAAATCCAATTCACCTTTCAAAGTTCAACTTCAAATTCAAAACTCGATTAACTAATTCCTCTTCGACTTAGTTAATTCTATTCAATTTCTATTCAAATTTTATATAACTTCTATTATTCAAATCTATATATCAAATTCCGTTATTCAAATTCTATATATCAAATTCTATTCGAATTCTATATATCAAATTCTATATATCAAATTCTACATATCAAATTCTATTTTTCAAATTCTATATATTCAAATCCTATAGTTTAAATTCCATTTGAATTCTATATTCAAATTCTATTTGAATTTCTATATTCAAACTCTATTTCAATTCCATTGAATTTCATATATTCAAACTCCCTTTGAATTTCTATATTCAATCTCTATTTCAATTCCATTGAATTTCATATATTCCACCTCCCTTTGAATTTCTATATTCAATCTCTATTTCAATCTTTCTTTATTCATTCTTTATTAAAAATCCCATTTTGAAATTCAGTACAAACTTGTATTTCCCAAAACAAATTCAAAACAGTATCTCTGGTAGTAATTCGTCACTTACAACTCGAAAATGAATACTGATGATGCAGCTGTCATCATCAGAATCTATTTTCCAGCGATCGAAGTGAGTTCAATACTATAAAAACATTTCTAAACATTTTCACTTTGAAATTCATTTCAACATATAATTCACACTGCTTGTAAAACAATTTAAAATCTCCCAGGATCTTAAATTTTCTTTATTTTTAATCCAAATTCATTTACAAAAACTTATCCAATTTTCCAGAATTTTAATTCAATTTCTGGTTTAAACTTCAGATTTAACTCATCTGATTTCACGTATTTCACTTATATGAATTCTGATTGGTTATTTACATAACCATTTAATTTATAATCTTACTCGATTATAATAACAACCAATACATCCACTATATTATAATTTTGATATATATATATATATATATATATCTTCTCGATATCAAGATATACCTTGGATAAACTTATTTTAATTTACCCTCTTTTGAAAACATATCGTGTTGACCCATCGTATTTGAGTGTTTATAAACTCCTACCGATACAGTGGATCAAACTGATTGACCCGAACTCATAAACGACTCAACCAACAAATCTCCACAATATAAAACAACTTTTATATCAATAACAAATATGCTCACTCGTATATATATATATATATACACTCAACTCAATCTAGGGTATTACTAACCCTATCTCCACCGAGTCACGCCACAGAGCCAAGGTAATTCACTTAACTTAAGCTCTAATACCAACTGTAATGACCCGGTTTTTTGTCGACTTTGGTTATCGCCATAAACACAATGATGACTAACCAAACGTCGAAAAATACCGGTCATTAATGAAAGAAATTAGAGGGTGAGGAAAGATAAGATAGAAACTTAGAATAGAAGAAAAACACAATACCAGAGTAACACGAATCTCACAGCAGAACGAATAAATATATTCCACAACATAACTTTGAAATACAAATCTGTACTTGAATATACATATCATTATCAAAGTACAGCACTTACAACCCAGTAGAAATGAACTATAGCTATATGATACTGAAGCCTCCTACTCCAAGCTCTTCCAGTATATCTGTAAATCCTGACTACTTGACTTCCCATACAAATTTAGGCACCCAAGAGTTTAGGGAAACGAACAAATAAACTCCGGGTCAGTCATGGGACTAGTATAAGTAAAACAGTTTAAAAACAGTTCAAGTAGGTAATCGATATCTCACAAGACCACGCCGTATAACGGAACGGGTGTTTCCCTTATGAGAATCCAAATATCTTTATATCAAAAACCTTTTGACATTATAATAATGTCTATCAACACAATATAATAATCATCTAGCAGAAACGCTTTCATCTCGCGTTCTACATATATATAGTATACAATCAAAACCGCAAGCACGTATTTGGTAATGGATTTCCGACTATGACAAGGTATAGAACCACATTTCGCTAGTGTACGTCTAGAGAGGAATACACTGGGTTCAACAAGAACATCTTGCAACCCGGCCACACATGACCGACCACTCATTTCGCTTGAGTGTATCGAATGTATATCACTAACGGTTGGGATCAGCAACCGTTTCTCGAATGGGACAGCATCAACAATAGATTTTTAGATGTAAATGAAACTCTAGATCATGTGATTATACACCTACTTCGGTGCGACAGAGTTAGCCATGCAGCCTGCCCGATTTAGCCATGGTGCCTGCCCAATTTCAGTCATTTACTGGTTGATGAGGTTAGAAGCTACGCTTTATCATCACACCAGATTCACTTTGAATGCCACATCGTCAAATCCATCAAATCACCGATTGACGTCCTCAACCATACATTATGTGTTAGCTAAAAGATGTTTCCTTCTCCGCTTCAACTCTTGGTACGGTTGGAGAAATCAATATACATGATCGTCTGGAAATACTTTGCCAGACATCCGTCCATACAAGTCATCCAGGAACAGGATGAACCGAAGGCACTATTCTGTAAACAGGATAGCCCTTGCATAACTCCGTCTTCAATTTCCTTTGGCATATATGATTCACAATGCTTAAGCCAATACAGAGTGGTTCTTTGGATAATAATCCAACCGGTCTCTCCATATTAACAACGTTAAAATGGTCAAAACTTCGATAGTCTGTGATTTAACTATCGAAGAAAAACAGGTGTGCAACCGACGATATTATTTCCAAACGGAAATTAATATCGATCAAACATCATTCAACATTTTTCTCCTTAGTTCATTAATTTACTTATCTCCTGTTTCCCTATATTCAATATTTATTATTTTCTAAATTTGGAAAATATAAGTTATTAACAATGGAAAACATTTCCATTTCTTGTTTTCTTTATTAGAAAACATTTCTGGTTTTTTATATTGGAAAACATTTACAAAGTTTCTTCATTGGACTTAGACAGATGTTTAAACAAACCATCGCGATGCCAACTCAAACCACTATACTTATTTACTAAATCACTTAACCACTTTCACTCTCGAACCTTAACCATTTCTAAATTAAAAACGAAGTCAATCAAGTTGGGGTATAACTACCTCTCAGATCTTAACTGAACTACATTTCAAATCTCGAAATAGGGTAAGTTCATCTTTTAACTCTTTAACACTTCCTTACGTAACTTTCGTTTGAATAAATCTCTATTCGATAACTCCTCCCTTTAAATAACTATATTTGATAATCTCTCTTACGAATAACTAGATTCGAAAACATTTCTACGAATAAACTAAATTCCATTAACTCTCTTTATCTAAACCTAATCGATTTACTCTTTTTACTTAAATCCTTACTTAACTTTTCTTTCGAATAACTATATTCGATTTACTCTTTTCACTTAACTCTATTCGATTTATTCTATTGATTTACTCTATTCACTTAACTCCTGTCGAATAAACTATATTCGATAACTCCTCTAACTCTATTCGAATTAACTGTATTCGATTAACTCCTCTAACTCTATTCGAATAAACTGTATTCGATTAACTCCTCTAACTCTATTCGAATAAACTGTATTCGATTAAGTCCTCTAACTCTATTCGAATAAACTATATTTGATTTACTCTAATTGGTTTAGCTCTAACTGATAAACTCTAACTGGTTTAACTCTACGGTTTAACCTAACTGATTTACTCTAATCAATTAACTCTAACTGGTTAACCCTAACTGATTAACTCTGTTTGATTAACTCTAATCAATTAATTCTATTCAATGAATTCTGATCGAATAACTCCTTTTTGCTAAACTATATTCGAATACCTCCTTTTGACTTTATTCGATAACTTCCTTTATTCTATTCGAATAACTAATTCGATTAACTCCTTTTACTATTCGAATAAACTAACATCGATCAACTCCTTTTAACTCGATTAAACTATTCATTTATAAAGATTTACTTTTAGTAACAGTTCTTCACTTTACAAATGATTTCCCTTTTTTAATTCTATTCGTTTATCAACATTTTTCCCTTTTATAAAACTCTATTCGTTTTATAAATATTCCCCTTTTATTTACTTTCAAAATGTTTCCTTTTATAAAATCTATTGATTTTATAAAATACCTTTATTTCAATATACATTGAAATAAATTCTTTTTACATCCCAGGGTCTTTTATGATATTTTAAATATCGAATAACAAGGATCAATATCATTCCAACACAAAAAATCCATAACAGATTATATAACAATATATGAAAAACAGTAAAATAAATGTTGAGGAATCCAGTCGGATTCCTCCAACCTGTTTCCCTGCATCCACAGATGTTACACAATAAAATCAACATCACTTTCAGTTCCATATAATATATTCTGTTAAACAGAATCAATATAGAAATTCAACTAACTGACTAGCAGTTCAATCAAACAGTCAACACACAGTCAATCAACCAACATTTAACAGTTCTAAAAATACAACATGAAATTATAAACTGTTCAGAGTTAGTGAGATTTACTCACTTTTGCAGTTCATCGTTAAAGAACGATAAACTGTTATTTGATTTGAATCAAATAATTTATTTCGCCATAAATTCAAACGAGCTCCAATCCACTCCCGGTCAGTTCCATCTCGAAGTGTCCGTCCATACGGTCCCAACGGATCCAACCGTTCGTGATTTTGATATCGTATGGTCAAGTTATCGCATTAACAAGTTAATACATTGTTTTGCTTTTAAAAAAATAAACTAAATTCTAAAAAAAAAAAATTGGGCTTAACTTTTCTTTTAGACCAATTCCCTTTGCTACCAACCCGCCCCCATCCCTTATCTATTACACCGAAGTCCTCCTTCTTCCACAATCCAAATCGAGCACCTCCTGTAATACCATTATCCAACTTCAAATCCATACCGCACATCACTTCCTCAATGAAAAATCGAACAACTTCCACCAAAATTCACCTCATCCAAGCCTCTTCCCGACCCTCCCCATTTCCCCCAACTCGAGTTCGCCCGGAAGCCCTCGTCACCAAAGTGCCAGCGACGAAACCAATCACCGCATACCCTCAATTCATCACCACACATTCGGAATCCAATCCCGAGTATAAATACCAACCTGGTTTCGCCATTCGATGACCCATCGACACTAATCCCATAACCCTAGTTTGCTGTGGGTTTTTTTTGCATCAGGAAAAAGTCGTCGCACTTACAAAAAGATTACCAAATCGAAGTGAATCCCACAGCGAATTCAAAGATGTTTGAAATGGCGATTTATAGGATTTTTCTTTTGTTTTTCATCAAATTTTCTTTTGAACGAAATGTTTGTTGTAATGGGTTTGTGCGGTTTTATATAGGCTGGTGTGGGTAGGTATCGTCTGTGGCTGTGGAGACATGAGGCGTGGCCTTCATATTGTCCATAAGAAAAGTTGGGATATTTTTATTTATTTATTTTCTATTTTATTTTAATGATTTTATATTCGTTCTTGGTCCTTAAAAATCACTGCGACCGCATACAATACCCAAACATCACCAAACTGGACATGTAGCTAGAGTTCAACATTACGGTCCCAACGAAACTAGTTTGTCGAATTCCGACTCAGTATGCTCACACAGCGTATTCTTAACCGTCAGAATATCGATTGTTTTTCACTCTAAAAATCCGTACGGTCACACAGTGACTCTAAAAATCACGAAACTGGAAATCTAAAAACTATTTGACATTGCAGATCCAACAAAATTAGTTTCGTCGAATTCCGACTTCATTTGCAAAAGTGGCTATTTTTAAAGCTCTGGATGACCCATTTAAATATATAAATATATTTAAATATAATTAAATAAAATACAAATAAATTTATATTATCGTATATACTCACAGTGGAATACCATACAGCTCTACTGGGATTTTTAAATTGATATTTCAAATCTGGGTCAACCCGATATTCGATTTATATTGAAATTCCTTTTTTATTAAATATAAATAATTCCTTTATAATTTATAAAGGAATTCCACAGCGACTTTTCTGAAATTTGATTTGGACATAAATCAAAATCTACATAATGAAATCCCGATTTTTCTCTTCCACTAGAAAGATATACTCCACCAGCTCCACACGTTTCTTGTTTCACAGAAATCCAGCTTAAAACGAATCCTGTATACTCAGTTGAAGTTCGAATCGCCAATTAGCAAACTGCCGCGCCATTTCGAGCTCTATTTTAATTATATTATAATTATACATTCAAACTGACGTCGATTGAATATATTCGTCAATATAACTCAATTCTAAGCTGAAATAAATCCTAGGGGTGACCCAGTTCACAGAATATTGTGATTTCCAATATTTTGACTATTTCTGAATTAAATATATTATTCTATTATTTAATTTAAATAAATATTCACTATAATTTAATTAACGACGATTTAATTCCCTAAATCCCTATTTATATAATTAAATAAATTAATTATAATACCTCTGCCAATGCGGGTCATTACAGTCTCGAATCGGTAAGCAGCTCATCCCTAGCCTTGACTCATGATGGAATCAAATTTCCAATACGACCTTGCGGTTTTGATTGTAGAACTAGTATGGCAACATAGTAGGATGGGGTACTATGCCGTCTATGATTAATACATTATGATTGAAATTGTTTTGGAAATATATATACTCATAGATATACACACTAATACTAAATCCGTTTTATCGTATCAAGCATCTTTTGACTATTATAAGGGAAAACCCTATCCTCCGGTTTGCGTTGCATTGTGTGATGGGACTTGGTTCTTATAATGGTTTCATTTTTCTAAAAAGCATTGCGTTGTTTAACGATTTACTTTAAGTTTATGCACTGGCAATTCAATGGAGTAAACCCGTTCCGCGTTAGCGGCGTGGTCCTGTGATTAGCCTTTTATAATATAGGTTAAGTTAAGATTTCTTATACCAGTCCCATGACTGACCTGTAGTTTGTTTCACTGGCAAACTCGGGTGCCCATATTTTCCACACGGGCAGTCGAGTAGCTTTTGCAGATATATTTACAGGATCCCGGTTTACAGCTGAAGCGGTATTCGGAAAGCACTGTATCCGTGTGTTCCTTTTAGTTGTATAGTTGTATTATTTTCCGCTGCTACTTAAATGTAACTTAAGCCTCTGATATTATTGTATTTCTATTGTGTAATAAGTATTCATACTCTGTTATATTCTTGTACTCTGATGTAATTGTTGGAATCAGCAATAAATTGTTCTTCAGTTTATGTTCTGATGTGTGTTGTTCTCAAAGCAATCCAGGCTTTCCTTTATTGGGAAGTTCGGGTCGTTTCAACCTTATTTCAATATTGATTGATTATAAAATATATTAACACTTATGTATAGAATATATATATGCACATATGCAGGATTTATATACAGGAAATATTACCGAAAACTGAATAGTTTAAAGTTATTAGAGATTTAGAGTTTAGAGAAATTTCAAGACTCATGAGTATTCAAGATTTCAAGAGTTCAAGAATTAAAGACTAATATAGTTATAGAGTCTAGATTATGTAAGACTCTAAAAAAGCACTTCAGGCTTAAATTCAAATTCTGTTTTCAAATTCTATCTTCAGTCCTCTCTATTTTATTTTCTCTCTATTTCATTTTCTATCTTTTCTATTTTCCTTCTTATTTTAATTTTGTTTTCAATCTCAAAGTTTTATAAGTTTCATATACTTATATTTTTACATTTTATATTTATATAGTTTTAAACTTTATAATTTTATAAATATATTTATATGTTTCATATTTATGTCTTCATATGATTTCCTACTTTACAATATTAATTTATAACTCTATATTTAAATTCAAGAATTTATAGAATTACATTTATATCAAAACACTTGGAAAATGTTCAAAAATGGATTTTGAACTACATGTATGTCGACATAAATAAAACTCTATGTCGACATATAACTGTCATTTTTTTCAATTGTGAATGGAAGTGTCTTTTCACTAATTGTGATGGTTCTGATGCGTTGCAACCTTTCACACACTATAAAAAGGGCTTGAATTCGAATTTTTAATCATATCTTCTTATATAACTTCACTCTCTTCCATTACACCATTATTCTTAATCACTTTTATGATTTCTACACTTATACTCTACCAGGTTCAATTCCGTTTTGATCAACTTCTTCTCTCTACACTCTCTACTCAATAATCTCTAAATCAAGTGCTATTGAAGAGTTATAGGGCTGTTTGAAAATGTTTTGAAACGACCCACGATTCCGTACCCTTTGGGTCGACTAATAACAACACACGTCCAACCCAAATGACACGGAAATACGAATCATTAGTAGAAAGAAGTTAGAGGATGAGGAATAGAAAGAAATATTAGAATAGAAGAAAAACGAAGATCATAAACCCATAGCGGAATGAATAAAATATATTAGATAACATAAACTTTGAAATACAAATCAGAAACTTTATATATATACCATCATCAGAGCACAACGGTTATCTCTGGAACAGTTATAAACACCAATTTCCAGATACATAAACAGTACACAGCGGAAATATGATAGTCTATAGCTAATAGGTGAAGCCTCCTGCTTCGAGCTCCTACAAGTGAATCTGAGAAATCCAAACTACTTGACTACCCGTACAAATTTGGGCACCGAAGAGTTTAGGTAAAACAAAATAAACTCTGGGTCAGTCATGGGACCGGTGTGAGTAAACTCCAACCATTTGTTTAACTTTCAAAATCCTTTCGAAATAAAAGATAATCGTAAGACTGATCCACACATAAAACACGGATGGTTTTTACCTTACGATAACCCAAAACATTTTGATATCAAAATCTGGTGATATTATAATAGTGCCTACCACAAATTAATAGAATCTAGCGGAACGCTTGCATCTCACGCTCCATATACAATATAAAATCAAAAACAGTAGGGCGCTTATTGGATATTGGATTTACAACATGACAAGGTATCGGACCACCTGCTGATAGTGTATCTCTAGAGGAGAATACACTGGGTTCAACAAGAACGTCTTGCAACCCAGCCCTCACATGACCGACCACTCATTTCACTTGAGTGTATCGAATGTATATCACCAATGGTTGGGATCAGAAACTGTTTCCCGAAAGGGACAGCATCGATAGATTAAAGAACAAATGTAATTTCTCTAGATAGGTGATTATACATCCTAATGGGAGCGACCCACATAGCCAAGCTGCTTGCCCGATTTTTGTCAAATTCCGGGTTGTGAGGCTAGAGGTTTAATTCCAGAACATCTGGCCACCATTTACTTTGAATGCCACATCGTTAGATCCATCAGAAATCACTAATTGATTCCCACAAAAATACTCAGTTTGTTATGTTAAAGTATTTTCCCTTCTTTGCCACCAACTTCGTACGTTTGGAGGAACCACACGTAACCCCTTTGGAAATACTCTGTCAGGCAGTCGTCCATACAAGTTGTCCTGGGTCTGGACAAACTGAAAGCACCGTTCTATTAATCCATCTTAGGCAATTTCTATCTAGGATTAACAGAACAGCCCTAGCATTTCACTCCGTCTTCAATTATCTTCAGCATAAGTTGAGTCATAACGCTTATGCCAATACTGAGTGGTTTTCAGATATTAGACCTGATCCCGGTCTCTCCATATTGACAACAGAGGTATAAAATAAAATAAAACTTTGATAGTCGGTGATTTAACTATCAAAGAAACACCCGTACAATCAACGGTCCTATTTCCATTTGGAAATCCTACCGATCAAGCATCAAACAACACTGGCCCCCTTTTAATTTAATTTCTTATTAAATTATTATTTCCAATCCTTATCTCTTAATTCCTCGTTGACAATTCATTTCATTTTCTATGTGTAGAAAACACCTCCCATTTTAATTGGGAAAACATTTCAAATTAACGCGATGTTATAAAACATCATTATTATAACTTAACCCACTAATCATTTATTAGCTAACCATATTGCTTAACCAAGTTTCACCATCGAACCTTAACCATTTCTCCATCGATCCTGAAGTTAATCAAGTTGGGGTATAATTACCTCTCAGACCTTAATTGAACCACATTCTCAACTTTGAAATAGTCAAAGCTCACACTCCAACAAAACATCCCTTATGCGACTCTTAGATTCAATCTAAGAATACACTTCCTTTTACGGAAAGCATTGAGTATAACGGCAGCGTTATAATCGCTGTTTCTAATTATTTGATTTATAAAGCATTACCTTTAACAACAGCGTTACAATCGCTCTCTAGAATGATAGAACATTTATTATAGCAATAGCACTAAGATCGTTGTTTATATTTACAACACATTTACTATAACGGCAGTGTTAAAAATCGTTGTTTAGATTTACAAAACATTTATTATACGGCAGTGTTAAAAACCGTTGTTTTGAATAAAGTACCATGTGCGACGCACACGCTTCCGTCGTTCATTTTTAAAAGATAATCAAAATGTCCAGGTTTACAAAATGCAGACATATACCATTTTGTTTGTCGAAACCCATAAGATAAAAGGTTTATAAGGATAAAAATCGCTTTCCACCTTCTTTATAACGAAACCTCTTTCTTTGGATTTTATTTCAAAAATCCATCTATTGATGTTTAACACAAACTATCTTATGTGTTTTCCTTAGCGTTTAAAATATTTATTTCAATTTGCAGTGCTTTGCTTAATTCAATTAAAGCCATCATTTTGGTTTTAAAAACCTCATTTAAACCTTGTTTAAACCTTTGCATTTACCGACAAATCCAATTTACAAATCTCATTTAAAACTCGGATTACAAATCCCTTTATGAAACTCTTATCACCTCCTTGATCAAACTATAATGCCACTAAATCATTTCTTAATTGAATCTCCAATTGAACTCCTTGTTTTAATTGTTATTAATTAAAATAACAATTGACCTTATTATTAACTATATTAAATATAATTAACTTTGGTATTAACTAAAAATAGTATAATTATTATCTTTAAAATCTTATTAAATAATGATTAACTTTATTGACACTAACCAACTCGATAATTACTTTAATTATAGTTAATCGAAGATCAACTAATATTTAACTCAAATTAATTTCAAATATTGTTTTCAAAACCATTTTCCATTTTTCCATATAAATTCAAAACTTTAAACTTATATTTCAATTCTTCCAAAAATACTCCACTTAATTTATAACATACTTATAATTCACCTCTTGTTTTAGCCATTTAAAATAAGTTCTTATTTCTAGTAAATTCGAAATCAAATTCCTATATTGGAAATAAATTCTCTTTTTAAAACTCAGATTTCATTTTCTACATTTGAAAATATTTTATAGTATTTAAACTACCAAAATTCCTAGGCCAGTGATATTTTAACACACAAGATCAACCACAATTAATATATCATAGCATATGTCATAATCAATGCAAATACCATAATATAAATGTTGAGGAATCCAATTGGAATCCTCCAACCTGTTTCCCTGCATCCACAGATGTTAATCAACATCAATCATAGTAAATAGCGCTAATAATTGATCACTGGTATGACTATATCAACTATTCAACCAATTTTATCGACTATTCAACCAATCAACCATTTCATAGCATAAAACTACTATAGATAAATTTAAAACTTCGTTTATATAAAAAAATATAACTGAGTTAGAGTTTAGTGAGGTTACTCACCTTGTTTGCAGTTGACGATTCTGCTTTTGGTTCGTTTTAAAATCAAACTGGAGTTTGCTTTTGGTATGGAATTCCAGTAGCTCCGTTCTCAGCGGAATATAGTTCTACAATGTAGATTAGGTTGATGCGATTCTAACGTGGTCGGTTTCATCCAATTCTGATTACGTATGAGTGAGACATTAATATTATAAGTTTTTACTTAGATAAACATAAATTCTAATTTACTCATGACATGATTAAATGTTTAATTACCATATTAACTTAGCCAACTCCGCCTGAATCATGTATGGTATTGTCTGACCACTTGTTTACGAACTGGAGGCTGGATTTTATATATTCGATGCATATCACACTTGAACTGCTCAGTTGATCAGGTTTAAATTCTGTAATGGTAGCATGTTCGTTCAACCGGCCTCCTTAATACTATAAACATCAGCATAATCTCTGGTTAAAACACCCCTTGAATACAAACTACATCAGTGCATCTCCTTCAATGATCATTTCCATCACAATTTATTCAAAGCTTGAACACCCTTAATTACCATCTTTTGCTAATCGCTAGTTTTCCTAAGTCACCGATCAAGGTTTCTACAGCTGCCTGCACTACCAAACTTCCTCCATCCAAACGTCATCCTCATTCCGATCCCACAAAACATCAACCTCCTGTCCATTTCTTGTTTAACGTGCATCAGTATTTAAACCATCAGTGAAACTTTCGAAAACCCTTCCACCCAATTTCAAATGCAAATCCAGTTCGCACTTCCTTGTTTCCTCAATGAAACCATATCCACATTTCACAGCGAATAAAACCCCTACAACAAAATCACATAAATCTTGGCTTCCTGTTAATCACGATGGCATCTTCAACCTGCCCGCTCCACCATAAAATAGATCGGCCTCTCAGAAAACCACCCCACCAGATCGCTCGCCAACAACTCCCCCACATCCTCATCACCAAGAACAAGTCTGACGCCTCCCACTGTCTGTTGTTAACCTCGGAATGAACTCAACTACTTTCCTAGCTTCATTTCCATTTAGAACAAAACAATTAACTTCCTTCTCCATCAAATCCGCACTCCCTACACTTCTACCTCTCGTCGCGCCATAAAGACGTCCACCACCTCACCCTTAGCATCATCGCTCAAAGCTCCCTCCCCATACACACATTACTCGAGCTCGATACCCATTCTGACCACCCGTAGTTCGACTATCTTGTAGCCCTAGGTGGCGCTGCAGTGATTTCGAACTCCATGAGACTAAACCGCACCATTTAAAACACATACGATATTAAAGTCCTTGTCTCAATGATTGACCAAATTAATTTTCGAATTTTTATAATGAGTAATTGATTTTCGATCGGCTCGTAAGGATTTGAAGAGAACTGTCTGGAAAATAGAAAGTGGAAACGATGGAAATTGGGGTTTTAGGGATTTCTGAGGGCGGTTGTTTATAATGGGAGCTTTATTGTGTTTTTTTTATTTGAACTTTGGTTTGGATCTGGAGAAAAAATCAAGAACGAGGAGAGGAACAGTATTTAAAGAGGTAGTGACTTTGGGGTTACGGAATTAAAAACTTGGCAGGCACGGGGAAACAAAGAGTGGAGAGCACGGTACCAATTTCCTTGGCATGCACGAAACAAAATTCCTTGGTGGGCTCGGCCACAAGCTTGGAAGGCTTGTTTTTCTTAACTGGTCTGTTTAATTAAATACTTAGGGAGGGTAAGCGTAAATGGTTGGGTAAACGTAGGTTGTATTGGTTTTAAAATTTACGCAGTCGCTGTTATATATGATTTCGTTTGTGTTCGAGCCGCTACAGGCAGAAGTAAGAATACGGTCGTGTCCAGCGAGGTACCATGATCCCTAAAATATAATAATATCGGTAGTTTAACTTATATTTTGAAACCCCAAAATATTGATATAGGGTGTAAAATACTCCAAATAAAAAGTTACGTATTTAATTAATTAAAAATTACAGTAAAATTCTAAAAATTAAATTATCACTACGTCTTAAAGGGCTTGTCCAAATTCAAGACCGATATTTAGATATATTTAAATAACCATTATGGCTTATATACGATTCTGTAGCGACTATTTGCAAATTTGATTTGGACATAACTTTTTAATCCCGCTATGAAATCTGGATTTTTCACATTCGTTAGAAAGATATTTTCAAGCATATCCAATATTTCTTATTTCGCTAAAAGTCCGATTTATTTTGAATTCTGTACATTCATTTGAAATTTGAAATCGAATCTTCAAACTACCACGCCAATTTGAACTCGTTTTAATTATATTATAAATTATACGTTTAAATATGGTTTTATTAAATAAATTCCTATATAATTTTCCAATAAAATACCTAAAACAAATTTAAAAATTCAAAATTCAATGGCTAAAAATCCGGGTTGTTACATTCCTTCCCCCTTAGAATAATTTCGTCCTCGAAATTGCTAAGGTGGGAAAAGATGCTACATACCCTATTAACTAGGTCTAAAATTCCTTTTTGTTCAATTCTTAACTTCAGTTTAATTGGACCAATTTATTTCAATTAAAATATTTATTTATTCTTACTAACGAAACTTTTAAAAATTCTGAAAATTTTCTAACACTTTAAATTCTGAAAAATTTCGGCAGCATGTCCTCTGCATGTCTCAATTAGTACAACCAAAACTTGCCTTTCTAGGCCTTCTCCAATCCAAAAGAAAATCAAAAATCCAAGCGGCTTGCCCCATAGGCTCATAAAATCATCAAATCCAAGTAATATTGTAAACATGTACCTTTTTTGTCGGCATAATTCTATTTCTTGCATTTGCTTCCATTCAATATCTGCTCAGCATACATATATCCATTTCCAGTTGGTTTCAAATCAATCCAACTTCCAGTTTTTTGATTAGTTCACTCCGATTCACTAATCCAACATAGTTCTGTTCAAAAATCAACCCTCTTATTCCGCTTGAGTTCAATTCCATCACACTTTAATTCCAAACACAGCATACAATATATATTCAATTTGTTTAAACATAGGTCGAAATAATTCGAATATCAACATTTCTCCTTATTTAATTCCACTCAGAATTATTTCTAATTTAATCCAATTTTATTTGACTTAAGTTATCTTTCAATTCATCTGATACACTTTTACCATTTCAATCTATTCAACTTATACAAGTTAAATTTTAGTTTCAAAATTCAAATTCCCGGGTTTTATTTCAAATTAGTTTGAAATCATATATATTTATATACATATATTTATAATCAACTCAATTCAAAAAATTTGAATTTCTAAAACATCTTGTCCTTTTTCAAACAATTTTCTTCATTCCTAAATTACTATGGTAGCAATCCGTCACTCAGAAACTTGAAAATGAATACCGATAGTGTCGCGACCCATTATCAGAATTATTTTGTCGCCACTGAAGTGATTTCAGTGCTTAATCACTTTCAAAATTCATTTAAAGCCACTCATATCCAAAATCCCTTCAAAATAATGTTACGTTACCTTTGAAATACTTCAGAAAATATTTTCTAAATATCCGGGATTTAAATTCCAAATTTGGTTTGAACTAAGTCTTCGTTTATCTCATTTGTACACATTATCCGTATACAAATTATACTTAGTTATATATAACCATTTCAACAATTCATAATTCCATTTGATTGTAATAACAATCAACACATTCATATATAATAATTTAGAAATTATTCATTTTATATCAAAATAAATTTTTTTATTTTTTGGCAAAATTATTTCACTTACCCACCTTAAAACAATACTGCATCGAATTGTTCTGTTTAAGAGTTTAGAAATACCTATCGATACAGCTGTACATCCTGTATTGACCAGAATTCATAAACTACTCAACAAACCAGTCAACACAATATAAAACAATTTTATATCAAATATACAAATACACGCACGAATATATACACTCAAACTCAATCTAGGGTATTACTAACCCCATCTCTATTGAGTCACGCCACAGAGCCAAGGTTATCACTCAACCTTCAGCTCTGATACCAAATGAAACGACCAGCGATTCCGTACCCTTTGGGTCGACTAATAACAACACATGTCCAACCCAAATGACACAGAAATATGAATCATTAGTAGAAAGAAGTTAGAGGATGAGGAATAGAAAGAAAGAAATATTAGAATAGAAGAAAAATGAGGATCACAAACCCACGGCGGAACGAAGAAAATATATTAGATAACATAAACTTTGAAATAAAAATCAGTTCTTTATATACATACCATCACCAGAGCACAACGGTTATCTCTGGAACAGTTATAAACACCTGTTTCCAGATACATAAACAGTACACAGCGGAAATATGATAGTCTATAGCTAACAGGTGAAGCCTCCTGCTTTGAGCTCCTCCAAGTGAATCTAAGAAATCCCAACTACTTGACTACCCATACAAATTTGGGCACCCAAGAGTTTAGGGAAAACAAAACAAAATAAACTCTGGGTCAGTCATGGGACTGGTGTGAGTAAACTCCAACCATTTGTTTAGCTTTCAACATCCTTTCAAAAGAAAAGATAACCGTAAGACCTATCCAAACATAAAACACGGATGGTTTTTACCTTACAATAACCCAAAACATTTTGATATCAAAATCTGGTGATATTATAATAGTGTCTGCCATAAATAAATAGAATCGAGCGGAACGCTTGCATCTCACGCTCCATATATAATATAAAATCAAAAACCACAGGGCGCTTATTGGAGATTGGATTTCCAACATGACAAGGTATGGGACCACCTGCCAATAGTGTATCTCTAGAGGCGAATACACTGGGTTCAACAAGAACGTCTTGCAACCCAGCCCTCACATGACTGACCGATCAAGAATCAAACAACACTGGCCCCTTTTTTATTTAATTTCTTATTAAATTATTATTTCCAATCTCTGTCTCTTAATTCCTCGTTGACAATTCATTTCATTTTCTATGTGTAGAAAATACCTCCCATTTTAATTGGGAAAACATTTCAAATTAACGCGATGTTATAAAACATCATTATTATAACTTAACCCACTAATCATTTATTAGCTAACCATATTGCTTAACAAAGTTTCACCATCGAACCTTAACCATTTCTCCATCGATCCTGATGTTAATCAAGTTGGGGTATAATTACCTCTCAGACCTTAATTGAACCACATTCTCAACTTTAAAATAGTCAAAGCTCACACTCGAACAAAACATCTCTTATGCGACTCTTAGATTCAATCTAAGAATACAGTTCCTTTTATGGAAAGCATTGAATATAATGGCAGCGTTATAATCGCTGTCTCTAATTATTAGATTTATAAAGCGTTACCTTTAACAACAGCGTTACAATCGCTGTCTAGAATGATAGAACATTTATTAGCAATAGCGTTAAGATCGCTATTTATATTTACAACACATTTATTATAACGGCAGCGTTAAAAATCGTTGTTTAGATTTACAAAACATTTATTATACGACAGCGTTAAAAACCGCTGTTTTGAATAAAGTACCATGTGCGACGCACACGCTTCCGTCGTTCATTTTTAAAAGATAGTCAAAATGTCCAGGTTTACACAATGCAGACATATACCATTCTGTTTGTCGAAACCCATAAGATAAAAGGTTTATAAGGATAAAAATTGCTTTCCACCTTCTTTATAACCTCTTTCTTTGGATTTTATTTCAAAAATCCATCTATTGATGTTTAACACAAACTATCCTATGTGTTTTTCTTAGCGTTTAAAATCTTTATTCCAATTAACAGTGCTTTGCTTAATTCAATTAAAGCCATCACTTTGGTTTTAAAAACCTCATTTAAACCTTGTTTAAACCTTTGCATTTACCGACAAATCCCATTTACAATCTCATTTAAAACTCGGATTACAAATCCCTTTATGAAACTCTTATCACCTCCTTGATCAAACTATAATGCCACTAAATCATTTCTTAATTGAATCTCTAATTGAACTCCTTGATTTAATTATTATTAATTAAAATAACAATTAACCTTATTATTAACTATATTAAATATAGTTAACTTTGGTATTAACTAAAAATAGTATAATTATTAATTTTAAAAGCTTATTAAATAATGATTAACTTTATTGACACTATCCAACTCGATAATTACTTTAATTATAGTTAATCAAAGATTAACTAATATTTAACTCAAATTAATTTCAAATATTGTTTTCAAAACCATTTTCCATTTTTTCATATAAATTCAAAACTTTGAACTTATATTTCAATTCTTCCAAAAATACACCACTTAATTTATAACATACTTATAATTCACCTCTTGTTTTATCCATTTAAAACAAGTTCTTATTTCTAGTAAATTCGAAATCAAATTCCTATATTGGAAATAAATTCCCTTTTTAGAACTCAGATTTCATTTTTCTATATTTGAAAATATTTTATGGTATTTAAACTACCAAAATTCCTAGGCCAGTGATATTTTAACACACAAGATCAACCACAATTAATATATCATAGCATATGTCATAATCAATGCAAATACCATAATATAAATGTTGAGGAATCCAGTTGGATTCCTCCAACCTGTTTCCCTGCATCCACAGATGTTAATTAACATCAATCATAGTAAATAGCGCTAATAATTGATCACTAGTATAACTATATCAACTATTCAACCAGTTTTATCGACTATTCAACCAATCAACCATTTCACAGCATAAAACTACTATAGATAAATTTAAAACTTCGTTTATATAAAATAATATAAACGAGTCAGAGTTTAGTGAGGCTACTCATCTTGTTTGCAGTTGACGATTATGCTTTTGGTTCGTTTTAAAATCAAACAGGCGTTTGCTTTTGGTATGGAATTCCAGTAGCTCCGTTCTCTGCGAAATATAGATCTACAATGTAGATTATGTTGATGCGATTCTAACGTGGTCGGTTTCATCCAATTCTGATTACGTATGAGTGAGACACTAATATTATAAGTCTTTACTTAGATAAACATAAATTATAATTTACTCATGACATGATTAAATGTTTAATTACCGTATTAACTTAGCCAACTCCGCCTGAATCATGGATGGTATTATCTGACCACTTGTTTACGAACTGGAGGCTGGATTTTAAATATCCGATGCATACCACACTTGAACTGCTTGGTTCATCGGGTTTAAATTCTGTAACGGAAGCATGTTCGTTCAACCGGCCTCCTTAACTATAAACATCAGCATAATCTCTTATTAAAACACCCCTTGAATCCAAACTACATTGGTGCATCTCCTTCCATGATCATTTCCATCACAATTTATTCAAAGCTTGAACACCCTTAATTACCATCTTTTGCTAATCACTAGTTTTCCTAAGTTAACGATCAAGGTTTCTACAGTTGCCTGCACTACCAAACTTCCTCCATCCAAACGTCATCCTCATTCCGATCCCACGAAACATCAACCTCCTGCTTGGGCAGAATAGCAGAGCAAGTACAAGTATTAGTAGCATAGCAAAAATGCGTTCCTCGTCATTAATATGTTTGCTCGCGTTAATTGTAGTCTATCGGGAGAATCGATGACAGCGTCAAATTTCTTGTTTAACGTGCGTCAGTATTTCAACCATCAATGAAACTTTCGAAAACCCTTCCACCCAATTTCAAATGCTACTCCAGTTCGCACTTCCTTGTTTCCTCAATGAAACCATACCCACGTTTCACAGCCAATGAAACCCCTACAACAAAATCACATAAATCTTGGCTTCCTGTTAATCACGGTGGCATCTTCAACCTGCTCGCTCCACCATAAAATAGATCGGCCTCTCAGAAAACTCACTCCACCAGATCCCTCGCCAACAACTCCCCCACATCCTCATCACCAAGAACAAGACTGACACCTCCCACTGTCTGTTGTTAACCTCGGAATGACCTCAACAACTTTCCTAGCTTCATCTCCATTTAGAACAAAATAATGAACTTCCTTCTCCATCAAATCTGCACTCCCCACACTTCTATCCCTCGTCGCGCCATAAAGACGTCCACCACCTCACCCTTTGCTTCACCGCTCAAAGCTTCCTCCCCATACACACATTACTCGAGCTCGATGCCCATTCCGACCACCCGTAGTTTGACTATCTTGTAGCCCTAGGTGGCGCTGCAGTGATTTCGAACTCCATGAGACTAAACCGCACCATTTAAAACACATACGATATTGAAGTCCTTATCTCAATGATTGACCAAATTAAATATTGAATTTTTATAATGAGTACTTGATTTTCGATCGGCTCGTAAGGATTTGAAGAGAACTGTCTGGAAAATAGAAAGTGGAAACGATGGAAATTGGGGTTTTAGGGATTTCTGAGGGCGGTTGTTTATAAAGGGAGCTTTATTGTGTTTTTTTTTATTTGAACTTTGGTTTGGATCTGGATAGAAATTTATGAACGAGGAGAGGAACAGTATTTAAAGAGGTAGTGACTTTGGGGTTACGGAATTAAAAACTTGGCAGGCACGGGGAAACAAAGCGTGGAGAGCACGGTACCAATTTCCTTAGCATGCACGAAACAAAATTCCTTGGTGGGCACGGCCATAAGCTTGGAAGGCATGTTTTTCTTAACTGGTCCATTTAATTAAATAATTAGGGAGGGCGAGTATAAATGGTTGGGTAAACGTAGGTTGTATTGGTTTTAAAATTTACGCAGTCACTGTTATATAGGATTTCGTTTGTGTTCGAGCCGCTACAGACAGAAGTAAGAATACAGTCGTGTCCAGCAAGGTACCACGATCCCAAAAATATGATAATATCAGTAGCTCAACTTATATTTTGAAACCCCAAAATATTGATATAGGTTGCAAAATACTCCATATAAAAAGTTGCGTATTTAACTAATCAAAAATTACTGTAAAATTCTAAAAATTAAATTATCACTACGTCTTAAAGGGCTTTTCCAAATTCAAGACCAATATTTAGATATATTTAAATAACCATTATGGCTTATATACGATTCTACAGCGACTATTTGCAAATTTGATTTGGACATAACTTTTTAATCCCGCTATGAAATCTGGATTTTTCACATTCGTTGGAAAGATATTTTTCAAACAGATTCGAATATTTCTTGTTTTGCTAAAATCCGGTTTATTTTTAATTCTGTACATTCATTTGAAATTTGAAATCGAATCTTCAAACTACCACGCCAAATTGAACTCGTTTTAATTATATTATAAATTATATGTTTAAATATCGTTTTATTAAATAAATTCCTCTATATAATTCAAATAAAATACCTAAAGAAATTTAAATATTCAGAATTCAAAGGCTAAAAATCCGGGTCGTTACATGTTTGGGTTGAGTAAAGTAATCGGTGATATCCCCTGTAGCCGTAAAATCAAGGACGGGTAATCGGTGGTATCCCTTGTAGTCGTGAAATCAGGAGGTTGGAATCGGTGGTATCCCTTGTAACCGTGAAATCAAGGAAGTTATAATTGACTATTGATATAGTAATAAAACTCTGCGCAATCCAGCAATGCGTGGGATTGGACGTAGGAGAAATCCGAACCAGTATAAAATCCGGTGTGCTCTTTCCTTTCCTACATTTTTATTTCTGTTTATTTTTCATTTGTGTTTGATTTTGTGTCTTTGATTGTTTCTGTGGCATTTGATTCATCTAGTTATTCATATAAGTTTTAGATTTAGTTTAAATTTGCAAAAACATTACACATCCCTCTCTAGTGTTTATTGTAAAAACCCGCAAAAATCCGCAAAAATCAGGACCAATTTAAAAATTTTATTTTAGAAAATTTTAATGAATTTTGACAATATAAAATTATTTATTTAAATAATAATGATCACAAATTTGATTTAAATCGAAGTTAGAATGAATGATTTAATTTTAATTAACAAAAGAGTTAGAAATAGCGCGGTAGTTTGAAAAGTCAAACTTGAACTTTGACTGACCGTACAGGATGAAAATTTTAACGAATTTTAGTGAAACCAAAAATATTAGAATCTATTTAAAAATATCTTTCCAACGAATCCGAAAAATTGAAATTTCATAGCGGAAATCAAAAGTTATGGCCAATTCAATATTTAGAAAGGTCGCTATGAAATTTATAAAAGTCAAAATGCTACTTTTTGCATACGAAGGAATTTGAACTCGAAACCACTTCCATTGGGTTCAGAATGATGTTTCTACATTGAAAAACAGTAAATGCTTCGTCATCAAAGTTTTATTTTTATTTTTGTCTTAAACACAAATAAATACTTCGTCATCAAAGTTTTATTTTTATTTTTGTCTTAAACACAAATAAATACTTCGTCATCAAAGTTTTATTTTTATTTTTGTCTTAAACACAAATGAATGCACTGCCATTGAAATTTTATTTTATTTATTTTTACTTGTGTTCCCAACACAAATACATGTACCGTACATCGAAAGTATTTCACTTGTGTCCCTAACACAAATATTTACATCGTTAATTGATTAACATTTTGATTAGTGTTTTCAAACAAAAAAATTTATATGATGGAAAAGGAAAGTGTATTGTTGCATTCCTTAATGTCAACAAAGTATAGGAACTCATCTCATTACAATTCGTAATAAAAATTCAATGTGGAAAGAAATAATAATATATATGATTTTCATTATTTTTGTGTTTGCGTACATGTGCAAACGCTTCATAAAAAAAAAATACGTTTTTGTGTTTGCATGCATATGCAAACGCTTCATAAAAAAAATTACATTTTTGTGTTTGCATACATATGCAAATGCTTCACAAAAAGAAAAAAAAAGAAAAAAAAAAGATTTACATTTTTGTGTTTACATACATATGCAAACACTTCATAAAATTTAAAACATACATTTTTGTGTTGGCATGCATATGAAAACGTTTCTTAAAATTTAAAATTTACATTTTCGTGTTGCAATTAAATGCAAACACTACATGTAAGAGGGAAGAGACAGTTTTATTTTATGATTACATTTTATAAAACAAAAGTAGAAAAAGAAAAAAAAATCTTTTTGTTTGCAATTTTAGATGCAAACAAAAGTAGAGAAAAAAAAATATACCTTTTTGTTTGCAATTTTAGATGCAAAAAAAAAAAAAAAAAAAAATAAGATTTACATTTTTGTTTGCATTCACAATGCGAACAAAACTTTTTAAAATGAGATTTATATTTTTGCTCGCATTCACAATGCGAACAAAACATTAAAAATAAGATTTACATTTTGGTTCGCATTCACAATGTGAACAAACCATTAAAAAAATACATTTTGTTGCATTCCGCAATGTAAACAATACATAAAATAAAAATTATATTTTTTGTTTGCATTCTACAATGCAAATGAAATATAGAAAATAGAATGTACAATTTTATTTGCATTCTATCATGCAAATAAAACCAGAAGATAAGAAAAATTACATTGTTGTTTGCAACCTTAGTCGTAAACAAACAAGAAGATAAAAATTACATTTTTTTTGCAAATTTAGATGCAAGCAAATTTAGTAAAAACAAACGTTACATTTTTTGGTATGTTTTTAAATGCGAACAAAGCATTAAAATAAGGTTACATTTTTATTTATTTACTTCACTTGATGTAAATAGACATAAAATAAAAAGTTGTTCTTTTATTTACATTTCTTGATGTAAATAAAAGTAGAAATTAAATATTACATTTTTATTTGCATTACTCAATGCAAATACAACATGAGAATAAAAGATCCATTTTCATTTGCAATCCTTATTGCAAATAAATTATGAAATGAAAAGTTAAAAATTTTATTTACATTCCTCGTTGTAAATAAACCACAAATTAAAAAGCTGAATCTTTATTTGCATTCTCTATTGCGAATAAATCATGAAATGAAAAGTTATATTTTTGTTATTAATTGTATTCCCTATTACAAATGGAATTAAAAGATTACATTTTTCTTTTCATTTATTTACAATGAAAGAAATTGAAATAAAGATTTTATTTTTATCGTCATTTTAGATGCGATAAAAGAATAGAAATAAAGAATTCATCTTTATTGACATTTTACATGCAATAAAAAGAATAGAAATAAAAAGAGACAGTTTTATTATCGTGTTATATATTGTGTATTACACTTCCATAGACAAGTTACCTAACTTGTTTATTGTATTGGGTCGATAATTTTCACACATCGCCCAAGTGCACAAATGAATTAATTATTTGTTTGTTGGATGAAACCCCACACGGGTGTTGGGATGAAAATTAACATACACTAATCCCAATATTTAGTTGTATGTTGATCGTTAGATCGACAGGCTGTGATGAGCGTTATTATTTAATTTTAACGCTTACACAGTTGGAATTTACACTTTAGATGTAAATGGATGACTTGATAATTACATTTTTATTGTTATATATGATGTGTGTTAAATCCATATGATCCAAATTATATGGTAAATGGTTGAGTCGCATTTCGATTCAGATGTTCTTTTAAATAAGAATATTTTTACATTAGAAATTCTTTTTATTTAAATATATATACATATATATATATATATTTTAATTAAGTATATGTTAAACAAAGAATATTTGTAAAAGGTAAAAATCTTTTATATAAAGAATATTTTTAATGATTATCTCTAAAATACGTTTTTCTTATAATAATAAATATTTAAAGAGAAATCTTTTATTTAAGATTATTAGAATTTGCAAATCTTATTTTATGATAAGAAATAAATTGAGATGTGAAGTGGATTTATCGTGGACGGTGTTTTTAAATGACATTTCTCCTTTAATCCAATTTACATTGAAATTATTATTTAGATTTAAAAAGAGCATTTCCTAAAAATCTAGTTTTCCAATTTAATAAAATTAAATTGGAATTAAGTGGAAAATTCGATTGGTAATAATCGAGATGGGCTTCTGTAATAGAAGACCGATATTATATATGGAATTTAAGAGGCTTTGCCGTTATTCCATGTATATTGTTAGTCCGATACAGAAATTCACATCGATTATGTATTGATTGATTTCTGTGGAATTCCATATTTTGGAAATTGATTTATGGGTTTATCGTGAACTGTGTTTTAAATGACACGAGTTCTTTAACCCGTTCAAAAGAAGATTTATCCTTTAAAATAAATAATCTTGTGAAAATGATTTTTGATATTAAATCAAATTTAGAATTTTTAATAAATCTTTTAAGGAAGATTTATGATTAAATTTATTAATTTATCTTTGATAAAATTAATGAGAATCTTTTAATATGAATATCTTATTAAAAGAATATTCTGAGTGGGCAATGTGGCGTAATGTGTGATTTTCCAATATTTGATTTTTAATCACAAAATACGCGAGTTATTCAGAAAGACCGGGTTTAACCCATTCTGAATAATCATCACGACGATCAAGAGTCGAAGATGAAGACGGCAATTGAAGACCGAAGTTTTCACATCGTTGGGATGATGATGACTGGTATCTTGAATTGGGACTGGACACCCCAAGGCAAGGTATTTGGTAATGATCGTCCAAATGTATTTGGAGATCGACGGACACGTTGTTTCGCTCAGACCCAGGGCGGACTTGTAAATGGATTGTGTGTCTGACATTGTATTCTTTTCTACTGTATTTGTTGAACGCTGCTGATTATATATTTCTGTTTGGTGGTGGAGAATTTATTCTTCATTTAACCCCCTTCTCTAAGACGTATGAGCTTAGAGGTTATATATATATTGGTAGATGATCAATGATATGGTAGAGTCTGACAATGTGGCATGCTAAGATGCAATTGATCAAGGCTTTGTTGAAAAGAAGGCCTTGTAGTTGATGATCAAAGCACAGTCTATTTAGGCATAACTTTGTGTATATCGTGACTTCGCGAGCCTCACAGCCCAGTAGAGTCTAAAACGGGGGAAGGGAACGCAGGGAGTGCACACGTTTCTTTCTAGCTAGAGTAGTGTCAGGGACCTACCAGCGCTGGCATTTATTCATTGTGGTTGTTGGATTTTTCGAGGCCTCGGTTTATGCGGTCGCCACTGGCCGTATTATAGGTCCAAAAGGACCGAGGAACGTGTGTTCAGGCATTTCTAATCCACAAAAGTAAGTGTGGACCGGCCCTGCAGCTATCCAAGGGTTGGACAGAGTACCAATCCTGGGGCATTTGCTGGAGTGTCTCGAATCGGTAAGGATCTCCTCCCTAGCCTTGACTCAGATGGAAACCCAAATTTCCAATACGACATCACGCGGTTTTGATTGTATACCTATATATGGCGACATAGTGGGATGGGGCACTCATGCCGTCTAGGAATGATACATTCATTTTGATGTATTTCAAATTGGTTGCACACTATTATTATATAATACCATGTTTATCGTATCAAGCATCTTTTGATCATTATAAGGTAAAACCCTATCCTCCGGTTTGCGTTGCATTGTGTGATGGGACTTGGGGTCTTATAATGGTTTCATTTTTCAGAAAAAGCATTGCGTTATTTTGACGTTTTACCTTAGTCATGCACTGGCAATCCATAGGAGAAAACCCGTTCCGCGTTAGCGGCGTGGTCCTGTGATTAGCCTTATTATATTTTATTGGTTAGGTAGAATTCTCATACCAGTCCCATGACTGACCTGTAGTTTGTCCACTGGCAAACTCGGGTGCCCATATTTTCCACACGGGCAGTCGAGTAGCTATTTTTGCAAATACATTAAGCAGGATTCTGGGTTGAAGCTTAAAGCTGTGTCCAGAGATAGAGAGTCTTCTGTTGTGTTCTTCCGTTGCAGTATATTACATCTTTTGTATTTATCTTCAACTGTAATTATATTCCAAGGTACTCTGATATGTATATTTTGTACTCTGATGTAACATTTATTATAGTGTTATAAAAGTCTTCTGTTATCTGTTGTAATGTGTTGTATGCCCAAAGTTAAAGTATTCGTAGGTTTCCGCTTTTTGGGTCAGAACTGTGTGGTTTATGGTTGATTCAAAGGGCGGGGATTTGCGGGTCTTTACAGTTGGTATCAGAGCGAGGTTAGCTCAAATCTTTGGGGTACAACTCATTAGAACTGGACAAAAGACTCATCAGAGATTGGATTAGTAATGTCCAATGAGAATACTCATTAGAGATAGGATCAGCAGTATCCTAGAATGAGTAAACTCGTTAGAGATGGGGTTAGTAATGCCTTAGAACGAGTTCAGAGTTACGAATTTATAATTAACGTATTTTTGATATTTATAATCTATTCTTTGAAATATGATTTTCATATATATTTTGAAAAGATAATTAACCATTAAAATTTAAAATTAAGATAGTTAATTTTACAATTTTTAGCTACATTCCTTTTCGAGGACGAAAAGTTTTTAAGTGAGGGCGATTGTAACAACCCGCAAAAATCCGCAAAAATCAGGACCAATTTAAAAATTTTATTTTAGAAAATTTTAATGAATTTTGACAATATAAAATTATTTATTTAAATAATAATGATCACAAATTTGATTTAAATCGAAGTTAGAATGAATGATTTAATTTTAATTAACAAAAGAGTTAGAAATAGCGCGGTAGTTTGAAAAGTCAAACTTGAACTTTGACTGACAGTACAGGATGAAAATTTTAACGGATTTTAGTGAAACCAAAAATATTAGAATCTATTTAAAAATTTCTTTCCAACGAATCCGAAAAATTGAAATTTCATAGCGGAAATCAAAAGTTATGGCCAATTCAATATTTAGAAAGGTCGCTATGAAATTTATAAAGGTCAAAATGCTACTTTTTGCATACGAAGGAATTTGAACTCGAAACCACTTCCATTGGGTTCAGAATGATGTTTCTACATTGAAAAACGGTAAATACTTCGTCATCAAAGTTTTATTTTTATTTTTGTCTTGAACACAAATAAATACTTCGTCATCAAAGTTTTATTTTTGTCTTAAACACAAATAAATACTTCGTCATCAAAGTTTTATTTTTATTTTTGTCTTAAACACAAATGAATGCACCGCCATTGAAATTTTATTTTATTTATTTTTACTTGTGTTCCCAACACAAATACATGTACCGTACATCGAAAGTATTTCACTTGTGTCCCTAACACAAATATTTACATCGTTAATTGATTAACATTTAGATTTGTGTTTTCAAACAAAAAATTTTATATGATGGAAAAGGAAAGTGTATTGTTGCATTCCTTAATGTCAACAAAGTATAGGAACTCATCTCATTACAATTCATAATAAAAATTCAATGTGGAAAGAAATAATAATATATATGATTTTCATTATTTTTGTGTTTGCGTACATGTGCAAACGCTTCATAAAAAAATACATTTTTGTGTTTGCATGCATATGCAAACGCTTCATAAAAAAATTACATTTTTGTGTTTGCATACATATGCAAACGCTTCACAAAAAGAAAAAAAAAGAAAAAAAGGAAAAAAAAAAAAGATTTACATTTTTGTGTTTGCATACATATGCAAACGCTTCATAAAATTTAAAACATACATTTTTGTGTTGGTATGCATATGAAAACGTTTCTTAAAATTTAAAATTTACATTTTCATGCTGCAATTAAATGCAAACACTACATGTAAGAGGGAAGAGACAGTTTTATTTTATGATTACATTTTATAAAACAAAAGTAGAAAAAAAAATCTTTTTGTTTGCAATTTTAGATGCAAACAAAAGTAGAGAAAAAAACTATACCTTTTTGTTTGCAATTTTAGATGCAAAAAAAATAATAATAATAAGATTTACATTTCTGTTCGCATTCACAATGCGAACAAAACTTTTTAAAATGAGATTTATATTTTTGCTCGCATTCACAATGCGAACAAAACATTAAAAATAAGATTTACATTTTGGTTCGCATTCACAATGTGAACAAACCATTAAAAAAATACATTTTGTTGCATTCCACAATGTAAACAATACATAAAATAAAAATTATATTTTTTGTTTGCATTCTACAATGCAAATGAAATGTAGAAAATAGATTGTACAATTTTATTTGCATTCTATCATGCAAATAAAACCAGAAGATAAGAAAAATTACATTGTTGTTTGCAAACTTAGTCGTAAACAAACAAGAAGATAAAAATTACATTTTGTTTGCAAATTTAGATGCAAACAAATTTAGTAAAAACAAACGTTACATTTTTTGGCATGTTTTTAAATGCGAACAAAGCATTAAAATAAGGTTACATTTTTATTTATTTACTTCACTTGATGTAAATAGACATAAAATAAAAAGTTGTTCTTTTATTTACATTTCTTGATGTAAATAAAAGTAGAAATTAAGTATTACATTTTTATTTGCATTACTCAACGCAAATACAACATGAGAATAAAAGATCCATTTTCATTTGCAATCCTTATTGCAAATAAATTATGAAATGAAAAGTTAAAAATTTTATTTACATTCCTCGTTGTAAATAAACCACAAATTAAAAAGCTGAATCTTTATTTGCATTCTCTATTGCGAATAAAGCATGAAATGAAAAGTTATATTTTTGTTATTAATTGTATTCCCTATTACAAATGGAATTAAAAGATTACATTTTTCTTTTCATTTATTTACAATGAAAGGAATTGAAATAAAGATTTTATTTTTATCGTCATTTTAGATGCGATAAAAGAATAGAAATAAAGAATTCATCTTTATTGACATTTTACATGCAATAAAAAGAATAGAAATAAAAAGAGACAGTTTTATCGTCGTGTTATATATTGTGTATTACACTGCCATAGACAAGTTACCTAACTTGTTTATGTGATTGGGTCGATAATTTTCACACATCGCCCAAGTGCACAAATGAATTAATTATTTGTTTGTTGGATGAAACCCCACACGGGTGTTGGGATGAAAATTAACATACACTAATCCCAATATTTAGTTGTATGTTGATCGTTAGATCGACAGGCTGTGATGAGCGTTATTATTTAATTTTAACGCTTACACAGTTGGAATTTACACTTTGGATGTAAATGGATGACTTGATAATTACATTTTTATTGTTATATATGATGTGTGTTAAATCCATATGATCCAAATTATATGGTAAATGGTTGAGTCGCATTTCGATTCAGATGTTCTTTTAAGTAAGAATATTTTTACATTAGAAATTCTTTTTATTTAAATATATATATATATATTTTTTAATTAAGTATATGTTAAACAAAGAATATTTGTAAAAGGTAAAAATCTTTTATATAAAGAATATTTTTAATGATTATCTCTAAAATACGTTTTTCTTATAATAATAAATATTTAAAGAGAAATCTTTTATTTAAGATTATTAGAATTTGCAAATATTATTTTATGATCTGAAATAAATTGAGATGTGAAGTGGATTTATCGTGGACAGTGTTTTTAAATGACATTTCTCCTTTAATCCAATTTACATTGAAATTATTATTTAGATTTAAAAAGAGCATTTCCTAAAAATCTAGTTTTCCAATTTAATAAAATTAAATTGGAATTAAGTGGAAAATTCGATTGGTAATAATCGAGATGGGCTTCTGTAATAGAAGACCAATATTATATATGGAATTTAAGAGGCTTTGCCATTATTCCATGTATATTGTTAGCCCGATACAGAAATTCACATCGATTATGTATTGATTGATTTCTGTGGAATTCCATATTTTGGAAATTGATTTATGGGTTTATCGTGAACTGTGTTTTAAATGACACGAGTTCTTTAACCCATTCAAAAGAAGATTTATCCTTTAAAATAAATAATCTTGTGAAAATGATTTTTGATATTAAATCAAATTTAGAATTTTTAATAAATCTTTTAAGGAAGATTTATGATTAAATTTATTAATTTATTTTTGATAAAATTAATGAGAATCTTTTAATATGAATATCTTATTAAAAGAATATTCTGAGTGGGCAATGTGGAGTAATGTGTGATTTTCCAATATTTGATTTTTAATCACAAAATACGCGAGTTATTCAGAAAGACCGGGTTTAACCCATTCTGAATAATCATCACGACGATCAAGAGTCGAAGATGAAGACGGCAATTGAAGACCGAAGTTTTCACATCGTTGGGATGATGATGACTGGTATCTTGAATTGGAACTGGACACCCCAAGGCAAGGTATTTGGTAACGATCGTCCAAATGTATTTGGAGATCGACGGACACGTTGTTTCGCTCAGACCCAGGGCGGACTTGTAAATGGATTGTGTGTCTGACATTGTATTCTTTTCTACTGTATTTGTTGAACGCTACTGATTATATATTTTTTATTGGTGGTGGAGAATTTATTCTTCATTTAACCCCCTTCTCTAAGACGTATGAGCTTAGAGGTCATATATAATGGTAGATGATCAATGATATGGTAGAGTCTGACAATGTGGCATGCTAAGATGCAATTGATCAAGGCTTTGTTGAAAAGCAGGCCTTGTGGTTGATGATCAAAGCACAGTCTATTTAGGCATTACTTTGTGTATATCGTGACTTCGCGAGCCTCACAGCCCGGTAGAGTCTAAAACGGGAGAAGGGAACGCAGGGAGTGTACACGTTTCTTTCTAGCTAGAGTAGTGCCAGGGACCTACCAGCGCTGGCATTTATTCATTGTGGTTGTTGGATCTTTCGAGGCCTCGGTTTATGCGGTCGCCACTGGCCGTATTATAGGTCCAAAAGGACCGGGGAACGTGTGTTCAGGCATTTCTAATCCACAAAAGTAAGTGTGGACCGGCCCTGCAGCTATCCAAGGGTTGGACAGAGTACCAATCCTAGGGCATTTGCTGGAGTGTCTCGAATCGGTAAGGATCTCCTCCCTAGCCTTGACTCAGATGGAAACCCAAATTTCCAATACGACATCACGCGGTTTTGATTGTATACCTATATATGGCGACATAGTGGGATGGGGCACTCATGTCGTCTAGGATTGATACATTTACTTTGATGTATTTCAAATTGGTTGTACACTATTATTATAAAATACCGTGTTTATCGTATCAAGCATCTTTTGATCATTATAAGGTAAAACCCTATCCTCCGGTTTGCGTTGCATTGTGTGATGGGACTTGGGTCTTATAATGGTTTCATTTTTCAGAAAAAGCATTGCGTTATTTTGACGTTTTACCTTAGTCATGCACTGGCAATCCATAGGAGAAAACCTGTTCCACGTTAGCGGCATGGTCCTGTGATTAGCCTTATTATATTTTATTGGTTAGGTAGAATTCTCACACCAGTCCCATGACTGACCTGCAGTTTGTCCACTGGCAAACTCGGGTGCCCATATTTTCCACACGGGCAGTTGAGTAGCTATTTTTGCAGATACATTAAGCAGGATTCTGGGTTGAAGCTTAAAGCTGTGTCCAGAGATAGAGAGTCTTCCGCTGTGTTCTTCCGTTGCAGTATATTACATCTTTTTTATTTATCTTCCGCTGTAATTATATTCCAAGGTACTCTGATATGTATATTCTATACTCTGATGTAACATTTATTATAGTGTTATAAAAGTCTTCTGTTATTTGTTTTAATGTGTTGTATGCCCAAAGTTAAAGTATTCGTAGGTTTCCACTTTTTGGGTCAGACCTGTGTGGTTTATGGTTGATTCAAAGGGCGGGGATTTGCGGGTCTTTACATTTATTTTGCCTTAACGATCCTTTCCACAATCCCTAACATAACGCTCTCATATATAAACAAACCCAGACACTCTATATGCATCTTCCTTTTAGCAAGATGCTCCATAAGTAATCAATTGGTATTATAACATTTAAATAGAGTATTCTGCCATGATACAAGAAAAAATGGAATTGTAATGAATCCTCTAACTCAAATTCCTACCGTACTACAAAGATGTGTTTTTCAAAGTCATGTGACAAAATAACTTCAAATGTTGTCAAGATATATAAATATTGAAACATAAAAATATGAAGAAAACGGATCAAAGGTATGATGGAAACTTCAGATCATCAACAAGAGAGAACAAAATAATGAAGCAAGCATTCTTATACCTTTTGCTCGAGGTATCGGATGAGCTACACCGCATTTAGAGGCGAAATTCCTAGTAGTTAACCAACTAGATTTTGGTTTTTGAAGACATGTTAATTGATAGACTATGTCGATGATTGATGTTTCTTCACCTTGTCTCAAGCTTTCTCGTAATATATTTCCCTGTGCTGTATTTCCGATTTTTGCATGCCTAGATTTATAACATGCTTTGTTTCTTAAGTTATAAGACTGTTCGCAATCAAATGTTTTTGTTTGGGTCAATTGGTACAATTTGTCAAACCAACACTTGGTTATTGTATACTCTCCCTTATTACCTTCTTCTATTAGCCCTGCAACAATATTTCACCCCTAGTTTTTCAGAACCAGTCATAACCTTCATTGTTCTGACATATCTATCATGAGTAATGTATAGTTTGCAATCAATTTGACTTTATCATTTTCTATTTGGCTGAATGCTCCAGATAGTTTGGTACCCTAAAGTCGTATATCAAATACCAGTTGGTAGCATATATAAATCTTCCCTTCGCATCTAAGCAAAATACACAAATGATCCTTCAACTCTTTATCAAACTGCAAAACCAAAGGTAGGATGAATCTCAAGTATGTCAATTGATACCAATCGGACCTCAGATACTAGTCTTGTTTCCATTGCATGTCAAGTGCGCCATTTTGTGTACTTACATATGCCACCATGAAGTGAAAGGCACAAATGTCGTGTCTTGCCACACTGCGCTTGACACCATGGCATACCTTTCATTACACCATTTGCATCTTCTTGTCTTTACAAGCTTATTTTCCTTAGGTTTTTTCAGGTTTAGATGAAATCCTGCTTGACGAGCTTGGTGGCTGTCGGGATGTGCTAGGTTTAGATGGTGATTTTATGTAATAACCGGAAATCTGAGCCAATTTAAAATTTTTATTTTGGCAATTTTAGTGAATTTTGAATATTTAAAATGAATTATTTTAAATAATAACAACGAGAAATTAATTTTGAATAGAATTAGAACGTATATATTTATATAGATCTTCGTTTGAATATAAATATTTATTTTAAATTATAAAAGGAATTGAAAATGGCGCGGTAGTTTGATAATTCGATTTCAAATTTCAAATGAATGTACAGGATTCAAAATAAACCGGATTTTAGTGAAACCAAAAATATTAGAATCCAATGGAGAATATCTTTCCAACGAATCAGAATTTCATTGCGGGGATAAAAGGTTACGTCCAGTTGAAATTCCAGAATAGTCGCTATGGAATTTTGGCCCTTAAAAATGGAAATTTTGCAAACGACATCGGTTTTCGACGAAACCACTTTTGTTGGATCCGCGATGTCAAGTTATTGTTAGATTCCAAAATTCGTAATTTTTCGAATCACTATGTGAGTGTGGCAAAGGAAAACGGGTTTGACCAGTTTCAGTCGATTTTAATCGACTGGAAATTTTCCATTTTTCAAACGGTCTCAGAATTTGACGAAATCAGTTTTGTTAGGACTGTATTGTCAATACGAAGCTAGAAAATATTTTTTGGGAATTTTTCTAGTTAGTATGTAGCACCGGTAAATTGAAATACGCGTTCAAATTCAATATATAGAGTTATATTATGATTTTGACGAAAAACAATCGAATCAGCCTACGATACATATCCCATTGTGTTCGGAATGGGGGTAATTAGCAAGGGATGACAGTCAGGGTGTTTGATTTCAAGCTCAAAATAAAAAGGTACTTTTTAAAATTAAAAATAATATATATATATATATAATTATATAACACCTCACCCCTCATTCCCTCCTCTCCCTCTCCTTCGGTCAACTCTCAAATACAAAAAAAAAAAACCCTTATCGCAGCCCCCCCGGTGATTGCCACCTCGCCGCAGCACACCACACCCCTCCCCCCCCCCCTGCTCCTTCCACCATACTCCGAACCCCCTCCCCCAACCTCTCGATCGAACCACAAAAAAAAAACCCCTCCCCTCTTGATCGAACCACAGAACCCCCCCCCCCCCCTCGCGCACAGTTCAAACAGCGGAAAGCCCCTCCCTTCCATTAATGTGAGTTAAACTAATTTTTACTTTGCTTTATGAACTGATTTTTACTTTGCTTTATGAACTGATTTTTACTTTGCTTTATGAACTGATTTTTACTTGGCTTTATAAACTGATTTTTGTCATAGGAAAATAAGATTTTTCATCGTATAAAAAGGTGATTTTTATAATGAAATAGCGAATGTAATTTTTTTTTTATCGTTGAAAGAAAATATTGTTGGCAAGTTGAAAATATTTTCAAGGGTATAACAATATGATTTTTATACTTGTAGAAAATTAAAAATATGATCTTTATCTAATAGAAGATATAAAAATATTATTTTTATATAAGTAGAGTATTAAAAATAGAATTTCTATATAATAGAGAATATAAAAATAAGATTTTTATATTAGTGAAGTAATAAAAGATGATTTTTATATTATAGAGAATATAAAAATATGATTTTTATTGTATATATAGTGAAATATAAAATAATGTGACTTTTATAGGGATAATATAAAAATTCGACCTTTATGTTAGAAGTAGATATAAAAATATAATTTTTATATAGGAAGGAGTGTAATAAAAATATAATCTTTATTGGAAGAAGAGCGATATAAAAATATAATTTTTATATAGAGAATAGCGTGATAAAAATAGAATTTTTATCTATATAGTAGCGATATAAAAATGTGATTTTTATATACATAGCAACAATATAAAAATATGATTTTTATATATGTAGTGGCTACGGACAATGAAATTAACAAAGGGCGAGCGCCACGAAGATTTCCTACATGTGAAGAGTCGTAGCGTTTGGTTTAGCTAGTCGGTGAGAACTCCTCACCTTTAATTTATTTCTAGTTTGAAATATATACTAGGATGCAGACGGTGTTTAGTAGCACCCGACACCCGTCGTCCACAGACCATGGATGGATTGATTGTTTGGTTGTTGTGTTGTAAAATTTGATCATGAGATGTGAAGTGAAATAAAATATTTTATAGTGGAAAATATTTTATAGTTAAAAATATAATTTTTAACGTGTATATGAAATAAATATTTATAAACAAATCGGACAATTTGTTTATATACACTGATTTGACTGATATTGATTGGGACAATAAATTTTACACATCACCCAACCGCACAAATAAAATCTATGTTTGTTGATTTGAAACCCCACACGGGTGTTGGGATGATATTTGATGTACACTAATCCCAATTATTTAGTTGTATGTCGATCGATTGGTCGACAGATTGTGTAAGCGTTAATTATTTATATTTAATGCTTATGCGGTTGTGTGGTGCACTCTGGATGATGGTTAGCTATTTATCGTTGCTATTATATATACATATGTTGTAGAAAATCCATATAATTAACATTATATGGTAATTGATTGGGCCTCATTCCAATATAGAAAATAAATTCATGTGTTGAATAGAAAATAAATTCATGTGTCGAATTGAAAAATATTCATGTGTTGAATAGAATAAACATTCTTGTGTTGAATAAAAGCCATGTTGATTAGATTGATGCCATTTTGACGTAAATGATATTTATATCGATTTTATTCATTTTCAAATGAATATTGAAATAAATTTGAAATTCGAATTAAATTGAATAGATTTGAAATTCGAATTAAATTGAAGTGATTTGAAATTCGAATTAAATTGAAGTGATTTGAAATTCGAATTAAATTGAATAGATTTGAAATTCGAATTAAATTGAACAGATTTGAAATTCAAATTAAATTAAATTGAATAGATTTGAAATTCGAATTAAATTGAAGTGATTTGAAATTCGAATTAAATTAAAGTGATTTGAAATTCGAATTAAATTGAATAGATTTGAAATTCAAATTAAATTGAATAGATTTGAAATTCGAGTTAAATTGAATAGATTTGAAATTTGAATTAAATTTAAATGAATTGAAATTCGAATTAAATTGAAATTGAATTGAAATCGATTTGAAATGAATTTATATTGAAAAATTCAATCTTGATTTGAATTTGAAAAGGAAGTTGAAATCGTTTTGAAAACGAATTTAAATGATTTATAAAATACGTTTTAAAAGGAAATCGACGAAGTATATTGAAACACCCCACCTCCGTTAGGGTCACTCTCAAAGGGAATGCCCTAATTTTGGTGGAGGTTTATAAGTACAAGTCACAGATATACAAGACAGATATAAGAACACATATTTGTCAACAGCGGAAGAACAACAAACTTTTATTTCATAAAGTCAAATACGTGTTACAACAACATCCTTTCCAAAAACATAACATAACACTTTCATAATCTGTCTTGAGTACATTATTTAAAGAAGCATAAATAAAACATAGATAAACTGCAAAAGCCCCATAGTGGATTGTCCAAAGCCACAGTTCAAAACAGGAAAGTCCCAGCAATACATTTCTCTTCTTCAAGCTGGATGTTGAGGTTGATCAAGCTGTTGTGTTCCCTCCCTGAGGACTTGGGGGGGGGGAAACGGAAGAAAGAAGACGAAAGAAAAGTAGAGTCAGACATAAAGCCTGAGTAAGTCTAGTACTATTTTGTCTATGAATAAAGAACTGAGTATGATAAGTATAAACAAGAAGTGGGCAAGCACTATAAACTCGGTTAAGTTGTCTAGGGTCGAATAGACCATCGTACCCCATGTTAATCTCTGAACCCATATAAACTAGTTCCCAAATGGCACCCCATAATCAGGGTGATGTGATCCATTCTATGATGATCGGCTCCTACTCGCATAGTTACATGTGTCTTACGGCCCCCGATGTCTGTAGTTACCTATGCTGGTCCCACCATGGGGTGTATCAAGTCCCATAGTGGCAACCCGACACAACCTTAGAGTGCACAGGTATGCTACTGGTGTCCAGTGCCTTATTTTTCTGCACCGGAGTGTGTGCACGCCCGCACTCCGTTAGAACCTACACTGCTACACCACCGCCGTCGATTTGACCTCTTACAATCAGCCCAGTAATCGTGCCCCACCCTGCCTAGTTTCAGGGTATCCTGATACACCTTTTAGGGTTACTGCTGAAAAGGGTCCCCTGTTACTAGGTTTTCTATCTCTAGCCAACATGCTAAGTTGGTTAAGTGTTTCCTAACCTAACCCCCACCAGTCCGTTTAGTTTAGCATGTTCTATTTTGATTAAGTCTTTAGTTCACTTAATCCTAACAATCCTGACTCAGCCTTAATTGTCTTATTAAGGCCCTGACCTCTCACATTAGACAGGTATTGTTGTGGCTGCCTGTTGCCGGTTGGTTCCGGGCAGTCTTACGCCACAACTCAGTCTAACCTCGGGTCCTTGCTGGGCTCCATGTTTAACCTCCCACATTGGATAGGTATTGTTGTGACTACTGGACAGCCGGGCGGTTCCGGGCAGGTTTACATCACAACTCAATCCAACCTCGGGTTAAACACATCGTATTTTCTACATTTACATATCTTGTCATTCTTCTTTATTTCTTATATGTAAATATTTGCGGCCCATTATTAAGTAAATGGTGTAAAGGTTACACCATTCATGGGCCCAACCCATACTTGAATTCGGGCCCTTCTATTTTATATTTTCATTCATTAATTAATTCTAACCCAACGTTATTTTCCCCTGTTTTACAAGTCCGTTTATATATATTGGGCTTAGCCTTTTAAAGGCCAATTTAGCCATGCGAAAAAGGGAGGCTTAAAGCGTGGTTACATGCGGTATGAGGGGAAGGTGAGCGCATGAACTTGCATATGACGTTGGAAATACATAATAGAAACTGGTGTACTTGCATATATATATACTTTGGTCATAAAGCATAGGTGACATGAACCAAACCATGTAAACTTAAGATAAGAATCTAAATTAGGTGTCACATAGCCTTAACATAGACCTATGTTCTCATTTAGGCATAATGTCAAACATAAACAAGTCATGTTCATAAGGTTTCTACATGTTTACAAAGGGGATACTTTGTTACTAACACAAAAGCATAGTTCAACTTAATCATGATTTAAGTCTAATCACATAACGATGGTATAAACATACTTATGCATAAATATTCCTAAACATGGTGTTTGCTTTAAACTTGCAAAAAGGGATTTTTGAGTCTAACCTAGCCATGTCTCGCATATGTCATCATATAATTCTTGTAAACAAGATAGACTTAATCATGGATTTCAATTATGCCAAATAACATTCATAGCCTAGCCATATTCATAAGTTTGCAAAAGCATGACTTAATACATGGATTATGGTGTCAAAATTCCAACATAGTTTCATATGAACTATAACAACCAAACTTGTTTCAATTACTTGCAAAATGATTTATGCACAAAAATATACAACATGATGGCATAATAACAAAGCCCCAAACTTGCATGAAATTTCAATCAACTACATACATGTAGCTTCAACATAGATTACATAATTTGCGAAATATTCCAAACGCATACTTGCATAGAACTACCGCATGTAGTTCTTTATAATGAATAACATAAATTTTGCACAAATATGAATTACTTTATTATCCCAATCCAAGCATACAAATCAGCACAGTTATTTATTCATACCAAAGTAATACTCTACTTACAATGGTTGCGGCGAATTCTCTAATTAAGAGATATGATTCCTTTGTTATATTGATTGGCTTTAGGTTGCTTGAATTGCTTTAGGCTTTAGAACTTTCTCCCTAATCCTCCCTCTAGTTGGCGGCTACTCTTAGTCGTTCCTCAGCAACATGGCGGCTATGTTCTTAATTTTGAATGAATAGATTAGGGTTTAGTCTAGGGTTGTTTATATAGAGGTTAGGAACTGATTAGGACCCTTGATGTTGCTTGGATTGATCATAGCCATTCATTAGATAGAGAGACCAATTAGAACCCGCCACCTAGCCCTAATGACAAAGCAGACCACAGAGAATCGGCCAAACACAGACCTGGCCAGCCAGGTTGACTGGGCTCGACCAGGTCGACACCCCTGTCGACAGGGCTGTCGACAGCCCTGTCGACATGGGTAGCCCAGGTCGACAGCCCAGTCGACCTGGGTGGCCTAAGCGGGTGTTTATCCGCCCTGGCCCATTGGGCCCGATTTTTAATTATTTTATTCTGTTTGAATTTTAAATTTAATTCAAAACTTCCGAAGGCCATATCTTCTTCATACGGACTCCGTTTTTCGAAAACTCGGACTCTATTTCGCGTATTTTTCCGAGACGACCGCAATGGCGTATCCCGTTTCCCTTAGTTCTTTGATTTCAAATTAATTATACTTTAATTTGTTAATTTCATAGTTATAGAATTCTCGGGGTGTTACATTCTCCCCCACTTAAAAGGATTTCGTCCCCGAAATCTTCAAGTTAGGAGGAATGTATATCCTAACATCCAATCATCCATCTACTCATCCATCAAACACGAGCATACATTGTCCTTAAAAGACTTCTAATGCTTCATGGTCATATGCGAAGTGTGTGTGTACATGTACTTATCTAATGCAAAATCAGGCGGTCTACTGATTCAGTTGACCTCCTTAATGCGAATTATGTAAGTGCCATGAATCCATTATGTATGCAAATTTTCCTATTCTTGATTCTACATGAGTGCACAATCATTCATTACAAATGCAACATCCATATGACAACACATTAAAGTTCAACCATATACGAATGCAAATATATATGCATATGCAATATGAAGTGACTGAGCCGATCTAAAACCTAGATTGTGTGTGTATATGCAACCACGAGCAACCACTAGCAATCACTTGCAACCACTTGCAACCATCATACATAACATGTTTCAACTACATGTTTTCATCCAAAGGGTTTCTACCTAAAAGATGCGGTCGAGGAAATATACCTAAAAAAGATAGATAAAAGCGCAACTTAAGGAAAAAGGAAAGATCAAGGATGTACCCTCGAACAGAAAAGGGTAGGCAGTACGTATTCTAGCTTCAGTTTCCCAAGTCGCGTCTCCCTCGGCGTCGCTCCACTGAACTTTGACGAGCTTGACTTCGCGGTTGCGTAGCTTCTTCACTTCCGTTCCTAAGATGCGGGTTGGAACTTTTCTTATGGTTGCTTCGCGTTCCACTTCGGCCTCTTCGAGGATATTTGGCTCTACCACTTCAGCTGACTCATGTAGACATTTTCGGAGATGTGAAACGTGAAAAACGTTGTGGACTCCAGCCAACTTCTCGGGTAGCTCTAATCTATAAGCAATTTTCCCAATTTTCTCGATAATAGGGAATGGCCCTACGAACCTTGGTGCTAGTTTTCCTGTGGTTCCAAAACGAACAACGTTCCTTAGCGGTGATACCTTGAGAAAAACTCTGTCTCCAACTTCAAATTCAAGGTCGGTCCTCCTCTTGTCGGCGTAGGACTTTTGTCTGTCTTGGGCCGTCTTCATCCTTCTTCGTATTAAGTCTACTTTCTCTGAGGTCTCTCGGATCATATCTGGTCCAAGTATGAGCTTATCCCTGGACTCCCACCAACAAGTGGGCGATCGGCACGGTCTTCCATATAAAGCTTCGAAGGGCACCATTCCGATGGTTGCTTGATAGCTGTTGTTGTAGGCAAATTCCACCAAAGGAAGGTGGTCTTCCCATGTCCCTCCGAAGTCGACGACACATAGCCTTAAGAGGTCTTCCAAAACTCTGTTCACTCTCTCTGTTTGGCCGTCGGTTTGGGGATGATAGGCTGTGCTCAAGCGTAACTGCGTTCCTACTGCTTCTTGCAAACTCCGCCAAAACTCACTGGTGAAGATGGGGTCTCGGTCACTAACAATGCTAGATGGTATTCCATGGAGTCGAACAATTTCCTTGAGGTAAAGTGATGCTAGGGATGAGGCAGTTCTCTTACTTTTGACAGGTAAAAAGTGGGCGCTTTTAGTAAGCCTATCCACTATTACCCAAATGCTAGTGTTGCCTCTCCTAGACCTAGGCAGCCCATCGATGAAGTCCATTGAGATGCTATCCCACTTCCACTGCGGGACCTCCAGAGGATGTAGTAGTCCGCCAGGCTTTTTCTGTTCCGCTTTAACCTGTTGGCACACCATACACTTAGAAAGGAACTCTGCCACGTCCTTTTTCATGCTGTTCCAGAAGAAAGTCCTTTTTATATCTTTGTACATTTTATCTCCGCCTGGGTGTATCGTCATCTTGGAATGATGCGCTTCCTCGAGAACCTTCCTTATGAAATCTTTTGTCTGTGGGACGCATAGTCTTCCGTCTCGCCTTAGCAAACCCCTATCGTCGATGGAGTATTGGTTGAGGTGACTTGAAGTCTCACCCTTAATTAGCCTATCAATTATTTCCACGAGCTGAGGGTCTTCGCGTTGTGTTGCCCCTACTGAATCCACTAAAGTCGGGCGCACTTCGAGAGATGCAAGCAAGCCTGGTACGAAATCGGAGGAGGGCCTAAAGTCGAAACTGGCTATAAACTCTAGGCTTTGTCTTTCAACAAACAACGGGCTTAGGGTCAATTTCTTTCGGCTCAACGCGTCTGCCACTACGTTGCCTTTGCCCGGAGTATAGGAGATTTCGAAATCGTACGAGGCAAGAAACTCCATCCACCTTTGTTGCCTCAAGTTAAGATCTTTCTGCGAGAAAAGATATTTCAACGATTTATGGTCAGTATAAAGTTCGAACTTCTCACCTAGGAGATAGTGTCGCCAAGACTTGAGTGCAAAGACGATGGCGGCTAACTCAAGATCGTGGGTTGGGTAGTTCTTTTCGTGTACTTTCAATTGCCTCCCGCCATAAGCTACTACCCTTCCTTCTTGCATTAAGACGGCGCCTAGCCCTGTCCCACATGCATCCGTATAAACAGTGAACATCTTGCTCCCATCTGGCAGCGTCAAAACTGGGGCTGTTGTGAGAGCCCTTTTCAGTCGTTGGAAAGCAAACTCGCAATCCAAATCCCAATTGAACACTAGATTCTTCTTAGTCAATTTCGTGAGCGGAGCTGAGATTTTCGCAAAATCCCTTATAAACTTTCGATAGAAACCTGCTAGTCCTAGGAAGCTTCGGACCTCAATCGCATTCCTTGGTGTCTTCCAATCTTGTACCGCCACTACCTTAGCAGGGTCCACTGCGAACCCTTGTTTGGATACTATGTGCCCAAGGAACCTCACCTCTTCTCTCCAAAAGTGGCATTTGGAGAATTTGGCTTTTAGTTTATGGACTCGCAAAGTTTCCATGATTTCCCTTAAGTGCTGAGCATGTTCCTCTTCACTCCTTGAGAAGATAAGGATATCATCTACGAAGACCACTACGAATTTGTTGAGGAAATCTCTAAATACCCTACTCATCAGATCCACGAAGTAAGCAGGTGCATTTGTCAAGCCGAAAGGCATGACAAGCCATTCAAAGAAACCGTCTGGGGTTCTGAACGTCGTTTTATCGATGCTATCTTCAGCCACCCTTAGCTGATGAAAACCGGTTGCTAAATCGAGTTGGGAGAAAACAGACGCTCCTACAAGCTGGTCAAATAAATCGTCAATTCTAGGGAGAGGGTGCCTATTCTTTTTCGTTAGCTTGTTGAGCTCCCTATAGTCAACACATAGACGGAGTGAACCATCCGCCTTTGTAGCGAACACCACTGGAGCGCCCCATTCTGAAATGCTCCTCCTAATGAACCCCTTTTCTAGAAGCTCTTTAATCTGTTTACTGAGATCTTTCCTTTCCCGTGGAGCCATATGTCTAACGGGCAACGCAACGGGCTTTGCATTATCTACAAGATATATGCGGAAGTCTATTTCCCGCTTCGGAGGCAAGCCCTTCACCTCTTCAAAGACATCCGGATATTCCCGGACCACTCTAGCTGATTTCAAATTTTCAACAGAAGCATCTAGGGATTCAAGATAACTAAGCATAACCGCATACGAGGGATTACAAGAAATTTCCAAAGTATTACCGAGCTGGGTTAGGAGCCTAACAACCCTTTTCTCACAATCAAGGATGGCCACATTACTGGATAGCCAATCCATACCCAAAATCAAACCATAACCCGAAAAGCCCAAAACAAAGGCACTACATTGAAATTCTACACTTAGAATGGAAATTTTCAATTCCAAACAGATCATAGACAAATGAGCTGGGCCCCCAATTGGGTTTGAAACAATTAAGGGGTCCTCTACCATACTAGTTTTTAGGTGCAGAGATTCTACTAAAGCAGACGAGATAAAGGAGTGTGATGCGCCAGAATCAAATAAAGTGCGAACGGGGTGATCATAAAGATAAACTACACTTTCTACAGAAGTATTTATACCTCGCTGTTGCAGAGGTGGCACTTCCAGCACATGAACCTGTGCCCCTGGGGTGGATCCAGCCCTTTGCCCCTGTCCTCGTTTCTTTGGGCAGTCCTTAGCCCTATTGCCTGTCTCACCGCAAGAAAAGCACCCACCATTCTCCTTGGCCTTCTTTTTCCGGCAGTCCTTTACTAAGTGCCCCACTTTGCCACAGAAATTACACTTCCTCTTCTCCTTGTTGCCTTTCCCGCCTTTCTTAAAGTCTGTCTTTTTAGGCTGCAAACCCTCTTTCTTCCCTTGAGAGCTTTCTGCCTTTGTCTCCTTCTTGCCCTTATCCTCTTCATTCAGCAATGCCATTTGCACCAATCTTTCATACGTGGCTCCCATGGGTATATGGGTCATGGCCAAACTGTGTAATGGCTCATTTAACCCTTTGACGAAACGGAGAGCCTTCTTGTGCGGGGTGTTGACTAGGTCAAGCACAAACCTAGCCAGCTCATCGAACTGATTCACATACTCTCTGACTGTCTTGTCCCCTTGCTTAAGAAATAAGAATTTTTCCAACTGCAAACTTCTTTCCGCATCTGAGAGAAATTTAGTCTCAAACCTTGCCCTAAAGTCCTCCCATGTCTCCACTGGTCTTTCAGCATTAGTGACTTCCCACCAGTAGGAAGCCTCGCCCTTCAATAGCCACACTGCCAACTGTACTTTTTGCCTATCTTCTACCTCAAAGATGATGAATAGGTCCTCAGTTTCTTTCAGCCAATTTCTAGCTGCTACGAAAGACTCAGTTCCATGGAAATCCCTTCCTCCCATAGCTTTAAAATCTTTACATATCTTAGCGAACGTGTTTCCCCGTGGAGGAGGTGGAGGAAAAGGTGCCGCTGCAGCTGGATGATTTCCATCCGCTGGGGGAGGAGGAATGGTAGGACCTGGCTGAGTGGCTCTTGCTTCTAAGAACCGTCTAAACCAACCAGGTATTGGCACCCCTTCTGGCAAGTTAAGTTCTTGGGACATGCTGAAACAAAAAGGATAGATTCAAAACGAAGGATAAGAGATAATACCTATGGCTTTGGGGGGTGGACTTTGCTTTTTTAAAATAAAATAATATTTTTCTTTAAAAATGCTTCTTAAAATTTCCTTTTTGAAAATAATTTTTCAAAACTTTTTATCTTATCTGGTAAACCTATGCTCTGATACCAAGTGAAACACCCCACCTCCGTTAGGGTCACTCTCAAAGGGAATGCCCTAATTTTGGTGGAGGTTTATAAGTACAAGTCACAGATATACAAGACAGATATAAGAACACATATTTGTAAACAGTGGAAGAACAACAAACTTTTATTTCATAAAGTCAAATACGTGTTACAACAACATCCTTTCCAAAAACATAACATAACACTTTCATAATCTGTCTTGAGTACATTATTTAAAGAAGCATAAATAAAACATAGATAAACTGCAAAAGCCCCATAGTGGATTGTCCAAAGCCATAGTTCAAAACAGGAAAGTCCCAGCAATACATTTCTCTTCTTCAAGCTGGATGTTGAGGTTGATCAAGCTGCTGTGTTCCCTCCCTGAGGACCTGGGGGGGGAGGGGGGAAACGGAAGAAAGAAGACGAAAGAAAAGTAGAGTCAGACATAAAGCCTGAGTAAGTCTAGTACTATTTTGTCTATGAATAAAGAACTGAGTATGATAAGTATAAACAAGAAGTGGGCAAGCACTATAAACTCGGTTAAGTTGTCTAGGGTCGAATAGACCATCGTACCCCATGTTAATCTCTGAACCCATATAAACTAGTTCCCAACTGGCACCCCATAATCAGGGTGATGTGATCCATTCTATGATGATCGGCTCCTACTCGCATAGTTACATGTGTCTTACGGCCCCCGATGTCTGTAGTTACCTATGCTGGTCCCACCATGGGGTGTATCAAGTCCCATAGTGGCAAACCGACACAACCTTAGAGTGCACAGGTATGCTACTGGTGTCCAGTGCCTTAATTTTCTGCACCGGAGTGTGTGCACGCCCGCACTTCGTTAGAACCTACACTGCTACACCACCGCCGTCGATTTGACCTCTTACAATCAGCCCAGTAATCGTGCCCCACCCTGCCTAGTTTCAGGGTATCCTGATACACCTTTTAGGGTTACTGCTGAAAAGGGTCCCTTGTTACTAGGTTTTCTATCTCTAGCCAACATGCTAAGTTGGTTAAGTGTTTCCTAACCTAACCCCCACCAGTCCGTTTAGTTTAGCATGTTCTATTTTGATTAAGTCTTTAGTTCACTTAATCCTAACAATCCTGACTCAGCCTTAATTGTCTTATTAAGGCCCTGACCTCTCACATTAGACAGGTATTGTTGTGGCTGCCTGTTGCCGGTTGGTTCCGGGCAGTCTTACGCCACAACTCAGTCTAACCTCGGGTCCTTGCTGGGCTCCATGTTTAACCTCCCACATTGGATAGGTATTGTTGTGACTACTGGACAGCCGGGCGGTTCCGGGCAGGTTTACATCACAACTCAATCCAACCTCGGGTTAAACACATCGTATTTTCTACATTTACATATCTTGTCATTCTTCTTTATTTCTTATATGTAAATATTTGCGGCCCATTATTAAGTAAATGGTGTAAAGGTTACACCATTCATGGGCCCAACCCATACTTGAATTCGGGCCCTTCTATTTTATATTTTCATTCATTAATTAATTCTAACCCAACGTTATTTTCCCCCGTTTTACACGTCCGTTTATATATATTGGGCTTAGCCTTTTAAAGCCCAATTTAGCCATGCGAAAAAGGGAGGCTTAAAGCGTGATTACATGCGGTATGAGGGGAAGGTGAGCGCATGAACTTGCATATGACGTTGGAAATACATAATAGAAACTGGTGTACTTGCATATATATATACTTTGGTCATAAAGCATAGGTGACATGAACCAAACCATGTAAACTTAAGATAAGAATCTAAATTAGGTGTCACATAGCCTTAACATAGACCTATGTTCTCATTTAGGCATAATGTCAAACATAAACAAGTCATGTTCATAAGGTTTCTACATGTTTACAAAGGGGATACTTTGTTACTAACACAAAAGCATAGTTCAACTTAATCATGATTTAAGTCTAATCACATAACGATGGTATAAACATACTTATGCATAAATATTCCTAAACATGGTGTTTGCTTTAAACTTGCAAAAAGGGATTTTTGAGTCTAACCTAGCCATGTCTCGCATATGTCATCATATAATTCTTGTAAACAAGATAGACTTAATCATGGATTTCAATTATGCCAAATAACATTCATAGCCTAGCCATATTCATAAGTTTGCAAAAGCATGACTTAATACATGGATTACGGTGTCAAAATTCCAACATAGTTTCATATGAACTATAACAACCAAACTTGTTTCAATTACTTGCAAAATGATTTATGCACAAAAATATACATCATGATGGCATAATAACAAAGCCCCAAACTTGCATGAAATTTCAATCAACTACATACATGTAGCTTCAACATAGATTACATAATTTGCGAAATATTCCAAACGCATACTTGCATAGAACTACCGCATGTAGTTCTTTATAATGAATAACATAAATTTTGCAAAAATATGAATTACTTTATTATCCCAATCCAAGCATACAAATCAACACAGTTATTTATTCATACCAAAGTAATACTCTACTTACAATGGTTGCGGCGAATTCTCTAATTAAGAGATATGATTCCTTTGTTATATTGATTGGCTTTAGGTTGCTTGAATTGCTTTAGGCTTTAGAACTTTCTCCCTAATCCTCTCTCTAGTTGGCGGCTACTCTTAGTCGTTCCTCAGCAACATGGCGGCTATGTTCTTAATTTTGAATGAATAGATTAGGGTTTAGTCTAGGGTTGTTTATATAGAGGTTAGGAACTGATTAGGACCCTTGATGTTGCTTGGATTGATCATAGCCATTCATTAGATAGAGAGACCAATTAGAACCCGCCACCTAGCCCTAATGACAAAGCAGACCACAGAGAATCGGCCAAACACAGACCTGGCCAGCCAGGTTGACTGGGCTCGACCAGGTCGACACCCCTGTCGACAGGGCTGTCGACAGCCCTGTCGACATGGGTAGCCCAGGTCGACAGCCCAGTCGACCTGGGTGGCCTAGGCGGGTGTTTATCCGCCCTGGCCCATTGGGCCCGATTTTTAATTATTTTATTCTGTTTGAATTTTAAATTTAATTCAAAACTTCCGAAGGCCATATCTTCTTCATACGGACTCCGTTTTTCGAAAACTCGGACTCTATTTCGCGTATTTTTCCGAGACGAACGCAATGGCGTATCCCGTTTCCCTTAGTTCTTTGATTTCAAATTAATTATACTTTAATTTGTTAATTTCATAGTTATAGAATTCTCGGGGTGTTACATATATATTATATATATAATATAATGGCCTGAATATAACGCGCCGCGCTGCGGCAGTTCGCGAATTTCGACCATTGACTTCGAATGGATATTGCGGGAGATCCGACCGTCAGATTCTCCTAAAACCGGAACCGTTGGGTTCGTATCGAAAAGAGATTTCTAACGAATATTAGAGATTTTAAATCTAATGGTTGGATTTGGAATTATGTCCAAATCAAATTTGGAAAAGGTCGCTGTAAGTGCAGTTCGATGGCCGTTGATGGAAATCGACTGTACGGGCCTTGATAAAATTATTAAAAATAGTAATAATTTGTGTAAAATCATAAGAAATGATTTGTGAAGAATTGGGATGAAAAATTCCAAATTTAAAAAGATAAAATTAGATTTTTATCGAAATGAACTAGTATTGAACTAGAATTATAATTTTGTTTATTTTTAAAATAAATAAAGTGGATTTGAAATGGTTTTGAAAATAACCAGAAATTCCGATAATTGAATTGGAATGGATTTGAATCGAAATTGTCTTTGGAATATTTCGATGTTGGATTTCGTGATTATACAGATATTGTTATGGAAATTTGAAAGGTGTATTTATATCGTTATTTCCAATATGATATTTGTTGGTCGTAGAATTTGATATTGAATATAAGCCGATATATTTTCTATTCAGAGCCTTGTATTTAATGTCAAATGTGATTTGGGTTTGTCGTGAATGGTATCTTCAATAATACTGTTCTTAGACTCAATGGAGTTAAGAAAATCAGAAAGCAACTGGAGATTAGTTAAGTTGAATGGTCTCCTGGGTATTGATCTGATGTTTGTTTCAGCCTTCGGGGTTATTACTTAGGGAATTGTTCACTTGCTAATTTACGGTTAAAGGATGATGGAATAGAATGTGATTTTGGGTTTATCGTGAACCGTGTTTTAAATGACATTGGTTCTTTAACCCAGTTAAAGGCAGGATATGTTTTCCCAAGTTAAATAATCATTAAAATTTATTTTTGGGAAGATTAAAACCAAGTGGAGTTTTAATGAATCTTTAATTGGATTGAAATGATCGAGAATGGAGTATCACCAGTTTTGCTCCAGGCGATAGTTGAATCTTTAACTAGATTTGAACGTGAAATGGTAATTGGATTTACCGATAACACCGTGGTGTTAGATATGAAGTATTACCAGTTTTACTTCATGGGATGAATAGGTTGGGATTGGGAAATTAAAACAAATGATTACTTCGGTAAGGTTCGTTAATCCCGACTAGTTTGAATTGATATTCAAAAGAAGATTAAAGAATAAATTTAAAAGAATTTATCTTTGATAAAATTAATGGGAACCTTTCCCTAAGAAATGTGAAATTTAGAAACTAACTGTAGGTTAGCTAAGATGAATGGTTTCCTGGGTATTGATCTGACGTTGGTTTCGGCCTTCGGGGTTAATATTTGGGGAATTGTTCCCTTACTAATTTACGGTTAGTGACTGATGAATTGGAATGAGGCGTATGTTGTGTTTGTGTAACACTTGTTTATTATATACGCGAGTTATTAGGAAAGACCGGGTTTATCCCATTCTGAATAACTGATATGATGATAAGTCAAAAACAAAGACGGTGGTTGAAGTTCGGAGGTCTTCTCGTCGTTTGGGTAATTACTGATGATCTTGATTGGGTCGTACACCCAAGAGGAGCGAATCAGTTAGTGATCGTCCAGACGTACTTGAAGATCGATGGATATGCGAGGTACAAGGTGCCTCCGGTTTCGTTCAGACCAATAATGGACTTGTAAATGGACTGTGTGTCTGACATTGGATTTTATTCTGTGTGGTTGATTTCTATTAAATATATATCTGTTTAGCGGCGGAGAATTTATTCTCTTGCTTAACGCCCTTCTCTGAGACGTACGAGCTCAGAGAATATATATTGACGGATATCAAACGCATGGAGTGAATTACCTGTGTGGCATGCCTAAGTGGCAATATGATCAAGTCTTCTGTTGAAAAGCAGAGTCTTGTGGTTGATGATCAAAGCACGGCCTGTGTGGCATAGCTTTGTGTAACGTTGATTCGCGAGCCTCAGACCCCATTTGTGAACCAGAAACGGGAGAGGACATCAGGGAGGACATGCGTTTCTTTCTAGTTAGAAGTGGCGTCAGTGGTTTTACACGCACTGACGAGTTTGACTTATGTGGTTGTTGCTATTGCGAGGCGCCTCGGATATATCGGTGACTATGTGAAGCCGATGGAGTCATTCGTTGGCTCATTTACGCCCCAAAGGGTGGGGAAACGCAGTGTTCAGGCATTTTAATCCATATCGGTGGACCGGCCCTAACGATCCAAGGGCTCACCCGTGTCTGGGTCCTGAGGCTCGGGCTAGAGAGTCTCGAATCGGTAGAGGACTATCTTTTGCCTCAGTTCGCAGATGGAAATCCGACTTCCAATACGTGACATATGCAGTTTTATTTGTAGAGCCTAGTTTTGGCGACATAGTAGCATGGGATGCTATGCCGCCTACTATTGATATTTATGATTGAAATTGTTTTGACACTATACACTTATTATAGTATCAAATGATTTGTTTTTAAACGTACTGTGCATGTTGGGCTATTATAAGGTAAAACCCTATCCTCCGGCTTGCGTTGAATTTTGTGATGGGACCTGGGTCTTATAATAGCTTCATTTTTCTGTATTTAGCATTGCGCTGTTGTTTTATGCACTGGTGTTCTTAGGAGGAAACACGTTTCGTGTTATACGGCGAGGTCCCTTGATATATCTGATTTAAAGTAAAGTTTTAAATAACTGTTTTAGTTCTCACAACAGTCACATGACTGGCCTGGAGTTTATTGTTTTAACCTAAACTCTGGGTGCCCTTATTTTGACGCGGGCAGCTAGTACTTTTGGTTTTGCAGATTTATATTCACAGGATCCTGGTTTACAGCTGGAATGATATCCGGAAAGCTCTGTATCCGTATATCTCTTTTAGTTGTGTATTGTATTATTTTTTTGCTGCTATGTAATTTATTGTAATCTCTGATATTTATTGAATGTATTTTATTCATTCATACTCTGTATATTCTTGTAATCTGATGAATTGTTGTAATTAACAATGAAAAGTTCTTCTATCTGCGTTCTTTCGTGTGTTGTTCTCGAAGTATCCGCTCTTTCCTTTACGGGGAAGTTACGGGTCTTCACAGTTGGTATCAGAGCTTTGGTTTACAGAGCTCGGAAAACAAGGCACATTAGAACCATACGAAAGAATTCATCAGAGATTGGATTAGGAATATCCAAAGGGAATGACTCGTTAGAGATAGGATTAGTAGTATCCTAGAACGAGTGTGAAGAGTATATTTTTAAAATGAAAACAATTTTTGTTTTGAAAATATAAATCAATTATACGTATTTGAATATTTATTTATATTGATTTGGACTATCAAGTATATAGAGGTTTTAATATACGTCTGATCCGCGTGTATTTGAAGTTTTAATATACTGGATAGATATAGAATCACACTCTAGTCGCCCGGGCATGATTCTACAGATGACGTACGACATCAGTAGTCTGTTTTCGAGTGCCGAAAGTGGGATATCTATATATTTCCATTAGACTACTGTAAGGACCAAAATTAGATAGGGCTTATTGTTGTGATTTGGCATCAAAAATCTGATTTTTAGACCATGTATCAAAGTTATGAATTTGAAAAGCTAATAAACTAATTGATTGCTGATTGTGTTGTTTGATTATTGTTTGATTCATAAATTTGAACCATATAGCCAATTTGAACCAAATAGTAAATTGTATTGAAAATTTATCGCATTTGCATGCATGTACATGTACTTACATTGAACAGGTCATTGCAAAGAGGCTAGAGCAGAAGAATAAAATTGTTTGCCCGACAAATAGTTACATGTTTACCATAATTTACTGTTTTGTTTGGGTGATGATGATTTTATGAGCCGATTGGCTTGCCGCTTGGCTTTTTCGTTTTCTTTTGGATTGAAGAAGGCCATGGGACGCTATATGAAATATCCCCAAGTCCCCGGTGCAGGGGAGGTTATGGCGAAATTTTTCAGAAATTTAGGGTGTTGGCCAAATTTTTGAAAAATTTGAAAAGTTCTTAGAAACTGAAAAGTTGAAGAACTTAAGCCATAAGGAAAATAATGGAAGTTGAGTTGATTAGTTAAACAACTTTCGGCTTCGTTCCTTTTTAGGGACGAAAAATTTTAAGTGGGGGAGATTGTAATAACCCGGAAATCTGAGCCAATTTAAAATTTTTATTTTGGCAATTTTAGTGAATTTTGAATATTTAAAATGAATTATTTTAAATAATAACGACGAGAAATTAATTTTGAATAGAATTAGAATGTATATATTTATATAGACCATCGTTTGAATAAAAATATTTATTTTAAATTATAAAAGGAATTGAAAATGGCGCGGTAGTTTGATAATTCGATTTCAAATTTCAAATGAATGTACTGGATTCAAAATAAATCGGATTTTAGTGAAATCAAAAGTATTAGAATCCAATGGAGAATATCTTTCCAACGAATCAGAAAAATCAAAATTTCATAGTGGGGATAAAAAGTTACGTCCAGTTGAAATTTCAGAATAGTCGCTATGGAATTTTGACCCTTAAAAATGGAAATTTTGCAAAAGACCTCGTTTTTCGACGAAACCACTTTTGTTGGATCCACGATGTTAAGTTATTGTTAGATTCCAAAATTTGTAATTTTTCGAATCAATATGTGAGTGTGGCAAAGGAAAATGCGTTTGACCAGTTTCAGTCGATTTTAATCGACTGGAAATTGGCCATTTTTCAAATGGTCTCAGAATTTGACGAAATCAGTTTTGTTAGGACCGTATCGTCAATACAAAGCTATAAAATATTTTTTGGGAATTTTTCTAGTTAGTATGTGGCCTCGGTAAATTGAAATACGCGTTCAAATTCAATATATAAAGTTATATTTTGATTTTGACGAAAACTGATCGAAACAGTCGAATCAGCCTACGATACATATCTCATTGTGTTCGGAATGGGGTTAATTAGCTAGGGACAACTGTCGGGGTGTTTGATTTCGAGCTCAAAATAAAAGGGTACTTTTTAAAATAAAAAATAATAATATACATATATATAATTATATAACACCTCACCCCTCATTCCCTCCTCTCCCTATCCTTCAGTCAACTCTCTCGAATAAAGAAAAAAAAACCTTATCGCACCCCCCCTGCGATCGCCACCTCGCCGCAGCCCACCACACCGTTCCCTCCCTCCCCCCTAACCTCTCGATCGAACCGCATAAACCCCTCCCCCCCTGGCGCACAGTTCAAACAGCGGAAAGTCCCTCCCTTCCATCAATGTGAGTTAAACTGATTTTTACTATGCTTTATGAACTGATTTTTACTTTGCTTTATGAACTGATTTTTACTTTGCTTTATGAACTGATTTTTACTTGGCTTTATAAACTGATTTTTGTCATAGGAAAATAAGATTTTTCATCGTACAAAAAAGTGATTTTTATAATGAAATAGCAAATGCAAAAATTTGATTTTTATCGTTGAAAGAAAATATTGTTGGCAAGTTGAAAATATTTTCAAGGGTATAACAATATGATTTTTATACTTGTAGCAAATTAAAAATATGATCTTTATCTAATAGAAGATATAAAAATATTATTTTCATATAAGTAGAGTATTAAAAATAGAATTTCTATATAATAGAGAATATAAAAATATGATTTTTATATTAGTGAAGTAATAAAAGATGATTTTTATATTATAGAGAATATAAAAATATGATTTTTATTGTATATATAGTGAAATATAAAAAATGTGACTTTTATAGGGATGATATAAAAATCCGACCTTTATGTTAGAAGTAGATATAAAAATATAATTTTTATACAGGAAGGAGTGTTATAAAAATATAATCTTTATTGGAAGAAGAGTGATATGAAAATATAATTTTTATATAGAGAATAGCGTGATAAAAATAGAATTTTTATCTATATAGTAGCGGTATAAAAATGTGATTTTTTATATACATAGCAACAGTATAAAAATGTGATTTTCATATATGTAGTGGCTACGGACAATGAAATTAACAAATGGCGAGCACGACGAAGATTTCCTACATATGAAGAGTCGTGGCGTTTGGTTTAGCTAGTCGGTGAAAACTCCTCACCTTTAATTTATTTCTAGTTTGAAATATATACTAGGATGCAGACGGTGTTTAGTAGCACCCGACACCCGTCGTCCACAGACCATGGATGGCTTGTTTGTTTGGTTGCTGTGTTGTGAAATTTGATCGTGTGATGTGAAGTGAAATAAAATATTTTATAGTGGAAAATATTTTATAGTTAAAAATATAATTTTTAACGTGTATATGAAATAAATATTTATAAACAAATCGGACGATTTGTTTATATACACTGATTTGACTGATATTGATTGGGACGATAAATTTTGCGCATTGCCCAACCGCACAAATAAAATCTGTGTTTGTTGATTTGAAACCTCACACGGGTGTTGGGATGATATTTGATGTACACTAGTCCCAATTATTTAGTTGTATGTCGATCGATTGGCCGACAGATTGTGTAAGCGTTAATTATTAATATTTAATGCTTATGCGGTTGTGTGGTGCACTCTGGATGATGGTTTACTATTTATTGTTGCTATTATATACATGTGTTGTAGAAAATCCATATAATTAAAATTATATGGTAATTGATTGGGCCTCATTCCAATATAGAAAATAAATTCATGTGTTGAATAGAAAATAAATTCATGTGTCGAATTGAAAAATATTCATGTGTTGAATAGAATAAACATTCATGTGGTGAATAAAAGTCGTGTTGATTAGATTGACGCCATTTTGACGTGAACGATATTTATATCGATTTTATTCATTTTTAAATGATTATTGAAATAGATTTGAAATTCGAATTAAATTGAATATGTTTGAAATTCGAATTAAATTGAAGTGATTTGAAATTCGAACTAAATTGAAATGATTCGAAATTCAAATTAAATTGAATAGATTTGAAATTCGAATTAAATTGAATAGATTTGAAATTCGAATTAAATTGAGTAGATTTGAAATTCGAATTAAATTGAAGCAATTTGAAATTCGAATTAAATTGAAGTGATTTGAAATTTGAATTAAATTGAATAGATTTGAAATTCGAATTAAATTGAATAAATTTGAAATTCGAATTAAATTGAATAGATTTGAAATTCGAATTAAATTTAAATGAATTGAAATTCGAATTAAATTGAAATTGAATTGAAATCGATTTGAAATGAAATTAAAACGAATTTATATTGAAAAATTCAATCTTGATTTGAATTTGAAAAGGAAGTTGAAACCGTTTTGAAAACGAATTTAAACGATTTATAAAATACGTTTTAAAAGGAAATCGACGAAGTATACATTATATATATAATATAATGGCCTGAATAGAATGCGCCGCGCTGCGGCAGTTCGCGAATTTCGACCATTGACTTCGAATGGATATTGCGGGAGATCCGACCGTCAGATTCTCCTAAAACCGGAACCGTTGGGTTCATATCGAAAAGAGCTTTCTAACGAATATTAGAGATTTTAAATCTAATGGTTGGATTTGGAATTATGTCCAAATCAAATTTGGAAAAGGTCGCTGTAAGTGCAGTTCGATGGTCGTTGATAGAAATCGACTGTACGGGCCTTGATAAAATTATTAAAAATAGTAATAATTTGTGTAAAATCATAAGAAATGATTTGTGAAGAATTGGGATGAAAAATTCCAAATTTAAAAAGATAAAATTATATTTTTATCGAAATGAACTAGTTTTGAACTAGAATTATAATTCTATTTATTTTTAAAATAAATAAAGTGGATTTGAAATGGTTTTGAAAATAACCAGAAATTCCAATAATTGAATTGGAATGGATTTGAATCGAAATTGTCTTTGGAATATTTCGATGTTGGATTTCGTGATTATACAGATATTGTTATGGAAATTTGAAAGGTATATTTATATCGTTACGATATTTGTTGGTCGTAGAATTTGATATTGAATATAAGCCGATATATTTTCTATTCAGAGCCTTGTATTTAATGTCAAATGTGATTTGGGTTTGTCGTGAATGGTATCTTCAATAATACTGTTCTTAGACTCAATGGAGTTAAGAAAATCAGAAACTAACTGGAGATTAGTTAAGTTGAATGGTCTCCTGGGTATTGATCTGATGTTTGTTTCGGCCTTCGAGGTTATTACTTAGGGAATTGTTCACTTGCTAATTTACGGTTAAAGGATGATGGAATAGAACGTGGTTTTGGGTTTATCGTGAACCGTGTTTTAAATGACATTGGTTCTTTAACCCAATTAAAGGCAGGATATGTTTTCCCAAGTTAAATAATCATTAAAATTTATTTTTGGGAAGATTAAAACCAAGTGGAGTTTTAATGAATCTTTAATTGGATTGAAATGATCGAGAATGGAGTATCACCAGTTTTGCTCCAGGCGATAGTTGAATCTTTAACTAGATTTGAACGTGAAATGGTAATTGAATTTACCGATAACACCGTGGTGTTAGATATGAAGTATTACCAGTTTTACTTCATGGGATGAATAGGTTGGGATTGGGAAATTAAAACAAATGATTACTTCGGTAAGGTTCGTTAATCCCGACTAGTTTGAATTGATATTCAAAAGAAGATTAAAGAATAAATTTAAAATAATTTATCTTTGATAAAATTAATGGGAACCTTTCCCTAAGAAATGCGAAATTTAGAAACTAACTGTAGGTTAGCTAAGATGAATGGTTTCCTGGGTATTGATCTGATGTTGGTTTCGGCCTTCGGGGTTAATATTTGGGGAATTGTTCCCTTACTAATTTACGGTTAGTGACTGATGAATTGGAATGAGGCGTATGTTGTGTTTGTGTAACACTTGTTTATTATATACGCGAGTTATTAGGAAAGACCGGGTTTATCCCATTCTGAATAACTGATATGATGATAAGTCAAAAACGAAGACGGTGGTTGAAGTTCGGAGGTCTTCTCGTCGTTTCGGTAATTACTGATGATCTTGATTGGGTCGTACACCCAAGAGGAGCGAATCAGTTAGTGATCGTCCAGACGTACTTGAAGATCGATGGATATGCGAGGTACAAGGTGCCTCCGGTTTCGTTCAGACCAATAACGGACTTGTAAATGGACTGTGTGTCTGACATTGGATTTTATTCTGTGTGGTTGATTTCTATTAAATATATATCTGTTTAGCGGCGGAGAATTTATTCTCTTGCTTAACGCCCTTCTCTGAGACGTACGTGCTCAGAGAATATATATTGACGGATATCAAACGCATGGAGTGAATTACCTGTGTGGCATGCCTAAGTGGCAATATGATCAAGGCTTCTGTTGAAAAGCAGAGTCTTGTGGTTGATGATCAAAGCACGGCCTGTGTGGCATAGCTTTGTGTAACGTTGATTCGCGAGCCTCAGACCCCATTTGTGAACCAGAAACGGGAGAGGACATCAGGGAGGACATGCGTTTCTTTCTAGTTAGAAGTGGCGTCAGTGGTTTTACACGCCCTGACGAGTTTGACTTATGTGGTTGTTGCTATTGTGAGGCGCCTCGGATATATCGGTGACTATGTGAAGCCGATGGAGTCATTCGTTGGTTCATTTACGCCCCAAAGGGTGGGGAAATACAGTGTTCAGGCATTTTAATCCATATCGGTGGACCGGCCCTAACGATCCAAGGGCTCACCTGTGTCTAGGTCCTGAGGCTCGGGCTAGAGAGTCTCGAATCGGTAGAGGACTATCTTTTGCCTCGGTTCGCAGATGGAAATCCGACTTCCAATACGTGACATGTGCGGTTTTATTTGTAGAGCCTAGTATTGGCGACATAGTAGCATGGGATGCTATGCCGCCTATGATTGATATTTATGATTGAAATTGTTTTGACACTATACACTTATTATAGTATCAAATGATTTGTTTTTAAACGTACTGTGCATGTTGGGCTATTATAAGGTAAAACCCTATCCTCCGGCTTGCGTTGCATTGTGTGATGGGACCTGGGTCTTATAATAGCTTCATTTTTCTTTATTTAGCATTGCACTATTGTTTTATGCACTGGTGTTCTTAGGAGGAAACCCGTTTTGTGTTTTACGGCGAGGTCCCTTGATATATCTGATTTAAAGTAAAGCTTTAGATAACTGTTTTAGTTCTCACACCAGTCACATGACTGACCTGGAGTTTATTGTTTTAACCTAAACTCTGGGTGCCCTTATTTTGACATGGGCAGCTAGTACTTTTGGTTTTGCTGATTTATATTCACAGGATCCTGGTTTACAGCTGGAATGATATCCGGAAAGCTCTGTATCCGTATATCTCTTTTAGTTGTGTATTGTATTATTTTTCCACTGCTATGTAATTTATTGTAATCTCTGATATTTATCGAATGTATTTTATTCATTCATACTCTGTATATTCTTGTAATCTGATGAATTGTTGTAATTAACAATGAAAAGTTCTTCTATCTGCGTTCTTTCATGTGTTGTTCTCGAAGTATCCGCTCTTTCCTTTACGGGGAAGTTACGGGTCTTCACAGTTGGTACCAGAGCTTTGGTTTACAGAGCTCGGAAAACAAGGCACATTTGAACCATACGAAAGAATTCATCCGAGATTGGATTAGGAATATCCAAAGGGAATGACTCGTTAGAGATAGGATTAGTAGTACCCTAGAACGAGTGTGAAGAGTATATTTTTGAAATGAAAACAATTTTTGGTTTGAAAATATAAATCAATTATACGTATTTGAATATTTATTTATATTGATTTGGACTATCAAGTATATAGAAGTTTTAATTTACGTCTGATCCGCGTGTATTTGAAGTTTTAATATACTGGATAGATATAGAATCACACTCTAGTCGCCCGGGCATGATTCTACTGATGACGTATGGCATTAGTAGTCTGTTTTTGAGTGCCGAAAGTGGGATATCTATATATTTCCATTAGAATGCTGTGAGGACCAAAATTAGATAGGGCTTATTGTTGTGATTTGGCATCAAAAATCTGATTTTTAGACCATGTATCAAAGTTATGAATTTGAAAATCTAATCAACTAATTAATTACTGATTGTGTTGTTTGATTATTGTTTGATTCATAAATTTGAACCATATAGCCAATTTGAACCAAATAGTATATTGTATTGAAAATTTATTGCATTTGCATGCATGTACATGTACTTACAATGAACAGGTCATTGCAAAGAGGCTAAAGCAGAAGAATAAAATTGTTTGCCCGACAAATAGGTACATGTTTACCATAATTTACTGTTTTGTTTGGGTGATGATGATTTTATGAGCCGATTGGCTTGCCGCTTGGCTTTTTCGTTTTCTTTTGGATTGAAGAAGGCCATGGGACGCTATATGAAATATCCCCAAGTCCCCGGTGTAGGGGAGGTTATGGAAAAAAATTTGGAAATTTAGGGTGTTAGCCAAATTTTTGAAAAATTTGAAAAGTTCTTAGAAACTGAAAAGTTGAAGAACTTAAGCCATAAGGAAAATAATGGAAGTTGAGTTGATTAGTTAAACAACTTTCGGCTTCGTTCCTTCTTGGGGACGAAAAGTTTTAAGTAGGGGAGATTGTAATAGCCTGGAAATCTGAGCCAATTTAAAATTTTTATTTTGGCAATTTTAGTGAATTTTGAATATTTAAAATGAATTATTTTAAATAATAACGACGAGAAATTAATTTTGAATAGAATTAGAATGTATATATTTATATAGATCATCGTTTGAATATAAATATTTATTTTAAATTATAAAAGGAATTGAAAATGGCGCGGTAGTTCGATAATTCGATTTCAAATTTCAAATGAATGTACAGTATTCGAAATAAACCGGATTTTAGTGAAACCAAAAATATTAGAATCCAATGGATAATATATTTCCAACAAATCGAAAAAATAAAAATTTCATAGTGGGGATAAAAAGTTATGTGCAGTTGAAATTTCAGAATAGTCGCTATGGAATTTTGACCCTTAAAAATGGAAATTTTGCAAAAGACCTCGGTTTTCGACGAAACCACTTTTGTTGGATCCACGATGTCAAGTTATTGTTAGATTCCAAAATTTGTAATTTTTCGAATCAATATGTGAGTGTAGCAAAGGAAAATGCGTTTGACCAGTTTCAGTCGATTTTAATCGACTGGAAATTGGCCATTTTTCAAACGGTCTCAGAATTTGACGAAATCAGTTTTGTTAGGACCGTATCGTTAATACGAAGCTAGAAAATATTTTTCGGGAATTTTTGTAGTTAGTATGTGGCCTCGGTAAATTGAAATACGCGTTCAAATTCAATATATAAAGTTATATTATGATTTTGACGAAAAATGATCGAAACAGTCGAATCAGCCTACAATACATATCTCATTGTGTTCGAAATGGGGGTAATTAGCTAGGGACAACTGTCGGGGTGTTTGATTTCGAGCTCAAAATAAAAGGGTAATTTTTAAAATAAAAAATAATAATATACATATATATATAATTATATAACACCTCACCCCTCATTCCCTCCTCTCCCTTTCCTTCAGTCAACTCTCTCGAATAAAGAAAAAAACAAAACCCTTATCGCAGCCCCCCCCCCAGCGATCGCCACCTTGTCGCTGCCCACCACATCGTTCCCTCCCTCCCCCCCCCCCCAACCTCTCGATCGAACCGCAGAAACCCCTCCCCCCTCGCGCACAGTTCAAACAGCGGAAAGCCCCTCCCTTCCATCAATGTAAGTTAAACTGATTTTTACTATTCTTTATGAACTGATTTTTACTTTGCTTTATGAACTGATTTTTACTTTGCTTTATGAACTGATTTTTACTTGGCTTTATAAACTGATTTTTGTCATAGGAAAATAAGATTTTTCATCGTACAAAAAAGTGATTTTTATAATGAAATAGCGAATGCAAAAATTTGATTTTTATCGTTGAAAGAAAATATTGTTGGCAAGTTGAAAATATTTTCAAGGGTATAACAATATGATTTTTATACTTGTAGCAAATTAAAAATATGATCTTCATCTAATAGAAGATATAAAAATATTATTTTCATATAAGTAGAGTATTAAAAATAGAATTTCTATATAATAGAGAATATAAAAATATGATTTTTATATTAGTGAAGTAATAAAAGATGATTTTTATATTATAGAGAATATAAAAATATGATTTTTATTATATATATACTGAAATATAAAAAAATGTGACTTTTATAGGGATGATATAAAAATCCGACCTTTATGTTAGAAGTAGATATAAAAATATAATTTTTATATAGGAAGGAGTGTTATAAAAATATAATCTTTATTGGAAGAAGAGCGATATGAAAATATAATTTTTATATAGAGAATAGCGTGATAAAAATAGAATTTTTATCTATATAGTAGCGGTATAAAAATGTGATTTTTTATATACATAGCAATAGTATAAAAATGTGATTTTTACATATTAGTGGCTACGGACAATGAAATTAACAAATGGCGAGCAAGACGAAGATTTCCTACATATGAAGAGTCGTGGCGTTTGGTTTAGCTAGTCGGTGAAAACTCCTCACCTTTAATTTATTTCTAGTTTGAAATATATACTAGGATGCAGACGGTGTTTAGTAGCACCCGACACCCGTCGTCCACAGACCATGGATGGCTTGTTTGTTTGGTTGCTGTGTTGTGAAATTTGATCGTGTGATGTGAAGTGAAATAAAATATTTTATAGTGGAAAATATTTTATAGTTAAAAATATAATTTTTAACGTGTATATGAAATAAATATTTATAAACAAATCGGACGATTTGTTTATATACACTGATTTGACTGATATTGATTGGGACGATAAATTTTGCACATCGCCCAACCGCACAAATAAAATCTGTGTTTGTTGATTTGAAACCTCACACGGGTGTTGGGATGATATTTTATGTACACTAGTCCTAATTATTTAGTTGTTTGTCGATTGATTGGCCAACAGATTGTGTAAGCGTTAATTATTTATATTTAATGCTTATGCGGTTGTGTGGTGCACTCTGGATGATGGTTTACTATTTATCGTTGCTATTAAATACATGTGTTGTAGAAAATCCATATAATTAAAATTATATGGTAATTGATTGGGCCTCATTCCAATATAGAAAATAAATTCATGTGTTGAATAGAAAATAAATTCATGTGTCGAATTGAAAAATATTCATGTGTTGAATAGAATAAACATTCATGTGGTGAATAAAAGCCGTGTTGATTAGATTGACGCCATTTTGACATGAACGATATTTATATTGATTTTATTCATTTTTAAATGATTATTGAAATAGATTTGAAATTCGAATTAAATTGAATATGTTTGAAATTCGAATTAAATTGAAGTGATTTGAAATTCGAATTAAATTGAAGTGATTCGAAATTCAAATTAAATTGAATAGATTTGAAATTCGAATTAAATTGAATAGATTTGAAATTCGAATTAAATTGAATAGATTTGAAATTCGAATTAAATTGAAGTGATTTGAAATTCGAATTAAATTGAAGTGATTTGAAATTCGAATTAAATTGAATAGATTTGAAATTCAAATTAAATTGAATAGATTTGAAATTCGAGTTAAATTGAATAGATTTGAAATTTGAATTAAATTTAAATGAATTGAAATTCGAATTAAATTGAAATTGAATTGAAATCGATTTGAAATGAATTTATATTGAAAAATTCAATCTTGATTTGAATTTGAAAAGGAAGTTGAAATCGTTTTGAAAATGAATTTAAATGATTTATAAAATACGATTTAAAAGGAAATCGACGAAGTATATATTATATATAATATAATGGCCTAAATAGAACGCGCCACACTGCGGCAGTTCGCGAATTTCGACCATTGACTTCGAATGGATATTGCGGGAGATCCGACCGTCAGATTCTCCTAAAACTGGAACCGTTGGGTTCGTATCGAAAAGAGCTTTCTAACGAATATTAGAGATTTGAAATCTAATGGTTGGATTTGGAATTATGTCCAAATCAAATTTGGAAAAGGTCGTTGTAAGTACAGTTCGATGACCGTTGATGGAAATCGACTGTACGGGCCTTGATAAAATTATTAAAAATAGTAATAATTTGTGTAAAATCATAAGAAATGATTTGTGAAGAATTGGGATGAAAATTCCAAATTTAAAAAGATAAAAATATATTTTTATCGAAATTAACTAGTTTTGAACTAGAATTATAATTCTATTCATTTACGCCCCAAAGGGTGGGGAAACGCAGTGTTCAGGCATTTTAATCCATATCGGTGGACCGGCCCTAACGATCCAAGGGCTCACCTGTGTCTGGGTCCTGAGGCTCGGGCTAGAGAGTTTCGAATCAGTAGAGGACTATCTTTTGCCTCGGTTCGCAGATGGAAATCCAACTTTCAATATGTGACATGTGCGGTTTTATTTGTAGAGCCTAGTATTGGCGACAAAGTAGCATGGGATGCTATGCCTCCTATGATTGATATTTATGATTGAAATTGTTTTGACACTATACACTTATTATAGTATCAAATGATTTGTTTTTAAACGTACTAAGCATGTTTGGCTATTATAAGGTAAAATCCTATCCTCTGGCTTGCATTGCATTGTGTGATGGGACCTGGGTCTTATAATAGCTTCATTTTTATTTATTTAGCATTGCGCTGTTGTTTTATGCACTGGTGTTCTTGGGAGGAAACTCGTTCTGTGTTATACGGCGTGGTACCTTGATATATCTGATTTAAAGTAAAGCTTTAAATAACTGTTTTAGTTCTCACACCAGTCACATGACTGACCTGGAGTTTATTGTTTTAACCTAAACTCTGGGTGCCCTTATTTTGACACGGGCAGCTAATAGTTTTGGTTTTGCAGATTTATATTCACAGGATCCTGGTTTACAGCTGGAATGATATCCGGAAAGCTCTGTATCCGTATATCTCTTTCAGTTGTGTATTGTATTTTTTTCCGCTGCTTTGTAATTTATTGTAAACTCTGATATTTATCGAATGTATTTTATTCATTCATACTCTGTATATTCTTGTAATTTGATGAATTGTTGTAATTAACAATGAAAAGTTCTTCTGTCTGCGTCCTTTCGTGTGTTGTTCTCGAAGTATCCGCTCTTTCCTTTAAGGGGAAGTTACGGGTCCTCACATTTCATAGGGTGAGTCTCCATGTATTTTGGTGTTAAAGTGTGGCGATTTTTTGGTTATTAACGGCTAAGTTAATATGCTTCTATGGATCTTTTATGGGGATTGTAATTTATTAGGCACGATATATTTTAAGACGGACTTCTAAAGCTTTTTGGTAAGATTTAGTGCCAAAGTTCTTAGTTCAACACCTTGTTAGTAGTTGTACCTATGCACTTGTCTCCATTTTCCGGGTTCTTTTTTGGTTTGGTTATTTTCTTCATGTCTTTATGGTTGCTATTGTAAGTTGTGAGACTACATTTCATACTGTTGTCATATGTTTAGAAAAATACACCAAAAGCAGACAATATTGTCCATGCCAATGGTCCTTGTTTCTAGTTTAAGTTGGTATAATTTGGTAATTCTATGCATTCCTATTACTTGTGTAATAACGATTCCTAAATAAGTGTGCAGTTGAGTTCCCATCTACAATTTTCATATTTCTTGCATTTAAGTGCTAGTTTTTAATCTTCCTGAGTAGACTGACTATTATACTTGCTTTCGTTTTCCATGATTTAGCAATATCAAAAATCTCAATCTCATTTTTACACGTTAGAAAGGTCGTGCATGGATTCAAACATAATAACAATAGTTAATCTCAAAATTCTTAGTTATAGTTAACATATATTTAGTCGCTAATGAACTTTAAACAACTTCTGGTTGTATTTTGCAGATGAGTGGTCGGTAGAGAAAACAACAAGATGAAACTAAAGAAAGCCTTCTTCGTGTTGCAGTAGGCAACAATAATAGTAATGAATAGTTAAAGTGGAAATATCAATGTTTGGATGAGAAGTTATCCTTTTATGAATTAAATTTAAGTACTTATATTACAATATATGTTTCTTCAATTGATATATTATTTTCTTCAATCATTCTAAATGGTTGCTCTAATTGTAAACATTATTTAATCTTTTGGCTATGGCTACGGTGTTGCTGCAACTTATTGCACTTTTATTATTAAGTCCTTGGGTCCTTGCTGTTTTAATATAGTTTTAATTTATTTAGGTGGCAATATATTACGTCCTGGGTATTGACAACACTATGATGCATAGAGGTAGGTATCTCCAATTTTTTTTCTACCCTTATCAATTTTTCTTTTGGTTTTTTATCTATAGTGGTCTAAGCAATATGCTGCACAACCTTGTTATCATCAGTCGACCGGGAAGGCTGTGGGACTTTTGATAATACTATTGGAGAATGGAGTTTTGATGACAGCAACCTTGTTTCAGTTATCATTGATTATAAAATATGTACTAACATCTCTATCTAGAATATATATATAGGGTTTGCATACAGGATTTAAATACTAAAGACTGTATAGTTTTAGAGTTCCAAGAGATGAAGAAATCAGAGAAGATTCAAAACTCATGAGTATCAAGATTTCAAGAGCTCAAAAAAAATATAGTAATTGAGTCTAGATTTTATATACGACTCCAAATAGCACTCCAAGTTCAAATTCAGTTTTTCGAAATCAAATTATTTTCAAATTCAAAATTCGGATTTCAAAATGTTTTCAAACTATTTCAAACTATTTCTTAAAAATATTTCAAATTACCTTACATATGATTTCAAAATATATTTATAGTTTATATAGTTTTGTAATATATATATATATATATATATATATATATATATATATATATATATATATGTTATAACAAATGTAGTTTAAATCATATAATCTTATAAAAAAAATTATATATCGTATTACTATGTTTCTACATGATTTTACACTTTAGAATATTCATTTTATATACTAAGTTTTGATGCAAATATTCCCAGAATAAATATATATGTTTAAACACTTGAAAAATGTTTAAAATTAAAATTTAAATAGCATATGTCGACATAAATAAATACATATGTTGACATTTAACTTTCATATTTTCTAACACTCAAAGGATGTATATTTTCACTATTTGGAATGTTTCATAAATGTTGCAATCTTTGAGAGGTTAAAATAGGCCTCATTTTTGAATTTTTTTTATATCTTCTTCTCCTTCTTCACCCCTTTACTTATCGGCATTAATATACACTATTTTCTTGATTTTTACACTTATACTCTACCAGTTTCTACTAAAATTACATCAAAATTCTTCTCTTCTTTTTCTATATCAAATACTCTCTGAATTGAAGTGCTATTGAAGAGTTCTAGGGCTGTTGTAATCATTTGGGAATTTTTTGGGAAAGGGTGTATTTTTTGTAGCCCTGAAGTCAAGAGAAGGGAGCGGGGTTAACCTTGTATCCGTGAAATCAAGGGCGTTTAGAGCAGTGTTAACCTTGTAGCCGAGACGTCAAGGGGATTGAACTTGGATATCGATAATAATAAAACTCTGTGCAACCCAATGTTGCTTGGGACTAGACGTAGGAGTAATCTGAATAGTATAAAATCCAGTGTTCTTTCCTTTCCTGCATTTTATATTTATCTATTTCTGTGTCTGTGATTGTTTTTGTGTTGTGATCATCTCTAGTGTGATAATTATTGTAAAATTCATATGGTAGATCAAATAAGTTTAATATATTCCATAAATTGCTTAAAAGCACTATTCACCCCCCCCCCCCCTCTAGTGTTAGTTTTGCCTTAAGATCTGCAATCCTCAATCCCTAACAATTGGTATCAGAGCATATGTTGTAAAAAGATTTTCAACTAATTTTTGAAAATATTAAATGGCAACCAACACTGGTAATAATACTTCGCTTGTAGATGGTCAGTCCACCGTTAGACCACCACTATTTAATGGTAGTAATTACTCTTACTGGGCATGTAGAATGAAAATATATTTACAGTCTACAGGATTAGACATTTGGAATACCACACAAACTGAATATGTTGAATCCACTACTAATTTAACACAATGGACTAATGAACAAAAGGCTGTTGCATAAAGTAACTCTAAGGCCATGAATATGTTATTCTGTTCATTAGACCAAAATGAATTTAATAGAATATCGATTTGTAAATCAGCTTATGAGATTTGGAGAACATTTCAAGTTACTCATGAAGGAACTAATAAAGTCAAATGGACAAAAATATCAATGCTTATCAATTAATTTGAGTTATTTAATATGAATGAAAATGAATCTGTCTCTGATATGTATTGAAGATTTAGGACATTGTGCATTCATTAATATCATCGAGAAAAACTTATTCAAAAGAAGATAAAGTTAGAATAATCCTTAGTTCATTAACTTCAGAGTGGGATCAGAAAACATTGGTGATCGAAGAAGCTAATCATGTCAATGAAATGAGAATTTAGGAGTTAGTAGGGAATTCGATGTCATTCGAAGTTCTGTTACAGAAAAGAAAGGAGAATAAGCCTAGATGAAAGAAATCTATAGCATTCAAAGCAACAACAAATGGTTCTGATTCAAGCGGTAAGGATGACAAAGAAGTTGCATTAAAGACAAGGAATTTCAGAAAATTACTATGATATAAGAGGAGAAATAATTTCCAAAAAAACAATCAATGAAATTTGGGAAGAAATGACGATATATGCTATAACTATAACAAACCAGGCCAAATTAAAAGGATGTGTCCATATACAGATAAATCAAATCAACAAACAGAGAATAATAACAAAAATTCGTCAAAGAAGAGAAAAAGAGCATATGCAGCAACCTTAGATGATTCAGATTCATCATCAAGCGATGAAGAGCCAGAATTGGAAACCCAAATATGTGTTTCACGATGATTCAGAATTAAGAAAATAATGAAGACATGTATCTAAAAACTAGGTAGACCTTACTACTTTTTTAATTTTTTTGGTTGATTTGGATGAATGGATGCTTTGTTTGCCTTGTTTGAATTTGAAATTTAAATTCTAAAATTCAAACTTGAATTCTAAAAATTCAGATTTAAAATTTGAATTTTCGAAATTCAAAATAATAATAATATAATAATAATTAATTTTTTAATGTTTGTGAGGGTAAATATTATTTCAAGAAATAGTAAACTTGAAACATAAAACGTTAATATGATAAAACAAAGTTAAAATCAACATGTCTTTTGAGAGTCAACATATATTTCGACACAAAATTCGACATGTCGACATACAGGCCAAAGAATGAAATTCAAATTTTGAATTTCAAAAGTTTAAACTTTCAAACTTCCCTCCATTTTTCACCAGCTCCCAAGGTCTGAAAAGATGTCTTTAATTTTAGAAAAGTTATGCATATTCAATCTCTATTTACTTATCAATTAAAATCTATCACTCTACATCTCATTCAAAATTCAAACTAATTTCTTCATAACTATTTTCTTTAAAACATATCTTAAATGGCCACCTCAAGCCCATCACAAAAAATGAGACAAACCAAAACAATTAAAGGTTACCTCAACAATGATAAAGAAGCAATTAAAGCTTATATTGACTATAAGGGTAATGGAAAAGTCAAAACGGGAGCCATCGCCATTTTTGATGATTTTCCTTCTTATGATATTACTTCTCTCTTCAAACAAAATGGAGTTTTTAGTATGATAGATTCTCAGGATAACGACGAATTATGTTACCCGAATCCAGTAAAAATGTTTTATGCAAATTTGGTCCATGATTTTTATGAAGGAAATGAGAATCAAGTGTGGGTAGCATAAAAGAAATTCAAATCATTTTGGATAGCGATATTTTGGGAACAATCTTGAATTGTAAGAAAATGGGCTTGGATTTTTCGGAGTTCGAAAACGACTAGCAAGATCTACAAACATTCCATGACATCTTTAAAAGCGATGAATACATGGAGTTCAATAATCGTTTCTTCAGTCCTAAAGCTAGAATCCTTAACCTCCTCTTCTACTATAACATTACTCCCCATTCCGTAAATTTCAACAACCCTACCCTCAAAGTCCAAAACGCTCTCTATCATGGAAATTTCAACAACCCTACCATCAAAGCCTAAAGTAATGTCCACAAAAGAAAATACCCTTTATCAGGGAGGTCATCTCACCCGCATCTTTAAATACTTTGGAGTTGATCTTAAAGGAGAGGAATTTATCTCAAAAAAGGTCTTTGATTTGGGAAATATTTCCCTAATGCAAATTCCTATCACTTTCATAGAAACATATGCGGAAAAGAAAGCTCGAATGGAACAAGAAGAGGATCTTATGGAAACTGAAGACGAAGAATATACCTCTGTATAGATTGTCCATCTAATAGTAGAACCATATCCAAAGAAATGCTTGTCCAAAATCAAGCCAAGTTAGCCAAAAACCAAACGAAGATAAAGAAGATACTTAACAACATGTCTCCTAAAATGAACAAGTTCTTTGGCAAAGTGGGAAGAAAACTTGGATTGTCATCTTCCTCCTCATCATCCGCGGAATTCTAAACTTATCGAGCCCATGTTATTCTTATTATTTACTTATATTTGCTTTCGTATCTCGTATTTAGTATCGTTTGTCTTTCGAATGTACCATTGCTTAAGTATTAATATATAATCTTGTTTGATGTCTATTTTAGTCTCTAATATTTGTAAAATCATTTAAATAAAATAAATAATATGAAACACTTCAAAAATTAAGCAAGAACTTAAAAAATTAAAATTTGAACTAGGTAGTCGACATACATTTTTAAGCATGTCGACATATAACAGCCTGAATTTGTTCAAAATTTAAAATTTAAATACTAATAGGTGTCTATTCATTTTGGACGAATTCCAGACTCTATAAAGAGCCCATTCTTCTAGAAAAACTTGTTTTAAACTCTCTTCTTCCTTTCAATCATTCCTTTTCTATTTTAACAAAATTATGGCAAATTCTATACATAATTTGAGTGAAAATCTTGAGGAAACACTCAATTCCTTCAAGAATATTATCTCAATAATCCAACGTAATCAGCGCCATCTTGAGTTAAGCCAGATTAAAATGATAGAGCTTTATTGCTCCATTCTTTATTGCAGAATATAACCAAGACTAACAAATGTAATGTTAGGGATAATGGGACAGTGTAAAACTTTATTGCTCCATTCTTCATATACATTGGAACAAAATTATGCAGAGTTTCACCAAAAGCAGAGGACAAAATTCTAAAGAAGATTGTAAACTCACCTTGGCCTAAAGTTTTATAGTGGCTATTTTGCACTAATGCCTAAAGACAACATCCACTTTATCAGAAATGCTAGTAGGCCCCTTTTTACGTCTAAATTTATGTCAGAAAAGAAACTGACAATAGATAATGACTCGAAGATATAAATTCGACAGACTATTTCAACTTGATTAAGTTCGAATACCCAATTTCAGGTCTTCTATTGTCTCACCCCACTTCATATATCAATGCACTGTTAGTTTTATTATTTCATTCTTCTCAAGTTGACATAAGCAAATAATAATTTAATTCCACTTCATATATCAATGTAGTTAAATGTTAGTCTTGTTATTTCATTCTTCTCAAGTTGATATAAGCAAATAATGATATAAGGTGGGGATGGAAGCAAAAGTAGTATTCAAAAAGTTGATGACATAACAGATATTTGCATGACTAAATCTCCTAAATTGTGTAAGCGATAGTTATTATCAAGCGCAACCTTTGGCTAGTTAATAGATAAGATCACCATGAGTCTGCTGTAGGATTCTCAAAGTTAGCCGAACATTCCAAGTTTTTTTTTTCAAAAATTAAAAACCTGTATAAATTTAGAATTTTAGGGCTTGATACTTTCCCAAATTTTACCATTATATAGTAAAGACAAAAACTCTGACACAGACTCATTTTTTCATATGGATAATTACACAAAACATGATTTGGTTTTCAGACCAGTATAGAATAAATAAATAGCTTCATAACATCGATTCTGCTAACTAAAATGACATAACCTGTACACATGTAATATTGTTGCATCCATCAATTGATGCATGATATTTTATCAAGACATCTTACGTATACTACTATCATGCAACTCCTCTTACTATGAAGATTGTTTGTTGTAACTTGTAGACAAAATCTTTTTCACAGCAAAGCCCTAGAATACAATCTACTGTAAAGCAAGATGTACTAGAATAGCTAGCACTAACATATTTAAAGATCCAATAAATCTGACTAAAGAAGAAAAAAAGGCAGAAGAAACTGAAATTTAATATTAAAAATAAGGATTAGAAAGGGTGATCCTCGATTCTTCACCCAAATTTAAACAATTGAAGCAATCAAATTGTAATGGATGGAATTTGTACATTACCTAGGGTTCTGGAATCGGTTCGCTATCCAAAAAAAAGGCTAAGGCTGACGAAGGAAGGTTAGTAAAGTGATGGATGCTTAATGATGATGAAGGAATTCATGCACGTGAGTTCATTTGATTTAGGGAAATGGTCGAAAAGGGATTGGGAACGGAAGCGATCCAGGAAAATTGTCGATTATTGTCTGGGAACGGAAAAAACTTTAATTATATTACCTGCGGCCTTAAAGTTCATAAAGCTACATTGGGTTGAATGGGTCAGATCATTAAATAGGCTTCATAAAATTACGGCATTTGTACTACAAGAATTATGTAGAATTTTTTATAAATAAATCAGAAACGCTTAATGATAGATACAAACACATTGTACGTGTATCAAGGCTCGCAACATTATAAAAGGGTTTCAAATAAAAAAACTTATGTGTTTCTAATTAAGAATTTTGGTGTAGTGGGGGAGAAATTATAAAATAAGGGATTAGTTAGGCTTAGTATAAGGGGGAGTATGTAAGAGCCATGGTGAAAGTGGGAGTATTGGAGAACAAGTTCAAATGGTATCAACGGGTATCAAACAGGTATGAATATTTTGTAAATTAAGGTTTTCATCATCAAAAATGGGGAGATTATTGGTGAATGGAGTTTTGATGACAGCAACCATATTTCAGTTATCATTGATTATAAAATATATACTAACATCTCTATCTAGAATATACATACATATATATATATATATGCAAGGTTTGTATACATGATTTAAATAATGAAGACTGTACTATTTTAGAGTTCCAAGAGATGAATAAATCAAAGGAGATTCAAGATTGATGAGTATCAAAATATCAAGATTTCAAGAGCCCAAGAAAAATATAGTAATTGAGTCTAGATTTTATGTAAGGCTCCAAATAGCACTCCAGGTTCAAATTCAAACTGTTTTCGAATTCAAAATTCTGATTTCAAATTCTAATTTCAAACTCCTTTATAAGATTTCAAATTATTTTACTTATGATTTCAGAATATATTTATGGTTTATATAGTTTTGTAATATATATATATATATATATATATATATATATATATGTTTATAATATATATAGTTCTAAGTCATATAATCTAATAAATATGTGTATATATTATACTATGTTTATATATGATTTTTTTTAACACCCCACCTCCGCTAGGGTCACTCACAAAGGGAATGCACTAGCTTTGGTGGAGTATTATCTAGGTTAACATACATATAAATATTACAAGACATAACATAAATAAAACAACGGAAGAAAACCCAAATTTCATTGCTTTAAAATCTAATAAGGTCCCTCTTTTTCTTCCGTTTCCCCATTCCGTACATGAAAGGGCTTTGGAGCTTGGTAAGATCAGAACTAAGCTGTATTCCCACCCTGCGAACCTGGGGGGAAACGGAAGAAAAAGAGGCGAAACAAAATGGGTCAGTCATAAAGACTGAGTAAGTCCTAGTGACTTTCAGCATAAAAACAGGTAAAGATAACATGGCATGAATAAACTGAAAGTAAACATAAGCATGATGACAAGATAAGCTATAGGAAAGATAACTAAGAATAACCTCGTATGGTTTTTATCAAGTATAACATCGCTAGGTTTCCATTCAAGATAAACTAAGTATAATTTCGCAAGATTTCTATTAAGCATCGCAAGATTTCTCTGCTTTACCATTAAAATATTTCTATGATATCTATTTGCTCTGGACCAACCGTACTAGTATCCCAACCCGTGTCATGTGTTGACTATAAATGATCCCTTGCCCAATGTCATGAAATGATCCATTACTTGGTCTCACGAAACGATCTATTAATCGATCGGCTCCCTACAAGTCCTATCTCGTTCATGTGTCTGTGTCATACGGCCCTATCACGAATGTAGTCACCTGTGCTAGGTCCACCATAGGGTGTATCAAGCCCTAGGGTGCCAACCACCGACACGAATCAAGCACGCACATTGTAAACCTACTGGTGCCCAATGCCTGCTTTTTCAACTCCGGACTACGTGCACGACCATAGTCCGCCTGAACCTACAATGGCGCACCAACTCAGCCGTCGTTCTGGTCGCTTACAATCATCCCAGTAATCGTGCCCCACCCTGCCTAGTTCCAGGGTACCATGATACATCTAGTGGGTTACTGCTGAAAAGGACCGCGTAACTAGGGTTTCTGTTCAGCAGGTTAAGTGTTGTCATTTAAATTCGAGACTTAACCCCATCAGTCTAGCATGTCAAGTTGGTTAAGTGTGGTCATTCAAGTTCGTGACTTAACCCGTCTACGTGTCATGTCAAATTAGCTAAGTGTTGTCATTCAAGTTCATGATTTAGCCCTACGAATCATGTGTCAAGTTGGTTAAGTATGTTCAAGCAGTTCGTGACTTAACCCTATCAAGTCATCGTGTCAAATTAGTTAAGTATATTCAAGTGGTTCATGGCTTAACCCTATCAAGTCATCGTGTCAAATTGGTTAAGTATATTCAAGCGGTTCATGACTTAACCATATCAAGTCATCGTGTCAAATTGGTTAAGTATATTCAAGCGGTTCATGGCTTAACCCTATCAAGTCATCATGTCAAATTGGTTAAGTATATTCAAGCGGTTCATGGCTTAACCCTATCAATTCATCGTGTCAAATTGGTTAAGTATATTCAAGCGGTTCATGGCTTAACCCTATCAAGTCATCGTGTCAAATTGGTTAAGTATATTCAAGCGGTTCATGACTTAACCCTATCAAGTCATTAATTCATTTATGCACCCCAACCTCTCACATCAGACCTGTTGTTGTGGTCACTGGATATGCCGGGCGGTTCCGGGCAGAGTTACACCACAACTCAGTCTGACCTCGGGTTTTCAAGTGCGATATGACCAACTACCCACATTGGATCCTATTGTTTGCAGCAATTGGATTTGCCGGGCGGTTCCGGGCAGAATTACACTGCAAACTCAACCCAACCTCGAGTTGGCCATTTTCTAATTCATTCTAAATGTCATGTCCATGTTCAAGTTTCATGTCAAGTTCGTGTCTAGTTTCATGGCGAGTTTCATGTGAAGTTTCATGTTTTCACTTATGCCTATTATCCAGTTAATGATTCATATTCATAACCAATTCATGTTTCAGGTTCATAAGCATGTTTACGTGCCTTCTAGATGTCCAATACAAACCAACTACCCAAAACCCAACTTAGGCGCGTTCATATTAAACTTTCTCCAAGTCATAAATTATCATATATGTTTCTATTCCAAATTTTTCATAATTAACATATGCCCAAGTTCTAGGTTACATGTCAGTTTTATGTATGCCCAATTCATACCAAATTTACATATGTTCAATTCATGCCGTTTTACATGTATGCTAATTTTATGCCAATTTACACATCTATCAAGATCCATGCCAAATTACATATGCCAATTTATATATGCCTAATCCCAGACAATTTACATTTATACCAAATTTCATGCCCTTTTACATATGTCAAGATCTAGCCAACATTACATGTATTAAGTTTCATATCCAATAAACCCAAATCGTGATTCATTATGTAGTTACCCCAAACCATAACCTTTTTATTACAATACAAGCCAGTTGTCCAATCTTTTGATTTGATTTACATGTTACATTACATAGATCCAAATTTACGCCAAATTCCATGCATATAATATTTATGCAAATTTCCTCATAACAAGATTATACCAAAATTTACATATCATATCAAGCCCAAACTCGCAAATACAATGATAATATCCAATTTCATGTTGCTAATAATTCCATCATATTCATATAGGCAATAATCCCATAATTCCCCCGTATACATATCGTACGCAAGTCGTGATTTTAGGCCAAGGTCCGAAATTGACCAAGGTTCATCGAAAGAAAATAAATAGGGCAAAGGTAGAATCTTGCATCAAAATAAGATTGGAGAGAAAAACATCATCACAGGCATATTAAGATTACAACAGGCTGAATAGACCATGAACTAGACATAAGAATAAAGATGAACAAGTCTCAAAACTCAAGGTTCAAGAAGCAACAGAAATAGATCTGAATCGATAAACATACTTAAATCCAATTCCACTTTATTCCATGGCCATATTATAGTTAAATATTTAATTTGGAAAGAACCTAGAACTTACATTGATTGGCTAAGAGAGGACAAATCGATTCGTTGTCGCCTTGAAACATCTAACTTGATAAATCTTCTGATTTTATTCAATATGGTCTAGGCGTCATTGCTTGAAGCCTTAATCTCTAGTTTGAATTGAGTTGCTTAGGTTGATGTTGATTAGCTTCTAGTTTTGATTCCAACAGAGTAGCGATGCCATTTTTATTTTTTTATTTAGAACAGAGGCAGAGTAGAAGCAGAATAGAATTGTGTGTAAAAAAGGCTAGGTTTGGGGCTGTTTAAATAGGTTTAGGCAGATGAATCTGGACAGAAATCGGGCTAGATACATCAGAACGAATACTGGCCCAAAAATGGGCTCGGGGACCAGTTCGACACCCAAGTCGACTGCGCAGTCGACCTGGTCCTGGGGGTGTCGACTGCCCAGTCGACTCCCCAGTCGACCTGGGGGGGTGTCGACTGCCTAGTCGACTCCCCAGTCGACCTGGGGTGCTGGGCGAGAAATTTCCCGCCCAGTCTGTCTGGGTTTTGAAATTCAAATTTGAACTCGAACTGTTTTGAACTCTGAAAATTTCTGAAACTTTGGGGAGCCATAATTTGGTCATACGGACTCCGATTTTCGAAAACTCGGACTTGATTTCATGCAGAATTCCGAGACGAACGCAATGGCGCAACCCGTTTCCCTTGGTTATTGTTTTAAAATTTAATTCTGCCTTGATTTCTTGTTTTAACATGTTATAAAAATACGGGTTGTTACATTCTCACCTCCTTAAAGGATTTCGTCCCCGAAATCTCTAAGTTAGGAAGAACGTATCCTACCATCCATCATCCATCTACTCAAAACATCATCCACAAGCAAATATTGTCCTTAAGAGAATTCTAATGCTGTATGAAAATATGCAAAAATTGTGTGTATATGTTTCTTATCTAATGCAAATGATCAGGCCTGATTGATCTTCTTAATGCAAAATACGTCTAGTGCCATGAGTCCAACATGTATGCAAATAGTCCTAGTCACAATAACACTACATGTGTGCACAAACATCACCCATATGCAACATCCACATGATAACACATTCAAATCCATCCATAAACAAGTATAAACACTCATGCATATGCAATATGAAAGGTGACTGAGCCGATCTAGTGCCTAATGTATAAATGCATCCACGAGCAACCAATTGCAGCCACTTGCAACCATCAATCATAACATGTCTCAAACACATGTTGACACCCAATTGTTCCTACCTAAAGGTATAGCCGAATGATAGAAGCAAGTAAAAACCTTGTGCCCATTAGGCCATGTCAAAACTGGAAATATATGTCATATATATACTGATCAGGAGAAGAACTCCCTAAGCACCAGCCCCGGAGACCGAAATCAACATCAGGATGACACCCAAAGAATTACTCAATCAAATCAATATACGTTTCGAGGAAACTAAGCATGATGGACTCCTTTTAGGTCACAAGGGAATCCCTTCCTAAAACCAACCCGTATCCTATAAAACCCAAAGAGTTTAGTCAACCCAACGGACACCCTCAAGCCCCAAAATGTATTACTAGCAGATGAGTCATACTCCCTATGGGGTTTGCAACAGAAATTTGATTGAGAATAGGACCGAGAGGAAAAAGATAACATGCAAGTAAGCTCTACAGGAAAAGAGGGACCAAGGATATACTCTTAAAAAGAGATATGATGCACGTATCTAGTCTTCAATCTTCTAAGTCGCGTTTCCTTGAGCTTAACTCCATTGTGCTTTGATCGTCTTTAACTTCACAGATTCTTAATTCTTGTTTCCAAAATATGAGTTGGAACTCATTTCACTTTTGCCTCTCGTTCCACTTTCACTTATCCTCCTTCTAGTATACTCGGCTCAAACTTAACTACGTACTCATGGTTTCATGCAAGCTCTCCAAAATTCACTAGTGAATCTTGGATCTCGTTCACTTACTAGGAGGTATTCCACGCAGAAGAACTATCTCTTGAAAATAACAAATATCAACCGTGTTGCCAAATGTACTTACTAAGGTGACTTTCTACAACTCATGCATAAGTGAAATGAACCATCCGCCTTAGTGGTGAACACTACTCGAGCGGATCAATAAATGTATCAAGAGATTCTAGGTAACTAATCATGAGAGAACCCTAAAGGTTACAGGCGACTTCGAGGGTATTACCGAGGCAAGTCAAGAGTCTAACTACCCTCCTTTCAAAACCGAGAATGTCATCCTTACTGGATAACTACTCCATCGCTAGAATCAACCCATAGCCCAAAACATAAACATTACTTCATAGACATTCTCAAATCCAAACAAATCATGAATACATGAGCCGATTTCCCAACAGGATTTGAGACAAAAATTGGGACCCTCTAATACGCTAGTACTAAGGTGCAGAGACTCAACTATCGAAGCGGAATTAAAAGGATGCGATGTACTAAAACAAAGTTCTAGCGAGATGATAGAAAAGAAAAGCTAAACCTTTAAAAGAAACGTTACCACCTCTCTTAGGTACGTTAGTAGTGAGAGCATACAATTGCCCTCTCGACGATCTTGTCCTTTGCCCTTGTCCTTGTCCTATAATACTTAACTACACGTCCCTCCTTACCATACTAAAGATACTCTTTCTTGTCATGGGTTTTATTATTCTTTCACTTTGGCTTCTTCCTTTTCACCTTTTCCTCCTTTGTAGATTAAGCCATTACAACAAGTTTCTCATCCTTAGGCTTGTGTTCTTTATGTTCTTACTATCCTTGTATAGCTTGTTGACAAGTCTCTCGAAAGCTACCTCCATCGCACGGCAACCCTACAAAGCTTGAAATAAGATTAGACGCAGATGGAACTACTGCGGCTACAGATGGAAGTTGGGCACTTCTTTGCCCTCCGACATATGTTGTATGCCTACAAACTATGGTGAAAAGGAAAGAGAGAAGAGACTCAAGGAGAGAATCAAAAGATAGTGCATATGACTTTGGGGAACATGCCTTTCGTAAAACAAAACTTTTCTTGAAAATTTGCTTCTTTGTAAAAGTTTTGAAAATAGTTTCAGAAGGTTTTTTTTAAAGCTTTTGCCCAGTCTGGTAACCATCTGCTCTGATACCAAATGTAACACCCCACCTCCGCTAGGGTCACTCACAAAGGGAATGCACTAGCTTTGGTGGAGTAATATCTAGGTAAAAATACACAGAAATATTACAAGATAGAACATAAATAAAACAACGGAAGGAAAAACCAAATTTGATTGCTTTAAAATCTAGTAAGGTCTAAAGCCTTTTACATCAAAATGCTATTAAGTCAATTACATCGAAATCTGTCTTGCAATAGTAAAGAAGCATAAAACCATAGTTATAAATCATTCCCCAATAAAGCAAAGCAAGCCATAGCCAAGAGAAATCCAAGCCGTACATGAAAGGGCTTTGGAGCTTGGTAAGATCCGAACTAAGTTGTATTCCCACCCTGCGAAGCTGGGGGGGAAACGGAAGAAAAAGAGGCGAAACAAAACGGGTCAGTCATAAAGACTGAGTAAATCCTAGTGACTTTCAGCATAAAAACATGTAAAGATAACATGGCATGAATAAACTGAAAGTAAACATAAGCATGATGACAAGATAAGTTATAGGAAAGATAACTAAGAATAACCTCGTATGGTTTTTGTCAAGTATAACATCGCCAGGTTTCCATTCAAGATAAACTAAGTATAATTTCGCAAGATTTCAATTAAGCATCGCAAGATTTCTCTACTTTACCATTAAAATATTTCTATGATACCTATTTGCTCTGCACCAACCGTACTAGTATCCCAACCCGTGTCATGTGTTGACTATAAAATGATCCCTTGCCCAATGTCATGAAATGATCCATTACTTGGTCTCACGAAACGATCTATTAATCGATCGGCTCCCTACAAGTCCTATCTCGTTCATGTGTCTGTGTCATACGGCCCTATCACGAATGTAGTCACATGTGCTAGGTCCACCATAGGGTGTATCAAGCCCTAGGGTGCCAACCACCGACACGAATCAAGCACGCACAGTGTAAACCTTTTGGTGCCCAATGCCTGCTTTTTCAACTCCGGACTACGTGCACGACCGTAGTCCGCCTGAACCTACAATGGCGCACCAACTCAGCCGTCGTTCTGGTCGCTTACAACCAGCCCAGTAATCGTGCCCCACCCTGCCTAGTTCCAGGGTACCATAATACATTTAGTGGGTTACTGCTGAAAAGGACCGCGTAACTAGGGTTTTCGTTCAGCAGGTTAAGTGTTGTCATTTAAATTCGAGACTTAACCCCATCAGTCTAGCATGTCAAGTTGGTTAAGTGTGGTCATTCAAGTTCGTGACTTAACCCGTCTACGTGTCATGTCAAATTGGCTAAGTGTTGTTGTTCAAGTTCATGACTTAGTCCTACGAATCATGTGTCAAATTGGTTAAGTATGTTCAAGCGGTTCGTGACTTAACCCTATCAAGTCATCGTGTCAAATTGGTTAAGTATATTCAAGCGGTTCATGGCTTAACCCTATCAAGTCATCGTGTCAAATTGGTTAAGTATATTCAAGCGGTTCATGACTTAACCCTATCAAGTCATCGTGTCAAATTGGTTAAGTATATTCAAGCGATTCATGGCTTAACCCTATCAAGTCATCGTGTCAAATTGGTTAAGTATATTCAAGTGGTTCATGGCTTAACCCTATCAAGTCATCATGTCAGATTGGTTAAGTATATTCAAGCGGTTCATGGCTTAACCCTATCAAGTCATCGTGTCAAATTGGTTAAGTATATTCAAGCGGTTCATGACTTAACCCTATCTAGTCATCGTGTCAAACTGGTTAAGTATATTCAAGCGGTTCATGACTTAACCCTGTCAAGTCATTAATTCATTTATGCCGCCCAACCTCTCACATCAGACCTGTTGTTGTGGTCACTGGATATGCTGGGCGGTTCCGGGCAGAATTACACCTCAACTCAGTCTGACCTCGGGTTTTCAAGTGCGATATGACCAACTACCCACATTGGATCCTATTGTTTGCAGTAACTGGATTTGCCGGGCGGTTCCGGGCAGAATTACACTGCAAACTCAACCCAACCTCGAGTTGGCTATTTTCTAGTTCATTCTAAATGTCATGTCCATGTTCAAGTTTCATGTCAAGTTCGTGTCTAGTTTCATGGCGAGTTTCATGTCAAGTTTCATGTTTTCACTTATGCCTATTATCCAGTTAATGATTCATATTCATAACCAATTCATGTTTCAGGTTCATAAGCATGTTTACGTGCCTTCTAGATGTCCAATACAAACCAACTACCCAAAACCCAACATAGGCGCGTTCATATTAAACTTTCTCCAAGTCATAAATTATCATATATGTTTCTATTCCAAATTTTTCATAATTAACATATGCCCAAGTTATAGGTTACATGTCAGTTTTACGTATGCCCAATTCATACCAAATTTACATATGTTCAATTCATGCCGTTTTACATTTATGCTTATTTTAAGCCAATTTACACATCTATCAAGATCCATGCCAAATTACATATGCCAATTTATATATGCATAATCCTAGACAATTTACATTTATACCAAATTTCATGCCCTTTTACATATTTCAAGATCTAGCCAACATTACATGTATTAAGTTCCATATCCAATAAACCCAAATCGTGATTCATGATGTAGTTACCCCAAACCATAACCTTTTTATTACAATACAAGCCAGTTGTCCAATCTTTTTATTTGATTTACATGTTACATTACATAGATCCAAATTTACGCCAAATTCCATGCATATAATATTTATGCAAATTTCCTCATAACAAGATTATACCAAAATTTACATATCAAGCCCAAACTCGCAAATACAATGATAATATTCAATTTCATGTTGCCAATAATTCCATAATATTCATATAGGCAATAATCCCATAATTCCCCCGTGTACATATCGTACGCAAGTCGTGATTTTAGGCCAAGGTCCGAAATTGACCAAGGTTCATCGAAAGAAAATAAATAGGGGAAAGGTAGAATCTTGCATCAAAATAAGATCGGAGAGAAAAACATCATCATAGGCATATTAAGATTACAATAGGCTGAATAGACCGTGAACTAGACATGAGAATAAAGATGAACAAGTCTCAAAACTCAAGGTTCAAGAAGCAGCAGAAATAGATCTGAATCGATAAACATACTTAAATCCAATTCCACTTTATTCCATGGCCATATTATAGTTAAATATTTAAATCGGAAAGCAACTAGAACTTACATTGATTAGCTAAGAGAGGACAAATCGATTCGTTGTCGCCTTGAAACGTCTAACTTGATAAATCTTCTGATTTTATTCAATATGGTGTAGGCGTCGTTGCTTGAAGCCTTAATCTCTAGTTTGAATTGAGTTGCTTAGGTTGATGTTGATTAGCTTCTAGTTTTGATTCCAACAGAGTAGCGACGACATTTTTATTTTTTTATTTAGAACAGAGGCAGAGTAGAAGCAGAATAGAATTGTGTGTAGAGAAGGCAAGGTTTGGGGCTGTTTAAATGGGTTTATGCAGATGAATCTGGACAGAAATCAGACTAGATACATCAGAACGAATACTGGCCCAAAAATGGGCTCGGGGACCAGTTCGACACCCAAGTCGACTGCGCAGTCGACCTGGTCCTGGGGGTGTCGACTGCCCAGTCGACTCCCCAGTCGACCTGGAGGGTGTCGACTCCCCAGTCAACCTAGGGTGCTGGGCGGGAAATTTCCCGCCCAGTCTGTCTGGGTTTTGAAATTCGAATTTGAACTCGAATTCGAACTGTTTTGAACTCTGAAAATTTCTGAAACTTTGGGGAGCCATAAATTGGTCATACGGACTCTGATTTTCGAAAAATCGGACTCGATTTCATGCAGAATTCCGAGACGAACGCAATGGCGCAACCCGTTTTCCTTTGTTCTTATTTTAAAATTTAATTCTGCCTTGATTTCTTGTTTTAACATGTTATAAAAATACGGGTTGTTACAATTTTACACTTTAGAATATTCATCTTATATACTAAGTTTTGATTCAAAAATTTCTAGAATAAATATATATGTTTAAACACTTTAAAAATGTTTTAAAATTCAAATTTAAATAGCATATGTCGACATATAGAGACATATGTCGACATATAATTTTCAAACACTCAAAGGATGTGTCTTTTCATTATTTGAAACATTTCAGAAATGTTGCAATCTTTGAGAGGCTTTAAGTAGGCCTCATTTTTGAATTTTTCATATCTTCTCCTTCTTCACCCCTTTACTTACCACCATTAATATACATTATTTTCTTGATTTCTACACTTATACTCTGCCAATTTCTACTCAAATTATATCAAACTTCTTCTCTTCTCAATATCTATCAAATACTCTCTAAATTGAAGTGCTATTGAAGAGTTTTAGGGTTGTTGTAATCATATGGGAATTGTTTGGGAAAGCGTGTGTTCCTTCTAGCCCAAAAATCAAGGAAAGGGAGTGTTTTTAACCTTGTAGCCATGAAATCATGTGTGTTTGGAGCAGTGTTAACCTTATAGTTGTGAAATCAAGGCGATTGTACTTGGATATTGATAATAATGAAACTTTGCGCAATCGAGCGTTGCATGGGTTGGGATGTAGGAGTAATCCAGACCAGTATAAAATCCGGTGTGTACTTTCCTTTTCTGCATTTTATATTTATCTATTTCTATGTTTGTGATTGTTTCTGTCTTCTTGATCATCTCTAGTGTGATAATTACTATGAAATTCATATAGTAGATCAAATAAGTTTAAGATTTCCATAAATTACTTGGAAACACTATTCACCCCTCCCTCTACTGTTAGTTTTGCCTTAAGATCTGCATTCCGCAATCCCTAACAATTGGTATCAGAGCATAGGTTTTCAAAAAGTTTATAATCTGATTTTGAAAATATTAAATGGCAACTAACACTAGTTATAATACTTCTCTTATGGATGGTCAGTCCATCGTTAGACCACTACTATTTAATGGTAGTAATTACTCTTACTGAGCATGTAGAATGTAACACCCCACATCCGTTAGTGTCACTCACAAAGGGAATGCACTAAGTTCTGTGAAGTATTATAGGTAAAAGATGTAGATAAATTACAAGACAGATAAATAAAGCAACGGAAAAGTGAATAAACCTTTATTTCATTTATAACAGCTTGTACAATGATTGTTTTCCAACAAACAAAGTATCCATCTTGTTTAACAAAATAAAGAAGCATAAATATACAATGATATTCCCCAATAAAACATTAGCCAGCCATAGCGGTGGAAAAGAGAGTCCAAAGTAGCACATCAAAGAGTCTTCAAGCTTGGGAAGAGTAACAGGTCCATACAAATCTGAGCTATTCCCTCCTTGACTACCTGGGGGGGGACGGAAGAAAAGAAGACGAAAGAAAACATAGAGTCAGACATAAAGCCTGGTTAGTCTAGTGGTGCTTCGGTATATGAATAAGGAAGAGGACATGACAAGCATAAAAATGAAAATGGGAAAATACCATAAACTAAGGCAAAGTAGTTTAGAATCGAAATTACTATCGCATCCCATACTATTCTCTGCACTACCTAACTAGTTTCCCAACTAGTAATCTGTATAAAATGATAATGTGATCCCAGTCCCTGTAATAGTGGTTGCCATCAAGCGCACATTTATTTATTACCTAGATTTTATCTAGGGTTATCTATCGAGCGTTCCCTAGATTCAACTAGGGTTTATGCGACTTGTCTACTACTTCTCGAATTTAGGATTTATGCCACCTAGGTCTACTAGGGATTATGCTACCTGTCGAACGATGCCCCTAGTCTAGGACACACTACCTAGAGTGGTATATGTTCCTAGACTTTCCCCACGTAAGTGCCGCGAATCGTTTATCGCTGTCTAGATGCACATGTCCTGAAATGTGCGACCCGAGTCCCGTGGCAGGGCTATTCTAGAAACACGGAACTCGGTCGGGAGCTTTTAGATATCTGCCGATGTAGATGCTAAGGTCTGTTTTTCTACCAGTGGTTATGGTCCCACGTAACCCCTCCCTCAACTAATGAAAGGCAATCCAAGAAAATCAAGCACGAGAACTATTCTCTTGCCACCCTATGCCCCACTTTCCTATTGGCCAGCCTCACCCATAACTAGATAACAAGTATATGGTCTGTTGGGAGTTCTCTGCCTTTCCACATGCATACTACGATTGACTCAAGATGGTAGGTAGATGACGAGTCGCTATCACATGGCTACTGGTCTCGTCGAATCACGCTGGTCCATCCCAGTCTTTTGGTTGCCTTAAATTGCAACCAAGGCATACCCTTGGTTCTTCTGATGTAGACCTTAACCTATGTGAGCCCAGGCGGATCATCTGCAACCTCACAGAGAGATACCAAGACTACCCTCACGTCCCCCGAAGCTATGTGCTTCTAACCCCAGTCCGCTAGAGCCTTTTTCGAAATCGGATGAACGTTTGCTCCTTCTCATGTACTTGTTAAGAGATGATCTACCATATCGGGTTATTCATCTATTATTGACCGGCTCAGTTTTCTTGACTAAGAATTATTACTTAGTTGTTCTCAACTAAGGTTTACCACTTAGTTTCTTTTCTCATAAATCTTGTTAACTAAGGTTTATCACTTAGTTTCTTTAACTAGGGATTTCAACTTAGCTCCAGTTCTCGATTGTTTCTTAACTAGGGTTTACTACTTAGCCCTCTTTCTCGTCAAGTTGGATTGGTTAAGTGTCATTAGTCAATTCAAGTTAGCTTAACCCATTCCTTTGTCATGTTAAATTGGCTAAGTGTTATCAATAGTTCATGTCGACTTAACCCTATCACAAACCAAGTTATATTGGTTAAGTATTTCTTATTACTTAACCCAACCCATTCATCTTGTATTGGTTAAGTGTCCCTTTTTACCTAACCTTGCCCGTCTGTTTTAACTGATATGTTATAACGGTTAAGTGTTCCCTTAGTTAACTTAACCCTAATATCTGTTTAATTAACATGTTCTAATGGTTAGGTATTGTCCCTTCATGTTTCAACTTAACCCTGTTCAATTTATCACATTATGATGGTTAAGTGTTCTAAGTTTACTTAACCCTACCCTCTAGTCCAGCTAGCATATTAAATTGGCTAAGTATATTTACTTACCCTTACCCACTTATCTAGCTAACGTGTTATAATGGTTAAGTATTCTAAATTTACTTAACCTCACCCACTTATCTAATTATCAGGTTATAATGGTGAAGTGTCCTAAATTTACTTAACCTCACCCTCTAGTCTAGTTAATATGTTAAATTGGTTAAGTATATTAACTTTACTTAACCTCACCTTCTAGTCTAGTTAACATGTTAAATTGGCTAAGTGTTTTCTTAGTTACTTAACCCCTACAAGTCTTGTCTTGTTAACATGTCAAGCTGGTTAAGTGTTCTAGTTAACTTAACCCTACCATCTGTCCTTAGCCTCTTAGAGCACCTGACCACTCACATTAGACAGATATTGCTACGGTTACTGGATGTGCCAGTCGGTTCCGGGCAGGTTTACACCGTAGCTCAGTCTAACCTCGGGTCATTATTGCGCTCAATGCTTAACCACCCACATTGGATAGGTATTGTTGTGACTACTGGACAGCCGGGCGGGTCCGGGCAGGTTTACATCACAACTCAATCCAACCTCGAGTTAAGCATACTCGTATTTTCTAGATTTACACTTTTTACTTATGTAAATATTTCATGTCACATGTTTTATTCCAAACTAATGGTACATAGTTTATATCATTTATGGTCTTAACCCACTTCATGGTTTTTAGGCCCGCCGACATATTAACATACTTTAATTTAATAGTTAGTCCCAACGTTACCCTCGACTCGATTATTCATATTAATCGTATGAAGATATTGGGCCCGCTAATAGGCCCAATCCATAAACAAAGTAAGGAAGGGAGCATAGGTTCAATGAACCTATACTATGAAATTTGGCCTAAACATAGTTATCGATTAGCGTGTGACATAAGGGTGTAACTAGATAAATAAGGTGATCTCGCATAACATGAATCATAACATGTCACAAAATTGCACATGAATATTGGATCTAGTTAGATAGGTGTCATGTAAATCATAAATTCTGGACTATTATAAAGATATAACATGGTATAACATGGTATAGCATAATAGGTGTCACATGAAATGACATACTTTTAGACTTGTTTAAACATGGTTTTATACACATATAACTAGACATAATGTCAAACACCAAACTAGCATAAAAATGTCCACTTTTTGACATAACCCAAAGGTGTAAACTAACTTTACATCAAGTAGCCTATTTCAACATGAAGCTAGTATAATTTGTGTAACTAAAAGGTACTTGCATAAACCCAGTTATCACTTGCAATTAAACATAATAACGTATACAAAGGTTTTGAGTCGTGTAGGCATAAAAGGTTTCAACTTGGAACATGTTTACATGAGTCTCAACTTAGGCCTAAAAAGAATATATGCTAACCATGTTAATGACATAACATAAAGATGTCAATTCTAGTTTTTACTACAAACTTGCAAGTGATATTTTCATATATAAATGTCAATAGGTTCGCATCAACCAATTTATGCCACGAATCCCCAATACAAAATATGACATGATCAACGCAATACACAGAATTTACATCAATATTGTACAATAGTAAAACCCCAATTTCATTTACATCGAATCACATCGCAATTTCTATTTATATTCAGAAAAACCACTATGCTTACAACGGGCGCTGAAATTTGTTTTCTGGTTTCTGTTATTCTGAAACTGAGATGCGCTCCTTTGGGTAGACTAACATTGCGTTGATTAATTTTGATTAAACTTTTATCTTCTTCTTAATTTGATTCATCTCTAAGCTTTAGTGTTGGCTTGTCTCTAGGCTTTCTAATTGACGTCCATTCCTAGTTCCTTTCCAGCAGCATGACGGCTTTAGTATTCTATTGTTTGTGTGAGTTTAGGGTTAGACTTGAGTTGTATTTATAGAATTTCAATCTAATTAGAGCCGTCGATGAATCTAGAGTAAATCCAGACCATCCATCTCAAGAGAAGCCAATCAGAAAGTGACATGTAAGCCCTAGTGACTCAGCCAAGCCTCAGAATTCGACCAGACCCTGACCAGGCCAGCCAAGGCCTGACCAGCAGGTCTTTCAGACCTGGGCGCACTTGGCAGGTGCGCCAGGCTAAAATTGTACTGGCACACTTCCCAAGTGTGCCAGTTCAATTCTGTTCTGGCGCACTTCCCAAGTGCGCCAGTGCATTCTGACCCGTTTTCTGTTTTTTCTGCCCAAATTCGTTTGTCCATATCTTCTTCATGCTATATCCGTTTTACGCAAACTTGGACTCTATCTCAAGCAGAATTTCGAGACGAATGCAATGGCGTAACCCATTTCCCTTAATTCTTTCATTTAGAATTAATTACACTTTAATTTGTGAAGCCTAATGTTATAGAATTATGGGGTGTTACATAGAATAAAAATATATTTACAATCTGTAGTATTAGACACTTGGAATATCACACAACTTAAAATGTTGAACCCACTACTAATTTTACACAATGGACTAACGAACAAAAGGTCGTTGCATAAAGCAATTCTAAGACCATGAATATGTTATTTTATTCATTAGACAGATAAGAATTTAATATAGTATTAATTTGTAAATCAGCTTATGAAATTTGGAGAACATTTCAAGTTTCTCGTGAAGGAACTAATAAAGTTAAATAGACAAAAAAATCAATGCTTATCAATCAATTTGAGTTATTTAAAACGAATGAAAATGAATCTGCCTCTGATATGTATTGAAGATTTCAGGAGATTGTGCATTCATTAATATCATCGAGAAAAACTTATTCAAGAGAAGATAAAGTTAGAATATTCCATAGTTCATAAACTTCAGAGTGGGATCAGAAAACATTGGTGATTGAAGAATCTAATCATGTCAATAAAATGAGAATTTAAGAGTTAATAGGGAATTTGATGTCATTCGAAGTTCAATTACAGAAAAGAAAGGAGAATAAGCCTAGATGAAAGAAATCTATAGCATCCAAAGCAACAACAAATGGTTCTGATTCAAGCGGTGGGGATGACAAAGAAGTTGCATTAATGAAAAGGAATTTCAGAAAATCACTATGATATAAGAGGAGAAATAATTTCCAGAAAAAAAATCAAGGAAATTTGGGAAGAAATAATGATATATGCTATAACTACAACAGACTTGGCCATATAGAAAGGATGTGTCCATATCCAGATAAATCAAATCCGCAAAAAAAAAACAATTCGTCAAAGAAGAGGGAAAGGGCATATGCAACAACCTTAGATGATTCAGATTCATTATCAAGCGATGAAGAGCCAGAAACTAGAAAACTAAATATGTGTTTCATAGCGATTCAAAATTCAGAAAATAACGAAGAAATGATTTAAAAACTAGTTACACCTTAATGAATTTTTAATTTTTTTGGTTGATTTGAATGAATGGATGCTTTTTTTGCCTTGTTTGAATTTGAAATTTAAATTCTAAAATTCAAATTTCAAATTTGAATTTTTGAAATTCAAAATAATAGAAATATAATAATAATTAATAATTAATTTTTTAATGTTTGTTAGGACAAATATTATTTCAGGAAATAATAAACATGAAATATAAAATGTTAATATAATAAAACAAAGTTAAAATCAATATGTCTTTTGAAAGTCAACATATATGTCGACATACAGAATTCGACATGTCGACATATAGGCCAGAGAATGAAATTCAAATTCTGAATTTCAAAAGTTTAAACTTTCAAACTTCTTTCCATCTTTTCACCCACTCCCAAGGTATGAAAATATGTCTTTAATTTTAGAAAAGTTGTGCCCATTCAAACACTATTTATTTATCTATTCAAATATATCTCTCTATTATAGGTTCAAAGAAAAAAAAGGGTCCGCTTAAATTTCCATGGCGACTGAAAATCGCCCCTTCCTTTATGCACTTTCCCCCAATTAACCTCCTCTTCGCGTCACTTCTCCATCTATTCTTTCCTCCTCATTCAATCTTCCATCCATCTCCTGTTCCCTTTCCATCTTTCGTTCGTGTGAATTTCAGTTCCTTTCCTCAAACCCTTACTTCACCAAAATCGTTATTTCTAGCCCTGATTCATCGCATTGTTGCAGTCAGATCTGCAACACCCTATACTCTTTTAATGGTGGTGGCCTTATTTCCCAGATCTGGTTAAAGTTTGCTCACTACGGTGTCTTATCGCGATCCTTGAATACATCATCGTATGGAGCATCAGTACCCTAAGCTTGAAAAATGCCTTTAGTTGATAGAAAATCGGTCTATCTCCTGTACATTGTAGATTTCATTGGATGTTTTAATGAAATAGTGGAACAGTCCATGATAAAAACCTGGTTGGCCTTGCCAAAAAAATCAATCTCTCTACCTCTCATTCAAACTACTTTCTTCATATCTATTCTCTTCAAAACGTATATATAATGACCTCCTCAAGCTCATCACAAAAAATGAGACTAACCAAAACAATCAAAGATTATGTCAACAATGATAAAGAAGCAATCAAAGCCTATATTGACTATAAGGGTAATGGAAAAGTCAATGCAGGAGCCTTCGCCATTTTTGACGATTTCCCTTCATGATCTTACTTCTCTCTTCGAACAAAATGGAGTTTAAGTTTGATAGATTCTCGGGATAATGAAGAATTATGTGACTCGAATCGAGTAAAAATATTTTATGCAAATTTGGGCCGTGGTTTTTATGAAGGAAATAAGAAACAAATGTGGAGTAGCGTAAAGAATTCAAAACATTTTGGATAGCGATATTTTGGGATCAATCTTGAATTGTAAGGAATCAGGCTCGGATTTTTCGGAGTTTGAAATCGACGAGTAAGATCTACAAACATCCCATGACATCTTTGAAAGCGATGAACACATGGAGTTCATGTAACAACCCAGAATTTTGAGGCCAATTTAAAAAATTTATTTTAGAAATTTTAATGAATTTAGGATATTTAAAATAATTTTTTTTAAATAATAATGACTCAAAGTTTTTTTTAATTAAAGCTAAAACATAAGAATTTAATTTAAATATAAAAGGAGTTAGAAATAGCGCGGTAGTTTCAAATTTTGAATTTGAACTTTAACTAGATGTACAAGATTCAAAATAGATCGGATTTTAGTGAAACCAAAAATATTTAAATCTGTTTAAGAATATCTTTCAAACGAATCCAAAAAATTGAAATTTCATAGCGGGAATCAAAAGTTATAGTCAGTTGAATTTTCAGAATAGTCGCTTTGGAATTTAATATAATATATAGCCCGTATAAAGAGCCGTTTTTAGAACGACCTCCAATTTGGACGAAACCACTTTTGTTGGAATCGGAATGTCAAATTATTGCAGGATTCCAATTTTCATAATTTTTGAGATCAATATGTGAGCGTGGCAAAGAAAATGTGTTTTGACAGTTTCAGTCAATTTCGATTGACTTGAAAATGGCCATTTTTCCAACAGTCTCCAAATTCGATGAAATTAGTTTTATTGGGACCGTGTCATCAAAAAATAGGCAGATTTATTTTTCATGAATTTTTAGAGTCAGTTTGTTGCCCCGGTAAATTAAAATGTTCGATCAAATTAAATAATAAAATGTTTTATTATTTAATTTAAGGAAAAACACATCGTAACAGCCGAATTGGGTTACAAAACATATCATATCGTGTCCGGCATAGGGGTATTTAGCTGGGGGCGTCACTCATTGGGTTTGATTTCGGTTTGAAAGCAATATAGAAATTAAATTGGAATTTAAAAGAATTAAATAAAAATAAAATAAGAAATACGCGTATATATACTGTCCCAATACGCAACACTAATCGTATCATACGCGCCGCCTTCTTCTTCAAAGCATTGGCCAAACCCATTCGAACCTTCTCCCATTAAAATTCCTCGATCCTCATCATAAAACCCATCGATCCTTAGGGGGTTTTTGTTGTCCTCTCTTTGCTCGTGAGATCCATAAGAATAGTGGTGTCCCGGGTGTTGTAATTCACTAGAACCGAGCACCCCAAAGTCGTCGGCGTCACCGCCGATTTCTCTCTCCAGGCCCACCGATCTCGCCGTCGTTCAGGGGGTGGTGCGCTGCTCCTTCCTCCAAGGCGTGACGTCGGCCGATTCTCCCTCGGTACCTCGATCTGCGCGAAAAACAGAACCCTAGGTTTGAAGAAGTTTGAAAACCCGTCGGCCAGGAAATTGAGTGAGGAAGAAGGTCTTTTTATTTTTATTTTAATTTCATAATTATTTTTTAAATTGTTTTAAACATTGTAAAAACCATAACTCTCACAGACGATAACGAAATTCCATGAAACAGGAAACTATGGAACCGTGACATCGAGCATAACATTTCAAAAAAGACCGGGGAATTTTTGGAGCTCGCTATAATTTTTGGCGTCGTCTAATCAATGTGAGATATCTGAATACAGAAATAAATTTAATAAAAATATATTAGAATGCGGATGGAGTTTAGAAACTCCCGACACCCGTCGTCCACAGACCATGGATGACTTGATTGATTTGTGATTTGTGATTGGTTGAATTTCGATGTTTATTTGTGGTTGAAAAAGAAAAAGAAACAGAAATTGAAATTGACTGATATTGTAAAAATTCGTCTGCGTACGAAATAGATTATTGAAATCCCCCTTGTCAAAAGCTGCGAGGCTTTAAGGTAGAGCGAGGAGTCGTACATCGGGACGGTGCCGGTTTTAATTACCCTGCCGTTATGCTGCCGTTTTTTTTTTTGAAATATTTGTGTGTTATAAATTATTCATGTTGTGATATAAAATTATTATAAACAATAAAAAGTTCACATTTTTATTGTAAATTAAAAAAGATAAAAATGAACATATTTTGAAACTAAAAATATGCGAACATTAAAAATCACAGTTTTAATGTGAACTAGAGAACTAGAAAAATGAACATATTTTGAAATAAAAAAATATGTGGACATCAAAAATTCACAATTTTTATTGAAATTAGAAATATGGAAAATATTCATTATCTGAAATGAAAATAAGTTAAGCAATAAAAATTCACATTTTTATTGTATATGAAAATTGTTTATGTTTTTAAAATAAATGTGATTACATTAAAAATCTCATTTTTAATGTAAATTAGCAAAGTAGAAAAATGTGCATAACTTGAACATGAAAATATGATCACATTAAAAATCTCATTTTTAATGTAAATTAGCAAAGTAGAAAAGTGTACATATTTTGAACAAAAATATGTTAACATTGAAATTCTCATTTTTTTTATGTAATGTCAACAAACTAAAAAAATTGATCATAACCTTGAAATTTAAACTTGATTGCATTGAAATTCTCAATTTCAATGTAAAGTAGAAAATTGGGAAAATGATCACAACTTCACAATGAAAATATGATTATATTGAAGAATCTCATTTTTTATGTAAATACAGGATATGTGAAAGTGTTCATACATTGAAAATTAATAGTTATATTTTATTTGCATTCTTTTATGCAAATATATATTGAAATAAAAGTTATTCTTTTATTTGCATTCTTTGATGCAAATATACATTGAAATAAAAAGTTGTACTTTTATTTGCACTCTTTGATACAGTTAAAATGTAGAAATTGGAAGATTATATTTTATTTGCATATTTAGATGCAAATAGACAACATAGTTAAAAGATTATATTTTTATTTGCATATTTAGATGCAAATAAACAACATAGTTAAAAGATTATATTTTTATTTGCATATTAAATAAACAACATAGTTAAAAGATTATATTTTTATTTGCATATTTAGATGCAAATAAACGTCATAGTTAAAAGATTATATTTTTTTATTTGCATATTTAGATGCAAATAAACAACATAGTTAAAAGATTATATTTTATTTGCATATTTAGATGCAAATAAACATCGTAGGGAACGATTACATTTTTTATTTGCATATTTAGATGCAAATAAACACCGTAGAAAGAAGTTGCAATTTTGTTTGCAAATGTAGTTATAAACAAGTCATTATAATAAAGATTGCATTTTTTGTTTGCAGTTCTGACGCAAATAAAACATTTATATAAAAGTTGCATTTTGTTTACAGTTTAGATGTAAATAAGGACTGGAATAAAAAGGATACATTTTATTTGCAATTTTAATATTGATAAAAACATAGAATAAACTGTCATATTTTTATTTACATTTTAAATGAAAAAAAATAGATTTCAAAGGTCGCATTTTTGTCGACATTTCATATCAAATAAAAGAATTGATTTAAATGTCGTTACTTTAGGTACAATAAAAATAGTAGAAATCGCCAAAAGATTTATATTTATATATACTATATATATATAAATATAAATTAAAATAAAATGAATTGTGTTGCTGTAGTTCGCGTTTTGAAATCGTAACTTCAAACGATTATACCGAGAGATCTGACCGTCGGAATTTCCCAAAACTGGAACCGTTGGGTTCGCTTTGGAAAGATCTTTCCAACGATATAAAATTTCTTAAGATCCAATGGTTAGATTTTGATAAATGTGTAAATCAAATTTTGATGAAAACAGCGCCAGGGCCATGTAATGACCCGAAGCGTCGTTTAATTAGAATGCCTATTTTTATATAAATAAAAATAGCGATAAATCGTTATAAAATAGTATAAGCGATATGGAATAAAAAGAATGATTTTGAACTATATATATTCGAGAATTATTTGAAAAGACCGAGTTAAATCTCATTTCAAATAATTATATGACGATTGGAATTCGAAGATTTGAAGACGATGGTTGAAGAACGACGATCTTCACATCGAATGGATGTGTGGCTACTGATGCCCATAATTGGAGTAGCTACCTTGAAGGGGCTACAGTGGTAACCGTCCGAACGTATTGTTGATTGTTCGGATATGCGAGGTATTAGGTGCCTCCGGTTTCGTTCAAACCCAGAACGGACTTGTAAATGGCTTGTATGTCAGACATTGTATTCCTTTATACTGTATTCGTTGATCTTTGTTAAATATATATATATATATATATATATATATATATATGTTTGGTGTTTAACACCCTTCTTTAAGTCGTATAAGCTTAGAGGTTATATATTGACAAAAATCAATGGTATGGTATGGATTGACAATGTGGCATGCCAAGATGCAAATGATCAAGGCTTATTGTTGAAAAGCAGAGTCTTGTGGTTGATGATCAAAGCACAACCTATCTAGGCACAGCTTTGTGTATTGCGTTACTTCGCGAGCCTCACACCCCGGTATGAACCAGAAACGGGAGTAAGGACTGCAGGGAGGACATACGTTTCTTTCTAGCTAGAAGTGGTGTCAGCGACTTACCAGCCCTGACATTTTTACTTATGTGGATGATGGAATGAGGCGCCTCGGTTATTGAGTCCCTAATGGCTCTATTTACACCCCATAGGGCGGGGAAACGTATTGTTCAGGCATTATTAATCCACTAACATATTTATGGACCGGCCATGAAGATCCAAGGTGCAGTTGTGGCTGAGCCTGAGGCACGGACTAGAGTGTCTCGAATTTGGTAAGGACTATCTTTTGCCTTGGTTCATGATGGAAATCCAAATTCCAATACGACCCATGCGGTTTTGATTGTATTACTAGTACGGCGACATAGTATATGGTAGCAATGCCGTCTATGATTGATATTATGATTGAAATGTTTTTAAAACATATACACGCTAATAATAATATCAAATTCGTTTTATCGTATCAAGCATTTTTGACCATTATAAGGTAAAACTCTACCCTCCGTATTGCGTTGCATTGTGTGATGGGACTTGAGTCTTATAATGGTTTCATTTTTATAAGAAGCATTGCGTTGTTAAACGATTTGCTTTACTTATGCACTGGCAATCCAATGGAGTAAACCCGTTCCACGTTAGCGGCGTTGTCGTATGATTAGCATTATTATCAAATAGGTTAAATAAGATTTCTCATACCAGTCCCATGACTGACTCGTAGTTTGTTTCACTTTGGAAACTCGGGCGCCCTCTTTTCCACACGGGCAGCCTTGTATACAGGTTTAGCAGATTCATTCTGGATAGCTATGGAGTTGAAGATGGACATTACCATTCCTATTTTGTTGTTCAGAGTTCACTTAGTATATTATGTTTTTATTCCGCTGCAGAGATTTTATATTAAGCCGAAATTTGTATTCTATGCAAAGTATGATCCGATTATGCTGTGTAACTTTGATGATGTATTATTCCCAGTGTAATTTGATGAACATTATCTACTGTAATTCTCTATTTCTGTTCTGTTGTTATATGTTATATTCCAATGATTATCCTTACTTCTGTATACACGGGATTTGGGATCATCACATTTGGTATCAGAGCTCTGGTTAGCTCAAATCTTTGGGGTACAACTCGTTAGAACTGAACAAAAGACTCATCAGAGATTGGATTAGTAATATCCAATAAGAATACTCATAATAGATAGGATCAGCACTATCCTAGAATGAGAAAACTCATTAGAGAATGAGGTTAGTAATGCCCTAGAATGAGTTCAGAGTAACGAGTTTATAACTAACGTATTTGTGATTATATATATAATCCGACCTTAGAAAATATGATTTTTAAATATATAAAAGTTATATATATTTTTAAAGTTAATCAACTAATAAAATTATTGAAATCAATAATAGAATGAAAGTTGATTTGGTTAACAAGATAACTTTTAGCTTCGTTCCTTTTCGAGGACGAAAAGATTTTAAGTGGGGGAGATTGTAGCAACCCGGAATTTTGGGGCCAATTTAAAAATTTTATTTTAATGTATTTAGGATATTTAAAATAATTTATTTTAAATAATAACGACTAAAAGTTTATTTTAATCGAAGTTAAAACATAAGAATTTAATTTAAATATAAAAGGAGTTAGAAATAGCGCGGTAGTTTCAAAATTTGAATTTGAACTTTAACTAGATGTACAGGATTCAAAATAGATCGGATTTTAGTGAAACCAAACATATTTAAATCTATTTAAGAATATCTTTCCAACGAAAATGAAAAATTGAAATTTCATAGTGGGAATCAAAAGGTATGGTCAGTTGAATTTTCAGAATAGTTGATATGGAATTTAATATAATATATGGCCCGTATAAAGGGCCATTTTTCGAACAACCTGCATTTTCGACGAAACCACTTTTGTTGGAATTAGAATGTCAAATTATTGCAGGGTTCCAATTTTCATAATTTTTGGGATCAATATGTGAGCGTGGCAAAAGAAAATGTGTTTTGACGGTTTCGGTCAATTTCGATCGACTTGAAAATGGTCATTTTTCCAACAGTCTCCAAATTGGACGAAATAGTTTTGTTGGGACCATATCGTCAAAACATAGGCAGATTTATTTTTCGGAAATTTTTAGAGTCAGTTTGTGGCCCCGGTAAATTAAAATGTTCGATCAAATTAAATAATAAAATGTTTTATTATTTAATTTAAGAAAAAACATATCGTAACAGCCGAATTGGGTTATGAAACATATCCTATCGTGTCCGGCATGGGGTATTTAGCTAGGGGCGTCACTCGTTGGGTTTGATTTTGGTTTGAAAGCGATATATAAATTAAACTGGAATTTAAAAGAATTAAAATAAGAAATACGCGTACATATACTGTCCTAATACGCAACCCTAATCGTATCATATATGCCTTCTTCATCTTCAAAGCAATGGCCAAACCCATTTGAACCTACACCCATTAAAATTTCTCGATCCTCATCATAAAACCCATCGATCCTTAGGGGGTTTTTGTTGTCCTCTCTTTGCTCGTGAGATCCATACGGATAGTGGTGTCCTTGGTGTTGTAATTCGCTGGAACCGAGCACCCCAAAGTCGGCCGCATCACCGTCGATTTCTCTCTCCAGGCCCCACCGAGCTCACCGCCATTCAGGGGGTGGTGCATTGCTCCTTCCTCCTAGGCGTGACGTCGGCTGATTCTCCCCCGGTGCCTCGATCTGCGCGAAAAACAGAACCCTAGGTTTGAAGAAGTTTGAAAACCCGTCGGCCAGGAAATTGAGTGAGGAAGGTCTTTTTATTTTTATTTTTATTTCATAATTATTTTTAAAATTGTTTTAAACACTGTAAAAACCATAACTCTCACAGACGATAACGAAATTCCATGAAACAGGAAACTTTGGAACCGTGACATCGAGCACGACATTTTAAAAAAGACCGGGGAATTTTTGGAGCTCGCTACAATTTTTGGCGTCGTCTAATCAATGTGAGATATCTGAATTCAGAAATAAATTTAATAAAAATATATTAGAATGCAGACGGAGTTTAGAAACTCCCGAAACCCGTCGTCCACAGACCATGGACGACTTGATTGATTTGTGATTGGTTGAATTTCGGTGTTCGTTTGTGGTTGAAAAAGAAAAAGAAACAGAAAATGAAATTGACTGATATTGTAAAAATTCATCTGCGTACGAAATAAATTATTGAAATCGTCCTTGTCAAAAGCTATGAGGCTTTAAGGTAGAGCGAGGAGTCGTACATCGGGACGGTGCCGGTTTTAATTACCCTGTCGTTATGCTACCGAATTTTTTTTGAAATATTTGTGTGTTATAAATTATTCATGTTGTGATATAAAATTATTATAAACAATAAAAAGTTCACTTTTTATTGTAAATAAGAAAAGAGAAAAATGAACATATTTTGAAAATAAAAATATATGAACATTAAAAATCACGTTTTTAATGTGAAATAGAAAATTAAAAAAATGAACATATTTTGAAATTGAAAAAAAATATGTAGACATGAAAAATTCACAATTTTTATTGAAATTAGAAATATGGAAAATATTCATTATCTGAAATGAAAATAAGTTAAACAATAAAAATTCACATTTTTATTGTATATGAAAATTGTTCATGTTTTTAAAATAAACGTGATTACATTAAAAATCTCATTTTTAATGTAAATTAGCAAAGTAGAAAAATGTGCATAACTTGAACATGAAAATATGATCACATTAAGAATCTCATTTTTAATGTAAATTAGCAAAGTAGAAAATTGTACATATTTTGAACAAAAATATGTTAACATTGAAATTCTCATTTTTTAATGTAATGTCAGCAAACTAAAAAAAATGATCATAACCTCGAAATTGAAACTTGATTGCATTGAAATTCTCAATTTCAATGTAAAGTAGAAAATTAGGAAAATGATCATAACTTCACAATGAAAATATGATTACATTGAAGAATCTCATTTTTTATGTAAATACAGGATATGTGAAAGTGTTCATACATTGAAAATTAATAGTTATATTTTATTTGCATTCTTTGATGCAAATATATATTGAAATAAAAGTTATTCTTTTATTTTCGTTCTTTGATGCAAATATACATTGAAATAAAAAGTTATACTTTTATTTGCACTCTTTGATATAGGTGAAATGTATAAATTGGAAGATTATATTTTTATTTGCATATTTAGAAGCAAATGAACAACATAGTTAAAAGATTATATTTTTATTTGCATATTTAGATGCAAATAAACAACATAGTTAAAAGATTATATTTTTATTTGCATATTTAGTTGCAAATAAACAACATAGTTAAAGGATTATATTTTTATTTGCATATATAGATGCAAATAAACAACATAGTTAAAAGATTATATTTTTATTTGCATATTTAGATGCAAATAAACAAAATAGTTAAAAGATTATATTTTTATTTGCATATTTAGATGCAAATAAACATCGTAGTTAAAAGATTATATTTTTTATTTGCATATTTAGATGCAAATAGACAACATAGTTAAAAGATTATATTTTATTTGCATATTTAAATGCAAATAAACATCGTAGGAAAAGATTACATTTTTTACTTGCATATTTAGATGCAAATAAACACCGTAGAAAGAAGTTGCATTTTTGTTTGCAAATGTAGTTACAAACAAGTCATTATAATAAAGATTGCATTTTTTGTTTGCAGTTCTGATGCAAATAAAACATTTATATAAAAGTTGCATTTTGTTTACAGTTTAGATGTAAATAAGGACTGGAATAAAAAGGATACATTTTATTTGGAATTTTAATATTGATAAAAACATAGAATAAACTGTCATATTTTTATTTACATTTTAAATGAAAAAAAAAAGATTTCAAAGGTCACATTTTTATCGACATTTCATATGAAATAAAAGAATTGATTTAAATGTCGTAACTTTAGGTACAATAAAAATAGTAGGAATCGCCAAACGATTTATATATATATATATATATATTAAAATATAATTGAAAATAAAATGAAACGCGCTGTTGTAGTTCGCATTTTGAAATCGTAACTTCAAACGATTATACCGTGAGATCCGACCGTCGGAATTTCTCAAAACTGGAACTGTTGGGTTCGTTTTGGAAAGATCTTTCCAACGATATAAAATTTGTTAAGATCCAATGGTTAGATTTTGAGAAATGTTAAATTAAATTTTGATGAAAACAGCGCCAGGGCCATGTAATGACCCGAAGCGTCGTTTATTTAGAATGGCTATTTTTATATAAATAAAAATAGCGATAAATCGTTATAAAACAGTATAAGCGATACGGAATAATAAGAAATGATTTTGAACTTTATATATTTGAGAATTATTTGAAAATACCGAGTTAAATCTCATTTCAAATAATTATACGACGATTGGAAGTCGAAGATTTGAAGACGGTGGTTGAAGACCGACGATCTTCACATCGAATGGATGTGTGGATACTGATGCCTATGATTGGAGTAGCTACCCTGAAGTGGCTACAGTGGTAACCGTCCGGACGTATTGTTGATTGTTCGGATATGCGAGGTATAAGGTGCCTCCGGTTTCGTTCAGACCCAGAACGGACTTGTAAATGGATTGTATGTCTGACGTTGTATTCCTTTATACTGTATTTGTTGATCTCTGTTAAATATATATCTGTTTGGTGTTTAACACCCTTCTCTAAGACGTAAGAGCTTAGATATTATATATTGCAAAAATCAATGGTATGGATTGCCAATGTGGTGTGCCAAGATGCAAATGATCAAGGCTTATTGTTGAAAAGCAGAGCCTTGTGGTTGATGATCAAAGCACAGCCTATCTAGGCACAGCTTTGTGTATTGCGTTACTTTGTGAGCCTCACACCCCGGTATGAACTAGAAATGGGAGTAAGGACTGCAGGGAGGCCATACGTTTCTTTCTAGCTAGAAGTGATGTCAGCGACTTACCAGCCCTGACATGTTTACTTATGTGGATGATGGAATGAGGCGCCTCGGTTATTGAGTCCCTAGTGGCTCTATTTACGCCCCGTAGGGCGGGGAAACGTATTGTTCAGGCATTATTAATCCACTAACATATATGTGGACCAGCCCTGAAGATCCAAGGTGCAGTTGCGGCTGAGCCTGAGGCATGGGCTAGAGTGTCTCGAATTCGGTAAGGACTATCTTTTGCCTTGGTTCATGATGGAAATCCAAATTCCAATACGACCCATGCGGTTTTGATTGTATTACTAGTATGGCGACATAGTATATGGTAGTTATGCCATCTATGATTGATATTATGATTGAAATGTTTTTAAAACATATACACGCTAATAATAATATCAAATTTGTTTTATCATATCAAGCATTTTTGACCATTATAAGGTTAAACTCTATCCTCCGGTTTGCGTTGCATTGTGTGATGGGACTTGAGTCTTATATTGGTTTCATTTTTATAAGAAGCATTGCGTTGTTTTACGATTTACTTTACTTATGCACTGGCAATCCAATGGAGTAAACCCGTTCCGCGTTAGCGGCGTGGTCCTGTGATTAGCCTTATTATCAAATGGTTAAATAAGATTTCTTATACCAGTCCCATGACTGACTCGTAGTTTGTTTCACTTTGGAAACTCGGGTGTCCTCTTTTCCACACGGGCAGCCTTGTATACAGGTTTAGCAGATTCATTCTGGATAACTATGGAGCTGAAAATGGACATTACCATTCCTATTTTGTTGTTCAAAATCCACTTAGTATATTATGTTTTTATTCCGCTGCAGACATGTTATATTAAGTTGAAATTTGTATTCTGTGCTAAGTATGATACGATTATGCTGTGTAACTCTGATGATGTATTATTCCCAGTGTAATTTGATGAACATTATCTGCTGTAATTCTCCATTTCTTTTCTGTTGTTATATGTTATATTCCAATGATTATCCTTACTTCCGTATATACGGGGTTTGGGGTCATCACAGTTCAAAAATCACTTCTCCATCCTAAACCTAGAATCGTTAACCCCCTCTTCCAGCATACCATCACTCCCTGATACTGAAATTTCAATAACCCTACCCTCAAAGTGCAAAAAGCTCTCTTTTCCATGTTTGGTGTTTATGACATCAATTAGGTCGATGTTATTTTGAAAGAATTTAAGCCCGTAGAAATGTCTAAAAAAGAAAATACCCTTTATCATGTAGTTTATCTCACCTGCATCTTTAAATACTTTGGAGTTGATCTTAAAGGAGAGGAATTCGTCTCAAGAAAGGTCTTTAATTGGGGAAATATCTCCATAATGCAAATTCCTATTACTTTCAAGCCATATGAAACATATGTGGGAAAGCAAGCCCGAATGAAACGAGAAGAGGATCCTATGAAAATTGAAGAAGAAGAAGAAGGTTCCTCTTTGGAAAGTATAAAGTGTCCATCTAATAGTAGAACCATATCCAAAGAAATGCTTGTCCAAAATCAAGCCAAGTTAGCCAAAAACCAAAAGAAGATAAAGAAGACACTTAACAACATGCCTTATAAAATAAACAAATTCATTGGTAAAGTGAGAAGAAAATTTGGATTGTCATCTTCCTCCACACCAACCGCTGAAGTCTAAACTTATCTACTCTATGATATCCTTAGTATTTTCTTGTATTTGCTTTCGAATCTCGTATTTGGAATCGTTTATCTTTTGAATGTACCTTTGTTTAAGCATTAATATATAATCTTGTTTGATGTCTAATCTGGTCTCTAATATTTGTTAAAACGTTTATATAAAAAAAAAAAATATAATGAAACAATTCAAACATTAAGAAAAACTAAAAAAAATAAAATTTGAACTAGGTATGTCGACATATATTTTTAAGCATGTCAACATATAACTGCCAGTTTTTCAAATTTGTTCAAAATTTAAAATTTAAATAACCAGTAGGTGTCTATTCATTTTGAACGAATTCCAGACTCTATAAATAGCCCTTTCTTCCAGAAAAACTTGTTTTAAACTCTCTTCTTCTTCTCCAATCATTCCTTTTCTATTTTATCAAATTATGGCAAATCAAGCTCATAATATGAGTGATAATCTTGAGCAAACACTCAATTCCTTCAAGAATATTCTCTCAATAATCCTACGTAATCAACGCCATCTAGAGTTAAGTCATATTAAAATGATAAAGCAACAAGAAAAATATTTTGGCACCATTCGTTGGGTGATCTTTTCTCTTTCTAGAGATAAATATAATAACGTGACTGCAGCACCACCCACCAAAAAGAAGATGAAGACTGGAATGTCATCAAGAAGGATCCAATCTTTCGAGGAGATGGATGGGTTGAAGCTCCAAGAGAAATATGAATTTGGCTGGTATGATTAGTTTGATTGGTTTGTTTTATTTGAATTTGTTTGTGCTTGATAGTAAATATTATTTGATTTGAATGGGATTGAAAACTTGTATATGTATTGAAGACTTGTAAATATTGACTGAAATACTTGAATGGTTTGGATTATTTATACTCTTTCTTATTAAATTTAGGATAATATAGGTATAAATTTAGGGGGAGTCATGTGTATTAATTATTATAGTATAGAATCAGTATTATAAGTCATTAGGATCAGATATAGCATAGATTTTAGGGAAGTATGTAAAATATATGTATATATATAATAGTATTATAATGTTAGGATTATTTATAATACAGATTAGATATCCTAATATAGTTATATATATATACACACACACAAACACACATAGGATATTATATTTACTTATAAAATAGATATAGGAAGAGTCAAGTATAGTATATTTAGGGGTTCATTTTGTTGATGACAAAGGGGGAGAAATTATAAAATAAGGATTGGTTAGGCTTAGTTTAAGGGGGAGTATGTAGTAGCCATGGCGAAAGGGGGAGTATTGGAGAACAAGTTCAAATGGTATCAACAAGTATTAGACAGGTATGAATATTTTATAGATCAAGGTTGTCATCATCAAAAAGGATGAGATTGTTGGAGAATTGAGTTTTGATGACAACAACCTTATTTCAAATATCATTGATTATAAAATATATACTAACATATCTATCCAGAATATATATATATATATATATATATATATATATGCAGGGTTTGTATACAGGATTTAAATACTGAAGACTGTATAGTTTTAGAGTTCCAAGCGATGAAGAAATCAAAGGAGATTCCAGACTTATGAATACTAAGATATCAAGATTTCAAGAGCTCAAGAAAAATATAGTAATTGAGCCTAGATTTTATGTAAGATTCCAAATAGTTGTAACGACCCGGGGGTTTCGCGATCCTGAGTACCCGACATAAACTCAATGTCGACTATTCAAGCATCTGAAATACCGGATAGTCCAAGAAAGAAATTAGAGGGTGAGGATAGATAAGATAGAACTAATAGAATAGAAGAAGAAGAAGAACACATCAACATCAGAGTAATACGAATCTCACAGCGAACGAATAAAATATAATATACAACATAACTTGAAATCAAAAGCAGTATATGTATACAATACCATTATCAGAGCATAACACTTACATCACAGCCGAAATAAACAATAGCTAAATAAATCCTGAAGCCTCCTGCCCCAAGCTCTCCAAGTATATCTATAAAATCCTGACTACTTGACTGCCCATGCAAATTTGGGCACCCAAGAGTTTAGGGAAAACAAACAAATAAACTCTGGATCAGTCATGGGACTGGTGTGAGTAAACTCAAATCATTTGGTTTAACTTTTCAAAATCCTTTTCAAAAGAAAAGATAATCGTAAGACCAATCCACACATAAACACGGACGGTTTTTACCTTACGATAACCCAAATCATTTTTTGGAAATCATATCTTATCTGATATTATAATAGTGTCTAATCACAAGTAATTAACAATCTAGCAGAACGCTTGCATCTCACGCTCCACATATATAGTATACAATCGAAAACCGCGAGCGCTTATTGGATATTGAATTCCAACTTGACAAGGTATGGGACCACCTTCCGAACGTGTATCTCTAGAGGCAAATATATTGGGTTCAACAAGAACATCTTGCAACCCGGCCCACACATGACCGACCACTCATTTCGCTTGAGTGTATCGAATGTATATCACCAACGGTTGGGATCAGCAACCGTCTCCCGATAAGGGACAGCATCGATAGATTTAAGAACAAAAGGAATTTCTCTAGATAGGTGATCATACATCCTAATGGGTGCGACCCACATAGCCATGCTGCCTGCCCGATTTTTGTCATTTCCCGGTTGATGAGGCTTGAGGTCATAGCGTATCTTTTGACAGATCACACCTCCATTACTTTGAATGCCACATCGTCATACCCGCCAAATCACAAATTGATTTCCCCAAAAATACCACGGGTATACAGCTAAGAGAAACGAATTCCTCCGCCACCAAACGTAAGTACGTTTGAAGAGATCAACTTACGCGATCCTTTGAATATACTCTGTCAGACATTCGTCCATTCACGTCTATCCTGGGACTGGACAAACCGAAGGCACTATTCTGTAAAACAGGATAGCCCTTGCATAACTCCGTCTTCAATATATTCAGCATACTTGATTCGCAACGCTTATGCTAATACGGAGTGGTTCTCTGGATAATAATCCAACCGGTCTCTCCATATTAACAACGTAAAATGGTCAAAACTTTGATAGTCGGTGATTTAACTATCAAATGAAAACATGTCTGTGTGCAAACAACGATATTATTTCCAATGGAAATTCTATCGAGCAATCATTATCATCATTCATTCGTTCATTTCCCTATTCCTGTTATTTAATGTTTCTTATTCACTATATTTAGAAAATATATATCATTATCATTGGAAAACATTTCCATCTCTTGTATCTATATTCAGAAAACAATTCTGCTTCTCATTTGGAAAAACATTTCCACATCTCTTTCATTTGATTAAACAGATGTTTGAATAAACATCACTATACCAAATCTCCTTCATTTGGTTTCCACTTAACCACTTTTCACCATCGAATCTTAACTATTTCTTAGTTAAAAACGAAGTCAATCAAGTTGGGGTGTAATTACCTCTCAGACCTTAACTGAACGACATTTCTAACTTAGAAATAGACAAAGTTCATCTCTCTAAATCTTTAACACTTCCTTACGACATTCTCGGATTCTATTTACAAATCCGCTTCTCGTACGGAAAACACATGATTATAACAATGGTGTTATAATCCCCTGCATCCGAAATATAATAACTTTAATATGACCTTTACATCCTATCTCAATTAAATACATGGATAACTAATTATTAACACCTATTTGGTTAACTCTAATCTACGACTCTTATTCTATTAACTCTTATTCGGATAACTCAGTTTGATTAACTCATTTTGACCAACTTGATTGATCGGCTCAACTTGACTACTTAACTTAATTAACTCGACTTATTTAACTCAACTTGACAAACTCGACTTAATTACTTCTATTAATTAACTAATATTTGATTTAACACCATTCGCTCGACTCTAGATCGCAGCGATCACAATGGTTAAGCCTGATTCCCTCAGGAAACATCCGACCACCTTAGGCTATCTGCAGCCCTGCGAATTTCGCTAGCAGTTGTGCTAACTGGTAACTTATCTTAAATAACTACTATTTTAAATTTCTAGTTCGATTTGACTCTAATCGATTAACCCTAACTGAGTAACTCTACCTGAATAACTCTACTGTATAACTCTACTGAATAACTCTACTGTATAACTCTAACTAACTAACTCTAAATCTTTACTCCAACGGTTTAACTCTACGGTTTAACCCTAATGGTTTAACTCTAACAGTTCAACTCTAACAGTTTAACTCTAACGGTTGATCTCAATCAATTTGTTCTATTGGATTAACTCTATTGGATTAACTCACTTGGATCAACCCATTTCGAATAACGAATATTCAATAAACTTCCTTTCGAATAAACTGATATTCGATAACTTTACTTCGAATAACTCTTATTCGATAAATTCTCCTTCGTCCTTATTCAGTTTCAAACATCGATGTGGAAATCGATTTTCACTTCTCTATATAAGTCTTGACTTATATACTCTATTTATCCAAAGATAAATAACTAAATTAATTTATAAAACTTTATTTATAAATTAACCTTCTCACTCTATCTGTTAAACAGATCTCTCTTAAATTCTCACTTTGAATTCATATTCTGTTTACCCGTGTGCGAAGCACGGGCCTAAATTCTTCCTAGTGTAAAATTCTCCTTTTATACCCTTCTTATCCATTTTCAAGTATTCCAATATTCTATTTATTTTCTAAATAAATAATTCCTTTTATAACTCTGTTTATTTCTCTAGATAAATATTTCCTTTTAATCTATTTGTAAATGTTTTTACAAATATTTTCTTTCTAATTCCATTTGAAAATGTTTTACAAATGTTTTCCTTTTTATCTCTATTTGCAATGGTTTTACAAATATTTTCTTTTCTATTTTATTTGCAAATGTTTTACAAACAATTTCCCTTCTCTATTTGTTTTACAAATATTTTTCCTTTATTGCTTTGATTTTATAAAATGATTTCTTTTATAAAACTCCTTTTTCCTTTCATATATAAAATCCGCTGATTTTATATAAATAATCTATTTTCAAATATATTTTGAAAATCTCCCTTTTCCACTTTCTCGTATCACTTATGGTGTAAAAATATCAAATCAAAATGATCGGTCATCATCCAAACACACAGCATCAACAACGGATGATATAACACTTCATATATCAGAATATATGAAAATTGTAAAATAAATGTTGAGGAACCCAGTTGGGTCCCTCCGACTTGTTTCCCTACATCCACAGATGTCAGTCAACATAAATAACATGAGTATAAAATATTCTGATAAACAGAATCAATATTTCGATATGATTTATATATATCGTTATCGATAATTTCAATCAACTGACTAATAGTTCAACCAAACAACCAATACACAGCAATCATCCAATATTTATCAATTCTAAAAATACTTTATAAAAATATAAAGCGTTCAGAGTTAGTGAGATTTACTCACATTGGTCGGTTATCGTTGAACAATGATAATTGTTCACTGATTTGGTTCAGACGTTTATTTTCATCATAAATCCAAACGGGCTCCAATCGACTCCTGGTCAGTTCCAGTTCGTAGTGTCCGTCCATACGGTCCCAACGCGACTGACGGTTCGTGATTCTGATTTCATATGACTGAGATATGATGATTACAAGTTATACAATATTTAGATTAAATTAAAACTAAAAATTCAAATAGTAGTTGGGCCTTAACCTTTGTTTTCTTTCTATTGGCCCATACGTGGATACCCAACCCATCTCATACCCCTTCTTCCCCAACTGTCGATCCCCAGGAACCCAAACACATTACATTTCCCCATTTTCAAACCCCCAACCGCACATTACTTCCTCAACGATTTCGAGTACCAATACCACCATTGACATCCCCTTCGATTTCTCATCTTTCCCATACCCTCAACGCAGAAGTCAAGGACCCTGGCGATTTCCGTTCGCTCACGGTTCCTCACGCAGTACAAGAAACCACCGAACAAAAACCCCACGCAAATCCTCCAGACTACCCCAAACGAAACCGAATCCAACCCCTTACTCAAATTTAACACCCGTTCTTTAATCCGAGGTTCCATACATCAACAGATTCGAACCCTAGCATCACCGATTTTAAACTGGAGCAACATCAGGAAGTTCGAACTACTCAAAAGCGGTACCAGACTGAAGATAAACGACATACGAATTCACCTATATGTAAAATAGGATTTTTAGGAATTGATTTTGATTTTCTATATATTTTTGAAGTTCGGTTTTTGCTTGAGGATGAAAAGAAATTACTGACGGCGGAAAAATGAATTGGTTGACCCCAGAATGAATTTTCTTTAGGGTTTAGAGTTGATGACATTATATAGGGAAATTATATTAATTTTATATTCTATTTTAATATTTTATTTTAAGCCATCGCGAATTTTATTCGTCCTCCAAAATTCCTGTGACCACATACGATACCCAAAAATTATGAAAATTGACACGTAGCTACAGTTTGACATTACGGACCCAACGAAACTGGTTTCGTCGAATTCCGACTCCATATGCTCTCACAGCGTATTTTTAACCGTCAAAATACTGACTGTTTTTCACTCTAAAAATCCGTAGGACCACCTACGGACTCTAAAAATCACGAATCTTGACATCTAGCAATAATTTGATATTACGGATCCAACAAAATTAGTTTCGTCGAATTCTGAGGTCGTTTGCAAAACTGACTATTTTTAAAGCTATAAATAGACCATTTAAATATATAAATATATTTAAAAATAATTAAATTAAATACAAATAAATATATATTATCGTATATATTTACACTGGAAAATCATACAGCTCCAGAAAAATCCTATATGATTTTCTGGCTCGATATTTCAAATCATGATTAGTCGATATTCGATTTATACTGAAATTCCTTTATATATATCGTTATAAATTATATATAAATTCCATAGCGACTTTTCTAAAATTTGATTTGGACATAAATAAAAATCTACACAACGAAATCCCGATTTTTCTCTTCCACTAGAAGAATATACTCCACCAGCTCCACGCGTTTCTTGTTTCACAAAAATCCGGCTTAAAACGGACCCTGTATATCCAGTTGAAGTTCAAATTGCCAAACTGCGAACTACCGCGCCATTTTGAGCTCGATTATAATTATAAAATAAATTATACGTTCAAATGGCATTTATAAATATATTCGTCAATATAATTCAATATAAACCGAATTATATATATTTTATATTGCCTATTCACCCACTATTGTGAATTTCACTATTTCTGACTATTTCCGAAATAAATATATTATTCTATTATTTAATTTAATTAAATATTCCATATAATTCAATTCAATGACCATTAAATTCTCTAATTCACTATATAAATAATTAAATAAATTAAATATTATATAGCTGAAAATACGGGTCGTTACATTCTCCCCCCCTTAAAATAATTTCGTCCTCGAAATTGCTAAGGTAGAAAAATAAACTCTATAACTAGGTTAAAATTATTTATTTACTCCGGTTTCACTAAACTAATTTATTTAAATTAATTTATTAATTTATTTCTATAAACAAAAATTTTCAAAAATTCTGAAAATTTTCTAACACTCGAAATTTCTGAAAAATTTTGCCAGCACCTCCTTTGTACCGGGAGCATCGGGAAAATCCCCAAACCGCCACATAGGCCTCTCCAATCCAAAAGAAAATCAAACAGCCAATTCGGCTCATAAAACCCATCAAACTCATATGAATATAAATGTGTACCTTTTTGTCGAGCACTCAACTCTGCTATCAATTTAGCATATACCCATATCATCCCAATCAATCTCCAATCCATTTTCATTCCCTACACAACCATTCGCTCAACCAAGCCAAATTCCAATCAAACTGCAATTCCAATCTCAATTCAAAAATCTTGCTCAACAATTCATTTATATTCCAGATTATCTCTAATCCAGTCCAATTCTACTTGATAGCATTCTAATTCAATTTCAGTTACCCCTTAACTGGCTTTATTTCTATTTCAAATTTGCCTTCACAAATTTCTATTTAATTTGTGTTTATTCCAAATAATCTGTTTCTGGGAGTTTTTAAACAACTTTGCCTTTTTCAAAAATCAAATATCCTTTTCTGGAATCTCAAAACAACTTATTTTCTCAAAACAATTCAAAAACAAAATCTTTGGTAGCAATCCGTCACTTACAAACTCGAAAATGAACACCGATGATGTCCGGATCATCATCGGAATCTATTTTCCAGCTATCGTAGTGAGTTCAATACTATATCACTTTCAAAATCATTTCTAAACACTTTCAATTTTAAACCCATTTCAAAATATCCCTTTCAATGCTTGTAACAAATTTAAAATCTCCCAGGATCTTAAAATTCACATATATTTAATCTAGATTCATTTACACATGCTTTTTCACATTTCCAAAATTTTGATTTCATTTCTGATTTAAATTCAGATTTAATTCATCTGATTTCATATATTTCACTAATATGAATTCTGATTGGTCATTTATATAACCCTATCACATTTTGTAATCTTATTCGATTATAATAACAACCAACACATCCAATATACTATAATACTTCAAATATTAATACTTTGTTCATATCAAAATATAATTTGGGTAAAATTATTTCATTTACCCTTTTTCAAAACATACTGTGTCGGTCCATCGTATTCAAGCATTTAGAAACCCCTATCGATACAGTGGATCAAACTGATCGACCAGAATTCATAAACAACTAAACCAATAAATCTCCACAATATAAAATCATTTTATATCAAATAACAAATACGTTCACTCGTATATATACACTCAAACTCAGTTTAGGGTATTACTAACCCCATCTCTACTGAATCACGCCACAAAGCCAAGGTAATCACTTAACCTTCAGCTCTGATACCACTGTAACGACCCGGGGGTTTCGCGATCCTGAGTACCCGACATAAACTCAATGTCGACTATTCAAGCATCTGAAATACCGGATAGTCCAAGAAAGAAATTAGAGGGTGAGGATAGATAAGATAGAACTAATAGAATAGAAGAAGAAGAAGAAGAACACATCAACATCAGAGTAATACGAATCTCACAGCGGAACGAATAAAATATAATATACAACATAACTTGAAATCAAAAGCAGTATATGTATACAATACCATTATCAGAGCATAACACTTACATCACAGCGGAAATAAACAATAGCTACATAAATCCTGAAGCCTCCTGCCCCAAGCTCTCCAAGTATATCTGTAAAATCCTGACTACTTGACTACCCGTGCAACTTTGGGCACCCAAGAGTTTAGGGAAAACAAACAAAATAAACTCTGGGTCAGTCATGGGACTGGTGTGAGTAAACTCAAATCATTTGGTTTAACTTTTCAAAATCCTTTTCAAAAGAAAAGATAATCGTAAGACCAATCCACACATAAACACGGACGGTTTTTACCTTACGATAACCCAAATCATTTTTTGGAAATTATATCTTATCTGATATTATAATAGTGTCTAATCACAAGTAATTAACAATCTAGCAGAACGCTTGCATCTCACGCTCCACATATATAGTATACAATCGAAAACCGCGAGCGCTTATTGGATATTGGATTCTCAACTTGACAAGGTATGGGTGTAATAACCCGAAAATCTGGGCCAATTAAAAAATTTTATTTTGGCCATTTTAGCGAATTTTGATTATTTAAAATGAATTATTTTAAATAATATCGACGAAAATTTATTTTGAATATAGAAATCGAACGTATATATTATATACGTCGTCGTTAGAATATAAATAATTATATATAATTATAAATAGAATTGAAAATGGCGCGGTAGTTCGATAATTCGATTTCAAACTTTAATTGAATGTACCGGGTGCAAAACAATCCGGATTTTAGTGAAACCAAAAACATTAGGATCTAATTGATAATATCTTTCCAACGAATCCGACCAATCAAAATTTCATAGTGGGAATCAAAAGATATGTCCAGTTGAAAATTCTGAATAGTCGCTATGGAATTCAGGCCCTTAAAAATGGACATTTTGCAAATGACCTCGGATCTTGACGAAACCAGTTTTGTTGGGTCTGTGATGTCAAGTTATTGCTAGGTTCCAATTTTCATAATTTTTCGAATCAATATGTGAGCGTGGCAAAAGAAAACGCGTTTGACCAGTTTCAGTTAATTTTAATCGACTGGAAAATGGCCATTTTCCAGACGGTCTCAGAATTCGACGAAACTAGTTTTGTTAGGACCGTATCGTCAATACGAAGCTAGAAAATATTTTTCGAGAATTTTTAGAGTTAGTATGTGACCCCGGTAATATGAAATGTACGTTTAAAGTTCAATATAGTGATTTAAATGTAAATTTGACGAAAACTGATTGTAACGATCGAATCAGCCTACGGGACATAGCCCATTGTGTTCGTAATGGGGGTAATACGTTATGGACGACAGGCGGTGGGCCTCGTTTAGAGGTCGTATGTAAAAGTCAACTTTGAGAAATTAATTAATTAAATATATAATTATTTATAAAGCCCCCCACTCTCTCTTTCATTCTGATCAGAAGAAAATAAATAAATAAAAGAAAAAAACCCGATGTTCCTCCCCTGTCGCCCCCCTCTCGTTCACCGCGCCACCTAGTCAGAAGCGCCACTTCGCCGGAGCCACGCCATCTCGCCATCGCCCTCCTCCGCCCCCTCTGCTTCATACGAACCCCAAGCCCCTCCAAAGCGAAGCCCTAGCCTCCAATCAACCCAAGAGCGCTGTGCCCAAACCCTAACTGCGCCTCCCTCCGCCCGATCCAGCCACCTCCTCCCCTTCCCGCCGATCCCCTCTGACCTCAGCGCGACGAACTCAGCAGCCCCCTTCTCCCCTTTGCCATTCGAACGCAACTACCCCTCCTCCTTAACAAATCACTGTGAGTTTTCATATTGTTTTATTTAATTTTATTCAATGAAATTAGTTTAAATCAGTTTTATTTTAATATGAAAAGCATTGTGGAAAAATTTGATCTATATATAAAGAGTATAACGATATAAAAACTAGAATTTTAACGCGTTAAAAATATGGTTTTTATATTATGGGAAAGCTAAAGATATAATTTTTATATTATAGAAGTATTAAAAATTTGATCTTTATTATGTAGGAGGTATAAAAATATGATTTTTATTCATGTAGGGTAATAAAAATATAATTTTTACTAAAATGATAGCAAGATAAAAGTATAATTTTTATCATGGAGGTAGCGTTGTAAAGGAATGATTTTTATATATTGAACATCGAAGTAAAAATATGATTTTTATATATTGAACATCGAAGTAAAAATATGATTTTTATATGTTGAACATCGAAGTAAAAATATGATTTTTATATATTGAACATCGAAGTAAAAATATGATTTTTATAAATAGAAAGGTTCGATTTTTATAATGTTTTCTCGTGATAAAAATTCGATTTTTATATATTGAATAGCATAGTAAAAATTCGATTTTTATATATTAAATAGCATAGTAAAAATTCGATTTTTATATATTGAATAACATAGTAAAAATTCGATTTTTATATATTGAATAACATAGTAAAAATTCGATTTTTATATATTGAATAGCATAGTAAAAATTCGATTTTTATATATTGAACAGCATAGTAAAAATTCGATTTTTATATATTGAATAACAAAGTAAAAATTCGATTTTTATATATTGAATAACGAAGTAAAAATTCGATTTTTACATATGTAGTGGCTACGGGCGACGAAAGTGACGAAGAGCGAGAATGGCGAATATTTCTATAAATGAAGAGTCGTGGTATTGGATAGCTTTTGGTGAGAACTTCTCACCTTTCAATTTAATTTTTCTAGTTATATATATACTAGGATGCAAACGGTGCAAAGCAGCACCCGACACCCGTCATCCACAGACCATGGATGGCTTGTTTGTTAAATTGTTTGGTTGTGTAGTTGGTTAGATTATTTGATTGAAATTTGAATTGGTTGGTGAAATGAAATTGATTTGATTGATGTGTGAATGGCGTGGGCCTTCACTAGACCGGGGATAAGGCTAGGCCTCGTCCCGTTTCTAGTATCGTACCGTTATGCCACCGAAATTTTCTAAAATAAGTTAGAGAAATAACAATATCATTTTATAGAATAAATGAATTGAATAGAAATTCATATGTTGAAATAAAATGTTTTGTCATTAAAAATATAATTTTTAACGTGAATGTAAATAAATAAATATTCATTTACAAACCGGACGGTTTGTTTATGTACACCTATTTGAAGGACATTGATTGGGTCGATAAATTTTACACATCGCCCAACTGCACAAATAAAATATACGTTTGATTGTTTGAAACCCCACACGGGTGTTGGGATGAAATTTGAAGTTCACTCATCCTGGTTGATTAAATATGTCGATCGATTGATTGACAGGCTGTTATAAGCGTTAGATATCTATATTTGATGCTTATACAGTGTAGTGCACTTTGGTTGATGGTTGATTATTTTTCAATGCTATTATATACATGTGTTGTATGAAAATCCATATAATTAATTTTATATGGTGATTGATTGGGCCTCATTCCAATTTAGAAAATAAAGAATATTATAACATAAAAGTTCATGTGTTGACTGTACTCATTCGTTGAGATTAGTCATGTGTTGAACGAAATATTTTAATAATAAAATTTGCATCTTTATCAATATAAAATAAAGGTTCATGTGTTGACTATACTCATCCGTTGAGATTAGTCATGTGTTGAACGAAATAATTTAACAAAAATTGTCACACGTGGACAGTACTCATTCGTTGAGATTAGTCGTGTGTTGACAAAAAAAAAATTCATTTGTTGAATAGAATATTTGAAAATAGAAATATATGAAGCCGTGTTGGTTAGATTGACGCCATTTTGACATGAACGATATTTATATCGATTTTATTCATTTTAAAATGCATATTGAAAAGTGATTTCGAAAACGCATATTTTGAAATGAAATCGAAATGAATTGAATATATAACGATTTCGAAATGAATTGAATGTATAACGATTTCGAAATGAATTGAATGTATAACGATTTCGAAATGAATTGAATGTATAACGATTTCGAAATGAATTGAATGTATAACGATTTCGAAATGAATTGAATATATAACGATTTCGAAATGAATTGAATATAAAATGAAATCGAAATGAATTGAATATAAAACGATTTCGAAATGAATTGAATATAAAACGATTTCGAAATGAATTGAATATATAATGAATTCGAATTGAATGGAAAACGAATTTGATTTCAATTGAATAGCAAACGAAACGAATTCGAATTTAATTGAATAGATAACGAATTTGAATTGAATTGAATATAAAACCAATTCAGATTGAATTGAAAACGAATTCGAATTGAATTGGAAACAAATTGAAATGAATTCAAATTGAATTGAAATTTGAATTGAATAGAAATGAATTTTAAAACGAATTTATAAAGAAGAATTCAATTTTGATTTGAATTGAAATGGAAGTTGAAATTGCTTTTGAAACGAATTTAAAACTAATTATATAATTCGTTTTAAATAGAAATCGACGAAATATATATTATATATATAATATAATGGCCTGAATAGAACGCGCCGCGCCGCTGCAGTTCGCGAATTTCGACCATTTATTTCAAATGGACATTACGGGAGATCCGACCGTCGGATTCTCCTAAAACCGAACCGTTGGGTTCGTATCGAAAAGAGCTTTCTAACGAATATTAGAAATTTGAAATCTAACGGTTGGATTTGGAGATACGTCCAAATCAAATTTGAAAAAGGTCGCTGTAAGTGCAGTTCGATGGCCATTGATGGAAATCGACTGTACGGGCCTTGATAAAATTATTAAAAATAATAATAAATTGTGTAAAATCATAAGAACTGATTTGGGAAAAATTGGGATGAAAAACTCCATATTTGAAAAGATAAAAATAGATTTTTATCGAAATGAACTAGTTTTGAACTAGAATTATAATTCTATTTATTTTTAAATAAATAAATTGAATTTAAAAAGGGGTTTTAAAAATAACCAGAATTTCCAATGATTGCATTGGAGTGGATTTGAATCGAAATTGTCTTCGGAATATTTCGATGTTGGAATTCGTGATTATACAGGTGTTGTTATGGAAATTTGAAAGATATATATTTATATCGTTATTTCCAATACGACATTTGTTAATCGTAGAATTTGATATTGAATATAAGCCGATATATTTTCTATTCAGAGCCTTGTATTGAATATCAAATGTGATTTGGGTTTGTCGTGAATGGTGTCTTCATTAACACTGTTCTTGAACCTTGTTGAGAAAAGATTAAATCTTTTTATTTAGATTTAATGAAGTGTACCAATTAAATAATATTTAATTGGAATTGAATTGATATTGATTTTTGGGTTTATCGTGAACAGTGTTTTTAAATAACACTTGTTCTTTAACCCGATAATTAATGGAATGATATTTTGGGTTTACCGTGAGCCGTGTTTTAAATGACACTGATTCTTTAACCCAGTCAAAGAGTAAAACTAAGTGGAGTTTTAATGAATCTTTAATTAGATTGAAATAATCGAAATGGAGTATCACCAGTTTTGCTCCAGGCGATAGTTAAATCTTTAATTAGATTTGAACGTGAAATGGTAATTGAATTTACCGGTAACACCGTGGTGTTAGATATGAAGTAAGACCCGTTTTACTTCATGGGATGAATAGGTTGGGATTGGGAAATTAAAACAAATGGTTACTTCGGTAAGCTTCGTTAATCCCAACTAATTTGAATTGATATTCAAAAGTAGATTAAAGAATAAATTAAAGAATTTATCTTGGATAAAATTAATGGGAATCTTTCCCTATGAATGTGAAATTTAGAAACTAACTGTCGGTTAGCTAAGCAGAATGGTTTTCTGGATATTGATATGATGTTTGTTTCGGCCTTCGGGGTTAATATTTGGGGAATTATTCTCTGGATTAATTTACGGTTAGTGACTGATGAATTGGAATGAGGCGTATGTTGTGTTTATGTTACACTTATTTAAAATATACGCGAGTTATTCGGAAAGACCGGGTTTATCCCATTCTGAATAGCTGATACGACGATAAGTCGAAGATGAAGACGTTGGTCGAAGACCGGAGGTCTTCACGTCGTTTGGGTGATTACTGATGATCTTGATTGGGATGTACACCCAAGAAGATGGAAACAGTTGGTGATCGTCCAGACGTACATGGAGACCGATGGACATGCGGGGTACTAGGTGCCTCCGGTTTCGTTCAGACCCAGAACGGACTTGTAAATGGATAGTGTGTCTGATGTTGTATTCCTTTATACTGTATTTGGTGATCTCTGCTAAATATATATCTGTTTGGTGGCAGAGAATTTATTCTCTTGCTATACACCCTTCTCTGAGACGTACGAGCCTAGAGGTTATATATTGGCAGAAATCAGTGGTACAGTATGGACTGACAATGTGGCATGCTGAGTTGCATGGATCAAGGCTTTTGTTGAAAAGCAAAGTCTTGTGATTGATGATCAAAGCACGGCCTTGTGTGGCGTAGCTTTGTGTAACGTTGATTCGCGAGTTTCACACCCGGTATGAACCAAAAACGGGAGACGGACCTCAGGGAGGGCATGCGTTTCTTTCTAGTTAGGAGTGGCGTCAATGCTTGAACTAGCTGACGAGTTTGACTCATGTGGATGTTGCTTATTATTACTTGCTGAAAAGCGAGGCGCCTCGTGATATCGGTTTCGGCCGATGCTTCTGGTCGGCTGACGGGCCAGGCTTACGCCCCAAAGGGCGGGGAAACGTAGTGTTCAGGCATAATAATCCACATCGGTGGACCGGCCCTGTCGCTCCAAGGCTTGCCTGCGCGCTTGCCTGAGACATGGGCTAGATTGTCTCGAATCGGTTGAAGACTATCTTTTGCCTCGGTTCATACCATAAATGATAACCCAACTTCCAATACGACGTCTTGCGGTTTTGATTGTAAACTTATATATGGCGACATAGTGGTATGGGTCATTCATGCCGCCTATGATTGATACTTATGATTTGAAGTTGTTTTATACACTATACACTTATAATAGTATCAAATGATTTCTTTTAAACGTATCAAGCATTTTTGGCTATTATAAGGTAAAAACCCTATCCCCCGGTTTGTGTTGCATTGTGTGATAGGACCTAGGTCTTATAATAGCTTCATTTTTCTTTATTTAGCATTGCGCTGTTGTTTTATGCACTGGTATTCTTGGGAGGAAACCCATTCCGTGTTATACGGCGTGGTCCCTTGATTTACCTAACTTTAAAGTAAAGATTAACTGTTTTAGTTCTCACACCAGTCACATGACTGACCTGGAGTTTATTGTTTTAACCTAAACTCTGGGTGCCTTTATTTTCGACACGGGCAGCTAGTAATTTTGGTTTTGCAGATTTATATTCACAAGATCCTGGTTTACAGCTGGAATGATATCCGGAAAGCTTTGTATCCGTATATCTCTTCTAGTTGTGTATTGTATTATTTTCCGCTGCGATGTATTTAAATGTAATTTTAATCTTTGATATTTCTATGTAATATTTATTCATTTATACTCTGTATATTTTTGTAATCTGATGCATTGTTGTAATATACAATGAAATGTTCTTTTGTATGCGTTATGTTTTGTCTTGTTCTCAAACGAAAGGGCGTTTCGAACGGTCTGGATCGGTTTAGCGACTGGTTCGGACCGAGCGAAATTCCTTTTCGTCACAGTTGGTATCAGAGCTTTGGTTTACAGAGCTCGAGAACAAGGCACATTAGAACCATATGAAAGAATTCATCAGATATTGGATTAGTAATATCTAATGAGAATGACTCGTAGAGATAGGATCAGTAGTATCCTAGGACGAGTGTGAAGAGTATATTTAAAAAAAAAATTGAAACGAATTTTGTTTTGAAAATTTAAATCAATTATTCGTATTTGATTATTTAATTCATATTGATTAGGACAGTCCAATATATAAAGATTTTGCGTATGCGCCTGGCTAGCGTCTATTCGTAGTTTTAATATACTGGATAGATATAGAATCACACTCTAGTCGCCCGGAGATGATTCTGATGTAGTTCGAACATCATCAGAATACGTATTCGTGTTTCGAAGGTGTGATATCTATATATTTCCTATTGACTGGTGTGAGAACCAAAATTAGATAGGGCTTACTGTTGTGATTTGGCATCAAAAATCTGATTTTTGAGTATATATCAAAGTTATGCATTTGAAATGATAATCAACTAATTGATTGATGTTTGTGTTGTTGATTATTGGTTGATTAATTAAAATTTGAACCATTTAGTTCATTTGAATCAAATATTGAATTGTATTGAAATTTGGTCGCATTTTCTTGCATATACATGTACTTACATTGAACAGGTCATAGCAAGGAGGCTAGAGCAGAGAATAAAATTTGTTTGCCCGACAAATAGGTACATGTTTACTACATAATTTACTGTTTTGTTTGGGTGATGATGATTTTATGAGCCTGTTGGCTAGCCGCTTGCCTTTTTCTTTTTCTTTTTGAGATCAGAAGGCCTGTATGGCAATTTCGGGATTTTCCCGTGGCTCCCGGTGCAGGGGAGGTTATGGCGAATTTTTTTGAAAATTTAGGGTGTTAGCCAAATTTTGGAAATTTTTGAAAATTCTCAGAAACTGAAAAGTTGGAGAATGGAAGCCAGATCGAACGTAGAGTTGATTGATCAAACCACTTTCGACTTTGTTCCTTTTCGGGGACGAAAAGTTTTAAGTGGGGGAGATTGTAATAACCCGAAAATCTGGGCCAGTTTAAAATTTTTATTTTGGCCATTTTAGCGAATTTTGATTATTTAAAATGAATTATTTTAAATAATATCGACGAAAATTTATTTTGAATATAGAAATCGAATGTATATATTATATACGTCGTCGTTAGAATATAAATAATTATATATAATTATAAATAGAATTGAAAATGGCGCGGTAGTTCGATAATTCGATTTCAAACTTTAATTGAATGTACCGGGTGCAAAACAATCCGGATTTTAGTGAAACCAAAAACATTAGGATATAATTGATAATATCTTTCCAACGAATCCGACCAATCGAAATTTCATAGTGGGAATCAAAAGATATGTCCAGTTGAAAATTCTGAATAGTCGCTATGGAATTCAGGCCCTTAAAAATGGACATTTTGCAAATGACCTCGGATCTCGACGAAACCAGTTTTGTTGGGTCTGTGATGTCAAGTTATTACTAGGTTCCAATTTTTATAATTTTTCGAATCAATATGTGAGCGTGGCAAAAGAAAACGCGTTTGACCAGTTTCAGTTAATTTTAATCGACTGGAAAATGGCCATTTTCCAGACGGTCTCAGAATTCAACGAAACTAGTTTTGTTAGGACTGTATCGTCAATACGAAGCTAGAAAATATTTTTCGAGAATTTTTAGAGTTAGTATGTGACCCCGGTAATATGAAATGTACGTTTAAAGTTCAATATAGTGATTTAAATGTAAATTTGACGAAAACTGATTGTAACAATCGAATCAGCCTACGGGACATAGCCCATTGTGTTCGTAATGGGGGTAATACATTATGGACGACAGGCGGTGGGCCTCGTTTGAAGGTCGTATGTAAAAGTCAACTTTGAGAAATTAATTAATTAAATATATAATTATTTATAAAGCCCCCCACTCTCTCTTTCATTCTGATCAGAAGAAAATAAATAAATAAATAAATAACCCGATGTTCCTCCCCCATCGCCCCCCTCTCGTTCACCGCGCCACCTAGTCAGAAGCGCCACTTCGCCGGAGCCCCGCCATCTCGCCATCGCCCTCCTCCGCCCCCTCTGCTTCGTACGAACCCCAAACCCCTCCAAAGCGAAGCCCTAGCCTCCAATCAACCCAAGAGCGCCGCGCGCAAACCCTAACTGCGCCTCCCTCCGCCCGATCCAGCCACCTCCTCCCCTTCCCGCCGATCCCCTCTGACCTCAGCACGACGAACTCAGCAGCCCCCTTCTCCCCTTTGTCGTTCGAACGCAGCTACCCCTCCTCCTTAACAAATCACTGTGAGTTTTCATATTGTTTTATTTAATTTTATTCAATGAAATTAGTTTAAATCAGTTTTATTTTAATATGAAAAGCATTGTGGAAAAATTTGATCTATATATAAAGATTATAACGATATAAAAATTAGAATTTTAACGCGTTAAAAATATGGTTTTTATATTATGGGAAAGCTAAAGATATAATTTTTATATTATAGAAGTATTAAAAATTTGATCTTTATTATGTAGGAGGTATAAAAATATGATTTTTATTCATGTATGGTAATAAAAATATAATTTTTACTAAAATGATAGCAAGATAAAAGTATAATTTTTATCATGGAGGTAGCGTTGTAAAGGAATGATTTTTATATATTGAACATCGAAGTAAAAATATGATTTTTATATATTGAACATCGAAGTAAAAATATGATTTTTATATATTGAACATCGAAGTAAATATATGATTTTTATATATTGAACATCGAAGTAAAAATATGATTTTTATAAATAGAAAGGTTCGATTTTTATAATGTTTTCTCGTGATAAAAATTCGATTTTTATATATTGAATAGCATAGTAAAAATTCGATTTTTATATATTGAATAGCATAATAAAAATTCGATTTTTATAGATTGAATAACATAGTAAAAATTCGATTTTTATATATTGAATAGCATAGTAAAAATTCGATTTTTATATATTGAATAGCATAGTAAAAATTCGATTTTTATATATTGAACAACATAGTAAAAATTCGATTTTTATATATTGAACAGCATAATAAAAATTCGATTTTTATATATTGAATAACGAAGTAAAAATTCGATTTTTACATATGTAGTGGCTACGGGCGACGAAAGTGACGAAGAGCGAGAATGGCGAAGATTTCTATAAATGAAGAGTCGTGGTATTGGATAGCTTTTGGTGAGAACTTCTCACCTTTCAATTTAATTTTTTTAGTTATATATGTACTAGGATGCAGACGGTGCTTAGCAGCACCCGACACCCGTCATCCACAGACCATGGATGGCTTGTTTGTTAAATTGTTTGGTTGTGTAGTTGGTTAGATTATTTGATTGAAATTTGAATTGGTTGGTGAAATTGATTTGATTTGATTGATGTGTGAATGGCGTGGGCCTTCACTAGACCGGGGATAAGGCTAGGCCTCGTCCCGTTTCTAGTATCGTGTCGTTATGCCGCCGAAATTTTCTAAAATAAGTTAGAAAAATAACAATATCATTTTATAGAATAAATGAATTGAATAGAAATTCATATGTTGAAATGAAATGTTTTGTCGTTAAAAATATAATTTTTAACGTGAATGTAAATAAATAAATATTCATTTACAAACCGGACGTTTTGTTTATGTACACCTATTTGAAGGACATTGATTGGGTCGATAAATTTTACACATCGCCCAACTGCACAAATAAAATATACGTTTGATTGTTTGAAACCCCACACGGGTGTTGGGATGAAATTTGAAGTTCACTCATCCTAGTTGATTAAATATGTCGATCGATTGATTGACAGGCTGTTATAAGCGTTAGATATCTATATTTGATGCTTATACAGTGTAGTGCACTTTGGTTGATGGTTGATTATTTTTCAATGCTATTATATACATGTGTTATATGAAAATTCATATAATTAATTTTATATGGTGATTGATTGGGCCTCATTCCAATTTAGAAAATAAAGAATATTATAACATAAAAGTTCATGTGTTGACTGTACTCGTTCGTTGAGATTAGTCATGTGTTGAACGAAATATTTTAATAATAAAATTTGCATCTTTATCAATATAAAATAAAGGTTCATGTGTTGACTGTACTCATCCGTTGAGATTAGTCATGTGTTGAACGAAATAATTTAACAAAAATGGTCACACGTGGACAGTACTCATTCGTTGAGATTAGTCGTGTGTTGACAAAAAAAAATTCATTTGTTGAATAGAATATTTGAAAATAGAAATATATGAAGCCGTGTTGGTTAGATTGACGCCATTTTGACGTGAACGATATTTATATCGATTTTATTCATTTTAAAATGCATATTGAAAAGTGATTTCGAAAACGCATATTTTGAAATGAAATCGAAATGAATTGAATATATAACGATTTCGAAATGAATTGAATGTATAACGATTTCGAAATGAATTGAATGTATAACGATTTCGAAATGAATTGAATGTATAACGATTTCGAAATGAATTGAATGTATAACGATTTCGAAATGAATTGAATATATAACGATTTCGAAATGAATTGAATATAAAATGAAATCGAAATGAATTGAATATAAAACGATTTCGAAATGAATTGAATATAAAACGATTTCGAAATGAATTGAATATATAATGAATTCGAATTGAATGGAAAATGAATTTGATTTCAATTGAATAGCAAACGAAACGAATTCGAATTTAATTGAATAGATAACGAATTTGAATTGAATTGAATATAAAACCAATTCAAATTGAATTGAAAACGAATTCGAATTGAATTGGAAACAAATTGAAATGAATTCAAATTGAATTGAAATTTGAATTGAATAGAAATGAATTTTAAAACGAATTTATAAAGAAGAATTCAATTTTGATTTGAATTGAAATGGAAGTTGAAATTGCTTTTGAAACGAATTTAAAACTAATTATATAATTCGTTTTAAATAGAAATCGACGAAATATATATTATATATATAATATAATGGCCTGAATAGAACGCGCCGCGCCGCTGCAGTTCGCGAATTTCGACCATTTATTTCAAATGGACATTACGGGAGATCCGACCGTCGGATTCTCCTAAAACCGAACCGTTGGGTTCGTATCGAAAAGAGCTTTCTAACGAATATTAGAAATTTGAAATCTAACGGTTGGATTTGGAGATACGTCCAAATCAAATTTGAAAAAGGTCGCTGTAAGTGCAGTTCGATGGCCATTGATGGAAATCGACTGTACGGGCCTTGATAAAATTATTAAAAATGATAATAAATTGTGTAGAATCATAAGAACTGATTTGGGAAAAATTGGGATGAAAAACTCCATATTTGAAAAGATAAAAATAGATTTTTATCGAAATGAACTAGTTTTGAACTAGAATTATAATTCTATTTATTTTTAAATAAATAAATTGAATTTAAAAAGGGGTTTTAAAAATAACCAGAATTTCCAATGATTGCATTGGAGTGGATTTGAATCGAAATTGTCTTCGGAATATTTCGATGTTGGAATTCGTGATTATACAGGTGTTGTTATGGAAATTTGAAAGATATATATTTATATCGTTATTTCCAATACGACATTTGTTAATCGTAGAATTTGATATTGAATATAAGCCGATATATTTTCTATTCAGAGCCTTGTATTGAATATCAAATGTGATTTGGGTTTGTCGTGAATGGTGTCTTCATTAACACTGTTCTTGAACCCTGTTGAGAAAAGATTAAATCTTTTTATTTAGATTTAATGAAGTGTACCAATTAAATAATATTTAATTGGAATTGAATTGAAATTGATTTTTGGGTTTATCGTGAACAGTGTTTTTATATAACACTTGTTCTTTAACCCGATAATTAACGGAATGATATTTTGGGTTTACCGTGAACCATGTTTTAAATGACACTAATTCTATAACCCAGTCAAAGATTAAAACTAAGTGGAGTTTTAATGAATCTTTAATTAGATTAAAATAATCGAAATGGAGTATCACCAGTTTTGCTCCAGGAGATAGTTAAATCTTTAATTAGATTTGAACGTGAAATGGTAATTGAATTTACCGTTAACACCGTGGTGTTAGATATGAAGTAAGACCCGTTTTACTTCATGGGATGAATAGGTTGGGATTGGGAAATTAAAACAAATGGTTACTTCGGTAAGCTTCGTTAATCCCGACTAATTTGAATTGATATTCAAAAGTAGATTAAAGAATAAATTAAAGAATTTATCTTGGATAAAATTAATGGGAATCTTTCCCTATGAATGTGAAATTTAAAAACTAACTGTCGGTTAGCTAAGCAGAATGGTTTTCTGGATATTGATATGATGTTGGTTTCGGCCTTCGGGGTTAATATTTGGGGAATTATTCTCTGGATTAATTTACGGTTAGTGACTGATGAATTGGAATGAGGCATATGTTGTGTTTATGTAACACTTATTTAAAATATACGCGAGTTATTCGGAAAGACCGGGTTTATCCCATTCTGAATAACTGATACGACGATAAGTCGAAGATGAAGACGATGGTCGAAGACCGGAGGTCTTCACGTCGTTTGGGTGATTACTGATGATCTTGATTGGGATGTACACCCAAGAAGATGGAAACAGTTGGTGATCGTCCAGACGTACATGGAGACCGATGGACATGTGGGGTACTAGGTGCCTCCGGTTTCGTTCAGACCCAGAACGGACTTGTAAATGGATAGTGTGTCTGACGTTGTATTCCTTTATACTGTATTTGGTGATCTCTGCTAAATATATATCTGTTTGGTGGCAGAGAATTTATTCTCTTGCTATACACCCTTCTCTGAGACGTACGAGCCTAGAGGTTATATATTGGCAGAAATCAGTGGTACAGTATGGACTGACAATGTGGCATGCTGAGTTGCATGGATCAAGGCTTTTGTTGAAAAGCAAAGTCTTGTGATTGATGATCAAAGCATGGCCTTGTGTGGCGTAGCTTTGTGTAACGTTGATTCGCGAGTTTCACACCTGGTATGAACCAAAAACGGGAGACGGACCTCAGGGAGGGCATGCGTTTCTTTCTAGTTAGGAGTGGCGTCAGTGCTTGAACTGGCTGACGAGTTTGACTCATGTGGATGTTGCTTATTATTACTTGCTGAAAAGCGAGGCGCCTCGTGATATCGGTTTCGGCCGATGCTTCTGGTCGGCTGACGGGCCAGGCTTACGCCCCAAAGGGCGGGGAAACGTAGTGTTCAGGCATAATAATCCACATCGGTGGACCGGCCCTGTCGCTCCAAGGCTTGCCTGCGCGCTTGCCTGAGACATGGGCTAGATTTTCTCGAATCGGTTGAGGACTATCTTTTGCCTCGGTTCATACCATAAATGATAACCCAACTTCCAATACGACGTCTTGCGGTTTTGATTGTAAACTTATATATGGCGACATAGTGTTATGGGTCATTCATGCCACCTATGATTGATACTTATGATTTGAAGTTGTTTTATACACTATACACTTATAATAGTATCAAATGATTTCTTTTAAACGTATCAAGCATTTTTGGCTATTATAAGGTAAAAACCCTATCCCCCGGTTTGCGTTGCATTGTGTGATAGGACCTGGGTCTTATAATAGCTTCATTTTTCTTTATTTAGCATTGCGCTGTTGTTTTATGCACTGGTATTCTTGGGAGGAAACCTGTTCCGTGTTATACGGCGTGGTCCCTTGACTTACCTAACTAAGATTAACTGTTTTAGTTCTCACACCAGTCACATGACTGACCTGGAGTTTATTGTTTTAACCTAAACTCTGGGTGCCCTTATTTTCGACACGGGCAGCTAGTAGTTTTGGTTTTGCAGATTTATATTCACAGGATCCTGGTTTACAGCTGGAATGATATCTGGAAAGCTTTGTATCCGTATATCTCTTCTAGTTGTGTATTGTATTATTTTCCGCTGCGATGTATTTAAATGTAATTTGAATCTCTGATATTTCTGTGTAATATTTATTCATTTATACTCTGTATATTTTTGTAATTTGATGGATTGTTGTAATATACAATGAAATGTTCTTTTGTATGCGTTCTGTTTTGTCTTGTTCTCAAACGATAGGGCGTTTTGAACGGCCTGGATCGGTTTAGCGACTGGTTCGGACCGAGCGAAATTCCTTTTCGTCACAATGGGACCACCTTCCGAACGTATATCTCTAGAGGCAAATACATTGGGTTCAACAAGAACATCTTGCAACCCGGCCCACACATGACCGACCACTCATTTCGCTTGAGTGTATCGAATGTATATCACCAACGGTTGGGATCAGCAACCGTCTCCCGATAAAGGACAACATCGATAGATTTAAGAACAAAAGGAATTTCTCTAGATAGGTGATCATACATCCTAATGGGTGCGACCCACATAGCCATGCTGCCTGCCCGATTTTTGTCATTTCTCGGTTGATGAGGCTTGAGGTCATAGCGTATCTTTTGACAGATCACACCTCCATTACTTTGAATGCCACATCGTCATACCCGCCAAATCACAAATTGATTTCCCCAAAAATACCACGGGTGTATACAGCTAAGAGAAACGAATTCCTCCGCCACCAAACGTAAGTACGTTTGAAGAGATCAACTTACGCGATCCTTTGAATATACTCTGTCAGACATTCATCCATTCACGTCTGTCCTGGGACTGGACAAACCGAAGGCACTATTCTGTAAAACAGGATAGCCCTTGCATAACTCCGTCTTCAATATATTCAGCATACTTGATTCGCAACGCTTATGCTAATACGGAGTGGTCCTCTGGATAATAATCCAACCGGTCTCTCCATATTAACAATGTAAAATGGTCAAAACTTTGATAGTCGGTGATTTAACTATCAAATGAAAACATGTCTGTGTGCAAATAACGATATTATTTCCAATGGAAATTCTATCGAGCAATCATTATCATCATTCATTCGTTCATTTCCCTATTCCTGTTATTTAATGTTTCTTATTCACTATATTTAGAAAATATATATCATTATCATTGGAAAACATTTCCATCTCTTGTTTCTATATTCAGAAAACAATTCTGCTTCTCATTTGGAAAAACATTTCCACATCTCTTTCATTTGATTAAACAGATGTTTGAATAAACATCACTATGCCAAATTTCCTTCATTTGGTTTCCACTTAACCACTTTTCACTATCGAATCTTAACTATTTCTTAGTTAAAAACGAAGTCAATCAAGTTGGGGTATAATTACCTCTCAGACCTTAACTGAATGACATTTCTAACTTCGAAATAGACAAAGTTCATCTCTCTAAATCTTTAACACTTCCTTACGACATTCTCTGATTCTATTTACAAATCCGCTTCTCATACGGAAAACACTTGATTATAACAATGGTGTTATAATCCCCTGCATCCGAAATATAATAACTTTAATATGACCTTTACATCCTATCTCAATTAAATACATGGATAACTAATTATTAACACCTATTTGGTTAACACTATTCTACGACTCTTATTCTATTAACTCTTATTCGGATAACTCAGTTTGATTAACTCATTTTGACCAACTTGATTGATCGGCTCAACTTGACCACTTAACTTAATTAACTCGACTTATTTAACTCAAATTGACACACTTGACTTAATTACTTATATTAATTAACTAATATTTGATTTAACACCATTCGCTCGACTCTAGATCGCAGCGATCACAATGGTTACGCCTGATTCCCTCAGGAAACATCCGACCACCTTAGGCTATCTGCAGCCCTGCGAATTTCGCTGGCAGTCGTGCTAACCGGTAACTTATCTTAAATAACTACTGTTTTAAATTTCTATTCGATTTGACTCTAATCGATTAACCCTAACTGAGTAACTCTACCTGAATAACTCTACTTTATAACTCTACTGAATAACTCTACTGTATAACTCTAACTAACTAACTCTAAATCTTTACTCCAACGATTTAACTCTACGGTTTAACCCTAACGCTTTAACTCTAACAGTTCAACTCTGACAGTTTAACACTAACGGTTGATCTCAATCAATTTGTTCTATTGGATTAACTCTATTGGATTAACTCACTTGGATCAACCCATTTCGAATAACTAATATTCAATAAACTTCCTTTTGAATAAACTGATATTCGATAACTTTACTTCGAATAACTCTTATTCGATAAATTCTCCTTCGTCCTTATTCAGTTTCAAACATCGATGTGGAAATCGATTTTCACTTCTCTATATAAGTCTTGACTTATATACTCTATTTATCCAAAGATAAATAACTAAATTAATTTATAAAACTTTATTTATAAATTAACCTTCTCACTCTATCTGTTAAACAGATCTCTCTTAAATTCTCACTTTGAATTCATATTCTGTTTACCCGTGTGCGAAGCACGGGCCTAAATTCTTCCTAGTGTAAAATTCTCCTTTTATACCCTTCTTATCCATTTTCAAGTATTCCAATATTCTATTTATTTTCTAAATAAATAATTCCTTTTATAACTCAGTTTATTTCTCTAGATAAATATTTCCTTTTAATCTATTTGTAAATGTTTTTACAAATATTTTCTTTCTAATTCCATTTGTAAATGTTTTACAAATGTTTTCCTTTTTATCTCTATTTGCAATGGTTTTACAAATATTTTCTTTTCTATTTTATTTGTAAATGTTTTACAAACAATTTCCCTTCTCTATTTGTTTTACAAATATTTTTCCTTTATTGCTTTGATTTTATAAAATGATTTCTTTTATAAAACTCCTTTTTCCTTTCATATATAAAATCCGCTGATTTTATATAAATAATCTATTTTCAAATATATTTTGAAAATCTCCCTTTTCCACTTTCTCGTATCACTTATGGTGTAAAAATATCAAATCAAAATGATCGGTCATCATCCAAACACACAGCATCAACAACAGATGATATAACACTTCATATATCAGAATATATGAAAATTGTAAAATAAATGTTGAGGAACCCAGTTGGGTCCCTCCGACCTGTTTCCCTGCATCCACAGATGTCAGTCAACATAAATAACATGAGTATAAAATATTCTGATAAACAGAATCAATATTTCGATACGATTTATATATATCGTTATCGATAATTTCAATCAACTGACTAGCAGTTCAACCAAACAACCAATACACAGCAATCAGCCAATATTTATCAATTCTAAAAATACTTTATAAAAATATAAAGCGTTCAGAGTTAGTGAGATTTACTCACATTGGTCGGTTATCGTTGAACAACGATAATTGGTCACTGATTTGGTTCAGACGTTTATTTTCATCATAAATCCAAACGGGCTCCAATCGACTCCGGGTCAGTTGCACTGCGTAGTGTCCGTCCATACGGTCCCAACGCGACTGACGGTTCGTGATTCTGATTTCATATGACTGAGATATGATGATTACAAGTTATACAATATTTAGATTAAATTAAAACTAAAAATTCAAATAGTAGTTGGGCCTTAACCTTTGTTTTCTTTCTCTTGGCCCATACGTGGATACCCAACCCATCTCATACCCCTTCTTCCCCAACTGTCGATCCCCAGGAACCCAAACACATTACATTTCCCCATTTTCAAACCCCCAACCGCACATTACTTCCTCAACGATTTCGAGTACCAATACCACCATTGACATCCCCTTCGATTTCTCATCTTTCCCATACCCTCAACGCAGAAGTCAAGGACCCTGGCGATTTCCGTTCGCTCACGGTTCCTCACGCAGTACAAGAAACCACCGAACAAAAACCCCACGCAAATCCTCCAGACTACCCCAAACGAAACCGAATCCAACCCCTTACTCAAATTTAACACCCGTTCTTTAATCCGAGGTTCCATACATCAACAGATTCGAACCCTAGCATCACCGATTTTAAACTGGAGCGACATCAGGAAGTTCGAACTACTCAAAAGCGGTACCAGACTGAAGATAAACGACATACGAATTCACCTATATGTAAAATAGGATTTTTAGGAATTGATTTTGATTTTCTATATATTTTTGAAGTTCGGTTTTTGCTTGAGGATGAAAAGAAATTACTGACGGCGGAAAAATGAATTGGTTGACCCCAGAATGAATTTTCTTTAGGGTTTAGAGTTGATGACATTATATAGGGAAATTATATTAATTTTATATTCTATTTTAATATTTTATTTTAAGCCATCGCGAATTTTATTCGTCCTCCAAAATTCCTGTGACCACATACGATACCCAAAAATTATGAAAATTGACACGCAACTACAGTTTGACAATACGGACCCAACGAAACTGGTTTCGTCGAATTCCGACTCCGTATGCTCTCACAGCGTATTTTTAACCGTCAAAATACTGACTGTTTTTCACTCTAAAAATCCGTACGACCACCTACGGACTCTAAAAATCACGAAACTTGACATCTAGCAATAATTTGATATTACGGATCCAACCAAATTAGTTTCGTCGAATTCTGAGGTCATTTGCAAAACTGACTATTTTTAAAGCTATAAATAGACCATTTAAATATATAAATATATTTAAAAATAATTAAATTAAATACAAATAAATATATATTATCGTATATATTTACACTGGAAAATCATACAACTCCAGAAAAATCCTATATGATTTTCTGGCTCGATATTTCAAATCACGATTAGTCGATATTCGATTTATACTGAAATTCCTTTATATATATCGTTATAAATTATATATAAATTCCATAGAGACTTTTCTAAAATTTGATTTGGACATAAATAAAAATCTATACGACGAAATCCCGATTTTTCTCTTCCACTAGAAGAATATACTCCACCAGCTCCACGCGTTTCTTGTTTCACAAAAATCCGGCTTAAAACGGACCCTGTGTATCCAGTTGAAGTTCAAATCGCCAAACTGCGAACTGCCGCGCCATTTCGAGCTCGATTATAATTATAAAATAAATTATACGTTCAAATGGCATTTATAAATATATTCGTCAATATAATTCAATATAAACCGAATTATATATATTTTATATTGCCTATTCACCCAATATTGTGAATTTCACTATTTCTGACTATTTCGGAAATAAATATATTATTCTATTATTTAATTTAATTAAATATTCCATATAATTCAATTCAACGACCATTAAATTCTCTAATTCACTATATAAATAATTAAATAAATTAAATATTTTATAGCTGAAAATACGGGTCGTTACAATAACACTCCAGGTTCAGATTCAGTTTTTCAAATTCAATTTGTTCTCAAATTCAAAATTATGATTTCAAATTATGATTTCAAAATGTTTTCAAACTCCTATAAATGATTTCAAATTACCTTACTTATGATTTCAAAATGTATTTATAATTTATATAGTTTTGTAATATATATGTTTATAATATATATAGTTTTAAATCGTATAATCTTATAAATATATTTATATATTATATTACTATGTTTCTATATGATTTTACACATTAGAATATTCATTTTATATACTAAGTTTTGATTCAAATATTTCCACATTAAATATATATTTTTGAACACTTGAAAATGTTTTAAAATTCAAATTTAAATAGCATATGTCGACATACAGAAATACGAATGTCGACATATAACTGTCATATTTTCAAACACTCAAAGGATGTGTCTTTTCACTATTTGAAACGTTTAGAAACGTTGCAGTCTTTGAGAGTCCATAAATAGGCCTCATTTTTGAATTTTTTGTACCTTCTTCTTCTCCTTCTTCACCCTTTACTTACCACCATTAGTATACATTATTTTCTTGATTTCTACACTTATACTCTGCTAATTTCTAATCAAATTATATCAAACTTCTTCTCTTCTCAATCTCTATCAAATACTCTCTGAATTAAAGTGTTATTGAAGTGTTCTAGGGCTGTTGTAATTATCTAGGAATTGTTTAGGAATGGGTGCATTCCTTGTATCCCTAAAATCAAGGAAAGGGAGCGGTGCTAACCTTGTAGCTGTGAAATCAAGAGTGTTTGGAGCGGTGTTAACATTGTAGCCGTGAAATCAAGAGGATTGTACTTGGATATTGATAATAATAAAAATCAGTGCAATCCAGCGCTATGTGGGTCTGGACGTAGGAATAATCCGAACCAGTATAAAATCCGGTGTGTTCTTTCATTTTCTGCATTTTATTTTTATCTATTTTTGTGTCTGTGATTGTTTCTATGTTTCTGATCATCTCTGGTGTGATAATTGTTTTGAAATTCATATAGTAGATCAAATAAGTTTATGACTTCCATAAATTCCTTAGAAACACTATTCACCCCTCCTCCCTCCCCCCCCCCTCTAGTGTTAGTATTGCCTTAAGGTCCGCATTCCGCAATCTAGGAAATACTTGTTGAGTTGAAGTAGATGTAGATACAATTTGCTTCTCTTTTGGTTCCCATGTAATTTTCTTTTTAACGTTTTGTTCTTTTGCAGGTGATCTATTTTGATGAATCGAGGAATCCTTGTTTGATGACCGATGATATCACATACAGTGCATACGCTGGTTTGGCTAATCAAATGGTGCAGATTCTTGGGAAAAACCTGATGGACTATTCCATATAAAGTTGAAGATTTAATGGATCTTCTAATTGGTACAGTAATAATTCATTTGTTGGTAATTTTACAATTTGGAATAATCCATGTAATTATTTCCCCCTTCTTTCAAGGATGTTACTGCTTAATTATATGTACACAATTGGTGGTAGGTTGGGCAAAAATTCGGTAACAACAAGTTGTTTAAATGTGAAAGTTACTACTTGATATGTGCTAGTTTTTAGTGGTAGTTATTTTATTGTAATTTGTGAACGACATCTTCGATGATGTCAATTCAATTTGAGAGTGTGCTCTAATTTGTGAACATCTTTCAATTCAGCAGCTCTATTGTTTGTAACTCTGCTTGAAACCAATGTATGTGCGTTTATAAAACATGTTATAGTAGTAGCTGCACATTATGTATTAATAATAATAATATAATGGTGTGGTTTTTGCACTTTTTATTAGCAGTTTTTAAAGGGATCGGGTTGGGTTGATCCTTCTATTAAACGTGTTGGTGTGGTCGATGTTGTGGTTTATGGTGCTTTGTATACTCACGCTATGGCTTATTGTGCAACAAAAAGAAAAATGTTTATAGAGGGCTTCTTTTGATATAATAGAAACGACACGGATGATATTGACATGTCATTTTTATTTTTGTTTATGTTAGGAAGTATAGTGACAAATAATTGGATCTCGTCCAGTTTTGTTTCAACTTGTATTAAAATGGACTCGCTTAGGATTGAAGTTTAGTAAACTGTAGTAACAATGTTAAGACACCAATACTTTTCTATGCAAGCTGCAGCGCAAGAGCGTCACTAATGTTTATCTATGCCATTGTAACGCATTATCTTGTTAAATCATTTATGTCACTATGGAGTCACTAAATTTATTTAGCGATGGACGCTATCTATTGGAGTAAGACGTCACAACCGCGTCACTATATATTATTGATAGTGTTGCGACTCCAATATTTGGATATTCTAGTTGTGTCACAAGAGCGTCTATAATATTTACCGACGCCATTGCGATGCAATATTTTGCCAAATTATTTGTGTCGTTATGGCATGGAAAAAATTTAATTACGCCGTAGCGATGATATTTCTGTGACACCATAGCGACACCTAGTAATTTAGTGATGCATATTTTTATGATGCGTATTTGGCATCATTATGGAGTCACTAAAAAATTTAGCGATGCCTTAACGACACCAAAAATGAGTCAGAAAACTACAGATTAGTTGTAGTGATTGTTTTCTTGTATTCATAGATTGTATATTAAGTTTTAAGTTTCTTATTTATATTTATTGCTTTGTATATTAAGTTTTATAGTTTTTATATTTGTATTTATAATTTAAATTAACTTTTATATCACTTTTATAAATTATAATTACATGTTTTTAATTTATATTTTAACACTATTATACTATTATACTATTTTATTATATAAAACAATAGTATGTTTAAACTCCAGATTACCTTGATTTATTTCAACATCATTTACATTATTTCCAAAAGAGTTCAAAATTCAATTTTTGGCCTAAGGCATGTCAACATGGGGTACTACACAGGTCGACATGGTTGCCATTATTTTTAATTTTTGAATTTCAAAAGTTGTGTCCATTGTTTTGAATCTTTTCCCGAAAGGATATGACTGTTGAACTACTATAAATAGGCTTCTAAATTCAAAATTTTATAACTAATTTCATTTATCTTCTTCTCCTCTCCTCTCTATTTCTACTCTTAATTTTCTAAATTCTATAATCAAACTTCGCCAAATTTCAAAGAGAATTAAACCAATTCAATTCTAGTATAATTCTCTAACAAACTCTATCACGATTTCAAGTGTTATTCAAATCTGTAGGAGTTTCGGTAATCAAAGATCGCAATGTCAAAGTTCTATCGAGTCTTCCATCAAAACTGATATTGAAAAGGTGTGGTAGTAGCCTCTATAAATCAATTGGGTGTGATTGTAGATTGAAAATCAATTGAGTCTCATAGTACTCCGGAAACAAGTTTGTTGTACCTCGTGGCCCGTGAAATTGAGAATTGTATTTAAATATTATGTTGAAAAGAAATCTGCATCAACCCAAAGTTTTGAGAAACTGAATGTATGGTAACTCTGAACCAATATAAAAATCTTGATGTGTTCTTTCCTTTACTGCTTTTCCTTTTACTTTGCATCTGTGTTTGATTCTGTAATTGTTATATATTTGTGGTTTGCATTTTTTTTCTGATTAATTCGAACAGATTTCATAAAAATCATAAAATTCCAATAAACACTATTCACCCCACCTCTAGTGTTAAGTTCTCCTTAAGATCGTTAATCCGCATTTCCCAACAGAATCCACCATAAATAGCAGTAACCATATATATATATATATATATATATATATATATATTCCAAAATTTATCACAAAGCTTAATTTTTGAACAAATTTATTAGAGTGATAGGAATTGATACCTGTAGATGTTTCAGGTGTCGAAGAGCTTGCCATTCTTCAATTGATAGGTAAATATGGATAATTTATCGATGGATTTGGGGTTTTAAGAAATGGAAGGATTTATTTTTTTGATTTAGGAAAATAGAAAATGAGAGAGGAAGAAGGTGGGAAGCTGCAGTATATAACGCCTCGGCGCCATCCCAAATTGTGTGTAACTGGAGAAATCTCGGGTTGCGCCCCAAGAGAATACTTTTTTTTCTTTTAGATTGAACTATCGCAATCCCATATTGCGTCAGTATACACGTATCCTGGTGCAATCTGGGATTGCGCTAGTTCAATCTGGCCAACTCATCGTTGAATTGGTCAAAAGCGAGTTAATTTTGTAATATTTCTGAAAATAGGGCTAAATTTGTCTTTTAAAAACTAGGTCAAATGTAAAAAAATCCTATAAATTAATTCATTGTCTGAGAATTTGATTGCAGTTGGAAGTCATTCGATTCAGATTGCCTTCTTTGTGATATATATGTGGTAAACAATTATTTTTCATCGAATAGATATCAGAGTTGCTCAGTCTCAACGGTACCATTACTTTTCCGCTGTGAAACATAACAATAATGAAGAAAGTAACGAGAGGGGTTTTCTTTTTGACAAAGAAGGTGAAAAGGAGATTTTGGTTTTGTTGAAGAACATAAAGAGTCGGGTTGAAGAAGGTATTTAATTGTATATAAGTAATATGATTATTACTAATCTTGACGATCTTGTTTCCTTAGATCAACTTCAATAGAGTTACGACTCGTAATATTATGAGTCGTAATATTCTAGGGAGAATTGGGGAATTCTCCAACCAGACGCGCGCCGATTTTATCGGCGTGCGTTTATTTTTTAAACACGCGCCGATAAAATCAGCGCGTTAACCTTGCGCCTTCATAAAATCGACGCCTTAGCGCTCACTAATTATAAGTTTTAATTTTTGTTTTAAGTATTTTGTTTCTAAATTCCATAGCGACTTTCTGAAAATTTGATAAAGACATAACTCAATATCTATAATACAAAATCCCCATTTTTTTGGTCCATTATAAAAATATATTTCAACAAGTTCGAATGTTTCTTGTTTCATTGAAATTCGACTCATAACGAATCATATATATTTGATTGAAGTTCAAAACGTAAAACTAAGAATTACGATGACGTTAAAAACTTGTTTATAATTATATTAAAAATTATATGTTCAAATAGCATCGCAAGCCCAACCAAGGAACATACGTACATACATAGCCATTAACTTACATACGTCTCCATTTTAGGTTACTAACATCAAAAAACAAAACACATGTTAAAACTAGCAAATAAAGTACAAAATTACCATAGGAATATTCAGCCCCCTATCGGATTAGCCAACCACAACGATAAGGAATCTAATGAACAATCTATCTACATATGAATGAACTTTGACATTAGAGTACGCTTTTCATTCCCATCCAATATTCATTCTCCATGTCATCCATTCCACTCAAATATTATCTCATGATGGCATTCTCTTCCTGTTGTTGCTTTTATGATAAATCGGCTGCCAGAATTTGAAGCCTCTTCTCTTCTAAATCAGCAAACCTACTCATAATCTCTTTCTTTCTTTTTTTTCTTTTTTTTTTGCATCCGCACGTCTTTCTACATGTCTACGATCATGTTCTTCGTGGTGTTCGTTGATTTTTCCTTCAACGTTATTAGCAGCTTTGTTTTTTCTTTTCGCGGCTTTGACTCCCTGAGGTCGAAAAACTTCATCGGTCGTGTTATTGAAATCATCAAGCAGGTTTTCATCGATACATGGCGAATTTTTGGCGGATGACTCACTTGGACTAGATGAGTAGTAAGATTTCGAAGCTTTGTTTTTGCCCTTCGAAGCAGTTTGAACATCGTGGAGGCTCTTTGCAAGTTCAGAGTTCCATTTAGGTTGGGTTGTAAGCAAATCATAACAACGCATAAACTGATAATAATAGGGTCATTTTGCCCCATTTTCTCTTGCGAAAAGCTTCTTGAACTCCTCATTTGACAATCATTTCTAATAACAAAAGACAATAAGTTAGAGAAATAACATTTAATCAACTAGATACGTACTAAAACAAAGCAGAGTATCCTCGCCTCCCATGCCGCTCGGATTTTCTCTCTTTATTTCGTAAACTTCTGATTCATAAAACGTTGTTTAATGGCTTATTTTGCCGAATCTGCCTTATATCGCATACATTGACCGTAACCCTTCCGGATGCTTCTCAACAAAGGAAGTCAAAAAAATTCTCCAAGACCGTGCGGCTGATTAGTCGTTCCCCATAGCCGAATCTTGTAAGAAATGTCAGTAGATACTGCATAGATCAATGTCCTCGTCGTTTGTCCATGGAATAGTTGAGTGTTTGGTTGAAGTAGTAGCCAGATCATAACTCATGCTGTCTTAAGAAAATTGATTCGCGTCCATCGTCGGATGTGAGAAATCTCCAAACGGTGAAGACATTAGAGAATATAGGTTTGTTTGGATTTAGGATATAGAAGTTAAAAGATATTATGTTGTGATGAAGAAAGTACAAATGAAAGCAATTTATAACTCGAAATATAGCCGTTGGAAATTAATATGATCGTTTTGTTGTTGTTAAAGGAAAAAACGACCATTTATAGCCGTTGGATTTGAAAAATGGTTCCCGCTACAACTTTCAAATATGGGATATAATCAACTGGTTCATGTTACATCGATATGACATAATACTGCATGAAATATGCTTTTCGTACTGATGTGACATGATCGACCACTTTTTCCACCAAGTTGTACATGCTGCGCTTTACAAAACATTTGTCAGGCATAATGTGGTTGAGTAAAACCCTATTTTATAACTCCTTTATATGTTAAAATGTTTAATTTAAACGGGGAGGACCCTAGTTTTTAATTCATTTGCATTCTTGGAAGGCCTGTAGCACATTAATCCCAAGTTTCGTAGAGTTGGAAGGGCTATAGCACATTGCCCAAGTTTTGCAGAGTGTCGTAACATCAACTATTCTATGACAGATAAAAGGCAACTCAACTGTTGATGACATGGTGGTAGTAACATCAACTGTTACATCACAACCTACAAGTTGTGGTACAGCAATGACAACTGTACACGCCTTTTAAAGAAAGTGCTTTATCACCTCCACTAGTTTAAATAATTTATCAACTGTTACATCACAACCTACAAGTTGTGGTACAGCAATGACAGATAAAAGCCTAACGTTATCATGTTCATTGGCAGCATCATATAAAGCGGTAGCTTTGTTCTTTGGAGCCATGGCAGAAAGCTTCTTCGTAGATTTTTCTTCCAAATCTGAGTAGAAAACAAAAATTTATGAGTAGATCCACAGGTCGAGGAGTAACTGAGAATTCTTTCTCAATCAAAACACCAAAATGTTAGCATCAAAAATGGTACAAACATACACGAAGAGAAATGTAGAGAAAGAAACCTGAAGCAAACTGAAATTAAAATGAAAAAAATAACATACAAGCAGCAGATAGAAATCACAAAAGAATTTTAATGGTTCAACTTTGAATTGCTTACGTCCACTTAAAATATTTTAAGTCTTTATTGCATAAAATTGGCGATTAAAAATGTCAGATCGGTAAGGATCCATGAGTACAAATTGCTTTGAGAAGAAAAGAGCTATAAGATTCATTTTACCCTATGGAAACCAGTATTTATATCCAGAGGCGATTTCGGATCACACAAAAATTTGGATAGGAGTATTTTAGATAGACGACGATCTTGCTACAGAAATTTAGGCACCTAACTCAATATATGACTAGATCATTACTAACCTCTATATGCAAGGATCAACATTGATTTGATAAATGTTTGAATTAGGGTGTGCGATTTGAGAGGTAGACTCTTATGTGTTTTGTTTTATTTCTAAAGTAGGTTTGTGTAGTCGCCCTAATGTTTGCTGGATAATGAATGATCCGCATATGCCAACTAAGTGACCATAATTCTCAAGTTTTTGGTAGATGGATGAAAACATAAATTAATTTATATTTTTAAAATTCTCACGTTTTTCCTTGGCCTAGTCCAATAGACATGTCATACATGCTGGTATAATTTACAAAAAAATATCTTTCCAACAAACTGACCGACATTCTGACTAGACTAGATCAATGTCGATGATATGTTGTATGGGTTACAAAGCATACTTCTGCGGAAAACAATCCATGCTACTGAAATAGATTATGATTCAAAATCTATCAAAAACACCTTAGCCATCAAATCAGCAGACTCTTTTAGTAGAGTCGGTTCTGAGATTTATAATGCCCAATGCAAATTTTCAAATAATGCCCCTTGCTATAGAAAATCGTTTATACATTATAAAATAAAATTCCTTTTTATAGGAAACAATACTTTACTTTGGAAAAGTCGGAACAACAAAATATGAATACAATCTTTTAGACTAATCTATTACCTATAATACAAAACAAAATACCCAACATGCATACGTGGATAGCGTGAAATCGCCTCTTTTTCTCATTTCCGCACTCTCGGCTTTTATCTTTCGCGTCTTCCAGAAAAAAAACCACTCCCTACCCCCATGTTCTTCCCCTTTCCCTACCTAAATTATTTCGACTCTTCATCTATTTTCATTTTTTTTTCCTTTCCGTCCGCCATTAACTTCCTCCCCCTATTTCACACTCATACGTTTGATTCCTATTCTACAACGATATTTTGAACTTTTAATTTCTTCCCACTTTCGATTTAAGTTACATTCCCACAACGTTTCCCCAATTCTGTTTCTCATATTCATTCCCGTAATAACAACTACCCTCTCCATGTTTCCCATATTAATTTATCCTTTCCTTGCCTACTTTAAATTCACCAATTTACTGCTTTCTCCTAATGGTTCGTTTTACGCTTCGCCCACAAACTACGCCACCCGATGGACAACCATGCATTACACACAGATCTTCCACGGCAACTTTCGGATCTGTATAATGAGGTAATGATTTATTTATTTATTTATTTTTAATTTTTCTTTTCTTTTCTTTTCTTTTTTCTTTTCTTTTTTTTTTTTTTTTTTTTTTTTTTTCTTTTTTTCTTGCCACTAACTTCTAACCGAGTGCCAATCCGACTACATTCATATTACCCCAATTCTGTTGTTCTAACCTTGCTTCCCCGCAGATTGAGTACCGTGCGTTATCCATACCCAAAAATATCACAATTTTGATCTAATTAAGTTTAGTCATGACTAAGTGAATCTTTTGGTCTAATTGTCCAAATTTAGAAGAAGAATAAGGTGAAATACCTGTCGGTGAAATAGTAGACGAAGGATTTTTAAAAAGTGTGAAATGTAAAAGTACAAGTTAATGCAAGTCTATTGAAAAGGAACGTGATGTTTTATAATGATAGATGATCTGCAAATAAAAGAATGAGTATTGTTCAGACTAAACTCAACATGATTATTTGGTTGAAACCTGATTAAGAAGTAGACCATAGCAAAGGAAACCATGATTGTCTTCTCATATGTAAATATAAGGTTTGTTTTAGTATTGAAAAAGTGCATTGGAGTGAGTCCTGATAAGACAAAATTTGTGCATCCAGGCACCTTTTAATTTAGCATTACTGCCATTACATCATTTAAAAGATTTTTAGGTGAGATTGGTTGATTAAATAAAATAATTTTGGAGCAAGACAAGCTACATATATTATACATAGAGTATTACGACTTATTTAAGCTTCATAAAATTTTGTCTGTGGCATACCCACACATACAAAAGGCACATATACTGTTTGCAAATAGACCTGGCATTTTTGCTTTGATATTACATATGTGGCATATATAAAAATTTGTATAAAATATTGGGTTACTAGGATATGTGATTATTTCCCAATTTTGTATAGTCTAAACTTATATTAGAACCTGCCTATAAATTTGTCTTGTTCCAAATGCACATGCATTTATATCAACCAATAAGTTATATTTTATCTCATTTCTATTGTATTTGCTTGCTGTCCTAATTTGTATTGCCATCGTTTTCATTTTGGAATTTGGATTGTGCATTGGGTGTAATTGACGAACTTTTACCATCCTATATTCAATAAGAAACTGTATTTAAATTTTCACGGTGTTATAGTAGGCATTCTTGAGACGGAAAATGGATTAGTAGATGATGTAGCTGTTTTGGTCTCTATAATGCTACGACCGTGTCTTGATCTACCCGTAAGGGAACTTAGGCCAATTCTAACCCAAAAAAAAATAAAAAATAAAAAAGAAAGAAAGAAAGAAAAAAAAAAAAAAAAAAAAACTGGGTTAGGAGAAATGGCATGTCATATACTTAGATTAGACTACTGTTCCTTTTGGAATCAGTGTAGTCACCGCTAAATTTGAGAAGGCTTAAAATTTTTGTTGTAGCTTAAGTTGGGTAATCTTAAGAACATCACTGCTGCCAGCTGTTACTAAATGGAATTATTTATATCTCGGCTAATTTACATAAGACCATATACTATAGCTTTAGAAAAGTTTCACAATTTTGCTCAAAAGTGCAAGAAGTTTAAACCAAGTCGATTATGATTTCTCCAAACCTAAGATTAACGACATCTTCACACTCAAACTCAACTGTCCAAGCTAAAGTTGAAGTCTTTGTGAGTTTTTTTTTATACTTCGATACTAATTAGTGAGACGATCTAGCAAATCCAGATTTTTTATATTTGGCTTCATTGCAGGATGTTGCAGTTCTGTTCAACTATATTCCATATATTAGTTATTGTTTTGATTTTTTTAAATTTAACTGGAAGCTGATTAATTTTTATATATCCAATTTTCTGCATTAGTTCCATACTTCCAAGTTATGTAAACGATATATAGTTAAACCTTGAAATGTGAACATAATGTTTTATTGAAATTATCTTAAAATTAAAAAACATAGAATATTACTCATTATGGAAACAGAATCAACAGAGAATACATATTAATGGTTTCATTAATGGAGCATGGTGACCAAAACTTGGGTATATTCTAAATATATCTGAACTTGAGATGAATACAAATGTATTGTTTTCATATTATATGGTCAGAAATTTCATTATTAGAGGCTTAGAGCAATTCGGTACCGTTATGTTTTTCAATTTATTTATGTATTGCACTCGAAATTGTAACTATCTTGGTTAAGGTTGATATTCAGATTGTAATTGTAACATATAATAAGTAGCTTTTAGTTTGGCTATCACATACCGCTACTTGGTAGTTGAATATAACAATTGCAACACACTTTTCACCAACCTACAAGTTTATAACTAATTTTTTTCAGTTTTGTTTGATGAAGTAAAATACAATGTGCAACCATAATTAAATAAGGTATATTCTAACGGATACACTTGTGAAAGCTTTTATTATTTTTCTTGCTTGCCATATTGACACGTTTTCTTATGCTACGGGATTTCCAAAGTCAAGACAATGATGATTATTTTTCATTTAATTTTTTCTTTGAACTAATGCATAATAGATCTGTCATTTATTTTTCATTTGATTTTTTCTTTGAACTAATGCATAACAGATCTGTCATTTATTTTTCATTTGATTTTTCCTTTGAACTAATGCATAATAGATCTGTCATTATTTCCAGCAATCTTTGAACAAAAAATTATACTTAGAACAATAGAATGTGCACTAATTTTGTTTACACTAAGTCATCATAATTTTTTTGTAAATTTTTATTTTCAAAAAAATATACTTAGAACAAAAAATTATACTTAGAACAATCTTTGAACAAAAAATTATACTAAGAACAAAAAATTATTTCCAACAATCTTTTGAAGCTTTTCACAGTTGCATTGTACTAATTATTATTTTTGACAGCTGAATGCTTCGAACATGTTTTCATTTTCTTTGTGAATGTTGTATCCAACTCAACTGACTTGGTTTCCCTCTTAAGTAATAGGTTCTGACCTACCATTAAGCAGGATTGAGTACTGTGCGTGTGTATTGGCGTGCTCGTGCGTGTGCAGATAGATATGTATACCAATAACTTCTATAATATAGATGTAACTACTATACTTAAAGTTATGCAAGTAAAAACTATGTTCGCATTAGTTCGTGCTTACTGTCTTATAAATATGCTGTGTTTTCTTCATATTTCACTTGATAAGTTAGCATGCTATGCTTTTTCTCTTTCAATAATTGATTTGACAATTCATAAAAAATACAACATTAGTTGAAGCTATGTTTACGTGAATTTAAGCTATCTTGCTGCAATATCCACTGGTATTTTACTGTAAGCCTGTATTGATATCCACTTTTTATTACAAAATCATGATGCAAAAAAAATATAACAGATAATATTTCAAATCCAGACAGCGATAATGATAATACTTTTATGACTACAAATTTATGTTGTTGTTGTTTGACACGCCAACATATCCCTATAAGTTATGCATGAGTAACCATGTTTATCAGATTGACGTATATGTATATGGATATTAGGTAAAAACTTATTTTCTTTCATCGTGTTATGATGTTTACTGGTTTTACGAAATTTGGTATGGAGTAAATAATTGTCAACATGTATCTGCCTAGAAAATGATGTTGCAATATAACACTTTTTTAACATGTTTCAAGGTAGGCACTTGCATACATTTTTTGTTCTTGCAAGCTCAAACATTTTTCTAGCTTTCAATACTGGAGAAGTTCTCCACACACAATGCAATAATTTTTGTTTGACTACCCTTTCTAGGGGATACAACAAATTCCAAAATACTGAATTATAAACCTGGAGTTCATATTTTTCTTTCCTTGTAAAGCTTGATCATTATACTTTTTTGCATTGTATAGGTTCAGTTGTTTCGCTGGTAATCCATGGTAGCTGTAACAAAGCAAACTTAAGATTGATACAGAAATGGTGATTTTGGCCATAATGATGATACTACTGGTCAATTCAAAACGGAAGTGGACAGAGAAAAGTGCTTACAGATAATTAAATGTGAAATTTGACAAAAGGCAAGCAAATGGAGGATATGATACCAATGCAATACAGAGCCACGCATTACACAAAAATATGAGAAGCTCATCCAATTAGGACTTATCAAAGGAATATGGATAAGCAAAACAAAAGAGTTATGAAGACAACGTATCATATGTGCTTTAAATAGTTTGTAAATTTATGTCAGTGTTTGGTTATCATTGTTGTAAAGTAATAGAAGGCTAAGGTAATACTAGTTAAGGTGTACTTTCCTATTTTAATTTTAGTCTCGGTTTAGTCAATGTGCGTTTGTATCATGACCTGTTTATCAGTTTATGCAAATACATATCCCATACAACCATATGTCTATAGCTTTGCCTGGGTTATTGGATTTGTCAAATTGCATTCTCAATCGTCAATCTTTATGGAAAATACATTTCTGATAATAAAATTTTCTCATTTTGATCATGTTCCTGAAATTACTATGATATCCAATAACATGTCGTTTCTTTGTACAATGCCAAACTGACGTTACTGTCAAACTCATTTAGTTTACTTCCCAACAAATATATACTATGGTGCAAGTGCTTTCTGTCATCTTTTCTTTCATTGAATCATTCAATCGGCAGTCCGGTCCATTGTGCACAAATATGCCAACTGCCTATTCATTTCTCTCTAAAATCAAATTTCATCTTTCTCCATGCTTTTATAAAAAAGGACACTTCGGTTAGGATTCCTGTAAAATTTCAAAACTTTATAAATTAGGTTCCTATTTCTGGAAAATCATCAAAAAGTTATAAAAAAGCCAAAAAAAAAACTTAATTTAATACATAATATTCTTTATGTTCATGTAAGAAAAGAAAAAAATATGTTGAAAAAAACAAAAAACATTCACATTTTAGCGAAATCCTGCAATTTATCAAAAATGGAAGATATCGTAGCAATTATATCAAAATATTGCAGGTTTTCATGTAATTTTTGTTAATTTACTTCAAACTTTCAAATGCAGTGCCTGCACTAATTCAAACATCACATTATTACAGAAAAATCATCAAAAAATTAATGGACATTGCGTACAAATGAAAACCATTTCACTTTCAATAAAATTGTTGAAAAAAGCAACTATTGGCAAAAATTGTAGACATGTCTGCAGTTTTTTCATACATTAAGACATGTCTGTAATACACTGTAAAATACTTGCAGATATGTCTACACTTATTCACAATAAGTGGATATATTGTTGCACCTGTTTTTTCCTTTTTCATTACATGCAATGTATTATGTGAATAATTACAGATATGTCTGCACTTATTTGTAATAAGTGCAGATATTTCTGCATTTTTTTCCTGTAATATTTTCTTAATATTTACAATTTTCTATATTATTATTTTTATGCAGTAGTATGAAAAATGATGGAAAATACATTGTTGTAGAAATAGAGACCCGCTTTGAATAAAAAGTTATTGGAGGGTGTCGTTTAAATCATCTTTGATTTTAAAGATGTGTCCCTATTATTCACTTTATAAAAACATTGTCCATTCATGGTGAAATATTTTAATAAATTACTACAGAAAAACAATTACCACATTTTTTTTCATGATAACTACTTTACTATTATTTCCTAACCCAGTCTTAAATCTAAATGTCTACATAAATAAGTTTTTAACCGTTAATAAGTACAAACTTACTAACTAGCTTTGTTTACACGAAATGAAAAAAATCTATGATACTTCAATCAAATATAATTTATAAAAGTAATATTAACAACAGTTACACATAAATCTCATTGAAAGGTGAATGAGAAAAATTAAACAAGCCATAAATGCAAATGTCAAACTTCCTCATTTACCCGTGTGCATAGCACCGGTCACACACTAGTATTAGATTAATTATAATACAGTGAAGTATTTGATAGTTTGTTAGCGTCAGATAAAAGAAAGATTCAAAGAGTGTAACTTTAAATGTGAACAAAAATGTAACTTTGGAACGTATTGGCTGTCGTGCATCATACGGTGAAGCATATTGGCTACTGTGCATCATTTTTTTTCTTCATATTGTAACCTCTTTTAAAAATTGCAACTTTAAACGCAAACAAAAATGTAACTTTTGAACAAAAGTTATATTAAAAATTCCTATTAGTTCATAGTTAAACTCATTTTTCTCTTCAAATTTCAAACATCAAATGGACTGTAACATTCAGAGAAAAGAAAAACTAATCGTGGACTTATTAACAATATTAATGTTTTTTTTTTTTTTTTTTTTTTCAGTTGCAAAAGCTAGCTGCAGCTTGGACCTTGGCTTTAAACCAATTAAACAACAGCAGAACCACATATTTGTTGTAATAAAATCCCATGAATCAACTGTAACAATTTCATAAAGTATGGTGAGACCTCATATTAAATCCTTTACTAGAAATGTTCTATTAAATACCTGGTTTTTCTTTAGCATGCCAACCTCCTCCTCTAATTCTTGAAACCTACTATGGAATTGAGCTGCTTGTGTACCTCTTTCTTGTAAGAGCGTACATTTGGTGTAGTTTGTCCCCGTACCCAAAGTTCGCACCCTCCCAGGTCTATCTTGTCCCCAAATCTGAGAAACTACATCTTCTTTTGTTGAATGACATGAATGTGTTTGTGCTTCACTTTCATATTGTTTCATCTTCTCTTGTCTAGTCATCAACCCCGAGTTAGTGGCTCCCCCTCTGGTCATCTTCTTGGAGGTGGCCGATTCACTGAAATTGAGAGGAGAAGCTACCGCGCAACCAGTACAGACAATAGATTCTCAATTTTCATAAAATGAATCGGGCACACATCTGCTGAAGAAAAATAAAAATTAATTAACTGTTTCCTAAATACAATATTATGGACCTTATCAAGAGAATATGAGCAAATTATGGGATAATTCAAACAGTGTCACCTACATGTATAAAGTAGACGATTAATGAGCCAGAACCAATTTAGATAGAATGATGGCACCAAGGAATAACAATGAAATAACACATTTTTTAGCGAAATGGAAGAACAGATCTGCAGATGAGGCAACATGGAGAGATTATTGGGACTTAATTAAGAGGATTCCCACCTCAGAGCATGTGATAAGGTCCATAACCAAAAAAAAATTCCGAGAAGCAAAGGGATGATTGTCTTAGTTGAGGGCGTCAGACACTAAGAAAAAGTGCGGTGAGCATGATCGAACACGCGCCCTTCAAATCTTCAGTCTGACGCTCTCCCAACTGAGCTATCCCCGCAACTATTATCGTAAAACTTGTGGTTTTTTCACATTGTTACTTACCTAAACCGAAGGAAGGCCTCCCCCCATCAACGATTCTCCCTTGTGTTTACAGAATACATAATGTGACGGATTTTCTTTTCAAAGCGGACAATTTCCTAAAGCAAGGTTAGGGTTTTCTTCTGGTCGCTGGGAAGTAAGAGGAGCGGAGAAGGAAAGTAGGCAGCTGGAGAGGAAGGTGCCGCGAGCACTCAAAGCAGCGTGGATTTTAAATGAAACGGCGGAAATCCACGCGATCTACCCTGAACTCGAGCAACAACAGACGAAAAGCAGGGAAGAACTACTCTGCAATTGAAGAGTGGACCCTTAATCGCTTTTCAGACTTATAATTCACATGGTAGGCATAGGACTGTTTGGCTGAGTCGCGGACTAGGTCGCTTTCTTGAAGACGATTCGGCGATCTGGTCGGAGGTGCGAACCAGTTCATTCCTTCGTCGCCGCCTCTAGGATAAAACAGCCTCTAATACAATAAATGATCTGCTTGCACAACAAATCAGTGCAGATTTGCACTTTCTACAAAAAATATTGCTCGAAAATTTCTGAAAAAAGAATTTATTTTAATGGCGGTTGAGAAAAGAAGAGAATTGGCGATTCGGTCTATTTCTCGTCTGAAGTAATGACAATATATAGGAGGAGAATTAGGGTTAGGGTTGTTGATTAGTGGGCCGCTAAAATCGAGGGATAAGAGTTTTTACCGTTGCAGAAATAAGGCTAAGTTTTATGGTCCAAAAAATATAAGTGTCTACACCACAAAGCCCAAGCCCAAGCCCGAGCCCGAGCCCGAACCGGGCCGGTCGGTCGCGCGCGCGTGTGTGGTGGTCATGATGCATGGTCTCCCTCCTCACAACAATGCATGTATTGGGAGCCCAAGGCCCCAACATGATTTCTTAGAAACAAGTATAAATACTTGCTTCTTTCATATAATCCCATGATGTGGGACTATTCTCATATAGGAGTCATTCATACACTTATTCAAGATTTTTAATAATTCACTTAATGTTATAAAACATTTTCAACATTCCCCCACTTGAATTTTTAAAAATATTTTCGAGCAGTTTCTTAAAAAGCATAAGATTGTGCATAAACCAAGATGTCTTTCGACTTGAACCTTTGCATAGTGAATAAGATTCAGTTTTTACTAGAGTGACACGTAGTCTTGAACTCTATTCCTGACATCAAACCACACACAACCTTTTCTATAGTGCAATCAAATAAGCCCGTGTATTTATGGCCATGCACGTCTATCCTAGTTTAGTGAATGCTCTAGAAGTTTTGCCCGAAACTCCATAGGAAACGGCCACATTTCCACATTCACAAAGGTGAGTCTATCAAGAGCACTCCTGAAGGTAGGTACTCCACTCCACATAGAGTATAGATCTCATTAAGAGTTTCTATTAACTCATCCTCTAATCACTTCAGGAATACATGCTTCTTGATTTATTAAATAGCATGTTCAACTCATATCACTACACAACTTGTTATTACCCATTGAACCTAGTTCTTGGGATATCCGGTCATTTAGGTCGGGTTACCATTGTGCGTAACTCAACAATCTAAGGGCAATAGTCTCATTCTTTTAGAAGAGTTATGGACTTTCTCTCTGGACAGTCCTTTCGTCAAAGGATCTGCCAAATTTTCCTCACTACGTACGTAATCCACTCTAACGGTACCTGTGGAAAGTAGTTCTCTAACTGTACTGTGCTTACGACGTATTTGTCGTCTCTTACCGTTATAATAACGGTTCTGAACTTTTGCAATAGCCGCGGTACTATCGCAATGTATCAACACAGCCGGTATTGGGTTTTCCCATAAGGGAATCTCAGCTAGCAGATTTCTCAAATACTCTGCCTCTTCACTAGCTGTAGCTAGTGCTATCATCTCAGACTCCATAGTAAACTGAGCCAAAATAGTCTGTTTCTTGGATTTCCAAGAAACAGCTCCTCCAGCGATGCTAAATATATAGCCACTGGTCGCTTTAGAATCATCAGATAATGTATTCCAGTCTGCATCGGAATATCCTTCAAGTACAGCTGGAAACCTTTCATAATGTAATCCAAGGTTCATGGTTCGTTTAAGGTATCTCATTACCCTTTCAGTAGCTTGCCAGTGCTCTATACTAGGTCTACTGGTAAACCTGCACAATAATCCCACGACATAGGCAATGTCGGGTCTAGTACAATCAGTGGCATATCGAAGGCTGCCAATGATGCTCGCATAATCAGACTGTCTTATACCTTCACCAGTGTTCTTAAATAACTTTACACTGTGATCATATGGTGTACTTGCAAGTTTACAGTCAAAGTAATTATATTTCTTTAGTATCTTCTCAATGTAATGAGATTGATCCAAAGAAATTCCCTTTTCTGACCTAGTAATCTTAATACCAAGTATTACACTCGCCTCACCTAGATCTTTCATATCAAAATTGACACTTAATAAGGATTTGACTGAGTTTATGGCATGAATATTTGACCCAAAAATGAGTAGGTCATCTACATAAAGGCATATAATAGTGCAAATGTCATTCTCAGATTTGTAGTAAATGCATTTGTCACTTTCATTAACTTTAAAACCATTTGAAATGATTAAGTTATCAAATTTTTCATGTCATGTTTAGGTGCTTGTTTTAAACCATATAATGATTTATCTAATTTACATACTTTATGTTCTTGACCATGTACTACAAATCCTTCAGGCTGGTCCATATAAATTTCTTCGTCTAATTCACCGTTCAAAAAAGCAGTTTTAACATCCATTTGGTGTATAAGTAAATTATGGATGGAAGCAAGTGAGATTAAAACCCGAATGGATGTTATTCTAGTTACAGGTGAAAAGGTGTCAAAGAAATCTATATTTTCTTTTTGTTTAAAACTTTTAGCAACTAGTCGTGCTTTATACTTATCTATAGTGCCATCAGGTTTTAATTTCTTTTTAAGTACCCATTTACAGCCTATAGACTTACAACCAGGGGGTAAATTTACCAAGTGCCAAGTCTTGTTGGATTCTAAAGAATCCATCTCATCATTTATAGCCTCTTGCCAAAAATCGGCATCTAAAGAAGATAAGGCCTCTTGGAGGTTTATGGGATCCTCCTTAATAGTAAAAGCACAAAAATCTGAACCGAAGTCTTTTATGGTTCTTGCTCTTTTACTTCTTCTAGGTTCAGCTTTAGAATTTTCATTAAGTTCTGTTCTAATTGGTATATTTGAGGTGCCCCCACTATTCCTTAATTTAAAAGGAAATTTAGTTTCATAAAAATCAGCATCATTTGATTCAATTATATTATGTGCATTAAGGTCATAAAATCTATATGCTTTGTTATTAATAGCATAGCCTATAAATGCACATTCATATGTTCTACTTACCAATTTTATTCTCTTAGGGTCTGGAATGCGAACATAAGCTAAACAACCCCAAGTTCTAAAGTATGAGACATTGGGTTTATGATTCTTTAAAATTTCATAAGGAGAAATTTTATTCTTAGATTTGGGGATTCTATTCAGAACATAGCATATAGTCAATAAAATATCCCCTCACCAATGTTTTGCTACACCAGAATTTAATAATATGGCAACTACTAGTTCGGTAAAGGTCCTATTTTTCCTTTCTGCTTTACCGTTCATTTCAGGAGAATAAGGTGCAGTTCTCTCATGTACTATACCATGTTGTTTATAGAAATCCAGAATTGAATTAGATTCATATTCTTCTCCTCTATCACTACGAAGTCTCTTAATTTTTCTATTTTCTTGATTCTCAATCTCAGTTTTGAATGTTTTAAACTTATTAAAAGCATCACTTTTATTTTTCATAAGGTATACATATGTGAAATCAGAGCAGTCATCAAATAAAGTGATGAAATAACGATGTCCCTGCCAAGTCAAAGTGCCATTTAGTTCACATATGTCAGAATGAATCAAGTCTAAGGGTTCAGAAACTCTATCAACAGATTTGTGAGGTTTCTTTGTGATTTTAGCTTGTGTACAGAATTCACATTTATCAAGTTCAGATTCTGTCATTTTAGGTATCATATCTAGGGTGCTCATGTTACGGATTATTCGATTATTAACATGACATAATCTAGAATGCCAGATATTAAAATAACACAACATGTAAGCAGAAGTAGTCATTTTATTAGATTCAACATTCAGTTTAAACATACCCTCACAAGCATAACCCTTTCCTACAAGAGTTCCCTTATAAGTTAGGGTGTACAAATCAGCCCCAATTACTTGAGTGAAACCAGCCTTATTAAGGAGGAAGCCAGAGACCAGATTCTTCCTTATTTCTGGAGTGTGCATAACATCTTTCAGAATTACAGTTTTTCCAGAGGTGAACTTGAGTTCCACATTGCCAATCCCCGCAACTCTAGTGGTGTGAGAATCTCCCAACAACACTTTCTGATTTTCAGCAGCCGTGTATGTCGAGAACATGCCACGATCATAGCAGACATGGCGAGAAGCACCAGTGTCTACCCACCAACCCTCTGATCCACCAACAAGGTGAATCTCAGTAATCATAGCCGTAAGAGGCTCCTCAGTCAGGTTAGCCAGCGGTGCGGAGCTTGGCCTGTTCCGACTCTTACGTGCCATATGACCTGGTTTTCCACAGTTGTAACATAGAAACAACTATCCAGAGTCATTCTTTTGGGCTGGTTTCTGCTGTCCTTTTGGATTTCCTTGAGGATTCCCATTATGTTTGTTGCACCTGTTCTGATTCTTAAAAGATTTCTGATTTGGTTTCAGAACAGCGGGAGTGGTCTTCTTAGTACTGTTGTTATTCACAATCAGCACCTCTTCTTTTTAGTCCTGCTTGCGTGCCTCCTCCTCAATACGGAGGCGTGTAATGAAGCTCTCTAAGGAAAATTCCTTAGTCTTATGTCGCAAGACATTCTTAAAATCTTTCCAGCTTGGGGGTAATTTTTCAATGATAACAGCAATTTGAAATTGTTCGTCCAAGACCATATCTTCGGAGATGATCTCATGAGCTATTTTATGCAGCTCATGAGACTGCATCTCTACCGATCTATCATCAGTCATCTGGTACTTTAGGTAGCAGCTCACAGCATATTTCTTTGCCCCTGCCTCCTCTGTATCATATTTCTTCTTCAGTGCTTCCCAGATCTCCTTTGCTGTCTTTTCATCTGAGTTACAGTAATCATAGAGATCATCGCTCAGTCCGTTCAGAATAAAGTTCTTGCATAGGTAATCATGTTCAGTCCAGGTCTACAGTTGCTTTGACTGTTCAGTCCATGATGCCATTTTCGCTGCATCAGCCTCGTCAGGTTTATCTAGAAGCTGCGGTTTGTCAGTAGTCAGCGCAGCCACAACCTTTCTGATGGTGAGGAAGAACTCCATCTTCTGACGCCATCGTTTGAAATGCAAGCCTTCAAATCTGAATGGAGCAGCAGTCACGAGAGGGTTCTGAAAAGCAGAGGGTGGAGCAGAATCGTCTAGGGTTGAGTTGGAAGCCATTGTTTCAGATCGTCTTCAAATTGTTGGGAAACAATGGCTGAGTCGCGGACTAGGTCGCTTTCTTGAAGACGATTCGGTGATCTGGTCGGAGGTGCAAACAAGTTCGTTCCTTCGCCGCCGCCGCCTCTAGGATAAAACAGCCTCTAATACAATAATTGATCTGCTTGCACAACAAATCAGTGCAGATTTGCACTTTCTGTAAAAAACATTGATCGAAAATTTCGGAGAAAAGAATTTATTTTAATGGCGGCTGAGAAAAGAAGAGAATTGGCGATTCGGTCTATTTCTCGTCTGAAGTAATGACAATATATAGGACGAGAATTAGGGTTAGGGTTGCTGATTAGTGGGCCGCTAAAATTAAAGGATAAGAGTTTTTACCGTTGCAGAAATAAGGCTAAGTTTTATGGTCTAAAAAATACAAGTGTCTACCCCACAAAGCCCAAGCCCGAACCGGGCCGGATCGGGTTGGGTCGAGTCGGTCGGTCGCGCGCGCGTGTGTGGTGGTCATGATGCATGGTCTCTCTCCTCACAACAATGCATGTATTGGGCGCCCAAGGCCCCAACATGATTTCTTAGAAACAAGTATAAATACTTGCTTCTTTCATATAATCCCATGATGTGGGACTATTCCCATATAGGGGCCATTCATACACTTATTCAAGATTTTTAATAATTCACTTAATGTTATAAAACAACAAGGACCATAGGTATACTATCAGAGACCGGATTACATGGCAAACCAGGGTGCGTTTGGTTTGTCATTTTCAGTTTTCAAATTTTTAAAAATACCGAAAACATGTTCCCTTTACTATTTTCAAAAATTCATTTTCAAAAATTATCATTTTTCAAAACAGGCCCAACAAAGAAAGATGAAAACATTTTTTTTGTTTTCCCCGTTTTCAGGCCCAAATGAAAGCCCAAAACAAAGCGAACAACGTTAGATAACCCTAATCATTTTCTGGCCGCTCTATTCCTCTTCTCCATTTTTCGTCGATCTTAACAAACTCAGGTAAAATCGCAACTTTTTATGTCTTTCATACCTCGTCGATTCGATTGAACTAATTCAACATGTTTTTTATTTAACAGTCGCTCCTTCTTCTCGGCATGGGTTAGGGTTTTATTTTTGATTCGAGCTACTTCTGTTTCAACTGTATAAGGTAATTTCTATCAATCGCTCTATGTTTCGTGCTTTTTCTAGTATTTACTTTGCTTTGGATTTCTTCAGGCTAACGATTTTCCAGAGTTTGTGTGTTCTTTTTGTTATGCTTTTAATATGATTTATCATGCGTTTTCCAGAGTTTATGTGTTAAGGTGACTGTAGTTGTTGAGTAACACGATTTTGATTTTAGGTGAACTCATTTAGATGCGTTTGTATTGTTAATAAATTTCACAGGCTTTGTGAAGCATCTTACAATAAACTATATTGAGGCGTTGAAGAAGACTTGTTTTGTAATTGTCAATGGTTGGATTAACTTTTTATTTAACCATAATGAATATTGTGAAAACAAATCAAAAAAGTTTACAAACCTAATGAGTTGCAATCATTTTTCTATCAAATATTTTAGTGCAATTGCTCATACTTTTTGAAATTATTTGACAGCCATAAAATGGAAATTAGGAAAATATTTTTCAGCCATAATAACACAGGTTTTTATAAATCCACTGATTAAAAAAGAAAAGTTACACAGTAAGATACAAAAACTTAAAAAATAGCCACTAGCATATATTTTTCTTCCAGTTCTTGTTTATTTGAATCATACTTGATTAAAGCATATGAGTTTTTATGCATTCATTTCTGATTTGAGCACATTGATTAAAACATATAATATCGTAAATTATAAGTGGTAGAATCAAATAACAAGTAGAATATGAATATGCTAGAATAAATGGTTAATTAAATAGAGCATATGGATAATTAATGTGGTAATGCTCCCATTTGGAATGACAGTAGGTATTGAGAAGCATATTGATAATTAAAGTTAACGCTGCACATTAAGTTTAAAATTTAGCATAGGTTTTGTTCTGATAAAGCTTAAAGTTAACGCTGCACATTAAGTGGTGTCATTTACAGCAAGGTCTTTCAGTTTAGCACTCTTGGATGCTAGAAAATAATTCAATTTTCTATGAAATTTACCCGAAAATAAGATCATGATTATCTAGAAAGACATGTTCTTGTTTAACTAAGACTATATCATTATATCTGGAAGTAACTTGTTATAACTGGCAGTAGAGTTTAGAATGGTTGCACAATTTATATTGTTACAAATTTATTTGGAATGGAAGCTAATAATAATACACCAGAGAGGCATTAACAAGAGTTCAATAGAAAGGTAATGCTCCCATTTGGAATGACAGTAGGTATTGAGAAGCATATTGATAATTTTGTCTTGCCTGATTAGAGAGAAAATATTTGGACTGTATATATATAAGTGAAATCATGGTAATGATCCAGTTTTCCCAACTGGGTGGTTCGCTCACTTAACTGTTAACTGGTAATAGAAATACTACATGCAAATTCACCTAAGTTTAAGCAACATTGTAACATTTTCTTAGTGGCTTCGAATGATATTCTTGAATTGGATCGAGGGATCTGTTGACGTTACTTGATTTTTATTTAAGTTTTGGCATGTTGTTACTCAATTTTGTTGATGTTTTTACCATGGTTGTATAAATTACAAAAATAGTTTGTTTAAAGTTTAAGCATAGTTTTTTTAAGAAACCAATTGTTGCTTTGGTAGTAGTAGTTGTGTCATTTTGAGGAACCACTGAAATGAGTCAATTTTGCTACACATGCGTATTGCATTTGCACCTAGGAATGAGCCTAGAAAATAAAATTACAACTGCTCCAGACTGTCTGAACTAGATAAGTAGATGTCAGTTATGTCAAATTACTCTTCTTGAAACACTGGAATTTTTTATCCAAAGTGGTCAACAATACATAGCACATATACATGTACAATGAAACATCTGTGATATACCCTGCAGACTAAAATGTGTATGACAACTAATATCTTAAAATAGCATTTTAATCAGCTTGTATATGAGACTTCTATGAAGAAAAAACAATTCATTTAGTATTCTATATACAAGAGTCTATAATAAGGCATACAGTTAAATATTATTAAATCTCAATACAGGCCATGATTGTATACTACGTTTACGGAACTCAGTATGCACAACCTAAAATTTGTTCAACTCAAATTCCAATCTGGTTTCAAACTCTTTGACTTTTCATTCAGTAAAGTAGTGTACCCTCAATGTTGTAAGGTCGCTTTCTGCTTAAGGGGCTATTTGATGTACAATAAAATAATTTGGGTCGAATATGTTGATAATATGTTTAGGAAGTATCCAAATTTTTTCTTCTGCACTCATAGTCTAGCCCTGTAGTTTGTGCACACACACATTGTATGCACGTCCTATTATTAGTCACCCTTCATAGTTATCATGACCGACAATGAATTGAACCATGTTATGATAAAACTGGTCATTAAAGAATTATACATGGCGGTTATTATGGAATGCATAGGACTTGGGTAACATGCTCTAGAATTACAGGCTATTAATGTTATTTTGGTGAGCCGTGAGCATTTACAAGTTTATTTTTATTTTTGTACACATCAACTACCACATGAAATTGACTCGGTTCTGAACTAAAATACTATTCTTTATTTAAAGTTTAAACATAGATTGTTAACAGGAAGTTCAGGTACATTATTCATATTGAATGTCCATATTCACAGTATATAAATTCCCTATGCATTTGTACTATTTATTACTTCTGAAAGCACATCTGATATTGTCTTCATTATATATTATAAGTTCTTGTGCATCACTTATAAGCATCTGTAGACAGAAAAATCTATCATCTTTGGTAAATACTAATATTGAGGAGATTGAGCCATTAATGGCATCATCAAACTCAATAGATGCAATGGAAACGGACACCGATGATAATCTGAGAATTCAAGTTGAAAGAAATCCATCACAGGCGAAGTTAGCTCAGTTTGACATCAAATCTTGGCCTAAGTAAGTTCATTACCCTTCTCTTTTGTTTGTTTGTTTCTCTGTCTGTGTATCTATTCAACGTGACATCTTTAACTACACAGCTAGTAATAGTCTTAGTCACTCTAGTTTGTTATTCAGCTTACTGGTGAGTGGTTAATTAAACAACTTGGAAGGATAAGGATAATATGAATTAGATGAATTGAACAGCAAATGTTTGTTAATTTCTAAGATTTGATTTTATTGAGTCCCATGAGTAGTTAAATTTCAATTTTATCATCATCATCATCATTATTGTACTTTTATTTTTATTATTTGGAATTTCTAGCGTGTAAAAATCATTATCTTTCTGAATGAAATTTGAATTTTTTGGGGTTAAGTGAGAATATCATGTGGTTATGTTAGTTCATATCAATTTTAGCAATTTTGCAGTGCAATATATTTCAATACTTTGACTATACAATATCACAATCTATGCAAAAATAGGTAGAAATTGAAATTTTCTGAAATTTATAAAGATTAATTAAATTTGCAAATCATATAATCATAAATTTTTAAAAGCAAGATTTCCTATTTTAAACTATATTGAGCGTTATTGAGCGTTGTATTAGAGTTCTAAAAGCAAGATTTCCTATTTTAAAGTTGATGACAAATTTTCCGCTTTCTAGACAAAGTCAAATTCCAATTGCATGTTGCACAATACACAACTTTATTCGGGAAGAGTCCACGACAGATACTCTATTTACTGAATATTCATCTGAAAACATGGTATTTCAACCCATATTGGAGTAAGTCATGAACAAGAGGTTGTGCAGTTTAATGTTAGTCAATCGGCCCAAATGGGATATGTTAGAGATCAAATAGCCACACGGATGTGGAACGAGTATGTAGTAACTTGTCATTTATAGTTCAGGTACAATTTTATTTCAATTTCAATCTAATAATTCATTCCATCTTTATTTCAGTAACATATTTGAGTTGTGCAGGTACTCTTATTTTTATTTACTTTTATGCTGTGATTCAGTAGATGTCTTACTTTTGTACTATTTTTGCAGATGTAACTTGGAAGACATCAGAAGCACGTTGCTTACAAAGTTTGTGGCTTATATAAATACCATATTGTTATGATAGATGCTTGAGTTGTTCTCTTTCAACTTTCTCTTTATCTAGCTTATCTCTTATGTTATAATTAAAACCGTGTTATGAGTTTTTTTATTGTAATTTTATTCATGTACAATTCAGCCTTATGTAGTTTAAAATATTGTATTCTCTTTATTGTTTAATCATTATGTTTAGAATTCAGCTTATTATCTTTCATATATTATAGTTTTTAATTAGCTGCTTGATATATTTATAGTTGTTTTTATTCAACTTCTTTATGTTTGAATTCTTCATTTTGTTTTTTGTTCGATTTACAACATGTAGTATGTTCATGCAAACATGAAGGGCGACTATTTGAATAATATATGTTTGAATTGCCAAAATGAAAACTCAATTTTTCAAAATTTGAAACCTATATTTCAAACCAAACGCATTTTCAATTTTTAGTTTTGAAAACTTGTTTTCGAAAAAAGGATAACCCAAACGCATTTTGAGAAATAGTGAAAACATTCAAAATGGAAAATTGAAAACAACCATGAAAACTCAAAATTGAAAACTCAAAATTGAAACCAAACACACCCTAATATTCTTAGTTTTTGTAGGCTACTACTAATCTGAAATGGAATGCTACCAGTTAAATTGTTTCAGCAAAGATCAAGTGTGTCTAATTACACATTGTTCCACAAAGTGGGGAAGCTTGCAATAAAGATGATTGTTACTTAAATCAAGCATAGGAGCAAATTTAACATTGCAAGCGATGAAGGAAGTTTTCCACTCAATTTGTTCCTAGCTAAGTTCAAATAGCTGGAGGTAGTTAGTGTTACCAAGGTTACAAATGAAGTGAAATGAATTTAAATTGGTTTTAAATGTTAATTTGGGAATTTAAAACACTCAAATTATGTCATTTTGATTATTTAATTTAACTTGAATAATAAAATAGTATATTTAATTCCAATATATTTTTGCTAAAGAATTGGATTTGAGGTATAGTATGAATGTGATGATTTATTAAAACTAATTAAGTTCACATTTGAATTTATAATAAGGAATTCTTTATTAAACGAAGTTTGAACATACAAGTTTAATTTAATTAAAAACGAGCTTGTAGTGTGCGGTAGTTCCTATTTTTACGGCTTTTTAAAATTAAATGAAACTACCTAAATTCGTCGAATCAAAATAAATTATGAGTTAACTCTCACGCCTTTTGGAATTCTATGGTATGATTAAATTCATATGATTAAAATTAATTATTGATCGTATAAACTGGATGTTTAGATGTCTTGGATGCTTATTGTTTGTTGTAGATTGTCGTTATTTTATATACATTAGATTAAAATTTCTATTCATATGCATTTATCTAAATGATATTATGAACTATGATGTAGGGAAAACAAGTGGAGGGATCTAACTAGATTCCTCAAATATTTTTGTTGTTATTTGATTTCATATTATTCATATATGAAATTACGTTAAAGCCTCTTTGGATGTTGATTGTTGAATTGAAATTCAACAACTGTTGTGTTTTGGTCAATCGACGGTATTGATTAAGTGATTGGCAACAGATGGCCTAGTTGAAGTTATAAAATCTATTTTTATAACTAAAGTAACATTTTAAATTCTATTTTATATAAATAGAAATTTTATAAATAAATTTATATTCTATAGTTGATTTTTATAAGTAATTATAAGTGATTTATTTTAACGTTTTAATAAGCTTTATAAGCAATGAAGTCATAAATTAACCTAAGGGTTAATAATTTGGAACAATTGTTTTCAAGAAACAATTGAGTGAGTTTATATTAAATTAATTATATTATTGATTAATTTAAGGTGGAGGATTTTTGAAATCAGTTAAGCAGTTAACTGATGCTTTTAAGTTGACAAAGCCAACTATTTAAAGTGAAAAATAGTTATTAAATTAAATTGTTTTTCAATTAACTTAGTTGAAATGGTTCTCACAAATAGTTGTTTAAACTTATTAAATGTTCTAAAAGGTTAAGGAAACTTAATCTAACTGTGTTTAAAGGTGACACTACACCACACCAACCAATTTGGCGCACCAGGATGCGGATATTTGATACGGTTTTAAGCCATATCAAATTTGATAGGGCTTATAGCCGTATCAAATTTGATAAGCCGTATCAAACTTTCTTTTGCAATCCGCACCATCTCCAACGCTTAAAATCTCACCCTAGATCTTGAAGGGTTCAAATCGGTTCTTTTTTATTGTGCTTAGACCCGTATCAAATTCGAATGGGAATTTCCCCTTTTCGTGTCATTCTTTTTTGGTTTCTCCCTCTCCTCTTTTTTATTTCAGCCGAACCTAAAAGAATTCCCAAACAAAAAAATGGCGAATCCCTAAATTTACGAAGACAACGCTCAATTTACCTCTCTTAACCACCTGCAGGCTTCAATCATCTCATTTATCTCAAGCGATGGATTTCTTCCCCAATTTGTCAATTAATTTGCTTTGTTCACACTATATGTAACAACCCGTATTTTTGATAACCTGTTATATCGTAAATCGAGGCAGAATTTAATTTATAAATCTGAATCAAGGGAAACGGGCTATGCCATTGCGTTCGTCTCGGAAAAATACGCGAAATAGAGTCCGAGTTTTCGAAAATCGGAGTCCGTATGACCCGGTTAAGGCCCGAAGAAGTTTTCTGAAAATTCAAAGTTCAAAACAGATTTAAAATTCAGGTTCAAATTTCGAAATTGGGGCCATTGGGCGCAGCTGGGAAAATTCCCGCCTAGCTACCCCAGTCGACAGGCCTGTCGACTTGGCTAGGACCAAGTCGACAGCCCTGTCGACTTGGGTGTCGACAGGGGGTGCTCGGCCAGTTTGGCCTGATGCACCATTTTTGAGTTTGGCTGTGTTTTAGGGCTGTTTTCTAGAAGCTTCCGAGATCTGATGGTCCTAATCTAACCTAGGGTTAATCTAAGGGTCTAAAACATGTCCTAATCCTATAAATAAGCCCCTAACCTAACCCTAAATCATCATTATTCATTCAAGTAACTAAACTATGGCAAAATCATTCCTCTCATGGCCTCCACTCTCTTCATAAAATTCCTAAGTTATTTCTATGAGAGATTTTCAATGCATACAAGTGTTTTCAAGCTTGTATGAGCATCATTAGCTTGCATTCAAGTCAAGTTTCCATATTTTCATCATAAAGCAAGAGTTTTGATCATTTTGGCTCAAGGGTTTTTCTATTGGAGCTTGCATTTTGGGTTTATTTGATTGCATAAGGGCTTTGTTTCAATCTATATATTTTTGTGTCTTCATAAGCATTGTAAGCCCTTTTCTACTTTCATATTTAAACTCTAAAGTTAAATGAATGATGCAAGTTTGGTTGATCATTATGATATGCAAGTTAGCCATGATATGCAAGTTTACCATGTCATGTTATGCAAGTTTGATATGTTATGATATGCAAGTTTACCATGTTATGCTATGCAAGTTTGCCATGTTATGTTATGCAAGTTTGATATGCAATTTTGTCATATGATATGCAAGTTATATAATGCAAGTTTGGGTTGATCATTTTGTTCATGTTATCATGTTATGCAAGCTTATCTTGGGTTTTTGAGCTTCAAGCTTCAAGCTTTATGCTAAAGGTTGCATTTTGGCAACATGTGAGTCATCATATCTCTTATGATAACTTGCATGTGAGGCTAAATGCGAACTTATGGCCATTTCTACATGTCATTTATCACCATGTATCACCAATATGCTAAGTTTGGTTTTATGCATGCTTTTGAGGCCTAAAAATGTAATATGCAAGTATATGAACATGTGTACATTTCATATGCCACCATGTTAAACTTGTGGCTTCAACACCTTTATGTCATGATTATGCCAAGTTCCCTCTTTCTATCATTTATGCGCTATTGCGATATGTAAGCGATGGGATTGCGTTTGGGGTTGGGTAAACTTAAAAGACATGAAAACATCAGATTGGGAATTTACCTATTAAGTTAGGTCTACCCATTGGGAATTTACCTATTAAGTTAGGTCTACCCAAATGCTTGAAAACTTGTAGTATGTTTTGGAAACATAATGGACATGACACTTTGAAAATATAAGTGTGACCAACTCGAGGTTGGGTTGAGTTTGTAGCGTAAAATTACCCGGAACCGACCGGCTTAACTAGTTGCTACAAACAATAGGACCCAATGTGAGAAGTTGGTCATGTTGTACCTTGAACTCGAGGTTAGACCAAGTTGTGGTTTAAAGCTACCCGGAACCGACCGGCTTAACTAGTAACCGCAACAAAGTCTAATGTGAGAGGTTAAGGCACATTAATTAATTAATGCCTCATGATTAGGGTTAAGCCATGGTCCACTTAATACTTAACCAATTTGGACTTGGTGGATTAATCGGGGTTAAGTCGTGAACCCATCGTTACACTTAACCAAGTTAATCCATGATTAGTAAAAGGGTTAAGTTAACCTACACTTAGCCAATCTGAACTCGGTAATTTAACGGGGTTAAGTTGAACTATACTTAACCAATCCAACTCAGTAATTTGATAAGGCTGAGAACCGATTTGATACCTGGTCTGGATAAACTAACTTGATTGATAAATTAAACGAACCTGCTTTGCGGATCTGTAGGACCCACACCAACATAGGCAAGTTTGTAAATCTGTTATCTGATCCGTTAGTCTGAAAACTGATCGTCTGAACTTTGTATGTCTGAACTCTGTTAATAAGTTAATCTGAATCTGATAGTCTGGGGACACAAGGGGGAATACTTGTGTCATTTGTTGTTTGGGACCCATATTAGTCAGTAATCCTTTCTGGTATCAAAACTTTGACCCAACTGTAGGTAGGGTCCGGGCACGCTTACTGAACTAATTATAAGTGGTTCATTCCGATAATGGCGATGGGTGTTGATGGTGCGTTCCAACCGGGTCATGTGCGTGCATGGATCCCGGTCTGCCTCTGAGGATGTAAGACGCCGTGACATCTGTAAATATGCCTGTGCCAATTGGTTGCCACTTTAGGGAGTGATACACCCTATCGTGGGCCCGACATAGGATATTTATGTATTAGGGAGCCGATCGCTTTGGTAGGATTTAGGGTACACTTAGCTCTGTCTGATTCTGTTGGTACCGTCTGTTTTGTTGGGTGGTAACACCCGTCTGTTTCTGCGTGGTACCGTTCTGTTAGGGTGGTAAAGGCCCATTATTGTTAGCATTCCGTTTCTGTACTTTATCTGTTAGGGTGGTAAAAGCCCATTTTTCCCAAACTCTATCTCTGTATGGACCATTCTGTTCCGTCCTGTTTTGATGTAAACATTGGGGTAACACCTAATCCTGTTATACTAGAATTGGTACCAAGAAGTTGGATCTTGATTTAAGTCAAACACCTGATACTGGGCCAAGTTTAGGCCAAGGGATAAATTCTTGTTTATACATGACATGTTAGAATGCTGGTACACCTGTGGTGAAAAACTTCACCTTGATTATGCAATGACTCCTTTGAACTATCTGTTAGATATTCACCATGCTAGTATGTAATTATCCTTATGTTCATCCCTGCTTCTCATGCCAGTTAACTTTATCAGTTTACATTGATTGTAGTAGGGCTTACTCAGTCTTTTTGACTGACCTGTTTTTCTTTCGCCTCTTTTCTTCCGTTCCCCCCCCCCCCCCATGTTCTCAGGGAGGGAATATTGGAGCTTAGCTTGGATTTCTGATCGCTTGCTTGTGGGATTTTAGCTCATGTACGGTCTTGACATGAAGCTAGCTATGGTTATCACTTATTTTGGGGATAGTACTTATGTATTTCAGTTTTTCAGTGATGTTGTTTTTATCTAGACTTGTGCATTTGGAAAGTTGACATTATGTTGTACCAGACTTGTTTTGAAATAGTTTGAAATCTTCCGCTGTTTTACTTATCTTATTTACTCTGTTTACATATATACATATTTTCTTGTTCTGCCTTGATATATCATTATGCATGTTTACCTGATTCAAACACCCCTCCAAAGTCAGAGTGCTTGCAAGAGCCACCCTGGCGGAGGTGGGGTGTTACATTTGGTATTAGAGCATATGGTTTACGAGAAGGAACAAAAAGGTTTTTAAAACTTTTGGAAAACTATTTTCAAAACCAAGTATAAAGTATTTTCCAAAGAAAAGTCTAGTTTATTTTAAAGGCTATTCCCCAAAAAGCCATTAGCAAAATTCCTTCATTTTTCTCCATTCTGAATCTGTCTTTTTCTTCGTTTTCAGTATGGCCGATAACTTTGTTATCCCAGAGGGAGTGCAAGTTCCTGTTTGGTATAGGAGACTTATGGAGGCTAGGGCGACCGAAGCCGGCCCCGCAAATGTTACTCCTCCTCCGGTGGTTAATGTTCCTCCTCCTCCTGTCGCTGAGGTTCCTCCTCCTCCTCCCCCTCAGCATCCTCCAGTAGAGTTCACGAAGATTTGCAAGGACTTCAAAGCAATGGGTGGCAAGAACTTTCTAGGTACCGAGACTTTTGTAGAGGCCCGGAATTGGTTGAAAGAGACCGAGGGTTTATTCGCTATCTTTGGATTAGAAGATCAGAGAAAGATCTTGTTGGCGGTTTGGCTTATGAAGGATGAAGCCGCTTATTGGTGGGAGATCACCACCGCGACTAGGCCCGTTGAGACTTGGGCCGATTTCAGGACAAGATTCGGGCTTAAGTTTCTGTCTTCTGCTGAAGAGAATTTGCAAATGGAGTGGTTTATTGCTTTGAAGCAAGGAGACATGTCTGTCAAAGAATATGTGAACAAGTTCAATCAGTTAGCTCGTTTTGGCTTGGATATGGTGAGTACTACTCAGAAGAAGGCTCTTCGTTTTGCTAGAGGATTGAATGAGCCGTTACAGGAGTTAGCTATGTCTCATGTGCCCATGGGGGCCACGTTTGAGAGTTTGGTAGATATGGCCCTACTCAATGAAGAGAACAAGAGTGCAAAGAAGGAGGTCAAGGTGAATGAGTCTCAGAACAAGAAAACAGGGCCCAAAAAGGAAATGCAAAAGAAGGAGGAGAAGTCTGAAGATAAGAAGGAAAAGAAGTGCTTTACTTGTGGAAGCTCAACTCATCTAAACAAGGATTGCAGAAAGAGGAAGGGCACTTGCTTTAAGTGTGGAGAGATGGGACACTTCACTAGGGACTGCCCGAAGAAGAAAGGGACTACATCGGAAGGAACGGTGAATGCTCGCATGGCGAGTGAATAGATTAGGGCTAGAATAATTTGTCTGTAGGATGTTTAATTTTCCTTGTCTGATTTTCAGTTTGAAACTCTTTTTCTGGTATTTTGATTCTGTAATGGAAACTCGGTACTTTAATGCTAGTCTTGCTTCTGATCTGGTAATAGTCTCAAACTCCCTGAGAGTTATAACTCATCTGTTTGTGATAAATTGGGGTTTGAGAGTATCTGTGTTGGGCATGGGGATGACTATGACGAATACATTCTGGGTTTCTACCATTCTTAGTTTCCTAAGAATCATTTGGGGAAATCTGATCTGTACTAGTAGTCTGTAAGTATATGTACCAAGTTTCTGTTTTATCTATACTCGCTTCCATCACTCGACTGTATCTTGTTGAGATAGGAATCCTATGGATGTAAGCATGTGTTTGAGACATGTTATGTTTGATGGTTGCAAGTGGATGCAAGTGGATGCAAGTGGTTGCTAGTGGTTGCTCGTGGATGCATAAACACACACTAGGCACTAGATCGGCTTGAAATACACTCTCATATTGCATATGGACGTGTGTACATTTTCAATTCTTATGGTTGCAAGATGGTTAATTCAGCACATGGATGTTGCATATGGACGAATGTTTGTGCACACATATAGTATTATATGATTAGGACTATTTGCATACATAATTGATTCATTTCACTAACATACTTTGCATTGAGGATCTTTGCATTAGATAAGAACATATACACACACCTTTTGCATATGTTCATACCGCATTAGAATCTTTAAGGAAAATGATTGCTCTTGAATGATGATTTGAGTAGATTGATGATGGATGGTAGGATGCGTTCTTCCTAACTTGAAGATTTCGAGGATGAAATCCTTTAAGGAGGGGAGAATGTAACAACCCGTATTTTTGATAACCTGTTATATCGTAAATCGAGGCAGAATTTAATTTATAAATCTGAATCAAGGGAAACGGGCTATGCCATTGCGTTCGTCTCGGAAAAATACGCGAAATAGAGTCCGAGTTTTCGAAAATCGGAGTCCGTATGACCCGGTTAAGGCCCGAAGAAGTTTTCTGAAAATTCAAAGTTCAAAACAGATTTAAAATTCAGGTTCAAATTTCGAAATTGGGGCCATTGGGCGCAGGTGGGAAAATTCCCGCCTAGCTACCCCAGTCGACAGGCCTGTCGACTGGGCAGTCGACTTGGCTAGGACCAAGTCGACAGCCCTGTCGACTTGGGTGTCGACAGGGGGTGCTCGGCCAGTTTGGCCTGATGCACCATTTTTGAGTTTGGCTGTGTTTTGGGGCTGTTTTCTGGAAGCTTCCGAGATCTGATGGTCCTAATCTAACCTAGGGTTAATCTAAGGGTCTAAAACACATCCTAATCCTATAAATAAGCCCCTAACCTAACCCTAAATCATCATAATTCATTCAAGTAACTAAACTATGGAAAAATCATTCCTCTCATGGCCTCCACTCTCTTCATAAAATTCCTAAGTTATTTCTATGAGAGATTTTCAATGCATACAAGTGTTTTCAAGCTTGTATGAGCATCATTAGCTTGCATTCAAGTCAAGTTTCCATATTTACATCATAAAGCAAGAGTTTTGATCATTTTGGCTCAAGGGTTTTTCTATTGGAGCTTGCATTTTGGGTTTATTTGATTGCATAAGGGCTTTGTTTCAATCTATATATTTTTGTGTCTTCATAAGCATTGTAAGCCCTTTTCTACTTTCATATTTAAACTCTAAAGTTAAATGAATGATGCAAGTTTGGTTGATCATTATGATATGCAAGTTTGCCATGATATGCAAGTTTACCATGTCATGTTATGCAAGTTTGATATGTTATGATATGCAAGTTTACCATGTTATGCTATGCAAGTTTGCCATGTTATGATATGCAAGTTTATCATGCTATGTTATGCAAGTTTGATATGCAAGTTTGTTATATGATATGCAAGTTATGTAATGCTAGTTTGGGTTGATCATTTTGTTCATGTTATCATGTTATGCAAGCTTATCTTGGGTTTTTGAGCTTAAAGCTTCAAGCTTTATGCTAAAGGTTGCATTTTGGCAACATGTAAGTTATCATATCTCTTATGATAACTTGCATGTGAGGCTAAATGCGAACTTATGGCCATTTCTACATGTCATTTATCACCATGTATCACCAATATGCTAAGTTTGGTTTTATGCATGCTTTTGAGGCCTAAAAATGTAATATGCAAGTATATGAACATGTGTACATTTCATATGCCACCATGTTAAACTTGTGGCTTCAACACCTTTATGTCATGATTATGCCAAGTTCCCTCTTTCTATCCTTTATGCGCTATTGCGATATGTAAGCGATGGGATTGCGTTTGGGGTTAGGTAAACTTAAAAGACATGAAAACATAAGATTGGGAATTTACCTATTAAGTTAGGTCTACCCATTGGGAATTTACCTATTAAGTTAGGTCTACCCAAATGCTTGAAAACTTGTAGTATGTTTTGGAAACATAATGGACATGACACTTAGAAAATATAAGTGTGACCAACTCGAGGTTGGGTTGAGTTTGTAGCGTAAAACTACCCGGAACCGACCGGCTTAACTAGTTGCTACAAACAATAGGACCCAATGTGAGAAGTTGGTCATGTTGTACCTTGAACCCGAGGTTAGACCAAGTTGTGGTGTAAAGCTACCCGGAACCGACCGGCTTAACTAGTAACCGCAACAAAGTCTAATGTGAGAGGTTAGGGCACATTAATTAATTAATGCCTCATGATTAGGGTTAAGTCATGGTCCACTTAATACTTAACCAATTTGGACTTGGTGGATTAATCGGGGTTAAGTGATGAACCCATCGTTACACTTAACCAAGTTAATCCATGATTAGTAAAAGGGTTAAGTTAACCTACACTTAGCCAATCTGAACTCGGTAATTTAACGGGGTTAAGTTGAACTATACTTAACCAATCCAACTCAGTAATTTGATAAGGCCGAGAACCGATTTGATACCTGGTCTGGATAAACTAACTTTATTGATAAATTAAACGAACCTGTTTTGCGGTTCTGTAGGACCCACATCAAGATAGGCAAGTTTGTAAATCTGTTATCTGATCCGTTAGTCTGAAAACTGATCGTCTGAACTTTGTATGTCTGAACTCTGTTAATAAGTTAATCTGAATCTGATAGTCTGGGGACACAAGGGGGAATACTTGTGTCATTTGTTGTTTGGGACCCATATTAGTCAGTAACCCATTCTGGTATCAAAACTTTGACCCAACTGTAGGTAGGGTCCGGGCACGCTTACTGAACTAATTATAAGTGGTTCATTCTGATAATGGCGATGGGTGTTGATGGTGCGTTCCAACCGGGTCATGTGCGTGCATGGATCCCGGTCTGCCTCTGAGGATGTAAGACGCCGTGACATCTGTAAATATGCCTGTGCCAATTGGTTGCCACTTTAGGGAGTGATACACCCTATCGTGGGCCCGACATAGGATATTTATGTATTAGGGAGCCGATCGCTTGGGTAGGATTTAGGGTACACTTAGCTCTATCTGATTCTGTTGGTACCGTCTGTTTTGTTGGGTGGTAACACCCGTCTGTTTCTGCGTGGTACTGTTCTGTTAGGGTGGTAAAGGCCCATTATTGTTAGCATTCTGTTTCTGTACTTTATCTGTTAGGGTGGTAAAAGCCCATTTTTCCCAAACTCTATCTCTGTATGGACCATTCTGTTCCGTCCTGTTTTGATGTAAACATTGGGGTAACACCTAATCCTGTTATACTAGAATTGGTACCAAGAAGTTGGATCTTGATTTAAGTCAAACACCTGATACTGGGCCAAGTTTAGGCCAAGGGATAAATTCTTGTTTATACATGACATGTTAGAATGCTGGTACACCTGTGGTGAAAAACTTCACCTTGATTATGCGATGACTCCTTTGAACTATCTGTTAGATATTCACCATGCTAGTATGTAATTATCCTTATGTTCATCCCTGCTTCTCATGCCAGTTAACTTTATCAGTTTACATTGATTGTAGTAGGGCTTACTCAGTCTTTTTGACTGACCTGTTTTTCTTTCGCCTCTTTTCTTCCGTTCCCCCCCCCCCCCCCCCCCCAGGTTCTCAGGGAGGGAATATTGGAGCTTAGCTTGGATTTCTGATCGCTTGCTTGTGGGATTTTAGCTCATGTACGGTCTTGACATGAAGCTAGCTATGGTTATCACTTATTTTGGGGATAGTACTTATGTATTTCAGTTATTCAGTGATGTTGTTTTTATCTAGACTTGTGCATTTGGAAATTTGACATTATGTTGTACCAGACTTGTTTTGAAATATTTTGGAATCTTCCGCTGTTTTACTTATCTTATTTACTCTGTTTACTATATACATATGTTCTTGTTCTGCCTTGATATATCATTATGCATGTTTACCTGATTCAAACACCCCTCCAAAGTCAGAGTGCTTGCAAGAGCCACCCTGGCGGAGGTGGGGTGTTACACTATAGCTTTCCAATTGCAAACCCTGATTTCAGTTTCAGAATTTATCTGCAAATCAAAGTTTGGATCTAGTCCCAGCAAAATCAAAATGGGTCTGTTATCTTTTTTCTGTGATTAATTTATCCATGATCGATATTTTTCACTGTTGTTTATAACCCAAATGTTGCACTGATAGTTCCATTCATTGAGAGGAAAAATATATATCCATTGTTAGTATTATATTACCTTTAATCAGCAAGAAAACTGTAAAATGTCATATTCCAGATCAAATTATATATTACACAAATTTTCTGTTATGTACTTTATTCATCAGTTCTTTGGGATTTACTGTTTTACCATATATCAGTACTTAATTGATTCTATGATAGCTTTAGGGTAGTTAGCATTAACACAAAAAGTCATACATGATACATATATGTTGTGCAACAGGAAGCAGTTCATGATGATCTTAGGCAAGCTATGCCAATTTCAAATTATTATTTTTCACAAGTTACTTATATACATTAGGTATAAGCGATAGGCTCTGAGTATTATTTGTTTCACACCTCTTTTAAAATATTTGTTTGCAAAAATCATTGTAACAATGCTTTTTTTCGTAATTTTATATGCAGTTAAGTGTAGTTGGTTGTATAAGAGTAATCAACAATCTGAAGGCTTTAAAAAGCTCTAGTGGTAATGGAATAAAGATGCTTAAGGTTGGCAGTTGCAGCTCACTCGAACATTATCAAGTACTGAAATCACCGGTAGGTAAAAATGACGGGAAAAGACCACAAGGATGCATTCCCAGGTTTTATCATTTAGTAAAGCAAGAAAATTTATGTGCCTGCCTGTGTATGTGTCTGCAATTTCTTTATTACCTTCTTGTTAAACCCTGATCTTTCTGCTTCTCTTTGATTCACATGGAGTTTAAACTCTTGAACATCAATGAGGGGTTTTCTCTCTATTTTTTTAACTGGAAATTGATCGTTGCTTGCATACAAACACAATATACTAGTGATAATCTTTCCTATTAGTTCAAAATGGAAAACGAAAGTTAAGAAGAAAAGTTTATTACAACGACTTACTATTTCATCCTAGGTCGTGCTATAAACAATCTCTTTTGATCCTCATATTTCTCCATTTTTTTCCTTCTCTTCCATTTTCTTTAGTAACTTGACTTCATGTCTTCTGAGAATTTCCTGTTGGAATTGTCCCACATCGGGAATTTGTCTACCTAATCTTCCTTAATATATGAGGAGTTCCCCTTCACATTGCCAATTGGTTTTGTGATAATATGGGGCTCCATCATTCAATCCTTCTCTTCAACTCTTCTTCATGGTATCAGAGCGTTGATCCAAAACTCTTCTTCATAATTTGCCCCACGTCATCCCATTACTACACCAAAACAGCCAATTTGGCGCACCAGGATGTGGATATTTAGTACGGTTTTAAGCCGTATCAAATTTAATAGGGTTTATAGCCGTATCAAATTTGATAAGCCGTATCAAACTTTATTTTGCAATCTGCATCCTCTCCAACGCTTGAAATCTCACCCTAGATCTTGAAGGGTTTGGATTAGTTTTTTTTATTGTGGTTATACCCGTATCAAATTCCATTGGTCATTTCCCCTTTCCGTGTCTTTCTTTTTTTGGTTTCTCCCTCTCCTCTTTTCTATTTCGGCCGAACTAAAAAGAATTCCCAAACGGAAAAAATAAAATGGCGAATCCCTAAATTTACGAAGATAGTGCACAGTTTCTCTCTGTTAATCACTTCCATCATCTCATCCATCTCAAGCCATGGACTTCTTCCCCAATTTTTCGATTAATTTTCTTTGTTCGCGCTACAGCTTTCCAATTGCAAACCGTGATTTCTATGCTGGGCGATTGGATCCATCTCGGGATCTATGATGGAAGACCAGGTTTCTATCCGTTATCTTTCTCTTGCCCTCTCTTACACTCTCGCTGCATAAGGTTGTCAGTTCTTTCTTCACGATTTTCAACTCTCGGCTATCAACTTGAAGAAATCTGATTTCGTCTAAAATCTGCTATAAAGTTCTGTGAATTCCGATTTGCAAATTAGCACCTTTTAGTAGTCTTTCTTGATGAAAATTTATCATGTTATTGATACACCTTAGCAAGCAAAACTACATCAGGTTAACTCTTCTTTAGTTCCCTTATTAGCGTTTAATTTTATTTTTCTTTCATTGTGAAGTTTAGGCTTTGGAAGCATTGCTTGATATATCAGGTACTTCCTTCAATAAGTTTACAGACAAGAGTGTTGGTAGTTTTCATTAGTCAGCAAGTTGTAGCTCTTTAGAGAATGGTATAAGTTCGTCTGAGGTATATCATTGTATCTTTTTTGTTGGCTTTCACATTCATATAGACTTTAAATTTTAATATCGGATGATACCTTTTAACCATAATCCTGTTGTTTAGTAATATTAAGTTCCGTAGGTGCTATTTACTATACGATGATATCCAATACATTCTCAGTTTTGATGTCATTTTTCTGACTCATGTAGTCATGTTATACTTCACAATTTAGTTGAAAACTGAATGATCATTACTATAAGTTTTTTGAGCTTTTACATCATTCTTATCATACTTTGCAACAGGGATGTCGAGTCAATAGGACTTAGTGAGTGTGGAGTACTTGGTGTTGACGGCTGTAGGGTGTGCCTATGTTGGCTACTGAGACTGAGTAGTGAGTGTGGATTAGTAACTTGGTATTGACTACTGTAGGGTTGTATCAGCTAATAGCTATGTAGTGTATAATGTCATCTATATTGTTATGTAAAAAAAATGGAACTGTCCTAATTGTTCTCTTTTTCACATCAATACAATTATACAAACATTGCCTCTTTGATAAATGATTATCAACGTTGCTTCTTCCATAAATGGTTATTTCAAAGAACTATCTGTGGTTGCTCGTGACCAGCATATGATTTATAACATTGGTAAGTAGTTCACCCTTGGTTTTTTTTTACATCATCGGCTGTTTGTAGGATGTACTCCACTAATATTAATGTGGCTATCACAGTTCTATGTCAATTGTATCATTCAGATGGATAGAATAGAATTACTAAAGATTTATATAACCATGCTCAAAGAAGTGACAGTAACCATATTATAAATGGTTTTACATGCTATCAAGGAAATTGGTGTGTTTTACCTTATATGAGTAGCGTTGGTGTGTTTTACCTTATGTTTGCCCAACCTGAATCATGTATTTTTGTTTGAATACTGATCATGTATTTTCATTCACATGTTGTTGTTGGCTTATTAACAATTGCTTTTTTTAATAGGAGTGAGCTTGGCATGAATATTGAGAGGTTTTTCATAATATTTAAGAGTTGAAAATTCAAAGTTTCGAAACACTTTTAAAAAAAAAAGATAAAAAGTTATTACTTAGATAATCACGATTGATAACCGTTGAAGTTGTGTTGATAAAATTCAGTTGGAGAGATTTGCTGTTAATTATTACACCGATAAGAAAACAAAACGATGCAAAGCGAATGCCGAAAACAAGAGAAAAAAAATCATTGCTCATACTTCGAAAAGAAAATCGACTTTACGGAGAATTAGCATGTAGCAATCGTAATCTCATGCTATGCTCACTATTAAATTGCAAGGATTATGACATGCTTTTGACTCGTTTAAATTTAGTCCGTAAATCTATTGTTTGGTGATAGAAGGTTCATTTATTCTGATGCTATATTATGGTTATTTCATAAACCAGGTTTAGCTATGATTTTCCTTATCAACTTCATGAATTGCAACACTGTCAGTTTATTCATAAATCATATGATTTCCTTGGTACATAATGTATTTGTTGAATACTGATACAGGGATTTCACTAAAATTAGATAGATGTTTTCTTTGAACGAGCATTATACGTCTTTTACTTGGTGCTCATCCGTGGAATTTGTACATACGCTAAGGTATTTAGTGGGTAAGGTTGGCTACTTTATTTGCTTAATTACGTAAATTCAATATAAAAATCTGTAACATCCATGCGTTAATATTTCGCTAGTTGTTAGTGGGTTCATTCTCACTAAATTCTTGTTTATTTTAAAGCAAAATTCTTGATATGCTTGCAATTTGAAACTCAACAAAATTTCTGACGAATACTAGACATTAGGTCTCAACCGATGTTTGGATATCCGACAGTCGTCAGTTCATTCTCAACTGTACTTGATTGACCATTACAATCAATCACTCCACACTAATAAATTACAGTGCGTCAAGACTCAAACAGCTACATGTATATGATAATAATAATTTCATTGCAAATTCTAACTTATGCTTATGATCAATATACTTCAGTACCATCAGTGTAACTACCATAACTCCCACAAGCAGGTATGGAACCACACATTTTCATGTTATATTTTACACTTAACTGAAAATTTATTGTGTGTCCAGATATTACACGTGAATGAAAAATACGCAGTGTCTCCATGGTAGCAGATATCACAGCATTCGGTAAGGAAGCTGGAGCAACCATATATAAGTGAAATTATGGATGAACCGCTTAACACTTCAAACATGGTCTGCTTTGTGTTTGGTTGCGGTTGTTGAGGAAACGAATTCCGATCCAGAGATGAGAGTTTGGATTAGAAAGGCCTTGCCTAAGTTGGTTACATTGGTTAAGAGTAACGCATTTAAGGGGAAGAGTGCTCTGGTTGAGTTGATTGGAATTGCGGCAGTTCAAGATGAGGTTTTGAACGAGAGCTTGGTTGAATTGGTTGTGAATTGTTTGGTGGGATTACTGAAAAGTGAAGACTAGAGAGTTTAGGAAGGCATCGAGTGAGGCACTGGGTAAAATTGGGTTCAGTCAGCCGGATTATTTGGGAAGATATAAGGATGAGTGTGTGTTGGTTTTTGAAGGACGTCGGTTTTACAAGGTCAAAACCATGAGAGAGTCGATGAATGGTATGATAGAAGTGTGGAAAAATATTCCAGGTGTTAGGACAAAGGAAACTGAATTACTAAAAACAGATGCACATGTTAATTCTATCCATGAAGAAAAAAAGAATAAATTGTCAGTCAGCAGGTTGCCGCTTGCCAATGCAACTCCGACAGTGAAGGTTAAAAAGAAGAGTTTGGAAAGTCGAACTCTCCCTTCTTTGTCTCGCAAGAATATTAAAAATTCAGGTAGGAAAGTAGAGATCGAAGTTTCAAACACCACTCCTGTTAGTGCCGTCCCTGAAGAAAAGAACGCTAGAACCATGGGCGAATCAAGAAGGCTACACTTTGAAAATAAGCTTGACATCAAATCTTCATCTCGTGTGGTTCCTTGTCTGGATATGGAATGTTCAAATGTCACAAATGCTGATATTATTAAAGTTGAAACTAATCAGGAGCAGAAAGACAATGATTTGTCTGTCATCCGTAATCAGTTGTTAAAAATCGAGAAGCAACAATCTGGGTTATTTGACCTTGTTCAGAAATTAATGGGAAGCTCTCAAAGTGGCATAAGTACGTTGCAAACCAGGGTGCAGAGCATAGAATTGACCTTAGATGAGATATCTCGTGATTTGGCAGTATCTTCTAGGCCGTTACTAATCGATGAACTTGCACAAAAATGTTGCTATTTGCCTGGTGTCGAATATCTCAGTTCAAAATATTGGAGAAGAAGTACTGATGACAGATATACGTTATCTGTAAATCCAAAAATGTCTGATATGAGAGTATTGGCTGAACAAAGAGGAGAGCAACCTTATCAGCAAAGAGTCAGAACTCGGAACAATTTTGTTGTTAATCCTTTGGCTGGTATTGGTTCTAGTTCACGGAGTGGACACTGAATTCTTGCGAAGCTGAATGATAATCAAAAGAATGTAACTGCTGAATCAGCTATATCAGTTATGGATTTTAAATCTACCCGCGGAGGCTACACCATTCTTCCTTCAAGGTATCTTTGTGCTGCAGATATGTGCATTATATATACAAGTTTTTCTTCTTTGATTTTAAATTGTTGATATATGAGTGAACTTATATTTAATGCTTAAGTTATGTCCTATATCTGATAATATGGACCGGCAAAGCTAATAGAAATGCGTCCCAAGTGCATACTGAGGAAGTACTAGATAACTATTTTCTTATCAGATGTGGTATTGCGGAAAATAGTTTTTTGGTAAGTCTCACTGAGAAACATATGGTACCTTAGTATCTGCGTGTATGTGCAATAAACTGTAATTACTTTATACCATTTCTGTTAATATGAAATCAAGTGCTTAATTAACAAGATTGTTGTAATTAACCGTTTCAAAGAAAATTTGAATCACAACATAAAATATGACTTTGCTGCTTTTGATGAAAAATGTTACAAGATTTGTAACCATAACATCTAAAAGAAGGTTCAAGTCTGCTATGTGATTAGGTAGCATATTGTTCTCCTTGCTTCATGGCTAATGATGGAGGCATGTATCAACGATTTGATAATAGAAAAACTAGTTTCTAAAAAAATTATATTACCTATTTCTAGTGCCTCAAGCCTTAGACACACAATATTATCTGGACAAAAGTTGATTCACAACTATGGCTGCACACAACTTTTGATACATCACTGTATATTATATGTATATTATATTAATATTGGGTACTTAAATGTCTTGATTTCCAATGCATGCACAAACTTAGCTCATGTGAGTAATTAACAGTTCAAAACTGTACGCATTTGCAGCGCCATAAATATAAAGTATAGGCACCTGTTATCAAGAATGAAACAATTTTTACAAATTATTTTACAGGAATATGGAGCTGCTAGAGAGTTTCTTTTATTAACAAAGTGGTGAATGGCGGGGACTGAATTTTTGAGCTTAAGCCTCAAGTTGAGAAACGATGGAATGAATGATATTGGCGAGTTTTCAGTCAAATGGTGTTAACCGGTAAACCTTCCTATTCTGATTCTACTGATGTCACGACTCAGTTGAAACTGATCTTTACGACTCAGTTTCACTGAGCGTCGGCTCAGGTGAAACTGAGCTTTACGGCTCAGTTGAAACTGAGCGTAAGGCTCAGTTTCACCGAGTCGAAAGTTTCGGCGAAACTGAGCCTTACGCTCATCGAAACTGAGCCGTAAAGCTCAGTTTCACCTGAGCCTTATGGCTTAGTTTCGCTTCTTACGTTTGATGTATCATTATGGAAGCCTTTTATGTTTGATTATGCTTCTTATCTAATTTCTCATTTTATGTACATTCCATGACTTGTTGTTGTGGAGACGAAACTAAACTAATGCTTGTTATTTTAATTTCTTTTCAGGCTTTGGAATAAGCATGAGCTGCATAGGCTCGACAACCGCAGTTTTGTTGTGTTCTTTTTTTTTAGAGCAAGAACTGTGAACATTATGCTTTTTATATATTGTGTTATGTGGTTTGTATTAACTGAAGTTATGGTTTATGTATTAATCGAATTATGATTAGCGTATCTTCTTTATATATTGTTATATGGGTGTAGCGTATCTTCTTTGTTGTGTGTGTGTATGTATATATATATATATATATATGTATGTATGTATGCATGTATGTATCAATGGGTGCAGTGTTTTTGTATATTGCATATATGATATACCGATTTTGATACGGTTAAAAGCCGTATTTAATTCATTGATAGCAATGTAGGAATGATGCATTAAACACGGTTTTAAGCCGTATCAGTATAGTAGTTTAATACGGTTTTAAGCCGTATCAATTTAGAAGTTTGATGCGGTTTTAAGCCGAATCAAGTACATCAATTGATACGGTTTCAAGCCGTATCAAAATCATAAATTGATACGGTTTAAACCATGTCAAATTACCAATTTGATACGGTTTTAAGCCGTATCAAATTATTATTTTGATACGGCTTAAAACCGTATCAAAGCAACAAGGACGCCATACTTTGATATGGCTTAAAAACGTATCAAATCGATTTTGATATGGCCATGAGCACTGCCAAATTGGCATTTTTGGTGTAGTGCATTCATCCATAAGCTAGGGCATATGTATGCCTAGTCGTGTGGGGGCGTGTTAGAATTCTCCTACATCGGGAATTTGTCTACCTAATCTTCCTTAATATATGAGGAGTTCCCCCTTCACATTGCCAATTGGTTTTGTGATAATATGGGGGCTCCATCATTCAATCCTTCTCTTCAATTCTTCTTCATTTCCAACTGGAATGTTTCAGGTTTTGTGCATTTTTTTGGTTCTGGCTTTGGAGGCATCTTGAATGTGTACACGTATAAAAAAAGAGTAAAAATTCTCATTCTAAACATAAAATGAAGAAATTAATGTAAAGTCTTTACTTGATTGCATATAAAAGACATATTTACCACAGGGTAATCTGTTGTATAAGGATAAGGATTGGCCTTCCGAATTCTGGCACTCTCCTCTTCCATTTTCTTTTTGAGAATTTTCTTTTCAAATTGTTTTTCTTTCTCAACTCCACGCTCCTAAAATATATGCATACAGAATTAGTAGAAATTATATGAAATTCATTGATAAGTATAAGTGTGCACGTTAATTAGTCATTGTACTTTAGGCCATTTTATACATAAAATATCTCAGGTTAAAATTTTCAAAATGATTTATAAATGCAGTTAAAAACAAGAAATAGAGAAGCAGCGATAACAACAATGAGAATGATGATTATACAATGTAAAACAACAATGGGAACAACTTAGTTTAATCCTAAGTAACATGCAGTTAAGATAAAGGAAAAAGTGTTGCACAGTCCTTTTCCTCTATTATATAGATGCATATACCTTTGTATGAAGATGGAATGGATTAGAATTGGTTACTCTTATATTTTCATTTTGCGCATAGTGTGAATACGATGATTCAGAGTGTAGTGAAAGCTGCACTATGATAAAATTTTAATATAACATCACTAATTTAGCATTCATTCAAGTACTCTGCAATATCCAAAATTACCTTACCGAACATATCTGCAACTGCTAATGGGGGACCCAACCTACCGTTAGTTGCAAAATGGAATTTACTAGGAACTGTGACATGGGGCTTTTAAATCTGAATCAAATAAACATAAAATATCGTGAATCAAATAAATAGTTTAAACAAGTGGATTTTAGCTTTGATATTAGTATTAAATAAAATCTTCTTGTTCAGTGGCCTGGCCTTAAATTTGGGAACCTTTTCAAGTTCTTCCAACTCTAATTCTTGAGAGCTTTTAAATCTGCCACATCAATATTTTTTCATTATCATACTACTGTAATTAAGTAGCATTGGAGTATGTTACCGATATGTGTATGTGTATGTGTTTAAAACAAAAAATCCAGATCTTAATTCAAATAACAGTTTGATGTACAATAAATTCCTGAAATTCAAGCCAAGTTTCAACATAATTTAAAACCTACAACTTGCGTACAAATGTAAACATGAGTGAAAGAATGATTTGATTTTCATTTATGGAGACATAGAATGAAAAGAGAATGATTGACAGAATAGTCTAGGGTAATTCTTAATTTGCTTGTAATTATTTTTTGATTAGTTTTTATTTTCTTGGGTAGGGCAATTGCATACACCCAACAAATATTTTGTAACATGGTATGGAGACATAGAATGAAAATAGAATGGAGACATAGTATGTAGTTATTAGTGCTTTTATCCGACTTATAATTGGATCATTAATAATTTACAACTGAGGCATTGCACATGGATATTAGAATTAGACGTCTTACCGCTATAATTTCTTCTTTATAATATAATTTACAACTGAGTCTCAGGAGTTTGGGTACCATGTCGTGTGTTGATTTACTATGTCGCATGTTGATTTATATAGCCATCGATTCTTAATTTGAAGGATTAATTTATAAATGTAACTTATGTAGTCATTACTTATTGAGGGTTGTAGGTTGTAGATTTACACAATTTTGTACAACTGATTTACATACAGATGTGCAAGAGATCTTTTTTTACAAAATCATTGTTATTGTTGTTACTAATATTATTTATATTTGTTTGTGCGTGTAAGTATAATAAATTTAAGGAAAACTTACTTAATATTATGCTTAAATAATACACATAGAAAGCCAGTTCTTATCGACATCTGGACATGATACATTCGCTAAATATTAAGTTCTCTAGATACTGCTTTGAATGAGTACATTAAGTTAGGTTTATTTTGTTCATAATGTTGCATGTTTACGCTTATTGGTCTCAACATCTAATTTTTACCAGATTTTTTTATTATTAACCAGAAAGAAATGTATTTATATAAAATATATTTTTTAGACCTCATTTTTAAATAATAAGATTTAGTAGTAATTTTAGATAAGCATTTTGAATTTGTAAAAAAAAATTCAATTATTTTTTTTATAGCTCACAATCATTTTAATATATTATGCTCAAATACAAGTGTCTTAGAAATAATGCAATTCCTGTGGGTTTATTTATATTTATACAGACAAAATAACATCTTTCAAATATATTCACTTAAGACTTGTGTTGTGTTTCTTCTGTTCATGGCTTAGCATATTCTTCATCCAATTCATAATGGAATTTCAACCATATCTAGGTCCAGATGTAAACTAAGTGACTCTTTGCATATGAGTTCCTTCGCGTCAACACCAGTAAAAGAAGGATGTTCGAACTCAGTCGCAAACTGGATCAGTTTGCGACTTCTGTCTCAAAGCTGGACTCAGTTTGGAGTCCAGTTTGCAACTGAGTCGCAAACTGGACTCAGTTTGCGACTTTTGTCGCAAATTGAGTCCATGAAGTCTATGAAGTTTTGTGTTATGCCATTCATTTTCAAAACTGTCATGTATTTACATTCTTTTTTCCAGTTTGATAAATTACTCTTTTTAAGATCGATCTAACTCTTTTATTTCTATGTCTGTACTTACTAAACTTTTACAGGTTTTGGTTATTGTTGTTCCTTTTAAGATAATAATGAGAAGCTGCTTTTCCGTAATTCAGGTATGTTTAAGCTGTAATAATATCTTCTGCATTAGATGCTGGTAATGTTTAATTTTGTTTAACTTGAAAAGAACTATTATCATAAACCTTTGTATTAATGGGAATAACTTTCTTATGTTCTCTACAACCGAGAAACATGAATTTGCATTTTGCATGCAACAAAGCTTAATAAATATGTAGAAATACATTTCATGTGATCATGTCTACTCTTTAGTTCGTAGATGCTTACACTTATGGTGATGTTTTGCCTTTTTTTGCTATAATTACCTTCTGTTTATCGATGAATGCAGTGGGAAGCTCTTGCTCTGTTGCTTATTGGAATCAGTGTTAATCAACTTCGCTCACAGCCCGGTAGCTCTACCACACTTGGCCTTCTGCTTGCGACAATTACGTACTTCTATACATTGATTTTTGTAAGTTGGATAATTTTCTACCAAAAAATTCATCTTATTGTATTTATATATAATGCCTTTTGGTACCGATGTTTTCATACTGTAATGTTGTAGACAAATGCTCATTGTAAGGTTTTGCAAACAAATTATGTAAGCTGAGTTTATGAAGGACTAGTCTTGTTACAATATTGTGTGATGAAGAAAGCAGAATTGATGTATGCCAACAAATTGTGATTTTTTTTTTAAAATTTGACATGGCTTTAGACCGTATCAAATGCATGTATTTGATATGGCCTAAGGCCGTATCAAACTGATAACGGTCTAAAGTCTTATCAAATACATGCATTTGATACGGCCTTAGGCCGTATCAAATTGACAAAAACGACATTTTTTGATACTTCCCAGAGCACTGCCAAATCGATTTAGATACGGCCACGAGCATTGCTTAATTGGCATTTCTGGTGTAGTGCGATTACCGAGTTGTTATTATCAGTGAAGTTAATTATTATTTTAATAACCTTTGTATAGGATTAGCTAATTTATCTTCAGTTAAATGACGAAGTAAACCATTTTTTTACTTCGGCTAATTTTGTAATTAATTACTATTTAAATTAATAATAATTAAAATGATTACCTTTTTAATTGAAATCATTTAAGAAGGTAATCAAGTATGTGTTAAAACTTTAGTTGAATCGGTGAAGGATTTTGTTAAGAGATTTAAAAATAAAGAATTGTATAAACAAAGTTTATAAAAGAAATTAAAAACTAATGCAATAGTTTACATAATATTTAAATTAAGTAAAAATGATTTAAAATTGAAAAGAGACATTGAAGTTTGCAAAGAAATGATGCCTAAATGGGTTTAGATTTTAGTAATAAACTCCAAATTAAGTGTTATTATAAGAAGTTAAACGATTTTGAGTAAAAGATTAATAAATAGATTTTGTAATAAATTCAAGTTATAAAACAAATCGTTTAAAGATAAAGATTTGTATCTTAGTAAGAGCTTATAAAATAAGTAAAATACAAGATAATTATAATTGAAAGTTGATCTTTCAAAGTCAAGAAAATGATTTACTAGATCATATTTTAAATTTAAAAGTCAACGAGATTTTGTGTTATCAAAACTAATATCAGTTTTGAGTTACAAACTTTTATCTATCTTAAGATAAGAACATTGTCGATCATGGTCTGAGAGGTAAATAAAATACCCCAACTTAAACGACCTCACTATTATCAAGGGATGATATTAGTTTGTAATAGTAAAAGATATCAGAAATAGGTTATTATTTCCATAAGAAAAATATTGCAACCTTATTTTTGCAAAATTTATTAATTTTATAAAAACCATTAGGTTTTATAGTAAACAATGTATTTAACATTGTTTGGCCCAGATATGAAGTGTGACTATACTTATACCGTTTGGTTAGGTATAAAACACACTTTTTAAGTAATGAAAATAGTATATTTTTGGAATACACTTATTCTAAGAAATAAATAAATAGCTAGGGTTTGAAGTAATAATAAAAACAAGAGATTTGTGAATATACATATTCGAGTGAGATAAGTATATGGAATCGATTCTAAGAATTGATGAAATAGTTTTAATGAATGGTTTTGATAAAACGGGTCTGAGTTACTGATGTACTTAACCATACTGTTTGGTTTGATAGTTAAAAACCCGACTATCAGTAAATATTATTTTGGACCTTTGTCAAGTTAGTTCGAAGAGACACTACACCAAATTAGTGATTTTACAACACTTATATTTTTCAGTTGCTAACACTTGTAAGTGTTATAAGGTACCAACATTTAAAAATGTTAGCATATTCAAAAGTATGTTGGTAAAAATAAATATTTCACTCGGTAATCCTTTTAACGCAATGGTTTTGGGTCATAACACAGATAAGTGTTACAAGAACGGGTAAGTTTGCAAGTAATTGTTTAATTGTAGGACTATTTCGTATATTTTTATATGTTTTCCATACGACGCTTACCAACTCTGAAGAAACCAATCGGGCCGCATGAATTCACGATTATCTAGGGTTTTCTGAAGCGCTGCTCACATGGCGATTTTGTGGCGATTACTCGATTTCGATCAACTAGTTTCTCCGCCAACGATGTGGTGTTTAACCGTTCATCTATGCCGATGATTTCGAATTCGATTCGAGCTCGTGGCAACAACATCTCCATCGACGATTCGTAGCATCAACTAAGGCAGAGATAGAAATTTATGGCATCAATTAAGGTGAATGATGTTTTTGTACAACCGTACACTGTTAGTTGTGGGGAACATAAGTTTTCATTATTATTTTTGATTGTACTGTGTTCTTAGATTTGTAATAATACCTAACAAGTTTAGATACAGTAAAAAATCTTGATTAATTCTTATTGAATTAAGTTCTGTGATATTTTCATCATGGTGAAGCTATAGATATTTTTAATCCGTAACATTGAATTGAAGCACTGTGTGATAAGCAAGGCCATCATTTGGTGGTCTGGTGTAATTAATTAGAGCTTTTGATTATCAAACTATCAGTAATTTAAGAGTTTGAATGTAATTAATTGTTTATTATTGTTACCTTCATTTTTTTCTGGAGTGTAACAAAATTCATGTATTTTTTTTAGCAAAGAGAGATTCAGAACAACGGTAGATACAATTGAAAAGAAACAAAAAATCACTACTTCTGTCCCTAAGAAGGATGGGAAGAAGTCAGAAAAGGCACCCATCCAGAGAAGAAAATTCCTGAACCCACTAGCTCGGAAGAAAAATCTGCTTCAGGAGGAGGTAATAATCTTCCAGTAGTTTGCAATTTTAGTTATATGTTTTTCTATAGAACCATGTCATAGCGTTGAAGCGAAAATATTGGAAGTTAACTGTTTATTGCTGCATTAAATTATGTAACCTAGCTTCGCCACGCATTTCTTTTCTACAATGTTTTTACTTGTATCAAATGCTCTTGCAATCCGTTGTGTATCCATCTAACTAGCCTAAAAATTACGTTGAAGACAGCTTATAAGATAAGTTATTGGGAAAATAATAGAATATTTTTTGGTGAATCAAATACTTTTGTTTCCTGTTAATAATAAATCTTGAACAATTAGAGACATGAGACATGACTATGTTTGCATAGGAAACAATATATTTTTATATATTTACATTATATAATGTATATAATATTTATTGAATTCTTTCTCTTAGCCCGTTTTGTTACCTCAATGTCTTGGAAGCATAAATTTTGGATTAGTTTATCAATGATTCTGTTTTTAAAAAATATTAGCTAATGTCAATGGGAATAGTAACACGAAGTGTTTCTTTGTGAATTACTCAAAATGTTTATCAATGAATCTGGGTATTTCTTTGTCTATTCTTGTAACACCCCGAATTTTCTATTAACACTAAAGTTGCTAAAATATTAATAAGTGTGTAAGAGGGGGGATGTATCTAATATGAATATAAAAGTGTGTAAGAGAGGGGATGTATCTAATATGAATATAAAAATATTAATAAGTGTGTAAGAGAGGGGATGTATCTAATATGTATATAAAAACAATAATAAGTGTGTAAAAGGGGGGGGATGTATCTAATGTGTACATTGTAGAATATATATATATATATATATTGCTGAGTGTTTGCTGAGTCACTTCTGACTCATTGCTGAGTCAACAAGATAAACCCCATCTTGTCTGAACGGCTGCGGTTATTTCTAGGTTAAATCTAATGGCCTAAATGAATTCTAAAATCTATAAATAAGTGGGTAGACCCTAGACCTAAATCACTTGTAAAATTAGAGAAGCTACCGTCATGCTGCTGCCATGGAGTTCAGCATAGCCGTCACAAACTAAGAAGAGGAAGCCTAATCATCTACAACTAAATCTACACAAATCAAATCAAAAGATCTCTCTTTCTCTAATTCTTTTCTTTTGTTGGTGAGTATGATGATTCTCACAAGACTATTACAAACTAATTTGACTCAGTTATGAATGGATCACAAGAAAGTGATGTGATTTGTAATTGTAAATTCTATATATTGTGGATCTCTTATTATGTTATTATGTTGTCGTATGATGTAAATTATATATGCTATGTCATGCTATGTTGTAAATTCTCTTATGCTATGTCGTGCTATGTTGAGAATCATGTCAAGCTATGTTATACTATCATACTATGCCATGTTATAAATCATGCTATATTATGTTGAAAAATCATGCTGTTGGATCATGCTTAAAGTTATGTTTTTTTTTCTTAATTTAAATGGATCTTGTTTATGGGAATTTGCCTATTAGGTTAGGTGTACCCATAAACTTGAAACTATAATTAAATAAAACTTGATTATGGGAATTTGCCTATTGAGTTAGGTGTACCCATATAAAACCATGTTGTTAAAAAATTAGATGATGTTGATTCACACATGTTCATATGTAAGTTTATGAAAATTGATTGAGATTATATTAGGTGAATTTTGAACAAGTTGACACCTTTAGGTCCATGACATGTATAATCTATGCAAGTTGGACATATGCAAGTTTCACCCCTTATTATGATTCATTTGGTCACATATACATGTTGTTATTATGATAATCTCTTTTATGCTATGAGTTAGGCTATTCGAGTCTAACATATATTTTGCGAATAAACGTTCAAACGTGGGGTAGGGGTAATATTAGGAATTAATAAATTGGATGCAATTTTGTAAGATTTTGCATACCATGAATGGATGTCCATAATTGAGTCAATTATGGACATTGTTAAAAATTGGAAGTAATTAATAATTCAAGTAGGGAATTATTAAAATTGGGGGAAAGTGGATTATTATTAATAATCAATGCTTAGGACACGAGGTTGGACCCGTTTGTGATGTAAACCTGCCCGGACCCGCCCGGCAAATCCAGTAGTCACAAATGTCGGCCCAATGTGAGAGGTCCTAGGCCCAAACTAAAGCATAACAGTTGTAAAGACACGAGGTTAGACTCTTTTATGGTGTAAGACTGCCCGGACCCGCCCGGCAAATCCAGCTGCCATAAATTCCAGTCTAATGTGAGAGGTCTTTATGAGGTTATGGCCTTAATGAACTAAGAAATACTTAACCAGATAATCATGTAAGGTGGGACATGGGGGTTAAGTAGGTGCCTTGGGTGGCATGAGGAATCTGGTGGTTTCCTTTAGAGGCATTTGAAATACGATTAGACTTAACCAAACACACATGTAAATGAACATGACTAAGTGGGTTAAGTGGGATGGACTAATGGGGACAAGCTTAGGTGGAATGCTTGTGGTAAATAGTGGGGGCCCATTTCAACCAGTATCCCAAAACGTATCTTTGTGGGCTCGACCCAAGTCGAGGACGGGACACGCATACTGGGTTTGACTATAAGAGACCAAAACAGGGAGCGGTGGCAACGCAAGTCCAACGGGTTTCATATGCGTGTGTGGACCCGGGCTGGTAGGTAAGACGTTGTTGCATCGTGTAGGTATAAGCCGTGCATGTCCGTTGTATCAGGTTGCCACTTTAGGGGAGTGATACACCCCACTGTGGGGCCAGCACGGGTATCTACGAGTTAGGGAGCCGATCGAATAATGGGAAGTAGGGTACACCTAGTGGAGATAGGGGCAGGCGGCACCTATGTAGTCAGCTAGGGGTACGTAAAGCCATTGGGAAAGTTTCTAAGTGAAGCTAAGTGGGATGAATCTTTAGGGTGACTGGTGTGGTGCAGTATAGTGTTTATCCTTTAGTATTTAGGAGCGCCTATAACGTTGCCTTTAGCGATTGTCTATGTCCTTAATCTACTCTTCGTAGACATTTTCTTGTTTTCCAGCTTATGCCTTAGTCCAGTTATTTTGGTAATAGTATTGTAGAATTATCATATTCACCAGACTTTATGTCTGACCCCCTCTTTTCCATCCTTTTTCTCCCTTCAGGTCCGCAGGTTGGGCCAAGTTCTAGTGGAGTCTAGTTGGATCGCTTATCTACTGGAAAGCTTGGACTGCTGAAGTAAAGTCCAGCTTGTTATCTTTCTTTTTAATGGCTATTCATGTAATGGGATTATGTACTTGTTTTATCAAGATAGATATTGTACTTGACATTGAATATGGTGTTATGATGTAATCAAACATGTTTTGACTTCTGCTACAATGAAATAAAGTTTTTGAATTTCCAAGTACTATTTTATATCTGTCTTGTTGTAATTTTACTGTTCTATATTCACTTAAAACCTCCATGGAAGTTAATGCATTCCCTTTGTGAGTGACATTAATGGACGTGGGGTGTTACACGTGGTATCAGAGCATAAGGTTACCAGAACAGATAAAAAAAAATTTAGAAAAATATTTTTTTTTCTAAAGTATTTTTGGAAGAAGTGCTTTCAAAAAAAAACATGTTATTTAAAGAGAGTTTTTATGAAAAACATAATCCCAAATAGCCATATCCTTATCTTTATCTTTCGAATTCTCCATTTTTGAATCTTTCCTTTTTCGTTTCAGCATGGCTGAAGATCTTATTCTCCCAGAAGGTGTGACGATTCCAGGGTGGTTTAGGAGATACTTGGAGGCTAGGGCCACCACTGCAGGCCCAGCGGATACTCCTCCACCCCTAGTTGCACCCATTCCTCCTCCTCCTCCTCGTGTTGACACTTTTGCAAAGACGTGCAAGGAATTCAAGGCTATGGGAGGAAAAACTTTTCAAGGGACTGAGACGTTTGTGGAGGCCAGAGATTGGCTTAAGGAGACTGAGGAATTGTTGGATATCTTTGAAGTGGAAGATGGGAGGAAAGTCCGTTTAGCTGCTTGGTTAATGAAGGGAGAGGCCTCGTTTTGGTGGGAGGTCACTAACGGGGAACGTCCAGCTGATTCATGGGCGGATTTCAGACGAAGGTTTGAGGCAAAGTTTCTTTCAAGGGCAGAGGAGAACTTAAATATGGAAAAATTCCTGGCACTAAAGCAAGGGAGCTCATCAGTAAAGGAATATGTCAATAAATTTAATCAGTTAGCAAGGTTTGGCTTGGAGTTGGTGAACACGCCAGAGAAGAAAGCTTTGAGGTTCGTTAGAGGCTTGAATGAACCGTTGCAAGGGTTGGCTATGACCCACATCCCTATGGGAGCCACCTTTGTAAAGCTAGTAGAAATGGCACTTATGCATGAGGATAAGGCAGTTGAAAAGAAAGGGGATCAGAAGAAACCCCAACAGCAAAATAAGAAGGGTGGTAAAAACAATAATGGCAAAGGGAAGAAGAAATGCTTCAATTGTGGGACGCCTGGCCATCTCAGAAAAGATTGTAGAAAGAAAAAGAAGACTGGTTGTTTTCATTGTGGAGATGCGGGACATTTAGTAAAGGACTGTCCAAAGAAGGGGCAGAGGGCAGGGTCTACCTCGGGAGGACAGGTGCAGGCTCTTATGGCACCAGGGCAGGCAAGGGGGCAAGTTCAGGCTATTGCGGCCCCACCGCTGCAAGAAAGAGGTAGAACAATTTCTGTTGAAAGCTTAGTTTTTCTGTTTGATCATCCTGTCCGTACCTTATTCGATTCTGGCGCATCTCATTCGTTTATCTCTGCATCATTAGTTGAATCACTGCATTTGAACACCAGTTTAGTAGAAGATCCCTTGGTCGTTTCAAATCCAATTGGGGGTTCGGCTCATTTGACCATGATATGTTTGGATTTGAAAATCTCTATACTTAGCGTTGAATTTAGATGTGATGCTTATGTATTGGGCTTCACGGGCTATGGGCTAATTTTAGGAATGGATTGGTTGTCTAGAAATAGGGCCATTCTTGATTGTGAAAGGAGAGTAGTTAGGCTTGTGACTCGCCTTGGTAATGCTCTCGACATCTTTTGTAATCCCATAAATTCCGTTATGCTAAGTTATCTTGAATCGCTTGACGCGTCTGTAGAGAACCTGCGATCGGTAGAAGTGGTCCGGGAATATCCGGATGTGTTTGAGGAGGTGAAGGGCTTACCTCCAAAGCGGGAGATAGACTTTCGAATTTATCTTGTGGATAATGCTAAACCCGTATCTTTGCCAGTGCGCCACATGGCTCCTCGTGAAAGGAGGGAACTCAATAAGCAAGTAAAGGAGTTGCTTGAGAAGGGGTTCATAAGACGTAGTATATCGGAGTGGGGTGCTCCAGTAGTTTTTGCCACAAAGGCGGATGGGTCTCTTAGACTTTGTATGGACTATAGAGAACTAAACAAGCTTACTAAAAAGAACCGACACCCACTGCCGAGGATTGACGATCTCTTTGATCAGTTAGTTGGCGCCTCAGTGTTTTCGCAGTTGGACTTAGCCACTGGCTTTCATCAACTGAGAGTGGCTGAGGATAGTATAGATAAGACTGCTTTTAGGACTCCAGACGGATTCTATGAATGGCTAGTGATGCCCTTTGGTTTGACAAACGCCCCTGCATATTTTGTTGATTTGATGAGTAGGGTGTTTAGGGAATACCTTAACAAATTCGTGGTAGTCTTTGTGGATGACATCTTAGTCTTTTCTAAGAATAAAGAAGAGCACTCCCTACATCTTAGGGAAGTGTTGGAAACCCTTCGAGAACATAACCTTAAGGCAAAATTTTCTAAGTGTCACTTCTGGAGGAAGGAAGTACGGTTCTTAGGGCACGTGGTTTCCAAAGAAGGGATAGCAGTGGATCCCGCAAAGGTGGTGGCCATCCAAGATTGGAAGGTCCCTAAAAATGCAACCGAAGTAAGAAGTTTCTTGGGGTTGGCTGGCTATTATAGGAAGTTTATCAAAGACTTCGCAAAAATATCAGCTCCATTAACACGGTTAACGAAGAACCTGGTTTTTACGTGGGACAAAGATTGCGATGATGCGTTCCAACGTTTAAAGAGAGCCTTAACTTCAGCCCCAGTCTTAGTGCTGCCAGACGGGAATAAAACGTTTACCGTCTATACTGATGCTTGTGGGACGGGACTTGGCGCGGTCCTCATGCAAGAGGGAAGAGTAATAGCCTATGGTGGAAGGCAGTTGAGGGTTCATGAAAAGAATTACCCCACGCATGACTTAGAGCTAGCCGCAATTGTTTTCGCGCTTAAGTCTTGGCGTCACTATCTTCTTGGTGAGAAATTCGAACTGTTCACTGACCACAAATCATTAAAATACTTATTCTCTCAGAAGGATTTGAATTTAAGGCAGCAACGGTGGATGGAATTCTTAGCCTCCTACAATTTTGAAATAGCATATACCCCAGGCAAGGGTAACGTGGTGGCAGACGCCTTAAGTAGGAAAAGGTTGTCCTTGAGTCCGTTGTTTGTTGAACGACAAAGCTTAGAATTCATCTCTATGTTTGACTTTAGACCCTCCGTTGACTTAGTACCCGGTCTGTTAGCATCCTTGGAGGTTAGACCTACACTTCTAGGACGGGTTGGTGAGGCACAGCGAGACGACCCACGGTTGGTTGAGATAGTAGAAAAGCTCAAAGGGGGGGAGTCGTCAAGCCATCTTCGTAGGTATACCCTAGACGATAAGGGTTGGTTACGAAGGGATAATAGACTTTGTGTACCGCAAGACGAAGACTTAAGGAAGGCCATTCTTGATGATGCTCATCGCTCAAAAATGACCATTCATCCCGGTGGGGATAAGATGTACAAAGATATGAAGCGGGTTTTCTTTTGGGCCGGTATGAAAAAGGATGTGGCCGAGTACGTCGCTAGATGCTTGGTGTGCCAACGAGTTAAAGCAGAACAAAAGAAACCCGGTAGGTTCCTTCACCCATTAGAAGTTCCACTATGGAAATGGGAAAGCATCTCAATGGATTTTGTGGATGGATTACCAAGATCAAGGAAGGGTAACACGGGGATTTGGGTTATAGTAGATAGACTTACTAAAAGCGCCCATTTTATTCCCGTGAAAAGTAAGAGGACTGCTCCGTGGTTGGCTTCTGTATACATTAAGGAGATAGTTCGTTTGCACGGTATTCCTTCTAGTATAGTAAGCGACTGTGACCCCATCTTTACTAGCGAATTTTGGAAGAGTTTACAAGAGGCGGTAGGGACTCAGCTATGTTTGAGCACCGCATATCATCCTCAGACAGACGGCCAGACCGAGAGGGTGAATCGCATTCTAGAGGATCTTTTAAGGCTTTGTATCCTAGACTTTGGGGGTACATGGGAAGAGCACCTTCCGTTAGTAGAATTCGCATATAATAATAGCTTTCAGTCTAGTATTGGCATGGCACCTTTCGAAGCTCTTTATGGAAGGCCTTGTCGTTCGCCTACATGTTGGTGGGAATCTACCGATAAAATCCTACTTGGGCCCGATATGGTTAGGGAAACCTCGGAGAAGATTGAGTTGATTCGAAGGAGGATGAAAGCAGCACAAGATAGGCAAAAATCGTATGCTGATAAGAGGAGGACAGATCTTGAGTTTGACATTGGGGACATGGTTTTTATCAAAGTATCTCCGTTACAGAATGTTGTTCGCTTTGGGTCCGTGGGGAAATTAGCACCAAGGTTTGTAGGGCCGTTTCCTGTAAAAAAAACAGGATTGGGAAGATGGCATATAGGGTAGAGTTGCCTGAGAAACTTAGTGGAGTACACGACGTATTCCATGTATCACATTTGAGGAAGTGTTTGCACAAGACCGCGGAGGTGGTAGAGCCGAGCTTGCTTAAAGAGGTGGAAATAGAGCGTGATGCAACAATTAGACGAGCTCCTACATGCATTCTTGGGTCGGAGATCAAAAAGTTGAGGAATCGAGAGGTCAGACTGGTTAAAGTGCAATGGGGAGATGATGAGAGCAACGCAACTTGGGAGACAGAAGAGAAGATGCGTTCGTTGTACCCTTTTCTTTTTGAGGGTATGTCTTTTAATTTCTCCTTTATCGCTTAGCTTATCTTATCTTATCTTTAGTATGTCCTCTCATTAGTATCTTTGACCTTTAGTTAGGATAATCCTGTGGTTGAAACATGTGTTTGAGACATGTTATGTCTGATGGATGCAAAATGGATGCAAGTGTTTGCTAGTGGTTGCTCGTGGATGCATATGTACACACACTTTAGGCACTAGATCGGCTCAGTCACTTCATATTGCATATTGCATATATATGGATGTATTTAGTATAATGGATGTATAATGGTTGTACCATCATATGGATACTGCATTCGGTTGAATGGGTGTGCACGCATATAGAAGTAGTATGTAAGCAATTAGGATCTTTTGCATACATAATGGATTCATGACACTTACATAATTTGCATTAAGGAGGTCAACTGAATCAGTAGACCGCCTGATTTCGCATTAGGTAAGGACATGTACACACACTTGCATTTAAACATGAAAGCATTAGAAGTCTGTAAGGACAATGGATGCCTGTGTATGATGGATGAGTAGATGGACGTTTGGATGGTAGGATATACATTCTTCCAGACTTGAAGATTTCGGGGACGAAATCCTAAAAGGAGGGGAGAATGTAACACCCCGAATTTTCTATTAACACTAAAGTTGCTAAAATATTAATAAGTGTGTAAGAGGGGGGATGTATCTAATATGAATATAAAAGTGTGTAAGAGAGGGGATGTATCTAATATGAATATAAAAATATTAATAAGTGTGTAAGAGAGGGGATGTATCTAATATGTATATAAAAACAATAATAAGTGTGTAAAAGGGGGGGGGGATGTATCTAATGTGTACATTGTAGAATATATATATATATATATATATATATATATTGCTGAGTGTTTGCTGAGTCACTTCTGACTCATTGCTGAGTCAACAAGATAAACCCCATCTTGTCTGAACGGCTGCGGTTATTTCTAGGTTAAATCTAATGGCCTAAATGAATTCTAAAATCTATAAATAAGTGGGTAGACCCTAGACCTAAATCACTTGTAAAATTAGAGAAGCTACCGTCATGCTGCTGCCATGGAGTTCAGCATAGCCGTCACAAACTAAGAAGAGGAAGCCTAATCATCTACAACTAAATCTACACAAATCAAATCAAAAGATCTCTCTTTCTCTAATTCTTTTCTTTTGTTGGTGAGTATGATGATTCTCACAAGACTATTACAAACTAATTTGACTCAGTTATGAATGGATCACAAGAAAGTGATGTGATTTGTAATTGTAAATTCTATATATTGTGGATCTCTTATTATGTTATTATGTTGTCGTATGATGTAAATTATATATGCTATGTCATGCTATGTTGTAAATTCTCTTATGCTATGTCGTGCTATGTTGAGAATCATGTCAAGCTATGTTATACTATCATACTATGCTATGTTATAAATCATGCTATATTATGTTGAAAAATCATGCTGTTGGATCATGCTTAAAGTTATGTTTTTTTTTCTTAATTTAAATGGATCTTGTTTATGGGAATTTGCCTATTAGGTTAGGTGTACCCATAAACTTGAAACTATAATTAAATAAAACTTGATTATGGGAATTTGCCTATTGAGTTAGGTGTACCCATATAAAACCATGTTGTTAAAAAATTAGATGATGTTGATTCACACATGTTCATATGTAAGTTTATGAAAATTGATTGAGATTATATTAGGTGAATTTTGAACAAGTTGACACCTTTAGGTCCATGACATGTATAATCTATGCAAGTTGGACATATGCAAGTTTCACCCCTTATTATGATTCATTTGGTCACATATACATGTTGTTATTATGATAATCTCTTTTATGCTATGAGTTAGGCTATTCGAGTCTAACATATATTTTGCGAATAAACGTTCAAACGTGGGGTAGGGGTAATATTAGGAATTAATAAATTGGGTGCAATTTTGTAAGATTTTGCATACCATGAATGGATGTCCATAATTGAGTCAATTATGGACATTGTTAAAAATTGGAAGTAATTAATAATTCAAGTAGGGAATTATTAAAATTGGGGGAAAGTGGATTATTATTAATAATCAATGCTTAGGACACGAGGTTGGACCCGTTTGTGATGTAAACCTGCCCGGACCCGCCCGACAAATCCAGTAGTCACAAATGTCGGCCCAATGTGAGAGGTCCTAGGCCCAAACTAAAGCATAACAGTTGTAAAGACACGAGGTTAGACTCTTTTATGGTGTAAGACTGCCCGGACCCGCCCGGCAAATCCAGCTGCCATAAATGCCAGTCTAATGTGAGAGGTCTTTATGAGGTTATGGCCTTAATGAACTAAGAAATACTTAACCAGATAATCATGTAAGGTGGGACATGGGTGTTAAGTAGGTGCCTTGGGTGGCATGAGGAATCTGGTGGTTGCCTTTAGAGGCATTTGAAATACGATTAGACTTAACCAAACACACATGTAAATGAACATGACTAAGTGGGTTAAGTGGGATGGACTAATGGGGACAAGCTTAGGTGGAATGCTTGTGGTAAATAGTGGGGGCCCATTTCAACCAGTATCCCAAAACGTATCTTTGTGGGCTCGACTCAAGTCGAGGACGGGACACGCATACTGGGTTTGACTATAAGAGACCAAAACAGGGAGCGGTGGCAACGCAAGTCCAACGGGTTTCATATGCGTGTGTGGACCCGGGCTGGTAGGTAAGACGTTGTTGCATCGTGTAGGTATAAGCCGTGCATGTCCGTTGTATCAGGTTGCCACTTTAGGGGAGTGATACACCCCACTGTGGGGCCAGCACGGGTATCTACGAGTTAGGGAGCCGATCGAATAATGGGAAGTAGGGTACACCTAGTGGAGATAGGGGCAGGCGGCACCTATGTAGTCAGTTAGGGGTACGTAAAGCCATTGGGAAAGTTTCTAAGTGAAGCTAAGTGGGATGAATCTTTAGGGTGACTGGTGTGGTGCAGTATAGTGTTTATCCTTTAGTATTTAGGAGCGCCTATAACGTTGCCTTTAGCGATTGTCTATGTCCTTAATCTGCTCTTCATAGACATTTTCTTGTTTTCCAGCTTATGCCTTAGTCCAGTTATTTTGGTAATAGTATTGTAGAATTATCATATTCACCAGACTTTATGTCTGACCCCCTCTTTTCCATCCTTTTTCTCCCTTCAGGTCCGCAGGTTGGGCCAAGTTCTAGTGGAGTCTAGTTGGATCGCTTATCTACTGGAAAGCTTGGACTGCTGAAGTAAAGTCCAGCTTGTTATCTTTCTTTTTAATGGCTATTCATGTAATGGGATTATGTACTTGTTTTATCAAGATAGATATTGTACTTGACATTGAATATGGTGTTATGATGTAATCAAACATGTTTTGACTTCTGCTACAATGAAATAAAGTTTTTGAATTTCCAAGTACTATTTTATATCTGTCTTGTTGTAATTTTACAGTTCTATATTCACTTAAAACCTCCATGGAAGTTAATGCATTCCCTTTGTGAGTGACTTTAATGGACGTGGGGTGTTACAATTCTTGACAAGTCTGTGATTACCAAATTTAAAGGCTATATTTACTGTTTATTTTTTTCACATTCTAATAATACTCAAAGCTGTAGTGTCTACTTATTTTAGTAAGAAATGCAAAAAAATTCTTGTTGTCTTTTGTTTACTGAATCTCTAACTTTGATGTTAGCCGATGTCTTCAAATTTTATTTTTTATAGAATATTAATTTACTAACTTTTACATGCATATACAAATACTTCAGTTCTCTGCATCAAGTATCTCATTTGGAAAATGTCGGGATGTTTGAAAATATATGCATTATCCAGATTGTTGTTTAGGAATTTATTGGTTATGAATTAAATAGTTGAAAATTTCTTTTTTTTTCCTTCCATTTTTGTTTTTTATTTAGTTGATCCGGGAAAAAGTCAAAAGTGAAATCAAAGAGCCATGTTAATGGCAATTATCATTGCTGCCTTATTATATTCGTGCATAAATTCAGTCATTTGGCAGTATGTTATCTCTGGTAAGTGAAAACAATAATACTTTGCAAATAAACGACTCATGAGATTTGTATTCTTGTTTCTTCTATGCTAGAACCCAGAAAACGCTGGACATTTCAAGTATGATTCTTGTTCCTGCCTCTTTCATTTGTACTAGAAGTTCTCCCAGTCCTTTAATTGCTGTGCGTGGTAAGAAACTTTCTAAACGAATTTGGTATGTTTTCAGGTATTTTGTAGCTACTTTTGCATTGTATTGCAATTCATTTTTTTGGTTGTTGTCTTGCATTGAAAGATTTCGGGGTATTTGATCATCAAGTCTTATTTTAGTATATTATACTGAATGGTCAAAATGAGTGACTATTAAAGTTTAATCAATGTCAGATTGCTGTTTAACTTTAAAATTTTGAATTAAATTGGGATGATTTTGGGTTTTGTTTTGCTGGTTGCTGTTAAAATTATTCAAAGCTAGCTTGTGTGAACTACATGGGAAAATCGTAATATATTCTTTTAATTTAAGGTAGCTATTAGCTGCAGGGTTTTCAGGTAGGTTGTATTAACAGCGGCAAATGAGAAATAAATGCTAGTATTAACTGTTGTGCGTGAGAAATAAATAAGAATTACAACAAATTAAATTACATTTCTTATGTTATTCTGCGATTCCTTATTTATTCTATTCAACACAATTTTACTAATATTTTGTAGCTTCATTGAAGAATGGAAATAGCAGAATTGAAGCAAATATCATCAAGACCTGATGTGGTGGAGGTATGACTCACAATTTAGTTTGTTCAGCATTTAATAGTATTTGAGCATTTGGTATTTCAATATTTTAGCATTTAATTGTGTTTTTGCATTTGGTATTAAGCAATCATTAATTATATTCATTGATCACCAATTTGGTATTTTAGCATTTAATTGCGTTTCTACAATTTAGTTGGGTACGCCCCCTTTACTAGATTTGAATGCAAGCATCAAACTAAGAAAATAAATTCAAAACTTTTGATTCCCTCAACCCTTCCTTACCCCTCATCCTTTCTACCTCCTGCTCCTCCCGCTTTTCATCTTCCCAATTTTAAAACCTTCGTACAAAAAATAGACCGAAAGCATATTTCATCTGCTGGCTCTCTGCTTATTTCTACTCTTCAGATCCAAAGCTTCTTATTACATTAGAAAAATAATTCAAAACAATGAAACCCGACCTCTGCATTTCCACAACCTCACTCTGCCTCGTTCCACCTTCCCTCCTCCTCGTCGCCGTTAAACGCCTGCCACCGTTGCCTTAACCCCGGAGCAGCTCCCCCTTAAATTGAAGCTCACTTGAGCACGGCCCTCACCGTCGGCAACCACCATGCACCCATATTGATAGCAGCGTACAATAGTGATAGAAGCCCCTCTGTTCCTACGAACTGAGACTCACGAAAACAACATACAATATTGGTATGTACAAAGTTGGTGCAAATCATTTTATTATTATATGGAAGGAAAAGTTACAAAGAGGAATATAAGTTTATTTAAACTTAAGACATATATCTTGGTTTTTTTATACAGCTAATATCGACGCTTGTTTACTATCCCGTGTTCTATGTTGTGTGGTAAATAATCAGACTAGTGTGTGTAAAACTAAAAATATAATTATGAAAGGTGATGTACTTATTTTGTAGTCTATAAACAAAAATATACTTAAATAGAGGAAACAAGCAGCAACATAACTACTGCTAAACAGAGCTGCTGCTAACTGCTGTTAGCAGCAGTAGTCCGAGGAAAAAAAAACAACAGCTCGATCTAGGAAGAGAACGCGCGCGAGAGAGAGAGAGTGTGTGTCACTTAGTTTGCATAAGTTCACATAATTTATTATATGTGTGCACGTGTGACAATGGAGTATGTGCAAAACTATTTACAAATATATGCATGATCATGCTTTTTGTGATCAAGTGGTGCGATGTAGTGTAAGTTTTAATGTGTGTTCCTCTATGTATTAGTGTGTGTAATACTGTAATGTATTATTAATTAACATAGTAATAATACCCAATGAAGACCTTCCAGGTCTATAGTTATCCTTTGCAACAGTTGTATAAACATCCACTTCCATCCATGCCCCATTAGAGTCACCAATCCTCACTTGATCCAGAAAGCTTGATTGAATATCACCCTACGGGGAAATCAGGTAGTAGAAACATCCTCACCATTAGACCAAAGGGCTTAGATACTTGAATCCATTTCCTATTATCTGTTTGTCCATACTGAGGTGTTGAAATTTCAATTTCAAATGAACTTCATGTTGTATTTTCGGTTTTAAAAACTGAATATAATAGTGTTGCATGCTTTTTCAATTTCTAGTACTTGCAAAGAGTAAAAGAAAGAAGTCAGGATACAAGGAAGTGTAAACAATGTAGATGCTCATTCAAATGAAGAACCTGATGGAAGATTTTAGAAAAGAACAGTTTTGATGTATATGATGGGCTTGGCATGAAATGAAGAGGTAATATTATATATCATAAAATCCTCGCTGATTTCATTATGGCAGTTGTTTCTAGCCTTTTTTACTCTATGAATATAGACATTTTTTTATGCAAGTTACAGGCCATGTTGCATTGCTTAAAACACTTGGTTATTGAACAAACATTTTGAGTAATTCACAAAGGCATACCCAGATTCATTGATGAATTAATTCAAAATTAATGGTTTACACGTTGGACTCGCCTAAAGTAAAGTATAATTTGTAGTTCGTTATAAAAATAAGACATACCTAGATTCACTAATTCTATTTCGAATGTAAATATGTTATTACAAATAAAATAATATTGAAGAAATTCAGAAAGTGGTAATTTTAATATCATATTATACTTTTAGTCAAGGCGCTGGACTCTATCGACTTTTATGACTATGCTCATAAAATTTAGTCAGGAAATTGACTCAGCTCAGTCCAAGAACAGAGCTGAAACTATGAGATTAAGCTTAGTTGTAAGCAAGGCTAATCAATTAAGTTCTATATGTTTTCTTTATTTTGGAGGAGTGTTCAAGAAGTGTACTGAAGTCATCATCAAGTACTTGATGTATGTTCATGTTGGGTGTGGACATTTCAAGTGTCAGACCTAGTCATTGTTATTTTTTGGCATTGCCTATGCTTTATTGGTGGTTTAAGTTTTTTCATGTCGTGGTTTTTTTTTTTTTTTTTGGACTCAATATCATTTTTGACAAAATTTTCTTTTTTTGAGCTTTACTTAGATGTGGGTTGATAACATTTTTCCAAATTATAGCTCACATAAGATATGAACCAAGACCAACTCAATTATGAGACAAAGCTTGCATATGGAATGTTTAAGGAACGATTATTATAAAGTATTTCTCAAGCACTTGCATATGGAAAATTGAGCATGGTCTATACGCCAATCATGTTTAGTCCTATTGCGTATAATTTACGTGTATAAGTTAATATTTTCATCATTGTCTTTATCTATGTACTGTTAACAAAAAATATTTCAAGGTTGACTACTTAAGGTGTCATGATCATCATATAGGTTTAACATTTAAAGAGGGTATGTAAAAAATTGAAACTGCATGTTTTGCTCAATTCGTTTACAATTTCATAACGTTTTCATTGTTCTGTTCCTGTCTATTTCAACCTATTCTTGCAGCATTAATGTAACGACCCGAAATTTTGGGGCTAATTTAAAATTTATTTTAAGTAATTTTAAATGAGTTTTGATATTTAAAATAATCTATTTTAAATAATAAGGATCACAAATTTGGTTCAAATCGAAGTTAGAATGAATAAATTAATTTTAATTATAAAAAGAGCTAGAAATAGCGCGGTAGTTTGAAAAGTCAAACTTGAACTTTGACTGACCATACAGGATGCAAAATTTAACGGATTTTAGTGAAATCAAAAATATTAGAATCTATTTAAAAATATCTTTCCAACGAATCCGAAAAATCGAAATTTCATAGCGGAAATCAAAAGTTATGGCCAATTCAATTTTTAGAAAGGTCGCTGGGTAATTTGCATAGGACAAAATGCTACTTTTCACATATGTAGGAATTTGAACTCGAAACCACTTCCATTGGTTTCAGAATGATGTTTCTGCATTGAAAAACAGTAAACACTTATATGTTTCGAGTTTCAGAAAATATTTGTTTAAAAATGTATTTTTAATATTAAATATATTCGCCTTGAAAATAGCCATTTTTCAAAAAGTCTCAGAATCGAACGAAATTAATTTTGTTGTGATCGTATCGTCATAAGAAAGTCAAAAATAATTTTTCTAGATTTTTCTGAGTCCGTATGCGGTCCCGGTGAATTTCTGTGTACGTTTGAATTTAAAATAATGATTTATATTTAAAACTGAAAAACGAAGGCCAAGACGATCTCGTGGGCTGATGAGACATATCCAGATGAGTTCGGAACGGGGACTAAATGGTATGAACGACAGTAAGCAGGCTTAAATCGGGGTTCGGACCAAAACGGGCTTAAGCGGGCCAATTAAATAATGATTAATTTAACCTAATATTTTAATATAAAAACACTATTCACGTCCGCCTTCTTCCTCTTTGCTGAGCCGCCGAAACCCATCACTACTCAGAATTTCAAATCCCGTTTTCTCACTCATTTCTCAACGAAAAATCGCAAACTTATACTCGTTTCGAAGAGATTCTCGAGCCCTACGATCTCCGACAAGAATCACCTCAAACCGTCGCCCGAATCTCCGCCACCACCCCCTCAACCCGTGCCTAAGACGCCCCCGCCGCCGCCACCTGGTGCGTGCGCACCTCTCCCCTTTCCCGGCGCAAGTCGGCCTCTCTTCCCCGGTCCTTCTCCAACAAACGGTGTCCAAATCCATCGCCTGTAGCTCCTGATTTTCTGATTTAAAGTTTTGAATGTTCTAAGGTAAAATTCACTTCAGATTTCCCCATGCTTTTAAGCGTTACACAGCCAGTTGTAAAAAGCTGATTTTTGATTTTGTGTATGAATTTGTATTCGAATCGTTCCAGATCTGAAATCGTCTTGAATTGGAACACCGAATCTGACCGAACCTGAATCACCTCTCTGACCAAACACTGTGAGAATTTTATTTTTATTTAATTTAATTTATTTTATTATTATTTTTATGATTATTAACAGTAGAACCGATACGACATGATATTTAAACATAGATCTAAACCGATCATAACATATGACGTGAAATCGGAATTGTCTATAATGCTATGTGATTAGACCTGAAATTTCAGGTTTAAATCTGAATTATAAATTAATTAAAATTATTTATATGTTCTTTATTTAATTACACCGTGTTGATTTTACTAATGCCCAGTTATAACATCACCTTGTAATCACCTGGATGCTAGTTATTGGATTTGGATTTGTGGTTATGTTTGGATGTGTGGTCATGCGATGTGATGAAAATTTACAATTTATTTGATGCAAATAAATTAAGAATGCTACTTGTGATGAATGCTACTTGTGATGAGATTTATATTCTCTTCTTATGTAAAATTGAAATGGGAAAAAGTAACATTATTTTTAAATGTTAATAGTAAGAAACTACACCGCATGAGCAATTAACATTATTTTTAATGTTAATTAAATAGTAATTTCACCGCATGTGTAAATTAACATTTTTAATGTTAAAGATAACACCGTATGATGTAATTAACATTTTTAATGTTAATATAATAAAATTTTAACCGTAGGATGTCATTAATATTTTTAATGTTAATATAAAAGTATTTACAACGTATGATAAATTAACATTTTTGTGTCAATATTAAAAATAAGTATTCACATCGAATGAAAATTAACAATTTTGTTAATGATACAAATAAGAATTTACGTTGTATGAGGAATTAATATTATTTTTGATGTTAAAAAAATAAGTAATTTACAATGCATGAAAAATGGACATTTTTAATGTCAATTAAATAGTAATTTTAACGTAGGATGAAATTAACATTTTTAATGTTAATATTATAAAAATTCAACCGTAGGTTGAATTAACATAATTTTAATGTTAAATTAAAGAGTAACTTAACCGTAGGATTGAGCTACATTATTTTTAATGTAAAGTAATAAAGTAATTTAACATAGGATGAGATTACATTATTTTTAATGTTAATAAAGGATAATTTAACCATAGGGTTAATATACATTTATTTTTAATGTTAATATTAAGAGAATTACTTCGTAGGATAAAATTTACATTATTTTATAATGTTAACATAAAAGAGAATTGACCGTAGGAATGTTACATTTTTTTTATGAAATTAAGAAGGAATAACACCATAGGGTGAGTTAACATTATTTTTAATGTTAATAAAGGGTAATTTAACCATAGGATAAGTCAACATTATCTTTAATGTTAAAATTAAGAAAATATGCATCGTAGGATGGGTTAACATTATTCTAAATGTTAATATAAAAAGTGTATATACCATAGGGAAAAATTTACATTATTTTAATGTTAAAATAAAGGAATTCCACCGTAGGATGAGTTTACATTTTATTCAATGTAAATAGGTAAGAATGCGACATGTAAATGCAAGTTACATTTTATTCAATGTAAATAAGTAAGAATGTGGCATGTAATTTCAAGTTTGCATTTTATTAAATGTAAAGAAAATAAGAATGCGATATGTAATGAAAGTTTACATTCTATTCAATGTAAATAGGTAAGAATGCGGCATGTAAATGCAAGTTTACATTTTAATTAATGTAAATAAAAATATGATTTTGAGAATGCGTCGTTAAATAAGAAGTTGACTATTTTTAATTAAAATAGAATGAATTGTTAATAAAAATAATTATTAACAAATAAGAAGGATTTTCAAGATATATATATGTATATACATACGAGGATTGTCTGGGAAGTCCGAGATATTCTCATCCCAAATTAATCCAGCGGCGTTAAAGATCGAAGTAAGAAGACGACGCATGAAGACCGTAAATCTTCCCTCGAATGGACAGCGATCGAGACCCTGAATTGACTTGCTACCAATTCATGGGTCAAGGTCATTGCCCAGACGTACGTGTTGGTTTCACGGATTTGACTTTCTTTCAAACCCAGAGCATAAGTTTAAATGGATGGTGTGTCTGACATCGTACTTCGTTATATATCATATTGTTGATTTTCTGTTAATATATAAATATTGGTGGTGGAGAATTTATTCTCTACTTAACACCCATTTATGTATTGATGGAGAAGCAATGGTATGGCATGGAGTGACAGTGTGGCATACTAAGATGCAATGATCAAGGTTTCTTATTGAAAAGCAGAACCTTGTGGTGACAATCAAAGCACTGCTTGAATAAGAAGAGCTTTGTGTATTACGTAACCTCACGAGCCTCACAAACCGGTAGAGTCTAAAACGGGCGAAGGGAACGCAGGGAAAGCAGCACGTTTCTTTCTAGCTAGAAGTAGTGTCAGGGACCTCCCAGCGCTGATACTTTACTTATGTGGATGATGGAATGTGGCGCGCCTCGGATAGGTCCTATAGGACCGGGAAACGTGTGCTTAGGAATTGCCAATCCGCTAAGCTGTATTTGCGGACCGGCCCTGCCATTTCCAAGGGTTCTCCGCGGGGAATCCTGAGGCACTAGCTAGAGTGTCTCGAATCGGTAAGGAGCTCCGCTCTAGCCTTGACTCATGATGGAAACCAAAATCCAAATACGAACCGACGAATTTGATTGTATTACTAGTACAGAGGCATAGTATATGGTACCAATGCTTCCTAGGATTAATACATTTACTTTGAAATGCTTTCATATACACTAATAATAATATTAGATGCGTATTTGTCGTATTTGGCATGTTTAATCACCATAAGGTAAAACCCTATCCTCTGGTGTGCGTTGCATTGTGTGATGGGACTTGGGTCTTATGGTGATTCCATTTTTTCAAAAAAGCATTGCGTTGTTTACGATGTACTTATTTATTTGTTATGGCACTTTAAATTATGCACGACAATCCATTAGAGTAAACCCGTTCCGCGTTAGCGGCGTGGTCTTTGGATTTGCCTTATATCTAATAGTTATTTTACTTAAGAATTCTCACACCAGTCCCACGACTGACCCATAGTTTGTTTCACCTTTTTGCAAACTTGGGTGCCCTCTCTTATACACGGGCAGCCAAGTAGACAGGTTCATTCTTTGCTTGTAGCCTTTTCTTTGGAGCTGCTTATTTTCTGTCTCTTGGATTTGCTGAAGTAGAGAGGTGATGACTTGGAGCTTGAAGACATTTATCTTTTGTTTCTATGGCATCTTTTCTTTTCTTTTTAGACATCAAATTTATTTCTTTTCTGCAACTTGTTGTAATAGCTTAGATTCTGTGACTGTGGATTTTCTGTGATTGATGACATTATAATTTTCCGCTGCTATAATGTTATTACTCTATGAATTTCCTTTGCTATATTGTATCTGTGTTCTGTTTTATTGTATTTATGTTGTATTCCAAAAATGATTACTCCTACTTTCATTCCGTGGAAGTTTGGGGTCATCACAATTAACATATTCTCTTTTGTGCAATTCAACCACTGGATTCCAAATATGATGAAATGATGCTACTCCTACAATAAGATTTTGATAAAGCATCACACTTTCCAAATATGATAAAAAAGGTTTCCTGTCTGTCCATTTTGTGTCCTTCATCTATTCATAATGCAATTTTTTTTAGCTTGAAATAATTTTGTTCATTTTATGTTTGTGGGGTTTTAGTGTTACATTTTTCCTCAGTTTATTCAGAGCACCTACAGAACTTCATTTATTTGCATTTCTCTTCTATCTGTATGTCTCTTTTTAGTTATCTGTTTTCAATTAGTGTTTGTTTCCACTAATAAAAAAATTGCACCATCTACATTCTGTTTACTGTGTTGTGTGCATTTCATCTCTGTACATTTTATTTTCTAAACACTGCCTCATCCACAATCCATCTTTGTTTTTATCATTTGTGTTGCAAGAAACTGAGAACGGAGTTGTGTTACAGCAAGTCAGTTTTAACATCGAGTTACAGCATCTCAGTTTTATTGCTGAGTACATTGATGTTTGTTTTTAGGTGTATATATTGCTGTGATGAAATATGAATTTTTGTTTGTGGGAAAAGCTAAGTTCAACTATTCACATAATCGTTTTGAGCTCAATATCTATGGGTTAACATACTGTTAGAAGATAATTTCCCTTCCCGTTGAGCTCGTCCCCTCTCTAGGGAAAAAAATTCAAGCCGTAGAGTTTACAACGAAATGGTAGGAAATTGTATTAAAAAAATATTTCTTGTAAATATTAGTATATAAATACTTAATTAGTTTGGCAATTTTTTTTCTCCAATTAAGAGTAAAACCGAGTTTTTATACAGCCTTACACACACAGTTCTACTCACACACGAAAAACTTCACTATGGTGTTGTTTCCCCCCCTTTTTAACATGCGGATGAATTTTGTAAACTGACTTCGAACTGAGTTGCCTCAGTTTGCAAACTGAGTTGCCTCAGTTTGCAAACTGAGTCTCGCCTCAGTTTCCAAACCGAGTCAACTCTTTTTTTGCCAACTGAGGGGACTCAGTTTGCAAAAACTGAGTCTTGACTCGGTTTGAAACCTAAGTCGCAAACTGAGTCTGCGCCTCAGGATGCAAACTGATCTCGACTCGGTTTGCAAAGCTGAGTCGAGCCTCATTTTTTGCAATGCACTTGTTATACATACACTTGTTATTTATTAGTTTTTGCAATGCACTTGATATAAATACACTCAGTTTTGTTGTTTATAAGTACACTTGTTATTTATCAGTTTTGCAGTTTGTTATTTCTGTAAAAATGAGTGAATTTATATTTTGTAGGCACTTGTGGAGGAGGAAAAAACAGAATTTGGGATGTAATGGCAACGAGAAAACAAATATGTGTGATCTTGACAATGACCCTATCTTCAAAGTTTTTAGTTCTGATAAAAAGAAAAATTATTGTCGTGCAATGAGCTCGTAAAGCAAGTATCAGAAGTTTTAGATCCGGAAGCACCGATTTACACTGGTCCTCAAAACGGACATTACGAGCTTTGTGAATTTTTGGATGGAGGCTTTGTGATATGGTCCACACAGTATCTAAAATTTTATGTATCTTTAGTAAAATTTTGTATTGCCTTTTTTAATTTGAACATGATATTATGGGATTTTGAAATTGGAAGCATGTAACAAATATTTGAGCATTATGCGAATGTGACATTGTTGAATTGGAAATATGGAAGTGTACTAAATCTTATATTGAATTGATATATTGAATTATATATGTGATTGGAAATCATAAAGACATGTTATACTCATTTGTAAGTGTTAGCAATTTATGTATGCTAACATTTATAAGTGTTAGTAGGATTATGATACCGACATTTATAAGTGTTACTATATCTTTTACTTCCAACATTTATTAGTGTTAGCCATGAATATGTTTGTAACACTTATAAGTGTTATCATATCTCATGGTTCCAACATTTATAAGTGTTAGCAATGAATATGTTTGTAACACTTATAAGTGTTACAAATTTGGTTGGCCAATTCCTCACACGCCATTAGTAACACTTAAAAGTGTTACAGAAATTATTTGTAACACTTATACTTGTTGGGAATCCACTGTTTTGGTGTAGTGAGACTGAGATGAACTAGACCCAAAACCACTTCGAACCAACTTTGCATTCAAATACTTGCAGGAAAACTTTTAAAAACGTAATATGAAAATTGTGGATCTTCATGAGCCGAAGAACCACTTGTTGAATTTCTCTGATTCGCGCTTAGATATATTTCACAAGTGATTCTATCGTGAGTGAAATCTTCGAATTGCAAGGACTACTTACTACTGATCCTTAGGGCGATTCCTATATAGGATGCGGTAGGAGAGTGTTTTTGGTTCATCCTGTTCCCGTATGACTTGTACAGACGAATGCCTAACAGAGTATTTACTTAGAATCATTGCATTGTTTTTTATAAATATACCAAGTTTGGTGGCGAAGAAGGAAACTTCTTTTAGCTTAACATCTAGTGTATATTTCTACAAGTCAATTAGTGATTTGATGGATCTGACAATGTGGCATTCAAAGTTAATGTGATGTTCTCTGAAAGGTAATCTAGATCTCAATCCTCATTAATCGGGAAATAACAAAAATCAAGCAAGCAGCATGGCTATGTGGGTCATTCCCATTAAGGTGTATTGTCAACATCTAGAGAAAATTCATTGGTTTCTTTTTTGTCGCTTCTATATGCTTATGGGAAACGATTGCTTATCCCAACCATGGGTGAATATATTTGGTACACACAAGTTGAATGAGTGGTCGGTCATGTGTGACTGGGTTGCAAGATGTTCTTGTTGAACCCTAGTGTTTCCTTTCTAAAGAACACCGATCGGGAGGTGGTTCCATACCATGTCATGTTGGAAATCCAAACTTCAATATGAGCCGTACGTTTTTAGATGTATACCAACTATGTTGGAAAGTGAGATGCAAGCTTTCCGGCTATATTCCTGCTTATATTGGTTTGAAAGACATTATTATAATATCACTAGATTTCAATATAAAAAGTGATTTGGTTATCGTAAGGGAAAATCACGTGCCATGTTTATGTATGGTCGTGTCTTACGAGAGTTCCATTATTTTAAAGGATCTCTAAAAGTTAAGAAAATTGTTTGTGATGTGAATTTATCACTGAAAGTATTTCAGACTGATCCAGGTTAATCTTTCTTTTCTTAAAAATGTGCTCAGGTCAAATTGAGTATATTTTCCAGTTTAGGTTTTATTTGGAGCTTCAAGAGAGGAGCTGGAGTCGAGACGTATACCTGTATTTTCTGGTATTAACTTATATTCCGCTGTGTGCATTGTATTGATATAGTATTACTCTGATTGTGTAAATCATATATATACAGTTTTCTCTTTATGTAACGGGTTTTTAATATATTATATTTTATTAATTCTGTAATGAGATTTTTTTTTCTACCCTGATTCTGTGTTGTTTGTCTTCTTCTTCTTCCTCTTCTTCTTCTATTCTAACATTTCTTTCTTTCTGCTTATCACACTCTAATATCTTTCGATTGACTATCCGGATTTCCAATACTTGGGTATTAGAAAGTGAATACCGGATTGTGTATTATCGTCGAAATTCAAGCATTGGATTCCATGGTCGTCATAAGTTGTCATGGGATGTTCATTTCTGGTGGGAACTTCGGTTGATGGTGGGTCTTTTTCATATCTTTTCTTAGTATTACTACTTGATATTCTAGTACCCGTTGTCTCTCTTTCACTAGTCTGATTAATATTCATTGGTGTTGAATCAGGATTCTGACTTTTGTGACTAGATGAGTGATTAATATCATGACCTGACCTAACCAAAGTGGTAGAGTGCTCTGGTGAATCATTGGTCCGTTCAACCTCCATGCTTTTCATGACTTCAGAGTACAATGGTATGTTTGGAATTGACTTTTTTGAATTGTATACTTTTCTTGTGGTTTTTATGTATGATCTCTTGGATGGAAACACATGTTCGTTGAACACAATGTGCATACTAAAAAATATTTTTCCATTTTCATCCAAACATTTATACCTCTTTTGATTTATACGATAACCAATAAATGTACAAAATTTTGATCTAAAGTTTAGTTTAGTCTAGTTATAAGGTCTAATGCAAGGAAAACACAAACAACCAACGGCTTTAAGTATTTTATTGTCTGGCTTAATTCCAAGTAACTTTTCTATACGACGCAGACCATTTAATACTTTGCTTGGTAGTTTGTTAATTTATTGGGCCAACGTGTTGAATGCATCAGGCCAGAAATTCAATGGCATTGATGCATGATCTAATAGAGTTAAACCAGACTCAATCATATGTCTATTCTTTCTTTCAACAAGCCGATTTTGTTGAGATGTGTAGGGGCAAGTAACTTTGTTAATTATTCCCTTTTTGTGAAAAAAGTTACTAAGGGTTTTATATTCACTACCACCATCCATTTGAAGTTTTTTAATAAAACTGTTTTTTTTTTTTTTTTTTTTTTTTTTTTTTGCTTTTCAGCCATAGTTATAAAGTGTATAACAACATTGCTAATATCAGAATTTAATTTTAAAATGTAAACCTGTGTGTGCCTAGAGTAGGAGTCAACAAAAGATATATAATATTTATACCCATTGTCAGAACTAATGGGTGCAGGACCTAAGATCTGAAGCAGCCTTTGTCAATGGTTGTTTGTATTCTGTTTCAGAATCAGTGAAAGGTAATTTGTGACTCTTACCAAGATGACAATAGGTATACACATATGGCAAAGCACACATATCAAAGGGTATATTATTAACTATGAGTATCTTTCTAAAAAAATTCTCATTAGGATGACCCAACTTATTATGCCACATATCAAAAACACTTTTACATCTACTACTATCAGTTCTTTCAAAAACATTACAATACCTATCACTTTTAGTAGATTTCTTACATATGAAAGAACTGAATTTATACATCCCCTTATCTGCTTCACAAAATAAGAGAATTTCTTTAGTCAGTCCGCCTTTATTTAAGTAGTACTTTGGGTAAAACTCAAAAAATACACACTACACTATAATGGCCATTTGGCAACCCTTTCTTTTTTCAGTTGCCAACATTTATTTGTATTGCAAGGTAGTAACAATAATATATGTTGCTATATTAAAAAATGGTTACCAAAAATGCATAATTATAATTTTTTATTGCTAACGCTTATTTTTGTTGGTAAGGCTGGTTTCTGAGGGAAAAAACGTAAACTAACGCCCTTAACCCTATATTGCATTTCTCGTTTTTTTGTCCAACGGCTAAATAAAAAAATGCCACGATTTCAAAAAAAAAAATTACGAATCCCATAATGCTTAAATTATTCGAATCTGTTCCTCTCTAATCGAACATCAAACAATCGGATTTGGGGATCGCGTTCAATTTCGACATCAGATAATCAATTTGGCTTCAAGAACAACTCGCATTCTATTTTGAGGATCTTTGTTCATTTGATTCTCTGTTGTTTGTAATTTTGATTTCAGGTATAAATTTTATTTGGTTTGTGCTTTGTCAATTTCAGGTATAAATTTTAGGTATTCGATTTCAATTTCAGGGTTCTCAATTTTTTCCCTCCTCAACATTATACTTCTACTTTGTTCTGATGTTGCAACAAAATTTTTGTACTGAAATACCTTGTAGCATTCATTCTTTACGCAAAATCATGTTCTGAAACATAACTAAACAAAATTTTCTTGACATGATTGTTGTACAATTCATGTATTCGAAACCAAGCAATGCCCCCTCTATACAGACTGGTTCATGATTTTTTTATTTTTTTTTATTTTTTATAGTAGCAGAAAGAAATACTATTTCATTTTGTTGCAGAGATGTCCAAGCAAGAAATATTCTTCTTGACGATAAATTTGAAGTGTGGCTTGGAAGTTTAAGTGATGTCTGTACACAAGTAGGGGATGGAAATCGCGGTGTATTCACAAGGTTTTTGTGAAAATCACAGGAAGTTTCTGTTAGCATTGATAACCATTAGTCATATCTTTCCAGTAGAACTAGAACTAATTATCATAGTTTATTTCATCATTAAATTTGATAACAGGTAATCATATCTTCCTAGGTAGGATCTGAAATACATCTCATGGCTTATCGTTGCATATTCGCTGCACAATGCATATGACACTACATCATAACAACCAATTTGGCACACAATGCTACAGAGATAAAATACGGGTTTTAGCCGTATCATATTTTATAGTGCTAAGATCCGTATCAAACTACATTTTGCAATCGGCACCACCCTAAACACCCCAAATCTGACTGTCCATCAAGGAAGCTCCGGATCAGCAAATTTGATACGGCTTTGGGCCAAATCGAATGTGTATCATATTGTGCATCCCATTAGGCACTCATAATAAAAATTGGTCTCTCCCTTTTCCCTTTGTTTTACTTTAATGGTGATCAAAAATCCAAATTAGGGTTTTTGGTTATCAAATCGTGCCTCCACCTTTCTCTGGAATCTCCTCCTCCGGTAGAGACGAACAACCCTCTCCTTCGACAAAAACGCAACAACCCATGGTCCCTAGCCCTCTCCTTCCACAACAGGTATGTGTTTCAATTGAATTGTGGCTTGCATGCCTGATAATAGGGAACAAGTTGAAATCTTTGTGTGTTAGCTAATTGCTACTTTGTGTTAGTGTGATAGTTGTTTCAATTGAATTGTAAGTACGTGTGTTAGGTGATTGCTACTTTGTGTAATGGACGGATCTGTGGTTATACCCTAGAATTAGAGAAATCAAATTTGAATCATGTTTTATGATAATGTAAAACACATCTGAATTGCTATTGGAAACATGTATGGTATAATTTTAGATTGCGGTATATCCATGAAACAAAGAAATAACAATGATTTAGTCATAAGGATGCAGTAACCTTTATAAATGTTAAGTTGTTTAACGTCAATTTTCCATAATCTGATTCTATTAACAATAGCTATTTGACTGTTTATTGTCCATTTCTTAAAATAAATGACAAGCCAATAATATAGTCGTATAATTATAGCTTTGATGTCAAAAATGGCAAACAGACATAATATATTACCTGATGTGGCGGAAACTGAGCAAATGGATAATTATAGTTCAATATTTAACTATGATTTCACCGTCATTTGATTGTTTGGTTGCCTTATACTTGAAATTTGAATTGGGCTGTCTTATAATAAGTTTACTCTGTTTTGAGAGATAACAAGTTTATTGAAAATATATTAACAGGTTTGCTGAAAATTTTGGTAGATGGATGATTACTCGACTTTTTGATTAATATTTTAATGTGCAATCCACCAGGTTGATGCATTTTAGCTCACACATAGGGTCGGGAATCCATGCTTATTAGATTCATCCAAATGACTCCCCTACTTTGTAACAGACTGTAGTGTAAGTTAACTTGCACTACACAGTCTGCTTCAAAGAAACTGAAAGTTGTGTAACGACCCGGAAAAATGCGATCTTGGTTATCCGATATACAACACATATCGAACATCCAAGGATCGAAAATAACCGAATAGTTAATGAAAGAAATTAGAAGGTGAGAATAGATAAGATAGAAACTTAGAATAGAAGAAGAAGAAGAACACAACATCAGAGTAACGCGAACCTCACAGCGGAACGAATAACATATAATAGATAACATAACTTTGAAATAAACAGTTATGTATACAATAGCACTTATCAGAGTACAATACTTACAACACAGCGGAAATAACTATAGCTATATGATCTTGAAGCCTCCTTCTCCACGCTCTTCCAGTATATCTGTAAAACCCGACTACTTGACTGCCCGTACAAATTTAGGCACCCAAGAGTTTAGGGAAAACAACAAATAAACTCCGGGTCAGTCATGGGACTGGTGTGAGTAAAACAGTTTAAAACAGGTATATGAACAAGTAAACGATATCTCATAAGACCACGCCGCAGAACGGAACGGGTTTTTCCCTTATGAGAATCCAAAATATCTTTATATCAAAAACCTTTTGATATTATAATAATGTCTATGTACAAATAGATATCAACTAGCAGAAACGCTTTCATCTCACGTTCTACATATATAGTATACAACCAAAATCGCAAGCACGTATTGGACGATTGGGTTTCCAACAATGACAAGGTATGGAATCACCTTCCGATCAGTGTACTCTAGGAACGATACACTGGAGTTCAACAAGAACATCTTGCAACTCAGCCACACATGACCGACCACTCATTTCGCTTGAGTGTATCGAATGTACATCACCAACGGTTGGGATCAGCAACCGTTCCCGTATATATATGGGACAGCATTGATAGATTTAAGAAACAAATGAATATTCTCTAGATAGGTGATTATACACCCTACTTCGGTGCGACCGACTTAGCCATGCTGCCTGCCCGATTTCTGTCATTTACCGAATGATGAGGCTAGAAGCTACGCTTTATCATCACATCAGATTCACTTCGAATGCCACATTGTCAGATCCATCAGAATCACTAATTGACGTCTACAACCATACATTACATGTCAGCTAAAAGAAGTTTCCTTCTCCGCTTCCACTCTTGGTATAGTTGAAGAAATCAATGTACGTGACCGTCTTGGAAATACTATGTCAGACATCCATCTTCATTCACTTAGAAATGTCACATCGTCATACCTGCCAAATCACAAATTGACTTATCCAAAAATAACACGGGTATACAGCTAAGAGAAACGAATTCCTCCGCCACCAAACGTGAATACGTTTGAACAGATCAACTTACGCGATCTATTGGATATACTCTGTCAGACCTTCGTCCATACAAGTTGTCCTGGGACTAGACAAACCGAAGGCACTATTCTGTAAACAGGATAGCCCTTGCATTTTACTCCGTCTTCAATTATCTTTGGCATATATGATTCGCGACGCTTATGCCAATACAGAGTGGTTCTTTGGATAATAATCCAACCGGTCTCTCCATATTAACAACGTTAAAATGGTCAAAACTTCAATAGTCTGTGAGTTAACTATCAAAGAAAAACAAGTGTGCAAACAACGATATTATTTCCAGATGGAAATTATATCGAACAAACATCATTAAACATTAATCTCTTTAGTTCATTTATTTACTTATCTCCTGTTTCCCTATATTCTAAATTCTTATTTTCTTTTATCAGAAAACATTTCTGATTCTCATTTGGAAAACATTTCCAAAACTCCTTTACGATCAAACCTTACCATTTCTTAGTTAAGAAGGAAGTCACTCAAGTTGGGGTATAATTACCTCTCAGACCTTAACTGAACAACGTTATAACTTCGAAATGGTCAAAGTTTATCTTTTAATCTTTAACAACTTCTTTACGCCTTTCTCGGATCAAATTTTACTAATCTACTTCTATATTTAAAACACTGGTTATAACGATAACGTTATAATCCCTACTTTCGAATTATCTAACTTTAATTATAACTTCTATTCTTATTAGTGAATAATTAACCTAACACTTATTTATTTATAAATAAATAAATCTCTATTTAAACACTGGAAAGTATAAGTACTTTCCCGAATTCGATATAATCGAATTTGCCGATTAACTCTCTTCGAGAAATCTCTATTTGATTAACTCTTCTTCGAATAACCTATATTCGATTTATTCCTTCCTTTCGAATATACTATACTTGATTACTCCTCGAATAAACGATATTCGATAATCTCTCTTTGAATAACTAATATTCGATGACTCTTCCTTTTCAAATATCTCATATTTGAAAATCTCACTTCGATTAAACTATAATCGATAACTCCCTTCGATGAAACTAACATCGATAACTCCTTTCGATGAAACTAACATCGATAACTCCTTTCGATGAAACTAACATCGATTTATTTAACTCGATGAACTTAACTCGACTAACTTAACTTGACTAACTTAACTTGACTCGACTAACTCGACTTACTTGGTTCGACCAATTCGATTCGATTAACTAGGCTCGACTAACTTGACTAACTTAACTCGACTTACTTGGTTCGACCAATTCGATTCGATTAACTAGGCTCGACTAACTTGGTCGAACCACCCGATCAACTCAACTTATTTAACTTAACTGGTTTTACTTGGTTTGACTAACTCAATTTATTAACTCGACTGACTAATTCAACTCGATTAACCTAACTTGATTTACTTATCTCGATTAACTGAACTAATCACTTTGATTAACTCGACTAATTCACTTTGGTTAACTTAACCAATTCACTTAACTAATTCACTTAGTTTAGCTTAACTAATTCATTTAACTCCTGTTGAATAAACTATATTCGATAACTCCTTTCTCTTTATTCGAATAGTCTATATTCGATCAACTCATTTGATTTAACTCTAATCGATTAACTCCATTTAGTTAACTCTAATTGATTTACTCTATTTGGTTAACTCTAACTGATTTGCTCTATTTGGTTAACTCTAACTGATTTACTCTATTTGGTTAACTCGACTTGACTAACCCCTTTCGAATGTCTATATTCGATTAACTAACTTCGAATACCAAATTCGATTAACTAACTTCGAATACCATATTCGACTAACTAACTTCGAATACCATATTCGACTAACTCCTTTCTAATTACGTTTTCCATTTAAAAGGATTTCCTTTTTAACAACGTTTATTCATTTATAAAGATTTAATTTTAGTAACGGTTCTTCAAATGATTTCCTTTTCAATTCTATTTGTAAACGGTTTTACAAATATTCCTCTTTCTATTTCATTTGTAAATGTTTTACAAATATTTCTCTTTTGATTTCATTTGTAAATGTTTTTACAAATATTCTCCTTTTCAAATTTATTCTTAAAAATATTCTATCTCCTTAAATTTCTAGAAAAATTCGCCATAACCTCCTTTGTAACTGGAGCATCGGGAAAATCCCCAAACCGCTACACAAGCCTTTCCATTCAAAAAGAAAATGATTTGCCGTTATTTCCTTTTTGAATATCTCCTATTTATTTAATCAAATAAATATCTTATTTAATATCCCTTATTTATTTAACAAATAAAAAATCCATTATCTTATCCTATTTATTTAACAAATAAACAATCCACTTCTTATCTTATTTATTTAACAAATAAATAATTCACTTTATAAATATTCCATTTATAAACATTTCTATTTATAAATATTTTATTTATAAATATTCTCTTTTATAAAATCCTCTTGATTTTATAAATATTCTCTTTTCAATATTCCGGTATGTCACGGTGTTCAATCATATCAAATCACGATGTTCAATATCGTCCATACACACACAATCAACAACAGGTTATGATTCACATCATATATCAAAATATATGAAAAATAATAAAATAACTGTTGAGGAATCATGTCGGATTCCTCCAACCTGTTTCCCTGCATCCACAGATGTTACACAATAAAATCAACATCACTTTCAGTTCTATATGATATATTCTGTCAAACAGAATCAATATAGAAATTCAACTAACTGACTAGCAGTTCAATCAAACAGTCAACACACAATCAATCAGTCAATATTTAACAGTTCTAAAAATACAACATGAAAATATAAACTGTTCAGAGTTAGTGAGATTTACTCACATTTGCGCGTTAACCATTAAATAACGGTTTGCGTTATTTGATTCAGTCGGAAAATTTATTTCTCCATAAATTGTAACGAGCTCCGATTCACTCCCGTTCAGTCTCATTGTATTGCTCCCGTCTATACGATCCTGTCGGATCTTGTTTCGCTGAATTTCGATATCATATGACCGAGTTATAAGAGTTACAAGTTACACACTATTTTTTTTTATATATAAAACTTGAATTATATTAAATTATGGGCTTTACCCATTTTCGTTTGTTGGCCCATCCATTATTCCAGACCCGCCCCGAAGCAAATACCTTCTTCCCTGTTCAAATTCAAAGCAGCGAAATCCTCCTGTAGCCGTTCAACTTGGATAACATTAATTAACCTTGTTCCAACTCCTAATCCTCCCGCTCATTTCTCCTCCTTCATTCCATACGCAGATAACCAGCTTCTACTACCTCATATGAAAACTTCAGACTTAAACCACCTCCCCCAAAATGACACAGTCGATACTACCCCATCCACCTCTCACTGATTTACAAATTAAAACCCCCATCACTCACGGTTGCGTAACCTCCTCCTCCTCCCACCATTCATCGTGAATTAGCCTCCAAGAATCACCCTGCTTCATCGAGGGTCTTTGCGGTCAACCCCTAGGACTTGCAACAGAAAAAAATCATCGTTTTCCACCAAGTCCTTCAGTGAGGCACGGTTTTCAATGAAGAACCCAAATCCAATCACCAACTCTTCGAACCATGCTTCCCTCTACCAAAAAGTCGAACCTTAGTTCCAGTAAACTAACGCTGGTTTCATTCACAACGAATGAAAGAGAAATAGAACCCAGCAAAACATAGACTGGATTAGAGAGCATCACCAACCGAACTCAAATACATTTGGTTTGGGATTTATACATTTTTTCTATGAATTTAGATGAATTTTCAATGATGGATGGTTTATTTGAGAAGGGGACATTTGCGGCGGCTCATTGTTTGACCGCAAGAAAAGGTCAGTTTAGGTTTAGAAGTGTAAGGTATTTTATAGGAGGATTATATTTTATTTATAGGTAATTTCTTTGGAGAAGGATGTACCACGTTTCTCTTTGAGGACCAAGAGAAACTCATGGTTGAAAGGAGTAGAACCGTGGCTTTGCAGTGTCCATTTAGTTTGATGTGCGTGGCTTGTTTTACCTATCCGATTACGTCAAATTTCATTAATATATGAACTGCTCCAGACAGAAATAAATATACCTTTGTGATGAGCTCGGTGTCACGATCCCAAAAATATAATAATATCGGTAGTTCAACTCGTATTTTGAAACCTCAAAATGTTGATTTCAGGGTGCAAAATACTCCAAATAAAAAGTTGTTTATTTAATTAATTAAAAATTACCATAAAATTCTAAAAATTTAATTATCACTATTTCCCAAAAGGACCTTGTCCAAATTCCCACCCGATCTCTAGTTATATCGAATAATCCGATATGTTCGATAAACGATTCTATAGCGACTATTTTAAAATTTGATTTGGACATATCTCAAAATCTACACGACGAAATCCCGATTTTTCTCTTCCATTAGAAAGATATACTCCACCAGCTCTACGCGTTTCTTGTTTCACAGAAATCCGGCTTAAAATGAATCATGTACATCCAGTTGAAGTCTGAATCGCCAAATAGCGAACTGCCGCGTCGTTTCAAGCTCTATTTTAATTATATTATAATTATACGTTCAAACTGTCATTGATTGAATATATTCGTTATTCAAATTCAATTCCAACCTGAATTATACCTTATATATAACCCAATTCACACTGTATTGTGAATTCAGCTATTTTTGACTATTTCGACATTATAATATATTTTATTATATCATAATTATAAATTAAATATTCAATATTATTTAATTCACGTTCTCGATATCGATAAATCGATATTAAATAATTAAATAAATTAATTGTTCAACAGCTAAAAATGCGGGTCACTACATTCTTCCCCACTTAAAATAATTTCGTCCTCGAAATTGCTAAGTTAGAGGATGACCCTATCTATTGGAATTCTTAAGATTTGTTTACCCCTTATTTCTGATTCCAACTGAACCAATTAATATTGACTAAAATATTAATTTATTCCGACTAACTAAATTTTCAAAAATTCTGAAAATTTTCTAACACTTTAAATTTTCGAAAATTTCGCCAGCACCTCCTTTGTACTGGTCAATATCTCAAACTCCAACTCGCCTCTCTGGGCCTTCTTCAACCCAAAAGAAAACCCAAACGCCAAATGGCTTGCCAATTCGGCTCATAAATCTCATATCCATATATAATATAAACTGGTACCTTTTTGTCGGGCATATCAACTCTATCACTTCCATATGCTATCAACTCAGCATATACCAGTGTTATCTCAATTGAATTCCAATCAGTTCATATCCTCAAATCCAAATCGAATTTCATTCAAACCCCAATATCAATTTCCAAATTATTGACTTATCAATTTGGTTCCATTCTAGATTATCTTTAATCCAATTCAATTTTATTTAACTTAGTTCAAGTTTAATTCTAATTCACTTATTCACATTTGTCATCTCAGTCTATTTAACTTCATACGTTAAATTTTAATTCCAGAACTTAAACCCCTGGGTAAATTTCAAATCAATTTGAAATCATAATGCCAATTCAAAACCTTTGAATCTCCAAACTGCTTGTTTTCTCAAAACAATTCAAATCAAAATCTTTTGTAGTAATCCACCACTTAGAACTCGAAAATCACACTGATGATACTGCGCAGTCATCATCGGAATTATTTTCTAGCGACCTAAGTGATTTCAATACTATATCATTTCAAAACCCTTACTAAATACATCCATTTTGAAAATATCTCAAAATCTCCCAGGAACTTAAAATTTCCTTATTTTAATTCCAAATCTGATTTAAATTCATATTTAATTCATCTTATTTCATATACTTCACTTGTATAAATTCTGATTGGTTACATATAACCATTTCACATTTTATAATCTTACTCGATTATAATAACAACAAATATATCCTATATATGATAATATATCACATATCCATACTGTGTCGGTCCATCGTATTCAAGTGTTTATTTACTCCTACCGATACAGTGGATCAAACTGATCGCCCAGAACTCATAAACAACTCAGCCAACGAATCCCCACAATATAAAACCATTTTTATATCAAATACGCACTCGTATATATACACTCAAACTCAATCTAGGGTCTTACTAACCCTATCTCTACCGAGTCACGCCACAGAGCCAAGTAATTCTTAACTTAAGCTCTGATACCAACTGTAACGACCCGGAAAAATGCGATCTTGGTTATCCGATATACAACACATATCGAATATCCAAGGATCGAAAATAACCGAATAGTTAATGAAAGAAATTAGAAGGTGAGAATAGATAAGATAGAAACTTAGAATAGAAGAAGAAGAAGAACACAACATTAGAGTAACACGAACCTCACAGCGGAACGAATAACATATAATAGATAACATAACTTTGAAATAAACAGTTATGTATACAATAGCACTTATCAGAGTACAATACTTACAACACAGCGGAAATAACTATAGCTATATGATCTTGAAGCCTCCTGCTCCACGCTCTTCCAGTATATCTGTAAAACCCGACTACTTGACTGCCCGTACAAATTTAGGCACCCAAGAGTTTAGGGAAAACAACAAATAAACTCCGGGTCAGTCATGGGACTGGTGTGAGTAAAACAGTTAAAAACAGGTATATGAACAAGTAAACGATATCTCATAAGACCACGCCGCAGAACGGAACGGGTTTTTCCCTTATGAGAATCCAAAATATCTTTATATCAAAAACCTTTTGATATTATAATAATGTCTATGTACAAATAGATATCAACTAGCAGAAACGCTTTCATCTCACGTTCTACATATATAGTATACAACCAAAATCGCAAGCACGTATTGGACGATTGGGTTTCCAACAATGACAAGGTATGGAATCACCTTCCGATCAGTGTACTCTAGGAACGATACACTGGAGTTCAACAAGAACATCTTGCAACTCAGCCACACATGACCGACCACTCATTTCGCTTGAGTGTATCGAATGTACATCACCAACGGTTGGGATCAGCAACCGTTCCCGTATATATATGGGACAACATTGATAGATTTAAGAAACAAATGAATATTCTCTAGATAGGTGATTATACACCCTACTTCGGTGCGACCGACTTAGCCATGCTGCCTGCCCGATTTCTGTCATTTACCGGATGATGAGGCTAGAAGCTACGCTTTATCATCACATCAGATTCACTTCGAATGCCACATTGTCAGATCCATCAGAATCACTAATTGACGTCTACAACCATACATTACATGTCAGCTAAAAGAAGTTTCCTTCTCCGCTTCCACTCTTGGTATAGTTGAAGAAATCAATGTACGTGACCGTCTTGGAAATACTATGTCAGACATCCATCTTCATTCACTTAGAAATGTCTCATCGTCATACCTGCCAAATCACAAATTGACTTATCCAAAAATAACACGGGTATACAGCTAAGAGAAACGAATTCCTCCGCCACCAAACGTGAATACGTTTGAACAGATCAACTTACGCGATCTATTGGATATACTCTGTCAGACCTTCGTCCATACAAGTTGTCCTGGGACTGGACAAACCGAAGGCACTATTCTGTAAACAGGATAGCCCTTGCATTTTACTCCGTCTTCAATTATCTTTGGCATATATGATTCGCGACGCTTATGCCAATACAGAGTGGTTCTTTGGATAATAATCCAACAGGTCTCTCCATATTAACAACGTTAAAATGGTCAAAACTTCGATAGTCTGTGAGTTAACTATCAAAGAAAAACAAGTGTGCAAACAACGATATTATTTCCAGATGGAAATTATATCGAACAAACATCATTAAACATTAATCTCTTTAGTTCATTTATTTACTTATCTCCTGTTTCCCTATATTCTAAATTCTTATTTTCTTTTATCAGAAAACATTTCTGATTCTCGTTTGGAAAACATTTCCAAAACTCCTTTACGATCAAACCTTACCATTTCTTAGTTAAGAAGGAAGTCACTCAAGTTGGGGTATAATTACCTCTCAGACCTTAACTGAACAACGTTATAACTTCGAAATGGTCAAAGTTTATCTTTTAATCTTTAACAACTTCTTTACGCCTTTCTCGGATCCAATTTTACTAATCTACTTCTATATTTAAAACACTGGTTATAACGATAACGTTATAATCCCTACTTTCGAATTATCTAACTTTAATTATAACTTCTATTCTTATTAGTGAATAATTAACCTAACACTTATTTATTTATAAATAAATAAATCTCTATTTAAACACTGGAAAGTATAAGTACTTTCCCGAATTCGATATAATCGAATTTGCCGATTAACTCTCTTCGAGAAATCTCTATTTGATTAACTCTTCTTCGAATAACCTATATTCGATTTATTCCTTCCTTTCGAATATACTATACTTGATTACTCCTCGAATAAACGATATTCGATAATCTCTCTTCGAATAACTAATATTCGATGACTCTTCCTTTTCAAATATCTCATATTTGAAAATCTCACTTCGATTAAACTATAATCGATAACTCCCTTCGATGAAACTAACATCGATAACTCCTTTCGATGAAACTAACATCGATAACTCCTTTCGATGAAACTAACATCGATTTATTTAACTCGACGAACTTAACTCGACTAACTTAACTTGACTAACTTAACTTGACTCGACTAACTCGACTTACTTGGTTCGACCAATTCGATTCGATTAACTAGGCTCGACTAACTTGACTAACTTAACTCGACTTACTTGGTTCGACCAATTCGATTCGATTAACTAGGCTCGACTAACTTGGTCGAACCACCCGATCAACTCAACTTATTTAACTTAACTGGTTTTACTTGGTTTGACTAACTCAATTTATTAACTCGACTGACTAATTCAACTCGATTAACCTAACTTGATTTACTTATCTCGATTAACTGAATTAATCACTTTGATTAACTCGACTAATTCACTTTGGTTAACTTAACCAATTCACTTAACTAATTCACTTAGTTTAGCTTAACTAATTCACTTAACTCCTGTCGAATAAACTATATTTGATAACTCCTTTCTCTTTATTCGAATAAACTATATTCGATCAACTCATTTGATTTAACTCTAATCGATTAACTCCATTTAGTTAACTCTAATTGATTTACTCTATTTGGTTAACTCTAACTGATTTACTCTATTTGGTTAACTCTAACTGATTTACTCTATTTGGTTAACTCGACTTGACTAACCCCTTTCGAATGTCTATATTCGATTAACTAACTTCGAATACCATATTCGATTAACTAACTTCGAATACCATATTCGACTAACTAACTTCGAATACCATATTCGACTAACTCCTTTCTAATTACGTTTTCCATTTAAAAGGATTTCCTTTTTAACAACGTTTATTCATTTATAAAGATTTAATTTTAGTAACGGTTCTTCACTTTACAAATGATTTCCTTTTCAATTCTATTTGTAAACGGTTTTACAAATATTCCTCTTTCTATTTCATTTGTAAATGTTTTACAAATATTTCTCTTTTGATTTCATTTGTAAATGTTGTAAAAATAATCTCCTTTTCAAATTTATTCTTAAAAATATTCTATCTCCTCAAATTTCTAGAAAAATTCGCCATAACCTCCTTTGTAACTGGAGCATCAGGAAAATCCCCAAACCGCTACACAAGCCTTTCCATTCAAAAAGAAAATGATTTGCCGTTATTTCCTTTTTGAATATCTCCTATTTATTTAATCAAATAAATATCTTATTTAATATCCCTTATTTATTTAACAAATAAAAAATCCATTATCTTATCTTATTTATTTAACAAATAAACAATCCACTTCTTATCTTATTTATTTAACAAATAAATAGTTCACTTTATAAATATCCCATTTATAAACATTTCTATTTATAAATATTCTCTTTTATAAAATCCTCTTGATTTTATAAATATTCTCTTTTCAATATTCCGGTATGTCACGGTGTTCAATCATATCAAATCACGATGTTCAATATCGTCCATACACACACAATCAACAACAGGTTATGATTCACATCATATATCAAAATATATGAAAAATAATAAAATAACTGTTGAGGAATCCAGTCGGATTCCTCCAACCTGTTTCCCTGCATCCACAGATGTTACACAATAAAATCAACATCACTTTCAGTTCTATATGATATATTCTGTCAAACAGAATCAATATAGAAATTCAACTAACTGACTAGCAGTTCAATCAAACAGTCAACACACAATCAATCAGTCAATATTTAACAGTTCTAAAAATACAACATGAAAATATAAACTGTACAGAGTTAGTGAGATTTACTCACATTTGCGCGTTAACCATTAAATAACGGTTTGCGTTATTTGATTCAGTCGGACAATTTATTTCTCCATAAATTGTAACGAGCTCGGATTCACTCCCGTTCAGTCTCATTGTGTTGCTCCCGTCCATTCGATCCTGTCGGATCTTGTTTCGCTGAATTTCGATATCATATGGCCGAGTTATAAGAGTTACAAGTTACACACTATTTTTTTTTTATATATATAAAACTTGAATTATATTAAATTATGGGCTTTACCCATTTTCGTTTGTCGGCCCATCCATTATTCCAGACCCGCCCCGAAGCAAATACCTTCTTCCCTATTCAAATTCAAAGCAGCGAAATCCTCCTGTAGCCGTTCAACTTGGATAACATTAATTAACCTTGTTCCAACTCCTAATCCTCCCGCTCATTTCTCCTCCTTCATTCCATACGCAGACAACCAGCTTCTACTACCTCATATGAAAACTTCAGACTTAAACCACCTCCCCCAAAATGACACAGTCGATACTACCCCATCCACCTCTCACCGATTTACAAATTAAAACCCCCATCACTCACGGTTGCGTAGCCTCCTCCTCCTCCCACCATTCATCGTGAATTAGCCTCCAAGAATCACCCTGCTTCATCGAGGGTCTTTGCGGTCAACCCCTAGGACTTGCAACAGAAAAAAATCATCGTTTTCCACCAAGTCCTTCAGTGAGGCACGGTTTTCAATGAAGAACCCAAATCCAATCACCAACTCTTCGAACCATGCTTCCCTCTACCAAAAAGTCGAACCTTAGTTCCAGTAAACTAACGCTGGTTTCATTCACAGCGAATGAAAGAGAAATAGAACCCAGCAAAACATAGACTGGATTGGAGAGCATCACCAACCGAACTCAAATACATTTGGTTTGGGATTTATACGTTTTTTCTATGAATTTAGATGAATTTTCAATGATGGATGGTTTATTTGAGAAGGGGACATTTGCGGCGGCTCATTGTTTGACCGCAAGAAAAGGTCAGTTTAGGTTTAGAAGTGTAAGGTATTTTATAGGAGGATTGTATTTTATTTATAGGTAATTTCTTTGGAGAAGGATGTACCACGTTTCTCTTTGAGGACCAAGAGAAACTCATGGTTGAAAGGAGTAGAACCGTGGCTTTGCAGTGTCCATTTAGTTTGACGTGCGTGGCTTGTTTTACCTATCTGATTACGTCAAATTTCATTAATATATGAACTGCTCCAGACAGAAATAAATATACCTTTGTGATGAGCTCGGTGTCACGATCCCAAAAATATAATAATATCGGTAGTTCAACTCGTATTTTGAAACCTCAAAATGTTGATTTCAGGGTGCAAAATACTCCAAATAAAAAGTTGTTTATTTAATTAATTAAAAATTACCATAAAATTCTAAAAATTTAATTATCACTATTTCCCAAAAGGACCTTGTCCAAATTCCCACCCGATCTCTAGTTATATCGAATAATCCGATATGGTCGATAAACGATTCTATAGCGACTATTTTAAAATTTGATTTGGACATATCTCAAAATCTACACGACGAAATCCCGATTTTTCTCTTCCATTAGAAAGATATACTCCACCAGCTCTACGCGTTTCTTGTTTCACAGAAATCCGGCTTAAAATGAATCATGTACATCCAGTTGAAGTCTGAATCGCCAAATAGCGTACTGCCGCGTCGTTTCAAGCTCTATTTTAATTATATTATAATTATACGTTCAAACTGTCGTTGATTGAATATATTCGTTATTCAAATTCAATTCCAACCTGAATTATACCTTATATATAACCCAATTCACACTGTATTGTGAATTCAGCTATTTTTGACTATTTCGACATTATAATATATTTTATTATATCATAATTATAAATTAAATATTCAATATTATTTAATTCACGTTCTCGATATCGATAAATCGATATTAAATAATTAAATAAATTAATTGTTCAACAGCTAAAAATGCGGGTCACTACAAGTTGCAAGTGAAAACAGTTTTTTCCAAAGGTTAAGTGAAGCGGCATTCGACATTTGAATGAAGCTAATAAGCATGGATTACTGACCTTGCTTGTGAGCTAAAATGCAGCCACCTGGTGGATCGCCCAGTAAATTCTTAATCAGAAAGTCAAGTATGTGTGTCATCTGACGATGATGATTCGATATCTTTAGACGTTAGAGCAGGTATATATTATTTTACACTTATCTCTACGTAGTATCTTACATAAGAATTGAATGGTCGTGTACTTGTGTGCACATCTTGAATGTTCTTTTGGTTTATTTGTTCCTTTTTGTGTGTATAGGAGGATGTTCTGTATGCTAGGGTATGAACTACCGGTGTTGCAGATGGACTACACTTCAGGTGATTCTTCTTTTGGTTTTGCATTTTTAATGACTAACAGTTTTCCACTCCTATGTATAGTTGATTTCATTTAAGCATCTGTGGTCATAGCAAAACCAGTTTACAATGTGTATTCATTCATTTTTGAGACATATACTGATCGACCACACAAACACATGGACGACGCTCGACTAGCCGCAACTAGTCGTCGACTAGTCGTCGACTAGTCTACTAATCGAGATCAAACCATCGACATGAAGTCTTGACTTGCTTTTTGTATGAATTTAGGCCGCATGGGTAGAAATTAGTCAACTAATCGACTAGGTTGTTATTGGTTCCCAGTGAAGTATTTATACACAAACACACTGATCGACTACCGTTAAATTATACAAACACACCGATCGACACAATATGCCCTTCACTGTATTAACATTCAATGGCGCAATCTGAACATACTATGAATACAGATCTTGTAAAGAAGAGGCATTATATTTCATATTTTGGACTGATTCTACAGTAGGATAAATCTTTGGAAAACAAAACTCAATTAATTTCATTTTATATCTGTATTAACATACACTTACCTATGTATTCATGTTTGCATCTCAGTCACAGTGAGTTACAAAGTCGATCTACGGTCAAGTGAAGTATTTGTAACTTGTTTATTGTATTTTATAAGCAATCATGTTGGAGGTTATGGTGCTTTTGTGCTGTTGGAGGTTTTGGTACTTTTTTGCAGGCTATATATCATGATTCGGTTTTGCTGCCACATGAAACTTGAATTCAAGGCTGGCTATCGCTCTCAATCTTCCCGGCCTCGACTGGAGTTTTATCAGGCTGGTTTTTACCTTTTTTTTTTTTTTTTTTTTTTTTTTGTTAGTTCGTAATGTTATGAAAATCTTTGACAATTTCCTTTTATTGTATATGTTTGTATGTACATCGTGTTATGACAAACATTGTAATGCTTTAGGGGTGTGTGTGTGTGTGTGTGTATATATATATATGTGTGTGTGTGTGTTATTCTTGTGTTTATTTTGTTGTATATATGCTCTGTGTTATGAAAGATATGTGCTACACTTTCTGTTTTTATATACACTACAAGAAAAAACTGCATATAACAGCGGAAGAATCTGCTTCTAATCCGTCGCTAAACAGGCTTTAGCGACAGATTTCCTACATTACCGTGTGGTCGGTAAAAACCATGACGGTATCTGTGTCAGATTTTACGACGGAATTTAACATGAGTTTTCCGACATTTTTCCGTCATTTTAGTAATTTTATAATAAAAATAAATTTTATTTATTAATTTTATTTTAATTTGTATACCGACTATTTACCGACGGATAATTAATTTATAATAAAATTTTACTTACATAAGGAGTTGGTAAACCCTTACTAATTACCAAGGGATTAGTGATGATTTTAATTTATATAAATATTTAATCTAGCATCATCTGTTAGTAATCTGTCGCTGTTCCCGTTCTAATCCATATATATATATATACACACACACACACACATTATATATATATATATATATATATATATATATATATATATCAATATATATATATATATATCAGTAATGCTATTATGTCCAAAACAGTTTTTGTCACTTTATGCGGGTTGATGTGGCATCCCTTCCTGCCAATTATTTCAGCTGCCACGTTCTTCTTTTTTCACTAACCAGTCGGCAAATTATGAGTTTACCCCCCATGAATTACACTGTTCCAACTATTTCACACATTATGACAGAAACAGTTTCGATTACAGTAGCAAAATTATATATATATATATATATATATATATATATATATATATATATATATATATATATATATATATATATATGTATATATACACACACACACACACACATACACATACACATACATATATATATATACACACACACACATAAATACATGCATGCATGTTTATCGAACTAACATCAATCAACTATGAACACCGAAATAAATAGCATATGCAAAAATACAAAGATAAATTTGCGATTATGATTTATTTCTTCGCTCAATGCATTCAACTTTGATAACTACATATTGTCTTGAATTTTTTAATACATCAAAGCATACAGTGATAATATACATTTAGACAAAAGTAGTTTGATTAGTAATCACCTAACATTACAAGAAACTACTCTATTACCATCCAAAGAACATGTTCTTTGACTCAGGATCTTGCTTCTATAGCAGCATGTTATATGGATTCTATTTCGCAAAGCATGACTGCTTCGTGTGCTTTGAATTGCTTGCTACTCCTATATCATATGCTGGGTGCTTGCTCCATCAAACCTAAGACAGGTGATGCATTGCTGTAATTTTCTCAATATGTCACAATGAAATAAAACAAAGAAAAGAGAACAATGATGATCCAAGAGTGCAAAAGTATGTACTAACGTAGTGAATGATTCAAAATGTAAATTGTAGACATTAAATTTGAAGGGGATTTAACTCATAAAAAGCAGATTTAAAATATCTATATTCTAAACTTTTACCGAGTTGATTTAGTCATTGCCTGACTCTATGATGTCACCATCTTGAAGAACAGATAACGCCTTGCTAATGGAAGTCTGCTGCACCGGAACTGATTTCCCACTCCCAGTTTGAAACATGGGGAGACTGAACTTGTTGCTACTAACGTGTGGAGGCCACAAGAACTCTGAAAAATAAATGAAGCCAAAACAAATTCAAATGTTGTGCCCTGGTAAAGCACAATTTTGCACAATTTTACAAGCAAAGAATGAAAAGAAAAAATGATTGTGACTGCAATGTATAGCTACAAGATATCTTAATTATGAAAGGAAGCGTTAAAACTAACCATACACCATCACATTATACAGGCTATTCCTCCTTTTTTTCAAACTGAGTCATCAGGTAATTATAACTCCAGCATGCAAAGCCAACTACATCTCTATCTCCAAAGTCAACTTGCACTTCCATGTCAACGTTGCACATACTTCATTTATAAATAACGTACCATCTCTTCTTCGTTTCATCAGCCTTACATCGCAAATAAAAATTTACCACAACATATATTAAAACAAAAATTCTTGTTATAATGCTAAAAAACAGATGTTGAAATACTTTAGCATTGCTTTGTAGAAAAATTTAGTGAAACTTTTAGTTCAGCTTCGACAGAGGACTGTCACAAATACACATATATGTTGTTCTTTATTTTGAAATTCAGTTAAACATGGTACATAAAATTAAACAGGCTTATAAATCCTTGGAACCAAAGTAATGGATAAGCAAATTTTGTTGTAATTTCATCACTATCTATATCCAAAATTACACACACACACACATACACACTCACTCACTCTTCTAAACCATATATCCATACATATCAGTGTCAAATATTCAACTTTTTAGATAAGCCTGGTATCAATGTTTAATTTTCATTATATCTGTGAATTTCAAATTTCAGATCATAGGTGCTTTAAAAACCATTTTGATCTTAAAATCATTTGTATTTAATATATTTGGAAACTTTTTATAAACAAAGCATGCCTTATCTGTTCGAAAATTCAATAAAGTTGCTTCATTCATCAGCAAACGGTGTCGACTTTGAATCAGCAATCTTAGGTGAGTATAGCAAATGGTAAGAACAATACAACAAAAACATGCAAGTATGTAATTTTCTTTATGTACGTGTATGTTCGACAGTGAATCAGCATAACTATTGCATGCCAAATGAGCTAGCTTAACAAACGGGAAAATAGTTTTTTGGCTAAGTATAATATATATAAAAGGTAGTTAAATATGTTGTTATAAAGTAAAATTATCAATTGTTTTAAATTCATATGTAACAAATCAGGTCTACATTGTAGCAGTACATGTAATTAATGAGATGAGAACATGGATCATCACATTGGGTATGCATGGAAATGATGGGAAATATTTCATAGTAACAAAATGTCACTGGAGAAGTATTTTGTTATGAACTTCACCTGGCAAATAAAATTTAGAGCACAGTTACCACGATGAAAGCTTACTATCAACTTTACTTATCATCTATATATTGACCCCAGTCATGGCACCATGCATGATTGAACCTCTTTCGTTGCAGTTGTTGATTTAAATTGAAATATCAGTTAAAAACCATATCAATGCAATATGCAGGACACTTTTCTCAGCTCAGACCTCCATAAGTATTATTTGGTACAGAAAATGAACAGTCTATGGCACTATATATGTTTTCCATCCTTGTTATAATGTAATAGACTCCTAGATTCTACTAAAACAGAACATAATCAAACTATTCACACACTTCTAGTCTACAGCTTTGTTCCTCATAAGCGTTTATTATTCTAATTCATTAGAGTTGTATAAGTATATCTTTGCTAATCAACCAACCGATCAATTATAACATTTGAACTAGCATCCTTACATGAGACAGATGGTTGGCATATTGTTTCCCTGCATTTCAAGGAACAAATTTCATTTACTATGCTAATGCCAAATTCAATTTGATCAACAGCACAAAGCAGACAAACGAATGCATAGCCGTCAGCTAAGCATATTGTTTCCTTGTATTTTCAAAACCTGGTTTTCTGGCATTTATTGACATACATGTATTTTCCTACAAACTGCTGTTAGATAATTTAGTGGTATTTTAGTTACACGCAAGTGTACCCTTTGTTCCATTCAAAATTAAAAAATCATTAACTGGATGGAGAGTGATTAATTATCCAGTTCACGGTTATTAGGCACAAGAAGAATATTCGATTGGTAGTCAAATACATCTCATCTTTCTATCGTTCTTGTTCCTGAATTCAGTCCACTGGGTGTTTGTGCACCAACCAAAGCGTTGAGAGAACAATACAGCAACCGTAAAGGATATCATTCATATAAACATTGACAATTTCATTGAATATAATTTAACTGCTAAACACGGCATAAAAAGTGTGAGCGTGAATACAAAATACCTGACTGAATTATTCTGGTAACGATCATAAAGAATTAAGATTCAAGATACTGAAACATACTTGCGGCGGACGAGTGTCGGAACGAGGGAGAGGCGAAGCGGAAGATAAGAGCAGATCGCCCGAATCGCAACCAAATTGGGGAGAAAGATAACCTAATCGATTTTTGTAAGCGCTGAACAAGGGATACTGATGCCGACAATCAGTTAAAACGTGAAAGGGAGAAAGCTAGGATTAAAGGAGAAGTGAGCGTTGAAGAAGAGAGAGTTAGCAGAAGAAGAGAGAGTTAGCAGAAGAATTAAACAGATGAGAAGAAGGAGGCGGCGCAAAGAAAAACCCTAGTCCAAACTGAACCATTTATTTTTAAGAGTAAACGGGAATTAAACCAAGAGAAGAAGCGGAACGAAATTTTCAGGAGCCCGCCTTCTAATTTTTGCATACCGACTTCTCAACTTACTTCTTTTTTTAAGTCTTCAGCGAACGATTTTTTGTAAATGATTTTTTTTTGAATATTTTGAAATCGTCGGGCACAACCGAAACAGAATAAATATTAAGATTTGTAGCTTAATGTTTAGTTTAAATTACTAAATTTTGATTATATTTTATTATTTAAACATATTATTTGAACTTATCAATCGATTAGTTAGTTAATAATAATTAATTAAACGTTGACTATTATATATATTATTAATTATCATATAACTAACATTAATCATTAGATATTAATTACTGAAAGCTAATTATAAATTATCAAACATGAGGTATAAATAAAAGATTATTATTATTATTTATTTTGAAATCTTAGATTTGTTAAAATTTTAACTTGATAAATAGTTTTCTATTTTTGTATCTGATGAAAATTTCAAATTTTGTTTTAAAATCAATTTAAAAAAGTAAAATTTTAGTTATGAAATAATAAACAATTCATATTGAATAACAATATGATTATAAAATATTGATAACAATAACAATATATATATATATATATATATATATATATATATATATATATATATGTATGTATGTATGTATGTATGTATGTATGTATTAAGCAAAGTTTATTGATTACTAATAATTAATTATGGATAATTTTAAATTTATTTTAGAAAGTACCAAATTTTATGGATAACCACATACTTCTTAATCATTAAAAATTACTTATTAATCGTTGATTATTAAAGATTAATTATTAACCTATATTATTAATTATTAATTATTACCTCTTAATTATTTAGTAATTATTAATTAATCAATACTAGCTATTGACCTTTATTTATTGTTAATAGTAATTATTTATTTTTGTGATTACTAATTATATATTAATCTATTTTATTAATTAATATTACCTCTTATTTATATTTTATAGTAATTAATAATTAGTCAATACTAACTATTGAATATTATTTACTTTTAATGGTAATTATTTATTATTAATATAATATTAACATTAATTATTTAAAATTTATATTTACTAAATAATTACTAAGTAAAAACACAAATGTAAAACATTTTACAAATACTAAATATTAAAGTCCTTTTCAAATCTCTTGAAAAACTACTACAAAAATAGCGTCAAAATTTTGACGACGGTAAACAGCCTCTATCTGCAATGGAACTTTGCGTTAAATTTTTTATGATGGTAAACTGCTGCAATTTCCAATGATTTAGCGACAGAAATTAGATTCGACGGTAATAAATTAAAATAAGTTGACATATAAAATCCAAAATATTATCCCTTAAAAAGTCCACGAAAATCCGTCGCTAATTTACGATGGAATTTTCCGATGCTAAAAATATGCAGCTATATACAGCTTTTCTTGTAGTGATATATATACACACACATACACACACACACACACACACACACACACACACACACACACACATGTAATTAGACACAGTCAAAGACCGTGTCCGAATAGACTTTAGATACGGCTAAGAGCTGTATGTTAATAGTAGTGAGATACGGTTTGTAGCCGTATCTAATAATTTAACATGCCACTTTTTGACACGGCTTTTTACCGTGCCTAACTGCTTTAGGTACGGCTAAAAACACAGTCTAGTTAGCATATATGGTGTAATGTGAATACCACATTCGTACATTTTTTTTTTCTAATTTCATTCAGAGATATAAACTCAAAAGTGCACATCCTATTTGACGAACTAGTTGTGTGCATGACTCAAATATTACTAAAACATTGACATGCTTCGAACAGTAAAGCATCCCCTTACCCAATTAGAATAAAGCATCTCCTTGCCCAATTATGTATAATATGGAAAACAATAATAAGTACGTTTGTCATTTTTTTAAGTTATAGGTAATTAGAAGGGTAATGCTAGCATCTTTGGTAAATAAACTACCATAACATCTGCACATGTTAAAATTTTCCTAGTTCAAATTGCTTAAATTTTGCTTAGGATAAATAATTAAAAGTTCTTCTGGTTATACTTTTCCTTTTTGACTTCTTCTTTAGCAATTTATTTATAGATCACCAAAAATCGAAATACCAAAACATCATTCATTTCTGTGAATATTGCTGCACCTTGAGAAGTTGAGGTGAAATAATGCGTTCACAAACTTCACATTGTCATAAAAGGGTGGCTATTATATAAAAACAGTTTGGAGAATGGTATATTAATTATTAAGGTTGTTAGCATTTAAAAATAAGATGGTATATTGACTATGTCAACACCAAAAAATTCAAGTCATTAACTATCACTATCAATATTCTAAACATTCTTGTTTATGAAATGCTCTATTTTTATATTGTTGTCAAAATTCTTACACTTTGTAGTTATCTCTGTTTTTTATCCCATTGATGGCAATCATTTTAAATCAGCATATTGTTTTCCCTTTGTTAGAGAGTCATACATGAGCTGAGAAAACTTCAACAATATTAGAATAATTTCGTTATCGTTATTTTAATTTGCAAACGACAAAAATAGGTTTTATTCCATATTTATTACCATGGCATATCCACTTGACAGCATACTTGGCTGCATGAAATATTTGAATTCCCATTAGTTGAACTGAAATAATAATTGTCTCGACACTGACCATTCAACTATTGGTACTTTAGTTAATGAAATATAGTATGATGGGGAATTAGTTTAGCAAAATTTAATTAATAATGGAGATGTTGAAAGTTCATTGTCAAAATGAAGAGTTTCATTAAACAAAATGATAAATTTTCGTAAACTAATTCAATTGTGTACATTGTAGCGCACGCATAAACTGATTCAATTGTCTGCCTCGTTTTAGTTTGCTATACAAAATAAAAAGTCTACATCGTTTTGCTGGCTACTTGTTCATTTGTTGTTCTAATTCTTTACAAAGCCACATGTAATGTATACAATTGCAACATTATATAAGATACCTGATTTACTTCCTCATGGCTTCATACTCTAATTCAAATATTTAATGTCTATTACATGATATACGAAGAAAGCACATCTTGTGAGTACACTTGTAAATCATCGTTCTATGTGGATCAAAATTAATTTGGATTTAGAAATATAGAAGCTAAAGGATTAGAATCGATTTAAAAGACACAACTTATATTGTCGAAAAAAGAATCTATATTTTCACATATTTAAACACCATAAAATAACCTCCTTACTATAAAATTATTAGAATAAAAGTACATATGTTATTCTGTTTGTTGTCCCCAAATAAAATAACAAACTGCATCAAATTTCCAATTGGAATAAAATGGGTGGTGCTATATTCATTTGTTTCTCTGGTTGTTGTCCTCCTATTAGGCTCAGTATAACTGAGCCATTATGCTAAGTTTTACTGAGCCTTTCGACTCAGTTATACTAAGCATAATGGCTGAAATACCTGAAGAGGTAACTTATTTCTCTTATAACTTAGTATATCTCTGAACTTTTGGTTCAGATTAGAGTTAAGTTTGAAGTTTGCTTGTTAAAGAAATATTATAGTAACAACATTTTCCTATTTCGTGCTGGAAAAGATCATGGCGCTGGCTATGAAATGCACTGCATACATGGACAAACATCACATACTAAGATGACAGGCAATAGCTGTGGTGCAAGAAAATATATAGACATTCGAGGTAGATGTTAGCATAATAACTTCCAATTTCTAATAGATTTTCAATTGATTTTCTTGCTCATTGATATTCAAACTTATTACTGAACATGTCATGTACGCTTTACCTAACCTACCACTATTGATCCATAGGGGATATAAGTGGAACTGGTCACAGACTTACAGGTTTATAGTTATTTTTCTTTTTCTTTTCTTTCATCCTCTTTTCTTCCTATGTTAATAACAATATCATACATATCTTTAATAATAGTTGGGTGCATTTTGTCAGAAGTAGGATCTGCTGGGCGTATTTATGTTCATAGCCTTGTCATACATACCTTTAGATATTATATCCATCTCTAAAATTGTTGGTTTATTTACTGATAATTCTAGTTATGTTCAATAAACAAAAAGCCTTTTTTTTATTTCTGGAAAATTCGACAACATAATTTTTCAATTTTATTAGTTGTAAACTTGGTTCACTTCATCAAAAGTTTGCCCAGTTATTTTACTTGAAGTTGGGTACATGTGATAAATCATATTGAGGGAATGAACAAATATGTAACTTCATGACAACTGTGCAAAATACAACTGAGCTGAGATGCTCAGTTTCAAAATACAATTGAGCTGACAGCTCAGCTACATAGTTGCATTTTGCAACTAAGCATCTTAGCTTAATTGCATAAACTACTGATGTAACACCCCGTATTTTCTGATAACAAATTAAAGAATACTTAATTATAAATGCGAGAATCAAGTGAAAACATGAAAATTTCTTGGCATAGATTGGTTCATGAAATGGTATATTTGGTATACCATTTATGGTGAGCATAATTAAAAGAATAATTATGGCATGATTAAATTAAGATTAATTTACATATATAATTAGACATATATAAAAAATAAGTGAATTTAGAAAAGACAAATTATGACTCACCGTTGTGTCATTAGGGGCTGAGTTGGCTGTTCTAGATAACTCATCTTGTCTTAATAGTCTTGATTTATTCTGAGATGACCTCACGGCTCCTATTCAATCTAATCTCTATAAAAGCAACCTAATACCTCACCCCCAAATCATTTTTTTATTAAAAAATTGAACCTAGAGCCGTCATGTTGCCATTAGACAACCTAGAGTAGCCGCCACTTGAAGCTAACATAGAGACGAACCAAACTAAATCAAAACAACGATTGTCTACATCAAAGGCGAGCATTTCAACTCTAGAATTCAGAATCCATAAATCAAGACCTTCGTTCGTTGTAAGCGCAATTATCTTTTCGACGTAAATAAATCTAAGACGTGATTTGATATAAAGTGAAATTAGAATTATACCATGTTAATTCATATCGACTGATTGTGATGATTTTATCATGAATTGGAATGATTGTGGATTATTGGATTTGGTATTGGATCTATTTGAAACTATCAATATCATATGCAAGTTATGTGTTTCATGTAAAGATCTACATGTATATGTTTTTATGCAAGTTGTAAGTTTATATTAGATCCAAGTCAAGATCTACATGTACATATTCCTATGTTTTATGTTAGATCCATATGTTCATATGTAAGTTGCAAGTTTTATGTTAGATCCATATGTTCATATGCAAGTTACAAGTTTTATGTTAGATCCATATGTTCATATGTAAGTTGCAAGTTTTATGTTAGATCCATATGCCTATGTTCATATGTCCATATGCAAGTTACAAACTTTATGATTGGATCCATGTCAAGATCCATTTAGGTTCACATGATTAATGCAAGTTATATAATTTATGATAGATCCAGGTTACGATCTAATTATATATATATATATATATATATATATATGTGTGTGTGTGTGTGTGTGTGTGTGTGTGTGTCATATACAAGTTACATGTTAGATCCTAAACTAGATCCTTATTTATATGCAAGTTTGTGAAGTGAATTTATGCAAGTTCACCTTATTAGATCTAGTTTACACCTATATGTTTATGTTATAATCATACATGTTTTGGAATTGGACGTGTCATGATTATGTCACATGCTAGTCTATAACTGATGTTTATGCCAAATTACATGATATATGTTGATTGAACCTATGTTATGCATGTTCCCTCCTTTATCTCTCGTTTATAGATTGGGTCAATTAGCGGGCCCAATGTCTTTATGTGATTAATGTGAACGAACAAACGGGGGTAACGTTAGGGGTAATTATTAAACCAGAACATGTAAATATGTAGGTGGGCCCAAAACTATGTAATTGGTTAAGGCCATGAATCGTATAATTTATATACCGTTAGTCTTGAATCAAAACATGTGACATGAAATACTTGTAGAAATTTGCATATATAAAAATGTAAATCTAGAAAAGACGAAAATGCCTAACCCGAGGTTAGACTAAGTTGTGGTGTAAACCTGCCCGGAGCCGACCAGTACATCCAGTAACCACAACAATACCTGATTAATGTGAGAGGTTAGTGCATCAAGCCCAGAAAAGCCCGAGTTAGACTGAGTTATCGTGTAAACCTGCCCGGAGCCGACCGGCACATCCAGTAACCACAACAATACCTGTCTAATGTGAGTGGTTGGTGCTTTAATTAATTAATTAGTTAAAGCTCATGAAAAATCAAGCTAGAAATGGTGAGGTTAAATAATTAAGGAAACACTTAACCAACTTAACAAGACAAGAGTGGTGAGGTTAAGTAATCAAGAAAACACTTAACCAACTTAACATCTGAACAAGACAAGATTGGTGGGGTTAAGTAATTTAGAAAACACTTAGCCAAATCAACATGTTAACTAGGCAAGATTGATAGGGGTTAAGTCAAGTCAAGAACACTTAACCAATTTAACATGTTGGCTAGGAAAACCCTAGTAACGGGGACCCGTTTCAGCAGTAACCCGCATGAACGTACCAAGGTACCCTGAACTAGGCAGGGTGGGGCGCGATTACTGTGCTGAATATAAGCGGTCAAAAAGGGCGGCGGTTAGGTACGTCAGTGTAGGTTCCGATGGAGTATGGGCATGCACGGGCTCCGGAGTGAAAAAAGTAGGCACTGGGCACCATATGTACACTTGTGCATCTAGAATCGTGTCAGGGGTTGCCATTATAGGACTTGATACACCTTATAATGGAACCAGCACAAGTACTTTATAATCACGTGGGGCCGCATGACACCGAGAATACATGAATGCGAGTAGGAGCCGATCAATACATGAATGGGATCACTTTATCATGAACATACATTGCTAGTTAAGCAAGTTCTTAATGGGTGCAGAGAAGTAAAAGTGGGTGCGATGGCCAAATCTAGTTAAGTCTTACCTTATCTTGTTTTAGGACTACCCTATCCTTGTGGTATCATTCTAAGTTCAGTTTATTCATGTCACAGTCTTTTACTTGTTTACATGCTATTAAATAACTGGGCTTACCAGACTTATGTCTGACTCATTTTCCTTTCGCCTCTTTTCTTCCATCCCTCCCCCCCCCCCCCCCAGGTCCGCAGGGAGGGAACACTTCTGCTTGACCAGATCAAATCAAAGCTTGAAGACCGTAGATGTAAGGCTTGGACTTTCTTTTTTTGAGCTATGGCTATGGTCAAAGACATGTTGGGGATTTATGTCAATTTATTTTCAGTATTGCTTCTTTATGTTTTCAAGACAGATGTAATAATTTGGAAGATTGAAACTGTTTGTTGAAATGTTGTATTGAACAAGCATTTATGAAATGAAGTTGGTTTCTTTTCCGCTGTTTCAATTATCCGCTGCTTTAATTATCTGTCTTATAATTTATTAGTATCTTGTACCTTAAAACGCTCCATCGAAGTTAAGGCATTCCCTTTGAGAGTGACCTTAACGGAGGTGGGGTGTTACACTTGGTATCAGAGCTAAAGTTTACCAGATTGGATAAAATTTTTGAAACTATTTTTCAAAAAGAAGTCATAAAGAAGCATTTTCAAGAAAAGTGTTGTTTTAAATTAAAAAAGGCATAATCCCCAATGCCATATGCACTATCTTTTTGTCCCTCGTTTTGAATCTTTCCTTTTGTTTCAGCATGTCTGGGGACTTTAACCTACCTGAGGGTGTGCCGGTGCCTGGTTGGTTTAGAAGGTACCTTGAAGCTAGGACCAACGAAGCAGGCCCAGCAGGCGTTCCTCCGCCTCCCTCAGCTGCTGCTCCTCCTCCTCCTCCTCCGAGAGGAAATGCTTTCTCAAAGATCTGTAGAGATTTTAGATCCATGGGTGGAAAAGACTCCAAGGGTAGTGAATCTTTCGTAGAAGCCATAAACTGGCTCAAAGAAACTGAAGACTTGTTCGTTATCTTTGAAGTCGATGAGAGGCAGAAACCACAGTTGGTGGTGTGGTTGCTCAAAGATGAGGCCTCCTTCTGGTGGGAGGTCACTAATGCTGAAAGACCGATAGAGACTTGGGAGGACTTCAAGGCGAAATTTGAAATGAAGTACCTCTCACAAGCTGAGCAAAGTCTGCAAATGGAGAAGTTCCTATCACTTAAGCAGGGCAACCTATCAGTCAAATAATATATCAATAAATTCAATCAGCTTGCCAGATTTGGACTGGAGTTAGTCAACACTCCACACAAGAAGGCTCTCCATTTTGCCAAAGGACTGAATGAGCCACTGCAAGGCCTGGCAATGTCCCATATACCTATGGGAGCAACTTATGAAAGGCCGCTGGACATGGCTCTGTTACAAGAGGAGAATAAAGATGGCAAGAAGGAGGTGAAGAAGGAAGTGCCTCAAAATAAGAAAGGAGAGGGATCTCGAAACAAGAAAGCGGACCCCAAGAAAGGCGGGAAGGGTAATAAATCCCGTAAGAAGCTGAAGTGCAATTAATGTGGCATACCTGGACATTTGGCTAGGGACTGCAGAAAGAAAAAGAGTAAGTTGGGCGCTTGTTTCCATTGCGGGGAAATAAGACACTTGGCTAAGGACTGCCCCAAAAGGCAAGGGCAGGGATAGAGAACTGGAGCTTCTTCTGGAGGGTAGGTTCATGCTCTCGTAGCACCTCTGCAGGAACGAGGTAGTCATATTTCTATTGAGAGTTTAGTTTATCAGTTTGATAATCTTGTTCGTACTCTCTTTGATTTTGGCGCATCACACTTTTTTATATCTACTGCTTTAGTTGAATCTCTGCCTAGACACCCATATAGTAGAGGATCCCTTGGTTGTTTCAAATCCAATTGGGGGCTCAGTTTATTTGTCAATGGTCTGTTTGGATTTGGAAATCTCTATTCTAAGTGTTGGGTTTAAATGTAATGATTTTGTTTTGGACTTCACGGGCTATAGGCTGATTCTAGGCATGGACTGGCTATCCAGTAATGGTGCCATCCTTGATTGTGAAAAGAGAGTGGTTAGACTCATGACTCGCCTCGGTAACACTCTCGAAATATCTTGTAATCACATGAACTCTGTCATGATTAGTTATCTTGGATCACCTGATGCGTCTGTTGAGAATTTTTCCGTTAGAGTAGTCCGTGAATACTCAGATGTGTTTGAAGAGGTGAAGGGCTTACCTCCGAAGCGGGAGATAGACTTCCGCATATACCTTGTTGATAATGCAAAGTCCGTTGCTTTACCCATTAGGCACATGTCCCCAAGGGAGAGAAAGGAGCTCAGCAAGCAAATTAAAGAGCTGCTTGAAAAGGGGTTCATAAGACAGAGTATTTCTGAATGGGGTGCTCCAGTAGTATTCGAGACCAAAGCTGATGGTTCACTCCGCCTATGCGTAGATTATAGGGAGTTGAACAAGCTAACTAAGAAGAATAGGCACCCCCTCCCAAGAATTGACGATCTGTTTAATGAACTCATAGGTGCATCTGTTTTCTCACAACTAGATCTGGCTATTGGGTTTCATCAGCTAAGAGTGGCTGATGATAGCATTGACAAGACTGCATTTATGACCCCGGATGGTTTCTTCGAGTGGCTTGTCATGCCTTTCGGCTTGACAAACGCACCTGCCTATTTTGTAGACTTGATGAGCACGGTGTTCTGGGAATTCCGCAATAAATTTGTAGTGGTCTTCGTAGACGACATCTTAATCTTCTCAAAAAGCGAGGAAGAACATGTTGTGAATTTAAAGGAAGTGTTAGATACTCTTCGAGCACATCAGCTGAAAGCAAAATTCTCCAAATGCCACTTCTAGAGAGAAGAAGTAAGGTTTCTTGGAGATGTGGTGTCCAAAGAGGGGATAGCCGTGGACCCCGCAAAAGTAGTCGCGTGCAAGATGGGAAGACTCCGCGAAATGCAACTGAAGTCCAAAGCTTTCTCGGGATGGCGGGCTATTATCGAAAGTTCATTAAGGACTTTGCGAAGATCTCAGCTCCGCTGACAAGATTGACATAGAAGAACTTGGCTTTTGCTTAGGATTTGGATTACGACATTACTTTCCAACGTTTAAAAAGGGCTCTAACAACAGCCCCAGTTCTGACATTGCCTGATGGAAGCAAGATGTTTACAGTAGATACAAACGCGTGCAGAACAGGATTGGGCGCTGTCCTAATGCAAGAAGGCAAAGTAGTTTGCTATGGAGGAAGGCAGTTGAAGGTTCATGAGAAGAATTACCCAACTCATGATTTAGAACTAGCTGCCATCGTTTTCGCCCTTAAATCATGGCGTCACTATCTGCTATGAGAAAGGTTTGAATTATTTACTGATCATAAATCATTAAAATACCTTTTCTCTCAGAAAGATCTTAATTTGAGGCAGCAAAGGTGGATGGAATTTCTCGCCTTATATGATTTTGAGATTGCCTATACCCCTGGTAAGGGCAATGTAGTGGCAGACGCCTTGAGTAGAAAGAAGCTGACTTTAAGCCCTCTCTTTGTGGAAGGGCAAAGCTTGGAGTTCATAGCAAGCTTTAACTTCAGACCCTCCTCTGACTTTGTACCTGACTTGCTAGCAACGTTAGAAGTGTGGCCAACTCTATTTGACTCGATCGAAGCCGCGCAAAGAGAAGACCCTCAGTTAGCCGATGTGATGGACAAGTTAATTAAGGGTGAGACTTCTAATCACCTCAATAGATACTCCATTGATGCCAAGGGCTGGTTGAGACGAGATGGAAGACTATGTGTCCCGCAAGCAAAGGGTTTGGTAAAGACGGTTCTAGAAGAGGCACACCATTCCAAGCTGACTATACACCCAGGCGAAGACAAAATGTATAAAGACATCAAAAGAGTTTTCTTTTGGAATGGCATAAAGAAAGACGTAGCTGAATTTGTTTCTAAGTGTTTAATATGCCAACAAGTCAAGGCGGAGCAGAAGAAGCCTGGTGGTCTACTCCATCCTCTAGAGGTCCCACAGTGGAAATGGGATAGCATCTCGATGGACTTTATAGATGGATTTCCTAGGTTAAGAAGGGGAAATACCAGCATTTGGGTAATAGTGGACATGCTTACTAAAAGCGCACACTTTATACCTGTCAAAAGTAGAAGGACTGCCTCATCTCTAGCATCCATATATCTTAAAGAGATAGTTCGACTCCATGGGATACCTTCCAGCATAGTAAGTGATCAAGACCCTATCTTTGCAAGCGAGTTCTGGAGGAGTTTGCAAGAGGCTGCGGGCACACAACTATGCTTAAGCACGGCCTATCACCCAAAAACCGATGGTCAGACGGAAAGGGTGAACAGAGTATGAGAAGATCTCTTGAGACTGTGCATTCTTGACTTTGGAGGTACATGGGAGGATCATCTTCCTTTAGTGGAGTTCTCTTACAACAATAGTTACCAAGCCACCACAGGCGTGGCACCCTTCGAGGCTTTGTATGGAAGACCATGCCAATCACCAACTTATTGGTGGGAGTCTACAGATAAGCTCATACTTGGACCAGACATGATCAGAGAAACTTCAGAGAAAGTAGACTTAATACGAAGGAGAATGAAGACTGACCAAGATAGATAGAAGTCCTACGCAGACAAAAGAAGGACCGACCTTGAGTTTGAAGTTGGAGACAAGGTGTTTCTTAAAGTATCCCCTTTGAGGAACGTCATTCGTTTCGGATCCGCAGGAAAGTTAGCACCAAGATTTGTAGGGCTATTTCCTACCATTGAGAAGATTAGGAAGATGGCTTATAGAGTACAGCTGCCCGAAAGATTGGCTGGAGTTCATAATGCCTTTCATGTCTCTCACCTATGAAAGTGCTTACATGAGTCTGCAGAAGTGGTGGAACCAAGCATGTTAGAGGAAGTAGAAGTTGAACGAGAAGCAACTGTAAGGAGAGTTCCAACTCGTATCTTGGGTACAAAAGTCAAAAAGCGACGCAACCATGAAGTCAAGCTTGTCAAGGTTCAATGGAGCGACGCCGAGGAAGACGCAACTTGGGAAACTGAGGACAGAATACGCACAGTCTACCCTTTTCTTTTTGAGGGTACATCCTTGATCTCTTTTTTCCTTAAGTTTATGCTTGTACCTATCCTTTTGAGTATATCTTCTCGATCCTATCCTTTAACCTTAGGTAGAAACCCATTTGGATGAAAACATGTAATTGAAACATGTTATGGTTGATGGTTGCAAGTGGTTGCTCGTGGATGCATATACACACACGTTAGGAATTAGATCGGCTCAGTCACTTTCATATTGCATATGCATTTATGTATTTGTATATGGATTGAAACTTGATGTGTTACCATATGGACGTTGCATTTGTATGAATGATCGTGCACTCATGTAGAAATTTTGGATAGGAAAATTGCATACATAATGGACTCATGGCACTGACATAATTTGCATTAAGGAGGTCGACTGAATCAGTAGACCGCCTGATTTTGCATTAGGTAAGAACATGTACACACACTATGCATATGATTATGAAGCATTAGAAGTCTTTTTAGGACAATGGACGCCTGTGTTTGATGGTTGAGTAGACATACGATTGGATGGTAAGATATACATTCTTCTTGACTTGAATATTTCGGGACATAATCCATAAAGGAGGGGAGAATGTAACACCCCGTATTTTCTGATAACAAATTAAAGAATACTTAATTATAAATGTGAGAATCAAGGGAAAACATGAAAATTTCTTTGCGTAGATTGGTTCATGAAATGGTATATTTGGTATACCGTTTATTGTGAGCATAATTAAAAGAATAATTATGGCATGATTAAATTAAGAATAATTTAAATATATAATTAGACATATACAGAAAATATGTGAATTTAGAAAAGACGAATTATGACTCACTGCTAAGTCATTAGGGGTTGAGTTGGCTGTTTTAGATAACTCTATCTTGTCTTAATGGTCTTGATTTATTTTGAGATGATCTGACGGCTCCTATTCAATCTAATCTCTATAAAAGCAACCTAATACCTCACCCCTAAATCATATTAAAAAATTGAACCTAGAGCCGTCATGCTGCCATTAGACAACCTAGAGTAGCCGCCACTTGAAGCTAATATAGAGACGAACCAAACTAAATCAAAACAACGATTGTCTACATCAAAGGCGAGCATTTCAACTCCAGAATTCAGAATCCAGAAATCAAGACCTTTGTTCATTGTAAGCGCAGTTATCTTTTAGACGTAAATAAATCTAAGACGTGATTTGATATAAAGTGAAATTAGAATTATACCATGTTAATTCATATCGATTCATTGTGATGATTTTATCATGAATTGGAATGATTGTGGATTATTGGATTTGGTATTGGATCTATTTGAAACTATCAATATCATATGCAAGTTATGTATTTCATGTAAAGATCTATATGTACATGTTTTTATGCAAGTTGTAAGTTTTATATTAGATCCAAGTCAAGATCTACATGTACATATTCCTATGTTTTATGTTAGATCCATATGTTCATATGTAAGTTGCAAGTTTTATGTTAGATCCATATGTTCATATGCAAGTTGCAAGTTTTATGTTAGATCCATATGTTCGTATGTAAGTTGCAAGTTTTATGTTATGTCCACATGCCTATGTTCATATGTCCATATGCAAGTTACAAACTTTATGATTGGATCCATGAAGATCCATTTAGGTTCACATGATAAATGCAAGTTATATAATTTATGATAGATCCAAGTTACGATCTAATTATATATATATCATATGCAAGTTACATGTTAGATCCTAAACTAGATCCTTATTTATATGCAAGTTTGTGAAGTGAATTTATGCAAGTTCACCTTATTAGATCTAGTTTACACCTATATGTTAATGTTATAATCATACATGTTTTGGAATTGGATGTGTCATGATTATGTCACATGCTAGTCTATAACTGATGTTTATGCCAAATTACATGATATATGTTGATTGAACCTATGTTATGCATGTTCCCTCCTTTATCTCTCGTTTATAGATTGGGTCAATTAGCGGGCCCAATGTCTTTATGTGATTAATGTGAACGAACAAACGGGGGTAATGTTGGGAGTAATTATCAAACCAAAACATGTAAATATGTAGGTGGGCCCAAAACCATGTAATTGGTTAAGGCCATGAATCGTATAATTTATATACCATTAGTCTTGAATTAAAACATGTGACATGAAATTCTTGTAGAAATTTGCATATATAAAAATGTAAATCTAGAAATGACGAATACGCCTAACCCAAGGTTAGACTGAGTTGTGGTGTAAACCTGCCCGGAACCGACCGGCACATCCAGTAACCACAACAATACCTGTCTAACACGAGAGGTTAGTGCATCAAGCCCAAAAAAAACCGAGGTTAGACTGAGTTGTGGTGTAAACCTGTCCGGAACTGACCGGTACATCCATTAACCACAACAATACATGTCTAATGTGAGTGGTTGGTGCTTTAACTAATTAATTAGTTAAAGCTCATGAACAATCAAGCTAGAAATGGTGAGGTTAAGTAATTAAGGAAACACTTAACAAGACAAGAGTGGTGAGGTTAAGTAATATAGAAAACACTTAACCAACTTAACATGTGAACAAGACAAGATTAGTGGGGTTAAGTAATTTAGAAAACACTTATCCAAATCAACATGTTAACTAGGGAAGATTGATAGGGGTTAAGTCAAGTCAAGAACACTTAACAAATTTAACATGTTGACTAGGAAAACCCTAGTAATGGGGACCCCTTTCAGCAGTAACCCGCATGAATGTATCAAGGTACCCTGAACTAGGCAGGGTGGGGGCATGATTACTGGGCTGAATATAAGCGGTCAAAAAGGGCGGCGGTTAGGTGCGTCAGTGTAGGTTCCGATGGAGTACGGGCGTGCACGGGCTCCGGAGTGGAAAAAGCAAGCACTGGGCACCAGGCGTACACTTGTGCATCTAGAATCGTGTCAGGGGTTGCCATTATAGGACTTGATACACCCTATAATGGAACCAACACAAGTACTTTATAATCACGTGGGGCCGCATGACACCGAGAATACATGAATGCGAGTAGGAGCCGATCAATACATGAATGGGATCACTTTATCTTGAACATACACTGCTAGTTAAACAAGTTCTTAGTGGGTGCAGAGAAGTAAAAGTGGGTGCGATAGCCAAGTCTAGTTAAGTCTTACCTTATCCTGTTTTAGGATTACCCTATCCTTGTGGTATCATTCTAAGTTCAGTTTATTCATGTCACAGTCTTTTACGTGTTTACATGCTATTAAATAACTGGGCTACCAGACTTATGTCTGACTCATTTTCCTTTCGCCTCTTTTCTTTCGTCCCCCCTCCCTTAAGTCCGCAGGGAGGGAACACTTCTGCTTGACCGGATCAAATCAAAGCTTGAAGGTCGTAGATGTAAGGCTTGGACTTTCTTTTTTTGAGCTATGGCTATGGTCAAAGACATGTTGGGGATTTATGTCATTTTATTTTCAGTATTGCTTCTTTATGTTTTCAAGACAGATGTAATAATTTGGAAGATTGAAACTATTTGTTGAAATGTTGTATTGAACAAGTATTTATGGAATGAAGTTGGTTTCTTTTCCGCTATTTTAATTATCCGATGCTTTTGTTATCTGTCTTGTAATTTATTAGTATCTTGTACCTTAAAACGCTCCATCGAAGTTAAGGCATTCCCTTTGAGAGTGACCTTAACGGAGGTGGGGTGTTACAGCTGAGCTACTCAGGTCAGTTGCATTTTGCAACTAAGTTGAGATGCTCAATTCACCTTAACTCAATTGCAAAATGCAGCCGGACTGAGTAGCTCAGCAATTTTTGCAACTAAGCCGAGATGCTTAGTTGCAAAATGCACCATATTACTGTTGTTTAAATATGTCGGCACAATACTGCATGTCCAAAATAACTTTCTATTCTGCAAATTGTAATAATATCTCAAATATGTTTATACATATACTATTGAAAATTAGTTAATCAAAATGTCGTACGTTAACAAGCATCTCAAATCCTCATCGCAAAACTCATCATTAATGAAAATTAAATCAACTGATTTTCCTCTAGTAGTTTTATATATTATGCAAAACACATGTTGTTTAACAACTAGAAACTGTTGTTGTGAATAACACACATTACTCCATTGTTTTAATTTGAACAGTCATTTGACCATCTCTTAGTTTCTAATATATTGTTTCAGTATTGGTTTCCACTAAAAGCCGTGAAAGTAATGCATATAGTGGCTTTCAGGACTAAAGCTTCATTGGTTGAAGCAGAGACACCTGCTAATCTTGGGAAAGCATTTAAGGTTTACATCATGACAACTTAAATACATCGACCCTTGTATAATTATGCAGTTCCGTTACTTTATTCCAATGATGCAATTATACCATTTAGAACCAAATTAGTGAAATGTTTGCTTACCTTGTAACGATGATGTCAAACATTTGGGAACCTCTAATATAGTATTCACCAGGGCAGGACTAAAATCGTACTGCTGCTGGATTTGAATATGGAAAATACAATTATTTTTTTCATGTGCCTTTGTGATAATTAAAAGCTAATGAAGTTGACGACCCTACTTGATACATCTAATTTAGTTGATGATATTGATGTAAAACTTGCATACAATGAATATACGATGTTGTGGTCTTCGAATGTTAAGAGAAGGCTACTATAAGAAATTGATGTCATTAGGCTCAGTCATACTGAGCATACTTGCTCACTCATACGGAGCCATATAGGCTCAGTCATACTGAGCCAATTTGGCTCAGTCATACTTAGCTGATGGCTTAGTAAAAATGAGCCTTAGGCTCAGTCTTACCGAGCCATATAGGCTCAATTATTCTTGGCCATTGGCTCAGTTATACCGACCCTAATAGGCTCAGTTTAATAGAGCCTAACGGCTCAGTTATATGGCTCAGTAACTGAGTCGAAGCCTACAATTTAATGTTTTTTGTTCGTGATGCATACGCATGTTTTTAACAAGGAACTAAAATTTTCAATTTAATGTGATAGTTGATTGCTACTTTGTGTTAGTACTTCGTGTGTTAGCTGTTTCGATTGAATTGGTTTTTGTAAGTGTGTTTGTGTAAGTGTGTTAGGGACAGATCTGTGGTTATACCCTGAAATCAGGGAAATCAAATTTGACTCATGTTTTGTGATAATGTAAAATACATCTGAATGTTTGTTAGATTGCGGTATAATTTTTGTTAGAATTTCCATTGGATGTATGGTATAATTTTAGATTACGGTATATCCATGAAACAAAGAAATAACAATGAGTTAGTTTTCCATGATTTCATCCTCATTTGACTGTTTGTTTGCCTTATGCTTGAAATTTAAATTGGTTTTTCTTATAACAAGTTCACTCTGTTTTGATGCTTTAACAAGTGTACTGAAAATATTTTAACAGGTTTGTTGAAATTTTTTGTAGATGGATGATTACTAGACTTTCTGGTTAATAGTTTAATAGGCGATCCACCAAGTGGATGCATTTTAGCTCACGTGTAGGGTCGGGTATCTATGCTTATTAGCTTTATCCAAATCTGGGATGCTGCTGCACTTAACCTTAGTAAAAAGCTGCTTTCACTAGCAACTTTCCCTTATTTTGTAGCAGAGACTTTAGTGTAAGTTATCTTGCACTACACAGTCTGCTTCAAAGAAACTAGAAGTTGCAAGTGAAAGCAGCTTTTTCCAAAGGTTAAGTGAAGGGGCATTCGACATTTGAATAAAGCTAATAAGCATGGATTACTGACCCTGCACGTGAGCTAATATGCATCCACCTGGTGGATCGCCCAGTAAATTCTTAATCAAAAAGTTGAGTATGTGTGTCATTAGACAATGATGATTTGATATCTTTAGACGTTGGAGCAGGTATGTATTATTTTACACTTATCTCTACGTAGTATCTTACATAAGAATTGAATGGACATGTACTTACGTGCACATCTTGAATATTCTTTTCATTTATTTGTTCCTTTTTGTGTGTAGAGGAGGATGTTCTATATGCTAGGGTACGAACTACCGGTGTTGCAGATGGACTACACTTCAGGTGATTCTTCTTTTGGGTTTGCATTTTTAATGACTATCAGTTTTCCACCCTATGTACTGCTAATTTCATTCAAACGTCTATGGTCATAGCAAAATCAGTTTACAATGTGTATTCATTCAATTTTAAGACATATACCGATCGACTACACAAACACATGGACGACGCTCGACTAGTCTACTAATCGAGATCAACCATCGACATGAAGTATCAACTTGCTTTTTGTATGAATTTAGGCCGCGTGGGTAGAAATTAGTCGACTAATCAACTAGTCGATTCGACTAGGTTGTTATTAGTTCCTAGTGAAGTATTTGTACACAAATACACTGATCGATTACCGTTAAATTACACAAACACACTGATCGAAACGATACGCCCTTCACTGTTATTGGTGTCTAGTGAAATTACACAAGTCCAAAATATTGAAATTATCATCTAATCCATTATATTTGTAATGTGATTCCCTCAACTATACATCCAACTTGATTCATACGGTTCTATAACATCCAATCACTCATCATCCCACATTTCAAACTCAGATATACCCTGCGATATTGATTTTTTGTTAGAACCATTGTTGTTATCACTTTTTCTACCAGAATTAACATTTAATGGCGCATTCTGAACATACTCTGAATATAGATCTTGTAAAGAAGAGGCATTATATTTCATATTTTGGACTGATTCTACAGCAGGATAAATCTTTGGAAAACAAAACTCAATTGATTACATTTTATATCTGTATTAACATACACTTAGCTCTGTATTCATGTTTGCATCTCAGTCACATGAGTTACAATGTCGATCTATTGTCCAGTTGCGATGTATTTGTAACTTGTTTCTTGTATTTTATAGGCATTCCAGTTGGATATTATGGTGCTTTTGTGTTGCTGGAACTCAGGCTGCAGGCTATATATCACGATTCAGTTTTGCTGCCAAATGAAACTTGAACTCCAGCCTGGCTATCGCGCTCAATCTTCCTCGCCTCGACTGGAATTTTATCAGGCTGTTACCTTTTTACCTCATTTTCGTTACTTCGTAATGTGATGAAAATCTTTGACAGTTTCCTTTTATTGTATATGTTTGTATGTACATCATGTTATGACAAACCTTGTAATGCTTTGAATGTGTGTGTGTGTATATATATATACATAAATTGTGTTATTCCTGTGTATACTTTGTGGTATGTATGCTTTGTGTTATGAAAGATATGTTCTACAGTTTCTGTGTTATGAAAAATATGTGATATAGTTTCTGTTTATATATATATATATGTGTGTGTGTGTGTGTGTGTATATATATATGTGTGTGTGTGTGTGTGTGTGTGTGCGCACAGATATAATTAGATACGGTCAAAGGCTGTGTCTGAATACAATTTAGATACGGCTATAAGCCGTATGTTATCACTAATGGGATACGGTTTATAGTCATATCTAAAAATTTAACATGCCGTTTTTTGATACAGCTTTTTGCCGTGTCTAAGTGCTTTAGATACGGCTAAAAACACAGCTTAATTAGCATATATAGTGTAGTGGTAGTTACATGATTATCAATTGAAAATTGAGACACACTAATGATATTCTTTCTGATTCTGGTTACTCTTAGCAAATTATTAAGATATAGCTGTCTTTTCCCTTTGTTAGGTGCACTGCCAGTGCGTGTAATGTTTATACAACCACTATTATTTAAACATATGAGTTGTTTACCGTTGTATTCTCTGTTGCCAACTTTAAAATTCTTCAAATTATTGGTGATATGGTTAGTTGCACCTATTTGAGGAGACCAAGCATCATAAAGAATGTGTTCCGTTTTAACCACTTCACTTAGTTGACAACATTTAGCTCTGTTGTGAGGGTATACATCTTTAGCATAAGAGAAATTAACATTGTCATTGTCACCTCTCTATTTCCAAAATTTTGCTCTGGAATGTATGCCTGAGTAAATCTAAAATAATACTTAGCAGCTGTATGGCCTAGCTTTTCCCAATTCGACATTTGGGCCTTGAGTCATCGTTTCATCTGCCCATTCCTTTGGACCTACCAGAAAAACCATCTCTTTGATTAGTATAATCATTTCTTGCATTTCTTCCTTCGGTATTAGCAGCATAGTTGATAGACATGTCGAGAGTTGTTGACTTCATGTGATCATTTCTTGCTTCATGAGAAAGAAGAGTATTCGTTGTTGGTAACTTTCATGTTTTCATTGTCAATAATAAACTTTGGAGGAACCGGCAATGTACCAAGAATGAAACCTTCAAGGCCGTATCCTTGAATGGCTGTTTCAACTTGCAATTTCCATAGAAGACAAATGTCCTCTTCTAAGTGTACATTAATTAGTTAACTCTATGGACTAATTACTGTTTTGATCAAGTTATTGGTTTCAGTTGTGAGATCAGATTGAGTTGATTGAGATGAAGCAACAATACTTGTTTCTGACTGAGTATCACTAGACATGATGACAAAGAAGATTCAAATGAAGAATAGCAATTAGGAAGACAACTGTGCCTGCAGGTATCAAACTTTTCTTTGAGAAATAAGGTTAACAACAACCATTTTTTGATGAAAATTATTTTATGAAATTATTTTTGATGGATCTGGCTTGCAACTGATTTCATGAAAGAATTGTTTTGATCACTGCACTTCCACTTTTGATTTTCCACGGTAGTTGCTATAAGGAATTGCTTTTGTAGCCAAGAACCTTGCAAAAGTTCTTTGGCAAGGCACTGTAAATCTGAAGAGAAACTGTCTATACTCCCAAATTGTAAGGACCCGATACTTCCCCAGTCTCCGAAGAGGAGAGGAAGAACGGATTGCCTTGAGGACAAGACGAATCAAAATACAAACAGAAGAACATTTCATTATTTATTACAACAATTTCATCAGAATACAAGAATATACAGAGTATGAATAAATATTACACATCATAAATTATTAGAGATTTAAATACATTACTGCAGCGGAAAATAATACAAAACACAACTGGAAGTAATACACGGATACAGAGCTTTCCGAATATCGCTTCAGCTGTAAATCAGGATCCTGAAAATATAAATCTGCAAAACCAAAACTACTAGCTGCCCGTGTGGAAAATAGGGCACCCAGAGATTAGGTTAAAACAATAAACTCCAGGTCAGTCATGTGACTGGTGTGAGAACAAAACAATTATTAATCTTTATTTTAAAGTTAGGTAAATCAAGGGACCACACCGTATAATACGGAACGGGTTTCCTCCCGAGAATACCAATGCATAAAAGAACATCGCAATGCTAAATAAAGAACAATGAAGCTATTATAAGACCCAGGTCCCATCACACAATGCAACACACATCAGAGGATATGGTTTTACCTTATAATAGCAAAAGAATGCTTGATACGCTAAATTTCATCTTTTATTATTACTATAAGTGTATAGTGTCAAAACAATTTCAATCATAAGTATCAACCATAGACGACATAAGTGCCCCATACCACTATATATATAGGTTCTATAATCAAAACCGCAAAATCATGTATTGGAAGTTGGATTTCCATCTATGAACCGAGGCAAAAGATAGTCCTCACCGAATTCGAGACAATCTAGTCCATGTCTCAGGCTACAGCCGCAACTGCACCTAGGAGCCATAGGGCCGGTCCACATGTAGCGGATTAAAATGCAACCCTGAACAATACGTCTCCCCGCCCTGTGGGGCGTAAATGAGACAAATGACTCCATATCTGAGGCGCCTCGCATTCCAACAACCACACAGGTGGAAAATATATAAATGTCAGGGCTGGTAGGTCACTGACATCGCCTCTAACTAGAAAGAGACGCATGTTCTCCCTGGATCCTCTCCCGTTTCTGGTTCATACCGGGGTATGAGGCTCGCGAATTAACGTCATACACAAAGCTATGCCACACAGGCCGTGCTTTGATCATCAACCACAAGACTTTGCTTTTCAACAAAAGCCTTGATCATTTGCCACTTAGGCATGCCACACAGGCAATTCACTCCATGCGATTGATATCCATCAATGTATAACCTCTGAGCTCGTACGTCTCAGAGAAGGGCGTTAAGCAAGAGAATAAATTCTTCGCCACCAAACAGAAATATATTTAATAGAAATCAATCACACAGAATAAAATCCATTGTCAGACACACAGTCCATTTACAAGTTCGTTGTGGGTCTGAACGAAACAGGAGGCACCTTGTACCTCGCATATCCATTGATCTCCAAGTACGTATGGACGATCACCAACTGATTCCCTCCTCTTGGGTGTACAACCCAATCAAGATCATCAGTAATTATCTAAACGACGTGAAGACCCCCGGTCTTCGACCACCGTCTTCATCCTCGACACATCGTCGAATCAGTTATTCAGAATGGGATAAACCCGGTCTTTCTGAATAACTCGCGTATGTAATAAACAAGTGTTACACAAACACGACATACGCCTCATTCCAATTCAGAATATTCTTTAATTCAAATATTCTTATACTTTGGGAAAGGTTCCCATTAATTTTATCAAAGATAAATTCTTTAAATTTATTCTTTAACCTTCTTTTGAATATCAATTCAAACCAAATTATGGTTTATCCAAACTAATCGGGATTAACGAACCTTACCGAAGTAGTCCTTTGTTTTAATTTCCCAATCCCAACCTATTCATCCCATGAAGTAAAACTGGTAATACTTCATATCTTACACCACGGTGTTATCGGTAAATTCAATTACCATTTCACGTTCAAATCTAATTAAAAATTTAACTATCGCCTGGAGCAAAACTGGTGTTACTCCATTCTTGATCAATTCAATCTAATTAAAGATTCATTAAAACTCCACTTGGTTTTAATCTTCCCAAAAATCAATATTAATGATTGTTTAACTTGGGAAATCATATCCTGTCTTTAGCTGGGTTAAAGAACCAATGTCATTTAAAACACGGTTCACGATAAACCGAAAATCACATCCCGTTTACAATGGAATCTTCATGGAAAACAAATCGATATATATAATCGATATAAACTTCCATATCCGACTAATAATAGAAATGGAATAACGGCAAAGCCTTTTAAATTCCAGATATATTAGTTGTCTTCCTCCACAGAAATTCAATTCGATTATTACCAAATCGAATTCCATTCCAATTTATTTTATTAAATTGGAAAACTTTACTTTGAAAAATCTCCTTTAAATCTTAATAAAAGATTTATAAATTCCAAATCACATTTCAGTGTAAATCAGGTTAAAGAACGAATGTCGTCAAAACATAGTTCACGATAAACCCAATTCACATTCCATTAATTATCGGGTTAAAGAACAAGTGTTATTTAAAACACCGTTCACGACAAACCCAAAAATCCCATTTGATATTAAATACAAGACTTTGAATAGAAATTATACCGGCTTATATTCAATATCAAATTCTTCGACCAACAAATATCGCATTGGAAATAACGATATAAATATATCTTTCAAATATCTGTAATCACAAAATCCAACATCTAAATACTCCAAAGACAGTTTCGATTCAAATCCATTCCAATTCAATTATTGGAAATTCTGATTACTTTTAAAACCCTTTCAAATCCAATTTATTTATTTCAAAAGTAAATAGATTATAATTCTAGTTCAAAACTAGTTCATTTCGATAAAAATCTATTTTTATCTTTTCAAATTTGGAGTTTTTAATCCCAGTTCCTTCCAAATCATTTCTTATGATTTTACACAAATTATTGCTATTTTTAATAATTTTATCAGGGCCCGTACAGTCGATTTCTATCAACGGCCATCGAACTGCACTTACAACGACCTTTTCCAAATATGATTTGGACATAATTCCAAATCCAACTGTTAGATTTCAAATCTCTACTATTCGTTAGAAAGCTCTTTTCGATATGAACCCAACGGTTCCAGTTTTAGGAGGATCTGACAATCGGATCTCCCGTAATATCCATTCGAAGTCAATGGTCGAAATTCGCAAACTGCCGCGGCGCGGCGCGTTCTGTTCAGGCCATTATATATATAATAGTGAATATTAGGCTCACGTCCCTATTTTGAAACTTAATTAGGCTCACATCCGGTCATAAACTTAATATAAATTAGGTCCCTATTTTCAGAACTTATAAAATAATAATATAAAAAAAATAAAAAAAATTGTAAATTAGTAATAAAATAAATTATGCATTATACAAACAATTCAGTTCAAAAAACAACAAAAATAATGTCAGAAAGAAGAAAACAGCAAAAAAACTGCAGTTAAATGCATAATATTATGCACCTTTTTGATTTTATTGCATGCATATATGCAATTATTGCAGTTCTTCCAGCGGATAGATTTAACATAATTTTTCAGTTCATTTTTATTTGTATCCAAATGTGCAAATTTCTCAAAAAAATGCACGCATGTGTGCAACATTTTTATAGGATAAAAAGTAGGGACCTAATTTATATATAAAAAAAAAGATTTGAAAAATTTAAACCCGCCCCTTATTTTATTACTTCCGCCTTTTTTTATTTTTTTTAAAAAAAGTGCGTTCCTTCATAAAAAAAAAAATCTAAAATATAGAAATAATTTCAGGATTCTACGGAAATAAAAAAAAATAGCTGCATACATTTATACAATTATTACTGATAATTGCATATATGTATGCAACTTTTCCGTAAGCTGTTCGGTTTGAAAATTTGAAACTAAACCTGCACAAATGTGTGCAAATATTGGGTATATTTGCACACATGTAAGCATGTTTTTGTATGAATAAAAATCAACGAAGATGTATGTAGTGAAAAATATGCACGGATGTATGCAAGGAAGTGATATATGTGCATACTATTATGCATTTAACTGGAAATTTCGTTTTTTTTTTTTTTTGATTTTTGACGCCTTCTTTGATGGTTTTTTGTTCTGAATTTTTTAGTGTTTACATGTTTTATTTAAATACGACTTTACGTGATTTTTTTATATTTTTTTTATATTTTTTTGATGACTTTTCAGAAAATAGGGACCTAATTTACAATAAGTTTATGACCGGGTTTTTTTTATATTTTGAAACTTAATAGGGACCTCTAAAAAACGCACCCTATATAATATATATATTATATATATTTCATCGATTTCCTTTCAAAACGTATTTTATAAATCGTTTTAAATTGTTTTCAAAACGATTTCAACTTCATATTCAATTTATAATCAAAATTAAATATTATATATCATTAATCTCTAAATGATAATATTTTCAAAACGTTATATTTTGAAATCACTTCCTTTTCTATATTCATTATAAAAATGAATAAAATCGATATAAATATCGTTCACGTCAAAATGGCGTCAATCTAATCAACACGGCTTTATATATTTCAATAACTTCGCTATTTTATTCAACAAATGAATATTTTCTTCAACACACGAATATATGTTTTATTCAACACATGAATATTCTTTTATTCAACACATGAAATTTCTTTTATTCAACACATGAATATTCTTTTATTCAACACATGAATATATTTTATTTTCTAAATTGGAATGAGACCCACTCAATTACCATATAATATTATTTATGTGGGTTCTATACAACAAATGTATATTATAGCAATGATAAATAATCAACCGTCATTCAAAGTGCACCACACAACTGCATAAGCATTAAATATAAATAATTAACGCTTACACAGTCTGTCAACCCATCGATTGACATACAACTGAACAATCAGGATTAGTGTACATCAAATATCATCCCAATACCCATGTGGGGTTTCAAATCAACAAACACAGATGTTTATTTATGCAGTTGGGCGATGTGTAAAATTTATCGTCCCAATCAATATTAGTCAAATGGGTGTACATAAACAAATCGTCCGATTTGTTTAAAAATATTTATTTTATATACACATTAAAAATCATATTTTTAACTATAAAATATTTTATTTCCACTTCACACAATCAACTTTCACAACACATCAATCAAACAAACAAGTCATCTATGTTCTGTGGACGACGGGTGTCGGGTGCTGCTAAGCACCGTCTGCATACTGGTATATGTTTCAACAGAAATAAAAATAAAAGTGAGGAGTTCTCACCTTGGGGTTCCACTCCGTCATTCTTTATTTCTAAATAGCTGGGATTTGCCCAAAATTCCAATGCGATCTTTTCCCGCTGTTCATAGTGAAAATCGCATTTTATTCGCTACTGAAGCGACCCGAACTTCCCCGGTCTCCGAAGAGATGAGAAAGAACGAATTATTGTGAGGACAAGACAAAACAGAACGCAGACGGAAGAACATTTCATTGCAATTACAACAATTCCATCAGATACAAGAATATACAGAGTATAAATGAATAAATTACATTCGATAAATATCAGAGATTACAATAAATTAAATAGCAGCGGAAAATAATACAAAGCACAACTGAAGGTGATATACGGATACAGAGCTTTCCGGATATCATTACAGCTGTAAACCAGGATCCTGTGAATATAAATCTGCAAAACCAAAACTACTAGCTGCCCGTGTGGAAAATAGGGGCACCCAGAGTTTAGGTTAAAACAATAAACTCAGGTCAGTCATGTGACTAGTGTGAGAACTAAAATAGTTATTTAAAACTTTACTTTAAAAGAGAGTAATTCAAGGGACCACGCCGTATAACACGGAACGGGTTTCCTCCCGAGAATACCAGTGCATAGAAAAGACAACGCAATGCTTTTTCGAAAAATGAAGCTATTATAAGACCCGGGTCCCATCACACAATGCAACGCAAGCCGGAGGATAGGGTTTTCCCTTATAATAGCCAAACATGCTTGGTACGTTTAAAACAAATCATTTGATACTATAATAAGTGTATAGTGTCAAAACAATTTCAATCATAAATATAAATCATAGACGGCATAGCATCCCATGCTACTATGTCGCCATACTAGTTCTACAATTAAAACCGCAATACACGTATTGGAAATTGGATTTCCGTCATGAGTCGAGGCAAGGGGCAAGCTCCTCTCCGCGTTCGAGACACTCTAGCAAATGTCTCAGGACTACACACTCTGGGCAATCCTGGATCTTCAGGGCCGGTCCTCACTTACGTTAGAGGATTAATTATGCCTGAACACACGTTTCCCAGTCCTTACAGACCTATAATCGAGGCGCCTCATCCAACAACCACAAAGGTGAAAAGTATATATATGTCAGGGCTGGTAAGTCACTGACACCACCAAAGCTAGAAAGAAACGTCGTGCTCTCCCTGCAGTCCGTATCCCGTTTTTGACTCATACCGAGGTGTGAGGCTCGCGAATTCACGTTATACCCAAAGCTACGCCACAGAGGCCGTGCTTTGATCATCAACCACAAGACTCTGCTTTTCAACAAAAGCCTTGATCATTGCATCTTAGCGTGCCACACAGGCAATTCATGCCATGCGACTGGTGTCCATCGATATACAACCTTTGAGCTCGTACGTCTAAGAGAAGGGCGTTAAGCAAAAGAATAAATTCTCCGCCGCCAAACAGATGTATATTTAATAGAAATCAATCAACATAGAATAAAATCCAATGTCAGACACACAATCCATTTAAAAGTCCGTTCTGGGTCTGAACGAAACCGGAGGCACTTTCCTCGCATATCCATCCATCTCCAAGTACGTTTGGACGACCACCAACTATTTCCATCCTCTTGGGTGTACAGCCCAATCAAGATCGTCAGTAATTATCCAAACGATGTGAAGACTTCCGGTCTTCAACCATCGTCTTCATCTTCGACTTATCGTCGAATCGGTTATTCAGAATGGGTATAAACCCGGCCTTTCCGAACAACCCGCGTATATTTAAAACAAATGTTACACAAACACAACATACGCCTCATTCCAATGCAGAATATCCTTTTTATTCACGAAATCACTTCTTAGGGAAAGGTTCCCATTAATTTTATCAAAGATAAATTCTTTAAAATTTATCCTTTAATCTCCCTTTGGATGTCATTTCAAACCAAATTATGGTTTTCTAAACTAGTCAAGATTAGCGAACCGTAACGAAGTAATTATTTATTTTATTTCCCAATCCCAACCTATTCATCCCATGAAGCAAAACTGGTAATACTCCATATCTAATACTATGGTGTTATCGGTAAAATTAATTACCATTTCACGTTCAAATCTAATTAAAGATTTAACTATCGCTTTGGAGCAAAACTGGCGATACTCCATTCTCGCTCATTTCTAAATTTGATAATTCAGATTATAGATTCACATTTCAACCTAATTGCAGATTCGTTAAAACTCCTTTTACAGGGTTAAAGAACTAGGTGTTATTTAAAACAAAGTCACGACAAACCCAAATCACATTCTATTTATTATCGGGTTAAAGCGCTAGTGTTATTTGAAACACCATTCACGATAAACCCATTTCAAATCCAATCAAATATATTAGAAATTTCAATTATTTAAAACCCCTTTTTAAATCTGATTTATTTATTTAAAAATAATTGGGTTTTAAATTTAGTTCAAACTAGTTCATTTTGATAAAAATCTATTTTTATCTTTTCAAATATGGAGTTTTTCATCCCAACTTATCCCAAATCATTCCTTATGATTTTATACAAATTATTACTATTTTTAATAATTTTATCAAGGCCCGTACAGTCGATTTCCATCAACGGCCATCGAACTGCACTTACAGCGACCTTTTCTGAATTTGATTTGGACGTATCTCCAAATCCAACCATTAGATTTCAAATTTCTAATGTTCGTTAGAAAGCTCTTTTCGATACGAACCCACCGGTTTCGGTTTTAGGAGAATCCGACGGTCGGATCTCCCGTAATGTCCGTTTGAAATAAATGGTCGAAATTCATGAACTGCCGTGGCGCGGCGCGTTCTATTCAGGCCATTATATTATATATATAATATATATAATATATATTTCGTCAATTTCTATTTAAAACGAATTTTATAAATCGTTTTAATTTCATTTCAAAAACAATTTCAACTTCCATTTCATTTCAAATCAAAATTGAATTCTTCCTTATAAATTCGTTTTAAAATTCATTTCTATTCAATTCAATTTGAATTCATTTCAATTTGTTTCCAATTCAATTAGTTTTCGTTTTCAATTCAATTCGAATTGGTTTTATATTCAATTCAATTCAAATTCGTTATCTATTCAATTCAATTCGAATTCGTTTCGTTTTCTATTCAATTGAAATCAAATTCGTTTTCCATTCAATTCGAATTCATTATATATTCAATTCATTTCGAAATCGTTTTATATTCAATTCATTTCGAAATCGTTTTATATTCAATTCATTTCGAAATCGTTATTTATTCAATTCATTTCGAAATCGTTTTATATTCAATTCATTTCGAAATCGTTTTCTATTCAATTCATTTCGAAATCATTTTATATTTAATTCATTTCGAAATCGTTTTCTATTCAATTCATTTCGAATTTTTTTTATATTCAATTCATTTCGAAATCGTTTTATATTCAATTCATTTCGAAATCACTTTTCAATATTCATTTTAAAATGAATAAAATCGATATAAATATCGTTCACGTCAAAATGGCGTCAATCTAACCAACACGGCTTCATATATTTCTATTTTCAAATATTTTATTCAAATATTTCTTTTTCAAATATTTCCTATTCAAATATTTCTTTTTCAAATATTATTCGTTCAACACATGACTAATCTCAACGGACGAGTACTGTCAACACATGAACCTTTATTTTATATTGATAAAGATGTAAATTTTATTATTAAAATATTTCGTTCAACACATGACTAATCTCAACGGGTGAGTACAGTCAACACATGAACCTTTATTTTATATTGATAAAGATGTAAATTTTATTATTAAAATATTTCGTTCAACACATGACTATTCTCAACGGATGAGTACAGCCAACACATGAACCTTTATTTTATATTATTCTTTATTTTCTAAATTGGAATGAGGCCCAATCAATCACCATATAATATTAATTATATGGATTTTCATACATCACATGTATATAATAGCATTGAAAAATAATCAACCATCAACCAAAGTGCACTACACTGTATAAGAATCAAATATAGATATCTAACGCTTATAACAGCCTGTCAATCAATCGATCGTCATATTTAATCAATCAGGATGAGTGAACTTCAAATTTCATCCCAACACCCGTGTGGGGTTTCAAACAATCAAACACAGATTTTAGTTGTGCAGTTGGGCGATGTGTAAAATTTATCGTCCTAATCAATGTCCTTCAAATAGGTGTACATAAACAAACCGTTCGGTTTGTAAATGAATATTTTATTTATTCGCATTCACTATATTCATATTCACGTTAAAAATTATATTTTTAACGATAAAACATTTTATCCTAACATATGAATTTCTATTCAGTTCTTTCTTTAAATAAAATGATATTTTTATTTTTCTAACTTATTTTAGAAAATTTCGGCGGCATAACGGCACGATACTAGAAACGGGACGAGGTCTAGCCTTATCCCCGGTCTAGTGAAGGCCCACGCCATTCACATATCAATCAAATCCACCAAACAATCAAATTCAAATCTAATCATCTAACTAATTTATGCAATCAAACAAACAAGTCCATGGTCTGTGGACGATTGTGTCGGGTGCTACTAAGCACCGTCTGCATCCTAGTATATATATATATAACTAGAAAATGAAATTGAAAGGTGAGAAATTCTCACCGATATCTATCCAATCATCTTGACTCTTCTTTGATAGAAATCTTCATCGTTATCACATTTTTGTCGTCTTCGTTGCTGTAGCCACTACATATGTAAAAATTGAATTTTTACTTCGCTATTCAATATATAAAAATCGAATTTTTACCTTGTTATTCAATATATAAAAATCGAATTTTTACTTCGCTATTCAATATATAAAAATCGAATTTTTATTATGCTATTCAATATATAAAATCTAATTTTTACTTCTTCTACTTTATAAAAATCATATTTTTTATTCTGTTAAAAACAATGCCATTTTATATTTTCTAATCAAACTAATTTTATATTTTCTAAACAAGTGATTTAATATTTTCTAAACAAGTGCAAATTTTATTTTACCATAAGAATGTTTTTTTTATTTTACAAGATGAATGCTATTCTCTATATAAAGATTTCGCCTTTTTAAATATAAAGATTTCGCCTTTTTAAATATAATGATTTTGCCTTTTTAAATATAAAGATTTCGCCTTTTTAAATATAAAGATTTCGCCTTTTTAAATATAAAGATGATATTTCTAATATTACTATCATGTAAAAATTATATTTTTAATTCTCTACATAAACAAAAATCATATTTTTACGCCTTCTATATAGTAAAGATTATATTTTTAATACTTTAAAAATATAAAAATCATATTTTTAATTCTTTAAAAATATAGAAGATCATATTTTTAACTGAATAAAATCATTTCCATTTAAATATCTCTATATTTCTGAAAATAAAAATATTTATTATTTCTTTTTTTCCTTAATTTAAAACTGATTTAACTATGTTAAATAAATAAAATAAAATAAAAACAAACAAACAAACTTACTGTGATTCGAAGTGGGAGGAGAGAGGCCGTGCTCGCTGCGTCGGTGGTGGAGCGTCGTGCTTCAGGCGGTCGGCTCTAGGCTGTGGCGGCGGAGCAAGGGCTCGAGGTGGGTTTCTGGTGTACGGCGTGGGCTTTTTGGGGTATCGGGTTCGATTGGAAGGGGAGAGGAAGGAGAAGGGGGCGCGGGGAGGCGGATTCGGCCAGGCGGCGGTGGGCTGAGGGCCTCCGACGGCGGCTGGAGGGGGCGCGCCTTCGATTTCGCGCAGCGTTCTCATTTTTTTTTGATTTTTGATTTTAAAATCGAATGGGGGGGGGGGGGGCAGAAGGATTTAAGGGGAGGGAGAGAGAAATTTAATTTTTAATTTATTTTAATTATGAAAAAGTTGACTTTTACATACGAACTCGAAACAAGGCCCACCGCCTGTCGTCCATAGCGTTTCACCCCCATTCCGAACACAATGGGATATGTATCGTAAGATGATTCAACCGTTTCGATCAGTTTCCGTTAAAATCAACATATAACTCTATATATTGAATTTGAACGCGCATTTCAATTTACCGGGGTCACATACTAACTCTAAAAATTCTCGAAAAATATTTTCTAGCTCCGTGTTGACGATACGGTCCTGACAAAACTAGTTTCGTCGAATTCTGAGACCGTTAGAAAAATGGCCAATTTCCAGTCGATTAAAATCAACTAAAACTGGTCAAACGCGTTTTCATTTGCCACGCTCACATATTGATTCGAAAAATTATGAAATTTGGAATCTAGCAATTATTTGACATCACGGACCCAACAAAAGTGGTTTCGTCGAAATCCGAGGTTGTTTGCAAAATGTCTATTTTTAAGGGCCTGAATTCCATAGCGACTATTCAGAATTTTCAACTGGACATATCTTTTGATCCCCGCTATGAAATTTTGATTTTTCGGATTCGTTGGAAAGATATCATCAATTAGATCCTAATGTTTTTGGTTTCACTAAAATCCAGATTGTTTTGCACCTGGTACATTCAATTGAAGTTTGAAATCGAATTATCGAACTACCGCGCCATTTTCAATTCTATTATAATTATATATAATTATTTTTATTCTAACGACGACATATATAAAATATACGTTCTAATTCTATTCAAAATAAATTTCTCGTCAATATTATTTAAAATAATCTATTTTAAATCTTCAAAATTGCCAAAATAAAAATTTTAAACTGGCTCAGATTTTCCGGGTTATTACAGCTACACAAATATATAAATAATTATATTTTTATAACGCTACTACATATACAGAAATCGTATTTTTATACCGCTACTTCATTTATAAAAATCTCATTTTTATATGCTTTTCATACAAAGAAAGATCTCATCTTTATAACTTCATTTTCTATATAAAGATCATATTTTTATAACTTCGTTTTCTATATAAAGATCATATTTTTATATAGAAAAATCTAATCTTTTCGCATAGAAAAATCATAGCTTTATGCTATTAAATATCTAACCATTCTACATTAAAATATCTTCACTTTCTATTTTTAAAGTTCATAAACTTTTATATTAAAAACCAAAACTTTTTACAATGTTTTTCGTTTACATAAAACTTGGATTTTTATTTCAAATTCTACACCTAAAAATTGGATTTTTATTTCAAATTGAAACCACATACCTAAAAAAATCGTATGTTTTTATACTAGCAAGGATATGTAGGAATAAATAAATAAAAACAAGTAAATAATTAATTAAAAAAACTTACAGTTGAAAGTTTGGGAGAGGGAAGGGTTGTCGGGGTTCGTCGGAGGTGGGGTGCACGGGTTAAGATGGTCGGGGGGAGGGGGGGAGGGAGCTAATTGGAGGCGGGTTAGGGCTTGGACTAGCGGCGGTTTCCATTAATTTGGGGGTAAGGGCCTTTGGGTTCGGGTTTGGGGGAATGGAGAAGGGCGGAGGTTGGGGGGGGTGCGTTGGAGCTCGGTGAGACGGCGACGGCGTGGGCTGTGGATGGAGGCGACGGGGATTCGATCGTGGGGGTTCGGGTGTTTTTCCTTTTTTTTTTAATTTTGATTTCTGAATTGGAAGATAACCCGAGGGGGGGGGGGGGGGGTTAAGAGGGAAAAAGGGTTGACTTTTATTTTTAATTTAATTATTTTTTTCCATAAAAAGTACACTTTTTATTCGAACTCCAAACGAGACCCAACGACTGTCGCCCCTAGCTAATTACCCCCATTTCGAACACAATAGGATATTTTTTTGGCCAATTCTATCATTTTGATCAATTTTGCTTTAAATTAAAATATAAATCAACATATTGAATTTGAACGCACATTTTAATTTACCGGGCCCACATACAGACTCTAAAAATTCCAAAAAAATTATTTCTAGCTTCGTATTGACGATACGGTCCTAACAAACTAATTTCGTCAAATTCTGAGACCGTTTGAAAAATGGTCATTTTCCAGCCGATTAAATTCAGCTGAAACTGGTCAAACGCGTTTAACTTCGCCACGCTCATATATTGATTTAGAAAATTACGAATTTTGGAATCCAGCAATAATTTGACATCCCGGATCTAGCAAAAGTGGTTTCGTCGAAAACCGAGGTCGTTTGCAAAATTGCTATTTTTAAGGGCCAGAATTCCATAGCGACTATTATGAAATTTCAACTGGGCATAACTTTTTATCTCCGCTATGAAATTTCAATTTTTCAGATTCATTGGAAAGATATTATCAAATAGATTCAAATATTTTTGGTTTTGCTAAAATCCGGTTTATTTTGAATCCTATACATTCATTTGAACTTTGAAATCAAAATTTCAAACTACCGCGCCATTTTCAATTCCTTTTATAATTAAAAATAAATATTTATATTCTAACGAAAATCTATATAAATATATACTTTAGAATTCCATTCAAAATAAATTTCTTGTCGTTATTATTTAAAACAATTCATTTTAAATATTCAAAATTCACTAAAATTGCCAAAATAAAAATTTTAATTTGGCTCGGATTTCCGGGTTATCACAATCTCCCCCACTTAAAACCTTTCGTCCCCGAAAAGGAACGAAGCTTAAAGTTGTTTTACAAACCAACTCAACTTTCGTTATTTTCATTATGGCTTAAGTTCTTCAACCTTTTAGTTTCAAAGAACTTTTCAAATTCTTCAAAAATTTGGCTAATACCCTAAATTTTCGAAAAATTTCGCCATAACCTCCCCTGCACAGGGAGCTATGGGATATTTCAAATAGCCTTCCATGGCCCTCACCAATCCAAAAAGAAAAAGAAACAGCCAAGAGGCTAGCCAATCGGCTCATAAAATCATCAAAAACCCAATAAATTTGTAAACATGTACCTATTTGTCGGGCAAACAATTTTATTCTTCTGCTCTAGCCTCCTTGCTATAACCTGTTCAATGTATATACGTGTAATGTATGCAAATTCAAACAATTTTCAATTCAGTTCAACATTTGGTTCAATTTGGCTAAAGGTTCAACATTTAATTAATCAACCAACACAATCATCAATCAATTACTTGATTATCATTTCAAACACATAATTTTGATACATATACTGAAAATCATGTTTTTAAAGTCCATTTACAACAATAAGCCCTACCAAGTTTTGGTTCTCACACCAGTCAATTGGAAACATATAGAAATCCCACTTTCGGCACTCGAATATAAATTCTGATGATGATATATCAATCATCAGAATCACCCCCGGGCGACTAGAGTGTAATTCTATATCCATCCAGTATATTTGAGACTTCCAATACACATGGATCAGACGTATATGAAAATCTCTATATACTGGATTGTCCAAATCAATTTAAAATCAATATCCAAATACGAATTATAAAGTTTAAATTTTCAAAACAAAATTTGTTTTCATTTTAAAAACACACTCTTCACACTCGTTCTAGGATACTACTGATCCTATTTTAACGAGTCATTCTCATTGGATATCACTAATCCAATCTCTAATGAATTCTTTCCTTTGGTTCTAACGTGTCTTGTTCTCTGAGCTCTGTAAACCAAAGCTCTGATACCACTGTAAGGACCCGATACTTTCCCGGTCTCCGAAGAGGAGAGGAAGGACGGATTGCCTTGAGGACAAGACGAATCAGAACACAAACAGAAGAACATTTCATTGCTTATTACAACAATTTCATCAGAATACAAGAATATACATAGTATGAATAAATATTACAAATCATAAATTATTAGAGATTTAAATACATTACTACAGCGGAAAATAATACGAAACACAACTGGAAGTAATGCACGGATACAGAGCTTTCAAAATATCGCTTCAGCTGTAAATCAGGATCCTATAAATATAAATCTGCAAAACCAAAACTACTAGCTGCCCGTGTGGAAAATAGGGGCACCCAGAGTTTAGGTTAAAACAATAAACTCCAGGTCAGTCATGTGATTGGTGTGAGAACTAAACAGTTATTAATCTTTATTTTAAAGTTAGGTAAATCGAGGGACCATGCCGTATAACATGGAACGGGTTTCCTCCCTAGAATACCAGTGCATAAAACAACAACGCAATGCTAAATAAAGAACAATGAAGCTATTATAAGACCCAGATCCCATCACACAATGCAACACACGCCGGAGGATAGGGTTTTACCTTATAATAGCCAAAGAATGCTTGATACGCTAAATTTTATCTTTTATTATTACTATAAGTGTATAGTTTCAAAACAATTTCAATCATAAGTATCAATCATAGACGGCATAAGTGCCCCATACCACTATGTTGCCACTTATAGGTTCTACAATCAAAACCGCAAAATCACGTATTGGAAGTTGGATTTCCATCTATGAACTGAGGCAAAAGATAGTCCTCACCGAATTCGAGACAATCTAGTCCATGTCTCAGGCTACAGCCTCAACTGCAGCTAGGAGCCACAGGGCCGGTCCACACGTAGCGGATTAAAATGAAACCCTGAACAATACGTCTCCCCGCCCTATGGGGCGTAAATGAGCCAAATGACTCCGTATCTGAGGCGCATCGCATTCCAACAACCACACAGGTGAAAAATATATAAATGTCAGGGCTAGTAGGTCACTGACACCACCTATAACTAGAAAGAGACGCATGTTCTCCATGGATCCTCTCCTGTTTCTGGTTCATACCGGGGTGTGAGGCTCGTGAATTAACGCCATACACAAAGCTATGCCACATAGGCCGTGCTTTGATCATCAACCATAAGATTTTGATTTTCAACAAAAGCCTTGATCATTTGTCACTTAGGCATGCCACACAGGCAATTCACTCCATGCGATTGATATCCATCAATATATAACCTCTGAGCTCGTACATCTCAGAGAAGGGCATTAAGCAAGAGAATAAATTCTCCGCTGCCAAACAGATATATATTTAATAGAAATCAATCACACAGAATAAAATCTAATGTCAGACACACAGTCCATTTACATATTCGTTCTGGGTCTGAACGAAACCGGAGGCATCTGGTACCTCGCATATCCATTGATCTCCAAGTACGTCTAGACGATCACCAACTGATTCCCTTCACTTGGGTGTACAGCCCAATCAAGATCATCAGTAATTATCCAAATGACGTGAAGACCCCCGGTCTTCGACCACCGTCTTCATCCTCGACGCATCGTCGAATCAGTTATTCAGAATGGGATAAACTCGGTCTTTCTGAATAACTCGCGTATATAATAAACAAGTGTTACACAAACACAACATACGCCTCATTCCAATTTAGAATATTCTTTTATTCAAATATTCTTATGCTTTGGGAAAGGTTCCTATTAATTTTATTAAAGATAAATTCTTTAAATTTATTCTTTAATCTTCTTTTGAATATCAATTCAAACGAAATTATGGTTTATCCAAACTAGTCGGGATTAACGAACCTTAACGAAGTAATCCTTTATTTTAATTTCCCAATCCCAACCTATTCATCCCATGAAGTAAAACAGGTAATACTTCATATCTAACACCACAGTGTTATCGGTAAATTCAATTACCATTTCACGTTCAAATCTAATTAAAGATTTAACTATCGCCTGGAGCAAAACTGGTGATACTCCATTCTCGATCATTTCAATCTAATTAAAGATTCATTAAAACTCCACTTGGTTTTAATCTTCCCAAAAATCAATATTAATGATTGTTTAACTTGGGAAATCATATTCTGTATTTAGCTGGGTTAAAGAACCAATGTCATTTAAAACATGGTTCATGATAAACCCAAAATCACATTCCATTTACAATGGAATCTTCATGGAAAACAAATCGATATATATAATCAATATAAACTTCCATATCTGACTAATAATATAAATGGAATAACGGCAAAGCCTTTTAAATTCCAGATATATTAGTTGTCTTCCTCCACAGAAATTCACTTCGATTATTACCAAATCGAATTCCATTCCATTCCAATTTATTTTATTAAATTGGAAAACTTTACTTTGGATAATCTCCTTTAAATCTTAACAAAAGATTTATAATTCCAAATCACATTTCACTGTAAATCGGGTTATAGAACGAATGTCGTTAAAACACAGTTCATGATAAACCCAATTCATATTCCATTAATTATCGGGTTAAAGAACAAGTGTTATTTAAAACACCATTTCAGACAAAACCAAAAATCCCATTTGATATTAAATACAAGACTCTGAATAGAAATTATACCGGCTTATATTCAATATCAAATTCTACGACCAACAAATATCGTATTGGAAATAACGATATAGATATATCTTTCAAATATCTGTAATCACAAAATCCAACATCGAAATGCTCCAAAGACAATTTCGATTCAAATCCATTCCAGTTCAATTATTGGAAATTCTAGTTACTTTTAAAACCCTTTCAAATCCAGTTTATTTATTTCAAAAGTAAATGGATTGTAATTCCAGTTCAAAACTAGTTCATTTCAATAAAAACCTATTTTTATCTTTTCAAATTTGGAGTTTTTCATCCCAATTCCTTCCGAATCATTTCTAATAATTTTACACAAATTATTGCTATTTTTAATAATTTTATCAAGGCCCGTACAGTCGATTTCCATCAACGGCCATCGAACTGCACTTACAACGACCTTTTCCAAATTTGATTTGGACATAATTCCAAATCCAACAGTTAGATTTCAAATCTCTACTATTCGTTAGAAAGATCTTTTCGATACGAACCCAATGGTTCCAGTTTTAGGAGGATCCGACAGTCGGATCTCCAGTAATATCCATTCGAAGTCAATGGTCGAATTCGCGAACGGCCGCGGCGCGACACGTTCTATTTAGGCCATTATATATATATATAATATATTATATATATTTCGTCGATTTCCTTTCAAAACGTATTTTATAAATCATTTTAAATTCATTTTCAAATCTATTTCAACTTCATATTCAATTTATAATCAAAATTGAATATTCCATATCATTAATCTCTAAATGATAATATTTTCAAAACGTTATATTTTGAAATCACTTCCTTTTCTATACTCATTATAAAAATGAATAAAATCGATATAAATATCGTTTACGTCAAAATGGCGTCAATCTAATCAACACGGCTTTATATATTTTAATAACTTCGCTATTCTATTCAACAAATGAATATTTTCTTCAACACATGAATATATGTTTTATTCAACACATGAATATTCTTTTATTCAACACATGAAATTTCTTTTATTCAACACATGAATATTCTTTTATTCAACACATGAATATATTTTATTTTCTAAATTGGAATGAGACCCACTCAATTACGATATAATGTTATTTATATGGGTTCTATACAACACATGTATATTATAGCAATGATAAATAATCAACTATCATCCAAAGTGCACCACACAACTGCATAAGCATTAAATATAAATAATTAACCCTTACATAGTCTGTCAATCCATCGATTGACATACAACTGAACAATCGGGATTAGTGTACGTCAAATATCATCCCAATACCCGTGTGGGGTTTCAAATCAACAAACACAGATGTTTATTTATGCAGTTGGGCGATGTGTAAAATTTATCGTCCCAATCAATATCAGTCAAATGAGTGTACATAAACAAATCGTCCAATTTGTTTATAAATATTTATTTGATATACACGTTAAAAATCATATTTTTAACTATAAAATATGATTTTTCATTCCACTTCACACAATCAACTTTCATAACACATCAATTAAACAAACAAGTCATCCATGGTCTGTGGACGATGGGTGTCGGGTGCTGTTAAGCACCGTCTGCATCCTTGTATATATTTCAAACTAGAAATAAAAATAAAAGTGAGGAGTTCTCACCTTGGGGTTCCACTCCGTCATTCTTTATTTCTGAATAGATGGGATTTGCCCAAAATTCCAAGGCGATATTTTCCCGCTATTCATAGTGAAAATGGCATTTTATTCGCTACACGGATATATAAAAGATTATATTTTTATAACGCTACTACATATACAGAAATCATATTTTTATACCGCTACTTCGTATGTAAAAATCTCATTTTTATATGCTATTCATACAAAGAAAGATTTCATCTTTATAACTTCATTTTCTATATAACGATCACATTTTTACAACTTCGTTTTCTATATAAAGATCATATTTTTATATAGAAAAATCTAATCTTTTCGCATAGAAAAATCATAGCTTTATGCAATTAAATATCTAACCTTTCTACATTAAAATATCTTAACTTTCTATTTTTAAAGTTCATAACTTTTTATATTAAAAACCAAAACTTTTTACAATGTTTTTCGTTTACATAAAAAATGGATTTTTATTTCAAATTCCTACACCTAAAAATTGGATTTTTATTTCAAATTGAAACCACATACCTAAAAAAATCGTATGTTTTTATATTAGCAAGGATAGGTAGAAATAAATAAATAAAAACAAGTAAATAATTAATTAAAAAAAATTACAGTTGAAAGTTTGGGAGAGGGAAGGGCTGCCGTGGTTTGTCGGAGGTGGGATGCGCGGGTTCAAATGGTCGGGGGAGGGGGAGGGGGGAGGGTGCGAAGCTAACCGGAGGCGGGTTAGGGCTTGGAATGGCGGTGGTCTCCTTTAATTTGCGGGTTAGGGCCTTTGAGTTTGGGTTTGGGGGAATGGAGAAGGGCGGAGGTTTGGGGGGGGGTGCGGTGGAGCTCGGTGAGACGGCGACGGCGTGGGCTGTGGATGGAGGCGACGGGGATTCGATCGTGGGGGTTCGGGTGTTTTTTTTTAAAATTTTGATTTCTGAATTGGAAGATAACCGGGGGGAGGGGGTGGGGGTGGGGGTTAAGAGGGAAAAAGGGTTGAATTTTATTTTTAATTTAATTATTTTTTTCCATAAAAAGTACCCTTTTTATTCGAACTCCAAACGAGACCCAACGACTGTCGCCCCTAGCTAATGACCCCCATTCCGAACACAATGAGATATATTTTGTTGGCCAATTCTATCGTTTCAATCAGTTTTGCTTTAAATTAAATATAAACCAACATATTGAATTTGAACGCACATTTTAATTTACTAGGCCCACATACAGACTTTAAAAATTCCAGAAAAAATATTTCTAGCTTCTTATTGACGATACAGTCCTAACAAAACTAATTTCGTCAAATTTTGAGACCATTTGAAAAATGGTCATTTTCCAGTCGATTAAATTCAACTAAAACTGGTCAAACGCGTTTAACTTCGCCACGCTCACATATTGGTTTAGAAAATTACGAATTTTGGAAGCTAGCAATAATTTGACATCCCGAATCCAACAAAAGTGGTTTTATTGAAAACCGAGGTCGTTTGCAAAATTGCTATTTTAAGGGCCAGAATTCCATAGCGGTTATTCTGAAATTTTAACTGGGCATAACTTTTTATCCCCACTATGAAATTTCAATTTTTCGGATTCATTGGAAACATAATTTCAAATAGATTCAAATATTTTTGGTTTTGCTAAAATCCGGTTTATTTTGAATCCTGCACATTCATTTGAACTTTGAAATCGAAATTTCAAACTACCGCGCCATTTTCAATTCCTTTTATAATTAAAAATAAATATTTATACTCTAACGACGATCTATATAAATATATGCGTTCGAATTCCATTCAAAATAATTTTCTCGTCGTTATTATTTAAAATAATTCATTTTAAATATTCAAAATTCACTAAAATTGCCAAAATAAAAAAAATTAAATTGGCTCGGATTTCCGAGTTATTACACAAATGGTGAAACCAAACTCCGACGGGAGAAAGAATTCAAGTGTTCCTGGTGTTTTGATATTCAGAAGTTGTTGATTTCTTTTATTTTATCTGAAGCAATCTAATTTGATGACTTCTTGAAACTGTAAGAGGAGTCTAATTGCTATGAAGCATAAAAGCTCCGATACCATGTAATTTTTTAATAGAAATAGAATGTATAGATATGAAAATGCTATAAAGAAGTGTAAGCTTGTATTGAATTGTGTTATAAGAGAATAATATTCCAATCAACTTACAAATGAATACATTGTGACACCCTACCTCTCTTAATATCATCCATATGAGGATGCATTAAATTATGTGAAGCGCAATAAGTATACAGTACCAAAATTTCACAAGACAAAATATAAAATGCTGCGGGAAGAATTTTCTATTATTAAATGAAAACGATTATTTCAAATCCCAATTACAACTTTACAACGTTACATTTCTAAAATACCAAAAATAATAGCCAAAACCATTTATCTCTTGAAACAAATGATCAGAGTACAAAACCGTAAAAGCATATCCCTCCTCAACATAACAAGGTAGAACAAAAGTCAAAGTAATAGATCAAGTCAAAAGAAATCCAAACCCAAGTTGAAAGGAATCACAGTCACTGGTGAACGCTACCACCCTGAAAAGCTATAGGGGAAATGAATAAAGAGAAGGAAAACAAAATAGGTCAGACATAAAGTCTGACGAGCTCCAGTGGTTTTTAGTATAAGCATGAAATAAGAGTTATGAAGACAGATAAAAAATACAGGATAAGAAAGTATAGTAATATATACAAATACAAAGTAATCGAGATAAAAAGGCAAGGTAAAGATCAAGTAAGCTTCTCTGTTATATCCTAAGAAGAAGCTTTTTGCACCAACTACTAGTATATCGGTATTAGGTTTCATCCTCATTAAAGCCCATGCGATCGACTCCCTACTATGTAAATATTCTGTGCTAGCCCCAGCAGGTGGGTGTATCAGTCCGTAACCCGACGACTTATAGGGCACAGACTAATTTACTGTCGTTATAGCGGCTTAGTTTCCCTAAATCGGACCCATGCAGGCTCATGACTCCGCCAGAACACACCCATACCCACCTTCAACTTTGAACCTCTTACTATATAGATCAGTAAAGCGTGCCTTGGCCCCTACCTAGTGCGAGGCCCCTCTTAGGATACCAACAGGGATATTGACTGATACATGTTCTACACAACTCGAGAAAAGCCAACCCCCATGCTTGGGCCCTCAAGTAACTAGTATTTTAAGAGTCGCAAAACCTGATACAAACAACAAGAGGTGGGACTTCTTAGCTTATTAATTAACAGGTTTAACTTAGCAGGTTTAAGTTCATTAATAAGCACGGTCGTAAATGACATCTCCTCTAAATGTTATTTTGTGTACAACCCCTCCTCTAAAACAAGCACCTGCTAAGATGTAAATAGATTACAGTAACTCGTTTCACATAATTTACATCTAATACTTACAATTTCCATAACATATTATTACTTGTTATTAAGTCCAATCCATTCAAATTAACATGCTTGTGTATTCTTCCTTTTTACTATAATCCCAAGTTTACAGTCAAAGGCTTTCAAGTTATAATATGCCCCAATTTCTCCTTTTTACTGTCATTACAAATTTATTCCAATTATTCCAATATCAAAGAATTTTCCGAAATTTTTTCTAGTATGGAATGAGTCAATCATCCACTTTGGTATCTTTTTGAACAAAAAAATTATACACAATTTCAAACGGAAATGGCCTAGGCTTTCAATGGCTTTGGCTCAGCACAAAATAAAAGGAAAAGGGAGAAGAACAAAATCAAACTCAAACTGTATAAAATAGGCATATAAAAGACTGTAAAATAAATAAAAGGTAGAAAAGGGATAAGTAAGATAGGGGTATACATAAGCATATATCTAACCCATGTGTATAGGTATATCTAACCCAGAATTTCATAAGGAACACAATGGTAAAGTCAGTTTCACTCAATTATTAATATTTAATTAACTAATATTCATTTTATTGTGTTAATTATGATGTATTAAATTATGGGTGTTACATTCTCCCCTCCTTAAAGGATTTCGTCCTCGAAATCTCTATGTTAAGGAGAATGATATTATTTTAACAACCACATACCTCCATCTACTCATCCATCAACCATTGGCATTCGTTGTCCTTAAAATTTTTAATGCTTGTATGGACATATGAAAAAGTGTTGTGTATATATGTCCCTACATTAATGCAAAAATCAGGCGGTCCAATGATTCAGTTGACCTCCTTAATACAATATATGTCTGTGCCATGTATCCAATATGTAAGCAAAGAACCATAGTAATACATATAAGTTCTATATGTGTGCATAATCATTCACCAAAATGCAACATCCATGTGATGATTCAACCATTTTCATCCATTGAAATTTAAAATGCGCACACATCTATATGCAATATGCTAGTGCTTGAGCCGATCTAGTACCTAATGTGTGTGTATATACGTCCACTGGCAACCACTGGAAAACACTTGCATCCGCTTGCAACCATAAAACATAACATATCTCAAACACATGTTTCCATCCATTGGCTTCTACCCAGGATCGAGATTCGAAAGATAGGATAAACATACTCGAATGATAGAAACAACTGCAAATTCAAAAGCTTGGAAAGGAAATTAAGAACGCACTCTCAAAGAGAAAAGGGTAAGAAGCACAAATTTTTTCTTCAGTTTCCCATGTTGCATCGTTGCGGTCTTCTCCCCATTGCACCTTCACTAACTTAATCTCCTTGTTGCGCAGTCTCTTAACCTCCAATCCATGAATATGGATAGGAAATTTCCTTACTGACACCTCCTTCTCGACCTCAACATCTTCAAGCGTGCTTAGCTCTACTACCTCTACTATATCATGTAGACATTTCTGCAAATGGGAAAAATGCAACACGTCATAAACTCCCGCCAGCCTCTTTGGTAGTATAATCCTGTAGGTCATCTGGCTTATCCTCTCAATTATGAGGAATGACCCTACAAATCTTTGTGCCAACTTCCATATCGATCCAAAGCGAACAACATTCCTTAGAGGAGCTACTTTGATGAAGACCATATCTCCTACCTCAAACTCCAAGTCATCCGCATATGACTTCAGTCTGTCTTGTAATGCTTTCATTCATTGGAAAATAAGGTCAATATTCTAAGAAGTCTCTCTAGTCTTCTTAGGCCCAAGTAGAAGTCTGTCCATAGACTCCCACCAACATATCGGTGATCTACAGAGTCATTCATATAGTGCCTAGAAGGTTGCCATGCTTATACTTGACTTGTGCCTATTATTGTAGGAAAACTCAACCAATGGAAGATGCTCCTCCCAAGTCCCTCCGAAGTCTAGAATACATAGTCTCAATAAATTGCCTTATTGACCATCTTAGTCTGTCCATCGATCTTAGGGTGGTATATTGTGCTCAATCGTAACTGTGTACCTAGTGCCACTTGCAAGCTCTTCGAAAACTCACTCGTGAAGATGGGGTCACGGTAGCTAACTATATCGGATGGTACCCCATGAAGTCGGACTATCTCTCCAGGGTATACAGATGCTAGCCAAGTTGTTGTCCTCTTGCTCTTGACAGGAATTAATTGAGTGCTCTTAGTTAGTCTGCCTACCACCACCCAAATGCTAGTTTCCCTTCCTTGATCTAGGCAGTCCATCGATAACGTCCACAGAGATGCTCTCCCACTTCCATTGTGGGATATCCAAGGGCTGAAGAAATCCGCCAGGTCTCCTATGTTCAACCTTTACTCGCTGACAAGTCAAACATTGGGCCATAAACTTTGCAATGTCCTTCTTCATACCAATCAAATGGAAGACCCTCTTCATATCTCGGTATATCTTGTCACCGCCCAGATGGATAGTCATCCGAGAGTAATGAGCCTCCTCAAGGACCATCCTCAACAAATCCCTAACTCGAGGAACATGAAGCCTTCCATCATGTCGTAGCCACCCCTTTTCATCCATAGAATATCTATTTAGGTGACTAGAGGTGTCCCCTCCACTGAGCCTCTCTAAGATGTTTGCTATCTACTGGTCCTTTCGCTGTGTGGATCCAATGCACTCCATAAGAGTAGGCTGCACGTCCGATGATGCTAACAAGCCAGGCGTAAGGTCCGTAGATGGCCTAAAATCAAAGGTCAATATAAACTCCAAGCTCTACCTCTCTAGAATATCGGACTCAAGGTCATCCTCTGCCTGCTCAACGCATCCACCACTACATTAGCCCTGCCTGGGGTATAATCTATCTCAAAATCATAGGACGCTAGGAAATACATCCATCATTGTTGCCTTAAATTGAGATCCTTCTGTGAGAATAAATATTTGAGTGACTTGTTATCTGTGTTTAGCTCAAATTTCTCTCTAAGTAGATAATGTCGCAAAGACTTAACTGCAAACTCTATAGCAGCCAACTCCAAGTCATGGGTAAGGTAGTCTTCTCATGAACTCTCAACTTTCTGTTACCAAATCACACTACCCTACCTTATTGCATCAATATGACATCTAGCCCTATGCCACAAGCATCTGTGTAGACTGTAAATACCTTGCTACCATCGGGAAGGGTGATAATAAGGGCTGATGTCAGAGCCCTCTTTAATCTCTGCAAAGCATCCGCGCAATCAACGCTCCAAGCGAAAGTCAAGTTCTTCATTGTCAGTCGGGTGAGCGGAGCTGATATCCTTGCGAAGTCCTTAAGAACTTTCTATAATAACCCGCCAACCCTAAGAAACTCCTTAACTTCATCGCATTCTTGGGAGCCTTCCAATCTTGAACTGCGACGACTTTAGCGGGATCCACAACTATCCTATCCTTGGAGGCCACATTCCCTAAGAACCCTACTTCCTTTCTCCAAAAGTGACACTTAGAACATTTTTCTTTAAGCTGATGCAATCTGAGAGTGTGTAGAACCTCTCCTAAGTGTTGGGCATGTTCTTCCTCATTCCTTGAGAAGATCATAATGTCATCCATAAAGACTGCTACAAACTTGTTCAGCTACTCCCTAAACACCCTATTCATAAAGTCCACAAAATAAGCAGGTGCATTGGTTAGCCCAAAAGGTATGACCACCCACTCAAAGAAACCGTCTGGAGTTCTAAAAGCATTCTAATTAATACTATCCTCTGCCACCCTCAGCTGATGAAATCTCATGGCCAAATCTAATTATGAGAACACTGATGCGCCTACTAGCTGATCAAATAAGTCATCAATCCTCGGGAGTAGGTGCTTATTCTTCTTGGTGAGATTATTCAACTCCCAATAGTCCACATAAAGATAAAGAGATTCATCTGCCGTGGTCGCAAAGAGGACTGAAACTCCCCAATCAAATATTCTTCGTCTAATGAATACCTGCCCAGATAGCTCCCCTACTTGCTTGCTGAGCTCCGTACTCTCCCTAGGAGCTATGTGGCACACTAGTAAAGAGACTGGCTTCACATTCTCTACCATGTAAATCTTAAAGTCTATCTCACACCTTGGAGGTAATCCCCTAACCTCATTAAACACATCCAGACAATCTCTGACTATAGGTACTAATGGAAGGTCATCAATATAAGCATCAAGCGAATCGATGAAACTGAGCATAACCGACCCTCAATGGTCACATGAAATCTCGAGAGTTCTGCCTTGGCATGTCAGAAGCCTAACAACTCTCCTCTCGTAATCTAGAATGGGACCAAACATGGCTAGGCAATCCATCCCTAGAACCAACCCATAGCCTATAAAGCTAAGAACATATGCATCGCATTCAAACTCGATGCCTAAGATAGAAATTCTCAAACCCTGATATATCATAGATAAATGAGCCATACCTCTTATATGGTTTGAGGCTACTACAGGATCAGAAACAATACTAGTTTCAAGGTGCAGACTATTTACCATAGAATTGGATATAAATGAATGAGAAGCACCGAAATCAAAGAGAGTCCTAACAAGATAGTCAAAAAGAGAAATCAAACCTACGTCTGTGACTTTCCTACCTCGATCCGGTCCACTAGCCTCAAGATTATGCACTTGCCCTCCAGACGATCATTCCTCTTGACCTTGCTAGCTAGGGCATTGCTTAGTGAAATGTCCAACTTGACCACAAGTGAAACAAGCCTTTTTCATTTCTTACAATCACGCACAAAATGTCCTAAAGCTCCACAACCATGTCACTTGACCTCTGTCTTGATCTGAGCCTTATCAGGCTTTCCTCCCTTCTTTTGCGCCCCCTTCTTGGGCCATCATTTTTTTCTCACCCTTAGGTCGTGCCTCTTTAGTCTAGGCTTCTTTCTTATCCATTTTACCGTCCTCGTGCATCAAAGCCATGTCAACAAGTCTCTCGAAAGTCGCCCCTATCGAGATATGTGCACTACAATAAAATGATATATTTATAGCAAGTTAGGATTGCATGATAACATGCCTTGCTATAATTAGGTAGTTAATGGTCTTTTAAGTTAAATAACAACTTCTATTCATGCTGTAATTAACGAAAAGAAACAATTGGCGGTCCAATGCTAAACTTCCGTCCCTTATTTTCATAGGCCGCCAAAAATCCCTCTTTTACTTCATTGCCGAAATCCCTAAACTTCATACTTACGAACCTCACAATCATTCCCTCTCACTCACTAATCTCCTCTTCAATCAAGAAGATCATCCTCATACTGAAACTCTCTCTGCTCCACTCCCGGTTACTAGGCGATTCTTCAGTAAACACGATTTTGTAACAAAGGCTGATTTCTCAACGAATCTCAAATCCGATGTTGAAGCTTGAAATTTTGTAAACCTGAAACTGTAGGTACATGTTCAATTTCGTTTTTTTTGTGGTGGAACTTTGAGTTGTTTCCAATGCACGCTTACGATTAAACTTTTTATTTTGAAAAATACTGCATCTTTATTTGTGGATCTGGAATTTTAAACAAAGATGGGATTTTTTTGTTATGAATGGGCTGATTTATAATAATGTTCTTTGATTTTGTAAAAGCATTCAAAATCATCATTTTATATCATTACCACAGGTCGACAATTCAGAAAGCAATACCTCTCTGTTCCGGTCTTTTCGACTTTTCAATCCCATCAACTGCCACATCAAAAAGAGATTTGAATTAAAATTAGGTCGGAGACTGCACTGGTCAACAAGAGTGGTGTGCGGAGGCCATGCCTATTGGCAGTCGGTTGGACAGAAGCGGAATGGGTTGAAAGTTGATAACACGAAGGGAAGTAGAAGTTTAAATTAGGTACTAACTTTTGATCTTACATGAATTTGTAATGTTAAAATACAAATTTCAAAAATCCACTTGCAAGTTCAAATGAGTTATAGTAATTTAGTATAACTTAAATTAGCTCTATTTCATTATTAAATTTTCAAAGAATCTGTTTAGCAATTAGTTCATTAACTGTGTAATTATTTTTGAGTTGTGTTCCAATGAAAATTTAATTCATTGATCCCCAACTCATTGTAATTCGTATAAAATTTAGGTAATTGAGGATCGAAATGCTTGATTGTGTTATTTGAATACGGTGGTTATCCTTTGCTATTTTCAGGCTAGTTAGAGGCATGCCCGAAATCCTCCTTGACGATTTAGTAGATTAGCTTTCGGAGGTGGTTCCATAGAACACAACTCAATACGGTAACTCATATATGATGTCACAAAGGTTTTTTACATATATTTTTGTACGTTGGTTGCAAGCTTGTCCACCTTTATTTGAATTGACGTGTGATGGCGAGTGAAACAGTCATGCTTGAATCCAATTAGAGATTGTTGAATTCAAAACAAAATACACAACAATACTGTAACTGTTGTTTACTAGATTACGATTGGGATAATTCTGACTTCTAAATTCCTACTTCACTTATACTCCAATATTACTTCTTGGTCAATATAATTGAAATATACTGTTTTGCAAAGTTAACAAGTATAATATTTGAGTATCTATTAGCTAAAAAATAATACTTCATATGTATAGTTAACTCATCATAGTGAGTCATAAAATCTTATTTACTAAAACGGTGTACCTGCAGCGATAATCATTTTTATCATGCTCACTGCATGAAAATTTCCATTAACCAGCCTGATTGTAATATTGCAATGTTATTTCTCAATCGGAAGGGTATACGAATTAGACCAGTTTATGACCTTATTGTTGTACATCCGTACAAATAGTTCTATATTTAACAACATGTGTATTATCGCATACGACGAAGATGGATGTAGGAATCGGTAATTGGCAGGTTATGTAGAAAAAAACAGATAAACAAACATGTATTTTCAAGACAAAATAGAGTTATAGCTAGATTAGCTACTGAAAATTACTGAAATATATGGGATGTTGGCAATGATGCTTTTCTGCTCTTCGAGTTCTATTGAATCAATGGTACAATGATTAGGTATCTAAATTTGTCATCAATCATCGCGTATTTATGTGCACTTTGTTTTTTTATTTTCTAATTGCTTGTGTTGATAATTTTTTAAAAGTCAGCTCATAACAAATATCATGTGCTAACTCATAATGATGTTTGGAGTTGGTGATTACTGGGAAAAAAATTCTAAGCTTTACGGATGCATTAGTCAAAAAATATGTTCTATTACTTAAGTGCATACACAAATTCATATACACATTCATACACATTGGTCAAATGCATACACATAAAGATAGACACACGTGTGTGCGCGTGCAAGCACTATGATAAGAATATCTTGAGGCTAATCTATTGACAATATATCCTTTTTATATACACACAAATACGTAACATGCACTCAGGTTTAGGAACATCTCTCTCTCATCTGTTACCTAACTCGATGTTCAGACGATCAACATTGACAATCAAAAGATAGGTCATTACGTATAAGAGATGGGTCTTACTTCGCAAATAAAAAATAGATGAGTTTTCTGATACTACCTCTTCCCTATATATGTATATCTATTTTAGTTAACATCTTTTATTGATAGTGATGTTTGCTTCAGTTAATATGGTTGCACAAAATCCTTGGCCTCCTTGCAATTTTTTAAAAGCCATATTAACCAAATATCAAACTCAAAATATGATCAACGTATGGTCATAACACCATTGATTATGCTGAGGGGGAAATATTAAATTTTTCTTGAGTACACTATTTGTTCACATCCATGTCATTCTATACTTTTATGTTAATAATGGGTAGGAGTTCCAATGAGGTTTCTAATGTCTTACTGAATTCATAATGGCTTCAGTCTAAATATTAAGTTAATATTAATTTTTTCCCCGTTTTCTATAGCTTGAACTCTAGATGGCTTCAGTTCAAATTAATATCAATGTAGAAATAAGGAAATCATCAGCAAATAAAAAATAATTAACAATTTAATATCTAAATTAGAACCTTTTCTCATGCAAAGCTATATAATTCAAAGCTTATTAAAAACACATACATCTACAGTTCTTATTTATGAGTCAGTTTTTAGCTAAGTGGGCATTTAATCTGAACACATAATACATAAAATTTGTACCAAGTTGATTGTCAAGTCCTTTTACCCATGTTTGTATTTGTAGGTATCACTACCTGCACTATTGATTTTGATGTCTTTTTTTTAAGGAGCCTACATTATTTTTCTTATGTCCCTTTGGTTGTTTATGCTTGCGGCCTCATTCTATTGTGTTATAGTGTCTGTGTATTGACACTCAATACTCACACACGTGTATGCCATGAATGTATCGTATGCTGGAATATTTATTTATTTTTATTTCAACAAAACACTGCTTACTTTCATTTGCTTATTCTGTTTAGTTTTAGAGTTACATAGGTTGTTCCTGTTACATCTTTGGCATGGTATTACCATGGAAAACAACAATATAAATCATAATTATAAATTTTCTTCTAATTGGAAAACATATACCGAAAGGTTTTGCAAAAAAATTCTGGCAGCAAAATATGTATCAACTTTTTAACTGCGAAATTTGCGAAAAAATATTATGTATACACCGTATGGAAAACATGTAGTAGAATTGACTTGGTATAGTTTATTACTTTCTAATTGCAAAGTTTGTAGAAAATTTCTAACTTCTAAGTTCATATAAATTTTATGTTACAGAATCTTATATAAAACGTGTAATATAATTGGCTTAGTATTGTTGTCACTGTACCAAGCCATGATTTGCAGCCACTCATGATTGTTTACCCAGTATGCTGCAAACCTTGCAATCAAAATAGCGATCATAGTTTTTATTTTCCACACAAGTACGATAATAACTATTTATTTTTATAGTATTTTTTTTGGCCATTGGAGTTGTGATGACTGTTATCTGCAGTCTCCACTTAAGAACAAAAGCTTACATAAGAAATTGTGTTATGCAAAATATTATCCAGCTACTTAATGAAGAATCATCCACTTTTTGCTCTAACTCTACTTTACAGCCTGTTATTGCTATACTTATGTGCACAACTTACTTTTAGTTTTTCAAACTATACCTGAAGTTGTTGTGACTAGTGTTCTACTTGTAAGTTTCCAACTTTAACAAAAATGGTATGATTTCTCACATTCCATATTATTGTCCCATTTCATAATTTGTAATCAAAACAACGACAAGTAATTTTGTATGTAATGCATTTTCATTGATGTTTCTCATATTTCTGCCAACATTCTACAAAATTCTATCGACTATTTGAGTATTTCACACAATTTTAACTAATTAATAACTAATGCATCTAACTGCTAGACAAAGAAATTTACCTAAGCAATGACTAAAACATAGTACCCTCTGATGCTTCGCATTTTAATTTGAAGTTTAAATTTTATGCTTAAATATGATTTTAGAAATCTGTGCTTGTATATAATTAGATTTTATCATTTGTCATAGCGTTAGTTAGGTGCCGTTTGAGATCATGTACGACTAGTTTTGAATTCTAATCTTTTGCTGCTTCCTTCTCCAGTTTTCATTTTCTTTTAGTTTTCATCAAAAAATTCTAAAATTACTTAAAAAAAACTCCAATGCCTAAAGGAGTGAACTTTGTAAAAGATTTGAATTTACTTTTCGGTAGTAGACATTAGATTCGCAGTTTTCATTTTCTTTTAATTTTCATCAAAAAATTCTAAAATTACTTTGAAATTTTTTCCAAGTCCATTTGATTTAAGGATTTCAACAACTTAATTTTCTGTATATTTGTATGCATCATTGTTTGTCTCCATATGCTAAAATGCCGACATCTAACACTTAATCAGTGCATCCTCCCAGATTGTGTATATTGTTTGGCGGACATAGATACATGTAGAATATATGTACCCCTTTACCTTTTAAATGCAATTTCTACAATTTTTATAAATATGAAATAACTATTGCATGTTTACACATTTACTTGTAATTTAAGCTATGTGGATATTAATTAACTTTTTGATCTTGCAACATACCATGACAGGGATCACTGCCAGGTTTTGCAATCTGAAATCTTACCTAACGGCAGTAGCCAGCAATTACCTTCAACCAGTAAGATCAGATCTCATAGCGTATTTGGTGATTTGCATGGCATTCAGCCTGATCATGTAGCTGTTAATCTACTTAAAGGATAGTAGGGGAAAGAAAATTTAGTTTGAAAATCTCACAAAATGGTATGAAGATTGTTACGGTTTTATCTTTTGGACTTTGGGCATGTCTAGTTCACTGGACGTGCAAACCTGTGTTAAACCATTGCTGGTATTAATCATAAACGTGGAGTAATGAGAAATCATGATATTGTTCCAAATTATGGCATCCTGATTGGTTCATATTTCAAGAGATTTAAATCAATGTCTAATTAGAAATGAAATCCTACTAGCTCAAGATTTTTCAGATTTCAGCAACTACATAAAATATGTTAAAGGAAAATTTGTTAAGGGAAAGAATAATAGCTGCTCCAAGTAGGGACTATTAGAATTTGTTCATACTGATATATAATGTTCATTTCCTACTCCTGGTATCGGTAGGAGTAATCACTTATTACTTTTGGTTACAATTATCCATGTTATGCTTATACTTATCTAATTAATGAAAAATCTAAAGCACTAGATTAATTCAAAATTTTCAAAAGTTGAAGTTGAGAATTAACATAACCGTAAAATATAGTTAATGGATCAAATAGAGATGGTCAATGTTATGGCAGATACCCTGACCTTAGTCATAATCCAGGCCCGTTCCTTTTTATTTCTTCAAGAAAAATATAAATTTCTTCAGTACTCTATATGAGTACTTCTATGAAAAATGGAGTTGCTGAAAGACATAGCCATATACTCATAGATATAGTACGAATTATGATATGCGTTACCACATTATGAGATTTTTATGGACAGGAGTTTTAAAAATAGCCACATATTCTAAATGGAGTTCCTAGTTAATAAGTTCAAATTTTCTTTATGAACTATAAGGACTGGCAGAAAATCGCAATAGGGTATGTACATGTGTGGGCATTTGTAAGCCATGCCCATCTGTAATAGGGTACTTACATGAAATGCAGCAACTGCTGACATGATTTTATCAACTTCTCTTCAAATTTTCTCCACCTTTCTATGCAGCAGACATGAAATGATGCTAAGGAGATAGTACTCATCTAACATTTATATCGTCAAGAACATACGCCAGTTTTTTTTTTTTAATTTTTCCATGGTATTCAGTGCCCTACGACCTCATGTACAACAACTATCCACCTTTCTTATGCTTTGTAAAAAAAATTCAGCAGCTAAATCGATAACTAAGACGTCCATACTTGTAGCATGAAAAATACAGAAGGGCGGCAAAAGGTATGCGCTCCATCTTCTCTAACTCTCATGTAAAACTGTTTGTCCAAATCATAGCAAACCATCCAAATACTAACCACAACTATGTGCCTTACAACTTGATCAGCATGAAAAAAAAATTGCAGGCAACTTCAGTTCGTACATCTGTCTTAGCGACTCACTTCTAGCATCAGAAGCAAAAGTGCATCTAACATGCAATTTTCCAGCAACTATGATGTCAAACTTTGCATTCTCCTTTGGAATTAGCAATTACACACACCGTCAGTACCGCAGCTTCCCCATGTGGCTACAGAATGTACTGTTGTCCATCTAAATTTTCCAACACCATAATTCACCTTGCCTCAAGCCTATAAGTTTCCATAGTAGCACCCTCTGCACTGAGGTATGGATATGTATTAAATCTTTAACCTCCTCTTGATCTGCACCTATAAATGGAATAGCTATGTTCCCAAAACTAGTCATATTGTTTCCTAACATGTATTTGATATGTTGCTTTAGTATCGATGGAGTAGTTAAGGCAGTATTCCCAGAACCATTCTTGCTTTCCTCGAATCTAAGCTCCCGGTATGTACATTTCTTTCATATGTAATATTTTTTTCCAAATCCAGGTAAAGAGTGTTTATGATAATGACATTGTAATGATAGGAGATGGATGGAGCAGATGCAAGACTAGTAGACTATTTTGATGTGATTGCTGGAACATTCACTAGTGGTCTGGTTACTGCACTGCTAACTGCTCCCAATCTTCATAACCGACCTTTATTTGCTGCTTAGGAGATTAACAAGATTGTTTTGTGGGAATCCATTCATGTATATTCTAATTATTTTAGTCATTGTAATATTTACTGAATAATAGTGTGCATGGCATAGTTATGAAAACAAAACTTATTTTGCCTTAAGCTACTAGACATAGTTAGAAAAATAAAAATGCATTCTTAGCACTGATTTATTTCTTCAAATCTGGTAACTCCACCATAAAATATGTTGGTGATAAATAACTAAAAAAAAGTGTCTACACATAAGATTTTAGCCCAAATTAAGCTTTTGTCCTGAACCGAGTGTTCATTCTCTATTATCAAATAGTAAATTTAGAAGAAGTAAAGTCAACTAGCATGTCATGTTCATGATGCTCAATAGCTGAAATATGAGAAATTGTGCATTCTTTATGTCATTTCCATGGTTTTTTATTAAACTTAACAATATATTGTTATAAGGAAAAATAAAAGAGGAAAATTAGTCAAATAACATCCATATTGGCGATTTCAATGGAAATTAGGGTAGTGGATGCTATGAATAATGAAGAATCAAAGGAAGCATTTGGTCGGGCATGGCTATATGGTAAATATTACTATGGTGAATTGAATGTGGAACTAGAGTACATGATAAATAAAATCATAATTAAGAGATGCATTGTTGGTATTTAAGACATGACCTGATAAACATATGAAGGAAAGACAGTGAAAGAACAAGGAAAAACATGTTATATCTAGGTATGTCCTTTGCTGCTGATTGGTTCAGAAACAAAGGACAAATCATCAAGTTACATGCAGCTGCTGCACCAGGTGTGTTGTATGATCATTTCAAAGTACCTAACGTTCTTTTTCTAAAGCTTATTATCACACTCACATATAGTAGGCTGTTTGAAATTTCAGTCAAGCTTTTTTGGGCCTGCCTTTTGACTCAAATACGGTGTCAAATCTAAGTTCTTGGCATGATTTGAGTAGGAATAGTATTACTAAGTGCTTAAAAGTAAAGTTATAGCTAATGTTGGCATGATATCAATTTATTGTAGTACAAATTTTATTACTTTGATTGAAGCACAGAAAATACATTAGTGTAACAACCCAGAAAATCTGAACCAATTTAAAAATTTTAATTTGGCTATTTTAGTGGATTTTAAATATTTAAAATAAATTATTTTAAATAATGATGACCAAAAATCTATTTTAATTGATGTTGGAAAATAAAAATATTTATTTTCAATTAAAAACAAGGCCTGAAATGGCGCGCAGTTTCAAAATTTGAATTCAAACTTTGACTGACTGTACTGCGTGCAAAATAAAACGGATTTTAGTGAAACCAAAAATATTTAAATCTGTTTATGAATATCTTTCTAACGAATATGAAAAATCAAAATTTCTTAGCGGGAATCAAAATTTATAGCCAAATGAATTTTCAGAAAGGTCGCTATAAAGTTTATATAGCCCGTGAAAATAGCCATTTTGCAAACGACTTCCGTTTTCGATGAAACCACTTTTGTTGGATCCGGGATGTCAAATTATTCCTAGGTTTCAAATTCCATAATTTTTGAAGTTAATATGTGAGCGCGGCAAAGGAAAATGTGTTTGTATGATTTTAGTTAAATTGGATCGACCAGAAAATGTCCATTTTTCAAATGGTCTCAGAATTCGATGAAACTAGTTTGTTGGGACCGTATTGTCAAAACATAGCTGGATTTATTTTTCTGGAATTTTTGGGATCAGTTTATGGCCCTGGCAAATTGAAATGTACGTTCATATCGAATATAAAATGTTTTATATTTTAATTAGAAGAGAAACCGACTGAAACAATCGAATGGGCCTACGAAACATATCCCATTGTGTTCGGAATGGGGGTATTTAGCTAGGGGCGAAAGTCGTTAGAGTTCGATTGGAGTTTGAATGCAGGATGAATTAATTAGAGAATTAAATGAATTAAATATAATAATAAAAAAATTCCTGTAAAACCACCCTCCATCGTGACAAGAAACCCTAGCCGCCACGCTTTGAAATGTAGGGCCGTAAACTTCCGAATTTTAATCCTAAATAAAATCCAATCCGGTGTGATTTAGATCTCCTTCCAAAGCAAAAACGGGAGAACGTCCTCCGATCTTCATTCTCATACCACTGTAATCGGATTTAATTGAGGGTGGAGTCTGAATTTCTCACCCAAACTCACCTCATTTCATGCTGATTTGGGGACGGAGGGGGGCTCGAGTTCGTCGAGATAGGGTTAGGGTGGTGCGCGGTGTTGTGGGCTTCCACATGTGCTGGTCTGATCGGAGGCGCGACAACCAGAGTAGTGGCGACAACAACTTTTTGATGTCGATGGTTTACTGAGAACGTCGGCTTCATATGTCAAGAAGGTGGTTTGTTAATTAGGGTTTTAATAATTAATTAATTATTCCATTAAATTGTGCAAAGCAAATAAAATCATATCTTTTCGGTATGTTGACAAAATCCAGTGAAACAAGAGACAGTGGACTCTTGTGGACGTCCTCTACATTTTAGAAGAGATTGGATATTTTTCTGAGCCTTCTACAATTTTTGGAGGAGTGGAACCCAATGTGAGATTTCTGAACTATAAACGATATGGAAATGACGTTGTATAAATTATACAGTCGATGTATGAGTTATATAAGCGTTGTACACCTCATGTATAAGCGTTGTATAAGTTGTATGTGCGATGTATAAGTTATATATGCATTGTAAAAATTATATATTCGTTGAATGAAATTGAAATGGAATCGAAATATATTTACATATGAATATATATATATATATATATATATATATGTATATATATATATATATATGCTCCCCTCGTCCATAGACCATGGACGATGTATATTGGTTTTGATATTGTTTGGATTTGATTGATGTGAAATCCGGTGAATATCATGAATGGTTAATTGGAAATGATTGATTGTGATTAAAATCCCAATAGGCTTAGTATATGGGAAAATTCATCTGCGTACGAACTAGATTATTGAAATCCCCATTGTCAAAAGCTGCGAGGCTTTAAGGTAGAGCGAGGAGCCGTACTAGGGACGGTGCCGGTTTTAACTACCCTGCCGTTATGCTGCCGAAATTTTCTGAAATATTTCTATGTTTGATTTATTTTCATGTATTGAAATATATTAATACGATGAATGAAATAAAATGGTTTGAAGGATAAAAAATAACATTTTTATCGAATGAATAAAATAAAATGGTTTTGACGATAAAAATGACATTTTTATCGAATGGTCAAAATAAATTGTTTTGACAATAAAAATCACATTTTTATTGAATGTATGAAGTACATAAAATCATTGTGTTTTGAAATAAATTGTTTCGACAATAAAAATCACATTTTTATAATATATATGAATTGTTAAAAATCTACATTTTTGAGATAAATTGTTTTACAAATAAAAATCACATTTTTATTGAATGTACGAAGTATAGAAAATATTCATTTTTGAAATAAATTGTTTTGACAATAAAAAAATCACATTTTTATTGAATGTATGAAGTATAGAAAATATTCATTTTTGAAATAAATTGTTTTGACAATAAAAATCACATTTTTATTAAATATATGAATTGTTAAAAATGGTGATGTGTTGAAATAAATATCTGTTGGATAAAAATGTTGTTTTTATCAAATACATGAAATGAATATGGTTTTGAAATCGAAGAATGGACTATATTTATATATATATACATATAAATATAATTAAAATAAATCTAATAATGAAGCTGCAGTTCGTATTTTGAAACCATGATTTTAAACGATTATTGCGGGAGATCCGACCATCGGATTTTCCCGAAACCAAAACCGAAACTGTTGGGTTCGGTTTGGAAATATCTTTCCAACGACACCAATTTTATAAAGATCCAACGGTTGGATTGTATGGAATGTTTAATTCAAATCTAAATGAAAACAACGCCAGAATCGATTATATATATATATATAATTAAAATAAACCAAATAACGACGTTGTAGTTCGTATTTTGAAATTGTAACTTCAAACGATTGTACCGGGAGATCCGACTGTCGGATTTTCCCAAAACTGGAATCATTGGATTCGTTTTGAAAAGATCTTTCCAATGATATTAAATTTGTAAAGATCCAACGGTTGGATTTTTAGATATGTGTAAATCAAATCTGAAGAAAAACAGCGCCACGTCTGCGTTATGGCCTGAACCGTCGTTTGAATGAATTGGCTATTTTTAAATAAATAAAAAAATAGCGATAAATCGTTATAAAATATTATAAATGATATGGAATAGAAATAAACTGAATTTAACCGGTTTATTGGATATTTGATGGTTGAATGTGTTTGGCGTGAAAATTACATTAAGGAACAGAATTATTGATGTCGAATAATTTAACCATTGAAATGAATTGATTTGAAATTCTAATTATACGTGAATTATTTAAAAAGGCCGAGTTGATTCTCATTTCAAATAATTGATTGACGATTAGAAGTCGAAGATATGAAGACGGTGCAAGACCGATGTTCTTCACGTCGAATGGATGGCTACTGATACCGTTGATGGGAGTTGCTGCCCTGACGTGGTTACAGTGGTAGTAGTCCGAACGTACTTGTTGATTGTTCAGATGTGCGAGGAATAAAAGATCCTCCGGTTTCGTTCAGACCCAGAATGGACTTGTAAATGGATGTGTGTCTGACGTTGTATATTGACAACGTGGCATGCAGAGCTGCTACGATCAAAGCTTTTGTTGAAAAACAGAGCATTGTGGTTGATGATTAAAGCATGACTATGAATAGCTAGCTTTGTGTTTAGCATTGTTTCGTGAGCCTCACACCCCGGTATGAGCCAGAAACGGGAGAGGACATCAGGAAGGACCTGCGTTTCTTTCTATTTAGGAGTGGTGCTTTGGGTTTTACACACCCGAGCATTTTACTTATGTGAATGATGGATAGCGAGGCGCCTCGGTTAGTTCGGTCTCTTCGGAGCCGATGGCCTGGTCGGGATATGACCAGTTTACACCCCAGAGGGTGGGGAAATGCAGTGTTCATGCATTTTAATCCACTCCGTGTGGACCGGCCATGACGATCCAAGGGCATACCTGTGTTTGGGTCCAGAGACTCGGACTAGACAGTCTCGAAGCGGTAAGGATGATCCCTTGCCTTGGTTCGTGACGGAAATCCAATTTCCAAATACGATATCGTGCGGTTTTGATTGTATATCTATATATGGCGACATGATATATGGTACCCATGCCGTCTATGATTGATACTTATTTGTTTTTTAAACATATAAACACTAGTAATAATATCAAATGCTTTTGTTTTATTCGTATCAAGCATGTTTTGGCCATTATAAGGTAAAACTCTATCCTCTAATTTGCGTTGCATTGTGTGATGGGAACTTATTCTTATAATGGCTTCATTTTTATAAAAAGCATTGCAATGTTTAAAAGATTTACTTGTTTTAAAGCACTGGCAATCCAACGGAGTAAACCCGTTCTGCATCAGCGGCGTGGTCCTGTGATTGGCCATTTTATAAAATATGTTAAGTAGATTTCTCATACCAGTCCCATGACCGACTCGCAGTTTGTTTCACTTGCAAACTTGGTTGCCCTATTTTCTACACGGGCAGCCTTGTATTCAGGTTTTAGCAGGCTCTTTCTGGATAGCTGGAGCTGAAGATGGATTCTATCATTTATTTTCTGTTGTACATATTATGTTTTGTTTCCGCTATAGACATTTTATGTAAAGCTAAACTGTATTTTGTACTTAGTATGATCCTGTATACTGTGTAACTCCGATGATTATGTTTATCCAATGTATTCTGTTGTACATTATCCGGTGTATTCATTTATTTCTGTTCTGCTGTTATTTGTTTATGTGTTATATTCCAAATGATTACCTTGCCACCGTGGATCGGGGGTTTGGGGTCGTCACATCGTGGTATCAGAGCTTTGGTTAAGCTTAGTTCTAGAATATAACATATTAACGAACTCGTCAGAAATAGAACCAGTAGTGTTCTTGGACGGATCACTCATTTCAGATAGGAATAGTTATATCCTAGAATGAGTGTAGCAGAATGAAATACACCTCGATAGACACATTTACATTCAAGTATATGTCTCTATGTCTTAAAAAAAACCGTTTTCTATTGGCCTAACACTTTGTCTGCTATTTGCAGACATTGAAAAATGAGTGGCAGAAGTAAAAGAGGTAGGTCAGAACCAGATATTGAAGCTCTATTAATTAAGTATCTAAATCTAGGTGGAATACCATTCTCAGACAATGAATCTATTATTCAAACACAAGCATGGATGCGCTCTGCTAAGAAAATCTTTGAAGGTTCAAAGCTGAGAAATGATCAGAAAAGATTACTGGCATCTTGGGCACTCAAAGACGAAGCTCTAATCTGGTGGGATACTGTTATTAAAGATAATCCAGAACATGATATCTCCTGGGATAGATTCAAAGAAATTTTCAATCAAAGGTTTATTCCTCAGAAGCAACTGAGCGGTTAAGTGATGAATTATATTATCTGATTCAAGAAGATATGTCTATCCCGGAGTATCATAAGAAATTCAATGAACATTCTCATTTTGCCCCGCATTTAATTCAGAATCCAAAGATGAAGAATCTGAGGTTTATTAACGGGCTTCAAAGTAAGGTAACTGCTCATGTGCAACTTCCTTTTTCTGAAATGATATACATGGCTTATCAGTATGAAGATATTGATAAACAAGGCCTTTTGGTTGATGAAGAGGAAGTCAGCACTAGCAACAAAAGAAAATTCGAAACAGATAGCCCAGAGAAAAGTACACAGACTGAGGTATATACGACATTTGGGGCCAGGAAGAAGCCTAGGGTCAATAGGAAAAAGGTTAAATCAGAAAAAGGACAAGTAACGACGGTCACATGCAATAACTGCAATAAGAAAGGCATTTGAACAGGAATTGTAAACCCTTAAAAATGCAGAAGAAGAATGGATCGAAATCCGATAAGAAGGGTCAAGAAAATAGGAAATGCAATATGTGCTGCCAGGCTGGTCATATTGCGAAAAACTGCCAACTATCAAGGAAATCTGAGATAATACATGTAAAGGAAGTAGTAGAAACTTCTGAACCCTCAGCTAGTCAGGGAAGGCCAGACGTTTTAGAAGGCACGCTTACTGTCAAAAACATCCTAGTCAAAGTACTGTTTGATACAAGCGCATCACGAAGCTTTATTACAAAGAATGCGGTTAAGAAACTGGATTTGAATTTGAAAAAGCTCAAAGCACCAATGACTGTTCATAATCCGGTTGGGGTTCCCTCGATCTTAGTTGGGTTTGTGGGGTGCCGGTTTCCATTTCCTGTTATAGATTACCTACTATCTCTATCGTCATGAATTTTACAGAATTTGATCTTATTCTGGGGATGGATTGGCTAACCAAATATGAAGCTGAGGTTAAATGCGCCGACAGAGTCATAAGGGCGAAGATTAAATCAGGGAGTTATATAACCATTCCACGTGAAGGTCTGAATTCTGATAGAAAATATTTTTGGTTAGCTCCGGATGTTTCTCCTGCTCATTTAGAACATGTTCCTGTTGTTACAGAGAACACTCCGGTCGACATAGAAAATATCCCTATCGTGAAGAACTATGCGGATGTGTTTGAAGAAGTTGTTAGCTTACCTCCGCATAGAGAAATTGATTTCAAAATCTCTTTAGTTCTGATTGCAAGGCCAGTAGTTCATGCTATTTGAAGAATGACCTTGAAGGAAAAAGAAGAGTTAGACAGTCAAACTCGACAGCTAGTATGGAAGGGTCTGATCAGACCTAGTTTCTCTGATTGGGGAGCAGCAGTGGTATTTGTCCCGAAGTCAGACGGTACTCTCAGACTATGTGTGAATTATCATGACTTGAATAAGCAGACATTGAAAAACAAATATCCATTGTCGTGGATTGAAGATCTATTAGATCGATTGAATGTAGCGCAAGTGTTTTCCCGAATGGACCTAGCTACAGGTTTCCATCATCTTCGAATTGCCGAAGAGTGTGTTCCTTTGATAGCATTCAGAGGTCCAGATTTATTCTACGAATGGTTAGTAATGCCGTTCGGCTTATGTAACGCTCTAGCTTATTTTGTCGATCTAATGAACAGGGTATTCAGAGAAGTATTGAATAAATTTGTTCTGGTGTCATCGATGATATATTGATCTTCTATAAGTTAGAGAGCGAGCATGAAAAACATTTAGAACAAGTGCTAGAAATTCTCAGAACGAATGCTTTAAAAGCAAAGTTTTCCAAATGTATATTCTGGCAAGAAGAAGTAAAATTCCTTGGCCACGTCGTGTCAAAGGAAGGAATTTCAGTGGATCCCAGTAAAATCACTACTATTCAGAATTGGAAACAACCTTGTACAGCCATAGAAGTCCGTAGTTTTCTCGGATTGGCCAGTTATTATCGAAAGTTCATTAAGAATTTTTTGAGGACATCTAGTTCCTTAACGAAGCTTACTAAGAAACATTCGAGATTCAACTGGACTCCCGAATGTGAGGCAGCTTTCCAAGAGCTGAAGTTAAAATTGACAACTGCTCCAGTGTTTACAATAATTGATGGCAATCAAGACTTGAAAGTCTGGACAGATGCTTCTAAAGAAGGTCTTGGTGCAGTGTTAATGCAAAGAGGCCAGGTAGTCGCGTATGCTACCCGTCAATTGAAGCCACATGAAAAAAATTATGCAACTCATGATCTTGAATTGTTAGCCATCGTTGTTGCTATGAAAATCTGGAGGCATTATCTATTGGGTGAGAAATTTGAATTATATACTGATCATCAATCATTGAAATATTTATTCACCCAGAAAGATCTGAATATGAGGCAACAACATTGGTTAGAATTTCTCACGGCATATGATCTTGATATTTTATATACTCTGGGGAAAGCCAATGTTGTGGCTGATGCGCTCAGCAGAAAGAATGTAATTATCGCCAGTATTATCATCATGCCTTCATTGGTTGATAGCATATCTGCTCTTCAAAAGGATGATCACTTCATTCAGAAGATCAGAGAGAGAATTCAAAAAGGCGAACCCTCGATTTTCCAGATTGATAACGATGGGATTCTGAGGTTAAAGGGTTGGATATGTGTGCCAAACATTCCTGAACTCCGGAGAGAAATATTGGATGAATGTCACAAAGCCAAGCTTAATATCCATCCAGGAGTAAGAAAAATGTATAATGATATCAAACGCACCTTCTGGTGGAGATCGATGAAACGAGACATCTCCTTATATGTTAGCCGGTGTCCTACTTGTCAACAAGTCAAAAGCGATCAGCAGAAACTCGTCGGACTGTTGCAACCGTTGGAAATTCCAGGTGGAAAGTGGGAACAAATTTCTATGGATTTCATAGATGGTTTGCCCAGAACCAAGAAAGGAAATGACAGTATTTGGGTGATCATAGATAGTTTCACGAAGACCGCCCATTTCATACCTGTCAGATCGAATAGAACTGCTCAGAGTCTGGCGCAGATTTATTTTAGAGAAATTGTTTGACTACATGGGGTTCCCATGAGCATCTTAGTGATCTTGACCCGATTTTTGCTAGTAAATTCTGGGAAGCATTCCAAGCAGAATTGGGAACAAACTGAACTTGAGAACCGCTTATCATCCTCAAACAGATGGACAAACTGAGAGGGTGAATCGTATTTTAGAAGATTTGTTGCGGGCTTGTGTTATTGATTTTGGCGGATCATGGGAAGACCATTTGCATTTGGCCGAATTCTCATATTACAACAGCTACCAAGTGAGCTTGAAAATGTCTCCATTCGAAGCATTGTATGGTAGACCGTGCCGATCCCCTGCTTGTTGGGTTGAGCCTGGCAATAGACTTGTATTGGGGCTAGATATGATTCGCGAAGCTGTAGATAAAGTCGATTTCGTTAAGAAACGATTACTCACCGCTCAAAGCCGACAGAAGAGCTATCTAGACAAGAGAAGAAGAAATATATCATTTGTTGTTGGCGACTATGTATATTTGAAGGTATCTCCGATGAGAGGAGTAGTCCAGTTCGGTAAAACAGGGAAATTGGCACCTAAATTTATTGGTCCGTTTCCTATTCTAGAACAAATTAGAACTCACGCTTATAGGGTTCAATTGCCTGATTGGGTGACATGAGTGCATGATGTATTTCACGTAAGTCAACTTCGAAAGCATGTACATGATCCAGACTTGATCGTGGAAGAAGTAGTGCAATGGGATATAGAAATTATGTAACACCCCACCTCCGCTAGGGTCACTCACAAAGGGAATGCACTAGTTTTGGTGGAGCATTATCTAGGTAAACATACACAGAGATATCACAAGACAGAACATAAGTAAAGCAGCGGTAGAAATTAAAAACCAAATCTTATTACTTTCAAGAAAAGAGTCAAAACCTCATATATCCAAAGTACAAGTTGCCATTATTCCATTACATCATGTTCTAAATAAAGAAGCATAAACTTAAAAATAACAAAAGTAAATTATTCCCCAAAAATAGCAGACGTGCAGCCATAGCATAGCTCAAGACCAAACTGTATATGTGCTGATGGAAAGCAAGCAGAATCCAAGCTAAGTGCTAGAGTTTCCTCCCTGAGAACCTGTGGTGGTGGGGGGGGGGGACGAAAGAAAACGGGCCAGTCATAAAGACTTGTAAGTCCAAGTGACTTTCAGCATAAAAACAGGTAATGGTAACATGACATGTATAAACTGAAAGTGAACATAAGTATGACGTTACAATGGATAAGATAGACTAAGATAACATGATGAATCAAGTATAGGTCAAGTATAGCATCGCAAGTTCAAGGTTCGCTGCACCAACTGTACTAGTAGCCCAACCCATGTCAAGTATAAATCATGAAATGATCCCTTGGCCCAAAATCGTGAATGACCTATTGCTAGGTCCAAAGGAATGATCCACTAATCGATCGGCCCCCTACAAGTTCTAGCTCGTTGTGTTTCTGTGTCATATGGCCCAATCACGAATGTAGTCACCTGTGCTAGGTCCACCATAGAGTGTATCAAGCCCTATGGTGCCAACCACCGATACGAATCAAGAATGCACAGATAAACCTACTGATGCCTAATGCCTTTTTTTTCTGCTCCAGAGTGTGTGCACGCCCGCACTCTGTTAGAACCTACACTGGTTCACCCACACAGCCGTCGTTCTGGTCGCTTACAATCAGCCCAGTAATCGTGCGCCACTCTGCCTAGTTCCAGGGTACCATGATACATCTAGTGGGTTACTGCTGAAACGGACCACGTAACTAGGGTTTTCGTCTAGTAGGTTAAGTGATGTCATTTAAATTCGAGGCTTAACCCCATCAGTCTAGTATATCAAGTTGGCTAAGTGTTGTCATTTAAGTTCGTGACTTAGCCCTACCATTCACGTGTTAAGTTGGTTAGGTGTTGTCGTTCAGGTTCATGACCTAACCCTACCCATCATATTTCAAGTTGGTTAAGTGTTGTCTTTCGAGTTTATGACTTAACCCTATCATGTGGCATTAATTCATTAATGCACCCCAACCTCTCACATTAGACCTGTTGTTGTGGTCACTGGATATGCTGGGCGGTTCCGGGTAGATTTACACCACAACTCAGTCTTACCTCAGATTTTCAAGTGCGATATGACCAACTACTCACATTGGATCCTATTGTTTGCAGTAACTGGATTTGCCGGGCGGTTCCGGGCAGATTTACACTGCAAACTCAACCCAACCTCGAGTTGGCCATTTTCAAGTTCATTCTAGTGTCATGACCATGTTCAAGTTTCATGTCAAGTTCGTGTAGAGTTTCAAGGATAAGTTTCATGCCCACATCCGTATTCAAGTTATAACAATGTTCATGTTTCAAGTTTTGCCTATTATCAAGTTCATAATTCATGTTCATGACCAATTCATGTTTTGCCTAATCTACCCAAATCGTATTCCCATCGCACGTAAACATGAATCGATCTATACTACAAATAAATCCAAATCCCGAAATAAAGGGAATAATCATCGAAACTATGTTAGGCAAAAAGGGACGAGAATAAAGCGATAAAAGGGATTACAAGACTAGCATGATATAACTTGAGATAATTGGTTACAACACCACTAGCATATAGGATTTCAAATCTAGCAAGATAAGGCGATAGCCATGTGTAACGGCTGGAAATTTTCGACTCCTCGAGAGTCGAAAATCCCGAGACGTTAGTGAAAGAAAGTAGAGGGTGAGGAAGAAAAGATAGAACTAATAGAATAGAAGAAGAAGAAGAACTTACATCATCAGAGTAAACACGAATCCCACAGCGGAACGAATAAAATATAACATAACTTTGAAATACAAATTAGTACTCGTATATACATACCATTTCAAAGTACAACACTTAACAACACAGCGGAATAATAATAGCTATAATCCTGAAGCCTCCTGCTCCAAGCTCTCCAAGTGTATCTGTAAAATCCCAACTACTTGACTGCCCGTACAAATTTAGGCACCCAAGGGTTTAGGGGAAACAAAACAAAATAAACTCTGGGTCAGTTATGGGACTGGTGTGAATAAAACTCCAACACTTGGTTAAATAAAGGATATCTTTCTGATATTATAATAATGTCTAAATACAAATAGATATCAATCTAGCAGAACGCTTGCATCTCACGTTCCACATACATAGTATACAAATAAAACCGTGAGCGCTTATTGGAGATTGGATTCCAACAGACAAGGTATGGGAGCACCTTCCGATCAGTGTACTCTGGAGGAGATACACTAGGGTTCAACAAGAACGTCTTGCAACCCAGCCACACATGACCGTTCACTCATTTAGCTTGAGTGTAACGAATATATTATCACCGATGATTGGGATCAGCAACCATCCTTCCCGATAAGGAACAGCATTGAAATAGATTATAAAGAAGTACAATTGAATATTCTCTAGATGGTGATAATACACCCTGCTTGGGTATGGCCCAACTAGCCATGCTGCCTAGCCCAACTTCTGTTATTTTCCGGTTGTGAGGTTTTGAGGTCACGTTTATCACTTTGACAGATTATTTCTTCAATTACTTTGAATGCCACATCGTCATACCCACCAAATCATTATCGATTTCTCAAGGCATCACGAGTATAAAAGCTAAGAGAAACGAATTTCTCCGCCACCAACGTAATACGTTTAAAAGAGATCAACATATATGATTCGTTAAGAATACTTTGTCAGACACTCGTCCATATACGTTGTTCTAGGACTGAATAAACCGAAGGCACTATTCAGTGAATCCATCCTACCTAGGCTTTTCACAATAGCCCTTGCACTTCACTCCGTCTTCAATTATCTTCAGCGTACTTGATTCGCAACGCTTATGCTAATACGGAGTGGTTTTTCGGATAATAATCCAACCGAACTCTCCATATTTACAACGTAAATATGGTCAAAACTTTGATAGTCTGTGATTCAACTATCAAATGAAAACATGTCGGTGTACAAACAACGATCTTATTTCCAAATGGGAATTCGATCGATCAATCATCATATGTTCATATTTCCTTATTTCATATATTTAGAAAATATATGTTATTAATCATTGGAAAACATTTCCATAGCTTATTTTCACATCACTATTATTTCGCAACTATCAGTCCCTAACTGTAACTAGTATGAGAACAATTCTCTAAGTATCAATCCGGAAGGTCGAAACCAACATCAGATCGTCACTTAGAAAACCGTTCAACTTACCCTCTCCAGTCAGTTTCCGAATTTGCTTAACTCTATTTCTTAAATTCTCATCATGAAAACATTTCATTTTCTATGTTTTAGAAAACATATCTGACTATATTTGGAAAACGTTTCCAAAACTCATTTACGGATTTCCAATGAACGTTGTATAAAACATCGTTACGCTTAATCCATTAATCGCTTATTACTTAACTATATTCCTAATCAACCTTTTAGATCGAACCACAACTATTCCTTTGTCAATTCTGAAGTCAATCAAGTTGGGGTATAATTACCTCTCAGACCTTGATTGAACAACGTCCTTTACTGTGAAATAGATGAAGCTCGTCACTCACTTTTTTACAATCATTTGTTTACGCAAATTCTCGGATTCAGGCTACGAATCTACTTCTTATATGAAAACGTTTGATTATAACTATAACGTTATAATTCCTACTTCTGCAATGTCTAACCTAAATTATAACTTTATCTCCTAACCCGAATAATTTAACAGACACCTAATTTCTAAATCAATAACTAAATCTTGATTTAAACCCTGGAAAGTAAATAGTACTTTCCCGAATTCGCTATAATCGAATTCGACGTATAACTCTCTTTCGAGTAATCTCTATTCGATTAACTCTCTCTTTTTAATAACTTATATTCGATAAACTCTATTTCGATTAACTCCTATCGAATAACTAATATTCGAATAACTCTTCTTGGTTGGCTCTATTCATTAACTCTTATCGAATAACAAATATTCGATTTTCTTAAATGTGTCAATTCTTATCGAATAACTAACATCCGATTTAACTTAAATGGATTTACTCTTATCGAATAACTTATTCGATTAACTCAACTTGATTTTCTTAACTCGATTATCTCAACTCGATTTCTTAACTCGATTACTTAACTCGATAAATCTTAACTGGATTACTTAACTCGATAAATCTTAACTCGATTACTTAACTCGATAACTTAACTTAACCCAAATCGATTAACTCAACTCTAATCGATTAACTTAATTTGATTTACTCCTTCGAATAACTAATTCGAATAACTTAATTGATTAACTCCTTAGAATAACTAATTCGAATAACTTACCTTCGAATAACCAATATTCGATTTACTCTAACTCGATTAACTTAATTCTAATCGATTTACTCCATTTCGATTCAACTTAATTCAAATCGATTAACTTAACTCAAATTGATTAACTCCTTTCGAATAACTAAATTCGATTTAACTCTTCTCGAATAACTAAATTCGATTAACTCAAATTGAATAACTAATATTCGATTAACTCTTACGTGTTTAACTCTATTCGAATAAGTAGTTCGAATCACTCTAATGTGTTTAACTCTATTCAAATATCTAATTCGAATAACTCATTTCGAATAACTAAATTCGATTAACTCCTTTGGATTAACTAACTTCGAATAACCAATATTCGATAACTACTCTTCGAATAAATAATATTCGGTAACTCTTCTCAAATGAATAACATTTGATTTCTCCACTCGAATAAACCATATTCGATTACTCTTCCCTCGAATACACTATATTCGATAACTCTACTTCGAATAAGTGATATTCGGCAACTCTACTCGATTAACTCCACTTGGATAACTCTAACTGGTCAACTTTAACTGTTTATCTTTAACTGGTAAACTTTAACTGGTTAACTCAAATGGTTTAACCTAACTGGTTAACTCAAATGGTTTAACCTAACTTGATTTACTTGTCTCGATTAACTGAACTAATCCACTTAGTTTAACTTAGTTAATTCACTTTGATTAACTCTAACCGATTTACTTAGTTTAACTCAGCTAATTCACTTTGATTAACCCAACTAATTTACTTCGATTAACCAATTAGTTTAACTTGACTAATTCACTTAGTTTGACGCAACTAATCCACTTTGATTTACAAATTAGTTTAACTTAACTAAGCCACTTAGTTTAACGCAACTAATTCACTTTGATTTACCAATTAGTTTAACTTAACTAATTCACTTCGATTAACCGCTTAGTTTATCTTAACTAATTTACTTTGGTTAACTTAACCAATTACTTTGATTAACTCGACTAACTTGCTTTGGTTAACCTAATAAATTAATTTGTTTAACTCTATTCGAATAAGTAATTCGAATCACTCTAATGTGTTTAACTCTATTCAAATATCTAATTCGAATAACTCATTTCGAATAACTAAATTCGATTAACTCCTTTTATTAACGTTTATTCATTTCAAAAGATTTCCTTTTTACAACGTTTATCCATTGATAAAGATTTACTTTTTACAACGTTTATCCATTTATAAAGATTTACTTTTAGTAACGGTTCTTCACTTTATAAATGTCCTTTTAATAACGTTTCTACTTCTCTATATAAGTCCAGACTTATATGTATACCATTTATCAACGATAAATAATTTATTAAATTCATAAAACATTATTTATAAATTAATCTACTTCAATTTATCTGTTTAAAACAGATTTCCTATTTAATATCTCATTTAAATCCATATCGTGTTATAACGTGTGCGAAGCACGTGTTTAAATCTATCCTTGTATAATTCTATTTATTTTCCGAACAAGTGTTCCTTTTTTTATTCCCTAAATAAATGTTCCTTTATTCCATTTATTTATAATCTAAATAAATGTTCCTTTATTTATTTCCTAAATAAATAAATGTTTTCATTTTATAAAATCCTATCGATTTTTATAAATAAGATTTATTTTCAATATAAACATTGAAAATTCCCTTTTTACATTCTAGTTCCACCTACGGTGTTTAACGTGTCGTATGACAATGATCGGTATCATTCAAACATATGAAATCAATAACAGATTTCATAACACATCATATATCACAATATATGAAAAACGGTAAAATAAATGTTGAGGAATCCAGTCGGATTCCTCCAACCTGTTTCCCTGCATCCACAGATGTTACACAATAAAATATACATCAATTTCATTCCAACATGAAATATACTAATGAACTGAATCAATATTTGATTGTCGTTTATATATATAACTATATCTATGTTTCAATCAAATCTATTTAACAGTCCAAACTATCAATACACAGCAATCAAATCATTTAACACAGTTTATATAAAAATATAAACTGAGGAGAGTTAGTGAGTTTTACTCATATTTGCGATTTAACCGATAAATATCGGTTTGCGTTCACTGATTCAGTCGAACAATTTATTTCGCCATAAATTGTAACAAGCTCGGATTGACTCGCGGTCAGTCCCATCGCGTTGCTCCCGTTCGTACGATCCCAACCAAGTTACGGTTCGTCAATCTGATTTCATATGACCGAGATATCACATTTACAAGTTCGAATACATATTAGATTAAATATAAATTAACTTATAAAGATTTCGGGCCTCACCCGTTTAACCCTGGCCCATCCCATCTTAACAAACCCGTACCTGCTCCTATTCATTCTTCTTCCACCGAGACCTATACACCGAACTCCAGTAAAAACCAACGCCATCCTCATCATTTTCGACAATTTAACCACCTCGTCATCCCTCCAAAATTCACAAACGACACCACCGCCCATGCCACTAAATCCACCTTCAAATTCTCTTTCATCTTCACCCAGTAACACCCCGTTCGGAACCCCCCTTCTCGTCCGTGGTTCCAGGCATTCCCAAATAACCCGTACTGTCGACCAAAAAGAACGAGCTGCTGCTCCTTGCTCCGGCCATTGGAGAACAATCCAAGGTCATCCATTGGTTTGCCGAGACCGGCTCCTCCTTTGACAACAGTCGCTCCTCACCAAACCCCCTCGACGTTGATCTGATACCACCAGCAGACGCGCTCGACTTTGCTCCCCTACCACTCGAGACCCTGGCTAACTCGACCACTCCAAACCCTCCCCAAAAGCTCACAAACGCAGCGCTAGTGATGGCCGATTCTGGGCATTGTGGTCCCTGAAAATCCATCAACGCCGCACAGGTCGTAGAGCTCGGAAGGTTCAACGTTTTTTCTTGTTTATGAGTTTGCTGAAATTATCAAAGAATAACGAGAATTTGAGGAGCAAGTATTTGAAGAACTGATGCTTTGGTTTGTTAAACGGCGGCATGGAAAATCGTTGACCACGCAATTGTTTAGGCTGAGCAAATTAGGTTTTGTGAATCCTTTTATAGAATATTATGGGAGTTGTTGTATTTCTCTGGACCACGAAACAGTTTAAAGGTAGAATTGAGGCCACGCGGACCCTTTTATAGAAGTTAATTTGGACCATTAAATAATATTTACTTATGTTATAACTTAGCTATGAAGCACCTTAAAATCAGTTCACACGATCTCCATTTCATGCAAATACGAGCCACTTAAGAACAGAAATGAAAGTACAATCATGACAAGCGATGTGTTGCGATTCCAAAAATATAATAATATCGGTAGGTTGACTCACTTTGTGAAACCCTAAAATGTTGATTACAGGGTGCAAAATACTCTCAATAAAAAGTTGCTTATTTAATTAATTAAAAATTATAATAAAATTCTAAAAATTAAATTATCACTATGTCCCAAAAGAACCTTGTCTAAATTCAAACCCGATATTCAGTTATTTTGAAATAACTGTTATGGTCGATAAACGATTCCATAACGACTATTTTAAAATTTGATTTGGACATATCTCAAAATCTCCACAACGAAATCCTGATTTTTCTCTTCTACTAGAAAGATATACTCCACCAGCTCCACACGTTTCTTGTTTCACAGAAATCTGGCTTAAAATGAATCATGTACATTCAGTTGAAGTTCGAATCGCCAAATTTCAAACTGCCGCGACGTTTCAGGTTCGTTTTAATTATAATTTATAAATTATAAGTTTGAACGTTGTACTTTAAGTTATCGATATCGCCAAATCGATATATAAATAATTAAATAAATTAATTATTCGACAGCTAACAAAACGCGCCATTACAGACTTCCCCCCTTAAAATAATTTCGTCCTCGAAATTGCTAAGCTAGGAAAATGCTACCAACTTTACTAACTAGATTCAAATATCTTTTAGTTTACTTCTCAACTCCAGTTTCAACTGAACCATTAAATTTTCAATTAAATTATTAATTCATTCTGGCTAAATGAATTTCCATAAATCATGAGAATGTTCTAACGCCTGGAATTTTCGAAAAATTTCGCCATAACCTCCTTTGTATTGGTCAATATGACAAACCACAACTCGCCTCTCTAGGCCTCCTCCAATCCAAAAGGAAACCAAAATAGCCAAGCGGCTTGCTAATTCGGCTCATAAAATCCAAACTCATATATGATATAAACTTGTACCATTTTGTCGGGCATTTTAACTCTATCCCTTTCATCTGCTACCATTTCAACATATACCAATGTTATCCATTCCAATTGGTCTCCAATCAGTTCATATCCTCAAATCCAAATCGAATTTCATTCGAACTCTAATATCAAATTCCAAATTATTGACTTGTCAATTTGGTTCCATTCTAGATTATCTCTAATCCAATTCAATTTTATTTAACTCGGTTCAAGCTAAATTTCAATTTATTTTTACCATCTCATTTTATTTAACTTCATTAGTTAAATTTTAATTCCAGAACTTAAGTTCCTAGGTTTCTTTCAAATCAATTTGAAATCATAATGCCAATTCAAAACCTTTGAAATTCTAAACAACTTTTTTTCTCAAAACAATTCAAAAACAAAATCTTTAGTAGTAATCCGCCACTTAGAACTCAGAAATGAACGCTAATGATGTAGCTACACTCATCAGGGTTATTTTCCAGTGATACAAGTGAGTTTAATAGTATATTTCTTTTCAAAATCATATTAAACCTTTTCATTTTGAAATACATTTCAAATATTTTTCACACTGCTTGAAAACATTTCAAAATCTCCCAGAAACTTAAAATTTCCTTATTTTAAATTCCAAATTCTGGTTTAAATTCATATTTAATTCAAACTATTTCATATATTACATTCATATGAATTCTGATTGGTCATTTATAACCATTTCACCCTTTTATAATCTTATTCGATTATAATAACAACCAACACAATCAATATACTATAATAATTTCAAGATATATATTTCTTCTATAAACAAATATATTTTGGGAAAAATTATTTCATTTACCCTCTTTCAAAACATACCATGACGGTTCATCGTATTCGAGTGTTTAGTAACCCTTATCGATACAGTGGATCAAACTGATCGACCAGAATTCATAAGCCACTCAATCAATAAATCTCCACAATATAAAACCATTTTATATTGAATAACATATACGCACTCATATATATACACTCAACTCAATCTAGGATATTTCTAATCCCATCTCTACTGAGTTACGCCATAGAGCCAAGGTATTACTTAACCTTAAGCTCTGATACCAACTGTAACGGCTGGAAATTTTCGACTCCTCGAGAGTCGAAAATCCCGAGACGTTAGTGAAAGAAAGTAGAGGGTAAGGAAGAAAAGATAGAACTAATAGAATAGAAGAAGAAGAAGAACTTACATCATCAGAGTAAACACGAATCCCATAGCGTAACGAATAAAATATAAAATAACTTTGAAATACAAATCAGTACTCGTATATACATACCATTTCAAAGAACAACACTTAACAACACAGCGGAATAATAATAGCTATAATCCTGAAGCCTCCTGCTCCAAGCTCTCCAAGTGTATCTGTAAAATCCCAACTACTTGACTGCCCGTACAAATTTAGGCACCCAAGGGTTTAGGGGAAACAAAACAAAATAAACTCTGGGTCAGTCATGGGACTGGTGTGAATAAAACTCCAACACTTGGTTAAATAAAGGATATCTTTCTGATATTATAATATTTTCTAAATACAAATAGGTATCAATCTAGCAGAACGCTTGCATCTCACGTTCCACATACATAGTATACAAATAAAACCGTGAGCGCTTATTGGAGATTGGATTCCAACAGACAAGGTATGGGAGCACCTTCCGATCAGTGTACTCTAGAGGAGATACACTAGGGTTCAACAAGAACGTCTTGCAACCCGGCCACACATGACCGTTCACTCATTTAGCTTGAGTGTAACGAATATATTATCACCGATGGTTGGGATCAGCAACCATCCTTCCCGATAAGGGACAGCATTGAAATAGATTATAAAGAAGTACAATTGAATATTCTCTAGATGGTAATAATACACCCTGCTTGGGTATGGCCCAACTAGCCATACTGCCTAGCCCAACTTCTGTTATTTTCCGGTTGTGAGGTTTTGAGGTCACGTTTATCACTTTGACAGATTATTTCTTCAATTACTTTGAATGCCACATCGTCATACCCACCAAATCATTATCGATTTCTCAAGGCATCACGAGTATAAAAGCTAAGAGAAACGAATTTCTCCGCCACCAACGTAATACGTTTAAAAGAGATCAACATATATGATTCGTTAAGAATACTTTGTCAGACACTCGTCCATATACGTTGTTCTGGGACTGAATAAACCGAAGGCACTATTCAGTGAATCCATCCTACCTAGGCTTTTCACAATAGCCCTTGCACTTCACTCCGTCTTCAATTATCTTCAGCGTACTTGATTCGCAACGCTTATGCTAATACGGAGTGGTTTTTCGGATAATAATCCAACCGGTCTCTCCATATTTACAACGTAAATATGGTCAAAACTTTGATAGTCTATGATTCAACTATCAAATGAAAACATGTCGGTGTACAAACAACGATCTTATTTCCAAATGGGAATTCGATCGATCAATCATCATATGTTCATATTTCCTTATTTCATATATTTAGAAAATATATGTTATTAATCATTGGAAAACATTTCCATAGCTTATTTTCACATCACTATTATTTCGCAACTATCAGTCCCTAACTGTAACTAGTATGAGAACAATTCTCTAAGTATCAATCCGGAAGGTCGAAACACACATCAGATCGTCACTTAGAAAACCGTTCCACTTACCCTCTCCAGTCAGTTTCTGAATTTGCTTAACTCTATTTCTTAAATTCTCATCATGAAAACATTTCATTTTCTATGTTTTAGAAAACATATCTGACTATATTTGGAAAACGTTTCCAAAACTCATTTACGGATTTCCAATGAATGTTGTACAAAACATCGTTACGCTTAATCCATTAATCGCTTATTACTTAACTATATTCCTAATCAACCTTTTAGATCGAACCACAACTATTCCTTTGTCAATTCTGAAGTCAATCAAGTTGGGGTATAATTACCTCTCAGACCTTGATTGAACAACGTCCTTTACTGTGAAATAGATGAAGCTCGTCACTCACTTTTTTACAATCATTTGTTTACGCAAATTCTCGGATTCAGGTTACGAATCTACTTCTTATATGAAAACGTTTGATTATAACTATAACGTTATAATTCCTACTTCTGCAATGTCTAACCTAAATTATAACTTTATCTCCTAACCCGAATAATTTAACAGACACCTAATTTCTAAATCAATAACTAAATCTTGATTTAAACCCTGGAAAGTAAATAGTACTTTCCCGAATTCGCTATAATCGAATTCGACGTATAACTCTCTTTCGAGTAATCTCTATTCGATTAACTCTCTCTTTTTAATAACTTATATTCGATAAACTCTATTTCGATTAACTCCTATCGAATAACTAATATTCGAATAACTCTTCTTGGTTGGCTCTATTCATTAACTCTTATCGAATAACAAATATTCGATTTTCTTAAATGTGTCAATTCTTATCGAATAACTAACATCCGATTTAACTTAAATGGATTTACTCTTATCGAATAACTTATTCGATTAACTCAACTTGATTTTCTTAACTCGATTATCTCAACTTGATTTCTTAACTCGATTACTTAACTCGATAAATCTTAACTCGATTACTTAACTCGATAAATCTTAACTCGATTACTTAACTCGATAACTTAACTTAACCCAAATCGATTAACTCAACTCTAATCGATTAACTTAATTTGATTTACTCCTTCGAATAACTAATTCGAATAACTTAATTGATTAACTCCTTCGAATAACTAATTCGAATAACTTACCTTCGAATAACCAATATTCGATTTACTCTAACTCGATTAACTTAATTCTAATCGATTTACTCCATTTCGATTCAACTTAATTCAAATCGATTAACTTAACTCAAATTGATTAACTCCTTTCGAATAACTAAATTCGATTTAACTCTTCTCGAATAACTAAATTCGATTAACTCAAATTGAATAACTAATATTCGATTAACTCTTACGTGTTTAACTCTATTCGAATAAGTAGTTCGAATCACTCTAATGTGTTTAACTCTATTCAAATATCTAATTCGAATAACTCATTTCGAATAACTAAATTCGATTAACTCCTTTGGATTAACTAACTTCGAATAACCAATATTCGATAACTACTCTTCGAATAAATAATATTCGGTAACTCTTCTCAAATGAATAACATTTGATTTCTCCACTCGAATAAACCATATTCGATTACTCTTCCCTCGAATACACTATATTCGATAACTCTACTTCGAATAAGTGATATTCGGCAACTCTACTCGATTAACTCCACTTGGATAACTCTAACTGGTCAACTTTAACTGTTTATCTTTAACTGGTAAACTTTAACTGGTTAACTCAAATGGTTTAACCTAACTGGTTAACTCAAATGGTTTAACCTAACTTGATTTACTTGTCTCGATTAACTGAACTAATCCACTTAGTTTAACTTAGTTAATTCACTTTGATTAACTCTAACCGATTTACTTAGTTTAACTCAGCTAATTCACTTTGATTAACCCAACTAATTTACTTCGATTAACCAATTAGTTTAACTTGACTAATTCACTTAGTTTGACGCAACTAATCCACTTTGATTTACAAATTAGTTTAACTTAACTAAGTCACTTAGTTTGACGCAACTAATTCACTTTGATTTACCAATTAGTTTAACTTAACTAATTCACTTCGATTAACCGCTTAGTTTATCTTAACTAATTTACTTTGGTTAACTTAACCAATTACTTTGATTAACTCGACTAACTTGCTTTGGTTAACCTAACAAATTACTTTGTTTAACTCTATTCGAATAAGTAATTCGAATCACTCTAATGTGTTTAACTCTATTCAAATATCTAATTCGAATAACTCATTTCGAATAACTAAATTCGATTAACTCCTTTTATTAACGTTTATTCATTTCAAAAGATTTCCTTTTTACAACGTTTATCCATTGATAAAGATTTACTTTTTACAACGTTTATCCATTTATAAAGATTTACTTTTAGTAACGGTTCTTCACTTTATAAATGTCCTTTTAATAACGTTTCTACTTCTCTATATAAGTCCAGACTTATATATATACCATTTATCAATGATAAATAATTTATTAAATTTATAAACATTATTTATAAATTAATCTACTTCAATTTATCTGTTTAAAACAGATTTCCTATTTAATATCTCATTTAAATCCATATCGTGTTATACCGTGTGCGAAGCATGTGTTTAAATCTATCCTTGTATAATTCTATTTATTTTCCGAACAAGTGTTCCTTTATTTATTCCCTAAATAAATATTCCTTTATTCCATTTATTTATAATCTAAATAAATGTTCCTTTATTTATTTCCTAAATAAATAAATGTTTTCATTTTATAAAATCCTATCGATTTTTATAAATAAGATTTATTTTCAATATAAACATTGAAAATTCCCTTTTTACATTCTAGTTTCACATACGGTGTTTAACGTGTCGTATAACAATGATCGGTATCATTCAAACATATGAAATCAATAACAGATTTCATAACACATCATATATCACAATATATGAAAAACGGTAAAATAAATGTTGAGGAATCCAGTCGGATTCCTCCAACCTGTTTCCCTGCATCCACAGATGTTACACAATAAAATATACATCAATTTCATTCCAACATGAAATATACTGATGAACTGAATCAATATTTGATTGTCGTTTATATATATAACTATATCTATGTTTCAATCAAATCTATTTAACAGTCCAAACTATCAATACACATCAATCAAATCATTTAACACAGTTTATATAAAAATATAAACTGAGGAGAGTTAGTGAGTTTTACTCACATTTGCGCTTTAACCGATAAATATCGGTTTGCGTTCACTGATTCAGTCGAACAATTTATTTCGCCATAAATTGTAACGAGCTCGGATTGACTCGCGGTCAGTCCCATCGCGTTGCTCCCGTTCATACGATCCCAACCAAGTTACGGTTCGTCAATCTGATTTCATATGACCGAGATATCACATTTACAAGTTCGAATACATATTAGATTAAATATAAATTAACTTATAAAGATTTCGGGCCTCACCCGTTTAACCCTGGCCCATCCCATCTTAACAAACCCGTACCTGCTCCTATTCATTCTTCTTCCACCGAGACCTATACACCGAACTCCAGTAAAAACCAACGCCATCCTCATCATTTTCGACAATTTAACCACCTCGTCATCCCTCCAAAATTCACAAACGACACCACCGCCCATGCCACTAAATCCACCTTCAAATTCTCTTTCATCTTCACCCAGTAACACCCCGTTCGGAACCCCCACTACAACAAAAAACACTTTTCGCAACAGGCAATATCTGTTGCAGTAGACCAATTGCAACAGACCCGTGTCTGTTGGTATAGCCAAAGTTGCAAAAAGTTTGCAACATATTCCGCCTGTTGCAATAAGATGTTGCAGTATACTTTATCGCAACAGGCCTTTGCTGTTGCAACTGATTCTTTTGCAACAGCAAATGATAGTTGCAAAATAGTATTATACAATTTAAATATCAACTCAAAGATAATACTACTCTAAAATATTTTATTAAATATTCACAAAATTTCAAATTTTATGACTATCAATAAATTCAAGCAAAAACAATACATTGACAAAGACGAATACAAATATATATATATCAATATTTCCCTTCAATATTACAAATTATTTTAAATATAAATTGATCAAAAACTTAGCAAACAAGCATTAACCACATAATCATTTCTCTCCTATATCCAAATTCAATGACATAAATTCTAGATCCCTACCACCGTGCATTTCAATCTAATACATTTCAAGCTTGCAGTTTTCTGATTATCGCATATGGTATAGCAATAATGTGGGATTTATCATTCGTCTGATTCTTGTCCATTTTCTTTTGTACTAGGTTAAGGTATGATTCATGGCCTCTAGATCTTGCATAGTCCTCAGGATTAAGACCAGTGATATCCGGAGCAACTTTCCATGCTTTCAATCCAAATTGAACATGTAATGAGAACAAAGAGTTAGAATATTGGAAAAAGGAATATGTTTCAATAGGTTTGTCAAGAGCTAACAGTAATAACTTCACAACATGCATAAGCAAGTAAGAAGCATTACTTCATTCACATGTAATGGGATATATATCTCAAAGACAAACTACCATGAAACAGGAAACATGGCGACAAAATGAAGGAGTTAAGGGATTCAAAGTAAGTGTTAAGGGTGGGAAAGCAAAACAGAACCTGTCCTGGGTCATTAACTAATGCATCTAGCACGCTTTCCGAACTACTTATAGACATCATGAGGGCAGCACGATTTCATTAACCACTTCAAGGGAAACCAATAACAGAAGTGAATCAACCGAGTTAATGATCCAATGTTTCATTATTGCGAATATGATGTCAAGGCCTTTTTAGCACTTAAGCCATAACAGTTTAATGCAATCTCATATCCAACAACCAAAAAGAAAAGGCAAGCAAGTATTAGTGCAGTCCGCATGACTTGAACCAAATTGTAAAAGCATGTTTAACTTCAGTCTAAATAATCAACCTGTAAAAACAAAACTTCTCCGCAATACTCAAATTAGTTAGACAGCGACAGTAAACGCACACATCCAACAATCATACTTAAGGAAAATGAGAATACATTTTCTTTCTTTTCTATGTGTGTTCCTGATCAGCAAAAAATATGCAATTCCCCTAACTGTTAAAAGAGCTTATATGCTTAAGACACCGTGTAACCTTTAACCCATTGGCCCTGTGCTGTATGTGTAGTCTGGAAATAATCATTCAATAAGACAGTTGTTCATCATTGTTCAATCAATAAGACAATTGTTCACATTGACAGTGTGCTACTAATAATCATTCAATGGGTCAATATTTGTTAATTCGTAAACCAGATTATGACTTTTGGTACTATATGCACACTGTCAATGTGAACAATTTGTGTTTTTTTTAAAAGCCTGGAAAGCTTACACTCACCTTGCAGACTTGAAAATGCCTTGCACACATCTTTGCCATTAAACATAATAACATGTCAAAAATAGATGATGCTACATGAAGAGGAGTTATACTGGTTGTGTCCAACGGAAGAACCTTACAGTTCAGTACAACTACTACATTACAAACAAATACTGTGTTAATAACAAAATGATTAAAAAAACCAACAAAAGCAGTAGATTTTTGACTGCCGAACCATTTTGCAACATTCAGAAGGCATATATCACCTTTTTTTACAAGCAAATAACCATGACTTCCAATATTAATTTCCTAGCTCTTCAACATGAATGCACCCCAGGAAGTTTAACTCTGCAACCCAAAACATCCGACAATATATATTAAATAAATCTGATGACAGTAACCTTGTTTTTTAAACGCAAAAACAAACTTGCACTTCTACTACAATAGAAATTGGACAAAAGTTTGCATAGACTGCCACAATAATTATATAATGTTTAGAATCCTAATCGTTTCGATTCAGAAAATAAACCTTGGAGTTGGAGATGCCGATGGATCAGAGGGCGAACACGGCCTTGCCGAGGCGGGCGCCGATGTAGAGTGCGGTGGCGGAGTTTGTAAGTAGGCCGGATGATCGGAGATTAGAGAAGGAAGAGAAGGCGACGATCTTTCGGGACCTGTTGCGGATGGTCCAGAGGAGGCAAAGTTTGGCGTTTAGGGTGTTGTTGAGCTGGTGGGAGATGTACTGATTGTAGGATGTGTAGATGGGGCGGATCTTAAGAGATGGGTTTGGATCCGATAAAAGGGTTAGCAGGTTGAAGGAGGGAGGCTGATTGGCGTTTGAGGAGCTGTTGAGGCTAAATAGGAGGAAGACGAGGAGGGAGAAGGAGAGGAAGACGAGGAGTGGAGAAGAGTGGAGAGGAGTGTTTTGATAATCAGTACACAAATTTGACAACTTTTGATAAACACGAATTTTATTTAGCTGGGGCAAATCGAAATGTAGGGTTAAGGGTAGCGGGAAACGAAAATTTTTGGAGAAACAGGAGGGAAACAAATTTTGGCGGAAACAAACTTTTTAGGAGCAGTACGCTAGTCAAAGCACATATCCGAATTCATATTTTAGTTTGAAATAAAATTCAAATTCAACCATCCAAAACGTTTCATTTTAAACTCTACCGAGGGCGCTGCCCCTATACCACTTCGACCTGACCGGACAGATCGAACGTTGCTAGCGGGACCGTTGCCCCTACACCCCGTCTCGCGGAGTTTAATATTGCACAAAATTTTAAAAAATATTTTAGTATATTACAAAACAAATAATCAATTAAATATAACTCAGTTAAACCTAAAATCATAAACTAAAATATTCAACTTAAATATCATGTTTAAATAATTTGTTTTAATACTCTTTTTTTGTTACACGCAAACGCATCATTAGTTATTATTAATATATAATTAATTAATTATAAGTTCATAATTATTAATAGAAATTATTTCCTGTTTCGAGTTAGTTGTATTTATCATTATGTAACATTAGTTATTAATAATTCCATATTAATTATCTATTATTAAATACTAGTCTTAGTTATTATATAATTATTACTAAATTTTAATCAATAATTTAATATTAAATATTAATTAATAATTATTAAAAAATAATTGTTAAATTTTAAATATTACTCCTTTTTCTTAAATATTACTTAATTATAGATCACTAATAATTAAATATACTATTAGAAATATAAAAATAATTGTTAATGATATAATATTAAATACTAATAGTAATTACTAACTAATATAATTTTTAATGATATAATATTAATTATATTTGCCAATTATATATGTATATATATATATGTATGTATATATATATATTAGCTATAATGCTTATACTTCTTATGTTATAACCGAATATTACTTGGGGAAAAATAATTTTTAAAACTACGTTTTTTGCAAGTGGCCTTATCTGTTGCAAAAAAAGTACATTTCTCGCAACTGGTGAAAACAGTTGCTAAATAAATAATTTTTGCAACTGGTTTGAAAGTGTAGTTGCAAATAATATGTCAATTGCAACAGGAATGAAAGAGCAGTTGCTAAAAGTATGTTTTCGCAACAGGCATGAAAGCGCTGTTGCGAAAAATATGTTTTTTGCAACAGGAAGGAAAAGCCTGTTGTTAAATCTTATCTATTGCAACAGCTACGAAAGGTCAGTTGCTAAATATGATTTACTGCAACTGACATTTGAGGCCTGTTGCAAATAGCTAGTTGCAATAGGGTATTTTTCTTGTAGTGCCCCCTTCTCGTCCGTTGTTCCAGGCATTCCCAAATAACCCGTACTGTCGACCAAAAAGAACGAGCTGCTGCTCCTTGCTCCGGCCATCGGAGAACAATCCAAGGTCATCCATTGGTTCGCCGAGACCGGCTCCTCCTTTGACAACAGTCGCTCCTCACCAAACCCCCTCGACGTCGATCCGATACCACCAGCAGACGCGCTCAACTTTGCTCCCCTACCACTCGAGACCGTGGCTAACTCGACCACTCCAAACCCTCCCCAAAAGCTCACAAACGCAGCGCTAGTGATGGCCGATTCTGGGCATTATGGTCCCTGAAAATCCATCAACGCCGCACATGTCGTAGAGCTCGGAAGGTTCAACGTTTTTTCTTGTTTATGAGTTTAATGAAATTATCAAAGAATAACGAGAATTTGAGGAGCAAGTATTTGAAGAACTGATGCTTTGGTTTGTTAAACGGCGGCATGGAAAATCGTTGACCATGCAATTGTTTAGGCTGAGCAAAATAGGTTTTGTGAATCCTTTTATAGAATATTATGGGAGTTGTTGTATTTCTCTGGACCACGAAACAGTTTAAAGGTAGAATTGAGGCCACGCGGACCCTTTTATAGAAGTTAATTTGGACCATTAAATAATATTTACTTATGTTATAACTTAGCTATGAAGCACCTTAAAATCAGTTCACACGATCTCCATTTCATGCAAATACGAGCCACTTAAGAACAGAAATGAAAGTACAATCATGACAAGCGATGTGTTGCGATTCCAAAAATATAATAATATCGGTAGGTTGACTCACTTTGTGAAACCCCAAAATGTTTATTACAGGGTGCAAAATACTCTCAATAAAAAGTTGCTTATTTAATTAATTAAAAATTATAATAAAATTCTAAAAATTAAATTATCACTATGTCCCAAAAGAACCTTGTCTAAATTCAAACCCGATATTCAGTTATTTTGAAATAACTGTTATGGTCGATAAACGATTCCATAGCGACTATTTTAAAATTTGATTTGGACATATCTCAAAATTTCCACAACGAAATCCTGATTTTTCTCTTCTACTAGAAAGATATACTCCACCAGCTCCACACGTTTCTTGTTTCACAGAAATCCGGCTTAAAATGAATCATGTACATTCAGTTGAAGTTCGAATCGCCAAATTTCAAACTACCGCGACGTTTCAGGTTCGTTTTAATTATAATTTATAAATTATAAGTTCGAACGTTGTACTTTAAGTTATCGATATCGCCAAATCGATATATAAATAATTAAATAAATTAATTATTCGACAGCTAACAAAACGCGCCATTACATCATGATAAAAGTTGACATAAAAGAATAGGCATGCAATAGCAAGCCAAATACAAGGATAATGGATCCAACGGCTTTGGTGTACATAATCGCGAATAAACTCACAACCTAGGTATGAGATCCAACAACTGCAAATTCAGTGTACAACATGGGATTCAAGTATGGGCATGAACAATCAACTATAATAGTCTTAAGTAATTAATCCCAGTAGTCATAGTCACAGTCATAGGCAGAAATCTCATAATTATGAACCATAAGTGATTAATCATAATAGTCATGGATAATTATCCAAAATAGTTCTAGGAAAATAGTCATAGTCAATTAACAGTGAAAGTTTCAAAGTCATGGTCATAGATAATAGCCTTATGTTCATAATCATAGGTAATAATTCTCATAGTCAAGAGTCACAGGTGATTAGCCACCATTATCCTTGTCATAGTCATTATGTTCACCGTCATAGGCATAGGCATAATCTTATGTTCACAGTCATAGGCATAATCTTATGTTCTCAGTCATAGGCATAGGCGTAGTCTTATGTTCACAGTCATAGTCCTTGGCTATTAACAATAGTTTCAACGTCATAGGCATGTTAAGGTTATAGACATGAGAGAGTTTGATTTACAACATGAATAGGTCCAAAGCAATATTCACGAAAGTCAAGATCCAAGATGAACAAGAATAAATACGAATCAGTTACCATACATAGATACAATCCCAATTAACAACATGGATATTAAGTTTACAGCTTTTATCTAAAAGTAACTTGAACTTACAGTGCGTGGATCGAGAATTAGAAAGCAGAATTTGATTGTTGAATCTCTATTTGATTGATCATGTCCTAATTGAAATCCCCTAATTTGCAAATCTCTAAGCGTAGTCTTGATGGAGAAGAAGCCGTCCTTTTTCTTCCTTTTTATCTTATTATTTTGATTATCGTAGAAGCAGCATAAGGGCAGAATGAAATGGTGTGGAGAGAATGAGGCTAGGGGGCTGCTTATATAGGGTTAGGCAGACGAATCTGGTCACGAAACAAGTCTAAATACATCAGGATGCATCTGGTTCAAGAAGTGGGTTCGGGAGGCAGGTCGACCCCCAGGTCGACTCCCCGGTCGACCTGGTCATGGGGGGGCGAGGGGTCTACACCCCAGTCGACCCTGCTGGGGGGGTCGACTCCCCAGTCGACCTGGGTACATGGGCGGGAATTTTCCCGCCAGCGTTCTCTGGGTTTGAACTTTGAATTTCTGGCTTTATTTCCGAGCTGTTTTATTTTATTTAAATTCCTGAAACTTCGGAGGGTCATATCTTGGTCATACGGACTCCGATTTTCGAAAACTCGGACTCGATTTCATGCAGAATTCTGAGACGAACGTAATGGCGTAAGCCGTTTCCCCTGATTCTTATTTTAAATTTTAATTCTGCCTTGATTTATGACTTTAACATGTAATAAAAAATTTGGGTTGTTACATTCTCCCTTCTTAAAGGATTTCATCCCCGAAATCTTCAAGTTAGGAAGAATATATCCTACCATCCAATCATCCATCTACTCAACCATCATTCACGAGAAATCATTGTCCTTAAAAAATTTCTAATGCTATATGAACATATGCAGAAAGTGTGTGTATATGTTCCTTATCTAATGCAAATGATTATGCCTGTTTGATCTTCTTAATACAAAATATGTTTAGTGTCATGAATCCAACATGTTTGCAAATAATCCTAGTCACATAAACACTATATGCGTGCACAAACATTCATCCATATGCAACATCCACATGATAACACATTCAATTTCATCCATAAACAAGTATAAACACTCATGCATATGCAATATGAAAATGTGTCTGAGCCGATCTAGTGCCTAATGTGTGTTATGCAACCATGAGCAACCACTTGCAACCATTTGCAAACATCAACCATAACATGTTTCAAATACATGTTTCCATCCATATGGTTCTACCTAAGGTTCTCAAGATAGGATCGAGAAGACAAGCAAGATAAAACAAAGCATCAAGGAGAAAAAGTTAAAGATATACCCCCAGAAGGTCCTGCTTGCGGGGCTTGCCCTTGCTTCTTAGGGCAGTTCTTGCTGATATGTCCAGTTTTACCACACTGAAAGCATGCTCGCATCTTCATCTTCTTCTTTCTACAATCCTGGACTATATGTCCCTCAATACCACAGAAGTGGCACTTTCTTTTCTCGCGTGTCATGTTATCATTCTTGTTGTTGTTTTTCTTGCCTCCTTTCTCGGAGTCTTTCTTCTTGTTTTGAGAATCATTCACCTTGACGTCCTTCTTGCCATTCTCGTCTTCTTCATGAACTAGGGCCATATCCACCAAGCTCTCAAAAGTCGCCCCCATGGGTACATGAGTCATAGCAAGGCTGTGTAGTGGCTCATTCAAACCTCTGACGAAGCGAAGAGCCTTCTTGTGTTGGGTGTTCACTAAATCCAGGCCAAATCCGGCCAGCTGATTAAACTGATTGACGTACTCCCTGATTGTCATGCTTTCTTGCTTAAGAGTTAGGAACCTCTCCATTTGCAGGCTTCTTTCAGCTTGGGATAGAAATTTCATCTCAAATCTCATCCGGAAGCCTTTCCAAGTTTCCACTGGCCTCTTAGCATGGGTAATCTCCCACCAATACAAAGCTTCATCTTTAAGCAACCACACTGCTAGCTGTATCTTTTTCCTATCGTCAACTTCGAAGATGTCGAACAAATCTTCAGTCTCCTTCAGCCAGTTCCTCGCTTCCACAAAGGATTCAGTCCCATAGAAGTCCTTTCCACCCATAGCCTTGAAGTCTCTACACGTCTTTGCGAAAGCATTTCCACGAGGAGGAGGAGGAATCACTGCAGCTGGAGGAGGAATATCTGTTGGGCCTGCATCGTTGGCCCTAGCCTCTAAGTACCTCCTAAACCAACCAGGTATTGGCACACCCTCTGGAAAGTTAAGATTCCAAGACATGCTGAAAAACGAAAAGACAGAGATTCAAACGAGGAAACAAAGGAAAGTGCTAATGGCTTTTGGGGAATAGCCTTTTCAAAATAAACTTTTCTTGAAAAATGCTTCTTTATAAACGGTTTTGAAAATAGTTTCAGAAGGTTTTTAAAAGTTTTTGCCCAGTCTGGTAACCTTCTGCTCTGATACCAAATGTAACACCCCACCTCCGCTAGGGTCACTCACAAAGGGAATGCACTAGTTTTGGTGGAGCATTATCTAGGTAAACATACACAGAGATATCACAAGACAGAACATAAATAAAGCAGCAGTAGAAATTAAAAACCAAATCTTATTACTTTCAAGAAAAGAGTCAAAACCTCATATATCCAAAGTACAAGTTGCCACTATTCCATTACATCAAGTTCTAAATAAAGAAGCATAAACTTAAAAATAACAAAAGTAAATTATTCCCCAAAAATAGCAGACGTGCAGCCATAGCATAGCTCAAGACCAAACCGTACATGAGCTGACGGAAAGCAAGTAGAATCCAAGCTAAGTGCTAGAGTTTCCTCCCTGAGAACCTGGGGGGGGGGGGGGGGAACGAAATAAAAAGAGGCGAAAGAAAAGAGGTCAGTCATAAAGACTGGTAAGTCCAAGTGATTTTCAGCATAAAAACAGGTAAAGGTAACATGACATGTATAAACTGAAAGTAAACATAAGTATGACGTCACGATGGATAAGATAGACTAAGATAACATGATGAATCAAGTATTGGTCAAGTATAGCATCGCATGTTCAAGGTTCGCTGCACCAACTGTACTAGTAGCCCAACCCATGTCAAGTATAAATCATGAAATGATCCCTTGGCCCAAAATCGTGAATGACCTATTGCTAGGTCCAACGGAACGATCCACTAATCGATCGGCTCCCTACAAGTTCTAGCTCGTTGTGTTTCTGTGTCATACGGCCCAATCACGAATATAGTCACCTGTGCTAGGTCCCCCATAGAGTGTATCTAGCCCTATGGTGCCAACCACCGACACGAATCAAGAATGCACAGATAAACCTACTGATGCCCAATGCCTGCTTTTTCTGCTCCGGAGTGTGTGCATGCCCGCATTCTGTTAGAACCTACACTGGCGCACCCACACAGCCGTCGTTCTGGTCGCTTACAATCGGCCCAGTAATCGTGCCCCACCCTGCCTAGTTCCAGGGTACCATGATACATCTAGTGGGTTACTGCTAAAACGGACCGCATAACTAGGGTTTCTGTCTAGTAGGTTAAGTGTTGTCATTTAAATTCGAGACTTAACCCCATCAGTCTAGTATATCAAGTTGGTTAAGTGTTGTCATTTAAGTTCGTGACTTAGCCCTACCATTCACGTGTTAAGTTGGTTAGGTGTTGTCGTTCAAGTTCATGACCCAACCCTACCAATCATATTTCAAGTTGGTTAAGTGTTGTCTTTCATGTTCATGACTTAACCCTATCATGTGGCATTAATTCATTAATGCACCCCAACCTCTCACATTAGAACTGTTGTTGTGGTCACTAAATATGCCGAGCGGTTCCGGGCAGATTTACACCACAACTCAGTCTAACCTCGGGTTTTCAAGTGCGATATGACCAACTACTCACATTGGATCCTATTGTTTGCAGTAACTAGATTTGTCGGGCGGTTCCGGGCAGATTTACACTGCAAACTCAATCCAACCTCGAGTTGGCCATTTTCAAGTTCATTCTAGTGTCATGACCATGTTCAAGTATCATGTCAAGTTTGTGTCAAGTTTCAAGGATAAGTTTGATGCCCACATCCAGATTCAAGTTATAACAATGTTCATGTTTCAAGTTTTGCCTATTATCAAGTTCATAATTCATGTTCATGACCAATTCATGTTTCGCCTAATCTACCCAAATCGTATTCCCATCGCACGTAAACGTGGATCGATCTATACTACAAATAAATCCAAATCCTAAAATAAAGGGAATAATCATCAAAAGTATGTTAGGAAAAAAGGGACGAGCATAAAGCAATAAAAGGGATTACAAGACTAGCATGATATAACTTGAGATAATTGGTTACAACATCACTAGCATATAGGATTTCAAATCTTGCAAGATAAGGCGATAAGCATGATAAAAGTTGACATAAAAGAATGGGCATGCAAGAGCAAGCCAAATACAAGGATAAAGGATCCAATGGAATTGGTGTAAATAATAGCGAATAAACTAAGCGAGTCACACCCTAGGTATGAGATCCAACAACTGCAAATTCAGTGTACAACATGGGATTCAACTATGGGCATGAACAATCAACTATAATAGTCTTAAGTAATTAATCCCAGTAGTCATAGTCACAGTCATAGGCAGAAATCTCATAATTATGAACCATAAGCGATTAATCACAATAGTCATGGATAATTATCCAAAATAGTTCTAGGAAAATAGTCATAGTCAATTAACAGTGATAGTTTCAAAGTCATGGTCATAGATAATAGCTTTATGTTCATAATCATAGGTAATAATTCTCATAGTCAAGAGTCATAGGTGATTAGCCACCATTGTCCTTGTCATAGTCATAGGCAATAAGATTATGTTCACCGTCATAGGCATAGGCATAGGCATAATCTTATGTTCACAGTCATAGGCATAATCTTATGTTCTCAGTCATAAGCATAGGTGTAGTCTTATGTTCACAGTCATAGTCCTTGGCCATTAACAATAGTTTCAACGTCATAGGCATGCTAAGGTTATAGACACGAGAGAGTTTGATTTACAACATGAATAGGTCCAAAGCAATATTCACGAAAGTCAAGATCCAAGATGAACAAGAATAGATACGAATCAATTACCATACATATATCCAATCCCTATTTACAATATGGATATTAAGTTTACAGCTTTTATCTAAAAGTAACTTGAACTTACAGTGCGTGGATCGAGAATTAGAAAGCATAATTTGATTGTTGAATCTCTATTTGACTGATCATGTCCTAATTGAAATCCCCAATTTGCAAATCTCTAAGCGTAGTCTTGATGGAGAAGAAGCAGTCCTTTTTCTTCCTTTTTATCTTATTATTTTGATTATCGTAGTAGCATAAGGGCAGAATGAAATGGTGTGGAGAGAATGAGGCTAGGGGGCTGCTTATATAGGGTTAGGCGGACGAATCTGGTCACGAAACAAGTCTAAATACTTCAGGATGCATCTGGTTCAAGAAGTGGGTTCGGGAGGCAGGTCGACCCCCAGGTCGACTCCCCCATCGACCTGGTCATTGGGGGGTCGACACCCCAGTCGACCCTGCTGGGGGGATCGACTCCCCAGTCGACCTGGGTACATGGGTGGGAATTTTCCTGCCAGCGTTCTTTGGGTTTGAATTTCGAATTTCTGGCTTTAGTTTCGAGCTGTTTTATTTCATTTAAATTCCTGAAAATTCAGAGGGTCATATCTTGGTCATACAGACTCCGATTTTCGAAATCTCGGACTCGATTTCATGCAGAATTCTGAGACGAACGCAATGGCGCAACCCGTTTCCCCTGATTCTTAATTTAAAATTTAATTCTGCCTTTATTTTTGACTTTAACATGTTATAAAAAATCCGGGTTGTTACAAATTGCTCCAGAATTGGCTGTAAGAAGAGAGCCGATCAAGATTTTTGGCAAAGAAACAAAAGAGTTGAGGAACAAGAAGGTTCACTTAGTCAAAGTGCAATGGAGTGGAGATCCGCGAGATTGTACTTGGGAGACTGAGGAGAGCATTACGAAAGCCTACCCCAAGTGCAGGGTGGATATCTCTGATTGACTCTGGTGCAAGGTACATTTACCATATTTTGCAATTTCCCTTTTGTTCTCTACTTTGCTGTTATTTCCTTTTCATAGATGTAAAATTTTAATTATATAGTCTGAATGATTTTAAAAGAGTATATGAATTAATTAGTGGATTTTTGAAAAGTTAATCAATAAATTGATTGATGTTTGTGTTGTGTGGTTGAGAATTTGATTAATTAAATTATTAGAATGATAATTAATTTAATCAATAAGAGATTGAATGGTAAATTTATTTGATTAAATCCCAAATTGAACTGATTTGAAAATAGATAGAAATATATACATGTACATTATATATGTTTGAACAGGTAAATGGATTAGCTGTTGAGTAAAGAATTTATTTGCGTACCCGACAAATAGGAAAACCTTAATGAGTTGGATGCAAAATTTTATTATTATATTAACTCCTGTGAATGCCATTGGATGTAGAGTGCTGGTTGTTCTGTGTGTAATTAATAAATTTCGCCATAGGATAGTAACAATTAATTTTGAACTACACTACATGACATACTTCTTGAAGATAACATACTTCATCATGTACCACATAAGCATTTGGAGATTGTGTGACAAGGTTGAAGATCTACCATACGAGCGAGAGGCTTGTATGGCGATGACTATATATTACAGGTTGAACTGATGACTGATATGTACTATATAAAATGTAACGGTAAATTGCAAGACTAATAAAAAACCCACATGGGTCTGGAGATGACAATAAACACGTCTCTCTAGTCATTAAGACACAAAAACCATTTATAGGGTGACGAGAATTTATTCTCTGGAGCTATTATCTATACACACTCCCCTATGGACACTAGAATATATCACTATAAATATGTGTATGCTTATTAGGATTTATTGGGTACCTGATACGGCCCAATAAATTTCCAAACCCCTTCCCGTACAAAGGAGGTTATGGCGAAATTTTTCGAAAATTTAGGGTGTTAGCCAAATTTTTGAAAAATTTGAAAATTCTTAGAAACTGAAAAGTTGAAGAATAAAAGCCATAATGAAAATTGAGTTGGATAGTTAAACAAGTTTCAGATTCGTTCCTTTTCGGGGACGAAAAGATTTTAAGTGGGGAGATTGTAACAACCCGGTAAATCTGAACCAATTTACAATATTTAATATGACTATTTTAGTGGATTTTAAATATTTAAAATAACGTATTTTAAATAATGACGATAAAAAATCTATTTTAATCGATGCTGGAAAATAAAAATATTTATTTTCAATTATAAACAAGGCCTAAAATGGCGCAGCAGTTTCAAAATTTGAATTCAAACTTTGACTGACTGAATCGGGTGCAAAATAAAACGGATTTTAGTGAAACTAAAAATATTTAAATCTGTTTTTGAACATCTTTTTAACGAATCTGAAAAATTGAAATTTTGTAGCGGGAATCAAAAGTTATGGCCAAATGAATTTTCAGAAAGGTCACTATAGAGTTCATATATCACGTGAAAATAGCCATTTTGCAAACGACCTCCATTTTCGACGAAACCACTTTTGTTGGATCCGGGGTGTCAAGTTATTGCTAGGTTTCAAATTCCATAATTTTTGAAGTTAATATGTGAGCGTAGCAAAGGAAAATGTGTTTGGTTGATTTTAGTTAAATTGGATCGACTAGAAAATGGCCATTTTTCAAACGATCTCAGAATTCAACGAAACTAGTTTTGTTGGGACCGTATCGTCAAAACATAGCTACATTTATTTTTCTAGAATTTTTGGGATCAGTTTGTGGCCCCGACAAATTGAAATGTACGTTCAAATCGAATATTTAATGTTTTATTTTTTAATTTGAAGTGAAACTGACTGAAACAGTCAAATGGCCTACGAAACATACCCCATTGTGTTCGGAACGCGGGTATTTAGCTAGGGGCGATAGTCGTTAGAGTTTGATTGGAGTTCGAATGCGGGACGAATTAATTAGAGAATTAAATGATTTAAATATAATAAAAAATTCCTATAAAACCACCCCCCATCGTGATAGGAAACCCTAGCCGCCACGCTTTGAAACGAAGGGCCATAAACTTCCGAATTTTAATCCTAAATAAAATCCAATCCGGTGTGATTTAAATCTCCTTCCAAAGCAAAAACGAGAGAACGTCCTCCGATCTTCATTCTCATACCACTGTGATCGGATTTAATTGAGGGTGGAGTCCGAATTTTTCACCCAAACTCACCTCGTTTCGTGCTGATTTGGGGACGGAGGGGGGCTCAAGTTCGTCGAGATGGGATCAGGGTGGTGCGCGACGTTGAGGGCTTCCACGTGGGCTGGTCTGATCGGAGGCACGACAACCAGAGCAGTGGCGGCGGTAACTTTTTGATGTCGAGGGTTTACGGAGAACGTCGACTTCAGATGTTAAGGTTGTTTATTAATTAGGATTTTAAATAATTAATTAATTATTCCATTAAATTGTGCAAAGGAATAAAATCATATCTTTTTCGTATGTTGATGAAATCCGGTGAAACAAGAGATAATGGACTCGTGTGGACGTCCTCTACATTTTAGAAGAGATCGGATATTTTTTTGAACCAACTACAATTTTTTGAGGAGTGGAACCCAATGTGATATTTCTGAATTATAAACGATATGGAAATGACGATGTATAAATTATACAGTCGATATATGAGTTATATAAGCGTTATACACCTCATGTATAAGCGTTGTATAAGTTGTATGTGCGATGTATAAGTTATATATGCATTGTAAAAATTATATATGCGTTGAATGAAATTGAAATGGAATCGAAATATATTTATATACGAATATATATATATATATATATATATATATATATATATATACACACACACACACACACACTCCCCTCGTCCACAGACCATGGACGATATATATTGGTTGTGATATTGTTTGGATTTGGTTAATGTGAAATTTGGTGAATATCATGAATGGTTAATTGGAAATGATTGATTGTAGTTGAAATCCCAATAGGATTAGTATATAGGAAAATTCGTCTGCGTACAAACTATATTATAGAAATCCCCATTGTCAAAAGCTGCGAGGCTTTAAGGTAGAGCGAGGAGCCGTACTAGGGACGATGCTGGTTGTAACTACCCCACCGTTATGCTGCTGAAATTTTCTGAAATATTCCTGTGTTTGATTTATTTTCATGTATTAAAATATATTCATGTGATGCATGAAATAAATGGTTTGAACGATAAAAATAACATCTTTATCGAATGAATAAAATAAAATGGTTTTGACGATAAAAATGACATTTTTATCGAATGGTTGAAATAAATTGTTTTGACAATAAAAATCACATTTTTATTGAATGTATGAAGTATATAAAATCATCGTGTTTTGAAATAAATTGTTTCGACAATAAAAATCACATTTTTATAATATTTGCTAAAAATCTACATTTTTGAAATAAATTGTTTTACAAATAAAAATCACATTTTTATTGAATGTACGAAGTATAGAAAATATTCATTTTTGAAATAAATTATTTTGACTATAAAAAATCACATTTTTATTGAATATACGAAGTATAGAAAATATTCATTTTTGAATTAAATTGTTTTGATAATAAAAATCCAACTTTTTATTATATATATATATATATGTGAGTTGTTAAAAATGGTGATGTGTTGAAATAAATATCTATTGGATAAAAATATTGTTTTTATCAAATACATGAAATGAATATGGTTTGAAATCGAAGAATGGATTATATATATATATAATTAAAATAAATCAAATAACGAAGCTGCAGTTTGTATTTTGAAATCGTGATTTCAAACGATTATTGCAGGAGATCCGACCATCGGATTTTCCCGAAACTGAAACTGTTGGGTTCGCTTTGGAAATATCCTTCCAACGACACCAATTTTTTAAAGATCCAACGGTTGGATTGTCTGGAATGTTTAGTTTAAATCTGAATGAAAACAACGCCAGAATCGATTATATATATAAAAATATAATTAAAATAAATCGAATAACGACGCTGCAGTTCGTATTTTGAAATCGTAACTTCAAATGATTGTACTGGGAGATCCGACCATCGGATTTTCCCAAAACTAGAACCTTGGATTCGTTTTGAAAAGATCTTTCCAATGATATAAAATTTGTGAAGATCCAATGGTTGGATTTTCAGATATGCGTAAATCAAATATAAAGAAAAACAACGCCAGGGCCGCGTTATGGCCTGAAGCGTCGTTTGAATGAATTGGTTATTTTCAAATAAATAAAAATAGCGATAAATCATTATAAAATTTTATAAATGATATGGAATGGAAATAAACTGAATTTAACTGGTTTATTGGATATTTGATGGATGAATGTGTTTGGTGTGAAAATTACATTAAGGAACAGAATTATTGATGTCGAAAATTTAACCATTGAAATGAATTGATTTGAAATTCTAAATATACGTGAATTATTTGAAAAGGCCGGGTTGATTCTCATTTCAAATAATTGATCGATGATTAGAAGTCAAAGATATGAAGACGGTGCAAGACCGATGGTCTTTACGTCGAGTGGATGACTACTGATGCTGTTGATGGGAGTTGCTGCCCTGACGTGGTTACAGTGGTAGTTGTTCGGACGTACTTGTTGATCGTTCGGATGTGCGAGGAATAAAAGATCCTCCGGTTTCGTTCAAACCCAGAACGGACTTGTAAATGGATGTGTGTCTGATATTATATATTAACAACGTGGCATGTAGAGATGCTGTGATCAAAGCTTTTGTTGAAAAGCAGAGCTTTGTGGTTGATTATCAAAGCACGACTTTGAATAGCTAGCTTTGTGTTTAGCGTTGTTTCGCGAGCCTCACACCCCGGTATGAGCCAGAAACGGGAGAGGACATCAGGGAGGACTTGCGTTTCTTTCTAGTTAGGAGTGGTGCTTTGGGTTTTACACGCCTGGGCATTTTACTTATGTGGATGATGGATGGCGAGGCGCCTCGGTTAGTTCGGTCTCTTCGAAGCCGATGGCTTGGTCGGGATATGGCCAGTTTACACCCCATATGGTGGGGAAACGTAGTGTTCAGGCATTTTAATCCACTCTGTGTGGACCGGCCCTGACGATCCAAGGGCCCACCTATGTCTGGGTCCTGAGACTCGGACTAGATAGTCTCAAAGTGGTAAGGACGATCCCTTGCCTTGGTTCATGATGTAAATCCAATTTCCAAATACGACATCATGCGGTTTTGATTGTATATCTATATATGGCGACATGATATATGATACCCATGTCGTCGATGATTGATACTTATGATTGAAATTGTTTTTGAAACATATAAACACTAGTAATAATATCAAATGCTTTTGTTTTATTCGTATCAAGCATGTTTTGGCCATTATAAGGTAAAACTCTATCCTCCGGTTTGCGTTGCATTATGTGATGAGAACTGAGTCTTATAATGGTTTCATTTTTATAAAAATCATTGCGATGTTTAAAAGATTTACTTGTTTTAAAAGCACTGGCAATCCAACGGAGTAAACCCGTTCCGCGTCAGTGGCGTGGTCCTGTGATTGGCCATATTATAAAATATGCCAAGTAGATTTCTAATACCAGTCCCATGACTGACTCGTAGTTTGTTTCACTTGCAAACTCGGGTGCCCTATTTTCTACATGGGCGGCCTTGTATTCAGGTTTTAGCAGGCTCTTTCTGGATAGTTGGAGCTGAAAATGGACTCTATCATTTATCTTTTTTTATGTTGTTCAGCTTCTGTTGTACATATTATGTTTTGTTTCCGCTGTAGACATTTTATGTAAAGCTGAACTATATTTTGTACTAAGTATGATCCTGTATACTGTGTAACTCTGATGATTATGTTTATCCAGTATATTCTGTTGTACATTATCTGGTATATTTATTTATTTCTATTCTGCTGTTATTTGTTTATGTGTTATATTCCAAAGATTACCCTTGCCACCGTGGATCGGGGGTTTGGGGTCGTCACATTTAGTCTAAGATTTTATGTAGTTACTATTTTTCTATAAATTTGGGATGCATTTGGCAGCCTATATTTCTCATATCTTCAAATGTAGTAGCCATACTCCTTGATGTTTGGACACATAGGAAAAAGGAACTTCTATTTCCATACTTGCTGGCGGTTCAAATCTTTTAAATATAATGCTACTAGGAGTGGTGTAAGAGAACATGGAGATTATAAAAAAGTAAGGTAATTTGTTTGAAGTTGAATTGCAAACTGACCGTGTGTGTTTTAAATCTAATCTAAAAGCTGTCTGGTCGCACAACTTACGCACATTCATGCATAAGACTGAAACATTCATGTTAAGAAGCAAATATTAAACGAAGTTGGTTGCAAAATTAAAATGAGACATTCATGTTAAGACAACGAACATTATAATGGAATCAATTCCAAGTAAGTATAATTCAAATTTTGTTTAGATGTGATGCTAGTTTATCTTTTTTGTGGCATCTTTGTTGTGTTCTTCATAAGGCTAGAATTAGAAAGTGCACTGCAATATTCAAATCATTCTTATTAGTTTGTATTAGTTTCAGATAGTCAGTGTACTTTTTTTTATACAAAACACTAAATCGTGCATGTTCATAACTACATCTTGTAAAAAAACTTAGCTTCACCTATAAGCCAATTAATAGATTATTATTTACCTTGAAAGACTTAATAGATGTAATAATAATGCAGAATTGCCATGTGGAAACAACAAAAAAGAGTTCAGATGCAAGAGAACCAAACAGAGCTGCATGGATAGCGTTGTGCAGAAGTTTACTCAAAGGATCACTAGTATCGCCTTAGCAATGGTTTTTTTTTGTAAAATATATGTTCAAACATTGTATCCAATTGAAGTATGCAACTATTTAATAGATTAGCTGGTTAAATTAGAGGAATATTTATGCCCGATGAATGATCTAGTGCTTAATGTCATAACAACGTTTATTAATTGAATCTGATCATTTTCAAACATTGTGCAATAGTAATCTATAAATTGTTTTGGTTCATAATGATCGTTATACAAGCTACAAAGAACAATTTTTTTGTTTTAATTGTTTGAAAATAAGAAATTGTGAACTTGGTCACTTTCAGAGTGAGCTGTTTCATATAGATTCAATAATGCAAACGACTGTAGCTCCAAACGACTAAACCAAATGACTATAAATAAAGTATAACTCACAAACAACAAAAAGAGCAACAACAGTTAATGACTATACTAAATGACTGAAATCAAGATCAGCACCGCTCATCGGCAACCCCTTTCCACTTCAAATTGGGGACCATGGCTAAAATCGAGGAAGTCACAATCATCCTTTTGGCCATGCACATCCTCGTCGCTTCAACATATTAATAGTCCTAGACACAGCAGGACCAACCACCACATTCTCCCCGACCTCCTCCAGTGTGCACGGGCTCGCGACGTGGAGTACCCCTGCCGTGCACCCTTCAGCTACAACGGCAATGGCCTCTGCATCAAGGAGATCGGTTGGGAAGAGACGGATATGGCAAGGGGAGGCGTTGGGGAAGGTGAGAAGGTGAGATAGAGACGTGGATGGGTGGTAGGTGACGTGGAGAGTCGAGCATCTTCTCTAGGTTCAGGTGAAAAGACCGAGAAGGAGGACTAGATGGAGAAGCGAAGGGGAACTCAAAGGATGAACCATGATTCAATTGAGGAATAAGGTTCGAAAAGGTGAAAAGAAAATCTGGAGTGAAGAAGACGGGCAGAATTGCATCTTGATTTTGATAATTTGAGGATTGTGAAGGAACAAAGGTGATAGCGGCATCATGGATTGTGATGGTGGAGAAGGGGATCTAGAAATTTCGGGGATTTAGATTATTGGATCTTAGAGGATGAAAGCGGGAAATGAATATTTCTAGGGAAAGGAGGCGTGAACATACGGCCATGAACGTAACTTGGATTTGGAGCGACAAAGTTCGGTAGAACGGTAAAAAAATGGTATGATTTTGTGTTGTCCAAAGCTTTAAACATTTTAGTAAATTACTAAATAAATTATAATAATTAAATTTTATTATCAGTTAATAATAATATTAAATTGTAATCTGAATTATTATGTAATTACTAATGGTTAATTATTTAGTAATTACTATGAATATTTTATTAATTGTTTAATATTATGAATATTTTATTAATTGTTTAAATTTGTTGTTATTTAGATTTATTTATTATTAAATGAAGTTAATAATTGTTAAACGTAATTTATACACAATTAACAACTAACCGTGATAAATTATTAAAATATTAATTCATATTAATTATTATTACTAAATACTTATTTATTATAACTAAATATCACTTATTACTTCATACTTTTGTATTTAATAGTAATTATGCTTACCAAATGTTAATTATCGGGTAATTAGTAATTATTATTATTTAATTATTAGTTATAAATATCACTTTATAATACTTAAATTTTATTATTAATTAATAATTATTAAATATTAATCTTAATTATTATATAACAACTAGTAGTTAATCATTTAATAGTAACTATTTAAAATTAATTAGTAAAAGTTAATCAGTAAATGCTGATACTAATTTTTAATAGTATGCCTTTTGCAACTGGCTTTACTAGTTGTAAAAAATACAGTTATTGCAAGAGATGAAAATAGTTGCTAAAGATATTGATTCGCAACTGGCTTGGAAGCGCGGTTGCAAATAATATATTTGTTGCAACTGTTACGGAAGCACAGTTGCCAAAAGAATGTTTTTGCAACGGGAAGGGAAGCGCAGTTGCTAAAAATATGCTTTTCGCAACAGAAAAAAGGCGTGCTGCTAAATCTCGCCTATAATAGGTCTATTGCTAAATATCATTTATTGCAACTATCGTTTGTCGCCTGTTGCAAATAACTAGTTGCAATAGGGTATTTTTCTTGTAATGAAACTTTTGAAAACTTTCGTAACATCCAGAAAGGTTATCCACACATCATAGGAATATCAAAGTCTGTACATCAAGCCTTACTACAACACTCAGAGAGCAGCTTTAACAACGAAAATAGAAATACTAAATAGTAAGTAAGATAATACGCCAGCCTCTTGCTCACCTCCGAATTGCAACATCGTCCACACTAATTACCTATCACCTGCTACTCAGTCTGCCCATCCACATCCGGATGAACAGCCCAAGGTAATAAGAGGGAAACATAAAACCTTGAGTAAGACAACGTCTTAGTGAGCGATAAAACAGCTAACAAACATCAACAATAAAATATATGAGAACAGGTAAATTAACAACCCAATCTGCCAAACATCAGAAAAGAACGCAAACCTGCCTTCTCCACATCTGACAGTGATAGCCTTTACATCAAACACTCCAACAATTCATTCGTGGAAACCAGAACAACCATTCATTCATGGCAATCAGAAGCAAACACCATTAGACTCATAGCATCCAGATTATATGTATCTTATGTAAACCATCCCAATGAATTCAACATCCCTCAAGGACAAGCCTCAAAGGCCTAAACCAATACCAGACAAGCACCCAAGAAACATCTCCTTCTACGTTGGACAATTTACATGAGAAAGTACAAAAAAGGCAACTAATTAACCATGACAGACTTTGGCTATCACCGCAAATCCTGCTTCGAAACTATCGTTAATCGTATAATCACCAATCTTGACATATGTCAAGGGCTAATAGTAACGCCAGTTCTAGCATAAACCTCATATGCCTTTAAACAATATGTTTGTTTGTCCAACCTTGACAACTAGGCCTTTCAACGATACCCAGGGTACTCGATCAACAAGCTTCTAGTCTTTTTGGTGTCCCTATAGTACCCCTTCTTTGAGCCTGCTAGAACTTCTGACAACGATAATCTCTCGGCCTTCGTATCTGTCGTCATCCAACCCAATGACTTTACATAGCTCAAGTAACCTTACTGAGCAACCATTATCCACCAACTCACGACCTTTGAGTTGCCACCGATCAACGAACATATACATCACCTCGAATATTCCTAATTGAATTTACTTCAAAGTCAAAACATCACTGAGCCAAATTACATCACTGCGCTGCGGCTAGGGTTCAGAGGGTTGCCTCCGAATTTTTTTCAAGCTATTTTGTTCAAATCTGGGTCGTACCCGAAAATTATTGTTTTTCAAAAAATGACCTCAGAACATCCTGTTGGATTTACTTCGAAATCACAACATCACCGACCCATCCTCTTGGAGCCTACCGACCCATCCACTTGGAGCCGACCGACCCAAAACAAACAGGCCGAACTGACTTCTAGATCGACTAACCCATCCCTCAACATCTAGGCCGACCGACCCGAACTCTTGTGAAACACGACCGACCCAAATCAAAAAGCCCCGACCGGTCCAATCCTCCACCAAAAGCACGACTGACCTAACTCATAGAAAGTAGACCGATCGACCCAAAAAGTAATAACCGACCCACCTTCACATCAACTCTGCTCGACCGACCCACTTCCAAGCTTCTCGACCGGCCAACTTTAGACCGATTGATCAGAAAATGACCGACTACCCTCTTACGAATCATGGCCGAACCGACCCTGTTTGCGCGACCGAACGACCTATTGTAACACCCCGTAATTTTAAAATATTAAAATTAGAAAATTAAAGGACACTTAATTTTTATAAAAAGAATTATGCGAAACAGGTTACGCCAATACATTCGTCTCGGAATTCTGCTTGAGATAGTGTCCGAGTTTGCGTAAATCGGGCTATGTATGAAGAAGTTATGGAGCTTAGAAGATTTCGAGTTTTAACAGAAATTAAATTAAAATTATAATTAATAATCAAAAAGCAATTCGAAATTCAAAAGAGAGGAAGCGGGCTGAGCGGGAAAATTCCCGCTCAGAGGTGTTGACCTCCCCAAGGGGTGTCGACCCCCCCTGTAGGGGTCGACCCCATCGGCCAGATTTGGGCTGATGTGTCTAGATGACGATTTTTGGTGTGTAGGGCTTAGGTGTCCTTTTCTGTTTGGCTAGGTGAGGTGTCATGATGGTCTGGATGGCTTAGATTGATCCTAGACTGATCTAAGGGCTCTGATCAATCCAATGCTTCTATATAATCACATCTAACCTAAACCCTAAATCATTCATGAGCTTATATGCTGCTGCATCCTAAACTAACATAGCCGTCGCCATAACAAATCAAATTCAAGATAAAAATCAAAGTCTACATCAAAGGATAAGCTTAACAAATTCAAAAATCAGATCCCAGAATTCAAGACCCGTCCTTTTTTCTGTGAGTTCTAGTCACTTTTAGGATTAAATAAATTAATGTGGATTATGAAAGACTGTGATTTGTGTATATTTAGTAGATCTTATCCTTTATGCAAGTATGTTATGTCAATTTCTCTAAAATCAACGCTATGAGTATAGTTATTTTTAAGTTAGAGATATAAAAGTAATCATGTTATGAATATGAATTGGATATGCTCTTATAATTAAAAACAAATTGGATTTATCATACTTTGTGGATCTAAAATATTTTATGGCTTGGATCTCAATGTTCATCATAATTAGATCTATTGTAAATTCTTAATCTGTGGCATCTTTGGGTTCTTAACTTGTATATGTTAGATCTACTTTCTCTAGATCTAATCCTTTTGGGATTAATTCATCATGTTACATATGCGGATCTTACCTTTTCCCTAAGTTTGTGGTTGATTTGAGATTACCATTTTCTAGATAGTTGAACCTTTGTTTAGATCTAGAACATCATATTTTGATTTATTGAGATCGGTTATTATGTGACATAAGAATTACTATTTGGATCTAGACCTTTATGTTGACCTAACTTTTGAATCAAAACATGTTGCAATGTCACCCTTACTATGCTAGATCTAAGTAATTGGACATCTAATGTTAATGTGAATCTGCTGTGAACTTGACATGTGAATCCACCTTTATGCCACCATTATGCTAGATCCAATTAGGAGACATTTAGATCTCATCATGCTTGATTTGACATTGGATTGCATAAGTTATCAGTTTTGAATATCCGCACCGTTATGATTATTACATGTCCTTTCACTTTGTTACCATGCCTGTATGTTTATGTCAATATAAGTTGAGATTGTAATTATTATCATATTCCCTTTTCATTGTTATAGCTAGGCTACTTCATAGCTTAGATGCCTACAAACTGCGTGCGGATACGTTAGATAGGAAACGGGGAAAGGGGTTTATAATTGGCATGTAAATCTTTATATGAATTGATGTGTAATCCAAATTGTTAATAAAAAGGTATTGACACCTATAAAAGGAAAGAATTAATTAATCAAAAGTGGAATGTTTAGCAATTAAAATTTGAAATTAAATTAACACTTATGACATGAAGTTAGGTTACATTAGTGGTGGAAGTCTGCCCGGACCCGACCGGCATATCCAGCAGCCACTAATGTTGAACCTAATGTGAGAGGTCTAAGTGCGTGAATACGACATGGGCTAAGACACGAGGTTAGACCCAACTGTGGAATAAGACCGCCCGGACCCGACCGACATATCCAGCATCCACACGTTGTAGGCCTAATATGGGAGGTCTAGCCCAATATAACCATAAATGGACATGGTAATGAATTGGACTACTTAACCAAATATAATCCATAGGGATCGTGTGAACTTAGACTTAAGTTGAGGTTAAGTAAACTTGGTTTAGTAAAAAGGGAGGGTTAAGTAATTCACGGGTAGGTGGGTAATATTAGTGTGTATATATATATAGGCCCACAAACTTAACCATTAAATAAACACGCTTGAATCAGTGGGAGGGCTAAACACATCTAGGGTTGATGGGTAATATTTGTATATATAGGCCCACAAACTTAACCATTACATAGTTATGTAATTAAAGATCTCCCTTTAGGTTATACATAACTAGTATAAGGCTATGTAATTAAAGATCACCCTTTTTGGGTATACATAGTCAGTAGAAAGCCTAGTGGGGATACAAGACAAATGGGAGAGCTTGTATCATATTGTGCGGGAGTTACGTAATTAAAGATAACCCTTTAGGGTATACATAACTAGTATAGGGCTATGTAATTAAAGATCACCCTTTTAGGGTGTACATAGTCAGTGGAAAACCTAGTGGGGATACAAGACAAATAGGAGGGCTTGTATCATATTGTGTGGGACCCATTTCAGTCAGTAACCCGTAGTCGGTATCAGAGTAGAGAACTCTGTACTAGGCGGAGAAGGGGCACGCTTACTGATTGATTATAAGCGATCCAGATGAGACGGATGGTAGGAACGGGGCAAACCGACTGGGGACATGTGCGTGCGTGGGCCGGGTAGAGGGGGACAAGACGACCGTGACACCAGTAGATAGGTCTGTGTACATCTTGGGTTGCCACTTTGGGGAAGTGATACCCCCTACTATGGGGCCAGCACAGGACATCTATAGAGTAGGGAGTCGACCGATTAGGGCAGTAATTAGGTTGTACTCGGATGTATGCCCTATGTCTACCAACTTGTAGTGGAAGGGATCATCTCATCTTGATTATATTAGTAATAGCGTTGAGAAGTTTTTAGTGAAGCATTTATATACACCTTATCTTATCTGCCTTGTCACACCTGCCATCTATACAGTGAACCCTCTTATCCACTTTATATGCCTGTCATGTTTACCTTTATTTATTTACTGGCTAAAAATTACTAGACTCGTCAGACTTTATGTCTGACCCTTTTGTTTTTCCTTCTCTCTTCCGTTCTTCCCCCAAGGTTCTCAAGGAGGAAACACCCAAGATTAGTCAGGCTTCAGATATCGACTTGCTAGGAGCTACTTCTGAAGTATGGCTAGAATCTCTGTCTCTGCTATGGCTTACTCTTTTAACTGGGGAATAATGTTTTCTTTCAATTCCTATGTACTCTAATTATGAAAGATAGAAGTACTTTGTTATAATGGTTTTATGACTCATGATATTGTGAAAAAAGGTATTTTGGTGATTTAATAAAGTTTTTTTATTTCCGCTACAAAAAAATTTATATCTGTCTTGTAATATTCTGTGTCTGTTTACCTAAACGCTTCACGAAACTTAATGCATTCCCTTTGTGAGTGACATTAAATGATGTGGGGTGTTTCACCTATGACCTATCATGTTCCCCAAGACATCTATCGGCCGACCCATCTCCTTCCGACCAACCCATGTTCTGTACCGGACCAAACCATCACCAAATTCGACCAAAACTTCGGCAAACGACAAGATCGACAAAATCTACTCAACCAATTCATCACATACAATTATAAACACGTTATGAAATCACTAACAACATGAATATGACAATTTCTATCAAAATTATACAATTTACACCAAAATCATGAGAAGTGAACTTATGAACATAATTTTGGATCTAACTTGCATAAACATACGAAATTACATAGAAATTACTAGTTTTAAGTTGCTAAATTAGATCCTATGGCGATTCATATGAAAATATGTTTACCATGATGTAGATCTAAGGAAAATAACTTGAATTTGATGAAAAACAAGATCGAACATTCTTATACTTGATTGAATCTGTGTGAGAGATGCATACCACTCACCAATTCTCCAAATCAAAGAAAAAATGATGAAATTAGATTTCGAATAACAAAGAACTTGTTACAAATCCTTCGATTCGATGAACTCCCACTTCAAATGATGTAGATCTAGCTTCAAATGGTGTAGATCTTGGATTCCCTTACTTAGATCTCGATTATAATAGTGGAAAGGTTTTAAAGGAAGGAGGAACACAAGGCCACCCAATGACAGAATGGAGAAAGTAAACTATACTCCATACCTCTCATGTAACACCCGTAATTTTAACAACACTAAAGATGTATAAATTAAATAATAATTAACTTAATATTCGTAATTGAGGGAAACAGACTGGCCATTGCGTCCGTCTCGAAATTCTGGTCAAGATAGACATTTGGTTTGTGTAAAACGGACAATGTATGAAGAAGTTATGATGGTTTGAAGTTTGTATACGCGCAAGAAGAATATATATATGCATACAGGGTCCAGAAATTCTAATTTGGTTCAGAAAATTCAAAATCACAAAAATTCGGGTGAGCGGGAAAATTCCCGCCTTGGGGAGTCAACCCCTTGAGGGGGGGGGGTGTCGACCCCTGGGTCGACCCCTCAAAGGGGTGTCGACCCATGGGTCGACCCCGCTAGGGAAGACATGGCTAGGTCTGTTCCGGGGGCTGGTAGCTATATACAACCTCATTATTCTGGTCTTCTCACACTGAAATCAATGGAGGCCTATATGCTATCGATGCCTGGACTTAATCAAATCCTTTTTTTTTTCTGCGATCAAAGTTTAGAGATTCAAGTGTAGATCTGTGACTCAATCTCCGTTTTCATCCTTCTATTCTTCTAGATCCGAACACTTTGAGTTTAAGTTACCTTTAGATTTAAATAACTAAAAGTAAAACATGATATGACTGTAATTTGGATCTATCCCTGTGACTGATTCATATCAGATCTATTGTAATTTGTGAACCCATGATATTCTGAATTAACTATTACTTGGATCTCAACCTTTATCATGTCAGCTATACTTTTGATTATAGATCTAATTTACTATTTAGATCATCTTGTACCTATTATGTTGTGGTTAATTTGGTTCTGTCATTAGCTGGACATTTAAATACTTGTTTAGATGTAATCATGCTTATTGTGACATCCCTACTATGTTAAAACTAGTTTTATTATCACAAGTTCACTAGATCTGTTCTTATATGCCCATCTTAACAATATGCCATTATATGTTTATGTCAATTTTGCTAGAATAATCATCTCTTTCATCTTCCCTTCACCCTTTACCTTTTATTTTATATAGCCAGGCTACTTTCGAGCCTAGGTATGCCGCTAAATTATGCGAATGCATTAGTTGGGAATGAAGGGAAAAACATTGAAATTGGGCATAACTTGTAAAGGGGAAAATTGGCATAACTTGAATAATGCTTGAGAATATGAGTTTAGGGCATATAATTCACCATGAACATATTTGGTGTAAAGAGGCATGAAATTCACCATGAACCTAGGATTACAGTAATTAGAAACTATAACTGCGCCTAAACATGAGGTTAGATTATACTTGTGGTGGAAGTCTTCCCGGGACTGCCTGACATATCCGGCGACCACAAGTGGTGAGTCTAATGTGAGGGGTCTAGGTGCATAAATACGAGACGAGCTGGGACACGAGGTTAAGCCCGACTTGTGGAAGAAGTCTGCCCAGCGCATTATAACCATAAATGGACATGGTAATGAATTGGAATACTTAACCTAGTTGAATCCATAGGGATGGTATGAACACGAACTTGAATAGGGGTTAAGGAAATTTGGTTAAACAGAGGGTAGGTTAAGTAAATATGTGTGGGTGGGTAATATTTATATATAGGCCCACAAAATTAACCTAAGGGGGTTATGTAATTAAAGACATCTATAGGTATACATAACCGGTGGTAATCCTAGTGGGTATACAAGACAAAGGGGAGAGCTTGTATCATCTTGTATGGGACCCCTATCAGTTAGTAACCCATATAACATTATCGAGCAAGTACTCCGCCCTAGGTCGGAGTTGGGGCACGCTTACTAGGCTAATTGTAAGAGACCCAAATGTGGAGGATGGTGTGGGCGGCGCAAACCGACCAGGGACGTGTGCGTGCATGGGTCAGGCAGAGGGGGATAAGACGACCGCGACACCAGTATATATGGTTGTGCACATCACGAAGGGTTGCCACTTTAGGAAAGTGATGCCTCCTATTATGGGGTCAGCATAGGGTATCTACGGAGTAGGGAGCCAATCGATTAAGATAGTAGTTGGGGTACGTCTAGGCTCTGGTAAAAAGTTTAGGAGCCTGTTAGGTTAGGCTGCCTGTGGATTGTATGGGGTTAACACCTCTCACCAGAATTACGCCTAAGTCTACCATCTTGTAGATGTTGGGATCATCTTATTATGGTTATACTATTACTAGTGCAGAGAATCAAAGTAATCATTAGGGAAACATATACACTCTATCATGTTTACCTTGTCATACTTACCTTTTATGATGTTATCTTTCTTATCTACCTTATATGCATGTCATGATACTTTTACTTATTTACTTGCTAAAAGCAACTAGACTCACCAGACTTTATGTCTTACCCTTTTTGTTTCCTCTTCTCTCTTTCGTTCCCCCCCAGTTCGCAGGGTGGGAATACCCAGACTTAATCAGGACTCAGTTATCATCGTGTTAGGAGATGCTTTTGAAGTATTGCTTAAGTTCTTGTCTTTATTGCTATGGCTTTATCTCTTTTGTGGAATTATGCTTTTTCTTATTTTTGTACTCTGATGGTACAAGATAGAAGCTTTATATTATTGTAATGGTTTTTATGTAGTTCCAGACTTGTGATATTTTGGACCACGATGTTATGAATTATGTTTTAAATAAAAATTTAATCTCCGCTGCAATCTTTTATATTTGTCTTGTAATGTTCAATGTCTATTTACCTAAAACGCTTCACGAAACATAATGCATTCTCTTAATGAGTGACATTAACGGATGTAGGTTGTCACACTTGGTATCAGAGCTGAAGGTTACCAGATTAGATAAAAGTTTTTGAAGACTATGTTCAAAATGGTTTTAAGAGAAAGCATTTTCAAAAGAAAAGTCTGTTTTGAAAAACAAATTCCCCAAAGCCATATGTAATATCCTTCGATCATTTGTCTAAATCTCTTTCCTTTTTGTTTCAGCATGTTTGGGGAACCTAATATCCCTGAGAGCGTTATGATACCAGGCTGGTTCCGCAGGTATCTAGAAGCCACGACGCCTGACGGGGGTCAAGCTGACATTCCTCTCCCAGCTACAACTATTGTTCCTCCTCCTCCTCCTCCTCCAAGAGCAGATAATTTCACTAAGATCTGCAAAGATTTCTATGCTATGGGAGGGAAGCCATTTTGTGGAACTAAAACATTCGTAGATGCAAGGAATTGGATCAAGGAGACCAAGGACTTGTTTGTAAACTTTGAAGTGGAAGATAAAAGGAAGATTTTTTTAGTTGCCTGGCTACTTAAAGACGAAGCTTCGTTCTGGTGGAAAGTAACCCAAGTAGGGCATCTAGTGGAAACATGGGATGATTTTAGATAGAGTATTGAAATGAAGTTTCTTTCTCAAGCTGAGAAAAGCATGCAGATGGAGAGGTTCTTGGCATTTAAACAAGGAAACATGACTGTTAAGGAATATGTGAATAAATTCAAGCAGCTAGCAAGGTTTGGATTGAAATTGGTGGATACTCCACATAAGAAAGCTTTGCAGTTTGCTAAAGCGCTGAATGAACCCCTTCATGGGCTAGCTATGTCCCATATTTCAATGGGAACTACTTTTGAAAGGCTTGTTGATATGGCCTTGATGCATGAGGAAGACAAGGGAGAAAAGAAGGAAGTTAAAGCTGAGGAAACAATGCAAAACAAGAAGGTATGGCTCAAGAAAGGACAACAACAAAAACAAAAGAAAGGTGGGAAGAATGACAAGGCTAAGGATAAGAGGAAATGTCACAATTGTGGACGAGAGGGTCAGTTGGCCAAGGACTGCAAAAGAAGGAAGAATACTTGCTTCTATTGCGGAGAGGTCGGATACTTTGCTAGGGAGTGCCCGAAGAAATAGCGACCACAGGGACAAGGTCAAAGGGCAGGAGCTTCTGGAGGTTAGGTGCATGCTCTCCCGACTAGTGCTCCGGACAGAGTTAGCAAAATTTCCGTGGAAGGTTTGATTTCTCTTTCCAGTCATCCTATTAGAACTCTTTCTTATTCTGGCGCGTCACATTCATTTATATCTAGTTTTGTGAGTGAATCTTTGCACTTAAGTACTAGTATGTTAGTGCATCCCATTGTTGTCTCAAACCCAATTGGTGGTTCGACTCATTTGCCTATGATTTGTCGGGGTTTCAGAATATCTATCTTAGGCGTCGAGTTTGAGAGTGACACGAATGTGCTCGGTTTTATGGACCACGGTTTGATTCTAGGGATGGATTAGCTAACCATATATGGTGCCATTCTGGATTGTGAGAGAAGGGCCGTTAAGCTTCTAGCCTGTCACGGGAGGACTCTCGAGATTTCTTGTGACCCACAAGGGTCTGTTATGCTTAGTTTCCTAGAGTCTCTTGATGCATCTGTCGATGACATGCAATCTGTTCCAATAGTCCGTGATTATTATGAATTTTTTTAATGAGGTACGGGGATTACCTCCGAGGCACGGGAGCGATTTTCTTATATATTTGGTGGACAATGCAAAGCCATTTGCATTACCAGTGCGCCATATGGCTCCAAGGGAAAGAAGGGAGCTTAGCAATCAAGTAGGGGATACTTAAGAAAGGGTTTATCAGGTGAATCATATCTGAATGGCGTGCTCCAGTAGTATTCGCACCTAAGGCGGATGGTTAGCTTCATTTGTGTATGGACTATAGAGAGTTGAACAAACTCACTAAGAAGAATAGGCACCCACTTCCGAGGATAGATGACTTGTTTGACCAAATTGTTGGTGCCTCGGTATTCTCTCAGTTAGACTTGGCCATGGGTTTTCATCAGTTGAGGGTGGCTAAGGACAATATAGATAAGATCGCTTTTAGGACTCCAGATGGTTTCTTTGAATGGCTAGTTATGCCTTTTGGGTTGACAAATGCACCTGCCTATTTTTTTGATCTGATGAGTTGGGTGTTTCGGGAGTTTCTAAATAAATTCGTCGTGGTCTTTGTTGATGACATCTTGATCTTCTCAAAGAGCGAAGAAGAGCATGCCCATCATTTGAGAGAAGTTTTGAAAACTCTCTGTGCACATTAGCTTAAGGCAAAGTTCTCTAAATGCCATTTTTGGAGAAAAGAGGTGATATTTCTTGGGCATGTGGTTTCCAAAGTGGGGATAGTAGTAGATCCCACAAAAGTGGTTGTAGTTCAAGATTGGCAAGTTCCAAAAAATGCAACTGAGGTGAGAAGATTTCTCGGATTGGAAGGTTATTATAGGAAGTTCATTAAGGACTTCGCAAAGATATCAACCCCACTCACCAGGCTGACAAAGAAGAATTTAGTATTTTCATAGGATATAGATTGTGATATTTCTTTCCAACGATTGAAGAGGGCTCTAGCAACAACCCCAGTCTTGACCTTGCCTGATGGAAATTAAGTCTTTACAGTTTACACTGATGCAGGTGGTATAGGGCTTAGTGTGGTTCTGATGCAAGAAGGGAAGGTAGTGTGTTATGGGGGTTAGCAACTAAGAGTCCATGAGAAGATATACCCTACCCATGATTTAGAGCTAGCTTCCATAGTGTTTGTACATAATATGTGGCGTCATTATTTTCTTGGAGAGAGGTTCGAGTTGTACATTGATCATAAATCTCTCAAGTATTTGTTCTCGTAGAAGGATCTTAATTTAAGGCAACAAAGGTGGATGGTATTCCTAGCTTCTTATGATTTTGAGATTGCTTATACCCCTGGCAAGTTTAATGTGATGGCAGATGCACTTAGTAGGCAAAGGATGACCTTAAATCCTCTGTTTGTGGAAAGGAAAAGCTTGGAGTTCATATCGACTTTTGATTTTAGACCCTCCACCGAGTTATTGCCTAGTTTGTTTGCATCGGTAGAGATATGACCTACTCTTATGGATCAAATAGGAGTCTTGCAGCGAGATGATCCACAAATTTCAGACATCTTGGATAGGCTCAGTAAAGGGGAGACTTCTAGTCACCTTAATAGATATTCCATTGACGACAAAGGGTGGTTACGACGAGATGGAAGGCTTTATGTTCCTCAAACTGGAAGTCTACTAAAGGGAGTCTTAGAAGAAGCCCATCATTCTAAGATGACTATTCATTCAGGAGATGATACGATGTATAGGGACATGAAGTGGGTTTTCTTTGGGTCTGTAATGAAGAAGGATGTAGCAGAATTTGTTTCTCAATGTTTAGTTTGTCAGCAAGTCAAAGCTGAGAAAAAGAAGCCCGGTGGTTTACTTCATCCTTTAGAGGTTCCACAGTGGAAGTGGGAGAGCGTCTGTATGGATTTCATAGATGGTTTGCCTAGATCAAAGAAAGGCAACACCATTATTTGGGTGGTAGTTGTAACAACCCGAATTTTTATAACATGTTAAAACCATAAATCAAGGCAGAATTAAATTTTAAAATAAGAATCAAGGGAAATGGGTTACGGAATTGCATCCCTCTCGAAATTTTACATGAAATAGAGTCCGAGTTTTCGAAAATCGGAGTCCGGAAGCAGATTTTAGGCAGCACAGGACCAGGCAGGTCGACCTGGGGGTCGACCTGGGGACCAGGTCGACCATGTGGTCGACCCTAGGGTCGACCTACCCCCCAGTCGACCGTGTGGTCGACCTCTCCCCTTACAGGTCGACCTGGTCGGCCTGTTTTGACCTAGAACTCATTTTTGAAGCCTGAGACGTGTTTTGATGGTCCAGATTGATTCTAGGATTAATCTAAGGGCCTAAACTAGTTGCTACACCTATAAAAACACCCTTAGACCTAACCTAATTCATATCAAATCATTCTTACACCATTATGCTGCTAAAATAGGTCTTGAACCATGGTCGCCGTCTCCAAATCAAAGTACAAACATTCAAACTCAAATCAATTCAAAGAACAAGCTTCTACAATGATTCAAGACAATAAATCAACAACGCAGCGACATTTTTACAACAAATTCAGTTCTTAATTCATTAGCCATGCTCTGTAAGTTCTAGTTGTTTTTAGATTTAAACATTTAATTATAATATGTTCATGGAATAAAGTGGAATTGGATTTAAGTATGTTTATTGATTCGGATCTATTTCTGTTGCTTCTTGAATCTTGAGTTTCGGGACTTTTCTATGTTCGTTCTCATGTCAAGCTTACGATCTATTCAGCCTGCTGTAAATCAGTTTTTCTTGATTCATATTGATATTATTATCAAGATCTATCTTTTATGCTAGAGATGATGTTTTTATGCCAGTTTTCCCTCTATGCTGATTGTTATACAAATTCTACCTTCCCCTATTTATTTTCTTTCGATGAACCTAGGTCAATTTCGGACCTGGGCCTAAACCGCGATTTGCGTACGATTGTATACGGGGAAATATGGTAATGTTGTCTATATTGGATATACATGTTTGGTAAAATTGGTGGCATAACATGAAATTGGAAATTTGGGATATTGTCAATATAATTAAAATTGCAAGCTTGGCCATTGGCATGAAGTGGGCATAATGAATTAGCATGTAAATCAAATCACGAGTACAGGTCTATGTAAATTAAATCAAAAGATTGGGTTTATGATTGGGCATAAGTAGAATTGGGACTTTGAACCTAAAAGCAATTGTAAACTTGATAATTGGCATAAATATGTATTATGAACTTGGGTAGTTGGCGTGTGTTGTAATAAAAAGATTATAGTTTGGGATAACTACATCATGAATCATGATTTGGGTTTATTTGGACATGAAACTTGATACATGTAATCTTGGCTAGAACTTGATATGGGTAAAATGGCATAAACCTGGCATACATGTAATAGGCAAGAATTGGGCGTACATAAACTGACTAGAATTGGGGGTATATATATATTTATATATATAAATATAAATTGGCATGTAATTTTGGAACTTGGGCATATGTTTATTAATATGTAAAGTTGGGAATTTGAAACATGAAAATGACTGTGTATTGGATAATTGACTTGAACACGAACATGAACATGAACATTTCTATATGTTAACCAACTTGACACATGATTCATAGGGCTAAGTCATGAACTTGAACGACAACACTTTGCCAATTTGACATGACATGTAGGCGGGTTAAGTCACGAACTTGAATGACAACACTTAACCAACTTGACATGCTAGACTGATGGGGTTAAGTCTCGAATTCAAATGACAAAACTTAACCTACTGGACGGAAACCCTAGTTACGCGGTCCTTTTCAGCAGTAACCCACTATATGTATCATGGTACCCTGGAACTAGGCAGGGTGGGGCACGATTACTGGGTTGATTGTAAGCGACCAGAACGACGGCTGAGTTGGTACGCCATTGTAGGTTCAGGCGGACTATGGTCGTGCACGTAGTCCGGAGTTGAAAAAGCAGGCGTTGGGCACCGGTAGGTTTACACTGTGCGTGCTTGATTCGTGTCGGTGGTTGGCATCCTAGGGCTTGATACACCCTATGGTGGACCTAGCACAGGTAACTACATTCGAGATAGGGCCGTATGACACAGACACATGAACGAGCTAGGACTTGTAGGGAGCCGATTGATTAATAGATCGTTTCGTGGGACCAAGTAATGGGTCATTTCATGACATTGGGCAAGGGATCATTTTATAGTCAACACATCACACGGGTTGGGATCACCTTATTACATAACACAGGCTACTAGTTAGGACATTAGTAGGGGTAAGTATCCTTGTTACACAGGACCCTAGTTGGAACACTAGTAGGAATACGAAACATTCCTTGTAAGACACTTGTGAGATGCTAGTACGGGTGGTGCAGGGTAAATGGATATCATCAAAATATTTTAATTACGAAACTTAGAAATCTTCCGATGTTATACTTGATAGAAACCTTGCGATGTGATACTTGGTAGGAACCTTGTGATGCTACTCTTGATAGGAATTATGGGATGTTATTCTTAGTTATCGTGCCTGTAGCTTATCTTGTCATCATGCTTATGTTTACTTTCAGTTTATTCATGCCATGTTATCTTTACCTGTTTTTATGCTGAAGGCCACTAGGACTTACTCAGTCTTTATGACTGACCCAGTTTGTTTCGTCTCTTTTTCTTTCGTCCCCCCTCGGTTCGCAGGGTGGGAATACATCTTAGTTCGGATCTTACCAAGCTCCAAGGCTCTTTCACGTACTGCTTGGATTTCTCTTGGCTATGGCTTGCTTTGCTTTATTGGGGAATACTACAATTTATTTTCATGCTTCTTTGTTTTTGAGAAAGACAAATATTATAGCTATGTAATTGGGTATTTGAAAGTGATGGGATTTTATTGTAAATGATTATATTTAATAAATGATTTGAAGACCTTGCGCTGTTTTATATATGTCTGTCTTGTGATATTTCTGTTCCAGTACCCATATTGCTCCATTGAAGTTAAGGTATTCCCTTTGTGAGTGACCATAACGGATGTGGGGTGTTACATTTGGTATCAGAGCAGAAGGTTACCAGACTGGGCAAAAGTTTTTAAAACCTTTTGAAATTATTTTCAAAACCATTTGCAAAGAAGCATTTTTCAAGAAAAGTTTTATTTTTAAAGGCTATTCCCCAAAGGCCATTAGCATTATCCTTTGTTTCCTTATTCGAATCCCTTTTCCTTTCTTTCCTCCATCTGTAGTCACATTAGTTCCATCTGCGACTAATCTTATTTCAAGCTTTGTAGGGTTGCCATGCGATGGAGGTAGTTCTCGAGAGACCTATTAACACGTTATATAAGAGGGGATAAGAGTGGTTAAGGCGAATGAGGCTCAGAACAAGAAGGTAGAAATGTTTCTATAGGGAAGTCTAGTTTATATTTCTATCCTGTTCGTACCCTTTTTGATTATGGTACATCGCATCCTTTTTATTTCTGCTTCGATAGTTGAGTCTCTGCACCTTAGTACTAGCGTAGTAGAGGATCCCATTTTTGTCTCAAATCTTGTGGGGAATCGGCTCATTTATTCATGACTTGTTTGGATTTGAGAACGTCTATGCTAAGTGTTGAGTTTATAAGTAATGCTTATGTTTTCGGGCAATGGTTGATTCTAGGGATGGAGTGGTTATCCAGTAATGGTGCCATTCTTGAGTATGAAAAGAGTGTAGTTAGATTCTTGACTTGCCTTGGTAATGCCCTCGAAGTCTAGTGTAACCCTTAGGGTTCTGCCATGCTTGGTTACCTAGAATCTTTTGATACATCTATTGATCCCGAGTAGTGTTCGCCACTAAGGTGGACGGTTCATTTCGCTTATGCATGAGTTATAGGAAATCACCTTAGTAAGTACATTTGGCAACATGGTTGACATTTGTTTATTTCCAAGAGATAATTCATTTATGTGGAATACCTTTTAGTAAGTGAATGAGATCCGAGATTCACTCATGAATTTTGGAGAGCTTGCATGAAACCATGAGTACGCAGTTATGTTTAAGCCGAGTGTATTAGAAAAAGAATAAGTGAAAGTGGAACGAGAGGCGACAATGAAATGAGTTCCAACTTATATTTTGGAAATAGGAATTAAGAAGCTACGAAATTGTGAAGCCAAAGACGGTCCAAGCACAATGGAGTTAAGCTCAAGGAAATGCGATTTAGAAGATTGAAGACTAGACACGCACATCATACCTCTTTTTAGGAGTATATCCTTGATCCCTCTTTTTCCTGCTGAGCTTATTTGCATGCTATCTTGTAAGTATAACCTCTCGGTCCTATTCTCCATCCTATTTCTGTTGCAATCCCCATAGGGAGTATGACTCATCTGTTAGTAATACATGTTGGGGCTTGAGGGTGTCCATTGGGTTGACTAAACTTTTTGGGTTTCATAGGATATGGGTTGGTTTTAGGAAGGGATTTCTTGCGACCTTAAAGGAGTTTATCGTGCTTGGTTTCCTAGAATCATATACATTGGTTTTGGGTTGTGTTTAGGGTACAAAGTTTTTCTTTACTTGCTTCTATCATTCGGTTATACCTTTAGGTAGGAACTAATGTATGTAAACATGTGTTTGAGACATGTTATGGTTGATGGTTGCAAGTGGTTGCTAGTTGTTGCTCGTGGATGCATGAACACACATTAGGCACTAGATCGGCTCAGTCACATTTTCATATTGCATATGCATGAGTGTTTATACTTGTTTATGGATGGAATTGAATGTGTTATCATGTGGATGTTGCATATGGATGGATGTTTGTGCATACATATAGTGTTTATATGACTAGGACTATTTGCATACATGTTGGATACATGGCACTAAACATACTTTGCATTTAAAATGTAACACCCCACCTCCGCCAGGGTGGCTCTTGCAAGCACTCTGACTTTGGAGGGGTGTTTGAATGAGGTAAACATGCATAATGATATATCAAGGCAGAACAAGAACATATGTATATATGTAAACAGAGTAAATAAGATAAGTAAAACAGCGGAAGATTTCAAACTATTTCAAAACAAGTCTGGTACAACATAATGTCAACTTTCCAAATACACAAGTCTAGATAAAAACAACATCACTGAAAAACTGAAATACATAAGTACTATCCCCAAAATAAGTGATAGCCATAGCTAGCTTCATGTCGAGACCGTACATGAGCTAAAATCCCACAAGCAAGCGATCAGAAATCCAAGCTAAGCTCCAATATTCCCACCCTGAGAACCTTGGGGGGGAGGTGGGAACGGAAGAAAAGAGGCTAAAGAAAAACAAGTCAGTCAAAAAGACTGAGTAAGCCCTACTACAATCAATGTAAACTGATAAAGTTAACTGACATGAGAAGCAGGGATGAACATAAGGATAACAACATACTAGCATGATGATTAACTAACAAGGTAGATAAAGGTGTCATCGCATAATCAGGTTTAAGGTTTTTGCACCACAGGTGTACTAGCAAGCTAACATGACTTGAATAAACAAGTATTGATCCCTTGGCCCAAGCTTTGGCCCAATAACATGAAATGACCCTAATACGAGGTCCAACCAAACGGTCTAATCGATCGGCTCCCTAAGCCTAACTCGTCACGTGTTGGTGTCAATACGGCCCAAATATAATTGTAGTCGGACTGTGCCGGGTCCACCCTTCGGGTGCGTCAAGCCCTAGGGTGTCAACCCCTGGACACCATAAACATGAGTGCACAGTCTCGATCTACTGGTACCCATGCTTGACTTCTCCAAATACGGACTACGTGCACGACCATAGTCCGTCCGGAACTACATCGGCGTACCACTCGACCGTCGTTTTGGTCACTTATACCAGTCCAGTAATCGTGCCCCCACCCTAGCCTAGTCCCTAGGGTCTTAATGATACAAACTTGGGATTACTGCTGGAGTGGACCCCCATTGCTAGGATTTTCTAGTGGGTTAAGTACGGTTTAACCCTTTTACTAATAATGGATTAACTTGGTTAAGTGTAACGATGGGTTCACGACTTAACCCCGATTAATCCGCCAAGCCCAAATTGGTTAAGTATTAAGTGGACCATGACTTAACCCTAATCATGAGGAATTAATTAATTAATGTGCCTTAACCTCTCACATTAGACTTCGTTGCGGTTACTAGTTAAGCCGGTCGGTTCCGGGTAGCTTTATACCACAACTGTAACACCCCGCAAATTCTATAACCGTGAAAGTCATAAATTAAAGTATAATTAATTTCAAATCAAAGAATTAAGGGAAACGGGATACGCCATTGCGTTCGTCTCGGAAAAATACGCGAAATAGAGTCCGAGTTTTCGAAAAACGGATATCGTATGAAGAAGTTATGGACGAACGAAGTTGGGCGAAAAACCGGAAAAGGGTCAGAATGCACTGGCGCACTTGGGAAGTGCGCCAGAACAAAAATGAACTGGCGCACCTGTGAAGTGCGCCAGTACATTTTTGACCTGGCGCACCTGCCAAGTGCGCCCAGGTCAAAAATGACCTGCTAGCCAGGTCTGGTCTAGCCCTGGCTGGCCAGGTCTGTGTTTGGCCGATTTTCAGCAGCTTGCTTTGTCATTAGGGCTAGGTGGCAGGCTCTAATTGGTCTCTCTTGCGAATGAATGGCTACGATCAATCCAAGCAACATCAATGGTCCTAATCAGTGTATAACCTCTATATAAACAACCCTAGACTAACCCTAATCTATTCATTCAAAAATAAGAACAAAGCCGCCATGTTGCTGAGGAACGACTAAGAGTAGCCGCCAATTGGAGAGAGAGGATTAGGAGGCAAATTCTAAGGCATAACGCAACTCAATCAAATCAAACCGCATCTTCAAATCCCTAAATTAGCGAATTCGCCACACCATTGTAAGTAGAGTATTACTTTGGTATGAACAAATAACTGTGTTGGTTTGTATACTTGATTGTGGTGATAAATAATTCATAATTTGTGCGTTACTTTGATTCTTATCGATTTGGAAATTATGTTATTCATTATAAAGAACTACATGCGGTAGTTCTATGCAAGTATACGTTTGGAATATTCGCAAATTATGTAATCCTTTTGAAGCTACATGTATGTAGTTGATTTATTGAAATTCATACAAGTTTGGGGTTTTGCTATTATGCCATCATAATGTGTATTTTTATACAAACATCATTTTTGTGAAGTAATTGGAACAAGATTGGTTGTTATAGTTCATATGAAACCATGTTGAAATTTTGGCACCATGATCTATGTATTTAGTCATGCTTTTGTACTAGAAAACCTATTTGCAAACTTATGAATATGACTTGGCTATGATTGATATTTTGCATAATTAAGTCTATATTGTTTACAAGAATCATACGATGACATATGTGGTACATAGCTAGGTTAGATTCAAAATCCCTTTTTACAAGTTTGCATGACTAAAGTAAAAATCATGATTTCATGTTAGAAATATTTATGCCATGGTTATGTGAACAAATACTTATGCCATGCTTATGTTTAACATTATGCCATGCTTATGTTTGACATTATGCCTAAATAAAAGTATAGGTTCATGTTGTAGTTATGACAATGTGTCAATAATGATACCCAATTTAGATTCTTATCTCAACTACAAGTTCACATGCTTTGATTCATGTCACCTATGCTTTATGACCAAAGTATATGTCACTACTATGCAAGTACACCAGTTTCTATTTTGTATTTCCAACGTCATATTGCAAGTTCATGCGCTCACCTTCCCCTCTTTGTGTATGTAATCACGCTTTAAGCCTCCCCTTTTCGCATGGCTAAGTTGGGCTTTAAAAGGCTAAGCCCAATATATATAATAAACGGACGTGTTAAACGGGGGAAAATAACGTTGGGTTAAAATTAATTAATGAATGAAAATATAAAATAGAAGGGCCCAAGTTCAAGTATGGGTTGGGCCCATGATTGGTGTAACCTTTACACCATTAACTTAATAATGGGCCGCAAATATTTACATATAAGAAATAAAGAAGAATGACAAAATATGTAAATGTAGAACATACGATGTGTTTAACCCGAGGTTGGATTGAGTTGTGATGTAAACCTGCCCGGAACCGCCCGGCTGTCCAGTAGTCACAACAATACCTATCCAATGTGAGAGGTTAAACATGGAGCCCAATAAGGACCCGAGGTTAGACTGAGTTGTGGCGTAAGACTGCCCGGAACCAACCGGCAACAGGCAGCCACAACAATACTTGTCTAATGTGAGAGGTCAGGGCCTTAATAAGACAATTAAGGCTGAGTCAGGATTGTTAGGATTAAGTGAACTAAAGACTTAATCAAAATGGAACATGCTAAACTAAACGGACTGGTGGGGGTTAGGTTAGAAAACACTTAACCAACTTAGCATGTTGGCTAGAGATAGAAAACCTAGTAACGGGGGACCCTTTTCAGCAGTAACCCTAGAAGGTGTATCAGGATACCCTGAAACTAGGCAGGGTAGGGCACGATTACTGGGCTGATTGTAAGAGGTCAAATCGACGGCGGTGGTGTAGCAGTGTAGGTTCTAACGGGGTGCGGGCGTGCACACACTCCGGCGCAGAAAAATAAGGCACTGGACACCAGTAGCATACCTGTGCACTCTAAGGTTGTGTCTGGCCGCCACCATGGGACTTGATACACCCCATGGTGGGACCAGCATAGGTAACTACAACATCGGGGGCCGTAAGACACATGTAACTATGCGAATAGGAGCCGATCATCATAGAATGGATCACATCACCCTGATTATGGGGTGCCAGTTGGGAACTAGTTTATATGGGTTCAGAGATTAACATGGGGTACGATGGTATATTCGACCCTAGACAACTTAACCAAGTTTATAGTGCTTGCCCACTTCTTGTTTATACTTATCTTGCCCAGTTCTTTATTCATAGACAAAATAGTACTAGACTTACTCAGGCTTTATGTCTGACTCTACTTTTCTTTCGTCTTCTTTTCTTCCGTTCCCCCCCCCCCCCGGACCTCAGGGAGGGAACACTGCAGCTTGACCAGCCTTAACATCCAGCTTGAAGAAGAGAAATGTATTGCTTGGACCTTTTCGTTTGAAACTATGGCTTTGGACAAACTCTATGGGGCTTTTGCAGTTTATCTATGTTTTATTTATGCTTCTTTAAATAATGTACTCAAGACAGATTATGAAAATGTTATGTTATGTTTTTGGAAAGGATGTAAGACAATCATGGTGATGTTTTGTAACACGTATTTGCTTTTATGAAATAAAAGTTTGTTGTTCTTCCGCTGTTTACAAATATGTGTTCCTATATCTGTCTTGTATATCTGTGACTTATACTTATAAACCTCCACCAAAATTAGGGCATTCCCTTTGAGAGTGACCCTAACGGAGGTGGGGTGTTTCACTTGGTATCAGAGCATAGGTTTACCAGATAAGATAAAAAGTTTTGAAAAATTATTTTCAAAAAGGAAATTTAAAGAAGCATTTTTAAAAGAAATATTATTTTATTTTAAAAAGGCAAAGTCCCCAAAGCCATAGGTACTATCTTCTATCCTTCGTTTTGAATCTATCCTTTCTGTTTCAGCATGTCTGGAGACTTTACTCCCCAGCTGCTGACGCTTTCACTCCTCCTCCTCCTCCACGTGAACCAGCAAGCGGAAGAGTCCCAGAGTAGGAAGACGAATAATAGTCAAACAAGAAAGGATCGTAACAGTAATAATAAGAAACGAGAAAAAAAAAGGAAATGCAATTTTTGTGGTACGGAAGGGCACATAGCCAAGGATTGTAGAAAGAGGAAAAGAAAGCAAGGAGAATGTTTTCATTGTAGGGAGACTGGACACATCAGCAAAGACTGCCCTGAGAAGACAGACTTTGAGAAGGGCGGGAAAGACAACAAGTCCCGAGAGAAGAGGAAGTGTAAATTCTGTGGCAAAGTGGGGCACTTAGTGAAAGATTGCCGGAAAAAGAAGGCCAAGGAGAATGGTGGGTGCTTTTCTTGTGGTGAGACAGGCCACATGGCTAAGGACTGCCCAAAGAAACGAGGTATAAATACTTCTGTAGAAAGTGTAGTATGATCACCCCGTTCGCACTTTATTTGATTCCGGCGTGTCACACTCCTTTATCTCGTCTGCTTTAGTTAAAATCTCTGCACCTAAAAATCTAGTATGGTAGAGGACCCCTTAATTGTTTCAAACCCAATTGGGGGCCCAGCTCATTTGTCTATGATCTGTTTGTGATTGAAAATTTCTATTCTAAGCGTAGAATTTCAATGTAGTGCCTTTGTTTTGGGCTTTTCGGGTTATGGTTTGATTTTGGGTATGGATTGGCTATCCAGTAATGGGGCCATCCTTGATTGTGAGAAAAGGGTTGTTAGGCTCCTAACCCAGCTCGGTAATACTTTGGAAATTTCTTGTAATCCCTCGTATGCGGTTATGCTTAGTTATCTTGAATCGCTAGATGCCTCTGTTGAAAATTTGCAATCAGTTAGAGTGGTCCGGGAATATCCGGATGTCTTCGAAGAGGTGAAGGGCTTGCCTCCGAAGCGGGAAATAGACTCCCGCATATATCTTGTAGTTAATACAAAGCCCGTTGCGTTGCCCGTTAGACACATGGCTCCACGAGAAAGGAAAGAGCTCAGTAAACAGATTAAAGAGCATCTAGAAAAGGGGTTCATTAGGAGGAGCATTTCAGAATGGGGCGCTCCAGTGGTGTTCGCTACAAAGGCGGATGGTTCACTCCGTCTATGTGTTGACTATAGGGAGCTCAACAAGCTAACGAAAAAGAATAGGCACCCTCTCCCTAGAATTGACGATTTATTTGACCAGCTTGTAGGAGCGTCTGTTTTCTCCCAACTCGATTTAGCAACCGGTTTTCATCAGCTAAGGGTGGCTGAAGATAGCATCGATAAAACGGCGTTCAGAACCCCAGATGGTTTCTTTGAATGGCTTGTCATGCCTTTCGGCTTGACAAATGCACCTGCTTACTTCGTGGACCTGACGAGTAGGGTATTTAGAGATTTCCTCAACAAATTCGTAGTAGTCTTCGTAGATGATATCCTTATCTTCTCAAAGAGTGAAGAGGAACATGCTCAGCACTTAAGGGCAATCATGGAAACTTTGTGAGTCCATCAACTAAAAGCCAAATTCTCCAAATGCCACTTTTGGAGAGAAGAGGTGAGGTTCCTTGGGCACACAGTATCCAAACAAGGGTTAGCGGTGGACCCTGCTAAGGTAGTGGCGGTACAGGATTGGAAGACACCAAGGAATGCAACTGAGGTCCGAAGCTTTCTAGGACTAGTAGGTTTCTATCGAAAATTTATAAGGGATTTTGCGAAAATCTCAGCTCCGCTCACGAAGTTGACATTTGTTTATTTTCAAGTGATAATTCGTCTATGTGGGATATCTTCTAGTAAGTGAATTTTGGAGAGCTTGCATGGAACCATGAGTACGCAGTTAGGCTTGAGCCAAGTATACTAGAAGGAGAATAAGTGAAAGAGGAACGAGAAATAGGTTCCAACTCATATTTTGGAAACAAGAATTAAGAAGCTACGAAATTGTGAAGTTAACGACGGACAAAGCATAATGGAGTTAAGCTCAAGAAATGCGACTTAGAAGATTGAAGTCTAGATTCGTGCATAATATCTCTTCTTAAGAGTATATCCTTGATCCCTCTCTTCCTGTAGAGCTTACTTGCATGGTATCTTTTCTGTATATCCTCTCGGTCCCATTCTCAATCCAATTTCTGTTGCAAACCCCATAGGGAGTATGACTCATCTGTTAGTAACACATGTTGGGGCTCGAGGGTGTTCATTGGTTTGACTAAAGTTTTTGGGTTTTATAGGATACAGATTGGTCTTAGGAAGGGACTCCCTTGTGACCTAAAAGGAGTCCATCATGCTTAGTTTCCTAGAATCATATATGGTGGTTGGGTTGAGTAACTCTTTGGGTGTCAGTCTGATGTTGATTTCGGTCTTCGGGGCTGATGCTTAGAGAGTTCTTCTCCTAATCAATATATATATGGCATAGGTTTTCAGTTTTGACATTGCCTAATGGGCACAAAGTTTTTACTTGCTTCATTCGACTATACCTTTAGATAGGAACAATTGGGAAAATGTCCTATAGATTAGAGCTACCCGAAAAATTGGCCGGAGTTCACAACATCTTTCACGTTTCACATCTCCGAAAATGTCTACATGAGTCTACGGAAGTGGTAGAGCCAAATATCCTCGAAGAGGCCGAAGTGGAACGCGAAGCAACCATAAGGAAAGTTCCAACCCGCATATTAGGAACGGAGGTGAAGAAGCTACGCAACCGTGAAGTCAAGCTCGTCAAAGTTCAGTGGAGCGACGCCGAGGGAGACGCGACTTGGGAAACTGAAGCTAGAATCCGTACAGCCTACCCTTTTCTGTTCGAGGGTACATCCTTGATCTTTCATTTTCCTTAAGTTGCGCTTTTATCTATCTTTTTAGGTATATTTCGTCGACCTTATCTTTTAGGTAGAAACCCTTTGGATGGAAACATGTAATTGAAACATGTTATGGATGATGGTTGCAAGTGGTTGCAAGTGATTGCTAGTGGTTGCTCGTGGTTGCATATACACACACAATCTAGGTTTTAGATCGGCTCAGTCACTTCATATTGCATATGCATATATGTTTGCATTCGTATATGGTTGAACTTTAATGTGTTGTCATGTGGATGTTGCATTTGTATTGAATGATTGTGCACTCATGTAGAATCATGAATAGGAAAATTTGCATACATAATGGATTCATGGCACTTACATAATTCGCATTAAGGAGGTCAACTGAATCAGTAGACCGCCTGATTTTGCATTAGATAAGTTCATATATACACACACTTCGCATATGATCATGAAGCATTAGAAGTCTTTTAAGGACAATGGATGCTCGTGTTTGATGGATGAGTAGATGGATGATTGGATGTTAGGATATACATTCCTCCTAACTTGAAGACTTCGGGGACGAAATCCTTTTAAGTGGGGGAGAATGTAACACCCCGCAAATTCTATGACCGTGAAAGTCATAAATTAAAGTATAATTAATTTCAAATCAAAGAATTAATGGAAACGGGATATGCCATTGCGTTCGTCTCGGAAAAATACGTGAAATAGAGTCCGAGTTTTCGAAAAACGGATATCGTATGAAGAAGTTATGGACGAACGAAGTTGGGCGAAAAACCGGAAAAGGGTCAGAATGCACTGGCGCACTTGGGAAGTGCGCCAGAACAAAAATGAACTGGCGCACCTGTGAAGTGCGCCAGTACATTTTTGACCTGGCGCACCTGCCAAGTGCGCCCAGGTCAAAAATGACCTGCTAGCCAGGTCTGGTCTAGCCCTGGCTGGCCAGGTCTGTGTTTGGCCGATTTTCAGCAGCTTGCTTTGTCATTAGGGCTAGGTGGCAGGCTCTAATTGGTCTCTCTTGCGAATGAATGGCTACGATCAATCCAAGCAACATCAATGGTCCTAATCAGTTTATAACCTCTATATAAACAACCCTAGACTAACCCTAATCTATTCATTCAAAAATAAGAACAAAGCCGCCATGTTGCTGAGGAACGACTAAGAGTAGCCGCCAATTGGAGAGAGGATTAGGAGGCAAATTCTAAGGCATAAAGCAACTCAATCAAATCAAACCGCATCTTCAAATCCCTAAATTAGCGAATTCGCCACACCATTGTAAGTAGAGTATTACTTTGGTATGAACAAATAACTGTGTTGGTTTGTATACTTGATTGTGGTGATAAATAATTCATAATTTGTGCGTTACTTTGATTCTTATCGATTTGGAAATTATGTTATTCATTATAAAGAACTACATGCGGTAGTTCTATGCAAGTATACGTTTGGAATATTCGCAAATTATGTAATCCTTGTTGAAGCTACATGTATGTAGTTGATTTATTGAAATTCATACAAGTTTGGGGTTTTGCTATTATGCCATCATAATGTGTATTTTTATACAAACATCATTTTTGTGAAGTAATTGGAACAAGTTTGGTTGTTATAGTTCATATGAAACCATGTTGAAATTTTGGCACCATGATCTATGTATTTAGTCATGCTTTTGTACTAGAAAACCTATTTGCAAACTTATGAATATGACTTGGCTATGATTGATATTTTGCATAATTAAGTCTATATTGTTTACAAGAATCATACGATGACATATGTGGTACATAGCTAGGTTAGATTCAAAATCCCTTTTTACAAGTTTGCATGACTAAAGTAAAAATCATGATTTCATGTTAGAAATATTTATGCCATGGTTATGTGAACAAATACTTATGCCATGCTTATGTTTAACATTATGCCATGCTTATGTTTGACATTATTCCTAAATAAAAGTATAGGTTCATGTTGTAGTTATGACAATGTGTCAATAATGATACCCAATTTAGATTCTTATCTCAACTACAAGTTCACATGCTTTGATTCATGTCACCTATGCTTTATGACCAAAGTATATGTCACTACTATGCAAGTACACCAGTTTCTATTTTGTATTTCCAACGTCATATTGCAAGTTCATGCGCTCACCTTCCCCTCTTTGTGTATGTAATCACGCTTTAAGCCTCCCCTTTTCGCATGGCTAAGTTGGGCTTTAAAAGGCTAAGCCCAATATATATAATAAACGGACGTGTTAAACGGGGGAAAATAACGTTGGGTTAAAATTAATTAATGAATGAAAATATAAAATAGAAGGGCCCAAGTTCAAGTATGGGTTTGGCCCATGATTGGTGTAACCTTTACACCATTAACTTAATAATGGGCCGCAAATATTTACATATAAGAAATAAAGAAGAATGACAAAATATGTAAATGTAGAACATACGATGTGTTTAACCCGATGTTGGATTGAGTTGTGATGTAAACCTGCCCGGAACCGCCCGGCTGTCCAGTAGTCACAACAATACCTATCCAATGTGAGAGGTTAAACATGGAGCCCAATAAGGACCCGAGGTTAGACTGAGTTGTGGCGTAAGACTGCCCGGAACCAACCGGCAACAGGCAGCCACAACAATACCTGTCTAATGTGAGAGGTCAGGGCCTTAATAAGACAATTAAGGCTGAGTCAGGATTGTTAGGATTAAGTGAACTAAAGACTTAATCAAAATGGAACATGCTAAACTAAACGGACTGGTGGGGGTTAGGTTAGAAAACACTTAACCAACTTAGCATGTTGGCTAGAGATAGAAAACCTAGTAACGGGGGACCCTTTTCAGCAGTAACCCTAGAAGGTGTATCAGGATACCCTGAAACTAGGCAGGGTGGGGCACGATTACTGGGCTGATTGTAAGAGGTCAAATCGACGGCGGTGGTGTAGCAGTGTAGGTTCTAACGGGGTGCGGGCGTGCACACACTCCGGCGCAGAAAAATAAGGCATTGGACACCAGTAGCATACCTGTGCACTCTAAGGTTGTGTCGGGCCGCCACCATGGGACTTGATACACCCCATGGTGGGACCAGCATAGGTAACTACAACATCGGGGGCCGTAAGACACATGTAACTATGCGAATAGGAGCCGATCATCATAGAATGGATCACATCACCCTGATTATGGGGTGCCAGTTGGGAACTAGTTTATATGGGTTCAGAGATTAACATGGGGTACGATGGTATATTCGACCCTAGACAACTTAACCAAGTTTATAGTGCTTGCCCACTTCTTGTTTATACTTATCTTGCCCAGTTCTTTATTCATAGACAAAATAGTACTAGACTTACTCAGGCTTTATGTCTGACTCTACTTTTCTTTCGTCTTCTTTTCTTCCGTTCCCCCCCCAGGTCCTCAGGGAGGGAACACTGCAGCTTGACCAGCCTTAACATCCAGCTTGAAGAAGAGAAATGTATTGCTTGGACCTTTTCGTTTGAAACTATGGCTTTGGACAAACTCTATGGGGATTTTGCAGTTTATCTTTGTTTTATTTATGCTTCTTTAAATAATGTACTCAAGACAGATTATGAAAATGTTATGTTATGTTTTTGGAAAGGATGTAAGACAATCATGGTGATGTTTTGTAACACGTATTTGCTTTTATGAAATAATAGTTTGTTGTTCTTCCGCTGTTTACAAATATGTGTTCCTATATCTGTCTTGTATATCTGTGACTTATACTTATAAACCTCCACCAAAATTAGGGCATTCCCTTTGAGAGTGACCCTAACGGAGGTGGGGTGTTTCAACAACTTGGTCTAACCTCGGGTTCAAGGTACAACATGACCAACTTCTCACATTGGGTCCTATTGTTTGTAGCAACTAGTTAAGCCGGTCGGTTCCGGGTAGGTTTACGCTACAAACTCAACCCAACCTCGAGTTGGTCACACTTATATTTTCTAAGTGTCATGTCCATTATGTTTACAAAACATATTACGAGTTTTCAAGCATTTGGGTAGACCTAACTTAATAGGTAAATTCCCAATGGGTAGACCTAACTTAATAGGTAAATTCCCAATCTTATGTTTTTATGTCTTTTAAGTTTACCCAACCCCAAACGCAATCCCATCGCTTACATATCGCAATAGCGCATAAAGGATAGAAAGAGGGAACTTGGCATAATCATGACATAATGGTGTTGAAGCCACAAGTTTAACATGGTGGCATATGAAATGTACATATGTTCATATACTTGCATATTACATTTTTAGGTCTCAAAAGCATGCATAAAACCAAACTTAGCATATTGGTGATAAATGGTGATAAATGACATGTAGAAATGGCCATAAGTTCGCATTTAGCCTCACATGCAAGTTATCATGAGAGATATGATAACCTACATGTTGCCAAAATGCAACCTTTAGCATAAAGCTTGAAGCTTTATGTTCATATACTCAAGGTAAGCTTGCATAACATGATAACATGAGTAAAATGATCCACCCAAACTTGCATACATAACATGACAACTTGCATATCATAACATGGCAAACTTGCATAACATAACATAGTAAACTTGCATATCATGGCAAACTTGCATATCATAATGATCAACCAAACTTGCATCATTCATCTAACTTTAGAGTTTAAATATGAAAGTAGAAAAGGGCTTACAATGCTTATGAAGACACAAAAATATATATAGATTGAGACAAAGCCCTTATGCAATCAAATAAACCCAAAATGCAAGCTCCAATAGAAAAACCCTTGAGCCAAAATGATCAAAACCCTTGCTTTATGATGTAAATATGGAAACTTGACTTGAATGCAAGCTAATGACACTCATACAAGCTTGAAAACACTTGTATGCATTGAAAATCTCTCATAGAAATAACTTAGAAATTTTATGAAGAGAGTGGAGGCCATGAGAGGAATAATTTTGCCATAGTTTAGTTGTAGGGTTGAGTAATGATGATTTAGGGTAGGTTAGGGGCTTATTTATAGACATTAGGATTAGTTTCAACCTTAGGATTAAACCCTAATTCCAATCTCAGCCCTTAAAACCGAATCTGGCCCCAAAACCTAACCAAAACCCCAAAATGGTGCACCAGGCAAAACTGCCCGGCTGAACCAAGTCGACAGCCAAGTCGACAGGGCTGTCGACTTGGGTCCAACCAAGTCGACTCCCAAGTCGACAGGGCTGTCGACTTGGGTGCTCTGGCGGGAATTTTCCCGCCTAGCCCAATCTGACCGTTTTTCGAATTTTGAACCCGAAATTCGAAATCTGTTTTGAACTTGAAATTTTCTGAAAACTTCATTGGGCCTTAATCGGGTCATACAGACTCCGATTTTCGAAAACTCGGACTCTATTTCGCGTATTTTTCCGAGACCAACGCAATGGCATAGCCCGTTTCCCTTGATTCAGATTTATAAATTAAATTCTGCCTCGATTTACGTTATAACAGGTTATTGAAAATACGGGTTGTTACATTCTCCCCTCCTTAAAGGATTTCGTCCCCGAAATCTTCAAGTTAGGAAGAACGTATCCTACCATCCAACATCCATCTACTCAAAACATCGTCCACGTGCAATCATTGTCCTTACAAGATTCTAAATGTTGTATGAACATATGCAAAGGTGTGTGTATATGTACTTATCTAATGCAAATATCATCAATGCAAATTATGTTAGTGCAATGAATCCATATGTATGCAATTCCTAACATAATGTATAACATCTATATGTGTGCACATAACATACATATGCAACATCCATGTGATAACACAAAAATTTTCATTCATGAATAAGCATAAACACTCATGCATATGCACTATGAGGAGTGTGTGAGCCGATCTAGTGCCTAATGTGTATAATGCATCCACGCGTAACCACTTGCAAACACTTGCAACCACTTGCAAACATCAAGCATAACATGTTTCAAACACATGTTTCATCCAAAGGGTTTCTACCTAAGGTTCTCATGACGAGATTAACACGATAAACTAGATAAACATGGATAGCAAAGAGAAAGATATGCTAACAAAGAAAAGAGATAGAGAGTGTACCCTCAAAAAGGAATGGATAAAGCCCACGCATCTTCTCCTCAGTTTCCCAAGTTGCGTCTTCTTCGGCTTCACCCCATTGAACCTTCACCAACTTGACCTCTCGATTCCTTAGCTTCTTGGTCTCCGTCCCCAAGATACGAATCGGAGCTCTCCTCAAGGTAGCCTCTTTCTCCACTTCCACATCTTTCAGAACACTTGGCTCAACAACCTCTGCTGATTCATGTAAACACTTCCGGAGATGCGAGACATGAAAAATATCGTGTACTCCGGCAAGCTTCTCGGGCAACTCCACTCTATAAGCCATCTGCCCGATCCTCTCTATAATAGGGAATGGTCGAACAAACCTCGGTGCTAACTTCCCAACGGCTCCAAATCGGACCACATTCCGCAAAGGAGAAACCTTCACGAAAACCATATCCCCAACATCAAACTCCAAATCAGTTCTTCGCTTATCAGCATAGGATTTCTGTCGGTCTTGGGCCGCTTTCATCCGTCTCCGAATCAACTCGACCTTCTCGGATGTATCTCTGATCATATCAGGCCCAAGTATAAGCTCATCTGTAGCCTCCCACCAATATGTAGGCGACTTGCACGGCCTCCCATATAAAGCTTCAAATGGTGCAATCCCTATGCTTGCCTGATAACTGTTATTATATGCAAACTCAACAAGAGGAAGATGCTCTTCCCAAGTACCACCAAAATCCAGAATACAAAGCCTCAACAGATCCTCGAGTACCCAATTCACCCTTTCGGTTTGACCGTCCGTCTGTGGGTGATAAGCCATACTTAGATTCAACCTCGTGCCCATAGCTTCTTGCAAGCTATTCCAGAATTGACTTGTAAAGATTGGGTCACGGTCACTGACTATACTAGAAGGGACTCGATGTAGTCTCACAATCTCACGAAGATATACAGACGCTAGCCAAGATGCGGTCCTCTTGTTCTTCACCGGAATGAAATGAGCACTCTTCGTAAGTCTATCCACAATAACCCAAATGCTCGTATTCCCTTTCCTTGACCTTGGTAGCCCATCGATAAAATCCATGGAAATACTCTCCCACTTCCATAGTGGAACGTCTAGGGGATGCAATAACCCACCGGGCTTCTTCGACTCGGCCTTAACTTGCTGGCAAATGATACATCTAGAGACAAACTCTGCCACATCCTTCTTCATCCCAGGCCAAAAGAAAATGCGCTTCATATCTTTATACATCTTATCTCCGCCCGGATGTATAGTCAACTTAGAGCGATGCGCTTCCTCAAGAACTTTTCTTACTAAATCTTCTACCATTGGAACACATAACCTTCCGTCTCTCCTCAGCCAACCCTTGTCATCAATAGAATATCGAGCGAGATGACTAGACGCCTCTCCTCGAATCAGCTTATTCATAATCTCAACTATCTGAGGGTCTTCTCTCTACGAAGCCCCAACTTGATCAAGAAGGGTAGGTCTGAGTTCCAGAGATGCTAAAGAACCGGTCATCGACTCAATCGCCAAAGAGAAATCAAAGGTTGCCACATACTCTAAATTCTTCATCTCAACGAATAGAGGACTCAGAGTCAACCTTCTTCTACTCAATGCATCTGCTACCACATTCCCCTTGCCAGGGGTATAAGCTATCTCAAAATCGTAGGACGCCAAGAATTCCATCCATCTTTGTTGCCACAGATTCAGATCCTTCTGAGAAAAGAGATACTTCAATGACTTGTAATCGGTATAAAGCTCAAATCTTTCTCCCAGAAGATAATGGCGCCAAGCCTTGAGTGCATATACTATTGCAGCCAACTCTAAGTCATGAGTGGGATAATTCTTCTCATGCACTTTGAGTTGTCTACTGCCAAAGCATATCACTCTTCCTTCTTGCATCAGAACAGCTCCTAACCCCGTGCCACATGCATCGGTGTATACTGTAAATAACTTCCCTCCATCGGGCAAAGCTAGAATAGGTGCTGATGTGAGAGATCTCTTGAGCCTCTGAAAAGCAAGCTCGCATTCTATGCTCCAAGCAAAAACTAAAATTTTCTTCGTCAATTTAGTGAGAGGAGCGGAAATCTTCGCGAAGTCCTTGATGAACTTCCGGTAAAAGCCTGCAAGACCTAGAAAACTTCTCACTTCGGTTGCATTCCTTGGAGTCTTCCAATCCTGAACTGCAACTACCTTAGCGGGATCCACCGCTAAGCCTTGCTTAGATACTATATGCCCAAGGAATCTAACTTCCCTTCTCCAAAAGTGACACTTGGAGAACTTGGCCTTCAACTGATGCGCTCTAAGCGTATCCATCACCTCCACGAGATGCCTTGCGTGCTCTTCTTCATCCTTAGAGAAGATCAGAATATCATCTACGAAGACCACGACAAACTTGTTCAAGAACTCCCTGAACACCCTACTCATCAAGTCCATGAAATATGCGGGTGCATTAGTCAAGCCGAACGGCATGACAAGCCATTCGAAGAATCCATCTGGAGTTCTGAATGCAGTCTTGTCTATACTATCTTCAGCTACCCTGAGTTGATGGAATCCAGTAGCAAGATCAAGCTGAGAGAAAACAGAAGCACCGATAAGCTGGTCAAAGAGATCATCAATCCTCAGTAACGGGTGTCTGTTCTTCTTAGTCAGCTTATTCAACTCTCGATAGTCAACACAAAGTCGGAGAGAACCATCTGCCTTGGTAGCAAATACCACAGGCGCTCCCCATTCAGATATACTTCGTCTAATGAAGTTCTTCTCAAGCAACTCCTTCACTTGCTTACTTAGCTCCCGCCTTTTACGCGGAGCCATGTGCCGAACGGGCAAAGAAACCGGCTTTGCATTATCCACCAGATAAATGCAGAAATCAATCTCTCGCTTAGGGGGCAACCCCCTAACTTCATCGAAAACATCCGGATACTCTCGAACCACTCTCACAGACTGAAGAGTTTCCATTGACGAGTCGAGTGATTCAAGATAGCACAACATGACGGGACCTCTCGGATTACAAGAAATTTCTAGGGTGTTTCCGAGGCGAGTCACGAGCCTCACAACCCTATGCTCACAATCAAGGATGGCTCCATATGTGGACAACCAATCCATGCCCAATATCAATCCGTATCCCCTAAAACCAAGAACATAAGCACTACACAAGAACTCTACACTCAGTATAGAGATCCTCAAATCCCCACATATCATAGACAGATGGGCGGAACCCCCAATAGGATTTGAGACACAGACGGGATCATCTACCAAGCTAGTACTAAGGTGCAAACTATCAACAAGATCAGATGAGATAAAGCTATGCGATGCACCAGAATCAAACAAGGTACGAACTGGAAAATCAGAAATATATACAAGGCTCTCAACAGAAATACTACCTCGATCGGGAACTGGAGCGGCATTGAGAGCATGAACTTGCCCTCCTGAAGGTCCAGCACGCTGAGTCTGACCCTGGCCTTGCCCTTGCTTCTTCGGGCAATCCTTACTGAAATGTCCAGTCTCACCACAGAAAAAGCATTCACCATTCTTCCTTTTCCTCTTCTTACAATCCTTAATAAGATGCCCAACTGAACCGTAATAATGGCACTTCCCCTTGTTGTTATTGCCCTTGTTGTTGTTCCCCTTGTTGCCTTGACTCTTGTTCTTGTTCTTGTTCTGATTGCCTTGACTGCTCTGACCACTTGGATTACCCTGATTTCCTTTCCACTGGGAATCAGTCTTCTTGGCTTGAGTATCATTCATCTTGACCTCTTTCTTGACATCTCCCTGAAGTAACGCCATATCAACCAAGCTCTCAAACGTGGCCCCATGGGGAATATGTGACATAGCCAATCCCTGCAACGGCTCATTCAATCCTCTAGCAAAACGAAGAGCCTTCTTCTGAGGAGTACTCACCATATCCAAGCCAAAACGAGCTAACTGATTGAACTTGTTCACATATTCTTTGATAGACATATCTCCTTGTTTCAAAGTTATGAACCTCTCCATTTGCAGATTCTCCTAAGCAGAAGATAGAAACTTAAGCACGAACCTTGCCCTGAAATCGGCCCAAGTCTCAACAGGCCTAGTACCATTGGTGACTTCCCACCAATAAGCGGCTTCATCCTTCATAAGCCAAACCGCCAACAAGATCTTCCTCTGATCGTCTAACCCAAAGATAGCAAATAAATCCTCGGTCTCTTTCAACTAATTTCTGGCCTCTACAAAAGTCTCAGTGCCTTGAAAGTTCTTGCCACCCATTGCTTTGAAATCTTTGCAAGTCTTTGCGAAGTCAGCTTGAGGATGCTGAGGGGGAGGAGGAAGAGGAACCTCAGCGACAGGAGGAGGAGGAGGAACATTAACTACCGGAGGAGGAGGAGGAACATCTGTGGGGCCGGTTCGGTCGCCCTAGCCTCCAAAAGTCTCCTATACCAAACAGGTACGTGTACTCCCTCCGGAATAGCAAAGTTATCGGCCATACTGAAAACGAAGAAAAAGACAGATTCAGAATGGAGAAAAACGAAGGAATTTTGCTAATGGCTTTTTGGGGAATAGCCTTTAAAATAAACTAGACTTTTCTTTGGAAAATACTTTATACTTGGTTTTGAAACTAGTTTTCCAAAAGTTTTAAAAACCTTTTTGTTCCTTCTCGTAAACCATATGCTCTGATACCAAATGTAACACCCCACCTCCGCCAGGGTGGCTCTTGCAAGCACTCTGACTTTGGAGGGGTGTTTGAATCAGGTAAACATGCATAATGATATATCAAGGCAGAACAAGAACATATGTATATATGTAAACAGAGTAAATAAGATAAGTAAAACAGCGGAAGATTTCAAACTATTTCAAAACAAGTCTGGTACAACATAATGTCAACTTTCCAAATACACAAGTCTAGATAAAAACAACATCACTGAAAAACTGAAATACATAAGTACTATCCCCAAAATAAGTGATAGCCATAGCTAGCTTCATGTCGAGACCGTACATGAGCTAAAATCCCACAAGCAAGCGATCAGAAATCCAAGCTAAGCTCCAATATTCCCACCCTGAGAACCTGGGGGGGGGGGGGGGGGGACGGAAGAAAAGAGGCGAAAGAAAAACAGGTCAGTCAAAAAGACTGAGTAAGCCCTACTACAATCAATGTAAACTGATAAAGTTAACTGACATGAGAAGCATGGATGAACATAAGGATAACAACATACTAGCATGATGATTAACTAACAAGGTAGATAAAGGTGTCATCGCATAATCAGGTTTAAGGTTTTTGCACCACAGGTGTACTAGCAAGCTAACATGACTTGAATAAACAAGTATTGATCCCTTAGCCCAAGCTTTGGCCCAATAACATGAAATGACCCTAATACGAGGTCCAACCAAACGGTCTAATCGATCGGCTCCCTAAGCCTAACTCGTCACGTGTTGGTGTCAATACGGCCCAAACATAATTGTAGTCGGACTGTGCCGGGTCCACCCTTCGGGTGTATCAAGCCCTAGGGTGTCAACCCCTGGACACCATAAACATGAGTGCACAGTCTCGATCTACTGGTACCCATGCTTGACTTCTCCAAATACGGACTACGTGCACGACCATAGTCCGTCCGGAACTACATCGGCATACCACTCGACCGTCGTTTTGGTCACTTATACCAGTCCAGTAATCGTGCCCCCACCCTAGCCTAGTCCCTAGGGTCTTAATGATACAAACTTGGGATTACTGCTGGAGTGGACCCCCATTGCTAGGATTTTCTAGTGGGTTAAGTATGGTTTAACCCTTTTACTAATCATGGATTAACTTGGTTAAGTGTAACGATGGGTTCACGACTTAACCCCGATTAATCCGCCAAGCCCAAATTGGTTAAGTATTAAGTGGACCATGACTTAACCCTAATCATGAGGCATTAATTAATTAATGTGCCTTAACCTCTCACATTAGACTTCGTTGCGGTTACTAGTTAAGCCGTTCGGTTCCGGGTAGCTTTATACCACAACTTGGTCTAACCTCGGGTTCAAGGTACAACATGACCAACTTCTCACATTGGGTCCTATTGTTTGTAGCAACTAGTTAAGCCGGTCGGTTCCGGGTAGGTTTACACTACAAACTCAACCCAACCTCGAGTTGGTCACACTTATATTTTCTAAGTGTCATGTCCATTATGTTTACAAAACATATTACGAGTTTTCAAGCATTTTGGTAGACCTAACTTAATAGGTAAATTCCCAATGGGTAGACCTAACTTAATAGGTAAATTCCCAATCTTATGTTTTATGTCTTTTAAGTTTACCCAACCCCAAACGCAATCCCATCGCTTACATATCGCAATAGCGCATAAAGGATAGAAAGAGGGAACTTGGCATAATCATGACATAATGGTGTTGAAGCCACAAGTTTAACATGGTGGCATATGAAATGTACATATGTTCATATACTTGCATATTACATTTTTAGGTCTCAAAAGCATGCATAAAACCAAACTTAGCATATTGGTGATACATGGTGATAAATGACATGTAGAAATGGCCATAAGTTCGCATTTAGCCTCACATGAAAGTTATCATGAGAGATATGATAACCTACATGTTGCCAAAATGCAACCTTTAGCATAAAGTTTGAAGCTTTATGTTCATATACTCAAGGTAAGCTTGCATAACATGATAACATGAGTAAAATGATCCACCCAAACTTGCATACATAACATGACAACTTGCATATCATAACATGGCAAACTTGCATAACATAACATAGTAAACTTGCATATCATGGCAAACTTGCATATCATAATGATCAACCAAACTTGCATCATTCATCTAACTTTAGAGTTTAAATATGAAAGTAGAAAAGGGCTTACAATGCTTATGAAGACACAAAAATATATATAGATTGAGACAAAGCCCTTATGCAATCAAATAAACCCAAAATGCAAGCTCCAATAGAAAAACCCTTGAGCCAAAATGATCAAAACCCTTGCTTTATGATGTAAATATGGAAACTTGACTTGAATGCAAGCTAATGACACTCATACAAGCTTGAAAACACTTGTATGCATTGAAAATCTCTCATAGAAATAACTTAGAAATTTTATGAAGAGAGTGGAGGCCATGAGAGGAATAATTTTGCCATAGTTTAGTTGTAGGGTTGAATAATGATGATTTAGGGTTAGGTTAGGGGCTTATTTATAGACATTAGGATTAGTTTCAACCTTAGGATTAAACCCTAATTCCAATCTCAGCCCTTAAAACCGAATCTGGCCCCAAAACCTAACCAAAACCCCAAAATGGTGCACCAGGCAAAACTGCCCGGCTGAACCAAGTCGACAGGGCTGTCGACTTGGGTCCAACCAAGTCGACTCCAAAGTCGACAGGGCTGTCGACTTGGGTGCTCTGGCGGGAATTTTCCCGCCTAGCCCAATCTGACCGTTTTTCGAATTTTGAACCCGAAATTCGAAATCTGTTTTGAACTTGAAATTTTCTGAAAACTTCATTGGGCCTTAATCGGGTCATACGGACTCCGATTTTCGAAAACTCGGACTCTATTTCGCGTATTTTTCTGAGACAAATGCAATTGCATAGCCCGTTTCCCTTGATTCAGATTTATAAATTAAATTCTGCCTCGATTTACGTTATAATAGGTTATTGAAAATACAGGTTGTTACATAAAAAGATCAATCAGGCCTAATCATTTGCATTAGACAAGGAACATATACACACTTCTTGCATATGTTCATACAGCTTTAGAAATCTTTTAAGGACAATGGTTGCTTGTGAATGATGGTTGAGTAGATGGTTGATCGGATGATAGGATGCATTCTTCTTAACTTGAAGATTTCGGGGACGAAATCCTTTATGGAAGGAAGAATGTAACAACCCGAATTTTTATAACATGTTAAAACCATAAATCAAGGCAGAATTAAATTTTAAAATAAGAATCAAGGGAAATGGATTAAGCCATTGCGTTCGTCTCGAAATTTTACATGAAATAGAGTCCGAGTTTTCGAAAATCGGAGTCCGGATGAAGAAGTTATGGCCTATAGAAGATTCAGCAGATTTTAGGCAGCACAGGACCAGGCAGGTCGACCTGGGGGTCGACCTGGGAGGTCGACCATGCGGTCGACCCTAGGGTCGACCTACCCCCCAGGTCGACCATGTAGTCGACCTCCCCCCTTACAGGTCGACCTGGTCGGCCTGTTTTGACCTAGAACTCATTTTTGAAGCCTGAGACGTGTTTTGATGGTCCGGATTGATTCTAGGGTTAATCTAAGGGCCTAAACTAGTTGCTACACCTATAAAAACACCCTTAGACCTAACCTAATTCATATCAAATCATTCTTACACCATTATGCTGCTAAAATACCTCTTGAACCATGGTCGCCGTCTCCAAATCAAAGTACAAACATTCAAACTTAAATCAATTCAAAGAACAAGGCTTCTACAATGATTCAAGACAATAAATCAACAACGCCGCGACATTTTTACAACAAATTCAGTTCTTAATTCATTAGCCATGCTCTGTAAGTTCTAGTTGTTTTTAGATTTAAACATTTAATTATAATATGGTCATGGAATAAAGTGGAATTGGATTTAAGTATGTTTATTGATTCGGATCTATTTCTGTTGCTTCTTGAGTCTTGAGTTTCGGGACTTTTCTATGTTCGTTCTCATGTCAAGCTTATGATCTATTCAACCTGTTGTAAATCAGGTTTTCTTGATTCATATTGATATTATTATCAAGATCTATCTTTTATGCCAGAGATGATGTTTTTATGCTAGTTTTCCCTCTATGCTGATTGTTATACAAATTCTACCTTCCCCTATTTATTTTCTTTTGATGAACCTAGGTCAATTTCGGACCTAGGCCTAAACCGTGATTTGAGTACGATTGAATACGGGGAAATATGGGAATGTTGTCTATATTGGATATACATGTTTGATAAAATTGGTGGTATAACATGAAATTGGAAATTTGGGATATTGTCAATATAATTGAAATTGCAAGCTTGGCCATTGGCATAATTAAATTGGCATGAAGTGGGTATAATGAATTAGCATGTAAATCAAATCATGAGTACGGGTCTATGTAAATTAAATCAAAAGATTGGGTTTATGATTGGGCATAAGTAGAATTGGGACTTTGAACCTAAAAGCAATTGTAAACTTGATAATTGGCATAAATATGTATTATGAACTTGGGTAGTTGGCGTGTGTTGTAATCAAAAGATTATAGTTTGGGATAACAACATCATGAATCATGATTTGGGTTTATTTGGACATGAAACTTGATACATGTAATCTTGGCTAGAACTTGATATGGGTAAAATGGCATAAACCTGGCATACATGTAATAGGCAAGAATTGAGCGTATGTAAACTGACTAGAATTGGGTATATATATATATATATATATATATATATATATATATATATATATATATATATAAATTGGCATTTAATTTTGGAACTTGGGCATATGTTTATTAATATGTAAAGTTGGGAATTTGAAACATGAAAATGACTGTGTATTTGATAATTGACTTGAACACGAACATGAACATTTCTATATGTTAAACACATGAAATGATATTAGGGTTTTGGGGGAAATATGTTCATTAATGAACCTTTGACACGAGACTAGACTCAGTTTGTGGTGTAAATCTGCCCGGAACCGCCCGGCAAATCCAGTAGCCACAAAGTGTTAGTCTAATGTGGGAGGTCAAAGGTCGAATTGTAGGCGTAACGATTTATGACACGAGGTTAGACTCAGTTTGTGGTGTAAATCTGCCCGGAACCGCCCGGCAAATCCAGTGGCCACAAAGTGCACAATCTAAAGTGAGAGGTCATGATTGTTCGTCATAATGAATAAATTAAGGAATGCTAACCATAATAAGACGTGGGTATGGTTAGAGGGTTAGGTGGGATGACATGGAAATTTGACATGTAAATGTGGACCTAACTAGTATGAGTTAAGAACATGTAAAACTTATAAATGTGGGCTTAACCAACATTACTGTTAATCAGACCAATGGGTGGGTTAAGTAATATGACTAGACTAATGGCACTTAACCGATATGACATGAATGGGAAGGTTAAGCTATGAATTACTTGAAATACTTAACCAGTGTAATCTGACGAATGGGAGGGTTAAGTTAAATGGGTTGGTTTAACTTGAATGGATTGATAACACCCAACCAATATAACCTGATGTGTGATAGGGTTAAGTCATGAACCGCTTGAATATACTTAACCAATTTGACACGATGATTTGATAAGGTTAAGCCATTAACCGCTTGAATATACTTAACCAATTTGACACAATGATTTGATAGGGTTAAGTCATGAACCACTTGAATATACTTAACCAATTTGACATGATGATTTTATAGGGTTAAGTCATGAACCACTTGAATATACTTAACCAACTTGACACATGATTCGTAGGGTTAAGTCATGAACTTGAACGACAACACTTAGCCAATTTGACATGACACGTATGCGGGTTAAGTCACGAACTTGAATGACAACACTTAACCAACTTGACATGCTAGACTGATGGGGTTAAGTCTCGAATTCAAATGACAACACTTAACCTACTGGACGGAAACCCTAGTTACGCGGTCCTTTTCAGCAGTAACCCACTATATGTATCATGGTACCCTGGAACTAGGCAGGGTGGGGCACGATTACTGGGCTGATTGTAAGCGACCAGAACAACGGCTGAGTTGGTACGCCATTGTAGGTTCAGGCGGACTATGGTCGTGCACGTAGTCCGGAGTTGAAAAAGCAGGCGTTGGGCACCAGTAGGTTTACACTGTGCGTGCTTGATTCGTGTCGGTGGTTGGCATCCTAGGGCTTGATACACCCTATGGTGGACCTAGCACAGGTAACTACATTCGAGATAGGGCCATATGACACAGACACATGAACGAGCTAGGACTTGTAGGGAGCCGATTGATTAATAGATCGTTTCGTGGGACCAAGTAATGGGTCATTTCATGACATTGGGCAAGGGATCATTTTATAGTCAACACATCACACGGGTTGGGATCACCTTATTACATAACACAGGCTACTAGTTAGGACATTAGTAGGGGTAAGTATCCTTGTTACACAGGACACTAGTTGGAACACTAGTAGGAATACGAAACATTCCTTGTAAGACACTTGTGAGATGCTAGTACGGGTGGTGCAGGGCAAATGGATATCATCGAAATATTTTAATGACGAAACTTAGAAATCTTGCGATGTTATACTTGATAGAAACCTTGCGATGTGATACTTGGTAGAAACCTTGTGATGCTACTCATGATACGAATTATGGGATGTTATTCTTAGTTATCGTGCCTGTAGCTTATCTTGTCATCATGCTTATGTTTACTTTCAGTTTATTCATGCCATGTTATCTTTACCTGTTTTTATGCTGAAAGCCACTAGGACTTACTCAGTCTTTATGACTGACCCAGTTTGTTTCGCCTCTTTTTCTTTCGTTTCCCCCCCAGGTTCGCAGGGTGGGAATACAGCTTAGTTCGGCTCTTACCAAGCTCCAAGGCTCTTTCACGTACTGCTTGGATTTCTCTTGGCTATGGCTTGCTTTGCTTTATTGGGGAATACTACAATTTATTTTCAAGCTTCTTTGTTTTTGAGCAAGACAGATATTTTAGCTATGTAATTGGGTATTTGAAAGTGATGGGATTTTATTGTAAACGATTATATTTAATAAATGATTTGAAGACCTTCCGCTGTTTTATATATGTATGTCTTGTAATATTTCTGTTCCAGTACCCATAATGCTCCATTGAAGTTAAGGCATTCCCTTTGTGAGTGACCTTAACGGATGTGGGGTGTTACAGTAGTAGATAGACTTACTAAGAGCGCTCATTTCATTCCAGTTAAGAGTAAGAGGACGACAACTTGGTTGGCAACAATTTATGTTCGTGAGATAGTCCGTCTTCATGGAGTACCTTCCAGCATCGTAAGCGATCGTGACCCCATCTTCACTAGTGAATTTTGGAGGAGTTTGCAAGAAGCATTAGGTACACAGTTATGTTTGAGCACCTCTTATCATCCTCAGACCAATGGGAAGATGGAGAGGGTGAACAGAATTCTCGAGGATCTTTTGAGGCTGTGTATCCTAGGCTTTGGAGAGACTTGGGAAGAACATCTTCCTTTTGTATAATTCGCATACAAAAATAGTTTTCAAGCAAGCATTGGCATGGAACCTTTAGAAGTACTATACGGACGACCCTGTGGATCACCAACTTGTTGGTGGGAATCTACAGGAAGGCTATTACTTGGACCTGATATGGTTAGAGAGACGTCCGAGAAGATTGATCTTATTAGACGACGAATGAAGACCACTCATGATAGGTAGAAATCCTACGCAGACAAGAGAAGGACTGACATTGAATTCGAAGTAGGAGATATGGTTTTCATAAAAATGTCACCTTTGAGGAATGTGGTTCGCATTGGATTTGTAGGGAAATTGGCACCAAGATTCGTAGGGCCATTTCCCATAATAGAAAGGATTGGCCAAATGGCCTATAGAGTAAAGCTACTAGAGAGACTATCTGGTGTTCATGATGTTTCCCACGTTTCTCACTTGAGTAAGTGCTTGCATAATACTGTAGAATTAGTTGAGCCGAGTGTATTGGAAGAAGTAGAGGAGGAGCGGGAGGCGACAGACAGACGAGTTCCTTCCCGTATTCTTGGATCAGAAGTTAAGAAGCTATGCAATAGAGAAGTCAAGTTGGTGAAAGTTCAATTGGGAGATAACCCATAGGATGCAACTTAGGAGATCGAAGACAAGATTTGTGCTTCGTACCCTTTTCTTTTCTAGGATATGTTCTTAACTTCCTTTTCCAAAGTTTTTTCTATGCTTGTTTCTATCTTTTTAGTATGTCCTATCGATCGAATCTTCAACCTTTAGGTAGGAATCCCATGGATATGTGTTTGAGACATGTTATGTTTGATGGATTCAAGTGGATGCAAGTGTTTTCTAGTGGTTGATCGTGGATGCATATACACACACATTAGGTATTAGATCGGCTCAATCACTCTCATACTACATATGGATGTATGTGCATTTTTCATCATTTTATGGATGAAATTGAATGTATCATTATATGGATGTTGCATTTGGACAGATGTTTGTGCACGTTTATAGAACTTACATGTTATAATAGGATTACTGCATACATGTTGGATTCATGACATTAACATACATTGCATTGCGGAGGTCGACTGAATCAGTAGACCGCCTGATCTTCGCATTAATATAAAGAAATATACACACCCCTTTGCATATGTTCACATAAGCATTAGAAGTCTTTAAGGACAATGGATGCATGTGATTGGTGGATGAGTAGATGGGTGATGGATGGTAGGAAATGCATTCTTCTTAACTTGGAGATTTCGAGGACGAAATCCTTTGAGTAAGGGAGAATGTAACACCCCGTAATTTTAACAACAATAAAGATGGATAAATTAAATAATATTTAACTCAATATTCAGAATTGAGAGAAATGGACTGCGTCATTGCGTCCGTCTCGAAATTCTGGTCAAGATAGACAGTTGGTTTGCATAAAACGGACACCGTATAAAGAAGTTACGAAGGTTTGAAGTTTATATACATGCAAGAAGAATATATATATATACATACATACATACATATATATATATATATATATATATATATATATATATAGGGTAAAGAAATTCAAATATGGTTCAGAAAATTCAAAATTACGAAAATTCGAGTGAGCGGGAAAATTCTCGCATTGGGGAGTCGACCCCTTGAGGGGGGTGTCGACCCCTGGGTTGACCCCTCAAGGGGAGTGTCGACCCATGGGTTGACCCCCTTAGTGGTGGGTCAAACCCCCTAGGGCTGATGTGGCTTGGTTGGTTTTGGGGGGTGGAAGCTATATATATAGCCTCATTTTTCTGGTTTTCTCACACTAAAATCAATGGAGGCCTAAATGCTGTCGGTGCCTGGACTGATTCAAATCCATTTCTTCTTCTACAATCAAAGTTTAGAGATTCAAGTGTAGATCTGCGACTCAATCTCCGTTTTACTCCTTCTATTCTTCTAGATCCGAACACTTTGAGTTTAAGTTACCTTTAGATTTAAATAACTAAAAATAAAACATGATATGACTGTAATTTGGATCTATCCCTGTGAGTGATTCATATCAAATCTATTGTAATTTGTGAACCCATAATATTCTGAATTAACTATGACTTGGATCTCAACCTTTATCATGTCAGATCTACTTTTGATTATAGATCTAGTTTACTATTTAGATCATTTTGTATCTATTATGTTGTGGTTAATTTGGTTCTGTCATTAGTTGAACATCTAAATCCTTGTTTAGATAATCATGCTTATTGTGACATCCCTACTATGTTAAAACTAGTTTTATTATCACAAGTTCACTAGATCTGTTCTTATATGCCCATCTTAACAATATGCCATTATATGTTTATGTCACTTTTTCTAGAATAATCATCTCTGTCATCTTCCCTTCACCCTTTTCCTTTTAGTTTATATAGCCAGGCTACTTTTGAGCCTAGGAATGCCGCTAAAATATGTGAATGCGTTAGTTGGGAACGAGGGAGAAAACATTGAAATTGGGCATAACTTGTAAAGGGGACACTTGACATAACTTGAATAATGTTTGTGAATATGAGTTTAGGCATATAATTTATCATGAATATATTTAGGGTAAAGCGGCATGAAACTTATAACGATGTAAGCAAATTTTTTTGGCTAATAATGGAATGCCTAGAATTACAGTAATTAGAAACTGTAACTACGCCTACACATGAGGTTAGATTACACTTGTGGTGGAAGTCTTCCTGGAACTGCCTGGCATATCCAGCGACCACAAGTGGTGAATCTAATGTAAGGGGTCTGGGTGCACAAATACGAGACGTGCTGAGACACGAGGTTAAGCCCGACTAGTGAAAGAAGTCTGCCCGGAACCGATCGGCAAATCCAACATCCACAAGTGGTAGACTTAATGTGAGGGGTCCAACATCCACAAATACTACATAGGGATTGTATGAACACGAACTTGAATAGGGTTAAGTAAATTTGGTTGAACAGTGGGTGAGTTAAGTAAATCTGAGGGGGTGAGTAATATTTATATATAGGCCCACAAACTTAACCTAAGGGGTTTATGTAATTAAAGATACCTATTGTAACGTCCCAGAATTTTAGAGATTTAATAAATAATTTATTTAATTATATTAATATATGGGTTTGATAATTTTAATGGTTTGAATTTAAACATTGATTTCATTTTTGGACGAGATCTTTGAGACGTAGTAATAATTTAATTTTTAGAATTTTACTGTAATTTTTAATTTGGAAAATAAGTAACTTTTTATTTAGAGTGTTTTGCGCCCTTAATCAACATTTTGGGGTTTCACAAATTTAGCTAACTTTTCTATGTTATTATATTTGTGGGATCGTAACACATTGCTCGTCTCAATGGTATTTTTATTATTGTCGACAGCAGCCCAACATGATAAAAAAATTTGTAGCACGGTACCCTAAAATCTAATATATATTTGTACGCACACTAAGTTGTTTTTATATATTCTACTGTCACATAAACCATAAAACTTGGATGTATTACTATTCTACAAACATAGACCTTGTATAACTTTCTGAAATTAGTACATGCCCTTATTACAAAGTGCTTGTAATATTCTTTAAGGTTTAAAAGCAAGACCACCGTGCATTAGAAAATAATTACTAGTTAGTACTCCCATAAGAAAAACAACTACAAAGTCTGACTTTTCTTTCATTGTTGGTTAATACTCCACTGGTCTTGGCATCTCAAAATAAACGCAGTGACATTCTTGACTCACTATCCATATGCATTCAGATTAAGATTTGAATCATACACACAAACGTAAATAAATGATTTAGATTCGATTTCAACATAAGGTAAGTATTTCTCAAAATTAGTTATGAACAAAATTTATACAGTGACATAAAATACATTTTCCAACCATCCATACATATTGTCACTTTCAAGCTAAAGTAAACGGCTATGCATTTTCAAATCAGTGTAGGCTACATATGAATCAAGTGGAAAATGATATTTAATAATACATCACGAAAATCACAGCAATGTATTCTTCCCCGACATGCCTCAAAGAAACTTACAGACAAGAAATTAATACACGCAATGTATGGTCCTCATCAAATTAAATGAATGCATGAAGCGTAACGACGAAGCAAAGCAAACCTACCCTAAGCTATACATCCCTAGAACGTGCGTCCCTACGTTTCAAGACTTTATAAATAGGACCGATGCCTTTTTTCATTTCTGGTGCTTCAGGAAGATATATAAACCGCAACATTAAAACAAAAAAATTTCCTTTTTCTTAAATTTAATCTTTTTCCAACTACCAAAAATCAACAGCGAATCTAGGGCAAGGGTGAGGTGACGTTACGGTTGGAGTTTTAGGAACGTCTCGACGCAGAGGATGTCGACTGAAGTTTCGGGTAGCAAAGCTCACAGGTCCTGGATGCGATTCTCGTGGCGGAGGGGAGGAAAGCTCAAGAAGGAGATGTTAAAGGATGGGTTGAGTATCGGAATCAGTGGAGTAACAAGGGGACTTGTGTTACTACTATTTTGCATGGCGTCTGGAAGGGAAGAGGGTTGGCGCATGTACGAAAATGGTATGATAATGTAGAAAATAATACTGGAGGATGGAAAATTGTCAAGGTGGTGTACGCATGTGCATGGAGATGCACGATATGGTCTTCATCTGACAGGTTTCGAAATAGACATTGTGAAAAATATTGTGGAGGCAGGGAAATTAAATAGTGCCGCTATAGGGAAGTAACATGGAGTTTCGTGAGTATTGAAGAGGGGAGCGCTAGCAGATACTGTGTATAATGGGACACCATTTGAAAGGGAAAGATCGGCATTTTAGCTGGGCGTGAAACAGGAGACCCTGGAGTCTATTTCCAAATGTCAGTCAGACCCCTTGTTAGATTGTTGTTCGCATCACTAATTCAAAAGGGATACAAGTAATAAAGAGGAGAAGGTTACGTTTATAAAAAGAAAAAAAAGAAGTGGAAGTGGGATCTGGCGTCAAACAAATAGTTAGATTGTTTTATACTGGTAGGGAAGAAACAAAAAGAGAGCAGCGTGTTTTCTCTTAACAAGGAAGGTGAAGCGGGATATTTGCGGATACAAGAGTAAAGAGGACGGGGACACTGGGCCTGTCAAAATATGACCCTACCCTTTTATCCTACCCATTTTACCTTAATTACAACCCTATAGGGTCAATCCTTTTATAATTTTTTATTAAATGAATCATAAGAGGGTTAACCATTTTTTAAAAGAATTACAAATGGGTAACCCTCTTACCCAAATAATAAAAAAGTAATACTTTAAAATAACGATTTTTAAATGTAAAAATTTCAAAATTACCCTTTATTTTGGAAAAAGAGAAAAAAAGGAAAAATTTTAAAAAATCCAGAAAATTATGAAATGAAAATTAAAAAAATGAAGTATTCGAAAATAATGATTTTTAAAGCTAAAAGGACCAAAATTACGAAAATGCCCTTCATATTGGAAAAAGTGAAAAAATGAAAAAATTTCAGAAAATCCAGAAAACTACGAAATGGAAAGTAAAAAAAATATATTTTAAAATAACGATTTTTAAAGCTAAAAATGCTAAAATTACGAAAATACCCTTCATTTTGAAAAAAGTGAAAAAAATAAATAAATTACAAAATGAAAAGTAAAAAAAGAATTATTCGAAAATTACGATTTTTAAAGCTAAAAATTTAAAAATTACGAAAATACCCTTCATATTGGAAAAAGTGGAAAAAATAAAAAAATTCAAAAAATACAGAAAATTATGAAATGAAAAGTAATAAAAGAATTATTCGAAAACAATAATTTTTAAAGTTAAAAAGGCCAAAATTACGAAAATGCCCTTCACGTTGAAAAAAGAGAAAAAATAAAATAAACTTCAAAAAATCCAGAAATTTACGAAATGAAAAGTAAAAAAAGAATTATTTTAAAATAACGATTTTTAAAGCTAAAAATGCTAAAATTACGAAAATACCCTTTATTTTGGAAAAAGTGAAATTTATTAAAAGTTTGGCTAGAATTACTAAATGAAATACCTTTTATTTTCGTAATTTTGCATATTTAGCTTTAAAAATCATAATTTTCAAATAATTCTTTTTTTACTTTTCATTTCGTAATTTTCTGAATTTTTATTTTTTTTTCACTTTTTTCAAAAATGAAGGGTATTTTCGTAATTTTAGCATTTTTAGTTTTAAAAATCGTTATTTTAAAATAATTCTTTTTTTACTTTTCATTTCGTAATTTTCTGGATTTTTTGAAATTTATTTATTTTTTTCACTTTTTTCAAAATGAATGGTATTTTCGTAATTTTAGCATTTTTAGCTTTAAAAATCGTTATTTTTAAATAATTCTTTTTTAACTTTTCATTTCGTAATTTTCTGGATTTTCTGAAATTTATTTGTTTTTTTTCACTTTTTTCAAAATGAAGGGTATTTTCGTAATTTTAGCATTTTTAGCTTTAAAAATCGTTATTGGAAAATAATTCTTTTTTAACTTTTCATTTCGTAATTTTCTGGATTTTTTGAATTTTTTTTTCACTTTTTTCAAAATGAAGGGTATTTTCGTAATTTTAGCTTTAAAAATCGTTATTTTAAAATAATTCTTTTTTTACTTTTCATTTCGTAATTTTCTGGATTTTTTAAATTTTATTTTGTTTTCTTCACTTTTTTCAACGTGATGGGTATTTTCGTAATTTTGGCCCTTTTAACTTTAAAAATTATTATTTTCGAATAATTCTTTTATTAACTTTTATTTTCGAATAATTCGACAATTGAATTTCAAAATTTGAAAGTTCAAAATTTTATGGAATATTTTGAAAATAAAAAAAATTAGCATTTGTTTTTATTAAATAAATCAAATTTAAAAACTTTCATTTACTATTAGTGTTATAAGGGTTGTAACGGGTTAACCCTTTAATCAAGAAAGTCAAAAAGGGTCAAGCTATTGTATGTAGCTAAAGGATCGGGTTAAATTTTACCTGGCCCTCGTATGACCCTACGTCACCCTTTTGACACGTCTAGGGGACACTATGTTTAACTCAGTATTTAAGTAGGAGTATGGGCCAATTTTAAATACCGCAAGGCCCATTAAAAAAATGATGAAATGAAGAATAAAGAGCAGCGTATAAATTGATGAGGGAAGAGAAACCACACTGTTTGGAACAAAATGTTTGGTAACGTGGAAGATGGTGAGGCCTAATTCATTTTAAATTTGAAGTTTAAATTAAAATTAAATAAATGTATTAACTTGAACATGGTGTAACTTTTGCACACATTGTCAGTTTCACGGGCGGTTTGTCACGTAGAATCGCATGGATGTAGACTTCATTACGAAGTTGCTTCAGAACCAGTTGGAACTCATTAGATATTATGGCAAAATAAAATGTCTAGTTCAACCAACCAACGTTAATCGTTTTTCAGCGATTTACGATCAAGGCAAGTGAACTCACTAACACTGTTCGTTTTTATAGTATTATAAACGTTATTTAATATTGATAAATGATAATTGAATATTGTGTGATGGTTGTTTGAATGAATTGGTTGAGATAATACATATAGTTATATATATAAATCATTCGTTGAATACTGATTCTATTTTCTATTGATATTATTTATGTTGATAAACATATATAGATGCAGGGAAACAACTTGGAGGGATCCAACTGGATTCCTCAGCAATTATGTTGTTGTTTTTCATATATTACGTTATATGATTTGATTAATAATATGTGGTTAATTATTGTTTGTTTGGAATGTGAAATTACACTGGTATGAAATAAATTGATATATATATAGATACCGTGAAAATATATTAAAAATGGATTTGAATTTTGAATGGGAAAATATATATTTTAAATGGGAATTGAATTTCGTTTGGGCTAGATACAATAACGGAATTTTAATTATATAAGAACGAGGGGTCTAGCTAGTTTATAAAATGATGATTATTTATGGAATGAAATGATTATTTAGAAATATAAATTCAAGAATGATCAATGGAAATCGGAAAAAAGTTACAATGTAAATAGCGTATATTTTTCTAAAATACAGAAAATAAGAAATATGGAAATGATGGGAATGTTTTCGGATGTTAATAACTTGTATTTTCTAGAATCTGGGAAAGATAGGAGTTTATAAATAATAGGAAATCTTTTTCCAAGAAGCATGAAGGGTTAAATGGGTTTTGAAAAATATCTGGGAAGATATGAGAAACTAGAAAATTACTGTTAAATAAAAAGGGCCAATGATTGTGTGATGTTTAGTTGTACATTTGAATGGATGTTTGTTTTTACTTCGATAGTTAAATAACCGACTATCGAAGTGTTTTGACCATAGTTATCGATACAGAGAGACCGGTTGGATTTAATATCCGAAAACCACTTCGTATATGCGTAGGTGTTGCGAATTAGATTATGCCGAAGATAATGGAAGACAGAGTTAAATGCAAGGGCTGTTTTGTATGTCTAGAGCCAGGGCAACTTGTGTGGACGAATGCCAGAAAGAGTATTCTTAACAGATTACATAAGACGATCTTTTCAGTGTATTACGTCTGGTGGCGGAGGAATTCGTTTCTCTTAGCTTCTATACCCGCAATATTTTTGGGAATATCAACTTGTGATTTGACGGGTTTGATGATGTGGCATTCAAAGTGTATGGTGGCCAGATGTTGTAAAACATAGACGCAGCCTCAAGCCTCACAACCAGAAAATGACAAAAATCGGGTAGGCAGCATGGCTAGTTGGGTCATACCCAAGCAGGGTATATTTGTCGCCGATCTAGAGAAAATTCATTATTTATTCTTATTTTGATTCTGTATCTTACGGATTACGGTTGGACGGACGACAACCGTAGGTGAATATATTCGCTACACTCAAGCTAAATGAGCGGGCGGTCATGCATCACCGGGTTGCAAGATGTTCTTGCTGAACCCCAGTGCATCCCCTCTAGAGTACACTGATCGGAAGGTGGTCCCATACCTTGTCATAGTTGGAATCCAAACTCCAATAATCGCCTTGTGGTTTTTGATTTCATGCTATATATGTAGAGCGTGAGATGCAAGCATTCTACTTTTGTTTATTTATTTGATTAGACATTATTATAAAATCATTGGATTTTGATATCAAAATATTATGGGTTATAGTAAGGTAAAAATCGTCCATGTTTATGTGTGGGTTGGTCTTACTATTATCCTTTTCTTTCAAAAGGATTCTTTAAAGTTAAACAATATGGTTGGAGTTTACTCACACCAATCCCATGACTGACCCAAAGTTTTTTTTTTTTTTTTTTTTGTGTTTTCCCTTAACTCTTGGGTGCCCAAATTTGTACGGACAGTCAAGTGTTTTAGGATTTTACAGATACACTTGGAGGAGCTTGAAGCAGGAGGCTTCACCGTAAGTTATTTAGAGTTATTTTCCGTTGAGATGTACATGTGTTATACTCTGATACCGTATGTATGTACAAATTTGGATTTGTATTTCAAGTTATATTATATAGTATATTTTATTCGTTCCGCTGTGAGATTCATGTTTACTCTGATTTCGTTCTGTAATGTTCTACTACTACTACTTCTTCTTCTTCTTCTTTTCTAACGTTCTTTCTTTTTATTTTCACCCTCTAATTTCTTTCTGTTAATGACTCGGTATTTTCGATACTTGAATAGTCAACATGGTGTTTTATGTTGATTTTCGAGGTCGAAAATCCTTTGGGCCGTTACACCTATATGTATACATAACCGGTGGAAATCCTAGTAGGGATACAAGACAAGGGGGAGAGCTTATGTTATCTTGTGTGGGACCCATTTCAGTCAGTAACCCATATAACGGTATTGAACTAGTACTCCACCCTAGATCGGAGTTGGGGCACACTTACTGGGCTGATTGTAAGAGATCCAAACGTGGAGGACGGTGTGGGCGGCGCAAACCGACCGGGGACATGTGCGTGCATGGTACGGGCAGAGGGGATAAGATGACCGTGACACCAGTAGATATGGTTGTGCACATCATGAACGGTTTCCACTTTAGGAAAATGATACCTGCTACTGTGGGGACGACACAGGGTATCTACGGAGTAGGGAGTCGATCGATTAAGGTAGTTGTTGAGGTACATCTAGATTCCGGTAAAAAAATTAGGAGCCTGTTAGGTTGGGCTACCTGTCGATAGTAAGGGATTAACACCTCTCACCAGAAGTACGCCTAAGTCTACCATCTTGTAGATGTTGGGATCATCTTATTATGGTTATACTAGTACTAGAGAATAAGAGTAATCATTAGTGAAGCGTATACACTGTATCATATTTAACTTGTCATACTTATCTTTTATAATGTTATCTTTCTTATCCACCTTATATGCCTATTATGATACTTTTACTTATTTACTTGCTAAAAGTAACTAGACTCGCCAAACTTTATGTCTGACCCTTTTTGTTTCCTCTTCTCCCTTCCGTTTCCCCTAGGTTCGTAGGGTGGGAAAACTTAAACTTAATTTCACACAAGGGAGATATTTTACGATCTTCCGGTACGTAAAATGCGGGTTGTTACACAACCGGTTAACCTTAATTCCACACAAGGGAGATGTGTGAGTCAAATACCATCTCAAGAACCATGTGGGGTTTTCAACCAACAATAAGTAATTTAAATCAATCACTGGTTAATGAATTTAACCAATTCTAATTCAATACGGATTATTTTTCTAACTAACCAATTTTCAATGTTCAAATTATAAATGGATATTTATATCCAATTTCAACTTCCACGTATATAATCATTATTCTAACATGTTAAACATTTCAGTATCACAATCAAAACACAATACAACAAATCAAAAAATCATCCATGGGTTTGCAGACGACTGTGACGTGAGCTAGCAGACACCGCATACAATTTATGATAGAATAACATAACAACATAGAATTCTCATCCAATTGCGAAACCGAATGCCGTGACATTTCTTATGTAGAAATCTTCGCCGTGCACTCTCCGTTATCGCTCTCCGCAATCCGAATTCACCTTTCTAGCCCTACAATATGCATACGACCTCTAGTCTTCACCAAACTTGGTCACCAACACGGAAACATTGTTCCGGATAACTTTTGCCTAGGGCACTTTCTTCCCAAATCGCTCGGATTCACCAGAAATCGCCAATATTTGCTCCAGATCTACTAACTTCAGTCGCATTTTCCGAGCTGCTTCCAACTCCAAAATTCAGTTTTGATTTGTACATTTCGTAGAGAAGAACGAGATCTACGGCTTTCGTTTAAAGAGCCTTGGCCAAAAATGCACTAATCGATGGGTATTAAGCAAGGTATTAAGCCAAGAAGAAAGGGAGATGTTTTGAAAACGGGATTTTTTTTTGAAAAAGAGGGGTTTTGGCTTCGATGGGGCCCACAGTGGAAGGTGGTGGCGTGGAGTGACAGACGGTCATAGGGGAGATGGTGTTGGCTGCAGTAGGGTCCGTAAGGCTGTTTTGGGTGGAGGAATGGGTTTAGGGTTTACGAGAAAGAGAGTGAGTGGAAGAGAGAGAGGAGGAGGCGGAGGAGGGGAGGACGAGGTTGCCGACGAAGGGAGGAGGCAGCGGCTGCCCTAGGAGGCCATTTTTATGAAGAAGAAGGAGGAAGAGAGAAGTGAGAAATAATGAAGAGAGAAAGGAAGAAAAATGATTATATGCTACTTTCTCTCCTATCGTCCAACTGCAAACAATCTCCGTTTTCCATGAAATTTTGGCACGAGATAATATATGGAATTACGAATCAACGATCGTTGAATTTCGGTTCGTTTGACCTTCCTTCTAATTTATCAAATATGCTCAAATTAGCTTCAAAATGCGATTTTAGCATACCTTTTCTTCCTGTACACCCACACGCTAATTCCAAAAATTATGAATTTTTGGATTCTACCATTATTTGAAATATTAATTCAAAAAAAAGTAAAATCGAATTCTGAAATCATCTCAATAACGTTCCTTGGTAAACTGACTGTCAATTTTACCCCAAACGGGGTTGCCTCTCACAGCCACATACTAACTCCATTTCGCGTGAAATTTGAAATCTATCCATGACTTATTATTATGAATCCAAAAAAATTGGTCTCGTCGAATTATGAGCTCGCCAGCAAAATTTCACTTTTTAAGGGCTACGCGATGATTTCAAAAATCGAATTTTTAAAATTTTCAAATACAAGACTTTTAAATTAATTTAATAAATTTACTGAGTTTGTTTTAAGTCAAATAAGATATAAAAACTAATTTAAAAATTATTCTCAAATTTTATTTAGCAAAAATAATCAATTTATATTTCCATATTCCTTAAAATAACTTAAATCAAAATTTTAAATTGGTTCTGAAATTCCGGGTTGTTACAATCTCCCCCACGTAAAACTTTTTTGTCCCAGAAAAGAACGGAGCTGAATGTTGTTTAACCAACCAACTCAACTTTCATTCTGGATTGAGTTCTTCAACTCTTTAGTTTCTAAGAACTTATAAATTTCTTTAAAATTTGGCTAACATCCTAAATTTCTTAAATTTTTTGCTATAACCCCCTATATACGGGTTGATCTGAAAATTTTATTGGGTCATATTAAGCACCTAATAAATCAATATATTGCATACAAATCAATTGTGCACACCCACTATGATTTATATACCCTGCTCACCCTATTCCCACTCCCCGTAACTAAATCAAGTGAGATGTGAGTGTGTATTTTTGTCATCTCTAGACCTGTGTAGGGTTTGTTACTAAACCCTACAATTTACCGTTATAGGTAATTAAGTTCATAATCAGTCCACAGTTCAACCTATAATTTAGTCCTCGCCATGCAAGCATCTTGCTCATATGGTAATCCAAACCTCGTCGTATAAGCACCAAATGCTTATATTCAATATGATATGCTATGTCATCTTCAGTAGTATCTTATGCGGCGTCCATAATTTTACTATCCTATGGCATATGTTTTAATTTCACACAAAGAAACCATCACAGCGCATCCAAATCATTCACAATAGTTATAATAAATAATAAAATTGCACAACCAACTAAATAAGGTGCACCTGTTTGTCGGGTACGCAAATTTACTTCTCTACTCAGCTTTAAGCCAATAACCTGCTGAACAGGTATATGTATATATATGTATCTAATTCGAACTAATTTTTAATTCAGTTTAACTTAACTCAATTCAAATAAATAACAAGTATTTACGTATGCTCAATATCCAAAATCGCTAAAGGTTTTGTCTAATTTTTTTAAATCAGGCGTCATAAGTAATCAAATAGGAAATCAAACAATCACACAAACAATCAATTGATTATTTATCGTTCTAAACATGTAACTTTTATATGCTCAAAAAATATTTTCTAAGTTTGGATTATATATAATCACAAATACGTTACTTATAAATATATCACTCTCAACTCATTTTAGGGCATCACTAACCCTATCTCTAATCTCATTCTAGGTTACTACCAATCCTATCACTAATGATTATTCTTAAATAGAATGTTACTAATTCTATCTCTGATGAATTCTTGCGTTCGGTTCTAATGTGCCTTCTTCTCGATCTTTGTAAACCAAAGCTCTGATACCAAGCTGACATGACCCAAAATTCCCCGAACTCCGAAGAGGCAGAGAAGCACGGATTGAGTGAGAACACGAAGCATCTGAACGCAGAACGACAGAACTTTTATTGTTATAACAACAATTTACGTCGGAGTACAAGAATATCATTGTAAAAATAAATATTACACAGCGGAAAAATAATATCAGAGATTAGTAATTTACATGGTGGAAATAAAATGTATAAATACAATGCGCAGCGGAAATACATCACGTAACACAACTGAATGAAATACACGGATACAAAACATTTTTAATATAGCTCCAGCTGTAAACCAGGATCCTGTTAAATAAAATCTGCAAAACCAAAACTACTACCTGCCCATGTGGAAAATATGGACAACCAGAGTTTATGTGGAAACAATAAACTCCGAGTCAGTCATGGGACTGGTGTGAGAACTAAAACAGTTATTAACTTTATTTTAGTGTTGGGTAAATCAAGGGACCACGCCGTATAACACGGAATGGGTTTTCTTCCAATAATATCATTAAATAACAACGCAATGCTAAAATGAAAAATAAAGCTATTATAAGACTTAGGTCCCATCACACAATGCAACGCATGCCGAGGATAAAGTTTTACCTTATAATAGCCAAACATGCTTGATACGCGAAATTTATCTTTTATTATTATTGTAAGTGTTGAAATCAACTTCAAATATAAATATACCAATTATAGATGACATAGTACCCCATCCTAGGATGTCACCATATCTTACAACTAAAGCCGAAAATCGCGTATTGGAAACTGGATTCCATCTATGAACCGAGGCAAGGGATCTTCCTCATCCGAATTAACAGAGACTCTAGCAAATGCCTAAGGACTCACGCGCATGTGCACCTGGAGCGGTAGTGAAAGGACCCAAAAATTTGAACTAATTTAAAATTTTCAAATTTCATAAAGATCAAAATTAATTTGGGTTTGGGCAGGAATAAAACTGAAATAGTCCAAAAAGAATGAATTTTGAAATCAAAATAGTACGTTTACAAACGAAGTAGTAGCTAACGAACTCGGATTTCGATGGAATCAGTTTCATTAAACTCGAAATGATGAAATTATGTAATCAACCAAGTTACCTAAAAAAATAGCATCCGTTTGATGTGTTAAATTCATCAAAAATTCAAAATTTGAAATTAAAACGGATGATTATGGGGATATCTTGAGTACGGGTTATCGCTAGATAGTGAGATCACCTCCGTTGGATCCAGAATAGTGAATTCTAGTACTTAGGAAAGTTTCGCGTAAAACGGCATCCGTATGTGGAAAAGAAAAAATAAAAGGCCAAAATTTGAATTAAATTCCGACGGAAATTGGAATTTGATAGTCCTAACAGCAAAACTGGAACCTGAGACCTATCCACAAAATTTAGAACATGGAATATTAGCTATGTCTGAAGTCTGGGAAAATCCCATGTCGAATATAGAAAGTTATTAAGAAAACAAAATTAAAATAAATTATTTAAAATCCAAACGAACTCTAATTTTGGATTTGAACACATAGGATTAAAGAACAACAGAATCCGGATAATATCACTACAAGAAAAACAGCAAATAACAGCGGCAGAAAACGCTGCTAATCCGTCGCTAAACAGGCATTAGCGACGGATTTCCTACATAAAGGTTCGGTCGGCAAAAACCTTGACGGTATCTGTGTCAGATTTTGCGATGGAATTTAGTATGAATTTTCCGACAATTTACCGTCATTTTACTAATTTTATAACAAAAATAAATATTATTTATTACTTTACTTTTATTTTTATTTTTATTTATATACCAACGATTTACCGACGGGTAATTATTTCAGTATAAAATATTATTTACAAAAGCTGTCGGTAAACCCTTACTAATTACCAAGGGATTAGCGACAAAAAGTTTTGACAAAAAATCTGGTTCTTTTTTTTGTTGGTAAACCAATACGTATGACACGTCCGTTGAAAGGGTACAAAGAAAAATGTCTGCTAACTTCATTTTGGTGCAAAAATGAATGCACAAACACACGCAAAACTCTAAATTTGATTATTTCAGGGAAAAGAAATACTATGACTAACAAAATCAAGTTTTACATGATTCACATTGTTGCACTTCAGTACATCATTCTTTAGTGTTACAGACTGCTACTATGATCATCTACAAATGCGTTCATTCACACATATACTTATAATCATAGTGGTATGTTTTTCCATGTTTCAGCACATGGTTCATTGCATCAATTGTTTGCCATTTGCCATCATTTCACTTTCAGTCTTTGCAGACTTACCACCGCATAAGTCTTCACACCTTTGGCAATGACCACCTCTACTGACAACATTGCAATTTCTACATGAATTCAACCTTCAATTTGCTATGCTTTAGCTTGATATGCCATCAGTAGAATCCTATTTGCCAATTTTATGGTTAGAAACATGTGATTATATAAGCTATTTTATAGTAAGAAGCAGTAAAGAACATGACATTTTTTTTCAAGTTTATCCCAGTTTTGTATAAAAAGTTTGACACAAAAGGAAAAAAATATATTAACATGGTCGACATTGTTTGTTCCTGTAAGTTCTCAAGGGTAACAATTTTGATTTTTATTTTCAATGATTTTATGTTATGGAATTAATATCTTTTAATAAGCCTATTAGTATGAGCAGTTTTTATTTTTTAAACAGTACTTAAAAAAGGAAAACTTACTCAGTGAATGTGCACAACACTTCAGCATAACTAAGACTGGTAGTGCATCTCAATTAAGAAGTTAAAATAGATATATACAGTGTATTAGTATGCATATATAAGATAATGTTGCAATGATGTCATGAAAATTTGATTTCAATTCTGTAATTGAGTATTCCCAAAATGATTTCAATTTCGTAAGTCTTAATACTGAAATGGACAAAGGACCAGAGAAAACTTAAATGGAAGTACTTAAATGGAAGAAATAATATCAATCGCACCTGCTTATTAGATGCATTGGCTAATTGCTGCTCTTGATACTGAGATGGATAATGGACCGGAGAAAAATTGAATGGAAGAACCCCTTAGTTTGGAGAGAAAGGAGCAAACATCTTCCTAAAACTTTAAGATTCCTACATACATTGCGACTGTTACTACAAATAGAAAGGAGGAAATGATAGAATAGAAGGAATAAAGTAATACCGACCAACAATTTATATTCTAAATTTATACCTGTTTTTGTGGATCATAACCATGCATATGATTCAGAGCTTCTTCAGGGCTATTCCTGTTTAATAGAGATATGACGGGAGGATGAACCATGTCACTTCCAGATCCATTAACGGCAGTCGATGCAATGTTAAATACTTCATTTTTTTTCTTTCAATTGGTTGTCATGTACCATTGGAAGCTTAAATTCCTTCTTTTGATTGTCTTTGACGAGATGAGCAACGTCTACTTGAGTATTGCATCTATTCCATAGCCTCTTTGTATCGGTTGAAACAAGCAACAACTAAGAATAAGGGTAAATAGAACTATTAGAAAATTTAAAACGAATTACTACAATCTATTTGGCTAAAATCCAAAGTTGCTGTAATAACATATTAGTTATTTATATATGTCAAACCAACACAAAGAAAATGATGCATCTTTTGGTGCATTCGATCAAGATTAGTAATCGTTGCATGTAGAATAACACATAATATATCATGATGGGTAAACATCTTTGTGTAAGTTATGAAGTCCTATGTAAAATCATTTCTCATGTGCGTGCAAATAGTATATGCTCAACTCTAACACAGTAAACTATGCATCTTCATATAGAAACCAGGAACAAACAACCACTTCAAAGAACAGATACCAGAAAAACACAGAAGCACATCATCTAACCTCAAAGAAACACAGAAGACACCAAGATTCATGTAGAAGAGCAGCAACTGCCGAGCTAAAGAACAGCTCCATTCACCCAAAGCAACAGGAAAAGTTGACCACCAGAAAACCAACAGTAATACACAATGAAGCCACCAGAGAAGTTCAACCCAAAATCTTTACAAAAGATTCACAACAACAGGTGGAAGCTCTGAAACAAAAAATAAGACGGCAGACACATGAGAAGAACAGCCAGAATCATCTAAAAACAATACCAACAGAACTGGAGAAGAACATTAACCAGGCAGAAAATAAAGAAAACACATGAACTCATTTTTTATGGATACCACTATTGATAATACCACCTGTAGTACCTCCATCATCCTTATTCTTCTTTGCTTTTGATTTTGTTTGTATCTGTGAAATCAATTTACCACCATTCAGGGTTATAACCTAAAATGGATAGCAAGGGGTGAAAACTTTTGTAATTTAACAAGCAAAAACCTAAGCCCGGAACACTACAAATTTGAATAAACAGATCTACCAGAAAAATTAAGCAGAACCTTTCTTCTGAGTTTCTTCAGCGACCACCTCCTCCTTAGTATTAGACCCAACATCAGCGGCAGCCTGCAAATTAAAACAGTAAAAATCAATGGCAAGGCGAAGCTATCAACTAGCTAAAAACAGATAAAGAGAGAAAAATAAATTAAACTTCTTCTTTTCAAAACGTGAGCAGCCATAAACCCTAGCCTTTCTCCCACAACCGCCACAGACCAACGTCCGGCGACGACCACCAGAGGCGCGGCCTCTACCCAGACGTTGCTCCGACTTCCCCTAGCTCCCACCTTACTTTTCCTCCTTAATTCCAAACCAAGACTTTCCCCTCAAAACAAAAAAAATCTAAATCAGGAAATCCCCAAATCACATGCCTCCACACCACCATAGGATTGACGCGACCCTACCTCCATCCGGTCGCGACCCCCTTCCCTTTCTCGTCGATGTCCATTCCACTCCGATTGGATGAAAACCGAACCCAGATTTTCAAGTAAAAAAAAACAAGGGCAAGGCGAGAAATGGAGGCGAGCAGCAACAAAGAGGTGAGCAGCAACGGAGAGGCAAGCATCATAGAGGGCAGATCGAAAGGCGGTGTGGAAGAAGTTGAGGATGGAGAGAGCGTGGTTTTAGATTAGGTCAGCCTGATTTGGGGATTAGGAAATGAGTCGTTTCTTTGTCAAATATTTTTTATTTAATTATATGGAGGGGGACTATGGAGGGAAAACGAAAATTTCAACTATTAAGTGTGGTCTAGAAATGAAAATGTAGGACATAAAGTTATTTCTAGATGCAGAGCGAAAATTTTCAGGGGGAGTATGAATGGAGATTGACTTTACTCTATTTATTCGATTTATTTTAATATGTTGAATGGAGTAAAAAGCCCAAAATCATAGATCATAGCAAAAATTTAACGAATCGATATTTGATAAATAAAGCCAACATTTACACACTAAAGTTAAGTGCGACTAATTAATTACAAAAACTAGTTATTAAATATTTAATGTTGATAAAATATTATCTATAAAAATGTTTCGTATAAAAATTAGTTATTAAATATTTAATGTTAATAAAATATTCACTACACATCATTAGTAATTATTTTATTGTGATTATTGACTATTAAAAACTGATTATTGAACAATAAAAAATAAATAAATATTACATTGTTATCACTTATTAATTATTGAACATGTTAATGATTATTAAAAAATAATACTAAAGTATTTTTTAGAAAAATAACATAAACATTTCTTGCAAATCCGTTGTGATTCTGCTGTAAAATAGCTTCGATATTATTTATTGGATATCAAAATTTATATAAGTAATACTATTTAATATTGTTGATTTTCTCTCTTTTTTAATAATTTTGAATTTTTTATTTAGATTTGAATATTAGTAGTTGTTAAATAACATAAACATTAGTTATTATTATTTATAGATTTGAATTTAATATTATTTATTGAAAAATAACATAAACATTAGTTATTAACTATTCATGGTAATTATTAATTTTATATATCTAATATTATTTATTGAATATCAAAATTTATAAAAACAATTTAATATTTTTGATTTTCTCTCTTTTTAAATAATTTTGAATTTTTTGAAAACATGAATATACAAATTTTAAGTTTATTAAAAGAATTATAATCCTTTATTTTTGTGTTTTCGAAAATTTAATTTTAAAAAAAATTTGAATTTGACTTTTTTTGAAATATTAATTATTAAATATAATAATTAATTGTGTCTATTAGATATTAAGTACCAAATATTTCCTCTTCATTAATAAATATTACTTAGGGGAATAATTATAAAAGAACAATTATTATAATAAACTGATATTTTCATTATTTAGGGGAATAATTATAAAAGAACAATTTAAAATTTTGGGATTTAGCATAAAATATACTGGCATACTGACTGAGATTTGTGATGAAAGCAGAGGACTTAATTAAGAATTTAGTAATTACATTGGTTATGAGCAAAGATTATTTTGTTAATTTTAAATAAGCAATGATTATAAGTTATTTATTGTAGAACGTAAATTAATATTTATTGTTACTTATAAATCATTAATTAGAACAAATTAATTATTAATTATTGAACATGTTAATAATTATTAAAAAATAACATTAAAGTATATCTTAGAAAAATAATATAAACATCTCTTGCAAATCTATTGGAATTCTGCTGCAAAATAGCTTCGACAAATATTCGTCGGTATTCTGCCTGGATTTGTAGCGGAAAATAGCGGCAGAAATTTTCTGTCGGTAATTTTACGCAATTTGCAACGGCTTAGTGAGGGATAGCAGAAAACGACTGTAATAAATAAAAGAAAAAAAAGTTGAAAATTTAAAAAACTATCCCTTGCAGATCACATGGAAATCCGCCGCTAATTAGCGTCGGAATTTTCCGCTGCTAAAAATCTGTCGCTAATCTCGGTTTTTCTTGTAATGTATGGTTGAAGAATTTCTGAATACCATTATCGTTTGATACTCTAATTCGAGGCTGGAAGGTGCTTGAGAAAGCAAACTTTACTATTCATAAGTGAGTAAGCATGAAACTCAAGGTTTAATCCCATCCACACATTTTCTGCCCTTGGATTTAAGACACGTAAGTAATCCACACCCTTTTCACCCTTATAAATACCAACTACCCTTACCTTCTTTACCATCTCATTCCCTTTCTTCTCTTGAATATCGTCTTCTTCGTCCCTCTCTCTTAAGCTCATGGCCTAGGCCGAAAATCATTAATAAAAAATAAAAAAATAAAAAAAGTAAAGGAAAAGGAAGAAAAGAAGAAAGGAGAGCAAGACTAGGAGCAAGGTACCCTTAGGCAAAATCTTGGACTTCACGGGGTGAGAAAAACTGAACTTTTAAAGGTTTTTTTTGCTTGATTTAATGATTGCATGTACGATGTTTGTTATGATGAATGATGGTTGGGTAGTTTGGAACGCACAGGCAATTAAGCGTTAGTGTTATAACGCTTGTTCACAGTTATTATTTAATTGTGATAATGATTGTTGCTATGAATGTTTATAATGGTCGTTGTTTCGTACACACCATAACACATCAATTATGGTATTACATTGGAGATCAACTATTCTCCTTCGCAATTAGAAGCAATATTTTTTTGGTTGAAGGATAATAATTTATGATAAAGTTTCTTTAAATGAATAAATAAATGCCGGAACATTCAACGATGACAGAGAGGATAGTGTCTAGGTTTGGGTTTGGAAAATATAGTTTCTTGCTCTCCCTGGCTATCCCTAACTGATTCGATGGATGGGATGGTTAATTGAAAATCTGATTTGAGATTATTTGAATTTAGAAATAAATTGGGATTTAATTTATTAGTGAAAAACAAAGGTTGAGTGTTAAACCCTAAATGATTTGGAAAGTCAATTTAAATGATTTATATAAATAAATAATGGTTTTCCAAGGTATTTTGAAGTATCGCAGAATTGCAATCAAAGTAGTGTTTATTGCAAAACAGCAATTCACGTATTTTAGTTACAAACTTTTAATGCTTATAACTTTTGCAATTTATATCGGATTCCCATGAAACAAAGTACGTTAGATTCCTATTTATGAAAGGTTTCAAACGAGTGACAGCAGATTTTAATTTAGGGTTATAATTTTCAAGTTATAAAGGGGTTTATTTACTAGTTTTATATGATGCCTATAAGTTGTTTGATGATATGTCTCTTAGGAAATTAATGGTTTATATGTGGTTATATTGATGATATATGTTTGCTAATGATTTTTAAATAGATTCATGGAGTAAAAATGACATCTTTATGGAAACTGAAGGTGAAACACCATAAGTTAATTCACAAAATTACGCCTTTATGGAATATTAGGTATATATATGCCTTAGTTGATTTGTGGTAGTACGTTTGAATTATTTTCAAGTGATTTGATGTGGTAAATAAAATCAAACACCTAAAGGTTCGATCTTTAAGTAGCATGTGGGTAGTCACTCAAGTATATGGGAAGCTATCAACCGATTAAGGGCTAGTTTAATATCGATAATTGTTAGTGAGCTTATATGGTTATATGTGGTTGATAATACAAATTCATTATTGTGATTGATGGATTGTTTGGATTGTGCTCGACCAGTTTATGAGCAAATAATTGCTTTTATATTTAGCATGGGGTTGGGTAGATAATACTTGTATGTTAACACCTTGTGAAACACTTCACGATTTGACTATGAGGTGTTTAGCGATGCTTTTGGATTCATTTCAATTTAATGATAATTTTGAAATGTGATTTTGATAAGTGAAAAGAAATGTTTTTCCCGATTTTGGATAGGGAATGTTTTATAAAAATGTTTTATAAAACAGAAAGGATTTCGAGGATTGAGCCCGATGTTTCTGAAATGATTTAGAAAAGTATTATATGCTTGACATTGTAGTTCATCACATAACCGATTAGTTGCTATTGATGATGTATTTTCTTGGTGGCGGAGGACTTACTCTCTTGCTTAACACCCTTCTTTGAGACGTACGAGCTCAAAGATTATATGATTAATAGTGATCGGTCATATATGTGAATTGCAAATGTGAAGTACTATAGTTTGAAATTACTTGTGATTGTTACTGCGAAATAATTTTCCCCACTTCGGGATATGTAACAACCCAGATTCCGACGGACCTGTTTTTTCAAAAATCCAATCCACCGAAACCCGAGTTGGTTGCTCTGGTATCCTTCAGAAAAAGACAGAGAAAAGAGATATTCCGAGTTCGGAAAACACCTCACAACAGAAGGAGTAAAATACAATATATTTAAAACATAGCTTTACCTTAATCACAATATTGCTAAATCTGTATTCCCAAAGCTATAAGTCTCTGTCTAACCGGCGAATGTTATGAGGAGGGGGTCAGAACATAAGTTCTGTGTGAATGAATTTAAACTACACTTCTTGAATAATCCTACATATACCGTTCAATTACATTTTCTTATTTATTAGGTTATACATGTTATTAGCACTCAAAGCTTACACACACGTCGCACCCATCTACTCCCTAGCTGATTAACCTAATATAATGTATATGTAGCTACCCCCAAACTGAGGTACACCCCATGGTACCCCACTCGCAAGGTCTCCACCGTATCATCGCAGTAATATACGCAATCCCTCATCCTATGCCATAGTAACGTACAACGCTACATCCGCATAGAACCACTATTGTTATGCTACGTAAGCGTACTGACTGCTATCCTTGAACCATTCGATCGAGTTTGGTTCCATCACCGAGTAATGCCCTCTAGTCTACGATACACCACCCAGAGCAGACATGGTTGTACCTAGACTTTCCCACGCACGTATCATCAATCGTACTCGATGTTTCTACTACACATAACCTCTACTTGTGCACCCGAGTTCCGTGGCAGGGCTACACCAGAAAACACGGAACTCGGTCGGGAGCTTTTCAATATCTGTACCAGCCTGCCTCAAAGTGTTTCCAATGCACAGATATCCCTCAGATCTGCTTTTTCTTTGGTGGCTATGGCTCCACCTCAACCCCTCCCTCAACTAGTAAAGACCACACAAGCTAAGCGACAACCCTTAACAAGCAAACAATCTAAGCATCCATGTGGGGTCTCCCTGCACCTGTCCCTTGATAGCAAAGGTTAACGATCACGGGGGGTTAGCTCTTGTCTTTTCGCATTCTTTAGGCTACCGGTGACAGGCGTCCGACGATCTTGCTATCGTTTGGTCTTGACCCTCTACCTCCGCCTGAGGAAACCGTCGAACCACCCTTAATGCCACCGCATACAGCATTCTGACCGCTCCTTTCATGTGCAGTCAAGGCCCACCCACCTGGTAGTTCCATGCAGATCCAACCTCTGTAATCCTAGCCCGAAGAGAAACCACCACAGAGGACTACCAGGAGCACCTTTAATGTCTAAAGAAGTCGCCTCATCAAATTTCTCATTAGACCCTTAGTCTAACCATTTATTTCGTGCTCGTGCCACCTCATCAACTTTCTCACTTAACGTGGTTATTCACATTAGCTTCCTTTTTCTTATTTACCAAGTTACCTTTGCTTATTAATTCAATTTATACTTAACCCACTTAAGTCCAATAATAAGCCCACAACATGTTATTTTCCAATTTCATAAATTATTCCCTTTTAGGGTAACAACAACATATTAAACTTAATTCATAGTTAAGTATACATTATCCCACATATATACTGATTAGGAGAATAACCCCCTAAACACTAGCCCCGAAGACCGAAATCAATATCAGACTGGCACCCGGAGAATTACTCAACCAAACCAACATATATGATTCTAATTTACTTCTTTTCCATTCATATAACTTATATCATTATTAATTTCACATTCCTCCTTCCCAAACCACTTAATTTAAGTATATATTTACATATAAGTTATCTCATCTTCCTTATCGTTTCCTATAATTTATCTTGTCCCATAAGTTATAATTTCCACCTATTATCCTTTCTTGCCTTATTCAAGTTTATTCATAATAGGTTATTTATCATTCCCCATTTCTTGTCATTAATTTTAGATTTGACTTAACCCTTCCATTTACTTAACCTGTTACTTAAACTTTACCCAATTTAATTAATTTATGATACCGTCACGGGTCCCATTTGGTTAAGCATATCTAAATTTTTGTTTCACATGTCACCCGTGTCCCACTTAACCCCCTTTATTATATTTTCCATGTCTTACACATGTCTTACTACGGTTAAGTCTACCTTAGTCATGTTTTACATCACATGTCTTACAGTGGTTAAGTCCACATTAGTCATGTTTTACATGTCATTTATATCACCCACTTAACCCTCTAACCATACCCATGTCACCCAGATGTCTTATTAGACGTTCGTTCGTAGCTGCTGGATTTGTCGGGCGGTTCCGGGCAGACTTATACCACGACGCGCCTAACCTCGTGTCATATACTGTTACGCCTCTAGTTCTTGCCGTTGACCTCTCACATTAGACGTCCGCTTGTGGTTGCTGGATTTGTCGGGCAGTTCCGGGCAGTCTTACATCACAAACGCGCCTTACCTCGTGTCATAGGCGTTCATTAACAATTGTCTTTTACCCAAACCCCAAATTCATGTCATGTGTTCCAAACTCAACCTAATTACAATTCATTTTTTTTTGCCTATTTCCAATTTGTCATTAACTACACCAATTACATAATAGTTAGTTAAATTTCATATTACCCAAATTATCCAATTATAGCTAAATTCACCCATTCCATGTTATTCATACCCAAACATATCAATTTCCAATATCCAATTATACACAATTTCATATAATCAGTATCCTCCCAATATATAAACCCCAACATTCCCACGTTCATACATATAATCTAATTCACCCTCTAGGCTTATTTTTCAAGTCACAAATAAATTTCACCAATCCATGTTATCTAATTACATGTTGTTAATATTAAATTATAACAATTCCATATCCAATTACAATTATGTCAAACTTACATAAATTCAACATTACAGTATAATTATGTCCATAATTCTATACAAAACCTTCCAATCCCCATATTATGCCCAAACCAACCCTTTTTCCTTTTAAATTTCTCGTTCCCATTAAAATGCATAAATCCATGATAGATGTAGTCTCGAGATAACCTAGCTATAAAAATAAAAAGGGGAAAGAATAAAAAGGAGATAACACAAACGTAGGTATAAATAAAATAACTGATCTTATTAAATTATCATCATATTCATTATGGGGAATGGTAAACGATAGAAGCAATATTATACAATAAATATAGTTCAAATCCACTCACATTGACTGGATTGGAGAAACAAACGATTTGTTGTTGATGTAGAATGCTAATTTAGTCTTCTTATTTGATTATTGGTAAAGAGCTTGAATTGTTGATGAAGAATTTCTAGTTTGATTTAGATTTTAGAGGCGGCGACTAAGAGAATTAAGAGTTCAACAGCACGGAGGAGTCTTGAGGAATTGTTATGAATTAGGGTTAGGTCTTGCTATGTATTTATAGGTGTTGAGAGTGGTTTAGAGCCCTTAGATTGACGTAAAAGCCTTCAGATTCGTACAACACATTAAACACGTCACAGGAATGAAACTGCCCAGATCTGGGGGGTAGGTCGACCCCCAGGTCGACCTCCCTAGGGATAGGTCGGCCCCTTGGTCGACCTGACCCCCAGGTCGACCTACCGGTTGATGGCGAGAAATTTCCCACCCAGATGCTTGGGTCGAATTTCGAACTGTTTTGAATTTTAGTTGAATCTTCTAAAGGCTATAACTCATTCATACGGAGTCCGATTTACGCAAACTTGGACTCTAATCCAAGCAGAATTCCGAGACGAACGCAATGGCGATGTCTGTTTTACTTAATTCCTGATATTTAAATTAAGTATCCTTATTTTATTATCTTTTCTGTTACACACTCTATTATTGAATTAATTTGTTCCTTCTCTTGCATGTATTAATTAATTCTCATTGTACATCACCATTATTTACCTATCTATGCATATATATATATACATTTTTTTTATTATATTAAAAATGCAGGGTGTTACATTCTCCCACCCTTAAAGAATTTCGTCCCCGAAATTCGATAAGAGTAAAATAGATAATCCCTCGCAATATTCATCCATCAAGTGTGCATTCAATTGTTACAAACGTTGTGCACATGTGCAAAGTGAAATACATCATAGTAAAGCATGTATGCCTAATTGGTACCACCTATATGTGTGCAAACTTTTGAAATCTGATTTTTTAAAACATGATGCTCACATCCTAAATATACTTGCAGTTCTATATGAATGCAATATTTTTGAAAATCAAAACATTTTTCATCCAAATTTTCCCACACTCTTATAGAATAAGAGCATAGTTCATCCAATTGTTGCATCCAAAATCCTACCAATCATTATTAAGTTTCCAAAATTTAGAAAAATCTAATTTCTAAATTCGATTTCTTATGTTGTAAAAAGGTATAAAATGGAAAACTCACATCTTCCGTTTTTCTTTTATGTATCTTTTCTAATTGTACTTGGATTTTATGTAACTACTCTATAAAGATTTCCTATTTTCCTATCCAAGCACAACCCACATAAGAAATTTTCTTTTCTTTTTCAACTTATCTTGGAGAAATTTCATTTTTATTCAACTTTTCTTAAGATTTTCATTTTCTTTTCCCGTCAGTTTGTTGCTTTATTGGAATTGTTATTTTCTTCTTAATTAGGCTATTCTCTTTCTTAGCTTATTTGACTTACTCTAATTACTTAAAATTATTTTCCAACTAAGATTTTCTGTTTTTAACTCAAACAACATCCTACACAGTTACTACCAAGGGCCAAGAATCATAAGACTATTTCTCTAAAGAAAAGTCCAACCACCAACTCTCTACACTTACTTGCCCTTCCACTACCTAGTAGTCACTACTACTCCTTGCTGTGTATTACTAGCCTATACTTTATCTCTTTTTCTCAAGCAACAAACCTAGGTTTCTCAATGTTTATACAATCTACAGGAATTTTCTATTAGTTTAATATTAGCTAATCTTTTACTGGAAATTGGTAAGAGAATAATTCCCTAAGCATTAACCCCGAAGACCGAAACCAACATCAGATTGATACTCAGAGAATCACTCAACTCTACCAATCTCCAATTAGGTTCTAGTTCTTTAATTCATAGCCTTAACTTTATCTCGATCTTTCTAGGCCTTAATCCTTACCTACCCCATTCTTTTAAATGTATGGTTTGGCCTCTTTCTTTGCATTGCATATTTCTTCCAAAAACTAAATGTGGTAAAAGTTTTATGTTTTTCTCAAAAAATTTCCATTGCCAAACCATAAAAACATGTTACTAAATAAAAATGCAAAACATTTTTTTCCAAATCACAAAACTGGAGTAGACAAGGACAACTAATGGGTTACACTGTTTATACCTATGATGTTAATCTAACTACTTGCTACAAGGTGCAAACATCTACTCTATTCTTAATTCTTACAACTTATTTCGTCTACCCAACAAAATTCTTTTCTAAAACAATAAATAAATTTTAATTGTCAACTGAATAGATATTTTAAAACTTTCTTTTGCAACATTTTGTATGCTTTACTTTTTGATCCTTTCATATATCATAGTATGAAAACTAATGAGCTATACATGCTCTATAGCATACACATTTTCATGAGAGATTTCTTTTAAAACAAGAAATCAATACTTTACAAAATATACCCCACTTTACTTTAAAACCCAATATGCAGTTTTTCAAATATGGTTCCATCGCATCTCTTTCAAACATCAAAATACTTTTAAGATTAAAACTTGAAAACACCACAAATTATCTTTTGTCAAAACTTTTATAATTTCAAGTTCGTAAAAATTAATCATTGGGTTAAATTCAAAGTAGGTCTCCAACTTAACTAGGCTTTCCTAAACATTTTCCCAAAGCCAATTCTCTCAACTATATATGTAACACCTTGTATTTTCTATAAACGTATAAGTAACAAATCAGAAAATAATTAATTTTTAAAATAAGAATCAAGGGAAACGGGTTGCGCCATTGCATTCGTCTCGGAATTCTGCATGAAATCGAGTCTGAGTTTTATAAAATCAGAGTTCGTATGACCAAGTTATGACCCTCAGAAGTTTCAGGAATTTAAATAAAATAAAACAGCTGGAAAATAAAGTCAGAAATTCGAAATTCAAACCCAGAGAAGGCTGGCGGCAAAATTCCCGCCCATATACCCAGGTCGACTGGGGAGTCGACCCCTCCCCCCAAACCAGGTCGACTGGGGAGTCGACCTGGGGGTCGACCTGCTCCCGAAACCTAGTTTTTGAACCTGATTCATTCTGATGTATCTGGTCTCGTTTTCTATCTAGATTCGTCCTCCTAAACCTATATAAACAGCCCCCTAGCCTCATTTTCTCTACACAATTTCAGTATGTCTATACTCTGCCTCTGTTCTAATTAAAAATAAGAATGGTATCGCTACTCTGCTGGAATCAAAACTTGTACTGATACATCTTCTTCCAACCTGAATAGAATTAAAAGCTAAAACAAATCTCAAATCAAAGTTTAGAGCTTCAACAACAATTAAAGAGGAATAATTCAGCATTTCTGCACCAACAACAGTTTATTATCCTTTCTTAAAACCACGAAAGGCAAGTATATTTATTTTCCGCTATAATCTATAACTATAATTGTGACATGATTGTAAATATGAATTTGAGCTTGTGTACGTTCTGTTCTGATATATTTTATTCTGTATCTCTTTCTTCTTTCTGTTCTATAGCCAGGCTACCACGAGCCTGCGCCACATCTCATAAGAGATTAACGCATGAACGCTAAATTTTGGGACAAATAATAATGCATAATTGGACATGAAACTGTTGCCTATGAGACTATTGCCTATGACTATGATTCATGACTATGAGGTTATTGCCTATGACAATGAATAAGAAACTATTATGATTAGTCATCCATGACTATTGTGGTTTGTTGCTTATAACTATTGTAGTTAGTTTCTTGTGCCTATTCCCTTAATGATGTTAGATCTCATAATTAGTATGTAACTTTGCTAGTTCATTCCCATTCACTGTTATGTACATCGAGCCTATAGGGCCATTTCATGAGTGTTTAGAGAACTTGTGGAAACATATTATATGGGGATTGGGCGTAGCTTAATTAAGTAAATCGGGCATGGCAAATATGTTGGCATAATCTGAATTGGCTATAATAGAGAATGATTTACATGTGTATTAGTCTTGGACATAAATGGTGAACTAGAATATTAAATCTAATTTTTACAGGAACTGTAAATGGGAATATTAAGGCTAAAATTTGGGGCATAGATTGTATTATGAATTATGACATTGATTTAGGCATGTAAGTTTAGGCTAAATTTATGATTAGGCAAGATATGTAAATAGAGTTTTAGACATATATAATCTGCTAAATCTGTTAAATTGCCTAAACCGTTATCTACTAAAACTGTTGAATTGCCTAAACTGCTAAATCTGTTATCTGCTAAATCTATTGAATCGCTTAAACTGCTAGATCTGCTACCTGTTGAATTGTCTGATCTGTTGAAACTAGATAATGGTAATTTGTGTTTGGAAATCCATAGGCTCGACCTATGATTTAGTAGAACATGGAAATTTGATTAATCTGTTATATCTTATGAAGAAGTTTAATCTGTTAAATAAACAGAATTAGTCTGATATCTGAAAAATCTATATTGGAATGAATTGGCTATGACACGAGGTTTGACTCTGTTTGCGATAGAAGCCTACCCAGAACCAACCGGCTTAACCGGGGACCGCAAACTGTCAGTCTAATGTGAGAGGTCGTAGGCATAATTAAAATATGCTTAGACGCGAGGTTAGGTTTGGCTTGTGGCAGAAGTCTGCCCGGAACCGCCCGGCATATCCAGCGCCCACAAGCTACCGACCTAATGTGAGAAGTCTGTGGATTAATATTTAATTAATGCAAATCTAGGATAAATATGATGTCTAAAACGTGTTGGGTGGATAGGGTTAAACCAATTGGACTATTGAATTTAACAAGCCCGTTTCATGAATCTGTAGGCCCAATTACAAAGTTAGACAAATCTGTAAATCTGTTAAATCCGTATATCCGATCCGTTAGTCTGAAAACTTGTCTGATCTGTGAACTAGTTGATCTGAACTCTGTTGGTCTGAACTTGTAAACAAGTTAATTTGAAATCTATTAGTCTGGGGACACAAGGTTAGGAGGGAAATTACTTGTGTCATCTGTTGTTTGGGACCCATATTAGTCAGTAACCCTTTCTGGTATCAAAACTTTGACTTAATAGTAGGTAGGGTCCGGGCATGCTTACTGAACTAATTATAAGCGGTTCATTTTGATAATGGGGAGGGGTGTTAATGGTGCGTTCCAACTGGGTCATGTGCGTGCATGGATCCCAGTCTGCCTCCGAGGATGTAAGACGCCGTGACATCTGTAAATAGGTCTGTGCCAATTGGTTGTCACTTTAGGGAGTGATACACCCTACTGTGGGGCCGACACAGGGTATTTATGTATTAGGGAGCCGACCGCTTGGGGTAGGGTTTTAGGGTACACTTAGTTCTGTCTGTTTCTGTTGGTACCGTCTATTTCTGTTGGGTGGCAACACCTGTCTGTTTCTGCGTGGTACCATCTGTTCGGGTGGTAAAGGACCATTTACTAGTGTACACCTAATTCTACATTCGTTTCCATAGGGATTAATCTGTTTCTGTACCTTCTGTTCGGGTGGTAAAGGCCCATTATTAGCATTCTGTTTCTATCTATTTCTGTTCGGGTGGTAAAGGCCCATTATTAGCATTCTGTTTCTGTCTGTCTCTTTTCGGGTGGTAAAGGCTCATTATTAGCATTCTGTTTCTGTCTGTTTCTGTTCGGGTGGTAAAGGCCCATTACTAACATTCTCTTCTATGAAAATTATTCTGTTCCCGTTTCTGGTTCAGTTTAGACATTGGGGTGAAACCTAATCCTGTTATACTAGTATTAGTGCAGAGGAATGAAAAGTATTATTATTCTGTTTCTTCTGTTTAACCTAAGTACATCTGCTGCTCCTGTTACTATTATCTCTCACCCATTTTTATTTGCATGCCATGATTATTATTATCTGTTCATATGCTGAAAGTCACTGGACTTTCCAGACTTTATGTCTGACCTTGCTTGTTTTCGCCTCTTTTCTTCCGTTTCCCCCCAGGTTTTCCAAGAAGGGAATACTTTAGCTTGATCCGGATTTCTTCTGCTTGAAGTACTTGAAGTGCGTGAAGTATGGCTTAACTTCCTATGGCATCTTCTGTGGGGATTATGAGTTTAAAGTTTTTTACTCTGATGACTTTCTGAACAAGACTAATATTTATGTACTTGAGTTTTTGGTAAAGATGTAACCATACTGATTTCTGTTTTCCGCTGTAATAAAGTTATAATTTCTCAAGTATTGTTTATCTGTCATGAAATTTTCTGTTCTGTTTACTAAAATGCTCCACCAAAGTTAAGGCATTCCCTTTGTGAGTGTCCTTAATGGAGGTGGGGTGTTACACTTGGTATCAGAGCTGAAGGTTACCGGATTGGGTAAAGTTTTTGAAAACTATTTTCAAAAAGGTTTTAAAAGGAAGAATTTTCAAAAGTAAAGCTTATTTTTGAAAAACATAATTCCCAAAAGCCATTTATCTATCTTTTGATCCTCTGTTTGAATCTTTGTTTCCTTCTTTCTCCAGGGCTCCCGGCTTTCTGGGAGGTAACCTCAGCGCGGCATGATTCTGTAAGCTTGATAGGACTACGACACCGGTCAAAGGGCAAATAAGCGCCCGACTTCCATCTGTAGCCGCAGTAGTTTCATCTACGGCTAATTTTATTTCGAGCTTTGTAGAATTTTTCGTGCGATGAAGGCCGCTTTCGAGGGACTTGTCAACATGTTACACACGGATAGTAAAGATGAGAATGAGGGAGTTTGGCTAAGGAGCACAACCCAAGGATGAGAAACTCATGGATATGGACTTGGTTCACAAAGGAGGCAAAAAGGAAACACAGAAGAAGGAAGAAAAGTCTGAAGATAAAGGAAGAGAAAAGTGCTTTACTTATGGAAGCTTGACTCATCTGAACAAGGATTGCCGAAAGAGGAAGGACACTCACTTCTACTGTGGTGAGATGGGACACTTCACTAGGGACTGCCCGAAGAAACGGGGGCAAGGACAGAGGACATGACCTACTTCGGGAAGGCAGGCGAATGCTCTCATAGCTGGTGGATTGGATAGAAGTAGGAAAATTTCCGTAGAGAGTTTAGTTTCCTTATCTGATTATTGAGTTAGAACTCTTTCTGATTATGGCATTCTGATTCTGTAGTCGAGTCTCTACACTTTAATACTAGTCTTGTTTCTGATCTGGTTATAGTCTCAAACCCCATAGGGTTACGACTCATCTGTTGGTGATTGGTTGGGGTTTGAGGGTATCTGTGTTAGGCGTCAAGTCGATTGTAATGCATACATTCTAGGTTTTTGAGGGATATGGTGGGATTTTCCCATGCTTAGTTTTCTAAGAATCATTCGATAATCTGATCTGTACTAGTAGTCTGTAAGCATTTGGATATTTCTGAAAAGGTTAAGATTTCCAGTTTTGACATTGTCTAAAGAGGGTAATCCTCTGGGTGTCAATCTGATGTTGATTTCTGTCTTCGGGGTTGATACTTAGGGAATTAGTCTCTCAACCAATGTCTAATGGGAACCAAGTTTTTGTTTTATCTGTACTCGCTTCCATCATTCGACTATTTCCTATCGATCGAATCTTCGAACTTCAGGTAGAAATTATTGGGTGTAAACATGTATTTGAGACATGTTATGTTTGATGGTTGCAAGTGGATGCAAGTAGTTGCTCGTGGATGCATATACACACACTAGGCACTAGATCGGCTCGAATACACTCTCATACTGCATATGGATGTGTGAGCATTTTCAATTTCTGTGGATGCAAAATGATTGACTTATCACATGGATGTTGCATATGAATGAATGGTTGTCACTCATATAAGAATGATATGTATCAAACAGGAAAATTGCATACATGTTGGACTCATGACATTGACATAGTTCACATTAAGTAGGTCAACTAATCAGTGGACCGCCTGATCTTTGCATTAGATAAGGAACATATACACACACTTTTGCATATGTTCATACAACATTAGAAGTTTTCTAAGGACAATGGATGCTTGCGGATGATGGTTGAGTAGATGGATGACTGGATAGTAGGACACATTCTTCTTAACTTGAAAATTTCGGGGACGAAATCCTTTAAGAAGGGGAGAATGTAACACCCGGTATTTTCTGTAAACGTATAAGAAACAAATTAGATAATAATTAATTTTTAAAATAAGAATCAAGGGAAATGGGTTGCGCCATTGCGTTCGTCTCGGAATTCTGCATGAACTTGAGTCCGAGTTTTCGAAAATCGGTGTTCGTATGACCAAGTTATGACCCTCAGAAGTTTCAGGAATTTAAATAAAATAAAACAGCTCGAAAATAAAGCCAGAATTTCGAAATTCAAACCCAGAGAAGGCTGGGGGGAAAATTCCCACCTATATACCCAGGTCGACTGGGGAGTCGACCCCCCCCCCCCCCCAACCAGGTAGACTAGGGTGTCGACCTCCCCATGACCAGGTCGACTGGGGAGTCGACCTGGGGGTCGACCTGCTTCCGAAACCCAGTTTTTAAACCTGATTCATTCTGATGTATCTGATCTCGTTTTCTATCTAGATTCGTCCTCCTAAACCTATATAAACAGCCCCCTAGCCTCATTTTCTCTACACAATTTTTCTGTCTATACTCTGCCTCTGTTCTAATTAAAAATAAGAATGGCGTCGCTACTCTGCTGGAATCAAAGCTTGGACTGATACATCTTCTTCCAACCTGAATAGAATTAAAAGCTAAATCAAATCTCAAATCAAAGTTTAGAGCTTCAACAACAATTAAAGAGGAATAATTCAGCATTTCTGCATCAACAACAGTTTATTATCCTTTCTTAAAACCACGAAAGGCAAGTACAGTTATTTTCCACTATAAACTGTAACTATAATTGTGACATGATTGTAAATATAAATTTGAGGTTGTGTACGTTCTGTTCTGATATATTTTATTCTGTATCTCTTTCTTCTTTCTGTTCTATAGCCAGGCTACCACGAGCCTGCGCTACATCTCTTAAGAGACTAACGCATGAACGCTAAATTTTGGGACAAATAATAATGCATAATTGGACATGAAACTGTTTCCTATGAGACTATTGCCTATGACTATGAATCATGACTATGAGACTATTGCCTATGACACTGAATAAGAAACTATTGTGAGTAGTCGCCCATGACTATTGTGGTTAGTTGTATATAACTATTGTAGTTAGTTTATTATGCCTATTCCCTTAATGATGTTCGATCTCATATTTAGTATGTAACTTTGCTAGTTTATTCCCATTCACTGTTATGTACATCGAGCCTATAGGGCCATTTCATGAGTATTTAGAGAACTTGTGGAAACATGTTATATGGGGGTTGGGCGTAGCTTAATTAAGTAAATCGGGCATAGAAAATATGTTGGCATAATCTGAATTGGCCATAATAGAGAATGATTTACATGTGTATTAGTCTTGGACATAAATGGTGAACTAGAATATTAAATCTAGTTTTGACATGAACTGTAAACGGGAATATTAAGGCTAAAATTTGGGGCATAGATTGTATTATGAATTATGACCTTGATTTAGGCATGTAAGTTTAGGCTAAATTTATGATTAGGCAAGATATGTAAATAGAGTTTTATATATATATATATATATATATATATATATATAATCTGCTAAATCTGTTAAATTGCCTAAATCGTTATCTACTAAAACTGTTGAATTGCCTAAACTGCTAAATCTGTTATCTGCTAAATCTGTTGAATCGCTTAAACTGCTAGATCTGCTACCTGTTGAATTGTCTGATCTGTTGAAACTATATAATGGTAATCTGGGTATGGAAATCCGTAGGCTCGACCTAAGATTTAGTAGAACATGGAAATTTGATTAATCTGTTATATCCTATGAAGAAGTTTAATATGTTAAATAAACAGAATTAGTTTGATATCTGAAAAATCTGTATTGGAATGAATTGGCTATGACACGAGGTTAGACTCTGTTTGCGGTAGAAGCTTGCCCGGAACCCACCGGCTTAACTAGCGACTACAAACTGTCAGTCTAATGTGAGAGGTCATAGGCATAACTAAAATATGCTTAGACACGAGGTTAGGTCTGGCTTGTGGCAGAAGTCTGCCCGGAACCGTCCGGCATATCCAGCGGCCACAAGCTACCGACTTAATGTGAGAGGTCGGTGCATTAATATTTTATTAATGCAAATCTGGGATAAATATTATGTCTAAAACGTGTTGGGTGGATAGGGTTAAACCAATTGGACTAATGAATTTAACAAACCCGTTTCGTGAATCTGTAGGCCCAATTACAAAGTTAGACAAATCTGTAAATCTGTTAAATTCGTATATCTGATTCGTTAGTCTGAAAACTTGTCTGATCTGTGAACTAGTTGATCTGAACTTTGTATGTCTGAACTTATAAACAAGTTAGTCTGAAATCTATTAGTTTGGGGGCACAAGGTTAGGAGGGAAATTACCTGTGTCATCTGTTGTTTGGGACCCATATTAGTCAGTAACCCCTTCTGGTTTCAAAACTTTGACCCAATAGTAGGTAGGGTCCAGGCATGCTTACTGAAGTAATTAAAAGCGGTTCATTCTGATAATGGCGAGGGGTGTTGATGGTGCGTTCCAACTGGGTCATGTGCGTGCATGGATCCCAGTCTGCCTCTAAGGATGTAAGAAGCCATGACATCTGTAAATAGGTCTGTGCCAATTGGTTGTCACTTTAGGGAGTGATACACCATACTGTGGGGCCGACACAGGGTATTTATGTATTAGGGAGCCGATCGCTTGGGGTAGGGTTTTAGGGTACGCTTAGTTCTGTCTATTTCTGTTAGTACCATCTGTTTCTGTTGGGTGGAAACACCTGTCTGTTTCTGCGTGGTATCGTCTGTTCGGGTGGTAAAGGCCCATTTACTAGTGTACACCTAATTCTACATTCTGTTTCCATAGGGATTAATCTGTTTCTGTTTCTGTACCTTCTGTTCAGGTGGGAAAGGCCCATTATTAGCATTCCGTTTCTGTCTATTTCTGTTCGGGTGGTAAAGGCCCATTATTAGCATTCTATTTCTGACTGTTTCTGTTCGGGTGGTAAAAGCCCATTATTAGCATTCTGTTTCTGTCTGTTTCTGTTCGGGTGGTAAAGGCCCATTATTAGCATTCTGTTTCTGTCTGTTTCTGTTGGGGTTGTAAAGGCCCATTACTAGCATTCTCTGCTATGGAAATTAATCTGTTCCATTTCTAGTTGAGTTTAGACATTAGGGTGACATGTAATCCTGTTAATCTAGTATTAGCGCAGAGAAATGAAAAGTAATATTATTCTGTTTCTTCTGTTCAACCTAAGTACATCTGCTGCTACTGTTACTGTTATCTCTCATCCAGTTTTATGTAACGGCTGGAAATTCTCGACTCCTCGAGAGTCGAAAATCCCGAGACGTTAGTGAAAGAAAGTAGAGGGTGAGGAAGAAAAGATAGAACTAATAGAATAGACGAAGAAGAAGAACTTACATCATCAGAGTAAACACGAATCTCACAGCGGAACGAATAAAATATAACATAACTTTGAAATACAAATCAGTACTCGTATATACATACCATTTCAAAGTACAACACTTAACAACACAGCGGAATAATAATAGCTATAATCCTGAAGCCTCCTGCTCCAAGCTCTCCAAGTGTATCTGTAAAATCCCGACTACTTGACTGCCCGTACAAATTTAGGCACCCAAGAGTTTAGGGGAAACAAAACAAAATAAACTCTAGGTCAGTCATGGGACTGGTGTGAATAAAACTCCAACACTTGGTTAAATAAAGGATATCTTTCTGATATTATAATAATGTCTAAATACAAATAGATATCAATCTAGCAGAACGCTTGCATCTCACGTTCCACATACATAGTATACAAATAAAACCGTGAGCGCTTATTGGAGATTGGATTCCAACAGACAAGGTATGGGAGCACCTTCCGATCAGTGTACTCTAGAGGAGATACACTAGGGTTCAACAAGAACGTCTTGCAACCCGGCCACACATGACCGTTCACTCATTTAGCTTGAGTGTAACGAATATATTACCACCGATGGTTGGGATCAGCAACCATCCTTCCCGATAAGGGACAACATTGAAATAGATTATCAAGAAGTACAATTGAATATTCTCTAGATGGTGATAATACACCCTGCTTGGGTATGGCCCAACTAGCCATGCTGCCTAGCCCAACTTCTGTTATTTCCCGGTTGTGAGGTTTGAGGTCACGTTTATCACTTTGACAGATTATTTCTTCAATTACTTTGAATGCCACATCGTCATACCCGCCAAATCATTATCGATTTCTCAAGGCATCACGTGTATAAAAGCTAAGAGAAACGAATATCTCCGCTACCAACGTAATACGTTTAAAGAGATCAACATATATGATTCGTTAAGAATACTTTGTCAGACACTCGTCCATATACGTTGTTCTGGGATTGAACAAACCGAAGGCACTATTCAGTGAATCCATCCTACCTAGGCTTTTCACAATAGCCCTTGTACTTCACTCCGTCTTCAATTATCTTCAGCGTACTTGATTCGCAACGCTTATGCTAATACGGAGTGGTTCTTCGGATAATAATCCAACTGGTCTCTCCATATTAACAACGTAAAAATGGTCAAAACTATGATAGTCTGTGATTCAACTATCAAATGAAAACATGTCGGTGTACAAACAACGATCTTATTTCCAAATGGAAATTCGATCGATCAATCATCATATGTTCATATTTCCTTATTTCATATATTTAGAAAATATATGCTATTAATCATTGGAAAACATTTCCATAGCATATTTTCACATCACTATTATTTCGCAACTATCAGTACCTAACTGTAACTAGTATGAGAACAATTCTCTAAGTATCAATTCGGAAGGTCGAAACCAACATCAGATCGTCACTTAGAAAACCGTTCAACTTACCCTCTCCAGTCAGTTTCTGAATTTGCTTAACTCTATTTCTTAAATTCTTATCATGAAAACATTTCATTTTCTATGTTTAGAAAACATATCTGACTATATTTGGAAAACGTTTCCAAAACTCATTTACGGATTTCCAATGAACGTTGTATAAAACATCGTTACGCTTAATCCATTAATCGCTTATTACTTAACTATATGTCAAATCAACCTTTTCTATCGAACCACAACTATTCCTTTGTCAATTCTGAAGTCAATCAAGTTGGGGTATAATTACCTCGCAGACCTTAATTGAACAACGTCCTTTACTGTGAAATAGATGAAGCTCATCACTCACTTTTTACAATCATCTGTTTATGCAAATTCTCGGATTCAGGTTACGAATCCACTTCTTATATGACAACGTTTGATTATAACCATAACGTTATAATTCCAACCCCTAAAATATCTAACCTAAATTATAAATTTATTTCCTAACTCGAATAATTTAACATACACCTAATTTCTAAATCAATAACTAAATCTTGATTTAAACCCTGGAAAGTAAATAGTACTTTCCCGAATTCGCTATAATCGAATTCGACGTATAACTCTCTTTCGAGTAATCTCTATTCGATTAACTCTCCCTTTTAATAACTGATATTCGATAAACTCTATTTCGATTAACTCCTATCGAATAACTAATATTCGAATAACTCTTCTTGGTTGGCTCTATTTCATTAACTCTTATCGAATAACAAATATTCGATTTTCTTTAAACGTGTCAATTCTTATCGAATAACTAACACCCGATTTAACTTAAATGGATTTACTCTTATCGAATAACTTATTCGATTAACTCAACTTGATTTTCTCAACTCGATTATCTCAACTCGATTTCTTAACTCGATTACTAAACTCGATAAATCTTAACTCCATTACTTAACTCGATAACTTAACTTAACCCAAATCGATTAACTCAACTCTAATCGATTAACTTAATTTGATTTACTCCTTCGAATAACTTAATTGATAAATTATATTCACTTCAATCCTATCGAATAAACTATATTCGATATCTCCTCCAACACTATTCGAATGAACTATATTCGATTAACTTCTCTAACTCTATTCGAATAAATTATATTCGATTAACTCTTTTAACTTTACTCGAATAACTATATTCGATTAACACTTTCTTTCGAATAACTATATTCGATTAACTCTTCGACTAACTCCTTTGGATTAACTAACTTTGAATAACTCCTTTGGATTACTAACTTCGAATAACTCCTTTGGATTAACTAACTTCGAATAACCAATATTCGATAACTACTCTTCGAATAAATAATATTCGGTAACTCTTCTCAAATGAATAACATTTGATTTCTCCACTCGAATAAGCTATATTCGATTACTCTTCCCTCGAATACTCTATATTCGATAACTCTACTTTGAATAAGTGATATTCGGCAACTCTACTCGATTAACTCCACTTGGATAACTCTAACTGGTCAACTTTAACTGTTTATCTTTAACTGGTAAACTTTAACTGGTTAACTCAAATGGTTTAACCTAACTGGTAAGCTCAAATGGTTTAACCTAACTTGATTTACTTGTCTCGATTAACTGAACTAATCCACTTAGTTTAACTTAGTTAATTCACTTTGATTAACTCTAACCGATTTACTTAGTTTAACTCAGCTAATTCCCTTTGATTAACCCAACTAATTTACTTCGATTAACCTATTAGTTTAACTTGACTAATTCACTTAGTTTGATGCAACTAATCCACTTTGATTTACAAATTAGTTTAACTTAACTAAGTCACTTAGTTTGACGCAACTAATTCACTTTGATTTACCAATTAGTTTAACTCAACTAATTCACTTCGATTAACCGCTTAGTTTATCTTAACTAATTTGCTTTGGTTAACTTAACCAATTACTTTGATCAACTCGACTAACTTGCTTTGGTTAACCTAACAAATTACTTTGTTTAACTCTATTCGAATAAGTAATTCGAATCACTCTAATGTGTTTAACTCTATTCAAATATCTAATTCGAATAACTCATTTCGAATAACTAAATTCGATTAACTCCTTTTATTAACGTTTATTCATTTCAAAAGATTTCCTTTTTACAACGTTTATCCATTGATAAAGATTTACTTTTTACAACGTTTATCCATTTATAAAGATTTACTTTTAGTAACGGTTCTTCACTTTATAAATATTCTTTTAATAACGTTTCTACTTCTCTATATAAGTCCAGACTTATATATATTCCATTTATCAACGATAAATAATTTATTTAATTTATAAAACATTATTTATAAATTAATCTACTTCAATTTATCTGTTTAAAACAGATTTCCTATTTAATATCTCATTTAAATCCATATCGTGTTATACCGTGTGCGAAGCACGTGTTTAAATCTATCCTTGTATAATTCTATTTATTTTCCAAACAAGTGTTCCTTTATTTATTCCCTAAATAAATATTCCTTTATTCCATTTATTTATAATCTAAATAAATGTTCCTTTATTTATTTCCTAAATAAATAAATGTTTTCATTTTACAAAATCCTATCGATTTTATAAATAAGATTTATTTTCAATATAAACATTGAAAATTCCCTTTTTACATTCTAGTATCACCTACGGTGTTTAACGTGTCGTATAACAATGATCGGTATCATTCAAACATATGAAATCAATAACAGATTTCATAACACATCATATATCACAATATATGAAAAACGGTAAAATAAATGTTGAGGAATCCAGTCGGATTCCTCCAACCTGTTTCCCTGCATCCACAGATGTTACACAATAAAATATACATCAATTTCATTCCAACATGAAATATACTGATGAACTGAATCAATATTTGATTATCGTTTATATATATAACTATATCTATGTTTCAATCAAATCTATTTAACAGTCCAAACTATCAATATACAGCAATCAAATCATTTAATACAGTTTATATAAAAATATAAACTGAGGAGAGTTAGTGAGTTTTACTCACTTTTGCAGTTCATCGTTGAAGAACGATAAACTGTTGTTTGATTTGAATCAAACAATTTATTATGCCGTGAATTCAAACGAGCCCCATTCCCCTCCAAGTCAGTTCCATTGGGTATTGTCCATCCATACGATCCTATCGGATCATGTTTTGCCCAATTCCGACGCCGTATGGATAACATATAAGTGTTACAAGTTTATACATATTAAAAATTAAGTTTAAATCCAATTTAACCCTTAGATGGGCCTTACCTTGATTTCTCGGCCCGCACCTTTTGCCAATGTTTTAAACTAATTTAAACGCTCCCCTAAATCCACGTTTTACACCAGACCAACCGCTCATCCCTGTCTTCCTAAATCGGACCCAATTCCAGACAACCACCTCCAGACAATTTCAGATCGACGTTGACGACTCTAGAGGCTGCTGAGCCTCGCCTAACTCCGGCCAGTCCCAACGCTGTCCCTCCTCTACTGATTTACCTCGTCGATCCTCCCCCACCATCAACCAGTTCGGTGTTAAAACCGCTAAAACCCAAAGCCCTTCCACCGGTGATTCCTCCCGCTACGGACTACCGCGAATGACCGGACCACTGCCCCTAGCTGCGCCACCTTCTCTTCTTCTTACGCCCTTCAAACAGCCCCGCTGATCGATGCTTTTATCGCCCAAAATCCCCAGCCCTAGTTCGGTTTTTCCCCAACACTGCTCACAAAAAAAAACTGATGCCGCACTGTGTAAAAATGCTACAGGAAGGAAGCTCTTCACTCCTAATTCCCACCATACTAGTTTGGGAATTTTTAGTGTTTTATTTGTATTTCTTCTTTTGATTTTCTGATTGAAATGCTTTGGTCTGAACAAACGTTTGGTGGCGGCGCACATTTTGATGTTTGTTGCTGAACAAGAAAGCTTTTCAGTTAGGGTTATAAGGATAGGTATTTATAGGGATTTTCTTTGGTTGGTTTGATTATCTGAGGATGAGGTCTTTCGACGTTCATGGTTTTGCTGAGGAGAAATGAAATGAATGATGGCTCACTTTTGACCGCAAAGGAGATTTTAGAAGGCCACGTTTGTTGTTTTAGGGCCAAAGAAAATGGTGGTTGGGAAATATGAAGCGTGGACCTCTAATTTGGGTTATAACCTTTGGTTAAAATTATCATATAGGCTTAGATATTGTATATCCATTTTCGTAAATTCCATTCATGTACAACTCCTACAGACAGAGTTGATCATACCATTGTGACGACCAACGTACCACGATCCCAAAGATATAATAATACCGGTAGATTAACTCTTATTGTGAAATCCCAAAATATCGATACAGGGTGCAAAATACTCCAAGTAAAAAGTTGTTTATTTAATTAATTAAAAATTACGATAAAATTCTAAAAATTAAATTATCACTATTTCCCAAAAGAACCTTGTCTAAATTCAAACCCGATCTCTAGTTATATCGAATAAACCGTTACGGTCGATAAACGATTCTATAGCGACTATTCTAAAATTTGATTTGGACATATCTCAAAATCTATACGACGAAATCCTGATTTTTCTCTTCCACTAGAAAGATATACTTCACTAGCTCCCAACGTTTCTTGTTTCACAGAAATCCGATTTAAAATGAATCCTGTACATTCAGCTGAAGTTCAAATCGCCAAATTGCGAACTGTCGCGACGTTTTCAGGTTCGTTTTAATTATAATTATAAATTATAAGTTCGAACCTTGTACTTTAAGTTATCGATATCGCCAAATCGATATATAAATAATTAAATAAATTAATTATTCGACAGCTAACAAAACGCGCCATTACATTTTATTTGCATGCCATGATTATTATTATCTGTTCATATGCTGAAAGTCACTGGACTTGCCAGACTTTATGTCTGACCTTGCTTGTTTTCGCCCCTTTTCTTCCGTTTCCCCCCTAGGTTTTCCAAGAAGGGAATACTTCAGCTTGATCCGGATTTCTTCTGCTTGAAGTACTTGAAGTGCGTAAAGTATGCCTTAACTTCTTATGGCATTTTCTGTGGGGATTATGATTTTAAAGTTTTGTACTCTGATGACTTTCTGAACAAGACTGATATTTATGTACTTGAGTTTTTGGTAAAGATGTAACCATACCGATTTCTGTTTTCCGCTGTAATAAAGTTATAATTTCTCAAGAATTGTTTATCTGTCTTGAAATTTTCTGTTCTGTTTACTAAAATGCTCCACCAAAGTTAAGGCATTCTCTTTGTGAGTGTCCTTAACGGAGGTGGGGTGTTACAATATGTATTCTTGATCCATCTTCCACTTTTTAACCTTTTTCCAATTGATAAGGTTTCACTTCTAAACCCACTAATCTGAAATACTAACATTTCAGTTTCTATTATATGGGGTGCATCTTTCTCTAATACCAAACATATTGTACACTTTCCAACCAAACCACCTAAGGGTCTGAAAATTTCTATGTTCATATCTTTAGTGTACAAAAGAGATATCCCAACTCTTTCCATATTTTACTCTTTCTACTTAGTGGGCTCCTTTATGGATCTAGGTTTGTATAATATATTTAAATTTTTGAAAATACAAATACGCTCACTCTTTATCTACATAGGAATCGTAAACCTCTGCTATGATACCAAACGTAACAACCCATATTCCAACAGACCGATTTTTTTTGAAAATCCAATCCACCGAAACCCGAGTTGGTTGCTCTGGTATCCTGCAGAAAAAGACGAGAAAAGAGATATGTCAGAGTTCGGAAAACACCTCACAGAAGAAGGAGTAAAATATAATATATTTAAAACATGGCTTTACCTTAATCACAATACTGCTAAATCAGTATTCCCAAAGCTATAAATCTCTATCTAACCTGCGAATGTTATGAGGAGGGGGTCAGAACATAAGTTTTGTGCGAATGAATTTAAATTACACTTCTTGAATAATCCTACATGTTTGCTCTAAATTTGGGATCAAACACCAAAGATGTAGAAGTTACACTACACCGATTCGGTAAGAATATGGAACCGCGTAATCGCAAAATAAACGGATAAAAGCAATTGAAAATACAAAGGAATTTTTATAGTGATTCGATTCTCTATGAATCTACATCCACTTTCAATCAATTCTCATTATGATATTCAAGCTTACAACATATCAATTTCCCCTCATTACAATCATTTCTCTCTTTTAACTCTCTTTTCACTCTTATGACGATCTACTTTCACTTGAGTTTGGCGAAGAAAAGGAAAGAGTTTTAGCTTTGTGATGAATCTTCAACCACTTATGTGCTTTGATCCTTTCCCATGATCTTCATTGATTTCATAGTGAATTAGAATTTGATATAGGCTTTAGAGAGGATTAGAGATCGTTCGAATGATGCTTGAGATATTTATGGTGTAGCTTGAATGAGATTAATGGTGTTTAGATTCAATTATAGAAAGCCCTAATGATCATTAACTTGGAGTTGATCTTCATGAAGTAGAAGAGTGTTGATGAATCCATAGAATCCATTAGAGAAGTTGTAGATGAGCTTTGAATTTGACGGAGTCCACTTGTAGGAATCCATTTTCGGTGCCCCCCCAAATGAATTATGAGGGGTATTTATAGGTGATTTTAGCCTCGGTGGCAATTCTGTAATTATGCATAAAAACACCATGTCCTATCTCGCCATGACTTCATTTCGACATGGAGAGATGCAGCATAAATTTCTGTGGCACTTTGGTAAATAGGGTGTGTAGCTGTACTAATGTCATGAATCAGGCCCGCGACATGAAGTCTACGACATGAGGCGCGACATTCATTTAGTTGCTTGAACAACTTGGTACATAGAAAGGAATGGCCTACTTTTTGTTGGCACGTGGACTTTTGTATTGTCTACTCCTTCATGGTCCATTCTTATATGTAACAATAAAAAGTGTTCTCCCTTTTAGCTGGAAATAGCTGTCACGAGGGCCACGACATGGTTTAAGCCGCCATGCGACATAAGATGGATGACACTATTCCTTTGCAACATGGAATGAATGACCTACTAAATGGCTACGACTTGACCGATCCGACATGAGTTACTATGTGGCGTGACATATTTACGTCATGAGAGAAATGCCGTGATCAAGTTTGTGATGAGAAGAATGTCACGTTGTTGTGACATGGTAAAACACACGATATGAGTCCCAATGACGTGGTGGTCATGAATTAAAAGAGCAGCGGTTTGACTGTTTGCGAAAACGACTTAACCTAGAGTGTCAAACGGTATGCCTTAATGAAGTCCAGTAATCATGCTTTTCATGCGATCTTGCCAGCCTAACACCTTCACTTTATAGCTGGACAACAAAATGAGTTAACTATGTTGGTTCACGGCATGGCAGATAGAGGTCTCACGCTTTACTTTAGTCCTGATATAAACCATGCAGTGCTAACATCTTGTCAACATTGTTAATTGTTAATAATCCTTATAAGTACACACTCCTACTTGCACCATGGTTTTTTCCGATATGGAAGGGAACTGCTCACGGCATGAATGGACAAGGCGACTTGTAACAACCCGAAAATCTGGGCCAGTTTAAAATTTTTATTTTGGCAATTTTAGCGAATTTTGATTATTTAAAATGAAATATTTTAAATAATATCGACGAGAAATTTATTTTGAACAGAATTCGACGTATATACTATATACGTCGTCGTTAGAATATAAATAATTATTTATAATTATAAATAGAATTCAAAATGGCGCGGTAGTTCGATAATTCGATTTCAAACTTCAATTGAATGTACCGGGTGCAAAACAATCCGGATTTTAGTGAAACCAAAAATAATAGGATCTAATTGATAATATCTTTCCAACGAATCCGAAAAATCAAGATTTCATAGCGGGAATCAAAAGATATGTCCAGTTGAAAATTCTGAATAGTCGCTATGGAATTCAGGCCCTTAAAAATGGAAATTTTGCAAGCGACCTCGGATCTCGACGAAACCAGTTTTGTTGGGTCCGCAGTGTCAAATTATTGCTTGATTCCAAATTTCATAATTTTCTGAATCAATATGTGAGCGTGGCAAAGGAAAATGCGTTTGACCAGTTTCAGTTGATTTTAATCGACTGGAAAATGGCCATTTTTCTAACGGTCTCAGAATTCGACGAAACTAGTTTTGTTAGGACCGTATCGTCAATACGAAGTTAGAAATAATTTTTCTGTAATTTTTCGAGTTCGTATGTGGCTCCAGTAATTTAAGATGTACGTTCAAATTGAATATATACTGATTTATATCTTGATTTTGACGAAAACTGATTGTAACAGCTGAATCAGCATACGATACATATCCCATTATGTTCGGAATGGGGGTAAAACGCTGTGGACGACAGGCGGTGGGCCTCATTTAGAGGTCCTATGTGAAAGTCAACTTTTAGTAAATAAATTAATAAAAATAAATTAAAAATTCCTTCTCTTCCCTCCTATAACCCTCAGCAGACCCCCCCCCCCCCCCCCCCGATAAAAAAAATCGAATCAAAAAAAAAACCCCTAGAACTAAATCGCGCCCCCCAGGTGGCGTCGCCGCCGGCGCCAAACCCACCCCCTCGCCTCCGCATCCCCTATCTCCTCCTCTCTCCTGAAGCCGCTCCTCCCTCTCAATCGAACGCACGAGCCCAATCCCCTTCAGCCAAATCGAAACTGACGAACCCCGCTGCCCTAAGCCAGCCGCGCCCCAGCTCGCCTCCTCGGCCATCTGACCCCACCTCCGATGATCCCGACACCCTCTTCCCTCCGGTCAGCCACTGCTTCACCTCCCTCCTCTTGATTTCAAACCAAAAATGTGAGTTTGTTTTTATTTTATTTTCCATTCATCTCTTTTCAGTTTTAACATATATTTGTATAACGTTAGGAAAAATATATATATTCGAATTTTATGAAAGTAAAAATATGATTTTTTATATATTGAACATCGAAGTAAAAATGTGATTTTTATATATTGAACATCGAAGTAAAAATGTGATTTTTTATATATTGAACATCGAAGTAAAAATATGATTTTTTATATATTGAACATCGAAGTAAAAATGTGATTTTTTATATATTGAACATCGAAGTAAAAAATATGATTTTTTATTTATTGAACATCGAAGTAAAAATGTGATTTTTATATATTGAACATCGAAGTAAAAATATGATTTTTATATATTGAACATCGAAGTAAAAATATGATTTTTATATATTGAACATCGTAGTAAAAATGTGATTTTTTATATATTGAACATCGAAGTAAAAATGTGATTTTTATATATTGAACATCGAAGTAAAAATGTGATTTTTTATATATTGAACATCGAAGTAAAAATGTGATTTTTATATATTGAACATCGAAGTAAAAATGTGATTTTTATATATTGAACATCGAAGTAAAAATGTGATTTTTATATATGTAGTGGCTACGGGCGAGGAAAGTGATAAGAGACGAGAACAGTGAAGATTTCCTGCATTAGAAGTGCCGTGGAGATTAGGATAGCTATCGGTGAGAATTTCTCACTCTTCAATTTCTTTTCTAGTTATATATATATACTAGGATGCAGACGGTGCTTAGTAGCACCCGACACAATCGTCCACAGACCATGGACTTGTTTGTTTGAATGCAAAAATTAGTTAGATTATTTCATTGAAATTGAATTGTTTGGTGAAAGGAAATTGATTTGATTGATGTGTGAATGGCGTGGGCCTTCACTAGACCGGGGATAAGGCTAGGCCTTGTCCCGTTTCTAGTATCGTGCCGTTATGCCGCCGAAATTTTCTAAAATATGTTAGAAAAATAAAAATATCATTTTATTGAATAAATGAACTGAATAGAGCATTCATAAGTTAAATAAAATATTTTATCGATAAAAATATAGTTTTAACGTGGAAGTGAATAAAATAAAATATTCATTTACAAACCGGACGGTTTGTTTATGTACACCTATTTGAAGGATATTGATTGGGTCGATAGATTTTACACATCGCCCAACTGCACAACTAAAATCTGTGTTTGATTGTTTGAAACCCCACACGGGTGTTGGGATGAAATTTGAAGTTCACTCATCCTGATTGATTAATTATGTCGATCGATTGATTGACAGGCTGTTATAAGCGTTAGATATCTATATTTGATGCTTATACAGTGTAGTGCACTTTGGTTGATGGTTGATTATTTTGCAATGCTATTATATATGTGTGATGTAGGAAAATCCATATAATTAACATTATATGGTGATTGATTGGGCCTCATTCCAATTTAGAAGATAAAGAACAATATAAAAGAAAGGTTCATGTGTTGACTGTACTCATCCGTTGAGATAAGTCATGTGTTGAACGAAATATTTTAATATAGAAATATTTGAATAGGAAATATTTGAAAAAGAAATATTTGAAATAGAATATTTGAAAATAGAATGATATGAAGCCGTGTTGATTAGAGATGCGCCATTTTGACGTGAACGATGTTTATATCGATTTTACTCATTTTAAAATGAATATTGAAAAGTGATTTCGAAATCGCATTTTTGAAATGAAATTTGAATTAAATTGAATAGGAAACGAATTCGAATTGAATATATAACGAATTTGATTTCAATTGAATATATAATGAATTTGATTCAAATAGAAAACCAATTTGAATTGAATCGAATAGAAAACCAATTTGAATTGAATCGAATAGAAAACGACTTTGGAATTGAATTAAATTGAAAACGAATTCAAGTTGAATTGAAAGCGACTTGAAATGAATTCAAATTGAATTGAAATTTGAATTGAATAGAAATGAATTTTAAAACGAATTTATAAAGAAGAATTCAATTTTGATTTGAATTGAAATGGAAGTTGAAATTGCTTTTGAAACGAATTTAAAACTATTTATATAATTCGTTTTAAATAGAAATCGACGAAATATATATTATATATATTATATATATAATATAATGGCCTGAATAGAACGCGCCGCGCCGCGGCAGTTCATGAATTTCGACCATTTACTTCGAACGGATATTACGGGAGATCCGACCGTCGGATTCTCCTAAAACCGGAACCTTTGGGTTCGTATCGAAAAGAGCTTTCTAACGAATATTAGAAATTTGAAATCTAACGGTTGGATTTGGAGATACGTCCAAATCAAATTCGGAAAAGGTCGCTGTAAGTGCAGTTCGATGGCCGCTGATGGAAATCGATTGTACGGGCCTTGATAAAATTATTAAAAATAGTAATAATTTGTGTAAAATCATAAGAAATGATTTAGAAATGATTGGGATGAAAAACTCCATATTTAAAAAGATAAAAATAGATTTTTATCGAAATGAACTAGTTTTGAACTAGAATAGTAATTTATTTATTTTTAAAATAAATAAATTGGATTTGAAATGGTTTTGAAAATAACCAGAACTTCCAATAATTGCATTGGGATGGATTTGAATCGAAATTGTCTTCGGAATATTTCGATGTTGGAATTCGTGATTTTACAGATGTTGTTATGGAAATTTGAAAGATATATTTATATCGTTATCTCCAATACGACATTTGTTAATCGTAGAATTTGATATTGAATATAAGCCGATATATTTTCTATTCAGAACCTTGTATTTAATATCAAATGTGATTTGGGTTTGTCGTGAATGGTGTCTTCATTAACACTGTTCTTGAACCCAGTTGAGAAAAGATTTAATCTTTTTTTTTTATTTAGATTTAATGAAGTGTACCAATTAAATGATATTTAATTGGAATCGCATTAGTATTGATTTTTGGGTTTATCGTGAACAGTGTTTTAAATAACACTTGTTCTTTAACCCGATAATTAATGGAATGTGATTTTAGGTTTATCGTGAACCGTGTTTTAAATGACACTGATTCTTTGACCCAGTCGAAGATTAAAACTAAGTGGAGTTTTAATGAATCTTTAATTAGATTGAAATGATCAAAAATGGAGTATCACCAGTTTTGCTCCAGGCGATAGTTAAATCTTTAATTAGATTTGAACGTGAAATGGTAATTGAATTTACCGATAACACTGTGGTGTTAGATATGAAGTATTACCAGTTTTACTTCATGGGATGAATACGTTGGGATGGGGAAATTAAAATAAATGATTACTTCGGTAAGGTTCGCTAATCCCGGCTAGTTTGAATTGAGATTCAAAAATAGAATAAAGAATAAATTCAAGGAATTTATCTTGGATAAAATTAATGGGAACCTTTCCCTATGAATGTGAAATTTAGAAACTAAATGTCGGTTAGCCAAGCAGAATGGTTTTCTGGATATTGATCTGATGTTGGTTTCGGCCTTCGGGGTTAATATTTGGGAAATTATTCTCTTGATTAATTTACGGTTAGTGACTGATGAATTGGAATGAGGCGTATGTTGCGTTTGTGTAACACTTATTTAAAATATACGTGAGTTATTTGGAAAGACCGGGTTTATCCCATTCTGAATAACTGATATGACGATAAGTCGAAGATGAAGACGGTGGTCGAAGACCAGAAGTCTTCACGTCGTTTGGGTGATTACTGATGATCGTGATTGGGCTGTACACCCAAGAAGATGGAAACAGTTGTTGATCGTCCACACGGACTTGGAGATGGATGGATATGCAAGGAAAGTGCCTCCGGTTTCGTTCAGACCCAGAACGGACTTGTAAATGGATAGTGTGTCTGACGTTGTATTCCTTTATACTGTATTGGTGATCTCTGCTAAATATATATATATGTTTGGTGGTAGAAAATTTATTCTCTTGCTATACAACCTTCTCTGAGACGTACGAGCCTAGAGGTTATATATTGGCAGAAATCAGTGGTACAGTATGGACTGACAATGTGGCATGCTGAGTTGCATGGATCAAGGCTTTTGTTGAAAAGCAAAGTCTTGTGGTTGATGATCAAAGCACGGCCTTGTGTGGCGTAGCTTTGTATAACGTTGATTCGCGAGTATCACACCCGGTATGAACTAAAAACGGGAGACGGACCTCAGGGAGGTCATGCGTTTCTTTCTAGTTAGGAGTGGCGTCAGTGCTTGAACTGGCTGACGAGTTTGACTCATGTGGATGTTGCTTATTATTACTTGCTGAAAAACGAGGCGCCTCGTGATATCGGTTTCGGCCGATGCTTTTGGTCGGCTGACGGGCCAGGCTTACGCCCCAAAGGGCGGGGAAACGTAGTGTTCAGGCATAATAATCCACATCGGTGGACCGGCCCTGACGATCCAAGGGGCAGTTGCGGCTGTTCCTGAGGCTCGGACTAGACAGTCTCGAATCGGTAGAGGATCTTTCCCCTAGCCTCGGTTCATACCATAAATGATAACCCAACTTCCAATACGACATCGCGGTTTTGATCGTAAACTTATATATGGCGACATAGTGGTATGGGTCATTCATGCCGTCTATGATTGATACTTATGATTTGAAGTTGTTTTATACACTATGCACTTATTATAGTATCAAATAATCTGTTTTAAACGCATCAAGCATTCTTTGGCTATTATAAGGTAAAAACCCTATCCCCCGGCTTGCGTTGCATTGTGTGATAGGACCTGGGTCTTATAATAGCTTCATTTTTCTTTATTTAGCATTGCGCTGTTGTTTTATGCACTGGTATTCTTGGGAGGAAACCCGTTCCGTGTTATACGGCGTGGTCCCTTGATTTACCTAATGATTTAAAATAAAGATTAATAACTGTTTTCATTCTCACACCAGTCACATGACTGACCTGGAGTTTATTGTTTTAACCTAAACTCTGGGTGCCCTTATTTTGACATGGGCAGCTAGTAGTTTTGGTTTTGCAGATTTATATTCTCAGGATCCTGGTTTACAGCTGGAACGATATCCGGAAAGCTTTGTATCCGTGTATCTCTTCTAGTTGTGTATTGTATTATTTTCCGCTGCTATGTATTTAAATGTAATTTAAATCTCTGATATTTCTGTGTAATATTGATTCATTTATACTCTGTATATTCTTGTAATCTGATGCATTGTTGTAATATACAATGAAACGTTCTTTTGTATGTGTTCTATTTTGTCGTGTTCTCAAAACGATAGGGCGTTTCGAACGGTCTGGGTCGGTTTAGCGACCGGTTCGGACCGAGCGAATTTCCTTTTCGTCACAGTTGGTATCAGAGCTTTGGTTTACAAAGCTCAGAGAACAAGACACATTAGAACCATATGAAAGAATTCATCAGATCTTGGATTAGTAATATCCAATGGAATGACTCGTTAGAGATGGGATCAGTAGTATCCTAGAACGAGTGTGAAGAGTATATTTTTGAAAATTAAAACAAATTTTGTTTTGAAAATTTAAATCAACTATTCGTATTTGATTAGTTATTATGTTTGAATTTGGACAGTCCAGTATATATAGACTTTGCATATACGTCTGATCCACGTGTATTTGAAGTTTTAATATACTGGATAGATATAGAATCACACTCTAGTCGCCCGGAGACGATTCTGATGATAGTCTAGACATCATCAGAATTGGTATTCGAGTTTCGAAAGCGAGATTTCTATATATTTCCACTAGACTGGTGTGAGAACCAAAATTAGATAGGGCTTGTTGTTGTGATTTTGCATCAAAAATCTGATTTTTTGACTATATATCAAAGTTATGAATTTGAAAAGCTAATCAACTAATTGATTAATGGTTGTGATGTTTGATTACTGTTTTGATTAATTAAAATTTTAACCATATAGCCAATTTGATCAAATATTGAACTATATTGAAAATTGGTCGCATTTGCTTGCATATACATGTGCTTCAATTGAACAGGTCATAGCAAGGAGGCTAGAGCAGAGAATAAAATTTGTTTGCCCGACAAATAGGTACATGTTTACTACATAATTTACTGTTTTGTTTGGGTGATGATGATTTTATGAGCCTATTGGCTAGCCGCTTGGCCTTTTCTTTTTCTTTTTGAGATCTGAAGGACCAGGGAAGCTATTTGAGATTTCCCGATGCTCCCATTGCAGGGGAGGTTATGGCGAAATTTTTCAAAAATTTAGGGTGTTAGCCAAATTTTTGAAATTTTTGAAAATTCTCAGAAACTGAAAAGTTGAAGAATGGAAGCCAGATCGAGCGTAGAGTTGATTAATCAAACCACTTTCGACTTTGTTCCTTTTCGGGGACGAAAAGTTTTAAGTGGGGGAGATTGTAACAACTCGAAAATCTGGGCCAGTTAAAATTTTTATTTTGGCAATTTTAGCGAATTTTGATTATTTAAAATGAAATATTTTAAATAATATCGACGAGAAATTTATTTTGAACAGAATTCGACGTATATACTATATACGTCGTCGTTAGAATATAAATAATTATTTATAATTATAAATAGAATTGAAAATGGCGCGGTAGTTCGATAATTCGATTTCAAACTTCAATTGAATGTACCGAGTGCAAAACAATCCGGATTTTAGTGAAACAAAAAATAATAGGATCTAATTGATAATATCTTTCCAACGAATCCGAAAAATCAAGATTTCATAGCGGGAATTAAAAGATATGTCCAGTTGAAAATTCTGAATAGTCGCTATGGAATTCAGGCCCTTAAAAATGGAAATTTTGCAAGCGACCTCGGATCTCGACGAAACCAGTTTTGTTGGGTCCGCAGTGTCAAATTATTGCTAGATTCCAAATTTCATAATTTTCTGAATCAATATGTGAGCGTGGCAAAGGAAAATGCGTTTGACCAGTTTCAGTTGATTTTAATCGACTGGAAAATGGCCATTTTTCTAACGGTCTCAGAATTCGACGAAACTAGTTTTGTTAGGACCGTATCGTCAATACGAAGTTAGAAATAATTTTTCTGTAATTTTTCGAGTTCGTATGTGGCTCCAGTAATTTAAGATGTACGTTCAAATTGAATATATACTGATTTATATCTTGATTTTGACGAAAATTGATTGTAACAGCTGAATCAGCCTACGATACATATCCCATTGTGTTCGGAATGGGGGTAAAACGCTATGGACGACAGGCGGTGGGCCTCGTTTAGAGGTCCTATGTGAAAGTCAACTTTTAGTAAATAAATTAATAAAAATAAATTAAAAATTCCTTCTCTTCCCTCCTATAACCCTCAGCAGACCCCCCCCCCCCCCGATTAAAAAAATCGAATCAAAAAAAAAACCTAGAACTAAATCGCGCCCCCCAGGTGGCGTCGCCGCCGGCGCCAAACCCACCCCCCTCGCCTCCGCATCCCCTGTCTCCTCCTCTCTCCTGAAGCCGCTCCTCCCTCTCAATCGAACGCACGAGCCCAATCCCCTTCAGCCAAATCGAAACTGACGAACCCCGCTGCCCTAAGCCTGCCGCGCCCCAGCTCGCCTCCTCGGCCATCTGACCCCACCTCCGATGATCCCGACACCCTCTTCCCTCCTGTCAGCCACTGCTTCACCTCCCTCCTCTTGATTTCAAACCAAAAATGTGAGTTTGTTTTTATTTTATTTTCCATTCATCTCTTTTAAGTTTTAACATATATTTGTATAACGTTAGGAAAAATATATATATATTCGAATTTTATGAAAGTAAAAATATGATTTTTTATATATTGAACATCGAAGTAAAAATGTGATTTTTATATATTGAACATCGAAGTAAAAATGTGATTTTTTATATATTGAACATCGAAGTAAAAATATGATTTTTTATATATTGAACATCGAAGTAAAAATGTGATTTTTTATATATTGAACATCGAAGTAAAAATATGATTTTTTATATATTGAACATCGAAGTAAAAATGTGATTTTTATATATTGAACATCGAAGTAAAAATATGATTTTTATATATTGAACATCGAAGTAAAAATATGATTTTTATATATTGAACATCGAAGTAAAAATGTGATTTTTTATATATTGAACATCGAAGTAAAAATGTGATTTTTATATATTGAACATCGAAGTAAAAATGTGATTTTTTATATATTGAACATCGAAGTAAAAATGTGATTTTTATATATTGAACATCGAAGTAAAAATGTGATTTTTATGTATTGAACATCGAAGTAAAAATGTGATTTTTATATATGTACTGGCTATGGGCGAGGAAAGTGATAAGAGACGAGAACAGTGAAGATTTCCTGCATTAGAAGTGCCGTGGAGATTAGGATAGCTATCGGTGAGAATTTCTCACTCTTCAATTTCTTTTCTAGTTATATATATATACTAGGATGCAGACGGTGCTTAGTAGCACCCGACACAATCGTCCACAGACCATGGACTTGTTTGTTTGATTGCAAAAATTAGTTAGATTATTTCATTGAAATTGAATTGTTTGGTGAAAGGAAATTGATTTGATTGATGTGTGAATGGCGTGGGCCTTCACTAGACCGGGGATAAGGCTAGGCCTTGTCCCGTTTCTAGTATCGTGCCGTTATGCCGCCGAAATTTTCTAAAATATGTTAGAAAAATAAAAATATCATTTTATTGAATAAATGAACTGAATAGAGCATTCATAAGTTAAATAAAATATTTTGTCGATAAAAATATAGTTTTAACGTGGAAGTGAATAAAATAAAATATTCATTTACAAACCGGACGGTTTGTTTATGTACACCTATTTGAAGGACATTGATTGGGTCGACAGATTTTACACATCGCCCAACTGCACAACTAAAATCTGTGTTTGATTGTTTGAAACCCCACACGGGTGTTGGGATGAAATTTGAAGTTCACTCATCTTGATTGATTAAATATGTCGATCGATTGATTGACAGGCTGTTGTAAGCGTTAGATATCTATATTTGATGCTTATACAGTGTAGTGCACTTTGGTTGATGGTTGATTATTTTGCAATGCTATTATATACGTGTGATGTAGGAAAATCCATATAATTAACATTATATGGTCATTGATTGGGCCTCATTCCAATTTAGAAGATAAAGAACAATATAAAAGAAAGGTTCATGTGTTGACTGTACTCATCCGTTGAGATAAGTCATGTGTTGAACGAAATATTTTAATATAGAAATATTTGAATAGGAAATATTTGAAAAAGAAATATTTGAAATAGAATATTTGAAAATAGAATGATATGAAGCCATGTTGATTAGAGATGCGCCATTTTGACGTGAACGATGTTTATATCGATTTTACTCATTTTAAAATGAATATTGAAAAGTGATTTCGAAATCGCATATTTTGAAATGAAATTTGAATTAAATTGAATAGGAAACGAATTCGAATTGAATATATAACGAATTTGATTTCAATTGAATATATAATGAATTTGATTCAAATAGAAAACTAATTTGAATTGAATCGAATAGAAAACCAATTTGAATTGAATCGAATAGAAAACGACTTTGGAATTGAATTAAATTGAAAACGAATTCAAATTGAATTGAAAGCGAATTGAAATGAATTCAAATTGAATTGAAATTTGAATTGAATAGAAATGAATTTTAAAACGAATTTATAAAGGAGAATTCAATTTTGATTTGAATTGAAATGGAAGTTGAAATTGCTTTTGAAATGAATTTAAAACTATTTATATAATTCGTTTTAAATAGAAATCGACGAAATATATTATATATATATATTATATATATAATATAATGGCCTGAATAGAACGCGCCGCGCCGCGGCAGTTCGTGAATTTCGACCATTTACTTCGAACGGATATTACGGGAGATCCGACCGTTGGATTCTCCTAAAACCGGAACTGTTGGGTTTGTAACGAAAAGAGCTTTCTAACGAATATTAAAAATTTGAAATCTAACGGTTGGATTTGGAGATACGTCCAAATCAAATTTGGAAAAGGTCGCTGTAAGTGCAGTTCGATGGCCGCTGATGGAAATCGACTGTACGGGCCTTGATAAAATTATTAAAAATAGTAATAATTTGTGTAAAATCATAAGAAATGATTTAGAAAGGATTGGGATGAAAAACTCCATATTTAAAAAGATAAAAATAGATTTTTATCGAAATGAACTAGTTTTGAACTAGAATAGTAATTTATTTATTTTTAAAATAAATAAATTGGATTTGAAATGGTTTTGAAAATAACCAGAACTTCCAATAATTGCATTGGGATGGATTTGAATCGAAATTGTCTTCGGAATATTTCGATGTTGGAATTCATGATTTTACAGATGTTGTTATGGAAATTTGAAAGATATATTTATATCGTTATCTCCAATACGACATTTGTTAATCGTAGAATTTGATATTGAATATAAGCCGATATATTTTCTATTCAGAACCTTGTATTTAATATCAAATGTGATTTGGGTTTGTCGTGAATGGTGTCTTCATTAACACTGTTCTTGAACCCAGTTGAGAAAAGATTAAATCTTTTTTTTTATTTAGATTTAATGAAGTGTACCAATTAAATGATATTTAATTGGAATCGCATTAGTATTGATTTTTGGGTTTATCGTGAACAGTGTTTTAAATAACACTTGTTCTTTAACCCGATAATTAACGGAATGTGATTTTAGGTTTATCGTGAACCGTGTTTTAAATGACACTGATTCTTTAACCCAGTCGAAGATTAAAACTAAGTGGAGTTTTAATGAATCTTTAATTAGATTGAATTGATCGAAAATGGAGTATCACCAGTTTTGCTCCAGGCGATAGTTAAATCTTTAATTAGATTTGAACGTGAAATGGTAATTGAATTTACCGATAACACTGTGGTGTTAGATATGAAGTATTACCAGTTTTACTTCATGGGATGAATACGTTGGGATGGGGAAATTAAAATAAATGATTACTTCGGTAAGGTTCGCTAATCCCGACTAGTTTGAATTGAGATTCAAAAATAGAATAAAGAATAAATTCAAGGAATTTATCTTGGATAAAATTAATGGGAACCTTTCCCTATGAATGTGAAATTTAGAAACTAACTGTCGGTTAGCCAAGCAGAATGGTTTTCTGGATATTGATCTGATATTGGTTTCGGCCTTCGGGGTTAATATTTGGGAAATTATTCTCTTGATTAATTTACGGTTAGTGACTAATGAATTGGAATGAGGCGTATGTTGTGTTTGTGTAACACTTATTTAAAATATACGCGAGTTATTTGGAAAGACCGGGTTTATCCCATTCTGAATAACTGATACGACGATAAGTCGAAGATGAAAACGGTGGTCGAAGACCAGAAGTCTTCACGTCGTTTGGGTGATTACTGATGATCTTGATTGGGCTGTACACCCAAGAAGATGGAAACAGTTGGTGATCGTCCAGACGTACTTGGAGATGGATGGATATGCGAGGAAAGTGCCTCCGGTTTCGTTCAGACCCAAAACGGACTTGTAAATGGATAGTGTGTCTCACGTTGTATTCCTTTATACTGTATTGGTGATCTCTGCTAAATATATATCTGTTTGGTGGCAGAGAATTTATTCTCTTGCTATACACCCTTCTCTGAGAGATACGAGCCTAGAGGTTATATATAGGCAGAAATCAGTGGTACAGTATGGACTGACAATGTGGCATGCTGAGTTGCATGGATCAAGGCATTTGTTGAAAAGCAAAGTCTTGTGGTTGATGATCAAAGCACGGCCTTGTGTGGCGTAGCTTTGTGTAACGTTGATTCGCGAGTATCACACCCGGTATGAACTAAAAATGGGAGACGGACCTCAGGGAGGACATGCGTTTCTTTCTAGTTAGGAGTGGCGTCAGTGCTTGAACTGGCTGACGAGTTTGACTCATGTGGATGCTGCTTATTATTACTTGCTAAAAAGCGAGGCGCCTCGTGATATCGGTTTCGGCCGATGCTTCTGGTCGGCTGACGGGCCAGGCTTACGCCCCAAAGGGCGGGGAAACGTAGTGTTCAGGCATAATAATCCACATCGGTGGACCGGCCCTGACGATCCAAGTGGCAGTTGCGGTTGTTCCTGAGGCTCGGACTAGACAGTCTCGAATCGGTAGAGGATCTTGCCCCTAGCCTCGGTTCATACCATAAATGATAACCCAACTTCCAATACGACATCGCGGTTTTGATCGTAAACTTATGTATGGCGACATAGTGGTATGGGTCATTCATGCCGTCTATGATTGATACTTATGATTTGAAGTTGTTTTATACACTATGCACTTATTATAGTATCAAATAATCTGTTTTAAACATATCAAGCATTCTTTGGCTATTATAAGGTAAAAACCCTATCCCCCGGCTTGCGTTGCATTGTGTGATATGACCTGGGTCTTATAATAGCTTCATTTTTCTTTATTTAGCATTGCGCTGTTGTTTTATGCACTGGTATTCTTGGGAGGAAACCCGTTCCGTGTTATACGGCGTGGTCCCTTGATTTACCTAATGATTTAAAATAAAGATTAATAACTGTTTTCGTTCTCACACCAGTCACATGACTGACCTGGAGTTTATTGTTTTAACCTAAACTCTGGGTGCCCTTATTTTGATACGGGCAGCTAGTTGTTTTGGTTTTGCAGATTTATATTCACAGGATCCTGGTTTACAGCTGGAATGATATCCGGAAAGCTTTGTATCCGTGTATCTCTTCTAGTTGTGTATTGTATTATTTTCCGCTGCTATGTATTTAAATGTAATTTAAATCTCTGATATTTCTGTGTAATATTGATTCATTTATACTCTGTATATTCTTGTAATCTGATGCATTGTTGTAATATACAATGAAACGTTCTTTTGTATGTGTTCTGTTTTGTCGTGTTCTCAAAACGGTAGGGCGTTTCGAACGGTCTGGGTCGGTTTAGCGACCGGTTCGGACAAAGCGAAATTCCTTTTCGTCACACGACTTGAATATATATGGCGATACAGATGGAATGCACGACATGACGTTGACGACATGGCTTTACTGTAAGAAACCATTTTAACTTGCATGGCATGGAGTTCCACTTTATATAGCATGACATGCTTCATGGTTTAATAGCTGAACTAAATTGTGAATGATATGCCTTTGTGCAACCTTTCTTCATTCCGTAGAGGCTTGTGCCCTGGTGCGATTAGCGATATGGTTATGACCTAATTCATGCCGCATGAACCGGCTTGCAGTACGTTGTCCAATACGGGTTATGTCGTCCGAATGGCATGGGTACCAGCAATACGATTAACAAGAACAACATGTCTGGTCTTACCAACTTGAGTACGGCTGATGTGTGGTATCGACTTTGCGTCATGTCGTGTTAAGGACTTAGAACCATGTCGCATTAACGACTTGGGCGGTCTTGAAGCATCATCTTTTGAACTGCGTTTTCACAATGGGGTTAACATTTTCCCCTCGAAGCTTGTATATTTTGCTTGCGAAAAATGCGGGCTTTGAAATAAACATAATTTGCATTGAGATTTTGTCGTAGCTTTTTGTTTGCTATGGAAAATTGTGCTTTGAACTTCGTGATACCTGCTCTGTAATAAAAAACAAGTATTTGCACAATTTGTGGACTTATACTTTGTCATTGGTCGCCCACATCAATAACAGATTAGTTTAATCATGAATTATAGCAAATTTTATTTTTGAACTGAATAAAGTATTTGCAAAGAATTATTTTATTCAACGATTTATAACTCGTCAAATATTGTCTGCACAAATACAATATTCTAATTCGAATTCACGTTAATGCTTAAAATCAACTAATCGACTATGCCGACTATGGACTTCAAACATTATTACTTTATAACTTATATGATGGCACACGATATTTCTCATTTGAGAAAAATGTATTTGTGATTTATTCTCTGCTTCTTTTTGGAGAATTCTTTGATTATTGATGCCCCGGTTTACGAAGCCATTGGCTATTGTTAGCATTAATTATGCAAAGAATTTCACTGCTCAATGTTTATTTGTCATGCTGGTCAGTTCTGGCATTAAAGATTCCGTTGGATGCCCCATGTTTTAGTGAGGTCCTTCTAATCCAACATCTTGTCTTTTCCTTGCAATTGAATCAACATGGTGTATTTCATTGAAGGTTGTTGATATCTCTTATGGAGAAGTCGCTTTCTCTATGAAAAGGGATTTTTGATTGTTGCGTTGTTTCGCAGTGCGAACTCCCACGAGGTTTAGGTTAAGGATGCATCGCTCCGCACTTATGAACTCCCACGCTTTGTCTTGCTTTAACAAGCTCCCGTGCTTCATTTCGTGCCTATGGATTCCCGCAAATCATTGGGTTAAGGCTGCATCACTCTGCGCTTACGAACTCCCACGCTTCGTCTTGCTTTAGCAAGCTCCCGCGCTTCGTTTCGCGCCTATGATTCCCGCGAACCATTGGGTTAAGGCTGCATTGCTCCGCGCTTATGAACTCCCAAGCTTTGTCTTGCTTTAGCAAGCTCCCGTGCTTCGTTTCGCGCCTACGGATTCCCGCGAACCATTGGGTTAAGGCTGCATCGCTCCGCGCTTACGAACTCCCACGCTTCGTCTTGCTTTAGCAAGCTCCTGCGCTTCATTTTGCACCTACGGATTCCTGCGAACCATTGGGTTATGGCTGCATCGCTCCGCGCTTACGAACTCCCACACTTCGTCTTGCTTTAGAAAGCTCCCGCGCTTCGTTTCATGCCTACGGATTCCTGCGAACCATTGGGTTAAGGCTGCATCGCTCCGCGCTTACGAACTCCCATGCTTCGTCTTGCTTTAGCAAGCTCCCGCGCTTTGTTTCGCGCCTATGGATTCCCGCGAAACATTGGGTTAAGGCTGCAACACTGCGCGCTTACGAACTCCCATGCTTCGTCTTGCTTTAGCAAGATCCCCCGCTTCGTTTCGCGCCTATGGATTCCCGCGAACCATTGGGTTAAGGCTGCATCGCTCCGCGCTTACGAACTCCCACGCTTCTTCTTGCTTTAGCAAGCTCCTGCGCTTTGTTTCACACCTACGGATTCCCGCGAACTGTTGTGGGATGAGGTTTTGGATCCATGACAGCTTGTTGCTCTATTCGCCATTTGATTCGTTGGGACTTCCTTGATCAACCGTCGAGTCGGTATTATCGGAGTTGCCTCATTTCGTCGGATCTTGAGGAAGCAAACGCCTATGGAATAGCTTTTGTTCTATTCAATGCACGTAAACCATTATAGACTTTTTACAGGAAGGTAAAATATAGTAAAGAGTAAAGTAATGCAGAGAGGCGATAGTGATCGCTTATTCTGAGCTGTAGATATTAGATCATCATTAATGGTCGTCAATTGATTATCAGCCTTGGAATGATCTAAGCAGAAGCTACGTTGCTTGGACCAGACTAATCATTTGATGCCCCCTGCCACTGGGGAGCTGCAGAAGGATTTGCATCTTGGGAGTTCTTCACAAATTTTTGCAGATGGTACTTCCTAATCAATTATTCAATTAATGATTTCAGGTGCCTACATTTGTTGGTGCTATGGCCCGGTTGATTATGATACCGACAGAACTTCCCGGATTTAGTCAGATGGCCATTCATTTTTATTGGCCGAGGCTCTGGGTAATCTTTTGCGTCCTTTGTGGAAAGGTAGATGTTCTTGGGAGTGTTATTCAGAGGAGTTAACTTAGACAAGTCAAGAAGGCAAATTTTTTTATTGGATTTGTGGTCGTTTCTGTTGTTGGCTCGCTTCTGCCCCTGGGTATTCTTTTGATCGCACTGAGTAGCAGTACTTTTGGGAGCCTCAAGAAGTTGGTTACCATCGACGATCTGAAGAGGTGTAGGATCATCGTCTACTCTCATGCACTCCTCCGCCTTCTTATAGAACTTGTCAAGCGTAGTCGGTTCCTTCATCTTTATCCATCTTCCGAATTCGCTTGTTTTGTCTATAGCGTCGAATAAAGCCATGAAAATTATGTATGGCTATGGATTCCTCACTTCAAACAAGGCAATATTGAATCGACTGAGGAAGGCTTTGATAGTTTCCCTGGATTATGTTTCATTGCTGAATGCACTATAACATCCTTGGCTTTGGTAGCGTACAAGCGGAATTGCTCCTTAAACTTTTTGGTCAGGTCAGAGAACCGATCGATGGATTTGGGTGGTAGCTTTGTGAACCATAGTGATGCGGCACCTTTTAAGTAGAGAGGAAAGTACGTGCATCTAATCTCATCGGTCGACTTAGCTGCACTCATATGCCATTCATATTTGAATAAGAAGTAGTTCAGATCAACGAGACCGTTGTACGGAAGCAAAGTCGGAGGATTGAACTTCTTCGGACATTTTGCTTCAAGGATTCTTTCGGTGAATGGAGTCCTATCGGGAGAGAAGCCCCATTCTCTTTCGTCGTCCTTGCTAGCTTGATTCTTTTTCATGGCTCGTTCTATCATGTCCGAAATGTATTATTCAGTGCTATGGCGCTTTGTGAAGCTGAGCTCTCTACAGAACGTTCGCCTAGGCATTCGACCTCGATTAGTGAGTTTTGGCTCTTTGCCTTCTCGACGTGGAGGTGCCCCCGTGATAGGATTAATTACCTTTCGAGCATTCACTTCGGAATGGTCCTTAGCTTTTGACCTAAAATTCTCGATGTTAGCTTTGTCCCTGTCACTTGCCCTATCATAATCGTCTTCCACATTGTCGTCGCGGTTATGATCGGAAGCGGGCGATTTGTCATTTTCCTCGAGATCCACATGCACTTTTGGAGGGGCTGGATTTGATCGAGCATTAAGGACGGCGATTCTGTAATTATGCAAAAAAACGCCATGACCTATCTCGCCATGACTTCATTTCGACATGGTGAGATGCGGCATAACTTTCAGTGGCACTTTGGTAAATAGAGTGTATAGCTGTACTAATGTCATGAATCAGGCCCACGACATGAAGTCTGCGACATGAGGCGCGACATTCATTTAATAGCCTGAATGACTTGGTACATAGAAAGGAATGGCCTACTTTTTGCTGGCACGTGGACTTTTGTATTGTCAACTCCTTCACAGTCCATTCCCATATGTAACAATAACAAGTGTGCTCCCTTTTAGCTGGCAATAGCTGTCACGAGGGCCACGACATGGTTTAAGCCGCCATATGACATAAGATGGATGACAATATTCCTTTGCAACATGGAATGAATGACCTACTAAATGGCTACGACTTGACTGATCCGACATGAGTTTCTTTATGGCATGACATATTTACGTCATGAGAGAAATGCCATGATCAAGTCTATGACGAGAAGAATGTCATATTATTGTGACATGGTAAAACCCACGATATGAGTCCCAATGACGTGGTGGTCATGAATTAAAAGAGCAGCGGTTTGACTGTTTGCGGAAACAACTTGACTTAGAGTGTCAAACGGTATGCCTTAATGAAGTCCAGTAATCATGCTTTTCATGCGAACTTGACAGTCTAGCACCTTCACTTTATAGCTGGACAACAAAATGATTTAACTATGTCGGTTCACGGCATGGCAGATAGAGGTCTCACGTCTTACTTTAGGCCTGATATAAACCATGCAGTGCTAACACCTTGTCAACATTGTTAATTGTTAATAATCCTTATAAGTACACACTCCTACTTGCGCCATGATTTTTGCCGAAATGGAAGGGAACTGCTCACGGCATGGATGGACAAGGCGACTTGAATATATATGGCGATACGGATGGAATGCATGACATGACGTTGACGACATGGCTTTACTGTGAGAAACCATTTTAACGTGCATGGCATGGAGTTCCACTTTATATAACACGACATGCTTCATGGTTTAAAAGCTGAAATGAATTGTGAATGATATGCCTTTGTGCAAGCTTTCTTCACTCCATAGAGGCTTGTGCCTTTGTGCGATTAACGATATGGTTATGACCTAATTCATGCCGCATGAACCGGCTTGCAGTACATTGCCCAATACGGGTTATGTCGTCCGAACGGCATGGGTACCTGCAACACGATTAACAAGAATAACATGTCTGGTCTTACCAACTTGAGTACAACTGATGTGTGGTAGCGACTTTGCGTCATGTCGTGTTAAGGACTTAGAACCATGTCGCATTAATGACTTGGACGGTCTTGAAGCATCATCTTTTGAAACGCGTTTTCACAATGGGGTTAACACTACATATACCGTTCAATTACATTTTCTTATTTATTAGGTTATACGTGTTATTATCACTCAAAGCTTACACACACGTCGCACCCATCTACTCCCTAGTAGATTAACCTAATATAATGTATATGTAGCTACCCCCAAACTGAGGTACACCCCATGGTACCCCACTCATACGGTCTCCACCGTATCATCGCAGTGATATATGTAGTCCCTCATCCTATGCCATAGTAACGTACAACGCTACATCCGCATAGAACCACTATTGTTGTGCTACGTAAGCGTACTGACTGCTATCCTCGAACTATTCGATCAAGTTTGGTTCCATCACCAAATAATGCCCTCTAGTCTACAATACACCACCCAGAGCATACATAGTTGTACCTAGACTTTCCCACGTATGTATCATCAATCGTACTCGATGTTTCTGCTGCACATAACCTCTACTTGTGCACCCGAGTTTCGTGACAGGGCTACACCAGAAAACACAGAACTCGGTCAGGAGCTTTTCTATATTTGTACCGGCCTGCCTCTAAGAGTGTCCAGTGTAGAGATATCCCTCGGATCTAGTTTTTCTATGGTGGCTATGGCTCCACCTCAATCCCACCCTCAACTAATAAAGACCACACAAGCTAAGCGACCACCCCTAATAAGCAAACAATCTAAGCATCCATGTGGGGTCTCTTCTCACCAGTCCCTTGATAGCAAAGGTTAACGATTTCTAGGGCTTAGATCTTGTCTTTTCGCATTCCTTAGGCTGCCAGTGACAGGCGTCCGACGATCTTGATATTGTTTGGTCTTGACCCTCTACCTCCGCTTGTGGCAACCGCCGAACCACCCTTAATGCCACCGCGTACAGCATTCTGACTGCCCCTTTCTTGTGCGGTCAAGGCCCACCCACCTGGTAGTTCCACGCAGACCCAACCTCTGTAATCCTAGCCCGAAGCTAAACCACTACAGAGGACTACCAGGAGCACCATTAACATCTCAGGAAGTCGCCTAGCTCCCCTTCTTGTCCGTCGGAACCACCAGAATAACGAACGTGTGCTCTCCTCGTGCCTTATGACACCGTGATGATCTACCTCGTTGGGTTATTCATCATACAATGTATGGACTGCTTTAAGCGCCTTTGTTTTATATGTCATTAGACCCTAAGTCTAACCATTTATTTCGCGCTTGTGCCACCTCGTCAACATTCTCATTTAACTTGGTTGTTCACATTAGCTTCCTTTTTCGTATTTACCAAGTTACCCTTGCTTATTAATTCAATTTATACTTAACCCACTTAAGTCCATTAATAAGCCCACAACATGTTATTTTCCAATTTCATAAATTATTCCCTTTTAGGGTTACAACAACATGTTATACTTAATTCATAGTTAAGTATGCCTTATCCCACATATATACTGATTAGGAGAATAACCCCCTAAACACCGGCCCCGAAGACCGAAATCAACATCAGAGTGGCACCTAGAGAATTACTCAACCCAACCAACATATATGATTCTAATTTACTTCTTTTCCATTCATATAACTTATATCATTTTTAATTTCACACTCCTTCCCAAACCACTTAATTTAAGTATATCTTTACATATAAGTTATCTCATCCTCCTAATCATTTCCTATAACTTATCTTGTCCCATAAGTTATAATTTCCACCTATTATCCTTTCTTGCCTTATTAAAGTTTATTTACAATAGGTTATTTATCATTCCCCATTTCTTGTCATTAATTTTAGATATGACTTAAACCTTCCATTTACTTAACCCGTTACTTAAACTTTACTCAATTCAATTAATTTATGATACCGTTACGGGTCCTGTTTGGTTAAGCATATTTAAATTTTTTTCATATGTCACCCGTGTCCCACTTAACCCCCTTTATTATAGTTTCCATGTCTTACACATGTCTTACTACGATTAAGTCTACCTTAGTCATGTTTTACATCACATGTCTTACAACGGTTAAGTCCACATTAGTCATGCTTTACTTGTCATTTATATCACCCACTTAACCCTCTAACCATGCCCATGTCACCCACATGTCTTATTATGGTTAGTATTTCTTAATTTATTTATTATGTCATTACGATGTATGACCTCTCACATTAGACGTCCGTTCGTGGTGCTGGATTTGCCGGGCGGTTCCGGGCAGACTTATACCACAATGCGCCTAACCTCGTGTCATAAACCGTTACGCTTCTAGTTCTTGCTGTTGACCTCTCACATTAGACGTCCGCTTGTGGTTGCTGGATTTGCCGGGCGGTTCTGGGCAGTCTTACACCACAAACGCACCTAACCTCGTGTCATAGGCGTTCATTAACAATCGTCTTTCACCCAAGCCCCAAATTCATGTCATATGTTCCAAATTTAACTTAATTACAATTCATATTTTTTTTTACCTATTTCCAATTTGCCATTAACTACACCAATTACATAATAGTTACCTAAATTTCATATTCCCCAAATTAGCCAATTATAGCCAAATTCACCCATTCCATGTTATTCATAGCCAAACATGCCAATTTCCAATATCCAGTTATACCCAATTTCATATAATCAATATCCTCCCAATATATATACCCCAACATTACAAAGTTCATACATATAATCTAATTCACCCTCTAGGCTTATTTTTCAAGTCACAAATAAATTTCACTAATCCATGTTATCTAATTACATGTTGTTAATATTAAATTATACCAATTCCATATCCAATTACAATTATGTCAAACTTACATAAATTCAACATTACAGTACAATTATGTCTATAATTCTATACAAAACCTTCCAATCCCCATATTATGCCCAAACCAACCATTTTTCCTTTTTTCAATTTCTCGTTCCTATTAAAACGCATAAATCCATGATAGACGTAGGCTCGAGATAATGTAGTTATAAAAATAAAAGGGGAAAGAATAAAAAGGATAGAACTCAAATGTAGGCATAAATAAGATAACTGATCGTATTAAATTATCATCATATTCATTATGGGAAATGGTAAATGATAGAAGCAATATTATACAACAAATATAGTTCAAATCCACTCACATTGACTGGATTGGAGAAATAAACGATTTGTTGTTGATTTAGAACGCTGATTTAATCTTCTTATTTGATTATTGGTAAAGAGCTTGAATTGTTGATGAAGAATTTCTAATTTGATTTAGGTTTTAGAGGCGGCGACTAAGAGAATTGAGAGTTCAGCAACATGGAGGCGTCTTGAGGAATTGTTATGAATTAGGGTTAGGCCATGCTATGTATTTATAGGTGTAGAGAGTGTTTTAGAGCCCTTAGATTGACCAAGAAGCCATCAGATTCGTACAGCACATTAAAACACGTCACAAGAACGAAACTGCCCAGATCTGGGGGGTAGGTCGACCTCCCTAGGGGTAGGTCGACCTCCCTAGGGGTAGGTCAACTCCTAGGTCGACCCCCTGGTCGACTTGACCCCCAGGTCGACCTGCCTGGTTGATAGCGGGAAATTTCCCACCCAGCTGCTTGGGTCGAATTTCGAACTGTTTTGAATTTTAGTTGAATCTTCTAAAGGCCATAACTTATTCATACGGAGTCCGATTTACGCAAACTTGGACTCTATTCCAAGAAGAATTCCGATACAAACACAATGGTGATATTTGTTTTACTTAATTCCTGATATTTATATTAAATATCCTTATTTTATTATCTTTTCCATTACACACTCTATTATTGAATTAATTTTTTCCTTCTCTTCCATGTATTAATTAATTCTCATTGTACATCACCATTATTTACCTATCTATGCATATATATATACACGTTTTTTTATTATATTAAAAATGCGGGGTGTTACAGGATATAAAAATGATTTTTATGTGTTACCAATGATCGGGTAACGATGTTAATGATGAAAAATCGGGGATGTATGGTATGGTTCGCTCTCGAGCGGGAGAGAGGACGTACCTGGATTTTTATTGTGACAGTAAGGTGTACCTGGAGCCTGGTCATCAGGAGGATCTCTCGATCAGGTGGCATATATTTTGATATGCTTGCATAGTAGATATTTGAGTTTTTCAAATATGTTTTTGATTTGAGATCCCGAAGTGAAAGCTAATTTGATATGAAAATTATATATGCATTTCAAATGATTTGAAATAAGAATTCGAATATAAACCCCAAAGAAATAACTTCTATAAAGTTAATTGGATTTTGAAATTGAAGTTTGGGAATTAAACCTAAATGGGTAGCTTAAAGAATTGCATATTGTTCGTTGCATTTTAGGCTTTATAAGTCTATTTTTGGTAGTTGGTTGTGCACGTATCATTGGGAGGAAACCCGTTCCGTGACATGTGGCGTGGTCCTAAGATAGCTCATTCAAAATAAAGCTAATTATCAGATTAGTAATAAATTTTTCTCACACCAGTCCTATGATTGACTCGTAGTTTGTTTTTCCCTTACAAACTGTGGGTGCCCACAATTTCCACTTGGGCAATCTGTTAGTTTGTTTTTCTGTTTTCGAGAGCGGTTCAAGCTTGAAGACTTGGAGTTCCGGAGAGAGCTAGAGTTTCTTATGAAGGCCTGACGTACCCTACTGTCGATATATTATGATAAATCTGCATGGAGTAATAGTATGTAAAATTAGATTTATATTCAAAAATGTTTTCACTGCAATAATATATTCTTATTATATTTTATCTGTTCTGCTGTGAGCTTTGTATTTTGATGTGTTTGCTCTGATAAACCCTAACAAAACGTAATTTTGCTTACCTTGAATCGACGTGGGTTTCGGTTTATGGTCAGTTTAAAGTGAGTGGAAGTGCGGGTCGTCACAGTTGGTACCAGAGCTTAGGTTAGATAAATATTGGCTCTATGGGATATAGACTTGTCAGAGATAAGATCAGTAGTATCCTAAGACAAGTAACTCATTAGAGATAGGGTTAGTAATACCCTAGAATGAGTTGTTAGTAATATATATATATATATATATATATATATATATATATATATGAGAGACGTATTTGTAATTTGATATACAAATAGTTGTGTGTTGGATTGATTTGTTGAGTGGGTTATGAACATTGGTCGGTACAGTAAGAGCTCACTGTATTGATAAGTGTTTCTAAACACTTAAATTGAGTAATTTAACCCAGTTTTATGGATAAATGAAATAATTTTGTTCAAAGGTATATTTTCATAAAAAGGATATATGTTTTGATGAAAGCTATGATTTGGAAAATTTAATCCATTAATTGATAGATGGAGATAGTATAACTAATTATGAAATTTGAATTCTCGATGATTTTGGACGGTCGAGGTTTGGGTTAAGTATACGACCAATTGTTCCTACTTCGATTTCGAGGACGAAATCAATTTAGTGGGGGAGAATGTAACGACCCGGAAAATTGAATTAATTTAAAATTTCCAAATTTCATAAAGATTAGAATTAATTTGGATTTGGGCAGGAATAAAATTGAAATATTCCAAACAAATTGAATTTTTGGATAAAAAGTAGTATGTTTACAAAGGAAGTAGTAGCTAACGCACTCGGATTTCGATGGAATCAGTTTCATTAAATCCGGAATGATGAAATTAGGTAACCAACCAAGTTACGTAAAAAATGAAATCCGTTAGATATTTTAAATTCACAAATGATTCAAAATTTAAACTAAAAATGGCCACCTCTGTTGGATCCAGAATAGTGAGTTTTAGTACTCAAGGAAGTTTCGCGTAATACGACATCCGTATGTGGAAAAGAAAAAATAAAAGGCCAAAATTTTAATTAAATTTTGACGGTAATTGGAATTTGATAGTCCTAATGGCAAAACTGGAACCTAGGACCTATCCACAAAATTTAGAACATAGAATATTAGCTATGTCTGAAGTATGGGAAAATCACGCATCGAATGTAGAGAGTTATTAAGAAAACAAAATTAAAATAAATTATTTGAAAATTGAAACGAACTCTGATTTTGGATTTGAATACATAGATTGAAGTACGTTAGAAACTGGATAATATAGTTGAAGAATTCCTGAAGACCGTTTTCGTTTGGTACTCTGATTCGAGGCTGGAAGGTGCTTGAGGAAGCACACTTTACTATTCATAAGTGAATAAGCATGAAACTCAAGGTTTAATTCTAGCCACACATTTTCTACCCTTAAATTTAAGACACATAAGCAATCCACACCCTTATAAATACCCACCACCCTTACCTTTTTTACCATCTCATTCCCTTTCTTCTCTTGAAAATCTTCTTCCTCCCTCTCCCTTAAGCTCATGGCCATGGTCGAATATCATTAATAAAAAATAAAATAAAAATAAAGAAAATGAAAAGGAAGAAAGGAGGGAAAGACTAGGAGCCAGGGACCCTTAAGGAAAGGCTTGGACTTCATGGGGTGAGAAAAACTGAACTTTTAAAGGGTTTTGTTGCTAGATTTAATGATTGCATGTATGATGTTTGTTATGATGAATGATGGTTGTGTAGTTTAGGACACACAAAAATTAAGCGTTAGTGTTATAACGCTTGTGCACAGTTATTATTTAATTATGTTAATGATGGTTGCTATGAAGTTTATAATGGTTGTTGTTTCGTACACACCATGACACATCAATTATGGTATTACATTGGTGATCGGCAAATCTCCTTCGTAATTTGAAGCAATATTTTTTTAGTTGAAGGATAATAATTTATGATAAAGTTTCTTTAAATGAATAAATAAATACCGGAACATTCAAGGATGATAGAGAGGATAGTGTCTAGGCTTGGGTTTGGAAAATATAGTTTCCTTATCCCCCTGGCTATCCCTAACTGATCCGACGAGTGGGATAGTTAATTAAAAATCTGATTTGAAATTATTTGAATTTAGAAATAAATTGGGATTTAATTTATTAGTGAAAAATAAAGGTTAAGTATTAAACCCTAAATGATTTGGAAAGTCAATTAAATGATTTATATAAGTATATAATGGTCAGAATGGCAAATCGCGTATTTTAGTCACAAACTTTAGATGCTTATAACTTTTGCAATTTAAATCGGATTTCCACGAAACAAAGTATGTTTAATCCCATTTACAAGAGCTTTCAAATGAGTGAAAGAAGATTTTAATTTCAGGTTATAATTTTCAAGTTATAAAGGGGTTTATTTGCTAGTTTTATATGATTCCAATAAGGTGTTTGATGATATGTCTCGTAGGAAATTAATGGTTTATATGTGGTTATATTGATGATATATGTTTGATAATGATTCTTAAATAGATTCATGGAGTAAGAATGACATCTTTATGGAAATTGGAAGTGAAATACCTTATGTTAATTCAAAAAATTACACCTTTGTACAATATTAGGTATATACATGCCTTAGTTGATTTGTGGTAGTACGTTTGAATTATTCGCAAGTGATTTGATGTGGTAAAGAAAATCAAACCCCAAAAGATTCGATCTTTAAGTAGAATGTGTGTAGTCACCCAAGTATGTGGGAAGCTATCAACCGATTAAGGGCTAGTTTAATATCGATATTTGTTAGTGAGCTTAGATGATTATATGTGGTTGATAATACAAGTTCATTATTGTGATTGATGGATTGTGCTCGACCAGTTTATGAGCAAATAATTGCTTTTATATTAAGCATGGGGTTGGGTAGATAATACTTGTATGTTAACACCATGTGAAACACTTCACGATTTGACTATGAGGTGTTTAGTGATGCTTTTGGGTTCATTTCAATTTAACCAAAAAATTTAAATGGGATTTTGATAAGTGAAAAGAAATGTTTTTCCCGATTTTGGATAGGGAATGTTTTATAAAAATATTTTAAAAACAGAAAGGATTTCGAGGATTGAACCCGTTGTTTCTGAAATGATTTAGAAAAGTATTATGTTCTTGACATTGTAGTTCATCACATAGCCGGTTAGCTGCTATTCATGATGTATCTTCTTGGTGGCAGATAATTTATTCTCTTGCTTAACACCCTTCTTTGAGACGTACGAGCTCAAAGGTTATATGATTAATAGTGACTGAACATATATGTGAATTACTGATGTGAAGCACTATCATTTGAAAGTACTTGTGATTATTATTGCGAAATGATTTTCCCCACTTCGGGATACAAAAATGATTTCTATCTATTAACAATGATCGGGTAACGACGCTGGTGATAAAAAGTCGGGGATGTATGGTATGGTTCGCTCTCGAGGTGGAGAGAGGACGTACCTGGATTATTATCGTGACGGTAAGGTGTACAACCTGGTCATTCGGAGGATCTCTCGATCAGGTGGCATATATTTTATTATGCTTGTATAGTAGACACTTGAGTTTTTCAAACATGTTTTTGGTTTGAGATCCCGAAGTGAAATCTAATTTGATATGAAAGTTATATATGTATTTCAACTGATTTGAAATACGAATTCAAGTATAACGTCCAAAGAAATAACTTTTGTAAAGTTAATTGGATTTTGAAATCTAATTTTGGGAATTAAACGTAAATGGGTAGCTTAAGGAATTTCATATTGTTCGTTGCATTTTAGGCTCCATAAATCTATTTTTGTTAGTTTGTTGTGCACGTATCATTGGGAGGAAATCCGTTCCACAACATGTGGCATGGTCCCGAGAAACCTTATTCAAATTAAGGCTAAGTATCAGATTAGTAATAAAGGTTTCTCACACCAGTCCCATGACTGACTCGTAGTTTGTTTTTCCCTTGCGAACCCCACAATTTCCACATGGGCAGTCTGTTAGTTTGTTTTTCAGTATTTTAGATTGGGTTCAAGCTTGAAGACTTGGAGTTCCAGAGAGAGCTGGTGTTTTAAATGAAGGTCGGACGTACTATATTATCGGTATATTATGTTAAATCTGCATGGAGTAATGGTATGTAAAATTAGATTTGTATTAAAAAATGTTTCCGTTGCAATGTTCCGCTATGAGCTTTGTATTCTGCTGTGTTTGCTTTGATAAACACTAACAAAACGTACTTCTGCTTGTCTTGGATCGACGTGGGTTTCGGTTTTTGGTCAGTTTAAAGTGAGTGGAAGTGCAGGTCGTCACAAGCAGGGTCAGTCCACTCATACGTTTGTAGATTGGCAATTCCTGAACAATGTGTTTCCCGGTCCAATTGTACTACAATCTTGGTCAATGTCGACCATCAAAGGCCTTGTGCAACCATATCCAAGGAACCACGCTATCTATCATCCACATAAGTAAAATGTCTAGGCTACATACCATGACATCACTCCTAGCTAGAAGGAAGCGTATGTCCTCTCTCCTGTCCTTCATCCCGTTTTTAGTTCATACCGAGGTGTGAAGCTCATGAATTAACGCTGCACAAAGCTGTGCTATTTAAAGATGTGCTTTGATCATCAGCCACAAGGCTCTGCTTTTCAACAAAATCCTTGATCATTGCATCTCAGCATGCCACATTGTCAATCTGTACAATACCATTGATTTTCACCAATATATAACATCTAAGTTCGTACGTCTCAAAGAAGGGTGTTAAGTAAAAGAATAAATTCTCCGCCAACAAACAGACATATATTTGGCAAAGATCAGCGAATACAATGCGAAATACAATGTCAGACATGCGATCCATTTACAAGTCCGTTCGTGGTCTGAACAAAACTGGAGGCACCTTATTACTCGTCCCATATGTCCAATACAAGAGAGAGGTCCTCGCATATCTGATTTATCACCAAGTACATTTGGATGAACACCACTTATTACCTTGTCTCGAGGGATCAGCCCAATCAAGACATCGGTAATCATCCATTCGATGTGAAGATCTCCAGTCTTCAACCTTTGTCTTTATCATTGACATTTAAACGCCGTAAAAGTTATTTAGAATGGGTTAAACTCGGTCTTTCCGAATAACTGGCGCATCTTTATAATCACGTGATAAACACAAAAAGACAGAACACATCTCATTCTAATCCAAAATATTATTTTACTCATATATTCTTGGAAATCATTTGAAAACATTTTATGATATCTTTTTACAACTTGAACCAAATTAAGGTTTACCAACTAGTCGGGATTAACGAGCCTTACTGAAGTAATAATTTATATTTAACTATCGCATAGAGTAAAACTAGTGGTGCCCCATCTCTATCATTTCTCAAATTCAGGAAATTTAATTACCTCTTTCTGCATCTTAATATAACTAAAGATTCATTAAAACTCTAGTTTAGTTTTAATCTCAAAAATAATTATCTAATTATTATTCTACCTTTGAAAATTAATCTTGTCTTTACTTGGGTTAAAGAACAGATGCCATGTAAAAACACCGTTCACAGAGAACCAAAAATCATCTTCCATTAATATGGAATCTTTATGGAAATCCGAACAATTTATAATTGATATAAATTTCCATATCCAACCAATACTATAAGTGGAATAACGGCGAGGCCTTCTAAATTCCATAAATAGTGAACGCCTTCCTTCATAGAAACTCAACTCGATTATTATTAACTTGAATTCCATTAGATTCCGATTTAATTAAATAAACTGGAAAACTTCTCTAAACCTTAACTAAAAGATTTATTCCATTCATATATGGGTTTAAGAACAATATTACTTTAGATACTATTCACGACAAACCAAAAAATCCCATTCTCCATTTAATTCCAATTTATATGTTGGAAACTTCTATCGTTCACAAGTCCAATGTATCATTTCTAAAATCATTGGGTTATTGTTCTAGTTATTAACTAGTTGATTCAGATAAAATATCTTTTATCTTTTCAAACTTGGAATACTTCATCCAAAATCTTTCCAAACCAAATAGCGTTTATTTAAGCTTTTTATTTTCTAATATTTTTGTTCCATCCAAAATCGGACGTCTAAGCCAAATTTCAACTTTCTTTGGATGTTTTATATTTAACCATTCATATTTATTCCAGAATGGAATAATATTCAACCAGTATCCATGTAAATAAAATTATACGGATTACATTCATCATATATATCCAACAATAGTTGTAAACAACTATCAACATCCAAAATGACATCTAGTGTGCATTTTAATTTTATATAAGCTTCAACCAAACAATTAATGCTTACATAAATTTGTCAATCAACCGATTAACCGAAATTTCACTCAAGGGAGATGTGCGAGTCAAATATCTCAAGACCCATGTGGGGTTTTCAACCAACAACAAGTAATTTAAAACAATCACTAGTTAATGAATTTAACCAATTCTAATTCAATTCGAATTATTTTCCTAACTAACCAATTTTCACTGTTCAAATTATAAATGAATATTTATATCCAATTTCAATTATCACATATATGATCATAATTCTAACATGTTAAACATTTCAATATCACAATCAAAACACAATACAACAAATCAACAAATCAAACATGGGTTTGCAAACAACTGTGATGTAAGCTACCAGACACCGTATACAATTTATGATATAATAACATAACAACATAGAATTCTCACCCAAAAGCTAAACCAAATGCCACGACACTTCTTGTGTTGAAATCTTCGTCATGCACTCGCCGTTATCGCTTGCTGCAACCAGAATTCTCCTTTATGGCTCAACAGTCTACATACGATCTCCAGTCTTAACCAAACTTAGTCACCAATACGGAAACGCCATTCCAGACAACTTTTTACCTAGGGCATTTTCTACCCAAATCGCTAGGATTCATCAGAAATCGCCAATATTTGGTCCAGATATGCGAACTTCAGTCGAATTTTGTGAGCTTCTCCGAACTCCAAAATTCGATTTTGATATGTGCATTTCATAGAGAAAAATGAGATCTACGACTTCCGTTTAAAGAGCCTTGGCCAGACATGCACTGAACGACTAGTATTAAGTGAAGAAGAAATGGAGTTGTTTTAAAAACAGGATTTTAATAAAAAAAGTAGGGTCTGGGCCACTGTGGGGCCCACGGCTAGAGGTGTTGACGCTGCATGCAGTCAGTGGTGGCATGGAGTGACTGACAGTCGGACGGGAGGTGGTGGCGTCTGTAGTGTGTCCGTGGGGGCAGTTTTGGGTGGAGGAACACGTTTAGGGTTTGGAAAAAAGAAAGAGAGAGAGAGGAGGAGGTGGTGGAGGAGGAGGGGAGAAGGAGACGGGAGGAGGCGGTCGGCGGAGGGAGGAGGCGGGGTGGTGGTTGCCCTAGGGGAGAGAAGGCCACTTTCATGAAGAAGAAGAAGGAGGACGAGAGAAGTGAGAAATAATGAAGAGAGAAAGGAAGAAAAGTGATTATATGCTACTTTGTATCCTATCGCCCAACTGCAAACGATCTCCATTTGCCATGTAATTTTGGCACGAGATAATATGTGGAATTATGAATTCAACCAATAAAGTTTCGTTGAATTCTGAGTTTGTTTGACCTTCTGTTTAATTTCTCAAATATGCTCAAATTAGCTTCAAAAATGCGATTTTAGCATACCTTTTCTTCTTGTACTCTCACACGCTAACTCCAAAAATTATGAAATATTGGATTCTACCATTACTTGATGGTGCGAATCCAAAAAAAAAGTTAAATCGAATTCTGAGATAGTTTCAATAACGTTCCTTTGTAAACTAACTATCAGTTTTACCCCAAACGGGTTTGCCTGTCACGACAACATACTAACTCCATTTCACGTGACATTTGAAATCTAACCATGACTTATTATTATGAATCCAACAGAAATGATCTCATCGAATTCTGAGCTCTCTAGCAAAATTTCACTTTTTAAGGGCTATGCGATGATTTTAAAAATCGACTTTTTAAAATTTTCAAATGCAAGGCTCATAAATCAATTTAATAATTTTAATGAGTTTGTTTTAAGTCAAATAAAATATAAAAAACTAATTTTAAAATTATTCTCAAATTTTATATAGCAAAACTAACCAATTTATATTTCCATATTCCTTAAAATAACTTAATTCAAAATTTTAAATTGGTTTTGAAATTCCGGGTTGTTATAGATTAATTGCTATAATAAAATGTGGAAAGTTGGATTAAAATGAATTTAAATATACAATATAGACATTAAATAAACAAATGTTGCATGAGTTTACTTAATGTATGATTTGAATTAGAAGATTAATGAAGTAGCATATTGAATCATTTCATCAATTCTGAGGTGGGTTGTTAATGGGGACATGGATACTTTTCCTTTCTTCAATTCTACATTTTCTTCCCTACAAATCTCTACTTCCTCCGTTCTAAATCATTTCATCCTCCTCTAACTATTCTTTTCTCCACTGATTTCGCGTGCGTAGCTCACCTCAAAACCGCGATTTAGATTAACAAATTTAACCCCTAAAGATCCTCCTACTACCATGCTCCTATTTTTCCCTCTCATTGAAATTTTTGTGTCTCCCATCCATGCTCCTCCCCTTATCTTGTTGTGTGTTTTGACCATTATTTAGAGGTCTCTTGCCACTATTTCGGTCCACTGCACTTGTTTTTGCGTGTGCCACCTGAACGATATATACCTATAGTGCGCTTTACTAGGAATCCTTGCGAGTTTGTGCTATACATTGCTTGGTGTATATTGTCTGACGATAGTCTGACTATGTCTAAAAGTTGTGTTTTGGTTTCGGAACTGCATTGAGTGTTTCTAGATGACGGTTTCATCTTGCACGATGAAATAAGTTTATGGAGACTAGGCGGAGCTCCCTCGTCAAGCAATAACTTCATTCTCTGCCTTGCTACACGTTCCACCTTTGGGTTGTGATGGTGCATAATGGAGAACGATATTCAATGTTTGGTTTTGGTTTGTCGCCTTGTAGTCTCTGTACAGTAGGTGGTGGTATGGGTTGACATTTGTTGCTATGAAGTTTATGGGTTGTTCTTTTTATGCTGTCGGAGCTCTGGAGCTTGGTAGTTGGATATGGGAAGGAGCTGGTTGTTGTCAACTGAGTAGGCAAACATGGTGAAGCCCCTAGCTCTCAAATTTCTTAGTAAGTTGGTGATTACTGCATGTTCTTGTCTATCTAGGTACTATGTCAAGATTCATGCTATATGTCAAAACTTTCTGGTTATGTTGGGTTGTGTCAGGATGGTGTTGCCTTGTTTGGTAGCTAATTTTTTCAACCTACTATTCAATTCTTGATATGGATATACTGATTCAACAAGTTTGATCTTCTAGAAAGTGATGATTGCAAGAGGCTTTCCTGCTGTGGTTACGTGGTTGTTAGCATTGTTGGCACTAGGTCTGCTTTAGTAGAGTCGGTACAGCTATGTGATTGAGTGTGTTAGCTTGCTCTAACATTGGGATATTTGATGTTTCCTTTCATGGTATGGGTTGATGGTTTGTAGTGCGGTCTTGTTGGCTGTATGTACTTACTTTTACCTATCTAATTATTTATTTTTCACCCGGCATGAAGTCACTACAAGAAAAATTAGAATAGGCATATCACAGTTTTAACATCTATCGTAAATTCAGCCGATGTCAAAACGGTTTTTAACATCGATAATTTTTAAAGTGATGTTGTTGGTTTCTCAGACATCGATTTATTGAATGAATGATGTCTTAAATACACTTTAAAAAAAATTGAACCTAGGCCATAACAAAAATCTTGGCTATTACATCACTTATTAAAATAGTTGTTGTCTATAACATCACTTGTTAAATGTATTATTGCTAATGATTAATAATTAGAAAATTATAGTTAATATTTATAAATTATAATTTATAGTAAAATTATGTATTATTGCTGAGATGGATTATACCCAAAATATTGGATGGCTGACATCCCGGACGGGGGTCGACCTGCCCGGTCAAGTCGCTGGGGCCCAGGGGTCAACATCCCTGGCAAGGTGAGGGCAGCGCCCCGTTTAATGGTAAATCTTGTTTCTTAGAAAATACAAATTAAAAAAATCTTACATTAATAAATAAATTGAAATGCGCTTTAACAGCAATTTCTATCCATCATTTACATCAGCTTCATGCGTGATGTTAAAGTTCTCATAATTTGCTTTCCTTGTCAATCCACACCACTCGTAATTTCCTATATCTAGTCATTGATCACTTCTCCTAATCCGCAACCATTAAAACCCTCCAGTCAGCCTCTTCCACGTCAATAGCCATTTCCCTCTTAATTGTTCAATTCTCCCACTTCACTTTTCAACCATTCACATTTTATTTCTCCACATAGACCAAATCCATATCTTTCCCATTCCAAAACACGATTCCCTTCCCCTTTCTTCACCGAATCGAAACTATTTCTTCACTCAACCAAAATTCAAACCTCATATAGAAAAGGGGGAAATAGAAGCCGCAATCCATCCTACCCACTGTAATTTCCCTCGTGTCTTCGATCTGAGATGGCTTGCGATCGAAAACTTCTGACTTTGCTTTGCGAATTGAAGATCCAGCTTTCTCGAGCTAGAATAAAATGGAAATTAGGTATACGATATTTGCCACTTTTGAATTTTTTCTTTGCTTAAATTCGTGTATTGCTTGTGATGAATTGGGTATTATATAGGATAAAAATCCTATAAAACGTTGGATTTCAATTTGATTCTTTGCCAAATTTGTTTGCTAGGTCAGCCTTGAATGGGTTAATTTCTATGTATTTGTGGTCCACAAATTCGAATCTGATATTGCTTGAATTGATGCCATGACTTGTTGCAATATATTTTTGGTTGATGCTTCACTGGTTCATGTACATGCTCTATTGTTCATTGAGCTTGCTGAGTTCTGTTGGGTTGAACTGTGCACATATGTTCATGGTGCTGGCTATTTACACTCTTCATATTTATGCCATGATTGACCCTATGATGATTCATGTTCATTCTATCTGTTCATGCTTGCATGTTGTTCACATACACTTGGTCTTTTGAGCATTTGCTATTTGTATATTTATGTACCCAAGACTAAGTTGAGCCTGCTATGTCGAGTCTGGACTGTGTATTTCATTTTGTTGAGTTTGTTGTTCCATCATGATGATCATCAATCTTGTTCATGCTCTCTCATATATGCTGTGTACTTATGCTTTAACATTGGGCTCATCGAGCTGCTGTTTGTACTATGCAGGTTCGAACTTGCTACTGTCAGTTACTTGTTTACTTTTGTTTACCACTTGTGTTTCACCTAGTAGCATGTTCATATTCATGTTCACTTTTGAGTCCAGACTTGACCAAGCCATTCTGTTTTGCACCCATGCTGTTATTTGCAGTGTTGAACTTGTTGTGCTATGTTGATTCATGTTCATTCCGGGCTGTTCATGTTAATTGAGAATTTGTACTTGGTTTTGTTGTCGAGCTTGTGAGTCCATTTCCATATCTATGATGTTTTGACCATGCCTACTGTTAGAAACTCGATTGTCACTTGTCATACTTGCTGCCACATGTAGCCTTGAATTACCGTTCAAATTATATTATATTTTGCAGTTTACTACTCTAGAAATGTATGTGTCAGGTACAGAAGAATGGACAACTGAAGCACAAGCTAGACAATGAAAATCAAGATCAAGTCAGCTAGAGTGATGAGTGTTGTAGCAAGGTGGCAATGTTAAACTAATCGTGTAATGTATTGAATGGTGTATGAGAAATGAGAATGTAAAATAGCTGGAGTTAGAAATTTGTGCTATTTCATAAGTTGAAATAAAATATTTAATTAAATAAAAATATTGTTTGTATATTAAATTTTGTGCAATAGTATTTCATTTAATAAATATTTATTTCTGTATATAAGATGAGAAAACAACATAAACAAGCCATCATATACATCAGTATAAAGCCATCATAGAACCAGTCAAAAGCTAATATGGTAAAATGCTTATTATAACAGTTCATAAATTAATTTATGATGTCGTAAAGATGCTTTGACATTGCCTTTTAACAAATGTAAAAAAGGGGTACTGTAGACATCACCAAAAAAAAAAAAAAAAAAAAATCGCTCCAGAAAAACGAGGACATCGTTTTTTAGCCGATGTCTATGTGACTTTTTCTTGTAGTGAGTATAAATTTATTGTTGTCTAGTTATTTTAAGCTAGCTCTACAATTGTAAGCATGAAAGGTAGAGTGGACGAAACACTATAAATTCCCTAAGTGGTGGACGGTCCACCTTAAAAACCGATGTAGTTGATTGTCAACTAACAATCACCTGTGCTATACTGCATTTTATTATTAGTTATTATAAAAGGTATTTGCAGTCACTTTAAAAACCAGTTGGCTTTGCCCAAGAAAAAAGTTCCACCAATGTGTAGGGATGGAAGTTTCATATACATTATTTAGTTGTACACTTTTCTCTTAATGTTAGTCCTTACTCGATTGTATTATTTTACTTTATGTTTGTGTGAGACTGAGTATTATAGCTTGAGATTACATCTGTTGAAGCTGCGGATTTGTGAAGAACTTGTTCATGTCCATTATTTCTGTCATTTGTATATGCATTAATGAAATTTTAGTATTGGCCTTGGTTTGTGTTTAATTTTGTAACCCTGATGCATTGTATTATTTTATTTGGCTATGAGAGATTGTATTGTTCTATATCTGTGATTATGTAGTTGATTCTTATTAAATCCACAACAATAAGAATGTGATGTTCCAAATAGTTTGAGCGTGTTTTATTATTGACTTGAACTATTGGAAATAAAAGGTCTTTACAAATTAGTATTAGAGCTAGGTTAGGTAAAACCTTAGATTAGGGGTTTAAACTCGTTAGAGATAGGGTAGAAACACGCTAGAATTATTGGAATCGTCACTAGCATCATTCTTACGAGAGCGTATTTTGAAATATAAATTATTTTAAAATGTAAATATTTATGAATCTCCGCCCTTTTAAATACATCTTTCCTTAATAAGCTTCTTTCGGATAAGGATTTCCATTAGGCCAAAATCTCAATATTTATCTAAATCCATCTTTGAGTTTCCAAGTTGTAATTTAGGTATAAGTTACATGTGTATTAATAACTTGGCGTATTAACTATCAAAATTGAACAAAATATCTTGACATTATCATAGCGCAAAGATGGACTTAAAAGAAAATTTGGAACATTTAACAAAAGGGATTTTCAAGGTATTAAAAAAACTTGGTGTCACATAACCAAAAAAAATTTAAATTGCGCTAGGTCGATCCATGTCACTTCTGCACCGTCTTTCACAGTGCCATTTTTCACTCCATAAATCCACGAATATCGTAAACATAGCGAAGACGATGGCTTGCCTAGAAACTACAGGTATAACTTCCCTACTTTGGATTTGTCTCTTAAGAGGCAGGCTGGAGTTTTGTTGCATCCTAGTTCGTTACGAGTTCGTATGTGATTGGGGGATTTCGTAGCCTTTAAAATTCTAAATGTTCTACAACTGTTTTAGTATACCTAAAAGCTAGATACAAGCAATATATTCCAATCATTTTATTATGCAGGATGATCCATTTACTTCAATATTAATCAGTTTGGAAATCTTTTGACCATTTGTCCTTGAAAGTAAAACTAATGTATTACTGGATTTTAAATATTTTCTATAGAAGGTGGAAATTATATCCAAATCCATGATAATCTACTAGTGCAAGCTCTAGAAAGATAGAACAAATTTAATTAAAAATCTCTGAGTGAAAACTAAATTTAATTAACCTATCAATAACAAGAAAATAAGGATGATTAACTAATATTCCATCTAATAATCGTTGTTATAGGTCATATTGTATCATTTGTTTTAAGTTAATCATGAGTTGATTAATCACATTAACAATTAAACTAAAAATTGATATTTTATGTAGAACCTTGAAATCTATCAATACAGATCTAAGTAGGTAGCTTTGAATTTGAAACTAAAACGAGATGTATAATATGAAACTCATACAACGCTGAAATAGCAGTCGGAGTTTGTACACACTATTTGGGGAAGCGTTTACAAAACTCCTACTCCTCATTGGTAGCAGTCTACGACCCACTGAATTCCACCAGGTCCCCACTGCTTGCCACCAATGGGGATATAGAGTTTTGTTCACCTCTCCAAAAGTGAGGTGAACAAACTCACTCTCTCTGAAATAGAGTGACCTCTAATTTACTAAACAAGACAGATAGTCTAAATAAATAGTCTTGTATATCCTAACTAAACTCAGGAATCAAATCCACCTTTTACAAAATATAACATGATACGAGAACTCAAAAGTGCATTCATATCACCGTAGACAAAAGACAGGTGGGATTGTTTAAAATTGAAATAGATATTTGGATGAATTCAAAATACTACTATCATGTAACCCCCTCCCCCCCCCGTTAAACTAGTTATTAGCTACAATTAATCAGAAAGCAATTAAATAATGCAAACAAAATGAATAAAATATTATATTATAGGAATTTTTTTCATTTGGGTCAGTTTTTAAAACTTATAACAGAAATAGACCACTTTCAAAGGTAATTACAAAAATAAACCACTTTTTTTTAACCGGCGTTATCCCAGGTTAAGCCAGTTAATTTTTTTAACAAAGGTGTCATCCCAAATAATGTTAGTATCTAGGATAACGTTGGCGTTATCCCAGATAATGCTAGTTAGCATTATCCCAGATAATGCTAGTTGGCGTTATCTTGGATAATGCTTTGACGATTGCTCGCTTCCTACAAAAGAGGCAGTGAGCATTTGATTTAGCTGCATCTCGGATAAGCTAGTGAGCGGTATCCAGGATACCGCTCTTTTGATTGCTCATTGTGTAACGACCCGTATTTTACAATATAATAATTTATTTATTTAATTATTTAAATAGTGATTTAGAGAATTAAATGGTTGTTTTAATTAAATTATATGAATTATTTAATTAATATAAATAATATAATAATATATTTAATTCAGAAATAATAAAAAATAGTGGAATTCACAATACAATGTGAATTGGATTATATATAAGTTATAATTCAGTTTAGAGTTGAATTATATTCACGAATATATTATTTAAAAGAAGCTTGGACATATAATTATATTATTATTATAATTGAACTCGAAATGGCGCCGCAGTTCGTAATTTGGGGATTCGAACTTTAAATGAATATATAGAATCCGTTTTAAATCGGATTTCTGTGAAACAAGAAACGTTCGGAGCTGGTGAAGCATATTTTTCTAATGTAAGAGAAATATCGGGATTTCATTGAGTAGTTTTTGAGTTATGTCCAAATCAAATTTTAAAAAAGTCGCTATGGAATTCCTTTATAATTTATAAAGATTTATAAAAGGATTTCTATTTTAATTAAATATCGATTTGACCAGGATTTGAAATATCGAGTTATAACTCCATATATATTTATTATGGAGATGTATGATATATATTGTGAATATATACGATAATATATATTTATTGATATTTAATCTAATTATTTTTAAATATATTTATATATTTAAAAGGGTTATTTAGAGCTTTAAAAATAGCCACTTTTGCAAACGACCTCCGTTTTCGGCGAAACTAATTTTGTTGGATCCGAAATATTAAATTATTGTTAGATTTCAAGTTTCATGATTTTTAGAGTCAGTCTGCGGTTGTATGGATTTTTAATGTGAAAAACAATCGATATTTTGATGGTTAAAAATACGCTGTGTGAGCAAACGGAGTCAGAATTCGACGAAACTAGTTTAATTAGATCCGTAATGTCAAACTGTAGCTACTTGCCAATTTTCGTGATTTTTGGGTATCGTATGAGGTCACAGGAATTTTTAAGGACCAGTACAAGTAGTGGTTGCTTAGAAATTAATTTAATAATCGAATAAAAAATATTATAACTACCCTATATAATACCCTTTAACAGTGTAATCCTAATTCACAACTCCACAGTCAACCAAAATAATCCTCCGCTCTCGTTCTTCTTCATACAGTAAAGAAGGGGAGGAATAAAAATCAAAAGAAACAAAACTAAAATTCTATAAATTAGTATACATATATATTTGGAATCTTAGAGAAGTTCTCTTCGATCTGATGTAGCTTTTGTCGGGTGCGACGCTAACCTTGGAAGCACGGAAATTACACACCGAACCTAGGGTTCGGTCTCGAGCGAAATTTAAGAAGTTTTAAACCAAATCGAGTTCGTTCTTGGATTCAGCAGTTTGAATAACTTCGATTTTGTTTTTCTGGGATTTTAAAAAAAATAAGAACAATCGATGGATTTTTGGTTGATGCCGCTACCTGCTTTTGGAACGCGATCTCGAGGGAGAGCTCGAGTTGTGTACTTTAGGTATGAGGTGAAGGAGATTTAGACGAGGAGTATAATGGTGTGGTTAGTTGGAAGATCGATGGAGTAATGAAGGTGCGGTGGAGGATTTAAGTGGAGGAAATGGTGGAGTAATTGCTTGATGCGTGGTCAGTAGAAATCGGAGGAGAAGGAGATTTGTAGGATCGGGTATTAATGGGTTGGGCTGTGTTCAAATGGGCCAAGGCCCTTTTGTATTTAAATCTAATTTTTTATTTCATTTAAATGTATATTAACTTGTATAATCCATTACTTGGTCATACTTAAACAAAATTCAACGAAGCAAGATCCGACGGGATCGTATGGACTGTGGCTCCACAATGGAACTGACTGGGAGTGAATTGGATCCCATTATAATTTTTAGCAAAATAAATTGTTCTATCTGAATCAAAGACAGTTTATCGTTATTTAACGATGACCGTCCAATGTGAGTAAAACTCACCAACTCTAAACAGTTATATTTTTATAACGTATATTTAGCATTTTTAAATGATGATTAACTGCTGTGTGTTGACTGTTTGGTTGAATTGCTTATAATATTAGCTGAAATTATAGATAAAGATATATATATATAAAAATCTTTAATCAAATATCGATTCTGTTTATCAAAACATTTCATAGTGAAATGAAGTTGATGTTAATTATATTGTTTAACATCTGTGGATGCATGGAAATAGGTTAGAGGGACCCAACTGAGTTACTCAATATATAAAATACTGTTTTGTTTCATATATCATGATATATGATATGATATATAATCTTTTGTGATTATGTGTATTTGAATGATAACGATCATGGTTATTTAGTATTTTAAATACCGTATGAAATACTGGGAGTAGAAAAGGGGATTTTAAAAGTGTATTTTGAAAATAAAGTATTTATATAAAATCAATGGATTTTATATATAAAAAGAAAAGGGTTTTATGAAAGAAAATAATTATAAAATTTGAAAAGAAATAGAAAAGGAACTATTTGGGAAAACAAATAGAAAAGGTACTATTTGTGGAAACAAATTGAAAAGGAAATATTTGTGGAAACAAATTGAAAAGGAAATATTTGTAAAACATTTACAAATATAATTGAAAAGGAAATATTTGTAAAACATTTACAAATAAAATAGAAAGAGAAATATTTGTAAAACATTTACAAATAAAATAGAAAGAGAAATATTTGTAAAACATTTACAAATAGAATTGAAAAAGGAAATATTTATTTAGAAAATAAATAAAGTTATAAAAGGAAATATTTATTTAGAAAATAAATAAAGTTATAAAAGGAAATATTTATTTAGAAAATAGATAAAGTTATAAAAGGAAATATTTATTTAGAAAATAAATAGAATTATATAAAGGAAATATTTATATGAAATAAATATAGAAAAATAGAAAAGGAAGTATTTGTAATCAAATAGAGTTAGTCGAATAGAGTTATCAAATATAATTTATTTGAATAAGAGTTAGTTGATTAGAGTTAATCAGTTAGAGAAATCGATTAGAGTTAATCAGTTAGAGTTAGTTGATTAGAGTAAGTCGATTAGAGTTAATCGAATTAGAGTAATCGATTAGAGTTAATCAGTTAGAGTTAATCAATTAGAGTTAATCGATTAGAGTTCAAACAAATTAGAGTTATTCGAAAAGAGTTAATCGAATATTGTTATTCGAAGAAAAGAGTTATCAAATATAGTTTATTCGAAGTGAGTTAATCGAATATAGTTTATTCGAATTAGAGAAAATCGAATATAAGTTATTCGAAGAGAGATAATGGAATATTAGTTTATTCAAAAAGTGTTAATCGAATATAAGTTATTCGAAAAGAGTTAATCGAATATAAGTTATTCGAAAAGGGTTAATCGAATATTAGTTATTCAAAGGAGTCAATCGAATAGAGATTTATTCGAAAGAGAGTTATACGTCGAATTCGATTATATCGAATTCGGGAAAGTATTATTTACTTTCCGGTTTTTAATCCAGAATTGTTTATTTGTAAATAAATTATTTATTAGCTTATTTTTTTCAAAATAAGAATTTAAGTTAGGTTTCTAAGTTAGATATTTCAGAAGTAGAGTTTATAACGTTAGCGTAATAATAAATGTTTTTCATAAAAGAAGTGGATTCATAATCTGAATCCGAGAATTTACGTAAGCAAATGATTGTAGAAATTGGAGCAGTGCTCTTTGTCTATTGCAAGGTTAAGAACATTGTTCAGTTAAGGTCTGAGAGGTAATTATACCCCAACATGATTGACTTCGTAATTGACTAAAAATAGTTGAGGTTCGATGGCTAGAGTTAGTTAGAAATACTATTAAGTAATAAGCGATTAATGGATTGGACGGTCATAACGATGTTTTATACAACGTTAGTTGAAATCCATATAAATGAGTTTTGGAAATGTTTTCCAAATACAAAATCAGAGATATTTTGTAAACATAGAAGATGGAACGTTTTATCTATAAGGAATTAAGAAATGGAGTTAAGCTAAATTAGAAACTGACTGGAGATTTGTTAAGTTGAATGGTTTTCTAAGTGTCTATCTGGTGTGGGTTTCGACCTTCGGGATTGATACTTAGGGAATTGTTCTCATACTAGTTTACAGTCAGGGACTGACAGATGTGGAAGAATAGTTATAAGTAAATAACCAATGAGAATGTTTTCCAATGTTAATAACGCATATTTTCTAAATTTAGAAAATAAGAAATGTTGAATATATTGAAACAGGAATAGGGAAATGAATAATTGAATGACAAATTAAATGAAAGTAGATCAGTGTTGATTGATGATTTGATCGGTAAGATTTCCATTTGGGAATACGACTGTTGTTTGTACACATGTTTTCCTTTGATAGTTAAATCACCGACTATCGAAGATTCTAACCATTTCCATTGTTAATACGGAGAGACCGGGATCAGATTCATTATCTAAAAACCACTCTGTATGGGCGTTAGCGTTACAATCAAATATGATAAAGATAATTGAAGACGGAGTTATGCAAGGGTTGTCCTGTTTACAGAATAGTGCCTTCGGTTTGTCCAGTCCCAGGACGACCTGTTTGGAAGAATGTCTGAAAGAGTATATTTAATGGATCGCGTAAGTTGATCTCTTCAAACGTATATACGTTTGGTGGCGGAGAAATTCGTTTCTCTTAGCTGTATACCCATAGTATTTTTGGGGAAATCAATTTGTGATTTGGCGGGTATGACGATGTGACATTCGAAGTGAATAAGTGTGTGATCTATCAGAGATAAGCGTGGCCTCTAGCCTCACAACTGGGAAATAACAAAAATCTGGCAGGCAGCATGGCTAAGTGGTTGGCTGCCAATTAGGGTGTATTATCACCTATCAAGAGATATTCATTTCATTCTTTAATCTATTCGATGTTGTCCCATTCGGGAAACGGGTGCGGATCCCAACTGTTGGTGATATACATCCGATACACTCAAGCGAAATGAGTGGTCGGTCATGTGTGGCCGGGTTGCAAGATGTTCTTGTTGAACCTAGTGTGTTCCTCTCTAGAGGTACACTATCGGAAGGTGGTTCCATACCATGTCATAGTTGGAAATCCATTACAAAATAAGAGCTCGAGGTTTTGACTGTATACTATATATGTGCAACGTGAGTTGAAAGCTTTCTGCCAGATGATTATTATATTGTGGTTGATAGACACTATTATAATATCAAAAGGATTTTGATATAAAGATTATCTTTTCTTTCAAAATGATTTGAAAGTTAAATCAAATTGATTTGGATTCTCATAAGGGAAAAACCCATTCCGTTATACGGCATGGTCATATGAGATATCGTTTAATCGCTCAAACTGTTTTAAATTGTTTTACTCACACCACTCCCATGACTGACCCAAAGTTTATTTTGTTTTGTTTTCCCGAAACTCTTGGGTTCTCAAACTTGTTCGGGCAGTCAAGTAGTCAGGATTTTACAAGTACACTTGGAGAGATGGAGCAGGAGGCTTCAAGATGATATAGCTATTGTTTATTTCCGCTGCGATGTAAGTGTTGTACTTTAATATACAAATACATATTTGTGTTTCAAAGTTATGTTGTATATTATATTTTATTCGTTCCGCTGTGAGATTCGTGTTTACTCTGATGTTGTGTGTTCTTCTTCTTCTTCTTCTATTCTAAGTTTCTATCTTATCTATTCTCACCTTCTAATTTTTTTCAAGGATTATCCGGTGTTTCTGATGCTTGAATAGTCGACATAGTGTGGTATGCCGATATCCCGGATCGCGAAAACCCGGGTCATTACAGTGGTATCAGAGCTTAAGTTTAAGTTATTACCTTGGCTCTATGGTGTAACTCAATAGAGATGGGGATAGTAATGCACTAGATTGAGTTGAGTGTATACATACGAGTGAACGTATTTGTTATTTGGTATAAAATGATTTTATATCATGGAGATTTATTGGTTGAGTAGTTTATGGGTACTGGTCAATCAGTTTGATCCACTGTATTGGTAGGAGTTTTTAAACACTCGAACACGATGGGTCGACACGATATGTTTTGAAAAGAGGGTAAATGAAAATAATTTTACCCAAAGTATATTTTTATATAGAGAAAATATATATATATTGGAATTATAATATATTGGATATATTGGTTGTTATTATAATCGAGTAAGATTATAAATTAAAATGGTTATATAAATAACCAATCAGAAATCATATAAGTGAAATATATGAATTCGAAATGAATTAAATCTAAAATTAAATCAGAATTGGAATTAAAACTCTGAAAATTTGTAGAAGTGTTTGTAAATGGATTTGAATTAAGTATATAAGAATTTTAAAATCCTGGGAGAGTTTAAATTGTTTTACAAGCATTGTGAATAGTATTTTGAAATGTATTTCAAAATAGAAGTGTTTAGAAATGGTTTTGAAAGTGATATAGTATTAAACTCACTTTGATGGATGGGAAATAACCCGGATGATGAAACACAACATCATGAGTGTTCATTTTTGAGTGTGTAAGTGATGGATTACTACCAAAGAGATTTTTGAATTGTTTTGAGAAAAGCAAGTTGTTTTGAATTCCGAAAAAAGATATTTGATTTTAGAAAAACAAAGTTATTTAAAATTCCCAAGGAGAGATTGTTTGAATTAAAACAAATAAAACAGAAATTTGTAAAAGCAAATTGGAATTAAAGTAAAGCAGTTAAGTGGTAATTGAAATTGAATTGAAATAGAATGATATCGAGTAAAATTGGATTGTGAGATGGGAATCTGGAATTATATGGGACTGATAAGTCAAGAGTTGAAATTGGTAATGGCATTTGAGTTGAGAATGAAATTTGGCTTGGATACAAGCAAATAATTGTGTTGATATTTGATTGATTGGAAATCGATTGTTATAGATGGATAAATTGATATGCCCAACAAAAAGGTACCAGTTTATATTATATATGGGTTTTGAGTTTTTGATGAGCTGAATTAGCAAGCCGCTTGGCTGTTTGATTTTCTTTTGGGTTGGAGAAAGCCTAGAGAGGCGAGTTGTAGTTTTACCGATTGACCAGTACAAAGGTGGTGCTGGCAAAATTTTTCGAAAAATTTGGGTGTTAGAAAATTTTCAGAATTTTTGAAAATTTTCGATAATAGAAATAAATTAATATTTTAATTGGAATGGATTGTTCGGTTGAAACTGGAGTTAAGAATTAAACAAATAATTTTTAATCAGTTAGTAGGGTTTGTTTCCTACCTTAGCAATTTCGAGGACGAAATTATTATAAGGGTGGAAGAACGTAATGACCCGTATTTTACAATATAGTAATTTATTTATTTAATTATTTAAATAGTGATTTAGAGAATTATATGGTTGTTTAATTAAATTATATGAATTATTTAATTAATATAAATAATAGAATAATATATTTAATTTAGAAATAATCAAAAATAGTGGAATTCACAATACATTGTGAATTGGATTATATATAAGGTATAATTTAGTTTAGGGTTGAATTATATTCATGAATATATTATTTAAAAGAAGTTTGGACGTATAATTATATTATAATTATAATCGAGCTCGAAATGGCGTGGCAGTTCGTAATTTGGCGATTCGAACTTTAAATTAATATACAAAAGCCGATTTAAATCGGATTTCTGTTAAACAAGAATCGTTCGGAGCTAGTGAAGTATAATTTTCTAAGGGAAGAGAAAAATTGAGATTTCATTGTGCAGATTTTGAGTTATGTCCAAATCAAATTTTAGAAAAGTCGCTATGGAATTCCTTTATAATTTATAACGGTTTATAAAAGGATTTCTATTTTAATTGAATATCGATTTGACCCGGATTTGAGATTTCGAGTTATAACTCCATATATATTTATTATGGAGCTGTATGATATATATTGTGAATATATACGATAATATATATTTATTGATATATAATTTAATTATTTTTAAATATATTTATACATTTAAAAGGGTTATTTAGAGCTTTAAAAATAGCCACTTTTGCAAACGACCTCCGTTTTCGACGAAACTAATTTTGTTGGATCCATAATATTAAATTATTGTTAGATTTCAAGTTTCGTGATTTTTAGAGTCAGTGTGTGGCCGTACAGATTTTTAATGTGAAAAACAGTCGATATTTTGATGGTTCAAAATACGCTGTGTGAGCAAACGGAGTCGGAATTCGACGAAACCAGTTTCATTGGGTCTGTATTGTCAAACTCTAGTTGCATGCCAATTTTCGTGATTTTTGGGTATCGTATGAGGTCACAGGAATTTTGAAGGACCAATACAAGTAGTGGTTGTTTAGAAATTAATTTAATAATCGAATAAAAAATTATTATAACTACCCCATATAATACCCTTTAACAGTCTAACCCTAATTCACAACTCCATAGTTAACCAAAATAATCTGCCGCTCTCGTTCTTCTTCATACAGTAAAGAAGGGGAGGAATAAAAATCAAAAGAAATGAAAATAAAATTCTATAAATTAGTATACATATATATTTGGAATCTTAGAGAAGTTCTCTTCGATCTGATGTAGCTTTTGTGGGGTGCGACGCTGATCTTGGAAGCACGGAAATTACATAGCGAACCTCGGGTTTGGTCTTGAGCGAAATCTAAGAAGTTTTAAACCAAATCGAGTTCATTCTTGGATTCAGCAGTTCGAATAAATTCGATTTTGTTTTTCTGGGATTTAAAAAAAATAAGAAGTGTCGATGGATTTTTGGTGGATGCCGCTACCTGCTTTTGGAACGCAGTCTCAAGGGAGAGCTCGAGCTGTGTACTTTGGGTATGAGGTGAAGGAGATTTAGATGAGGAGTACAATGGTGTGGTTAGTTGGAAGATCGATGGAGTAATGAAGGTGCAGTGGAGGATTTAAGTGGAAGAAATGGTGGAGTAATGGCCTGATGTGTGGTCTGTAGAAATTGGAGGAGAAGGGAACATGGCGGATCGGGTATTAATGGGTATGGGTTGTGTTCAAATGGGCCAAGGCCCATTTATATTTAGATCTAAGTTTTTATTTCATTTAAATGTATATTAACTTGTATAATCCATAACTTGGTAATACATAAACGAAATTCAGCGAAACAAGATCCGATAGGATCGCATGGACGATGGCTCCACAATGGAACTGACTGGGAATGAATTGGAGTCCATTACAATTTATAGCAAAATAAATTGTCCGAACTGAATCAAAGACAGTTTATCGTTATTTAACGATGACCGTCCAATGTGAGTAAAACTCACAAGCTCTGAACAGTTATATTTTTATAACGTATATTTAGCATTGTTAAACGATGATTAATTACTGTATGTTGACTGTTTGGTTGAATTGCTTATGTATTGGTTGAAATTATAGATAACGATATATATATATAAATCGTTAATCAAATATCGATTCTGTTTATTAAAACATTTCATAGTGAAATGAAGTTGATGTTTATTATATTGTTTAACATCTGTAGATGCAGGGAAACAGGTTGGAGGGACCCAACTGTGTTCCTCAATATATAAAATACTGTTTTGTTTCATATACGGTGACATATGATATGATATATAATCTGTTGTGATTATGTGTGTTTGAATGATATCGATCATTGTTATTTCGTATTTTAAATACCGTAAGAAATACTGGGATGTAGAAAAGGGGATTTTCAAAGTGTAGTTTGAAAACAAAGTATTTATATAAAATCAGTGGATTTTATATATAAAAAGAAAAGGATTTTACAAAAGAAAATAATTATAAAATTTGAAAAGAAATTAGAAAAGGTACTATTTGAGAAAACAAATAGAAAAGGAACTATTTGTGGAAACAAATTGAAAAGGAAATATTTATGGAAACAAATTGAAGAGGAAATATTTGTAAAACATTTACAAATAGAATTAAAAAGGAAATATTTGTAAAGCATTTACAAATAAAATAGAAAGAGAAATATTTGTAAAACATTTACAAATAAAATAGAAAGAGAAATATTCGTAAAACATTTACAAATAGATTTGAAAAAGGAAATATTTATTTAGAAAATAAATAAAGTTATAAAAGGAAATATTTATTTAGAAAATAAATAAAGTTATAAAAGGAAATATTTATTTAGAAAATAAATAGAATTATATAAAGAAAATATTTATATGAAATAAATATAGACAAATAAAAAAGGAAGTATTTGTAATCGAATAGCGTTAGCCGAAAAGATTTAACAAATTTAATTTATTTGAATATGAGTTATTCGATTAGAGTTAATCAGTTAGAGAAATCGATTAGAGTTAATCAGTTAGAGTTAATCGATTAGAGTAAGTCGGTTAGTGTGACGGCCCGCCCCGCACCAGCCTGCATTTCCTCCGAAAGTGCGCTGTACACATGCCCAACTAGCACGGGACGGTCGTCAGGAGAAAGGAAAGAAGAGAATGAACTAATCAAGGAACCTGTAGAATGTCTCACAGCGCATGGGATAAAATATAATAATAACATACTTGACATAAAACAGGCGAGACAGTGCATAAGCTGATAACTAATAATCAATGTCAACATCAAAGCAGCGGAAATCCAAATACAGCTTATTACAACTTTCCAAATTTACTGTCTCTAACAAAAGAAAACTAAAGTAGAAGATGCACCACCAATGCCCAAGCAGTGATCTTCCACAACACAGGGAGAATATATATATATATATATATATTACGTGGAAGCCTCCTGCTCGTCTCCGGATCATCTACCCGTGCATCACCAGCTAACCTGTCTCTAGTCTGCTCGTGTGAGCACCCAGAGTAATAAGAGGAGACATAAAACTATGGGTCAGACATAAAGCCTGGTATGAGCGATAAGCATCTAAACAGAGTAATAACAGGTATACTAAACCATACCTGAACCTGGACCTGCAACCAAAGAGTTAGTACCACATACCGTACAGTACTCTAAGGTGCCATAATAAATAGTGTAAGAATATGGGGGTGGGGTGTGCATGTCATAATGATAGCAACCAAATCAACCATAACAACCATCCTCACATCCCTCACTCAGTGCGTAAAGCTATACGACACCTACCACTTTGGAATACTAGACAAATTGAGGTAACGACGGATCCCGACTTGTAGGAACCCTGCTGTGACAAAGCTAAACATATGGAGTCATGACCAAACATTTCAATGACCCATTTCATTGATCGTAGCCCTTGGTTCTACCGATGCCATAATGGCCCTAAATCCGCCTTCGTACCTCCTACCATAGTGGTCCAAAGTTATAGGCATCGATAACCCCTTAACACGCGTCCCGCAGCAAAGCCCAATCATGAAGCCCACTCATTGGTTCCCAACTGGATCCTGAGTCAAAGCTCCTCATTTGGACTTCCTTTGCATCTCGGGTTTTGATCGAGTTGGAGTGGGTCTTCAAAAGAGTCATCGCGTAGTAGTAATAGCCCACGTACGGTTCGGTTCGGTGCTCCTCGTCTAGATCGGTTCGGTTCGGTGTTCATCTCTTCATTCAGCTCGGGTTGGATACTCCACTTTGGGTCGGGTCGGTGTCCTCCGGGTCGGGTCGGTGTCCTCCTCCGGGTCGGGTCGGGTTACTTTCTTCCTTCTAGTTCTTCTTCAATCAGCTCCCTCTTTTCCATCCACTCCGATCCGATCCGATCCGATCCCTTCACCTTCTCCCGCTGTAGCCTTCCATTCTTAGGTCGATCCGATATGGTCTCCACTATTCTTTCGATCCGATCCCCTTGTCCACTCCAACTCTAAGCAAACGGCCTTCCTTCTCGCCAAGCCTCCTATGTGCCAAACTCCGGTTCGGGTCGGGTTTCTTTCCCAGTTCACATATCCTATCCGAACCCCCATCCGATCCGATCCGAAGCCCTGCACAACTTTCTGCCACTTTTCCAGCAACTTGTTTACGCCGTTCGACGACGTTTTTGACAAATCTAACTATTCTAATCAATCACAATCCATGTCAAATAGTCATAACAACATAGCAAACTAACCTCAAACACCAAAACAATGAATTTATATGTCAAAATGGATCAAACGTGCCCAAAACCCCTTATTTTCCTATAATCCTTCATAATCATGTTTAAGCACATACTTAGTAAAACTTAATCAAATCGTCTAAATTTTCTAACAGAGGCATGAAATATTATTTAAGAATTTCTAAACATTTTTCCAGAATTTATTAGTGTATAAATTTGCTAATCTTCACTAGTTACCCTTAATTAACTGTAATTAGTGTCAAAATGATGCTATCACTCACCTTGGCCACAAAATAAAACACCAAATATGAAATATTCTCTGTTTGGGTCGAATTCCTGTGTATAGCAGCAGCTCCAACCTTGCTTTGTTGCTATTTGGCCTTGTTTTGATGTAGTTTAGGCTTAATCTTCACTAAAAATGTGTTTTGGGGTGGTTTTAGAGGATGGAAGCCATTACTAAGGTCTCAAGAAGGTTTGTGGCGGCTCAAAACTGAAATGAAAGTGATAACCTAACCCTAATCAGTCCTCCTATACCTCTAAACCCGAAATTCCCCTCTGGGCCTAGCTGCTAATCACCCGGTTAAGCCCAATTAAGCTGTTTTTCACCATCTGAAACTTGTTTCAGCCATATCTCCCAAACGGTGAGTCCGTTTGACTAATGTGACCACTCTACGGAAAGAGAAACCATCATCCGGAGCCAATGGAAGTGGTTTCAGGTCAAAATTCTTTTCCAGTCAAAAGTTATGGCCAAAACAGTGCCAACTAGGGGTAAAACAGTCATTTAAAAATCGGGAAAAATCATGAACATAGGAAATGACCCCAATAGTCGTCTCCCAAAGTTCCATGACCATACGACTTCGTATATGAAAGAAATAAATATCCTACGATCCTATGATGCATAGAATACGGGTCGTTACACTCTCCCCCCCTTTAAGAAATTTCGTCCCCGAAATTCCTTAACCCAAAACATACAAAGGATCCCGCATGCCTAACAACCACGTACAACAATCAAACATGCAAAACAAGCAAACAAGCCTATCCTCGCATGCGGAAAACTAAATCGAAGTCAAAATCTTACCAGGCAAAGAGTTCTGGGTGTGTCTTCCTAATGTCCTCCTCTGTCTTCCAAGTACAATCACTCTCGTCCTCGCTCCACTGTACCTTGACTAGCTTCACCGCCTTCCTTCGAAGTTGCTTCGTGTCATGCTCGACAATACGGGCCGGCTTGCGGTTCCCAACCGCCTCGGGTTCCACTTCGAAGTCCTCTAACTGATCAGGTGAAATAGTCATATCTGAGTCGTGAACGAACTTCCTTAGTTGGGAAACATGAAATACGTTGTGAACTCCCGCCATCTTCTCCGGTAAGTCAATTCTATATGCCAAATTCCCGACTAGCTCAAGAACAGGGAATGGGCCAACAAATCTTGGTGCCAACTTGCCTCTCCGGCCAAATCGTATTACGCTCTTCAACGGAGAAATCTTGACAAACACCAAGTCACCAACGGAGAATTTCAAGTCTCTTCTCCTCTTATTGGCGTAACTCTTCTGCCTATCCTGAGCAGCTTTCATTCTTTGTTGAATGATCTTAATCTTATCTGAAGTTTCCCTCACCACATCTGGTCCAAGCATAAACTTCTCGCCAGTCTCTATCCAACATGATGGTGAGTTGCACGGTCTTCCGTACAAAGCTTCAAACGAAGCCATACCGATACTGGATTGGTAGCTATTATTATATGCAAACTCTACTAGATGCAAATGGTCATCCCATGATCCACCAAAATCCAATATACATGCTCTCAAGAGATCTTCCAAAATACGGTTCACCCTCTCCGTCTGACCGTCGGTCTGATGATGATATGCGGTACTGAGATGTAACTCTGACCCTAGAGCCTCTTGTAAGCTCTTCCAAAACCCATTAGTGAACAACGGGTCTCGGTCACTCACAATGCTTTTAGGTACTCCATGGAATCTCACTACCCACTTCATATACAATTCTGCTAACTTAGCTGCCATTCTGGTCGATCTGACTGGTATAAATCTTGCACTTTTGGTCAATCGGTCCACAATCACCCAAATGCTATCATGTCCCGATCTAGTCCTTGGTAAACCATCGATGAAATCCATCGAGACTTGCTCCCATTTCCATTCGGGAATTTCTAATGGCTGTAACAAAACACTAGGCTTCTTTTGCTCGGCTTTAACTAGCTGGAAATTCATGCATTTGGATATAAACTTCCCAACGTCTCTTTTCATTCCTTCCCAGTAGTAAGTCTGTTTCATGTCTCGATACATTTTATTACCACCGGGATGTATAGTCAACTTTGAGTGATGACATTCTTTAAGCACTTCATCTCTCAATCCATTGACATTGGGTACAACAAGCTTTCCATTCTTTCTAAGCCATCCATCTCGATCAAGCCCATACTTGTTCATCTCCTCATCGATATCCATCTCTAATTTGGAGATGATTTCCAATACATTAGGATCGTCCCTCTGACTAGAGCAGATCCACTCAATCAAAGTGGGTCTGATCGTCAAACTTGCTAACATTTCTGGATTCAATTCGCACTTTGGTCTGAAATCAAACCCCGCGATAAACTCCAGTTGCTTCCATTCAAGGAACATAGCCCCTAAGCTGGCATGTCTTCTACTCAATGCATCAGCCACCGCATTGCCCTTTCCTGGTGTGTATGCGATGTCAAAATCATAGGAAGCTAAGAACTCTAACCATCTCTGCTGACGGAGATTCAGATCTTTTTGAGAGAAGAGATACTTTAACGACTTTTGATCTGTAAACAGCTCAAATCTTTCTCCCAAGAGATAGTGTCTCCATATCTTTAACGCGAACACGATTGCTGCCAATTCTAAATCATGGGTAGGGTATCTTCTCTGGTGCGGTTTCAATTGCCGACTTGCGTAAGCTACAACCCTACCGCCTTACATCAATACAGCACCCAGTCCGGTACCACAGGCATCCGTGTATACCGTCATCTCTTCATCCCCCTTAGGAATGACTAACACTGGTGCGCTTGTCAACTTGTCTTTTAGACTTTTGAATTCATTCTCGCACCTTTCATCCCAGACAAAAGCTTGATTCTTCTTTGTCAACTGAGTCAACGGTGCTGCTATCTTGGAGAAGCCTTGGATAAACTTACGATAATATCCCGCTAATCCCAAGAAACTTCTTACATCTGTTGCGTTCTTGGGCGTAGGCCAATCCTGTACCGTAGCCACCTTTGTCGGGTCCACGGCAATACCATTCTCTGATACAACATGGCCCAAGAACCTCACTTCCCTCTTCCAGAAGTGACACTTAGAAAACTTTGCTTTCAATTGGTGTTTTCTCAACACCTCCATCACTACTCTTAAATGTTCCTTGTGTTCTTCCTCTGTCCTCGAATAGACCAAAATATCATCAACGAACACAAGGACAAACTTATTCAACTGATCTCTGAATACCCTATTCATAAGATCCACAAAATATGCTGGGGCATTGGTCAGCCCGAATGGCATGACCAACCACTCATAAAATCCAGACGGCGTCCGAAATGCCGTTTTAGCTATACTCTCAGCTTCCACTTTAAGCTGATGAAAACCTGTCGCAAGATCTAACTGAGAAAATACTCTCGTGCCACTCAACTGATCGAACAAATCATCTATCCGCGGTAGAGGATACTTGTTCTTCCTCTTCACTTTATTCAACTCGCGGTAGTCTACACACAAACGAAGGGAACCATCCGCCTTGGTAGCAAACACAACTGGTGCTCCCCATTCAGAAACACTCCTTCTGATAAATCCCTTCTTCAAAAGATCGCTGACTTGCACCTCGAGCTCTCGCTGCTCTCTTGGTGCCATACGACGAAGTGGCATCACTATAGGTCTGGCATCCTTTACCAAATCAATACGAAACTCAATCTCTCGGTGTGGTGGAAGTCCGGTCACTTCTTCGAAAACATCCGGATACTGGCCAACCACGGGCAAACCTGACAACTCACTATGCAGAATGTCGAGGGAGTTTAGAAAACTAGCCAATACCCCCTTACTGGGTAGACCACCAAACACTATCCTCCGTCCATCATCCGCTCTAGCTGTCACCAACAAGCCCTCACAGTCTACCACCACCCCGTATCTTTGGAGCCAATCTACTCCCAAAATAATGCCAAACCCAGTAAAGCCCAAAACAAAGCAATCGCAAACAAACATGCATCCATGACTCGATAAGACCACATTACGACAAATCATGCTAAGGCTAGTAGAACCACCAATCGGGTTTGTCACTACTAAAGGTCTATCGACAATCTCGGGCTCCAATCCCAACCTATCTACCAGGTCACTAGATATGAAAGAACTGGAAGCTCCGGTATCAAACAAAACCCTAACAGGAACATCATAAACAGAAAGCATACCTTGAATGACGACATTCTTTCCCTTCTCCGCCACTGTTGGGGCATTCGACGAAGAAGGAATAGCATTAAGAGCGTAGGCTTTCACCATTTGCTTTTCCTTAGGGGGCTGTGGACACTTGTCCTTGTGATGTCCCATTTGGCCACAGTTGAAGCACTTCCTATCCGCTGGCTTGGCCCGACAATTACTAGCATAATGGCCCTTCTTACCACAGCTGAAGCACTCCACATCTTGCTTATTCCTTTTCTTCTGGCCATCTTTAGTCTGATTCTGCTTTCTCTTATTCTGGGAACCACCCTTGCCTCCACCACTTACTTGTGGCTTTGGCTCATCTGCGGATGCAACCTCAGTCTTCGGCTTAGGGTAGAGACTTTCTGACCTCAATGCTTTCCCTACAATCGACTCAAACGACTCATAGATGTGGTTAATAAGTCTTTCCCCCAAGTACTGGTCCAAACCGGTTATGAATTTCTCATTCTTTTTCTCGGCAGTATCAATAAGAGATAACCCATATTTCGACAAAGTGTCGAATTCAGCAATATACTCCGAGACTGCTCTGCCATTCTGCTTGAGCTCCAAGAATTTCTTAAACAGCACTGACTTCTAAGCAGCTGGAATGAACTTCTCGCTAAAGCGAGCTTTAAACTGCTCCCATGTAATCTGATCTTCGGGAGTAGCTGCCTTTATAGCATTCCACCAATTCATTGCCCGCCCTTGCAGTTGACGGGACGCTAGCTTTCTCTTCATTGCATCCTCGATACCCAAATCCTCGAAGATACGTTCGCAACTATCCAACCAATCCTAAACATCCGTGGCCGGCTCCGTTCCGTGAAACGACTTCCCACCAAGGCTAGTATAATCCTTATTCAACTTGGCGAAGTCGACCCTCGACGCCTGCACTATTGGACCACCACCATTTCCACCATTGGGAGTTGCCCTCTGTACATCTCTAAGCATCTCTCTCATGAGGTCAGTAAACATTGTCCTCATGTCAGCAGCATTCCCATTATTGGCTCCCCTACCGGTACCTCTAACATATCGGCTCATCGTCAATCTGAAAAAGGAAATGATTAACGACTCCATAGTGGTGCTAGTGCAGTACGACTTCATCCTTATACTACTAATAGTATATATATATATGTAGCTTTTTAAAAACCAAAGTAATCACAAATACGCTCTCTCGTATACGTATATTATCTCTCCCTGATAACTTCCCTAGGTTAACTACGCAACCTGGAGCTCTGATACCAAGTGTGACGGCCCGCCCCGCACCAGCCTGCATTTCCTCTGAAAGTGCGCTGTACACATGCCCAACTAGCACGGGACGGTCGTCAGGAGAAAGGAAAGAAGAGAATGAACTAATCAAGGAACCTGTAGAATGTCTCACAGCGCATGGGATAAAATATAATAATAACATACTTGACATAAAAACAGGCGAGACAGTGCATAAGCTGATAACTAATAATCAATGTCAACATCAAAGCAGCGGAAATCCAAATACAGCTTATTACAACTTTCCAAATTTACTGTCTCTAACAAAAGAAAACTAAAGTAGAAGATGCACCACCAATGCCCAAGCAGTGATCTTCCACAACACAGGGAGAATATATATATATATTACGTGGAAGCCTCCTGCTCGTCTCCGGATCATCTACCCGTGCATCACCAGCTAACCTGTATCTAGTCTGCTCGTGTGAGCATCCAGAGTAATAAGAGGAGACATAAAACTCTGGGTCAGACATAAAGCCTGGTATGAGCGATAAGCATCTAAACAGAGTAATAACAGGTATACTAAACCATACCTGAACCTGGACCTGCAACCAAAGAGTTAGTACCACATACCGTACAGTACTCTAAGGTGCCATAATAAATAGTGTAAGAATATGGGGTTGGGGTGTGCATGTCATAATGATAGCAACCAAATCAACCATAACAACCATCCTCACATCCCTCACTCAGTGCGTAAAGCTATACGACACCTACCACTTTGGAATACTAGACAAATTGAGGTAACGACGGATCCCGACTTGTAGGAACCCTGCTGTGACCAAGCTAAACATATGGAGTCATGACCAAACATTTCAATGACCCATTTCATTGATCGTAGCCCTTGGTTCTACCGATGCCATAATGGCCCTGAATCCGCCTTCGTACCTCCTACCATAGTGGTCCAAAGTTATAGGCATCGATAACCCCTTAACACGCGTCCCGCAGCAAAGCCCAATCATGAAGCCCACTCATTGGTTCCCAACTGGATCCTGAGTCAAAGCTCCTCATTTTGACTTCCTTTGCATCTCGGGTTTTGATCGAGTTGGAGTGGGTCTTCAAAAGAGTCATCGCGTAGTAGTAATAGCCCACGTACGGTTCGGTTCGGTGCTCCTCGTCTAGATCGGTCCGGTTCGGTGTTCATCTCTTCATTCAGCTCGGGTTGGATACTCCACTTCGGGTCGGGTCGGTGTCCTCCGGGTCGGGTCGGTGTCCTCCGGGTCGGGTCGGTGTCCTCCTCCGGGTCGGGTCGGGTTACTTTCTTCCTTCTAGTCCTTCTTCAATCAGCTCCCTCTTTTCCGTCCACTCCGATCCAATCCGATCCGATCCCTTCACCTTCTCCCGCTGTAGCCTTCCATTCTTAGGTCGATCCGATCTGGTCTCCACTATTCTTTCGATCCGATCCCCTTGTCCACTCCAACTCTAAGCAAACGGCCTTCCTTCTCGCCAAGCCTCCTATGTGCCAAACTCCGGTTCGTGTCGGGTTTCTTGCCCAGTTCACATATCCGATCCGAACCCCCATCCGATCCGATCCGAAGCCCTGCACAACTTTCTGCCACTTTTCCAGCAACTTGTTTACGCCGTTCGACGACGTTTCTGACAAATCTAACTATTCTAATCAATCACAATCCATGTCAAATAGTCATAACAACATAGCAAACTAACCTCAAACACCAAAACAATGAATTTATATGTCAAAATGGATCAAACGTGCCCAAAACCCCTTATTTTCCTATAATCCTTCTTAATCATGTTTAAGCACATACTTAGTAAAACTTAATCAAATCGTCTAAATTTTCTAACAGAGGCATGAAATATTATTTAAGAATTTCTAAACATTTTTCCAGAATTTATTAGTGTATAAATTCGCTAATCATCACTAATTACCCTTAATTAACTGTAATTAGTGTCAAAATGATGCTATCACTCACCTTGGCCACAAAATAAAACACCAAATCTGAAATATTCTCTGTTTGGGTCGAATTCCTGTGTATAGCAGCAGCTCCAACCTTTCTTTGTTGCTATTTGGCCTTGTTTTGATGTAGTTTAGGCTTAATCTTCACTAAAAATGTGTTTTGGGGTGGTTTTAGAGGATGGAAGCCATTACTAAGGTCTCAAGAAGGTTTGTGGCGGCTCAAAACTGAAATGAAAGTGATAACCTAACCCTAATCAGTCCTCCTATACCTCTAAACCCGAAATTCCCCTCTGGGTCTAGCTGCTAATCACCCGGTTAAGCCCAATTAAGCTGTTTTTCACCATCTGAAACTTGTTTCAGCCATATCTCCCAAACGGTGAGTCCGTTTGACTAATGTGACCACTCTACGGAAAGAGAAACCATCATCTGGAGCCAATGGAAGTGGTTTCAGGTCAAAATTCTTTTCCAGTCAAAAGTTATGGCCAAAACAGTGCCAACTAGGGGTAAAACGGTCATTTAAAAATCGGGAAAAATCATGAACATAGGAAATGATCCCAATAGTCGTCTCCCAAAGTTACATGACCATACGACTTCGTATGTGAAAGAAATAAATATCCTACGATCCTATGATGAACAGAATACGGGTCGTTACAGTTAGAGTTAATCGAATTAGAGTAATCAATTAGAGTTAATCAGTTAGTGTAAATCGATTAGAGTTAATTAGTTAGAGTTAATCAATTAGAGTTAATCGATTAGAGTTAAAACGAATTAGAGTTATTCAAAAAGAGTTAATCGAATATTGTTTGTAACAACCCGAAAATGCGGGCCAGTTTAAAATTTTTATTTTGGCAATTTTAGGGAATTTTGAATATTTAAAATGGATTATTTTGAATAATATCAACGAGAAATTTATTTTGAATAGAATTCGAACGTATAAATTATATTCGTCGTCGTTAGAATATAAATAATTATATATATTTATAAATGGAATTGAAAATGGCACGGTAGTTCGATAATTCGATTTCAAACTTCAATTGAATGTACTGGGTGCAAAACAATCCAGATTTTAGTGAAACCAAAAATAATGGAATCTAATAGTGAATATCTTTCCAACGAATCCGAAAAATCGAAATTTCATAGCGGGAATCAAAAGATATGTCCAGTTGAAAATTCTGAATAGTCGCTATGGAATTCAGGCCCTTAAAAATAGATATTTTGCAAACAACCTCGGATTTCGACGAAACCACTTTTGTTGGATCTGTGATGTCTCATAGCGGGAATCAAAAGATATGTCCAGTTGAAAATTCTGAATAGTCGCTATGGAATTCAGGTCCTTAAAAATAGATATTTTGCAAACAACCTCGGATTTCGGCGAAACCACTTTTGTTGGATCTGTGATGTCAAATTATTGTTAGATTCCAAATTTCATAATTTTTCGAATCAATATGTGAGCGTGGCAAAGGAAAACGCGTTTGACTAGTTTTAGTTGATTTTAATCGACTGGAAAATGGCCATTTTTCCAACGGTCTCAGAATTCGATGAAACTAGTTTTGTTAGGACCGTATCGTCAATACGAAGCTAGAAAATATTTTTCTGCAATTTATAGAGTTCGTATATTACCCCAGTAAATTGAAATGCGCGTTCAAATTCAATATATAGAGTTATATGTTGATTTTGACGAAAACTGATCGAAACGATCGAATCAGCTTGCAATACATATCCCATTGTGTTCGGAATGGGGGTAATTAGATATGGACGACAGGCGGTGGGCATCGTTTAGAGGTCATACGAAAAAGTCAACTTTTTGTAAATTAAATAATTAATTAAATAAAAAATAAAACCCTCTCCCTTACTTACTCTCTCTGCCCTCCCCCCCCCCCCCCCCCAGCGCCGCGCCGCCGCGCCTCGCGCCAGGCCGCGCCGCCCCCATCGCACCCCCTTCCTCCTCTTCTCCTTCTCTTCCTGTCCTCCTCTGCCAGAAACCACAGCCCCCCTTCGCTTGCGCTTCCCTCTCCTCTACCCCACGCCGCCGCACCCTGCTGAAACCCACCACCGCCGAGCTCTGAAACCCTCCCCACCTCAAAGATAAAGTAAATTTATTTAATTAAATTAGTTTCTAGATTAATTTCAGTTTTATTTTATATTGTAGAAGGTTAAAAATATAATTTTTACATTATAGAAGTGTTAAAAATATCATCTTTATATATGTAGCAAAATAAAAATGTGATTTTTATAGTGATGAAACTGAAAAGGTGAAATCTTTATGTAGAGAATAACGAAGTAAAAATTGAATTTTTATTTATATGATAGCGAAGTAAAAATAGAATTTTTATCTATATGATAGCGAAGTAAAAATAGAATTTTTATCTATATAATAGCGAAGTAAAAATAGAATTTTTATCTATATAGTAGCGATGTAAAAATAGAATTTTTATTTATATAGTAGCGATGTAAAAATAGAATTTTTATCTATATAGTAGCGATGTAAAAATAGAATTTTATCTATATAATAGCGAAGTAAAAATAGAATTTTTATCTATATAGTAGCGGTGTAAAAATAGAATTTTTATCCATATGGAGTGATTATAAAAATATGATTTTTATATACATGGGAAGAATATAAAAATGTGATTTTTATATATATAGTGGCTACGGGCAACGAAAGTGACAAAAGGCGAGAACGACGATGATTTCCTACAATAGAAGTGTCGTGGAGTTGGGATAGCTATTGGTGAGAACTTCTCACTCTAAATTTCTTTTTCTAGTTATATATATACTAGGATGCAGACGGTGTTTAGTAGCACCCGACACCCGTCATCCACAGACCATGGATGGCTTGTTTGTTTGATTGATGTGTTGTGAAATTTTTTTTGTGATGTGGATGTGAAATCGATAACAAATTGTGGATATTTGAAATAAATTAATTATATTTAAAAATATAATTTTTAACGTGAAAGTGAATAAATAAATATTTGTAAAGAAATCAGCCGATTTGTTTATATACACTGATTTGACTGATATTGATTGGGATGATAAATTTTACACATCGCCCAACTGCATGAATAAAAATATGTGTTTGTTGATTTGAAACCCCACACGGGTATTGGGATGATATTTGGGTACACTAATCCCAATTATTTCAGTATATGTCGATCAATTGGTCGACAGACTGTGTAAGCGTTGATTATTTATATTTGATGCTTATGCAGTTGGGTGGTGCACTTTGGATGATGGTTTATTGTTTATCGTTGCTATTATATACATGTGTTGTACGGAATCCATATAATTAACGTTATATGGTGATTGATTAGGCCTCATTCCAATCGGAAAAATAATGAATATTTTAAAAGAAAATTCATGTGTTGAATATAAAAATAGTCATGTGTTGACGATGTTCATGTGTTGAAACTATTTATGTGTTGAGTAAAATATTTTAACAATAAAATTTACATCTTCATCATATTTAAATTAGAAACTACTTCACGGTGGAGTTTGATTTAAAAATCAAACGATAGAGACCATAATTTTACAAAATATTTTACATAACAAAAATAGTTGTGTGTTGACAGTACTCATGTGTAGAGATTGGTCGTGTGTTGAAAGAAATATTGATTCATGTGTTGAATAGAATAAATATTCATTTGTTTAATAGAATAAAGATGTTTGTTGAAATATATAAAGCCGTGTTGACTAGAGTTGCGCTATTTTGACGTGAACGATATTTATATCGATTATATTCGTTTTTATAATGAATATAGAAAAGAAGTGATTTCAAAATATAACGTTTTGAAAATATTATCATTTATATAGTAATGATAGGAAATATTCAATTTTGATTTGAAATTGAATATAGTGTTGAAATGGTTTTGAAAACGAATTTAAAACGATTTATAAAATATGTTTTAAAATGAAATCGATGAAATATATATAATATATATATATATATATTATATATAATGGCCTGAATAGAACGCGCCGCGCCGCGGCAGTTCGTGAATTTCGACCATTGACTTCGAATCGACGTTACGGGAGATCCGACCGTCGGATTCTCCTAAAACCGGAACCGTTGGTTCGTATTGAAAATAGCTTTCCAATGAATATTAGAAATTTGAAATCTAACGGTTGGTTTTGGGATTATGTCCAAATGCTATTTGAAAAAGGTCGTTGTAAGCGCAGTTCGATGGCCGTTGATGGAAATCGACTGTAAGGGCCTTGTTAAAATTATTAAAAATATTGATAATTTGTGAAAAATCATAATATATGAATTGGAAAGAACTGGGATGAAAAATTCCACATTTGAAAGGAAAAAAATATATTTTTGTCGAAATGAACTAGTTTTGAACTAGAATTAAAATCAATTTATTTCTGAAATAAATAAATTGAATTTGAAAGTGATTTTAAAAATAATCAATATTCCCAATACGTGAATTGGACTGGAGTTGAATCGAAATTATCTTCGAAATATTTCGATATTGGATTTCGTGACTATACAGATATTGTTATGGGAGTTTGAAAGATATATTTTATATTGTTATTTCCAATATGATATTTGTTGGTTTCAGGATTTGATATTGAATATAAGCCGGTATATTTTCTATTCAGAGCCTTGTATTTAATATCAAATGTGATTTGGGTTTGTCGTGAATGGTGTCTTCATTAACACTGTTCTTAAGCGCAATAGAGAAAAGGATTAAATCTTTCTATTTAGATTTAATGAAGTATATCAATTAAATAATATTTAATTGGAATTGAATTTGAATTGCTTTTCGGGTTTATCGTGAGCGGTGTTTTGAACAACACCTGGTCTTTAATCCGATTAATTATAGAGTGTGATTTGGGTTTATCGTGAATCGTGTTTCATATGACATTGGTTCTTTAACCCAGTTAATGACAGGATATTGATTTTAAGAAGATTAAAACTAAGTGGAGTTTTAATGAATTTTTAATTAGATTGAAATGTGAATTGATAATTTAAATTATCATATCTGAAAGGTGATCGAGAGTGGAGTACCACCAGTTTTGCTCCAAAGCGATAGTTAAATCTTTAATTAGATTTGAACGTGAAATGGTAATTAATTTTATCGATAACACCATGGTGTTAGATATGGAGTATTACCAGTTTTGCTCCATAGGATATATAGGTTGGGATTGGGAAATAAAATAAATAATTACTTCGGTGTGGTTCGCTAATCCCGACTAGTTTGAAATGATATCCAACTGAAGATTAAAGAATAAATTTAGAAGAATTTATCTTGGATAAAATTAATGGGAACCTTTCCCTAAGAATGTGATTTTGTGAATAAAAGAATATTCTGAATTGGAATGAGGCGTTTGTGTGTTTGTGTAACATTTGTTTATTATATACGTGGGTTATTCAAAAAGGCCGGGTTTCTACGCATTCTGAATAACCGATTCGACGAGATGTCGAAGATGAAGACGGTGGTTGAAGACCGGAAGTCTTCACATCGTTTGGGTGATTACTGATGATCTCGATTGGGCTGTAGACCCAAGATGAGGGAAACAGTTGGTGATCATCCAGACGTACTTGGAGATGGATGGATATGCGAGGAAAGTGCCTCCGGTTTCGTTCAGACCCAGAACGAACTTGTAAATGGATTGTGTGTCTGACATTGGATTTTTTTCTGTGTTGATTGATCTCTATTAAATATACATATGTTTTGGAGGCGGAGAATTTATTCTCTTGCTTAACGCCCTTCTCTGAGACGTACGAGCTCAGAGGTTGTATATCGATGGACATCAGTCGCATGGAGTGAATTGCTAGTGTGGCACGCGTAAGTGGCAATTGATCAAGGCTTCTGTTTAAAAGCAAAGTCTGGTGGTTGATTATCAAAGGATGGCCTGTGTGGCGTAGCTTTGTGTATAGAGTGAATTCGCGAGCCTCACACCTCGGTATGAGTCAAAAACGGGAGACAGACCGCTGGGAGAGCACGACGTTTCTTTCTAGCTAGGGTGGTGTCAGTGACCTACCAGCCCTGACATTCATATACTTTTCACCTCTGTGGTTGTTGGAATGCGAGGCGCCTCAGATATAGGTCTGTTAGGACCAGGAAACGTGTGTTCAGGAATAACTAATCCTCAAAAGTAAGAGAAGACCGGCCCAGCCGATTCCAAGGATCAAAGTGGGGTCCTGAGACATTTGCTAGAGTGTCTCGAACGCGGAGAGGAGCTTGCCCCTTGCCTCGACTCATGACGGAAATCCAATTCCCAATACGTGACATTGCGGTTTTAATTGTAGAACTAGTACGGCGACATGATAGATGGTACCTATGCTGTCTATGGTTGGTATTTATGATTTGAATTGTTTTGACACTATACACTTATAATAGTATCAAATGATTTGTTTAAAACGTACCAAGCATGTTTGGCTATTATAAGGGAAAACCCTATCCTTTGGCTAGCGTTGCATTGTGTGATGGGACCTGGGTCTTATAATAGCTTCATTTTTCCAAAGAGCATTGCGATGTTTTGTTATATGCACTAGTATTCTTCGGAGGAAACCCGTTCCGTGTTATACGGCGTGGTCCCTTGAATTACTCTCTTTTAAAGTAAAGTTTTAAATAACTGTTTTAGTTCTCACACCAGTCACATGACTAACCTGGAGTTTATTGTTTTAACCTAAACTCTGGGTGCCCTTATTTTCGACTCGGGCAACTAGTAGTTTTGGTTTTGCAGATTTATATCCACAGGGTCCTCATTTACAGCTGGAATGATGCTCGGAAAGCTCTGTATCCGTGTATCACTTTCAGTTGTGTTTTGTATATTTTTCCGCTGCTGTGTAATTTATTGTAATCTTTGATATTTATCGAATGTAATTTATTCATTTATACTCTGTATATTCTTGTATCTGATGGAATTGTTGTAATATCAACGAAATGTTCTTCTATCTGCGTCCTTTTGTGTGTTGTTCTCAAAGTATCCGCTCTTTCCTTCATGGGGAAGTTACAGGTTTTTACAGTGGTATCAGAGCTTTGGTTTACAGAGCTCGAGAACAAGACACGTTAGAACCATACGAAAGAATTCATCAGATATTGGATTAGTAATATCCAATTAGAATAACTCGTTAGAGATAGGATCAGTAGTATCCTAGAACGAGTGTGAAGAGTATATTTTTCAAATGAAAACAATTTTGTTTTAAAATTTAAACCATTTTATACGTATTTGATTATTTATTTATTTTGAATTTGGACAATCGAGTATATAAAGATTTCGCGTATACGCGTCATGAACGTATAGTCGAAATTTAATATATTGGATAGATATAGAATTACACTCTAGTCGCCCGGAGATGATGTTGATAATGACCATGGCATCATCAATATTTATGTTCGTGTTTCGAAGGTGTGATTTTTATATATTTCCATTAGACTGGTGTGAGAACCAAAACTAATATAGATAGATTTATTGTTGTGAATTGGCATCAAAAACATGATTTTCTGTATATATGTATCAAAATTATCAATTTGAAACGTTAATCCACTAATTGATTGATGGTTGTGCTGTTTGTTTATTTGTTTGATAATTTTGAACCATTTAGCCTAATTGAATCAAATATTGAATTTGTAACAACCCGAATTTTAATAACATGTTATAATCAATAATCAATAATCAAGGCAGAATTAAATTTTAAAATCTGAATTAAGGAAAACGGGCTGTGCCATTGCGTTCGTCTCGGAAAAATACGTGAAATAGAGTCTGAGTTTTCGAAAAATGGAGTCCGTATGACCAAGTTATGGCCCAACGAAGTTTCAGAAAATTCCAAGTCCGAAAAACAGTTCAAAATTCAAATCTGGAGCCGAAAAGACTAGGCGGGAAAATTTCCCGCCCAACACCCAAGTCGACATGGGTGTCGACTTGGGTGTCGACACACCCAAGGTGGTGTCGACTTGCAAGTCGACACCCCTGTCGACCTGGGTGGTCGAGCCCAGGCCACCTGGGTGCGCCTGCTTGTGTCTCTGGTCCTGTTCTGGATGCTTCCGACGGAATTTGATGGCTTAGATCTGATTTGGGGTTAATCCTATGGCTTAAACTACCCCTAATCTCTATAAAAAGACCCCTAGACCTAGCCTAAACCCTCATTAATTCATTCCTACAACGAAGTTATGCCAAAATGCTCCCCCACCATGGCCTCCACCTTCATATCATGGCCTCCATCTTCATCTCCAAAGGCTTGAGCGTCCAAAGCTAGATCCATGAAGAAGGTGCAAGCTTTCTACACTAAATCAAGGAGGGATCAACGTTTCTACACCAATTTCATGACGATTCTTCAACAAAGGAGCCACCTTTCCTCGTCAAGACGATTCATAGTCCTAGCCCTCTTGCCACGCTATGTAAGTTCTAGCTACTTGTAGATTCTAACGGTGGTTCTAATGTGACATGGGATAAAATGTGATGAAACATAAGTATGCTAGCCTATATGAACCTTGTCATGTCTCTTTTCCTTGAACCTATGACTTTGGGCTATGCTTAGTGACTAAATCATGCCACTTATGTTATGTTTAACCTAGTATATCTTGCAAGTTTGAATCTTTATCCATGGAATGCTAGCATGAACCTTTGGGAACCACTTGACTTGTGAAAATATTGGCAAAGACTTGACTTTGGGGCTTATGCATGTAAATGAACCCAAACCCCTTATGTATCATGCATGTTTGTGGCCAAATTCACTTATGAAACTATGCATGCTTGTGGCCAAATTCCCTTATGATACTATGCATGCTTGTGGCCAAATTCCCTTATGATACTATGCATGTTTGTGGCCAATATGTTGGCATAATAACCTACTATGTGACTCGCTTCCACTTGGGTTGGAAATACGTTTGGGTAGCTTAGGAAAAACGTGGGTATGACATGAAAAACTTGACATGGGGTTTACATGAGAACATGACATTCATGATACATTTAAATATGGTCATGACACGTGGGAAAACATGGAACTTGAACTAGACATGGGTGGGTTGTAAGTGTAATAAGACACTAGACCAAACATAAAAGTGGCCAACTCGAGGTTGGGTTGAGTTTGTAGCATAAATCTACCCGGACCCGCCCGGCTTAACTAGTGGCTACAAACAATAGGACCCAATGTGAGTAATTGGTCACATAGCACTTAAAACCCGAGGTTAGACTAGGTTGTGGTGTAAATCTACCCGGACCAGCCCGGCTTAACTAGTGGCTACAAACAATAGGACCCAATGTGAGTAGTTGGTCACATAGCACTTAAAACCCGAGGTTAGACTAGGTTGTGGTGTAAATCTACCCGGACCCGCCCGACTTAACTAGTAACCACAACAAAGTCTAATGTGAGAGGTTGGGGTGCATTAATCTAATTAATGCCACATGAAAAGGTTAAGTAATTTTGATTAATGACACTTAACCGATATGACACGAACGGGTAGGTTAAGTTAAACCAGACTTGGTTCCTTAATGCCACTTAACCATATAAGACAATTAGGGGATGGGGTTAAGTAATTTATACTTAACTAATCCGACTTGGTAATTAAATGGGGTTAAGTAACCTACACTTAACTAATCTAAACACGGTAATTAGATGGGGTTAAGTAATCCATACTTAACTAATCTAACATGGTAAATTCGATGGGGTTAAGTAATTTACACTTAACTAATCCGACTTGGTAATTAGATGGGGTTAAGTAACTTAGATTCAACTAATCTAAACACGGTAATTAGATGGGGCTAAGTAACCTTCACTTAACCAATCTAAGCACGGTAATTCGATGGGGTTAAGTTAATCACTTAACCAATATAAACTTGGTAATTCAATGAGGTTAAGCAACCAATACTTAACCAACTTAACATGATGGGGTTAAGTAACTTATAATTAACCAATTATACATGATGATTTGATGAGGTTAAGTAACCTATACTTAACCAATCTAACATGTGGACTTGATAGGGGTAAGTCACAAGACCTTTTGAATATACTTAACCATTGTAGTACGATTAGTGGATGAGGTTAAGCTAACCCATACTTAACCAATCCGACTCGATGATCTGATGCGATTAAGATAATCTATGCTTAATCAATCTAACACGATAATCTGATAGGGTTAAGACAAACCAATACTTAACCAATTTGACTTGATAGGGTTAAGTCATGCGCTTCTTGGTATACTAAACCACCTTGTACGGCTAAGCCCTGAACTTAAATACTTAGCCAATCTTGACATGATTCGTAGGCGGGCTAAGTCATGAACCTGAATAACAACACTTAACCCAATAGACAAAAACACTAGTTAGAGGAACTAGGTAAGAAATCGTGGTTAATCAAGGGTAATGGGGAAAAGAAGCTAAGTGGTAAACCTTAGTTAAGTATAACTAAGTAATAATTCTTAGCCAAGGACATGGGACTAGTTCATGAATGGATGAGTAACCCGATATGGTAGGTCATCGCTTAAACACACGAGAAGGAGAAAATTATCCGACTTGGATAAAGGATCCAACGAACTGGGTGACGAAGCGGTAGCTTCGGGGGACGTGAGGGTACTCTTGGTATCCCTCTGTGAGGTAGCAGGTGGTCCATGAAACCCGGCCTCACAAAGGTTAAGGTCTGCGATAGAAGAGCCAAGAGTATGCCTTGGTTGCTATGCGAGCGACCTAAAGACTGGGATGGATTAGCGTGGAGTCGATGATACTTGATTTTGCCCTGGATAGCACGTCGCCGACTACCTACTATCTTTAGTCAATTGTGTACGAACGGAAAGGCAGAGAACCCCCAACAGACCATGTTCTTGCTATCGAGTCATGGGTGAGGTTGGCCCATAGGAAAGTGGGGCAATAGTGGGGCCGGGATGTGGTTCTCACACATGATTTTTCCTTGGATTGCCTTTCAGTAGTTGAGGGAGGGGTCACGTGGGACCATAGCCACGGATACAAAAACAGACCTTGATATCTGCATTAGCAGACGACTTAAAGCTCCCGACCGAGTTCCGTATTTCTTGATTTGCCCTGGCACGGAACTCGGATGGCACATTGAGATACATGTGCGTCTAGACATGGAAAACGATTCACGATACATATGTGGGATAAAGGGCGCGGTTGACGGGTGGCATAATCCCTAGTGGCCCTAGGTGGCCTGAAGCCAAACCGAGACACGGGAACGTTCATTAGGTAGCATAATCCCTAGTGGTCCTAGGTGGCTGATTGACATAGAAATGTGTTTATTTTATGCTCTTATATCTTATCTTTTGTATATAAATAAATATTACTTGGGTATTGTTTTGTTATTTTTACAGATAGTCCAACCCAGCCCGCATGCAACCAGAAATGTAGAGAAATAGAGTTCAATTTGAGAAATAGAGTTCAATTTGCTGTGTATTTGCATTTTGAAGAATTATAGATGAAGATATCACATCTAGTTGCTGTTGGACAAGAAAAGGATTGATAACAAGGCTTTGCACATCACAAATCAATGAAGAAATGTCAAGAAAGCAAGAGGAAAAAGAGAAAAGGCCCAAATTTGCTTTATTTATCTAAGGCCCATTTATGTTTCTCATTGTAAACAAATTAGTGGTGTGATGACCAGGCCCATTTACCATTAGGGTTAGGGTTAGGGTTTGGCTATCTACCCTATATATACCCTTGTAATGGCATTGTAGCCACCATCCTATCCAATCTCATCTCTTATTCCATTGTCTAATAAAAGTTCTTCTTTCTCTTTTATTTTCTGCATTTTTTTGTTTTCTTAGCAACTAGTGTTGTCTATACGATTAGATTCGGTAGAACACTATTTGTATTCTGCACTTATTTGCATTAGTGATTTACCGTCTGATTAGATTCAGCGGAAATCCTAATTTTAATTCTTGTTTGTTATTTCAATTCCTGCTTTTATTATTTTCTTAGGTCAAATTGGATTTGATTAGATTCAAATCTAATTCATAGTTTTATTTCTTTTCCATTGAAATTGTGATCTGATCGTCGGTTCAGTTAGATCTGTTCTGAATCAAATTACAGTTTTAATTTTGTTTTGTTTTATTTTCAAAATCAACCTCCAAAGTTCGTCTAACACGCCCACGGAACATATAAATAATAAAATCTAACTTTCCTCCCTGTGTTCGACCTGTATGCTACACACCTGTATGCTTGCAGAATTTATTACAAATGTCGCGCTTTTCTAATTCATAGATTAGCGACGATCAAGTTTTTGGCGCCGTTGCCGGGGAGGTAACGATTAAATTTTATTATTTATTTAATTTCTGATTCGTGTTAGTTTTTATTTTTATTTTATTTTTCCTTTTATTTTGTTGTGTATATGTAGAAAAAAATCTTGAGTAGTGATTTGGTGTATCAATTACTTGATACTATCATGAACTAAACAAAAAAATATACCAAAATTTCTCATATTTGTTTCCATGTTTTCATCACCCTTCTAATTTTTACATTTATTTCTCTTTCTTTACATCCCTTTTTCTGTTTTATTCCCCTCTCTTTCTACAATTTCTTTCCACAAAAAAATAAAATAAAATAAAATAAATAAATCCCTCAGATCATCTCCGACTAACAATTTCCGCCTCCTTGCTCAACTGCTCCCAAGTTTCAGACCATTCCCATCTGTATCATCCCCATCATAAACTCCACAAACAAAGTCCAAACGTTATCACGCCACTTCTATTGCCAACACCATACCAAATCACCTTCCAGCGCCCATAACACAACTCACAAATCATCACGTTCATCCTTCCAAAACTAGTCACGATTCATACCCATCAACCCCTTGCCATTACAAGCTCCACCCTCATCGCCATTCATCTCAACACTTCCTTCATCCCGGCACTTAAACACCCCTGCCCATCCACCAACTTCGCACAATAGCTTCAAACCAAACTGCTATCACCACAGCAAATCTGAGCATCTTCTTTCAAATCCTTTAACCATCGATCAACCAATCCAACTTTCCCCCTCATCTTCGCTAAACCACTGTTCATCACACCACATCTACAATTACAACAAACCCTTTCAACACCTACCATCGACACAGTTCTTTTCATCTGTCAGACTTGCAGAGTTGCCACTACTTCTCTCCAAATCATTTTCCCACATCGGATCACCATAAAAACCCAGGTCGCAGTCCCCATCAGAGCTACCTGACCATCTCAACGCCATCCTCTCCACCGATACCACAAACTCCCCATCACGACAACCGAAGTCAAAATCAACACAACCCCAATCACTGAGACCGCTTCAAATCAAAACAGCATCTTCTATACCCTGGTTCAAAAGCCAAGTCCAATCCGTGAACAAACCCTACAATCCGAACCAATTCGAGAATTCCAAATCGGATTCGTGCCCTAAGCCAGATTCGAACCCTAACCACAATTCAACCCATCAATCAACGTCATCATCCAATTCATACAACCAAACTCAAATTCGACATCAATTTCGAATAACCTTTCAATCCACAAGAAAAAAATTGCAATCAGAAACACTTCAGATCGAAATCATTTTGATTGGAAAAGAAAGAAAAAGGAGGAGACGGGTTAGAGACTAAGGCTCGAATTTGTTTTCAGAAAAATTATTTGGTTGGTGTTTTGTGCCTGAAAAAAAAGAGGGGTGTGGCGTGAGGGATTAAATAGGAAAGAGGGGGGCGATTTGTTTCTGTTCTCTCGCGATTTGTTCCCAGAAATAAAATAGAAAGGGGGCGTGGATCAGTTCTTTTGACTTCTTTCAATTTTCAGGACATTTTGTTTGTGGCAGAGTTGATTTTATGCGTGATTTGTTTTATTTGTTTTTGCTGGTTTATCTATATGGAGAGAGTTGGTTTGTGATTTTTATTGTTCTCATTTCTGTTTATTTTATTTGTTGTTTTTTTTTCTTTTCTCAAAAAAAAAAAAAGGTCTTAAAATTTTTTTTTGGGGCTCCTAGCCCGAACCCGTGCCGCAGCGCAGTCAAGCAATTAATAGAAGGGGACAACAACATAAAGCAGCGGACGAGTCAAATGGGTTGGAGCGGTTGCACACCAAGTGGGGTGTGAACGCGCTAGAGCTTCCTAAATTCACTGGAGGACTGCCGATCAAGGTGAAAACTTTTAAAACTCTACAGGTGCTCTACCGCAAAGAAAAAAAATATATATAGACAATTGTTGTAAAGATTTTCTGCAGGGGCAGCGGCTTGAATGTAAATTTTAATTCTGCAATTTATATTTCTGTGTCTGTTCTGTGACTGATATTTCTGAATTTGTGGTGAGGAACGGTTTTCCATAACTAATCACTCTCATCGATTTTCAATTTTAACACGTGATTTTGATTTTCAAAATAATATAACTGAAAAATGGTGCTTTGTGAAGTTGATTGTCTCGTACAATTGGATCGCGGATATATATTAGTTCAATTTATTGAACTTTTAGCAAAAGAGGTTGCATACTACCCGTAAAACATTGGTCGTATCCCTTAGTTTTATACTATACGTGAACGGCCATAAGACCCTCTTCCCCCTTCCAATTGAGTCAGTTACTTAATAGAGCACAACTCATTATTTTATATTATTTTGAATTGAGAATAATTTCTGTCTTGCTGTGATTTCATTTCAAATGTCTAATTCAAAAAAATCGTTGACAGAAATGTGGGATAATAATCGAAGTAGTCCTCTTGAAGAGTATGATTTTGAATTACAACTCATGAAGCAACATTTTCCAAAATTTCGCGAGCCAAATGTCAACAATTTTCAAAATTTTCCAATTGACCAACATTTTCAAAGTTATGATCAAAATGACGAGTTCAATTCAAATTTCAACAATTTCGATTATGGGCCGCATCCACATCAACATAGTTTTGAATCCCGATATAGCTTTGATCCACATCAATACAGGGTTGAAAACCAAAATTTTCAAAATTATAGCCCATATCAACATCTTGAAAATGACCAAAATTGCAATTTTCACTCGAATTTTAACAGTTTTGGTTATGAACAAAATTTCTATGATCAAAACGATTTCCAATATCATTGTCATTTTTCTGAAAATTCAAACAACCATCACTTTGAAAATAATATTGATTGTGAAATTGATGTGGACTATAATTTTGAGAATCAAGAAATCCAAAATGAGAGCTCTCAAATCAACGATTCTGAAGAATATCACCTTAACATTCTTAGTGAGAGGGCTGATGAACTTCTTTGTTTATTGACAACTTTGAAAGAACAACAAGCGCAACAAAATCAAATTCAAACAAGCGATGAATCAGAAAATAATCCATTCTTTACGGATAGTGATAATTTTCAGATAACAACTTTCGAAATTGAGAATAACGATCTAAATGAAGTTGTTCAAAATTCAACGAATGATCTGGACTTCGATTCTTTTCAAGAAAAAAATTTAAGCTTAGATTTTGATCTTCCTCTTTCAGACTGTGAGAAACTTGAAATTCTAGAAATTGAGCAAAACGAAAATGTGGAATTTTTAACCTCAAATTTGGAAAAGAACTTTAATGAACATGAATTCTTTGGTTTATGTGAGGATGAAAGCCTTAATTCTGACTCCAATCCCGACAATCATTTGATTCTGACCCCAATCGAAAATCTTAACGCTCTTCCAATGGCAACCGAGGCCAATTCGTCTGAACCTTCCAAATCCCCACCTTCTTTTAATGTTGGCAATCCCAACATCTCTTTTTCTGATGTCGGCAACCCCGACACTATCTCTTCTTTGACTGTTGGCAATCCCAACAAACCTTCTTCTATAACTTTACTTCTTCCACTTCCTGTGTCGACACCTTCTCCTCTGAAGGACCAAGAACCCGGAATAGGACAGATCGACAAGGTAGAAACCATTGTTGATGTCACGCCACATTTACCATTTCAGGAAGTTTCTCATACTTCAATTGACGTGTCCACGTTAGCTTCCGAAGAACTTTTCGTAGATGAACTAAAACTTTTAATTGACAAGGATGAAACAGAATCAAGCCACCAATCCAAGTTTGAAAATTTTGATTTTGAAGATTCAAATGAACGTGAAATTGTCGGTGTCGATAATACGTTGCCAATTAAGAAAGGCGATCACATAGTCTTGAACAACAGTCAGATTTCAACTTTCACTGAATTTATATACGATCACAAATTTTTGAGAAATTACACTGACAAATTTGTTGAATACATGAATTACTTTTGGAATGCTGGCTTGGCTGAAAAATTTCAGGTTAGGACGACCCTAGATATTTATCTCCTGGACTACAAATCGAGGTATAAAGATGAGATGATTTTCAAAAACCTGCACTTATTAGAAAATATGCCTAGACATAGTGGGAATGGTATTCATCGGGCTAGAACCAAGTGTGGGGGGAAAAGTTGGTGGCAATCCTTGCGTCGCATGCATCGCAAACACATATATCATTGTACATATGATCCATTTTTACATATAGTTAGATTGCATTTCATTTTACAAGTCATTTTACATTTTATCCATCTTTGGGTACGATCTTTCAAATTTAGGAAACGTTACAGTGTGGACACTGTTTAGTTCAAGTGTGGGGGGGGGGGGGGAGTCTGCATTTCATCCATTTTCATTCTTCTTTGTTTTTCATTTCTTTTTATTTTCAGCCATTTTAGATTGTAGTGACATACCATAAATTTTTTTTTTACGACTCATTTTCAATTGATACAGCAAAATAAGTTTACAATTTTTAGCCAGTTGATAGTATTTTTCTCTCTCAACTTACATCGAATAGGAAATATAATGAAAAGTTTAATTTTGAGGGATAATAGTGTAACCGGTACATAGGGAGATTCTTAGGTGATGGCCATGAAATCTATTCTATATTGTAGACTTTGTTTAAATAAGTGGAGGACTTAAAATACCTATATTGGCTTTTCAAATCTTTAAAACTAAGTTGTGTTAAGTTGAATTCGCGTAACTCTCTTTTGTGCTTATATTTTCGATAATAATAATAATAGTATTCCAAGGGTATCCAACATTGCTTGTATATCGAGCGTTGGTGTGCAAACCTGCCAAGCTCTATCCGACACGTTGTTGACAAAGTCAAAGTTGGAATATCTTGGTCTCATTTTATGGGATTGGACACCTAAGGATTACCGACACGTTGTTGACAAAGTCAAAGTCGGCCTGCACAATCCGCCAAGCTCTTTACCCACTCTCCGTTAGTCCGCGAGGCAGTGCATGGGTGGTAAACCTTGGTCTTTTTAGTTAGGTGTATGTACTTAATCATAAATCTTACAATTTCATAGAATAAAGAATAAGCGATGATACCCAAACACTTCTTGACCTTATTGATTTGACTAGCCATACATGAGAAAATTAGAATACCACTTTGCAAACTGTGCCAAGCAAACTAAGAATTTATTTCATGGCTGCACTATGTTATGGACCGAACTAACTGGCCAAACTGGAATTTAACATTTGAAAACTTGATTTACATTGAAAATTTGTGACAAGTCGAGGTATCTAAAATAAAATCAACTGACTAGAAATTGTTAACTTAATTTGTTGTACCACCTTCCTGAAATAAGTCGTGTTTTCACTTTTCATTTTTATCTGCATATGTCCAATGCATTCATGTAGTTTCATTAGAATCATAGCATACAGCATTTGGATTTTGTGGGTAGTATCCGCTGAAAACCCTCATGAGACACCACTCGTCCTACTAGGGACACCTAGAGGTTTAACGGCTTGCTGCATACGCTCAATGCAATCGTGTTTCCTACGAAAGTGTGACCTATCTAGTTTAGTTTTTCATTTTTTTTGTTTTACTCGAGGACGAGTAAAAGATAAGTGTGGGGGTATTTGATTGACATAGAAATGTGTTTATTTTATGCTCTTATATCTTATCTTTTGTATATAAATAAATATTACTTGGGTATTGTTTTGTTATTTTTACAGATAGTCCAACCCAGCCCGCATGCAACCAGAAATGTAGAGAAATAGAGTTCAATTTGCTGTGTATTTGCATTTTGAAGAATTATAGATGAAGATATCACATCTAGTTGCTGTTGGACAAGAAAAGGATTGATAACAAGGCTTTGCACATCACAAATCAATGAAGAAATGTCAAGAAAGCAAGAGGAAAAAGAGAAAAGGCCCAAATTTGCTTTATTTATCTAAGGCCCATTTATGTTTCTCATTGTAAACAAATTAGTGGTGTGATGACCAGGCCCATTTACCATTAGGGTCAGGGTTAGGGTTTGGCTATCTACCCTATATATACCCTTGTAATGGCATTGTAGCCACCATCCTATCCAATCTCATCTCTTATTCCATTGTCTAATAAAAGTTCTTCTTTCTCTTTTATTTTCTGCATTTTTTTGTTTTCTTAGCAACTAGTGTTGTCTATACGATTAGATTCGGTAGAACACTATTTGTATTCTGCACTTATTTGCATTAGTGATTTACCGTCTGATTAGATTCAGCGGAAATCCTAATTTTAATTCTTGTTTGTTATTTCAATTCCTGCTTTTATTATTTTCTTAGGTCAAATTGGATTTGATTAGATTCAAATCTAATTCATAGTTTTATTTCTTTTCCATTGAAATTGTGATCTGATCGTCGGTTCAGTTAGATCTGTTCTGAATCAAATTACAGTTTTAATTTTGTTTTGTTTTATTTTCAAAATCAACCTCCAAAGTTCGTCTAACACGCCCACGAAACATATAAATAATAAAATCTAACTTTCCTCCCTGTGTTCGACCTGTATGCTACACACCTATATGCTTGCAGAATTTATTACAAATGTCGCGCTTTTCTAATTCATAGATTAGCGACGATCAAGTTTTTGGCGCCAAGGGAGGTGAATTAGAAAAGCGCGACATTTAAATTAAATTCTGCAAGCATACAGGTGTGTAGCATACAGGTCGAACACAGGGAGGTGAATTAAGTCAAATTATTTATCTAATCTCTTGGGCGAGTTAGACGAAGCTTGGAGGTTGATTTTGAAAATAAAACAAAACAAAATTAAAACTGTAATTTGATTCAGAACAGATCTAACTGAACCGACGATCAGATGACAATTTCAATGGAAAAGAAATAAAACTATGAATTAGATTTGAATCTAATCAAATCCAATTTGACCTAAGAAAATAATAAAAGCAGGAATTGAAATAACAAACAAGAATTAAAATTAGGATTTCCGCTGAATCTAATCAGACGGTAAATCACTAATGCAAATAAGTGCAGAATACAAATAGTGTTCTACCGAATCTAATCGTATAGACAACACTAGTTGCTAAGAAAACAAAAAAATGCAGAAAATAAAAGAGAAAGAAGAACTTTTATTAGACAATGGAATAAGAGATGAGATTGGATAGGATGGTGGCTACAATGCCATTACAAGGGTATATATAGGGTAGATAGCCAAACCCTAACCCTAACCCTAATGGTAAATGGGCCTGGTCATCACACCACTAATTTGTTTACAATGAGAAACATAAATGGGCCTTAGATAAATAAAGCAAATTTGGGCCTTTTCTCTTTTTCCTCTTGCTTTCTTGACATTTCTTCATTGATTTGTGATGTGCAAAGCCTTGTTATCAATCCTTTTCTTGTCCAACAGCAACTAGATGTGATATCTTCATCTATAATTCTTCAAAATGCAAATACACAGCAAATTGAACTCTATTTCTCTACATTTCTGGTTGCATGCGGGCTGGGTTGGACTATCTGTAAAAATAACAAAACAATACCCAAGTAATATTTATTTATATACAAAAGATAAGATATAAGAGCATAAAATAAACACATTTCTATGTCAATCAAATACCCCCACACTTATCTTTTACTCGTCCTCGAGTAAAACAAAAAAATGAAAAACTAAACTAGATAGGTCACACTTTCGTAGGAAACACGATTGCATTGAGCGTATGCAGCAAGCCGTTAAACCTCTAGGTGTCCCTAGTAGGACGAGTGGTGTCTCGTGAGGGTTTTCAGCGGATACTACCCACAAAATCCAAATGCTGTATGCTATGATTCTAATGAAACTACATGAATGCATTGGACATATGCAAATAAAAATGAAAAGTGAAAACACGACTTATTTCAGGAAGGTGGTACAACAAATTAAGTTAACAATTTCTAGTCAGTTGATTTTATTTTAGATACCTCGACTTGTCACAAATTTTCAATGTAAATCAAGTTTTCAAATGTTAAATTCCAGTTTGGCCAGTTAGTTCGGTCCATAACATAGTGCAGCCATGAAATAAATTCTTAGTTTGCTTGGCACAGTTTGCAAAGTGGTATTCTAATTTTCTCATGTATGGCTAGTCAAATCAATAAGGTCAAGAAGTGTTTGGGTATCATTGCTTATTCTTTATTCTATGAAATTGTAAGATTTATGATTAAGTACATACACCTAACTAAAAAGACCAAGGTTTACCACCCATGCACTGCCTCGCGGACTAACGGAGAGTGGGTAAAGAGCTTGGCGGATTGTGCAGGCCGACTTTGACTTTGTAAACAACGTGTCGGTAATCCTTAGGTGTCCAATCCCATAAAATGAGAACAAGATATTCCAACTTTGACTTTGTCAACAACGTGTCGGATAGAGCTTGGCGGGTTTGCACACCAACGCTCGATATACAAGCAATGTTGGATACCCTTGGAATACTATTATTATTATTATCGAAAATATAAGCACAAAAGAGAGTTACGCGAATTCAACTTAACACAACTTAGTTTTAAAGATTTGAAAAGCCAATATAGGTATTTTAAGTCCTCCACTTATTTAAACAAAGTCTACAATATAGAATAGATTTCATGGCCATCACCTAAGAATCTCCCTATGTACCGGTTACACTATTATCCCTCAAAATGAAACTTTTCATTATATTTCCTATTCGATCTAAGTTGAGAGAGAAAAATATTATCAACTGGCTAAAAATTGTAAACTTATTTTGCTGTATCAATTGAAAATGAGTCGTTAAAAAAAAAATATGGTATGTCACTACAATCTAAAATGGCTGAAAATAAAAAGAAATGAAAAACAAAGAAGAATGAAAATGGATGAAATGCAGTGGCATAAACCCTAAATGAACACGCGATAGTTCATGGTAAGAGAACATAACTAGATCAAGGGTAGCAGTCCAAAACAACTTCAAGGATAAAATGGTACCACGTTGAGGTGGTATAGATTTACATGGGAAAGCCCGTACGGCCTACGGCAAAAGACTAAACTTATACATGGAAAGAAACATACGTGTGGGGAAAACCTACATATGCTATATGTTAGGTTGACATGGACCATTATATGACATTGGGCAAGGGACATTCATAGTTAACACATGACGCGGGTTGGGATACTAGTACGAGGGGTGCAGAGCAAATATACATGATAAATACCGTGGGATGTTCTACATGATAGATACCTTGGGATCGTATACTGGATAGGAACCTGACTATGTGATACCTTGATTTATCTTGACACCGTAGTTTATCATGATACTTTAGTTTATCTGGCTACAGTAGTTCATCCAGTTACCTTGGTTTAGCTTATCTATCTTGCCATCATCCTTATGTTTACTTTCAGTTTATGCATGTCATGTTACCTTTACCTGTTTTTATACTGGAAGTAGATAGGACTTACCAGTCTTTATGACTGACCCCGTTTTCTTTCGCCTCTTTGTCTTCTGTTCCCCCCAGGTTTCAGGGAGGAAATGACGTTGTTTAGTTCAGACCTCTTTTGCTTGAAGGTCATCATGTATAGCTTGGTCTTCTTTTGGCTATGGCTGCTTCACCGCTTTATTTTTGGGAATAATTTATGAAAAGGTTTTATGCTTCTTTACTATTACAAGACAGGTTTTTGGTGTATTCTGATGTAAAAGGCTTTAGACCTTATTTTATAAGGTAATTGAAATTTGTTTTACTTCCGCTGTTTTATATATGTTATACCTTGTAATATTTCTGTGCATGTTTACCTCGATAATGCTTCACCAAACCTAGTGCATTCCCTTTGTGAGTGACCCTAGCGGAGGTGGGGTGTTACATTTGGTATTAGAGCAGAAGGTTACCAGACTGGGCAAGAGTTTTTAAAACCTTCTGAAAACTATTTGAAAAACCGTTTACAAAGAAGCATTTTTCAAGAAAAGTTTTAAAGGCTATTCCCCAAAATCCATTAGCACTATCCTTTGTTTCCTTGATTGAATCTCTTTTCCTTTCTTTCCTCCATCTTTAGTCACAGTAGTTTTAACTGCGACTAATCCTTGTCTAACTACGTGAGTGTTTTCCCGCGCGATGGAGGAAGTTCTCGAGAGACCTGTTACCGAAGTTATAAGAAGGGATAATAAGAGCAAGGATAAAGGACACGGGCTTAAGAATAAGCAACTTGTTGGTATGGCTTGATCCACAAAGGAAAACAAGGACAAGGTCAGCGAGAGGGCAATTATATGCTCTCATTTCTAGCGTATCTAAGAGGAATGGTACTGTTTCTGTTAAAGGTTTAGCCTTTCTTTTCTATCATCCCGTCCAGACTTTGTTTTGATCATCGCATCAATTAAGTCTGCCTCGATAGTTAAGTCTCTGCACCTTAATACTAGCATGGTAGAGGATCCCATTTTTGTCCCAAAAAAATCTGGTTGGAGAGTCGGTCCATTTATTCATGACTTGTTTGGATTTGAGAACGTCTATGCCAAGTGTTGAGATTAGAAGCAATGCTTCTATTATTGGGCTATGGATGGATTCTAGGGGTAAAGTGGTTATCCAGTAAGGGATACCATTCTCGGTTTTGAAAAGAGGGTAGTCAGACTCTTGGCTTGCTTTGGTAATACCCTTGAAGCCTCGTGTAACCTTTTGGGCTTCGTCATGGTTAGTTACCTAGAATCACTTGATGTATTTATCGGAAACCTCTGATCCGATCAAGCAACGTTCGCCAATAAGGCGGATGGTCCATTCCGCTTAAGCATGGGTTATAGGAATCACCCTAGTAAGTGCACGTGGTAACATGGATTGGCATTGGTAAACGAGATCCAGAATTCACTAGTGAATTTTGGAGAGCTTGCATGAGTACGTAGATATGGTTGAGCCAAGTATACTAGGGAAAGAATAAATGAAAGTGAAACGAGAGGCGATAGTGAAAAGAGTTCCGACTCATACCTTGGAAATAGGAATTAAGGAGCTACGAAATCATGAAGTCAAAGGCAGTCAAGGCACACTGGAATTAAGCTCAAGGAAATGCGGCTTAGACGCGCACATCGTGTCTCTTTGTAAGAGTATATCGTTGATCCCTGGTTCTCCTGTAGAGCTAGCTTGCATGCTATCGCTTGGTGGATATCCTCTCGGTCCTGTTTCTGTTGCAAACCCCGTAAGGAGTTTGTCTTGTTTATCTCCTCGATCTTATCTTGGAAACCTTAGGTAGAACTCTATGGATGTAAACATGTATTTGAAACATGTTATGATTGATATGGTTGCAAATGGTTGCAAGTGGTTGCTCGTGGATGCACGAATACACGTTAGATACTAGATCGACGCACTCACATTTTGCATTGCATATGCACGAGTATTTATACCTGTTTGAATGTTAATGTGTTGTCATGCGGATGTTGCATATGAATGAATGTTTGTGCACGCATGTAGTACTTATATGACTAGGATTATTTGCATACATGTTGGATTCATGGCACTAAACATACTTTGCATTAGAAAGATCATTCAGGCCTGATCATTAGCATTAGCTAAGGAACATATACACACACTTTCTGCATGTGTACATAAAGCATTAGAAGTCTCTTAAGGACAATGGTTGCCTGTGGATGATGTTTTGATTAGATGGATGATGGATGGTAGGGTACATTCTTCCTAACTTGGAGATTTCAGGGACGAAATCCTTAAAGGAGGGGAGAATGTAACAACCCGAATTTTAATAACGTGTTATAATCAAGAATCAAGGCAGAATTAAATTTTAAAATCTGAATCAAGGGAAATGGGCTCCACCATTGCGTTCGTCTCGGAAAAATACGTGAAATAGAGTCCGAATTTTTGAAAAACGGAGTCCGTATGACCAAGTTATGGCCCAACGAAGTTCCAGAAAATTCCAAGTCCGAAAAACAGTTCAATATTCAAATCTTGAGCCGAAAAGACTGGGCGGGGAAATTTCCCGCCCAGCACCCAAGTCGACATGGGTGTCGACACACCCAAGGTGGTGTCAACTTGCAAGTCGATACCCCTGTCGACCTGGGTGGTCGAGCCCAGGCCACCTGGGTGCGCCTGCTTGTGTCTCTGGTCCTGTTCTGGAAGCTTCTGACGGAATTTGATGGCTCAGATCTGATTTGGGGTTAATCCTATGGTTTAAACTACCCCTAATCTCTATAAAAAGACCCCTAGACCTAGCCTAAACCCTCATTAATTCATTCCTACAATGAAGTTATGCCAAAATGCTCCCTCACCATGGCCTCCACCTTCATATCATGGCCTCCATCTTCATCTCCAAAGGCTTGAGCGTCCAAAGCTAGATCCATGAAGAAGGTGCAAGCTTTCTACACCAAATCAAGGAGGGATCAACGTTGCTACACCAATTTCATGACGATTCTTCAACAAAGGAGCCACCTTTCCTCGTCAAGACGATTCATACTCCTAGCCCTCTTGCCACGCTATGTAAGTTCTAGCTACTTGTAGATTCTAACAGTGGTTCTAACGTGACATGGGATAAAATGTGATGAAACATAAGTATGCTAGCCTATATGAACCTTGTCATGTCTCTTTTGCTTGAACCTATGACTTTGGGCTATGCTTAGTGACCAAATCATGCCACTTATGTTATGTTTAACCTAGTATATCTTGCAAGTTTGAATCTTTATCCATGGAATGCTAGCATGAACCTTTGGGAACCACTTGACTTGTGAAAATATTGGCAAAGACTTGACTTCGGGGCTTATGCATGTAAATGAACCCAAACCCCTTATGTATCATGCATGTTTGTGGCCAAATTCACTTATGAAACTATGCATGCTTATGGCCAAATTCCCTTATGATACTATGCATGCTTGTGGCCAAATTCCCTTATGATACTATGCATGTTTGTGGCCAATATGTTGGCATAATAACCTACTATGTGACTCGCTTCCACTTGGGTTGGAAATACGTTTGGGTAGCTTAGGAAAAACGTGGGTATGACATGAAAAACTTGACATGGGGTTTACATGAGAACATGACATTCATGATACATTTAAATATGGTCATGACACGTGGGAAAACATGGAACTTGAACTAGACATGGGTGGGTTGTAAGTGTAATAAGACACTAGACCAAACATGAAAGTGGCCAACTCGAGGTTGGGTTGAGTTTGTAGCATAAATCTACCCGGACCCGCCCGGCTTAACTAGTGGCTACAAACAATAGGACCCAATGTGAGTAGTTGGTCACATAACACTTAAAACCCGAGGTTAGACTAGGTTGTGGTGTAAATCTACCCGGACCCGCCCGGCTTAACTAGTGGCTACAAACAATAGGACCCAATGTGAGTAGTTGGTCACATAGCACTTAAAACCCAAGGTTAGACTAGGTTGTGGTGTAAATCTACCCGGACCCGCCTGGCTTAACTAGTAACCACAACAAAGTCTAATGTGAGAGGTTGGGGTGCATTAATCTAATTAATGCCACATGAAAAGGTTAAGTAATTTTAATTAATGACACTTAACCGATATGACACGAATGGGTAGGTTAAGTTAAACCGGACTTGGTTCCTTAATGACACTTAAACATATAAGACAATTAGGGGATGGGGTTAAGTAATTTACACTTAACTAATCCGACTTGGTAATTAAATGGGGTTAAGTAACCTACACTTAACTAATCTAAACACGGTAATTAGATGGGGTTAAGTAATCCATACTTAACTAATCTAACATGGTAAATTCGATGGGGTTAAGTAATTTACACTTAACTAATCCGACTTGGTAATTAGATGGGGTTAAGTAACTTAGACTCAACTAATCTAAACACGGTAATTAGATGGGGCTAAGTAAACTTCACTTAACTAATTTAAGCACGGTAATTCGATGGGGTTAAGTTAAACACTTAACCAATCTAAACTTGGTAATTCAATGAGGTTAAGCAACCAATACTTAACCAACTTGACATGATGGGGTTAAGTAACTTATAATTAACCAATTATACATGATGATTTGATGAGGTTAAGTAACATATACTTAACCAATCTAACATGTGGACTTGATAGGGGTAAGTCACAAGACCTTTTGAATATACTTAACCCTTGTAGTACGATTAGTGGATGAGGTTAAGCTAACCCATACTTAACCAATCCGACTCGATGATCTGATGCGATTAAGATAATCTATGCTTAATCAATCTAACACGATAATTTGATAGGGTTCAGACAAACCAATACTTAACCAATTTGACTTGATAGGGTTAAGTCATGTGCTTCTTGGTATACTTAACCACCTTGTACGGCTAAGCCCTGAACTTAAATACTTAGCCAATCTTGACATGATTCGTAGGCGGGCTAAGTCATGAACCTGAATAACAACACTTAACCCAATAGACAAAAACCCTAGTTAGAGGAACTAGGTAGGAAATCGTGGTTAATCAAGGGTAATGGGGAAAAGAAGCTAAGTGGTAAACCTTAGTTAAGTATAACTAAGTAATAATTCTTAGCCAAGGACATGGGACTAGTTCATGAATGGATGAGTAACCCGATATGGTAGGTCATCGCTTAAACACACGAGAAGGAGCAAATTACCCGACTTGGATAAAGGCTCCAACGAACTGGGTGACGAAGCGGTAGCTTCGGGGGACGTGAGGGTACTCTTGGTATCCCTCTGTGAGGTGGCAGGTGGTCCATGAAATCCGGCCTCACAAAGGTTAAGGTCTGCGATAGAAGTGCCAAGAGTATGCCTTGGTTGCTATGCGAGCTACCTAAAGACTGGGATGGGTTAGCATGGAGTCGACGATACTTGATTTTGCCTTGGATAGCACGTCGCCGACTACCTAACATCTTTAGTCAATCGTGTACGAACGGAAAGGCAGAGAACCCCCAACAGACCATGTTCTTGCTATTGAGTCATGGGTGAGGTTGTCCCATAGGAAAGTGGGGCTATAGTGGGGCCGGGATGTGGTTCTCACACATGATTTTTCCTTGGATTGCCTTTCGGTAGTTGAGGGAGGGGTCACGTGGGACCATAGCCACGGATACAAAAACAGACCTTGATATCTTCATTAGCAGACGATTTAAAGCTCCCGACCGAGTTCCGTATTTCTTGATTTGCCCTGGCACGGAACTTGGATGGCACATTGAGATACATGTGCGTCTAGACATGGAAAACGATTCACGATACATACGTGGGATAAAGGGCGCGGTTGATGGGTGGCATAATCCCTAGTGGCCCTAGGTGGCCTGAACCCAAACCGAGACACGGGAACGTTCATTAGGTAGCATAATCCCTAGTGGTCCTAGGTGGCATAAACCCTAAATGAACACGCGATAGTTCATGGTAAGAAAACATAACTAGATCAAGGGTAGCAGTCCAAAACAACTTCAAGGATATAATGATACCACATTGAGGTGGTATAGATTTACATGGGAAAGCCCGTACGGCCTACGGCAAAGGACTAAACTTATACATGGAAAGAAACATACGAGTGGGGAAAACCTAAATATGCTATATATTAGGTTGACATGGACCATTACATGACATTGGGCAAGGGACATTCATAGTTAACACATGATGCGGGTTGGGATACTAGTACGAGGGGTGCAGAGCAAATATACATGATAAATACCGTGGGATGTTATACATGATAGATACCTTGGGATCGTATACTGGATAGGAACCTGATTATGTGATACCTTGATTTATCTTGACACCGTAGTTTATCATGATACTTTAGTTTATCTGGCTACAGTAGTTCATCCAGTTACCTTGGTTTAGCTTATCTATCTTGCCGTCATCCTTATGTTTACTTTCAGTTTATGCATGTCATGTTACCTTTACCTGTTTTTATACTGGAAGTAGATAGGACTTACCAGTCTTTATGACTGACCCCGTTTTCTTTCGCCTCTTTGTCTTCCGTTCCCCCCAGGTTTCAGGGAGGAAATGATGTTGTTTAGTTCTGACCTCTTATGCTTGAAGGTCATCATGTATAGCTTGGTCTTCTTTTGGCTATGGCTGCTTCACCGCTTTATTTTGGGGAATAATTTATGAAAAGGTTTTATGCTTCTTTACTATTACAAGACAGGTTTTTGGTGTATTATGATGTAAAAGGCTTTAGACCTTATTTTATAAGGTAATTGAAATTTGTTTTACTTCCGCTGTTTTATATATGTTCTGTCTTGTAATATTTCTATGCATATTTACCTCGATAATGCTTCACCAAACCTAGTGCATTCCCTTTGTTAGTGACCCTAGTGGAGGTGGGGTGTTACAGAATTGTATTGAAAATTGGTCGCATTTGCTTGCATATACATGTACTTACATTGAACAGGTCATAGCAAGGAGGCTAGAGCAGAGAATAAAATTTGTTTGCCCGACAAAAAGGTACATATTTACTATAGTTTACTGTTTTGTTTGGGTGATGATGGTTTTATGAGCCGATTAGCTAGCCGCTTGGCTTTTTCTTTTTCTTTTTGAGATCAGAAGCCCTATATGGCAATTTCGGGATTTTCCCGTTGCTCCCAGTGCAGGGGAGGTAATGGCGAAATTTTTCGAAAATTTAGGGTGTAAGCCAAATTTTTGGAAAATTTGAAAAGTTCTTAGAAACTGAAAAGTTGAAGAACTTAAGCCGTAGTCAAAATAATGGAAGTTGAGTTGATTTGTTAAACAACTTTCGGCTTTGTTCCTTTTCGGCTTCCATTTGTTATGTTCCTTTTCGGCCTTTGATTTAGAGAAGATTAGAATATCATCAATAAAAACCAGAACAAATTTATTCAATTAAATCACACATTGAACTGATTAGAAAATAGTTAGAAATATGTACTTGTGCATTATATATGTTTGAACAGGAAATTGAATAGCTGTTAAGTAAAGATTTTATTTGCGTGCCCGACAAATAGGTAAACCTTAATGAGTTGGATGCGAAATATTATTATATCAACGCCTGTGAATGCCATTGGATGCGGAGTGCTGGTTATTCTGTGTGAAATAATAAACATCGCCATAGGATAGTAACAATTAATTTTGAACTACATTACATGGCATACTTCTGAAAGATAGGCATACCTCATCATATACCACATAAGCATTTGGAGCTTGTGTGACAAGGTGGAAGATTTATCATACGAGCGAGAGGCTTGTATGGCGATGACTATATTTTACAGGTTGAACTGAGGACTGATATGGACTATTTAAATTGTAATGATAAAATTGCCAGATTAATAAAACCCCCACACGAGTCTAGAGTTGACAATAATCATGTCTCTCTAGTTATTAGATACGACACATGGACTATTTATTTCCCATACGGGACGAGGTGATGAGGATTTATCCTCTAGAGCATTTAAAATACACACTCCCTAAGGCTTCGACAGGGTGACGAGAATTTATTCTCTGGAGTTATTATCAATACACGCTCCCCTGTAAACACCAGAATATATCACTATAAATATGTGTATACTTATTAGGATTTATTGGGTACCTAATACGGCCCAATAAATTTCCAAACCTCTCCCCGTACAAAGGAGGTTATGGCGAAATTTTTCGAAAATTCCGGGTGTTAGCCAAATTTTTGAAGAATTTGAAAATTCTCAGAAACTGAAAAGTTGGAGAATGGAAGCCAGATCGAACGTAGAGTTGATTAATCAAACCACTTTCGACTTTGTTCCTTTTCGGGGATGAAAAGTTTTAAGTGGGGGAGATTGTAACAACCCGAAAATGCGGGCCAGTTTAAAATTTTTATTTTGGCAATTTTAGGGAATTTTGAATATTTAAAATGGATTATTTAAAATAATATCGACGAGAAATTTATTTTGAATAGAATTCGAACATATATATTATATACGTCGTCGTTAGAATATAAATAATTATATATATTTATAAATGGAATTGAAAATGGCGTGGTAGTTCGATAATTCGATTTCAAACTTCAATTGAATGTACCGGGTGAAAAACAATCCGGATTTTAGTGAAACCAAAAATAATGGAATCTAATAGAGAATATCTTTCCAACGAATCTGAAAAATTGAAATTTCATAGCGGGAATCAAAAGATATGTCCAGTTGAAAATTCTGAATAGTCGCTATGGAATTCAGGCCCTTAAAAATAGACATTTTGCAAACGGCCTCGGATTTCAATGAAACCACTTTTGTTGGATCCGTGATATCAAATTATTGTTATATTCCAAATTTCATAATTTTTCGAATCAATATGTGAGCGTGGCAAAGGAAAACGCGTTTGACCAGTTTAAGTTGATTTTAATCGACTGGAAAATGGCCATTTTTCCAACGGTCTCAGAATTCGACGAAACTAGTTTTGTTAGGACCGTATCGTCAATACGAAGCTAGAAAATATTTTTCTGCAATTTATAGAGTTCGTATGTGACCCCAGTAAATTGAAATGCGCGTTCAAATTCAATATATAGAGTTATATGTTGATTTTGACGAAAATTGATAGAAACTATCGAATCAGCTTGCGATACATATCCCATTGTGTTCGGAATGGGAGTAATTAGCTATGGACGATAGGCGGTGGGCCTTGTTTAGAGGTCGTATGAAAAAGTCAACTTTTTGTAAATTAAATAAAAAATAAAGCCCTCTCCCTTACTTACTCTCGCTGCCCCCCCCGTTCATTTTGAAATCAAAAAAAAAAAACCTAGACGACGAATCGCACAGCCCCCCCCCCCCCCCCAGCGTCGCGCTGCCCCCATCGCACCCCCTTCCTCCTCTTCTCCTTCTCTTTCTGTCCTCCTCTGCCAGAAACTGCAGCCCCCCCTTCGCTTGCGCTTCCCTCTCCTCTACCCCACGCCGCCGCCACCCTGCTGAAACCCACCACCGCCGAGCTCTGAAACCCTCCCCACCTCAAAGATAAGGTAAATTTATTTAATTAAATAAGTTTCTAGATTAATTTCAGTTTTATTTTATATTGTAGAAGGTTAAAAATATATTTTTACATTATAGAAGTGTTAAAAAAATATCATCTTTATATATGTAGCAAAATAAAAATGTGATTTTTATAGTGATGAAATTGAAAAGGCGAAATCTTTATGTAGAGAATAACGAAGTAAAAATAGAATTTTTATTTATATGATAGCGAAGTAAAAATAGAATTTTTATCTATATGATAGCGAAGTAAAAATAGAATTTTTATCTATCTAATAGCGAAGTAAAAATAGAATTTTTATCTATATAGTAGCGATGTAAAAATAGAATTTTTATCTATATAGTAGCGATGTAAAAATAGAATTTTTATCTATATAGTAGCGATGTAAAAATAGAATTTTATCTATATAATAGCGAAGTAAAAATAGAATTTTTATCTATATAGTAGCGGTGTAAAAATAGAATTTTTATCCATATGGAGTGATTATAAAAATATGATTTTTATATACATGGCAAGAATATAAAAATGTGATTTATATATATATATAGTGGCTACGGGCAATGAAAGTGACAAAAGGCGAGAACAGCGATGATTTCCTACAATAGAAGTGTCGTGGAGTTGGGATAGCTATTGGTGAGAACTTCTCACTCTAAATTTCTTTTTCTAGTTATATATATATACTAGGATGCAGACGGTGTTTAGTAGCACCCGACGCCCGTCATCCACAGACCATGGATGGCTTGTTTGTTTGATTGATGTGTTGTGAAAATTGTTTGTGATGTAGATGTGAAATCGATAATAAATTGTGGATAGTTGAAATAAATTAATTATAGTTAAAAATATAATTTTTAACGTGAAAGTGAATAAATAAATATTTGTAAACAAATCGGCCGATTTGTTTATATACACTGATTTGACTGATACTGATTGGGATGATAAATTTTACACATCGCCCAACTGCACGAATAAAAATCCGTGTTTGTTGATTTGAAACCCCACACGGGTATTGGGATGCTATTTGGGTACACTAATCCCAATTATTTCAGTATATGTCGATCGATTGGTCGACAGACTGTGTAAGCGTTGATTATTTATATTTGATGCTTATACAATTGGGTGGTGCACTTTGGATAATGGTTTACTGTTTATCGCTGCTATTATATACATGTGTTGTATGGAATCCATATAATTAACGTTATATGGTGATTGATTGGGCCTCATTCCAATTGGGAAAATAATGAATATTTTAAAAGAAAATTCATGTGTTGAATATAAAAATAGTCATGTGTTGACGATGTTCATGTGTTGAAACTATTTATGTGTTGAGTAAAATATTTTAACAATAAAATTTACATCTTCATCATATTTAAATTAGAAACTACTTCACGGTGGAGTCTGATTAAAAATCAAACGATAGATACCATAATTTTACAAAATATTTTACATAACAAAAATAGTTGTGTGTTGACAGTACTCATGTGTTGAGATTGGTCGTGTGTTGAAAGAAATATCGATTCATGTGTTGAATAGAATAAATATTCATTTGTTTAATAGAATGAAGAAGTTTGTTGAAATATATAAAGCCGTGTTGACTAGAGTTGCGCTATTTTGACGTGAACGATATTTATATCGATTATATTCATTTTTATAATGAATATAGAAAAGAAGTGATTTCAAAATATAACGTTTTGAAAATATTATCATTTATATAGTAATGATAGGAAATATTCAATTTTGATTTGAAATTGAATATAGTGTTGAAATGGTTTTGAAAACGAATTTAAAACGATTTTTAAAATACGTTTTAAAAGGAAATCAACGAAATATATAATATATATATATATATATATATATATAATGGCCTAAATAGAACGCGCCGTGCCGCGGCAGTTCGTGAATTTCGACCATTGACTTCGAATCGACGTTACGGGAGATCCGACCGTCGGATTCTCCTAAAACCGGAACCGTTGGGTTTGATTTGGAATTATGTCCAAATAAAATTTGAAAAAGGTCGTTGTAAGTGCAGTTCGATGGCCGTTGATGGAAATCGACTGTACGGGCCTTGATAAAATTATTAAAAATATTGATAATTAGTGAAAAATCATAATATATGAATTGGAAAGAACTGGAATGAAAAATTCCACATTTGAAAGGATAAAAATATATTTTTGTCGAAATGAACTAGTTTTGAACTAGAATTAAAATCAATTTATTTTTGAAACAAATAAATTGAAATTGAAAGTGATTTTGAAAATAATCAATATTCCAAATACGTGAATTGGACTGGAGTTGAATCGAAATTATCTTCGGAATATTTCGATATTGGATTTCGTGACTATACAGATATTGTTATGGGAGTTTGAAAGATATATTTTATATTGTTATTTCCAATACGATATTTGTTGGTTTCAGGATTTGATATTGAATATAAGCCGGTATATTTTCTATTCAGAGCCTTGTATTTAATATCAAATGTGATTTGTGTTTGTCGTGAATGGTGTGTTCATTAACACTATTCTTAAGCCCAATAGAGAAAAGGATTAAATCTTTCTATTTAGATTTAATGAAGTGTATCAATTAAATAATATTTAATTGGAATTGAATTTGAATTGCTTTTCGGGTTTATCATGAGCGGTGTTTTGAACAACACCTGTTCTTTAACCCGATTAATAATAGAGTGTGATTTAGGTTTATCGTGAATCGTGTTTCATATGACATTGGTTCTTTAACCCAGTTAAAGACAGGATATTGATTTTTAAGAAGATTAAAAATAAGTGGAGTTTTAATGAATTTTTAGTTAGATTGAAATGTGAATTGATAATTTAAATTATCAAATCTGAAAGGTGATCGAGAATGGAGTACCACTAGTTTTGCTCCAAAGCGATAGTTAAATCTTTAATTAGATTTGAACGTGAAATGGTAATTAATTTTACCGATAACACCGTGGTGTTAGATATGGAGTATTACCAGTTTTGCTCCATAGGATATATAGGTTGGGATTGGGAAATAAAATAAATAATTACTTCGGTGTGGTTCGCTAATCCCGACTAGTTTGAAATGATATCCAAAGGAAGATTAAAGAATAAATTTAGAAGAATTTATCTTGGATAAAATTAATGGGAACCTTTCCCTAAGAATGTGATTTTGTGAATAAAAGAATATTCTGAATTGGAATGAGGCGTTTCTGTGTTTGTGTAACATTTGTTTATTATATACGTGGGTTATTCAGAAAGGCCGGGTTTCTACCCAATCTGAATAACCGATTCGACGAGATGTCAAAGATGAAGATGGTGGTTGAAGACCGGAAGTCTTCACATCGTTTGGGTGATTACTGATGATTTCGATTGGGCTGTACACCAAAAAAGAGGGATACAGTTGGTGATCGTCCAGACGTACTTGGAGATGGATGGATATGCGAGGAAAGTGCCTCCGGTTTCGTTCAGACCTAGAACGAACTTGTAAATGGATTGTGTGCCTGACATTGGATTTTATTCTGTGTTGATTGATCTCTATTAAATATACATCTGTTTGGCAGCGGAGAATTTATTCTCTTGCATAACGCCCTTCTCTGAGACGTACGAGCTCAGAGGTTGTATATCGATGGACATCAGTCGCATGGAGTGAATTTCCAGTGTGGCACGCGTAAGTGGCAATTGATCAAGGCTTCTGTTGAAAAGCAAAGTCTTGTGGTTGATTATCAAAGCATGGCCTGTGTGGCGCAGCTTTGTGTATAGCGTGAATTCGCGATCCTCACACTTCGGTATGAGTCAAACACGGGAGACGGACCGCTGGGAGAGCACGACGTTTTTTTCTAGCTAGGGTGGTGTCAGTGACCTACCAGCCCTGACATTCATATACTTTTCACCTGTGTGGTTGTTAGAATGCAAGGCGCCTCGGATATAGGTCTGTTAGGACCGGGAAACGTGTGTTCAGGAATAACTGATCCTCAAAAGTAAGAGAAGACCGGCCCAGCCGATTCCAAGGATCAAAGTGGGGTCCTGAGACATTTGCTAGAGTGTCTCGAACGCGGAGAGGAGCTTGCCCCTTGCCTCGACACATGACCGAAATCCAATTTCCAATACGTGATATTGCGTTTTTAATTGTAGAACTAGTACGGCGACATGATAGATGGTACCCATGCCGCCTATGATTGATATTTATGATTTGAATTGTATTGGCACTATATACTTATATAAGTATCAAATGAGTTGTTTAAAATGTACCAAGCATGTTTGGCTATTATAAGGGAAAACCCTATCCTCCGGCTTGCGTTGCATTGTGTGATGGGACCTGGGTCTTATAATAGCTTCATTTTTCCAAAGAGCATTGCGCTGTTTTGGTATATGCACTAGTATTCTTGGGAGGAAACCCGTTCCGTGTTATACGGCGTGGTCCCTTGAATTACTCTCTTTTAAAGTAAAGTTTTAAATAACTGTTTTAGTTCTCACACCAGTCACATGAATGACCTAGAGTTTATTGTTTTAACCTAAACTCTGGGTGCCCTTATTTTCGACACGGGCAGCTAGTAGTTTTGGTTTTGCAGATTTATATCCACAGGGTCCTGATTTACAGCTTGAACGATGCTTGGAAAGCTCTGTATCCGTGTATCACTTTCAGTTGTGTTTTGTATATTTTTCCGCTGCTGTGTAATTTATTGTAATCTCTGATATTTATCGAATGTAATTTATTCATTTATACTCTGTATATTCTTGTATCTGATGGAATTGTTGTAATATCAATGAAATGTTCTTCCGTCTGCGTCCTTTTGTGTGCTGTTCTCAAAGTATCCGCTCTTTCCTTCACGGGGAAGTTACGGGTTCTTACATTGTTATTCGAAGAAAGGAGTTATCGAATATAGTTTATTCGAAGTGAGTTAGTCGAATATAGTTTATTTGAATTAAAGAAATTCGAATATAAGTTATTCGAAGAGAGATAATCGAATATTAGTTTATTCGAAAAGAGTTAATTGAATATAAGTTATTCGAAAAGAGTTAATCGAATATAAGTTATTCGAAAAGAGTTAATCGAATATTAGTTATTCGAAGGAGTTAATCGAATAGAGTTTTATTCGAAAGAGAGTTATACGTCGAATTCGATTATATCGAATTCGGGAAAGTATTATTTACTTTCCGGTTTTTAATCTAGATTTTTTTATTTATAAATAAATTAGTTATTGGCTTATTTATTCAAAATAAGAATTTAAGTTAGATTTCTAAGTTAGATATTTCAGAAGTAGGGTTTATAACGTTAGTGTTATAACAAATATTTTTCATAAAAGAAGTGGATTCATAATCTGAATCCGAGAATTTGCGTAAGCAAATGATTGTAGAAATTGGAGCGGTGAGCTTTGTCTATTGCAAGGTTTAGAACGTTGTTCAGTTAAGGTCTGAGAGGTAATTATACCCCAACTTGATTGACTTCGTAATTGACTAAGAAATAGTTGAGGTTCGATGGGGAGAGTTAGTTAGAAATACAGTTAAGTAATAAGCGACTAATGGATTGAATGGTCATAACGATGTTTTATATAACATTAGTTGAAATCCATATAAATGAGTTTTGGAAACGTTTTCCAAATATAGAATCAGAGATATTTTTTAACATAGAAGATGGAACGTTCTATTCATAAGGAATTAAGAAATGGAGTTAAGATAAATTAGAAACTCACTGGAGATTTGTTAAGTTGAATTGTTTTCTAAGTGCCTATCTGACGTGGGTTTTGACCTTCAGGATTGATACTTAGGGAATTGTTTTCATACTAGTTTACAGTCAGAGACTTTTAGATGTGGAAGAATAGTTATAAGTAAATAAGCAATGAGAATGTTTTCCAATGTTAATAACGTATATTTTCTAAATTTAGAAAATAAGAAATGTTGAATATATGGAAACAGGAATAGGGAAATGAATAATTGAATGACAAATTAAATTAAAGTGGATCAGTGTTGATTGATGATTTGCTCGGTAAGATTTCCATTTGGAAATACGACCGTTGTTTGTACACATGTTTTCCTTTGATAGTTAAATCACCGACTATCGAAGCTTTTGACTATTTCCGTTGTCAATACGGAGAGACCGGGATCAGATTCATTATCTGAAAACCACTCTGTATGGGCATTAGCATTGCGATCAAATATGATGAAGATAATTGAAGACGGAGTTATGCAAGGGCTGTCCTGTTTACAGAATAGTGCCTTCGGTTTGTCCAGTCCCAGGACGACCTATATGGAAGAATGTCTGACAGAGTATATTTAATGGATCACGTAAGTTGATCTCTTCAAACGTATATACGTTTGGTGGCAGAGGAATTCGTTTCTCTTAGCTGTATACCCATAGTATTTTTTGGTGAAATCAATGTGTGATTTGGCGGTTATGACGATGTGACATTCAAAGTGAATAAATGTGTGATCGGTCAGAGATAAGCGTGGCCTCTAGCCTCACAACCGGGAAATGACAAAAATCGGGCAGGCAGCATGGCTAAGTGGATGACTGCGAATTAGGATGTATTATCATCTATCTAGAGATATTTCATTCTTTAATATATTCGATGTTGTCCCATTCGGGAAACAGTTGCTGATCCCAACCGTTAGTGACAAACATTCGATACACTCAAACGAAATGAGTGGTCAGTCATGTGTGGCCGGGTTGCAAGATGTTCTTGTTGAACCCAGTGTATTCCTCTCTAGAGGTAAACTATCGGAAGGTGGTTCCATACCTTGTCATAGTTGAAAATCAATTACCCAATAAGTGCTTGCGGTTTTGATTGTATACTATATATGTGGAACGTGATATGAAATCGTTCTGCTAGATGATTATTATATTATGGTTGATAGACACTATTGTAATATCGAAAGGATTTTGATATAAAGATAATCTTTTCTTTCAAAATGATTTGAAAGTTAAATCAAATTGATTTGGATTCTCATAAGGAAGAAACTCGTTCCATTATACGACATGGTCTTATGAGATATCGTTTAAACGCTCAAACTGTTTTAAATTGTTTTACTCGCATCGGTCCCATGACTGACCCAGAGTTTATTTTGTCTTGTTTTCCCTAAACTGTTGGGTGCTCAAATTTGTACGGGCAGTCAAGTATTTAGGATTTTACAGATACACTTGGAGAGATGGAGGAGGAGGCTTCAAGATGATATAGCTATTATTTATTTCCGCTGTGATGTAAGTGTTGTACTCTAATATACAAATATAGATTTGTGTTTCAAAGTTATGTTGTATATTATATTTTATTCATTCCTCTATGAGATTCTTATTTACTTTGATGTTGTGTGTTCTTCTTCTTCTTCTTCTATTCTAAGTTTCTATCTTATTTATTCTCACCCTCTAATTTCTTTCATGGACTATCTGGTGTTTCTGATGCTTGAATAGTCGACATAGTGTTGTATGCCGATATCCAGGATCGCGAAAACCCGGGTCGTCACACATTGCCTCCAAAAGAGGCAGTGAGCAAATTTAGATCCCCGCAACACAAGACAATAACAAAGCAAATTGCAAAACTACTAAGCTATAAACATATACTATTTGACCAACATGACAGCTACATAACCACCAACAAAACATAATCATATCCAAAATACATAACGAACAAAGCAATAACATATCCAAATTACATAACGACCTAAAGGTTGTACATAAAACATGACAATTACATATCCACCAATAAAACATTAACATATCCAACCAACCCAAAACATTGTACGCAATCATTACATAGATACAAATAGTTCATTAAAAGTTTAATACCACTTCGTAATCACCTCATTCTCTCAAAAGCCGAGGCATTTATCTTTTTGACTGTTCTTGAAGTTTTTTCTCCTCAGGTGTTGACACCTCCTTTTCATCTTACTGGATGCCCTCCTCTATATGTTCGGCCGGAGGTTGTGAACTTCCAACCAGTATGGAATGTGGTGAAGACGACTCACTGCACGCTTGACCCTTCTTACCTTTCCTGTGGCTTTCATACTTATTCCACGGTAAGGGACCTGATGGTAGTTGAAAAACATCCAATTGAGCATTTGGCTGCGGAGGTGGTGCAGGAAGTCATGGTCTATCCATTTTGTTCGTAGACAAACAAAAATGTATAATATGTTTAATAGACGAGCAATTCCCTTGACTTTTCTCTGTCATTTCTCGCTCTAACTCATCCATTAACTCAAGTGCGCAGTAAACACCATCCGCCTATAAACAAATACATGAAGTTATATCATTTGGAATATACCCTAAAAATTAAAAATGTACCGCACTCCTTTCAAGAGGAGCTCTAGGTCGTAGGAAAGAAGAAAAGCAGGAGGATGTGGTGGTGTACTTGGCAAAACGTAATGACGTGTAATGTTTCAGTACCATGCTATGTAATCTTGCTCGATTAGCGAGGAATCATGTTCTTTTTCCTCACACGCATAACGATTATCCCACAAAGCAAGCATGGTATCGTATAACTCAACATTTACTTTAACTTGATAATGAGAAGCGAGAAGAGTAAATTGTTGACGTAATCCAAACTGCCTCATGACTCTGTCCGAAAGATGATATGCACATTTTATCAGTGAAAAAAAGCTGTTTGGCTCTCTATAGTCCTCTAGACTCAGTGCACAGTGTGAGTAGCGCTTGTAGGTCCTCTTCAATGATGGGATTCCATGTCACTGCATAAGTGGAAAGAACGTCTAATTCAATTCTATAGAACAATAAATTGCGTCTTGGAGACTGTTCAGTATTTTCCAGTCCGATCCACCTCCACATACACAAATGTGTTTACAAATTCCGATAATCATAAATGTTTATTAACTCAAAATAGTATTTAAATTTGTACTTTGCTGCATACGGCTTAGTGTTTTCCACTACCGGTCTCTTCATTAATACACGCCCGACTGGAAGATAGGTCGAAGACCTAAGCTGCAAAATTATTATGTGCTATTTTTTCATCTTTTCTTATATTTATAAAATATAATGCATTAATGCCTGATCGAGACTGAATCATCTACCAGTATCCCTTTGTTGCACCAAGTCTCCCCAAGTGAACTATGCATATGTGGTAGCTAGAACCATCGCATCAAATGCGTATGTTCTACACTCATCAAAGTCCTCAATCAAAAGGGAGCCAATAAAGAGAGACTCTAGATTTCGACCTATCACAAAACAGGTGCTGAGTAATAATGTGCAATAAATATGATAGCATGAGCTCGTCGTTGAATATGTAGTGGAGTTGCATTTGACGGAATATCACCCACCAATTGAGAATGTTACCATGTAACCAAAACATTCTCATTCAACCCACCAAGCCTCTCTCGGAGGTGTCAAGCCAAGAAAATTCTCAAGCATTAGCTTGTAATCGTGTATAACATTAAGTCAAATACTTGGATCACTGTATATTGGAAAAACGAATAATACCGCCGCATCCTTCAATGTTATCCTCATCTCACCAACTCGTAGATTAAATGTGGATGTCTCGGGTGTCCACCTATCAACTAATGTCATTGTAATAACCCGAATTTTAATAACATGTTAAAACAAGAAATCAAGGTATAATTAATTTTTAATTTGAGAATCAAGGGAAACAGGTTGCGCCAATGTGTTCGTCTCAGAATTCTACATGTAATCGAGCCCACGTTTTCGAAAATCGGAGTCCGGATGAAGAAGTTATGCTCTGTAGAAGATTCAGCAAATTTCAGGCAGCACAGGACCAGGCAGGTCGACCTGGTGGTCAGGTTGACCATGTGGTCGACCTTAGGGTCGACCTACCCCCCAGGTCGACCATGTTGTCGACCTCCCCCCTTACAGGTCGATCTGGTCGGCTTGCTTTGACCCAAAACTCATTTTTGAAGCCTAAGATGTGTTTTGATGGTCCAGATTGATTCTAGGATCAATCTAAGGGCCTAAACTAGTTGCTACACCTATAAAAACACCCTTGGACCTAACCTAATTCCCAACAAATCATTCTTACACTATTACGCTGCTGAACTCCCTCTTGAACCATGGCCGCCGCCCCCAAATTAAAGCTTAAGCATTCAAATTTGATTCAAATAAAAGAACAAAGCTTCAATAATGGTCCAAACAGTAAATCAACATTCTACAACAAAATCAGTTTTTAATTCATTAGCCATGCTCTGTAAGTTCTAGTTGTTTTTAGATTTAAACATGTAATTATAATATGGCCATGGAATAATGTGGAATTGGATTTTAAGTATGTTTGTCGATTCAGACCTATTTCTGTTGCATCTTGAATCTTGAGTTTTTGAGACTTGTCTATCTTTATTCTCATGTCAAGTTCATGATCTATTCAGCCTGTTGTAAATCAGTTTTCTTGATTCATGTTGATATTATTATCAAGTTGTAATCTTCAAGCCTATGATGATGTTTTTCTCTCTGATCTTATTTTTTTATACAAAATTCTATCTTCCCCTATTTATTTTCTTTTGATGAACCTTGGTCAATTTCGGACCTAGCCTAAACCGCGATTTGCTTACAATTGAATACGGGGAAATATTTGGGATATTACCTATTTGGATATACGTGTTTGGTGGAACTGATGGCATACCATGAAATTGGAATTTGGGCATTGTCAATATAATTGAAATTACAAGTTTGGCCATTGGTATAATTAATTTGGCATGAAGTGGGCATACATGAATTGGGATATAAATTGAATCACGAGTTCGGGACTATGTAAATTAAATCAAAAGATTAGGCTTATGATTGGGCATAAGTAGAATTGGGAATTTGAACATAAAAGCGATTGTAAACTTGATAATTGGCATAAATATGTATTATGAACTTGGGTAATTGGCGTGTATTGTAATAAAAAGATTATAGTTTGGGATAACTACATCATGAATCATGATTTGGGTTTATTTGGACATGAAACTTGATACATGTAATCTTGGCTAGAACTTAATATGGGTAAAATGGCATAAACTTGGCATACATGTAAATAGGCAAGAATTGGACATATGTAAACTGATTAGGATTAGGTATATATATAAAGTGGCATGTAATTTGGAACTTGGGCATATGTTTATTAATATGTAATGTTGGGAATTTGAAACATGAAAATGACTGTGTATTGGATAATTGAATTGATCACAAACATGAACATTTTTATATGTTAAATGCATGAACTAAAATTGGGGTTTGGGTGGAATACAACCATTAATGAACCTTTGACAAGAGGTTAGACTCAGTTTGTGGTGTAAATATGCCTGGAACCACTCGGCAAATCCAATAGCCACAAAGTGTCGGTCTAATGTGAGAGGTCGAAGGTTGAATTGTAGGCGTAACGATTTATGACACGAGATTAGACTCAGTTTGTGCTGTAAATCTGCCCGGAACCGCCCGGCAAATCCAGTAGCTACAAAGTGCATAGTCTAATGTGAGAGGTCATGATTCGTTCGTCATAATGAATGAATTAAGGAATACTAATAATAATAAGTCGTGGGTATGGTTAGAGGGTTCGGTGGGATGACATGGAAATTTGACATGTAAAAAAAAGGACCTAACCAGTATGAGTTAAGAACACGTAAAACTTATAAGTGTGGACTTACCAACATAACAGTTAAATCAGACCAATGGGTGAGTTAAGTAATATGAATAGACTAATGACACTTAACCAATATAACATGACGCATGGCAGGGTTAAGTCAACTCGAACATATAGATAATACTTAACCAACTTAGCATGACACATGGGCGGGTTAAGTCAACTCGAACATATAGATAATACTTAACCAACTTAGCATGACACATGGGCGGGTTAAGTCATGAACTGCTAGAAAACACTTAACCAATTTGATATGCTAAAATAGCGGGGTTAAGTTATGAATCACTTGACAGCACTTAACCAACTTGACATGATACAAGGGCAGGTTAAGCCATGAATTACTAGAAATACTTAACCAATGCAATCTGACGAATGGGACGGTTAAGTTAAATGGGTCGGTTTAATTTGAATGGGTTGATTACACCCAACCGATATAATCTGATGTGTGGTAGGGTTAAGTAAATACACGAGGGTAACACTTAACCATTATAATATGGCTAGTGGATGAGGTTGAGTTAACATACACTTAACCAATCTAACGTGAGGCGTGGTAAGGGTTAAGTTAACACAGGGGAGAACGCTTAACCGATATAACAAGACATGCGGTAGGGTTAAGTAACACAAGAGAGAACACTTAACCAAGGTAACATGATGGGGTGTGGGGTTAAGTTAACTTGAAAGGATAACACTCGACCAACCTGTGGGGTATACGAATAGAACCTAGGAAAACCCTAGTAGCGGGACCCTTTTCACGTTAGGTATCAACGGTACCCTGAGCTAGGCAGGGTGGGGCACGATTACTGGGCTGATTGTAAGCGGTCAAAACGGCGGCAGGGGATGCAGCAGTGCAGGTTTCGACGAATTACGGGCGTGCACGTATTCCGGAGTGGAAAATTTAGCCACTGGGCATCAGTAGATATAAAGTTGTGCATCATGAATTGTGTCGGGGTTGCCATCCTAGGGACTGATACACCCTACGGTGGGACAAGCACAGGTATCTACAAGTAGGGGGCCGCAAGAACTAGGTCGAGTAGTAGCCGATCGATTAGGGTAGTAAGGATACGTCTAACACATTCATGGCAATTGGGATGGTTGAGGTGAAACCCTCATATTAGATGTAGTCCTGAAGGCTACCACAACTACTGTGTTGGGATAACCTTAGTATATAACACATGTGAAACATTGTAAGTAAGAGCCGATCAAATAGGTACGTTGGGGACACGAAACTGTCAATATGAGGTGGGACCCTCATCGTAGGATATGTACCTATAAAACTATCATGTAGGTTATGGGGGATCACTTACCTTGTAATTTCAATTATGTAAACTAATTGGAACGCTAGTTAGGTGGTGCAGAGAATATAGGAAATCAAGAAAAATAGTGAAATGGTGAAGCTTAGAAATCTTGCGATGTTATACTTAATAGAAACCTTGTAATGTGATATTTGGTAGGAACCTTGTGATGATACTCTTGATAGGAAGCATGGGATGTTATACTTGATTCATCGTGCCTGTAGCTTACCATGTCATCATGCTTATGTTAACTTTCTGTTTATTCATGCCATATTATCTTCACCTGTTTTTATGCTGAAAGTCACTAGGACTTACTCAATCTTTATGACTGACCCGATTTGTTTCGCCTCTTTTTCTTCCGTTCCCCCCCGGTTCGCAGGGTGGGAATACAGCTTAGTTCAGATCATACCAAGCCCCAAGGCTCTTTCATGTACGGCTTGGATTTCTCTTGGCTATGGCTTGCTTTGCTTTATTGGGGAATACTGCAGTTTATTTTATGCTTCTTTGTTTTTGAGCAAGATAGATATTTTAGTTATGTAACTGAGTATTGGAAGTTGATGGGCTTTTATTGTAAACAATTATATTTAATAAATGATTTGAAGTACTTCTACTTTACTTTCCGCTGTTTTTATATATGTCTGTCTTGTAATATTTCTGTTCCAGTACCCATAATGTGCCATTAAAGTTAAGGCATTCCCTTTGTGAGTGATCTTAATGGATGTGTGGTGTTACATTTGGTATCAGAGCAGAAGGTTACCAGACTGGGCAAAAGCTTTTAAAACCCTTATGAAATTATTTTCTAAACGTTTACAAAGAAGCATTTTTCTTAGAAAAGTTTTGTTTTACGAAAGGCATATTCCCCAAAGCTATATGCACTATCTTTTGATTCTCTCCTTGAGTCTCTTCTCTCTTTCTTTTTCACCATAGTTTTGTAGGTGTACGACACTTGTAAGAGGGCAAAGAAGTGCCCAACTTCCATTTGTAGCCGCAGTAGTTCCCTTTGCATCTAATCTTATTTCAAGCTTTGTAGAGTTGCCGTGCGATGGAGGTAGCTTTCGAGAATCTTGTCAACAAACTATACAAGGATAGTAAGAACGAGGATAAAGAACACAAGCCTAAGGATGAGAAACTTCTTGATATGGCTTAATCCACGAAGGAGGAAATAGTGAAAGGAAAAAGGCCAAAGTGAGAGAATAATAAAACCCATGACAAGGGAGAGTATCTTTAGTATGGTAAAAAGGGACATGTAGTTAAGTATTATAGGACAAGGACAAGGGCAAAGAACAAGATCGTTGAGAGGGCAATTGTATGCTCTCACTACTAGCATACCTTAGAGAGGTGGTAACGTTTCTGTTAAAAGTTTAGCTTTTCTTTTCTATCATACCATGGGAACTTTGTTTTTGTGCATCGCATCCTTTTTAATTCTGCTTCGATAGTTGAGTCTCTGCACCTTAGTACTAGCGTAATAGAGGATCCCATTTTTGTCTCAAATCCTGTTAGGGAATCGGCTCATTTATTCATGACTCGTTTGGATTTGAGAAAGTCTATGCTAAGTGTTGAGTTTAGAAGTAAAGCTTATGTCTTTGGGCTATGGGTTGATTCTAGGGATGGAGTGGTTATCCAGAAATGGTACTATTCTCAAGTATGAAAAGAGGGTAGTTAGGCCCTTGACTCCCCTCGGTAATGCCCTCGAAGTCTAGTGTAACCCTTAGGATTCTGCCATGCTTAGTTACCCAGAATCTCCTGATACATTTATTGATCCGCTCGAGTAGTGTTCGCCACTAAGGCGGATGGTTCATCTCGCTTATGCATGAGTTATAGAAAATCACCTTAGTAAGTACACTTGGCAACATGGTTATCATTTGTTTATTTTCAAGAGATAATTCATAAATGTGGAATACCTTCTAGTAAGTGAACGAGATCCGAGATTCACTAGTGAATTTTGGGGAGCTTGTATAAAACCATGAGAATGCAGTTATGTTTGGGTCGAGTATACTAGAAGGAGAACAAGTGAAAGTGAAACGAGAGGCAACAGTGGAATGAGTTCCAACTCATATTTTGGAAATAAGAAGCTACGAAATTGGGAAGTTAAAGACGGTGAAAGCACAATGGAGTTAAGCTCAAGGAAATGCAACTTAGAAGATTTAAGACTTGATACGCGCATCATATCTCTTTTTAAGAGTATATCCTTGATCCCTCTTTTCCTGTAGAGCTTATTTGCATGCTATCTTCTAAGAAAATCCACTCGGTCCTATTCTCCATCCTATTTCTGTTGCAAACCCCATAAGGAGTATGACTCATCTGTTAGTAATACATGTTGGGGCTTGAGGGTGTCCGTTGGGTTGACTAAACTTTTTTGGGTTCTATAGGATACAGGTTGGTTTTAGCTAGGGATTTCTCGTTTAAAAGGAGTCCATCATGCTTAGTTTCCTAGAATCATATATATTGGTCAGGTTGAGTAATTCTTTGGGGGTCAGTTTGATGTTGATTTCGGTCTTTGGGGCTGGTGCTTAGGGAGTTCTTCTCCTAATCAGTATATATGTGATGTAGATTTCAAGTTTTGACATTGCCTAATGGGCACAAAGTTTTTACTTGCTTCTATCGTTCGACTGTATCTTTAGATAGGAACAATTGGGTGTAAACATGTGTTTGAGACATGTTATGATTGGTGGTTGCTCGTGGATGCATATACACGCACATTAGACACTAAATCGGCTCCGTCACCTTTCATATTGCATATGCATGAGTGTTTTTATGGATGAAATTAAATGTGTTACCATGTGAATATTGCATATGGATTGATGTTTGTGCACACATATAGTATTTATGTGGCTAGGACTATTCACATACATGTTGGACTCATGGCACTAAATATATTTTGCATTAAAGAGAACAATCAGGCCTGATCATTTGCATTAGATAAGGAACATATACACACACTTTCTGCATATGTTCATAAAGCATTAGAAATCACTTAAGGACAATAGATGCTTGTGATTGATGATCGAGTAGATGGATGATTGGATGGTAGGATACATTCTTCTTAACTTGAAGATTTCGGGGACGAAATCCTTTAAGGAGGGGAGAATGTAACAATCCGAATTTTAATAACATGTTAAAACAAGAAATCAAGGTATAATTAATTTTTAAAATGAGAATCAAGGGAAATGGGTTGCACCAATGTGTTTGTCTCGGAATTCTACATGAAATCGAGCCCAAGTTTTCGAAAATCGGAGTCCGGATGAAGAAGTTATGGCCTGTAGAAGATTCAGCAAATTTCAGGCAACACAAGACCAGGCAGGTCGACCTAGGGGTCAACCTGGGGGTCAGGTCGACCATGGGGTCGACCTCCCCCCCTACAGGTCGACCTGGTCGGCTTGCTTTGACCCAGAACTCATTTTTGAAGCCTAAGACGTGTTTTTGATGGTCCGGATTGATTCTAGGGTTAGTCTAAGGGCCTAAACTAGTTGCTACACCTATAAAAACACCCTTAGACCTAACCTAATTCACATAAAATCATTCTTACACTATTATGCTGTTGAACTCCCTCTTGAACCATGGCCGTCGCTCTTAAATTAAAGCTTAAGCATTCAAACTCGATTCAAATCAAAGAACAAAGCTTCAACAATGGTCCAAACAATAAATCGGCATTCTACAACAAATTCAGTTCTTAATTCACTAGCCATGCTCTGTAAGTTCTAGTTGTTTTTAGATTATACGTTTAATTAAAATATGGCCATGGAATAAAGTGGAATTGAATTTTAAGTTGTTTATCGATTCAGACCTATTTCTGTTGCTTCTTGAATCTTGAGTTTTTGAGACTTGTCTATCTTTATTCTCATGTCAAGTTCACGATCTATTCAGCCTGTTATAAATCAGTTTTCTTGATTCATGTTGATATTATTATCAAGTTGTAATCTTCATGCCTATGATGATGTTTTTCTCTCTGATCTTATTTTTTATACGAAATTCTATCTTCCCCTATTTATTTTCTTTTGATGAACTTTGGTCAATTTCGGACCAAGGCCTAAACCGCGATTTGCTTACGATTGAATACAGGGAAATATTTGGGATATCGCCTATTTGGATATACGTGTTTGGTGGAATTAATGGCATAACATGAAATTGGAATTTGGGTATTGTCAATATAATTGAAATTACAAGTTTGGCCATTGGCATAATTAATTTGGCATGAAGTGGGCATACATGAATTGGCATATAAATTGAATCACGAGTTCGGGCCTATGTAAATTAAATCAAAAGATTAGGCTTATGATTGGGCATAAGTAGAATTGGGAATTTGAACAAAAAAGTGATTGTAAACTTGATAATTTGCATAAATATGTATTATGAACTTGGGTTGTTGGCGTGTGTTGTAATAAAAAGATTATAGTTTGGGATAACTACATCGTGAATCATGATATGGGTTTATTTGGACAAGAAACTTGATAGATGTAATCTTGGCTAGAACTTGATATGGGTAAAATGGCATAAACTTGGCATACATGTAAATAGGCAAGAATTGGACATATGTAAACTGATTAGGATTGGGTATATATATAAAGTGGCATGTAATTTGGAACTTGGGCATATGTTTATTAATATGTAAAGTTGGGAATTTGAAACATGAAAACGACTGTGCATTGGATAATTGACTTGATCACAAACATGAACATTTTTATATGTTAAACGCATGAACTGAAACTGGGGTTTTTGGGTGGAATACAACCATTAATGAACCTTTGACACGAGGTTAGACTCAGTTTATCGTGTAATTCTGCCCGGAACCGCCTGGCAAATCCAGTAGCCACAAAGTGTCAGTCTATTGTGAGAGGTCGAAGGTCGAATTGTAGGCGTAACGATTTATGACACGTGGTTAAACTCAGTTTGTGGTGTAAATCTGCGCGGAACCGCACGACAAATCCAGTGGCCACAAAGTGCACGGTCTAATGTGAGAGGTCATGATTCGTTCGTCATAATGAATGAATTAAGGAATACTAACCATAATAAGATGTGGGTATGGTTAGAGGGTTAGGTGGAATGACATGGAAATTTGACATGTAAAAAAAGGACCTAACCGGTATGAGTTAAGAACATGTAAAACTTATAAGTGTGGACATAACCAACATAACTATTAAATAAGACCAATGGGTGGGTTAAGTAATATGACCAGACTAATGACACTTAACCAATATAACATGTCGTGTGGCAAGGTTAAGTCAACTAGAACATATAGATAATACTTAACCAACTAAGCATGATCGTGGGCGGGTTAAGTCATGAACTGCTCGAAAACACTTTACCAATTTGATATGCTAAAATAGCGGGGTTAATTTATGAATCACTTGACAGCACTTAACCAACTTGACATGATACGTGGGCGGGTTAAGCCATGAATTACTTGGAATACTTAACCAATGCAATCTGACGAATGGGAGGGTTAAGTTAAATGGGTTGGTTTAACTTGAATGATTTGATAACACCCAACCGATATAATCTGATGTGTGGTAGGGTTAAGTAAATACACGAGGGTAACACTTAACCATTATAATATGGCTAGTGGATGGGGTTGAGTTAACATACAATTAACCAATCTAACGTGAGGCATGATAAGGGTTAAGTTAACACAGGGGAGAACGGTCAACCGATATAACAAGACATGCGGTAGGGTTAAGTAACACAAGAGAGAACACTTAACCAAGGTAACATGATGGGGGGTTAAGTTAACTTGAAAGAATAACACTTAACCAACCTGTGGGGTATACGTATAGAACCTAGGAAAACCCTAGTAGCGGAACCCGTTTCATTAGTAACCCACATTAGGTATCAACGGTACCCTGAGCTAGGCAGGGTGGGGCACGATTACTGGGCTGATTGTAAGCGGTCAAAACGGCGGCAGGGGATGCAGCAGTACAGGTTCCGACGAATTACGGGCGTGCACGTTTTCCGGAGTGGAAAATTTAGCCACTAGGCATCAGTAGATATAAAGCGGTGCATCAAGAATTGTGTCGGGGTTGCCATCCTAGGGACTGATACACCCTACGGTGGGACCAGCACAGGTATCTACAAGTAGGGGGCCGCAAGAACTAGATCGAGTAGGAAACGATCGATTAGGGTAGTAAGGATACGTCTAATACATTCATGGCAATTGGGATGGTTGAGGTGAAACCCTCATATTAGATGTAGTCCTGAAGGCTACCACAACTACGGGGTTGGGATAACCTTAGTATATAACACATGTGAAACATTGTAAATAAGAGCCGATCAAATAGGTACGTTGGGGACACGAAACTGTCGATATGAGGTGGGACCCTCATCGTAGGATATGTACCTATAAAACTACCATGTAGGTTATGGGGGATCACTTACCTTATAATTTTAACTAAGTAAACTAATTGGAACTCTAGTTAGGTGGTGCAGAGAATATAGGAAATCAAGGAAAATAGTGAAATGTTGAAGCTTAGGAATCTAGCGATGTTATACCTAATAGAAACCTTGCAATGTGATACTCGGTAGGAACCTTGTCATGATACTCTTGATAGGAAGCATGGGATGTTATACTTGATTCATCGTGCATGTAGCTTACCTTATCATCATGCTTATGTTTACTTTCAGTTTATTCGTGCCATATTATCTTCACCTGTTTTATGCTGAAAGTCACTAGGACTTACTCAGTCTTTATGACTGACCCGGTTTGTTTTGCCTCTTTTTCTTCCGTCCCCCCCCCCCCCCCCCCGGGTTCGCAGGGTGGGAATACAGCTTAGTTCGGATCTTACCAAGCCCCAAGGCTGTTTCATGTACGGCTTGGATTTCTCTTGGCTATGGCTTGCTTTTCTTTATTGGGGAATACTGCATTTTATTTTATGCTTCTTTGTTTTTGAGCAAGACATATATTTTAGCTATGTAATTGAGTATTGGAAGTTGATGGGATTTTATTGTAAACAATTATATTTAATAAATGATTTGAAGTACTTCTACTTTACTTTCCACTGTTTTTATATATGTCTGTCTTGTAATATTTCTGTTCCAGTACCCATAATGCTCCATTGAAGTTAAGACATTCCCTTTGTGAGTGACCTTAACGGATGTGGGGTGTTACAGTCGTGATCAAGTTCAGATCAAGTTGTGCATGGCTTACCTTGTGCACCAACCCAAATCCAGCTTACATAAACAAAATTCTTAATAAATAAATCAAATAATGTTTCTGCCATCAATTGCGGGTTATTAGTCCAATGTTCTGCTTGCATGTAAAGAACGCTTGGATCGACCGGTCTTAATTTCATCTCTTCATATTCTATAAACAATTAAGATACACATATTAGTGCATTAATCAATAAACAAATACACAATTAACTTATGAAAACTCATTCCATATTTCACATTTATATACTTATCAAATGTCAAATTCTTGAATTCTCGTATTCTCGCATACAATACACAACCAAGACTCAACCATCTCCTTTCAATTTCCAAAATACACATTCCACATTTCACAATAAGGAAACATCACCATACCAAACTAGTTTAAACCACGTTCTCGTATTCTTACAAAATTTTCACAACTAAACTCGTCATATTTTGGTATTTTCACAATACATTAGGCCACATTCTCCTCCATCACATACTAAACACAAGCAAACACATACTAAACATGCACAAATGTAACCTTAATCACCAACGTAACTTTAAAAATACACAAAATAAACCCTAAATCATGAATTTTGTTGATGTAACACTAACTTATAGACCATAGGAACTACAAATCACATCCATTGCACCAAAAAAGGAATTAGAGCCGAAATTCCTAAACCTGAAAAACCCTAAATTTTGAAAATTACAAACTTTAATCACTTAAAGCTAGGAATACTTACTAATAGGAGAGGAGGCCATTCAACTGAATTTTGGAGGAAAAAATATTTTTTTGGGCTAAAATTGTAATGGGGAGGAAATTTTCGGATGAAGTGAAAGTTAGAAGGGAGGAAATGGGAAAGGGAAGAAGGGGATTGAAGGTTTATACGTCTCTAGGCGTTATCCCAGATACTAGCGTTATTTGGGATGATGCCTTTGTTTAAAAAAATTAACTGGTGTTATCTAGGATAACGCCAATTCAAAAAAAAGTGATCTATTTTTCTAATTACTTTTGAAAGCAGCCTATTTCTGTTATAAATTTTTAAAACTGGTCCAAATGAAAAAAAATCTTATATTATATAGGTATTAATTGTTTTCAAATGTTTAAATGAAATTGAAATAATGTCGAAATTCATTTAATACTAATACAATTTCCATTTCAATACAAATTTCAATACGAAAAGGTGGTCTATTTGTGATTCATTAATTTATATTTACATAATGTCGAAATTGTAGTAAGAAACCAAAATTGAAATTTGTATTGAAATGGAAATTTCGAGGATCTTTGATTTTATAAATATATTGTATTGAAGTTTTAAAAACTTATACACAATAGATTTATATAAAAATGAACTTAATTCTAGAACTGCTGATTTGAAAGGTAATCGATATGAAATGATGATCTTATAGATAATAGAATTTTTTTTTATAGCAAACGGATATGTAGCACGAGACTACACAGCCGATTATATAATAGATAGTAGTAATTTTCCAACTGACATACCCAGTTGGTGGTCCAAAAAATACGTCCAGTCTAACCCCTTGGGCAATACAACATCATACAGCATCAAACATATACGACTTAGTTACTTAGCATATTTAATTATACATAAATAATATCCAGTACTGAAGAAACACCATAAACCATCACACAAGTTCTCTAGTAGAAGCTGGGTCATTGCTATCAACCGAGTCAGATGGAGAGGAGGCCTGAGGCAAAGCAAATCTGAAAGCTGCAGCATGACTGCCACCAGAACCTGTCCATGTAGTAAAAATATGGATAATGCGATGACATATATTTGTAGTCGAGCTAACATTATTTCTAAAAATCCTTGCATTTCTTTCTTTCCACACACACCAACTATAAACAACAAGGAAAGCATCTACTAGAGTGTTAGGAGGTGAGAATTCCCAGTGATCGAAAAAGGAGATGTCAGGGATGAAACCAAGTAAGAAAGAACTTGAAGCAGCCCAAATAGGGTAGGTGCATTCGCAGACAAAAAAAGGTGGTGGATGGTTTCTGCATGCATATTACAGTAAGCACAGTTGGGATCAGATGCAATGCTACATCTGAACAGCTTCTCTCTAGTATTGATCTTCTCGTGAATCAAACACCATTGAAAGAAAAGGATTCTTGGAGCCAGTTTGCATTTCCACAATCTTTTGAACTTGAACCTTCTTCCAGAGAAATTCAGAAAATTATAGCAAGAGGATACTTAGAAACCTCTAGATGGGGATAATGTCCAAACAAAGTGATCAATCCTCTCATTGAACCGAGTTTTGCGCAGGATTACAAAGATATTCAGCAATTGTGAGAGAGTATTCCAATCAAATAGTGTACCTGGAACTAAACTTGTATGGCCATTGTTAAATGCATCAACTACAGTAAGCATAGAATGAGTTTGAAGAGAAAAGAGGGAATAAAAAGAAGAAGATAGAGGTACCTGACCATGCCAAATGTTGTGCCAAAAAAGACAGGATGAACCACCCCCCAAGGAGACATGAAACAAAGATTTGATACGAGGGAGACAAGAAAGAACACCATGTAGAAAGGGAGAAATTCTCAAGGAAGGATGTTGATGAAGAACAAGGTGAGCGTTAGAAGAAAAATGATATGCTAAAATCCAGTTTCTCCAAATGAAATCGCCTGGACAAAGAAGTCTCCAGATCCATTTAGCAAGTAAAGCAGTATTAAAATGATGAAGGTCTAGAACACCAAGACCCCCCTGATCAGTTTGTAGGCAAACAGTCTTCCAATTGATCAACTTCTTTATTTTATGGCCATTCCAGAGAAAGGAGCTTCTTATTGAATCAATCTTGCTAATTACCCGTTTAGGGAGTTTGTGGGAAGACATCCAGTAAGTGGGGATAGAAGAAAGTACAGATTTGACTAAGATTACATGCCCCATGGATGATAAAGAGTTTGCTTTCCATGCTGCTAGCCTTGATTCAAGCTTGTTAATAAGAGGAAACCAATCATTTTTGCGAAGTTTAGAGGGTCTAAGAGGTAAACCAAGGTAGGTCATTGGGAATTTAGCAACTTTGCAGTTAAGAGTAGAAGAAATCATGACTCCAAGGTGATCAGAGTTGCCAAGCATATATATGACACTTTTTTTGAAATTAATGGAGAGGCCGGAAACAAGTTCAAAGACATACAACAAGATTTTGAGGCATTGAATATGGAGAGGTTCAGGAGAAGAGAAGATTATAGTGTCATCAGCAAATTGTAAGTTGTTAATGCATATGGAAGTGTTTGGGAGAGAAATGCCAGCAATAAAGCCATTATCAGAAGCTTTTTTTAACCATTTGGTTAAAAACATCAGCAACAAGTACAAAGATCAAGGGGGAGAGAGGATCCCCTTGTCTTAGGCCTCGTTTGGATTTGAAGAGATTACCCGAGACACCATTTACAGAAACAGATGAACAACTTGAGCCAAGAATATTTTCAATCCATGAGCAACATCTTTCAGAAAATCCTCTATGTTTTAAAACCTCCATAATGAATGACCAATTAACCGAATCGAATGCTTTAGGAAAATCCAATTTGAGTAAGACACCAGGAGTAGAAGTATAATGACAAAAAGAGATTACTTCCTGTGTAGCAGCGATGCAGTCTTGGATGTTTCTCCCCAGTATGAAAGCAGATTGTTTAGATCCAACAAGAGAAGCGATGACAGATTGAAGACGATTAGCCAAAACCTTTGTGATAATTTTAAAAGTGGTGTTGAGAAGACTAATGGGTCTGAAGGATGACAGCGTGTTAGCTCCCAAAGTTTTTGGAATGAGGATGATATTAGCATAATTGATTCTGGCGATAGAATGGGGATCATTGTAAAATTCTTTACACATACCAATAATGTCAGATTTGACTAGGGCCCAAAAGTGTTTAAAGAAAACTAGGCCAAAGCCACCAGGCCCAGGGGCTTTGTCATCCGCCATGTCTTTCAGTGCAACCCAAATCTCAGATTCAGAGAATGGATGATCAATGTTAATAGGCGAAGGATTGGGATATAAGTGATTCCAATCGATATCAGGAGGTGCAGTGTGGGGTTGACCAAGAATAGATCGAAGATAGTTAGAAAAAAGGATAAGAATATCCTTTTGATCAGTGTATGAGTGATCACCATCCACAATTTTAGAAATGAAAGTAGATCTACGTCTTCCATTAGCCATCCTATGAAAATAAGAAGTGTTTCTGTCACCTTCCTCCAACCATTTAGCTTTGGATCTTTGTTTCCACCCAATTTCTTCTTGTTTCATCAATCTATCCAGCCCAGTTTCCAACGAACGCAAGTTATTATATTCCGACTCAAGTAGGGGGCGTTGTTCTTCTAAAATATTGATGTCAATGATATCATTTTGAATAGTAGAAATACGAGAACGAATAGAACCCCATATATTTCTAGCCCATGGTTTGATGATCTTCCTAAGAGCTCTTAGTTTCAATACAATCCTATGAGTAGCCGAATCCGCCACAAAGATCTGATTCGAAATGGAATGAACAAATTCATCAAAAGAAGGCTCGAGTAACCACAGTCTTTCAAATCTAAAAGGGCTCTTGTTGCAAATAGAGATGTCAGAATTGAGCAATATAGGGCAGTGGTCTGATATAATAGAAGCTAAACCATACACAACAGACATGGGGAAAAGTTCATCCCATGCGCCATTATATAGAAAACGATCTAGTTTAGCTAATGATGGAACCGGTCTACGATTTGACCAAGTGAAGGAGCGGTTACTTATTGGTGGTTCAATAAGAGAGCAGTCAAAAATGAAGGAATTGAAGTCTTCACTATCATGAGATAAGTTGCCTGAATTTCTATCATAGCTGAATCAAGTAGTGTTGAAATCCCCCCCAATAACCCATGGGCCATTAAATAGTGCTGCAAGTGTACAACAGTCAGACCAGAGAAGTGAACGATCATGAGCGTTTTGGGGTCCATAAATGTTGGAGAAGTAGTAGGTGAGGTTAGAGGGGATGTGGCGAAGAGCTACGTGAAGTGCAGAACAACTTTGTGTGGTCCAACATAATGACCAGATTGATTCATTCCAGGCAGTGATTAGGCCTCCGCATGTGTCAATAGCTTTAACATAAGTCCAACCCGATTAAAAAGAGCCACCCACAATTTTGTAGTGATTTGGAGTTGGGTTATCAAGTTTAGTTTCTTGAAGAAAAAGAATATCCACTTTTAGAGGAAGTAAAACCAAACTAATAGCATGGCATTTTGATGGGTTGCCCAAACCCCTAACATTCCATGAAACTAACTTCATTGGGCAGCATTGATGCGCTCCAGTTCTAATTCGTGCATGGAAACATAGTGTGAATCGCTCAAATTAACACCCATGCAACGTGACAGTTTTTTTGCTTAAACTTTTATTTGCAGAGGAAAAACAATAGGGGTAAAAAAACTACCCGAGCCTTCAGGTTGATCATCTCGCTTCCTTATCCTCGCACTACGTCTGAAAAAGACTGGTGAGAGAAATCGAGTCCAGTTTTCTTCTTCCACTCTATGAGAATCTGTGAATGGGACAGGTAGTATTTGCTGTAGAGGTAAAGCAGGTTGAGGGGACAACGGATTGTCAGGTGGAGTCTCAGCTGGAGGAGCGACAGATTGGGTACCTTCAAATTGGTAGGGGATAACAGGAAGGGGCATGGAAAAGGGAAAAGATCGAGGAATGTTGTGTAAGGCCATATCACCATGGATGAATTGGTTAATGTTTTGTTGTGTAAACCGATCCACATCTTGTTCAATATCAGTCATAGGCATAGCTATCATCTCATTTGGAATTTCCACGTCAAACTCCTCCATATTTTCATGCAAGCAGGGTACAATCATCTCATCAACATTACCAATAAGTAAGGATTCAGGTTTCAAACCGGGGTGTTCATGTATGCAACGTTGCACTTTCAAGAGATGTTTCTTTTTGTTAATATTAGCAACAAGGAAAGTAATCAAATCGATTCCTTCAAAAAACTGAATTTTGATAAACAAGCTTCTATGATCAAAATGAGCCCACTCACAATCATCAAGTGCCACCACGTTACCCAAAGGACTTAGAATATTTTTAACAACAAAGGAATTATACCTAAGAAATTCTGGAAAACCCACCACCTTTGCCCATGATTCGCCCTCTAGCTCCGCAGCCGGCTCCCATTCAGCTTCAGACCAGCATTCAAAGTACATAGCACCTTCTGGCCTTGTTAAGATTTTCTAGAACAAGACATGGTCTCTGATCCCTTCATTTGGGCAAGCAATGTTGAAAGCGTTGTTTCTGTATATCCACATGGGCCATTCATGGTGTTCGAATGCCTTCGACAGAGTATCGTGAAGAGTTGTAATGCTCCAGCCACCAGAAATTGCTGTTCCGACTACGTAATTTGATGAGTCTTCCATTATGAATTGATACATGTCTTCGGAGCTCAGAGAAGAAGTGCTGGAATATGAGGGTTTAAGTGTAGAAGAAGGCGTGGATTGCTGACAGCTGGGATAATGTGAATCCCTTCGATTATGAACTGCGCGAGTTGATGTGCGAGGGACCCACACCTTTTTAGTTTTATCAGCACGAGTTGATGTGCGAGGGACCCACGTGACAGGAGTTGCATTATTCCAATGAGTGCCTTTCCGCATATGTTTCGAAGTGTCTCTAGTATTCTTTTTTAGGGCAACGTGCACACGAATGGCCGTAACCAGTGCAAAAGAAGCATATTTTCGAATTTCTGCATTCTCTTGCCACGTGTCCCCTACTAGCACACTGTAGACAACGTCGTTCCTTCTTCAGAAAATTGACCGTATTCTGAATAGAAGAGAAAACAGGCAAAGCATTTGATTTCCTCACTTGAGTTCGCTTCGGTGGAACCAACGGAGGGGATGCAGCCACTTCAGCATATGTTTTTTCCGATTGATCTACTGGAAAATCATTCAATACATCAAAACGATTATGGCAATTCAAGTCTTTTGCAGAAGGTAATTGAGAGTTATGCATATAGAAAGAAGAAGGATGACGTTGAAAAGATCGGTTGAAGAAATTAGATTGATGGGTATGGTTAGAGGCTGAACGATTGATTGGATAAGATGAATTGAAAGATCGGTGGAAGGCAGAAGGACGGTGGGAGGAGGTGGTGCTGGATGACGAAATAGTGGATTACGGAAAACTGGGCGGGGAGGCAGAGGATGCTTTGTGTTAGGAAGAGAAGAGGAGGACGAAGGAAACGAGGAAGGAGGAGGAAGGATTGGCGAGCGGGGGTGGAATGCAGCACGGTATTTGGCTGGTATAGGGTAGGAGAAGACTGGAGGATCCGCCATTACTAGTGAATCTTCTAAAAATAGAATCAGGCTAATTTATATAATGGTGATATGTTTATAAAATATGTTTTGAAAAATCTTATGCAAATGGACATTTATATATGTGAGATATATGAGGAATATGAAATGAAGTACTATATATATAGTATCATATGCTTTCAAACGAAGATATGGGAAGTTCCATATAAAATCGTGATCCTTCATGGTAGGGCTACATTATAACTCCATTGGAGTGTCCATTGAAAACCGCAGCTGCTTTGTCGAAAATTGAAGTCCAACTCAGTGCAATCACATTTGATAGCGCGATTTGAATGGCGATGATGCCTATAGTTACGAGCAATTCAACTGGGATAAAGCGTAATAGCTGCGTAAATGCGATCTATAAGCCACAGCAAAATTCGAGGGGTGTGATGCCTATAGTACAAGCGACACCACTGTGATAGTAGTGTAACCGTCGAGTAACTGTGATCTATAGCAACAATCAAGGTGCAATTCGAGAGGCGCGATGCCTATAATTAATAGTGATTTCACTGAGATAGTGGTGTAGCAAACACGTAGCTGCGATTTATGGGGAATATGCTTTCCCTATCTATTTTTTAAAATGTTTTAAGCATTTTCATTGGGAGTTGTAGCAAATCTATCAAGTACTTGGAGATTTTATTCGTGCACCTAAGCAACGTATGCCTAAATTCTATAAGAATGACAATAAAGTTGATAAATGAGTTGTAAAGTATTTTTGACTTTAAATAGAAAATCAATTACATGAAATCAAATACTGCACAACTTCAACATAATAAAAAAAGAAAGAGATTTTAAAACGTTTTGTTAGTTCACAGCAATGAAATATACCAAAATATTAATTTCCTTACTTTGTTTCTTTTCAAGATTATACCAACCCAGGAACTTTATACAAGTTTGAAACTCAAATTTTGTTGAAAATAAATTCAGTTGTTATAAAAAGAATTCAGACGCTTAAATGGATGTATGTAAATTTTGATGAATAAATTTAGTAAATGAACCTTGTAAATTGATATTAATATAAGAACGATAAATGAGACGTTTCACTAATATATTCAATATTAAATAAAAATATGAATTATAGTTGAAAATCAAATTAAAAGGAATTAAATAAAATCAATAGAAGTTAAATAAAATGAACTTAAATTGCAAAATGAATATTAATAATTCAATCTAAGAAGATTTGAATGCGATGAACGTGAATCCATTAAGCAACTGTGAAGTTGATAACCTAATCAATTGTAAGTGAATTGAAAAGTAAATGAATTGTATGAAAATCTACTGAATGTAAGCAAATTTAATATGAATAAGATGAATGACAAGTATATGTATATGGAACGACAGTGTTAAAAATGGAAAGTGTATGTATTTAAATATTAACTTTAATTTTACAAATAAATTTTGTTTTATGAACATAGAAATTGACATACCATGCTCGCTTATATATTGCTTATGCTTTGCATATTAAGTTTTACTTTATATGCATGAGTCTCATTCATTTTGAGTGTTTTAGTAGGTTGCAATGACATAAGATTCACTTTGGAGTCTTTTTTGTGCTAAATTGCTGAATAATAAGCGGACTTATTTATAACCCTAATAATTTGTATCTATCTTGGAACACATATCATATTTGGGTTATATATATGTTGTTTTTTCCTGGTTCGTGATGCAACATCATTGAGATAAAATGTATATACATTACATTATGAATTGTAAATTTTTTGATGGAGTCACGCCAAAGAGACGCTATCAAAAATTTTCATAATTTTGGATTTTTGATAATTTTTGAGCTTATAGATTTTTTATTATCTTAGTAATAAGTAGGAAAACTATGTAAAGTTTTTATATGTTAAGTGTTTGTTTGAAATTTATATTTAAGTATGATTTTGCACATAGTTCCTTTTTCCACGAGCTTCTCTTCTTACTCCCTCGTCTTTTTATCTTTTTTCATATCTCATTTAAAAACCAGGCCTCCTTAGGAAGAAGAAATTAAAAAATCCGTGGTAACCAACACCTCATCGTCAGCATCCTACGCCTCCTTTTCCTTGGATGTCTCCACCCACATTATCGCAACTCCCACCATTCACGTAAAACTCAACGATCCCAAAATTAATCATTCCGTCCTCAAGTTCCGTACATCCCATCGCATGCCATCTAAATTCCTATTTAAATTATATTTTTGCCATATGAATTTCTAGTAATTGAGACTAGTTGGAAACTGGGGCCGTGATGTTAGGATGGTTAATAGTTAGTTAGATGAAGCAAGAAGGGGATTTAAGTTGTTCGAGCAGAAAAGAGTCGAAGCTACCCATTTGAAAAAATATGGCTTCAATTTGCGACAGGGCCCTGACATAAGCGGAGCTGAGAGGTATCGGTAAGGCAGTTGTTGTTGAAAGTTATATCGGAGATAGGATTGGTTTTGGGGGTAAAGCAACAACTTGAGTGGAGGTTTTCTTGAATGCTTCGATATATGATGGTGTGGCGTATTGTTTGTCATAAACTGTAGGGGTGGCTAACGGTGATATCACCGTGGTCAGCTGACTGAGCTCAAGGGGAGAATTGCATTCATGTGCTTAGATTTGAGAATATTAGACGTTGCTCCGTGTCACTTGGAAGGTGCATTGCATGTATATGATGGAATCACTTTTTAGATGACTGAAAATTTGGAAGCCAAAAGAATAAGAATGATATGGAAAAAGATTAGCTAGGGTTGTCGAGTTGTGTGTTGTAGATTTCATTGGTTCACCCTCACCGTCATGTTCGAACTAGGCTACATGTAATCATGCTCAGCATATGGATTCTTGTGTTCATTCATATTTCATTCTGGTTACAAAGGCTGAGTTTACTCACTCACGATTCACGACTGTCTTTTTCATTAAGCCAAGTTTTTTTTTAAAAGGGCACGTAAAATTCTAGGATTGATTTAGAAATTTCACGAATGTTGTTATGTAACTCATGCACATGTGGCACACACATGAATGAAAAATATGACATGGAAATTATATAAGTAATTTCTTAATATGTACTTATTTATATGTGATACCTGAAACCTTATATTTTCTATTCTCACATTGCAGTTTCTCATATAATTAGGAAAAAATACAATAGGCTGAAATGATACATACCCTGACAATTATATGGCTTTAAGGATTGAAACTGAAATTTATTTGATAAATTTTAAATTAAGTTTTTTTATTAGAAATCAAACTTCAATAATTTAATAAAGATTCAACATAAAGTTGGATGTTATAAGTTCAATTTATAAGTTAACATAAGTTTTAAAATAAAAATTGAAGATTCTTATGAACTCTAATAATATTTCGTTAAACATATGAAATTCAAATGATTGTATATAATAAAGTAAGATAATAAGAAAATGAGTATATACATATAAATATAAAATATAACTATAAGACTTTCAAGTACTTTAATCTTGAAGATATGCTGAGATTGAATTGTAATACAATTCATGTAAATGAAACGATAATAATAAGAACTTGAAAGAAGTTGACTTAAGATGTTGTTTGAAAGTTGTTTTCAAAAATCTCAATATAAGTAAATATTTTATAATGAATAATAAATAAAACAGTTCAACTTTAACTTTTACAAACATACTTTTGAAAATCTTACTTGTCGCCGCTCTTGATGAACTCGAAATAGAAGAAATTGATTAAGTTTTCAATGAATTCAGAAAAGAAAGAATTGAAGAATTAAATTGAAGAAAGAAGCCAGTAATGAATTAAGGAAGAAGAATGAATATGAAGAAATAAATTCATGTTTGATTTGGGAAAATTAAAACTTGAAATCGGTTATAACAAGTTAATAAGTAAATGAGATCAATATGAGAAGGGACCCCAAATACTTGGGATTAATTAAAAATAGTGTCAACTTTTCTCAAGTTCCTAAAAGGTTTCAAAATTAGGCTCACATCCCTACCATAAATTTTTATACATTAGGTCAATATTTTTCGTAAATTCATCAAAAATAAAGAAAAAAAATCACGAAAATTCATAATTAAATACAACAAATAATCATCATCAAATTCATGCTTTACAACCACCAAAAAACACATCTAAAAACCAAAAAAAGGCCACGAAACTACAGTATATTGCATCAAACGATGCATTTATTTGCAATTTCTGCATAACTTGCATTTATGCATCAAAATACAGTATTATAGCAGAAATGTATGCAGTAATACTACAATAAATGCATCGTTTGGTGCATTAATTCAATCCTGGCCTGTTTTTTCAAGCATATATCTTTTGTGCATACATTTCATCATTTATAAGCAATAAATGCATACATTTCAGCACGTATTCATAAGCCTTTATTCGTTTTAACTTTATGCATGCATTTCAGCATATAATACAAAATAAATGAATACATTTCAGCAACAGTTTGTAGCCCGTGCATATTAGTTCATCTTTTATGCATACATCTCAGCAGGTTTTACCAATATATGCATACATGTATGCATATATTCACCCAGATTTTTCATCGTAAATTGTGGATGAATATATGCATATATTCAACATTAACGCTGATATGTATGCAAAATATAATAAATAAAAAATCAGGTTGCTTCTGGGAATATTTGCTATTTTTTGAAAAAAGAAATATGTTGTAGCACATTTTTTCTTTGGAAAACACATAAGGTCCAAAAACAAGGACCTGCTTTGAACGTAAAGTTATAAGGGGATGCCGTTTTAATTTCCAAACTTTTTAGGGACGTGTCCTTTATTTTCACTTAAAAATAATTCAAACTTATTATTAGTATGGGAAGACACATGAAACTTGGGATTAATTGCGTCAATTTGTCCTTTATTTTATAACTTTAGTATTAGATTTAAATTTCATAACTTTAATATAATAAGTTAAGTTGAAGGTCTCTTAAGTTCATTGGCAAATTATGAAGACATGCATGTATATATATATATATATATATATATATATATATATATATGTATGGATGTATGTATATGTATATATGTATGTATGTATATGTATGTATGTATTTAAAGTGGAACACGATAATTTGACTAATGAAGTTAAAATATATTTATATGGATTGAACTACTTTAAGTCAAATCAATTTCAAATGATATTTGAAGTTAACAATGTGAAATTGATTAAAATGATATAACTGCAACCAAATTTATTCGGTCAGATTTATTTGCAAAGATATGCATAAATAAATTGATTGGATATGAATTTGGTATAAAAAAATTAAGACATGATATTTGGAATATATGATTTTTTTTCCAAGGTAAACTCTGTAGATTGACTTGTTTAGAACAAATAAATGGTATTGTTTAAGTCAAAATTATGTCAAAATATTTTTTAAGTTAATATTTTGAGTTTGGTTTATTGTTGTAATAAAATGTATCGAGTTGGATCAAAGTTAATATAAAGATATGATATTGGCATTAAATAAATAAATGTGAGATGAATTCACCTCGTTTATGATTTAAATCAGAACATAAGTGAAGTAGCATTTTGAACAAATCTACATGTCATATGTATACAAAATTTCCATTGATCCGTAGGGATGGAAATTTCATATCCTTTATGTTATTTTGAACTTCTATGAACATTTCTCCTAAGTTAATTTACTTATATGGTAATGCTAGTCCTGACTCGAGTGCATTGTTTTACTTTATGCTCGGGTCATTCGGAGCATTTTTGCTTAGGACTGCATCTAGTGATGCTGGGGATTTGTGAAGACCTTATTTATGTCCATTGTTTCTGTTATTTGTATATGTATTAATGAAGTTTATGTATTAGCCTTCTGTTGTGTTCAATTTTGTAACTCTGATGTACTATATTTGTTACTACCAGAATTCGACACCGAAAGTAGGCTAAGGCGAAGGGGTGTCATGCAATGTCGATACCGAAAGCAGTAGCTGATGAATGGAAGCAGGAGTATTATCAGTATCAACAAGCAACAACAAAAGGCCAAGCACTCGGTATCAGCATTAATTTGTGAAAGGAGACAACATGCTATCAGGACCAATGTATGGGGAACAATCAGCTTGGGGTCGACACTTAGAGAAGAAGACAGTGGATCTGGTTCCGGATCTATAGGAAAGGAATCAAAGGCTCAGAGTTGATACAAAGAAAAGAAAATGAAAGGTGCTGGTGGGACATCGAAAGCAAATAGTAAGCCGAAAGAACATGATCCGACATTAGAATGAAGAACTATCGAAAGAGAACAAAGGTCGATAGTCAACTTAAGGGCAAATGACGGGTCATTGATGTCGCTCTATCCACAATCGACACAGTTGGGAAATGAAGTAAGCTATCGGTGCTCGACTCCGACACTAAACAGAAGGGGTACCGGAACACGATAAGAACAAATGAGAAGGTTTCGAAAGCACAAATTGATACCAAATCATCAAGACACCGACTATAAAAAGCATAGGGGGAAAAGCTTGATTCACATGTTACCGATACCAACAAAATCCACAGGCTTGGTGCCGATACAATAAGGAAGGCAATTAACCTTGCATCAAGTCCGAGAACAAACAATAGAAGACAACCGAGAATACACGGTTCAATACTGAAACCTCGAACCAGGAAAGGGAAGCACAAAACAAAGTAGGATGGAGTAAAGGGTCATCGATACCAATGCACTAGGTATCGAAATGAAGAAGCAGAATTCAACTCACCGAAGGGAGTTCTGAAAACAAGGTTGTTGCAAATCCGACACCAAGGATCGAAGGAGTAATCAAAAGTGATCATAACATCGCCACTGAAAGCAGTCAATCTGGTTTTGACTCTGAAAGGCGTGTGTTCCGACATCAAGAGGAATGTTAGAGGAAACACTCAGAAGTAACGAATGCAAGGCAAAGATCATTATTTTCTGTCGGAGTAGAGGGTCACCACCAAAGTCGAAAGCAACTAAGAGAAGCTACCGATATCAATTTTCTTGATATTGATGCATTGTACAGAAAGCAATATCTTAATCACAATGGATTGAGACCAAAATTCTGAAAGAAAAATTGATCCAATAACAAAGCCCAAAAGAGGAAAGGGGCCCAACACCTGAAAGCCGGCACCGAAAGCCAGGAGGACCGGCATCAGAAAGCCGACACCAAAAGCTGCTTCAGCAAGCGAAAACCAAAAATGGGCCTTTTGCTGGCTGCTGCCGAAAAGGGGCCCAATATGCGTATAAATAAGACCCTAGGGGTCTCATTTTGGGGACTTTTCTCATTCTCAATTCTTTCAATCATTTCTTAGAGAGTAAAACCTTAATTTCTAATTCGATTCGGGGATTTCAGTTAGAAATTTCTATGTACTCAAAAAAGTGATCAATAAACAGAGAATCGACTCTATGATCTATTTCTTGTATTTTCTTACTACTTATGTCAATTACCTTCAAATAGTTTTCCCACAATCGAGCTTCATGTACAAGCCGAATTACCCAAAATGCCCCTCCACTAGCTGTTTAGCTTTCTAACTTGCATTGCACTTAGAAAACCCTTATCCCAATGTAACTTTTGTCCTTGAGTTTCGTAAGTGTGATACTCACCTCTTAAAGGAAGAGTAACTAATCTTCGGGCTTAAGACCTTGAAATCTAGGAAACGACGAACTAAATCAAGCTCGTAGGAACTAAATAATCCTTTTGGTTCCCCTAGGTCCACTTTCTTAGACCAAATTCCGATTTTGACGAAAAATATCGTTAAGATTTTGAAACTAGAAGGAGGGCTTGGACCTCCGACCCTAAGTTTAATCTTACCACCTTTCTAACTATGTTATTCCATCTTGGACCGGACTAAGATTTGAAGAAGTAATGACACAAATAAAAGGTCTTGACAAGGGTCTTCTGAATCTCAAGTGGTTACATCAATTTTTACTGATCCAAGAATGGTGGAAGAACAAAGGTTAAGAATATAACCTGTAAAGATCATGAGTAAGAAACAAGAAGAAGAGAAATATGATCCTAACTAGTGGAACAATAACCTTTTCCACATAGTACCAACCCCTATCCTTGCCTTAAGTGCTACATCAACAGAGTATCACCTATTCTCTCACATAAAAGAAGCCATCCATGAATAGGTTAAAGGAACTATATTTGAACAAGAGATAGTGGAAGACTTCAACCGCTTTACTTCTAAATTGTCTAAAAGAATGTCACTACGGTCTCACGACATGTTGAAAAGAAGGTTTGAAGACACAAATGAAGCAACAAGGATAAATAACAAAAGGGCCAAGTTCCAAAGGAAGAAGAGTGTCTTTGAGACAAGACTACCTAAGGATGCAATATTATTATGTAAATTGAGAATATCTATTTCCTAATCAAACACAAGCTCAACTTTTGTCCACCAGCAAAGAAGAAACCCAAATATGAAGGGAAATTAGGGGGCCATACTTCCACTACCACATGATGAACGGACATGAAACTAATCACTACATAGATCTTGAAGAAATGATCACTAAGTTCTTCAACTGAGGCCAATTGCAAAGTTTTGTAGAAGGATTAAACTAAATCTAGAAAAGGATTTTTTTTAAGATAGAAAATTTACATGAATAGGAGTATAAAACTCCTCCAAATTTGGAATAACCCAAAATGGGTCAAACAATTTACAATGGTTAAATACCCTTATTACCGCTGAGATGGCAAGGGCAAGGTACCTCCCAAAGGGAGGTGGAGTGTAAGCCTTTAATCGCGTCCAAATCAGAAAGGGCCAGGTTAAAGCATCAAAAGCGTAAGTTTCTAATCCATGCCAGAAATGGTTGGGATGGAGTGCCTAATTAAGCACGCCCTGCCTATGCTTGAACTAAGCATGTCCTACCTTTGCTCGCAGAAGAGCACGTCCTACCTCTGCTTATGTTCCTCGTATCCTGCAAAATGGAATGAGAAACCCTTATCAACGCCTACGATGGCCAGGTTAAGGCATCCCTTGGACGGGGTGAAGTTTATGCCTCTATCACCGCCTACAATGGCCAGGGTAGAGCATCAAAAGAGTAATCCTTTAGTCACGCCTACGATGGTCGGGTTAAAGCATCTAAGCCCTTATCACCGCCTACGATGGCCAGGGTAAGGCGCCTCCTGGAGGGAGGTTGGGTTAAGTCCATAGGCCCTGCTTGAGAATAAGCTAGCCAAGCGCACCGGATACAAGCCCAGAGAGTGGCTAACAAAGCACGTACATCCTCTGCTTTGACAAACCGAAGCCAGGAGAGTGGCTCAGTAAGCATGTACATCCTCTGCTTACGCAAAGATCCTGAAAAAAGGGAACAAAAAGCTTTAGAGGAGCATCCTAAACATGCAGTCACCTTTGCTTAGACAAACATCTCGAAAGAAGAACACATAAAGAACATACGACCTCTACTTTAAAGAATAAGCTCAGAAATGGTGTAAACAACAACCAATACCTGAATCTGGGTTATGGTTCGGAGCTTCTATTAAAATGCTAGAAGTGAAATTCTGGTCTTCTCTCAAATATTTGAATCTCGGTTATGGTTCGGGACTTCTATTAAAATGCCAAAAGTAGAATTCTGTTCTTAAATACCCAAATCTGAGTTATGGTTCAGTACTTCTATTAAAAGGCCAAAAGGGTAATTCTAGTCTTCCATCAAATACCCGAATCTGGGTTATGGTTCAAAGCATTAATACTAGAAGAGAATGTTTGGTTTTCTATTACAAGTGCCTGAACATGGGCTAAAGATTTTCAACCTTAGACCTCCAAGAGGAGGTTTCTAGATATATACTCATGTACCCCGATTTGGGTCCCAAGACTGCAATCCTTATTTCAAAAAAAAAAAATTAATATCCCTGGACGTATACACTAATGCATACTGACAAAAGGTCAAGAAATCTCATCTCTCACACAGGGATATTTTCTAAACCTAAAACGAAAAGGGTTGCACTAACCTATCATAAATGATTTACTTGTTACTTTGTCATAACCCAAATAGGGTTCATAGGAATTGAACATATTATAATTTTTATCCAACCATTAGCAAGAGACTAATGCTAAGCATTGTGTGTTGAGTCTTATAAGGAGAAATGCAGTAGAGGTCCCAGGAGAGGAATTTCAAAGCAAAGAAGGATTACACATTGTAACACCCCACCTCCACTAGGGTCACTCTTTTGGGGGCACTAGCTTCTGGGGGGCGTTAGAACTGGGTAAGCATGCATAATGATATATCAAGGCAGAACAAGAGCATAAATATATAGGTAAAACAGAGTAAGTGAGAATAAAACAGCGGAATATCTCAAACCATCTCAAAACAAGTTTAGTACATCATAAAGTCAACTGCCAAAATAAACATGTCTAGTACATCATAAACAGAAATACTGAAATACATAGTGCTATCCCCAAAATAAAGATGATAAACCATAGCGAGCTCAATGTCCAGTCATACATGAGCTATCCATCAAACAAGCAAGCGATCCAAGCTAAGCACCACTATTCCCTCCCTGAGAACCTGGGGGGGGGGGGGGGGGGAACGGAAGAAAAGAAGCGAAAGAAAACAGGTCAGTCAAAAAGACTGGTAAGCCCTACTACGATTAGTCTATAAACTAATAAAGTTAACATCATGATGGAAACTGAGATGAACATACCGGCAATAGATAAAGGTGTCATCACATAGAGAAGATTAAGCTTTGCACCACAGTGTACTAGCAAACTAACATAACAGGTATTGATCCCTCAGCCCAAACTTTGGCCCAATAACATGAGGTGACCTTAATGCAAGGTCCAGCCCAGCGGTCTAGTCGATCGGCTCCCTATCATCCTAACACGTCAAGTGTTGGTATCCATACGGCCCACCATAGTTGTAGTCAGACTGTGCTGGGTCCACCTTCGGGTGTATCAAGCCCTCGGGTGTCAACCCCAGACACTTAAGCAATGATGCACAGTCTAAACCTACTGGTACCCGTGCCTCGAGTTTGTCCAACACCGGACTACGTGCACGTCCGTAGCCCGCCTGGACCCGCACCGCTGTACCACTCAGCCGTCGCTTTGGTCGCTTACATCAGTCCAGTAATCGTGCCCCGCCCTAGCCTAGCCTCTAGGGTTGTGTATGATACCAAACTGGGATTACTGCTGGAACAGACCACGTTGCTAGGGTTTCCTAAGAGGGTTAAGTGCGATTTAACCCTTCACTAATCATGGATTAAATTGGTTAAGTGTAACCGACAGTTCACCACTTAACCCCATTTCAATCCCTCGAACCCCCAAATGGATTAAATTGGTTAAGTGTAACCAACAGTTCACAACTTAACCCCATTTCAATCCTCGAATCCCCAAATTGGTTAAGTATTAGTGGGCCATGACTTAACCCTAATCATGAGGCATTAATTTAATTGTACCTTAACCTCTCACATTAGACTTTGTTGCGGTTACTAGTTAAGCCGGTCGGGTCCGGGTAGCTTTACACCACAACTTGGTCTAACCTCGGGTCCCAGGTACACATGACCAACTTCTCACATTTGGTCCTATTGTTTGTAGCAACTAGTTAAGCCGGTCGGTTCCGGGTAGGTTTACGCTACAAACTCAACCCAACCTCGAGTTGGCCACACTTATGTTTTCTAAGTGTCATGTCCACTTTATTTTCAAACCATAGTTACAAGTTTAACAAATACTTGGGTAGACCTAACTTAATAGGTAAATTCCCAATCTTATATTTTCATGTATTTTAAGTTTTCCCCAAAAAAACCCCAACGTCATTCTATCGCTTACATATTCGTCATAACGCATAAAGGATAGAAAGAGGGAACTTGGCACAACATACATGATGAATCTCACATATCATAATAAACATGCATAACATGTTGGACTTGCTTAACTTAGCATAGTGAACTTGCATAACTTGTTAAACTTGCAAATCATGGCATGGTGAACTTGCATAAACATGCGTAACTTCTTAAACTTGCAAATCATGGCATGGTGAACTTGCATAAACATGCATAACTTGTTAAACTTGCAAATCATGGCATAGTGAACTTGCATAAACATGCATAACTTGCAAATCATGGTATAGTGAACTTGCATAAACATGCATAACTCATCAAACATGTGTAACATGGCATATTGAACTCGCATAAGCATGCATAACTTATTAAACATGCATAACATAGAATAGTGAACTCGCATAAGCATGCATAACATAGAATAGTGAACTCGCATAAGCATGCATAACTTATTAAACATGCATAAATCCCAACTTTCATCACATATTAACTTTAGAGTTTCTAAAATGAAGGTAAGAGGGCTTATAAATATTATGAAGACACAAACCCACTAATAAAGATTGAAAAGCCCTTTATGCAAGCATATAAAAACCCAAAACAAAGCTCCAATTAACAAAAATCCCAAAAACTCTAGCTTAGCAAATAAAGCTTGCAACTTGATGATGTATGCAAGCTAATGATCATTCATACAATTTAGAAATGCTTGTATGAACATCAAAACCTTCATAGAAATGATTTTTGAAGAGGGTGGAGGCTAGGGTTCTTAGGTGGAGGCCATTTGAGAATTCAATTTGACATAGTTTGGTTGCTAGATTGAATAATGAGGGTTTAGGGTAGGATTAGGGGCTTATTTATAGAAGATTAGAGTGTTTTTAGCCCTAGGATTAACCCTAGGTTAGTTTAGGCCCGTCAGATTTTGGAATTCTCTAGAACCAAGCCACAAGACCAAGCCCAAATCAAAATGGTGCGCCAGGCAAAACTGCCTGGCCACCCCGTGTCGACAGGGCTGTCGACAGGGCAGTCGACACCCTAAGACCCCTGTCGACATGCCTGTCGACATGGGGGTCCTGGCGGGAATTTTCCCGCCTGACACCAATTAGCCCTAATCTTTTTTTTTTAATTTTAAAATTTAAATCTGTTTTTAACATGGAAATTTCTGAAAAGTTTAATGGGCCTTAACTGGTTCATACGGACTCCGATTTCCGAAAACTCGGACTCTATTTCGCGTATTTTCCCGAGACGAACGCAATGGCATAGCCCGTTTCCCTTGATTCAGATTTTTGAATTAAATTCTGCCTCGATTTATGTTATAACAGGTTATTGAAAATACGGGTTGTTACATTCTCCCCTCCTTAAAGGATTTCGTCCCCGAAATCTTCAAGTTAGGAAGAACGTATCCTACCATCCAATCATCCATCTACTCAAAGCATCATCCACGAGCAATCATTGTCCTTAAATGATTCCAAATGTTGTATGTACATATGCAAAAGTGTGTGTATATGTACTTATCTAATGCAAAGATCAATGCAAAATATGTTAGTGAAATGTATCCATATGTATGCAAATCCCTAACATAATGTATAATATCTACATGCGTGCTCAACCATACATCCATATGCAACATCCATGTGATTGCATACAAATTTCATCCAAGAATAAGCATAAACACTCATGCACATGCAATATGAGGAGTGTGTGAGCCGATCTAGTGCCTAACGTGTATCATGCATCCACGAGTAACCACTTGCAAACATTTGCAGCCACTTGCAACCATCAAACATAACATGTCTCAAACACATGTTTCATCCAAAGGGTTTCTACCTAAGGTTCTCATGACAAGATTAGCACGATAACTAGATAAACATAGATAACAAAGAGAAAGATATACTAATAAAGGAAAGAGATCGAGAGTGTACCCTCGAAAAGGAATGGATAAAGCCCACGCATCTTCTCCTCGGTTTCCCAAGTTGCGTCTTCTTCGGCTTCACCCCATTGAACCTTCACCAACTTGACCTCTCGATTCCTTAGCTTCTTGGTCTCCGTCCCCAAGATACGAATCGGAGCTCTCCTCAAAGTTGCCTCTTTCTCTACTTCTACATCTTCAAGAATGCTAGGTTCTACCACCTCAGCGGACTCATGCAGGCACTTTCGGAGATGCGAGACATGAAAGACATTATGCACTCCGGACAGCTTCTCGGGCAATTGCACTTTATAAGCCATCTTCCCAATTCTCTCTATGATAGGGAAGGGTCCAACAAATCTCGGTGCTAACTTCCCAACAGCTCCAAATCGGACCACATTCCGCAAAGGAGAAACCTTTACGAAAACCCTGTCCCCAACATCAAACTCCAAATCGGATCTTCGCTTATCAGCATAGGATTTCTGCCGGTCTTGGGCCGCTTTCATCCGTCTTCTAATCAACTCGACCTTCTCGGATGTATCTCTGATCATGTCAGGTCCAAGTATAAGCTTATCTGTAGTCTCCCACCAACATGTCGGTGACTTGCACGGCCTCCCATATAAAGATTCAAATGGTGCCATCCCTATGCTCGCCTGATAACTGTTATTATATGCAAACTCAACAAGAGGAAGATGGTCTTCCCAAGCACCACCAAAATCCAGAATGCAAAGCCTCAACAAGTCCTCAAGTACCCTATTCACCCTTTCTGTTTGGCCGTCTGTCTGTGGGTGATAGGCCGTACTCCGGCTCAACCTCGTGCCCATAGCTTCTTGCAAACTGTTCCAGAACTGACTAGTAAAGATGGGGTCTCGGTCACTGACTATGCTGGAAGGGACTCCATGTAGTCGTACTATCTCACGAAGATATACTGATGCTAGTCCAGATGCGGTCCTTTTGCTCTTCACCGGAATGAAATGAGCACTCTTCGTAAGTCTATCTACAATAACCCAAATGCTCGTATTCCCTCTCCTTGACCTTGGAAGCCCATCAATAAAGTCCATGGAGTTACTCTCCCATTTCCAAAGCGGGACCTCTAGAGGATGCAATAGCCCACCGGGCTTCCTTGACTCGGCCTTAACTTGCTGGCAAATGGTACATCTAGAGACAAACTCTGCCACATCCTTCTTCATCCCAGGCCAAAAGAAAATACGCTTCATATCTTTATACATCTTATCACCGCCTGGATGTATAGTCAACTTGGAACGATGTGCTTCCTCAAGAACTTTCCTCACCAAGTCTTCCACCATTGGAACACAAAGCCTTCCGTCTCTCCTCAGCCAACCCTTATCATCTATAGAATATCGAGCAAGGTGACTAGATGTCTCCCCTCGAATCAGCTTATCCATGATCTCACTTATCAGAGGGTCTTCCTTCTGCGAAGCCCCAACTTGATCCAGAAGGGTAGGCCTGAGCTCAAGAGATGCTAAAGAATCGGTCATCGACCCAACTGTCAAAGAATAATCAAAGGTTGCCAAGAACTCTAAATTCTTCATCTCAACAAATAGAGGACTTAGTGTCAACCCTTTTCTACTCAACGCATCCGCTACAACATTCCCTTTGCCAGGGGTATAGGCTATATCAAAATCATAGGACGCCAAGAATTCCATCCATCTCTGCTGCCTCAAGTTCAGATCCTTCTGCGAAAAGAGATACTTCAAAGACTTATGATCAGTATACAACTCAAATCTCTCTCCCAGAAGATAATGACGCCAAGCCTTGAGTGCATATACTATCGCTGCCAGCTCTAGATCATGAGTGGGATAATTCTTCTCATGCACCTTAAGTTGCCTCCCACCAAAACATATAACTCTGCCCTCTTGCATCAGAACGGCGCCCAATCCCGTGCCACAAGCATCAGTGTACACGGTAAATATCTTACCATCATCGGGTAAAGCTAGAACTGGTGCTGAGGTAAGGGCTCTCTTGAGTCTTTGAAAAGCAAGCTCACAGTCCATATCCCAAGCAAAAACTAAGTTCTTCTTCGTCAACTTAGTAAGAGGAGCGGATATCTTCGCGAAGTCCTTGATGAACTTCCGGTAAAAACCCGCAAGACCCAGAAAACTTCTCACCTCGGTTGCATTCCTTGGAGTCTTCCAATCCTGAACTGCACCACCTTAGCGGGATCCACCGCTAGGCCTTGCTTGGATACGATATGCCCAAGGAATTTAACTTCCCTTCTCCAAAAATGACACTTGGAGAACTTGGCCTTTAACTGATGCGCTCTAAGCGTATCCATCACCTCTACAAGATGCCTCGCGTGCTCTTCTTCATCCTTGGAGAAGACCAGAATATCATCCACAAAGACCACGACAAACTTGTTCAAGAACTCCCGAAACACCCTACTCATCAAATCCACGAAATACGCGGGTGCATTCGTCAAACCGAACGGCATAACAAGCCATTCAAAGAATCCATCTGGAGTTCTGAATGCAGTCTTGTCTATACTATCTTCAGCCACTCTGAGCTGATGAAATCCAGTAGCAAGATCGAGCTGAGAGAAAATAGAAGCACCGACAAGCTGGTCAAAGAGATCATCGATCCTCGGTAATGGGTGTCTGTTCTTCTTAGTCAGCTTATTCAATTCTCTATAATCCACACAGAGACGAAGAGAACCATCTGCCTTAGTAGCAAACACCACAGGCGCTCCCCATTCGGATATACTTCGTCTGATGAAGTTCTTCTCAAGTAACTCTTTTACTTTCTTGCTGAGCTCCCATCTCTCACGCGGAGCCATGTGCCGAACGGGCAAAGAAACAGGCTTAGCATTATCCACCAGATAAATGCGAAAATCAATCTCTCGTTTAGGGGGCAACCCCTTAACTTCTTCAAATACATCTGGATAATCTCGGACCATCCTTACAGACTGAAGGGCTTCCTCTGACGAGTCGAGAGATTCAAGATAGCACAACATGACGGGGTCCTTCGGATTGCATGAAATCTCTAAGGTGTTGCCAAGGCGAGTCACAAGCCTCAAAACCCTATGCTCACAATCAAGAATGGCTCCATATCGGGACAGCCAATCCATTCCCAATATCAATCCGTATCCCCTGAAACCAAGAACATATGCACTACACAAGAACTCTACACTGAGTATAGAGATCCTCAGATCCTCACATATCATAGACAGATGAGCAGAACCCCCAATGGGATTCGAAACACAAACGGGATCATCCACTAAGCTAGTACTAAGGTGCAAGCTATCAACAAGATCAGATGAAATAAAGCTATGTGATGCACCAGAATCAAACAAGGTACGAACTGGAAGATCAGAAACATAAACAAGGTTCTCAACAGAAACACTACCTCGGTCGGGAACTGGAGCGGTATTGAGAGCATGAACTTGCCCTCCTGAAGGTCCAGCCTGTCCTTTCTTCTTCGGGCATTCCTTGCTGAAGTGTCCAGTCTCACCACAGGAAAAACATCCACCACTAAGCTTCCTTTTCTTCTTCCTACAATCCTTAGCAAAGTGTCCAGGCACACCACAGTAATTGCACTTTCCCTTGCCTTTATTGTTGTTCCCCTTCTTGTTCTTGCTCTGATTCCCCTGACTGCTTTGACCACCTTGATTGCCTTTGCCTTGAGAATCAGTCTTCTTTGCTTGAGTATCACTCGTCTTGACCTCTTTCTTCCCATCTCCCTGAAGTAGAGCCATATTGACCAAACTCTCAAAAGTAGCTCCATGCGGAATATGTGACATCGCCAAACCCTGCAGCGGCTCATTCAACCCTCTAGCAAATCGAAGAGCCTTCTTCTCAGGAGTGTTTACCATATCTAAACCAAAACGGGCCAGCTGATTAAACTTGTTCACATACTCCTTGACAGACATATCACCTTGCTTTAATGCAATGAACTTCTCCATCTGTAAATTTGCCTCAGCAGAAGATAGAAACTTGGCCACAAATCTAGCCCTCAAATCGGCCCAAGTCTCGACGGGCCTCGTCCCATTGGTGACCTCCCACCAATAGGCCGCTTCATCCTTCAAAAGCCACACTGTCAATAAGATCTTCCTCTCGTCATCAATCCCAAAGATAGCAAACAAGTCCTCAGTGTCTTTCAGCCAATTCCTAGCTTCAACAAAAGATTTCGTGCCTAGGAAATTCTTGCCTCCCATCGCCTTGAAGTCTTTACAAACCTTCGTGAACTCAACCTGAGGATGCTGAGGGGGAGGAGGAAAAGGAGCCTCAGCAACAGGAGGAGGAGGAACATTAGCCACGGGAGGAGGAATATTAACTGCTGGAGGAGGGGGAACATGAATCACCGGAGGAGGGATATTAGGGGTAGGATTCTCAACTACAGGAGGAGGAGTGGGAGTAGGGTTTGCGGGGCCGGCTGCCGCCCTAGCTTCTAGAAGTCTCCTATACCAGAGTGGTACATTTACTCCATCCGGGATGGCAAGATTCTCAGCCATACTGAAACGAAAGATAAGATAAGATTAGGTCAAGGGAACGAAGGATAACGCTAATGGCTTTTTGGGGAATAGCCTTTTAAAATACTAGACTTTTCTTTGGAAAATACTTTATACTTGTTTTGAAAATAGTTTTTCAAAAGTCTTTTAAAAACTTTTTGTTCTTTCTTGTAAACCATATGCTCTGATACCAAATTTGTAACACCCCACCTCCACTAGGGTCACTCTTTTGGGGGCACTAGCTTCTGGGGGGCGTTAGAACTGGGTAAGCATGCATAATGATATATCAAGGCAGAACAAGAGCATAAATATATAGGTAAAACAGAGTAAGTGAGAATAAAACAGCGAAATATCTCAAACCATCTCAAAACAAGTTTAGTACATCATAAAGTCAACTGCCAAAATAAACATGTCTAGTACATCATAAACAGAAATACTGAAATACATAGTGCTATCCCCAAAATAAAGATGATAAACCACAGCGAGCTCAATGTCCAGTCATACATGAGCTATCCAGCAAACAAGCAAGCGATCCAAGCTAAGCACCACTATTCCCTCCCTGAGAACCTGGGGGGGGGGGGGGGAAACGGAAGAAAAGAAGCGAAAGAAAACAGGTCAGCCAAAAAGACTGGTAAGCCCTACTACGATCAGACTATAAACTAATAAAGTTAACATCATGATGGAAACTGAGATGAACATACTGGCAATAGATAAAGGTGTCATCACATAGAGAAGATTAAGCTTTGCACCACAGTGTACTAGCAAACTAACATAACAGGTATTGATCCCTCAGCCCAAACTTTGGCCCAATAACATGAGTGACCTTAATGCAAGGTCCAGCCCAACGGTCTAGTCGATCGGCTCCCTATCATCCTAACACGTCAAGTGTTGGTATCCATACGGCCCACCATGGTTGTAGTCAGACTGTGCTGGGTCCACCTTCGGGTGTATCAAGCCCTCGGGTGTCAACCCCAGACACTTAAGCAATGATGCACAGTCTAAACCTACTGGTACCCGTGCCTGGAGTTTGTCCAACACCGGACTACGTGCACGTCCGTAGCCCGCCTGGACCCGCACCGCTGTACCACTCAGCCGTCGCTTTGGTCGCTTACATCAGTCCAGTAATCGTGCCCCGCCCTAGCCTAGCCTCTAGGGTTGTGTATGATACCAAACTGGGATTACTGCTGGAACAGACCACGTTGCTAGGGTTTCCTAAGAGGGTTAAGTGCGATTTAACCCTTCACTAATCATGGATTAAATTGGTTAAGTGTAACCAACAGTTCACCACTTAACCCCATTTCAATCCCTCGAACCCCCAAATGGATTAAATTGGTTAAGTGTAACCAACAGTTCACAACTTAACCCCATTTCAATCCTCGAATCCCCAAATTGGTTAAGTATTAGTGGGCCATGACTTAACCCTAATCATGAGGCATTAATTTAATTGTACCTTAACCTCTCACATTAGACTTTGTTGCGGTTACTAGTTAAGCCGGTCGGGTCCGGGTAGCTTTACACCACAACTTGGTCTAACCTCGGGTCCCAGGTACACATGACCAACTTCTCACATTTGGTCCTATTGTTTGTAGCAACTAGTTAAGCCGGTCGGTTCCGGGTAGGTTTACGCTACAAACTCAACCCAACCTCGAGTTGGCCACACTTATGTTTTCTAAGTGTCATGTCCACTTTATTTTCAAACCATAGTTACAAGTTTAACAAATACTTGGGTAGACCTAACTTAATAGGTAAATTCCCAATCTTATATTTTCATGTATTTTAAGTTTTCCCCAAAAACCCCCAACGTCATTCTATCGCTTACATATTCGTCATAACGCATAAAGGATAGAAAGATGGAACTTGGCACAACATACATGATGAATCTCACATATCATAATAAACATGCATAACATGTTGGACTTGCTTAACTTAGCATAGTGAACTTGCATAACTTGTTAAACTTGCAAATCATGGCATGGTGAACTTGCATAAACATACATAACTTCTTAAACTTGCAAATCATGGCATGGTGAACTTGCATAAACATGCATAACTTGTTAAACTTGCAAATCATGGCATAGTGAACTTGCATAAACATGCATAACTTGCAAATCATGGCATAGTGAACTTGCATAAACATGCATAACTCATCAAACATGTGTAACATGGCATATTGAACTCGCATAAGCATGCATAACTTATTAAACATGCATAACATAGAATAGTGAACTCGCATAAGCATGCATAACTTATTAAACATGCATAAATCCCAACTTTCATCACATATTAACTTTAGAGTTTCTAAAATGAAGGTAAGAGAAATCCACTAATAAAGATTGAAAAGCCCTTTATGCAAGCATATAAAAACCCAAAACAAAGCTCCAATTAACAAAAATCCCAAAAACTCTAGCTTAGCAAATAAAGCTTGCAACTTGATGATGTATGCAAGCTAATGATCATTCATACAACTTAGAAATGCTTGTATGAACATCAAAACCTTTATACACTACAACAAAAACACCATATTACAACTTTAATTTTACGACGGTGGTAAAAGCACCGTTGTAATAGATGTTTTTTACAACTGCCCATTCCCTAAAGTTGTAATAAACGTATTTTTAACAACTTTTTATTTTATTAGTTGTAATAGATGCCTATTACCAACTTCATGTGTATAATATTTATATTAATAACTAATTATATAAATATTTAATTATAATTAATAATTAATAATAAACTTAGGAATCAATAATATTTATTAATTATTATTAAATAATTAGTAAATAATATTTTTTACACGTCTTTTTCCTTGTCAGTTAATTGTGAATAAATTATAAATAATTGCAAAATAATTAATTATAGATAATAGTTACTTTTAAATAATAGAACTAATAATTAATATATAATAAATTCTTTGTTTTTTAGACAATAATTAAAATTTAATAATCAATATTAAATAATATATAAAAGTTAAAAATAAATATTAAATAATTAAAATAAATATAAAAACAATTAATAATTAAATAATATATTATTAATTAATAATCAATGTAAAATTAGTATTTAACACATAATACCAAAGTAATTTATAACTAATAATTTATAACTAATTACTAGTTACTCAGTAATTAGTAATCAATAATCAATTAACAAAAAAAAAGTCGTGTTTAAGTAAACAGTTTTTTTAATTAATAGTTTATGCATAATTCGCTATCTCTTTTGTAGCTTCAAAAACGAATTTTGCTTTGGCTCCAAAATTGAATTAGGTCTCCAAACCAAAAATTTCAGCAACTCTTTCACGGTATGCAGTTGTAAATATATGTTTCTTTTGCCACTGAATGTTGTAAACAAATCAGGGCCCTAACATTAAATTTACATTTGGCTCCAAAATCAAATTTAAATTCCATTCCTTCAAAATTTTGGCTCCATTCCTCAAAATTTTGGCTCCTTCCCAAAATTTCCACCTTCCGTTGACTTTTTTTATCCACTCATTTTCTTCTTCAGTCGTTTCCCTATTATCCCAAATCCTAAAATCCCTAAATCGTCCACTGAAAAATCCAGTCTTCCCAAATTCGTAAATCATGGCCTCCACTCCTCCACTGAAAATTGGTTTTCCAAATCCCAAAAATCGCTTCACCCAAATCGAACACCGCTACAACCGTGAATGACCTCCACCGCAGTCGCCTGAGGCACCGCTGTTTGCCACCGTTAGTTGGCGCCGCCTCCTTCAACCACTGACGAAGCCACCACCGTCAGTCTACCCGTTCCGCCTTTATCCCCTCCACCAGCGGTCCAAAGTCGTGGTCTTTCCGTCTCTCCCTCGCTGAACTCCGAGGTCAGCTCCTTCTCGTGTAAATCCTTGAAGCTGCCTCCATTTGAAGCTGCCGCAACTCCAAGTCCGTGTCATTTCCTCCGCACCCTATCGTTTTCATGTGCTTTCTTTCCACTGAAAAGGTGAGTTTTGTCTCACGGTTCGCCTTTTGTTCAAGTAATTTAACTTCGTAGGAGTTTAAGTGAAATTGTCATTTTCTGTTCTGCTCAATTGTTTGCTCGAAGCTGATACCCCTATTTGGTTGAAAAATTTATACCCCAACTGTTTTGTTGAAACTAATACTCCATTATTTTACATTAAGGTTGCCCTTCTATTTGTTAGTACTGTGTGTGTGCTTAAACATGAAAATTTATTGCTGTTGAACCCTGGGGATGTTTACACTCATGACTGTAAATATGAGATTTCCTTTTGAGCTGGGAAAAGGGGTAAAAGAATAATTTACTATATTTAAAATAGTATTCCCATTTTTTATCCTATACTGATGATACAATTATGTTGAACTCGTCAAAACATAATTTTTCACCAACATACAAACAGTTAAGGTTTGAAGCATATTAACATGAAAGCGCAGATATTACATAGTGTATATACTTCGAGAGTTGATTCTTTGCTGCATTGTTAATAATGCTCATTTTGTGGTTCGTTTCATTTAGCTATGGAGGGTTGAGACTGTCTAGTTTTGGCATGCATGTCATAGTGTTCAGTACACTTTGTCTTGCGGTGATATGTACAGTAGTATTAGTAGCAGCATGGGAATAATTTTATTTTAGCTAACATGTTTAATGTCCAGAAGTTTAAGGTCCATACACATGTTTGCATACACTTGGTATTAGTGCACACGCCATTTTCCCAAACTGCTATTGCACACATACTTAAACTGAAGTGTTTTCTTTTGTATGCATTTCATTGTTTAAAGATTCACAGATATATATTTTTCCTTTTGTGAGCCCACTGTATACGTGAGTTACTATGTGGCCCTGCATGGACATTTGCTTCCATAGTTTATTTTTTAAAAATTGGCCTGATTCATCGTCTTAGTTTGTAGATAATGATATAAAAGAAATTGTATGCAGGTACACAATCAGGGGATTGCCCTTGGTCGATCTGTTGGCTTAACTTGGTTCAATGGGTACGACGAACTCATATCTGAAGTAGACCGGATATTTGAATTTGAGGGAGAGCTGCTGCTCCAAATAAAACTTAGATTGTTTGTAGATAGTGACGGCATCAAAGAGCAGTATGTCTATCTTCGTTTGGATGGAAAACTAAGGCCATTGTCGGATCCGATATGCAGCAATATGAGACAATGGCGGCTCAGCCAATGAGAATATTGTTCGAAGTTCAAACGTTATACAAGTTGCTTAGTAACTACGATACTCAGGTGATTCTACGATGTCTCTCTCATAAATTTAGACCTGGGATGTGGAGATTGATTCAACATTGACCAAATTTTCAATATTTGGAGATGGTGCAGCTATACCAAGACCAATACATCAATACGTCCATAAATATTGTGAGTCGTTTCCACTGGATTGTCGAATTGATCACCACATAATCGTAGATGAAAAGAGCAGTGTCATAGTGATGGAGGTCATTTTTATAACTATTTATGTCTCTCTGGAGAAAGGTGAGATATGTTAGAAGCAGGCCAGTGCTACATCAGATCAACTAGTGGTGGCATGCAGATTGGTCATGTTGAGGTGATGAAGGATATGGAAGGGGTATTTATTGTTTGTAACGTTCAAGTATGTAATAATGTATGAAATGTTGTTTAAAACTTATCGTTTGTAATACTGAATATTTGAGTATTTTAATAAATTAGTTTGCAAATAACTGTAATATCGGATTTGTTTATGGAGTATTGCTATATTTAGTGTATTGTTCTTTTCAGTTGCAAATTTTTTTTTTATTTTTTTTTTAAACCCAAATGTCAATCACAACGGTGCATAACAGTTGTAGTAGATTTTATTACAACGGTGCATAACTGTTGTAATAAAGTTTATTACAATGGTGGAAAAAAGTTGTAAAATATACATATTACAACGGTGTTGCAACAGTGCAAAAAAGTTGTAAAAAATATTGGTCTATTACAACTTCTTAATACACAACGGTTTGTCCACCGTTGTAAAATGTATATTACAACTGTGTTCCACCGTTGTAATAGGGTCATTTTGTTGTAGTGATAGAAATGATTTTTGAAGAGGGTGGAGGCTAGGGTTCTTAGGTGGAGGCCATTTGAGAATTCAATTTGACATAGTTTGGTTGCTAGATTGAATAATGAGGGTTTAGGGTAGGATTAGGGGCTTATTTATAGAAGATTAGAGTGTTTTTAGCCCTAGGATTAACCCTAGGTTAGTTTAGGCCCGTCAGATTTCGGAATTCTCTAGAACCAAGCCACAAGACCAAGCCCAAATCAAAATGGTGCGCCAGGCAAAACTGCCTGGCCACCCCGTGTCGACAGGGCAGTCGACACGCTAAGACCCCTGTCGACATGCCTGTCGACATGGGGGTCCTGGCGGGAATTTTCCCGCCTGACACCAATTAGCCTTAATCTTTTTTTTTTAATTTAAAATTTTAAATCTGTTTTTAACATGGAAATTTCTGAAAACTTTAATGGGCCTTAACTGGGTCATACGGACTCCGATTTCCGAAAACTCGGACTCTATTTCGCGTATTTTTCCGAGACGAACGCAATGGCATAGCCCGTTTCCCTTGATTCAGATTTTTGAATTAAATTCTGCCTCGATTTATGTTATAACAGGTTATTGAAAATACGGGTTGTTACACACATCTGGTAATATTTACATATAGTCAATTCACATTAACATTATAAGATCACTTCATGAATGGTTCAATGCATCCGTTAGATCCAAGTGTTGCCCTTATTATAAGTTTTCATTTCATCATACAATTTTTAACAATGATTGCCAAAGCATGGGAAAAGAGTTAAAACATTATGTATGTGATTAACACCCAGGGTATTGACCATTATATTGCAAAAGATACAAAAGAAATTTTGATTGCATATTTTCATGGTAGTAGCAAGAGCTATACATAACTTCAAATGAACACAAACTAAGGGGTCATCTGTGAAAGTATTTTGCTAAATGATTACACCTAAAATATAGACAACAACATAGCATTGGTACCAAAACTCAAGTGCTTTCGTGACCATGTCCTCGAAAACACGATATTGAGTTGTTGGGGTAACCCTCAGGATAGGAAAAAAAATCTCCTAACCTTATTCAATGAATTAACACTAAGAGTACGTGTAGAGTCAAATAGAATTCCGAACCCTTCAGGAGTACAAGCAAGGGTACATTTACGATAATTCCATTTTCCAACCGGTGGACTGTCATAACTCCGGATCAACTTCGAATGGTATGTTCGAATCTCTTTTAAGAAGTTGTCCTTCTCGTCGCCTGGGAAATAAAGATGATGTCGTGCATGTTGAATGGGCACCTTCTCAAGATCTCTAGTAAAATAATATCTTGCTATCTTATAAATCTAATAAGAGAATGCTTCTCGTGATATTCTCTCTTCAATCTAACATAGCTTCCTAGGAAGCCCCAAGAAAACAAGCCCGTTATAGGAGGGGAACTCTGAAAGGGTATAAAAAAAACATCAATTAAAAGCAAATTCATTATAATAAAACTAGAAATAGAGAAAGTACACATACTACAAACATTCCTCTTGTTCATACAAGACAAATCTCATAAAGGTTTGGATACAAATCTATTTTTATTAGAATTAAGTTTATCCAAAGGCAATTCTCTAAGGATTGAATTAACCCATGGAAGATTCCGGCAAGCTCCTGGGTGAATGTCAACACCACGATCATCTAAGCATCTTCTGTGAAGACGTCTAAGCAAGCCTCCGCTACATAAGAAAAAAAATTCTACTTTTTCATATCTATTATAAACTTCATATGGAAAATCCTAATGTCCCTACCTTTGTCTAGTGTAGGGCCATTAATTCAGTATTCTACTAACAGGGTCTTTCACAATGCAATCAAGCAGCTTTCAACCTAGGCGCTACTTCATTTTCTTTGAAGGATGGTAGTCTTGTAGCATGCTTATCTAGCCGATGGTATTTATCCGATAAGGCATTGTACTCATTTTTTTTTACTTATTTACCTCTGTAGTAAGACGAACCACCTCTGTTCGTTCTCTTTCAAGTCTTACATGCTTAAAACCTGATTTTTTTCTTTTTATCTACATTGGGAAGGAAGAGGATAATTATTGAAAGCATAAATAAAGGAAGATACTATGGACATTACCATACCTTGGAAACCGAAGTAGAATCTCGGTGAGCCTTAGCATCATTAGCAATTTTTGAGTTTGAACTTTCCTTCACTTCATGAAATTTCAAAGGATCAAGAGTACTAGAAGGTAGGGCATTAGGATCTAGAATCTAGAAATCACCATTGCTCAGCACTTCATCTTTGCCATTAGGGGCATGAAAAATATTATCAATACCTGTTAAGATGCTACCATAATTGCCTCTACCTCCCATGATATCCTTAGGACCGTGGTTAACACATGCGACACAGTCATCCTTCGATACAGAAATAATATCTTCTTCATCATAAATATTTGGTCCTTCTACTAGAATATCCTCTATGAATAGAAGTTTTTCCACGTCTAATTCTACCCTCTCGGGAACAACTTTTGTATCCTTCATGCAAGTTATCTTCGACATAAACCTTTCCACCAACAGTGGATCAAGAGAACCAAAGCTTAAAATTTGACTTTCCCTATATTATCTGCATATAGAAGCAAGAAGCATTTTCATAGGAATTGACCATAGTCTCGTCCAGAGTATTTTTGAACATAAGAAGAAATCCTCCAGTTGGCTTCATTTATAATTCCAATAGCTTTTGTCAAAGATGTTTCACACCTATCAAGTTTTCTCGTAAGGAAAGCATTCTTTTCTTTAAAAAGAGAATTATCCTTTTGTAAAGAAGAAAAGTTGGAATGAAGTGCAATGAATTCTCTCTTAACCTCTTCCAAAGCTTCCTTAAGAATTTTAAACTCCTCATTCAAAAAAGATTGGTTTTCTTCTCCTGAACTAGCAATGATTTAGCCTCGGCCATAGCAGTTTCTAATCGATCCTGTTTTTTTTGTCAAATTGTCCCTAACGTCGACAAGAGTAGCCACTTCTCTCCTAAGAGAAATTTTTTCTTCTTTATCTTTGACAGTTCAGGAGAAGCTTTGGGAGTATTTCCTTATAATAAAAAACCATTTCTTAATAACCTAAGAGAAATGAAGGGATGTTAGAAGAGAGAAGCATAGTCACGAAACGAGGAAACAAAGAAGGTGAAATTCGTACCGAGAGTTGTTGCTCAACTAAAAAATGAAGATAGCTAGAGAAATTAGGAGTAGATGATGGAAGACCAATGCTAGAAAACAAAGTGGAAGGCATAATTTGATTAAACAATTCATCGAAGCCTTCTATTACAGGTGATAAAGGGGTTTTTCTGGAATTAAGGTCTTCAGAAGAGGAAGAGAACCCCAGCACATAGCGTATCGCGGCAACATCTCTAGAAGTCTCAGATAAATAGGCATCTGTTTGGGACGATACCTTCAGAGAAGGAGTTGTAGGAAAGTCAGCATTCACATTTTCTCAAGGAGTCGGTCTCCAGTGCCTTTGAATCTCTTGGATGGATATCCCTCGGAAATCACATCTACAAGTTTCCATTTGACAGCTTCTCCATATTTTGGTAAGGCATTCCTCAAAGCGGGAGCCTTTGCCTTAGGGACCAAAGAAGACAAAGCAGTCTTACTTGATTCAGAACAAATGACACTTAATGTGTCACAAATAGGATAAGACAATAAAGGGGAGTTAAGCTATTACTAAAATTTGAATTATCTGAATGAACTACATACCCAAAGAATTAGGGAACATGGGAGAACTCGGGGAAAAAGGAGCATTCTTCTCCAGGGATAATGATAGATTCCTTTACGAGAATAAATTAGTGGAGGTTGCCTAATTATGTTTTGATCAGTCCATAGAAAATAATGTTTGCGATGGACACTAAGGGTCAATAATAAAGAACTGTTAACCCACTTTTCAGAAGTGGAAGTGAGAAGATCTACTGCCTCCTTATCCACAAAACTCGGAAGCTTAGAAGTTGAGTCTGCATAAAAATATGGAGTACAAATTGGTAGGAGCGAAAAAGGTAAAGGGAAATAAATAGTGGAGGCACTCAAATCCCATACTTAGAGTGTTGAAATTTCCAGAAATACCAGAAGGGCATCGTATAAAGAAAATTGAGTCTCCCAATCTTTAAATCTCACTATTCCTTCGGATAAAAGTTTCTTTGTAGGATTCACATGGAAAATTTGATTGTTCAACTCATTAAGCTTGGAAGGACGAACTAGGTAATGAAGAAGTGAAGGACTTGAGGAAAGGTTTCCCGGCTCTAGAGACAAAAGAACAAGGCCTAAAAGATAGATATAAGTGTCTGGGAAAAGCTATATATAGGGAATCTTTAGATATCGCAAAAATCGAGCGGTAAAGGCCAGGAAAGGAACGGAACTCTCGTGCCAAACATGAATAGTAGAATAAGAAAAATATCCTTCTGGAGGAGATACAATAGTGTCGATCTTGCATGGAGGGATGGCTTCGACACCAGAATGTTAAAATCTTGGAGGATGGCATCAACCTCCTCTTGTGAGATAATTAAAAAATGTTTTTCAGTAGCACCGATCTTCTTCGATGGAGAAGTGTCGAGTGACAAGATGGGGTTATTAACAGGTTTACTCTCAACATTTTTCTTTCCCACAATGTAAGATGTAATATATTCCTTTTTCTAAATCAAAATAATATTACACCAAAATAAAGGGCATTTTTTATCCTCCCGAAAGCACTTCCGGAGAAACAACATTTGCATCAAGCTTGTAGTATATGTTTTCGGAAGGATAAGGACAGATGAAAGTACCCAATTTTTCTACCAACCAACTCAGGCATGAACAATGAAAACTGATATTGATGATGAAACCGATTTACAACAACTTCCTAAGTCCAGTGAGGTTGTGTGATAAACAAAAGGGGAACTTTATCACACAATCGGTTCGATGCACATTAACAATCCTCTTAAGTAATCAAAAGCTAAAACTAAATAATAGAGATTGTTATGCACAAATCCAAATTATGTGAATAAAATTATTGCAATATTCAAAGGGCACTTGCGAAATCAAACAGATAAACGCATTCAAATGATTTCAAAATGAAAAAGATACCTTACCTTGATTAAATGCTAGAAAAAATGTTAAAGCTTGCACCAGAAGAAATTTTAAAATTCAGGAGCGTGATGAGGAATACAAGGAGAAGTGGCAAAAGGGAGAAGGAATTAGTATTAGGAAAAAAGAGGTAGCTAAAAAGACTATTGACTTGAAAAGTCAGAAATACACCTTCGCTATGAGCAAATGTTACTACCAGAATTCGATACTGAAAGCGGGCTGAGGTGAAGGGGTATCATGCAAAGTCTAAACCAAAAGCAGTATCTAATGACCAGAAGCATGAGTATTATCAATATCAACAAACTACAACAAAAGACCAAGCGTTCGGTATCGACATTAATTTTGTGAAAGAAGACAACATGATATCAGCATTAATGTATGGGGAACAATCAACTTGGAGTCGAAACTTAGAGAAGAAGATAGTGGACCTTATTTTGGCGCTATAGGAAAGGAATCAAAGGCTCAGAGTTAATACAAAGAAAATAAAATGAAAGGTGCTTGTGCCACACCGAAAGCAAATAATAAGCCGACAGAACACGATCCGACATCAGAATGAAGAACCATTGAAAGAGAATTAAGGTCGATAATCAACTTAAGGGCAAATGAAGGGACATTAGTGTTGCTCTATCCACTATCGCCACGGTTAAGTAAATGAAGTAAATTATTGATTCTTGACTCCGACACTAAAGAAAAGGGGTATCGGAACACGATAAGCAGCAATGAGATGGTTTCGAAAGCACAAAATCGATATCAAATCATTAAGACACCTGCTCTCAAAGGAAAAAGTGGAAAATCTTGATTCACATGTTATCGGTACCAAAACAAGCCACAGGCTTGGTGACAATACAAGGAGGAAGGCCATTAACCTTGCATGAAGTCCGAGAACAAACAATAGAAGATAACCGAGAGTACATGGTTCAATATTGAAACCCCGAACCGAGAAAGGAAAGCACAAAACCAAGCAGGATGGAGTAAAGGGTCATTGATACTAATGCACTTGGTATCGATACCAAGAAGTAGAGTTCAACTCACTGAAGTGAGTTACAAAAACTAGGCTGTCGCAAAGCCGACACCAAGGATCGAAGGAGTAATCAAAAGTGGTCTTAACATCGCCACTGAAAGAAATCAATCCAGTTTTGACTCTAAATGGTATGTGTTCTAACATCAAGAGAAATTCTAGAGACAACACTCAGAACACGTGAAAGCAAGACAAAGCTCATGATTTGCTATCGAAACAGAGGGTCACCACAAAGCCGAAAGCAACTAAGAGAAGCTATCAATATCAGTTTGTTTGATATCGACACACTGTATAGAAAGCAATATCGGAATCACCATATAGGTATACAACTAAAAAACACGAAGGAACTTATTGGAAATTGGATTTTGTCAATGAAGCAAGGCAAAGGATCTTCCTTAACCACATTCGAAACACTCTAGCAAATATCCCGGGAGTCAAACATTGAGTCCTTCGGATCGACAGAGTCGGTCAGCACTAAACAACTGATTAGAATCTTACCTGAACAAAATGTTCCCCCGGTCATTGTTTGACCGTCATTCGAGGCACCTCTCCAACAACCACATAAGTAAACCTGCCTGGGCTCCATACCATGGCATCACTATTCAGCTTAAAGGGAACGCGAGCCTATATCTCTACTGTTCGTCATCCTGTTTTCAACTCATTCCTGGGTATGAGGCCATAAAGTCAATGTCCACAATGTTCTGCTTTTCAATAACAGCTTTATTCTATCTGCCCACAATGTAACACCCCGTGTATTCTATAACAGTGAAATTCACGAATTAAAGTATAACTAATTTCAAATCAAAGAATTAAGGGAAATGGGATACACCATTGCGTTTGTTTCGGAATTCTTCTTGAGATAGAGTCCGAGTTTGCGTAAAACGGACTCCGTATGAAGGAGATATGGCCTCCGGAAGTTTCAGAATTCAATTTAAAATTCAAAAAACAGCTCAGAAAAACCAATTCAAAATTCAAAATCGGGCCGAATTGGCCAGGGCGGGAATTTTCCCGCCCATTGCACCCAGGTCGACTTGGTAGTCGACCTGGGGCTACCCAGGTCGACTGGGCAGTCGACCTGGGTCACCCATGTCGACTGCCAAGTCGACACGGTGTCGACTGGCGTGTCGACCTGGCCCTTGAGCCAGGTCGAACCCAGCCCCCCTGGCTGGCCTGGTCTGTGTGTGGTCGATTTTCTGAGCCTTGCCTTGTCACTAGGGCTAGGTGTCAGCTCCTGGTTGGTCTCTCCTTCAAACGAACGGCTATTATTAAACCAAGCTCCATCGACGGTCCTAATCAACTCACAAACTCTATAAAAAGTACCTAAGACTCACCTTAATTCACACAAACAAAAATGGAGATGAGACCTTCATGCTGCTGAGGAGAGACTAGGAATAGCCGTCAGAAATTGAGAGACAATTAAGAGATAATTCGAAAGCTTAAAGCAAGGTCAATTAAATCAAAACAACGCCAACAACAAAGGATAGCATCTCCAAATTCAGAATCCAGATTCCTGAATTGAAGATTCGTCATACGTTGTAAGTAGAGTGCTATTCCGATGTGAATAAATATTTGTGTTTTGATTTGTGTAAAGTGAGAAATGGAATTTTGGCGATAATAATCTATATTTGTAATTTATTTTAATTCTAAACAATTTGGAAATGTTATGGTATACGATTGGATATTTGCAAGTATGTGATTTATGTTGGAAGTTAACAACCATGTGTTGTGGTATTTTATTTGGGATTCATACAAGTATATGATTCATGTTAACAACCATATGTTGTGGTATTTTATTTAGGGATTCATACAAGTATATGATTCATGTTAACAACCATATGTTGTGGTATTTTATTTGGGATTCATGCAAGTATGTGATTCACTATTATGCCAATATGATGTACATACTTTTATGATCACTTTTAGTGTGTAATTGGACTCGACTAAGTACTATGGTTTATATGAATCTATGTTGGAATTGGCAAGTCATGCTTTTGTATTAAATGCAAAAGTAAGCATTTTTATGAACATGACTAAACTATGTTTGGTATTATGCCTAGTTGAAAACATGTTTTAGGCCTAAGTTGTTATCAAAATCATATGGTGATATATATGACACATAATTAAGTTAGATTTGCATTCCAATTGCTAGTTTATATGAATAGAATGATTCATGTTTAAGTATGTTTATGCCATGATTATATGCTATTACAATGCAAGTTCACATGTGCCTAATTCATGTTAACTAGATCGTTATGTTGCAAGTTCATGCGTTCACACTCCCCTTTTTATGTTACCTTATAAACACCATGTTATAAGCCTCCCCTTTTTCATATGGCTAAGTTGGGTTTAAAATGTTAAACCCAACATATCTTATATTGTAGCGAATGTGTAAAATGGGGGTAATGACGTTTGGGTTAAAATATAGAACATATGTGTTGGCATGTTTGACGCATGCCAACAACCTTGAAAAACAATTAAGTGGTATAAATTAATTTTACCAAATAAAGATGATTTTGAATAATGGGCCGCAAATATTTACATATAAAAAGGAAAGAGACAAAATATGTAAATTTAGAAAATACGATGTGTTTAACCCGAGGTTGGATTGAGTTGCGATGTAAACCTGCCCGGAACCGCCCGGCTGTCCACTAGTCACAACAATACCTATCCAATGTGGGTGGTTAAACACGGAGCCCAATAAACACCCGAGGTCAGACTGAGATGTGGCGTAAGACTGCCCGGACCCAACCGGCAACAGGCAGCCACAACAATACCTGTCTAATGTGAGAGGTCAAGGCTTTAATAAGACAATTAAGGCTGAGTCAGGATTGATAGGATTAAGTAGATTAAATTAATACTTAATCAAAATGGAACATGCTAAACTATACAGACAGATTGGGGGGTTAGGTTTATAAAACACTTAACCAACTTAGCATGTTGGCTAGAAATAGAAAACCTAGTAGCGGGGGACCCTTTTCAGCAGTAACCCTACAAGGTGTATCAGGATACCCTGAACTAGGCAGGGTGGGGCACGATTACTGGGATGACTGTAAGAGGTCAAATCGACGGTGGCGGTGCAGTAGTGTAGGTTCTAACGGGGTGCGGGCAAGCACACACTCTGGCACAGAAAAATAAGGCACTGGGCACTAGTAGTATACCCGTGCATTCTAGAATTGTGTCGGGCCGCCACCATGGGACTTGATACACCCCATGGTGGGACTAGCATAGGTAACTACAACAATGGGGGCCGTAAGACACATGTAACTATGCAAGTAGGAGCCGATCATCAGAAATAGATCACTTCACCCTGATTATGGGGTGACGGTTGGGAATTTGTTTATATGGGTACAGAGATTAATATGGGGTACGATAGTATATTCGAGTCTGGACAACTTAACTTAGTTTATGGTGCTTTCCCATTTCCAGTTTATACTTATCATACCCAGTTCTTTTTTCATAGACTGAATAGTCCTAGACTTACTCAGGCTTTATGTATGACTCTACTTTTCTTTCGTCTTCTTTTCTTTCATTCCCCCCCCAAGGTCCACAGGGAGGGAATACCGCAGCTTGACCAGCTTTCACATCCAGCTTGAAGAGAAAGAATGTATTGCTTGGATCTTTTTCGTTTTGGACTATGGCGTTGGACAGCATTTATGGGACTTATGCAGTTTATTTATGTTTTCTTTATGCTTCTTTAAATAATGTAATCAAGACAATTATGAAGATGTTATGTTTTTGGAAAAATTGTAAGACAGTTATGGCATGGTTTGTGTAACACGTATTTTAATGAAATAAAAGTTTTTGTTGTTTTCCGCTGTTCAAAAATATGTGTTATTATATATGTCTTGTATATCTGTGACTTATACTTATAAACCTCCACCAAAATTATGGCATTCCCTTTGAGAGTGACCCTAACGGAGGTGGGGTGTTTCACTTGGTATCAGAGCATAGGTTTACTAGATAAGATAATAGTTTTGAAAATTTATTTTCAAAGGAAAATTTAAAGAAGCATTTTTAAAAATAAAATATTATTTTATGTTAAAGGCAAAGTCCCCCAAAGCCATAGGTACTATCTTTTATCCTTCGTTTTGAATCTATCCTTTTTGTTTCAGCATGTCCGAAGAACTTAACTTGCCAGAGGGTATACCAATACCCGGTTGGTTTAGACGATTCTTAGAAGTAAGGGCCAATCAGCCAGGTCCTACCGTTCCTCCTCCCCCAGCTGCAGGAAATCAACCAGCTGCAGCAGCACCTCTTCCTCCACCTCCCCCGTGGGGTAATACTTTTGCTAAGATATGTAAAGATTTTAAAGTTATGGGAGGAAAGGACTTTCATGGAACTGAGTCCTTCGTGGCAGCTAGGAATTGGCTAAAGGAAACCGAGGACTTATTCGTCATCTTTGAGGTAGAAGATAGGCAGAAGGTACAACTGGCAGTATGGCTACTTAAAGGCGAGGCTTCCTACTGGTGGGAAGTCACCAATGCAGAAAGACCAGTGGAAACATGGGAGGACTTTAGGGCGAGGTTTGAGGCTAAATTTCTCTCAGACGCTAAAAGGAGTTTGCAATTGGAAAAATTCTTATTTCTTAAGCAAGGGAATATGACAGTCAAAGAGTATGTTAATCAGTTCGATGAGCTGGCTAGGTTCGGACTGGACCTAGTCAACACCCCGCACAAGAAGGCTCTCCGTTTTGTCAAAGGGTTGAATGAGCCATTACACAGTTTGGCCATGACCCATATACCCATGGGAGCTACGTATGAAAGATTAGTACAGATGGCATTGCTGAGCAAAGAGGATAAGGGAAAGAAGGAGACAAAGGCAGAAAACTCTCAAGGGAAGAAAGAGGTTTGCAACCTAAGAAGACAGATTTCAAGAAGGGCGAGAAAGACAACAAAGAGAAGAGGATGTGTAATTTCTGTGGCAAAGTGGGGCACTTAGTGAAAGATTGCCGGAAAAAGAAGGCCAAGATGAATGGTGGGTGCTTTTCTTGCGGTGAGACAGGCCACATGGCTAAGGACTGCCCAAAGAAACGAGGACAGGGGCAGAGGGCTGGATCCACCTCAGGAGCACAGGTTCATGTGCTAGAAGCGCCACCTCTGCAACAGCGAGGTATAAATACTTCTGTAGAAAGTGTAGTTTATCTTTATGATCACCCAGTTCGCACTTTATTTGATTCTGGCGCATCACACTCCTTTATCTCGTCTGCTTTAGTAGAATCTCTACACCTAGAAACTAGTATGGTAGAGGACCCCTTAATTGTTTCAAACCCAATTGGGGGCCTAGCTCATTTGTCTATGATCTGTGTGGGATTGAAAATTTCTATTCTAAGCATAGAATTTAGATGTAGTGCTTTTGTTTTGGGCTTCTCGGGATATGGTTTGATTTTGGGCATGGATTGGCTATCCAGTAATGGGGCCATCCTTGATTGTGAGAAAAGGATGGTTAGGCTCCTGACCCAACTCGGTAACACTCTGGAAATTACTTGTAATCCCTCGTATGCGGTTATGCTTAGTTATCTTGAATCGCTAGATGCCTCCGTTGAAAGTTTGCAATCGATTAGAGTGGTCCGGGAATATCCGGATGTCTTCGAAGAGGTGAAGGGCTTGCCTCCGAAGCGGGAGATAGACTTCCGCATATATCTTGTAGATAATGCAAAGCCCGTTGCGTTGCCCGTTAGACACATGGCTCCACGGGAAAGGAAAGAGCTCAGTAAATAGATTAAAGAGCTTCTAGAGAAGGGGTTCATTAGAAGGAGCATTTCAGAATGGGACGCTCCAGTGGTGTTCGCTACAGAGGTGGATGGTTCACTCCGTCTATGTGTTGACTATAGGGAGCTCAACAAGCTAACGAAAAAGAATAGGCACCCTCTCCCCAGAATTGACGATCTGTTCGATCAGCTTGTTGGAGCGTCTGTTTTCTCCCAACTCGATTTAGCGACCGGATTTCATCAGCTAAGGGTGGCTGAAGATAGCATCGATAAAACGGCATTCAGAACCCCAGACGGCTTATTTGAATGGCTTGTCATGCCTTTTGGCTTGACAAACGCACCCTCTTATTTCGTGGACCTGATGAGTAGGGTATTCAGAGATTTCCTCAATAAGTTCGTAGTGGTCTTCGTAGACGATATCCTTATCTTCTCAAAGAGTGAAGAGGAACATGCTCAGCACTTAAGGGCAATTATGGAAACTCTGCGAGTCCATCATCTAAAAGCCAAATTCTCCAAATGCCACTTTTGGAGAGAGGAAGTAAGATTTCTTGGGCACATAGTATCCAAGGAAGGATTAGCAGTAGACCCGGCTAAGGTAGTAGCAGTGCAGGATTGGAAGACACCAAAGAACGCAACAGAGGTCCGAAGCTTTTCTCGGGCTAGCAGGCTTTTATCGAAAATTCATCAGAGACTTTGCAAAGATATCAGCTCCGCTCACAAAGTTGACCAAGAAGAATCTAGTGTTCAATTGGGACATGGATTGCGAGTTTGCTTTCCAACGACTGAAAAGGGCTCTTACAACAGCCCCAGTTTTAACGTTGCCAGATGGAAGCAAGATATTCACAGTTTTTACAGATGCATGTGGGACAGGGCTAGGCGCTGTCTTAATGCAAGAAGGAAGGGTAGTAGCTTATGGAGGAAGACAGTTGAAAGTGCATGAAAAGAACTACCCGACCCACGATCTTGAGTTAGCTGCCATCGTCTTTGCACCCAAGTCTTGGCGACACTATCTCCTAGGTGAGAAGTTCGAACTTTACACTGACCATAAATCGTTGAAACACCTTTTCTCGCAGAAGGACCTTAACCTGAGGCAACAAAGATGGATGGAGTTTCTTGCCTCGTATGATTTCAAGATCTCCTACACTCCGGCCAAAGGCAACGTAGTGGCGGATGCGTTGAGCCGAAAGAAACTGACCCTAAGCCCGCTGTTTGTTGAAAGACAAAGCCTAGAGTATATAGCCAGTTTTGACTTTAGACCCTCCTCCGATTTTGTACCAGGCTTGCTAGCATCTCTCAAAGTACGCCAGACTTTAGTGGACTCAATAGGGACAGCACAACGCGAAGACCCTCAGCTTGTGGAGACGATTGATAGGCTAATTAGGAGTGAGACTTCAAGTCACCTCAGCAGATACTCCATCGACGACAAGGGTTGGCTAAGGCGAGACGGAAGACTATGCGTCCCACAGACAAGGGATTTAGTAAAGAAGGTTCTTGAGGAAGCACATCACTCCAAGATGACGATACACCCAGGCGGAGATAAAATGTACAAGGACATAAAGAGAACTTTCTTTTGGAACAACATGAAGAAGGACGTGGCAGATTTCGTTTCTAAGTGTATGGTGTGCCAACAGGTTAAGGCAGAACAGAATAAGCCTGGCGGTCTGCTCCATCCTCTAGAGGTCCCGCAGTGGAAGTGGGATAGCATCTCAATGGACTTCATTGATGGGCTGCCTAGGTCTAGAAGAGGCAACACTATCATTTGGGTAACAGTGGATAGGCTTACTAAAAGCGCCCACTTTTTACCTGTCAAAAGCAAAAGAACTGCCTCATCCCTAGCATCTCTTTACCTCAAGGAAATTGTTCGACTCCATGGAATACCATCCAGCATTGTTAGTGACCGAGACCCTATCTTCACAAGTGAGTTTTGGCGGAGTCTGCAAGAAGCGGTAGGCACACAGTTATGCTTGAGCACAGCCTATCATCCCCAAACCGACGGCCAAACAGAAAGAGTGAACAGAGTTTTGGAGGACCTTTTAAGACTATGTGTCCTTGACTTCGGAGGGACGTGGGAAGACCATCTTCCTTTGGTAGAATTTTCCTACAACAACAGCTACCAAGCAACCATCGGAATGGCGCCCTTCGAAGCTTTATATGGAAGACCGTGCCGATCACCCACTTGTTGGTGGGAGTCTACTGATAAGCTCATACTTGGACAAGATATGATCCGAGAGACTTCAGAAAAAGTAGACTTAATACGGAGAAGAATGAAGACAGCCCAAGACAGACAAAAATCCTACGCCGACAAGAGGAGGACCGACCTTGAATTTGAGGTTGGGGACAGAGTTTTTCTTAAGGTATCTCCACCAAGGAACGTTGTTTGTTTTGGAACCACAGGAAAGCTAGCACCAAGGTTCGTAGGACCATTTCCTATTATTGAGAAAATTGGGAAAGTGGCCTATAGATTAGAGCTACCCGAAAAATTTGCCAAAATTCACAACGCCTTTCATGTTTCACATCTCCGAAAATGTCTACATGAATCTGCTGAACTGGTAGAGCCAAACATCCTAGAAGAAGCTGAAGTGGAACGCGAAGCAACCGTGAGGAAAGTTCCAACCCGCATATTAGGAACGGAAGTGAAGAAGCTACGCAACCTCGAAGTCAAGCTCGTCAAAGTTCAGTGGAGCGACGCCGAAGGAGACGCAACTTGGGAAACTGAAGCTAGAATATGCACAGCCTACCCTTTTATTTTCGAGGGTACATCTTTGATCTTTCTTTTTCCTTAAGTTGCGCTTTTATCTATCTTTTTAGGTATATCTCCTCGACCCTATCTTTTAGGTTGAAACTCTTTGGATGAAAACATGTAATTGGAACTTGTTATGGATGATGGTTGCAAGTGGTTGCAAGTGATTGCTAGTGGCTTCTCGTGGTTGCATATATACACACAATCTAGGTTTTAGATCGGCTTAGTCACTTCATATTGCATATGCATAAATGTATTTATATTCGTATATGGTTGAAGTTTAATGTGTTTTCATATGGATGTTGCATTTGTATGAATGATTGTGCACTCATGTGGAATCATGAATAGGAGAATTTGCATACATAACGGATTCATGGCACTTACATAATTTGCATTAAGGAGGTCAACTGAATCAGTAGACCGCCTGATTTTGCATTAGATAAGTACATGTACACACACACTTCGCATATGATCATGAAGCATTAGAAGTCTTTTAAGGACAATGGATGCTCGTGTTTGATGAATGAGTAGATGGATGTTTGAATGTTAGGATGTACATTCTTCCTGAACTTGAAGATTTCGGGGATGAAATCCTTTTAAGTGGGGGAGAATGTAACACCCCGTGTATTCTATAACAGTGAAATTCACAAATTAAAGTCCAACGGATACGCCATTGCGTTCGTCTCGGAATTCTGCTTGAGATAGAGTCCTAGTTTGCGTAAAACGGACTCCGTATGAAGGAGATATGGCCTCCGGAAGATTCAGAATTCAATTTAAAATTCAAAACAGCTCAGAAAAACCAATTCAAAATTCAAAATCAGGCCGAATTGGCCAGGGTAGGAATTTTCCCGCCTAAGGCACCCAGGTCGACTTGGTAGTCGACCTGGGGCTACCAAGGTCGACTGGGAAGTCGAGCTGGGTCACCCAAGTCGGCTGCCAAGTCGACACGGTGTCAAGTGGCGTGTCGACCTGGCCCCTGAGCCAGGTCGAACCCAGCCCCCCTGGCTGGCTTGGTATGTGTTTAGTCGATTTTCTGAGCCTTGCCTTGTCACTAGGGCTAGGTGTCAGCTCCTGGTTGGTCTCTCCTTCAAACGAACGGCTATTATTAAACCAAGCTCCATCGACGGTCCTAATAAACTCACAAACTCTATAAAAAGGACCTAAGACTCACCCTAATTCACTCAAACAAAAATGGAGATGAAACCGTCATGCTGCTGAGGAGAGACTAGGAATAGCCGTCAGAAATTGAGAGACAATTAGGAGATAATTCGAAAGCTTAAAGCAAGGTCAATTAAATCAAAACAACGCCTACACCAAAGGATAGCATCTCCAAATTCAAAATCCAGATTCCTGAATTGAAGATTCGTCATACGTTGTAAGTAGAGTGCTATTCCGATGTGAATAAATAATTGAGTTTTGATTTGTGTAAAGTGAGAAATGGAATTGTGGCGATAATAATCTATGTTTGTATGTTATTTTAATTCTAAACAATTTGGAAATGTTATGGGATACGATTGAATATTTGCAAGTATGTGATTTATGTTGGATGTTAACAGCCATGTGTTGTGGTATTTTATTTGGGATTCATACAAGTACATGATTCATGTTATGTAAAAACCCGAAAATCCGAGCCAGTTTAAAATTTTTATTTTGGCAATTTTAGCGAATTTTGAATATTTAAAATAGATTATTTTAAATAATATCGACGAGAAATTTATTTTGAATATAATTCGAACGTATATATTATATATGCGTCGTCGTTAGAATATAAATAATTATATATAATTATAAATAGAATTGAAAATGGCGCGGTAGTTCGATAATTCGATTTCAAACTTCAATTGAATGTACCGGGTGCAAAACAATCTGGATTTTAGTGAAACAAAAAACATTAGGATCTAATTGATGATATCATTCCAACGAATCCAAAAAATTGAAATTTCATAGCGGGAATCAAAAGATATGTCCAGTTGAAAATTCTGAATAGTCGCTATGGAATTCAGGCCCTTAAAAATAGCAATTTTGCAAACGACCTCGGATTTCGACGAAACCACTTTTGTTGGGTCCGTGATGTAAAGTTATTGCTAGATTCCAAATTTCGTAATTTTTCGAATCAATATGTGAGCGTAGCAAAAGAAAACACGTTTGACCAGTTTTAGTTGATTTTAATCGACTGGAAAATGGCCATTTTTCAAACGGTCTCAGAATTCGACGAAATTAGTTTTGTTAGGACCGTATCGTCAATACGAAGCTAGAAAATATTTTTATGGGATTTATAGAGTTAGTATGTGACCCCGGTAATTTGAAATGTACGTTTAAAATTCAATATAGCGATTTAAATGTAAATTTTGATGGAAACTGATTCAAATGATCGAATCAACCTACGATACATATCCCATCGTGTTCGGAATGGGGGTTAAATGCTATGGACGATAGGCGGTGGGCCTCGTTTCGAGGTCGTATGTAAAAGTCAACTTTTTGCAATTAAAATAATTAAATAAATTATAAATTAATACCCTCCCCTCTCCTTAACTACCCAGCCCCCCCCCCCCCCCCGATTTCATTTTACAGAAAATAGAAAATAGAAAAAAAAAAGAAGAAGAAGACGTCGAAGCGGGGAGGAGCCGCCGCCCTCCCCGAGACCACCGCGCCACCTCCGAGACCCCCCCTCCTCAGTAATCGCGCCGCCGCGCGATCGAACCCCCCCCCCCCCCCCCCCCGCCTGCCGCCGACCCCCTTTCCCCCGAAACCCCCTGCCTCACGATTCGAACCCCCCTTTCCAATCCGCCCACCTTGAATCGCGCACCACCCTCCCTACCTCGACCTCCCACCTGACTGCGACGCCTCAGGAGACCCGCGCCACCCCACTGCTCCGGCGAGGCTCTCTCCAGTTCGATTTTCCCACTCCCCCGGCTGTTGTAAGTTTTCTGATTTGTTAATTATTTAATTTATTTCAGTTTTTATAATATATAATCTTCAAATAAAATCCGATTTAATATATATAATGCTTTGATTCCTATTCGTATAAAGCTTTCTTTTTAAGTAGCAAAAGGTTTTATTTTTAAATAAGACAACGGGAAAAATATGATTTTTACATGTGAAATTAGCAAACAAAGATCGAATTTTTAACAATAGACAAGATTGAATTTTTATTAAAATAGAAAGGTTTTAAAAGTTAAAAATATAATCTTTGTTTTAAAAGAAACGGTATAAAAAAATAATCTCTATATATAAAGTAGCGGCATAAAAATGTGATTTTTATTGTATAAAGAAGTAATAAAAATATGATCTTTATATTTTTAAAGTAACAAAAATATGATTTTTATCTTTTTAAAGTATTGAAAATATAAACTTTACTATATAGAGGATGTAAAAACATGATTTTTGTTTATGAAGAGAATTAAAAATATAATTTTTACATGATAGGAATATTAGCAATGAAATCTTTATTTTTATAAAGGCGAAATCTTTATTTTTATCAAGGCGAAATCTTTATTTTTATAAAGGCGAAATCTTTATTTTTATAAAGGCGAAGACTATATTTTTGAAATGGGATTTTTTATATATTTATAAAGCATAATAAAAATTCGATTTTTATATATTGAATAGCATAATAAAAATTCGATTTTTATATATTGAATAGCATAGTAAAAATTCGATTTTTATATATTGGATAGCGAAGTAAAAATTCGATTTTTATATATGTAGTGAATACAGGCAACGAAGGTGATAAAAAGGCGAGAACAACAAAGATTTTTATAAATGAAGAGTCGTGGTATTGGATAGCTATCGGTGAGAATTTCTCACCTTTCAATTTCTTTTCTAGTTATATATATATATATATATATATATATATATACTAGGATGCAGACGGTGTTTAGTAGCACCCGACACAATCGTCCACAGACCATGGACTTGTTTGTTTGATTGCAAATTAGTTAGATTATTTGATTGAATTGTTTGGTGAAATGAATGGATTAGATTGATGTGTGAATGGCGTGGGCCTTCACTAGACCGGGGATAAGGCTAGGCCTCGTCCCGTTTCTAGTATCGTGCAGTTATGCCGCCGAAATTTTCTAAAATATGTTAGAAAAATAAAAATATCATTTTATTGTGTAAATGAATAATAGAAATTCATGTGTTGGAATAAAATGTTTTATCGTTAAAAATATAATTTTTAACGTGAATGTGAATAAATGAATATTTATAAACAAATCGACCGATTTGTTTATATACACTAATTTGACTGATATTGATTGGGTCGATAAATTTTACACATCGCCCAACTGCACAAATAAAATATGCGTTTGATTGTTTGAAACCCCACACGGGTGTTGGGATGAAATTTGAAGTTCACTCATCCTGATTGATTAAATATGTCGATCGATTGATTGACAGGCTGTTATAAGCGTTAGATATCTATATTTGATGCTTATACAGTGTAGTGCACTTTGGTTGATGGTTGATTATTTTTCAATGCTATCATATACGTGTGATGTATGAAAATCCATATAATTAATATTATATGGTGATTGATTGGGCCTCATTCCAATTTAGAAAATAAAGAATACTATGAAATAAAGGTTCATGTGTTGATTGTACTCATTCGTGAGATTAGTCATGTGTTGAACGAATATTTTAATAATAAAATTTACATCCTTATCAATATAAAATAAAGGTTCATGTGTTGACTGTACTCATTCGTGAGATTAGTCATGTGTTGAACGAAATATTTTAATAATAAAATTTACATATTTATCAATACAAAATAAAGGTTCATGTGTTGATTGTACTCATCCGTTGAGATTAGTCATGTGTTGAATGAAATAATTTAACAAAAATAGTCACATGTGGACAGTACTCATTCATTGAGATTAGTCGTGTGTTGACAAAAATAAATATTCATTTGTTGAATAGAATAAAGGAATATATGAAGCCGTGTTGATTAGATTGACGCCATTTTGACGTGATCGATATTTATATCGATTTTATTCACTTTGAATTTAATTGAAAACGATTTCGAAATGAATTTAATTGAAAACGATTTCGAAATGAATTTAATTGAAAACGATTTCGAAATGAATTTAATTGAAAACGATTTCGAAATGAATTGAATATAAAACGATTTCGAATTGAATCGAATAGAAAACCAATTTGATTTCAATCGAATAGAAAACCAATTTGAATTGAATCGAATAGAAAACGACTTTGAAACCGAATTGAATTGAAAACGAATTCAAATTGAATTGAATGCGAAGTGAAATGAACTCAAATTGAATTGAAATTTGAATTGAATAGAAATGAATTTTAAAACGAATTTATAAAGAAGAATTCAATTTTGCTTTGAATTAAAATGGAAGTCGAAATTGTTTTTGAAACGAATTCAAAACTATTTATATAATTCGTTTTAAATAGAAATCGATGAAATATATATTATATATATTATATATATAATATAATGGCCTGAATAGAACGCGCCGCGGCAGTTCGTGAATTTCTACCATTTATTTCAAACGGATATTACGGGAGATCCGACCGTCGGATTCTCCTAAAACCGGAACCGTTGGGTTCGTATCGAAAAGAGCTTTCTAACGAATATTTGAAATTTGAAATCTAACGGTTGGATTTGGAGATACGTCCAAACCAAATTTGAAAAAGGTCGCTATAAGTGCAGTTCGATGGCCATTGTTGGAAATCGACTGTATGGGCCTTGATAAAATTATTAAAAATATCAATAATTTGTGTAAAATCATAAGAAATGATTTGGGAAAAATTGGGATGAAAAACTCCATATTTAAAATGGTAAAAATGGATTTTTATCGAAATGAACTAGTTTTGAAATAAATTTAAAACCCAATTATTTTTAAATAAATAAATTAGATTTAAAAAGCGGTTTTAAATAATCGGAATTTCTAATATATTTAGTTGGATTTGAAATGGGTTTATCGTGAATGGTGTTTTAAATAACACTAGTTCTTTAACTCGATAATAAATAGAATGTGATTTGGGTTTGTCGTGAACTGTGTTTTAAATAACACCTACTTCTTTAACCCAGTAAAAGGAGTTTTAACGAATCTGCAATTAGATTGAAATGTGAATCTATAATCTAAATTATCAAATTTAGAAATGAGCGAGAATGGAGTATCGCCAGTTTTGCTCCAAAGCGATAGTTAAATCTTTAATTAGATTTGAACGAGAAATGGTAATTAATTTTACCGATAACACTGTGGTGTTAGATGTGAAGTACTACCAGTTTTGCTTCATGGGATGAATAGGTTGGGATTGGGAAATAAAATAAATAATTACTTCGGTGTGGTTCGCTAATCTCGACTAGTTTAGAAAACCATAATTTGGTTTGAAACGACATCCAAAAGAAGATTAAAGGATAAATTTTAAAGAATTTATCTTGGATAAAATTAATGGGAACCTTTCCCTAAAAATGTGATTTTGTGAATAAAAGAATATTCTGAATTGGAATGAGGCATATATTGTGTTTATGTAACATTTGTTTTAATATACGCGGGTTGTTCGGAAAGGCCGGGTTTATACCTATTCTGAATAACCGATTCGACGATATGTCGAAGATTAAGACGGTGGTCGAAGACCGGAAGTCTTCACATCGTTTGGGTAATTACTGACGATCCTGATTGGGCTGTACACCCAAGAGGATGGAAATAGTTGGTGGTCGTCCAGACGTACTTGGAGATGGATGGATATGCGAGGAAAGTGCCTCCGGTTTCGTTCAGACCCAGAACGAACTTGTAAATGGATTGTGTGTCTGACATTGGATTTTATTCTGTGTTGATTGATTTCTGTTAAATATACATCTGTTTGGCGACGGAGAATTTATTCTTTTGCTTAACGCCCTTCTCTGAGACGTACGAGCTCAGAGGTTGTATATCGATGGACATCAGTCGCATGGCATGAACTGCCTGTGTGGCACGCTAAGATGCAATGATCAAGGCTTCTATTGAAAAGCAAAATCTTATGGTCGATGATCGAAGCACGCCTACGTGGCAGCTTTGTGTATAACGTGAATTCGCGAGCCTCACACCTCGTTATGAGTTAAAAACGGGATACAGACCGTTGGGGGAACACGACGTTTCTTTCTAGCTTTGGTTGTGTCATTGACTTACTAGCCCTGACATTCATATACTTTTCACCTTTGTGGTTGTTGGATGCGAGGCGCCTCGATTATTTGTCTGTAAGGACTGGGAAACGTGTGTTCAGGAATAAATAATCCTCTAACGTAATTGAGGACCGGCCCAACCGATCCAGGATTGCCTAGAGTGTGTAGTCCTGAGGCATTTGCTAGAGTGTCTCGAGCGCGGAGAGGATCTTTCCCCTTGCCTCGACTCATGACGGAAATCCAATTTCCAATACGTGATATTTCGTCTTTATTTGTAGAGCCTAGTATGGCGACATAGTAGCATGGGATGCTATGCCGTCTATGATTTATATTTATGATTGAAATTGTTTTGACACTATACACTTATTATAGTATCAAATGATTTGTTTTAAACGTACCAAGCATGTTTGGCTATTATAAGGGAAAACCCTATCCTCCGGCTTGCGTTGCATTGTGTGATGGGACCTGGGTCTTATAATAGCTTCATTTTTCGAAAAAGCATTGTGTTGTCTTTTCTGTGCACTGGTATTCTTGGGAGGAAACCCGTTCCGTGTTATACGGCGGGGTCCCTTGAATTACTCTCTTTTAAAGTAAAGCTTTAAATAACTGTTTTAGTTCTCACACTAGTCACATGACTGACCTGGAGTTTATTGTTTTAACCTAAACTCTGGGTGCCCTTATTTTCCGCACGGGCAGCTAGTAGTTTTGGTTTTGCAGATTTATATTCACAGGATCCTGATTTGCAGCTGGAATGATATCCGGAAAGCTCTGTATCCGTATATCACCTTCAGTTGAGCTTTGTATTATTTTTCCGCTGCAATGTAATTTATTGTAATCTCTGATATTTATCGAATGTAATTTATTCATTGTACTCTGTATATTCTTGTATCTGATGGAATTGATGTAATAGCAATGAAATGTTCTTCTGTCTGCGTTCCAATTTGTCCTGTTCTCAAAACGATCAGGGGTTTCGAACGGTCTAGATCGGTTTAACGACTGATTTGGATCGAGCGAAATTCCGTGTTGTCCCATGTTAACAACCATATGTTGTGGTATTTTATTTAGGGATTCATACAAGTATATGATTCATGTTAACAACCATATGTTGTGGTATTTTATTTGGGATTCATGCAAGTATATGATTTACTATTATGCCAATATGATGTACATACTTTTATGATCACTTTTAGTGTGTAATTGGACTCGACTAAGTACTGTGGTTTATATGAATCTATGTTGGAATTGGAAATCATGCTTCTGTATTAAAAACAAAAGTAAGCATTTTTATGAACATGACTAAACTATGTTTGGTATTATGCCTAGTTGAAAACATGTTTTAGGCCTAAGTTGTTATCAAAATCATATGGTGATATATGTGACACATAATTAAGTTAGATTTACATTCCAATTGCAAGTTTATACGAATATAATGATTCATGTTTAAGTATGTTTATGCCATGACTATATGCTATTACAATGCAAGTTCACATGTGCCTAATTCATGTTAACTAGATCGTTATGTTGCAAGTTCATGCATTCACACTCCCCTTTTTATGTTACCTTATAAACACCATGTTATAAGCCTCCCCTTTTTCATATGACTAAGTTGGGTTTAAAATGTTAAACCCAACATATCTATATTGTAGCGAATGTGTAAAATGGGGGTAATGACGTTTGGGTTAAAATATAGAACATATGTGTTGGCATGTTTGGCGCATGCCAACAACCTTGAAAAACAATTAAGTGGTATAAATTAATTTTACCCAATAAAGATGAATTTGAATAATGGGCCGCAAATATTTACATATAAAAAGGAAAGAGACAAAATATGTAAATTTTAGAAAATACGATGTGTTTAACCCGAGGTTGGATTGAGTTGTAATGTAAACCTGCCCGGAACCGCCCGGCTGTCCAGTAGTCACAACAATACCTATCCAATGTGGGTGGTTAAAAACGGAGCCCAATAAAGACCCGAGGTCAGACTGAGTTGTGGCGTAAGACTGCCCGGACCCAACCGGCAACAGGCAGCCACAACAATACCTATCTAATGTGAGAGGTCAAGGCTTTAATAAGACAATTAAGGCTGAGTCAGGATTGATAGGATTAAGTAAATTAAATTAATACTTAATCAAAATGGAACATACTAAACTATATAGACTGATTGGGCGGGTTAGGTTTATAAAACACTTAACCAACTTAGCATGTTGGCTAGAAATAGAAAACCTAGTAGCGGGGGACCCTTTTCAGCAGTAACCCTACAAGGTGTATCTGGATACACTGAACTAGGCAGGGTGGGGCACGATTACTGGGCTGACTGTAAGAGGTCAAATCGACGGCGGTGGTGCAGCAGTGTAGGTTCTAACGGGGTGCGGGCGTTCACACACTCCGGCACAGAAAAATAAGACACCGGGCACCAGTAGTATACCTGTGCATTCTAGAATTGTGTTGGGCCGCCACCATGGGACTTGATACACCCCATGGTAGGACCAACATAGGTAACTACAACAACGGGGGCCGTAAGACACATGTAACTATGCGAGTGGGAGCCGATCATCAGAAATGGATCACTTCACCCTGATTATGGGGTGCCGGATGGGAATTAGTTTATATGGGTACAGAGATTAATATGGGGTACGATAGTATAATCGACTCTAGACAACTTAACTTAGTTTATGGTGCTTTCTCATTTCCAGTTTATACTTATCATACCCAGTTCTTTATTCATAGACTGAATAGTCCTAGACTTACTCAGGCTTTATGTCTGACTCTACTTTTCTTTCGTCTTCTTTTCTTTCGTTCCCCCCCAGGTCCACAGGGATGGAATACCGCAGCTTGACAAATTTTCACATCTAGCTTGAAGAGAAAGAATGTATTGCTTGGATCTTTTTCGTTTTGGACTATGGCTTTGGACAACAATTATGGGACTTATGCAGTTTATTTATGTTTTCTTTATGCTTCTTTAAATAATGTAATCAAGACAGTTATGAAGATGTTATGGTTTTGGAAGAATTGTAAGACAATTATGGCATGGTTTGTGTAACACGTATTTTAATGAAATAAAAGTAGTTGTTGTTTTCCGCTGTTCAAAAATATGTGTTATTATATCTGTCTTGTATATCTGTGACTTATACTTATAAACCTCCACCAAAATTAGGGCATTCCCTTTGAGAGTGACCCTAACGGAGGTGGGGTGTTTCACGCAACACCTAGCATGCCACATTGTCCGTTCACAACATATAATCGTTGTGTATTAATATATAACTCTCTAAAAACCAGAATTATTAGAGGTATGTTTTAAGGAAAAGAATAAATTCTCCGCCACCAACTGATATAACATCAATAAAAATAACCTGGTTATGTTGTAAATTACAACGTTAGACACAGATCCATTTACAAGTCCGTTCTGGGTTTGAACTAATTCAGAGGCACCTTATTCCTTGTCCAATTAAGGAGAGAGGCCCTTGCACAAATGGACAATCAACAAGTACGTCCAAACAACTACCACTTAGACCTTATCTTGGGTGTATAACCCAATCGAGACATCAGCAATAATCCAAACAATGCGAAGATTGCTAGTCTTCAATCATTGTCTTTTAGTTTTTTTAATACTCGTTGTATAGTTATTCATAATGGGTTGAAACCCAGTCATTACGAATAACTCTCGCATCTTTCAAATCAATTAAGATATACAAGATGTCCTAAATCTTGTTCCATTTTGGGAACATTCTTATATTCAATCATCCTTTACATTGGGAACTATTCCCCCAAATCTTACCAAAGATTTACATTATTTTAAACTAATTGTTTAAAACTCTTCTTGGAATTTTTTTTTTCCATCCCTACCTTATTCATCCCATGGAGCCAAACTGAGATGACCCAAAATCCCCCTTATGGGAAATCACGGATTGCTTTGAGGACAAGACGCATCGAAACACAAACAGAAGAACAATTCATTGTTAATTACAACAATTCCATCAGATTACAAGAATATACAGAGTATGAATAAATATTACACATCAGAAAAATATCAGAGTTTAGGTTAAAACAATAAACTCCATGTCAGTCATGTGACTGGTGGGAGATGTGGATTATAATACCTGAACACTGCGTTTCCTCACCCTTTGGGACGTAAATGAGCCAAATGACTCCATCGGCTCCACATAGTCACCGATATATCCGAGGCGCCTCGCAATCCAACAACCACTCAGGTGAAAATAATATAAATGTCAGGGCTGGTAGGTCACTGACACCACCCTAGCTAGAAAGAAACGCATGTCCTCCCTGATGTCCTCTCCCATTTCTGGTTCACAACCGGGGTGTGAGGCTCGTGAATTAACGCTACACAAAGTCGTGCCACACAGGCGGTGCTTTGATCATCAACCACAAGACTCTGCTTTTCAACAGAAACCTTGATCATTTGCATCTTAGCATGCCACACAGTCAAACCACTCCATCCAACCGATATCCATCAATCACACAGAATGATATCCAATGTCAAACACACAGTTCATTTACAAGTCCGTTCTGGGTCTGAACGAAACCGGAGGCACCTTGTACCTCGCATATCCATCGATCTCCAAGTACGTCTGGACGATCACCAACTGATTCCCACCCCTTGGGTGTACAGCCCAATCAAGATCATCAGTAATTATCCAAACGATGTAAAGACCTCCGGTCTTCGACCACCGTCTTCATCCTCGACACATCGTAGAATCAGTTATTCAGAATGGGATAAACCCGGTCTTTCTGAATAACTCGCGTATATAATAAACAAGTGTTACACAAACACAACATACGCCTCATTCCAATTCAGAATATTCTTTTATTCAAATATTCTTATACTTTGGGAAAGGTTCCCATTAATTTTATCAAAGATAAATTCTTTAAATTTATTCTTTAATCTTCTTTTGAATATCAATTCAAACCAAATTATGGATTATCAAAACTAGTCGGGATTAACGAACCTTACCGAAGTAATCATTTGTTTTAATTTCCCAATCCCAACCTATTCATCCCATGAAGTAAAACTGGTAATACTTCATATCTAACACCATGGAGTTATTGGTAAATTCAATTACCATTTCACGCAAATATAATTAAAGATTTAACTATCGACTGGAGCAAAACTGGTGATACTCCATTCTCAATCATTTCAATCTAATTAAAGATTCATTAAAACTCCACTTGGTTTTAATCTTCCCAAAAATCAATATTAATGATTGTTTAACTTGGGAAATCATATCCTGTCTTTAACTGGGTTAAAGATCCAATGTCATTTAAAACACGGTTCACTATAAACCCCAAAATCACATTCCATTCCATCAGCCTTTAACCGTAAATTAGCAAGTGAACAATTCCCTAAGTTTTAACCCTGAAGGCCGAAACCAACATCAGATCAATACCTAGGAAACCATTCAACTTAACTAATCTTCGGTTAGTTTCTGATTTTCTTAACTCCCTTGGGTCTACGAACAGTATTATTAAAGATATCGTTCATGACAACCCAAAATCACATTCCATTTACACTGGAATCTTCATGGAAAATAAATCGATATCTATAATCGATATAAACTTCCATATCCGACTAATAATATAAAGGGAATAACGACAAAGCCTTTTAAATTCCAGATATATTAGTTGCCTCCCTCTACAGAAATTCATTTCGATTATTAACCAATCGAATTCCATTCCATTCCAATTTATTTTATTAAATCGGAAAACTTTACTTTGGAAAATCTCCTTTAAATCTTAACAAAAGATTTTTAAATTCCAAATCACATTTCACTGTAAATCGGGTTAAAGAACGAATGTCGTTAAAACACAGTTCACGATAAACCCAATTCACATTCCATTAATTATCGGGTTAAAGAACAAGTGTTATTTAAAACACCGTTCACGTGAAACCCAAAAATCAATTCCAATTCAATACCAATTAAATATCATTTAATTGGTATACTTCATTAAATCTAAAAAAAGATTTAATCTTTTTCTCAACTAGGTTTAAGAACAGTGTTAATGAAAACACCATTCACAACAAACCCAAATCCCATTTGATATTAAATACAAGGCTCTAAACAAAAAATATATCAGCTTTTATTCAATATCAAATTCTACGACCAACAAATATCGTATTGGTAATAACGATATAAATATATCTTTCAAATTTCCATAACAATATCTATATAATCACAAAATCCAACATCGAAATATTCCAAAGACAATTTCGATTCAAATCCATTCCAATTCAATTATTGGAAATTCTGGTTACTTTTAAAACCCTTTCGAATCCAATTTATTTATTACAAAAAATAAAAGGATGATAATTCTAGTTCAAAACTAGTTCATTTCGATAAAAATCGATTTTTATCCTTTCAAATATGGAATTTTTCATCCCAATTCTTTCCAAATCATTTCTTATGATTTTACACAAATTATTGCTATTTTTAATAATTTTATCAAGGCCTGTACAGTCGATTTCCATCAGCGGCCATTGAACTGCACTTACAGCGACCTTTTCCAAATTTGATTTGGACATAATTCCAAATCCAACCATTAGATTTCAAATCTCTAATATTCGTTAGAAATCTCTTTTCGATGCAAACCCAACGGTTCCGGTTTTAGGAGAAACCGACGACCGGATCTCCCGTGATATTTGTTCGAAGTCAATGGTCGAAATTCGCGAACTGCCGTAGCGCGGCTCATTCTATTCAGGCCATTATATTATATATATAATATATAATATATATCTCGTTGATTTCCATTTAAAACGTGTTTTATAAATTGTTTTAAATTCGTTTTCAAAATGATTTCAACTCCGTATTCAATTTCTAATCAAAACTGAATATTCCATATCATCGATATAAAAATGATAATATTTTTAAAACATTAGATTTTGAAATCAATTCACATTTGATATTCATTATAAAAATGAATAAAATCGATATAAATATTGTTCACGTCAAAATGGCGTCAATCTAACCAACACGGCTTTATATATTTCAATAACTTCGTAATTCTATTCAACAAATGAATATTTTCTTCAACACATGAATTTTCTTTTATTCAACGCATGAATATATATTTTATTCAACACATGAATTTATATTATTCAACACATGAATATATATTTTATTCAACACATGAATTTTCTTTTATTTTTTTATTTTCTAAATTGGAAGGAGGCCCAATCAATTACCATATAATGTTAATTATACGGATTCCCTACAACACATGTATATAATAGCAACGATCAATCATCTACCATCATCTAGAGTGCACCACACAACTGCATAAGCATTAAATATAAATAATTAACGCTTACACAGTCTGTCAACCCATCGATCGACATACAACTAATTATTGGGATTAGTGTACGTCCAATATCATCCCAATACCCGTGTGGGGTTTCAAACAATCAAACACAGATTTTATTTGTGCAGTCGGGTGATGTGTAAAATTTCTCACCAAGAAATGCTAAGCAACTTCTGCATCCTATTATATATTTCAACTAGAAAATAAATTAAAAGTGAGAAGTTCTCACCAAGAAGCAAAACCAAATGCCACGACTCTTCATATGTAGGAAATCTTCGTCGATCGCCTTTTATCACTTTCATCGCCCGTATACGCTACATATAAAAAATCACATTTTTATATTCTTTATTATATAAAAATCATATTTTCATTAACTTAAAAATTGTATCTTTATACTTCGAAAAATCACATCCTTTATTCTTCTAAAAATACTTTCATATATGCGATGAAAATCCTTTTTCAACTAATTAAAAATATATTTTTATACAACTAAAAATCAATTTTTTATGCCGTTAAAAATCGTGTCTTTATAATGCTCCTTATATATAAATAAAAATCCAATCCTTATTTTCGCAACTCTTATGATAAAAATTATATTTTTATCTCGTTATTATAGATATAAAAATCATATCTTTTAAATGTTAAAAATCAAACCTTTCTATCGTTAACAATCTCAACTTTCATACACTAAAATTCTCATCTTTCTAATGTTAAAAATAATCAAATCTTTTATATAGAAAAATCCTATATTTTCTACCATCAAAATTCAAAGAAAATGGGGAAACTCACTGTGGTGGTCTTAGGTGGATCGGACGGGGCTGGTGGAGGCGCTGTCGAGGTGGAGCAGGGGCTTGGGGTTGCGTCGGGTGCAGGAACTTGCTGTCCAAGGGGCGAAAAGGGTTTCGTAGTGATTAAGGAGGAGGAGGGGGTGTTGGTCGCGGGTGGGGCGGCTAGTGGTGACGCAGGCCCAATGGGAGGTGGCGGGTCCCTATGCAGCGGCGGAGGGGTTTGTGGGGGATCGGCTAGGGGACGTCGAACATGGACTGGAGAGGGAGGGGAGAGAGAAGGGGTGGAAGGAGGGAGTCGATCATAGGCGGGGAAAAGGTCGGGGGGGGGGGGTGGAGCGGTGGCCGCGACAGCTGGTGATGAACCACGGAGGAGGCGGCAGTTTTATTTCCTTTTTTTACCTAGAATCGATTTACTGGAGAGTGACGGCGAGGGGGGGGGGGGGAGATGGTAAAGGGTAAGGCTTTTATTAATTAATTTATATTATATTTAATTACCCCAAAAGCAACTTTTTATTTCGAACACGAAATCGAACCCACCGATTGTCATCCCTAGCTAATTACCCCCATTCTGAATACAATGGGATATGTATCGTAACCCAATTCGATTGTTACAATCAGTTTTCGTTGAAATTAAAATATAAATCATTATATTGAATTTTAGACGCACATTTTAATTTAGCGGGACCACATACGGATTCTAAAAATTCCCAAAAAATATTTTCTAGCTTCGTATTGATGATACGGTTCTAACAAAACTAATTTCGTCAAATTCTGAGACCGTTCGAAAAATGGCCATTTTCTTGTCGATCGAAATTGACAGAAACTGTCAAAACACGTTTTCCCGTGCCATGCTCACATATTGATTTAGAAAATTACGAATTTTAGAATCTAGCAATAACTTGACATCCCGGATCCAACAAAAGTGGTTTCATCGAAAACGAATGTCGTTTGCAAAATTCCCATTTTTAAGGGCCAAAATTCCATAGCGACTATTCTGAATTTTTATCTAGGCGTATCTTTTGATTCCCACTAATGAAATTTTGATTTTTCGGATTCGTTGGAAAGATATTTTCAAATAGATTCTAATATTTTTGGTTTCGCTAAAATCTGGTTTATTTTGAATCCTGTACATTCATTTGAAATTTGAAATCGAATTTTCGAACTACCGCTCCATTTTCAATTCCCTTTATAATTAAAAATAAATTTCTCGTCATTATTATTTAAAATAATTCATTTTGAATATTCAAAATTCAATAAAATTGCCAAAATAAAAATTTTAAATTGGCTCGGATTTCCGGGTTATTACACAAACTTGTGGTACTCCATATCAAATACCCCTCTTATTTTGGTAAGTTTAATTACCCTCTTTAATTTTAAGTCTAATTAAAGATTTCATAAAAATTTTAACTTAGTTTTAATCTCCATTTCATCCATCCAAAACTTTTTTAAGGATTTATTAAAACCCTAACTTAGTTTTAATCCTTCCTTTAATTGGGTCAATGGACAAATGTTCTTTTGAAACATCATTCACGAGAAACCCTTAACCAACTGATATTAAATATAAGAATTCAAACACAGTTATATCAACTTATATTCAACACTAATTTCCGTAATCAACGAATGCATTAAGTGGAATAACAATGTTAACCGTCTTCCAAATTCCTCAAAATAGTAGATGTCTACAAAACGTTAATTAATACCAAATATCCGAAGATAATTTCTATCCAAATCCAATTACTATTTAAATTGGAAATCTTTTCTAAATCAAAAGATTTATCTAAATAATTCTCTGTAATCATGGTTATATTTGATAAACCAACAAATTTAAGTTTATTTCACTTAAATTTACAAAACATCTTTTTACTGTTTTCACCCAGTTAAGCTAAAAATGCAAACATCTAAAAATATAGTTTAAAACTACATATTTCTTTTTCAAATCACTTTGAAATCTTTTATTATGGTTTATCTTAATTTTTCCCTATTTTAATTATTTAAAAAATATCTCTTTTTATTAACATCTATTTACAAGCCATTATTCAAAATTTATCTAAACTTATCTCTAGATCTAACCATCGGATTTTAAAACTCTTATACTCATTTGAAATCTAATTTCGTTTCAGACCTAATTGATTTTATTAAGCAAGAATCCGACGGTCAGATCAGTCGGCAGTGGTCAAAATTCGTGAACTATCGCCGCGCAACGAGCTTTATTTAAACCAAAATTTTATTTTATATTAAAGTAAAGTTGAATTCCTTCTAAACTAGTTTATTAATTATCTAAATAATTATTGTAAACCATATTTGCAATATTTCACTTCAGTCCCAAATATTTCCATTACTTGGCTATTATAATATTATTTTACTATTAAAATAGTATTATTTTTCAAACTTCATTATTATGAATCCAAATTTTCCTGACATTCATTATAAAAATAAATAAGATGGTTTTGAAAATGAAATTCTTTTAAAACCTTTCCTAGATACCCTAACCAAACTTCACTTTTCTAGTTACTATTTATTTAATAATAAAAACTTGAACATGCCTTAACTATGTGAAAATTATTCCAAAACTATATCTATCTTTTGTAGATGTTCATCGAAATGAATTGTACTTTACGTCCATCCAAAACCGGACATCAAAATTTGGAATTTATTTTTCACCTATTATTGTATTAATAAAATATTCATTAAAAAACATTTTTATACTGGCGACTTAACCAATGGGAAAATAATCATATTTTTTCCCACACTCAACCGTGATAATCACATACCATATTATTATCAACTATGATAACATTAATCCCGAATATTGTGACATAGTTCACAACATATAAACCTTAAACGAATAATGTTTATACGTTTTTGTTAATCAACAGATTAACCATGGTCAATCAACATATAATTTCAACATCACTGGGGTTTGTACCCATATCCAATAACCACAATCAATAGTTATTAGATAAGAGTTATAATTTTTAATGCTTAAATGTGCATATAAACAGCGTGTATGAAATGACCCAAACTCGCCCTTTTGGGAAAGCCCGGATTGAGTTGAGAACACGACAAATCAGAATGCAAACATATGAACACTTCATTGCCATTACAACAATTATGTCAGAGTACAAGAATATAACTGAGTATGAATAAATAATATACATCAGAAAAATATCAGAGATTAAAATTACAAAGCAGCAAAAAAATAGTACATAACACAACTAAAAGAGATACACGGATACAAAGCTTTCCGAATATAGCTCCAGTTGTAAATCCAGGAACCTGGAATATCTGCGAAAACCAAACTACTAGTTGCCCGTGTGGAAAATAGGGGCACCTAGAGTTTAGGTTAAAAAAATAAACTCCAGGTCAGTCATGTGACTGGTGTGAGAACTAAAACAGTTATAAAACTTTACTTTAAAAATAAAGTAAATCAAGGGACCACGCCGTATAATACGGAACGGGGTTTCTCCCGTGAATACTAATGAAATAAACAAATAGCGCAATGCTTTTTGGAAAAATGAGGCTATTATAAGACTCAGGTCCCATCACATAATGCAATGCAAGCTGGAGGATAGAGTTTTACCTTATAATAGCCAAACATGCTTGGTACGTTTAAAAAAAATCATTTGATACTATTATAAATGTATAGTGTCAAAATCAACTTCAAACATAAATGTATCAATCATAGACGACATAGTACCCCGTACTACTATGTCGCCAGACTAGTTCTGCAATTAAAACTGAAATTTCACGTATTGGAAATTGGATTCCATCTATGAGTCGAGGCCAGGGATGGCTCCTCACTGATTAGAGACACCCTATCAAATGCCTCAGGATCTGCCGCAGTGAACCCTTGGATGTTCAGGGTCGGTCCACACTTACGTGAGTGGATTAATTATTCTTGAACACACGTTTCCCGGTCCTATCAGACTTATCCGTCGGCCCCGTAGTGACAGATATATCTAAGGCGCCTCGCTATCCATCATCCATATAGGTAAAAAAAATATAAATGTCTGGGCTCCATACCATGACACCACCCATAGCTAGAAAGAAACGTCACGCACTCCCTGTAGTCACGATCCTGTTTTTGACTCATACCGAGTTGTGAGGCTCGTGAATTAACGCTATACACAAAGCTATGCTATTTAAAGCTGTTCTTTGATCATCAACCACAATACTCTACTTCTCAACAGAATCCTAGGTCATTTGCATCGCAGCATGCCACAATGGCAATTCACGCCATGCGATTGATGTCTATCGATATATAACCTCTAAGCTCGTATGTCCCAAAAAAGGGTGTTAGGCAAGAGAATAAATTATCCACCACCAAATAGATATTTATTTAATAAAGATCTATCAACACATAATAAAATCCAATATCAGACACACATCCATTTACTAGTTGGTTCTAGGTCTGAACAAAACCGGAGGCACCTTATTCCTCGTCCCGTATGTCCAATATAGGAGAGAGGGTCCTCGTATATTCGGTCGATCTCCAAGTACGTCTGGACGATCACCACTTATTACTTTGTCTGGGTGTACAGCCCAATCAAGACATCAGTAATCATCTAAACAATGTGAAGAACTCTGGTCTTCAACCACCATCTTCACCGTCGATTTATCGTCCAATCAATTATTCAGAATGGGTATAAACCCGGCTCTTCCGAATAACTCATGTATCTTATAATCAAGTGCTATATAAAAACACAACATACGTTTCATTCCAATTATGAATATTCTTTTATTCCAATGTTCATATCCTTTGGGAAAGGTTCCCATTAACTTTATCAAATATAAATTCTTTTAAATTTATACTTTAATCTTCCTTTGGATATTAATTCTAAACCAAATTAAGGTTTATCCAACTAGTCGGGATTAACGAGCCATACCGAAGTAATCATTTCTTTAATTATCCCAATCCCAACCTATTCATCCCATGGAGCAAAACTGGTGATACTCCATATCTAACACCATTGTGTTATCGGTAAAGTCAGTTACCCTTTCCCATTCAAATCTAATTAAAGAATTAACTAGCGCCTGGAGTAAAACTTGTAGTACTCCATTCTCGATCATTTCCCAAATTTGATAATTTAAATTATCACATTCTCATTTCAATCTAATTAAAGATTCATTAAAACTTCACTTAGTTTTAATCTCATAAATCACTACTCAATGATTATTTAGCTTTGGGAAAACAAACATGCCACACTCGACAATCTACACCGTACCATTGACTGTTGATATATAACCTCTAAGCTCGTATGTCCTAGAGAAGGGTGTTAAGCAAGAGAATAAATTCTCCACCATCAAAAAGATATATATTTAGCAGAGATCAACAATACAGCACGAAATACAATGTTAGACATGTAATCCTGTCTTTAACTGGGTTAAATAACTAATGTTATTTAAAACACCATTCACGATAAACCAAAAATCACATTCCATTAATTATGGAATCTTCACGGAAAACAGATCAATATATAATCGATATCAATTTCCGTATCTGACTACTAATATAAATGGAATAACGACAAAGCCTTTTAAATTCTATATATATTAACAGTCTTCCTCCACAGAAGCTCACTTCGATTATTACCAAATCGAATTACATTCCATTCCAATTTATTTTATTGAATTGGAAAACTTTACTTTGGAAATTTTCCTTTAAATCTTAAATAAAAGATTTATAAATTCGAAATCACATTTCAATGTTAATTGGGACAAAGAACTAATGCCATTAAAAACACAGTTCACAATAAACCCAATTCACATTCCGGTTTATTCCAATTACTAAATATAACTGGAAACTCTACTAATCTTAATTAAAAGATTTATTCTTTTCACATGGGGTTTAAGAACAGTGTTATTAAGACACCATTCACAACAAACCCAAAATCCAATTGGATATTAAATATAAGACTCTAAACAAAAATTATATCGGCATACATTTTATATCAAATTCTGACACCAACACGTATTGTATGGGGAATAACGATATATATTGATCTTCAAATTCCTCCACAATTTTCGTATAGTCACGGAATCCAATATCGAAATATTCCAAAAATGATTTCTATTCAAATCAATTCCAAATTATATATTGGAAATTTCTGGTTATATTATATCTCTTTTACAAATCTAATTTATTTATTTAAAAATTATTGGAATTCAAATCTAGTTCATAACTAGTTCATTTTGATAAAAATATATTTCTATCTTTACAAACATAGAATTTTTCATCCTAATTCTTTCCAAATCATTTATTATGATTTTAAACAAATTATTAATAATTTTAATAATTTTATCAAGGCCCGTACAGTCGATTTCCATAAATGGTCATCGAACTGCATTTACAGCGAGCTTTTCCTAAATTGATTTGGACATAATTCCAAATCCAACCATTATATTTCAAATCTCTTATATTCATTGGAAATAACTTTTCGATATGAACCCAATGGTTCCGATTTTAGGAGAATCCGATAGTCGGATCTCCCGTAATATCAATTCGAAGTCAATGGTCGAAATTCGCGAACGGTTATGGCGCGGCGCGTTCTATTCAGGCCATTATATATATATATATATATATATATATATATATATATATATATATATATATATATATATATATATATATATATTTCATCGATTTCCATTTGAAACGTATTTTATAAATCGTTTATAAATTCATTTTAAAACGATACCCGCTTTCATTTCAGTTTTAAGTCGAAATTGAATACTCCTTATCATTATAATATTTAAATGATAGTATTTTCAAAACATCAGACTTTGAAATCATTTCCTTTTCGATATTCATTATAAAAATGAATAAAATCGATATAAATATCATTCGCATTAAAACTGTGCATATCTAATCAACATGGCTTCATACATTTTAATATTTTCGTGTCCATTCAAAATTGGACATCAAATTCACATTTTTATCCTTCATTGAATATTATTTTAAAATATTCCTTATTATAAAATATTCACTATTCATTAATTTAAAATATTCGTTCCTTTTGAATTGGAATCAGATCCAATCTATTACCATATAATGTTAGTTATATGGATTTCATACAACACATGTATATAACAAAATTGATAAACAATCAACCATCATCCAGATTGCCTTACACAACTGCATAAGCATTAAATATAAATAATCAATGCTTACAACAGTCTATCAACCAATTGATTGACATACAGCCAAACAATTGGGATTAGTGTAAGTCAAATATCATCCCAATACCCGTGTGGGGTTTCTACCAACCAATGCTGAATATTATTTGTGCAGTTGGACGATGTGTTAAAATTTATCGTCCCAATCAATGTCAATTAAATGGGAGTACATAAACAAATCGTCTGATTTGCAAATGAATATTTATTTTCATTTCAGGAGATTTTATGTCATTCATATGTATGTTAAAAGTTATATTTTTAACGTTAAAATATTTATTTCAACATTTGAATATTTCTAATAATTCATGCATTCAATAAAAATGGTATTTTTATTGTTCATATAGTTTATTCAACACATGAATATTTTATATAGTCCATACATTCAATAAAAATGGTATTTTTATTATTCAAATTTTTTATTCACAATTAATTTTACGGTCACAATCCAAATTTCCACAATACAATTTAAACAAACAACCATGGTTTGTACAATATATAGTGTCGGGGGCTTCTAAGTCCCTTCTGCATCCTAGTATATACTTAACAGTGAAATAATTAGACTGAGAAGGAGTTCTCACATTGGGATACACTCCGTCAGTGTTTATTTCTGAATTTTTGGTACGGTTCAGGATTGAATTTGGCTGAAATTCTAACGAGCTATAGTTTCTGTCCCAGTCAGTTTCATTGCGCAGCTTTCGTCTCAACGATTGCAACGCAAGTTGTTTCGTTCCATTCTGATTTAAATTGAACAAGTTATATCATTTTAAAGATTAATTACTTTTCGATATAATTAATAATTAATTAATTAAACCCACTAATTCCTCTCCCCCTATTCTCGTTTTCCTGTAGCCGAACCTTGCTCCTCCGTTGACTTTCACGCCGCACCACCAACGCTAATGCCGAACCACAATCCGTCGCCACCTAGAAGTGCGCCCGCCCTTGCTCCACTGATTCCAACTCGTCTCATCATCCAACGATCACCATTGCTCCCGAATTCCATCTCAAACCGCGCGCGCTTCAAACTATTGCCATGTCCACAAAAACCCACTGAAGGTCAAGCGCCTCCACCAGAAGCAAGACCTGCTATTTCGATTCTTTTCCGCTCCATAACCATCACCTACGGTGACGTCGGGAAGGAGATCGGCGGGGAGGAAGTTGGGTGCTCGTGGACCCTTTGTTTTAGAACGACGGCGAAATTTTCTGAATTGGGGAAAATAAATTTAGGGTTATAAAAATTTCTATTGGTCCATTGTATATAATTATTTTATTTAATGTTCTTTTAATTTCCAAAAATACATGTTAATTAATATGAACTCCAAATCAAACCCAATGACTTCCGCCACTAGCCAAATACCCCCATTCCGGACACAATGGAATATGTTTCATAAGCCAATTTGACTATTTTAATCAGTTTTCATAAAAATAAAATATAAATTAATATAATGTTCAAAAATTGATTTCAACGTACATTTTAATTTACCGGGGCCACATACTTTTACGACCCGAACTTCCCCGGTCTTTGAAGAGAAGAGAAAGAACGGATTGTAATGAGAACACGACATATCAGAACACAAACAGAAGAAAATTTCACTGCTTATTACAACAATTTACATCAGAGTACAGGAATATATAGAGTAGGAAAAAATAATATACATTTGATAAATATCAAAGATTTACAAATTACAATGCAACGAAAAATAACAGAGAACACAACTGAAGGAAATACACGGATACAAAGCGTACCGAATATAACTCCAGCTGTAAACCAGGATCCTATGAATATAATATCTGCAAAACCAAAACTACTAGCTGCCCGTGTGGAAAATAAGGGCACCCAGAGTTTAGGTGAAAACAATAAACTCCGGGTCAGTCATGTGAATGGTGTGAGAACTAAAACAGTTATTAACATGATTTTAAAGTTAGATATATCAAGGGACCAAGCTGTATAACATGGAACGGGTTTAACCGCAAGAATATCAGTGCATAAAACAAACAGCGCAGTGTTAAATAAAGAACAATGAAGCTATTATTAGACTCAGGTCCCATCACACAATGCAACGCAAGCCGGAGGATAGAGTTTTACCTTATAATAGCCAAGTAATGGTTGATACATGAAATTTCATCTTTTATTATTACTATAAGTGAAGAAATCAAATTCAAATATAAATGTATCAATCAAAGACGACATAGTGCCCCATCCCACTATGTCGCCATACTAGGCTCTACAATTAAAACCGAAATGTCACGTATTGGAAGTTGGATTTCCGTCTGTGTACCAAGGCAAGGGATCATCCTTACCGCTTTGAGACAATCTAGCCCATGTCTCAGGACCCAGACACAGGTGGGTCCTTGGATCGTCAGGGTCGTCTCACACTTAGCGGGTTAATAATACTGTAAACAATATGCTAGCCTGCCCTATGGGGCATAAATGAGCCAGATGACTCAATATCCATCGGCTCCGTAGTAACCGGTATATCCGAGGCGCCTCTCTATCCATCAAGTAATAATAAGCAACATCCACATTATTAAAATGTCCGGGCTCCATACCATAACACCACTCCTAGCTAGAAACCAGCATATGTCCATTACCCTGAGGTCCTCTCCCGTTTCTAGTTCAAATCGAGGTGTGAGGCTTGCTAATTAACGTTATACACAAAGCTATGCTATATTAAAGCCATGCTTTAATCATCAACAACAAGACTCTGCTTTTCAACAGAAGCCTTGATCATTTGCATCTCAGCATGCCACACTGACAATTCACGCCGCGCGACTGATGTCTATCGGTATATAACCTCTGAGCTCATATGTCTCTGAGAAGGGTATTAAGCAAGAGAATAAATTCTCCGCCACTAAATAAATATATATTTAATAGAAATCAATCAACACAGAATAAAATCCAATGTCTGACACACATCCATTTACAAGTTCATTTTGGGTCTGAACGAAACTGGAGGCACCTTATTCCTCGTCCCATATGTCCAGTACAAGATAGAGGTCCTCGCATATCCAGTTGATCTCCAAGTACGTCTGGATGATCACCACTTATTACCTCGTCTTGGGTGTACAACCCAATCAAGACATCAGTAATCATCCAAATGATGTGAAGTAACACCCCGAATTTCGGTTAATGATAAAATTCACTAATTGCAGAATAAATAATCTCAGGTGTGAGAATTGGGGGAAACGGGCTGCGTCATTTCGTTCGTCTCGGAAAAATACGCAGAATAGAGTCCGAAATTTTGTAAATCGGAGTCCGTATGGCCCAGTTAAGGCCCAATGAAGTTTGCAGAAAACTCAAAGTTAAAAACAGATTTAAAATTCAGTTCTAAAACAAGTTTGGAGCCAAAAGCGGAAAGGGCGGGAAAGTTCCCGCCTAGCCCCGTGTCGACAGGCATGTCTACAGGGGTGTCGACAGCCCTGTCGACAGGGGTGTCGACACAGGGTGTCGGCCCTGTTGATCTGGGTGCACCAGATCTGGTTTTTGGTTGAATCTTGGGCTGGGTTCTAGAGATTTCCGAAATCTAAGGGTCCTAATCTAATCTAGGGTTAATCTAAGGGCCTAAAACACTCTCCTAATCTATAAATACACCCTAAACCTACCCTAATCCATGCTAAAAATAGAATTGAGGGCTACATGCCGCCAAATTAAATCTTAGAAGGAGCCTCCACTAATTTATGAAGAGGGTTGCAAGCTAATCACTCTCTAATCAACCTCTAATCCATTCTAAGCATCTTAATCTTCTTCATTTGGAGTGCAAATTTGCTAGTGGTGAGTTTCTATCACTTTGATGATCAATTGCTAAATTAAGTAGATGAGATATGATGAGATCTATGGTTTTGCATGAGGATTAATGGGTTTTCAAGTCATATGATATGATGTGAATATGCTAATCTATGTTTAATATTAATCCTATGTTTATGCATGTTGAATATGTGAGTTTATGCAAGTTGGATATGCGGGTTTATGCAAGTTAAGTATGTGGGTTTATGCAAGTTAAGTGGTGGGTTTATGCATAATAAGTAATTGATTCTATGCATGCTAAGTATGTGGTTTTATGCATGCTAAGTGTTTGGTATTTTGCATAAATCATGACATGCAAGTTTACCCTTTTAAATGTGATGCATACATATGCAAGAATGTGAATGCTTATGCAAGTTATGTATATGCTTAAATGCAAGTTTAACATGATATGCAAGTTATGCATGCTTATGCAAGTATGTGAATGCTTATGCAAGTTATGTATATGCTTAAATGCAAGTTTAACATGATATGCAAGTTATGCATGCTTATGCAAGTATGTGAATGCTTATATGCAAGAATGTGAATGCTTATGCAAGTTATGTATATGCTTAAATGCAAGTTTAACATGATATGCAAGTTATGCATGCTTATGCAAGTATGTGAATGCTTATGCAAGAATGTGAATGCTTATGCAAGTTATGTGTATGCTTAAATGCATGTTTAACATGTTATGCAAGTTATGAGAATGCTTATATGCAAGTTCAACATGTTATGCAAGATATGTGTATGATAATATGCAAGTTCATATGCAACATGTTATGCAAGATATGTGTATGATAATATGCAAGTTCATATGCAACATGTTATGCAAGTCATATGTATGATAATATGCAAGTTCATATGCAACATGTTATGCAAGTCATATGTATGATAATATGCAAGTTCATATGCAACATGTTATGCAAGTCATGTGTATGATAATATGCAAGTTTGGGTTAAATGTAGTTGGGTTAATATATGCTCATATATGCAAGTTGACATCCTCTTAACCCATGACAAAGTTATATGCTAAGATTTGGTGAAACCCATGATATTTGTGATGGATCTTCCCTTTATTATGTCATGAAATGAGAACGATTTACGTGGGGAACGATGGGGTTAATAAATATGTTAATAAAAGTATGATTGGGTATGATTAAGCATACCATAAAATAATAAATTAACATAAGTGGGAATTTACCTATTGAGTTAGGTCTACCCCATGGGAATTTACCTATTGAGTTAGGCCTACCCATGTTATGAAAAACTTGATATTAATTAGGGATAATTAATATGGGGGTGATTAATTAGGTGTAATTAATCGACTAAGACACGAGGTTGGACTCATTTGTAGTGTAAAACTGCCCGGACCCTACCGGCTTAACCAGTTGCTACAAATGTTAGCCCAATGTGGGAGGTCTTAGGCACAAATTAAATACGTGATTAAAGTAAAGACACGAGGTTAAACTCTGTTATGACGTAAAACTGCTCGGACCCTACCGGCTTAACCAGTTGTCATAAAAGCCAGTCTAATGTGGGAGGTCTTTATGGGAGATCACGGTCTTAATTAATTAAGAAACACTTAACCATATTAACATGTAGTGGGACATGAGGGGTTAAGTGGGTGCCTTGGGTGGCATGAGGAAACTAGTGGGTTGCCTTAGGTGGCAATAGAAAATACGGTTAGAATACTTAACCAAAGTGGAACATGTAATTAAAACATGGTTAAAGGGTTAAGTAAGTGCTTTGGGTGGCATGTGGAAATCTAGTGGGTGCCTTGAATGGCAATTAAAATATGATTAATGACTTAACCAAAATTTATAACATGTAAGTGGACATGGTTAAAGGGTTAAGTGGGATTCACTAGAAATAACAAGCTTAGGTGGTAGCTTGTGGGGGCCCATTTCAACCAATATCCCAAACGTATCTTAGTGGGCTCGACTCTAGTCGAGTGACGGGACACGCATATTGGGCTTGACTATAAGAGGCCAAAACGGGTTAGCGGTGGCAACGCAGGATCAACGGGTTTCATATGCGTGTGTGGACCCGGGCTGGTTGGTAAGTCGTTGTTGCATCGTGTAGATATAAAGCCGTGCACCGTTGATATTATCAGGTGGCCACTTTGGGGAATGATACACCCCATTGTGGGACCAGCACGGGTATCTACGCTAGGGAGCCGATCGCTTGGGAGTAGTGGGTACACCTAGTAAAGATAGGGGCATACGGCACCTATGTAGGGGTACACGAAACTACTGGGTAAAATTACTAAGTACACTTAGTGGGATCAACCTTTAAGTAGGAATTACCCTTTGGTGGGTAGAATTGGTATGGTGCAGTGTAGGAATTACCCTTGGGAGGGTAGATCTGGGGTGGTGAAATCTAGGAATTATCCTTGAGTGGGAAAATGCGTCTTTACGGTTATCTTAGTTTATCCTAAGTCTGCCAAGCTGCTTAGTGTAGCCATTCATCCCCAGACGTTACCGTATATCAAGCTTATGTCTTCTCTGGTTACTTTAATGATTGTATTGTTAAAGTTATAGGACTCGCTCAGACTTATGTCTGACCCCGTTGTTTTTTTTTCCAACCCTCAGGTTATCAGAGTGGGCCCAGTACGAGTGGGCTTTGATCAGGCTGCTTTATTCTCTTTTGGAGCTTGGACCATAGGTGTAGAGCTCAGCTTACCCTTTCTTTTATGGCTATCAGTTCATGTATTGGGATTATGTACTTTTATTTATCAGGATGGATATTTTGTACTTGACTCTTATTATGGTTTTGTGATGTAACCAAACATGTTTTACTTTCCGCTGTAATGAAATGACGTTTTGAAATTTTCAAGTATTACTTATATCTGTCTTGTGGAAATTTTTCTGTTCTATATTCACTTAAAATACTCCACCGATGTTATGGCATTCCCTTAGAGAGTGACCATAGCGGGTGTGGGGTGTTACACGTGGTATCAGAGCTTAAGGTTACCAGAACAGATAAATTTTTTAGAAAAACTATTTTCTAAGAATATTTTTGAAAGGAGTATTTTCAAAAACATGTCTTTTAAGAGAAAAGTTTTTGAAAGAAAAGCATAATCCCCGATAGCCATATCTTTATCTTTCGAATTCTCCGGTTTGAATCTCTTCCTCTCTCGTTTTGAGCTTCCCCTCCGTGTATCGATGATCTTTCTAAGATAGATAAGAATGGAAAACCACTTCAAGGGACTTAGACGATAGTCAGATTAGAAGTTAGTTCAAGAAGGAGGAGGACTGGTAGGTATCTATTGGATAGACGATGGGAGGAAGGCTCAAATAGTTGTTTGGTTAATGAAGGCTGAAACCTCATGGGTGGGAGGTTACGAGTGGAGAATGGGATGAAGAAGGCGAATAGTATCCTTTTGGGAGGAATAGGACATCTTATTAGGATTGTCCAAAGAGGCAAGGGCAAGGTACGGAATCTCTTGGAGGGTGGTTGTATTCCCTCACGACTAGGGTACCAGATGGGGATAGGACCGTCTAGATTGGAAGTTGGATTTCTTTATTATCCGATTCGAACTTTATTTGATTCTGACGCATCGAGTTCGTTTATTTCATTATTGTTAGTTGAGTCACTGCACTTAGACACCAGTTAGTAGATGATCCCTTAGTTGTTTCAAACCCAATTGGGGCTCCATGATGTGTTTGGGTTTGGAAGTTGCTATACTTAGCGTTGAGTTTAAGATGTGATGCTTTTGGGCTTCACGAGCTATGGGTTAGTTTTGGGCATGGACTGGTTATCCAGTAGGGGTGCCGTTCTTGATTTTGAAGGGAGAGTTGTTAGGCTTATGACCCGTTTGGGTAACACTCTCGAGAATCTCTTGTAATCCCATGGAATCTGTTATGCTAAGCTATCTAGAATCGCTTGACACGTCGGTCGAGGGTTTGCGAACTGTTAGAGTGGTCCGGGAATACTCGGATGTGTTTGAGGAGGTGAAGGGCTTACCTCCGGGGCGGGAGAATGACTTCCGAATATATCTGGTAGACAATCCCAAACCAGGATCTTGGCCGGGGTGCCACATGGCTCCTCGTGAGAGGAGGGAACTCCATAAGCAAGTAGACGATTTGCCTGAGAAGGGGTTCATAAGACGAAGTATATCGGAGTGGAGTGCTCCAGTAGTTTTTGCTACGAAGGGGGATGGGTCCCTCAGACTTTGTGTAGACTATAGCTCACAAAGAAGAATAGATACCCATTGTCGAGGATTGATGATCTCTTTGATCAGTTAGTGGGCGCCTCAGTATTTTTGCAGTTGGACTTAGCCACGAGGTTTCGTCAGTTGAGAGTGACTGAGGATAGTATAGAGAAGACTACCTTTAGGACTCTGGATGGTTTTTATGAGTGGCTGGAGATGCCATTTGGTTTGACGTACGCCCCCGCATACTTTGTTGATTTGATGAGAAGGGTGTTCAGGGAGTACCTAAATAAGTTTGTGATGGTCTTTGTAAATGACATCTTGGTCTTTTCTAGGAGCGGAATAAGTTTTCGTGTGTGCTCAATAGGCTGAGCAAAGCCAGTATGGGATAAACGATGGTTTTGGAGCGAGACTGGCGAGGACATCCAGAATTGGACAAGGGCTTAATTATTTAGCCGTTTTTACTAGTATCATCTCACGTAGGACGTCTAGGTTCGAAGGAGGCATCCCTTGGGTGTTTGTCTGATATTGGTTTAGGCCTTTGGGGCTTGCATTTGGGGGAAGTCGAGTTCGACCAGGGTGGTATGCGTGAGAGATGGATAGTTGTGACGTCTAGGAGTGGAGAAAAACCTGCCCTACATCTTAGGGAAGTATTGGAGACTATCCAGGCGCATAATCTTAAGACAGCAAAAGTGAATAGGATTCTTAGCGTCCTATGAGTTTGAGATAGCGTACACCCACGGCAAGGGTAACATGGTAGCAGACGCCTTAAGTAGAAAAAGGTTGTCCTCGAGTTCGTGGTTCGTTGAACGACGGAGCTTAGAGTTTATTTCTATGTTTGACTTTAGACCTTCCGTTGACTTTGTACCCAGTTCGCTAGCATCCTTGGAGGTCAGGCCTACTCTTTTGGGGCGAATTGGGGAAGCACAGAGGGACGACCCACAGTTGGTTGAGTTGGTGGAGAAGCTCATAAGGGGGGGAGTCGTCCAGCCATTTGAGTAGATACACCCTAGACGATAGGGGGTGCTTGCGTAGAGACGGTAGACTTTGTGTACCGCAAGACGAGGGTTTGAGGAAGGTTATCCTTAATGATACACACCGTTCTAGGATGACCATTCATCCCGGTGGGGACAAGATGTACCAAGATATGAAGCGGGTTTTCTTCTGGGCCGGTATGAAGAAAGATGTGGCCGAGCATGTCGCTCGATGCTTGGTGTGCCAATAAGTGAAGGCGGAGCAAAAGAAACCTGGTGGGTTGCTTCACCCACTGGAAGTTCCGCAATGGAAGTGTGATAGCGTCTCAATGGATTTTATTGACGGGTTACCCGGATCAAGAAAGGGTAATACGTGAATTTGGGTTGTGGTAGACAGACTTACTAAAAGCGCCCATTTCATACTTGTGAAGAGCAAGAGGACTGCTCCATGGCTAGCTTCAGTATATCTTCGAGAGATAGTTCGATTGCATGGGGTACCCTCTAGCATAGTGAGTGATCGAGATCCTATCTTCACTAGCGAGTTCTGGAAAAGTTTGCAAGAGGCAGTGGGGACTCAATTATGTCTGAGCACCGCATATCATCCTCAGACGGACGGCCAGACTGAGAGGGTGAATCGTGTCCTAGAAGACCTTTTGAGGCTTTGTATCTTAGATTTTGGAGGTACATGGGAAGAGCATCTTCCATTGGTGGAGTTCGCATAGAATAATAGCTTTCAGTCCAGTATTGGTATGGCTCCTTTCGAAGCACTTTATGGAAGGCCTTGTCGATCACCTGCATGTTGGTGGGAATCTACGGATAAGATTTTGCTTGGGCCTGATATGGTTAGGGAGACTTCTGAGAAGATTGACTTGATTCGAAGAAGGATGAAAGCAGCGCAGGATAGGCAAAAATCTTATGCGGACAAGAGAAGGACGGATCTTGAGTTTGAAGTTGGGGACATGGTCTTTGTCAAAGTGTCTCCGTTACGAAATGTGGTTCGCTTTGGATCTGTTGGGAAGTTAGCACCAAGGTTCGTAGGGCCATTTCCCATTAAGGAAAGAATTGGACGGATGGCATATAGAGTGGGGTTGCCCGACAGACTTAGTGGTGTACATGATGTATTCCATGTGTACCATTTGAGGAAGTGCTTACATGAGACCGCAGAGGTGGTAGAGCCGAGCTTGCTTAGAGAAGTGGAAGTAGAGCGTGATGCGACGATTCGACGAGCTCCTACTTGCATCCTTGGGTCAGAGATTTGGAAGTTGAGAAACAGAGAGGTTCAGCAAGTCAAAGTACAATTAGGAGATGAAGAGAGCGACGCTACCTGAGAGACGGAAGCGAAGATGCGTTCGAGGTACCCTTTTCTTACGGAGGGTATGTCCTTTTGCTTCTCCTTCATCGCATATCTTGTGCTTATCTTATCCTTAGTATGTCCTCTCGTTAGTACCTTTGACCTTCAGATAGGATAGTCCTATGGTTGAAACATGTGTTTGAGACATGTTATGTATGATGGATGCAAGTGGATGCAAGTGTTTGCTAGTGGTTGCTCGTGGATGCATATACACACACTTTAGGCACTAGATCGGCTCAGTCACTCCATATTGCATATTGCATATTTATGTGTTTAGGTAGCTATATTAATGGATGTATAATGGTTGCGTTATCATATGGATGATGCATTTTGGTGTATGGTTGTGCACACATGTAGAAATAGTATGTGTCAATAGGGTTCTTTCGCATACATAATGGATGCATGGCACTATCATGGTTTGCATATGTTCATACATTAGATAGGGAACACATACACACACTTTTTGCATATGCTCATACATCATTAGAAATCGTTTTAAGGACAATGGATGCCCGTGTTTGATGGATTGAGAAGATGGTTGTTTGGATGGTAGGATATGCATTCTCCTTAGCTTAGAGATTTCGGGGACGAAATCCTTTAAGGAGGGGAGAATGTAACACCCCGAATTTCGGTTAATGATAAAATTCACTAATTGCAGAATAAATAATATCAGGTGTGAGAATTGGGGGAAACGAGCTGCGTCATTTCGTTCGTCTCGGAAAAATACGCAGAATAGAGTCCGAAATTTTGTAAATCGGAGTCCGTATGGCCCAGTTAAGGCCCAATGAAGTTTGCAGAAAATTCAAAGTTAAAAACAGATTTAAAATTCAGTTCTAAAACAAGTTTGGAGCCAAAAGCGGAAAGGGCGGGAAAGTTCCCGCCTAGCCCCGTGTCGACAGGCATGTCGACAGGGGTGTCGACAGGCATGTCGACAGGGGTGTCGACAGGCATGTCGACAGGGGTGTCGACAGGCATGTCGACAGGGGTGTCGACAGCCCTGTCGACAGGGGTGTCGACACAGGGTGTCGGCCCTGTTGATCTGGGTGCACCAGATCTGGTTTTTGGTTGAATCTTGGGCTGGGTTCTAGAGATTTCCGAAATCTAAGGGTCCTAATCTAATCTAGGGTTAATCTAAGGGCCTAAAACACTCTCCTAATCTATAAATACACCCTAAACCTACCCTAATCCATGCTAAAAATAGAATTGAGGGCTACATGCCGCCAAATTAAATCTTAGAAGGAGCCTCCACTAATTTATGAAGAGGGTTGCAAGCTAATCACTCTCTAATCAACCTCTAATCCATTCTAAGCATCTTAATCTTCTTCATTTGGAGTGCAAATTTGCTAGTGGTGAGTTTCTATCACTTTGATGATCAATTGCTAAATTAAGTAGATGAGATATGATGAGATCTATGGTTTTGCATGAGGACTAATGGGTTTTCAAGTCATATGATATGATGTGAATATGCTAATCTATGTTTAATATTAATCCTATGTTTATGCATGTTGAATATGTGAGTTTATGCAAGTTGGATATGCGGGTTTATGCAAGTTAAGTATGTGGGTTTATGCAAGTTAAGTGGTGGGTTTATGCATAATAAGTAATTGATTCTATGCATGCTAAGTATGTGGTTTTATGCATGCTAAGTGTTTGGTATTTTGCATAAATCATGACATGCAAGTTTACCCTTTTAAATGTGATGCATACATATGCAAGAATGTGAATGCTTATGCAAGTTATGTATATGCTTAAATGCAAGTTTAACATGATATGCAAGTTATGCATGCTTATGCAAGTATATGAATGCTTATGCAATTTATGTATATGCTTAAATGCAAGTTTAACATGATATGCAAGTTATGCATGCTTATGCAAGTATGTGAATGCTTATATGCAGGAATGTGAATGCTTATGCAAGTTATGTATATGCTTAAATGCAAGTTTAACATGATATGCAAGTTATGCATGCTTATGCAAGTATGTGAATGCTTATGCAAGAATGTGAATGCTTATGCAAGTTATGTGTATGCTTAAATGCATGTTTAACATGTTATGCAAGTTATGAGAATGCTTATATGCAAGTTCAACATGTTATGCAAGATATGTGTATGATAATATGCAAGTTCATATGCAACATGTTATGCAAGTCATATGTATGATAATATGCAAGTTCATATGCAACATGTTATGCAAGTCATATGTATGATAATATGCAAGTTCATATGCAACATGTTATGCAAGTCATGTGTATGATAATATGCAAGTTTGGGTTAAATGTAGTTGGGTTAATATATGCTCATATATGCAAGTTGACATCCTCTTAACCCATGACAAAGTTATATGCTAAGATTTGGTGAAACCCATGATATTTGTGATGGATCTTCCCTTTATTATGTCATGAAATGAGAACGATTTACGTGGGGAACGATGGAGTTAAAAAATATGTTAATAAAAGTATGATTGGGTATGATTAAGCATACCATAAAAAAATAAATTAACATAAGTGGGAATTTACGTATTGAGTTAGGTCTACCCCATAGGAATTTACCTATTGAGTTAGGCCTACCCATGTTATGAAAAACTTGATATTAATTAGGGATAATTAATATGGGGGTGATTAATTAGGTGTAATTAATCGACTAAGACACGAGGTTGGACTCATTTGTAGTGTAAAACTGCCCGGACCCTATCGGCTTAACCAGTTGCTACAAATGTTAGCCCAATGTGGGAGGTCTTAGGCACAAATTAAATACGTGATTAAAGTAAAGACACGAGGTTAGACTCTGTTATGACGTAAAACTGCCCGGACCCTACCGGCTTAACCAGTTGTCATAAAAGCCAGTCTAATGTGGGAGGTCTTTATGGGAGATCACGGTCTTAATTAATTAAGAAACACTTAACCATATTAACATGTAGTGGGACATGAGGGGTTAAGTGGGTGCCTTGGGTGGCATGAGGAAACTAGTGGGTTGCCTTAGGTGGCAATAGAAAATACGATTAGAATACTTAACCAAAGTGGAACATGTAATTAAAACATGGTTAAAGGGTTAAGTAAGTGCTTTGGGTGGCATGTGGAAATCTAGTGGGTGCCTTGAATGGCAATTAAAATATGATTAATGACTTAACCAAAATTTATAACATGTAAGTGGACATGGTTAAAGGGTTAAGTGGGATTCACTAGAAATAACAAGCTTAGGTGGTAGCTTGTGGGGGCCCATTTCAACCAATATCCCAAACGTATCTTAGTGGGCTCGACTCTAGTCGAGTGACGGGACACGCATATTGGGCTTGACTATAAGAGGCCAAAACGGGTTAGCGGTGGCAACGCAGGATCAACGGGTTTCATATGCGTGTGTGGACCCGGGCTGGTTGGTAAGTCGTTGTTGCATCGTGTAGATATAAAGTCGTGCACCGTTGATATTATCAGGTGGCCACTTTGGGGAATGATACACCCCATTGTGGGACCAGCACGGGTATCTACGCTAGGGAGCCGATCGCTTGGGAGTAGTGGGTACACCTAGTAAAGATAGGGGCAGACGGCACCTATGTAGGGGTACACGAAACTACTGGGTAAAATTACTAAGTACACTTAGTGGGATCAACCTTTAAGTAGGAATTACCCTTGGGTGGGTAGAACTGGTATGGTGCAGTGTAGGAATTACCCTTGGGAGGGTAGATCTGGGGTGGTGAAATCTAGGAATTATCCTTGAGTGGGAAAATGCGTCTTTACGGTTATCTTAGTTTATCCTAAGTCTGCCAAGCTGCTTAGTGTAGCCATTCATCCCCAGACGTTACCGTTTATCAAGCTTATGTCTTCTCTGGTTACTTTAATGATTGTATTGTTAAAGTTATAGGACTCGCTCAGACTTATGTCTGACCCCGTTGTTTTTTTTTTCCAACCCTCAGGTTATCAGAGTGGGCCCAGTACGAGTGGGCTTTGATCAGGCTGCTTTATTCTCTTTTGGAGCTTGGACCATAGGTGTAGAGCTCAGCTTACCCTTTCTTTTATGGCTATCAGTTCATGTATTGGGATTATGTACTTTTATTTATCAGGATGGATATTTTGTACTTGACTCTTATTATGGTTTTGTGATGTAACCAAACATGTTTTACTTTCCGCTGTAATGAAATGACGTTTTGAAATTTTAAAGTATTACTTATATCTGTCTTGTGGAAATTTTTCTGTTCTATATTCACTTAAAATACTCCACCGATGTTATGGCATTCCCTTAGAGAGTGACCATAGCGGGTGTGGGGTGTTACAGTCTTCAACTACCATCTTCATCGCCGATTCAGTTATTCAGAATGGGTAAACCCGGTCTTTCCAAATAACTCACGTATATAATAAACAAGTGCTATAAAAACACAACATACGCCTCATCCCGATTCCGAATATTCTTTTATTTAAATATTCATATCCTTTAGGGAAAGGTTCCCATTAATTTTATTAATAAATTCTTTCAATTTATTCTTTAATCTTCCTTTGGATATCAATTTAAACCAAATTAAGGTTTATCCAAACTAGTCGGGATTAGCACACCTTTTCGAAGTAATCATTTATTATATCTCCCAATCCCAACCCATTCATCCCATGGAGCAAAACTCGTAGTACTCCATATCTAACACCCATGGTGTTATCGATAAAACTGATTACCATTTCACGTTCAAATCTAATTAAAGATTTAACTATCGCCTGGTGTAAAACTGGTGGTACTCCATTCTCGATCATTTCCCAAATTTGATAATTTAAATTATCACATTCACTATTCAATCTAATTAAAGATTCACTAAAACTCCACTTAGTTTTTATTCCCAAAAATCATTATGTAATGATTATTCAAATTTAGGAAATAAATCTTATCTTTAACTGGGCTAAAGAACTAATGTCCATTAAAACACAGCTCACGATAAACCCAAAATCACATTCCATTAATTATGGAATCTTCACGGAAAAAAGACCAATATATATAATCGATATATACTTCCATATCCGACTAATAATATAAATGGAGTAACGGCAAAGCCTTTTAATTTCCATATATATTAGCAGTCTTCCTCCACAGAAATTCACCTCGATTATAACCAAATCGAATTCTATTCCATTCTAATTTATTGTATTAATTGGAAAAACTTTACTTTGGAAACTTTCCATTAAATTTTAGTTAAAAGATTTATAAATTCCAAATCACATTTCAATGTTAATCGGGTTAAAGAACGAATTTCATTAAAGACACAGTTCACAATAAACCCAATTCACATTCCATTTTATCCCAATTACTAAATATAATTGGAAACTCAAATAATCTTAATTAAAAGATTTATTCTTTTCACACAGGGTTTTAAGAACAGTGTTACTTAAGACACAACTGACGAAAAACCCAGAATCCAATTCTTTTATTCAATTCCAATTAAATATTAATTAATTGGAAAATTTCTTTAAATCTTAATAAAAAGATTTATCCTCTCCTCAACTGGGTTTAAGAACAGTGTTATTTAAAATGGCGTTCACGATAAATCCAAAATCCCGTTTGATATTAAATAAAAGGCTTTGAATTGAAAATATATCGGCCTATATTTAGTATCAAATTCTGCAACCAACAAGTATCTTATTGGAAATAACGATATAAATATATCTTTCAAATTTCCATAACAATATCTATATAATCACGAAATCCAACATAGAAATATTACGAAGATAATTTCGATTCAAATCCATTCCAATTCATATATTGGAAATTATGGTTATTTATAAAACCAATTCAAATCCAATTTATATATTTAAAAATATTGGATTATAATTCTAGCTCATAACTAGTTCATTTTGATAAAAATATGTTTTTATCTTTAAAAAATGGAATTTTTCATCTAAATTCTTTCCAAACCATTTATTATGATTTTACACAAATTATTGACATTTTTAATAATTTTATCAAGGCCCGTACAGTCGGTTTCCATAAACGGTCATCGAACTGCATTTATAGCGACCTTTTCCAAATTTGATTTGGAAATAAATTCCAAATCCAACCGTTAGATCTCAAATCTATTATTTTCTTGGAAAGCTCTTTTCGGTACGAAACCAGGTTTCGGTTTTAGGAGAATCCGACGGTCAGATCTCTCGTAATGTCAATTCAAAGTCAATGGTCGAAATTCACGAACTGCCATGGTGCGGCGCGTTCTATTCGGGCTATTTAATATATATAATATATATATTTTTTCAATTCCTATTTAAAACGTATTTTATAAATTCATTTTAAAATGATTCTAACTTCATTTTCAATTTTAAATCAAAATTGAATATTCCATATCATTATAATATATAAATGATAATATTTCCAAAATATCCGATTTTGAAATCATTTCCTTTTCGATATTCATTATACAAATGAATAAAATCGATATATATACCGTTCACATCAAAATGGCGTTAATCTAACCAACACGGCTTTATATATTTCAATATTTTCGTGTCCATTCCAAATCGGACATCAAAATCATATTTTGATTCATTACTAAATATTATTTTAAAATATTAGTTATTTTAAAATATTCATCATTCGTCATTTTAAAATATTAGTTAATTTAAAATATTCGTTCTTTCATAATTGGAATCAGACACTGTCAATTACCATATAATTTTATTTATATGGATTTCAAACAACACATGTGTATATCAATAATGATAAACAATCAACCATCAGCCAGAGTGCACTACACAACTGCATAAGAATTAAATATTAATAATGCTTACAACAATCTGTCAAGCCATCGATTGACATACAACTAAAAAATTGGGATTAGTGTACGTCAAGTATCATCCCAATACATGTGTGGGGTTTCAATCAACAAACACTAATTTTATTTGTGCAGTTGGGCGATGTGTAAAATATATCATCACAATCAGTATCAGATAAATGGGTGTACGTAAACAAATCGGACGATTTGTTTATGAATATTTATTTCAACACATGACTATTTTAAACAATTCATATATATAATAGAAATGATGTTTTTATTGTTTAGATATTTTATTTCATATATGAATATTTTATGTATTATATTCTTCAATAAAAATGATATTTTTATTATTCAAATATTTTATTCAGTTCATATATAAAATAAAATTGATATTTTCACTGTGCAAATAGTTTATTCCATACATGAATATTTTATATATTATATTTATACATCACAACACAACACAATACAGTCCATTCAATTCAGACAAACAATCATGGTTTGTACAATAAATGGTGTCGGAAGCTGCTAAGCATCGTCTGCATCCTAGTATATATTTGATTGTAAAATAATTAGAGTGAGAAGGAGTTCTCACATTTGGTTTCCGCTCCGCCAGTTTTACTTCTGAATTTCTGAACAGTTTGAATTCTATTCGCTTCCAGTCGGTTCCATCGCAATCTGTCTTCAAGCAGTTTATATTAAAAATCACATTTTTAATACAGTGCTATTTATTTAAAAATCATATTTTTATTCTGCTACTATATAAATAAAAATCACATTTTTATATTGCTAAATATATTTTAAAAATCACATTTTTATTCGATATAATATATAAAAAATCACATTCTTAAATCATCGCTATTTCATATATTTAAAAATCATATTTATAAAAGTCTTATTTTTAATTCTAAAAATCATATTTATAAAAATATTAATTTTATTTCTAAAAATAATATTTATAATTTACCAAGCTATTTCTATTTTCAAAACAACAATATTTATATTTCTTAAAATTAAAGGTATTTATATTTTAAAAACAATCTATATTTATATTTTAAAACAAATTTTTTTATACAATTCTTTTATAATTAAATCTGAAAATAAATTAATGATATTTATTTTTAAAATCTAATTACATAAAAAACTAAAAACTATAAACCTTTCTCTGTAAGACATTCCCTGCGCTATCGAGCCCATTCTCCTAACAAAAGCAATGACGTCTCTCCCTCCTTCGATGATCGAAACTTGATCGACACCGCCCCCCTGAAGCGCCGGAGCTCGACTCTCCTCCCCCTCGAATGACGCCATGTCCGGTGGCCTATCAGCACAAGAAATTAGCTTGAAACGCGACCCCTTCGCGGGTTGATTTCTCCTAAATCGAGCTACCATAAATCGTGAAACTGATGTATATTTGAAGAGCTCTCCTTGCTCTTGAATTTTTGCTTTATGAGTTCAGGAAATCATGGAAGGGATTCGGCGAAAATTGATGGAGAAATTTCGAATGAATTTGGCCCTTCATTACGCTGGTGGCGGCTCAGAGAAAATAGAACGACAGGGTTAGGTTCTCCAATATATATATATATATACACACACACACATATATATATATATTAATTTTAATATTATTAAATTTGTAAAAATGGATTTTTTCATTCTAACTTCAAATGAGACCCAACGACTATCGTCCCTAACTAATTACCCCCATTTCAAACACAATGGTATATGTTCATAAGCCAATTCAATTGTTTCGTTTAGTTTTTGTTAAAATAAAAATATAAATCAATATATATTTAATTTATACGTTCATTTCAATTTACTGGGGCCACATACTGACTCCTAAAATTCCAAAATAAATAAATCTGGCTATCTTTCGATGATATGGTCCTAACAAAACTAATTTCGTCGAATTCGGAGACCGTTTGAAAAACGGTCATTTTCCAGTTGATTAAATTCAAACTAAATTGACCAAACACATTTAAATTCACCACGCCCACATATTGATTCCCAAAATTATGAAAATTGGAATCTAGCAATAACTTGACATTCCGGATCCAACAAAAGTGGTCTCGTCAAAAACGGAGGTCATTTGCAAAATCGCTATTTTTAAGGGCAATATTTTATATAAATTCCATAGCAAGTATTCTGAATTTTCAAGTAGACATAACTTTTTATTCTCGCTATGAAATCTGGATTTTCAGATCCGTTGGAAAGATATTTTATAACAGATTTAAATATTTCTGGTTTCACTAAAATTCGGTTGATTTTGAATCCTGTACATTCAATTGAAATTTGAAATTGAATTTTCAAACTACGGCACCATTTCCAATTCCTTTTATAATTAAAATAAATTTTTATATTCTAATTTCGATTTAAAGAAATTTATATGTTCTGTTTCTATTCAAAATAAATTTCTAGTTGTTATTATTTAAAATAAATCATTTTAAATATTCAAAATTCATTAAAATTGCCAAAATAAAAAATTTAAATTGGTTCTGATTTCCGGGTTGTTACAATCTCCCCCACTTAATATCTTTTCATCCTCGAAAAGGAACGGAGTTGAAAGTTGTTTAACTAACTAGCTCAACTTTCAGTTTGGCTATCATTCTTCAACTTTTAGTTTCTAAGAATTTTCAAATTCTTCAAAAAATTGTCTAACACCCTAAATTTTCGAAAAATTTCGCCATAACCTCCTTTGTACGGGGAGACATTTAAAACCGTAACTAGCCATGTAGGGCCCTCATCATCCAAAAAGAAAAAAAAAGGCCAAGCAGCTAGTCAATCGGCTCATAAAATCATCCAAACCCTATAAATTAGTAAACATGTACCTATTTGTCTGGCGTACAATTTTATTCCTCTTCTCTAGCCTCCTTGCTATGACCTGTTCAATGTATATACATGTATAGGCATGCAATTGCTATCAATTTTCAAGTCAGTTCAACATTTGATTCAATTTTTCTTAATGGTTCAAAATTTTAATTGATAAACCAATATCAAACAACACAATCAGCAATCAATTAGCTGGTTATCGTTTCAAACACGTAACTTATATATATATATATATATATATATATATATATATATATATATATACAAAAATCAGATTTTTGATGCCAATTCATGAACAATAAATCTGATCTAGTTTTGGTTCTCACACCAGTTAATTGGAAATAAATAGATATCCCACTTTTGAAACTCGAAAATAAACTACTGATGTCGTATGTTATTGGTAGAATCATCCCCATGTGACTAGAGTGTGATTCTATATCTATCCACTATACTGAGGCTTCGTATACATGTGGATCAGACGTATATGCAAGATCTTAATATACTTGATTGTCCAAATTCAATACAAAATAAATATTCAAATACGTATAATAAGATTTGAATTTTCAAAACAAAGTTTGTTTTCATTTTTATTTTAAAATTGAACACACTTCGGACTAATTCTAGGATACTACTGATCCCATCTCTAACGAGTCATTCTCATTAGATATCACTAATCCAATCTCTGATGAATTCTTTTGTTCGGTTCTAATGTGTCTTGTTCTCGAGCTCTGTAAACCAAAGCTCTGATACCAAACTGTTACGACCCGAACTTCCCCGGTGTTCGAAGAGAAGAGAAAGAACAGATTGTAATGAGAACACGACAAATCAGAACACAAATAGAAGAACATTTCATTGCTTATTACAATAATTTACATCAGAGTACAGGAATATACAGAGTAGGAACAAATAAAATACATTTGATAAATATCAGAGATTTACAAATTACAATGCAGCGGAAAATAATACAAAACACAACTGAAGGAAATACACGGATACAGAGCATTCCAAATATAGCTCCAGTTGTAAACCCGGATCCTGTGAATATAATATCTGCAAAACCAAAACTACTAGCTGCCCGTGTGGAAAATAGGGACAACCAGAGTTTAGGTTAAAACAATAAACTCCAGGTCAGTCATGTGACTGGTGTGAGAACTAAAACCGTTACTAACTTGATTCTAAGGTTAGATATATCAATGGACCACGCTTGTAACGACCCGTGTTTTTGGCACTCGAATATGTAATTTAATTTATTTAATTTAAATATTATATTTGGAATATCGATAGAATTAATATCTAATTCACTATTTAAACAAAGTTCGACGTTATATATCTATATAATTTTAAATCGAGCCTGAAATGGCGCTGCAGTTCGTAATATTTGGTTTTGAACTTCAACTGAGAATACATGATTCGATATAAGTCGGATTTCTGTGAAACAAGACACGTTGGGACCGTATTGACGATAATTTTCATATGAAAGAGAAAAATCCAGATTTCGTGTTATAATTTGATAGTTATGTCCAAATCAAATTTTGAAATAGTCGCTATGGAAAATCGTTATTTAATTATAGACCTTTAAAATAGCCGTTTTGCAAACGGACTCTGTTTTCGATGAAACCAGTTTCATTAGAACCGTATCGATAAATTATTGTCAGAAAATCAAACTGCGTGGAAAACCGATGTCGTATGTGACCACGATAGTCATAAACGCCCGTTCAAACTCTATAACGCGTAATTAAATAAATAAAGGGATATTTGAGCGTAACTGGAGCAGATGATCAAATTAAGCCATGAAACCAATTCCGTTGAGTTCGTATCGTCGATTAGAGTCAGGATAGGTATATAGTTTGTTATTTTTAGAGATCGAGAAATTTGGCGTTAAAAAGGGTAGGGCGGTTCGGGGTAAAAACAGCCTATCGGGCAAACAGTCTCAGAATGCGACGAAACTAGTGCCGTTGGGTTCGTATCGAAAGGTTATTGTCAGTGTTCGCAGTTTCAAGTTGATTTGATTTACCTGGTGATCGTGAAAAATTTAAAAGCGTGTTCATTTCTGGTTTTATAAGGGAATTTTTTCCAAACGACCTCGGATTTCGACGAAACTTGTCCCATTAGATCCGAAATATCTTTTTACATCAGGAAAAGCCTTTTTATCAGTAAACAGAAGTCGTTTGTGGTGGTTTCTGCGTGCTACTTCGGGATAAAGTATCATATAATATATATATAATCTCTGGTCTAACCTATATAGGGCAGTACAATACAAAGGACCTATGGTATCTTTTCTCACCAGTTACGTATGAGCAACCTCTCTTTATACGTGACAAGAAATGAAATGAAGATATCAATACAGCTACCTGCCTCTCTGCACACCTTACCCTATACCCAGTACCACAATACGTAAGTAGTCTGTATTTTTCTCCCCAATCAATGCACGCAGACCCCAAATGAAGGATACTGGGCACCTACGCACATGCAAGAATTACGGCTATCCTATGTCTCTACGTTTTCTTCTTTCTTTTCTGTACACCTACCCCAATGTCAATACACATATGCTATCACATGCTACCCCAACACTTCTGCTAACCTATCCGTATGAAACCACGCTGGACATTGAAAGGAAAATACAACTGTTCTGTGCTGTATTTTCAACAGCTATGGAAAACTTGTACAGACTTTTGCATCAGCTATCCTTCAGCTACTCATCGTACATGCAAATTACTTCACGGCCAAGCCACCTCAGTGCCGTGAGAACCAAACCTACCTTGTACCAACTTATAAGACGTCATTCTTATCTTCTTATACCTTCAGCTATAAATACAAACGTGCCTTCTCATTTTCTTTTGAGGAATATTAACTTGCGAGCTCCATTATTAAAAAAAAAACATATATATATATATATATATGCAAAGAAGGGATGAAGAAGCATATGGGGTAAGAAGCAAGAATGGTGAGAAGTGGGACAGGCGAAAAGAAGGTTGGGGAAGAAATTTGTAAACGTGAGCAGGGTTCTGGTGCATGCGAACAGGAAATAGAGGGAGGGGACTGGGTTGGTACGGTAGAATAAGGGAATGCATGGCGTTGGGTCATTGAGAGGAGTAGGGTGCGGTTTTATTAGTGGAGAAGGCAAGACGTGAAGAGGTAGAGTGCTGATGGATCTGGGCGGTTGGGACGGCAGCTGGACAAGGGGAAGCGAAGGTCAAGGTATGTATAAGTTGGAGCAGAAAAATCGTGAGCAAATCAGTTTGGCCAAAAATCTTTATTTGGGAACGTAATTAAGTTAGTTAAGTTAGTTAATTAAATTAAAACCTTATTAGCTCAAAGTGATTCACAGCATGATCAGGTGTTATCAAGAATTAGTTCGACCCGTGGTACTGATTAACACCGAAATCAAGTTAGAAGAATCATAAAATATTAATTAGTTTATAATGTAAGTAGGTTAATAAACTTTATTGGAAGAAAAAATTATTATTATAATTTAATTAAGAAATTAATTATTTAATTCAGTTGTATATGTTCATAATTATGTGTATCTCACATTGGTAATCAGAATTGAATGGGAAACAAAAGAGAGGTGTTTGGACCATGTGCTCGAATACTACAGTCTGGGACAGAACTGGACGGAGCTGGAAACAACTTAGTTTTCAGTAAATTAAACATTCGTTTAATTTAACTGAAACAAGCCGGTTAAACAACAAATGGAAATCAGGTGAGTTAAACTCACTCAGTTACCCTTTTTATATTTTATATAAATTGGGTATTTTTATTTTGTGTGCTCTGCTTGCCAATGGTTGACTGTTTTGCTAGTTATCTGTTTATTTAACCGATGAAATTAAACTGTGTTTAATTTCAGTGAAATATCAAATCGTTATTTTTAACGATTGGTTCCAATAAAGGTGACTCACCTTGGTTGGTCATGTTTATTTATAAACATGTTTAAATGGTTGAATTGTTTGAATTGCTTATGGTTGATGTTAAATGGTCGTTATTTAATTTATCAGTTAAACAAAACTAAACCGTCTGATTTGAGGAAAACCATTTGAATACAGGGAAGAACAGGTTGGAGGGATCCAACCGGATTCCTCAAATATATTATTTATTTCATATTTTCGCATATGAACTGTCCTGTTTGGTTGATTGATTTGATTATTGATTTGGACTAGGGATTCAACCTGTGTTGTGTTTAAACCAGTGAACTCATTGGAGTGTCATGATTGAAACACTGTATATTTTGATAGTTAAAACACCGACTATCAAATCTGTCCAATACGATCTTGGTACGGAAAGACCGGGATCGAATTTATTCGAAAACCATTCCGACCAACAAATACGTGAAGATCTCAGAAGATGATCGAGATGGAGCATTGAAGACCGTGTGTTTTCATAAACGGAAGAACCACTAATTTTCTCTGCCTGGCAAGCAGAGATAAGCTGTGATTCTGTCGCGGTTGGAATCTACGGGTTGCAAGGACTTCTCGCTACTGATCCATGGGGTGATTCCTATATGGATGCAGTAGGGGAGTGCCTTCGGTTCATCCTGTTCCTGGATGACGGATATGGACGAATGTCTGACAGAGTATTTCCGAAGGATCACGTACGTTGATTTCTTCAAACGTGCGATAGTTGTTGGCGGGGAATCGCCGTTCTCTTAGCTTCCAGCTAGAGTATTTTGGGGACGTCAATTAGTGATATCTGACGGATTTGACGATGTGGCATTCAAAGTAAATGGCGACCAGATGTCAAGAGTTAATTCTGGCCTCAAGTCTCATCAACCGGGAAATGACAAATATCGGGCAGGCAGCATGGCTATGTGGGTCGCTCCCATTAGGGTGTATAATCACCTATCTAGAGGAAATCCTATTTGTTTCTTAATCTATGTTTCGATGCTGTCCCTTGTCGGGAGACGGTTGCTGATCCCAACCGTCGGTGATATACATTCGATACTCTCAAGCGAAATGAGGGGTCGGTCATGTGAGGGCCGGGTTGCAAGAAGTTCTTGTTGAACCCAGTGTATTCGTCTCTAGAGATACACTATCGGAAGGTGGACCCATACCTTGTCAAGTCGAAATCCAATCTCCAATAAGCGCCCGCGGTTTTCGATTGTATACTATATATGTGGAGCGTGAGATGCAAGCATTCCACTAAATTGATATTTACTTGTATTTAGACATTATTATAATATCAGAAAAGATATTAGTTTCAAAACTGTTTTGGGTTATCGTAAGGTAAAAACCGTCCGTATTTATGTGTGGATTCGGTCTTACGATTATCCTTTTCTTTTGAGAAGATTTTGAACTTTAAAATCATGATTGGATGGTTCACCCTTATTACTATACGAGTTTATCTCACTCTGGTTCACCAGACTGACCCGGTGTTTTGTAAATGCTCGGGTTAGGCCGGGTTGTACAGGTTCAGGTTATCGACTACTGTGAAGAGACGAGCTGGAAGAGTCCAGACGTATGATATTACTAGTATTCCGCTGTGTGTTGTATGAGGACAGATTATCACTATCCAGATGTTGATGTACTCTGATATTGTAAGTATTTTAAAAGCTTTTCAGTAAAGTTATTTCTATATTATATTTTGTTCTGCTGCGATGTGAGACTCTGAGTTGTGGTGTTTCTTCTTCTTCTATTCTAATATTTCTATCTTATCTATTCTCACCCTCTAACTTCTTTCTATTAATGATCTGGAATGTTCGATGTCTGAATGGTCAACATGGTAGTTTGATGTTGATTTTCGGAGTCGAAAATCCCGGTTCGTTACAGTGGTATCAGAGCTGAAGGTTAAGTAATTACCTTGGCTCTGTGGTGTAACTCAGTAGAGATGGGGTTAGTAATACCCTAGACTGAGTTTGAGTGTATATATGAGCGCGTATTTGTAAATTGTTATAAATACTGTCTTATATTGTGTTGATTGGTTTGTCGAGTAGTCTATGAATTCTGGTCGATACAGTAATGCAAACTGTGTCGATAAGTGTTTCTAAACTCTTGAACAGAATAATTCGACACAGTATGTTTTTGAAAGAGGGTAAATGGAAATTTTTACCCGAAATATATTTTGATATAAACAAGGTATATATATTAAAATTATTTTAATATATATATTGGTTGTGTTAATTTGTTTCAGATTATAATCAAGATGGTTATAAATAACTAGTCAGGATTAGTGGAAATGTAATAAATCAGTCAGATGAATTAAATCTCAATTTAAATCAAAATTTAGATTGAAATTGTGAAAACTTAGAAAAGTGTGAAAAAGAATTTTGGATTAAATATATGGGAATTTTAAGATCCTGGGAGATTTTAAATTTGGTTTACAAGCATCGTGAACGATATTTTGAAATAAATTTCAAAATGGAAGTGTTTAAATATGGTTTGATAAGTGATATAGTATTGAACTCACTTTGATAGCTGGGAAATAACTCTGAGGATGTTGGCACATCATCAGTATTCATTTCCGAGTTCTAAGTGACGGATTGCTACCAAAGATCTTGTTTTGAATTGCTTGAAAAAAAAAGTTGTTTTGAATCCTAGAAAGGAATATTTGATTTTTGAAAGAGTTGAACGGAAAAAGAAAAAAAACTCCTTGGGAAATTGTTTGAACAAAGGAAAAATTTAAATAGATACTTGTGAAAGCAAACATGAATTGAATTGAAACCAATTAACTAGAAATTGAATCGGGATATAATATATCGAGTAGAATCAGATTTGAATTAGGAGACAGGAATCTGAAATGGTGTTGGACTGGTAAGTTAAGAGTTGAAATTGATAATGGATGGAAATGGAGTTAAGGATGAGATTTGGCTTGGACGCGTGAAGGATTTGGGTTTGAGGATAAAAGTGGAATTTTGTTTGGGGATGCATTTGTATATGCTGACAGGGTGGCAGATGGGAAAGATATAGTGATATGCCCGACAAAAAGGTACACGTTTATTTCTATATGGGTTTGGAGATTTATGAGCCTATTAGGCAAGCCGCTTGGCTGTTTTATTTTCTTTTGGGATTGGAGAAGGCCTAGAAAGGCGAGTTGGAGTTGTACCGATTGAGCCGTACAAAGGAGATGCTGGCGAAATTTTTCGAAAATTTAAAGTGTTAGAAAATTTTCGATATTTTTGAAAATATTTATTTACAGTATTGAATTGGTTTCTAATTTAATATAAAATTAGATTTGAAATTAATGAGTTTATAACGTTCTTTCTTACCTTAGCAATTTCGAGGACGAAATTATTTTAAGGGGGGAAGAATGTAACGACCCGTGTTTTTGGCACTCGAATATGTAATTTAATTTGTTTAATTTAAATATTATATTTGGAATATCGATAGAATTAATATCTAATACACTATTTAAACAAAGTTCGACGTTATATATCTATATAATTTTAAATCGAGCCTGAAATGGCGCTGCAGTTCGTAATATTTGGTTTTGAACTTCAACTGAGAATACATGATTCGATATAAGTCGGATTTCTGTGAAACAAGACACGTTGGGACCGTATTGACGATAATTTTCATATGAAAGAGAAAAATCCAGATTTCGTGTTATAATTTGATAGTTATGGCCAAATCAAATTTTGAAATAGTCGCTATGGAAAATCGTTATTTAATTATAGACCTTTAAAATAGCCGTTTTGCAAACGGACTCTGTTTTCGATGAAACCAGTTTCATTAGAACCGTATCGATAAATTATTGTCAGAAAATCAAACTGCGTGGAAAACCGATGTCGTATGTGACCACGATAGTCATAAACGCCCGTTCAAACTCTATAACGCGTAATTAAATAAATAAAGGGATATTTGAGCGTAACTGGAGCAGATGATCAAATTAAGCCATGAAACCAATTCCGTTGAGTTCGTATCGTCGATTAGAGTCAGGATAGGTATATAGTTTGTTATTTTTAGAGATCGAGAAATTTGGCGTTAAAAAGGGTAGGGCGGTTCGGGGTAAAAACAGCCTATTGGGCAAACAGTCTCAGAATGCGACGAAACTAGTGCCGTTGGGTTCGTATCGAAAGGTTATTGTCAGTGTTCGCAGTTTCAAGTTGATTTGATTTACCTGGTGATCGTGAAAAATTTAAAAGCGTGTTCATTTCTGGTTTTATAAGGGAATTTTTTCCAAACGACCTCGGATTTCGACGAAACTTGTCCCATTAGATCCGAAATATCTTTTTACATCAGGAAAAGCCTTTTTATCAGTAAACAGAAGTCGTTTGTGGTGGTTTCTGCGTGCTACTTCGGGATAAAGTATCATATAATATATATATAATCTCTGGTCTAACCTATATAGGGCAGTACAATACAAAGGACCTATGGTATCTTTTCTCACCAGCTACGTATGAGCCTACTCTCTTTATACGTGACAAGAAATGAAATGAAGATATCAATACAGCTACCTGCCTCTCTGCACACCTTACCCTATACCCAGTACCACAATACGTAAGTAGTCTGTATTTTTCTCCCCAATCAATGCACGCAGACCCCAAATGAAGGATACTGGGCACCTACGCACATGCAAGAATTACGGCTATCCTATGTCTCTACGTTTTCTTCTTTCTTTTCTGTACACCTACCCCAATGTCAATACGCATATGCTATCACATGCTACCCCAACACTTCTGCTAACCTATCCGTATGAAACCACGCTGGACATTGAAAGGAAAATACAACTGTTCTGTGCTGTATTTTCAACAGCTATGGAAAACTTGTATAGACTTTTGCATCAGCTATCCTTCAGCTACTCATCGTACATGCAAATTACTTCACGGCCAAGCCACCTCAGTGCCGTGAGAACCAAACCTACCTTGTACCAACTGATAAGACGTCATTCTTATCTTCTTATAGCTTCAGCTATAAATACAAACGTGCCTTCTCATTTTCTTTTGAGGAATATTAACTTGCGAGCTCCATTATTAAAAAAAACATTAATATATATATATATATATATATATATATATATATGCAAAGAAGGGATGAAGAAGCATATGGGGTAAGAAGCAAGAATGGTGAGAAGTGGGACTGGCGAAAAGAAGGTTGGGGAAGAAATTTGTAAACGTGAGCAGGGTTCTGGTGCATGCGAACAGGAAATAGAGGGGGGGGACTGGGTTGGTACGGTAGAATAAGGGAATGCATGGCGTTGGGTCATTGAGAGGAGTAGGGTGCGGTTTTATTAGTGGAGAAGGCAAGACGTGAAGAGGTAGAGTGCTGATGGATCTGGGCGGTTGGGACGGCAGCTGGACAAGGGGAAGCGAAGGTCAAGGTATGTATAAGTTGGAGCAGAAAAATCGTGAGCAAATCAGTTTGGCCAAAAATCTTTATTTGGGAACGTAATTAAGTTAGTTAAGTTAGTTAATTAAATTAAAACCTTATTAGCTCAAAGTGATTCACAGCATGATCAGGTGTTATCAAGAATTAGTTCGACCCGTGGTACTGATTAACACCGAAATCAAGTTAGAAGAATCATAAAATATTAATTAGTTTATAATGTAAGTAGGTTAATAAACTTCATTGGAAGAAAAAATTATTATTATAATTTAATTAAGAAATTAATTATTTAATTCAGTTGTATATATTCATAATTATGTGTATCTCACATTGGTAATCAGAATTGAATGGGAAACAAAAGAGAGGTGTTTGGACCATGTGCTCGAATACTACAGTCTGGGACAGAACTGGACGGAGCTGGAAACAACTTAGTTTTCAGTAAATTAAACATTCGTTTAATTTAACTGAAACAAGCCGGTTAAACAACAAATGGAAATCAGGTGAGTTAAACTCACTCAGTTACCCTTTTTATATTTTATATAAATTGGGTATTTTTATTTTGTGTGCTCTACTTGCCAATGGTTGACTGTTTTGCTAGTTATCTGTTGATTTAACCGATGAAATTAAACTGTGTTTAATTTCAGTGAAATATCAAATCGTTATTTTTAACGATTGGTTCCAATAAAGGTGACTCACCTTGGTTGGTCATGTTTATTTATAAACATGTTTAAATGGTTGAATTGTTTGAATTGCTTATGGTTGATGTTAAATGGTCGTTATTTAATTTATCAGTTAAACAAAACTGAACCGTCTGATTTGAGGAAAACCATTTGAGTACAAGGAAGAACAGGTTGGAGGGATCCAACCGGATTCCTCAAATATATTATTTATTTCATATTTTCGCATATGAATTGTCCTGTTTGGTTGATTGATTTGATTATTGATTTGGACTGGGGATTCAACCTGTGTTGTGTTTAAACCAGTGAACTCATTGGAGTGTCATGATTGAAACACTGTATATTTTGATAGTTAAAACACCGACTATCAAATCTGTCCAATACGATCGTTGGTACGGAAAGACCGGGATCGAATTTATTCGAAAACCATTCCGACCAACAAATACGTGAAGATCTCAGAAGATGATCGAGATGGAGCATTGAAGACCGTGGGTTTTCATAAACGGAAGAACCACTAATTTTCTCTGCCTGGCAAGCAGAGATAAGCTGTGATTCTGTCGTGGTTGGAATCTACGGGTTGCAAGGACTTCTCGCTACTGATCCATGGGGTGATTCCTATATGGATGCAGTAGGGGAGTGCCTTCGGTTCATCCTGTTCCTGGATGACGGATATGGACGAATGTCTGACAGAGTATTTCCGAAGGATCATGTACGTTGATTTCTTCAAACGTGCGATAGTTGTTGGCGGGGAATCGCCGTTCTCTTAGCTTCCAGCTAGAGTATTTTGGGGACGTCAATTAGTGATATCTGACGGATTTGACGATGTGGCATTCAAAGTAAATGGCGACCAGATGTCAAGAGTTAATTCTGGCCTCAAGCCTCATCAACCGGGAAATGACAAAAATCGGGCAGGCAGCATGGCTATGTGGGTCGCTCCCATTAGGGTGTATAATCACCTATCTAGAGGAAATCCTATTTGTTTCTTAATCTATGTTTCGATGCTGTCCCTTGTCGGGAGACGGTTGCTGATCCCAACCGTCGGTGATATACATTCGATACTCTCAAGCGAAATGAGGGGTCGGTCATGTGAGGGCCGGGTTGCAAGAAGTTCTTGTTGAACCCAGTGTATTCGTCTCTAGAGATACACTATCGGAAGGTGGACCCATACCTTGTCAAGTCGAAATCCAATCTCCAATAAGCGCCCGCGGTTTTCGATTGTATACTATATATGTGGAGCGTGAGATGCAAGCGTTCCACTAAATTGATATTTACTTGTATTTAGACATTATTATAATATCAGAAAAGATATTGGTTTCAAAACTGTTTTGGGTTATCGTAAGGTAAAAACCGTCCGTATTTATGTGTGGATTCGGTCTTACGATTATCCTTTTCTTTTGAGAAGATTTTGAACTTTAAAATCATGATTGGATGGTTCACCCTTATTACTATACGAGTTTATCTCACTCTGGTTCACCAGACTGACCCGGTGTTTTGTAAATGCTCGGGTTAGGCCGGGTTGTACAGGTTCAGATTATCGACTACTGTGAAGAGACGAGCTGGAAGAGTCCAGACGTATGATATTACTAGTATTCCACTGTGTGTTGTATGAGGACAGATTATCACTGTCCAGATGTTGATGTACTCTGATATTGTAAGTATTTTAAAAGCTTTTCAGTAAAGTTATTTCTATATTATATTTTGTTCTACTGCGATGTGAGACTCTGAGTTGTGGTGTTTCTTCTTCTTCTATTCTAATATTTCTATCTTATCTATTCTCACCCTCTAACTTCTTTCTATTAATGATCTAGAATGTTCGATGTCTGAATGGTCAACATGGTAGTTTGATGTTGATTTTCGGAGTCAAAAATCCCGGTTCGTTACAACGCTGTATAACACGGAACGGGTTTACCCCCAAGATTACCAGTGCATAAAACAAACAACGCAATGGTAAATAAAGAACAATGAAGCTGTTATAAGATTCAGGTCCCATCACACAATGCAACACAAGCCGGAGGATAAAGTTTTACTTATAATAGCCAAATAATGCTTGATACATGAAATTTCATGTTTTACTATTACTATAAGTGAAGAAATAAACTTCAAGTATAAATGTATCAATAATAGACGGCATAGTGCCTTATCCCACTATGTCGCCATACTAGGCTCTACAATTAAAACCGAAATGTCACGTATTGGAAGTTGGATTTCCATCTGTGAACCAAGGCAAGGGATCGTCCTTACCGCTTCGAGACAATCTAGCCCATGTATCAAGACCCAGACACAAGTGGGTCCTTTGATCGTCAGGGTCCGCCCACACTTAACGGGTTAATAATACCGTAATCGATATGCTAGCCTGCCCAGGGGCTGGCCCTGATTATTTATGGGCCTAGTGCGGGCCCAAAATTTTGGGCCTTTAAATTTCCTTTTTTTTATGAAATTGAACTTAAGTAAAAATTTGCTTTTTCTACTGTGCATCTCCGTTGAGAAAATTGCATGTTTCAGCAAATTCATAAAGTTTTTACCCACATTTTCAATCTGTCAACTGGAGGTCCACACAAGCCACATCTCCATTTGTAACAACCCAGAATTTGGGGCCAATTTAAAAATTTTATTTTTAGAAAATTTAATGAATGTTAAATATTTAAAATAGTTTGTTTTAAATAATAACGTTGAAAAGTTTATTTTAATCGAAGTTAAAATATAAGGATTTAATTCATTTAGAAAAGGTGTTAAAAACAGCACTGCAGTTTGAAATTTTGATTTTGAACTTTAACGGATTATACCGGATTCAAAATAAATCAGAATTGAGTGAAACAAGAAATATTTAAATCTATTTAATCATATCTTTCTAACGAATCTGAGAAACTGAAATTTCACTTTAAAAGTTGTAAGTTATGTCCAGTTCAAAATTTAGAAAAATCGCTGTAGAATTTATATATAATTTAATATAATATATTGGCATTAAAAATAGTCATTTTTCAAACGACCTCGGTTTTCGACGAAACCACTTTTGTTGGAACCGAAATGTCAATTTATGGCTAAGTTTAATTTTTTATAATTTTTAGAATTAATTTGTGAGCGTAGTACAAGAAAATGTGTTTTGTTAATTTCAATTGAAATTAAGCGACTTAGAAAGAGGCCTTTTTACAAACGGGCTCAGAATTCAACAAAATTAATTTTTCTGGATTCGTAGCGTCAAAATATAGTTAAAAACATTTTTCGGGAATTTTTAGAGTTAAATTGTAACTTCGGTAAACTTTGATGTACATTTGAACTTTAATACATGACTTAAATTTTAAATCTGAAAAACAGAGGCTAAGATTACCATTTGGGCTAACGGGGCAGGTCCAAATGAGTCCGGAATGGGGGCTAATGGATAAGAACGATAGTCGTTGGGCTGAAATTGGATAAAGTTGCAAAACGGGCCTTTTAAGGGATTAAAATATTATTTAAATGCACACGTATCGAGACAAACTCACGCTCCTTCTTCCCAAATCACTCATGCACGCTGAACCCATCAGACGCCTCCCCTTTCTCACCTTCTCTCCTCTCTTTCTCCTAATCCGCGCACAATTAGACCTAGCCATAGTTAAACTTTTTGAAGCTCTTGATCTCCTCTTCGATTCTAGACAAGTTTCAAACCTTCTCGTGCACCGGAGCTCCCGAACCACCTCTCCAAACCTGCTGCCTTTGAACCTCCGCCCCGCCTCGATTGCTACGCCGCACCCCCTTCCAGCCGAATACCCACCTCTCCAAGCCCTCCATCCTCTAACAAACGACACACAAAAACATTAACTATAGTTCAAGAAATTGTGATTCAAAGTATTGAACAATTCAAGGTTATATAAATTTTAATTTTATTGATTTGCAACACTTGATTTCGTTGCTAACTTTAATTTTAATTATTAAAAACATGTTTTTGATCCAATTCGGTATAGAAACCGACAAGTTTGACAATCTTGGAACAACGTGACATAACACAACGTCATAGATCTGTTGTATACAAGCTTCTAACTTTCAATTTGTTTCTAGATCTGACGAATACAAAGGTGAGAGTTCTGATTTACATAAATCAATTTTAAATTAATTATTCTCCTCGCTTATAGATGCATGATATTTATATTATTGTTTCTGATCCATGATGTGAGAATTCTATTCTAAAATAAAATTATTTATTTATTTCACTACAAAATTTATATTCATCTTATATAGAATCCACGTTAATGCTGTGTATATATTTATTCGGTGTTGGTTGTTTTATGATTGCGATGAATGATTGAATTAATTTGTATGTCTCATGTTTGTTAAAATAAGATTATTGTAAATAACTATATCATGTTTGTTAAATTTGGATTAACGGTAAAATTTCACTTTTATCGTTAAAAGAGAAGTCATGTTTGTTAAATATAGATTAACGATAAAATTTCACTTTTATCGTTAAACATGAAGAATCGTTTGTTAAATTTAGATTAATAACAAAAATCTCACTTTTATTGTTAATAGGACATTGTTCGTTAAATTTAGAGTAACAATAAAAGTCTCACTTTATTGTTAACATGAAACATTATTTTGTCAAAATCATATTTTTAAGGTTATAAATGAAAATATAAAAATGATCATATTTTGAAGACAAAAATATATCAACATTAAGAGTCATATTTTTGTCATCAATAAAGTGAAGTAAAAAGATTACATTTCTATGTGACAAAAGAAGAAACAGAAAGATTGCATTTTTTATGTGAGAAATGAATGGAATAAAAATATTACATTTCTAAGTGAAAAAGGAATGTAACAAAAGATTACATTTTTCATGGGATCAAAGGATGAAAGGAAAAATATTACGTTTTTCATATGATGAGAGAAAGAAAATGTAATATTGCATTTGCATGTAATTGGACAATGGAAAAAGAAAAATTACATTTTTATATGTAATCAAAGAATATAAAAATTACATTTTTATGTAATGAAATCAAAGAGAAGAAAAAGAACCTTTGTTATATAAAATAAGATTACATAGAAAATTGACATCTTGAATGTAAGGAAAGATTATATTGAAATAAAAGTTACATTTTCAATGCAAATACACATTGAGGTAAAAAGTTTATATTTTTCAATATAATAACACATTAAAATAGAAAGTTGTATTTTAAATGTAGACAATGTTTGAAATAGAAAATTTCATTTTTATGTAATCAAAGAATGAAATCAAAGGATACATTTTTATGTCAAATTAAAAAAAAACTACATTTTTATGTCAAATAAAAAGAATGCATCTTTATGTTAAGTAAAAAGAGTACATTTTATTTGTAATGTAAGAAGAGTTACATTTTATATAATGTAATACAAGGATGGAAAAGACAACATTTTTATATAATGAAATAAAAATTACATTTTTATTTGTGATATGAAACATTAGAAAAGATTAGAAAATAGAAATTACATTTTTATGTAAAATGTGACACTGGAATAAAAATTACATTTTATTGCAGTGTGAATCACTAGAAAAGAAATGTTTACATATAAAACATTATTTTATATGATATTAGAATTCACAGAAAATGTTTACATATATATTATTATGTTATATGATATTAGAATAACATAGAAAATTGATTACCAATAAATGACCATTTATATGTTATTAGAAGTCTTCGAAAATGTGAATATGCATAATAATTCTTTATATGATATTAGAGTTCATAGAAAATGTTAATATATAAAAGATACTTTTATATGTCATTAGAATTTATGGTAAAACGTTAAAGTAACGAAAAATAAAATTTTAGTTATAAAAATGTTAGAGTGAAGAAAAATAACATTTTAGTTATAAAATGTTGAGATAAAGAGAAATAACATTTTAGGTATAAAATGTTAATGGATTAAAATAACATTTTAGTTATAAAATGTTAAGATGAATAAGAATAACATTTTAGTTATAAAATGAGAAGTTGGCAAAAATATCACTTTTCCTTTGTTGTTGTGTTAGAATTGACAACAAAACAAATATATTACTTTTATATATTTTTGTTGAAATAGAATTGTCAACAAAAACAAAGTTATCCTTTTTACTTACGTAACGACCCAGAAAATCTGAACCAATTTAAAAAAAAAATTTATTGGCTAAAATAATGGATTTTAAATATTTAAAATAAATATTTTAAATAATAGCAATGAAAACGGAGTTTGAATCGACAATTGAAAACGAATATAATTAATTCTAATTATAAACAAGGCTTGTAAAGGCGCTGTAGTTTCAAAAATTGAATTCAAACTTTGTCGGACTGTACCGGGTGCAAAACAAAACGGATTTGAGTGAAACCAAAAATATTTAAATCTGTTAGTGAATACCTTTCTAACGAATCTGAAAAATCGAATTTTCATAACGGAATGCAAAAGTTATGGCCAAATGAATTTTCGGAAAGGTCGCTATGGAATTTTATATAGCCCGTGAAATTGGCCATTTTGCATACGACCTCGGAATTCGACGAAACCACGTTTGTTGGATCCGGGATGTAAATTTATTGCTAGGTTTCAAATTTCATAATTTTTGAAGCTAGTATGTGAGCGTGGCAAAGGAAAACGTGTTTTGGTCAATTACAGCTAAATTGGATCGACCAGAAATGGGCCTTTTTGCAAACGGTCTCGGAATTCGACGAAACTAGTTTTATTGGGACAGTATCATCAAAACATAGCCAAATTTATTTTTCTGGAATTTTTCGAATCAGTTTATTGCCCTGGCAAATTGAAATGTACGTTCAAATTAAATATTGAATGTTATATATTTTAATTTGAATGAAAACTGACTGAAACATTTGAATGGGCCTTCAAAACATATCCCATTGTGTTCAGAATGGGGGTAAAACGCTAGGGACGATAGTCGTTAGGCTTGGATTGGTGTTCGTGTATGACAAGGGGTATTTTCGGATTTTTAAAATATATAAAAAAACTATTGGTCAAACTACTTTCTCTCTCCCCGACTATCCTTTATCGCGCACGGCGGATATCGCTTCCCACCTTCTCTCCTCCGTTCCTCCTCCTACAAGCAAAATTACGCCTTCCTCCTGTTGAGGATTTTGTAGAGCTTGGGGAGATCTTCAAATCCATGCAAGGGTGGTATTTTTTCGTTGCCTGAATTGGGAGAACCACCTCCCCGAAGTTCCAAACTTCATCGCGCCGCGCCGCCTAACTCCGGCCACCGAGTTGCCTACGCCGCCACCCGTAGACGCCCCCTCTTCCCACTTTCATGTGGTGTACTCTGATCGGCTTCAGGTTGCACGGATTGGAAGAAAAATCGCGACCTAGTTTTGAAGATTTTCAGAGAGGTACGGCCTTGTATATTTAAAACTGATTTCAAGTTTTAAAGTGTTGCAAACTTTGAAAAATCATATCTTTTTCATACATTAACGAAATTCGATGAAACAGGAAACATCGTGACCGTGTGGACGTCTTCTACATTCTAGAAGAGACCGCATATTTTTCTGAGCCTTCTGCTATTTTTGGTGGAGAGGAACCCAATGTGAGATTTCTAATTTATAAACGATATGGAAAACGACGATGTATAAATTATATAGTCGATGTATGAGTTATATAAGCGTTTTACACCTCATGTATAAGCGTTGTATAAGTTGTACGTTCGATGTATAAGTTATATATGCGTTGTAAAAATTATATATGTGTCGAAATAGAAGTGAATTGCTATATATATATACACGCCCCTCGTCACAAACCATGGACGATATTTATTGGTTGTGATTGGTGTGAAAATTGATTGATAGCGAATGGTTATTTGGGATTGTTTGTGGTTGATATTGATTGATTGTGGTTGAAAAATACCCGTTTGTGGTTGAGAAATATTTGGTTGAAACCACATAGGATTAGTTTGTGGAAATGAATATACATGCCGCCTGCGTGCGAACTAGATGCATGATCTCTATTGTCAAAAATCATGAGGTTTTAAGGTAGAGCGAGGAGCTGTACTAGGGACGGTGCCGGTTTTAACTACCCTGCCGTTATGCTGCTGAAATTTTGAATAATCTTTATGTGTTAGAATAATTTTCATATGTTGAAATTATTTTCATGCGTTGAAATTAAAGTCATATGTTGAAACTATATCCATGTGTGAAAATGTTCATGTGTTGAAAAGCGATGTATGAAAATTAAATTCATTTGTGAATGAATGAAGTGTCTAAACAATAAAAATCACATTTTTATAATATATATGAAGTATGTAAAATATTCGCCTTATATATAAATAGTTTCAACAACAAAAATTCTATCTTTCTTACATGAACAACATAAATAAAATATCCATGTGTGGAAATGCTCATGTGTTGAGAAGTGTGTGTAGTGGAAAAGTTCATGTGTTGAATAAAAAGATCGAACAATAAAAATTACATTTTTATTGAAACTATGAAGTGTTCAAAACATCTATTTGTCGAATAAATATTTTAAATGATAAAAATATCATTTTTATCATCTATGTGATATGCTAAAGATATGCGGATGTTGAAATAAATATGTGTGAAGAAATATTATTTTCAACATGCATTGGAACTAAAGAAAATAGTCATGTGTTGAAATGTGTTTTAGTTCGCCAAAATTATCATCTTTGAAATGTGAAGTGTTAAAAATAGCCACTTGTTCAAATAAAATATGCATGAGTTGAAATATACATTAATTAGCTAATGATATGATTTTAACCTATGCATGCAACATTAGAATGAATGGTGTTTTTAAACCAAAGTAAATCAAATATGAAGTTGAATGGAAAATGATAAGTGATAAAAATTGTATATATGTACGTGCATATTTATTGAACAGGTTATAGCAAAGGGGCTAGAGAAGAGGAATAAAATTTTGTGCCCGACAAATAGGTACACATTTACTGTTTTGTTTGGGTGATGATTTTATGAGCCTATTGGCTAGCCGCTTGGCTTTTTCTTTTTCTTTTTAACATGAGACGCCCGTGTGGCTATTTAGGAATTTTCCCAGCCCCTCCCGTACAAAGGAGGTTATGGCGAAATTTTCCAAAATTTAAAGGCGTTAGTGAAATATTTGAAGTGAAAACGATATTGAAATTGTTGAATGAACTATATTTATATAAATATAAATAAAATTAAAACGAAACGTGGCGGTGCAGTTCGTGTTTTGAAACCGTGATTTCAAACAACTAGTGCGGGAAATCCGACCATTGGATTTTCCCGAAATCGCAACCGTTGGGTTCGCCTTGGAAATATCTTTCCAACGGCACCAACTTTGTAAAAATCCAACGGTTGGATTGTCTGGAATGTTTAATTCAAATCTGAAGAAAAACAGCACCAGAAACGATTATATTTATATTTATATATATATATATATAATTATATTTAATCGAATAACGACGCTGCAGTTCGTATTTTGAAATCGAAACTTCAAATGATTGTACCGGGAGATCCGACCGTCGGATTTTCCCGAAACTGGAACCGTTGGATTCGTTTTGAAAAGACCTTTCTAATGATGTAAATTTTGTGAAGATCCAACGGTTAGATTTTCAGATATGTGTAAATCAAATCTGAAGAAAAATAGCGCCACGGCCGCGTTATGGCCCGAAGCGTCGTTTTGACTAAATTCGCTATTTTAAAATAAATAAATAAATAGCGATAAATTGTTATAAAATATCATAAACAATATGGAATGGAAATAAACTGAATTTGCTCGATTTATGTGGTTTTTGATGGTTGAATGTGTTTGGTGTGAAAAGTACATTAAAGAACAAATTGGTGTTGTCGATTGATTTAACCATTGAAATAAATTGATTTGAAATTCTAAATATACGTGAATTATTTGGAAAGGCCGAGTTAATTCTCATTTCAAATAATTGACCGACGATTGAAAGTCGAATATGAAGACGGTGGTCGAAGACCGGAGATCTTCACCTCGTTAGGATGGTAATCGAGGTCCTGATTGGGAGGCATCCCGAAATATGGATAATGAGTGGTGATCGATGGGTTTGCGAGGTATTTAGTGCCTCCGGTTTCGTTCAGACCCAGAACGGACTTGTAAATGGACTGTGTGTCTGACATTGGATTTTATTCTGTGTTGATTGATCTCTATTAAATATACATCTGTTTGGAGGCGGAGAATTTATTCTTTTGCTTAACGCCCTTCTCTAAGACGCACAAGCTCAGAGGTTGTGTATCGATGGACATCAGTCGCATGGCATGAATTGCTAGTGTGGCATGCCTATGTGGCAAATGATCAGGGCTTCTGTTGAAAAGAAAAGTCTTGTGATGATGATCAAAGCACCGCCTGTGTGGCGTAGCTTTGTGTATAATGTGAATTCGCGAGCCTCACACCCCGGTATGAACCAGAAACGGGAGAAGGACCTCAGGGAGGGCATGCGTTACTTTCTAGCTAGGGTGGTGTTAGTGACCTACCAGCCCTAACATTTATATACTTTTCACCTGTGTGGTTGTTGCTGTTGCGAGGCGCCTCGGATATATCGATCGATCCGGGACCGATGGAGCCATTCGTTGGCTCATTTACGCCCATAGGGCGGAGAAACGTAGTGTTCAGGCATAATAATCCACATCGGTGGACCAGCACTGACGATCCGAGGGCCCACCTGAGTCTGGGCCCTGAGACATGGGCTAGATTGTCTCGAATTCATTAAGGACTATCTTTTGCCTTGGTTCATGACGGAAATCCAATTTCCAAATACGTGACTGTGCGGTTTTGATTGTATACCTATATATGGCGACATAGTGGTATGGGGCATTAATGTCGTCTATGATTGATAGTTATGATTTGAAATTGTTTTTGGAAACATATAAACACTAGCAATAATATCAAATGCTTTTATTTTATTCGTATCAAGCATATTTTGGCCGTTATAAGGTAAAAACTCTATTCTCCAGTTTCGTTGCATTGTATGATGGGAACTGAGTCTTATAATGGCTTCATTTTTATAAAATGCATTGCATTGTTTAAAAGAAAGATTTGTTTTAAAGCACTAGCAATCCGATGGAGTAAACCCGTTCCACGAAAGTGGCGTGGTCCTGTGATTAGCCATATATTAAATGTGTTGAGTAGATTTCTCATACCAGTCCCATGACAGACTCGTAGTTTGTTTCACTTTCAAACTAGGGTGCCCCTTTTTCTACACGGGCAGCCTTGTATTCAGGTTTAGCTGGTTCTTTCTGGATAGCTGGAGCTGAAGATGGATTCTATTATTTATCTCTTTTTATGCTGTTCAGCTCCTATTGTACATTATGTTTGTTTTCCACTGTAGACATATATGTATAGTTGAACTGTATTTGTACTAAGTATGATCATGTATACTGTGTAACTCTGATGATTACTTTTATCCAGTATATTCTATTGTTCATTATCTGGTGTATTTATTTAATTCTGTTCTGCTATTATCTGTTTTTGTGTTATATTCCAAACATAACCCTTGTCTCCGTCAGTACGGGAAATGGGGTCGTCACAACTTATTTTGTTGAAAATATTAGAATTGATTTAACATAAAATATCCATCTTATGTAAATATGAAAGATTAGAAATGTTTACATATAAATACTCTTTATGTGATAATAGAAAATATTCTTTTATACTATATTAGAATACAAAGAAATTGTGAACATATAAAATATCCTTTTACATGTTTATAGAACACATAGATAAGGTAAGCAAATAAGATATACTTTTAGGTGTCGCTAGAGTGCATAAGAAAAGGTTAGGGAAATAAAGGTGTTAGGTTAGTTGAAAACTAAATGTAAAATAATGATAAAAACATTTACTTTTATCATTTAAATAGAATGGGACAAAATTTACATTTGTTGTTAATAAAAAGAAGTGTTAAAACAAAATACACATTTTTGTTAGTAAAAAAAAGAAAAGAGTTAAGCAATTTTTTTTTTGTTAGTTAGAAAGAGTTAAAAATAGAAACTACATTTTTGTTAGATAAAGGAATTAAAAACAATTTTGTCAAATTGGAATTGTTGAAATCAAAATGAACATTTTGACAAATTAGAATAGTTGAATTAGAAAAGTATATTTTATTTGCATTTTAGACGTAAATAAAAACATGAATGTAAAAAGCACATTTTTATTTACATTGTAGATGTAAATAAAAAATCTAGAAATAAAAGAGACATTTTAATTTACATTTAGTGGTGATCAGAAGGATTAGAAATAAAAGAATAGAAATAAAAGTTACCTCTTGGTTGACATTTTAAATGATGGAAAAAAGAAGACTAGAATCAAAGATTATATTTTTATTTACAATTTAGATGTAAATAAAAAGAGTAGAAGTAAAAGTGGCATTTTTATCGTCATTTTAGATGCGATAAAAAAATGGATTTTAATAGTTGAAATCGCTAAAGGAATCATATTTATATATGTATATATATATAAATTAAACGAAACACGCGTGGTAATTCGCGTTGCGGTAGTCGTAACTTTAAACGATTATACCGAAAGATCCAACTGTCAGATTTTCCAAAAACTGGAACCGTTAGGACCGCTTTGGGAAGATCTTTCCAACGATATAAACTTTGTTAAAATCCAATGGTTAGATTTCGAGATAAGTGTAAATCAAATTTGGATAAAAACAGCGCCAGGACCGTCGATCGACCCGAAGCATCGTTAGATCAAAATAGTTATTTTCATAGCGATAAATCATTATTAAATTCTACTAACGATATGAAATGGTTTTAAACTTTATATATATGCAAGGATCATTTGAAAAGTCCGAGTTCAATCTCATTTCAAATGATTATACGTCGATCTAAGTCGAAGACAATGATTGAAGACCGACGATCTTCACATCGAATGGATGTGTTGCTACTGAGGCCCAAGATGGGAGCAGCTACCTTGAAGGGGCTTTAGTGGTAGCCAGTCGGCCGTACTTGTTGATTGTTGGATATGCGAGCACCTCACCTCTGTATTGGACATATGGGGGGCGGAATAAGGTGACTTCGGTTTCGTTCAGACCCAGAACGGACTTGTAAATGGATCGTATGGCTGACGTTGTATTCCTTTATACTGTATTCGTTAATCTCTACCAAATATATATCTGTTTGGTGGTTAACACCCTTCTCTGAGACGTACGAGCTTAGAGGTTATATATTGGCAGAAATAAATGGTATGGTATGGATTGACAATGTGGCATGCCAAGATGCATGGATCAAGGCTTTTGTTGAAAAGCAGGGCCTTGTGGGATGATCAAAGCATAGTCTGTATAGGCGTAGCTTTGTGTATAGCGTTGCTTCACGAGCCTTACACCCCGATATGAGTCAAAAATGGGAGAAGGGAACGCAGGGAGTGCACACGTTTCTTTCTAGCTAGAGTGTGTCAGTGCTTAAACTGGCTGGCATTTTACTTATGTGGATGATGGATTATAAGGTACCTCGGATTTATAGGTTGTTAGTGGCCATATGGAGGTCCAAAGGGACCAGCAAACGTGTGTTCAGGAATTGTCAATCCACTACCGTTAGGTAGGGACCGGCCCTACAGGATCCAAGGGTTGCCCATAGGTGTGATCCTGAGGCATTTGTTATAGTATCCTCGAATCAGTAAGGAGCTCCTCCCTAGCCTTGTCTCTTGATGGAAACCAAATCTCCAATACGACATTTCGGTAATGATTGTAAACTTATATATGGCGACATAGTATATGGTACCTATGCCGTCTAGGATTGATACATTTACATTGAAGTATTTTAAACTGCTTAGACACTAATAATAATATTAAAAATATTATTTTATATGTATCAAGTCATGTTTGATCATTATAAGGAAAAACACTATCCTCCGGTTTGCGTTGCATTGTGTGATGGGACTTGAGTCTTATAATGGTTTTATTTTTCTAAAAAGAATTGCGTTGTTTAACGATTTACTTTATTTTATGCACTGGCAGTCCAATGGAATAAACCCGTTCCGCGTTAGCGGCGTGGTCCTGTGATTGACCTTATTAGATAAGTTATGTTAGATTTCTCATACCTGTCCCATGACTGACCTGTAGTTTGTTTCACTGGCAAACTCGGGTGCCCTCTTTTCCACACGAGCAGTTGAGTAGCTTGTTTTGCAGATATCTATCTCTTTATCAGGATCCTGGATCGAAGCTTAAAGCTATGTCCAGAGCTTAGAAAAGTCTTCCGCTGCAATGTATTGAGTTCTTTGTAATTTATCTTCCGCTGTAATTCTATTCGATGTACTCTGATATTCTGTACTCTGATGTTATATTATCATGATGTAATAAAAGTCTGTTGTTATTGTTCTGATGTGTTGTATGCCCAAAGTTAACGTGTGCGGGTTTTGAATGATTTTGATCGATCTAGCGATTGATTAAGGTCGGGTAAAATCCGACTTGTTACAGTTGGTATCAGAGCTCAGGTTAGCTCAAATCTTTGGGGTACAACTCGTTAGAACTGAACAAAAGACTCATCTGATATTGGATTAGTAATTTCCTATAATAATACTCATTAGAGATAGGATCAGTAGTATCCTAGAATGAGAAAACTCATTAGAGATGGGGTTAGTAATGCCATAAAATGAGTTGAGAGTGCCAAGTTTATAATTAACGTATTTTTGATTATATATATAATCCGAGCTCAGAAAATATGATTTTTAAATATATAAAAGTTATATTTATTTGAAAAGTTAATCAACTAATAAAATTATCGAAACTAATAAAAATAGAAATGAGAATGAAAATAGAATAGTTAATTAAACAATTTTTAGCTTCGTTCCTTTTCGAGGACAAAAAGACTTTAAGTGGGGGAGATTGTAACAACCCGGAATTTAGGGCCAATTTAAAATTTTTATTTTTAGAAATTTTAATGAATGTTGAATATTTAAAATAGTTTGTTTTAAATAATAACGTCAAAAAGTTTATTTTAATCGAAGTTAAAATATAATAATTTAATTTATTTAGAAAAGGAATTTAAAACAGCACTGCAGTTTGAAATTTTGATTTTGAACTTTAACGGATTATAGCGGATTCAAAATAAATCAGAATTAAGTGAAACAAGAAACATTTAAATCTGTTTAATCATATCTTTCTAACGAATCTGAGAAACTAAAATTTCACTTTAAAAATTGTAAGTTATGTCCAGTTCAAAATTTAGAAAAGTCATTGTAGAATTTATATATAATTTAATATAATATATTGGCCGTAAAAATAGTCATTTTTCAAACGACCTCGGTTTTCGATGAAACCACTTTTGTTGGAACCGAAATGTCAACTTATGGCTAAGCTTAATTTTTTATAATTTTTATAATTAATTTGTGAGCGCAGTAAAAGAAAATGTGTTTTGTTAATTTCAATTGAATTTAAGCGACTTAGAAAGAGGCCTTTTTACAAACGGGCTCAGAATTCAACAAAATTAATTTTTCTAGATTCGTAGCATCAAAATATAATTAAAAACATTTTTCGGGAATTTTTAGAGTTATTTTGTAACTTCGGTAAACTTTGACGTACGTTTGAACTTTAATACATGACTTAAATTTTAAATCTGAAAAACGGAGGCTAAGATGACCATTTGGGCTAACGGGGCAGGTCCAGATGAGTCCGGAATGGGGGCTAATGGGTAAGAACGATAGTCGTTGGGCTGAAATTGGATAAAGTTGCAAACGGGCCTTTTAAGGGATTAAAATATTGTTTAAATGCACACATATCGAGACAAACTCACGCTCCTTCTTCCCAAATCACTCACGCATGCTGAACCCATCAGCCACCTCCTCTTTCTCACCTTCTCTCCTCTCTTTCTCCTAATCCGCACACAATTAGACCTAGCCATAGTTAAACTTTTTGAAGCTCTTGATCTCCTCTTCGATTCTAGACAAGTTTCAAACCTTCTTGTGCACCGAAGCTCCCGAACCACCTCTCCAAACCTGCTGCCTTTGAACCTCCGCCCGCCTCGATTTCTGCGCCGCACCCACCTCCTTCCAGCCGAATACCCACCTCTCCAAGCCCTCCATCCTCCAACAAACGGCACCCAAAACCGTTAACTACAGCTCAAGAAATTATGATTCAAAGTTTTGAACAATTCAAGGTTATATAAATTTTAATTTTATTGATTTGCAATTCATTGCTAACATTAATTTTAATTATTAAAAACATTTTTTTGATCCAATTCGGTACAGAAACCGATAAGTTTGACAATCATGGAACAACGTGACATAACACAATGTCATAGATCTGTTGTGTACAAGCTTCTAACTTTCAATTCGTTTCTAGATCTGACGAATACAAAGGTGAGAGTTCTGATTTACATAAATCAATTTTAAATTAATTATTCTCCTCGCTTATAGATGCATGATATTTATATTATTGTTTCTGATCTGTGATGTGAGAATTCTATTCTAAAATAAAATTATTTATTTATTTATTTCACTGCAAAATTTATATTCATCTTATACATAATCCACATTAATGCTGTGTATATATTTATTCGATGTTGGTTGTTTTATGATTGCAATGAATGATTGAATTAATTTGTATGTCTTATGTTTGTTAAAATAAGATTATTGTAAATAACTGTATCATGTTTGTTAAATTTGGATTAACGATAAAATTCCACTTTTATCGTTTAAAGTGAAGTCATTTTTGTTAAATATAGATTAACGACAAAATTTCACTTTTATCGTTAAACATGAAGTATCATTTGTTAAATTTAGATTAATAATAAAAATCTCACTTTTATTGTTAATAGGACATTGTTTGTTAAATTTAGAGTAAGAATAAAAGTCTCACTTTATTATTAACATGAAACACTATTTTTTCAAAATCATATTTTTAAGGTTATAAATGAAAATATAAAAATGATCATATTTTGAAGAAAAAAATATATCAACATTAAGAATCATATTTTTGTCATGAATAAAGTGAAGTAAAAAGATTACATTTCTATGTGACAAAAGAAGAAACAGAAAGATTACATTTTTTTTATGTGAGAAATGAATGGAATAAAAATATTGCATTTCTAAGTCAAAAAGGAATGTAACAAAAGATTACATTTTTCATGGGATAAAAAGATGAAAGGAAAAATATTACGTTTTTCATATGATGAGAGAAAGAAAAGATAATATTACATTTCCATGTAATTGAACAATGGAAAAAGAAAAATTACATTTTTATATGTAATCAAAGAATATAAAAATTACATTTTTATGTAATGAAATCAAAGAGAAGAAAAAGAACCTTTGTTATATAAAATAAGATTACATAGAAAATTTACATCTTGAATGTAAGGAAAGATTATATTGAAATAAAAGTTACATTTTCGATGCAAATACACATTGAGGTAAAAAGTTTATATTTTTCAATATAATAACACATCAAAATAGGAAGTTATATTTTAAATGTAGACAAAGTTTGAAATAGAAAATTTCATTTTTATGTAATCAAAAGAATGAAATCAAAGGATACATTTTTATGTCAAATTAAAAAAAAAAGAATACATTTTTATGTCAAATAAAAAGAATGCATCTTTATGTTAAGTGAAAAGATTACATTTTATTTGTAATGTAAGAGGAGTTACATTTTATATAATGTAATACAAGGATGGAAAACTACATTTTTATAATGAAATAAAAATTACGTTTTTATTTGTGATATGAAACATTGGAAAATATTAGAAAATAGAAATTACATTTTTATGTAAAATGTGACACTGGAATAAAAATTACATTTTATTGTAGTGTCAATCACTAGAAAAGAAATGTTTACACATAAAACATTATTTTATATGATATTAGAATTCACAGAAAATGTTTACATATAAATTATTATGTTATATGATATTAGAATGACACAGAAAATTGATTACCAATAAATGACCATTTATATGTTATTAGAAGTCTTAGAAAATGTGAATATACATAATAATTCTTTATATGGTATTAGATTTCATAGAAAATGTTAATATATAAAAGATACTTTTATATGTCATTATAATTCATGGTAAAATGTTAAAGTAAAGAAAAATAACATTTTAGTTATAAAAATGTTAGAGTGAAGAAAAATAACATTTTAGTTATAAAATGTTAAGATAAAGAGAAATAACATTTTAGGTATAAAATGTTAATGGATTAAAATAACATTTTAGTTATAAAATGTTAAGATGAATAAGAATAACATTTTAGTTATAAAATGTGAAGTTGGCAAAAATATCACTTTTCCTTTGTTGTTGTGTTAGAATTGACAACAAAACAAATATATTCCTTTTATATATTTTTGTTGAAATAGAATTGTCAACAAAAACAAAGTTATCCTTTTTACTTATTTTGTTGAAAATATTAGAATTGATTTAACATAAAATATCCTTCTTATGTAAATATGAAAGATTATAAATGTTTACATATAAATACTCTTTATGTGATAATAGAAAATATTCTTTTGTACTATATTAGAATACATAAAAATTGTGAACATATAAAAAATCATTTTACATGTTATTAGAACACATAGATAAGGTAAGCAAATAAGATATACTTTTAGGTGTCGTTAGAGTGCATAAGAAAAAGTTAGGGAAATAAAGGTGTTAGGTTAGTTGAAAACTAAATGTAAAAGAATAATAAAAACATTTACTTTTATCATTTAAATAGAATGAGACAAAATTTACATTTGTTGTTAGTAAAAAGAAGAGTTAAAACAAAATACACATTTTTATTAGTAAAAAAAAAGAGTTAAACAATTTTTTTTTTGTTAGTTAAAAAGAGTTAAAAATAGAAACTACATTTTTGTTAGATAAAGGAATTAAAAACAATTTTGTCAAATTGGAATTGTTGAAATCAAAATGAACATTTTGACAAATTAGAATAATTGAATTAGAAAAGTATATTTTATTTACATTTTAGACGTAAATAAAAACATGAATTTAAAAAGCACATTTTTATTTACACTTTAGATGTAAATAAAAAACTTAGAAATAAAAGACACATTTTAATTTACATTTTAGTGGTGATCAAAAGGATTAGAAATAAAAAAAATAGAAATAAAAGTTACCTCTTGGTTGACATTTTAAATGATGGAAAAAAAATTAGAATCAAAGATTATATTTTTATTTACAATTTAGATGTAAATAAAAAGAGTAGAAGTAAAAGTGGCATTTTTATCGTCATTTTAGATGCGATAAAAAGAATGGATTTTAATAGTTGAAATTGCTAAAGGAATCATATATATATATATATATAATAAAATTTAAACGAAACACGCGTGGTAATTCGCGTTGCGACAGTCGTAACTTTAAACGATCATACCGAAAGATCCAACCGTCGGATTTTCCCAAAACTGGAACCGTTAGGACCGCTTTGGGAAGATATTTTCAACGATATAAACTTTGTTAAAATCCAACTGTTAGATTTTGAGATAAGTGTAAATCAAATTTGGATAAAAACAGCGCCAGGGCCGCCAATCGACCCGAAGCGTCGTTAGATGAAAATAGTTATTTTCATAGCGATAAATCATTATTAAATTCTAATAAGGATATGAAATGGTTTTAAACTTTATATATATGCGAGGATCATTTGAAAAGTCCGAGTTCAATCTCATTTCAAATGATTATACATCGATCTAAATCGAAGAGTCGAAGACGGTGATTGAAGACCGGCGATCTTCACATCGAATGGATGTGTTGCTACTGAGGCCCATGATCGGAGTAGCTACCTTGATGGGGCTTCAGTGGTAGCTAGCCGGCCATACTTATTAATTGTCGGATATGCGAGCACCTCCCCTCTGTATTGGACATACGGGGGGTGGAATAAGGTGACTTTGGTATCGTTCAGACCCAGAACAGACTTGTAAATGGATCATATGTCTGACGTTGTATTCCTTTATATTGTATTCGTTAATCTCTGCCAAGTATATATCTGTTTGGTGCTTAACACCCTTCTCTGAGACGTACGAGCTTGGAGGTTATATATTGGCAGAAATAAATGGTATGGCATGGATTGACAATGTGGCATGCCAAGATGCATGGATCAAGGCTTTTGTTGAAAAGCAGGGCCTTGTGGGATGAACAAAGCATAGCCTGTATAGGCGTAGCTTTGTGTATAGCGTTACTTTACGAGCCTCACACCCTGGTATGAGTAAAAAATGGGAGAAGGGAACGCAGGGAGTGCACACATTTCTTTCTAGCTAGAGTGTGTCAGTGCTTAAACTGGTTGGCATTTTACTTATGTGGATGATGGATTATGAGGTACCTCGGATTTATAGGTTGTTAGTGGCAATATGGAGGTCCAAAGGGACCAGGAAACGTGTGTTCAGGAATTGCCAATCCACTACCATTAGGTAGGGACCGAACTTGCAGGATACAAGGGTTGACCATAGGTGTGATCCTGAGGCATTTGCTAGAGTGTCCTCGAATCGGTAAGGAGCTCCTCCCTAGCCTTGACTCTTGATGGAAACCTAATCTCCAATACGACTTTTCGGTCTTGATTGTAAACTTATATATGGCGACATAGTATATGGTACCTATGCCGTCTTGGATTGATACATTTACATTGAAGTATTTTAAACTGCTTAGACACTAATAATAATATTAAAAATATTATTTTATATGTATCAAGTCATCTTTGATCATTATAAGGAAAAACTCTATCCTCCGGTTTGCATTGCATTGTGTGATGGGACTTGATTCTTATAATGATTTCATTTTTCTAAAAAGCATTGCATTGTTTAACGATTTACTTTATTTTATGCACTGGCAGTCCAATGGAGTAAACTCGTTCCGCGTTAGCGGCGTGGTCCTGTGATTGACCTTATTAGATAAGTTATGTTAGATTTCTCATACCAGTCCCATGACTGACCTGTAGTTTGTTTCACTGGCAAACTCGGGTGCCCTCTTTTCCACACGGGCAGTCGAGTAGCTTGTTTTGCAGATATCTATATCTTTAGCAGGATCCTGGAGCGAAGCTTAAAGTTGTATCCAGAGCTTAGAAAAGTCTTCCACTGCAATGTATTGAGTTCTTTGTAATTTATCTTCCACTGTAATTGTATTCGATGTACTTTGATATTCTGTACTCTGATGTTATATTATCATGATGTAATAGAAGTCTGCTATTATTGTTCTGATGTGTTGTATGCCCAAAGTTAACGTATGCGGGTTTTGAATGATTTTGATCGATCTAGCGATCGATTAAGGTCGGGTAAAATCCGACTTGTTACACAATTTTGATGTATTGTTTGATGTCAACAAAGCATACAATCATATCTACTTTTGCATAGATAAATTACTATCAAGTAGACGCATCCTGACAAGAAAATGCAACTTTGGTAAAGGTAATACAGTTTTTTTTGGGCCCCCTGACCTAATAGGCCCTGTGCGGTCGCACGGCTCGCACTAGGTCAGGGCCGGCGCTGCCTGCCCTATGAGGCATAAATGAGCCAGATGACTCAATATCCATCGGCTCCGTAGTAACTGATATATCTAAAGCGCCTCTCTATCCATCATGTAATAATAAGCAACATCCTCATGAGTAAAATGTCTGGGCTCCATACCATGACACCACTCCTAGCTAGAAACCAGCATATGTCCATTACCCTGAGGTCCTCTCCCATTTATGGCTCACACCGGGGTGTGAGGCTCGCGAGTTAACGCTATACACAAAGCTATGCTATATTAAAGTCGTGCTTTGATCATCAACCACAAAACTCTGCTTTTCAAAAGAAGCCTTGATCATTTGCATCTCAGCATGCCACATTGACAATTCATGCCATGCGACTGATGTATATCGATATATAACATCTGAGCTCGTACGTCTCAGAGAAGGGTGTTAAGCAAGAGGATAAATTCTCTTCCACCAAACAGATAGATATTTAATAGAAATCAATCAATACAGAATAAAATCCAATGTCAGACACACATCCATTTTCAAGTTCATTCTGGGTATGAACAAAACCGGAGGCACCTTATTCCTCGTCCCATATGTCCAATACAAGAGAGAGGTCCTCGCATATCCGGTCGATCTCCAAGTATGTCGGGACGATCACCACTAATTACCTTATCTTGGGTGTTCAGCCCAATCAAGACATCAGATATCATCCAAACGATGTGAAGACCTCCGGTCTTCAAACACTGTCTTCATCGTTGACTCATTGCCGATTCAGTTATTCAGAATAGGATAAACCCGGTCTTTCCAAATAACTCACGTATATAATAAACAAGTACTATAAAAACACAACATATTCCTCATTCCAATTCTTAATATTTTTTTATTTAGATATTCATATCCTTTAGGGAAAGGTTCCCATTAATTTTGTCAAAGATAATTTCTTTAAATTTATTCTTTAATCTTCCTTTAGATATCAATTCAAACCAAATTAAGGTTTATCCAAACTAGTTGGGATTAGCGCACCTTACCGAAGTAATCATTTATTATATTTCCCAATCCTAACCTATTCATCCCATGGAGAAAAACTGGTAGTACTCCATATCTAACACCCACGGTGTTATCAATAAAATTGATTACGATTTCACGTTCAAATCTAATTAAAGATTTAACTATCGCCTGGAGTAAAACTGGTGGTACTCCATTCTCAATCATTTCCCAAATTTGATAATTTAAATTATCGCATTCACTTTTCAGTCTAATTAAAGATTCATTAAAACTCCTCTTAATTTTAATCCACGAAAATCATTATGTAATGATTATTCAAATTTAGGAAATAAATCCTATCTTTGACTAGGTTAAAGAACTAATGTCCTTTAAAACACAACTCAAGATAAACACAAAATCACATTCCATTAATTATGGAATCTTCATGGAAAACAGATCAATATATATAATCGATATAAACTTCCATATCTAACTTATAATATAAATGGAATAACGGCAAAGCCTTTTAAATTCCATATATATTAGCAGTCTTCCTCCATAGAAATTCACTTCCATTATTGCCAAATCGAATTCCATTCCATTCCAATTTGTTGTCTTAAATTGGAAAAACTTTACTTTGGAAATTTTCCATTAAATCTTAGTTAAAAGATTTATAAATTCCAAATCACATTTCACTGTTAATCGGGTTAAAGAACGAATGTCGTTAAAGACACAGTTCACAATAAACCCAATTCACATTCCATTTTATCCCAATTACTAAATACAATTGGAAACTCTAATAATCTTAATTAAATGATTTATTCCTTTCAGATAGGGTTTTAAGAACAATGTTACTGATGACACAATTCATGACAAACCCAAAAATGCAATTCTTTTATTCAATTCCAATTTAGATATTAATTAACTGGAAAATTTCCCTAAATCTTAATAAAAAGATTTATCCTCTCCTCAACTAGGTTTAAGAATAGTGTTATTTAAGACACCTTTCATGACAAACCCTGTGAGAACCCGTTACTTCCCCGTGAAGGAAAGGGCGAATACTTTGAGAACAACACACAAATGAACGCAGACGGAAGAACATTTCATTACTATTATAACAATTCTATCAGAATACAAGAATATACATATTATAATTGAATAAATTACATTCGATAAATATCAGAGATTACAATAAATTACATAGCAGTGGAAAATAATACAAAGCACAACTGAAGGTGATATACGGATACAGAGCTTTCCGGATATCATTCCAGCTGTAAACCAGGATCCTGTGAATATAAATCTACAAAAACCAAAACTACTAGCTGCCCGTGTCGAAAATAAGGGTACCCAGAGTATAGGTTAAAACAATAAACTCCAGGTCAGTCATGTGACTGGTGTGAGAACTAAAACAGTTATTTAAAACTTTACTTTAAAAGAGAGTAATTCAAGGGACCACGCCGTAAAACACGGAACGGGTTTCCTCCCAAGAATACCAGTGCATAGGATAAACAGCGCAATGCTTTTTCGAAAAATGAAGCTATTATAAGACCCAGGTCCCATCACATAATGCAATGCAAGCCGGAGGATAGGGTTTTCCCTTATAATAGCCAAACATGCTTGGTACGTTTTAAAACAAATCATTTGATACTATAATAAGTGTATAGTGTCAAAACAATTTCAATCATAAATATAAATCATAGACGGCATGGGTACCATATATCATGTCGCCATACTAGTTCTTCAATTAAAACCGAAATACACGTATTGGAAATTGGATTTCCGTCATGAGTCGAGGCAAGGGGCAAGCTCCTTTCCGCTTCGAGACACTCTAGCAAATGTCCCAGGACTATACACTCTGGGTAACCCTTGGATCGGTTGGGCCGGTCCTCTCTTACGTTTGTGGATTAATTATTCCTGAACACACGTTTCCCGGTCCTTACAGACCTATAATCGAGGCGCCTCATTCCAACAACCACAAAGGTGAAAAGTATATAAATGTCAGGGCTGGTAAGTCACTGACACCACCAAAGCTAGAAAGAAACGTCGTGTTCTCCCAACGGTCCTTATCCCGTTTTTAACTCATACCGAGGTGTGGGGCTCGCGAATTCACGCTATACACAAAGCTACCACGTAGGCCGTGCTTTGATCATCAACCAAAAGACTTTGCTTTTCAACAGAAGCCTTGATCCATGCAACTCAGCGTGCCATATAGGCAATTCATGCCATGCGATTGATATCTATCGATATATAACCTCTAAGCTCGTACATCTCAGAGAAGGGCGTTAAGAAAGAGAATAAATTCTCCGCCGCCGAACAGATATATATTTAACAGAAATCAATCAACATAGAATAAAGTCCAATGTCAGACACACAATCCATTTACAAGTTCGTTCTGGGTCAGAACGAAACCGGAGGCACTTTCCTCGCATATCCATAGATCTCCAAGTACGTCTGGGCGACCACCAACTGATTCCCTCATCTTGGTGTACAGCCCAATCAAGATCATCAGTAATCACCCAAACGATGTGAAGACTTCCGGTCTTCAACCACCGTCATCATCTTTGACTTATCGTCGAATAGGTTATTCAGAATGGGTAAAAACCCGGCCTTTCCGAACAACCCGCGTATATTAAAAACAAATGTTACACAACCACAACATACGCCTCATTCCAATTTAGCAGCCACTAACCGCAAATTAGCAAGAGAACAATTTCCCAAATATTAACCCCGAAGGCCGAAACCAACATCAGATCAATATCCAGGAAACCATTCTTCTTAACTAACCTACAGCTAGTTTCTAAATTTCATATTCTTAGGGAAAGGTTCCCATTAATTTTATCCAAGAAAAATTCTTTAAAATTTATCCTTTAATCTTCCTTTGGATGTCATTTCAAACCAGATTATGGTTTTCTAAACTAGTCGAGATTAGCGAATCACATCGGAGTAAATATTTATTTTATTTCCCAATCCCAACCTATTCATCCCATGAACCAAAACTGGTAATACTCCATATCTAACACCACGGTGTTATCGATAAAATTAATTACCGTTTCACGTTCAAATCTAATTAAAGATTTAACTATCGCTTTGGAGCAAAACTGGTGATACTCCATTCTCGCTTATTTTCCAAATTTGATAATTTAGATTATCAATGCACATTTCAATCTAATTGCAGATTTATTAAAACTCCTTTTACAGGGTTAAAGAAATAGTGTCATTTAAAACACAGTTCACGATAAACCCACAAATCAATTCTATTTAAAACCCGTTTCAAATCCAATTTATTTATTTAAAAGTAAACGGGTTTAATTTTAGTTCAAAACTAGTTCATTTCGATAAAAATCTATTTTTATCTTTTCAAATATGGAGTTTTTCATCCCAATTTTTCCCAAATCATTACTTATGATTTTGCACCAATTATTACTATTTTTAATAATTTTATTAAGGCCCGTACAGTCGATTTCCACCAATGGCCATCAAACTGCACTTACATCGACCTTTTCCTAATTTGATTTGGGCGTATCTCCAAATCCAACCGTTAGATTTCAAATTTCTAATATTCGTTAGAAATCTCTTTTCGATACGAACCCAACGGTTCCGGTTTTAGGAGAATCCGACGGTCGGATCTCCCGTAATGTCCGTTTGAAATAAGTGGTCGAAATTCACGAACTACCGCAGCGCGGCGCGTTCTATTCAGGCCAATATATTATATATATAATATATATAATAAATATTTCGTCGATTCCCTTTTAAAACGAATTTTATAAATATATTCAAATTTGTTTCAAAAACAATTTCAACCTTTATTTCAAATTCAAATCAAAATTTAATTTTCTATTATAAATCCTTTTTACTTTCATTTCTATTTGATTTCAATTCAAATCGATTTTAATTCGATTCGAATTCATTTTCTTTTCAATTCAATTCAATTCGAATTTTTTTCTTTTCAATTCAAATCAAATTCGTTTTCTATTCAATTCAAATCAAATTCGTTTTCTATTCAATTCAAATCAAATTCGCTTTCTATTCGATTCAATTCAAATTCGCTTTCTATTCGGTTCAATTCAAATTCTTTTTCTATTCGATTCAATTCAAATTCGTTTTCTATTCGATTCAATTTAAATTCATTTTCTATTCAAATCAAATTAAATTCGTTTTCTATTCAAATCAAATCAAATTCGTTTTCTATTCAAATCAAATTAAATTCGTTTTCTATTCAAATCAAATTAAATTCGTTTTCTATTCAAATCAAATTAAATTCGTTTTCTATTCAAATTAAATTCGTTTTCTATTCAAATCAAATTCAATTCGTTTTCTATTCAAATCAAATTAAATTCGTTTTCTATTCAAATCAAATTAAATTCGTTTTCTATTCAAATCAAATTCAATTCGTTTTCTATTCAAATCAAATTCAATTCGTTTTCTATTCAAATCAAATTAAATTCGAATATAATCGATATAAATATCGTTCGCGTCAAAATAGCGCATTCTAATCAACACGGCTTTATATATTTCAATAACTTCGTTATTCTATTCAACAAATTAATCTACATTTTTGTCAACGCATGACTAATCTCAACGAATGAGTACTGTCCACGTCTGACTATTTTTGTTATTTAATATATTTTATAAAAATTATGCTATCTTTGGTTTGATTTAAAATCAAACTCCAACCATAAATTAGTAAGAGAACGATTCCCTGAATATTAACCCCGAAGGCCAAAACCAACATCAGATCAATATCCAGGAGACCACTCATCTTATCTATTTTCCAGTTAATTTCTAATTTCATATATGATAAAGATATAAATTTTATTGTTAAAATATTTCGTTCAACACATGACTAATCTCAACGGATGAGTACGGTCAACACATGAACCTTTATTTTATAATATTCTTTACCTTCTAAATTGGAATGAGGCTCAACCAATTACCATATAAAGTTAATTATATGGATTCCATTCAACACATGTATATAATAGCAACGATAAATAATTAACCATCATCCAAAGTACACTACACTGTATCAGCATCAAAAATAGATATCTAACGCTAATAACAGCCTGTCAATCAATCGATCGACATACAACTAATTATTGGGATTAGTGTATGCCGTATTTTAACCCAATACCCGTGTGGGGTTTCAAACAATCAAACACAGATTTTATTTATGCAGTTGGGCGATGTGTAAAATTTATCATCCCAATCAATATCAGTCAAGTCAGTGTATATAAACAAATCGGCCGATTTGTTTATAAATATTTATTTACTCACATTCACGTTAAAAATTATATTTTTAACGATAGTTAATTTATTTCAACTATCTACATTTATTATCGATTTCACATCAACATCACAAACAATTTTCACAACACATCAATCAAACAAACAAGCCATCCATGGTCTGTGGATGACGTGTGTCGGGTGCTGCTAAGCACCGTCTGCATCCTAGTATATATATATATATATATATATATATATATAACTAGAAAAAGAAATTGAAGAGTGAGAAATTCTCACCGATAGCTATCCCAACTCCACGACACTTCATTTATAGAAATCTTCGTCGTTCTCGCCTTTTTGTCACTTTCGCTGCCCGTAGCCACTACATATATAAAAATCACATTTTTATATTGTTGCTATGTATATAAAAATCATATTTTTACTTTGCTATTCAATATATAAAAATCGAATTTTTACTTTGCTATTCAATGTATAAAAATCGAATTTTTACTTTGCTATTCAATATATAAAAATCAAATTTTTACTTTGCTATTCAATATATAAAAATCAAAATTTTCCTTTGCTATTCATTATATAAAAATCGAATTTTTACTTTGCTATTCAATATATAAAAATTGAATTTTTACTTTGCTATTCAATATATAAAAATCGAATTTTTACTTTGCTATTCAATATATAAAAATCGAATTTTTACTTTGCTATTCAATATTTAAAAATCGAATTTTTTACTTTGCTATTCAATATATAAAAATCGAATTTTTACTTTGTTATTCAATATATAAAAATCGAATTTTTACTTTGCCATTCAATATATAAAAATCGAATTTTTACTTTGCTATTCAATATATAAAAATCGAATTTTTACTTTGCTATTCAATATATAAAAATCGAATTTTAACTTTGCTATTCAATATATAAAAATCGAATTTTAACTTTGCTATTCAATATATAAAAATCGAATTTTTACTTTGCTATGCAATATATAAAAATCGAATTTTTACTTTGCTATTCAATATATAAAAATCGAATTTTTACTTTGCTATTCAATATATAAAAATCGAATTTTTACTTTGCTATTCAATATATAAAAATCGAATTTTTTACATCGCTACGATATGGATAAAAATTCTACCTTTACATCGCTACTATATAGATAAAAATTCTATTTTTACATCGCTACTATATAGATAAAAATTCTATTTTTACATCGCTGCGATATAGATAAAAATTCTATTTTTACATCGCTACGATATAGATAAAAATTCTATTTTTATCACGCTATTCTCTATATAAAGACTTCGCCTTTTCATCTCATCACTATAAATATCACATTTTTATTTCAACGTATATATAATAAAAATCAGATTTTTATTTCTCTACTTATATAAAGATGATATTTTTACTATCTTACCTATATAAAAATTATATTTTTATACTTCTACAATATAAAAGATTATATTTTTATAACTCTACAATATAAAAGATTATATTTTTATAACTCTACAATATAAAAGATTATATTTTTATAACTCTACAATATAAAAGATATATTTTTATTTCTCTAACCTGTATATAAAAATTAGATTTTTATCACTTTAATCCACATATAAAAATTCAAGCTTTTTACTTCACGAATAAATATCAAAATCCAAGCTTTTTACTTCATAAAAATCTCTACTTGCGTATGTAATTTTATATACATAAAAAATCGGACTTTTATTTGCTATTTACTATTAAATAAAACAAAATAAAATCAAAATATATACTTACAGTCTTTGTTTCCTTCAGCGAAAAGGGGCGGGGTTCGAACTGGTGCAAGAGGAGGGCGGAAAGGGGTGGACTGGTGGCGTCGGGGTCTGGGAGGTCGGGCGCGGGTGCTCCGTCGATGGGAGGAGGGGAACGTGAGGCTGAGGGGGAGCGGATTTAGGGTTGGACAGCGAAAAAGGGGGGAGGGCTGGAGCGATGCGGCGAAGGTGGGGCGACCTTGGTGGTCGGCGCCGCCACCTGGGGGGAGCGCGGCTCCTCCCCGTCCTTCTCTCTTTTTTTTTGAATGGAATTATAACGGGGGGGGGGGGGGCTGAAGGAAGAAATAAAGGGGCAAGGAGAGAAAGAGTTTTATTTTTTAATTATTTAATTTACAAAAAGTTGACTTTTTCATACGACCTCTAAACGAGGCCCACCGCCTGCCGTCCATAGCGTTTCACCCCCATTCTGAACACAATGGGACATGTATCGCAAGCTGATTCGACTGTTTCGATCAGTTTCCATTAAAATCAACATATAACTCTATATATTGAATTTGAACGCGCATTTCAATTTACCGGGGTCACATACTAACTCGAAAAATTACAGAAAAATATTTTCTAGCTTCGTATTGACGATACGGTCCTGACAAAACTAATTTCGTCGAATTCTGAGACCGCTGGAAAAATGGCCATTTTCCAGTCGATTAAAATCAACTAAAACTGGTCAAACGCGTTTTCCTTTGCCACGCTCACATATTGAATCGAAAAATTATGAAATTTGAAACCTAGCAATAATTTGACATCACGGACCCAACAAAAGTGGTTTCGTCGAAATCCAAGGTCGTTTGCAAAAATCCCATTATTAAAGGCCTGAATTCCATAGCGACTATTCAAAATTTTCAACTGGACATATCTTTTGATTCCCGCTATGAAATTTCGATTTTTCGGATTCGTTGGAAAGATATTCTCAATTAGATCTTATTATTTTTGGTTTCGCTAAAATCCGGATTGTTTTGCACCCGGTATATTCAATTGAAGTTTGAAATCGAATTATCGAACTACCACGCCATTTTCAATTCTATTTATAATTTAAAATAAATATTTATATTCTAACGACGACGTTTATAATATATACGTTCGATTTCTATTCAAAATAAATTTCCCGTCAATATTATTTAAAATAATCTATTTTAAATTTTCAAAATTCACTAAAATTGCCAAAATAAAAATTTTTAACTGGCTCAGAATTTCCGGGTTATTACAAACCCAAAATCCTGTTTGATATTAAATACAAGGCTCTGAATAGAAAATATATCAGCTTGTATTTAGTATCAAATTCTGCAACTAACAAATATCGTATTGGAAATAATGATATCAATATATCTTTCAAATTTCCATAACAATATATGTATAATCACAAAATCCAACATCGAAATATTCCAAAGATAATTTCGATTCAATTCCATTCCAATTCATATATTGGTAATTCGGGTTATTTTTGAAACCAATTCAAATCCAATTTATTTATTTAAAAATATTGGATTATAATTCTAGTTCATAACTAGTTCATTTTGATAAAAATATATTTTTATCTTTACAAACGTGGAAACTTTCGTCCAAATTCTTTCCAAATTATTTATTATGATTTTACACAAATTATTGATATTTTTAATAATTTTATCAAGGGTCGTACAGTCGATTTCTATAAACGGCCATCGAACTACACTTACAACGACCTTTTCCAAATTTGATTTAGACATAATTCCAAATCCAACCGTTAGAACTCCAATCTCTTATATTCGTTGGAAAGCTCTTTTCGATACGAACCCAACGGTTTCAGTTTTAGGAGAGTCCGACTATCAGATCTCCCATAATGTCAATTCGAAGTCAATGGTCGAAATTCGCGAACTGGCATGGCGCAGCGCGTTCTATTCAAGCCATTTAATATATATGTATATATATATATATAAAATAATTATATATATATTATATAATATAATATATATATATATATTATATTTCATATATTTCTATTTGAAATGTATTTTATAAATTCGTTTTAAAATGATTCTAACTTCATTTTCAATTTTAAATCAAAATTGAATATTCCATATCATTATAATATATAAATGATAATATTTTCAAAATATCCGATTTTGAAATCATTTCCTTTCCGATATTCATTATAAAAATGAATAAAATCGATATAAATACCGTTCACGTCAAAATGGCATTAGTCTAATCAACATGGCTTTATATATTTCAATATTTTCGTATTCATCCCAAATTGGACATCAAAATCATATTTTGATCCATTACTGAATATTATTTTAAAATATTAGTTACTATAAAATATTCAGCATTCATCATTTTAAATTATTAGTTAATTTAAAATATTCGTTCTTTCCGAATTGGAATCAGACACCGTCAATTACCATATAATTTTATTTATATGGATTTCAAACAACACATGTATATATCAACAGTGATAAGCAATCAACCATCGGCCAGAATGCACTACACAACTGCATAAGAATTAAATATAAATAATTAACGTTTACAACAATCTGTCAACCCATCGATTGACATACAACTAAACAATTGGGATTAGTGTATGTCAAATATCATCCCAATACCCGTGTGGGGATTCAATCAACAAACACTGAATTAATTTGTGTAGTTGGGCGATGTGTAAAATATATCGTCCCAATCAGTATCAGATAAATGGGTGTACATAAACAAATCGTTCGATTTGTTTATGGATATTTATTTTAACATATGACTATTCTAAACAGTTCATATATATAATAAAAATGATATTTTTACTGTACAAATATTTTATTCCATACATGAATATTTTATATATTATATTCATTCAATAAAAATGATATTTTTATTATTCAAATAATTTATTCAGTTCATATATACAATAAAATTGATATTTTTATTGTTCAAATATTTTACTCCATACATGAATATTGTATATATTATATTCATACATCACAACATAATACAATACAGTCCATTCAATTCAAACAAACAATCATGGTTTGTACAATAAATGGTGTCGGGCGCTCCTAAGCACCGTCTGCATCCTAGTATATATTTGACGGTAAATTAATTAGAGTAAGAAGGAGTTCTCACCTTTGGTTTCCACTCCACCAGTTTTATTTCTGAATTTCTGAACGGTTTGAATTCTGTTCGCTTCCCGTCACTTCCATCCCAATCTGTCTTCAAGCGATTTATATTAAAAATGACATTTTTAATACAATGCTATTCATTTAAAAATCAAATTTTTATTCTACTACTGTATAAAAAAAAAATCACATTTTTATATTACTAAATATATTTTAAAAATCCCATTTTTAAAACAACTCTATTTAAATTAAAAATCCAATTTTTATTCAATATATAAACAATCACATTCTTAAATCATCGCTATTTCATATATTTAAAAATCAATTTATAAAAATCTTATTTTTATTTCTAAAAATCATATTTATAAAAATATTATTTTTACTTCTAAAAATCATATTTATAATTTACCAAGCTATTTTTATTTTTAAAACAACAATATTTATATTTCTTAAAATTATAGATATTTATATTTTAAAAACAATTTATATTTATATTCTTAAAACTCATTTTTTTATACAATGCTTTTATAATTAAATCAGAAAATAAATTAATGAAATTTATTTTTAAAAAATAATTTCATGAAAAAACTAAAAACTATAAACCTTTCTCTGTAAAACTTTCCCTGCGCTATCGAACCCATTCTCCAAACAAAAACGATGAGGCCTCTCTCTCCTCCGATGATTGGAACTTGATCGACACCGCCCCCCTGAAGCACTGGAGCTCGACTCTCCTCCCTCGCCATGTCCGGTGGCCTATCAGCACCGGAAATCGGCCTTAAACGCGCCCCCTTCGTTGGTTGATTTCTCCCAAATCGAGCTACCATAAATCGTGAAACTGGTGTAGATTTGAAGTGCTCTCCTCGCTCTTGAATTTCTGCTTTATGAGTTTGGGAAATCATGGAAGGGATTAGGCGAAAATCGATTGAGAAATTTTGAATGAATTTGGCCCTTCGTTATGTGATCGTCGCTAATATATGAATTAGAAAAGCGCGATATTTGTAATAAAATTCTGCAAGCGCACAGGTGTGTAGCATACAGGTCGAACACAGGGAGGTAAATTAAAATCAAATTATTTATCTAATCTCTTGGGTGAGTTAGACGAAGCCTGGAGATTTTGTTGAAATAAAAACAAACTGAAATTGCGAACTTAGGATTATCGTTGAATCTAATCAACGATTAATCACTAAAGAAAGTAAATTGCAAAACAAGAACAACAATGCAGAAAATAAAAGTGCAGAATAAGAAGAACAACAAAAATAAAATTAGGATTGTCGTTGAAACTAATCAAACGACTAATCACTAATGAAACAAATGTAAAATACAATTGGTTCTCTTCCAAAACTAATTGTGAAGACAACACCTATTGCTAAGAAAGAAAAATGCAGAAATAGTAAAAAGGAAGAACTTTTATTAATGGAGAAGAGAATACAGAATAATGGATGGTGGCTACAATGACATTACAAGGGTATTTATAGGATAGATAGCCAAACCCTAACCCTAACCTTAATACAATGATAGATGGGCCTTAAGGAATTCTCAAGAGAGTTTCAAATGGGCCTTAGTTAAATCTATTAAATTTTTGGCCTTTCTTCTTTTCCTCTTGGTTCTTTGACAAGCTTTCCTTGATTTGAGAAATTCTTGGTCTTTCTACCAATCATTTTCTTGTCCAACAGCAACTAGATGTGAGATCTTCATCTACAATTCTTCAAAATGTAAATATATACCAATTTGATCTCCATTTCTCTATTTTTCTGGTTGCATGTGGGCTGGGTTGGAATATCTGTAAAAGTAACAAAACAATACCCAAGTAATATTTATTTATATACAAAAGATAAGAAATAAGAGCATAAAATAAACACATTTCTATGTCAATCAAATACCCCCACACTTATCTTTTACTCATCCTCGAGTAAAACAAGAGATGAAAAAACTAGACTAGATAGGTCACACTTTCGTAGGAAAGACGATTGCATTGAGCGTATGCAACAAGCTGTTTAACCTCTAAGTGTCCCTAGTAGGACGAGTGGTGTCTCGTGAGGGTTTTCAGCGGATACTACCCACAAAATCCAAATGCAGTATGCTATGATTCTAATGAAACCACATGAATGCAATGGACATATGCAAAATAAAAGCAAAAATGAAAACATGACTTGTTTCTGAAGTGGTACAACAAATTAAATTAACAATTTCTAGTCAGTTGATTTTATTTTAGATACCTCAACTTGTCACAAATTTTCAATATAAATCAAGTTTTCAAATGTTAAATTCCAGTTTGGCCAGTTAGTTCGGTCGATAACATAGTGCAGCCATGAAATAAATTCTTAGTTTGCTGGGCACAGTTTGCAAAGTGGTATTATTATTTTCTCATGTATGGGTAGTCAAATCAATAAGGTCAAGAAGTGTTTAGGCGTCAACGCTTATTCTTTATTCTATAAAATTTTAAAATTTATGTTCAAGTACATACACCTAACTTAGAAGACCAAGGTTTACCACCCATGCACTGCCTCGCGGACTAACGGAGAGTAGGTAAAGAGCTTGGTGGATTGTGCAGGCCGACTTTGACTTTGTCAACAACATGTCGGTAATCCTTAGGTGTCCAATCTCATAAAATGAGACCAAGATATTCCAATGCTGATTTTGTCAACAACATGTCGGATAGAGCTTGGCGGGTTTGCATACCAACGCTTGACATACAAGCAATGTTGGATACCCTTGGATTACTGTTATTATTATTGAAAATATAAGCACAAAAGAGAGTTACGCGAATTCAACTTAACACAACTTAGTTTTAAAGATTTGAAAAGCCAATATAAGTATTTTAAGTCCTAAACTTATTTAAACAAAGTCTACAATATAGAATAGATTTCATGGCCATCACCTAAGAATCTCCCTATGTACCGGTTACACTATTATCCCTCAAAATTAAACTTTTCATTATATTTCAAATTCGAATTTAGCTGAGAGAGAAAAATACTATCAACTGGCTAAAAATTGTAAACTTATTTTGTTGTATCAATTGAAAATGAGTCGTATTTCAAAAAAAAAATGGCATGTTATTACAGTCTAAAAAAAATGGCATGTTACTACAGTCTAAAATGCATGATGGTCCTATTTAAATGATGAAAATGAAAAGAAAGAAAAATAAAGAAAAAAAACGAAAATGAGTGAAATGCAGACTCCCCCCCACACTAGAACTAAACAGTGTCCACACTGTAAATTTTTTCTATAATTGAAAGATAGTACCCAAAGGTGTATCAAATGCAGAATGATTTGTAAAATGAAATGCAATTTAACCACTATATGCGAATGCCAATTATATACAAAATGAAATTTATAATGACGGTGAGTTTTATGTGAAAAATGAGATTTTTCTTTCCCTCCACACTTGCCTCTATCGAAAATGATGGATGATGTTTTCGTATCTGATTTTTGAGGTACAAAAGGCATGTTAGTGAGATCTAAGATCAAAATCCTTCCTATAAAATTTTTGTCGTGCCAATGATTTAAATTATTCAACTGAAGATTATTATAGTCCCATAAGCCTGAGTTTTTAACAATGATTTCTTCTGATGCTATGGAATTACGATTATGTTTGAGACGTTCCATATATCCATCCTCGTCATTCAAAAGTTTAAGCTCATCTTCGAACAATTCCTCAAAAGACATAGTGCACACGTCAACTGAGGAAAATGAAGTTTTTAGAGGATATAATTCAGATGTGCCATCTAAAACTGTTTCTATTATGTCAACTTCTCCTATTTCGATCTCTTTGGGTTGATGAAAAATATTCAATTCAATGGTTAAGTGCCCAAACGATAGTCAAAGTTGGCCGCTCCTACAATTAATGATAGCATTTGAGGTTGCTAAGAAGGGACGACCCAAAATCAATGGAATTTGACTACCCTGACTCAAAACAGGCTCGGTTTCTAGAACTATGAAATTGACAGGGAAGTAAAATTGTTCAATTTGAATCAAAACGTCTTCAATTATACCCAATGGTTTTTTAAAAGATCGATCAGCTAACTGAAGAGTGACGTTTGTTGGTTTAATCTCCCCTAATCCAAGTTGACGATAAACAGTGTAAGGAAGAAGTTTTACACTTGCACCGAGATCAAGTAGGGCACAAGATATGTGAATGTTTCCTATTTTGTTATCAATTGTAAGGCAACCGGGGTCCTTGTACTTGACTGGGGCAGGATTCGAAAGAATGGAGCTTGTATTTGCTGTTAGAAAGGCAGTTTTAGGAACATTAGTGGCTCGTTTTCGGGTGCATAGCTCTTTCAGAAATTTGATCGTTCGAAGAAGAAGGTTTCGATGTGGAAAGTGATTGAGGTACATGAATATAAGGTGAGATGCTGGGATTGCCCACATTAGAGGAGGAATTATTATCGGGGTTGCTGACATTGGAAGAAGAGATGTTGGGGTTGCCAACATTCGAAGAAAATGGGGTTTCATAAGGTTCCAAGGAGTTGGCATTGGTTGTCATCGCAAGAGTGTCAAGCTTTTCAATTGGAGTTGAAATCGAATGGTTGTCGGGATTGCCAACATTATTGTCAATCATTTTTCTAGACCTCAGGGTGGTGACAACGTTAACCGAATTATCTCCATCCTCACAAGAATTCACAGTACGAGAGTTATATTTTGGATTCACCTCGGGTTGACTAGGCAACTTTCCTCGCTCATTACTTTTCATTAGTTCCTTCATCATATTCATCATTTGTTCGAGTTTAACATCTTGATTATTTATTTGTTTTTCTAATCGAACAATATCTTGGGACAGTTGAGAAGATTGGGAGGATTGGTTTGATGATTGAAAGTTGGGGTGCCTATAAGGTTCACTCGAAGGCTCAGGTTGAGGTGAAACATGAGAAGTTTGAGGACTAGAAGAAAATGGAGCTTGGTACAATGAATTCGGCATCATGTGAGATGGATTTTCGACATTATTTGAATTAGACCATGAGAAATTTTGATGATTTCTCCAACTAGGGTAAGATGTGGATGAGTAAAGACCATTTTGAGCTATGACATTGACTTGGTCTTGGGGCAGTCCATTGAATTGAGAAGTTTGAGTCTCTAAGGGAATATGAACTGTATCCACGACATGCACTCCTTTAGTGGAAGCACGGATGGGAACACGAATGGACTCCCATTGCATGTCCTTTTCAAAATAATCCTCTAAGAATTTCCAAGCTTCATTGGCCATTTTAGACATAAAATCTCCCCCACACATTGATTCTAGTTGAGTTCTAATCTGATAGTTTAGACCCTCATATACAATTTGACATAAGTAATCTTTTATGATTCCAAGATGAGGACAACTATACAGTAATTGGTTGAACCTATCAATGTATTTTGAAAAAGTTTCCCCCTCATTTTGAGAAAATTGATTTATTTCAGTTCGAATTTTCAGAGTTTTGTGAAAAGGAAAAAACTTTTTCAGGAATACTCTGACGAATTCATCCCAACTTCTTATTGACTGTCTGGGAAGAGAATTTAGCCATCTTTTAGCGCTTTCAAGTAGTGCAAATGGAATTAACCTTAGCTTGATTGATTCATTAGATAATTGTTGCATTTGAGTTGTGGATGAATACAATTCAAATTCACTTAAAAATTCATAAGCATTTTCAGAACCAGTAAATTTTGGTACCCCTTGAATAAAAGAATGTTTAAGCTCAAAATTTCCTTCAACTGGTGGAAGTACTATGATAGAAGGTTGAACGGTTCTAGTTGGATAACATCGATCACGAAGAGACAAGGGTCTATCCATTTGGATATTGAGATTTTTAAATTTTTGATTTATTTGATTTTGATCCCCAAAGTTTGGAAAGTTGTGATTCACTCGATTTTGATTCAATTCGGTTGGAAAATTTTGGTTGATTCGAGAACCCCTAGGAGAATTTTGTTGGCTCACACTTTTTTCACTCATTGTTGTTAAATGCACGCACAAAAATTAGCTACAATGAAATTTTCTGTCCTTAATAGCTCGTAACCCAAAATTATATAGTGACACGTTTGATTACTTAGATCAAAAGATTTCTTAGCCAGTTAACGGACAGGTGTTATCGGTGCACCAGGAATCACCCTAGCAATGCAGCCGAAGGTTTAAGTACCTTCAGAATAACAACCGATATAATATTTACGAATCACCGTAATATTTATAAATGGTTATTTCTCTGCCGTAGTCTACACACCAAGAAATAATTCGTTCCAAATGAAACAACTATCACAATACAGTTAAGCCCTAGATGAGCCTGTGACTCCCTTAAGTCCAACGTCTAACCGTTATTATTAGTCAGATTCTACGATGAAATGCAATTTGTGGGCTAAGGAAAGGGTGATGAAATCCCTCACCATATGTGAATTGGGGTATTGCCCTTAACAGAATAAATAAAAAGTGCAGAAATAACAACAATCACACAATTTAACAACAATCACACAATTAAAAAATTTATATTCATGCCGCTGCCCCTGCAGAAATTTTTTACAACAACTGTCTATATTTTTTTTTCTTTGCAGCAGAGCACCTGTAGAGTTAAAAGAAATTAACAGTGGGGTATGGCTGTCCATCCAGAAAAAATGAGTAGCGCCAATGATTGAAATCTCAGTATTTGCAATTTCTTTTGATTTCTGAAATCTTGATTTGTTGCTTGAACTCCAGTCACCTTGTCCTTAGTTCGAAATCTCTTTTTTTTTTTTGAATGAATTGAATAACAAAAAAACACAAGAAAAATAAACAAAGGAATTAACAAAAAAAAAAAGCTAACTTTTTGGAGAAGATGATGTTGAAGTGTGGATTGAAAAAAAAAACTGTGGTGAAATGAGATTATGTGAGAGGAAGGGGTATTTGATCAGAGGGAAGAAATGAAGCAGGGAAAAATAATTGAAAAAAAAAAGAATGAATCTTTTTATGACCTTCCCTTTTTTTATTATTGTTGAAAAAGTGGACAAATAGGAAAGAAACAAATGACAAAAAAAAGGGAAGAGAGATTTCAGGAAAGAAAGAGAATTGTAAAGGAAGGAAGGAAAGTAATTGTAAAAGATTTGGAAAAGAAATTGAGAAGGGAAAACAATAAAAGAGAAGACAAAAAGAGAAAGAATTTTTTTCTTTTGTTTATTGTTGTAAAATTAAAAGAGGATTTTTTTTGAAAAGAAAGCGAATTTGTAAGAGAAGAAAAGAAATCAAATGTATTGAGAACAAGAAAGACAAAAGAAGAAAGGAAAAAAAATTGCAAAAGAGGAATCTTTTTTTTTTTTTTTGAAATTTGTAGAAAGAAAAAGAGTGTAGATGATTGGAAAGAAAGTGGAAAGATGGAAAGAATAAAGGAAAATTGAAAGTTGTTTTTTTTTTCAATGAAGGAGAGAGCCGGAAAGAAATAAATGAAAAAAAAAATGGAAAGAGAGATTGTAGGAGGTGAATGAGAAATGCAATTGGAAAGAAATAAAATAAAAAAAAGAATGCAAGTTTTTTTTTATGAAAATTTGAACAAGAAGAAAGGGAAAGAAATGAATGGTAAAAACCCAAACAAAAAAGGAAAAAAAAATTAAAAGAGGAAGGAAATAAGAGAAAAAAAGCAAGGTTTTTTGAGTAGAGAGGAAGGGTAGAAGAAATTGAGGAAAGAAATAAAAGCAGACAAAAACAAGAAAGAAATCAAAGTAGACAGAGAAGAAATTGCAAAAGTTTTTTTTTAGAAAGTTGTAGACAAAAGATGGAAACAAATAAAAAGAAAAGGAAAGGGAAAAGAAAATTGTGAAAATCAGCAAGGTGGTAGAAAGATGGAAAGAAATTGAAGAAAAATTAGAAACTTTCTTTTTTTGTATATATTTTTTTTCTTCTTGAAGGAATTAGATTGGAAGAAATGCAAAATAAAAAAAGGAAAGAAATAAATGAAAAAAAGAAGGAAAATTAAAAGAAAACGTGGCAAGATTTTTTTTCCTTGTCTTAGAGATTATGATATCAATATGTGATACACAATCAACTAGTCAAGATTTTTATCTTTATATATCTACAAGAAAACAATAGGAAAATAAAAGAAAATTTGGCAAGATTTTTTTTTTACAAATTCAAACAAAAAGAAAAAAAACTAACACGAATCAAAAATTAAATAAATAATAAAATTCAATTGTTACCTCCCCGGCAACGGCGCCAAAAACTTGATCGTCGCTAATCTATGAATTAGAAAAGCGCAATATTTGTAATAAAATTCTGCAAGCGCACAAGTGTGTAGCATACAGGTCGAACATAGGGAGGTAAATTAAAATCAAATTATTTATCTAATCTCTTAGGCGAGTTAGACGAAGCCTGGAGATTTTGTTGAAATAAAAACAAACTGAAATTGCGAACTTAGGATTATCGTTGAATCCAATCAACGATTAATCACTAAAGAAAGTAAATTGCAAAACAAGAACAATAATGCAAAAAATAAAAGTGTAGAATAAGAAGAACAACAAAAATAAAATTAGGATTGTCGTTGAAACTAAACAAACGACTAATCACTAATGAAACAAATGTAAAATACAATTGGTGCTCTTCCAAAACTAATTGTGAAGACAACACCTATTGCTAAGAAAGAAAAATGCAGAAATAGTAAAAAGGAAGAACTTTTATTAATGGAGAAGAGAATACAGAATAATGGATGGTGGCTACAATGACATTACAAGGGTATTTATAGGATAGATAGCCAAACCCTAACCCTAACCCTAATACAATGATAGATGGGCCTTAGGGAATTCACAAAAGAGTTTATAATGAGAGTTTCAAATGGGCCTTAGTTAAATCTATTAAATTTTTGGCCTTTCTTCTTTTCCTCTTGGTTCTTTGACAAGCTTCCCTTGATTTGAGAAATTCTTGGTCTTTCTACCAATCATTTTCTTGTCCAACAGCAACTAGACGTGAGATCTTCATCTACAATTCTTCAAAATGTAAATATATATCAATTTGATCTCCATTTCTCTATTTTTATGGTTGCATGCGGGCTGGGTTGGAATATCTGTAAAAGTAACAAAACAATAACCAAGTAATATTTATTTATATACAAAAGATAAGAAATAAGAGCATAAAATAAACACATTTCTATGTCAATCATTATGCTGGTGGTGGCTCAAAGAAAATAGAACGATAGGGTTAGGTTTTCCCATATATATATATATATATATATATATATATATATATATATATATATATATATGTTTTACTGCTATTAAATTCATAAAAATGGGGTTTTTCATTTTAACTTCAAACGAGACCCAACGACTGTCGTCCCTAACTAATTACCCTCATTCCGAACACAATGGGATATGTTTTGTAAGCTAATTCAATTGTTTCTTTCAGTTTTCATTAAAATTAAAATATAAATCAATATATATTTAATTTAAACGTACATTTCAATTTACGGGGGTCACATACGGACTCAAAAAATTCCAGAAAAAATAAATCTAGCTATCTTTTGATGATACGGTCCTAACAATATGAATTTCGTCGAATTTGGAGACTGTTTGAAAAACGGTCATTTTCCGGACGATTAAATTCTAACTGAATTGACCAAATACGTTTAAATTCACCACGCCCACATATTGATTCCAAAAGTTATGAAAATTGAAATCAAGAAATAACTTGACATTCCAGATCCAACAAAAGTGGTCTCGCAAAAATGGAGGTCATTTGCAAAATCGCTATTTTTAAGGGTTATATTTTATATAAATTCCATAGCGACTATTCTGAATTTTCAACTGGACATAACTTTTTATTCCCGCTATGAAATCTGGATTTTTCAGATCCGTTGGAAAGATATTTTCAAACAGATTCAAATATTTTTTGTTTCACTAAAATCTAATTGATTTTGAACCCTGTACATTAAATTGAAATTTGAAAATTAATTTTCAAACTACCGCGCCATTTCCAATTCCTTTCATAATTAAAATAAATATTTATATTCTAATTTTGATTTAAATAGATTTATATGTTCTAGTTCTATTCAAAATAAATTTCTAGTCGTTATTATTTAAAATAAATCATTTTAAATATTCAAAATTCATTAAAATTGCCAAAATAAAATTTTTAAATTGGTTTTGATTTTCCGGGTTGTTACACATACCGACTCCAAAAATACTAGAAAAATAAATCTAGCTATGTTTTGATGATACGGTCCTAACAAAACTAATCGTCGAATTTGGAAACCGTTTGAAAATTTTTCATTTTCCAGTCTATTAAATTCAAACTAAATTGACCAAACACGTTTAAATTCACCACGCTCACATATTAATTCCAAAAATTATGAAAATTGGAATCTAGCAATAATTTGGCATTCCGGATCCAACAAAAGTGATTTCGTCGAAAACGGAGGTCGTTTATAGAATGGCTATTTTTAAGGGCTTTATATAATATAAAATATATATAAATTCCATAGCGACTATTTTAAATTTTAAACTGGACAGAACGTTCAATTTATATTATGAAATCTCAGTTTTTCACATTTGTTAGAAAGAATTAATTAAACAGATTCAAATATTTTTGGTTTTACTAAAATTCGGTTTATTTTGGATCCTATACATTCATTTGAAACTTGAAATCGAATTTTCAAACTGCTGCACCATTTCGCGTTCGTTTTATAATTCAAATAAATTCATACGTTCTAACTTAGATTAAAATAAATTTTTAGTTGTTATTATTTAAAATAAATCATTTTAAATATTCAAATTACATTAAAATAGCTAAAATAAAATTTTTAAATTGGTTTTGGAAAACCGGGTTGTTACAATCTCCCCCACTTAAAATCTTTTCGTCCTCGAAAAGGAACGGAGCTGAAAGTTGTTTAACTAACCAACTCAACTTTCATTATGGCTTTCATTCTTCAACTTTTCAGTTTCTAAGAATTTTCAATTTCTCAAAAATTTGGCTAACACCCTAAATTTTCGAAAAATTTCTCCATAACCTCCTTTGTATGGGGAGACCTTTGAAACCCCAACTTGCCTCACAGGACCCTCATCAGTCCAAAAGAAAAAGAAAAGGCCAAGCGGCTAGCCAATCGGCTCATAAAATTATCTTTCATTCTATTATTGGTTTTATTATTCCAATATTTTAATTAGTTAAACTAATAATCAAATATCACAACCAACAATCAATTAGTTGATTAGCTTTTCAGACATATAACTTTAATATATTCAAAAATCCATTTTTGATGCCAATTTCCAACCAATGTACTCTAACTAAGTTTTGGTTCTCACACTAGTCAACTGGAAATTTATAAATATTCCACTTTCAAAACTCGAATATAGACTCTGATGATGATATACATCAATCATCAGAATTGTAACAACCCGGAAAATCAGAACCAATTTAAAAAATTTATTATAGTAATTTTAACAGATTTTGAATATTTAAAAATGATTAATTTTAAACAATAAAGACTAGAAATTTATTTTTAATAGAATTAGAATATAAATATTTATTTTAATTATAAAAGAAATTGAAAATGGCGTGGTTGTTTGAAAATTCGATTTCAAATTTCAAATGAATGTACAGGTTTCAAAATAAGCACGATTTTAATGAAACCAAAAATATTTAAATCTGTTTGAAAATATCTTTCCAACAAATTTGAAAAATCCATATTTTACAGTGGGAATAAAAAGTTATGTCCAGTTGAAGATCCAAAATAGTCGCCTTAAAAATAGCCATTTTGCAAATGACCTCCGTTTTCGACGAAACCACTTTGGTTGGATCCGGAATGTCAATTTATTACTAGGTTTAAATTTCCATAATTTTTGGAATCAATATACGAGCATGGCAAAAGAAAACGTGTTTTGACAGTTTTAGTCAATTTGGATCGACTAGAAAATGGCCATTTTTCAAACGGTCTTCAAATTTGACGAAATTAGTTTTGTTAGGACCGTATCGTCTAAACATAGCTAGAATTATTTTTATAGAATTTTTGGAGTTAGTATGTGGCTCCGGTAAATTAAAATGTGTGTTCAAATTTAGTATATATTGATTTATATTTCAAATTAAATGAAAACTGATCGAAATAGTCGAATTGGCGTACAGGACATATCCCATTGTGTTTGGAATGAGGATATTTAGCTTGGGGCGCTCATGCCGTCTACGATTGATACATTTATATTTGAAGTTGATTCTTCACTTATCATAATAATAAAAGATTTGTTTTAAAACGTATCAAGCATGTTTGATCATTATAAGGTAAACTCTATCCCCTGGCTTGCGTAGCATCGTGTGATGGGACCTAAGTCTTATAATAGCTTTGATTTTCTTTATTTAGCATTGCGCTATTTGTTCTAGGCACTGGTATTCTTAGGGGTAAACCCTTTCCGTGTTATACGGCGTGGTCCCTTGATTTACCTCGTTTTAAAGTAAAGTTTTAAATAATTGTTTTAGTTTTCACGCCAGTCCCATGACTGACTTGGAGTTTATTGTTTTAACCGAAACTTTGGGTGCCCCTATTTTCCACACGGGCAGCTAGAAGTTTTAATTTTGCAGATTAATTTATACAGGATCCTGGATTTACAGCTGGAGCTATATTCGGAAAGCTCTGTATCCGTGTATTTCATTCAGTTGTGCTAGTTATTGTATTTTTCGCTACGCATTATATTTATACATTTTGTTTTCGCTGCTATGTATTTTAATCTCTGATATTTTTCTATGTAATATTTATTCATACTCTGTATGTTCTTGCAATCTGATGTAAATTATTGTAATAAACAATGAAATATTCTTCTGTTTGTGTTCCGATTTGTCGTGTTCTCGAAGCAATCCGGGTCTTCCTTTACGGGGAAGTTTGGGTCGCTACATTTGGTGTCAGAGCTTTGGTTTATAGAGCTCGAGAACAGGACATATTAGAACAGAACGAAAGGATTCATCGGAGATTAGATTAGTAATATCCAATAAGAATGACTCATTAGAGATAGGATCAGTAGTATCCTAGAAAGAGTGTAAAGAGTGTTATTTTTAAAATGAAAATGAAAACAAATTTTGTTTTGAAAATTTTATATCAAGTTATACGTATTTGAATATTTATTTATTTTATATGGAATTTGGACTATCGGATATAACGATACTTTCATATATGTTTGATCCATGTGTATTTGAAGTCTAAAATATATTGGGTGGATATAGAATCACACTCTAGTCGCCCGGAGATGATCATGATGATCGCTATAGTATTATCAGCATGTATGTTCGAGTTTTGAAAGTGAGATATCTATATATCTCCAATCGATTGGTGTGAGAACCAAAACCTTGTTTTGAATTTATTGTTTGGAATTTGACACTAAAAATATGATTTTTGAATATATATACAAAATTTATGTGTTTTGGAAGTTTAATTCACAAATTGATTGCTAGTAGTGTTATCTGATTATTAGTTCAACTAAAAAAGAATATTGGAATAATAAATCCAATATGAGAATGAAAAGTTGAATTGAACCTAATCAAAACCAATATGTGAATGAAAGGTAAAATTTAGCCAAATTGAATCGAATATGGAACTGAATTGAAAACTGATTAGAACTGCATATATATACATGCATATATATTGAACAGGTCATAACAAGGAGGCTAGAGAAGAGGAATAAAATTGTACGCCCGACAAATAGGTACATGTTTACCATTTTATTGGGTTTTGGTGATTTTATGAGTCGATTGGCTAGCCGCTTGGCTTTTTATTTTTCTTATGGATTAGTGAAGCCTTGTGAGGCAAGTGGAGGTTTTAAATTTCTCCCCATACAAAGGAGGTTAGGGCGAAATTTTTCGAAAATTTAGGGTGTTAGTCAAATTTTTGAAGAACTTGTAAATTCTTAGAAACTGAAAAGTTGAAGAATGAAAGCCAGAATGAAAGTTGAGTTGGTTAGTTAAACCACTTTCAGCTCCGTTCCTTTTCGAGGACGAAAATATCTTAAGTGGGGGAGATTATAACAACCCGGAAAATCAGAACCAATTTAAAATTTTTATTTTAGCAATTTTAACAGATTTTGAATATTTAAAATGATTTATTTTAAATAATGAAGACTAGAAATTTATTTTGAATAGAATTAGAATATAAATATTTATTTTAATTATAAAAGAAATTGAAAATGGCACGGTAGTTTGAAAATTCGATTTCAAATTTCAAATGAATGTACAAGATTCAAAATAAACCGGATTTTATTGAAAACAAAAATATTTAAATCTGTTCGAAAATATATTTCCAACGAATATGAAAAATCCAGATTTCATTGCGAGAATAAAAAGTTATGTCCAGTTGAAGATTCAGAATAGTCACTGTGGAATTTATATATATATTTTAATATAATATATAGGCCTTAAAAATAGCCATTTTGCAAGCGACCTCCATTTTGGACAAAACCACTTTGGTTGGATCCGGAATATCAATTTATTACTAGGTTTAAAATTCCATAATTTTTGGAATCAATATATGAGCGTGGAAAACGAACCATGTTTTGACAGTTTTAGTCAATTTAGATCAACCAGAAAAAGACCATTTTTCAAACGGTCTTCAAATTTGACGAAATTAGTTTTGTTAGGACCGTATCGTCAAAACATAGCTTGAATTGTTTTTCTATAATTTTTGGAGCCAGTATGTGGCTCCGGTAAATTAAAATGTGCATTCAAATTCAATATATATTGACTTATATTTTAAATTAAATGGAAGCTGATCGAAACGGTCGAATTGGCATACGGGACATATCCCTTTGTATTCGGAATGGGGGTATTTAGCTTGGCGCGCTCATGTCGTCTATGATTGATACATTTATATTTGAAGTTGATTTCTTCGCTTATAGTAATAATAAAATATTTGTTTTGAAACTTACCAAGCATATTTGGCTATTATAAGGTAAAACTCTATCTTCCGGCTTGCGTTGCATTGTGTGATGGGACCTGAGTCTTATAATAGCTTCATTTTTCTTTATTTAGCATTGCTCTGTTTGTTTTAGGCATTGGTATTCTTGGGGGTAAACCCATTCCGTGTTATACGGCATGGTCCCTTGATTTTGCTCATTTTAAAGTAAAGTTTTAAATAAATGTTTTAGTTCTCACACCAGTCCCATGACTGACCTAGAGTTTATTGTTTTAACTTAAACTCTAGGTGCCTCTATTTTCCACATGGGCAGCTAGTAGTTTTGGTTTTGCAGATTTATTTACACAGGATCCTGGATTTACATCTAGAGCTATATTCGGAACACTCTGTATCCGTGTATTTCATTCAGTTGTGCTAGTTATTGTATTTTCCACTACGCATTGTATTTATACATTTTGTTTCCGCTGCTATGTGTTTTAATCTCTGGTATTTTTCTATGTAATATTTATTCATACTTTGTATATTCTTGCACTCTGATGTAAATTGTTGTAGTAAGCAATGAAATGTTCTTTTGTTTGTGTTTTGATTTGTCGTGTTCTCGAAGCAATCCGGGCTTTCCTTTACGGGGAAGTTTGGGTCGCTATAAGAATCATCTCCGGGTGACTAGAGTTTGATTCTATATCTACCCCCTATTTTTGAGACTTCGAATACAGGTTAGCTTCGTATACTCGATTGTCCAAATCCAATTTAAAATAAAATACTCAAATACGTATAATCACTACAACAGGACTACTATTTTATAAAGACCCACAATCACTATGAATAAGAAAGATAGTGGTTTCATAACTGCTGTATATGAACATGTTATGAAAATCTGCTAAACATTTATAATGCTTTGTATGCTGTTATTAAAGATACTATTCTATATTGATGACATGCCGCTGTGTTACTTTGTTAGGTAGCTCATTTTAACCGCTATAATACATCAAATTTTCATTCTAAGTGAAAATATTTATAACACAGTTTTGCCGCTATGCTACGTCAATACAATAGCTCATTTTTGCCGCTATGCGACATCAATACAATAGTTCATTTTTACCGTAATTATACATCTAAATCATAATAAATTTGAGATTATTCATAATGCAGTTTTACTGCTATAACATATATCTTAAATAACTTCCATAATATGTTATTAAATAAACATGTTATAGTAAAATTCTCTCTACAGCTCAAACATTTTAATAATAATAATGAATCTTCATAACAAGTTAAAGATGAACACATAAAATATACTAATAGCAGCGAATAAAGTATCAACTAACAAAAGAAATTCAATCCATGAGTTAACACCTAATTCAATACATATGTTTTCAATTCCCATTGATGTCAACATGAGTACACAAAATACAAAACATATTTCATAATTGTTCAGTTAACACACAAAAGACGCAAGACAAAATAGCCCAATCCTACTAGATAAAACAGCCTAAACCTTCTATATAAAACACCAATCATAACAAGTTATACAAACTGGGTCTGTTATAATCACAGCAATATTGTTGAATAACTCACCCTTCCATTGATAATCGCAGCACCACCATCACCAAAGTCATGCCCTATTTCCTCATGAAAAAAATTTAGCACCTGCAAATATAAAAATTCAAAATAGTCCATATAGAATATCATTGTCTTTAGAATAAATAAATAAAAAGTTGCACAAACTTTTGAAATACTTTTTATCTGTCATGAGATAATGAGGAACATGGCGAACTATTTATAGGCTCAGGTGCAGGACATGTTCATTGTCTGTCACCTACCAGCCATGAATATGAGCAAGATCTTAAGTAATGTAAAGAAAAAACATTTTATGTACTCAACAAAATGATTATCTAAATGGATTTTTGTATGACATGTATTACACGTACATGGTAATATTGTTGTATTCAGAAAAACTTCATAAGTGTTGTATTCATCCATATTTGTGGGAATTTTCACCTCCAAATCAATAATGGAGATAATTTGTGCAGCTAAACGGAATATGGAAGACATGTATTACATGTACATGGTCAAGATATTACGGTCAAGGTAAAGTAAAACAAAAAAATACTATAAAGTGGCATTAGCAGATGTGTGTTAAATAACATTGTATTGTATTAAACTCAATGTACAATTGGGCGTTATTTTAAGTTTGCATGCATTACTGACATCATTACGTTGATGAGTATGTACGGTAGGAGTAAGTAATTGAGCGGAAACCAATGTGGTAAAAGTGTAGTATTACTTTTGTCAGACATTTATTTGGACAATATTCCATGTAAGGATGAAGTAAATCAATGATGTAATGCAATATCATTCGTGATGATCCTATTTATAAAATCGGTGTAAAATCATTTTACTACAGAAAAACATACAAATATACATTGAAGTAATGAAGGAAAAAAATAGTTATAGGCAATAAAGAGAACTAACTGTGCAATTATTCCACACATTGGTTGTGTAGTTGATGCCAATAAAGTTAGATTTCCTTTCATTTCCTTTTCCTTCGCTGCATTGACTACTTGATGTCATGGGTTTATTTGGTAATGGGTCAAAATGAGATGCAACTTTGACGTCCTCTTGTTAATTTTCATTATCATAAAAATGTGCAAGATTTAGAGTACAATTGGAGGGGGGGAAAGCCATGTATTAAGATGCATGCTGATACCTTCAATTGGAGGGGGGAACCCATCTATCCAAGTCCAAAAATAATCATAATTTCAATCATTGCCTTGCACACTCATTTCCAAAGCATTCTATTAAGATGCAGCAACATATTCAGCATGTAAGAGAAGTTTCGAGGAAAATTTGTGCGACTCGTTTAAATCATGAGTTCAAACAAAATAAATACAGCAATTTTTCAAGTACCAATCACCAGTACCAAGGAATAAAGATAGATAGGATGGAAAAACTTACTATCTATAAAGCTAAAAATAGAAAGACAATGAAAGTGGCATTATCCCATTTTTAGTGGTCGAACTGTTATCATTGCTTATCACTGTTGGCGCTAAGTGATGGTGTAAAGCATAACGTTTGATTAAATCAGAATGTTGCCGAGCAAGCCTTCTAACTGTCATGCAAAAATAACACAATGATCCATCATTATCTGATCGTCAGGAGTGGAATAATTCTGAAGTCAACACAAAAATATTTCAAAATGGACCTTCGTCAGAAAACATTATGATATAGACTCTATTTTCATCATGGACATTTGAAGGGAAAAGAATGACAAAGCCACGGGTTTAATTCTATAATAGAATAATATTATACAGAGATCTAGAAACTGCGGGTGATGATAAGCAAATGATAATTTTCAGTAGTGAAGAATATAACATCTATTGTCAGTCATAACATTTATTAAACTCTAGAAGGCAACAAACAAAAAATTATCAGTATAAAGAACATGATCAAAACATAGTGAATGTTCATTACACTTAAATTGATTCAGGGTCTTCTAATAACAAATGAAATCTCATTCGAATTTTTAATTATTATTTTTTTAGTTTGGAGCAGTATTAACATGGATCTGCTATGAAGCGAAATCAATTTCATAGAAAAAAAAATTATAGCCAACATAAAGAATCATGCCGTAAACCAAAAATGAAAATATATATGGAAAGAATAGTTGTGTGATGGAGTTTGAAAAATTGTAGCTTGTCCATAATAAAACGTAAAGAGTGATATCCCTGTTATCATAATGCAAATTAGGCATTTGTAGTTCTATCGGTGGTAAGTTTGTTGTTTCAAAAAAAAATCACTAATTATAAGTTAATAATATCAATCACATAAACTCAAAATGTGATACGCGTTATTAGTGCAGTTGTGATTGTCGTTGACCCATTACAACAGAGCCTTTCTTTCTCGTAAAAATGAAAGCATGTGTACTGTTGTTATCGAGAATCATATATAGGCTGCTTATATTCTTCCCGTCCACATTCACCATCAGTCCGAAAAAAGATGTGCCATGTGATTGTCCAAAAATATTGTTAATTAGGAAAAAATTGAGGGGAAAACAGTGTATTTTAAAAAGAATTCGTTGACCATAAATTTAAGTTAACATTGATCTGGTTATGGAAAATGAGTAGGATGGATCAACCGACTATCGTGGTAGCAGTAATCTTGTAGAGGAGCTAGCTAAATCCAAGTCCAAAAATCATCATAATTTCAATCATTGCCTTGCACACTCATTTCCAAAGCATTCTATTAAGTTAAGATGCAGCAAAATATTCAGCAAACAAGAGGAGTTTCAAAGAAAAAATAGAATATAAAGAAAATCAGGTGAAGTAAATTAGTTTTGTAAAAAATGATAGATAATGAAAATAAAAGGATAAGTCAAAATCTCAAACCATCAATTCTTAATTCAAATTAATACATCCCTTTGGTACATGCGTCCTTTAATTTTAAATGCAGTTTAAGTAAATTATGCAGTCACGTGCAGATATCATGCAAATACCTTCAATTCCAATCAAAGTGTCGTTGTACTGCTTTCTACATGGACACGTTAACAGTAAATTATGCAGTCACGTGCAGATATCATGCATATACCTTTAATTTTAAATGCAGTTTAAGTAAATTATGCAGTCACGTGCAGATATCATGCAAATACCTTCAATTCCAATGCAGGAAGAAGAGACTTACAGTCGCTGATTCTAGGGTTTAATACTGAGAATATTTTGGGGTTTCTTTAAAACTTTTCTTGTATCAATATGAAGGCCAAATAATATTTATATAGGCTGGTTAATTAGGCCTTTTAGCTACGGGAGGAACACTAAACAAAAATATAAAGTACTGCTTTCTACATGGACACGTTAACAACATCTTGGTTTTAGTAATTAGGCTTCGCTATATTAACATTTGTTGTATTACAACTACAATTATAAGAATTTTAAATAGTGATTAATATGCCAATATGTAAAAATGCATGCAAAAAGTAAAGAAATCCAGAAATGGAATTAAAACCGGATTCCCGGGATTACCGAAACGGAACCGAAACATCCTACATTTTCAATCTCCGAAACGAAATCTAAAACTGGAATTTCGAACCTTGGTTCAAACGCATTTCATATCTTATTTAGGATTGCTCTAAAAATAAAGGTAACCTGGTTCATAAAAGGGTGAAAAACCAAATACAACGAAGAATAAATTGAAGTTGAATACCTGATCCAATGATTTTATGGCATGGAGAGACCACTACGCAGAGAATTTTTTTTGTTGTCGATCAACGCAAATAAACTATAGTAGCCAATCATGGATTAAATGCTTGAATGGATGATCTTAATAAACTGGAAAACTCAAAAACTAAATACAATACCATTATATATCACTTTCCAGTGAAATATGACTACTGAAAATCTTGTTTATAATGCCTGACCTGGGTCCATCACTATGGAAACAAATTAAGCACTACAACAAAATGACCCTATTACAATGGTGGAAAACAGTTGTAAAAGGCTTTTTACAACGGTGGAGCCACCGTCGTCTATGAAGAAGTTGTAATAGACTGAAATCTTTTACAACTTTTATCCACCGTTGCGACACCGTTGTTAAATGTATATTTTACAACTGTTTTCCACCGTTGTAGTAATACATATTACAACATTTTTGCACTGTTGTAGTAATAGATGTTACAACTTTTTTTCACCGTTGTATTAATTCCTACTACAATTAATTATAACAATATGATTTTTGTTTCGTTATACATTACATTTCATATAAAAATAAATATATATATTGAATAAAATGATACTACACTGAACTGAAATAATCAATTACATATTTTATTTCAATATTTGAATTATTACAACTTTGTGATCCACTATCGTATAACTCACTTTTACATAATATAGTCATAACAATACATACATTCCTCCCTACAAACTGATCGCTCAACAAATCCGAGGCAGACGGTCTAGCTCTAGGCACATCACAAACAAGTATTTCGAGAGTGACCATTTCGATTAGGCACATCCCGAATGAGTAAATATACTTGCTCTGTGTAGTTCTCTTCGTATAGTTCAAGTGCCATGTATTCGGGCGTTCCGGTCATTGTGCGTGCTGCATGGTTCCTTTCTACTACTGCTGCTTCCCCAAAATTCCTATTTTAACCTGTACATTGTTCATACCCAAAAAAGCAAAATTTAAACATGGAAAGTCGGTTATTTTAACTTGCTTACCCCAAAAAAGAAATGCAAGCAACAGTTAAAAGGTAGGAAGGAACAAGTAAGAAAGAATCTGCGAGCTTCAAAATGGAACATAATTTTCAGTATTATGTTTTATATGCCAAAAAAAATTAAAAAAAAAATGAAATTGTCGTCTCCTTTTTAAGAGCATGAGCTTTGCTGGAAATTAGCAGAAATAAGCAACAGCTTGCCACCACCAAGCAAAACCTTCAAGCATATAAGCAAGATAACTAAAAAATTTTGCATCCAAATTGCAAGCATCAACACCACAAAACAAAAGAAAAAGTAATGGAAGCAAACATAAATAAATGATACCTTTGTTCTAAACATGGTGGAATTACCATAATGCAAAATCAACGGTGCTAATGTTCGAACTCATTTTGCTATTCTCCAGCAGCCATGTCTTGTTTGAAAAAAAATGCCAGCAACAAGTGGTTGATATGCAGTAGTCTATGCATAAACCTGAAAGATGTAACCATCATAATTACAAGCTCAGCCCAGACCACTAAAAGCCATGTAGAAAACTCAACAGCTGAAATAAGATGCATTAAACTGTCCATACGCATTCGCACCCATTGCAGTTTCAATTGCTAGAAAAAATCAATGAGACACACTCCCTAAAACTCCATGACACCAAACTCTGAACTAAGTCACCAAGGAGCCAAATATACATCACCTGTCCTTCAGTCTCCCATATGATGATGAACACAGCTCATATCAGTCAAAACCACAATAGTAAAAAAACTGGTTCGCAACTCATTATCATATCTAATGTTGTGCAAAGATTCCGGAAGCCACAACACACTAGTATACCAAAATTCATGCATCAGAAACTAACCAACTAATGGGCGACTCAATTTTAAAGTAGTACAAACAAACTACTATTTTATTTCAGTTTCAGATTAAAGTTGCAAACTTGAACAAAAGATTTATCGTGTGTGAGGAGGTACTCACTTACACTGAACAGCAAGGAGGTGTAGACCGTGTGCTCAACGGGGTGACTTTGATTACAGAAGCGGTGCTAGGGTTCTTCAATTTGATTACGGGGAAACTCGGTTGCCGGTGGCTCACCTGCGAACAAGGCTTCAAAGGCGGTTATGGTGCTTCAAGCGATGTCGAGGAGGTGGAGAGAGAGCGGCGACGAAGGCTCTGGCCATTATTTTAGGGAAAGTTCGGATTTTTGATTTAGGGAAAGGAGCTTTCTCTTCGGTGGCCATTGTTCTAAGCTTTGAGGAAAAACGGAAAAATGGAATTTGGAATTGTAGTCGAATAGTTCGGTCCAGATAATTTCAGTGGGTTTCGGGAGATCTTGAATTTGGATTAGGGTTTGGGAGGACATCTGGAGGCTGGAGTTCGAATTGACGAGGTGATTACATCCGAAAATTTCGTTTTGGAGCCAAGAAATTTCGTTTTGGAGCTAAGAAATTTCGTTCCTTGGAGCCAACATGGCATGTTGCGTTACATGCCAAGAAATTTCTTTAGCCCCTAGCATGTTGCGTTACATGCCATTCAGATCAAACGTGGCATGTTATTTTGTACTTTTTTGTTCAATTTATTACTATAATTATTAATAAATACTGAATTTTAACTTGTAACCACTTTTACATATTATAAAATTTTATTGTTAAGTATTAGTTAGTAGCATTTAATAGTGAATTATCTGTTAATTAAATTACAACCATTAAATTTCATTGTTTAATTTGCATTTAACATGACCGTCAGTTTTCCATCGGTTACAATTAAAATTTCACCAAAATTTAGAGAATTAAAAATTATAATTTAGAATTAATAAGTAAAATTTTATATTAAATATAAATATAATATTAATTTCTTGAGAATTGATTTTGCTAAAATATTAAATATTACTAATTAATATTAGTTATTATTAATAATTACCTATTTCTTCAAAGTTATAATTGAATTCCAACTATTAAAAGTGAATTATTATGTAAATGTTATTGATTATATATTATTAAATATTTAATAGTAATTTTTAAAAAGTAACTATTATTTATTAATCATCAATTAAGCATTTTTTATCTAATCTAATAGTAATTAATAGTAATTTATATTAATTTGTAAATTTATTATTGAATATGAATTATTGTTAAATGTTAATATTACTAATAATTAAATATAAGTTGTTATTAATATTTAATAGGTTTCTAATACAAGAAATAGAAAAAAGAGTTACTAAAAATAAGTTTAAACGACTTTCTAATTTAACTATTAATTATCAGAAATTAATTAGTATATATTAGTTATATTAGAAAAAGAGTTACCAAATCAAATATTACTTATTAATAATAGTTATTATTTAACTTTTACTTATTTCAACTTAGATATAATCGATTAATAAATATTAAAAGCTGATAATGTATGTTACTAATTATTGATTAATAAGCAGTTAACATACATTAACTATTAAAAATAAATTACTAGTTATTAAATAGTAATTATTTAATAATAATTAATAAATATTATTGATTCCTATGTTTATTATTAATTATTAGTTATTATTAAATATTAATATAATTGGTTATTAAATAAAGATATTATAAACATGAAGTTTGTAATGGGCATCTATTACAACTAACAAAGTAAAAAGTTGTTAAAAATATGTTTATTACAACTTTAGGGAACTGACAGTTGTAAAAAACCATTTATTACAACAGTGTTTTTACCACCGTTGTAAAAAATGATTTATTACAACGGTGCTTTTACCACCGTTGTAAAAACCCATTTATTACAACGGTGCTTTTACCACCGTTGTAAAATTAAAGTTGTAATATGGTCATTTTGTTGTAGTGAAGCAAACATGTACAACATCCAGTCACTTGCATCTAATGTCAAAACACCTGAAACACATACAAAAAACATGTGCTCCTAAATAACTACAAATAATGCATGCTTCTTCTAGTGAAAAAGAAATGCCTAGTTAGTGCTTAAAATTGAACAATATCCAAATTCCTTAGAATAGATTTGATGAGATTCGAAGTAAAATGATAAATAAATTAACGATCTTTGAGATTCATCAATCATAAAGAAAAATAATCAAGCTACCTTTGAGGTTGACTATAAAATGCAAATTCAAGCTCAATTGTTTCCAACTGAAGCAAAGAAAGCACACATCACCAATGGAAGAACATATGACTATAACGGTCCTAAGGTAGCGAAATTCCTTGTCGGGTAAGTTCCGACCCGCACGAAAGGCGTAACGATCTGGGCACTGTCTCGGAGGTCCTCTCAATGCTCTAACGCGCACACTGGATATGGACCGAACTGTCTCACGGCGTTCTGAACCCAGCGACAACTTGTAGACTACCTGAATTCATCCAAAAGACATTAAAAATTGTAGATAATCGAATAATGAGCAGGAAGCACTTTCATATATCCATTTACAAAAATAAAATATAGTTAAGATCATTAGCAAATAATAGTATATAGCAACAAATTAGAATGTTATTTTTTATACGAACAGAGATAACAAGTAAATTAAGGGAAAAAATAACATGCTAAGTAAGGAAGGTAAATGAAATGAATTTGATAATACATCACTATTATATTTTGGTTGAAACTCCACAGAATCTTATGTTTTAATGAACTTTTACATCACTACATGTTATATATTTTACTTAAATTATAGATTAAAATATAGATATGCATCATATGCCTTTCCATACAAGACTAATCACTATCAGACGTTAGTGTAATGGAAACCCTTTTGAATATGGAAAATACATGGAAGAATATGGTAATCGAATGCATAAAACCATAACATGTATAAAGCTGCACATACATAAGTTTCAGGCTATCACATTTAGTATTATAATTATATATAGCTTCTCAAATGAATTTAATAACAAAGCGAGTGTAAACCAATTTCAATAAATTGTAATAACAAGTCGAGTGTAATTGAGAAAATGGTTGTATCGAAAAGATTTTAATAAAAAGTAAGTGACTGAGCAATGTAAAGATTAAAAAGCAGCCAAATCATAATTATTTTTATGCAACACTGAAATGCTTATTTTTTATTTTATCCTTTTTAATATTTTTTTGCATTTTATATAAAATAAATTTTTATTCGTTCACTATAAAAAGTGTAGAAATGATTTGCAGAATATTCACTGGTTTAAATTATCTATATAATACTAGATTATCCCCCCAAATAGATTGTTTCCTTCTTTCTTACTATTTGTAAGACGGCAATTTATTATAAAAATATGATCAAAATATCAAAAATATATCCTTTAATCGATATTTATTTCTCTTAATTATTGACAATAATAAATGGTAGGACTAACTCAAAAAATTAGCTTATGCGCCTATGCTAAAAAAATTTACTCGCACACATCCTTGTTACATATACTGTCTACCTTAACCCAGCCATTTATAGCCAAATTATGATGATAACACACTAAGTCGAAAGATGTAAACCTGGAAGGAAATAATGGGCAATAAACATGAAGCTTAGTTATTTTGAATCAGTGACAAAATATAAACTTAGATTATATCAAATTAGTTGGATACATAATAACTATATAATAATACGTAATTATGAAATAAATCTTGCATTGTTTTTCTTATAAAAAATCGTTAGCCTGGATAAATTAATAAGAAAATAAGTATAGAATTTGTTTTACTCAAAAATTATGTATACTAATTTCGCATTGTCATACAATAAGAATCTATAAATGGCACAGTTCATATATCATACAGAGCACAAACTTCAAATGGAATAAATTTCAAAGAAGGAAAGCTTTATTAAGCATAGAAGACATCAAATGGACTTGTCTCTGCCACTATTTAAAAATTCAAGTCTAATCTGAAAGCTTTGATTACATATATACACTATTTTCAATCTTCATTTTGGTGGATCTAATTTAGTGGAAATGGAAAAAATAAAATCTACTTATATCTAGATATCATGATTCATACATGGTTGGTGTACTAAATTCTACATTCATTAGTAACCCATTAAGAATTTTTTTAATGCATTAGTAAAATACGTTCAAAGGAAGTCCTTTATATAATAGCATATAACACAAGCTGAATTACTATGCTTCAACGCCAAGTATATTTTTCTAATTAATATAAAAGTAATGATACATATACCTATGTGGAACTTGCAGCACAATGTAATCAACAAAAAATGCAAACCTTGTCATCCTTAAAACAACTTTCAACTCTATTTCACGGTAATTTCTGCTCTTAAGACACCATTTTATTACAATTTACACATAAAAACCAAAATCATATTTTCATCATTCATGGAAGCATATATCCCAAAAAATATAAGTAGTTCCAAACGTATAGAAATCAACAATTATATAGCTCTGGTATTACAACAACCCGTAGAGCATAATCTATGAACATCAGGTTGATGTCTTTAGACTTGTAAACATATAAATTTAGATACCAAACATGATGACGGAATATGAATTAACGCCAATCCTTTGGAACAATAAGTAAAGTTTACTTTATTATATATAGTTGGAAATTCATTTTTAGCATGTAATAATATATGACAATAACGAAAATGGTCTCCATATATATAGAGAGGTAATGATTTAAATCCACTCACAGTAACACTGATAACTCATTTTTCTTTAGAATAGTTATAAAATAAGCTTACCCTTTTTGGTTATGATTGGTGTGACTTGAAGCAAATAAGGTCATCTGTTTTTGTTAAACAAACATAGTACTGGGTTCACTCAATTAATCCTTATTAATGTGCATTCATTTGCAAATTGCAGTACGGAACTTCATTAAATATAAAAAAAATGAATCTAAGGTATGTTACAAATATTTGTAATAAATAAGACACCCATGTCTTAAAATAATTTCTATTATGATGCAAAATTTGCATTGACCTTGGATACTAAAAGATATAGTAGTCCTTTTACATGACAGATGCTTAACGTATTTACATTTAATAGTAGTTGGAAAGATCAATTCTTTAACGTCTAAGCTTCTTTCTTAGGTCTGTTCCTTATCCTAACCTACAAACATCAAAGAAATTGTAACCCAATATCACTCGAATAGACCACATATATGCAATTATGTTCTCCACATACGTGAATAAGAAAATATTATGAATTTACGATTGTAGGATCGGGGCAATTGGAGCTAGAAGCCTTACAGCCCAACAGATCACCATAACCATAATCAACACATATAGATTATTCATTTATATACCTCTAAATAAAACTTATGGGATTCAAAATTGTATATGTAAATGTAGGAAGTGAAAAGGCGGAAATGACTACAGATATGCTAGAGACATTATGCTTGTTCTGTCAACAGGAAATATATCACTTGAAAAGCCTTATTAAATAATTCAATATCGAGTCCGCTTCATTGGAAAATGCAAAAATACAACGAAGGCAACCAAAAACTTATTGTATAATTATTTATTGTGTCTGTTTTTGTGCTTGTTTATCAGTTAGCATCCTACATGTATGGTAAATTAGCTCTGTGATAGTATTAATAAACAAAATAGTTGACTCTCACTCAAAACACCAAAAAAACCTTGCAATTACGTGGAAGTTCAATAATGTATTCATAACCGCTCATTTAATGATATTGGAAAAAAAATGTAAGTTTTCTCCTTTTATTAAATTCAACTATTATTTAGGTTTCATCTTAAAACAAACATTGATGTGTAGAGAATTGAACACTGCCTCTGACCACTAAACTAATAACTGGACTTGATTCGATGAAATATAAATGCAAAGAGTTATTGAAACAGTTAAGGATAACAAAAGGAGATTAAACCATATAAATAAATATCAAATTTAATTTTAACTATTCCACCACATAAACTGAGTTGCAAACTAGATCGTTTTCTTTAAGATATTTAGTCATGGGGGACATAATCATCGGGACATAATAGTTGAGAGACATAATATTCAGAGTATAGGACATTAATTTGAAGCTACATTAATCCTCAAAAATCAACAAGTCATGGGGGTCATAATAGTTGATAAAACAATTCAGAGCACAATTTAAACTCCACTCGTTTCTCAGTCCCATTTCACTTGTAAGGAAAAGGAGAATAAAATACTGACATCACAAAATGAAACTCTGATTGAGTGAAATCGGAATGGGGGAAAGTACAACTGGCAAAAATCTAAGTAAAAAAGGCCATACCTTTCCCAATCAAGATAAAACGACATACAACCAGTTTTACTAGATTACTGTAATTTTGTATCATGACACACTAATCACAATAGATAGAAAACAACAAAGCCCTAAAAACAGCAAGCCTAAATCGTATATCCGGATTCCAATTACCAGTTTTACCCTAATCTACCTCCATACTGGTAAATCCATAATCGATTCAAATCTAAACATTTAAAATCACTAACAACTTTACAAAAGAATCAGGTTCGCATACCGGATCCAAATCGAGGATTATCCAAAATGCGCCGCCTTAGCTTCGACAGGTCGGTGGTTTTGGAAGGAGAGAGACAATAATCAGTTGAGGTGATTGGAGACAGAACGGTGGTTTTGGGCAGATCCGGCAGATCGGTGGGTTTTTTGTGAGGGGTTGTTTTGGAGTAATTGGAATGTTTTAGGAGGGCGAGATGGAATAATTCATGAAGATGGAGGGAAACGATGAATAGAAGCGTTACACTGATAAAACCAAAACAAAATCAAGCATGGATAAAGGAATTAAGTGTAATTAATAACACTGAAGAAAATTGTGTTATTAAAAAGCGTTCTTAATATCATATTTTGTTGTACTGAGTAAGATATAATTTTCAAAATTTAATTTGTTTTTATAAATAATACTCTTCAAACTCATTCTAGGATGCTACTGATCCTATCTCTAATGAGTTATTCTTATAGGATGCTACTAATCCTATCTCTGATTAATTCTCTCGTTTAGTTCTAATGTGTCTTATCCTCGAGCCTTGTAAACCAAAGCTCTGATACCAAACTGAAATTACCCGACAAAATATAGTAGGCTTTGCAACCATCCCTTCATGCCCCAAAGCAGCAGGTAAAACCCACCATGGCTCCCACTGATACCTCAGAACTGCTTTTACGGCCAACCTCTCGACTGATCAAAAACCCTCAAAAGGGACATATAGGGGTAAGAGTCCACTGTCCGCCACCAAACACCATGGCGAAAACCCCCTATCATGTGTACCCAGCCTCTGCCAGGGAACAGCTCTGATAAAACGCTGAAACGACCCAAACTCGCCCTTTCAGGAAAGACCACATTGAGTTAAGAACACGACAAATCAGAACGCAAACAGAAGAACACTTCATTGCTATTACAAGAGTACAAGAATATAACAGAGTATGAATAAATAATATACATCAGAAAAATATTAGATATTAAAATTACAAAGCAGCGAAAAAGTAATACATAACACAACTGAAAGAGATACACGAATACAAAGCTTTCCGAATATAGCTCCAGCTGTAAATCCAGGATCCTGGAAAAGAAATATCTACGAAAACCAAACTACTAGCTGCCTGTGTGGAAAATAGGGGCAACCAGAGTTTATATTAAAATCAAGGTCAGTCATGGGACTGGTGTAACAACTAAAACGGTTATTAAAACTTTACTTTAAAAATAAAGTAAATCAAGGGATGCAACAGCCCTAAGTCCCACATCGTGGAAGCCTGTGTGAAGTGGGTACTTATATAGTAGAGCCCATCTCTTACTAATGCCGAGGCCTTTTGAGGAACAAAACCCAAAACTTATACAGTGGCTAAGTTGAGGACAATAACTTGCTTGAACGGAGGTGCGGGTTGTTACAGTGGTATCAGAGCTTGTACCCAGCCGGAGTTGTGGCTCCTATGTGGATCAGCCCCTGGGTGAGGTGTTTGTGAGCCAACGGGGACGTTGGGCTCTGTAGGAGGGGAGAATGTAACACCCCTAAGTCCCACATCATAGAAGCCTATATGAAGTGGGTACTTATATAGTAGAGCCCATCTCTTACTAACGCCGAGGCTTTTTTAGGAACAAAACCCCACACATATACGGTGGCCAAGTTGGGGACGATATCTTGCGTGACCGGAGGTGCGGGTTGTTACAAGGGACCACGCCGTATAACATGGAACGGGTCTTCTCCCAAGAATACCAGTGCAATAAACAAATAGCGCAATGCTTTTTGGAAAAGTGAAGCTATTATAAGACTCAGGGCCCATCACACAATGCAATGAAAACGAGGGATAGAATTTTACCTTATAATAGCCAAACATGCTTGGTACTTCTAACACAAAAATCATTTGATACTATTATAAGTGTATAGTGTCAAAATCAACTTCAAATATAAATGTATCAATCATAGATGGCATAATACCCTCTCATACTATGTCACCATACTAGTTCCGCAATTAAAACTGAAATGTCACGAATTGGAAATTGGATTCCATCCATGAGTCGAGGCCAGGGATGGATCCTCACTGATTCGAGACACTCTAGCAAATGCCTTAGGATCCCTCGAAGTGAACCCTTGGATCTTTAGGGCGGGTCCACACTTATGTTAGTGGATTAATTATTCCTGAACACACGTTTCCCGTCCTATCGGACCTATCCATCGGCCCCGTAGTGACCGACATATCCGAGATGCCTCGCTATCCATCATCCACATAGGTATATATATGTCTGGGCTCCATACCATGACACCACCCACAGTTGGAAAGAAACGTTGTGCACTCCCTATAGTCACGATCCCGTTTTTGACTCATACCGAGGTGCGAGACTTGCGAATTAACGCTATACACAAAGCTATGCTATTTAAATCCGTGCTTTGATCATCAACCACAAGGCTCTGCTTTTCAACGGAAGCCTTGATCATTTGCATTTCAGCATGCCACACTGACAATTCACGCCATGCGACTGATGTCTATCGATATATAACCTCTAAGCTCGTACGTGTCAGAGAAGGGTGTTAAGCAAGAGAATAAATTTTCCTCTACCAAACTAATATATATTTAATAGAGATCAATCAACATAGAATAAAATTCAATGACAGACACACATCCAATTACTAGTTCGCTCTGGGTCTGAACGAAACCGAAAGCACCTTATTTCTTATCCTATATGTCCAATACATGAGAGATGTCCTCGTATATTCGGGGAGAGAGAAAGTGAGAAGTGAGGGGGTGTTATTTTATATAATTATTATTTTTCTCCAAAAAGTGTGATTTCATATACGGACTCCGAACAAGACCCAGCGACTGCCGCCCTAGCTAATTACCCCCATTCCGAACACAATGGGATATGTCTTGTAAGCCAATTCGGCGGTTATGATCAGTTTTTATTTAAATTAAAATATAAATCCATTTATATTACATTTGAACATACATTTTAATTTACTGGGGTCACATACTGACTCGAAAATTTTCAGAAAAATAAATCTGGCTATGTTTTGACGATACGGTCCTAACTAAACTAATTTCATCAAATTGGAGGCAGTTCGAAAAATGGCCATTTTCTAGTCAATCCAAATTGACTGAAACTAACAAAACACATTTTCTTTTGCAACGCTCACATATTGATACCAAAAATTATGAAAATTGGAATCTAGCAATAATTTGACATTCAAGATCCAACAAAAGTGGTTCGTTGATAACGGAGTTCGTTTGCAAAATGGCCATTTTTAAGGGCTATATTTCCATAGCGACTATTCTGAATTTTCAACTAGACATAATTTTTTATTCCAGTTATGAAATTTCAATTTTTCAGATTTGTTGGAAAGATATTTTCAAAAAGATTCAAATATTTCTAGTTTCACTAAAATTCGATTTTATTTTGAATCATGTATATTCATTTGAAATTTGAAATCGAATTTTCAAACTACCGCACCATTTCCAATTCCTTTTATAATTAATATAAATATTTATATTCTAACTTCGATTTAAATAAATTTATACGATCAAATTCTATACAAAATAAATTTCTCGTCTTTACTATTTAAAATAATACATTTTAAATATCCAAAATTCATTAAAATTGCCAAAAAAAAAAAAATTGGTTCTGATTTTCCGGGTTGTTTTAATCTCCCCCAATTAAAATCTTTTCATCCTCGAAAAGGAATGGAGCTGAAAGTTGTTTAACTAACTAACTCAACTTCCAGTCTGACTTTCATTCTTTAACTTTTCAATTTCTAAGAATTTTCAAAAAAAATTCAAAATTTGGTTAACACCCTAAATTTTCAATTTTTTTGCCATAACCTCCTTTGTACGTGGAGCATCGGGAAAATCCCCAAACTGCCACACAGGCCCTCGCATCTCAAAAAGAAAAAAAAAGTTAAGCTGCTAGCCAATCGGCTCATAAAATCATCCAAACCGAAGAAATATAGTAAACAAGTACCTATTTGTCGGGCATACAATTTTATTCCTCTTCTCTAGCCTCCTTGCTATGACCTGTTCAATATATATACATGTACATGTATGCAATTTCAAACAATTTTCAATTTAGTTTCATATTTGACTTGATTTGGCTAAATTTGCCCTTCATTCACATGTTGGTTTAATAAATAATCAAACAACACAACCAACAATCAATTTGTGAATTAAATTTTCAAACATATACTTCTATATATTTAAAATCATATTTTTGGATGCCAATTCACAAATAAATAATTCTATCTAATTTTGGTTCTCGCACCAGTCAATTGGAAATATATAGATATCTCACTTTCGAAGCTCGAACATAAATATTGATGATGGAGCTCCATCATCAAGATCATCTCCGAGCGACTAGAGTGTGATTCTATATCTATCCAATATATTAAAACTTCGAATATACGTTCATGACGTGTATATGCAAAATCTCATATACTCGATTGTCCAAATTCAATATAAAATAAATAATCAAATACGTATAATATTGTTTAAATTCTCAAAATAAAATTTATTTTTACTTATATTTTGAAAACAACACTCTTCCAACTCGTTCTAGGATGCTACTGATCCTATCTCTAACGAGTTATTCTCATTGGATATTACTAATCCAATCTCTGATGAATTCTTTCGTTCGGTTCTAATGTGTCTTGTTCTCGAGCTCTGTAAACCAAAGCTCCGATACCAAAATGTAACGACCCAAACTTTCCCGTGAAGGAAAACCCGGATTGAGTTGAGAACACGACAAATAAGAACACAAACAGAAGAATATTTCATTGCTTATTACAAAAGTTTACATCAGAGTACAAGAATATACAGAGTATGAACAAATATTACACACTAGAACAATATCAGAGATTTACAAGTTACATGCAGCGGAAAATAATACAAAACACAACTAAAAGAGATACATGGATACAGAGCTTTCCGGATATCATTCCAGCTGTAAACGAGGATCCTGTGAATATAAATCTGCAAAACCAAAACTACTAGCTGTCCGTGTGGAAAATAGGGGCCCCCAGAATTTAGGTTAAAACAATGAACTCCAGGTCAATCATGTGACTAGTGTGATAATTAAGACAGTTATTTAAAACTTTACTTTAAAATCAGATATATCAAGGGACCACGCCGTATAACACGGAACGGGTTTCCTCTTAAAAACACCAGTGCATATAACAAAACAGCGCAATGCTTTTTGGAAAAATGAAGCTATTTTAAGACTCAGGTCCCATCACATAATGTAACGCAAGCTGGAGGATAGAGTTTTACCTTATAATAGCCAAACATGCTTGATACGTTTAAAACAAATCATTTTGATACTATTATAGTGTAAAGTGTATGAAAACAACTTCAAATATAAATGTATCAATCATAGACGGCACAGCATCCCATGCTACTATGTCGCCAATATTAGGATCTACAATCAAAACCGAAATGTCATGTATTGGAAGTTGGATTTCCATATGTGAACCAAGGCAAGGGATCGTCCTTACCGCTTTGAGAATCTCAAGCCCGTGTCTCAGGCAAGTACTCAGTCAAGCCTTTGGATCGTCAGGGCCGGTCCACTCGATGTGGTTAAAAATGCCTAAACACTACATTTCCCCGCCCTATGGGGCATCAATCTGGTCTATATAAACCATACCACCCATCGGCCCCGCAGTGCCGACATATCCGAGGTGCCTCGCTATCCATCATCCACATAAGTAAAACGTCTGGGCGTGCAAAACTCAGACATCAGTCCTAGCTAGAAGGAAACGCATGTCCTCCCTGATGTCCTCTCCCGTTTATAGTTCACATCGGGGTGTGAGGCTCGCGAATTAATGCTACACAAAGCTATGCTATATTAAAGTCGTGCTTTGATCATCAACCACAAGACTCTGCTTTTCAATAGAAGCCTTGATCATTTGCATCTCAGCATGCCATACAGGCAATTCACGCTATGCAACCGATGTCTACCAATCACACAGAATGAAATCCGATGTCAGACATACATCCATTTATAAGTTTGTTCTGGGTCCGAACGAAACCGGAGGCACCTTATTCCTCATCCCATATGTCTAATACAGGAGAAAGGTCCTCGCATATCCGTTCGATCTCCAAGTAAGTCTGGACGATCACCACCTATTACCTTGCCTTGGGTGTACAGCCCAATCAAGAAATCAGTAATCATCCAAACGTTGTGAAGACCTCCGGTCTTCAACTACCGTCTTCATCGTTGACTCATCGCCGATTCAGTTATTCAAAATGGGATAATCCCGGTCTTTCCGAATAACACGAGTATATTATAAACAAGTGCAATAAAAACACAACATACGCCTCATTCCAATTTTGAATATTCTTTTATTTAAATATTCATATCTTTTGGGAAAGGTTCCCATTAATTTTATCAAAGATAAATTCTTTAAATTTATTCTTTAATCTTCCTTTGGATATCAATTCAAACCAAATTATGGTTTATCCAAACTAGTCGGGATTAGCGAACCTTACCGAAGTAATCATTTGTTTAATTTCCCAATCCCAACCTATTCATCCCATGAAGAAAAACTGGTGATACTTCATATATAACACCACGGTGTCATCGGTAAAGTTAAATACCATTTCATGTTCAAATCTAATTAAAGATTTAACTATCGCTTGGAGTAAAACTGGTGCTACTCCATTCTCGATCATTTCCCGAATTTGATAATTTAAATTATCACATCCTCTTTTTAAATCTAATTAAAGATTCATTAAAACTCCAGTTCAGTTTTAATCTCAAAAATCATTACCTAATGATTATTCAAAGTTAAGAAATTAATCTTATCTTTAGCTGGGTTAAAGAACGAATGTCATTTAAAACACAGTTCACGATAGACCCAAAATCTCATTCCATTAATTATGGAATCTTCACAGAAAACAGATCAATATATATAATCAATATAAACTTCCATATCCAACCGATAATATAAATGGAATAACGGCAAAGCCTCTTAAATTCCATATATAGTAACAGTCTTCCTCCATAGAAGTTCATTCGATTATTGCCGAATCGAATTCCATTCCATTCCAATTTATTTTATTAAACTAGAAAACTTTTCTTTGGGAATTTCCCCTAAATGTTAATAAAAAGATTTATAAATTCTAAATCATATTTCACTGTGAATCGTGTTAAAGAACGAATGTCGTTAAAAACACAGTTCACAATAAACCCAATTCACATTCCATTTCAATTCCAGTTAAATGTTTAATTAATTGGTAATTCTTCTTAAAATCTTAGTCAAAAGACTTATTCTTTTCACATGGGGTTTCAGAACAGCGTTAATGAAGAAACCATTCAATCAGTCTCTAACCGTAAATTAGTAAGAGAACAATTCCCTAGGTTTTAATCCCGAAGGCCGAAACCAACATCAGATCAATACCCAGGAAACCGTTCAACTTAGCTAATCTCCGGTTAGTTTCTAATTCCCTTAACTCCATTGGGTTTACGAACAGTATTATTAAAGATACCATTCACGACAAACCAAAAATCTCATTTCATTGTTGATCGGGTTAAAGAACAAGTGTTATCTAAAACACCGTTCACGATAAACCCAAAAACCAATTTCAATTCAATTCCAATTAAATGTTAATTAATTGGTAAACTTCATTAAATATTAATAAAAAGATTTAATCTTTTCTCAACTGGGTTTAAGAACAGTGTTAGTGAAGACACCATTCACGACAAACCCAAAACCCCATCTGATATTAAATACAAGGCTCTGAACAGAAAATATATCGCCTTATATTCAATATCAAATTCTGAACTTAACAAACATCGTATTGGAATAACGATATATATATCTTCCAAATTCCTCCACAATATCCGTATAATCACGGAACCCAAAATCGAAATATTCCGTAGATAATTTCGATTCAAATCCATTCCAATTCATATATTGGAAATTCTAGTTATTTTTAAAACCATTTCAAATCCAATTTATTTATTTAAAAATATTGGATTATAATTCTAGTTCATTTCGATAAAAATATATTTTTATCTTCTCAAATATTGGATTTTTCATCCCAATTCTTTCCAAATCATTTATTATGATTTTACACAAATTATTGATATTTTTCATAATCTTATCAAGGCCTGTACAGTCGATTTCCATAAACGGCCATCGAACTGCACTTGCAGCGACCTTTTCCAAATTTGATTTGGACATAATTCCGAATCCAACCGTGAGATTTCAAATCTCTAATATTCGTTGGAAAGCTCTTTTCGATATGAACCCAACGGTTTAAGTTTTAGGAGAATCCGACGATTGGATCTCCCGTAATATCCGTTCGAAGTCAATGGTCGAAATTCGCGAACTGCCACGGTGCAGCGCGTTCTATTCAGGCCATTATATATATATATATATATATATATATATATATATACACGTCGTCGATTTCCATTTAAAACGTATTTTATAAATCATTTTAAACTCGTTTTCAAAACGATTTCAACTTCATATTCAATTTCAAATCAAAATTGAATATTCCATATCATCGACATATAAATGATAGTATTTTGAAAACATTAGATTTTGAAATCACTTCCTTTTTGATATTCATTATAAAAATGAATAACATCGATATAAATATTGTTCACGTCAAAATGGTGTTAATCTAACCAACACGGTTTTATATATTTAAATATTTTCGTGTCCATCCCAAATCGGAGATCAAAATCAGATTTTGATCTTTTACTGAATATTATTTTAAAATATTCATTATTTTAAAATATTCGTTATTTTAAAATATTCATTCTTTCTGAACAGGAATCAGACACAGTCAATTATCATAAAATTTAATTATATGGATTTCATACAAACATGTACACAACAATAATCATACACAGTCAGCCATCATCCAGATTGCATTCTACACTGCATAAGCATTAAATATAAATATTTAACGCTTACAACAGTCTGTCAACCCATCGATTGACATACAACTAAACAATTGGTATTAGTGTACGTAAAATATCATCCCAGCACCCGTGTGAGGTTTTCAAACAACAAACACAGATTTTATTTGTGTAGTTGGGCAATGTGTAAAATGTGTCGTCCCAATCCATATCAGTCAAATGAGTGTACATTTACAAATCGTCCGATTTGTAAATAAATATTTATTTTATTCATATACACGTTAAAAATTATATTTTTAATGATAAAATACTTTATTTCAACACATGAATATTTTTATTTTCAACACATGAATATTTTTATATTCAACACATGAATATTATATTTTCAATTCCACACTACAAACCAAATTCACACAAACAAATCAGTCCAAGCACACAAACAAGTCGTCCATGGTCTGTGGATGATGGGGAGCAATTCATACATGCAGTTATAAAATAAATAACTAACAAAGAATTTAGTGAGAGAGTTCTCACCTTGGGGATCCACTCCGCCAACCTTTATTTCTGAACGGTTTTGATTTGGACTTAATTCCAGTCGACTCCATCGCTATCTTTACCCGCTGTTCATAGTAAAAATCACATTTTTAATATGATGTTTATATTAAAAATCACATTTTTATATCGTTACTTCATATATAAAAATCATATTTTTGTTTAACCATTTAAACAATATAAATCGTATTTTTACTTTGCAACATATATGATAAAAATCACATTTTTATATCGCCACTTCATATCTAAAAATCATATTTTTATATCGTTATACATATAATGAAAATCGTATTTTTATTATATCACTACATATATAAAGATCAAATTTTTATCACTTCGCTATATATATAAAAATTACATTTTTATAACACTACCATTTATATAAAGTTCATACTTTTAGAATGCTATCGCCTATATAAAAATCCAAATTTTATATCTCTACTTCATATATAAAAATCCATTTTTTTAATTCTAATATTGTTTACATGAAAATCACATTTTTATGACTACACTTTCCATAAAAAATCAAACCTTTATGGCGTTATCATATCTATAAATATCGTATTTTTATAATGATATTACACATATAAAAATCGTATTTTTATTACAAAATACTTTATATAAATTTTAGATTTTTTATTTCATATAAAAATCATATTATTAAAAACATAAAATAAATAAAAATGGAGATAAACACTCACTGGGGCATTTGGAGGTGCAAAGAGAGAAGAGAGAGGGGGGAAGGAAGGAGGAGGGGCTGGCCGACGTGGGGGAGGTGGTGCGGTGGCAAGGTCTAGGAGGTGGTGGCTGTTGGCGGTGGGTCCCTATTGGCCAAAGGTGGCGGTGGGTCCCTATTGGCCAAAGGTGGCGGTTTTGTGGGGTTTTTTGGTGGGGGTTCAGTTTGGGGAAGAGAGAGGGGAGAGTAGGCGATGGAGGGGGAGGTGGCAACTACGGCGGCGGTTGACACGGGGGAGGCAACGATAGGGGGTGGCGATCGCCAAGGAGGAGGCTGCGCCCTAGGTTTTCTTTTCAATTTCTGTTTTATTCGGGGAGAGAGAAAGTGAGATCGGAGGGAGTGTTATTTTATATAATTTTTATTTTATTATTATTTTTCTCCAAAAAGTATGATTTCATATACGGACTACGAACGAGACCCAGTGACTATCGCCCCTAACTAATTACCTCATTCCGAACATAACGGGATATGTCCCATAAACCAATTTGGCCGTTACGATCAGTTTTTATTTAAATTAAAATATAAATCCATTTATATTACATTTGAATGCATATTTTAATTTACTGGCGTCACATACTGACTCAAAAAATTACAGAAAAATAAATCTGGCTATGTTTTGATGATACGGTCCTAACAAAACTAATTTCGTTAAATTTAAGACCGTTTGAAAAATGGCCATTTTCTGGCCGATCCAAATTGACTGAAACTGACAAAATACGTTTTCTTTTGCCACGCTCACATATTGATCCCAAAAATTATGAAAATTGGAATCTATCAATAATTTGACATTTCGGATCCAACAAAAGTGGTTTAATCGAAAACGGAGGTCGTTTGCAAAATGGCCATTTTTAAGGGCTTTATTTCCATAGTGACTATTCTGAATTTTCAACTGGACATAACTTTTTATTCCCATTATGAAATTTCAATTTTCCAGATTTGTTGGAAAGATATTTTCAAACAGATTCAAATATTTCCGGTTTCACTAAAATCTGGTTTATTTTGAATCCTGTACATTCATTTGAAATTTGAAATCAAATTTTCAAACTACGGTGCCATTTCCAATTCTTTTTATAATTAATATAAATATTTATATTCTAACTTCGATTTAAATAAATTTATACATTCAAATTCTATTCAAAATAAATTTATCCTCGTTATTATTTAAAATAATTCATTTTAATTATCCGAAATTCATTAAAATTTCCAAAAATAAATTAAATTGGTTCTGATTTTCTGGGTTGTTATAGTATGTCTGGACGATCACCACTTATTACCTTGTCTTGGGTGTATGGCACAATCAAGACATTAGTAATCATCCAAACAGTGTGAAGAACTCTGGTCTTCAACAACCGTCTTCGTCGTCGACTTATCATCGAATCAATTATTCAGAATGGGTATAAACCCGGCCTTTTCGAATAATTAACATATCTTGTAATTAAGTGCTATATAAAAACACAACATATGTCTCATTCCAATTCTGAATATTCTTTTATTCAAATAATCATATCCTTTGGGAAAGGTTCCCATTAATTTTATCAAATATAAATTATTTTTAATTTATACTTTAATCTTCCTTTGGATATCAATTCTAAACCAAATTAACGTTTATCCAACTAGTCGGGATTAACGAGCCATACCGAAGTAATCATTTCTTTTATTATCCCAGTCCAACCTATTCATCCTATGGAGCAAAACTGGTGATACTCCATATCTGACACCATTGTGTTATCGGTAAAGTTAATTACCATTTCTCGTTCAAATCTAATTAAAGAATTAACTATCGCTTGGAGTAAAACTGGTGGTACTCCATTCTCGATCATTTCCCAAATTTGATAATTTAAATTATCACATTCTCATTTCAATCTAATTAAAGATTCATCAAAACTTCACTTAGTTTTAATATCATAAATCATTACTCAATGATTATTTAGCTTTAGGAAAACAAACATGCCGCACTCGACAATCTACAACGTACCATTGATTTATGCCGATATATAACCTCTAAGCTCGTACGTCTCAGAGAAGGATGTTAAGAAAGAGAATAAATTCTCCACCACCAAACAGATATATATTTAGCAGAGATCAACAATACAGTTCGAAATACAATGTAAGACATGTAATCCTATCTTTAACCGGGTTAAAGAAATAATGTTATTTAAAACACCGTTCACGATAAACCCAAAATCACATTCCATTAATTATGGATTCTTCGCGGAAAACAGATCAATATATAATCGATATCAATTTTCGTATCTGACTACTAACATAAATGGAATTACGACAAAGCATTTTAAATTCCATATATATTAACAGTCTTCCTCCACAGAAGCTCACTTCGATTATTACCAAATCGAATTCCATTCCATCCCAATTTATTTTATTAAATTGGAAAACTTTACTTTGGAAAATATCCATTAAATCTTAATTAAAAGATTTATAAATTCCAAATCACATTTCACTGTTAATCGGGTTAAAGAACGAATGTCATTAAAATCACAGTTCATAATTAACCCAACTCACATTCCATTTTATTCCAATTACTAAGTATAACTGGAAACTCTAATAATCTTAATTAAAAGATTTATTCTTTTCACATGGGGTTTAAAAACAGTGTTATTTAAGACACCATTCACAACAAACCCAAAATCCAATTTGTTATTAAATATAAGGCTCTAAATAGAAATTATATCGGCTTACATTCAATATCAAATTCGGATACCAACACATATTGTATGGGGAATAACGATATATATCTATCTCCCAAATTCCTCCACAATATCCATATAGTCACGGAATCCAATATCGAAATATTTCGGAGATGATTTCTGTTCAAATTCATTCCAGTTTATATATTGGAAATTTTTGTTTATATTAAAACCCATTTACAAATCCATTTTATTTATTTAAAAATTATTGGATTTCAAATCTGGTTAATAACTAGTTCATTTTGATAAAAATATATTTTTATCTTTACAAACATGGAATTTTTCTTCCTAATTCTTTCCAAATCATTTATTATGATTTTACACAAATTATTAATATTTTTAATAAATTTATCAAGGCCTGTACAATCGTTTCCATAAACGGTCATCGAACTGTACTTACAGCGACCTTTTCCAAATTTGATTTGGACATAATTCCAAATCCAACCATTAGATTTCAAATCTCTTATATTCGTTGGAAAGCTCTTTTCGTTACTATCCCAACGGTTCCAGGTTTAGGAGAATCCGACAGCCGGATCTCCCGTAATATCAATTCGAAGTCAATGGTCGAAATTCGCGAACGTTCGTGGCACATCGCGTTCTATTCAGGCCATTAAATATATATATATATATATATATTATATATTTCATCGATTTGCATTTGAAACGTATTTTATAAATCATTTATAAATTCGTTTTAAAACGATTCCCACTTTCATTTCAATTTTAAGTCGAAATTGAATACTCCTTATCATTATAATATTTAAATGATAATATTTTCAAAACATCATATTTTGTATTCATTTCCCTTTTGATATTCATTATAAAAATGAATAAAATTGTTATAAATATCGTTCCCGTTAAAATGGCACATATCTAATCAACATGGCTTTATACATTTCAATATTTTCGTGTCCATTCAAAATTGGACATCAAATTCACATTTTTATCCTTCATTGAATATTATTTTAAAGGATTTACTATTTTAAAATATTCATTATTCATTATTTTAAAATATTCAATAATGTAAAACATTTGTTCCTTCTGAATTGGAATCAAACCCAATCATTACCATATAATTTTAGTTATATGGATTTCATACAATACATGTATATAACAACAATGATAAACAATCAACCATCATCCAGAGTGCCTTACACAATTGCATAAGCATTAAATATAAATAATTAACACTTACAACAGTCTGTCAACCAATCGATTGGCATACAACCAAACAATTGGGATTAGTGTACGTCAAATATCATCTCAATATCTGTGTGGGGTTTCAACCAACCAATGCTGAATATTATTTGTGCATTTAGGCGATTTGTAAAATTTATCGACCTAATCAATGTCAATTAAATGGGTGTACATAAACAAATCGTTCGATTTGCAAATGAATATTTATTTTCATTTCAGGAGATTTTATATTGTTCATATATACGTTAAAAAAAAAAATTTAACGATAAAATATTTAATAACACTTTAATATTTTTAGTAGTCCACAAACTCAATAAAAATGGTATTTTTATTGTTCAAACACTTTATTCAACACATGAATATTTTATATACTCCATACATTCAATAAAACTGGTATTATTATTATTCAAATATTTTATTCACAATCAATTTTATAGTCACAGTCCAAATTTCCATAATACAATTCAAACAAACAACCATGGTTTGTACAATAAATAGTTTCGGGGGCTTCTAAGTCCCGTCTGCATTCTAGTATATATTTAACTGTAAAATAATTAGAGTGAGAAGGAGTTCCCACATAGGGATCCACTCCATCAGTGTGATAACCCGTAACTTCCCCGATAAGGAAAGCCCGGATTACTTTGAGGACAAGACAAATCAAAACACAAACAGAAGAACATTTCATTGTTAATTACAACAATTCCATCAGAATACAAGAATATACAGAGTATAAATCGATGTTACACATTCACTAAATATCAGTGATTATAATACATTTCATAGCAGCGGAAAAATAATACAATACACAACTGAAAGAGATAAACGGATACAGAGCTTTTCGGATATCGTTCCAGCTGTAAATCAGGATCCTGTGAATATAAATCTGCAAAACCAAAACTACTAGCTGCCCGTGCAGAAAATAGGGGCACCCAGAGTTTAGGTTAAAACAATAAACTCCAGGTCAGTCATGTGACTGGTGTGAGAACTAAAACAGTTATTAATCTTTATTTTAAAGTTAGGTAAATCAAGGGATCACGCAGTATAACACGGAATGGGTTTCCTCCCAAGAATACCAGTGCATAAAACAACAGCGCAATGCTAAATGAAGAAAAATGAAGCTATTATAAGACCCAGGTCCCATCACACAATGCAACACAAACCGGAGGATAGGGTTTTACCTTATAATAGCCAAAGAATGCTTGATATGCTAAATTTCATCTTTTATTATTATTATAAGTGTATAGTGTCAAAACAATTTCAATCATAAGTATCAATCATAGACGACATAAGTGCCCCATCCCACTATGTCGCCATACTAGGCTCTACAATCAAAAAACCGCAAAGTCACGTATTGGAAGTTGGGTTTCCATCTGCGAACCGAGGCAAAAGATAGTCCTCTACCGATTCGAGACAATCTAGCCCATGTCTCAGGAACAGCCGCAACTGCCCCATGTATCGTATGGGCCGGTCCACCGATGTGGATTATTATGCCTGAACACTACGTTTCCCCGCCCTTTGGGGCGTAAATGAGCCAAATGGCCCCATCGGCTTCACACTGTCACCGATATATCCGAGGCGCCTCGCAACAGCAACAACCACATAAGTCATACTCGTCAGGGCGTGTAAAACCACTTATGCCACTTCTAGCTAGAAGGAAACGCATGCCCTCCCTGAGGTCCTCTCCCGTTTTTGGTTCAGAACCGGGGTGTGAGGCTCGCGAATCAACACTACACAAAGCTATGCCACACAGGTCGTGCTTTGATCATCAACCACAAGACTCCGATTTTCAATAGAAGCCTTGATCATATTGCCACTTAGGCATGCCACACAGGCAATTCACTCCATGCGTTTGATATCCATCAATATATAACCCCTGAGCTCGTACGTCTTAGAGAAGGGCGTTAAGCAAGAGAATAAATTCTCTGCCGCCAAATAGATATATATTTAATGGAAATCAATCACACAGAATAAAATCCAATGTCACACACACAGTCCATTTACAAGTTCGTTCTGGGTCTGAACGAAACCGGAGGCACTTGGTACTTCGTATATCCATCGATCTCCAAGTACGTCTAGACAATCACCAACGGATTCCCTCCTCTTGGGTGTACGGGGCAATCAAGATCATTAGTAATTATCCAAACGACATAAAGACCTCCGGTCCTCGACCACTGTCTTCATCCTCGACACCACGTCGAATCAGTTATTCAGAACGGGATAAACCCTGTCTTTCTGAATAACTCGCGTATATTATAAACAAGTGTTACACAAACACAACATATGCCTCATTCCAATTCAGAATATTCTTTTATTCAAATATTCTTATACTTTGGGAAAGGTTCCCATTAATTTTATCAAAGATAAATTCTTTAAATTCATTCTTTAATCTTCTTTTGAATATCAATTCAAATTAGTCGGGATTAGTGATCCACACCGGAGTAATCATTTATTTTATTTCCCAATCCCAACCTATTCATCCCATGAAGTAAAACTGGTCATACTTCATATCTAACACCACGGTGTTATTGGTAAATTCAATTACAATTTCACGTTCAAATCTAATTAAAGATTTAACTATCGCCTGGAGCAAAACTGGTGATACTCCATTCTCGATCACTTCAATCTAATTAAAGATTCATTAAAACTCCACTTAGTTTCAATCTTCCCAAAAAAAAATATCAATGTTTGTTTAACTTAGGGAATCACATTCTGTCTTTAACTGGGTTGCAGAACCAATGTCATTTACAACACGGTTCACCATAAACCCAAAATCACATTCTATTAGTTATCGTGTTAAAGAACAAGTGTTATTTAAAACACCGTTCACGATAAACCCAAAAATCAATTCAAATTCAATTCCAATTAAATACCATTTAATTGGTACATTTCATTAAATCTAAATAAAAGGATTTAATCTTTTTCTCAACTGGGTTTAAGGACAGTGTTAATGAAGACACCATTCATGACAAACCCAAATCACATTTGATATTAAATACAAGGCTCTGAATAGAAAATATATCGGCTTATATTCAATATCAAATTCTACGACCAACAAATATCGTATTGGAAATATCGATATAAATATATCTTTCAAATTTCCATAACAATATCCGTATAATCACGAAATCCAACATCGAAATATTCCAAAGACAATTTCGATTCAAATCCATTCCAATTCAATTATTGGAAATTCTGGTTACTTTAAAAACCCTTTCAAATCCACTTTATTTATTTAAAAATAAATAGAATTATAATTCTAGTTCAAAACTAGTTCATTTCGATAAAAAACTATTTTTATCTTTTCAAATTTGTAATTTTTCATCCCAATTCTTCACAAATCGTTTCTTATGATTTTACACAAATTATTACTGTTATTAATAATTTTATCAAGGCCCGTACAGTCGATTTCCATCAACGGCCATCGAACTGCACTTACAGCGACCTTTTCCAAATTTGATTTGGACATAATTCCAAATCCAACTGTTAGATTTCAAATATCTAATATTTGTTAGAAAGCTCTTTTCGATACGAACCCAACGGTTCCGGTTTTAGGAGAATCCGACGGTCGGATCTCCCGTAATATCCGTTCGAAGTCAATGGTCGAAATTCGTGAACTGCCGCGGCGCGGCGCGTTCTATTCAGGCCATTATATATATATATATATATATATATATATATATATATATATATATATATTGTATATTTCGTCGATTTCCTTTCAAAACGTATTTTATAAATCATTTTAAATTTGTTTTCGAAATGATTTCAACTTCATATTCAATTTCGAATCAAAATTGAATATTCCACATCATCGATATACAAATGATAATATTTTCAAAACTTTATATTTTGAAATCACTTCCTTTTCTATATTCATTATAAAAAAAAAATCGATATAAATATTATTCACGTCAAAATGGCATCAATCCAATCAACAAGGCTTTTCTTCAACACATGAATTTATATTCTATTCAACAGATGAATTTATTTTCTATTCAACACATGAATTTATTTTCTATTCAACACATGAATTTATTTTCTATTCAACACATGAATTTATTTTCAATTCAACACATGAATTTATATTCAATTCAACACATGAATTTATTTTCTATTCAACACATGAATTTATTTTCTATTCAACACATGAAATTATTTTCAATTCAACACATGAATTTATTTTCAATTCAACACATGAATTTATATTCAATTAAACACATGAATTTATTTTCTATTCAACACATGAATTTATATTCAATTCAACACATGAATTTATTTTCAATTCAACACATGAATTTATTTTCTATTCAACACATGAATTTACATTTCTATATTGGAATGAGGCCCAATCAATTACCATATAACGTTTGTTATATGGATTTCCATACAACACATGTATATAATAGCAACGATAAATAATCAACCATCATCCAGAGTGCACCACACAACTGCATAAGCATTAAATATAAATAATTAACGCTTACACAGTCTGTCAACCCATCCATTGACATACAACTAAACAATCGGGATTAGTGTACGTCAAATATCATCCCAATACCCGTGTGGGGTTTCAAATCAACAAACACATATTTTTTTGTGTGGTTGGGCGATGTGTAAAATTTATCATCCCAATCAATATCAGTCAAATCAACGTATATAAACAAATCGTTCGATTAGTTTATAAATATTTATTTTATATATACGTTAAAAATTATATTTTAACTATAAAATATTTTCCACTATAAAATATTTTATTTTATTTCACATCACACAATCAAATTTCACAACACAGCAATCAAACAAACAAGTCATCCATGGTCTATGGACGACGGGTTTCGGGTGCTGCTACGCACCATCTGCATCCTAGTATATATTTTAAACTAGAAATAAATTAAAGGTTAGGAGTTATCACCTTTGGGTTCCACTCCTCCATTCTCTATTGCTGAACGGTTTGGATTTGTATTCGTTTCCAGTCGGTTCCATCACAATCTGTTTCAAACGATTTTTATATTAAACATCACATTTTTATCTCAACACTAAATGGATAAAAATCACATTTTTATACTGTCCAGATATAAATAAAAATCACATTTTTATACTGTTCAGATATATAAAGATCTCATTTTTATTCTGCTACAGTATATATAAAAATTATATTTTTATATCTGCTTCTCATATGACAAAAATTATATTTTCTTCTTCTATTTTAAAAACAATGTAAATTTTCTATTTTAAAAAAACAATGTATAAACATCGCTATTTTATTTTTATCAAACACATTTTAAAAACATCGTTATTTTTATTTTGAATCAATGTATATTTTCTTTAATAAACAAGGTATATTTTATTTTCAAAAATCAATTCTATTTTATTTTAAAAACAATGATATTTTTAAAATCATGCCAATGTAAATTTTATTTATATAAAACAATGTAAATTTTACTTTTTAAAACAATCCTAATTTAAATAAATAATAAGAAAAACAAGGTTTTTACACAATTTTATCAACTAATTAAAATTAATTAAAGTTAATTATTGAATAAAGGGGTATTACCCCTTTCCTATTGAAGCCCGATCCCTTGTAACCCTTCAGAAAATGACGAACTACACAACCCCCTTGCTCGATGTCTTCAAAGCCATACGCGTCCACCTACATCAGACCGGATGATGATCTAAGGTGCCAACGAAAAGCCCCTTCACACCCAGTCTCCGCCGCGTTAAGCTGCGCCACCTTCGATGGCCCGCCGCCACCAGAATCTCTAGTCGAAGTCGGCTATTTTGAGCCCTAAATTCGAGCTTAGCGCTTCACTATTCCCAATCATACTTGTATGGATGGGAAGAGCTAAGGAGGATCTGCGATTTTGTTTAAGAGGAGGGGATTGATTCTGCATGGATTTTTCAGAAATTGGGGGAAGAGAATCGATGATTTCGATCGTCCAATTCAAGTGGGGGGGCGCGGGTCTCCTTCTGGGTTGACCACGAGAATGTCCAGTTAGGGTTTGACCAAGTATTCCTAGGGTATATTTATAAAATTTAAATATTATTTTAATCCTCTAATTAATTCGTTCTGCATCCGAACTCCAATCGAACACCAATGACTGTCGCCCCTAGCTAAATACCCCCATTCCGAATACAATGGGATATGTTTCGTAAGCTGATTCGATCGTTTCAATCAATTTTCATCAAAATCAAAATAAAACTCTATATATTAAATTTGAACGCGTCTTTCAATTTACCAGGGCCACGTACTAACTAGAAAAATTCCCCAAAAATATTTTCTAGCTTCGTATTGACGATACGGTCCTAACAAAACTAATTTCATCAAATTCTGAGACCGTTTGAAAAATGGCCATTTTCCAGTCGATTAAATTCAACTGAAACTGGTCAAATGCGTTTTCCTTTGCCACGCTCACATATTGATTCAGAAAATTACAAATTTTGAAATCTAGCGATAACTTGATATCACGGATCCAACAAAAGTGGTTTCGTCGAAAACCGAGGTCGTTTGCAAAATATCCATTTTTAAGGGCCAGAATTCCATAGCGACTATTCTGAAATTTCAACCGGACATATCTTTTGATTCCCGCTATGAAATTTCAATTTTTCGGATTCGTTGGACAGATATTCTCAAATAGATTCAATTATTTTTTGTTTCACTAAAATTCGGTTTATTTTGCACCTGGTACATTCATTTGAAATTTGAAATCGAATTATCGAACTACCGCGCCATTTTCAATTCCTTTTATAATTATAAATAATTATTTATATTCTAACGACGATCTATATAAATATATACGTTCGAATTCTATTCAAAATAAATTTCTCGTCGCTATTATTTAAAATTATTCATTTTAAATATTCAAAATTCACTAAAATTGCCAAAATAAAAATTTTAAATTGGCTCGGATTTCCGGATTATTACAGTCAGTGTTTATTTCTGAATTTCTGGTACGGTTCCGGTTTGAATTTGGTTGAAATTCTAACGTGCTCCGTTTCTGTCCTAGTCAGTTCTATTGCGTAGCTTTCGTCTCTACGATTGCAACGCAAGTTGTTTCGTTCCATTCTGATTAAAAGTGAACAAGTTATAGCATTTTAAAGAGTAATTACCTTTCAATATAATTAATTAATAATTAATTAATTAAACCCTTTAATTTATCTCCCCTTATTCTCATTTTCCTTTAGCCAAACCTTGCTCCTCCGTTGACTTTCACGTCGCACCACCAACGCCAACGTCGAACCACCATCCGCCGCCACCCAAAAGTGCGCCCGGCCTTGCTTCACTGATTCCAACTCGTCCCATCGTCCAACGATCACCATTGCCCCCAATTTCACCTCAAATTGTGTGCGCTTCAAACTGCCGCCACATCCACGACAACCGACCGGAGGTCGAGCGCCTCCACCAAAAGCAAGCCCCTGATGTTCCAATTCTTTTCCCCTCCAAGACCATCACCTACGGTGGCGTCAGGAAGGAGATCGGCAGGGAGGAATTTGGGTGCTCGTGGACCATTCGTTTTAAAATGACGGGGGAATTTCCTGAATTGGGGAAAATAAATTCAGGGTTATAAAAATTTCTATTGGTCCATTATATATAATTATTTTATTTAATATTCTTTTAATTTCCAAAAATACATGTTAATTAATACAAACTCCTAATCAAACCCAACGACCGTCGCCCCTAACCAAATACCCCCATTCCGAACACAATGGAATATGTTTCGTAAGCCAATTTGACTATTCCAATCAGGTTTCATCAAAATTAAAATATAAATTAATATAACATTCAAAATTGATTTCAACGTAAATTTTAATTTATCGGGGCCACATACTGACTCTAAAAATTGCAAAAAAATAAATCTAGCTATGCTTTGATGATACGGTGCTAACAAAACTAATTTTATCGAATTTGGATACCATTTTAAAAATGGTCATTTTCCAGTCGATTAAATTCAAACTGAATTGACCGAACACGTTTAAATTTACCACGCTCACATATTAATTCCAAAAATTATGAAAATTGGAATCTAGAAATAATTTGACATTTCAGATCCAACAAAAGTGGTTTCGTTGAAAACGGAGGTCCTTTGCAAAATGGCAATTTTTAAGGGCTTTATATAATGTAAAAAATATATAAATTCCATAGCGACTATTTTAAACTGGACATCACTTTCAATTTATATTATGAAATCTTAGTTTTTCACATTCGTTAGAAAGATATAATTAAACAGATTCAAATATTTTTGGTTTTATTGAAATCCGGTTTATTTTGAATCCGGTACATTCATTTGAAATTTGAAATCGAACTTTCAAACTACCACACCATTTCGCGTTCATTTTATATTTAAAGTAAATTTATATGTTCTAACTTCGATTAAAATAAATTTTTAGTCGTTATTATTTAAAATAAGCCATTTTAAATATTCAAATTACATTAAAATAGCTAAAATAAAAAAAATTAATTGGTTTTGAAAATCCGAGTTGTTACAGTGTATAAAACTGTAAATAAACGTCCCTCCACCACAAAGAAACCATTGTAACCACAAGAAATCAATTTATAACTAGATAAGATTACAATAACTTATAAATCAGTTTAGGGAGTTTCATCTCAATTTTTTATCGTTATTATAACATTCGCTTTTTGGATTAAATTAAACATGGCTTTAATTTAACCTAAAAATTCAGCTTGCTCCAAATTCAACCAAATCGGTTTAGTTGCGAAGCTCTGGCTCCACGATTCCAACGTTTCTAGTTTCACGCAATTCAGACTTAATATGAACGAGTTTAAATAGTTCTAATATTGATTACATTAAAATATAATTAACTTAACTATTCATCTTCTCCACCAACTTGTTCACCACGATCAGAAGCTCACTACCACTGCTTAGAGCAACCGCAACACCGCCACCGACCACTGCCAGCACCGTCCCATCACCCAGGCCCTACGCATCCAGCCCCGGTCCCAATTTGCCACCATTCGCTGGTATTTCACTGCTTCACACTAATAACGTATTGGCTCCTCAGGTCGCATCCGACCTCCAAATGCTACGAAATTTGGACATCGGTCCGAATCGACATTTTGACCAACTTTCCATTTTGGCATTTCGCCTAAATGCCCCCATCACCTCGAAAAACAAAAAAACCCAAAACCTGGACAGAAAAACAGCCCACCATCGTTCATGTCGATTTTCCGGCCACCTCCATCCACTTTCAAGCTAAATGCCCAACTACAAAGTTGTAGCCTTCTCTCTCCTCTCTAACTTCCTTCTTGACTACTTTTTCTAATTCTCGACCGTTCGCCCCTAAAACACCAAAAAACGGGTGTCCGCTGCACTTCGGGTTAGATCCCAGCCAAACCACAACTCCAATCGCTAGCAAGTTTTTATAATAGCTATTACTCATCATACACTACAACTTTCATGTTGGAGCTTTCTGCTAATTCTCGACGGTTTGTGAGATAAAAATTGAAAGATGAGGAGGGGCTTTATTGCAAAAATGCAAAGGCTGAAATTTGTGGAGGAGGAAAATGGAGTTGAGGTGTATATATAGAGGTAGGAATAATCTTGTAGTGTAAGCCTCTTGGTATTAGTTTATAAAATTTTATTGTGACGCTACTTGTATTTAGCGTTTAAAAATTCGTTCAGGCACACACAAGCTCCGTTCAAGATGAAAATTGATGCACATCTATGGTTTGTCATTACGGTCCTAATGAAACTTGTTTCGTCGAATTCTGAGCCCGTTTGCTCAAATGACACTTGTTCGAGCTCGAATTATTGATTGATTTTCTACATCGACCTTTATATCTCATACGACCACATTCTAACTCCGGTGGAAACGAAATTTAGAATCTTATAATAATTCACTATTCGGATCCAACAAAATTATTTTTATTGAAAACGGAGGTCGTTTGCAAAATGACTATTTTTAGGGCCTATGTAATATTATTATAATATTATAAAATTCCAAAATTATCAAATTATATAATAAACTAATTATTATCATATATATATATCCTAATGGGATTGTATATAACTTCCAATTTAATATTCACTAATTTCGGGTTAAACGACATCCATATTATATATAAATCCTTATTTATATAATTAATAAATCGATAAAATATTAGTTAATTACATAACAACTATTTGGAAATTTGATTTGGACATAACTTACAATATATATAATGAAACATCGATTTTTCACACTCGTTAGAAAGATATAGTTTAATAGATTCTAGCGTTTCTTGTTTCAACAAATTTTTTCTTATATTGAATTGTGTACAATCATTTAAAGTTCAAAACGTAATATTACGAACAACCACGACGTTGCAAGCTCATTTTTAATTATATTATAAACTTTACGTTCAAATCTTATTTTAAATAAATTTCCAGTCCTAAATCATTTTAAATATTTAATATCCATTAAATATTTCTTACTAAAATCGGGTCGTTACATTCTCTCCCATTTAAAAAGATTTCGTCCTCGAAATCGAAGACGGAATTGAAGATCGTTTACTTAACCAACTCAGCCTTCGTTCTAGCCAATGCAAGTTCTTTGACTTTTCAGTTTCTAAGAACTTTCCCAATTCCTCAAAAAAATTCCGTAAAATTTCGCCATAACCTCATTTGTACAGCCCTATCGGTATAACCACAACTCAACTCTCTAGGCCCTTATCAACCAAAAGAAAATCCCAAAGCCAAATGACTTTCCAACCGTCTCATAAAATTACCAAACCGAATCAATGCGGTAAATAGGTACCTTTGTGTTGGGCATACAATTTTATTCCTCTTCTTAGCTTCCATATAATAACTTGTACAATATATATATATATATGTGTGTGTGTGTGTGTGTGTGTGTGTGAGTGTGTGTGTGTATGTGTGTGTGTGTGTGTGTATATATATATATATATATATATCCAATCCCAACTAATTGCTAACTTAATTCAACATTCACATTAAATTTGATTTATCTCACTTATTTTTTGTTTTCCATATTGGTTTATCATTCCAATTTTATTAAACTTTTCTTAAGTTAAACTTTAATTCTTTTAATTCACTACTATCCTTCCAATCTATTTAAGTTTTACTTGTTAAAATTAAAGCTCATATTATTTTCAAACACTTATTTAAATGTGTTTAAGTATCCCTTGACGTTTCAGTTAGAATTATATTGTCGTCCCACTTTCGAAATTTGAAAATAAACACTGATAATGCCTCGGTCATCAACATAATCATCCTCGACCTACTAGAATGTGATTTTATATCTATCCAATATATTTGAGACTTTGGATATACATTTGCAAGAAGTATATACAAAATCTTCTTATACTCAATAGTCCAATTCTTAACATCAAATAAACACTCAAACTCTTATTATAAGTTATAATCTTTCAAAACTAAGTTCATTTTTATATATGATCCTCTTCAAACTCATTCTAGGGTATTACTAACCCTATCTATAACAAGTCACTCTTCTAGGATATTACTAATCCTAGGTCTGATGATTTCTTTCCTTCTGTTCAAACGAGTCGTACCCCAAAGATTTGAATAAACCATAGCTCTAGTACCAAGTGTGATGGCCTGAAAATTCCCTCCTTTCGAATGGATTACAAACCACACAAGTCCGATCCAAACAGCAGAAATCCTCGAGTCTCTTGGGATTACGACTGATAAGAACTAAAACAAACAATTTTTTTCATTATCATTACAATAATTTACATCATATCACATCTTACATTAGAGTACATTAGTAAACATAATGCTCCGCGGAAATAACAATACCAGAATAACACATACACAGCGAAAAACATAAACTTAGTGGAAGACGTATAATGCTCTGGACATAGCTTGAAGCTTCAATCCATCATCTTCTATAAAATATCTGCAAACCAAAACTACAAGCTGCTCGTGTGGAAAATATGGGCACCCCAGAGTTTAGGCGGGAAAAACAATAAACTCCGAGTCAGTCATGGGACTGGTGTGAGAACTAAAACAGTAATAAATCTTTATTTTAAAGTTAGGTAAATCACAGGACCACGCCTACAACACAGAACGTGTTTTCTCAACATTAATACCAATCATAAACTACTCGCAATGCTTTTTGAAAAATGAAGCTTTAATAAGACTCAAGTCCCATCACACAATGTAATGCAAACTGGAGGAAAGTGGTTTACCTGATAATAATCAAACATGCTTGATACAGGAAAATAAATACTTTTAGTACTATTACTAGTGCATAGTGTCGAAATCACTTTCACAAATAAATGTAACAATATTAGGCGGCATAATACCCCATCCTATTACATCGCCATATAGGTATACAACCGAAAAACGTGAAGGCACTTATTGGAAATTAGATTCCGTCAATGAACCAAGGCAAAGGATCTTCCTTAACTGCATACGGAACACTCTAGCAAATGTCCCAAGAACATACATTGGGTCCTTTGGATCGGCATAGTTGGTCAACACTAAACGGTTTATTAGAATATTACTTGAACATAACGTTCCCCCAGTCGTTGTTTGACCATCATTCGAGGTGCCTCTCCAACATCCACATAAGTAAACCTACCTGGGCTCCATACCATGGCATCACTATTCACCTAGAAGGGAACGCTAACCCATATCTCTGTTGTGCACCATCCTAGTTTCAGCTCATTATGGGGTGTGAGGCCCTAGAGTCAACATCCACAAAGCTCTTCTTTTCAACAATAGCTTTGATCTATCTACCCGCAACACTTATCACACCACATTGTCAATTCATAGCATATTATCGTTATCTATTAATATATAACCCTCTGAATACCAGAAGTATCAGAGGAGGATGTTAATAAAAGGAATAAATTCTGCGCCACCAACTGATATGACATCAATATAAACCAATTGGTTATGTTGTAAAGTACAAGGTCATACACACATCCATTTACAAGTCCATTCTGGGTTTGAACAAAACTGAAGGCAACTTATTCCTCGTCCAATTAAGGAGAGTGGCTCTTGCACATCCGGACAATCAACAAGTACGTCCGGACAACTGCCACTTAAACCTCATCTTTGGTGTACACTCCAATCGATACATTAGCAATAATCCAAATTATGTGAAGGTCGTTGATTTTCATTCACCATCTTCAAGTATTTTTAACACTCGTCGTATAGTTATTCAGAATGGCTCGAAACTTGGTCATTCCGAATAACTCTCGCATCTTTCAAATCAATTAAGATAAACAAGATGTCCTAATTCTTTTTTTTTTGGCAAAGACGAACAGTTTTTATAATGATCGCAAACACTTATTATTAAAACCAATAATAATTACAAATATTCCAGGAGGTTGGTGGTAACCAGCCTACTATTTGATTTTTCAGGTGGACCGTCCACCACAGACGGTTTTATAGTGGACTGTCCACTTTGACCAAATTGGCTTATAGTACGGGAGCTAAACCAAATTATTCTAGAGTACAAACACATTTCTAACTCCGTGCGGGGAGTATTACATCTGTTTTACACAAGAATATAAAACAGAAAATTACTTATTCCAAGGAATATGACACGCAACAGAAAAGGAACAACAATAATCTTTATTGTGGCCCTTTACTTCTAAGATGACATCAGGTCAGTACACACTATGCCAATCCAGACATAAGAGAAGACCAACCTAGAACATTACCTTCCAGAAAACCTGTTTACCTCGAGCCGCAAAATTGTAGCTAGTACTATGAAAATTGACCTGACAGAACCTTACATTTTGAAGCTTCCAATGAGACTTGACATATTTCCATACCATTGCAGCTTACACAGAGTAATGCCATCAAGCATGTTCACATTAATCGGAGCAAGCTCAAACATGCATGTTCTCCACCGACCATGATGGCTAAGGTCAGAGCCGTAGCTTCTTGTGGATATCCCATGGCCGATAAAGAAACCTAACCAAGCATAGACCAACCAATGTATAAAATTAAAATTTATAGTGAAGGTACCAAGTAGCTAACTTGGCACCACGTTCACTGAACTCCACCAAACATCCACCAAGCAACCAAAAAGCCATTACCATACATACAACACCAGAGCTGACAAGACAACACTCAGAAAGACATAACCAACTGAGATACCCAAAAGTTACAACGAAAAATCCCGAACAGCCATTAATCCCCGTTATCTCATCGAGTAAAAGGACAAGCCCAAGTTCATTGCATACTCAATAAATATAGGAAAGCATACCAGGATAAGGTAGGAGTGTCGCGATACATAACAGTGGGAAAATCCAGACCAAGCTTCCAAGTTAGCTACCAATACAACTGTCCCAAGGCAGGCCGCGACGAACCCATATTTGTTGAATACCTCCTTCGCGACGACCACAGTAGCACTACAGAGCCCAAAAAGGGTTCTCGATGCAAGAATTGAGGAAATCACAGCATAGGAGTTGCCAAATTCAGGAAGAGATACCACGCTCTGGAACATTTGCTAAGTCTAGAGATAAAGAGGATCGGTTGTAGGTGAAGCGTAGGAGTAGTAAAAAAAAGGGGAGGATGGGAAAATAGGGTTAGATTAGATCTATGATTTTAGGATTTTGGGTATACTTCACGTAGACGAAAACAAAGAACGGAAAGAAAGTAGATAGAGAGGAGAGAGGTGAGACTGGAATGAAAGAGGCTAGAAAGAGAAAGTGAAGAGAAAAAGAATTTTCCTTGGTCGCCATTAACAAAGACACCCAAAACTGAAAGTTATGACATGATTTTTTGAGATGTCCTAAATCTTATTCCATTTTGCGAATATTCTTTGTAACGACCTGCATTCTACGCATCGGAGGATCGTAGAATATTTATTTCTTTTTCTTATGAAGTCATATGGTTTTGTAACTTTGGGAACGACTATTGGGGTCATTTCCCATGTCCATGATTTTTGCCAATTTTTAATTGACCGTTTTGCCCCTGTAGAATCTTATTTCGCCCATAACTTTTGAATGGTAAAGAGTTTTGACCTGAAACCACTTCCATTGGATTCAGATGATGGTTTCACTTTCCGTAGAGTTGTCGTTTGGGAGATATGGCTGAAATAAGGTTTGGAAGGTGAAAAATAGCTTAAATGGGCTTAATTGGGTGATTAGCAGCTAGGTCCATTAGGGATTTCAGGATTAGGGGTATTTAAGGGCTGATAGGGGCTAGAGAAACCCTCTTTTGTCATTTTTCAGTCGCCAATTTCATTCTCCCAACCCTAGTAATGGCCTCCACTCTCAAGATTCTTTATTTAAACACCTCCTAATTGCTTTCTAATAGAAGATTAAGCTAAGCTGCATCAAATCAAGGCAAATAAACACCAAATCAGAGTTGGAGCTGCTGTTTTGAATAGGAATTCGACCCAACCAGTAGAAAAGTTTCAAATCTAAGATATTTGTTGCTAAGGTGAGTGATTTGCATTGTTTTTCAATAATTATGGCTAATTAGGGATGATTAGTGTTAATTAGCAAAATTATACATGATTAAATTCTAGAAAAATGTTTAGAGATTCTTAAATATTATTTTAAGCCTCTGTTGGAAATTTAGGTTAATTTGGATATGTTTTGCTAATCCTATCATTAGTTATGCTTAAACATGATTAAGGGGAAAACATGGGTTTTGGGTATGTTTGATCCATATTAACATGTTAGATTGTTGTTTTGGTGTTTATGGTTGATTTTGTATGTTGCTATTGCTATTTGGAATGCTTCATGATTGTTTAGCAAAGTTGGAATGGTCAAAAACGTCGTCATATGGCGTAAATAACTCGCAGGAAAAGTTGCAAAAAATAGTACAATATCCCGTTCGTGAAGCACCCTCATGACTCGATGCCTAGGATCGTGAAACACCCTCACGACCCGACCCCTAGGATCGTGAAGCACCCTCACACCCCGAGCGTGAGGAAGATGGCGAACCCTAGGAGGGCGACCGTGAGGAGTAGGGCGAACCCAAGAAGGGCGACCGTGGGGAAGATGGCAAACCTTAGGAGGGCGACCTAAGGAATAGGGCGAACCCTAGGAGGGCGATCTCGAGGAAGAGGGCGAACCCTACGAGGGCGACCATGAGGAATAGGGAGAACCCTAGAAGGGCGACCGTGAGGAAGAGGGCGAACCCTAGGAGGGCGATCGTGAGGAATATGCAAGGTGGACCACGAGCCGATGCCAGAGCGAGCCGAGAAAGCTGACCACGAGCCGGAGGTTATGAAACGTCACGAACCGATCCAGAAGAAGATGTCCATGAGCAAATCACGACCCGGACTGGGAGATCACGAACCACACATATATGAACTAAAGTGTGAACATGTATGGAAGCTTTGAGCTACGAAACAAACGGGAATAATGACCGAAAACCCGAGATGCAAAGGTAATCCAAATGAGAAGTTGTGACTCAGGATCTAAACGAGAACCAACGAGTTGAATTCATGATTGGACTTTGCTGTCGGACATGTGCAAAGGAGTTATCGATACCTATAACTTTGGTTCACGACTAAGAGACGGATTAGGGGCTCGTAGTGATAGTTGTACGGGGTTGGACTCCGTCATGGCCCAAAGATTAGGTGACCAAAGTAGTGGATATCGTATGCTTTACGCACTGAGTGAGAGATGTGAGGTTGATTGCTATGTCTGATGTTTGCTATCACCATGTCATGCACACTCCATATTACTTTTACTCTTTGTGTTAGTGTTACCTTAGAGTAGTGTATATCTTGCTGTGCTAATTCTTTGGTTGCAGGTCCAGGTTCAGGTATGATTGGATTATACCTGTTATTGTTCTGTTTTGTTGCTTATTGCTCATACCAGACTTTTGTCTGACCCAGAGTTTTATGTCTCTTCTTATTACTCTGGGTGCTCCTTAACGAGTAGACTAGAGACATGTTAGGTGGTAATGCGCGAGTAGCTGTCCGGAGATGAGCCGGAGGCTTCCACGTATGATATACATATATATTCCCTATGTTGTTGCTGGTCAGTGCTTTGGCATTAGTAGTGTACCTTTTCTTTCTTTTGCTTTAGAGACAGTAATTTGAAGTTGTAATAATGATGTTGGATCATAAGCTGTATTATGGATTCTGCTGCTATGATGATTAAGTTTTCATCTTATGCACTGTCTCGCCTGTTTTATGTCAAAGTTATGTTGTTATTATATTTTATTCCATGCGGTGTGAGATATATTACAGGTTCCTTTGGTATTTTTAGCTTCACACCCTTTTTTCTTTGGCGACCGTCCCGTGCTAGTTGGACATCGGCACAACACATTTTGGAGAAATGTCGGCTAGTCTGAGGCGGGCCATCACATTTGGTATCAAAGCCTAGGTTGCGTAGTTAACCTAGGGAAAGGCACCAGGGAGAGATAGTATACGTATATGAGAGCGCGTATTTGTTATATTTTGGTTTTCAAAAGCTATATATATATACTATTAGTATATCTAAGGATGAAGTCGTACTACACGAGCACCACATTGAGATGGTTAATCGTTTTCTCTTTACAGATTGAACGATGAGCCGATATACGAGGAGTACGGGTTCAGAGGCCAATAGTAGGAATGTCCCTGATATAAGGGTGATGTTTACTACCTTCACGTGAGAGATGCTAGGGATGCTCGGGGAGCAGTTCCTAATGCTGCTAACGGTGGTGGTGCAGTAGTGAAGGCGCCTAGATCCGATTTCACCAAGCTCAACATGGATTATACTAGTCATGGTGGGAAGCCATTCCACGGAACGGAGTCGGCTACAGAAGTTCAAGATTGTCTTGATTGTTGTAAGCGCATCTTTGAGGATTTAGGGATCGAGGATGCAATGAAGAGGAAGCTAGCATCGCGTCAACTTCAAGGACGGGCTATGAATTGGTGGAATGCTATTAAAGCAACTACTCCTGAGGATCAAGTTACTTGGAATTAGTTTAGGATTTGCTTCAGTGATAAGTTTATTCCATTTGCTCAGAGATCAGTACTATTCAAGAGATTTTTGGAACTTAAGCAGAATGGTAGGGCAGTCTCGGAATATATTGCTGAGCTCGATACTTTATTGAATTATGGATTATCCCTTATCGACACTGCCAGAAGAAGAACGAGAAGTTCATAACTGTCTTAGATGGGTATTTGGGTGGGAGAGACTAATAAACCACATTGATGAGACGTTTGAATGTATTGTGGGAAAGACATTGAGATTGGAGAGTCTTTATCCTAAGTCAAAGACCGAAGTTGCTATTGCATTTGCAGTGGAGCCAAAACCGCAAGCAAGTGGTGAAGGCAAGAAGAATTCTCAGAACAAGAGGAAGCAGAACCAAACCAAGTATGGTTAGAATAAGAAGAATAAGAATGATGGCGAGTGATTTAGCTGTGGCAAGAAGGGCCACTATGCCAGAGATTGTCAGGAAAACCTGGGGAAAGGAAGTGCTTCAATTGCAGCCAAGCGGGACATCATAAGGATAAATGTCCACAACCCCCTAAAGAGAAGCAGATTGTGAGAGCATATGCTATCAACGTTGTTCCTTCTTCGTCGAATTCCCCAACTACGACGCAGAAGGGAAAGAGTGTCGTTATTCAAGGTATGCTTTCTATTCATGATGTTCCTGTTCGAGTTTTGTTTGATACCGAGACATCCCATTCCTTCATACCTGGTGACCTGGTAGATTGGTTGGAATTGGAACTTGAGATTTTTGATAGACCGTTAGTTGGACGAACCCGATCGGTGGTTCGACTAACCTTTTGCATGATTTGTTGTATGTAGTCTTATCGAGTCATGGATGTATGTTTGCTTGTGATTTCTTAGTTGTTTTGCTAGTATCATCTCACGTAGATTGTCTGAATTCGGAGGAGATGCTCGTTGAGTGCTTGTCTGATATTGGTTTAGGCCTTTGGGGCTTGTACTTAGGGAATGTCGAGTTCGATTAGGATGGTTTGCATGCGATATAAATACTTGTTGTGATTTCCACTGAATGATATCTCGGCTTACTCGAGGAGTGATGTGCAGACTTAACATGATAAGACTGTTCAATGGTATGGAGTGTTGCGAGTTGGATTTGATAGGGCTATGGGACGACTCGAGTGGGACTCAAGAAACTTGCAAAGTAATGAATTGTTTAGAATCCTATGTTGATGTTCTCGTTGGTTCAAGAATGGTAGAACTTCGAAGGGATAAGATGTGCTCGTTGATCGTGGAGATACAACGAAGGTTAGGACGATTCAAGTTGGACTTGAACTCGTAAAATAAAAATGGTTGTTCGCTGATCTTGGAGAAGCAATGGATAGGGAGATGACTCATGTTGGACTTGAGTTTGTGCTCGAGTTTGTGGGTAATGGATACTCGAGACTGGGTCTGAATATGTGGGTAGCTCTTCTAATGAGAGTACCAAGAAATCATCGATAGTTGGAGTGTTCTAGGCGGACTCGAAGCAGGGGTATCTGGGCACGCCCGTTACCATGGATCCATTGGATGTGATCTAGTTATCCTTGGAGGATAAACGTGCGTTGAACGTGCGGTAGTTCATTGGGGACCGGGGCTTCCATTAGCCCTTGGGATTGGTTGGACCAGTCAGGTAGGCGTCGACTTATTTATGGCTTTAGCAGGTGATAAATAGGGCATGCTTGATGGATGCTATGGTTTCTGTTTTTGTACCTATTTGTATTCCCTTGAGTAGACTATCACATGTAGGATCCTAGTAATAGAGAATGAAGAGATTACGGTATACATGGATGCATGTGGTACCAGACTAGGTGTTGTACTGATACATTGAGTAGGAGACATGCCAGTTTAGATGCTATGTTTCTTGAATGAAAGTAATTGGAGTATATCGTGGGATATGATTTCAGACCTAAGTATGGATTGGATCCAGAAATGTTAGCAAGTTTGACGGTTAGACTGACTTTGATTGAGCGGATTAGTTCCAGTTAGAGCGACGATCCTAACCTAGAAGAAATCATCTCTAAGGTTGGGATGAATATCGATGGTGAGAAAATGAACAAGTATGGACTTGATAGAAAAGGATGGCTTCGAAAGAATGGGAGACTAGTTGTATCCAACGTTAATGGATTGAGATATGAAGTGCTTAGAGAACGTCATTACTCGAAATTGACTATACATCCCGGTGGTAACAAAATGTATTGAAACATGAAGCAAACCTATCATTGGGAAGGGATGAAGAGGGATGTTGGGAAGTTTATCTCCAAGAGTATGAATTGCCAGTTATTTAAAGATGAGCAGAAGAAGCCTAGTGGTTTGTTACAACCGTTGGAAACTCCCGAATGGAATTGGGAATAAGTCTTAATGGACTTCATCGATGGTTTACCAAGGGCTAGATCGGACCATGATAGTATTTGGGTAATTGTGGGTCGATTGACCAAAATTTGGATTACCAGACAAGATGGCGGGAGTTCACAACGTATTTCATGTTTCCCAGTTAAGGAAGTTTGTGCTTGACTGTAATGTGGCTATTTCACCAGATCAGTTGGATGATATCGAGGTAGAACCTGAGGCGGTTAAGAACTGCAGACCTATTCGTATTGTCGAGCATGATACGAAGCAGCTTCGAAGGAAGACAGTCCAAACTAGTCAAAGTCCAGTGGGATGATAATGAGAGAGACAGTACTTGGGGAACAGACGAGAACATAAGGAAGACATATCTAGAGCTCTTTGCCTGGTAAGGTTTTAATATCGATATAGTACTCCCTTGTTAGTAAACCGCATGCTAGGATAGGCTTGTTGTGTGGTAATGTATGTTTGATTGTTGCAAATGATTGATAGGCATGCGAGATCCTTTGTATGTTTTGGTTAAGGAATTTCGGGGGCGAAATTTCTTAAGGGGGAGAGAATGTAATGACCCGCATTCTACGCATCAGATGATCGTAGAAAATTTATTTCTTTTTCTTATGAAGTCGTATGGTCGTGTAACTTTGGGGAATGACTATTGGGCCACTTCCCATGTTCATGATTTTTGCCGATTTTTAAATGATCGTTTTGCCCCTAGAGAATCTTGTTTCACCCATAAACTTTGGTTGGTAAAGAGTTTTGACCTGAAACCACTTCCATTGGATTCTGATGATGGTTTCTCTTTCCTTAGAGTGGTCATATTAATCAAACTGACTTACCGTTTGGGAGATATGGTTGAAATAAGGTTTGGAAGGTGAAAACAGCTTAAATGGGCTTAATTGGGTAATTAGCAGCTAGGTCCATTAGGGATTTTGAGATTATGGGTATTTATGGGCTGATAGGGGCTAGAGAAACCCTCCTTTGTCATTTTTCGGCCGCCACTTTCATTCTCCTAACCATAGTAATGGCCTTCACTCTCAAATTCTTCATTTAAACACCTCTTAAACGCTTTCTAATCGAAGATTAAGCTAAGCTACATCAAATCAAGGAAAATCAACACCAAATCAGAGTTGGAGCTGCTGTTTTGCATAGGAATTCGACACAACAAATAGAAAAGTTTTAGATCTAAGATCATTTGTAGCTAAGGTGAGTGATTTGCATTGTTTTTCACTAATTACGGCTAATTAGGGGTGATTAGTGTTAATTAGCGAAATTATACATGATTAAATTCTGGAAAAATGTTTAGGCATTCTTAAATATTATTTTAAGCCTCTGTTAGAAATTTGGGTTAATTTGGATATGTTTTGCTAATCCTATCATTAGTTATGCTTAAACATGATTTAGGGGAAAACATGGGTTTTGGGTATGTTTGATCTATATTAACATGTTAGATTGTTGTTTTGGTGTTTATGGTTGATTATGTATGTTGCTATTACTTTTTGGAATGCTTCATGATTATTTAGCAAAGTTGGAATGGTCAAAAACGTCGTCGTATGGCGTAAATAGCTAATAGGAAAAGTTACAGGAAATAGTACAGTATCTCGTTCGTGAAGCACTCTCACGAACCAACCCCTAGGATCGTGAAGCACCCTCACGAATCGACCCCTAGGATCATGAAGCACCCTCACGAACCGACCTCTAGGATCTTGAAGCACCCTCACACCCCGAGCGTGAGGAAGAGGGCGAACCCTAGGAGGGCGACCATGAGGAATAGGGCAAACCCTAGGAGGGCGAGCGTGAGGAAGAGGGCGAACCCTAAGAGGGCGACCGTGAGGAAGAGGGCGAACCCTAGGAGGGCGACCGTGAGGGATATGCAAGGTGGACCACGAGCCGATGCCAGAGTGTGACGACAATGGATTTTCGCTCGATCCAAATCAGTCGTTAAACCGATCTAGACCGTTTGAAACCCCTGATCGTTTGAGAACAGGACAAATCAGAACACAGACGGAAGAACATTTCATTGCTATTACAACAATTCCATCAGATAAAAGAATATACAGAGTATGAATGAATAAATTACATTCGATAAATATCAGAGATTACAATAAATTACATAGCAGCGGAAAATAATACAAAGCACAACTGAAGGTGATATACGGATACAGAGCTTTCCGGATATCATTCCAGCTGTAAACCAGGATCCTGTGAATATAAATCTGCAAAACCAAAACTACAAGCTGCCCGTGCGGAAAATAGGGGCACCCAGAGTTTAGGTTAAAACAATAAACTCCAGGTCAGTCATGTGACTGGTGTGTGAACTAAAACAGTTATTAAAACTTTATTTTAAAGATAGTAATTCAAGGGACCACGCCGTATAACACGGAACGGGTTTCCTCCCAAGAATACCAGTGCATAGAACAAACAGCGCAATGCTAAATAAAGAAAAATGAAGCTGTTATAAGACCCAGGTCCTATCACATAATGCAACGCAAGCCGGGGGATAGGGTTTTCCCTTATAACAGCCAAAGCATGCTTGATACGTTTAAAACAAATCATTTGATACTATAATAAGTGTATAGTGTCAAAACAATTTCAATCATAAATATAAATCATAGACGGCATAGCTACCATCTACTATGTCGCCATACTAGTTCTACAATTAAAACCGCAATACACGTATTGGAAATTGGATTTCCGTCATGAGTCGAGGCAAGGGGCAAGCTCTTCTCTGCGTTCGAGACACTCTAGCAAATGTCCCAGGGTTACGCACTCTGGGCAACCCCTGGATGCGGCTGGGCCGGTCCTCACTTACGTTAGAGGATTAATTATGCCTGAACACACGTTTCCCGGTCGTTACAGACCTATAATCGAGGCGCCTCATTCCAACAACCACAAAGGTGAAAAGTATGTATATGTCAGGGCTGGTAAGTCACTGACACCACCATAGCTAGAAAGAAACGTCGTGCTCTCCCAGCGGTCCGTATCCCGTTTTTAACTCATACCGAGGTGTGAGGCTCGCGAATTCACGTTATACACAAAGCTACGCCACAGAGGCCGTGCTTTGATCATCAACCACAAGACTTTTCTTTTCAACAAAAGCCTTGATCCATGCAACTCAGTGTGCCACACAGGCAATTCATGTCATGCGATTGATATCTATCGATATATAACCTCTAAGCTCATACGTCTCAGAGAAGGGCGTTAAGCAAGAGAATAAATTCTCCGCCGCCAAACAGATATATATTTAACAGAAATCAATCAACACAGAATAAAATCCAATGTCAGACACACAATCCATTTACAAGTCCGTTCTGGGTCTGAACGAAACCGGAGGCACTTTCCTCGCATATCCATCCATCTCCAGGTACGTCTGGACGACCACCAACTATTTCCATCCTCTTGGGTGTACAGCCCAATCAGGATCGTCAGTAATTATCCAAACGATGTGAAGACTTCCAGTCTTCGACCACCGTCTTCATCTTCGACTTATCGTCGAATCGTTTGTTCAGAATGGGTATAAACCCAGACTTTCCGAACAACCCGCGTATATTAAAAACAAATGTTACACCAACACAACATACGCCTCATTCCAATTCAGAATATCCTTTTTATTCACGAAATCACATTCTTAGGGAAAGGTTCCCGTTAATTTTATCCAAGATAAATTCTTTAAAATTTATCCTTTAATCTTCCTTTGGATGTCGTTCAAACCAAATTATGGTTTTCTAAACTAGTCGAGATTAGCGAACCGTAACGAAGTAATTATTTATTTTATTTCCCAATTCCAACCTATTAATCTCATGAAGCAAAACTGGTAATACTCCATATCTAACACCACAGTGTTATCGGTAAAATTAATTACCATCTCATGTTCAAATCTAATTAAAGATTTAATTATCGCTTTGGAGCAAAACTGGTGATACTCCATCCTCGCTTATTTGTCAAATTTGATAATTTAGATTACCAATTCGAATTTCAATCTAATTGCAGATTCATTAAAACTCCTTTTACTGGGTTAAAGAACTAGGTGTTATTTAAAACACGGTTCACGACAAACCCAAATCACATTCTATTTGTTATCGGGCTAAAGAACTAGTGTTATTTAAAACACCGTTCGCGATAAACCCATTTCAAATCCAATCAAATATATTAGAAATTCCAATTATTTAAAACCCCTTTTTAAATCTATTTCATTTATTTAGAAATAATTGTGTTTTAAATTTAGTTCAAAACTAGTTCATTTCGATAAAAATCTATTTTTATCTTTTCAAATATGGAGTTTTTCATCCTAAATTTTCCCAAATCATTTCTTATGATTTTACACAAATTATTACTATTTTTAATAATTTTATCAAGGCCCGTACAGTCGATTTCCATCAACGGCCATCGAACTGCACTTACAGCGACCTTTTTCAAATTTGATCTGGACGTATCTCCCAATCCAACCGTTAGATTTGGAATTTCAAATATTCCTTAGAAAGCCCTTTTCGATACGAACCCAACGGTTCCGGTTTTAGGAGAATCCGACGGTCGAATCTCCCGTAATGTCCGTTTGAATTAAATGGTCGAAATTCACGAACTGCCGCGGCGCGGCGCGTTCTATTCAGGCCATTATATTATATATATAATATATATAATATATATATCGTTGATTTCTATTTAAAACGAATTATATAAATAGTTTTAAATTCGTTTCAAAACCAATTTCAACTTCCATTTCAATCCAAAGCAAAATTGAATTCTTCTTTATAAATTCGTTTTAAAATTCATTTCTATTCAATTCAAATTTCAATTCAATTTGAATTCATTTCAATTCGCTTTCAATTCAATTTGAATTCGTTTTCAATTTAATCCGAATTGTTTTTCCATTCGATTCAATTCAAATTGGTTTTCTATTTGATTCAATTCAAATGGGTTTTCTATTCGATTCAATTCAAATTGGTTTTCTATTAGATTCAATTCAAATTGGTTTTCTATTCGATTCAATTCAAATTGGTTTTCTATTCGATTCAATTCAAATTGGTTTTCTATTCGATTCAATTCAAATTGGTTTTCTATTCGATTCAATTCAAATTGGTTTTCTATTCGGTTCAATTCAAATTGGTTTTCTATTCAGTTCAATTCAAATTGGTTTTCTATTCGATTCAATTCAAATTGGTTTTCTATTCGATTCAATTCAAATTGGTTTTCTATTCGATTCAATTCAAATTGGTTTTCTATTCGATTCAATTCAAATTGGTTTTCTATTCGATTCAATTCAAATTCGTTATATATTCAATTGAGATCAAATTCGTTTTCTATTTTTTATCAAATTCGTTATATATTCAATTGAAATCAAATTCGTTATATATTCAATTGATATCAAATTCGTTTTCTATTCAAATCAAATTCGTTATATATTCAATTCATTTCGAAATCGTTATACATTCAATTCATTTAAATTTCATTTCAAAATATGCGTTTTCGAAATCACTTTTCAATATGCATTTTAAAATGAATAAAATCGATATAAATATCGTTCACGTCAAAATGGCGTCAATCTAACCAACACGGCTTCATATATTTCTATTTTCAAATATTCTATTCAACAAATGAATATTTTTTTTTCAACACACGACTAATCCCAACGAATGAGTACTGTCCACGTGTGACATTTTTTGTTAAATTATTTCGTTCAACACATGACTAATCTCAACGGATGAGTACAGTCAACACATAAACCTTTATTTTATATTGATAAAGATGCAAATTTTATTATTAAAATATTTCGTTCAACACATGACTAATCTCAACGGATGAGTACAGTCAACACATGAACCTTTATTTTATATTGATAAAGATGCAAATTTTATTATTAAAATATTTCGTTCAACACATGACTAATCTCAACGGATGAGTACAGTCAACACATGAACCTTTATGTTATAATATTCTTTATTTTCTAAATTGGAATGAGGCCCAGTCAATCACCATATAATATTAATTATATGGATTTTCATACATCACACGCATATAATAGCATTGAAAAATAATCAACCATCAACCAAAGTGCACTACACTGTATAAGCATCAAATATAGATATATAACGCTTATAACAGCCTGTCAATCAATCGATCGACATACTTAATCATTCAGGATGAGTGAACTTCAAATTTCATCCCAACATACGTGTGGGGTTTCAAACAATCAAACACAGATTTTATTTGTGCAGTTGGGCGATGTGTGAAATTTATCGTCCCAATCAATGTCAGTCAAATCAGTGCACATAAACAAACCGTCCGGTTTGTAAATGAATATTTTATTTTATTCACTTCACGTTAAAAATTATATTTTTAACGATAAAACATTTTATTTTAACATATGAATTTCTATTCAGTTCATTTATTAAATAAAATGCTATCTTTATTTTTCTAACTTATTTTAGAAAATTTCGGCGGCATAACGGCACGATACTAGAAACGGGACGAGGCCTAGCCTTATCCCCAGTCTAGTGAAGGCCCACGCCATTCACACATCAATCAAATACATCAAACAACCAAATTTCAACCAAATCATCTAACTAATTTATGCAACCAAACAAACAAGTCCATGGTCTGTGGACGGTTGTGTCGGGTGCTACTAAACACCGTCTGCATCCTAGTATATATATATATGACTAGAAAATGAGATTGAAAGGTGAGGAATTCTCACCGAAAGCTATCCAATCATCTTGACTCTTCTTTTAGAGAAATCTTCGTCGTTCTCGCCTCTTAACACTTTCGTCGCCCGTAGTCACTACATATGTAAAAATTGAATTTTTTCTTCGCTATTCAATATATAAAAATCGAATTTTTACTTCGCTATTCAATATATAAAAATCGAATTTTTACTTCGCTATTCAATATATAAAAATCGAATTTTTACTTCGCTATTCAATATATAAAAATCGAATTTTTAATGCTACTATATACATAAAAATTATATTTTTATCACGTTATTTTTCATATAAAGATTTTGCCTTTTTACATATAAAGATCTCGCCTTTTTAAACTTAACATTATAAAAATCACAATTTTATTTTGCTATACATATAAAGGTGATATTTCTAATATTCCTATCATGTAAAAATTATATTTTTACATCTTCTACACAGTAAATATTATATTTTTAACACTTTAAAAATATAAAAATCATATTTTTATAAATAAAAATCTTTTCTACCTCTTCCTTATATAAAAATCATATTTTTATAAATAAAAATATAATCTTTTCATTTCTAAAAATCAAATCTTTATATATACTTTATTTTCAGCTTTTCTAAAAGCCAATTCATATATAAAATCTTTCTACCTCGTCGAATTCTGAGACCGTTAGAAAAATGGCCATTTTCCAGTCGATTAAAATCAACTAAAACTGGTCAAACGCGTTTTCCTTCGCCACGCTCACATATTGATTCGAAAAATTATGAAATTTGAAACCTAGCAATAATTTGACACCACGGACCCAACAAAAGTGGTTTCGTCGAAATCCGAGGTCGTTTGCAAAATTTCCATTTTTAAGGGCCTGAATTCCATAGCGACTATTCAGAATTTTCAACTGGACATATCTTTTGATTTCCGCTATGAAAACTTGATTTTTCGGATTCGTTGGAAAGATATTCTAAAATAGATCCTAATGTTTTTGGTTTCACTAAAATCCGGATTGTTATGCACCCGGTACGTTCAATTGAAGTTTGAAATCGAATTATTGAACCACCGCGCCATTTTCAATTCCATTTATAATTATATATAAATATTATATTCTAACGACGACGCGTATAATATATACGTTCGAAATATATTCAAAATAAATTTCTCGTCGATATTATTTAAAATAACCTATTTTAAATCTTCAAAATTCGCTAAAACTGCCAAAATAAAAATTTTAAACTGGTTCAGAATTTCCGGGTTATTACACAGAGCGAGCCGAGGAAGCCGACCACAAGCCGGAGGTTATGAAACATCACGAACCGACCCAGAAGAAGATGTCCATGAGCATATCACGACCCGGACTGGGAAATCACGACCCGCACATATCTAAACTAAAGTGTGAACATGTATGGAAGCTTGGAGCAACGAAACGAACGGGAATGATGACCAAAAACCCGAGATGCAAAGGTAGTCCAAATGAGAAGTTGTGACTCAGGATCCAGACGGGAACCAACGAGTTGACTTCATGATTGGACTTTGTTGCGGGACGTGTGCAAAGGGGTTATCGATACCTATAACTTTGGTTTACCACTGAGAGACGGATTAGGGGTTCGTAGTGATAGTTGTACGGGGTTGGACTCCGTCATGGCCCAAAGATTAGGTAACCAAAGTTGTGGATATCGTATGCTTTTCGCACTGAGTTAGAGATGTGAGGATAATTGCTATGTTTGATGTTTGCTATCACCATGTCATGCACACCCCATATTACTTTACTCTTTGTGTTTGTGTTACCTTAGAGCATTGTACATCTTGTTGTGCCAACTTTTTGGTTGCAGTCCAAGTTCAGGTATGATTGGATTATACCTGTTATTGTTCTGTTTTGTTGCTTATCACTCATACCAAACTTTTGTCTGACCCAGAGTTTAAGTCTCTTCTTATTACTCTGGGTGCTCCTAAACGAGTAGACTAGAGACAGGTCAGGTGGTAATGCGCGAGTAGGTGTCCGGAGACGAGAAGGAGGCTTCCACGTATGATATACATATATACTCTCTGTATTGTAGCTGGTAACTGCTTCGGCATTAGTAGTGTACCTTTTATTTCTTTTGCTTTAGAGAATAATTTGAAGTTGTAATAATAATGTTGGATCATAAGCTGTATTATGGATTCCTCTGCTATGAATATATAGTTTTTTGTTTATGCACTGTCTTGCCTATTTTATGTCAAAGTTATGTTATTATTATATTTTATTCCATGCTTTGTGAGATATACTACAGGTTCCTTTGGTAGTTTTAGCTTCACACCCTTTTTCTTTGGCGACCATCCCGTGCTAGTGGACATCGGAACAGCACATTTTGGAGAAATGTCGGCTAGTCCGGGGCGGGCCGTCACATTCTTACATTCAATCATCCTTTACACTGGAAACTATGCCACCAAATCTTATCAAAGATTTACATTATTTAAACTATTTGTATAAAACTCTCCTTGGAAATCGTTTTTCCGTCCCCATCCTATTCATCTCATGTAGCAAAACTAGTGGTACTCCATATCTAATACCACTCTTATTTTGGTAAGTTTAATTACCCTCTTTCATTTTAAATCTACTTAAATACTTCATTAAACCTCTAACTTAGTTTCAATATCCATTTCATCCATCCAAATCTTTGTTTAAAGATTTATTAAAACTCTAATTTAGTTTTAATCCTTCTTTTAACTGGGTTAAAGAAGAAATATTATTTTAAAACATCTTTCGTGATAAACCCTTAACCAGCTTATATTAAATATCAGAATTCAAACAGAGTTATATCAACTTATATTCAACATCAATTTACGTAATCAACTAATGTTATAAGTGGAATGACGATGTCAACCATCTTCCAAATTCCTCGAAATTATAAATGTCTGCACAACTGTAATCAATAACAAATATCTAAAGATCATTTCTATCAAAATCCAATTTTTATTTAAAACAGAAGTATTTTCTAAATCAAAAGATTTATCTAAACACTTAGTACTAATCATGGGTATATTTGATAAATTAACTAATTTAAGTTTATTTCGCTTAAATTTACTAAACACCATTTTACCATTTTCAGCCAGTTAGGCTGAAAACGCAAATATCTAAAAATATAGTTTGAAACTACATATTTCTTTTTCAAATCACTTTGAAATCTTTTATTATGATTTATCATTGTTTTTCTCTATTTTTAATATTTTTAAAATAGCTCCTTTTCTTAAAATCCATTTACAGGCCATTTATGGTACTGGCGCTGTTTTCATTCAAAATTGATTTGAACTTAGCTCCAGATCTAAACATTGGATTTTAAAACTCTTATAATCATTTGAAAGCTCTTATCATTTCAGGCCTAATGGTTTTTATTTCGACAGAATCCGATGGTCGGATCTCTCAGATTGTCAGTTTGAAGTCAGCGATTGAAATTAGCGAACTATCGCTGCGCGACGAGTTCTGTTCAAACCAAACTTCGATTTTATATTAAAATAAAATCAAATTTCTTCTAATATAGTTTATTAATTATCTAAATAATTATTTAAAACTATATTTTCAATATTTCATTTCAAATCCAAATATTTCCATTACTTGGTTATTATATTATTATTTTATTATTAAAATGATATTATTTTTCAAACTTCATTATTTTGAAACCAAATTATTCCGACATCCCTTGAAAATTAAATAAGATGGTTTTGAAAAGGAAATTCTTTTAAAATATTTCTTAGATACCCTAACCGAACTTCACTTTTTCTAGTTACTATATATTTAAAATTAAAAACTTGAACATGCCATAATTATGTGAAAATTTATCCAAACCATTTCTATCTTTTGCAAACGTTCATCATAATGAATTATACTTTGCGCCCATCCAAAATCGGATGTTAAAATTTGACTTTTATTTTTCACCTATTATTGTGTTAATAAAATATTCATTAAAAAACATTTTTATACATGGAGACTTAACCAATGGGCTAATAATCATAATTTTTTGTCACACTCAATCATGATAATCACATACTATATTATTCTCAACTATGATAACATTAATCACGAATATCGTGACATATTTCACAACATATAAGCATTAAACGAATACTCTTTATACGTTTTTATTTAACCACAGTCAATCAACAGATAATTTCAACATCAATGGGCTTTATACCTATATCCAATAACCACAATCAACAGTCGTAAGATAAGCATGATAATTTTTAACGCTTAAATGTACATATAAACAGTGTATATAAAATTGTAAATAAACATCCATAAACCACAAAGCAACCAATGCAACCACAAGAAATCAATTTATAATCAGATAAGATAATAATAACTTATAATTCAATTTAGGGAGTTCTCATGTTGATTTTTGATTGTTATTATCGCTTTTTGGATTAAATTAAACGTGGGTTTAATTTAACCCAAAATTTCAACTTTCTCTAAATTCTACCAAATTAGTTTTGTTGTGAAGTTGTGGACTCCATAATTGCAATGTTTCTAGTTTCACGCAATTTTGAGTTAATATGAATAAGTTTTAATAGTTCGAATATTGAATACATTAAAATATAATTAACTTAACTATTAATCGTCTTCCCTAACTTGTTCACCACGATTTGAGGCTCAGCTACGCCTCCTGGAGTCACCGGAGTACCACCGCCCACCACTCCCACCACCGCGCCACCACCCAGGCCCCAACCCTCTAGCCCCGGGCCCCACTTCGCCACCATTTGCCGGAATTTCACAGATTCACACTGATCACGTTTTGGCTCCACAGGCCGCATCCAATATCCAAACGCTACAAAATTTGGACACCAGACCCGACTTGACATTTCGCGCAACCTTCCATTTGGGCACTTTGCCTGAAAAAGCCCCCATCACCTCGAAAAACTCAAAACCCGAAACCTGGACTGAAAACCAGCCCACCCCTGTTCGTGTTGATTTTCCAGCCACCTCTGGCCACTTTCAAGCAAAATGCCCAACTACAAAGTTGTAGCTCTCTCTTTGCTCTCCAAATTCCTAGTTGGCCACCTTTTCTAATTCTCGACCCTTTGCCCACAAAACACCAAAAAAAGGAATTCAGCCCCTTGCACTTCGGGTTAGATCCCGCCCAAATCACAACTCTAATCGCAACTAAATTTTACAGTAGCTAGTACTCATGATACACTACAACTTTCATATTGGATATTTTGGCAAGTTCTCTATGGTTCGTGAGATAAAAATTGAAAGATGAGGAGCGGCTTTAATGTAAAAATGCAAAGGCTGAAATTTGTGGAGGATGAAACTGGATTTGTGGTGTATATATAGAAGTAGTAATTAGCTTATAGTGTAAGCCTCGGGTATAGTTTATTAAATTTTATTGTAACGTTGCTTGTATTTGGCGTTTAAAAATTGGCACGGGCACACACAAACTCCATTCGGCGGGAAAATTAATACACACCTATGGTTTGTCATTACAATCCTAGTAAAACTTGTTTCATTGAATTTCGAGACTGTTTGCTCAAGCGACACTCGAATTATTGATCGAATATCTACATCGATGTTTATATGTCACACGACCACATGCTAACTCTAGTGTGTGCGAAATTTGGAATCTTACAATAATTTACAATTCCGGATCCAATAAAATTGGTTTTGTCGAAAACGGTGGTCATTTGCTGGTTACGTTTAAGGCCCATGTAATATTATTATAATATTATAAACTTATCCAATTTGATAATAAACAAATTATTATTATCGTATATATATATCATAATGGGATTGTATATAACTTTCAATTCAATATTTACTAATTTTGAGTTAAACGACATCCATATTATATATAAAATCCTATTTATATGTTTAATAAAGGGTAAGTTTCTCTCACATCGCTAAAACGTTTAGAAATTCATCTCAGGTCCCTCCCTTAATTTTTTATAAATTAGGTTCTTATTTTTCAAATATACATCAAAAAATCAAAAAAATCATGAAAATTCACATTTAAATGAAACATGTAAACATCATCAAATTCATGCATTAAAACCACCAAAAAACGCATCAAAAAAAATCACGAATCTCCAGTATATTGCGTCAAGCGATGCAATTGTTGCATACCTTTTAGCCACAATTGCAGTTATGCATCAACTGCAGTATTATTGCTGAAATGTCAGCAATAATACTGCAATAATTGCATCGTTTGATGCAGTAATTCATTCCCCATGTTTTTTCAACCATACACCATTTTTAAGCATTGTTGGTTACATTTCAACAATGATAAGCAACAATTGCATACATATCAGCACATATTGATAAGCCTTCATCTGTTTTAACAATGTTGCATACATTTCTGCAATCATACACAATAATTGCATACATTTCAGCAACAATTCGTAAGCCATGCAAAATTGTTCATCTTTAATTGCATACATCTCAGCAAGTATAACCAATAATTGCATAAATGTATCCAATAATTCATCCATATTTTTAATGTAAACTCAGGATGAATTGTTGCATACATGTATGCAATTATTAGTTGTAACCGTTGAATTTTCTAAATTTCTTTTATTTTTTTCAAAATGCTTCTGCGAATATTTGCATTTTTTTTATATACCAGCGCTTTTTTGTGTGAAAAACACGTAACATTGGAAAATAGAGACCCACTTTGTATTAAATCTTTGGGGGGGGAGGCGTTATACCAAACTTGAAAATACGGACGTGACACTAATTTTCACTTTAATAAATCAATAAAATATTAGTTAATTCTATATCGACCATTTGGAAGTTTGATTTGGACATAACTTAAAATCTATACAACGAAATCTCGATTTTTCACACTCTTTAGAAATATATAGTTAAATAGATCTTAATGTTACTTGTTTCAACAAATTTTGACTTATATTGAATCCTATACAATCATTTAAAGTTCAAAACGTAATATTACAAACTACCACAATGTTACGAGTTCGTTTTTAATTACATTATAAATTTTACGTTCAAACCTTATTCTAAATAAATTTCCAGTCCTAAATCCTTAAAATAAATCATTTTTAAATATTCAATGTCCACTAAGTATTTCTTACTAAAATTCGCGTCCTTACACTTCTCTAACCATCAAATTATATCAATCCAACTAGATAATGAAAGAGAATTTACTTCTCAAGTATTTGATGATTATTGTTTATCATTGGGAATTAAAGTGGATCTTGTAACTCTTGTTCACACTCAAAATTGTCTAGTAGATTCATTAATTAAGAATTTGCAACATATTGCTAGGTCATTGCTTATGCAATTAAAGCTACAAGTTTCAGCTTAGGGACATGTAATTTTGCATGCATTCAAATTGATTAAAATTAGACCAATGACTTATCGTCGATTTTCACCATCAAAGCTTTTAGTTGGATCCCAACCAAATATTTCACATCTATGAAATTTTGATTGTACTGTGTGTGTACCCATATGCCCTCACTTTGTACTAAAATGGGCCCTCAATGAAAGTTAGGAATTTTTGTGGGATTTGACTCATCTTCGATAATTCGTTATCTTGAACCTCTTAGAGGTGATGTATTTACTGCAAATTCTGCAGATTTTAAATTTAATTAGTCAATTTTCCCGCTGTTAGGGGGAGAAAGATCGTTCCAATAGAACGACATGAAATTTCATGGAATAATCCATCTATTCTTCATTTGGATCCACGTACCAAACAACGACAATACGAGGTACGAAAAATTATGCATATTCATAATATTGCAAATTAAATGGCGAGATGCATTTATTGATGCTGCAAAAATAACTAAATATCACGTTCCAGCCGCAAATACACCAGCTATAATTGAAATGCCTGAAGGGCCAATAACAACAAATAAATATAAAGCTAGACAAAAACATGGAAGACCAATAGGTTCAAAAGAATTAGCACATAGAAATAGAAAGTCTTACGAAAAATCACCAATTCGCAAACCTCTCGAAGAGGTCACAATTGATCCAAAGGATAACTCAAAAAAAAATCCAGTTCTTCTAAAATTGGTATAGGTTAACTAACAGCAATGCAGCTATTACCTTTTTGATCCACATAAAGCAAAATCACAAATTAGGTATAGGTTAACTAACAGCAATGCAGCTATTTGATGACGATCTACAAAACAAACATTGCTAACAACATCATCCAATTATTCTGAAATATTAGCAATACATGAAGTTAGTTGATAATATAGTTGATTAATTAAGATCATTGATTGGACATATTCGAAGTACATATCAACTTCCCTCAATTACAGAAGAATCAACTGTTATTTATGAAGACAATGCAGCATTCATAGCTCAAATTTAAGCAACTTATATCAATGACGATAGGACGAAGCACATTTCTCCTAAATCTTTCTTTACACATGAACTACATAAAGACAATTAATAGAAGTGAAGAAAATATAGTCTCGAGAACATCCAACAGATTTATTCACGAAGACACTTCCAAAATCAACATTTCAGACGATGATTTATAAAATGTGGTTTTTAGGCACAAGGACAAAATTAACAAAAAATTTATCCATAAGTACAAGAGGCTAAAATTTTAACCATGAGGACAAATTTTAGTGTAAATGGAGGAATTCAGGGGCCCGCTATCATTTCACACTTTACACTAAAATTTGTCCTCATGGTTAAAATTTTAGCCTCTTGTCCTTATGGATAAATTTTTTGTTAATTCTGTCCTTCACAATATTTTCCTGTTATGTTATAAAATTGTATGCGTCACTTGCATCACCGTACTATTTGAATAAGATCTTATGAATCAGGGGGTGCATATATAATTATGCTATAACGTATTCTTTTCCTTCACTAATATTTTTCCCAATAGGTTTTCATTAGTAAGGTTTTTAAAGAGGCATTATCTACCATCAGTATCTACCCTCATAGTAACATTGTAAACATGTTACCTAAAGATGAAATAAAATTGCACTCGTTTTCCTATTTAGGATTTTCCAAAAGAGTATTTAATAAAAAGGTTTTTAATGAGGCAATTAATTTTTTCATCTTTGCCTATGCATATTCAAGAGGAAGTGTTGTAATATGTAAAAGTGTTAAGGGTGAATATGCTAATATGCTAATGGACATTACTGTAAATTTACAGGGCATGTAGGCCTTATAAATGGAGTGGTTGTTTGCATTGTTTGTACAACTCAATCAATATAGAAATAAAAGGTCTCTTCTTTTATCTCTAATGGTTTCCCTTCTTTTATCTGTTTTATTTTATTTTATTCCATTGAATACTTATTTTAATTAATTAGTGGTTGCTTAATAATAAAATGTGCATATAGAATAATATTTTTGATAATTATGTCATCATGTAGTCAAGATAATAACAGTACCGATAATTATTTGAATTAAAATAAGAATTTATTAAACATAATTTTGATTACTTTTATAATAATATATATTATTATTTATTATAATTACATCTAATATTATGATTATAATTATGATATCATTTGAATAAAACCAATAATAATTATAACAATTAATGTCATTATTTTTATAATAATAATTATAGCCAAATGATTTATGTTTACAAATCCAAAATTCCTAATTCCATTTTTCAAATACATTAACTTTTTCTTTCATTATTTTTAAAAATATTAAAATTATACATTGCAAATGATATGCAATACCTACGAACTTCACAAAACATTATTAATTTTTTTAATAAAAATAAATTGTATGAATAATAGTAACTGACCTTCAGTAAATTATTTAGTTGCATTAATTTTAGCACTTATATAAGTCATACTTGTAAAGTAATAAAAAAACCTTATCAGATCCCTTAGGATCGGAGGACTTTGGAACAATTTGTGATAATTTTAAAAATGTAGAGAGGGCGTATGCGTTATCTGAGGTATGCCTATGATCTTGAGCAACTTCTTCAATTTTTAAATGAAATTCAAACGAAGCCATTGGCATTTCTATCACTGCATAGATTTAGTTGCAAGTAAATACGAGATAGAATAGTCAAATGCATTAGGCAGGTATGGGTCTTACCTTTTCAAGTATTGGAATATTTCTAGGTGAATTATTAATTTTCAATTAAAGTTGGCCAAATGCTAGAATTTTACACATGTATTTTCTTACAGGAATGTCGGCAGCAAGCATCAAATAAAATTCAGTACTAAAGCTCTAGATAATAGAATATCTATAATATTTATTAAAAATAATGCCACAAGTAACAATATTATTGCATCAACTCTCGTTAGTGGATATGGAAATAAAATCTAATATTCCATTATTCTGAGTTTGCTTGCATTTTATAGGATGGAAAATTATTTTCAAAATTTTTACATTAAAATGGAATATAGGCGATGTCCATCATTTCCACTTGTTGAAAACGTTGTTGGTAACAAAGGTAAACTTATTTCCCTTGGTAATCTCAACTTTGTATAATAATCATCAGCAACAGGCATTGAAGATATAGTTCATGCATTCAATTTTTGAAAGATCCAAGGAATGTTTAAACCATATGCATTCTAGTCCAGTTTGCGATAATGCTGACATAGATTTCGATGTCTGTATGTACGTACGTAGGTAGGTATGTATGAGAACAACAATATAACTTGAGCTTCATGTCACTATTTGGTGTTGACATGGGTTTGTTAGATGTTCACTTAACAAATGTATGGTTTGGAGAACCATCATTTATATTTCATTGCATCATTTAATCAGCCACTAGACTAAGATTATATAATGACTATATCTAAATGAATTTTGGAGGTATTCCATTTTTTGTATATGTTGAGATATTTTGACTCTTGTATGTTATGTGGATCTCCTTTTCGAGATTTCTATGTTTATTTGAACAATTTTTATAGGCATTTTCCTACATAAATAAAAAAAATAACAAACAAAGGGTCTATAGCTCAGTGGTAGAGCAATTGACTGCAGATCAATAGGTTACCGGTTCGATCCCGGTTGGGCCCTTTACCAGTATCACTTTATTTTATGTGTGGTGTTCACATATACAGAAGCTTTAGACCTTTCCGTTTAATTAAGGGGTACAACTAAATGGACTCTTCAATTCTTGTTAAAGTACTAGTGGCAACTTAGGAAATGAGCAAAAAATTTTATTTGATAGCATGACCATTTATTCCCATACAATACTCGTTTTTTTTTTCTTGAAAATATAAAGTAAACATTTTAGGCTTGTCTAGTAATAACTTCACCAATTATCAAAATCTCAACTCCCTAGTTATGACACATTATTCTCCGAGTGATTATATAATAGTTACATGTACTAAGTTGGGATTTCTATATATTATATAATTAGTAGTATGATTAGTTGGAAATATTATTTCCTTACCAAATGGGTCTGTGGTTTTGAGTTGTTATGAGTTTAATATATTCTTACTAATGGTTGTGTGGTGTTGAGAATGATCTTTTACGTACAATTCAACCCTCCCCCTTTTGTTATAATACCCGCTATTGTTCATGATGCATCTAATGCGACGACAGGAGTAATGGATCATATCAAGAGTAAGAGGACAATATGCATTCATTGTTGTTTAATATATTATAGATAAATTTAAATTTTTATAATATCCTTGTATCAATAAGTTATGCAAGTAAAGCTCGTTTGAGATGTAATTTATTCGTAATTGTATCAATGTGTTCTACACAATGGAGTTGGTTTGACTATATCTGAATGTATTGAAATTTTATTTATTTGTTTATTATTTTATTTTATTTTGTATTTCTCTGATACATTATTGGTTAAAAAACAAATTTAGTTAAACTTAAATAAATATATCCTGAAATACTTATTTAAAATGCATTACTCGAATTCTCCATTCATAATATACAAATGTATCTATTATTCACCAATAGTCTCTCCGCAAATGCTCTTCTCCAATTCTCTACTTAATTAACAAGAAATGGACACTTCTTTAATTTTAATTTTGTTACAATGTTATTATTGAGATATCTTTGCTCTTGTACTATATGATGACCTTAGATACAAATGGCTATGTTTATTTGTTTGACATGTGTGGGATAGAGCCTATGTTAATAAAGAAAAAGTATATCAAATAGGTTCTTAAATTCAGACATTTGAATTAATATAGATAACTAATATTTAACTTTAAAACGTGAATGGGCTATTTAATATTTATGAAAACTAATTCGATAATCTCAATTGACTCCATTTAGTCTATTAGTGCGAACTATAAATCATTTATAAATTTATGAAAAATAATATATAATTTGATTTGAATCAATGATTGAATCGTATAATAAAATAATATTTTCATATGGAAATTTATTATTTTGCAAACAATCTCCGAATTTGACAAAATCAGTTTCACCGGATCTAGAATAGTGGATTATTGAACAGTTTCTAGTTTCAGGATGATCAGAAAATATGGTAGATCGTATGAGCTCGAAACACTCAAAGGAAAAATTAATTGAGTACACTATTGAACAACCTAGCCTAAATAATCTAATTACAAACTTAACCTTCCCTCTCTATAATTTAAATTCTTCACAGTTAATAAAATGCATACATATAAATAAATAAAGGGAAAAATAACAAGAAATCTAACATGTGTTCAAAAAGTTAAGAAATTGAACATGTGTCTTTTCCTCTTTATCTCCTTTTTCCATGAGTTTCTCTTCTTTCCACCTCATCTTTTTTTCTTTCTTTTTTAGGTCTCACTTAGAAATAAACTCTCCTCAATAAGAAAAAAATCGAAAAATCAGTGGCCACTAACACCTCGTCCTTAATATCCTCTACCTCTTTTTCCTTCACTTTCTCCGCCCACAACACTACAGCACCCATCATTCACGTAAAACTCGTCGTGCCCAAAATTAGTCACTCCATCCCTAAGCTCACTCCAATCGAGTGCCATCTTAGTTCTCATTTAAATTATATTTGTGTGATTTGATTTTTTTATAAGCGAACTCAGGTGGAAACAAGGACTATGATGTTTGGATGGTTGCTATAATTTATACTCGATTAGTACACACTAGGATTAACAACAACAACTGACTGATTTACTGACAAGCAAATCGGAAAATCAATTTTGTTTACCCCATTCTCAGTATTGTTTTTAAGAGCATGAATGTTGTATATGTTGAAATAATTAATCAGAACAAAAAACTAACTGACGAAGAACAAAAAATAAGTAAGAAAGAGATGAAATGAATATAAATTAATGGGCTACATCTTTACTGAATTTGAATCCATATCTTTCTATTACATGGCTTCTATTTATAGACTAAATAAATGACAGAAACCAATATTATTCTTTAGCATATTCTTTGGCATATTCTTTGGCATATTCTTTATTCTCCAACATATTCTCTAAGCATATTCTAATATTCCTTCAACATTAAATGTTTATTCTTCAACATATTCTTTGGCATTTATTACATTCCATTATCTTCAACATTTGAAATTTATTACATTCCATTATCTTCAACATGTCCCCTCAAAATCACGATGCGAAAAATCGTGAGTTTGCCAAATAGAAGCTGCAAACTGAAGAGTAGAAAGATCGAGAAACCATTTCAATACTGTTAGAGAGTAATACCAAACACCAAATCTTCAATCTGAAACTCCATAACAACACAACACAACTATCTTCAATTTGATCGGTAAGCAAAAGATCTGAGCGGCCAAATGACAAAACTAGTCTCGGATGTGTTTGTATGTTTGCATCCCCCGAACACACAAAGAAAACAAAACAAACAAAAATGGGATGAGTCTGCATATGTTTGCATCCCCCAAACACATTAGATGAAAACAAAAACAAATCAATAGAGATGAATCAACATATGTTTGCATCCTCCAAAGATACCTTACAGTACCATCTACCACCTTCAATCAACGTCAATTGCCCTCTTAATAAAAAGGGTTACCGATACAGACATCAAATAAACAACTTCAAACTAATGTTACTTTCTAACAACTCAATCATCTTCATTACAAGCCCCTGCTACAACCTCTCCTCTCTTCCACAGTTCACACGCCAGAGCCATACTTTACAACCATACCCAAATCAAATTCTTCCATAGTTCAACATCCACGAACAAGCCAAAACGGCTTTCTCCAAAATGCCGCAACACAAACCCCATACTTCACCAAACAACATTTGCAATTCATCACCACGCACAAACATCCTCCTGCCTCATAGAGAACAACAACCACATCCAGACACAAATTTCAACATATACAACACCATACATGCAACAATCCGGAAAATTCGATCCAATTTAAAATTTTATTTTAAGGAAATTTTGTTAGAAAATGCGTCAGAATTTAAAAATTCCGTTATTAAATTGAAAAAAAAATTAAATAAAATTATGATGTTATTTATGAACGATTTCAAATTTATTTCTAAAAAACAATTATTTGTAATTTGATAAATAGTGATTTATTACATTTGAAATTAGTATCAAATTGTATGTATATTTATTTATTTTATTTATTCTTGCATAAGAATTGAAGAGGTTGATTTAAAATAATATGTAGATTTTAAATAAATTATGACAACATGTCATTATGTTATAATATGTAGTGTTAGATAAACATGTCATTATGTCATTTAATATTATGTGTTTTGAAAATTAAAAAGTCACATAACTTTCTTATAGTCATCATTAAACAATAAGTTATGCATTCATTAATTTCCGTTATTCTCTTTTCTTATGTAATTTTCTTTTGAATTTTGAATAAGACATAGTTGCTGATTAGATTGACATGTCATGTCAATGAATTTATTTCATTTGTAACCTACTACATATGTAAAGACACAAGTGAGGAATAAAGTAAAATATATAACCAAATAAAAAAAAGGGAAAGTCAAATCCTTCATAAAATAAATAAATAAAATTTGAAATCGTATTCAATGGAAATTAGAGGCGTGTCATTCATTGCAAGAATAATAATAATAATAATAATAAATAATACCATAAAACTTTTAATGGTATCTATGCAATAACACATGATATTTAATACTATATGTTTTGAAATTTGAAAAGTTGCAACTTTCTAACAATTAGCATTAAATAATTAATCTAGCATTCATTTCTTTCCATTCATTCTCTCTCTCATTGTCATTTACTCTTGAAATTTGAATGAAAAATAAGTATTGTCCCATCATGCCTAGTCAGCTAATTTAATTTGGTAACCTATTATATGTGAAGAGACATATTAGGGTAATGAAATAAATGTTGGCTCATTAAAAGTAAAAAAATTAACGTATATATAGAATCGATAAAATATACATGCTATGGAGTAGATATTAGTTAATTAAAAAAATATAATTTTTAGCTGATGTAAGTGATGAAAATAAGAAATGAGAAATAAATACGTCACCTCAGATAATTTATTTCCTTTGTAACATACAACATATGAAGAGAGACAAGTAAGGAATAGTATATATATAATCAAATAAAAAATAAAAATTATTATTTCCTCCTACTATATAACATCCTAAACACTTCCAAATCCTAACCTAATTTCTTTATCTGGTCAAAATAATGGCCGCCTTCTTCTTTCTTCAACATGAAAAGACCCACTATCTTTCAATTTTTTTTTAATTACACGAGCTTCCTAAAATCATGAAACTAAATTCCTTGATGTCCTCTTATCTTATGCGTCACATTGATATCCATTTTTTCTTCATTCGATGCTGCTTTTGGAGATGACGGGCGGAGCTTTTTGGGTTCGATTTGAACGTGGCTACCTGGAGCGTCAACGAAGAGAAAAGGGACTAACTTCCCTTAGTGATGTAACTAAATAGATTAATTATATTTAATTTATAAATTACGTAATTCAAATGTTTAATCGCGTGTATCTCATTCAAACGAAAACAGAATTAGATGATTTTAGAGGCGCCGGAATCGTGGTGAAAAGATCTACGCCATGAAACCAATCTGGACAAATTTCGAACATTGTTGGAATTTTGATAAAATTAAACTATTGATTAATTTTGTTAAAACAAATCCTTGTTTAAACGATTTTCGAAACCGATCAAGGTGAGAACAAATATTATTTTAAAACATCTTTCGTGATAAACCCTTAACCAACTTATATTAAATATCAGAATTCAAACAGAGTTTTATCAACTTATATTCAACATCAATTTATGTAATCAACCAACTTTATAAGTGGAATGACGATGTCAACCATCTTCCAAATTCCTCGAAATTATAAATGTCTGCACAACTGTAATCAATAACAAATATCTAAAGATCCTTTCTATCAAAATCCAATTTTTATTTAAAACAGAAGTATTTTCTAAATCAAAAGATTTATCTAAACACTTAGTTCTAATCATGGGTATATTTGATAAATTAACTAATTTAAGTTTCTTTCACTTAAATTTACTTAACACCGTTTTACCATTTTCAGCCTATGGCTGAAAACGCAAATGTCTAAAAATATAGTTTGAAACTACATATTTCTTTTTCAAATCACTTTGAAATCTTTTATTATGATTTATCATTGTTTTTTTCTATTTTTAGTATTTTTAAAATAGCTCCTTTTCTTAAAATCCATTTACAGGCCATTAATGGTACTGGCGTTGTTTTCATTCAAAATTGATTTGAACTTAGCTCCAGATCTAAATATTAAATTTTAAAACTCTTATAATCATTTGAAAGCTCTTATCATTTCAGACCTAATGGTTTTTATTTCGACAGAATCCGATGGTCGGATCTCTCAGATTGTCAGTTTGAAGTCAGCGATTGAAATTAGCGAACTATCGCTGCGCGACGAGTTCTGTTCAAACCAAACTTCGATTATATATTAAAATAAAATCAAATTTCTTCTAAAATAGTTTATTAATTATCTAAATAATTATTGAAAACTATATTTTCAATATTTCATTTCAAATCCAAATATTTCCATTACTTGTATATTATATTATTATTTTATTATTAAAATGATATTGTTTTTCAAACTTCATTATTTTGAAACCAAATTATTCCGACATCCCTTGAAAATTAAATAACATGGTTTTGAAAAGGAAATTCTTTTAAAATATTTCTTAGATACCCTAACCGAACTTCACTTTTTCTAGTTACTATATATTTAAAATTAAAAACTTGAACATGCCATAATTATGTGAAAATTTATCCAAAACCATTTCTATCTTTTGCAAACGTTCATCATAATGAATTATACTTTGCGCCCATCCAAAATCGGATGTTAAAATTTGACTTTTATTTTTCACCTATTATTGTATTAATAAAATATTCATTAAAAAACATTTTTATACATGGAGACTCAACCAATGGGCTAATAATCATAATTTTTTTTCACACTCAATCATGATAATCACATACTATATTATTCTCAACTATGATAACATTAATCACGAATATCGTGACATATTTCACAACATATAAGCATTAAACGAATACTCTTCATACGTTTTTATTTAACCACAGTCAATCAACATATAATTTCAACATCAATGGGCTTTATACCTATATCCAATAACCACAATCAACAGTCGTAAGATAAGCGTGATAATTTTTAATGCTTAAATGTACATATAAACAGTGTATATAAAATTGTAAATAAACATCCATAGACCACAAAGCAACTAATGCAACCACAAGAAATCAATTTATAATCAGATAAGATAATAATAACTTATAAATCAATTTAGGGAGTTCTCACCTTGATTTTTGATTGTTATTATTACAATCGCTTTTTGGATTAAATTAAACGTGGGTTTAATTTAACCCAAAATTTCAACTTTCTCTAAATTCTACCAAATTAGTTTTGTTGTGAAGCCGATGTTTCTAGTTTCACGCAATTTTGAGTTAATATGAATAAGTTTTTATAGTTCGAATATTGAATACATTAAAATATAATTAACTTAACTATTAATCGTCTTCCCTAACTTGTTCACCACGATTTGAGGCTCAGCTACGCCTCCTGGAGTCACCGGAGTACCAGCGCCCACCACTCCCACCACCGCGCCACCACCTAGGCCCCAACCCTCCAGCCCCGGGCCCCACTGCGCCACCATTTGCCGGAATTTCACAGATTCACACTGATCACGTTTTGGCTCCACAGGCCGCATCCAATATCCAAACGCTACAAAATTTGGACACCAGACCCGACTTGACATTTCGCGCAACCTTCCATTTGGGCACTTTGCCTGAAAAAGCCCCCATCACCTCGAAAAAATCAAAACCCGAAATCTGGACTGAAAACCAGCCCACCCCTGTTCATGTTGATTTTCCAGCCACCTCTGGATACTTTCAAGCAAAATGCCTAACTACAAAGTTGTAGCTCTCTCTTTGCTCTCCAAATTCCTAGTTGGCCACCTTTTCTAATTCTCGACCCTTTGCCCACAAAACACCAAAAAAAGGAATTCAGCCCCTTGCACTTCGGGTTAGATCCCGCCCAAATCACAACTCTAATCGCAACCAAATTTTACAGTAGCTAGTACTCATGATATACTATAACTTTCATATTGGATATTTTGGCAAGTTCTCTATGGTTTGTGAGATAAAAATTGAAAGATGAGGAGGGGCTTTAATGTAAAAATGCAAAGGCTGAAATTTGTGGAGGATGAAACTGGATTTGTGGTGTATATATAGAAGTAGGAATTAGCTTATAGTGTAAGCCTCGGGTATAGTTTATTAAATTTTATTGTAACGTTGCTTGTATTTGGCGTTTAAAAATTGGCACGGGCACACACAAACTCCATTCGGCGGGAAAATTAATACACACCTATGGTTTGTCATTACAATCCTATTAAAACTTGTTTCATTGAATTTCGAGTCTGTTTGCTCAAGCGACACTCGAATTATTAATCGAATATCTACATCGATGTTTATATGTCACACGACCACATGCTAACTCTAGTGTGTGCGAAATTTGGAATCTTACAATAATTTACAACTCCGGATCCAATAAAATTGGTTTTGTCGAAAATGGTGGTCGTTTGCTGGTTACACTTAAGGCCCATGTAATATTATTATAATATTATAAACTTATCCAATTTGATAATAAACAAATTATTATTATCGTATATATATCGTAATGGGATTGTATATAACTTTCAATTCAATATTTACTAATTTCGAGTTAAACGACATCCATATTATATATAAAATCCTATTTATATGTTTAATAAAGGGTAAGTTTCTCTCACATCGCTAAAACGTTTAGAAATTCATCTCAGGTCCCTCCCTTAATTTTTTATAAATTAGGTTCTTATTTTTCGAAAATACATCAAAAAATCATGAAAATTCACAATTAAATGAAACATGTAAACATCATCAAATTCATGCATTAAAACCACCAAAAAACGCATCAAAAAAAAAAAACACGAATCTCCAGTATATTGCGTCAAGCGATGCAATTGTTGCATACCTTTTAGCCACAATTGCAGTTATGCATCAACTGCAGTATTATTGCTGAAATGTCAGCAATAATACTGCAATAATTGCATCGTTTGATGCAGTAATTCATTCCCCTTGTTTTTTCAACCATACACCATTTTTAAGCATTGTTGGTTACATTTCAACAATGATAAGCAATAATTGCATACATATCAGCACATATTGATAAGCCTTCATCAGTTTTAACAATGTTGCATACATTTCAGCAATCATACACAATAATTGCATACATTTCAGCAACAATTCGTAAGCCATGCAAAATTGTTCATCTTTAATTGCATGCATCTCAGCAAGTGTAACACCCCACCTCCCCTAGGGTCACTCACAAAAGGGAATGCACTAGGTTTGGTGAGCATTATCAAGGTAAACATGCACAGAAATATTAAAAGACAGAACATATATAAACAGCGGAAGTAAAACAAATTTCATTTCCTTATAAAATAAGGACTAAAGCCTTTTACATCAGAATACATCAAAACCTGTCTTGCTATTGTAAAGAAGCATAAAACCTTTTCATAAATTATTCCCCAAAATAAAGCGGTGAAGCAGCCATAGCCCAGAGAAGACCAAGCTATACATGATGACCTTCAAGCATAAGAGGTCCGAACTAAACAAGATCATTTCCTCCCTGAAAACCTGGGGGGGGGGGGGGACGGAAGACAAAGAGGCGAAACAAAACGGGGTCAGTCATAAAGACTGGTAAGTCCTATCTACTTCCAGTATAAAAACAGGTAAAGGTAACATGACATGCATAAACTGAAAGTAAACATAAGGATGACGACAAGATAGATAAGCTAAACCAAAATAACTGGATGAACTACTGTAGCAAGATGGACTAAGGTATCATGACAAACTACGGTGTCAAGATAAATCAAGGTATCCCATCGTCAGGTTCCTATCAAGTATACTATCCCAAGGTATCTATCATGTATAACATCCCATGGTATCTATCATGTATAACATCCCAAGGTATTTATCATGTATAATTGCTCTGCACCTCTCGTACCGGTATCCCAACCCGCGTCATGTGTTAACTATGAATGTCCCTTGCCCAATGTCATGTAATGGTCCATGTCAACCTAATATATGACATATGTAGGTTTTCCCAACTTGTATGTTTCTTTCCATGTATAAGTTCAGTCCTTTGTCGTAGGCCGTACGGGCTTTCCCATGTAAATCTATACCACCTCAACGTAGTACCGTTTTCTCCTTGAAGTTGTTTTGGACTGCTATCCTAGATCTGGTTATGTTTTCTTACCATGAACTATCGCGTGTTCACTTAGGATTTACGCCACCTAGGACCACTAGGGATTATGCTACCTAATGAACGTTTCCGTGTCTCGGTTTGGGTTCAAGACACCTAGGACCACTAGGGATTATGCCACCCGTCAACCGCGCCCTTTATCCCGCGTATGTATCGTGAATCGTTTTCCATGTCTAGACGCACATGTTCCTCAATGTGCCATCCGAGTTCTACGCCAGGGAAAATCAAGAAATACGGAACTCGGTCGGGAGCTTTAAGTTGTCTGTTGATGCAGATATCAAGGTCTGTTTTTGTACCCATGGCTATGGTCCCACGTGACCCCTCCCTCAACTACTGAAAGGCAACCCAAGAAAAATCATGTATGAGAACCACATCCCGGACCCACTATAACTCCACTTTCCTATGGTCCAACCTCACCCATGACTAGATAGCAAGAACATGGTCTGTTGGGGGTTCCCTGCCTTTCCGTTCGTACACGATTGACTAAAGATGGTAGGTAGTCGACGACGTGCTATCCAGGGCAAAAATCAAGTATCGTCGACTCCACGCTAATCCATCCCCGTCTTTAGGTCGCTCGCATAGCAACAAAGGCATACCCTTGGCTCTTCTACCGCAGACCTTAACCTTTGTGAGGCTGGGTTTCATGGACCATCTGCCACCTCACAGAGGGATACCAAGAGTACCCTCACGTCCCCCGAAGCTACCGCTTTGTCACCCAGTTCGTTGGAGCTTTTTATCCAAGTCAGATGAGTTGCTCCTCCTCGTATACTAAGCGATGACCTACCGTATCAGGTTACTCATCTAATTATGAACTAGTCCCATGTCCTTGGCTAAGAATTATTAATTAGTTATCCTTAACTAAGGTTTACCACTTAGCTTCTTTTCTCGTTATCCTTGTTAATCCCGGCTTACCACCTAGTCCCCTGAACTAGGGTTTTGTCTAATGGGTTAACTATTTCCATTTACGTTCATGACATAACCTGGCTACGAATCATGTCAAGATTTGGCTAAGTATTCAAGTCCAAGACCTAGCCCTACAAGTTGGTTAAGTATATCAAGAAGCTCATGACTTAACCCTATACAATCATCAAGTCAAATTCGTTAAGTATTTGTTTATCTTAACCCTATCAGATTATCGTGTTAGATTGGTTAAGCATAGATTATCTTAACCTCATCGGATTATCGAGTCGGATTGGTTAAGTATAGGTTAACTCAACCCCATCCACTAATCGTATTGGAATGGTTAAGTATATTTAAATGGTCTTGTGACTTAACCCTATCAAGTTCTCGTATTAGATTGGTTAAGTATGGTTGCTTAACCTCATCAAATCATCATGTATAATTGATTAAGTATAAGTTACTTAACCCCTATTAAATTATCATGTTAAGTTGGTTAAGTATTGGTTACTTAACCTCATTGAATTACCAAGTTTAGATTGGTTAAGTGTTTAACTTAACCCCATCGAATTACCGTGTTTAGATTAGTTAAGTGTAGGTTACTTAACCCCATCCAATTACCGTGTTTAGATTGGTTAAGTGTAGGTTACTTAACCCCATCTAAGTATCACGTCGGATTAGTTAAGTGTAAATCACTTAACCCCATCCCCTAGTTGTCTTATATGGTTAAGTGTCATTAAGAAATCAAGTCCGGTTTCACTTAACCTACCCATTCGTGTCATATCGGTTAAGTGTCATTAGTCAAAATTACTTAACATTTTCATGTGGCATTAATTAGATTAATGCACCCCAACCTCTCACATTAGACTTTGTTGTGGTTACTAGTTAAGCCGGGCGGGTCCGGGTAGATTTACACCACAACCTAGTCTAACCTCGGGTCTTAAGTGCTATATGACCAACTACCCACATTGGGTCCTATTGTTTGTAGCCACTAGTTAAGCCGGGCGGGTCCGGGTAGATTTATGCTACAAACTCAACCCAACCTCGAGTTGGCCACTTTCATGTTTGGTCTAGTGTCATATTACACTTACAACACATACGTGTCTAGTTTCAAGTCCCATGTTTACCCCCCATGTCATGTCCCCATTTAGGTGTATCATGAGTGTCATATTTTCATGAAATCCCATGTCAAATTATCATGTCATAATCGCGCTCGTCTATCCTACCCCAACTCGTGTTTCCAACCCAAGTGAAAGCGAGTCAACATAGTAAGGATACTATGCTACATATTGGCCTCAAAACATGCACGATGCCAAAAAGGGGTTGGCCACAAATATGCATGGTATCATAAGGGGGTTTGGTCTCAAAATATGCATAGCATCATAAGGGGGTTTTGGCCACGAACATGCATAGTATCATAAGGGAATTTGGCCACAAACATGCATAGTATCATAAGGGAATTTGGCCACAAACATGCATAGTATCATATGGGAATTTGGCCACAAACATGCATACTATCATAAGGAAATTTGGCCACAAACATGCATGATAGCATAAGGGGTTTGGGTTCATTTACATGCATAAGCCCCAAAGTCAAATCTTTGCCAATGTTTCACAAGTCAAATGGTTCCCAAAGGTTCGTGCTAACATTCCATAGATAAAGATTCAAACTTGCAAGATAAACTAGGTTAATCATAACATGAATAGCATGATTTAGTCACTAAGCATAGCCAAAAGTTATAGGTTCAAGCAAAAGAGGCATGACAAGGTTCAAATAGGCTAGCACACTTAGTTTAATCTCGTTTTATTCCATGCCATCATTAAAACTACCGTTTAGATCTAGAAGTAGCTAGAACTTACATAGCGTGGCAAGAGGGCTAGGAGTATGAATCGTCGTGACGAAGAAAGGTGGCTCCTTTGTTGAAGAATCATCATGAAACTTGCATAGCAACGTTGATTCACTCCCTTGATTTGATGTAGCAAGCTAGCACCTTTGATTCAGATCCGATTTGAATGCATGAGCTCTTGGAGTTGGAGATGGAGGCCATGATCAAGATAGATTTTGGCGGCACTTCGTGGCATGAGTGATTTGTGAGGGTTTAGGGTAGGCTTAGGGGTCTTTTTATAGAGATCAGGAATAGTTTAGGCCATAGGATAAACCCTAGGATAGATCTGAGCCCTCAAATTCCGTCACAAACCTCCAAACATGTCTTGAGGAACAAGTCAGGTGCACCCAGGCCAAACTGGTCGACCACCCAAGTCGACAGGGGTGTCGACTGGGCAGTCGACACCAGCGGGGGTGTGTCGACTCCCAAGTTGACTCCCCAGTCGACTCGGGGGTGGCGGGAATTTTTCCCGCCTCTTCTGCTTGGCTGAATTTGAAATCTGAATTCAAATTTGAACTGTTTTTGAACTTGAAATTTTCTGAAAACTTTGACGGGCCATAACTTGGTCATACGGACTCCGATTTTCGAAAACTCGGACTCTATTTCGCGTATTTTTCCGAGAAGAATGCAATGGCATAGCCCGTTTCCCTTGATTCCGATTTTATAATTAAATTATGCCTTGATTCTCGTCTTAGCATGTTGTAAAAAAAATCCGGGTTGTTACAGCAAGTATAACCAATAATTGCATAAATGTATCCAATAATTCATCCATATTTTTAATGTAAACTCAGGATGAATTGTTGCATACATGTATGCAATTATTAGTTATAACCGTTGAATTTTCTAAATTTCTTTTATTCTTTTCAGAATGCTTCTGCGAATATATGCAATTTTTTTTATACACCAGCGCTTTTTTGTGTGAAAAACACGTAACATTGGAAAATAGAGACCCACTTTGTATTTAATCTTTGGGGGGGGGGAGGCGTTATACCAAACTTGAAAATACGGACGTAACACTAATTTTCACTTTAATAAATCAATAAAATATTAGTTAATTCTATATCGACCATTTGGAAGTTTGATTTGGACATAACTTAAAATCTATACAATGAAATCTCGATTTTTCACACTCGTTAGAAATATATAGTTAAATAGATCTTAATGTTACTTGTTTCAACAAATTTTGACTTATATTGAATCCTATACAATCATTTAAAGTTCAAAACGTAATATTACAAACTACCACAACGTTACGAGTTCGTTTTTAATTACATTATAAATTTTACGTTCAAACCTTATTCTAAATAAATTTCCAGTCCTAAATCCTTAAAATAAATCGTTTTTAAATATTCAATATCCACTAAGTATTTATTACTAAAATTCGCGTCCTTACATTTCTCTGACCATCAAATTAAATCAATCCAACTAGATAATGAAAGAGAATTTACTTCTCAAGTATTTGATGATTATTGTTTATCAATGGGAATTAAAGTGGATCTTGTAACTCGTGTTCACACTCAAAATGGTCTAGTGGATTCATTAATTAAGAATTTGCAACATATTGCTAGGTCATTGCTTATGCAATTAAAGCTACAGATTTCAGCTTAGGGACATGTAATTTTGCATGCAATCAAATTGATTAAAATTAGACCAATGACTTATCGTTGATTTTCACCATCAAAGCTTTTAGTTGGAACCCAACCAAATATTTCACATCTATGAAATTTTGATTGTACTGTGTGTGTACCCATATGCCCTCACTTTGTACTAAAATGAGCCCTCGATGGAAGCTAGGAATTTTTGTGGTATTTGACTCATCTTCGATAATTCGTTATCTTGAACCTCTTAGAGGTGATGTATTTACTGCAAATTCTGCAGATTGTAAATTTAATTAGTCAATTTTCCCGCTGTTAGGGGGAGAAAGATCGTTCCAATAGAACGACATGAAATTTCATGGAATAATCCATCTATTCTTCATTTGGATCCACGTACCAAACAACGACAATACGAGGTACGAAAAATTATGCATATTCATAATATTGCAAATTAAATGGCGAGATGCATTTATTGATGCTGCAAAAATAACTAAATATCACATTCCAGCTGCAAATGCACTAGCTATAATTGAAATGCCTAAAGGACCAATAACAACAAATAAATATAAAGCTAGACAAAAACATGGAAGACCAATAGGTTCAAAAGAATTAGCACATAGAAATAGAAAGTCTTATGAAAAATCACCAATTCGCAAACCTCTCGAAGAGGTCACAATTGATCCAAAGGATAACTCAAAAAAAAATCCAGTTCTTCTGAAATTAGGTATAGGTTAACTAACAGCAATGCAACTATTACCTTTTTGATCCGCATAAAGCAAAATCACAAATTAGGTATATGTTAACTAACAACAATGCAGCTATTTGATGACGATCTACAAAACAAACATTGCTAACAACATCATCCAATTATTATGAAATATTAGCAATACATGAAGTTAGTTGAGAACCTAGTTGATTAATTAAGATCATTGATTGGACATATTCGAAGTACATATCAACTTCCCTCAATTACAGAAGAATCAACTGTTATTTATGAAGACAATGCAGCATTCATAGCTCAAATTTAAGCAACTTATATCAAGGACGATAGGACGAAGCACATTTCTCCTAAATCTTTCTTTACACATGGACTACATAAAGACAATAAATAGAAGTGAAGAAAATATAGTCTCGAGAACATCCAGCAGATTTATTCACGAAGACACTTCCAAAATTAACATTTCAGAAGATGATTTATAAAATGGGGTTTTTAGGCACAAGGACAAAATTAACAAAAAATTTATCCATAAGTACAAGAGGCTAAAATTTTAACCATGAGGACAAATTTTAGCGTAAATGTAGGAATTCAGGGGCCCGCTATCATTTCACACTTTACACTAAAAATTTGTCCTCATGGTTAAAATTTTAGCCTCTTGTCCTTATGGATAAATTTTTTTGTTAATTTTGTCCTTCACAATATTTTCCTGTTATAAAATTGTATGCGTCATCTGCATCACCGAACTATTTGAATAAGATCTTATGAATCAGGGGGTGCATATATAATTATGCTATAACTTATTCTTTTCCTTCACTAATATTTTTCCCAATAGGTTTTCATTAGTAAGGTTTTTAATGAGGCATTATATACCATCAGTATCTACCCTCATAGTAACATTGTAAACATGTTACCTAAAGATGAAATAAAATTGCACTCGTTTTCCTATTTAGGATTTTCCAAAAGAGTATTTAATAAAAAGGTTTTTAATGAGGCAATTAATTTTTTCAACTTTGCCTATGCATATTCAAGGGGAAGTGTTGTAATATGTAAAAGTGTTAAGGGTGAATATGCTAATATGCTAATGGACATTACTGTAAATTTACAGGGCACGTAGGCCTTATAAATGGAGTGGTTGTTTGCATTGTTTGTACAACTCAATCAATATAGAAATAAAAGGTCTCTTCTTTTATCTCTAATGGTTTCCTTTCTTTTATCTTTTTTATTTTATTTTATGCCATTGAATACTTATTTTAATTAATTAGTTGTTGCTTAATAATAAAATGTGCATATAGAATATTATTTTTTATAATTATGTCATCATGTAGCCAAGATAATAATAGTACCGATAATTATTTGAATTAAAATCAGAATTTATTAAACATAATTTTGATTACTTTTATAATAATATATATTATTATTTATTATAATTACATCTAATATTATGATTATAATTATGATATCATTTGAATAAAACCAATAATAATTATAACAATTAATGTCATTATTTTTATAATAATAATTATAGCCAAGTGATTTATGTTTACAAATCCAAAATTTCTAATTCCATTTTTCAAATACATTAACTTTTTCTTTCATTATTTTTAAAAATATTAAAATTATACATTGCAAATGATGTGCAATACCAACGAACTTCACAAAACATTATTAATTTTTTTAATAAAAATAAATTGTATGAGTAATAGTAACTGACCTTCAGTAAATTATTTAGGTGCATTAATTTTAGCACTTATATAAGTCATACTTGTAAAGTAATAAAAAAACCTTATCAGATCCCTTAGGATCGGAGGACTTTGGAACAATTTGTGATAATTTTAAAAATGTAGAGAGGGCGTATGCGTTATCTGAGGTATGCCTATGATTTTGAGCAACTTCTTCAATTTTTAAAGGAAATTCAAACGAAGCCATTGGCTTTTCTTTCACTGCATAGATTTAGTTGCAAGTAAATACGAGATAGAATAGTCAAATGCATTAGGCAGGTATGGGTCTTACCTTTTCAAGTATTGGAATATTTCTAGGTGAATTATTAATTTTCAATTAAAGTTGGCCAAATGCTAGAATTTTACACATGTATTTTCTTACAGGAATGTCGGCAGCAAGCATCAAATAAAATTCACTACTAAAGTTCTAGATAATAGAATATCTATAATATTTATTAAAAATAATGCCACAAGTAACAATATTATTGCATCAACTCTTGTTAGTGGATATGGAAATATAATTTAATATTCCATTATTCTGAGTTTGCTTGCATTTTATAGGATGGAAAATTATTTTCAAAATTTTTACATTAAAATGGAATATAGGCGATGTCCATCATTTCCACTGGTTGAAAACGTTGTTGGTAACAAAGGAAAACTTATATCCCTTGGTAGTCTCAACTTTGTGTAATAATCATTAGCAACAGGCATTGAAGATATAGTTCATGCATTCAATTTTTGAAAGATCCAAGGAATGTTTAAACCTTATGCATTCTAGTCCAGTTTACGATAATGCTGACATAGCTTTCGACGTATGTATGTACATACGTAGGTAGGTATGTATGAGAACAACAATATAACTTGAGCTTCATATCACTATTTGGTGTTGACATGGGTTTGTTAGATGTTCACTTAACAAATGTATGGTTTGGAGAACCATCATTTATATTTCATTGCATCATTTAATCAGCCACTAGACTAAGATTATATAATGACTATATCTAAATGAATTTTGGAGGTATTCCATTTTTTGTATATGTTGAGATATTTTGACTCTTATATGTTATGTGGATCTCCTTTTCGAGATTTCTATGTTCATTTGTACAATTTTGTAGGCATTTTCCTATATATAAAAAAATGACAAACAAAGGGTCTATAGCTCAGTGGTAGAGCAATTGACTGCAGATCAATAGGTCACCGGTTCGATCCCGGTTGGGCCCTTTACAATATCACTTTATTTTATTTTATGTGTGGTGTTCACATATACGGAAGCTATAGACCTTTCCGTTTAATTAAGGGGTACAACTAAATGCACTCTTCAATTCTTGTTAAAGTACTAGTGGCAACTTAGTAAATGAGCAAAAATTTCTATTTGATAGCACGACCACCTATTCCCATACAATACTCGTTTTTTTTCTTGAAAATATAAAGTAAACATTTTAGTCTTGTCTAGTAATAACTTCACCAATTATTAAAATCTCAACTCCCTAGTTATGACACATTATTCTCCGAGTGATTATATAATAGTTACATGTACTAAGTTGGGATTTCTATATATTATATAATTAGTAGTATGATTAGTTGGAAATATTATTTCCTTACCAAATGGGTCTGTGGTTTTGAGTTGTTATGAGTTTAATATATTCTTACTAATGGTTGTGTGGTGTTGAGAATGATCTTTTATGTACAATTCAACCCTCCCCTTTTTGTTATAATACCCGCTATTGTTCATGATGCATCTAATGCGATGACAGGAGTAATGGATCATATCAAGAGTAAGAGGACAATATGCATTCATTGTTGTTTAATATATTATAGATAAATTTAAATTTTTATAATATCCTTGTATCAATAAGTTATGCAAGTAAAGTTCGTTTGAGATGTAATTTATTCGTAGTTGTATCAATGTGTTCTACACAATGGAGTTGGTTTGACTATATCTGAATGTATTGAAATTTTATTTATTTGTTTATTATTTTATTTTATTTTGTATTTCACTGATACATTATTGGTTAAAAAACAAATTTAGTTAAACTTAAATAAATATATCCTGAAATACTTATTTAAAATGCATTACTCGAATTCTCCATTCATAATATACAAATGTATCTATTATTCACCAATAGTCTCTCCTCAAATGCTCTTCTCCAATTCTCTACTTAATTAACAAGAAATGGACACTTCTTTAATTTTAATTTTGTTACAATGTTATTATTGAGATATCTTTGCTCTTGTACTATATGATGACCTTAGATACAAATGGCTATGTTTATTTGTTTGACATGTGTGGGATAGAGCCTATGTTAATAAAGAAAAAGTATATCAAATAGGTTCTTAAATTCAGACATTTGAATTAATATAGATAACTAATATTTAACTTTAAAACGTGAATGGGCAATTTAATATTTATGAAAACTAATTCGATAATCTCAATTGACTCCATTTAGTCTATTAGTGCGAACTATAAATCATTTATAAATTTATGAAAAATAATATATACTTTGATTTGAATTAATGATTGAATCGTATAATAAAATAATATTTTCATATGGAAATTTATTATTTTGCAAACAATCTCCGAATTTGACAAAATCAGTTTCATCGGATCTAGAATAGTGGATTATTGAACAGTTTCTAGTTTCAGGATGATCAGAAAATATGGTAGATCGTATGAGCTCGAAACACTCAAAGGAAAAATTAATTGAGTACACTATTGAACAACCTAGCCTAAATAATCTAATTACAAACTTAACCCTCCCTCTCTTTAATTTAAATTCTTCACAGTTAATAAAATGCATACATATAAATAAATAAAGGGAAAAATAACAAGAAATCTAACACATGTTCAAAAGGTTAAGAAATTGAACATGTGTCTTTTCCTCTTTATCTCCTTTTTCCATGAGTTTCTCTTCTTTCCACCTCATCTTTTTTTCTTTCTTTTTTAGGTCTCACTTAGAAATAAACTCTCCTCAATAAGAAAAAAATCGAAAAATCAGTGGCCACTAACACCTCGTCCTTAATATCCTCTACCTCTTTTTCCTTCACTCTCTCCGCCCACAACACTACAGCACCCATCATTCACGTAAAACTCGTCGTGCCCAAAATTAGTCACTCCATCCCTAAGCTCACTCCAATCGAGTGCCATCTTAGTTCTCGTTTAAATTATATTTGTGCGATTTGATTTTTTTATAAGCGAACTCAGGTGGAAACAAGGACTATGATGTTTGTATGGTTGCTATAATTTATACTCGATTAGTATACACTAGGATTAACAACAACAACTGACTGATTTACTGACAAGCAGATTGGAAAATCAATTTTGTTTACCCCATTCTCAGTATTGTTTTTAAGAGCATGAATGTTGTATATGTTGAAATAATTAATCAAAACAAAAAACTAACTGACGAAGAACAAAAAATAAATAAGAAAGAGATGAGAAGAAGAGAAGATGAATATAAATTAAGGGGCTACATCTTTACTGAATTTGAATCAATATCTTTCTATTACATGGCTTCTATTTATAGACTAAATAAATGACAGAAACCAATATTATTCTTTAGCATATTCTTTGGCATATTCTTTATTCTCCAACATATTCTCTAAGCATATTCTAATATTCCTTCAACATTAAATGTTTATTCTTCAACATATTCTTTGGCATTTATTACATTCCATTATCTTCAACATTTGACATTTATTACATTCCATTATCTTCAACATGTCCCCTCAAAATCACGATGCGAAAAATCGTGAGTTTGCCAAATAGAAGCTGCAAACTGAAGAGTTGAAAGATCGAGAAACCATTTCAATACTGTTAGTGCGTAATACCAAACACCAAATCTTCAATCTGAAACTCCATAACAACACAACACAACTATCTTCAATTTGATCGGTAAGCAAAAGATCTGAGCGGCCAAATGACAAAACTAGTCTCAGATGTGTTTGTATGTTTGCATCCCCCGAACACACAAAGAAAACAAAACAAACAAAAATGGGATGAGTCTGCATATGTTTGCATCCCCCAAACATATTAGATGAAAACAAAAACAAAATCAATAGAGATGAATCAACATATGTTTGCATCCTCCAAAGATACCTTACAGTACCATCTACCACCTTCAATCAACGTCAATTGCCCTCTTAATAAAAAGGGTTACCGATACAGACATCAAATAAACAACTTCAAACTAATGTTACTTTCTAAGAACTCAATCATCTTCATTACAAGCCCCTGCTACAACCTCTCCTCTCTTCCACAGTTCACACGCCAGAGCCATACTTTACAACCATACCCAAATCAAATTCTTCCATAGTTCAACATCCACGAACAAGCCAAAACGGCTTTCTCCAAAATGCCGCAACACAAACCCCATACTTCACCAAACAACATTTGCAATTCATCACCACGCACAAACATCCTCCTGCCTCACAGAGAACAACAACCACATCCAGACACAAATTTCAACATATACAACACCATACATGCAACAATCCGGAAAATTCGAACCAATTTAAAATTTTATTTTAAGGAAATTTTGTTAGAAAATGCGTCAGAATTTAAAAATTCCGTTACTAAATTGAAAAAAAATTTAAATAAAATTATGATGTTATTTATGAATGATTTCAAATTTATTTCTAAAAAAAATTATTTGTAATTTGATAAATAGTGATTTATTACATTTGAAATTAGTATCAAATTGTATGTATATTTATTTATTTTATTTATTCTTGCATAAGAATTGAAGAGGTTGATTTAAAATAATATGTAGATTTTAAATAAATTATGACAACATGTCATTATGTTATAATATGTAGTGTTAGATAAACATGTCATTATGTCATTTAATATTATGTGTTTTGAAATTTAAAAAGTCACATAACTTTCTTATAGTCATCATTAAACAATAAGTTATGCATTCATTACTTTCCGTTATTTTCTTTTCTTATGTAATTTTCTTTTGAATTTTGAATAAGACATAGTTGCTGATTAGATTGACATGTCATGTCAATGAATTTATTTCATTTGTAACCTACTACATATGTAAAGACACAAGTGAGGAATAAAGTAAAATATATAACCAAATAAAAAAAGGGAAAGTCAAATCCTTCATAAAATAAATAAATAAAATTTGAAATCGTATTCAATGGAAATTAGAGGCATGTCATTCATTGCAAGAATAATAATAATAATAAATAATACCATAAAACTTTTAATTGTATCTATGTAATAACACATGATATTTAATACTATATGTTTTGAAATTTGAAAAGTTGCAACTTTCTAACAATTAGCATTAAATAATTAATCTAGCATTCATTTCTTTCCGTTCATTCTCTCTCTCATTGTCATTTACTCTTGAAATTTGAATGAAAAATAAGTATTGTCCCATCATGCCTTGTCAGCTAATTTAATTTGGTAACCTATTATATGTGAAGAGACATATTAGGGTAATGAAATAAATGTTGGCTCATTAAAAGTAAAAAAATTAACGTATATATAGAATCGATAAAATGTACATGCTATGGAGTAGATATTAGTTAATTAAAAAAATATAATTTTTAGCTGATGTAAGTGATGAAAATAAGAAATGAGAAATAAATACGTCACCTCAGACAATTTATTTTCTTTGTAACATACAACATATGAAGAGAGACAAGTAAGGAATAATATATATATATATATAATCAAATAAAAAATAAAAATTATTATTTCCTCCTACTATATAACATCCTAAACACTTCCAAATTCTAACCTAATTTCTTTCTCTGGTCAAAATAATGGCCGCCTTCTTCTTTCTTCAACATGAAAAGACCCACTATCTTTCATTTTTTTTAATTACACGAGCTTCCTAAAATCATGAAACAAAATTCCTTGATGTCCTCTTATCTTATGCGTCACATTGATATCCATTTTTTCTTCATTCGATGCTGCTTTTGGAGATGACGGGCGGAGCTTTTTGGGTTCGGTTTGAACGTGGCTACCTGGAGCGTCAACAAAGAGAAAAGGGACTAACTTCCCTTAGTGATGTAACTAAATAGATTAATTATATTTAATTTATAAATTACATAATTAAAATGTTTAATCGCGTGTATCTCATTCAAACGAAAACAAAATTAGATGATTTTAGAGGCACCGGAATCGTGGTGAAAAAATCTACGCCATGAAACCAATCTGGACAAATTTCGAACGTTGTTGGAATTTTGATAAAATTAAACTATTGAATAATTTTGTTAAAACAAATCGTTGTTTAAACGATTTTCGAAACCGATCAAGGTGAGAACTCTCCCACTAAATTCTTTTGTACAGTTATTTATTTTTATAACTGTATTTGTGTTGATTGTCTGTTAGCTCACCTCCCTCATCCACAAATCATGGACAATTTAGATTGATTGTATTGAGTTGTGATTTCGATGTGAGATTTTTTTTTCGATAATTAAAAATAAATTAATTATTATAATGTTTAGAAATCCTGGCATGTACGTGATTTGATTCAAATTGTTTGATGTTGTTATAATGATATGATATTTTGTTGTATTAGAATTGAAAATATAAGATTGTCATTTTATTGAATTAGAAACAACAAAATATAAATGGTCAATTTGTTGAACTAGATACAACAAAATATAGAATTTTCATTTTATTGAATTAAAAATATAAATGGTCATTTTGTTGAACTAGAATCAACAAAATATAGAATTTTCATTTATTGAATTAGAACCAATAAAATATAAATGGTCATTTTGTTGAACTAGAATCAACAAAATATAGAATTGTCATTTTATTGAATTAGAACCAATAAAATATAAATGGTCATCTTGTTGAACTAGACAACAAAATATAGAATTTTCATTTTACTGAATTAGAACTAATAAAATATAAATGGTCATTTTGTTGAACTAGAATCAACAACATATAGAATTGTCATTTTATTGAATTAGAACCAATAAAATATAAATGGTTATTTTGTTGAACTAGAATCAACAACATATAGATTTGTCATTTTATTGAATTAGAACCAATAAAATATAAATGGTCATTTTGTTGAACTAGAATCAACAGCATATAGAATGGTCATTTTATTGAATTAGAACAATTAAAATATAAATGGTCATTTTGTTGAACTAGAATCAACAACATATAGAATGGTCATTTTATTGAATTAGAACCAATAAAATATAAATGGTCATTTTGTTGAACTAGAATCAACAAAATATAGTTGTCATTTGTGTTAAATTAGAATTGACAAAATATAATTGTCATTTGTGTTAAATTAGAATTGACAAAATATAATTGTCATTTGTGTTAAATTATAATTGAAAAAAATATAAATTGTCATTTGTGTTAAATTAGAATTGACAAAATATAAATTGTGATTTGTGTTAAATTAAAATTGACAAAATATAAATGTCATTTTTGTTTAATTAGAATTGTCAACAACACAAAAATATCATTTTCATTTGTGGTATTGAAATAGAATTGTTAAATTATAATTGTCATGTTCAACAAATTAGAATCGTTAAATTAGGAAAGATTAAAAATGTTCATTTGTTTGAAATGAAAATAAGTTAACGATAAAATCTACATTTTCATCGTATACGTAGGAAAGATTATAAATGTTCATTTGTTTGAAATGAAGATATGTTAACAATAAATATTCACATTTATTTTCGTATTAAAGATTGAAATTTGTGTACAAATAAATATTAACTTTTATTTGTTATGGTAAAGATAGGAATTTGTATACAAATAAAAATATCCTTTTTTTGTCATAAGCAACATAGAAAACTTGTTTACAATAAAAATAATCCTTTTTATTGTATATAAGCAGCATAGGAAATTTGTTTACAATAAAAATTCCATTTTTATTGTATATGTAGAGCACGAAATGTGATTGAATCAAATACAATTGGTTGCTGATATTGATTGTGATGGATTGACTGTTTGGTTTGTGCTCGACCAGTTTATGAGCAAAATATGTTTTGCATTTAGCATTTGGGTTGATTAAAAATATCTATGTGCTAACACCTTGTGAAACACTTCACGATTTGACTATAAGGTGTTTAGCGATGTTGTTTATTTCAAAATTTAATAAATGATTTTGAAATGAGATTTCTAAAGTAAAAAGAATAGTATTTCCGATTTTGGACAAGGAATGTTTTATAAAATGTTTTACAAAACAGAAAATATTTCGAGGACTATACCCGATGATTTTGAAATGATTTAAAAGTAGAAATCTATATAGATTTGATAATACTTGTGATTATGTTGTGAACTAGTTCTCCCTACTTCGGGATATAAAATGATTTAGCAAGTATGTGGCTGAAGATGCCGGTGACCCGAAATTGACTAATAGTGTGAGGACGTGCATGTCTTCCCCAATTGGTGGGATGGTGCATTGTCAGTGTAGCCGTTAGGTGCACATACATATATATTGTTTCGGTTAGGGTGCGTACTGCCCGGTCCTGAGGGAACATGACCGATGTTTGGTTTCATACTTTTTTGTATACATTGTTACGTTTTGGAATTCATATTTCCAGATGTTTTGTGTTGAAATCCCAAAATGAAATCTACTTTATTATAAAATCTAGATATGTATTTCAAATGATTTGAAACAAAAGAAATCGGGAAATAAAGTCCAAAGAAATAATTTATGTAAAGTGAATTGGATTTTAAAATCTAAGTTTAGGGATTGAGCCTAAATGGGTAGATTAAGGAATTGCTTGTTGATTGATGCATTGTAGATCCATATCTTTATTTATGGTTGATGTTTTTGCACTGGCAATCCAGTGGAGTAAACCCGTTCCGCGTTAGCGGCGTGGTCCTGTGATTGACCGTATTATTAAATAGGTTAAGTAAGATTTCTCATACCAGTCCCATGACTAACCTGTAGTTTGTTTCACTTGCAAACTCGGGTGCCCATATTTTCCACACGGGCAGTCAAGTAGCTTATTTTACAGATATATGGAGTAGGATTCTGGATCGAAGCTTAAAGCTGTGTCCAGAGCACTGATAGCCTTCCGCTATGTTAGTTATTTGTTGTCGCTACATTGTATTACAATTATTGTAATTTAATCTTCTGATGTGGTATTTGTTCCAATGTACTCCGATATTATGTAATCTGATGTAACATTAATGTAATGTTTATAAAAGTCTTCTGTTATTTGTTCTGATGTGTTGTACGCCCAAAGTTAGTATCAAATCTTTGGGATACAACTCGTTACAGCTGGTATCAGAGCCCTGGTTAGCTCAAATCTTTGGGATACAACTCGTTAGAACTGAACAAAAGACTCATCAGAGATTGGATTAGTAATATCCAATAAGAATACTCATTAGAGATAGGATCATTAGTATCCTAGAATGAGAAAACTCATTATAGATGGGGTTAGTAATGCCCTCGAATGAGTTGAGAGTGACAAGTTTATGATTAACGTATTTGTGATTATATATATAATCCGATCTTAGAAAATATGATTTTTGAATTTATAAAAGTTATATATATTTGAAAAGCCAGTCAACTAATTGATTGATGATTGTGTTGTGTGATTATTAGTTCAACCAATAAAATTCTTGAAACCAATAAAAGAATGAAAATTAAGTGGTTAGTTAAATAACTTTTAGCTTCGCTTCTTTTCGAGGATGAAAAGATTTTAAGTTGGGGAGATTGTAACAACCCGGAAAATCAGAACTAGTTTAAAATTTTATTTTAAGGAAATTTTGTTAGAAAATGCATCAGAATTTAAAAATTCCGTTATTAAATTAAATTATTAAATTGAAAAAAAATTATGATGTTATTTATGAATGATTTCAAATTTATTTCTAATAAACAATTATTTGTAATAAGGTAAATAGTGATTTATTACAATTGAAATTAGTATCAAATTGTATGTATATTTATTTATTTTATTTATTCTTGCATAAGAATTGAATAGGTTGATTTAAAATAATATGTAGATTCTAAATAAATTATGGCAACATGTCATTATGTTATAATATGTAGTGTTAGATAAACATGTCATTATGTTATTTAATATTATGTGTTTTGAAATTTAAAAAGTCACATAACTTTCTTATAGTCATCATTAAACAATAAGTTATGCATTCATTACTTTCCATTATTCTCTTTCCTTATGTAATTTTCTTTTGAATATTGAATAAGACATAGTTGCTGATTAGATTGACATGTCATGTCAATGAATTTATTTCATTTGTAACCTACTACATATGTAGAGATACAAGTGAGGAATAAAGTAAAATATTTAACCAAATAAAGAAAAAAAAGTCACCTCCTTTATAAAATAAATAAACAAAATTTGAAATCGTATTCAATGGAAATTAGAGGCGTGTCATTCATTGCAAGAAAAATAAAAATAACAATAATAAATAATACCATAAAACTTTTAATGTTATCTATGTAATAACACATGATATTTAATACTATATGTTTTGAAATTTGAAAAGTTGCAACTTTATAACAATTAGCATTAAATAATTAATCTAGCATTCATTTCTTTCCGTTCATTCTCTCTCTCTCACATTGTCATTTACTTTTGAAATTTTAATTAAAAATAAGTATTGTCCCACCATGCCTAGTTAGCTAATTTAATTTGGTAACCTATTATATGTAAAGAGACACATTAAGGTAATGAAATAAATGTTGGTTCATTAAAAATAAAAAATTTAACCTATAAATAGAATGGATAAAATGTACATGCTATGGAGTAGATATTAGTTAATTAAAAAAAAATATAATTTTTAACTAAGGAAAGTGATGAAAATAAGAAATGAGAAATAAATACGCCACCTCAGCCAATTTATTTCCTTTGTAACATACAACATATGAAGAGAGACAAGTAAGAAATAATATACATATATATATATATAAATCAAATAAAAAAACAAAATTATTATTTCCTCCTACTATATAACATCCTAAACACTTCCAAATCCTAACCTAATTTCTTTCTCTGGTCAAAATAATGGCCGCCACCTTCTTCTTTCTTCAACATGAAAAGACCCACTATCTTTCTTTCTTTTTTTAATTACACGAGCCTCCTAAAATCATGAAACAAAATTCCTTGATGTCCTCTTATCTTAAGTGTCACATTGATATCCATTTTTTATTCATTCGATGCTACTTTTGGAGATGAAGGGCAGAGCTTTTTGGATTCGATTTGAACGTGGCTACCTGTAGCGTCAATGAAGAGGAAAGGGATTAACTTCCCTTAATGATGTGACTAAATAGATTAATTATATTTAATATATAAATCATGTAATTCAAATGTTTAATCGCATGTATCTCATTCAAACGAAAACAGAATTAGATGATTTCAGAGGCGCCGGAATCGTGGTGAAAAGATCTACGCCATGAAACCAATCTGGACAAATTTGGACGTTGTTAGAATTTTGATAAAATTAAACTATTGTTTAATTTTGTTAAAACAAATCGTTGTTTAAACGATTTTTGAAACCGATCAACGTGAGAACTCTCTCACCAAATTCTTTTGTACAGTTATTTATTTTTATAACTGAATTTGTGTTGATTGTTTGTTAGCTCACCTCCCTCGTCCACAGATCATGGACAATTTAAATTAATTGTATTGAGTTGTGATTTCGATGTGAGATTTCTTTTTCGATAATTAAAAATAAATAAATTATTATAGTCTTTAGAAATTCTGGCATGTACGTGATTTGATTCAAATTGTTTGATGCTGTTATGATGATATGATTTTTTTTTTGTATTAGAATTGAAAATATAAGATTGTTATTTTATTGAATTAGAACCAATAAAATATAAATTGTCATTTTGTTGAACTAGAATCAACAAAATATAGAATTGTCATTTTATTGAATTAAAAATATAAATGGTCATTTTGTTAACTAGAATCAACAAAATATAGAATTGTCATTTTATTGAATTAGAACCAATAAAATGTAAAGGGTCATTTTGTTGAACTAGAATCAACAAAATATAGAATTGTCATTTTATTGAATTAGAACCAATAAAATATAAATGGTCATTTTATTGAACTAGAATCAACAAAATATAGAATTGTCATTTTATTGAATTAGAACCAATAAAATATAAATGGTCATTTTGTTGAACTAGAATCAACAACATATAGAATTGTCGTTTTATTGAATTAGAGCCAATAAAATATAAATGGTCATTTTGTTGAACTAGAATCAACAACATATAAAATGGTCATTTTATTGAATTAGAAATAATAAAATATAAATGATCATTTTGTTGAACTACAATCAACAACATATAGAATGGTCATTTTATTCAATTAGAACCAGTAAAATATAAATGGTCATTTTGTTGAGCTAGAATCAACAAAATATAATTGACATTTTTGTTAAATTAGAATTGACAAAATATAATTGTCATTTGTGTTAAATTAGAATTGACAAAATATAATTGTCATTTGTGTTAAATTAGAATTGACAAAATATAAATGTTATTTTTGTTTAATTAGAATTGTCAACAACATAAAAATATCATTTTCATTTGTGGTATTGAAATAGAATTGTTAAATTACAATTGTCATGTTGTTAAATTAGAATTGACAAAATATAAATTGTCATTTGTGTTAAATTAGAATTGACAAAATATAAATGTCATTTTTGTTTAATTAGAATTGTCAACAACACAAAAATATCATATTCATTTGTGGTATTGAAACAGAATTGTTAAATTATAATTGTCATGTTCAACAAATTAGAATTATTAAATTAGGAAAGATTAAAAATGTTCATTTGTTTGAAATGAAAATATGTTAACGATAAAATCTACATTTTAATCGTATACGTAGGAAAGATTATAAATGTTCAATTTTTTGAAATGAAGATATGTTAACAATAAATATTCACATTTACTTGTCATATTAAAAATTGAAATTTGTGTACAAATAAATATTCACTTTTATTTGTTATGTTAAAGATAGGAATTTGTATACAAATAAAAAAACTCCTTTTTTTTTGTCATAAGCAACATAGAAAACTTGTTTACAATAAAAAAATCATTTTTATTGTATATAAGCAACATAGGAAAATTGTTTACAATAAAAATTCCATTTTTATTGTACATATAAAACATGAAATGTAATTGAACCAAATACAATTGGTTGTTGATATTGATTGTGATGGATTGACTGTTTGGATTGTGCTCGACCAGTTTATGAGCAAAATATGTTTTATATTTAGTGTTTGGGTTGAGTAAAAATGTCTATGTGCTAACACCATGTGAAAGACTTCACAATTTTACTATAAGGTGTTTAGCGATGTTGTTTATTTCAAAATTTAATAAATGATTTTGAAATGAGATTTCTTAAGTAAAAAGAATAGTATTCCCGATTTTGGACAGGGATCGTTTTATAAAATGTTTTATAAAACAGAAAGGATTTCGAGGACTATACCCGATGTTTTTGAAATGATTTGAAAGTAGAAATCTATATAGATTTGATTATACTTGTGATTATGTTGTGAAATGATTTTCCCTACTTTGGGATATAAAATGATTTAGCAATTATGTGGTTGAAGATGCGGGTGACTCGAAGTTGACTAACAGTGTGAGGACGTGCATGTCTTCCCCAATTGGTGGGATGGTGCATTGTCCGTGTAGCCGTTAGGTGCGCACGCGCGCGCGCATACACACACACACATATATATACATATATACATAGGTTCGGTTAGGGTGCGTACTTCCCGGTCCTGAGGGAACATGTCCGATATTTGGTTTCATACTTGTTTGTATACATTGTTACGTTTTGAAATTCATATTTCCGAATGTTTTGTTTTAAAATCCCGAAGTCAAATCTACTTTATTATAAAAGCTAGATATGTATTTCAAATGATTTGAAATAAAAAAAAATCAGGAAATAAAGTCCAAAGAAATAATTTCTGTAAAGTGAATTGGATTTTGAAATCTAAGTTTAGGGATTAAACCTAAATGGGTAGATTAAGGAATTGCATGTTGGTTGATGCATTGTAGATCCATATCATTATTTATGGTTGATGTTTATGCATTGACAATCCAATGGAGTAAACCCGTTCCGCGTTAGCGGTGTGGTCCTGTGATTGGCCTTATTATTAAATAGGTTAAGCAAGATTTCTCATACCAGTCCCATGACTGATCTGTTGTTTGTTTCACTTGCAAACTCGGATGCCCATATTTTCCACACGGGCAGTTGAGTGGCTTATTTTACAGATATATAGAGCAAGATTCTGGATCGAAGCTTAAAGCTGTGTCCAGAGCAATGATAGCCTTCCACTGTGTTTGTTATTCATTGTCGCTACATTGTATTACAATTATTGTAATTTAATCTTCCGCTGTGGTATTTATTTTTATGTACTCTGATGTAACATTAATGTAATGTTTATAAAAGTCTTCTGTTATTTGTTCTGATGTGTTAAATGCCCAAAGTTAGTGTATCCGGCGATTTCCCGCAAGGGGAATTTTTCGGGTCTTTACAATACAAAACAAACTTCAATCACCTGTGATCTCCAACCAATACACCAAAACCGAGACAATACAACTTCCATCAACCAGACTACAACATCTCTCCACGTTCATCTTCACAAAACAATCCCTTTCACCATCAATTTCACCATTCAAACTTTCCTAACAACAAACCATTTCTTTTTTAGAAACGACAAATAATCGATCTCAAAATTACCAACAACGCTCGTCTACTACAATCACCCCCAATAAATAACCGATCTCAAAACTAACAAAGAAGAAATGGTAGAAGTAAAAAGAAGAAGAAAATAATAGATCCGCGACATCAACTCGCTCTGATACCATGTTGAAATAACTTATCAAAAAAAAAAAAAAAAAACCGATGAAGAACAAAAAATAAATAAGAAAGAGATGAAAAGAAAAAAAGATGAATATAAATTAAGGGGCTACATCTTTACTGAATTTGAATCTATATCTTTCTATTACATGACTTCTAATTATATACTAAATAAATGAGAAAAAACCAATATTATTCTTTAGCATATTCTCTAGCATATTCTTTGGTATATTTTTTCTTCAACACATTAATCTATGGCATTTATTACATTCCATTATCTTAAACAGTATAATGTCGTTGTCCAAATTGATCGTTGCATTCAATATGCTTATTGTGAAGCAGGTGTCCATGTCTGTAATCAAGATTTCTTTGAACTGCATGACTAAATGATGGAAAACTACTTATATCATTGTGTACTAGAATAAAATCTCTTAATCTTGAATTGCTCAAAAGTAGTCTAATTATAAATAAGCTGAAAAGATCAAAAGATTTTTTTAATGCTTTTAGAGTTGATCATTATAAACCAGTTTGGTTAATAAAGCATATGTAGAATTTGATTATAGCATTGGTTTATTGGGGTGAGCTTACACCTAATATGTTTTCCTTATACGCATCCTACACAGTGGAATTTTTTTCTGATCTAGCTTGAACTATCGTGTATAGGTACAAATAAAAGTTGCTTCTGCCTGTTTAATTCATATTATCTTCTTGCAATTTTTAGCAGCATGTTACTTTGTGAAAAATATCTGCAAAATCGGAAAGACATAAAGCAACGTAAAGTTAAGTTTGATTAATATGCTTAATTTTATCCAACTTTAGTGATTGATGTTACAAGTTTATAAGCAATGTGTAATGATTTAAGCTATAGTTCATATTTCTTCCTAATTTTGGCAAGTTATAGTTGGAATTATTTGATTTGATTTGTATTGTAAATACGAAGTAGGGAGAAAATTTAAGTTGTTTGAGAGTAGAAGGGTCGAAGATGTCCATTTGAACAATTACTGCTTCAAATTGCGACGCATTACTATCGTAAGCAGAGCTGAGAGATGGCGATAAAGCAGTAGTTGTCAGAAGTTATATTGGAGATGAGATTGGTTAGAGGGAGAGCAACGACTCAAGTGGAGGTGTTTTCGGATGCCCAAGTGTGTGAAGGTAAGATGCGCCAATGTACAGACCGTGATGCGTATTGTTGCAAATTTTAGAGTATGATTGTAATGATATCACCATGGTTATCAGGTCAAGATTGAGTGAAGATTGCATCCGTGAGGTTAGGTTTGAGAATAGCTGAAGTTACTCCTTTCGTGGCACCCCTTTTGCACCCATATATTAGCCACACATTTGTAATATTAAATAGGTTAGTAGGGGAAAAAGAATTAGTGGAAAAAGAGAGAAATGAGATTGTGTGGTAGAAATCAGGGGGCTAAAAGGGTGCTACACTATTTGGATTGTTATTGATCCTATCTCATTTATATCTATATATATACATATGTGTGTGTGTGTGTGTGTGTCTTGGAGGCCTAAAAGTTAGAAGCAGAAAGAAGAAGAATTATTTTGGAAGAAGATTAGCATAGGTAGTCGAGTCATTTGGTGTTGATTTTGTTGGTTTGCCGTCATGTTTGGTTCGAACTAGGCTTGATGTAGTTGTGCTCCACATGCAACGTTCGATTCGTGTGTCAACTTAGTGCTTCATTTCGACCACGAAAGATGGGTTTACTCAATCATGATTGTCTTTTTCCTTAAGTAAATTAAGACTTTAAAAGCCATATTTAGTGTTAGGATTGATTGAGAGATCTTATGAATGTTGTTATATAACTTGTGCACATGTGACATGCATAAGAAGGATATATATGACACGAAAATTGTATAAGTAATTGTTTGATTTGCGTTGATTAATATGAGATACCTGAAATGTTAAATTTGCTTATTCTCAAAATACAGATCCCTATCGATTTAGGAAAAAATACTATGGGTTGAAACGATACATGCATGAACAATTGTATAGGCTTTAGAGATTGAAATTTATTTTAGAAATTTTAAATTAAGATTTCTATTAAAACTCAGACTTCGATAATTTTATTAAGATTCAACATATAGCAAGAAGTTGTAAAAAATTGTATTTATAAGTTAATATATGTTTTAAAATATTAATTGATTTTTTTTGTGAAAATTAATAATATTTATTAGTAAAATATATGAAATTTAAATTATTCGATTACCATAAAATAAGTTTAGAAGAAGACGAATTTATACATACATACATACATACATACATACATACATATATATATATATATATATATATATATATATATATATAGAGAGAGAGAGAGAGAGAGAGAGAGATTTGTGATATTTTTAAAAATGTAGAGAGGGCGTATGCATTATCTAAAGTGTGCCTATGTTTTTGAGCAACTTCTTCAATTTTTAAAGGAAATTCAAAGGAAGCCATAGGTTTTTCTTGCGCTGCATAGATTCAGTTGCAAGTAAATACGAGATAAAATAGTCAAATGCACTAGGCAGGTTTGAGTCTTACTCTTTCAAGTAGTGGAACATTTCTAGGTGAATTATTAATTTTCAATTAAAGTTGGCCAAATGCTAGAATTTCACATATATTTTCTTATAGGAATGTAGGCAGCAAGCATCAAATAAAATTCACTACTATAGTTCTAGATAATATAATATTTGTTTGAAATCATGCCCCAAATAACAATATTATTGCATCAACTCTCGTTAGTGGAGATGGGTATAAAATTTAATATTCCATTATTCTGAGTTTGCTTGCATTTTATAGGACGAAAATTTATTTTCCTAATTTTTACATTAAAATAGAATATAGGCGATGTCCATCATTTCCACTTGTTGAAAATGTTGCTTGTAACAAGGGTCAACTTATTTCCTTTGGTAATCTCAACTTTGTGTAATAATCATCAGCAACATGCATTGAAGATATATTTCATGTATTCAATTTTTGAAAGATCCAACGAATGTCTGAACCATATGCATTCTAGTCCAATTTGCAATAATGCTGACATAGCTCTCGATGTAGGTATGTACGTACGTAGGTATGTATGAGAACAACAATATAACTTGAGCTTTCGTATCACTATTTGGTGTTGAGATGGGTTTGATAGATGTTCACTTAATGAATGTACGGTTTGGAAAACCATCATTTATATTTCATTGTATCATTTAATCAGCCACTAGACTAAGATTATATAATGACAATATCTAAACGAATTTTGGAGGCATTCCATTTTTGTATATGTTAAGATATTTTGCCTCTTATATGTTACGTGGATCTCCTTTTCGAGATTTCTATGTTCGTTTGTACAATTTTCATGGTCATTTTCCTATATATAAAAAATGACAAATAAAGGGTCTATAGCTCAGTGGTAGAGCAATTGACTGCAGATCAATAGGTCACCGGTTCGATCTCGGTTGGGCCCTTTACTCATATCACTCGAATTTTATTTCATGTGTAGTGTTCGCATATAAGGAAGTTTTAGAACTTTTTATTCAATTACGGGGTACAACTAAATGCACTCTTCAATTCATGTTAAAGCCATGATGCTAGTGGCAACTTGGTAAATGAGCAAAAGTTTCTATTTGATTGCACAACCGTCCATTCTCATACAATACGTGTTTTGTTTTCTTCAAAGTATAAAATAAATATTTTAGGCTTGTCTAGTAATAACTTCGCTAATTATTTCAGGTCTCACTTAGAAATAAAGTCTCCCCAATAAGAAAAAAATCGAAAAATTACTGTCTCCGCCCACATCATCGTAGTACCCATCATTCACGTAAAACTCGTCGTTCTGAAAATTAGTCACTCCATCCCTAAGCTCCCTCCGATCGAGCGCCATCTTAGTTCTCGTTTAAATTATATTTGTGCAATTTGATTTGTTTTTTTATAATTGAGCTGAGGTGGAAACTAGGGCTGTGATGTTTGGATGGTTGCAACAATTTATACTCGATTGGTGCACACTAGGATTAATAACAATAGCCGAGCGATTTACTGACAAGCAAATCGGAAAATCAATTTCATTTACCGCATTCTGAGAATTGATTTTAAGAGCCTGAATGTTGTATAATGGCGATGTCCAAGTTCATCGTTGCATTCAATATGGTTATTGTAAAGCAGGCGTCCATGTCTGTAATCAATATTTCTTTGATCTAAATGACTAAATGATGGAAAACTACTTATATCATTGGAAACTAGGGCTATGATGTTTGGATGGTTGCAACAATTTATACTTGATTGTTGCACACTAGGATTAACAACAATAGCCGAGCGATTTACTGACAAGCAAATAGGAAAATCAATTTTGTTTACCGTATTCTCAATATTGATTTTAAGAGCATGAATGTTGTATAATGACGATGTCCAAATTGATCATTGCATTCAATATGGTTATTGTAAAGCAGGCGTCCATGTTTGTAATCAAGATTTCTTTGAACTAAATGACTAAATGATGACAAACTACTTATATCATTGGAAACTAGGGCTATGATGTTTGGATGGTTGCAACAATTTATACTCGATTGGTGCACACTAGGATTAACAACAATAGCCGAGCGATTTACTGACAAGAAAATCGGAAAATCAATTTTGTTTACCGCATTCTCAATACTGATTTTAAGAGCATGAATGTTGTATAATGGCGATGTCCAAATTGATCGTTGCATTCAATACGGTTATTGTAAAGAAGGCATCCATGTCTGTAATCAAGATTTCTTTGAACTAAATGACTAAATGATGGCAAACTACTTATATCATTGGGTACTAAATAAAATCTCTTAATCTTGAATTGCTCACAAGTAGTGTAATTATAAATAAGCTGAAAAGATCAAAAAGATTTTTTCTATTGCTTTTAGAGTTGATCATTATAAACCACTTTGATTAACAAAGCATATGTGGAATTTGATTATAGCATTGATTTATTGGGGTGAGATTACGGCAAATATGTTTCCCTTATATGCATCTTACACAGTGGAAAATAATTTCTGATGTAGCTTGAACTATCCTGTATAGATACAAATCGGGGCCGCTTATGCCTGTTTATGTCGGATTATCTGCTTGCAATTTTCAGGAGCATGTTACTCTGTGAAAAGTACCTGCAAAATCAGAAAGACATAAAGCAATGTAAAGTTAAGTTTGATTAATATGCTTAATTTAATCCAACCTCAGTGATTAGTGTTACAAGTTTATAAGCAATGTGTACTTATTTGAGCTGTAGTGTAAATACGAAGCATGAAGCTGATTTAAGTAGTTCGAGAGAAGGGTCAAAGCTGTCCATTTGAACAAATACGGCTTCAAATTGCGACTCACTCCTGTCATAAGCAGAGCTGAGAGATGGCAATAAAGCAGTAGTTGTCGGAAGTTAAATTGGAGCTGAGATTGGTTTCGAGGGAGGGCAGCGACTCAAGTGGAGGTGTTTTCGGATGCTCTAGTGTGTGAAGGTAAGGTGCGGCAACGTACATACAGTGACGGGTATTGTCGCAAATTTTAGAGTATGGTTGGTGGTGATACCACCATGGTCAGCAGGTCGAGATTGAGTGAAGATTACATTCGTGAGGTTAGATTTAAAAATAGTTGAAGTTACTTCGTGTCATTGGGAATTATGCATTGCATGTACATGGTGGAATATATATTTTGGCGGCCTAAAAGTTGGAAGCAGAAAGAAGTAGAATTACTTTGGAAGAAGATTAACATGGGTAGTCGAGTCGTTTGGCGTTAATTTTGTTGATTTGCCGTCGTCTTTGGTTCGAACTAGGCTTGATGTAGTTGTGCGCCACGTTTAGCGTTCGATTCATATATCCACTTAGTTCTTCATTTCGACCACAAAAGATGGGTTTACTCAATCATGACTATCCTTTTCCTTAAGTAAATTAGCACTTCAAAAATGACACATGTGGTGTTAGGATTGATAGAGAGATCTTACTAATGTTGTTATATAACTTGTGCACACGTGACACGCATAAGAATTTCATATATGACACGAAAACTGTATAAGTCATTGTTTGATATGTGATGATTGATATGTGATACCTGGAATGTTATATTTGTTTATTCTCAAACTATAGGTTCCTATAGATTTAGGAAAAATTACTATGGGTTGAAACGATACATGCCTGAACAATTGTATAGGCTTTAGAGATTGAAATTGAAATTTATTTTAAAATTTTAAATTAAGATTTTTACTAAAACTCATATTTCGCTAATTTAGTTAAGATACAACATATAGTTAGAAGGTATAAAAAATTCTATTCATAAGCTAATATATGTTTTAAAATATAAATTGAATATTTTTTGTGAACTTTAATTATATTTATTTGTAAAATATATGAAATTTAAATGATTTAATATCATAAAGTAAGTTAAAAAGAAAATGAATTTATACATATAAATATAAAATATAACTAAAAGATTTTCAAGTACTTCAATTTTAAGATAAATTAAGATTGAATTACAACTTAATTATGCAAATGAAACGATAACAATAAGGACTTGTAATAAATTGACTTAAGATGTGGTTTGATAGATGTTTTCAAAAATTTCAATATAAGTAAATATTTTATGATGTGTAATAAACAAAATAATTCAAATTTAACTTTTACAAACATACTTTTAATAATCTTAATTGCATATAAACATTTAACTTTATAACTTTAATGTAAGATTTAAATTTCATGACTTTAATATAATAAACATAGAATGATAAAGTTAAGTTAAAGGTCTATTAAGTTCATTGCAAATTTATTAAGTTATGACATAAACATATATATAGACACACACACACACATTGACTTAAAGTGGAACATGATAACTTGACTAATGAAGTTAAAATATATCTCTATGAATTGAATTGCTTTAAGTGAAATAAATTTGAAATTATATTTGAAGTTAACAACACTACGCCATAGATGACATATCGTAACGTAAATCCATGGTGTTGCTAGCTACAATGTTGTTATTGCTATGTTGTTTTTTGTCTATTGCAACACACGTTTCAATGTGTTAACATAGATATCAACATGTGTCGCATTAGCAGCGTGAATAGCTCTGGATATATTTTAATTAAAAAAATTAAAAAAGAAATTACCCCTCAGCGATCCACATCATTTGTTAAAACCAAATCTTAACCATTCATGCACTATCTGCTGGGCTTTCTCTTTTTCCCGCTAACATTTTCATTCATGCGCTTGGTTTTCATTTGGTTATCTCCTAAATCATCAATTCTAGATCTAGACTTCCAATTTTAGGGTTATTTAGAAAATCAAAAATGGATCTGCAGCTCTCTCCTTTCAATTCTCGGTTTCCTCATGTTCCCATTCGTATGGTCCAATGAGTCTCTGATTTGATACAATGCCAGCAACGAAGCGATGGTGGTGGAGTATGAATCTCATACTCCCAATTCGCTAGGTCTTCATCAAGTTCATTGAAATCCGTACTAACATCTCGCAATCTCCCGCAATTATAGTTTATTTTCTTGAAGGTTCAATTTCTAATTTATTTTATTGCGATTAACTAATTTACATATGTATTTCTGTGTAGATTTTGGTCAACTTTTAGATTTGTGTACGAAAATAGTATGGACTAACTAATTTTGTTCGATTTTGTTTGATTTATAGGTTAACTAATTTATGGTGATTCATATTTTTTGTTTTAACTGCTTTCTAGATTTACGTTTCTAGTGATAATCCGCACATTCTCCAGCAAATTCGAGACCGCATCTGAGTATTGATTCAATTCAGGCATCTCTCGATGGCGAAGCTTCACCACGCATCTACCTTCAACCGATTCAGGACATACCATTGAACTAGATCCGATCAACGAAAGGTATAAATGATGTATTAATTTTGCGATTTGGAGAGATTTACCCTGAAAGGACTTGACTTCATATTGTTTCGATTTACTGGAGATTTATACCTTCCAACATTATGCTATTTACTAGGAAAGTGTGTTGCTGATAACTGTTTTGCATTTTCGAATGTCTAACGTTCCAAATAATTATTACTAGAATCTAAAATGTAATGGTTTCATCGTCATCTATCTGAATATGAAACCCAGCAAAAACCGGCATATACCAGAGGCTTTTCTACATTTGTTGTTCAGTCCTTTTATGAATTGAAACTGATATTTGAAAATATTGTACAGTCGAAGGCCCAAAAGATGTTCAACAACTAAAGGTATAATTTGCTGACTTTTTATTTTTATCTTTTGTGCAGTTATTGTAGACTTGAAGTAGGGAATTGATTTATGAGATTCTGATGCATTAACTTATAGGAAGAATATTCTAAAATAGCGGCAAGTACGAAGCTAAAAGGACAATATGGACTGAATTGGGATGATTATAAGCAAATCAAATTTAGCCAATGTGTAAGTTCCAAAATTTAAATTGTGAAAATTTATACAAGTTACATACACAAAATAAATGAATAATCATTTTATAATATTCTCAAATAGGTGATAAACGAGACCCTTCGATTCGGAAATGTTGTAAAATTTCTTCATTGGAAGGCGATCAGAGATGTACCTTACAAAGGCATGAACCTTTTATCTCTATAACTCAACACTGCATGCTTAAACAAACTATCATGATGTCTGAAAATGGATGTATGATATCGAAGGTTATGATATTCCATGTGGTTGGAAAGTACTTCCAGTTCTTGCAGCAGTTCATTTAGATCAAGATTTATATGCAAATTCTCACCAATTTGACCCATGGAGATGGCAGGTCAGTTCCTTAAGCTATGTTATAAGTGACTTTCTGTTCTATTTACTTACATTCCAATACCATTCATTAAAAGTTTCAACCCAAACACGCTGCATATGTATGTATTATTCTCTAAGTTTATAAATGTGATCTTTTTTTATTTTTGTTTTTGCGACAAAAGGCTGCAACTAGTAAAGCTACACAAGCAACTTCATGCCATATGGAGGATGGCCACGTCTTTGTGCAGGGTCAGAGTTAGCCAAGCTTGAAATGACAGTCTTTTTGCATCATCTAGTACAGAAATTTTGAGCACTCTGTGAACTGTGCCTAAAGCCAGTTCGATTATGAGAGTAGGGGGTTGCAGAGATAGCATTTTGCCATGTTAACCTTTGTGAGTACCCATACCGATTTGTTTGGTTTTTCTTTTTCTTTGTTCTTTTTCCCTTCTTTGCAAACAAAAAAGTTATTAAATATCATTCAATTCCATTGTAGATGTAAATGCTACTAACAGTAAAGACGAGTTGATGAACTTTATCCAATAAAAAGGTGTCTCTTCTCAACTGCCTTTACATGATGAATATTGAAGGTATACATTATTGTCTGGAATATGGAACACACTGAGAGTTACATAACCGACTAAATTTTTGACTGTGTTAACTTTCTCTCTCCAGATTTGGAAGATTTTCATGTGTAAATCCGTTCATAAATATTAGGCAGTGTTGATCCGGGTTTGAACCAGGTCCAAAATTAGATTGTTAAAAGCCTTTACTGTTAACTTGTATTCACATAATAATCAAATGTAGAAAAAGAATGGAGTTCAAAATGAGCTATGCATTTGGGATTTTAGAATTATTTACAGTGTACACCAGAAAAGAAAATGAAATTCACTTTTTGCGCAGTTTGAATCAAGTGGTGGAAGTACACCTTTGCAATCGCATGTCATAAACATCATAGAAGTGTATATGAAGAGGGTGATGCAATCAAGAGAAGAAAGCGCTATGCTCGACCTTCGGTTGATATTCATATGAAAATATACTACTTTGAGGGAATGAAACCCTGGAGCTCTATAGTTCAATGAAGTGAATCTGTTCAGGCCAAGGGATCAAATAAGCTTTGACTTGGTTAAACTTCCATATGTTAAAAGATCATCCCTGGCTACATCAATATCGGCAACAGTCAAAATGTCTTAAATCCTCCTTTATGAGTCCATCTATGAAAGTTGCATGCACGCTTCATCTCTTAGGTTGTCATAATATCATAAGGGAAAAATTAAAGGTAGTAGTTTATATAATCATTTTCATGTATTTTTTCTTATTTATGGCTATATGTGTGAGTCTTCATATGAGTGAATCGAGTGACAATGTAGTGAGGAATGTAAATATGAATGATTGTAATATACGAGTGAATGTACAATAGTGGAGTTAAAACATTTGTACCTTTTGAAATATTGAAATAAAATATTTATTTAAATAAAATACTGTGTTATAATAATCTATATTATAATTACTGAGTTAACAGTCGAGTATTCTCATCCAAACCATCTGTCCATTCGATAAATTCCGACTCACAAGATAATGGCTATCCTAATCGCTACAATCTCTTCTGCTTATTTCCTCCGATCTACATAAGAAATCTGCGATCTCCTTCCTTTAATTTCATCTTACCCTCGAGATGAGTCTCCAAACCGATTTGATAGCACGTTTTCAATCGAATTTATCCAGTGGTGGATTTTATGGTCTGATTATAAGTTCTATCTCAGGTACTCATTGCTAACTTGAATTTCTCCTTTTTTGATATTGAAACTTTTAGATTTCATTCAAATATAGTTTTTAATTGCCCTAAATCAACTTCTATCCAAGCATCGTTTCGAGTCTATTGCCTTTTTTTACTAACATGCTAAATTTTTTTTCATCAGACCATGGATTATAGGAGAGTCGATTCAGACTTTTTTCTTAGGTTTTAAATGGACGGTTCAATTCATACATCATTTTTTACGTTCGATTCAAAGTTTGATCTTAGGTACTCATTATTAGCCTAAACTTCCTTGATTATTATATTCAATTTTTTACGTTTTCTGCACATATTTTTTTCTCTTGCCTCAGTTTCACTTATATTCAAATGCGGTTTAGAGTTTATTGCTTTTGAAACTGCTCCAGACTGCTTAGGTATTTCAGTTGATTAAACTATAACTATTTCTTTAACATTAGCCACCCTACTATTGATCGTAGTGCTTTGCTTCATGTTCATTTCTGTTGTTGTGCATCATGTTCAATAATTTTATGGTTTGTGCCTATCTGTATGTTTGTGGATGTATTATATACAAAACCTATGTGTATATATATGTATAGATATCATATTGTAAGAATATATGCCATGTATCATTCCATAGAAAACACATTATCTATGTATGTACATAAAATCTCATGCCAATTAACTAACTTACCTGGATTTATTATTGCCTTGCTTCAATCTTTTATACAGCAATCAATAACCTTGCTGGTATTGTTGTCCCCCTAATATTTTCTTGACCCAACTTTGTTGCTAATGAATTAATATTTTCAAGATACCATATTGGTGTTAAAATGTAAAAAAAAAAAAAAAAAGACTTAACTGACCCAATCATTTGTAAGCTTCTGTTGTTCTACACCTATGTTCTTTCATCAACAGGTTTGACTATTGATATTTATTAGCCTCAATTTTTTGAAATGATAAACCTTGGAAGCTTATTAAATTAGTTTACTAAGAAAGTAGAAGTTTCCATGTTAACAATTATTTGGAGCTTACTGAAATAAGTTTCATAGTCAATTAGTTCATTAAATTTACGAAATGCGCATACACATATCTATACGACATGTTACCTTATAATATATTTTTAGCTTTTTAGAAATAGAAATTTGATTTACTACTTTCTACTTTCTTATTCTGACCATCCACTATACATAGTTCTGATGTGTTGTTATTATTAGTTGAACTTTCATTTGTGCAAATTCCTTCATCCCTTTTTACTCATAAGATGCATAACTCTTTTATATTTATCAATTTAATGGGTGATTTGATGCATTTTGTTCCTACGATCTACACCGCCTTGCTTTTACCCAAATGGTTAATCTTTGCTTTGACATACTTTCATGCTTTTGATCAATTAAAATTCTCATTTTTGCAGCTTTCATATCATTAACTCAAACCATTGTTGGGTTCTTTTTCAGCTTTCTGGTTCTATTTTATTCTTTAATTTTATTTTCTTCGACCCTAAATTCATTGTTACTAAAGGCATGCAATAAATGAATATCATTGTGTTATACACAAGTGCAAACTGGAAAGAATATTGCATTTTTCTTTAATGACCGTTGAATTTATCTATGAACGCTGCGCTGTATAACACAATGATATTAATGAAAGCATGCATGTGGAGCACAACGCTTAGGGTACAAATGGTGAATTATGTAATATTGATCTTTGCTATTCTTAAGTAAGGACAGTGCAAAAGACAATACTAATTTTCTAAATGTGTTTGATCAGTTATGAAAATTGAGAGCAGGGCACTTCATTTAATTAAGGCACATTTCAGTACGTTACTTAATTTATCATATAAACTAGGGAACTAATGACAAATATCAACTCCTTTAAGTCTGAATATATTTGTGTATCATTTTCTAAAATTTTAGAGGTTTGATTTTACCCAATCCAATCCTTCTTACATTAACAAAAGAACAATTATATGCATGTAATTTATTATTATTATTTTTTAATTGTTTGTTCCCTTCAATTTTGCTTCAAGGAAAAACAGATGGAGAATGAATTTCTGTATAGTTTCCAACGTAGAAGTTTCATGCCAGTTGCATTTAGTTTTGATCCAAGAGATATAGAGCTTTAGATGGGAAGAGAGTGATGTCAAGTAACATGCATGCGACGTGGTATGTCAGGTAATCATTTATTATTGGGAGGCAGGTCCGTAATATTTGAGTTTTTAGTTAATAGATTTACATGAATAAAACAGTATTCTTAAGTTTACAAATGTAAGAATTTCTCTAATGTGCTTATTGCAACCATTTTTCTTTATTAATACAATTTTGTTGCAAATGCAAAGATTGTCCCCAGTGAGCCACATGTGCATTCCTCAACTTATATGTCACAAAATTTTCTTCTCATGTGTTTTACTTTGGGACAATCGCTAAATCATCCTGCACTCTACTCGAGTCCTCACTTTCTACCCTTTCCCTCCATGGTTTTGCTTTTGATTCAATTAATAGATGCTTATTCACTCTTGCACGACTTCTACAATTTGGTGAATATTTGTTCATGGAATCTCCGTTTCATCTCCATTGTTTTTCCACCTTTTATTCAACTAACTGTCATTGTTCACATGATGTGGCCTTCCAAGAAAATATGTTATTTCTATGAACAAATATTTTTAAGGGATAATCCTTAATCAATGATAATATTCAGTTAATATTAAACTTAAAATATATTTGGTAGCACGGGTTCACATTATTGGACATACTTATTGATTTTAGTCATATTCCATCCTAATGCACGAGTATGTGTCTTTAGAACAACACTTACAAAGTTGGCAGAAACTTTTCACACATTATGCTTAAGTTATGTTAATACTGACATGAATATCCAATGCTCCATAGTTCTTCTTTGCTGCTTTAAAAGGGGAGTGTCGTTCTTCATGTTAAGTATAAAAAATTGTTACTTATCGAAAAATGAAGATCTAAAAAATTGCGACCGCTTGCTCCGATTCTCTTCTTCCTTTTGCCCTAACCGCTAGTCTTCTCATTCCCTTCCATCCATCTCGACCTTCGTCTTCCATCTCCTTTACCTCTCCCGCTCCCTCTTTTAGTTACCCTGTTCTTTAGTTTTTAGGTTTCTCTTTTCCCCCGTCTAAACACTAGTCTGGTTTTCCGGTCTTTTGGCTCTCGGTGTTTTTTTTCTTGGCCATCATCAATCCCTTCCAACATCGTTCGAGATCCATTCTCACTTCGCAACTGTTTCTGCCTACCGATTTCTCTATTCTTGCTTTTCTCGCAACGGAAGTTCTTTTCAGATCTGATTTGTTTCACTGTTTTTCTGTCTGCTTATCTCCATGTTTCTTCTTTCCAGCGTTCCCCCTTCTACTATCCTCTGATAAACACCAGTTTTCACCTCCTTTTCCTTGTACTGTGTATCCATCTGTTTTTCACTGACAATCGTCAATAGCAGGTGGGTCGGCTTTTGTCTTACAGCGGGGTAAAGTGTATCTGCTCTGGTGTTGATGTTTGTTTGTTGGGTTTAGTGGGATGGTGGACTCATTTGGTCTTTGGGAGATGCTTGTTGCTGCTAGTTGTGTTCTTGTTGGTCTTGCTCCCTGTTTTATTGTACCCGTTCCCGCTTTGCCTCCTCTTCATAACGAGCTACAGTTTTCTCCTCCTCTCTTTGCATGGTGGCCTCTTCAGTAAAGTCATCCTTCATAATTTGTCTCGTGACTAGCCTTTTTGGATCTGGTATACTGAGTTTCTTCCATTGAGTTTAGCACTCTTCGCCAAGCTTGGTGGACGTTCGATTTATGGTGGGATGGTTCCCTTTGTTGTTGTTCGTTTCGTTACAATTGGAGGTATGTTCTTCGTTTTTGAAGGTACATGTGCTTAGTTGGGTATGTGGTTTTATCTTGATGCTTGGATCAATCTCTTTGGCTTTGTTGTGAGGTTTCATGTTTGTAGCCTAGATCTGTTGGCTGTGGGATGGTATGCTCCTTCCGTAGCGCGGGTTATTCCCATGTTATGTGGTGTATCTATCTTTGGTGTTGGTGTGGTGCTTTTGCTTGGTGATGGTCGTTGTCCTATTTGTGATGTATCTTGGTTGTATTAGTTTACTAGGTTGTTTTGTGCTTCTGCTTTTGTTGTATTTTCTAATTTGTATGCCATCGGAGACTGGCTTGAGTCTCCCTATTGTAATATATTTTATTTTCGTTGAAAAAAAAAACCAAGTTAGCTATGTAAGATCATACTTTAAAATATATTGTTTGAAAAATGATTTTTGTTTTATAGATATGTATTTTAATCCTATATTACACATCTCATTATTAATGAATCTAACTATTGTAACCCGACCTATCAATGTCTTCTGTGTATGTCTGCAAACGTCATTTAGAGGCCACAATTCGTTATGAAACTTTTTTTTTAGTTTTACCATTATAAGCATGTATTAGTAACCATTGAAGAATATATCAATTAATAGAGGATTTTATGCCTTTAGTCTGCCTTTTATATGTATTTTACATTTTTTTGAAGAGAGCGATTTTATTAGAACTTCGGTTTCAGCATAGCAGAATGACTCAATTTATTACAATACTAGATTTAGCCTTACTTGGTATACAATACTCCTGCATGAAAATATTTTACCCTAATACAAACATGATATCTTCCAAAATGTGTGTGCTTGAACACGTAACATTTCCTTTATGTTAGATACAAGTTTTTCCAATTTAAAATAGAAGAGCTCAATAGAAAACTCTATCTAATCTTTTTTTAATATTTATTTTCCCTTTTTATCTAGAAAAAATGAAGAAAGAAAAAGAAAATAGAAAGTGATCCAAAAATGTTCCACATTGAGTGAGAAACTATTACTCTTTTTTTTTAAAACTGAGGTGTTTACCGCTTTCAGTTGAATCTATTTTACCATTTCTGATGTAATTTTAATTTATTTCATCAAGGGCTTTCTATTATTAAATTTGAAAGTAAAAAAGCGTTTGTTTCATGTAAAATACGGTTTGGGGACCCATTCAACTCCCTGTCCATGATTATGTTTTGACTGTAGTTGAAAAACAAATGCTCACATGGCCCAAACATTCATCCAGTTTGTGGAAGATATATTTTTTAAGTTGTATATTTCCTCATTGTTTTCGTCTTATTTTCTGTTAGGCTGCACTGAGTGAAATTCAACATTTTATTTGAAACATGAGTTTCATATTGCTTTAGTTCAACAATTGTTTTAGACTCTCTATTGCTTTGGTCCATATTCATACTGTCCACGATACAACAATATGCATTTTACAAGTTCTTTATCATCTGTGTCTTCTCAATAGGTTTGCATACAAAAGTAGTTTTCAATCTAACAATGATCAAATGGCATTTAATATAACTGTAAAACCTAAAATGAAAAATCATTTGAAACCTGTTAAGCATTTTGGAAGTTAGAGTCAGTAGAACGATGCAAGAAAATCAATTGTTATGACATGGAAAATGGCATTTTTATTGCATAATTTTTCCAAATACTAATTTGAAATGTAAAAGTTGCGGATTTGTGATATTTTATAAAATTTGATTATTAGAAATTATTGTTTTTGATTTTCAAATGACATACTTTTTGACATAGGTGTTGCAAGTAATTACATATTCTTCATGATGAATAGTTATTTTGGAGCCAAAACCTTTTGTTTGGACCAGCGAAAAGTTAAAATAGCAAAATTTCTTTGATGATTTCTACTTTTTGGAAATTGGGTGTTTTATTAGGTGTGGAATTTCACTGTACACTCCTAGTGTGTTTCTTAAATGGAAATTAACCCTACTTCGGTAGAATGATCTCTATCTCTCTCTATATACACACACGTATATATATATATATATATGCATATATATGTATATATATACATATATACATATATATAGAGAGAGAGAGGCAGGTTCAATGACACCCCAAATAGTGAGCACCCCTTTAGCCTACCACTTTTCCACCACTCATTTCCCACTAACTCCCCTTTTCTCTCCTTCCACTAACTCTCTCACTTCCCACTCACTTTTTTTAATATAAATGAGAGGTGGAAATCCGGGGGCTTTTGGGGTGCTCCATTTTTGGGGTGCAACGGAACGCTTTCCATATATATATATATATATATATATATATATATATATATATATAAACATATCACAAAAATGATGTACATAAAGATATAAGAAACATGCTTGGTGTTTTTACATTGAATAAAGCATATACATTAAGCTAAGTGTTTCTCTTTGCACATTCTATTTTCTACATATTGAGCAAGTTGACTTCTCATTTGGGCTCATACCAGCTTTATTGGTAACTGGCTAATTTCATATTAATTTACACACATATTTCAACCATCATTCACATCATTGAATAAAAAAGTTACGAACTTTTATTCCTAATTTTTTTTCCGACGATAATGATGTTGAAATTAATGATTCAAATATTAGTGGAGAAGGAAAGAAATTGATTGATTGTCAATCAATTAATTGGCTTGTTTATGGAAAGGGATAAGAGGAAGATTTTTTTTTTTGGAAGAAAAATAATTAATAGGCCAATCAATCAATTGATGAAGAAAGGGAAAGAGATTGAGACCATAATTATGCCATCCATTTATGCTCCAGTCAAATCAAGGAAGATATTTATTTTTCTTCATGTCCTAGAAACTTCTATTCTTTATCTCCAAGAAATCCCTATATAATTAGGGGTCATGTTATTGTATGAAAAAAAAAGAGAAATCCACCATTAGTCTTCTCTCTATTGTAATCTGTTGTACTCATTTCTTCACTGAGAAATAAAGGTTGTTGGGTCTCCGTGGACGTAGGCAAAGCCGAACCACGTTAAAAATTGGTGTGCTCTTTCCTCTATTTTTGTTCTCTCTATAAATTTGTGCCACTTGTTTTTATTTTTGGCGTTGTTGAAATTGTTGACAGACTAGATCATTGGGTTAATTCGTATTCCGCTGCCCAAATCTCTGATTTTGCACTACAGATTGGTATCAGAGCCAGTCGTCCTGTTCAAAGACTTTTTCAACCATGTCAAATTCCGCAAAGAATAACGGTGGTAGAAGCGCTACAAATTATGGAGTTGCTAGATTTGATGGAAAGGGGGATTTTGGCACATGGAAGATGAAGATGGAAGCGGTGTTGAAGAAAGAGAGGACATTTAAAGTTGTCTCAGATCCAGAGAAATTGAAGAAATTACCACCTGAAGAGTTAGAAGAATTGGAAGAGGATGCTCTTACTACCATCCAACTTAGCCTTTCTGACGAAGTACTTAGAGAGTTTTCTCATGTGAAAACTGCTAAAGAATTGTGGGATGCTCTTCAGAGAAAGTTCTACGACAAGTCTCTCACCAACCGCATCATCTTACAGCAACAACTTTATTCTTTCAAAATGAGGCCTGGAACAGATGTATTTGCTCATATAGATGCCCTCAACACACTTGTCATGAATCTTCGAGCAGCTGATGTAAAGATTGAGGATGAGGCGCAAGCTGTTATTCTTTTATGTTCTTTGCCTGCATAGTATAACACTTTTGTTAACTCTATGATCTATGGGCGTTCGTCTATTTGCTTGGAGGATGTAAAGACAAATTTGCATAATGAGATGTTGAGAGGAAAGTTGGCAAGCATGAGCATGGAGAATGATTCTGAAAGCCTTGTTGCACAGAGAGGAAGAAGTCAAAGTAGACCCAAATATGGTGGAGACAGAGCTAAGTCCAGATCTCAGTCAAGAGGAGCTCGGAAGGGAGTTTGTCATTATTGCAGAAAATCTGGACATTATATTGCAAATTGCCCCAAGTTGGAGAATAAAAACAAAGCTGTTCCCCGGAAGGCTTCAGCATCTACAGCGGAGACATCAGATTCAGATAATGATCCTGGCATTTTACAGCCTCTGCCTCTCCTATGAAGAGCACTATGTGGATTATTGACTCGGGTGCATCCTATCACATGACACCGGATAGGCACGTTTTTTCCACTTATCGTCAGTTTGATGGAGGAGAGGTTCTCATGGGAAATAATGCTGCTTGTCGCATGATTGGTATTGGAACAGTAAAAATCAGGATGTTTGATGGTGTTGTTCGCACTTTATGTGATGTCAGCCATGTGCCTGATTTAAGGCGTAGTTTGATCTCCATTGGAGCATTGTGCAATTTTGGCTTAAAGTGTGTAATAGAAAAAGATTCATTAAAAATTACAAATGGCTCATTGATAGTGATGAAAGGGGTAAAAGCTGGAAATCTGTATTTGCTGAAGGGTACAACTGCTGTTGTGGAGTCTGCTTCAGTTATTGATTCAGTTGATTCCGATTCTACCAGATTGTGGCATTTTCGTATGGGCCACATTGGAGAGCGCAGTTTAGAAGTATTGAGAAAGCGAGGCTTGATTGACGGTGTTCATCATTCAAAACTTGACTTTTGTGAAGGATGTGCACTTGGAAAGCAGACGAAGGTTTCTTTTGGCATTGCAGAGCATAAGTCTAAAGATGTTTTAGAGTATGTTCATACTGATGTTTGGGGCCCCGCACCATGCCTATCTTACGGAGGAGCCAGGTATTTCGTTTCATTTGTTGATGATTTTTCTAGAAAAGTATGGGTTTACTTTATGAAGTCCAAAGATGAAACTTTTGATAGGTTTCAAAGTTGGAAATCTCTTGTTGAGAAGCAGTCTGGAAAGAAAGTGAAGGTTCTTCGTTCAGATAATGGTGGTGAATTCACTTCTCAAAAATTCATCAAATTTTATGAGTCCGAGGGAATCAAAAGACACTACACCACACCAGGAGACCGTCAGTCAAATGGGGTTGCAGAGAGAATGAATCGGACTTTGTTGGAAAGAACTCGTTGCTTACGGCTGACTGCAGGATTAAATAAGAGATTTTGGGTAGAAGCATTATCTACGGCGGTTTTCCTTATCAACCGCACACCTTCTACCGCCATAGATATGAAGATTCCTGAAGAAGTATGGAAGGGAGGGCCTGTATCATATTCCTTTCTCAGAGTGTTTGGTTGTCCAGCTTATGTGCATGAGAGCAAAGGGAAGTTGGATCCAAGATCGCGCAAGTGTATTTTTCTTGGTTATAAGAAAGGAATTAAGGGTTATAGGATGTGGTGTCCTACTACCCAGAAGATTGTTACTAGCAGGCATGTTACATTTGATGAGAAGGCTATGTTGAAGGTGGAGCCTTCTTCTTCTTCAGTTAATGATGATGTTGAGAGGACAAATTCAGAATACCAAACACAAGGCAGATCATCAGACTTTCATACAAGTAAAAATGGTGATTCAGATGACACCGTGGTTGATAGGGAAGAGATAGAAGATCAATCTCAAGGTGGAGCTCAAATTCAAACTCGACCAACGAGAGAGAAGAAAAGACCTACATGGCTTGATGATTTTGTGGGATTAAGCATTGAAGATATTGACTTTGATGACATGGCAGCTTATGCATTAAGCATATTTCATGATGAACCAAGAGACTACAAAGATGCCATTAGTTCAGTTGATAGCTCCAGTTGGCTAGTAGCAATGGAGGAGGAGATTGAGTCTTTGCACAAAAATCACACTTGGGATTTAGTGCCACTTCCTTCCGGCAAGAGAGCAATTGGATGTAAATGGATCTATAAGGTGAAAGATGGCGGCAATGGTGACTTGAGGTACAAAGCAAGATTAGTGGCGAAGGGTTATGTTCAGAAGAAAGATGTGGAGTTTCATGATATTTTTTCTCCAGTCGTTAGACATACTTCCATTCGCATTCTTTTGGCATTGGTTGCTCACTTTGACATGGAGTTGGAACAACTAGATGTCAAGACAGCATTCTTGCATGGTGATCTTGAGGAGGACATTTATCTACAGCAGCCAGAAGGGTTCATTGATAGCAGCAGGCCAGGTCATGTTTGTAAACTTAACAAATCTCTTTATGCCTTAAAACAGTCTCCTAGACAGTGGTATAAGAAATTTGATAAGTTTATGATCTCACATGGTTACTCTAGAAGCTTTAAGGACCAATGTGTCTATTTTAAAAATTGTAATGATGATATCATCTATTTGTTACTTTATGTTGATGATATGTTGATAGCTTCTAAGAGTATGTCAAAAATTTCGGAGTTGAAAATGGAGCTCAGTAAGGAATTTGAGATGAAAGATTTGGGAAATGCACAAAGAATTTTGGGGATGAATATTCAGAGGGATAGAAAGCAAGGAGTTTTGAGGCTCACTCAAACTCAATACATCGAGAAAGTCCTATCTCGATTCGGTATGGAGAATGCTAAACCGGTGGCTACTCCATTAGGCTCTCAATTCAAGCTATCCAAAGATATGTGTCCCACATCGGATGAAGACAAAAGGGATATGTGTAATATTCCTTATTCTAGTGCGGCTGGAAGCCTTATGTATGCTATGGTATGCACAAGGCCTGATTTAGCTCATGCAGTTGGTGTTGTCAGTCGATATATGTCTAACCCAGGTAAAGAGCATTGGCAAGCAGTGAAGTGGATACTCAGATATCTTCGTGGCACTTCTTCAGTTGGCTTGTTATATGGTGGAGTAGATGGAGACATCTCTCTTAGAGGATACTGTGATTCAGATTATGCTGGGGATAGAGATGGACGGAAGTCGGTGTCGGGCTATGTTTTTACACTTGGCATAGGCCCGATTTCGTGGAGATCAAAGTTGCAGTCAATCGTAGCTTTGTCGACTACCGAAGCAGAGTTAATGTCGATTGTGGAAGCAACAAAGGAAGGATTGTACTTACTTCAGTTGTTGGATGATCTTTCAATGGAGCAGCGGACAGTGGAGCTATTTTCAGATAGTCAGAGTGCGATTCATCTTGTTGAGAATCAGGCTTATAGTTCACGGACGAAGCACATTGATGTTAGAGGCTTCTTTCTTATGCTTGAGGAAGAACGAAGCAAGATCAAATTATTGAAGGTGGGTACTTCAGATAATCCTTCAGATATGATGACCAAGTCACTTCCAAAGGACAAGTTTGAGCATTGCTCAAACTTGATCAGTTTGCTTCCTGTTACTTGAGCGCCATTGGGCGCTGGGCCCAACAACTTCTATGTTGATTGTTGAAAATGAGTTAATGAAGAAAGATTGCCATATTTGAATCAAGGTGGAGTGTTGAAATTAATGATTCAAATATTAGTGGAGAAGGAAAGAAATTGATTGATTGTCAATCAATTAATTGGCTTGTTTATGGAAAGGGATAAGAGGAAGATTTTTTTTTGGAAGAAAAATAATTAATAGGCCAATCAATCAATTGATGAAGAAAGGGAAAGAGATTGAGACCATAATTATGACATCCATTTATGCTCCAGTCAAATCAAGGAAGATATTTATTTTTCTTCATGTCCTAGAAACTTCTATTCTTTATCTCCAAGAAATCCCTATATAATTAGGGGTCATGTTATTGTATGAAAAAAAAAAGAGAAATCCACCATTAGTCTTCTCTCTATTGTAATCTGTTGTACTCATTTCTTCACTGAGAAATAAAGGTTGTTGGGTCTCCGTGGACGTAGGCAAAGCCGAACCACGTTAAAAATTGGTGTGCTCTTTCCTCTATTTTTGTTCTCTCTATAAATTTGTGCCACTTGTTTTTATTTTTGGCGTTGTTGAAATTGTTGACAGACTAGATCATTGGGTTAATTCGTATTCCGCTGCCCAAATCTCTGATTTTGCACTACAAATGAATACATATTTTTTTAATACTATGTAGCACACTGGGTTTATAATTGGAGTGATGCATTGCTTTTAAACCGTTAGAGCTAGCTCATTAAGTTTTTGAATATATTATATAACGTTGCAAACCATGAAGCGCTTCTGTTGTGTCTCTTTCAGCTCATAGTATTCTGTTTTACTCCTTATAAACGAATTTTGTAAGGCTTGATCACATACTATAAAAGATTATTAATCGATTGTATTACATCCAGTGTGATGCTTCAGCAAAAGATTATTGATACAGCAGAAATTGCATTTCTTTATATACATCCATATCACATCTACCCATGAATGAACTTGGTTATATTTTGCTTATCTTAATCTATGGAACATTCTTTTAGAATAATATGTTTGTTGTTTGTAGTCATGTTATGAGTGCTATTAACTAAAATATCAATAACTATTTTGGCTGATTGTATGGATGACGGAAAAGCAAAGAATTTTTTTTTGTGTGTCTAAAGCTGTAAATTTTTCTGTGTTTATACTGTTATTTTTTCTTAGATATTGCCTCCCTTTTGTTAAACTTTTTTTTTAAATGATGAATTTTTTTATGGCATGGTTATTTATTTTATGCTAATCATATAAAAAGTCTGTCAATTAAAAACTCAAATAATGTGTCTACTGGGTAAGTTTTAAAATGATATTGATTACACAAACATACTGTCCATAAAGTTTCATTCTCTGAGTTTTTGGATATATACTGGCTTTTGATTTTAGAATCAATCCTTTTGCTTAGAACATATACTTACTTGCTTAAATTTTTATGAACTATGCAATATAGATTAAAAATTAAATTAAAAACGCTACAAATATTATGTACTTCAACATCTGTCTATAAAGCATGCATTCTTCAGTCTATTACAGAATATTTGCCATATCCGAGGATAAATTGTAGGCAACTAAAATAAATTACAGATTCGAAATAATAGATATTGGTGGAAACCACCCAACTAAAACCCAATCCACCTTAAAATAAATAAGGAATAAAAAGTGGTCATATGATATAAAGTCAATTTAAAGAATCCGGGTGGTTGAGTTGAAACTTGATGGTATGCATTTCTTTGTACATCACCCAGAGTATGTATTATAAAGTAGATGCATTTGTTTTCTTGAGGTTTTAATGGGAAAAAAATTGATGTACCTATGTCTACAAGTTCTTTTTATACGCTTATGATAGTGATATTATTATTTTTTAATCATTTGCAGGTTGCGCATGAAAATTCTGTTTTAGCAGCAACCAATTAATTGCGAACATTAATTCATTATTGATTAACAGTGGGTAGGTAATGTTCATTTACATATTATATCATTTGTATATAACTGTCTATTATGTATTAAAAAAAATTTAGCATATCATTCATGAAATTTCTACGCTACATTTTTATTATTATGATTGGACACTTATAAATGGAGCTATGTTTGATCTGTTAATTTATTTATTTTTGTGTGCAGTGGTAATGCCTTGTATCATTTGTTTCCTTAACAATTATTAATTAAGTTCAGAATAGTCTGAAACATGCTAATGTGAGGAGGTGCTACAACGTATATACATAAGAAGCTGAGATAGGGTGCGTTTGATTTTCAATAGAAATGTTGGGTATTCCAGCCCATATTTCGCATAATTTTATGCAGACATATTTGGCATAATTTTATGCAGGCATATTTGTCATAATTTTATGCAGGCATATTTAGCATATCTTTTTATGCATGCCATGCTTAATTTGTGGGTGAGATTTATTGGTTTTGTCTTTTTCTCAGATTTGTTGTGCAAGCATGCCTTTTGTGCAACAATATCTTTTCTTTTCAGGAAAGACATTTGGGAGATTACTCACATTTTTGGTATGCACATTAAAAGAAAAGAGGGTTAATATAACCAGATCTGGTCACATAAGGCAGTAGCAGTTTTTGGTCATTTTACCATCTTCTTCAAGGTGTTTTGGTCTTCAAGATTGAGGTTTATTCTTGCTCGATTCACCGCTGGCCTGAAATGCACACATAGGGTGTTTTCTTACACCTTTTTTCATCTCTTATTGTTTTTGGATTCCGATGATTAGAAGCGAACCTTTTGTAAACATTTTGGGGCTGTTTTCCCTTTTTGGTTTATCAATAAGAGAAGAGGGTAGACTCCTTAAGAGGTCTCGTGGTTTTTACTCTTCACATCGAAGAGGTTTTCCACGTATAAAATCTTGTGTCTTGCTATTTTACTTTCATCGTATCTTTTTTTATTTGAATGGTGTGTTGACTGATTGTCTTGTGTGTGATATTATGGGTGTAGCTTGAAGTAACCCCTAATCGATCCTATCAAATTGGTATCAGAGCTTGAGGTAGGTTATTTATCACACTATGGAGTCGAGCAGTCATAGCTCAATGATTAAGTTGACATCAACCAACTATTCTATTTGGAGACCTATGATGGAAGACTTGTTATATTGCAGGGATTTACATGACCCAATTGAAACCGTCACTAGTTCGAGTGGTATTATCTCTAAACCTTCTAAACCCGATAAAATGGAAGAGAATGAATGGATAAAGTTGAAAAGGAAAACTTTAGGAACCATTAGACAATGGGTTGACATTAGCATTTTTAACCATGTGTCACAAGAGACCGATCCATATGATTTGTGGAAGAAATTAGAAGGTTTGTATGAGAGGAAAACCGCCCATAACAAAGCTTCATTGATTAAAAGGCTTGTTAATCTAAAGTTGAAAAGTGGAAAGTCAGTTTCTGAGCATCTTAGTGATTTCCAAGACATTATTAACAAGTTGACAACTATGAAGATCATTTTTGGTGATGAATTGCAAGCTTTGTTCTTATTGAGTTCTTTGCTAGATAGTTGAGAAACTTTAGTTGTGACCATTAGTAATTCAGCTCCAGATGGTGTGCTATCTTTGGATGTGATCAAAGAAAGCATGTTTAATGAAGAAATTTGAAGAAAGGAGATTGGAGTTGACAATTCACAAGCTCTTGTTGTGGAGAATAGAGGAAGAAGCAAGAGCAAAGGACCCAAAGGCCATGATAACTCAAGAGGAAGATCCAAGTCTAGTGATGGAAAGAATCACTTCATATGCAATTATTGCAAAAAGCCTGGCCATATTAAAAAGTATTGCTTTCGTTGGAAAAGAGAACATGGGAAGAAGAATGATTTTCAGAAAGAAGGCGATGATAAAAATGTGGCAGCAGTAGCCTCTAAAAGTGACGATGATGTCACTTTAATTTGCGCAACTAGTGAATGCCATCATGTTAGCAGTACAGATTCTGAGTGGCTGGTTGATACAGGTGCTTCATATCAATGTGTTCCTAAGAGAGAGTATTTTTTGAGTTATCAAGCAAGTGATTTTGGCAGTGTCAAAATGGGTAACCAGAGTTCAGCAAGCATAGTTGGGATTGGTGATATTCGTGTGGAGACTAATGTTGGATGCATGCTTACATTGAAAGGTGTACGTCATATTCCAGATTTGCGTCTTAATTTGCTTTCAGCTCATATTCTTGATCAAGAAGGCTTTCGTCACACATTTGAGAGTGGCAAGTGGAAATTATCCAAGGGATCCATGACAATTGCAAGAGGCGAGTTGTGTTGTTCTTTTTACAAGACATATTTGACTGTATGTTTTGGTGAGCTCAATGCAGTGGAAGAAAAAGACTCTCCTAATTTGTGGCATCGAAGATTGGGACACATGAGTGAAAAGGGTTTGAAATGTTTTGCAGGTAAATCTCTTATTCCTGTCAATACTACAATTTCTCTTAACCCTTGTGATCATTGCTTAGTAGGAAAACAACATAGAGCTTCTTTTGCTAGAAAGTCTACAAGAAAGCAGGCTAAGTTGGAGCTTGTACATTCGGATGTATGTGGTCCTATTGAGGTTGAATCCAATGGTGGCAACAAATATTTTGTCACTTTTATTGATGATGCTACTAGAAAGACATGGATTTACATTTTGAAGACCAAAAGCCAAGTGTTTGAAACTTTTCAGAAGTTTCATGTTATGGTGGAAAGGGAGACAGAAAGCAAGTTGAAGTGCCTTCGTACAGACAATGGTGGAGAGTATACCTCACATGAGTTCAAGAATTATTGTGCGCAATATGGTATTCGACATGTGAAGACAGTTCCAGGCACTCCCCAACACAATGGTGTAGCTGAGAGGATGAATAGAACCATTGTGGAGAAGGTGCGATGCATGTTGAAGATGTCCGATCTACCAAAGTCATTTTGGGCTGAAGCAGTGAATACAGCAGTTTATCTGATCAACCGTTCTCCATCTATTCCATTGGGGCTTGACATTCTAGAGAGAGCATGGAAGGGATGTGATCCTGTATATACACATCTTAGAGTATTTGGATGCAAGGCATACATGCATGTGCCAAAAGACCAAAGGTCAAAGCTGGATTCCAAGACTAATCCATGTGTTTTTGTTGGCTATGGTGATGAAGAGTATGGGTTCAGACTATATGATCCAGAAAAAGGAAAGGCAGTAAGAAGCAGGAATGTAGTGTTCTTTGAGCATGAAAAAGGTGCAGATCTTTTGAGTGCAAGGTATCATACTAGCTTAGATTTTTTTATTGATACTACTGATGTTTCTTTGTCCCCTACTCGTGGTTTTGTTGAACAACCAATACAGGCTGATCTTGATGCAATACATGAAGGTGTTGATGATGCACAACTTGATGGTGCACATTTTGATGATGTTCATGATGATGTTCATGATGAAGCTCAACCAAATGGAGAAGTGGCTTATGAGCAGGGGGAGCAAATTGCCCCACAAGTGGATGATGCTCAAGTTAGAAGGTCAACCAGAGAACATAAACCATCTACAAGATATCCAAGCACAGATTATATCTTAGTTATAGCTGATGGTGAGCCTGAGAGCTTCCAAGAAGTGTTGTCTAGTCGAGACAAAAATCTTTGGCTTGAGGCTATGAAAGAGGAGATGGATTCTTTGATGAAGAATCAGACTTTTGAGCTAGTGAAACTTCCAAAAGGCAAGAAAGTTTTGAAAACAAATGGGTTTTCAAGAACAAGAAAGATGGTGAGAAGATAGTAAAGCGCAAAGCTAGATTGGTAGTCAAAGGATGCAATCAGAAAAAAGGCATTGATTTTGATGAGATTTTTTCAACAGTTGTCAAGATGACTTCTATCAGAATCATTTTGGGTTTAGCAGCAAGTTGTGACCTTGAATTCGAACAACTTGATGTAAAAACCGCATTTTTACATGGTGATTTGTAGGAAGAAATCTACATGGAACAACCTGAAGGATTTGAAGAAAAGGGAAAAGAAAAACTTGTTTGCAAGTTGAAGAAGAGTCTTTATGGACTTAAGCAAGCACCAAGGCAGTAGTATCACAAATTTGATTTGTTTATGACAAGCAATGGTTACAAGAGGACTGTTGCAGATCCTTATGTGTATTTTAGAAAGTTTCCTGGCGATATCTTCATTATTATTCTTTTATATGTGGATGACATGTTGGTAGTTGGACAAAACTTAGAATTGATTAGCAACTTGAAGAAAGATTTGTCCAAGTCATTTGACATGAAGGACATGGGTCCTGCAAAGCAAATCTTAGGCATGGAGATTGTTCGTGATAGAAAAGCTAGGAAGTTGTGGCTATCTCAAGAAAAATATATTGAACGTGTGCTTGAAAAGTTCAATATGAAGCATGCTAAGCCGGTTTGTACACCACTCGCATCTCATTTTATGCTAAGTAAGAGGGATTGTCCAACAACGGAGAAGGAAAAAGCAAGTATGTATTCTATTCCTTAGTCATCTGCAGTTGGTTCATTAATGTATGCTATGGTGTGCACTAGGCCAGATATTGCACATTCTGTTGGTCTGGTGAGTAGATACTTATCCAATCCTGGTAAAGTTCACTAAGATGCAGTAAAGTGGATTTTCAGATATTTGTGAGGTACTTCTAGATTTTGCTTATGTTTTGGAGGTAGCAAACATGTTCTTGAGGGGTATCCAGATGCAGACATGGCTGGTGATATTAATAGTAGAAAATCTACCTCCGGTTATGTGTTTACATTTTCAAGGGGAGCAATTTCTTGGCAATCCAAGTTACAAAAGTGTGTGACTTTATTTACAACCGAGGCAGAGTATATAGCAGCCGTGGAAGCAAGTAAAGAGATGCTTTGGTTGAAGAGGTTCCTTCAAGAGTTGGGTTTGCAACAAGAAGAGTATATATTATTCTGTGATAGTCAGAGTGCTATGGATTTGAGCAAGAATTCCATGTATCATGCACGCACTAAGCATATTGATGTTCAGTATCATTGGTTAAGAAATGTGATTGAAGAAAATATGCTCAAGTTAAAGAAAATTCATACAAACAAGAATGGTGCAGATATGTTGACTAAAGTGGTTCCAGGAAACAAGTTTGATGTTTGTAGCAAGCTTGTGGGAATGAGTTTCAAATGATGATTGAAGCATGCACATCTTCCCCAAGTTGGGCTGGAGGGGGAGATTGTTGGGTATTCCAGCCCATATTTGGCATAATTTTATGCAAACATATTTGGCATAATTTTATGTAGACATATTTAGCATATCTTTTTATGCATGCCATGCTTAATTTGTAGGTGAGATTTATTGGTTTTGTCTTTTTCTCAGATTTGTTGTGCAAGCATGCCTTTTGTGCAACAATATCTTTTCTTTTCAGGAAAGACATTTGGGAGATTACTCACATTTTTGGTATGCACATTAAAAAAAAGGGTTAATATAACCAGATCTGGTCACATAAGGCAGTAGCAGTTTTTGGTCATTTTATCATCTTCTTCAAGGTGTTTTGGTCTTCAAGATTGAGGTTTATTCTTGCTCGATTCACCGCTGGCCTGAAATGCACATATAGGGTGTTTTCTTACACCTTTTTTCATCTCTTATTGTTTTTGGATTCCGGTGATTAGAAGCGAATCTTTTGTAAACATTTTGGGGTTGTTTTCCCTTTTTGGTTTATCAATAAGAGAAGAGGGTAGACTCCTTAAGAGGTCTCGTGGTTTTTACTCTTCACATTGAAGAGGTTTTCCACGTATAAAATCTTGTGTCTTGCTATTTTACTTTCATCGTATCTTTTTTTATTTGAATGGTGTGTTGACTGATTGTCTTGTGTGTGATATTGTGGGTGTAGCTTGAAGTAACCCCTAATCGATCCTATCAAGAAAGGGGTATATGGAAGGGGCCGGAAAGAGGAAAAATCGATGAACGGGAGGAAGGGACACACGAAGGGGGCAAAGGGTGTAAAAGGATGTAAAAGCAGATAGCAAACGAACGGGGAAACTGAAAGCTCGAATTCTCACATTCAGTTCGGAAGGGGCAAAGTGGCAGGTCCCACGTGTTCGCGTCGGACGCTTCCGACGCATCTGACGCGGACGCAAATTTTTTTCCCTTTCCAGAAATCAAACGCACCCATAGTCTCCTATCAATCTGTAGATAAAGATTTCTTAGTTCTTGAAAATGTCCACTGGAACAAAACTTTATTACCACCTTCTGATCGGTTTTCTTTCCAAAGAGCATATTGGTTTTCTCCACTTATCCATTTTGCTAATGTGTATAAAACCTTTGCCCTGGTATTACTATTATATGTTAAAATGTGCATATATTTATTTAATGACTATTTTTTTTCATGCGTATTCCATGTATTCTACATGTCTGATGTTACTTTATTTGATGTTTTGACATTCTTGAACACATGAATTTGATTGCATGAGGAGAGAAAAACAGCTGTAAACATGAGTTTTTTCAGTCTTTTGGGTATTCTCAAAACTGTTATAAGAAGTCAACGTAGTAAGCATTTACATGGCTGTCGTTGAATTTGATAGGAGTTACTTTCAATGAATACGTAAAAGCACGATACTGCAAAGTGCAACAAAAACTTATTTTAGTAACAAGAATTTCCTGGTTAATCGCCAGTCAAACTTGATGCAATTTCCGTGAGCACATTGTTGATCGTCAGACCGCATATACGATTGCAGTATAGATCGTTTATTAAGTGATTTTGGACTGAGCCCCTTTGGCATCAATTAATCGTGTTAAGTAATAGTAATATCTATTTATATAAGATTTATGATTAGCACAACGTTTGCTAATGTTCTAATGTTAATAGCGTGGATGTTTCATGATATTACCCTGATTGTATATTAAAATAATGTGATAACTACATAACTTTCAATAAATGTCAGGAGGAAGTGCCAATGTCTTTTAATAGGCTTATTTCGAAATACAACAAAAATAAGGCTGCAGCCCGTGTGCGTAGCACGGGTTCACACTTGTATTTATTATAATATTATGAAATCTTTGATTAATAACGGTTGAGGTGTAATTACTTTTAGCAGTTGTAAAACAAAATTTAACAACTGCTAGAAATAGTTGTAAAAAAAGTTGATTTTATTATGCTTGTCATCTATACTAGACATATTAAAACTTTTTTTGACAGTTGTGAAAGGGTGTTTTTTTGTTGTATTGGTACCTGTGGCAACATGTACCGATATTGTCATAGGGTCGCAAAGGCGTTGTCTTTGGCTCTAAGGCAACGCGTCAAAAGGCAGCCCCAAGAAAGTGTTGCGACGGATCATTTTTTGTCTATAGCAACACTTTTTGGTATCTACTGCGTCACTTCTCTCGGTTGGCGTTGGCTATCTATGGCGTAGTGCAATGTGAAATTGATTCAAATATTTTAACTATAATCAAATTTATTAAGTCAAATTTATTTGCGAAGATATGTGTAAATAAACTGATTGGATATGAATTCAGTATTATAAAACCCAAGTAAGCTACGATATTTGGAATATATGATTTGTTTTAAGGTAAAATCAATAGTTTGACTTAAATAAAACAAACAAATGGTATTGTTTAAGTCAAATGAATGACAATTATTTCTGAAATTAATATTTTGAGTTTTGATTAATTGCTATAATAAAACGTGTAAAGTTGGATTAAAGTGAATTTAAAGATATAATATAGACATTAAATAAATAAAGGTGAGATGAGTTTACTTAGTGTATGATTTAAATTAGAAGACAAGTGAAGTAGCGTATTTAATCATTTCATCAACTCTGAGGTGGGTTGTTAATGACGACAGGGTTACTTTTCCTTTCTTCAATTCTACGCTTTCTTCCCCACAAATCTCTACCTCCTCTGTTCTAAATCATTTCATCCTCCTTTGACTATTCTTCTCTCCCCTGATTTCGCGTGCGTAGCTCACCTCGAAACCGCGATTTAGATTAACAAATCTAACCCCTAAAAATCCTCCGTCCTCCGGCTACCATGCTTCTATTTTTTCCTCTCTTTTGCATATCTCGTCTCTCCCATCCACGCTCCTCCCCCTTATCTTGGTGTGTGTGGCGGTCATTATTTGTAGGTCTCTTACCACTTATTTGGTCCACTACACTTGTTTTTGTGTGTGCCACCTGAACGATACCTATAATGCGCTTTGCCTGGAATCCTTGCAACTTCGTGCTACACATTTGCTTGGTATATATTATCCGGCGATAGTCTGACTATGCCAGGAGGTTGGGGTCAGTGCGATGATCGCTGAAATTTATGTTGTGGTTTCGAAACTGTGTAGGGTGTTTCTAGATATGGTTTTGGCTTACACGATGAGAGAAGGTTATGGAGACTACGCAGAGCTCCCATATCGAGTTGTAACTTCATTCTCTGCCTTGCTACACGTTACACCCTCGGGTTGTGAGGGTGCATAATGGAGAGCGATATTCAATGTTAGGTTTTGGGTTGTCGTCTTGTGTTGTCTCTGTACAGTGGGCGGTGGTATGGGTTGACATTTTTTGCTATGGAGTTACGGGTTATTCTTTTTATGCTATCAGAGTTCTGGAGTTTTGGTAGCTTAATAAGGAAAGGAGGTGGTCGTTGTTAACTGATTAGGCAAACATGGTGAAACACCTGGCTCTCAAATTGTTTGGTAAGTTGGTGATTACTGTGTGTTCTTCTATGTCTGGCTACTATGTCAAGATTCATGCTATATGTCAAAGCTTTCTGGTTATGTTGGGTTATGTTAAGATGGTGAGGCCTTGTTTGGTAGCTAATTTTGTCAACCTGCCATGCAATTCTTGATATGGATATACTGATTCGGCAAGTTTGATCTTCTTGGAAGTGATGATTGCAGAGGCTTTCCTGCTATGGTCACATGGTTGTTATCACTGTAGGCACTAGGTCTGCTTTAGTAGAGTTGGTGCGGCTATGTGATGGAGTGTGTCAGCTTGCTCTGGCACTAGGATATGTTATGTTCCTTTTCATGGCATGGGTTGATGGTTTGTAGTGCGGTCTTGTCGGTTGTACGTTAACAGGTGGCACAAAGAAAATAAAGCATATTGGTTTATGACACGGATATAAAACAAAAAGTCGGCCACCACTATTCGTATAGATGGTAAAATAGACCAAAGTCAGTACCATTGAGGGATTCAGGTACCAAATCAAACGTAATAAAAGAAAAAACATTGAGATTTAGCACAACAAAAATCAAGTAACCAAAAGTAAAAAATATAAAATTTAACGAAAAACAAACCAAATTATTTGAGGGTAGACTGCAGAGAAAAGGCAAATAAACAGATCAAACGAGGTAATCTGATCTAATCGAATCTAATAGAATAAGAAAAGAGCATACAGTTACGGAGAAGAGAGAAGAGAGAAGGGCTGGAGGACTTGGGTTCGCCTGAAGGAGTGGAGGACTTGGAATCGAATTTGTAAATTTTTGCTATCTAATTTAATTTGGAGCGGCCGATGAATGAAAAAGCGTTGGGAGGTAGGAAATAGGGTTAAGCACGGGCATTTACATTTTTGCCCCAAAAAAATTCAAGTTAACGGAAATTTTCAATCCATATATACATTGGCAAAATAGGAGATGTAGATTTGTATTTACGGTAACACTTTTTTTACTTAACAACGCTTATTTCGGTGACTAAGCTGCAACGTGAATAAGTGTTGGCGTCTAGAAAAAATAAGTGTTGGCATATAGAAAAAATAAGTGTTACCAAATGACTGTTTTGAGGTAGTGTAACCAAATTTATTAAGTCAAATTTATTTGCGAAGATATATGTAAATAAACTGATTGGATATAAGTTCGGTATAATAGAACTTAGTAATCCATGATATATGGAATATATGATTTTTAAGGTAAACTCAATAGTTTGACTTAAATATAACAAATAAATAGTATTGTTTAAGTCAAATGAATGTCAAATTTTTTTTGAAGTTAATATTTTGAGTTTGGATTAATTGCTATAATAAAACATGTAAAGTTGGATTAAAGTGAACTTAAAGATATATAATATAGACATTAAATAAATAAATGTGAGATGAGTTTACTTAATGTATGATTTGAATTAGAAGATAAGTGAAGTAGCGTATTGAATAATTTCATCAATTCTGAGGTGGTTGGTTAATGGCGACATGGTTACTTTTCCTTTCTTCAATTCTATGCTTTGTTCCACACAGATCTCTATCTCCTCCATCCTAAATCATTTCATCCTCCTATGACTATTCTTCTCTCCCCAAATTTCACACACGTAACTCACCTCAGAATCACGACTTAGATTAACAGATCTAACCCCTAAATATCCTCCGTCCTCCGGCTACCATCTATTTTTCCCTCTCTTTGGTAGATCGCGTGTCTCCCATCCACGCACCTCCCTCTTATCTTGCTGTGTGTGGCGGCCATTATTTGGAGGTCTCCTACCACTATTTTGGTCCACTGCACTAGTTTTTGCAGGTGGCCCTGAATGATACCTATAATGTGCTTCGCTAGGAATCCTCGCGACTTCGTGCTACACATTTCTTGGTGTATATTGTCCAACGACAGCCTGACTATGTCAGGAGGTTCAGGTCAGTGTGTTGTTTGCTGAAATTTATGTTTTGGTTTCGAAACAATGTTGGGTGTTTCTAGATGATGTTTTCAGCTTGCACGATGATAGAAGGTTATGGAGACTACGAAGAACTCCCTTGCCGAGCAGTAACTTCATTCTCTGCCTTGCTACGCGTTCCACCCTCGGGTTGTAATGGTGCATAATGGAAAGAAATATTCAATGTTTGCGTTCGGGTTGTCTTTTTGTAGTCTCTGTATAGTGGGCGGTGTTATGGGTTGACGTTAGTTGCTATGGAGTTTATGGGTTATTCTTTTTATGCTATCAGAGCTCTGGAGTTTGGTAGCTGGATACGGGAAGGAGGTGGTCGTTGTCAGTTGATTAGGCAAACATGGTGAAGCCTCTGGCTCTCGAATTGCTTGGTAAGCTGATGATTACTGCATGTTCTTCTCTGTTGGGCTACTATGTCAAAATTCATGCTGTATGTTAAAGCTTTCTGGTTATGTTGGGTTGTGTTAAGACGGTACCACCTTGTTTGGTAGCTAATTTTGTCAACCTGTTATGCAGTTCTTGATATGGAAACACTGATTCGACAAGTTTGATCTGCCTAGAAGTGATGATTGCAGAGGCTTTCATGCTGTGGTCATGTGACTGTTAGGGTGCGTTCTTAACGAACGTGAGCGTGACATTTGAGCGTGCCATTTGAGCGTGGTACTGTAGCGAAGGGGAATTGTGTTTGTAGCTACGAACGGAGTATTTGAGCGTGGTATTTTAATTGTTACTTTGTTTGTTTTGAGTTAATTAAATACTAATTTCGGTTGAACAAAATGACTACATTTCATTACACAAAAGAAAATACAAACATAAATACGACAGAAATACAATAACACGATGACATGAACTTCCTACTTGTTGCTATTTATCAGATAAGTTTGGTATTCTTGGTCGTGGCGTTTGTCCGCAAGCCCTCTAATCAACCAGCTTTTCGCTATCTCATCCGGAAGAGCAGTGAACATATCATTTATTTTGGGGTCCAACACAAATAATAGTGCGTCTGCAACATCAAACTCACCCGCTGCTCCAAGACGTTGCATACGAGCTACCGTATTTGCATAAGTTGTAGAACTTCCCATTGATTCCACGCTAGTACCCGTATTAGGACTATCAGAGTGCGTCCGAGATTTTTTCATCTGTCTCTCGTGCATTAGGTCAATGAGCATAGCCATCTTATCGTCACTTTCACCACGTTTTCTTCTTGAATTTTGACGTGCAGTTGGTTGAATGGGCGGATTCATTGGAATTTGGGTTGACGGAGGGATTCTTGGAGCTTCACAATTTGGTGTGTTCATTGAAGTTTGTTGCATTGAAGGATTTGATGGCGAATTCAAGTTTGGAATATGTTGTGTTCATCAGTGCATCCCATTTCATCCAATTCCGTCGAAGACAGTCATATTTGTTTCGGATCTTGGTTTCGTCAATCGGTACGATGTCTGGAATGGTTTCTATTGCATCGTTGAACTTTTCTGCAATTGCTTTATGTACACCTTTTTTGTTGATGCCACAAGCACCATATGCATCAACCGAACATTGCAGCATAATCTGAGTTTCAGTAAACGACCAGTGATGTGCAACCTTTCGATTGGTCATACTATAAAATGGAAAATTTAATAATGTGGAAGAAAATTTTAGAAGAGGAATGGAGTAGTGTAGTGTGGATGAAGAGGAAGGTGTAGGTGAGAGGGTTTTATAGGTGTGTGGGAGGAAAGTTGAAAATCAAGCCGTTGGCGTTCGAATCAGCAATCGTTTCATTTGAACGTGGAAAATGGTATTCGCGTCGGACGCGAACAAAACCCCCAGCGTGCCATTTATTTGCTGCGAACGCACCCTAAGCACTAGGTCTGCTTTCGTAGAGTTAGTGTGGCTATGTGATTAAGTGTGTCAGCTTGCTCTGACAGTAGGATATGTAATGTTCCTTTTCATGGCATATGGTTGATGGTTTGTAGTGCGGTCTTGTCGGTTGTATGTACTTACTTTTGCCTGGATATTAGTTTAATTTCCTCCCTGTGTGGAGTAGAAATGTAGTGTAGTCTCGTTATTTTAGGCTAGCTCTAGTGTCGTAAGCTTATAAAGTAAAGTGGACGGAACACTTTAAGTTCCCTAAGTGGTGGACGGTCCATCTTAAAAACCGACGTAGCTGATTGTCAACTAACAATCACCTGTGCTATATTGTATTTTATTATTAGTTATAATAAAACGTGTTTACGGTCACCTTAAAAACTAGTCGGCTTTGCCAAAAAAATATTCCACCGATCTGTAGGGATGGAAGTTTTATATACATTATAGGAAATAGCGTAAATGAAAAAATTAGCAAAAAAAAAAAAAAAGTCCATAAGGTTAAGGAGCAAAAAAATTTAACCATAAGGACAAACTTTAGTATAAAGTATGAAATAATAATGGGCCCCTGAATTCCTCCCTTTACATTAAAAAGCGTCCTTGTGGTTAAAATTTTAGCCCCTTGTCCTTATGGAGATTTTTTTGTTAGGCATGTCCTTGTGCTATTGTAATGACCCGAAAATCCGGTAGAATTTGAGCTGACCAAAAACACAAGTCCAACCCCAAATATCACGGAAATTCGAACCATTAATAGAAAGAAGTTAGAGGGGGAGGATAGATAAGATAGAACCTTAGAATAGAAGAAGAAGAAGAACACAACATCAGAGTAACACGAATCTCACAGCGGAACGAATAACATATAATATATATAACATAACTTGAAATATACATCTGTACTTGAATATACATCAATATTAAAGTACATCACTTACAACACAGCAGAAATAACTATAGCTATATGATCCTGAAGCCTCCTGCTCCAAGCTCTTCCAGTATATCTGTAAATTCCCGACTACTTGACTGCCCGTACAAATTTAGGCATCCAAGAGTTTAGGGAAAAACAACAAAGTAAACTCCGGGTCAGTCATGGGACTGGTATGAGTAAACAATTTAAAACAGTTTCAGAAAACTAAATGATATCTCATAAGACCACGCCGTATAACACGGAACGGGTTTTTCCCTTATGAGAATCCAAACACTTGATTTATCTTTATATCAAAACTCTTTTGATATTATAATAATGTCTAAATCAAGTAAATAACAATCTAGTGGAACGTTTGCATCTCACGTTCCACATATATATACAATCATAAACCGCAAGCACGTATTGTGTATTTGATTTCCAACTATGACAAGGTATGGGATAAGCTTCCGCTGGTATATCTCTAGAGGAGAATACACCGAGTTCAACAAGAACATCTTGCAACTCAGCCACACATGACCGACCACTCATTTCGCTTGAGTGTATCGAATGTATATCACCAACGATTGGGATCAGCAACCGTTTCCCGAATGGGACAGCATCGACAATAGATTTTTAGAAGTAAATGAAACTCTAGATCAGGTGATTATACACCCTAATAGGTGCGACCTACATAGCCATGCTGCTTGCCTGGTTTCTGTCATTTACCGGATGTTGAGGCTAGAAGCTACGCTTTATCATCACACCAGATTCACTTCGAATGCCACATCGTCAAATCCATCAAATCACCGATTTACGTCCTCAACAGTACATTACGTGTTAGCTAAAAGAAGTTTCCTTCTCCGCTTCCACTCTTGGTACGGTTGAAGAAATCAATGTACGTGACCTTTTTGGAAATACTCTGTCAGACATTCATCCATACACGTCACCCAGGAACAGGATGAACTGAAGGCACTATTTCTATTTATAGAAAAAGTCCTTGCACTCTACTCCGTCTTCGATTATCTTTATATAATCTGATTCGTAACGCTACTGCCAATACGGAGTGGTTCTTCGGATAATAATCCAACCGGTCTCTCCATATTGACAACGATGGTCAAAACTTCGATAGTCTGTGATTTAACTATCGAATAAAAACAAGTGTTTCGATAGTCGATGATTTAACTATCGAATAAAACAAGTGTTCATCCAAACATCCAACAATTAGTGAGCCTTTAATTAATATTTCATTAATTAAATCACTTCTCTATTTCTTTATCAATATTTGTTAACCAAATATTTTCAATAACCATGTTGGCCCTTTTGCGTTCTTTGGAAAACATTTCCATATATCGCCTTCTTTTTATTTTCTAAACTTTAGAAAATATATGTTATTTATAATTGGAAAATATTCCAATTACTTATCTCTTTTCCAATCTCGTTTATTTCTATACTTAGGAAATATTTAACATCTATTTCCAAGCTTACATTTCATTTGGGTTAAAACGGATGTTGTGTAAAACATCGTTACGACAACCCAAATACTACATTCAACTGAATCTTATTCAACATTGATCTTCGAGCCTGAAATCTTACTATTTATTTGTTAATAATGAAATCAATCAAGTTGGGGTATAACTACATCTCAGACCTTGACTGAATAACATTTATAACGTCAAAACAGATAAAACTACTTACTCGAATAATCAATACCATACAACTACTGATTCACTTTTAACACATATAAACTTTCTCTTCTATTCTTACTAGAATTTATTCTTATACTTCCTTTTTGATTATACTATTCTATTTCTAAGTTCGTTTTCTTATCGACTTCTATATATATCGATATGTTGATTTCTAACTATCAAATTATCTTAAAAATATTCTATCTCCTTAAATTCCCGGAAAAATTCGCCATAACCTCCTTTGTACCGGGAGCATCGGGAAATTTCAAATAGCTTTCCCGGTCCTTCTCATCTCAAAAAGAAAAAGAAAAAGCCAAGCGGCTTGCCGATACGGCGCATAAAATCTCATATGGAAATTAAATACGTACCTTTTTGTTGGGCAATCTATTTATTTCACTTCTATACTTTATTCCATACCTGTCTCCTGTATGTCTATACCTGTCCAATCTATTTTAACTATACCAATCAGTTTAACTCAATTTGTTAATTTTCTCTTTAGTCCATTTCTCTTTTAATATTTGAATTCTATATTCAAACTCCAATTCGCTTCTATTATTCAAATTCCATAGTTTAAAGTCCGTTTGAATTTCTATATTCAAATCTATAGTTTAAAGTCCATTTGAATTTCTATATTCAAACCTATAGTTTAAAGTCCATTTGAATTTCTATATTCAAATCTATAGTTGAAAGTCCATTTGAATTTCTATATTCAAATCTATAGTTTAAAGTCCATTTGAATTTCTATATTCAAATCTATAGTTTAAAGTCCATTTGAATTCTCGGCATTCAAATCTATAGTTTAAAGTCCATTTGAATTCTCGGCATTTTTTTTATAAACAACGTTTATAACTTCAATTCAAATCCCACCTTTCCATTTATAAACAACGTTTATAAATTCAATTCAAACCCCACATTTTCATTTATAAACAACTTTATAAATTCGATTCAAATTCCATCCTTTCGTTTATAAACAACTTTATAAATTCGATTCAAATTTCATCCTTTCATTTATAAACAAAGTTTATAAATTCAATTACTTGTTTATATATATATTCAAAACAAGTTAATGTTTCTATACTTCATTTAAAATTCAAATTCTATTTATAAAAATAGAATTCCCCTTTTAAATTCCAAATACCCTTTTTGATATTTTTATAAATCAATATCCCAAGCCCGAGTGATATTTAAACAATCAAATCAACTAATTTTCAATCATTTGATTTTTAACACATCATATATGAATATATATGAAATCAAACAAACAACAACAGATAATATATTTTTGAGGAATCCAGTTGGATTCCTCCAACCTGTTTTCCTGCATCCACAGACGTTAGTCAACATAGTAATACCCATCCTGCTTCGAGGCAGGATATCGCGGTATAGAAGGTCATCCACTATTCATAGCGTGGGGCGTATAGAGTAATCATCCGCTATGGTACCGCGGGCATCCGCTAATGAGACTGCGGGAATCCAACCAATCAATCAACCCAATATATATATAATAGTCAACCAATCCTAGATAACTAATATATTTTTAACAGCAATAAGTAAATATTTAAATGCGTCCAACCATCAACAAAACAACCAACAATTTATTTTAAATGCTAAAATAATTTAAATGATTGAGAATTTACTCACCTGATTTTTAATTTGCCGATCCATTTTGACTTCAAAATTAATTCCAGCCTACATCTTCCCTAGCTATGAATTTTCTCGAGTTGATTATCTTGTACCTTACTTTGCAAGCCATGCGATCATTTCCCGACAGCTCCAACTATGTCAATCTCTCTCTTGGACTTTTCGTCGAACACCTGGACTGCCCTAACTATTTATGACCTTGCTGGTCACGCACACCCCTCCTGATTTTACCACCTCAGTCCCTTTCAGATCCGCATCCACCTCCACAACATCAGCTCCGAAATTCCCTGGCTGACTCCCCAACGGCCTACCGTCTACCTGCTGCTAACCCCGTCCCTCAGTTCGCTCCCAGTCTTCCTAGTTCGAACTCCAGTTCCCCATTTAATTTCAGCGTCGCTCCTTTCAAAAATCGCGTCGACCCAGCTCGCGTTGCTACAGACAGCGACGGAAAGGTGTGCCCATCATCAACGAACTCCACCTCAGTCCAGTGAACCACGCCATCTCCTCCGCACCCATTTATCAGCAACGAATTCGAACTTCCCCAAATAGTAACCCTAAACCAACAGTCCATCGCGACCTTCGATTTCATTACGTTGCCCTAAGTCGCAAATCTCGCATCGTGCCTCCAGATGTGAGCGCGGAAATGAAGGGCGACCCTCACAGAACCAGGGATTTATGATTCGAATAACACGGCTTTTGATTTTGATTTAGCCAGAAGAGGAAAACAAAATGGAAGGGAACGGTTTTTATCTCCTTTCTTTTCCCTGAGGAATGGAAATCTGACATTCTGGATGCAAACAGGGTATTGCGTTTATATAGAGAGGCATACTTCGGTGTTAAGTAAATTTTGTTCTGTGGTGAGGAAAAGGGGCACAAAGCGTGAACGGTGGAGAAATCTAATTCACAAATGAAAAGATATTTTCCCTAAGATATTTTTTTTGTTTTATTTTATATTAATTTAAACCGGTATTCTTTAATTAAAATACACCCTAATTTCAAACTCCTTTCTGAACCCAACAACGGACAGTCCTAAGGTAATACCCCTATTCCGGACACACTGGGATAGGTCACGAAGTCCAATTCAATCATCTGGAGAAGATATTAATTTAAATCAATATAAATTAATTTCAGATAATTTATTCTCCTCGATAATCAATAAATATTATTATCGTTATAAATTTAAATAAAATTTCCTATAAATTATTTGAACTGTATTCATTTCAAATAAAAGTTTGAATTCAACAAAATCCATTTTCTTATTCTGATTTTCAATATTAAATTGAAATTGATTTTTAAATCCATAACTCCCTATAAAAATTTATTTATTTACTTGACTCAATATTTAAATCCATATCAAATATTATAAAATTTACCCCTAAGAGTCCGGGTCATTACAATCTTCCCCACTTAAAATAATTTCGTCCTCGAAATTGCTAAGGTAGAAAAAGTGCTACAAACCCATTAACTTTTCAGAACTTATTTATTTTGATACTCAACATTTCAAACTTCAATACGTAACTCTCTGTCGAATAAATCCCTATTCGATAACTCCTCCCTTCGAATGACTATATTCGATAATCTCTCTATCAAATAACTAGATTCGAAAACCCTTCTTCGAATAAACTATATTCGATTTACCCTATTCAATTAACTCTATTGGATTTAACTCTTTTCGATTAACTCCATCGAATAACTAAATTCGATAACTCCTTCGAATAACCAATATTCTATAACTCACTTCGATTATACTAATCGATAACTCTTTTCGATTAAACTATAATCGATAACTCATTTCGATTAACAAATAATCGATAACTCCTTCGATTTACTAATAATCGACAACTCCTTCGATTAACTAAATTCGATAACTCCTTTGAATAACTAAATTCGATAACTCCTTCGAATAACTAAATTCGATAATCTCTCTTTCGAATAACTATATTCGATAATCTCTCTTTCGAATAACTATATTCAATTAACTCCATTCGCTTGACTCTAGATCGCAGCGATCACAATGGTTACGCCTGATTCCCCCAGGAAACATCCGACCGCCCTAGGCTATCTGCAGCCCTGCGAATTACGTTAGCAGTCGTATGAAATGGTAACTTATCCTGAGTAACTATGGTTGACTAACTCTATCTCAATAACTATATTCGATCATCTTTAATTGAATAACTAAAATTCAATTAAATCCTAATTCGATTTACCATGTTCAATTTACTCTATCTTGTTAACTCTTTATTTGCATAACAAATATTCGATAAATTCTAATTGAATAACTAATATTCAATTAACCCAACGGATTAACCCTAACTGGTTAATTCTTACTCTAATCGATTTATTCTACCACTAATCGACTTCTCCTATTCGAATAACTCCTATTGGATAACGTTTATTCATTTATAAAGATTTACTTTTAGTAACGTTTCTTCACTTTATAAATGTTTCTCTTTAATAACATTACTTTGCTTATACAAGTGTTGTGTTCCCTTCTATTTAAAACTATCGGTGTTAAAAACCAATGTCTCTTCTCTATATAAGTTCAGACTTATATATCCCATTTATCGAATGATAAATATTTAATTTAATTTATAAACTATTATTTATAAATTAATCCTTTCTACTTATCCGTTAAAACAGATTTCCATTTTCTATTCATCTTCTAAATATCCCTTTGATTAAATTCTATTTATTTAACAAATAAATATCTCATCTATAACATTCTATTTATTTTCTATAAATAAATATTTCCATTTAATCTATTTGTAAATGTTTTACAAATATTCCCCTTTTTAAATTCTATTTGTAAATGTTTTTACAAATATTTCCTTTTCTATTTGTTTGCACATAACTTCCTTTGTATTTGTGTTACAAATATATTTCCTTTATATTTCCCAATTCATATTTCATTCACATTGATTTTACTCAATTTATTCATTTCGATCCATTTAACTTACTTAAGTTAAATTTAATTTCAATCATTCAAATTCCCATTAACTAGTTGCAAATTAATCGTTTTGCCTATTTCACCTTTTTTTTTATTTGAATATAACTTGTTCAAATATATGTCAACTTAATTATAAACTAATCTAATTATAATTTCAACTCGAGTTATATATTCGATTTCGAATATAAATTCTCAATTTCTTTCACTTATCAAAAAATCCAATTTCGATTCAAATTTCCTTTAACTAATTATTCTCCCATTTAGTTAACTCTATTTAACCATTTAAAATATGATTTTTGTCTTAAAAATCATTTCACTTACTTTACTGAAGTTCATATTTATCTTATATCTCCAGTCCGGATTTTCTAATGTCAACTCGGATTCTATTTCCTTAAAATCCTTTTATTTATTAATTAAACCGTTATGGTTTTATAATGGTTCTGGCGCTGCTTTTCTAAAAATTTGATTTTGACATAACTCAAAATCTATACGACGAAATCCAGATTTTTCTCTTTCATTAGAAAACTATTGTTCAACCGGTCCCGACGATTCTTGTTTCACAGAATTCCGACTTCAATTGAGTTCTGTATACTAAATTGAAGTTCGAATCGCCAATTTTCGAACTACCGCGCTATGGCGAGCTCGTTTTAATTATATTTATAAATATAAACGTTTTAACTTTGTTTATAATAAATTCAACTCCATTCTGATATATTTTTAATATATATCCAATCCATTTCATAATATTCCCGATCTATTTCACTTCTAATATTCAAATCCTCTACATTTACAATATTCAAATTCCATTTGAATTTCTTTATTCAAACTCTATATTTGAATTTCCTTCTATTCAATTTCTAATTCAACTTCTTATCTTCAAATTCTATTTGAATTTCTTATCTTCAATTTCTATTTGAAATCCTTCATTCAAAACCTATTTCAAATCCCTTATTCAAATTCCATTTGAAATCCTTTATTCAATTTTTATTTAAATTCCTTATTCAAATTCCTATTTGAAATACTTTGAATTTAAATTCTATTTTAACTCCTTTTGTTTTCTTTGAATTCTAATATTCATCCTCCACTTTATATTCTCTTCGAAATTCTATTTAACCAAATTCCATTTGAATTCTAATATTCAAATCTCTATTTGACTTTTCTTTATTCAAATCCATTTGAATTCCTTTGAATTCAAATTCTATTTCACTTCTATTTGAAATCTATATTTCAATTCAAATTCCTTTACTTTACTTCTATTTGAAATCTATATTCCAATTCTCATTTCAAAATTCTTTTGAAGTAATATAAATATATACATATATTTATCTATCTCAAATTCAAAACATTTGAATTTTCAAACAACTTGTTTTCTTTCAAACAAATTTCAATCAAAACTTTTCTAAGGCAGCAATTCATCACTTAGAAACTCGAAAATGAACACTGATGACGTTGCGACCATCATCAGAATTATTTCCCAGCTACTGAATGAGTTCAGTGCTTTATTTCTTTCAAACTCCATTTAGAAAAATATTTTCCAAACTCCCAGGATTTTAAATTCTGAATTCATGTTGGAATTCAATTTCAATTTATCTCATTTGTATTTTAGATTTCATATACAAATTCCATTGGTTATATATATAACTATTTCTGTTTTATAATCTAATTCGATTATAATCCTAACAATCAATTCAACTATTTAAAAACAATATTGTGTCCAATCTTCTGTTCAAGTGTTTATAAACTCCTATCGAAATCATGGTGTCCCACGATTCGACCAAAATTTATAATCCACTCAACAGACTAGTCAACACAATATAAAACAGTTTTTATATCAAATAACAAATACGCTCTCTCGTATATATATATACACTCAACTCATTCTAGGATACTACTGATCCTATCTCTAATGAGCACATTTCCACACAGCCTAGGTATTCGCTCAACCTAAGCTCTGATACCAACTGTAATGACCCGAAAATCCGGTAGAATTTGAGCTGACCAAAAACACAAGTCCAACCCCAAATATCACGGAAATTCGAACCATTAATAGAAAGAAGTTAGAGGGGGAGGATAGATAAGATAGAACCTTAGAATAGAAGAAGAAGAAGAACACAACATCAGAGTAACACGAATCTCACAGCGGAACGAATAACATATAATATATATAACATAACTTGAAATATACATCTGTACTTGAATATACATCAATATTAAAGTACATCACTTACAACACAGCAGAAATAACTATAGCTATATGATCCTGAAGCCTCCTGCTCCAAGCTCTTCCAGTATATCTGTAAATTCCCGACTACTTGACTGCCCGTACAAATTTAGGCACCCAGGAGTTTAGGGAAAAACAACAAAGTAAACTCCGGGTCAGTCATGGGACTGGTATGAGTAAACAGTTTAAAACAGTTTCAGAAAACTAAATGATATCTCATAAGACCACGCCGTATAACACGGAACGGGTTTTTCCCTTATGAGAATCCAAACACTTGATTTATCTTTATATCAAAACTCTTTTGATATTATAAGAATGTCTAAATCAAGTAAATAACAATCTAGTGGAACGTTTGCATCTCACGTTCCACATATATATACAATCATAAACCGCAAGCACGTATTGGGTATTTGATTTCCAACTATGACAAGGTATGGGATAACCTTCCGCTGGTATATCTCTAGAGGAGAATACACCGAGTTCAACAAGAACATCTTGCAACTCAGCCACACATGACCGACCACTCATTTCGCTTGAGTGTATCGAATGTATATCACCAACGATTGGGATCAGCAACCGTTTCCCGAATGGGACAGCATCGACAATAGATTTTTAGAAGTAAATGAAACTCTAGATCAGGTGATTATACACCCTAATAGGTGCGACCTACATAGCCATGCTGCTTGCCCGATTTCTGTCATTTACCGGATGTTGAGGCTAGAAGCTACGCTTTATCATCACACCAGATTCACTTCGAATGCCACATCGTCAAATCCATCAAATCACCGATTTACGTCCTCAACAGTACATTACGTGTTAGCTAAAAGAAGTTTCCTTCTCCGCTTCCACTCTTGGTACGGTTGAAGAAATCAATGTACGTGACCTTTTTGGAAATACTCTGTCAGACATTCATCCATACACGTCACCCAGGAACAGGATGAACTGAAGGCACTATTTCTATTTATAGAAAAAGTCCTTGCACTCTACTCCGTCTTCGATTATCTTTATATAATCTGATTCGTAACGCTACTGCCAATACGGAGTGGTTCTTCGGATAATAATCCAACCGGTCTCTCCATATTGACAACGATGGTCAAAACTTCGATAGTCTGTGATTTAACTATCGAATAAAAACAAGTGTTTCGATAGTCGATGATTTAACTATCGAATAAAACAAGTGTTCATCCAAACATCCAACAATCAGTGAGCCTTTAATTAATATTTCATTAATTAAATCACTTCTCTATTTCTTTATCAATATTTGTTAACCAAATATTTTCAATAACCATGTTGGCCCTTTTGCGTTCTTTGGAAAACATTTCCATATATCGCCTTCTTTTTATTTTCTAAACTTTAGAAAATATATGTTATTTATAATTGGAAAATATTCCAATTACTTATCTCTTTTCCAATCTCGTTTATTTCTATACTTAGGAAATATTTAACATCTATTTCCAAGCTTACATTTCATTTAGGTTAAAACGGATGTTGTGTAAAACATCGTTATGACAACCCAAATACTACATTCAACTGAATCTTATTCAACATTGATCTTCGAGCCTGAAATCTTACTATTTATTTGTTAATAATGAAATCAATCAAGTTGGGGTATAACTACATCTCAGACCTTGACTGAATAACATTTATAACGTCAAAACAGATAAAACTACTTACTCGAATAATCAATACCATACAACTACTGATTCACTTTTAACACATAAACTTTCTCTTCTATTCTTACTAGATTTTATTCTTATACTTCCTTTTTGATTATACTATTCTATTTCTAAGTTCGTTTTCTTATCGACTTCTATATATATCGATATGTTGATTTCTAACTATCAAATTATCTTAAAAATATTCTATCTCCTTAAATTCCCGGAAAAATTCGCCATAACCTCCTTTGTACCGAGAGCATCGGGAAATTTCAAATAGCTTTCCCGGTCCTTCTCATCTCAAAAAGAAAAAGAAAAAGCCAAGCGGCTTGCCGATACGGCACATAAAATCTCATATGGAAATTAAATACGTACCTTTTTGTCGGGCAATCTATTTATTTCAGTTCTATACTTTATTCCATACCTGTCTCCTGTATGTCTATACCTGTCCAATCTATTTTAACTATACCAATCGGTTTAACTCAATTTGTTAATTTTCTCTTTAGTCCATTTCTCTTTTAATATTTGAATTCTATATTCAAACTCCAATTCGCTTCTATTATTCAAATTCCATAGTTTAAAGTCCGTTTGAATTTCTATATTCAAATCTATAGTTTAAAGTCCATTTGAATTTCTATATTCAAACCTATAGTTTAAAGTCCATTTGAATTTCTATATTCAAACCTATAGTTTAAAGTCCATTTGAATTTCTATATTCAAATCTATAGTTTAAAGTCCATTTGAATTTCTATATTCAAATCTATAGTTTAAAGTCCATTTGAATTCTCGGCATTCAAATCTATAGTTTAAAGTCCATTTGAATTCTCGGCATTTTTTTTATAAACAACGTTTATAACTTCAATTCAAATCCCACCTTTCCATTTATAAACAACGTTTATAAATTCAATTCAAACCCCATATTTTCATTTATAAACAACTTTATAAATTCGATTCAAATTCCATCCTTTCATTTATAAACAACTTTATAAATTCGATTCAAATTTCATCCTTTCATTTATAAACAAAGTTTATAAATTCAATTACTTGTTTATATATATATATTCAAAACAAGTTAATGTTTCTATACTTCATTTAAAATTCAAATTCTATTTATAAAAATAGAATTCCCCTTTTAAATTCCAAATACCCTTTTTGATATTTTTATAAATCAATATCCCAAGCCCCAGTGATATTTAAACAATCAAATCAACCAATTTTCAATCATTTGATTTTTAACACATCATATATGAATATATATGAAATCAAACAAACAACAACAGATAATATATTTTTGAGGAATCCAGTTGGATTCCTCCAACCTGTTTTCCTGCATCCACAGACGTTAGTCAACATAGTAATACCCATCCTGCTTCGAGGCAGGATATCGCGGTATAGAAGGTCATCCACTAATCATAGCGTGGGGCGTATAGGGTAATCATCCGCTATGGTACCGCGGGCATCCGCTAATGAGACTGCGGGAATCCAACCAATCAATCAACCCAATATATATATAATAGTCAACCAATCCTAGATAACTAATATATTTTTAACAGCAATAAGTAAATATTTAAATGCGTCCAACCATCAACAAAACAACCAACAATTTATTTTAAATGCTAAAATAATTTAAATGAGTGAGAATTTACTCACCTGATTTTTAATTTGCCGATCCATTTTGACTTCAAAATTAATTCCAGCCTACATCTTCCCTAGCTATGAATTTTCTCGAGTTGATTATCTTGTACCTTACTTTGCAAGCCATGCGATCATTTCCCGACAGCTCCAACTATGTCAATCTCTCTCTTGGACTTTTCGTCGAACACCTGGACTGCCCTAACTATTTATGACCTTGCTGGTCACGCACACCCCTCCTGATTTTACCACCTCAGTCCCTTTCAGATCCGCATCCGCCTCCACAACATCAGCTCCGAAATTCCCTGGATGACTCCCCAACGTCCTACCGTCGACCTGCTGCTAACCCCGTCCCTCAGTTCGCTCCCAGTCTTCCTAGTTCGAACTCCAGTTCCCCATTTAATTTCAGCGTTGCTCCTTTCAAAAATCGCGTCGACCCCAGCTCGCGTTGCTACAGACAGCGACGGAAAGGTGTGCCCATCATCAACGAACTCCACCTCAGTCCAGTGAACCACGCCATCTCCTCCGCACCCATTTATCAGCAACGAATTCGAACTTCCCCAAATAGTAACCCTAAACCAACAGTCCATCGCGACCTTCGATTTCATTACGTTGCCCTAAGTCGCAAATCTCGCATCGTGCCTCCAGATGTGAGCGCGGAAATGAAGGGCGACTCTCACAGAACCAGGGATTTATGATTCGAATAACACGGCTTTTGATTTTGATTTAGCCAGACGAGGAAAACAAAATGGAAGGGAACGGGTTTTATCTCCTTTCTTTTGCCTGAGGAATGGAAATCTGACATTCTGGATGCAAACAGGGTATTGCGTTTATATAGAGAGGCATACTTCGGTGTTAAGTAAATTTTGTTCTGTGGTAAGGAAAAGGGGCACAAAGCGTGAACGGTGGAGAAATCTAATTCACAAATGAAAAGATATTTTCCCTAAGATATTTTTTTGTTTTATTTTATATTAATTTAAACCGGTATTCTTTAATTAAAATACACCCTAATTTCAAACTCCTTTCTGAACCCAACAACGGACAGTCCTAAGGTAATACCCCTATTCCGGACACACTGGGATAGGTCACGAAGTCCAATTCAATCATCTGGAGAAGATATTAATTTAAATCAATATAAATTAATTTCAGATAATTTATTCTCCTCGATAATCAATAAATATTATTATCGTTATAAATTTAAATAAAATTTCCTATAAATTATTTGAACTGTATTCAATTCAAATAAAAGTTTGAATTCAACAAAATCCATTTTCTTATTCTGATTTTCAATATTAAATTGAAATTGATTTTTAAATCCATAACTCCCTATAAAAATTGATTTATTTACTTGACTCAATATTTAAATCCATATCAAATATTATAAAATTTACCCCTAAGAGTCCGGGTCATTACAGCTATAAAACCCCTATAAATTATTTTTTCGTGCACTGTAGTAAGCATTTCTCTTAAGTTAATTTATGTATATGAGAATGTTAGTCCTGACTCGAGTTTATTACTTTCTTTTATGCTTGTGTGAGACCGAGTATTGCAGCTTGAGATTACATCTGTCGAAGCTACAGACTTGTGAAGATCTTGTTCGTGTCCATTATTTTGGTCATTTTATATGCATTAATGAAATTTTCGTATTGGCCTTGGTCTGTGTTTAATTTTGTAACACTGATGTATTATATTATATTATTCGGCTGTGAGAGATTGTATTATTCTGTATCTATGATTCTGTGGTTGATTCTTATTAAATCCATATCAATAAGAATTTGTTGTTTCAAACGATTCGAATGGGTTTTATCATCGACTTGAACTATTGGAAATAACAGGTCTTTACAAATTGATAATAGAGCTAGGTCAGATAAAATCTTAGATTAAGGGTTTAAACTCATTAGAGATAAGGTAGAAATACGATAGAATGAGTGAAATCGTCACTAGAATCATTCTTGCAAGAGTGTATTTCAAAATACAAATTATTTTAAAATTTAAATATTTATGAATCTCCACTCTTTAAAATACATCTTTCGTTTATAAGCTTCTCTCTTCGGTAAGGATTTTCCTTAGGTCTAAATCTCGATCTTTTTCTAAATTCATCTTGGAGTTTTCAAGATTAACCATAGAAATTTAAGCATAAGTTATAAGTGTATTAATAACTTGGTTTATTAACTATGGAATTTAAAAAAATATTTTGAAATTATCATAGCATAAAAATGGACTTAAAAGAAAATTTAATACATCTAACAAAGTGGAAAATAGGCATAAGGACAAACTTTGGAAAAAAATTAGTCTGACGGACGTCAAGTTTTATTTTTAGGTTGAAGGACAAATTTTGAAAAAAAATTAGGTTGAAGGACAATCCTAAATATAATTAGCATTTTCTACAGTGTAAAACTGGATAATGCTAGTTAAAACTAGCATTTTCGTGTGAATATAATGTTAATTACATTTAGCATTTTCCTTCAGCTTAATATTGGTTCATGGTTTGTCCTTCAGACTAAAAATAAAACTTGGTGTCTTTCAGCCTAATTTTTCGGCAAAGTTTGTCATTCTCCCTAATTACCTCTTATAGAATATATGGATAAGTTCAAGCCATTAAAATGAAGTAATTAAAGAATTTTAAATATCATTTATAAATAGGAATTTCTCATTTTAAAAAAATTATAAGTTAAATAATAATTGGTTAACCTTTTAAAACATTGCTACTAAAATAAATAATTTATTTTATAAAATCAACTAACTATAAATAATATTAAATAGGTGAATCATCAAAATTTAAATCATTAATAAAGGGCATATCTTTAGTTTAAACCATTATAAATAAAATGATTTATAATTTGAAATCATTTAATAAAATAGGCTTAACGACTGCAGTCGATTAACGGTTAAGTCTCTATCTTAAAGAAAACCAAAAGTAACTACAGGCGTCAAAAAATAAAATTTAGAAAATAGGGACCCAATAGATCATAGTCGCCTGACTGCGGGCATTAACCCCTCGACTTACGCCATGACACACAATAGATCGTAGGTACACGATGGTTACGTCGCTATCCCAGCGAAACCATAGGTAAACTGAAGGCAATCTCTTCCCCTTGAGTTACGCTATCCTAACAACAAACACATGGATCGTAGTTACATGATGTTTGCGTCGCTATCCCAGCGAAACTATAAGAAACTGTGGGTGTAACCCCAGATTTACGCTATTGGGTTTCCCAAAGATTTAAGAAATAAAATAATTTACTTTTTAAAACATTATTTAATAAGTCTTAGCAATCATAACGGTGCTTAAATAAGCTATCATTTATTGAATTCAATTTCTAGTCATAACACTAGTATTTACATAACAAGTATATATGTAAATAATCATCATTTAGCAATTTACAGCTAACGTATTTCATATAACAATCAATACTGCCATCAATGAATAATATAGCAAAGGAAGATTTAATCTGCTTAACAAATGTAAATAGACAAATTTATCCAATTTATTTATAGGTGCTTATTTGGCCAAAATAGATAACACCAATCATATCTCAGTTTTATTACATTATAACTAAACAACGTAATTAATTTAATATTATCCATAATTTCCCGTAGGTTCAATTCTTCAATAACTTGAGTAAAAATAAACTCAAAATATCTAATAGCAATTCGAGATGCTACATCGTGATCCTAAATTAGATTCATCCAAACTAATAGCATTTCAAGATGCTATCTCGCAAATCCAAGATTTAATTCAACCACCAGTCACTTTATCAATCCAAACATGCAGTTAACAATATGGTTATTTTAACTAAACAAATCAACTAAGAATCCACGCAAATAAGTAGATAAAAATATTTTACTTACTTAGTAACACTAGTAGATCAGAAAGGTGATTTTACTCACATTGTACCCATTATCGCTTTCGCGATCAAATTCTGTTCGATTCCCAACTGCGTTTCAAATTAACCAAAAATTTCCACTAGCTTCAAATTCCATCAATCCAACTTCACTTATGTAGTTTCCGCTGATATGAGACAAACGCAATAAACCACTTTCAATTTGGACCTAGAATGAGTAAATTATACAATTTATAAGATTTCTATTTCATTTAATAGATTAATTATAACATATATTCACTAATTACCATTTTAAAACACCAGTAAACTTCCAATCCCTTTCCCAATCTCAAGTGCCTGTACACGACCGACCAAAAAAACCCAAAGCTCTATACTTCTCTCTCCTTCACCCACGTCCTACATAGCCTAGAATCCAACGACAACACCTCTGATCTCCATCTATTCACGAGAATACTCCCTCAGTAGACATCCAGCGAGGCATGAATGCCTCTTTTCAAATCGTGACATAGCAGCAGGTCGAGAACATCTCTTTCGAACTCACGGCTTAAGTATTCTTTGGGAAACGGAAAAAAAGATGGTAGGGTGAGTTGTATAATTTTGATGGAGTAGTGTATGATAGAAGCTTTTACTTGCTTGTATTTAGTTTTATATTGATTTTCCGGTATCTCATCGCACATAAGTTCGATCTCACAAAAACTCCAAACGACCCAAAAAAAAAAGTACTTTCACTTTCAAAATTACTACACGGCTCCAAAACCATAAAGATATGTAACAACCCGTATTTTTGAATAACATGTTATAACATAAATGGAGGCAGAATTAAACTGTAAAATATGAATCAAGGGAAACGGGCTATGCCATTGCGTTCGTCTCGGAAAAATACGCGAAATAGAGTCCGAGTTTTCGAAAATCGGAGTCCGTATGACCAAGATATGGCCTCGCGAAGTTTCACGAAAAATTCCCAAATTAAAGTATACTTAATTAAGTGAAATGGGTTGTGCAGAGAAATATATATATATATTTATATATATATATATAATTGAAAATTAAATAAATAAATATGCAAAAATGTTCAAAACAGCGAATTGGGAGAGGGGAATAACCGAACCGGCCGATTTTTGAGGTCGACCCGAGCCTGCTGGGTCGACTAGGGGTTAATCCAGGGTGTTTGGCTGTCAACCCGTAGGCCGATTCGCTCAAATGCAGATTTTGCATTTGGATGGTTCTCATGGTTCATCTTTAATCTAAAGGCCCTAGATGGTTCCTACACGTGACTTCTTCCCCAAGACATGCTTTGATGGCATGGATTGAATCTAGGTTTAATCCTATGGCCTAAAACACTTGCCTAATCTATAAATAAGACCCTAACCTACCCTAAATCATCATTATTCATTCATACAACTAAACTATGGCAAAATCAATCCTCTCATGGCCTCCACTCTCTTCATAAAATTCCTAAATAAATTCCTAAGTGATTTTCCATGCATACAAGTGTTTTCAAACTTGTATGAGCATCATTAGCTTGCATTCAAGTCAAGTTTATATATTTGCATCATAAAGAAAGAGTCTTGATCATTTTGGCTCAGGGGTTTTGCTTGCATTTTGGGTTTAATTGATTTCATAAGGGCTTTGTCATATTTTTGTGAATTCTTAAGCATTGTAAGCCCTATTCTACTTTCATACTTAAACTCTAAAGTTAAATGTATGATATGCAAGTTTATCATGTTGTGATATGCAAGTTTATATGCAAGTTTATCATGTTGTGATATGCAAGTTTATATGCAAGTATGCCAAGTTATGTTATGCAAGTTTGGGTTGAACATTTTGTTCATGCTATCATGTTATGCAAGCTTATTTTGGGTTTATGGACATAAAGCTTTAAGCTTTATGCCAAAGGTTGCATTTTAGCAACATGTAAGTTATCATATCTCTTATAATAACTTGCATGTGAGGCTAAATGCGAACTTATGGCCATCTCTACATGTCATTTAGCACCATGTATCACCAATATGCTAAGTTTGGTTTTATGCATGCTTTTGAGGCCTAAAAATGTAATATGCAAGTGTATGAACATATGAACATTTCATATGCCACCATGTTAAGCTTGTGGCTTCAATACCTTTATGTCATGATTATGCCAAGTTCCCTCTTTCTATCCTTTATGCGCTATTGCGATATGTAAGCGATGGGATTGCGTTTGGGGTTGGGTAAACTTAAAAGACATAAAACATAAGCTTGGGAATTTACCTATTAAGTTAGGTCTACCCATTGGGAATTTACCTATTAAGTTAGGTCTACCCAATTGCTTGAAAACTTGTAACATGTTTTGGAAACATGATGGACATGACACTTAGAAAAGATAAGTGTGGCCAACTCGAGGTTGGGATGAGTTTGTAGCGTAAACCTACCCGGAACCGACCGGCTTAACTAGTTGCTACAAACAATAGGACCCAATGTGAGAAGTTGGTCATGTTGTACCTTGAACCCGAGGTTAGACCAAGTTGTGGTTTAAAGCTACCCGGACCCGCCCGGCTTAACTAGTAACCACAACAAGGTCTAATGTGAGAGGTTAAGGCGCATTAAATTAATTAATGCCCCGTGATTAGGGTTAAGTCATGGTCCACTTAATACTTAACCAATTTGGGCTTGGTAGATTAATCGGGGTTAAGTCGTGAACTCATCGTTACACTTAACCAAGTTAATCCAGGATTAGCAAGAGGGTTAAACCGTACTTAACCCACTAGAAAAATCCTAGCAATGGGGGCCCACTCCAGCAGTAATCTCAAGTTAGTATCATCATGACCCTAGGGACTATGCTAGGGTGGGGGCACGATTACTGGACTGGAGGTAAGTGACCAAAAGCGACGGCAGAGGGTACGCCGGTGTAGTTCCGGGCGGACTTTGGTCGTGCACATAGTCCGTAGCCGGAGAAAACATGCACGGGTACCAGTAGATCGGGACTGTGCACTCACGTTCATGGTGTCCAGGGGTTGACACCCTAGGGCTTGATACACCCGAAGGGTGGACCCGGCACAGTTCGACTACAATTATTATTGGGCCGTATTGACACCAACACGTGACGAGTTAGGCTTAGGGAGCCGATCGACTAGACCGTTTGTTGGACCTTGTATTAGGGTCATTTCATGTTTTTGGGCCAAAGCTTGGGCCTAGGGATCAATACTTGTTTATTCAAGTCATGTTAGTTTGCTAGTACACCTGTGGTGCAAAACCTTAATCCTGATTATGCGATGACACCTTTATCTACCTTGTTAGTTAATCATCATGCTAGTATATTGTTATCCTTATGTTCATCCCTGCTGCTCATGCCAGTTAACTTTATCAGTTTACATTGATTGTAGTAGGGCTTACTCAGTCTTTTTGACTGAACTGTTTTCTTTCGCCTCTTTTCTTCCGTTTCCCCCCCCAGGTTCTCAGGGAGGGAATACTGGAGCTTAGCTTGGATTTCGGATTGCTTGCTTGTGGGTTTTCAGCTCATGTACGGTTTCGACATGAAGCTAGCTATGGTTACCACTTAATTGGGGATAGCACTTATTTATTTCAGTTTTTCAGTTGATGTTGTTTTATCTAGACTTGTTTATTTGGAAAGCTATGTTGTACCAGACTTGTTTTGAAATGTTTTGAAATCTTCCGCTATTTTATCTATGTTATTTACTCTATGTTATTTACTCTGTTTACATATATACATATGTTCTTGTTCTGCCTTGATATATCATTATGCATGTTTACCTGATTCAAACGCCCCTCCAAAGTCAGAGTGCTTGCAAGAGCCACCCTTGTGGAGGTGGGGTGTTACATTTGGTATCAGAGCAAATGGTACGAGAAGGAACAAAAAAAAGAAGCTTTTAGAAAACTTTTGGAAAACTATTTTCAAAACCAAGTATAAAGTATTTTCCAAAGAAAAGTCTAGTTTATTTTAAAGGCTATTCCCCAAAAAGCCATTAGCAAAATTCCTTCGTTTTTCTCCATTCTGAATCTGTCTTTTTCTTCGTTTTCAGTATGGCCGATACTTTGCTATTCCGGAGGGAGTACACGTACCTGTTTGGTATAGGAGACTTTTGGAGGCTAGGGCTACCGAAGCCGGCCCCGCAGATGTTCCTCCTCCTCCTCCTCCGGTAGTTAATGTTCCTCCTCCTCCTCCTCCGGTGGTTAATGTTCCTCCTCCTCTTGTCGCTGAGGTTCCTCTTCCTCCTCCCCCTCAGCATCCTCAAGTGGACTTCGCAAAGACTTGCAAAGATTTCAAAGCAATGGGTGGTAAGAACTTTCAAGGCACTGAGACTTTTGTAGAGGCCAGAAATTGGTTGAAAGAGACCGAGGATTTGTTTGCTATCTTTGGGTTAGACGATCAGAGGAAGCTCTTGTTGGCGGTTTGGCTTATGAAGGATGAAGCCGCTTATTGGTGGGAAGTCACCAATGGTACTAGGCCTGTTGAGACTTGGGCCGATTTCAGGGCAAGGTTCATGCTTAAGTTTCTATCTTCTGCTGAGGAGAATCTGCAAATGGAGAGGTTCATAACTTTGAAACAAGGAGATATGTCTGTCAAAGAATATGTGAACAAGTTCAATCAGTTAGCTCGTTTTGGCTTGGATATGGTGAATACTCCTCAGAAGAAGGCTCTTCGTTTTGCTAGAGGATTGAATGAGCCGTTGCAGGGATTGGCTATGTCACATATTCCCCATGGGGCCACGTTTGAGAGTTTGGTTGATATGGCGTTACTTCAGGGAGATGTCAAGAAAGAAACCAAGATGAATGATACTCAAGCCAAGAAGACTGATTCCCAGGGAAAAGGAAATCAGGGTAATCCAAGTGGTCAGAGCAGTCAAGGCAATCAGAACAAGAACAAGAGTCAAGGCAACAAGGGGAACAACAACAAGGGAAATAACAACAAGGGCAAGAACAACAAGGGGAAGTGCCATTATTGCGGTTCAGTTGAGCATCTTATTAAGGATTGTAAGAAGAGGAAAAGGAAGAATGGTGAATGCTTTTTCTGCGGTGAGACTGGACATTTCAGTAAGGATTGCCCGAGGAAGCAAGGGCAAGGCCAGGGTCAGACTCAGCGTGCTGGACCTTCTGGAGGGCAAGTTCATGCTCTCAATGTCGCTCCAGTTCCCGATCGAGGTAGTATTTCTGTTGAGAGCCTTGTATATATTTCTGATTTTCCAGTTCGTACCTTATTTGATTCTGGTGCATCGCATAGCTTTATCTCATCTGATCTTGTTGATAGTTTGCACCTTAGTACTAGCTTGGTAGATGATCCCGTCTGTGTCTCAAATCCTATTGGGGGTTCCGCCCATTTGTCTATGATATGTGGGGATTTGAGGATCTCTATACTGAGTGTAGAGTTCTTGTGCAGTGCTTATGTTCTTGGTTTTAGGGGATACGGATTGATATTGGGCATGGATTGGCTGTCCAGATATGGAGCCATTCTTGATTGTGAGCATAGGGTTATGAGGCTCGTGACTCGCCTCAGAAACACCCTAGAGATTTCTTGTGATCCGAGAGGTCCCGTCATGTTGTGCTATCTGGAATCACTCGACTCGTCAATGGAAACTCTTCAGTCTGTGAGAGTGGTTCGAGAGTATCCGGATGTTTTCGATGAAGTTAGGGGGTTGCCCCCTAAGCGAGAGATTGATTTCCGCATTTATCTGGTGGATAATGCAAAGCCTGTTTCTTTGCCCGTTCGGCACATGGCTCCGCGTGAAAGGCGGGAGCTAAGTAAGCAAGTGAAAGAGTTGCTTGAGAAGAACTTCATTAGACGAAGTATATCTGAATGGGGAGCGCCTGTGGTATTTGCTACCAAGGCGGATGGTTCTCTCCGACTTTGCGTTGACTATCGAGAGTTGAATAAGCTGACTAAGAAGAACAGACACCCGTTACCGAGGATTGATGATCTCTTTGACCAGCTTGTCGGTGCTTCTGTTTTCTCTCAGCTTGATCTTGCTACGGGGTTACATCAGCTCAGGGTAGCTGAAGATAGTATAGACAAGACTGCGTTCAGAACTCCAGATGGATTCTTCGAATGGCTTGTCATGCCGTTCGGCTTGACTAATGCACCCGCATATTTCGTGGACTTGATGAGTAGGGTGTTCAGGGAGTTCTTGAACAAGTTTGTCGTGGTCTTCGTAGATGATATTCTGATCTTCTCTAAGGATGAGGAAGAGCACGCAAGGCATCTCATGGAGGTGATGGATACGTTTAGAGCGCGTCAGTTGAAGGCCAAGTTCTCCAAGTGTCACTTTTGGAGAAGGGAAGTTAGATTCCTTGGGCATATAGTATCTAAGCAAGGCTTAGCGGTGGATCCCGCTAAGGTAGTGGCAGTTCAGGATTGGAAGACTCCAAGGAATGCAACCGAAGTGAGAAGTTTTCTAGGTCTTGCGGGTTTTTACCGGAAGTTCATCAAGGACTTCGCAAAGATATCCGCTCCTCTCACTAAATTGACGAAGAAGAATTTAGTTTTTGCTTGGAGCATAGAATGCGAGCTTGCTTTTCAGAAGCTCAAGAGAGCCCTCACATCAGCACCTGTTCTAGCTTTGCCCGATGGAGGGAAGTTATTTACCGTATACACCGATGCATGTGGCACGGGGTTAGGAGCTGTTCTTATGCAAGAAGGAAGAGTGATATGCTTTGGCGGTAGACAACTCAAAGTGCATGAGAAGAATTATCCCACTCATGACTTAGAGTTGGCAGCAATAGTATATGCACTCAAGGCTTGGCGCCATTATCTTCTGGGAGAAAGATTTGAGCTTTATACCGATCACAAGTCATTGAAGTATCTCTTTTCTCAGAAGGATCTGAATCTGAGGCAACAAAGATGGATGGAATTCTTGGCGTCCTACGGTTTTGAGATAGCTTATACCCCTGGCAAGGGGAATGTGGTAGCAGATGCATTGTGTAGAAGAAGGTTGACCCTAAGTCCTCTACTCGTTGAGATGAAGAATTTAGAGTATGTGGCAACCTTTGATTTCTCTTTGGCGATTGAGTCGATGACCGGTTCTTTAGCATCTCTGGAACTCAGACCTACCCTTCTTGATCAAGTTGGGGCTTCGCAGAGAGAAGACCCTCAGATAGTTGAGATTATGGATAAGCTAATTCGAGGAGAGACGTCTAGTCATCTCGCTCGATATTCTATTGATGACAAGGGTTGGCTGAGGAGAGACGGAAGGTTATGTGTTCCAATGGTAGAAGATCTAGTAAGAAGAGTTCTTGAGGAAGCGCATCGCTCTAAGTTGACTATACATCCGGGCGAAGATAAGATGTATAAAGATATGAAGCGCATTTTCTTTTGGCCTGGGATGAAGAAGGATGTGGCAGAATTTGTCTCTAGATGTATCATTTGCCAGCAAGTTAAGGCCGAGTCGAAGAAGCCCGGTGGGCTATTGCATCCTTTAGACGTTCCACTATGGAAGTGGGAGAGTATTTCCATGGATTTTATCGATGGGCTACCAAGGTCAAGGAAAGGGAATACGAGCATTTGGGTTATTGTGGATAGACTTACGAAGAGTGCTCATTTCATTCCGGTGAAGAGCAAGAGGACCGCATCTTGGCTAGCGTCTGTATATCTTCGTGAGATTGTGAGACTACATGGAGTCCCTTCTAGTATAGTCAGTGACCGTGACCCAATCTTTACAAGTCAATTCTGGAATAGCTTGCAAGAAGCTATGGGCACAAGGTTGAATCTAAGTACGGCTTATCACCCACAGACGGACGGTCAAACCGAAAGGGTGAATAGGGTACTCGAGGATCTGTTGAGGCTTTGTATTATGGATTTTGGTGGTACTTGGGAAGACCATCTTCCTCTTGTTGAGTTTGCATATAATAACAGTTATCAGGCAAGCATAGGGATGACACCATTTGAAGCTTTATATGGGAGGCCGTGCAAGTCGCCTACATGTTGGTGGGAGACTACAGATGAGCTTATACTTGGGCCTGATATGATCAGAGATACATCCGAGAAGATCGAGTTGATTCGGAGACGGATGAAAGCGGCCCAAGGCCGACAGAAATCCTATGCTGATAAGAGAAGAACGGATTTGGAGTTTGATGTTGGGGATATGGTTTTCGTGAAGGTTTCTCCTTTGCGGAATGTGGTCCGATTTGGAGCTGTTGGGAAGTTGGCACCGAGGTTTGTTGGACCATTCCCTATTATAGAGAGGATCGGGCAGATGGCTTATAGAGTGAAGTTGCCCGAGAAGCTTGCTGGAGTACACGATGTTTTTCATGTCTCGCATCTCCGGAAGTGTTTACATGAATCAGCAGAGGTTGTTGAGCCAAGTGTTCTAAAAGATGTAGAAGTGGAGAAAGAGGCTACCTTGAGGAGAGCTCCGATTCGTATCTTGGGGACGGAGACCAAGAAGCTAAGGAATCGAGAGGTAAAATTGGTGAAGGTTCAATGGGGTGAAGCCGAAGAAGACGCAACTTGGGAAACCGAGGAGAAGATGCGTGGGCTTTATCCATTCCTTTTTGAGGGTACACTCTCAATCTCTTTTCTTTGTTAGCATATCTTTCTCTTTGCTATCCATGTTTATCTAGTTAATCTTGTCATGAGAACCTTAGGTAGAAACCCTTTGGATGAAACATGTGTTTGAAACATGTTATGCTTGATGGTTGCAAGTGGTTGCAAGTGGATACTCGTGGATGCATAATACACGTTAGGCACTAAGATCGGCTCACACACTTTCATACTGCATATGCATGAGTGTTTATGCTTATTCATGGATGAAAACTTGTTATGCTATCACGTGGATGTTGCATATGGATGAATGTTATGTGCACTCATGTAGAGATTATAAATTATGTTAGGAATTTGCATACATATGGACTCATTTCACTAACATATTTTGCATTAAGGGGGTTTACTGAATCAGTAACCTCCTGATTTTCGCATTAGATAAGTACATATACACACACCTTTGCATATGATCATACAGCATTTAGAACCTTTTAAGGACAATGATTGCTCGTGGATGATGTTTTGAGTAGATGGATGATGGATGGTAGGATACGTTCTTCCTAACTTGGAGATTTCGGGGACGAAATCCTTTAAGGAGGGAAGAATGTAACAACCCGTATTTTTGAATAACATGTTATAACATAAATGGAGGCAGAATTAAACTGTAAAATCTGAATCAAGGGAAACAGGCTATGCCATTGCGTTCGTCTCGGAAAAATACGCGAAATAGAGTCCGAATTTTCGAAAATCGGAGTCCGTATGACCAAGATATGGCCTCGCGAAGTTTCACGAAAAATTCCCAAATTAAAGTATACTTAATTAAGTGAAATGGGTTGCGCAGAGAAATATATATATATATATTTATATATATATATATATATATATAATTGAAAATTAAATAAATAAATATGCAAAAATGTTCAAAACAGCGAATTGGGAGAGGGGAATAACCGAACCGGCCGATTTTTGAGGTCGACCCTAGCCCGCTGGGTCGACTAGGGGTTAATCCAGGGTGTTTGGCTGTCAACCCGTGGGCCGGTTCGCTCAAATGCAGATTTTGCATTTGGATGGTTCTCATGGTTCATCTTTAATCTAAAGGCCCTAGATGGTTCCTACACTTGACTTCTTCCCCAAGACATGCTTTGATGGCTTGGATTGAATCTAGGTTTAATCCTACGGCCTAAAACACTTGCCTAATCTATAAATAAGACCCTAACCTACCCTAAATCATCATTATTCATTCATACAACTAAACTATGGCAAAATCAATCCTCTCATGGCCTCCACTCTCTTCATAAAATTCCTAAATAAATTCCTAAGTGATTTTCCATGCATACAAGTGTTTTCAAACTTGTATGAGCATCATTAGCTTGCATTCAAGTCAAGTTTATATATTTGCATCATAAAGAAAGAGTCTTGATCATTTTGGCTCAAGGGTTTTGCTTGCATTTTGGGTTTAATTGATTTCATAAGGGCTTTGTCATATTTTTGTGACTTCTTAAGCATTGTAAGCCCTATTCTACTTTCATACTTAAACTCTAAAGTTAAATGTATGATATGCAAGTTTATCATGTTGTGATATGCAAGTTTATATGCAAGTTTATCATGTTGTGATATGCAAGTTTATATGCAAGTATGCCAAGTTATGTTATGCAAGTTTGGGTTGAACATTTTGTTCATGCTATCATGTTATGCAAGCTTATTTTGGGTTTATGGACATAAAGCTTTAAGCTTTATGCCAAAGGTTGCATTTTAGCAACATGTAAGTTATCATATCTCTTATGATAACTTGCATGTGAGGCTAAATGCGAACTTATGGCCATCTCTACATGTCATTTAGCACCATGTATCACCAATATGCTAAGTTTGGTTTTATGCATGCTTTTGAGGCCTAAAAATGTAATGTGCAAGTGTATGAACATATGAACATTTCATATGCCACCATGTTAAGCTTGTGGCTTCAATACCTTTATGTCATGATTATGCCAAGTTCCCTCTTTCTATCCTTTATGCGCTATTGCGATATGTAAGCGATGGGATTGCGTTTGGGGTTGGGTAAACTTAAAAGACATAAAACATAAGCTTGGGAATTTACCTATTAAGTTAGGTCTACCCATTGGGAATTTACCTATTAAGTTAGGTCTACCCAATTGCTTGAAAACTTGTAACATGTTTTGGAAACATGATGGACATGACACTTAGAAAAGATAAGTGTGGCCAACTCGAGGTTGGGTTGAGTTTGTAGCGTAAACCTACCCAGAACCAACCGGCTTAAATAGTTGCTACAAACAATAGGACCCAATGTGAGAAGTTGGTCATGTTGTACCTTGAACCCGAGGTTAGACCAAGTTGTGGTGTAAAGCTACCCGGACCCGCCCGGCTTAACTAGTAACCACAACAAGGTCTAATGTGAGAGGTTAAGGCGCATTAAATTAATTAATGCCTCGTGATTAGGGTTAAGTCATGGTCCACTTAATACTTAACCAATTTAGGCTTGGTAGATTAATCGGGGTTAAGTCGTGAACTCATCGTTACACTTAACCAAGTTAATCCAGGATTAGCAAGAGGGTTAAACCGTACTTAACCCACTAGAAAAATCCTAGCAATGGGGGCCCACTCCAGCAGTAATCCCAAGTTAGTATCATCATGACCCTAGGGACTAGGCTAGGGTGGGGGCACGATTACTGGACTGGAGGTAAGTGACCAAAAGCGACGGCAGAGGGTACGCCGGTGTAGTTCCGGGTGGACTCTGGTCGTGCACATAGTCCATAGCCGGAGAAAACATGCACGGGTACCAGTAGATCGGGACTGTGCACTCATGTTCATGGTGTCCATGGGTTGACACCCTAGGGCTTGATACACCCGAAGGGTGGACCCGACACAGTTCGACTACAATTATGATTGGGCCGTATTGACACCAACACGTGACGAGTGAGGCTTAGGGAGCCGATCGACTAGACCGTTTGGTTGGACCTTGTATTAGGGTCATTTCATGTTATTGGGCCAAAGCTTGGGCCAAGGGATCAATACTTGTTTATTCAAGTCATGTTAGTACACCTGTGGTGCAAAACCTTAATCTTGATTATGCGATGACACCTTTATCTACCTTGTTAGTTAATCATCATGCTAGTATATTGTCATCCTTATGTTCATCCCTGCTGCTCATGCCAGTTAACTTTATCAGTTTACATTGATTGTAGTAGGGCTTACTCAGTCTTTTTGACTGACCTGTTTTCTTTTGCCTCTTTTCTTCCGTTCCCCCCCCCCCCCCAGGTTCTCAGGGAGGGAATACTGGAGCTTAGCTTGGATTTCGGATTGCTTGCTTGTGGGATTTCAGCTCATGTACGGTTTCGACATGAAGCTAGCTATGGTTACCACTTAATTGGGGATAGCACTTATTTATTTCAGTTTTTCAGTTGATGTTGTTTTATCTAGACTTGTTTATTTGGAAAGCTATGTTGTACCAGACTTGTTTTGAAATGTTTTGAAATCTTCCGCTGTTTTATCTATGTTATTTACTCTGTTTACATATATACATATGTTCTTGTTCTGCCTTGATATATCATTATGCATGTTTACCTGATTCAAACGCCCCTCCAAAGTCAGAGTGCTTGCAAGAGCCACCCTGGTGGAGGTGGGGTGTTACAAGATATATATTGGTTATTGAATTTAAGAAGAAAAAAAAAATCATAAAACACTGCTATTTTAGTATGAAAACAGAATTATAATTCTACAATGCCAAACGATACACGTTTTAAATGCGCACAATCATATAATAATCCGACCAGTGTGAAACTTGACAACTCACAATAATTTACTATTCCGATTTTAATGGAATTAGTTTCGTCGAAATCCAAGATAATTTGCCAAATTCCTTGATTTACATGTTAAATACAATGACATATTATTAAGCGACTTTTAAATCGCTTAAAACCAATGATAATAACTTATTATTACCATTCTAATCCAAATAAATTATAATTAAGGATCTTTTGAGGCCATTAAAATTAATAATTGAGTTCAAATCCAATGTGTTTACAATATTTCTGAATTGAATTTACTATTTCACTATTCAGATTGAATTAATAACTCAAAACGGTTGAATTATAGTTATTTAAATTGCCAAATCAATATTTGAAATATTCAATCATTAAAAACTCGGGTTGTTACATCATGGATGATATCAATGTATAATGCTACGTTTGTTGATCCGTGACTTGTGTTATAAATTATAATTGTGTTTTGCTCTTGATAAATTTTGTACCCACCGAGTTATTGTATTGATAAGGATTAAGTATGTCGGTCCATTTGGGGTATGAAAATATTGAGCATCTTAACGACGAAATTGATACCTATTCAATACAAGACGCATGGTCCCTCCTAACCAGCCCTTTTCTCCCCATTAATAGACATCATTACTCGTTTATGCCCTTTATTAATGTGGGTATCGCGGTGGGGCATTACATTTAATATTTGAAATCTTATAACGAGAATTTTCGTTGTTACATTCTTGATCATCTATATCAGTGATTGCTTGATCGAGAGTTAGTTCTTGAGTTTGATTTATTTTTATTGCCTAACATAGAATTGAAGGTAACTAAGTTCTTGCCTATGTTGACTAGAAGAAGTCTTCCAATTTACTTTTTTTGGAGTTGCTAGATTAATGTTCGTTCTTTCATGAAATGGAGTACCATGATACTTATCAAAATTGAACATGAACGCTGGCGGTAGGTTGTTAGCAGAGCTTCATAATAGTGAATACACAATATCCGCAACAATACCCATTCCGCCATTAACCAACCCATTTTGCACTAAAAGATTACTTTGTAACTTCACTCAAGAACCTACCGAAAGATAAATACATCTTCTTAAACCTTTTGCAGCATCAAACGAAGCATGAAATGCTACTGCATTGTTATTGAAAGAAGTACAAAGTTAAATCTAATAATTTTTGTTATGTTTGCTGGATGCAATTCTAGTTCGAGAAAGATAAAAAGCTTTCTTACATTTCCCTCTCCTAGTTTGATCAAATTGACCAAACTCTGGTTTTGAAAGTTTCCGATCATCAAAATAGATGAATCTCTACTTAATCTTTCTAAAGTCCCATCTAATGGTTCGTGTTCTTCTCCAGCTTGGCTGAATATATATGATAGCCTTACTCAGTTATCGAAACTCATATATGAAGGGCCACTACGTTGTTGCAAGAGATTATAACCTTTTAAGTGTAATTAACTATCCCATATAAAGAGATAATTGTCGCATATAACCGCCTAAACAGTAGAAATATCACTGGAAAAAAATAATTTATTGTAAAAGTATCACGATATCATAAATTAATATTCTTCATCATTGTTCTACAAAGCATCCTATATTCATCTGTTATAATCGACTTTGTACTGTTAAAGTCATCTTGCATACTCCAGCATTACTCTCCTAAAAGTTCTTTGTAAGATGATTTCCTTTATGTAGGCATTGAAGGTTTATGATTAATTATGCTACCATCAATGTTAAATGCAGCCACTCCCGTTGGAGCCATAATGTGAAGTGCTTTTCTGGTTCTAAAACGAGTAATGGCTGTTCTAAAAGTGGAATTTACAAGAGTTGATTTTCCAATATCAGCATGACCATACATAGTCATTCAAATAGATTCTCCTTTTAATATAGCATTATATATCGTATTAAGTGCAATCCTCTGATCTTTAGACAAGTTATCAATAGGAACAACAGTTAAATTAATTTACTCTATTTTGCATGTTCTATGGTATAACATAAATTCGTATTGACAAAATTACATTAAATATCTATATTAGGATATCACTGAAGTGCTTCATTCCAGTTTTGCGAAATGTTGAATTCTCCTAACCCCATTTATACCTCCTACTCTAAAACAAAACAATGGACCCATTGAGGCTGCTATCATCCACTGTTCTTGTTGGTTTTCTTTTATATCATTTTCAGTGGTGTCATTTTCAAGGTCGTCTTCAATAGCATTTCTAAATGATTTGGGTTGAATCCAATCTAAATTAACATATCTTTCAAACCAAGTATCAAAAATTTCTTTTGCTTCACTTAAGTTTCGATAGTAATGGCGTGGTAGTAACAGAATTCATATTGTGTAAATTATAGTTCCATATTGTGAAATATAGTGACAATCTTCTAATTTTTTGTACTTCAAATTAATTGGATAATATTCATAAAAATTAAAATAACGGAAAATAAAAAATTTGCAGCACCTATTGTTTGCGATTTTTTTTTTTTTTTACATTTTTCGCTAAATGGAGGAATGCTGGTACTTAATTCTTGCATTATTCATTCATTCACCCCTATTCGAAATTTGTGACATCCTTCACAATAGTAAGGGAAGTATTTTCCCATATTCAGCAGTGAGATATTTTCTCGTTCGCTTAGTCGATCCATATACCTTATAATGAAAATTGTGTTCGATTCAACTACACCTACGTCTATTTTTGTATTTTGATTTCCAATTATCGTTGACATCATGGATTTTGAAGTTGCCATAAGTGGCTCTATTGCTCCAAACAAACGTACTAGAGGGTAAGACTTTAGAAGATGACATACGTCACATGTAGAAATGTCTAGCTTATACACTCTCAAGAAGTATTTTTTAGTGGCGGAGTCTGATGTCAGTAAGGAACGATGAATATATTATCATTCATATTTTCCCATCTTTATCAATGATTTTGAAGGTCAATGCAAAAAAAACTAAATTCCCTAAATATATTGTGATAATAACTTAGTTATCTACTTATATGAAAGTTGTATCATGTCCATTTCAAATAAAACAATTATAACATGCCAAACTTTGGTATGATTGTTTCCAAACATAGCAACGCACACAAAAACAAAAGAACAAGTACAGAAGAAAAACATATTTTATAATAAAAACAGTATATTATCATGATTACAATATTTCGATATATTTGCAAATAGATCATTAGCATTTCCCACCTTATTATATTGTACCGTTCTCTCTAATTAATTTCAAGAGTAGAAATAATATTCTTATGCATGATGTCTTGTTTTTTTATTCATCTCAAAATTTTCCATCAATAATAAGGAAGTTAAGACTGAAAAATGAATGGTTTCTGATATGCATTGTTTTTCCTTTCCTATTGTGGAACCTAAGAATGTACTACAAACGAGTATTAAATTGTAACAATTACTAGTGTTATAACATCCAATATCCAATGCAATCTTTTTTGGACAATCTCTATTGTGACAATTCAGTTGTTTTTTAGAAACTTGTTACTTTATTATATATATATGGTATTATTTTACATCCTTAGTAGTACAACTCAAAACGAATGACAGACTACTCACTTTGAAAAACTCATTCGTACTGAGGCACAACACCAACTTAAGATATGAAATCTAAAGACAACATAAAAATCTATCTAGTCTAACCTATATATATGACACTCTACATAACTCATAAAAAAGGCATAAAACCTCTTTACATAGACATATTCTCTAAGTCGTAAAGGAAGCGCCCTGACCAGAAACTGAAAGTGCCTCCAAACTTTTAAACTTCTCCGCCTTCTTTTTCCTATCCTTAATTTTAGACACTAGTGAATTCGAAGTAGCATTATCAATTACACCAAAGCCGGAAGCCGCCTAAACTCAAAATGCTCCTCGTTATACCTGATCTTACAAACTGCCTAGTCCATAGTTTTTTAATGGAATTCGTCTTTAGTAGGAACTTCCATATCATCATCATTGAGCATAGAATGTGTTTTAATAGGAACTTGAGATCCCGTTGAATCCTGAAATACATGTAACTGCGTGTATTGTTCCATGCACTCCTCACGAGATACAGACTTACCAGTAGAACCTTAATATTTTGTGTCTTCATCATCTAAAGAAGGATCAGCTGTTACCTGTTTTCCTTTATTCGAAGCTAAATTAGAATCAAAATAGCTCTGACTTCATAAATATGAATTGTTAGGAAGTTGAACATCAGAAGACTATAGACCAACATGAATTTCCACATTGCACAATTACTAGTCTTTTTTGCTTGGGAAGCCAAACTTTAGTAAATTTAGACCTATCTACATGTCCAAAACTATGGCAGCTCGAGCATACTAGGGACACCATTCGTATTCCACATTTTGCATTTATAATCTGGTCTGTAATGATCCAGAATTTTTAACCAATTTAAAACTAAAATTTGGATATAAAATTTAGAATTTTTGAATAAATAATGGATTTAATTAGATTTAAATATGAATTTGGAATTAATAATAAATATAGTTTTTAGTCTAAATATGTTTAGATTATAAAATAGATATTTTAATTTTTCAAAATATGATGGTATAATTTTCGTAATAATATATCGGGTTTTATTATAATAAAATTTTCCCAATACGTATTTATAAAACTATTTTTAAGTGTATCCTTTTATAGTTAAATAATTACATTTTAAATATAAAAAATAAAGTAAAATAATCATTTTGAATGTTAAATAAGTTGCTAACGTTGTGTGGTTTTGATAACATAAGTCATTGAGTATTTAAACTATTTAACGTAGCCCAACACTCGAGTTTTGCAACACATATAAGACGTTTCTATTTTTGCAACACCCTAGAAGCGTTACTAAGGTGTTTCTATTATAAACCGTATAAACGTACATGGTTTTGGAGAGGGAGAAAATTGTTTCCAAAAGTGGGTTTACCACATATGTATGCATGCATGCAGTAATGCAACTTAGGGAGCCATGTGTCTAAAGGAAGAATGACAAAAATGCCCTTGGAAATTCCTATGAAAGAAGTGTAACACCCCGTAAAATACATAAATATTAATAATAAATAAATAAGAATAAAAAATAAACAATTTAATAATAATGCAAGAAAATGAGATTTTGCAGCTTTAAGAATTTTGGCTACAAAAATCTTTTTTTTTGGATTCTTGGTGAAATTCTGAATTGTTTTCATATATAATATGATGAAAACGGTCAATGTATGAAGAAGTTAGAAACAAATAAATTTGGACAGTAAAACGCAGAAATATATATATATATATATATATAATTATTTGTGTAATATATATGTCCAAAATATATTTAAAAATAAGGGGGAGAATTTGAAATTCAAACAAATGATAATATTATGGGGACATAGAATGTCTTATATAAGGAATAAGATTAAGAAATAAAGCAACGTATAAATTAAATGAACACCATAGCGCAACATACGTCCATTGGGCATTTCAGCGACCAAGAGGTCGAGCGCACCCATAGGAGGGGTGTTGACCGCTTGATGACTGAACAGCCCAATGAATCTATGTTTGGTTAAGGTTTTCTAAAGGTGTGTATATATAAATAGAAGGCCTAGATTAAATCTGAATAATCTAACGGCCTACGCTCACACGAGCAACTATATATAGGGAATCATTTCACACAATAGAATCCTATCCACTTTCTTATTCCTACCTTTATGTTGCCCTTTTGCCATTGCTAAATTCCAGAAAAGGTTAGGAAGTTCTTCTATTCCTCTAACCTTCATTCTTATCTTCTCTAATCTAAATTCATATAGGTTTTCTAGTATGAACTCTAGAATTTTGTGTGTGTATATATATAAGATTCTAAAATATGTTTCTTACATATATATTAGGAGGATTGGAGCACGTTTGTCGCAAAGGTTAAGCACATATCTAGATGTACTACAAAAATCCTATTTGTTCTTCCTCATGTCTGTGAGTGGAATATCGTGTTCTTAGGCATATTCTATTTTTTTATAGATTAACGTGTTGATAGCTATGCCTAAGAGGTTATGGAAATCAATAATATCAACACAAAAAACCCAAAATCCTCTATTTTATATTTGCATAAGAACTGCCATGTTATTTGGGTTTTGTGTATTTTTGATCTTAATATTGGATTAAGGATGAAAGGGGTGTTGTTGTTTCTACTTTGTGTAATCCACCCTTACGAACATTTGATTGTAACTAAAAGGGTTCAAATTTGGTTATTTCATGATTTGATCAGGTTTGAATTCTATTTTGAATCCAAGCATATTCATACTTGAAATATGTCAAATGTAAACTTTTTTATGTGCGTAACACCAAAAAGGGGTTAATTAGGTAAAGTGGAAATTATACACATACATGTATATATTATGTGTGTATGTAATACTCTATCTTCGATCCATTATTGAAATCATTCCAACAAGCCAAGGATGCAAGTTGAAATTTGTATGTATATATATATATATATATATATATATATATATATATATATATATATTCCATTCACTACTATTTATTATTTTCTTCTTATGCCATCATGCCTAAATTGTAGTGTTAAAGATATGGAAAAACTAACTTGTATAACTTGATTTAGAAAATTGACAATTTCTATCTCGTTAGAACGTTCTCTTGTTCATACAAACATTAACGTTACTTAGGCGTTAGAATTATTATACTAATATAAACGTAATCAACGTATCTAACGTAATACTAGCATAATAAGTGCGATTAGGATAGAATTCGAATTTGAAATGTCCCCATATATATAAATATATTTGATTGCTTGTGTGTGCGTATAGAGTGGCTTTACATGTATAAATAATGATACATAGACACAAGGTTAGTTGTCATTTGTGGTATAAATCTGCCCGGAACTGACCGGAAAATCCAGCAACCACAAGTATGCCCAACTAATGTGAGAGGTCTGGGTGCCATGGGTCATTCAAACTTAGTACACTAGACATGAGGTTAAACGAACTTGTTGTAGAAACCTGCCCAGAACCGCTGATATATCCCACATCTACATGTATACCATAACACCCCGCATTTTTAATTAAAGATAATAAAATGGGAATAAGTTAATTAAATGTTCAGAATTAAGTGGAACCGACATCACCATTGCGTTCATCTCAGAATTCTGGTTCAGATAGACTCCAAGTTTGGGTGAAACGGATAACGAATGAAGAAATTAGGGGCTTTAGAAGTTTGTATACATATAACAAGCTTATATATAAATAAATATATCCAGAAAATAAAATCATACAACGCGGGAGAACTGGACGGGAAATAGACCCATTAGGGGTTGACCCAAACCCTTGGGGGTCGACTCACACAAAGGTGTGTCGAACTTAGGGTTGAACCAGGGGTCGACCCACCCTAGATCTGGGTAGATTTTTTGATGAATCTCGACTATTTTCTGGACCATATTTGTGCCGACTCAGTTCCATGTGTGCATGAACACCTATAAATAGTCTAGTAGAGCCTAGCCTAAATCTTATATTTTTTGAGAGGCTGCCTAAGCTTTGTCATTCTTTTTGCTCCTCAAATCTCTTCAAAAAAATAGAATAATTAGTTTAATGAAATTCTGATTCAAGATCTGGAGGTAAAGAATGTTTATCTGCAAAGGGTGTTCAAACGTCTAACCGAAGTGAGTTAAATTCTTGGATCTGGTCAATTTAAATCTCTCCTTTTTCTTTTAGTTGAGAATTGTGGAACCATGGTTATTTAGATTCTAAAATCAGTTAGGGAGCCATGGAATGCTACGTCTGGACCAGATTCACGAATTGGCAAGCTAATAATGTGAGTGATTTAAGTTATGCCTTTTTGATAATGGTATATTTATCGTTTGGCATTCCCTGTAAATATGTATAGTAAATCTGCTGAAATGATTAATCTACTAAAATGTAAATCTACTGAAATGTATAAACCTGTTCAACTATATGGAAACGATTACTGTTGTATACATACATGTTCTAATAACTTGTTAATTAGGTACTGTAAGTTAAGTTACGGTGAAATTGGGATAATTACATGTTAATCCGTGGCATATTATGTACTTGAACCCTTAACTGTAAGAATTGGAATAATTACATGACAATTTGTTAGATTGAAATAATTACATGATTGAATGATTACATGTTATTCTTTTAAAAGGGAGTTAATTACATGCTATAAAGAACATGCGACATGATAATTAGTTAAAATACTTTTAATATGATAATATGTATGACATGTAAAAATAGATTACAATAAAATTTGATAAGAATGGATATGCCTAAATTTATAGTAAATAGAAAATTATAACCGCATTTAGACACGAGGTTAAATTCAACTTGTGTTAAAAGTTTGCCCGGAACTACCCAGCAAATCCAGCATCCACAAATTGTTAATTTAATGTGAGGGGTCTAGTGTGTAGATATACATGTAACAGTGCTAAGACACGAGGTTACGTCCAACTTGTGGTAGAAGTCTGCCTGGAACCGCCCGGCAAATCCAAAATCCATAAGTGGTCGGCTTAATGTGAGGGGTTTAGTGCATAAAGATATATATGAATATGTGCAAATAACATGATAGAAATAAATAGCATTAATTGCAATTAATGGAAATGAATGGAAATTAATGAAAGTTACAACAGTAAAAGAAGTGGAATGAACGGGGAATGATAATAACCTATTATAATTAATTACATAAATGAGAATGTTATATAATAGGTAGGCTTGTCCTAGGGACAAGTGGAAATTATATCATAAGTTATAATAAATAGAGAGGAAACTTACTAGTAAACCTTAGTTAAGAGAACTAAGTTAATAAGTAAACAACGACATGTTGTAGTGATAGTGTAAGATGGAATTATGATTAAATAAGAAAGAACAAGGTGAATATATGGGATGAAATAAGTTAGATTTAATCATAAATAATAAGTGACATGATAAACAGAAAACATGTGAATTGAGATAAAATATACTTAATTACGTATTAAGGGGAACATGTTATTGTAACTATGGAATCAGACAATGAATAATGTAAAGATATTGTAGACCATGGATTACAATCTAGAAAATAACATGTTAAAGGCTTATTAATGAACTTAAGTGGGTTAAGTTATATAACTGAAATTAATAAGCAAGAGGAACTTGGTAACTTGAATAAGAAGTCAATATGACTAGGAATAACCAAGTTGAATCGAGACTTAAAAAGGAAGAGCAAGCATGTAACTAAATGATTAGATACAGGGCCAAATAACACATTAACCCGAGGTGCTTGGACCAGTCCGTACGTGTGAAGGTGATTAACCCAATGGGGGTAGATCATCGCAGTGTCATGAGGAATGAGGGGAGCGCATGTCCATCTGATTATTCTGTTGTTCTGGTAATATTCTGTTGGCTCTGAAGGACTGTAAAGGGAAGAACACGGCTTCCGGGGACATGGAGGGTACTCCTGGTAGTCCTCTGTGTGGTAACACCATTCAGTCAGTGCTCGCAGAGGTTAGGTCTGCGCATTACTACCCAGTGAGTATACCTTGACTGCCACGATGATGGGCAGTCAGAAGGTTGTAGGGTGGCATAGGTAATTCAACGAACAGGTAGCCTTGTGACTAGGCGGGTTACGACCATTTTATCGGTTGCCTTTGGAGGGTTGTGGATAGCAGTCGTCGGGTACCAACCATCGACAGTCAGCATGATGCGTGATGCGGAAAGATAGAGAGCTAAACCTACATATCATCAACCTTTCGCTATCAAGGATTTGGTGCGGGACAGGCCAATTAGGATGTTGATTGTTGTTTACTAGGCTATGTCACTAGCTCTCAATATTGTTTGTTTTTCACTAGTTGAGGGAGGGGTCGGGTGGGACCATAGCCACTCAAAATGCTGACCTTAGCATATGTGTATACATATATCTGAAAAGCTTCCGACCGAGTTCTGTGTTTCTCGTTCAACCCTAATACGGAACTCGGTGCACAACAGAAAACATGTGCGGTTAAGGCATCGAGTACGATTAACGATACGTACATGGGAAAGTCTGGATACATGCATGTCTGCTCTGGGCGGTGTATCGTAGACTCCAAGGCATTACTTTGTGATGGAATCTGATTCGATCGAATGGTTCGAAGGTGGCCGTCTGTGCGCTTATGTGGCATAGCGACTGCGGTTCCATGCGGAACGTAGCACGGCTATATAGAGATCCGTACGTCGTTAGGGCGTAGGATGAGGGACTGCGTATATTTCTGTGGCATTACGGCGGAGACCGTGCAAGTGGGGTATTATGGTGTGTACCATAATGGTGGGGGTAGCTACATATATACTGTATTAGGTTAATCCACAGGGGAGTAAATGGGTACGACGAGTGTGTAAGCCTTGAGTGTTGTTAAACTAAGTAACCTAATAAACGAGAAATTATAACTGAATGGTATATGTAGGGTTATCCAAAATGTGTAGTTTTAATCCAGTCACCAGAACTTATGTTCTGACCCCCTCCTTATAACATACTCATAGGTTAGATTTGTGGCAGAGATATGATAGCTTTGGAATACTGTTAGACAGTATTATTATTGTTGGATCTCGCTATATGGTGTTTTGATTATGACAACTATACATGTACATATATATTATTATCGACTAATTCTATGTTGCAGGAAGATACTTTTGACAATTAGATTCAAGAATACAAAACGAAGATCACTTATATGTTGTAAGATTCTGTTAGTTCTGGATTTATATGTTAAAGTCTTCCTTGATGATTACACACACACGTTTTTTATATATAGTTCTTTTATTATAAAATAGGCAAGGTATAGGCTGATAACAGAAAATAGACATTTGGTCTGAAAATTTCAGACGTCTGTTTGCTGAAACAGATTGTTTTCAAATACAATATTCAGACGTCTGTTTCAAATATTTCAGACATCTGAATTTGTTCTGAAATGCACTATTTCCTTGCGGCTTTATTTTTAACTTACAAACAGACATCTGAAAATTATTTTCAGACATCTGATTCTGAAAGGTTGCAACTTCTATGAAGGGACACAACTATTTAATTCATAACTCTTCATCAAAACCTTTCGTGATCAGTTGTATCTTTTTATGTACTATAAATAGAGAGTTGATTAATTGATCCAATCACCGAATTTTATTCTAATTCTCTCTATCTTATTCAAAGCTCTCTAAGTTCTAAAAAGCGATCTATTTTCATACTTGAGACTTTTAAACTTCCATATTCTTTCGCGTACTTCACGATGATCATCAAAAAAAGGCTATAGGAAGGGTGTACTTAATATTAGACAATCTGTGTTATCAAGAACACAAAAGAGTCAACAATTATTCTGTATTAGTGAAGACCTCTTCAGTAGTTGAGGCAAGAAATCTCGTTCGGCTGTTCGGGTAGTCATAAACCTATTCCTCCGGGTGAAGTAAGGGTTGGTGTGTTAGTGAAATTCTAGAAGTGAGTCTGGGACTGGACGTAGGACAGTGGTCCGAACCAGTATAAATCGACTGTGTGATTTACTGCTTATTATTCTACTATATACTCTATATCCTACTCTCCATACTATACGTTCCTATACAGCTGCATAGCCTCTTTCAATTGGTATCAGAGCAAGGGATTCTAGAGATCGTAACAACATCCTAGAAATATATGGCAATAAGAAATCTAGTCAAGGAATTAGAAAGAAGAAGAGCAACAAAGCAGAATCAAAAGAACAATGTCTATGGCTAAAGTCAGATTACAATCGGTATGTGTAGATTCATTATATAAAGATCTTTTGTTAGACCATGAAAAATTGTTAAAAGATTTTAAAAGTTTGGGTAAACTTAATGCAATTATTTTAGTCAAATCTAAAGATTGTGGGCAAGAAAATTCCAAATTAAAAGGCGAATATAATTTTTTAGTAAAACAAGCCAATTGTTTCGAAAATACTTTAGAAGAGCTTGTTTTTCAAAATGATTTCCTTCAAAAAGAAAATGAGCGACTAGAAGATAAAAACAAGGTTCTTTTAAAGGAAATTGATCTTTTTCAAAATAAAAATGCATCTATAGAAGATTCTTTAAATGATTCATGTTCTTTAATTTTGTCTCTTGAAAAAGAGAATGAAGCTTTAATTGGAAAGAATTTAGAATTATCTAAAGAATGTGATTTTTTAAAAGTGAATAATAATATTTTGCAAAAAGAAATTTGTGACTCAAAAGAAAATTTTGAAAATTTACAATCGTCTTTTAATTCAGAATCTCAAATTGAAAATAGTACTTCGAAAAGGAAGAATTCTGAATTAAATAAGGAAAATGATAATTTAAAAAGTAGCAAAATTTCTTTTGAAAATTTTAATCGCGACTTTGGAATCCAATTTGAAAAATGTACAAATAAGTTTGCAAAATTCAATAAAGGTAAAAATGATTTAAATGTGATTTTATATAGTTCTAGACCTTTACACGACAAAAGTGGTTTAGGATATAATAAAACTAATCAAAGGAATAGTACTAGCTATGCTTTTATGAAAAATAACACTGTTAGTACTAAAGCACAAATAAATCCAAGATTCAATTTTTATCGAAATTCGAATACTCCTATGACTAGAAATATTTATAATAAACCTAGAAGTACAAAGGAAATATCAATACAAATTATTTAAGTATTTGGGTTCCTGTAAATTGGAAAAACAGAGAAAGATATATAGATGATTATTTTGATTCAGTAATTAATAATGAAAATTTTATTTTTAAAGGTTCCATTACACCCTCTTGGGTATGGTTACCTTCCATTTAACCCTTGGACCCTGACAAAGGAAGTGGGTACCAAAGTATTTATCATATTTTTTTGCAGGTACATCACAATAATAAGGTTATTCCAATATCTCTGAAATTTTTGGAAACAGATCCCAAAATGAAAGAATAAATCGGAAAAATTGGTAATCTTATATATTTATATTGATATGCAATTATTCTTTTACACATCATATTTCATATTAATGGTCAATTGATATATTATATCATTTCTACATATTTTTATGCAGTTTCTTATACTTCATATATCACAAGCCCATAAGTAAATACAGCTTACAATTTCTCTTTTGACTTATATATGAATATATCTCTAAATGATTTTGTTAATATGCTTTCGTATGATCAAATTGTAGCTTGTGACATGAAATATATATTTACCTTGAATATAAACTTACAAGTTATATATAAACATGAATATCGTATGCATAACTCAGAAAAAGTATATATTCAGCCGACTAAATCCCAGATTCAGTTATCTGAATATTCATGGGATCAAAATTTTATCCTATAATTCAGTCGCTTGAATGAACTTAAAATGTCTATCATTTGTCTTTTTGTTTATGCTTATTACGTATGTGTATCGTTTGTGTATTTGTGCATATTCGTGAATCATTTACATAAGTATCTCCTTTTTGTCAATGACAAAGGGGGAGAAATATATGATAATATATGCATATTGATAGGGGGAGTCACATATATAGTTGTCATTATCAAAAAGGGGAGAGAATGATGGATCTCGCTATATGGTTTTTTGATTATGACAACTATACATGTACATATATATTATTATCAACTAATTCTATGTTGCAATAAGATACTTTTGACAATCAGATTCAAGTATACAAAACGAAGATCACTTATATGTTGTAAGAGTCTGTTAGTCCTAGATTTATATGTTAAAGTCTTCCTTCATAATTACACACAAACGTTTTATATATATAGTTCTTTTATTATAAAATAGGCAAGGTATAGGCTGATAAAAGAAAATAGACGTTTGGTCTGAAAATTTCAGATGTCTGTTTGCTGAAACAGATTGTTTTCAAATACAATATTCAGACATCTGTTTCAAATATTTCAGACGTCTGAATTTGTTCTGAAATGCACTATTTCCTTGTGGCTTTAATTTTAACTGACAAATAGACATCTGAAAATTATTTTCAAACATCTGATTCTGAAAGGTTGCAACTTCTATGAAGAGACACAGCTATTTAATTCATAACTCTTTATCAAAACCTTTCGTGATCAGTTGTATCTTTTTATATATTATAAATAGAGAGTTGATTAATTGATCTAATCACCGAATTTTATTCTAATTCTCTCTATCTTATTCAAAGCTCTCTAAGTTCTAAAAAGCGATCTATTTTCATACTTGAGACTTTTAAACTTCCATATTCCTTCACGTACTTCACGATTATCATCAAGGAAAGGCTATAGGAAGGGTGTACTTAATATTAGACAATCTGTGTTATCAAGAACACAAAAGAGTCAACAGCTATTCTATATTAGTGAAGACCTCTTCAGTGGTTGAGGTAAGAAATCTTGTTCGGCTGTTCGGGTAGTTGTAAACCTATTCCTCCGGGTGAAGTTAGGGTTGGTGTGTTAGTGAAATTCCAGAAGTGAGTCTGGGACTGGACGTAGGATAGTGTTCCGAACCAGTATAAATCGACTGTGTGATTTACTGCTTATTATTTTACTATATACTTTACATCCTACTCTCCATACTATACGATCCTATACAGCTGCATAGCCTCTTTCAATTATCCGGGTAAGGTTATATTTTGATTATATTATATTTTATCCATTCTGCTGTGAGATGTTTTCTGAGCTCTGATATTTTATATCTCTGTCTTTTCTGCAGGATACCACAGAAACCAACATGGGTTTCAATAGATTAGAATTTTGAAAAAAATCCGATCTGTCGGAATTTGGGTTGTTTCATCGTACACGGTTTAATGTAAGAGGTCTAGTGTGTGTGTGTATATATATAACTATATATATAAGTCTATCATGTGCGAAAATAAGCATGTTTACTACACTTGGAGAAGGTCTTAAGTGGCTGGCTCTCTTCTTATCTAATTTGGGTCTTAAGTTGTTAGGACTAGGATCCCTCCAAAAGTTTATTCCTTGGAGAGGAACCAAAGTCATGGGATTCACCTTTATTAGATTCGAAGTAAGTCTTTAGGTCCTCCTTCCCTAAAAGGTGTTAGTTATAAGTGGTAATGGAGTAGGGTAGTCCACGGGGGATGTTCACTTCCTCTAGAAGCTTGTAAGGGCTCAACTAGGGACATGCTTGGTCTATAAAATATATGTGGCCATTGCATGCTCATCAACTGTCTAAGGGAAGTCTTAAGCGATATAGGTGTCCTACCATAATATCAGTTAAGTTGTAACGTTCGCAACACTACTTCTCATTTTACAATTAAGAGTATAGACCTTAAGACCGTTGACGTATTAGGGTGGGGTCTTAAAGGGTTAGGGTCCGCCTCAGGGTTATAAGAAATCATAAGAATCCACCTTTAATAGGGCCATAAGTGATCGAGAATGCCCACCTCGTTGGGTCTTTAGCCTAAAAACACCGATGAGCGATTGACTTGTATATCCACCTCATTGGTTAGATACTTGGGGTTTATGTAAGTGTTGTGTTGTAATGAACCGGTAGCTTCGACATATTAAAATATAAGTTAAGTTAAAAGTTAACGATAAAATAAATATTTATATTTGGATTTTTATGTAGAATTTGGAATTTTATCTATTTAGAACCAATTTGAATCTTTAAAATTTAAGTGCCTTTGTTGTTTAAACTACGAACGCTATTGAAACAAGAGTTACTACCATTTTTATTTATTTGCAACTTGAATATTGATCTTGTGATTTGGTTTATAAAAGAAAAATATGCTTATAATTGAAGTCCAATTTAGAAATGGGATTGTATTTATTTTGGACGGATTTAGAATATGCTATATATGGATTATTTTGTAAATTATATGTATGTTTTTACTAATAAAGACTTTTACTTTACTAATCAACTTTAAGTTACACATATATTTGGAAATCTAACGTTGAATGTTATCTTATTTAATTTAGAAAGAAATTGTTATCATTAGCAAATACTGATTTCAAATAAAAGTAAAGTTTAACATTAATAGTGATTAATTTTGTTTGGAATAAATCGCTAAACTTAAATTGATGTCAAGACGATACCATTTGTAGAACAGTTAATGAAGAAAAAAAAAGGAAAAAATTGAATTAATAATTTTCAAAGAAAAAGTGGATGTATTAATAATTTTAAAACTTTAAAAGGAGAAATAAAATGAATAAATTACTCTAGCATTGAAAACAAATTTTATTTTTATTCTAAATTTAATGGTGGAAAATATTTCTTGTTAATAAAATTTATAAATTATAACGCGCATGATTGAAGTGTCCGTAAAATGGATTAATGTTCGCGCATTCACTACGTTGTCCGTTTATGTGTACGCAAATAAATGATAAATAAAAATAATTAAAAGAGTAAATAAAAATAAGAAAGGAGAGAAATTGAATTTTATGTTAATTAAATTTCTAAAATTTAATGTGGATAAGTTTCAATATTTTTCAGCGTTTCACAAAATAGACATGAAAATGTATGTAAATAGTTTAATGTTCATTTGCTCCTTCTGCTTGTCTGTTTATGTCCTCATGAATTAATAAATAATAATTAAAGAAAAAAGAGAATGTAATTATAGTTTCCTTGACCACATTCTTTCTCTCAAATATTTATTCACGATGTCTCTTTAGTTTGAAAAGTCATCTCTCCCTAAAAATGTGGCAACAGTACATAAATATCTCTCTCTGTCAGAGCAAATATTCTGAAATTACCGTGCTAGATTATGAAATTTCCTTCTATCAGTAGAAAATATATGGAAAGAGTATACCAAGATTTAGCAACTATTCATGAACAGGAACCCAATGGTAGGCTCTAATAAAATAATTCGAAAGCAGAAATAAAAGGCGTACCTTTTGTTCTTCTCCTCCTACTCTTTCCTTATACACGCAATCAACATTCTTCCACCTAACCATTTCCTGCTACCAAATTCTCTCTTCACATAAATAAAATGGAAAAAAACAAACAACCACCTGAGTTTGAGAATGTCAGAAAGCAAAGCACGCCATTCTCTCTTCACATAAATCATTTCTTCTTCTAACCCATTGTTGTCAGTACCCAAACCGCAACTGTATGTGTTTTTCCATCCACTCTTGCATGTCCAAGTTCATCAACTCGAAGCTGCACCCTCTCACTCCAGTAGCTTCAACTCAAACCTGCCATTGCTTTAACCCTCTCAAGCTAGCCTCTCCGATGTGAAGTTCTCCTCCCCGAGCACTATACAAAATTCGCGAGCAGCTCCTCGCTCCAGTTTTAGAAAACAGTACAAGCTGCACCTCACTCTCGCCAACGCCGCCCATTCGCTTCCAAACCATTTCCTGAGTCCAAACTTCACGCTGTTCACCAACAACGCCTAATCGTCAACTCCGGCACTGAAGCCCTGTTCTCTTCTTCCCCCTTTCCGATGAAACACGCTGGGCTGGAGACAGCATGCGCCTCCTCACTTGTTTGCACTCAACTCCGGCGCAAACCGGACAACGTTCATCAACTACGGCGGATGGATAGGTCTGATAGGACCATGAAACATGTGTTCAGGAATTGCCGATCCTCAAACGTAACGAAGGATCGGCCTAGCCAATTCCAAGGGCTACCCAGAGTGTGTAGTCTTGGGGCATTTGCTAGAGTGTCTCGAAGCCGTGAGGAACAAGCCCCTTGCCACGACTCATGACAGAAATCCAATTTCCAATACGTGATATTTCGATTTTATTTGTAGAGCCTAGTATGGCGACATGATAGATGGTACCCATGCCGCTTATGATTGATACATTTATATTTGAATTTGTTTTCATACACTTTATAGTATAATAGTATCAAAATGATTTGTTTTAAACGTACCAAGCATGTTTGGCTATTATAAGGGAAAACCCTATCCTCCGGCTTGCGTTGCATTGTGTGATGGGACCTGGGTCTTATAATAGCTTCATTTTTCCAAAAAGCATTGCGCTGTTTATTCTATGCACTAGTATACTTGGGAGGAAACCCGTTCTGTGTTATATGGCGTGGTCCCTTGAATTACTTTGTTTTAAAGTAAAGTTTTAAATAACTGTTTTAGTTCTCACACCAGTCACATGACTGACCTAGAGTTTATTGTTTTAACCTAAACTCTGGTTACCCCTATTTTCCATATGGGCAGCTAGTAGTTTTGGTTTTGCAGATTTATATTCATAGGATCCTGCTTTACAGCCGGAATGATATTCGGAAAGCTCTGTATCCGTTTATCTCTTTCAGTTGTGTTTATGTATTATTTTCTGCTGCTATGTAATGTATTGTAATCTGTGATATTTACTGAATGTATTTTATTTATTTATAACAATGAAATGTTCTTCTGTTTGGGTTCTGATTCGTCCTGTTCTCAAAGCAATTCGTTCTTTCCTTCACGGGGAAGTTCAGGTCGTCTCATTTTGGTATTAGAGCTTTGGTTTACAGAGATCGAAGAACAAGACATATTAGAACCAAACGAAAGAATACATCAGAGATTGGATTAGAAATATCCAATGAGAATTATTCGTTAGAGATAGGATCAGCAGTATCCTAGAACGAGTCGAAAGAGAGTTATTTTTGAGAATAAAACAATGAAAACGAATTTGGTTTTGAAAATTTAAATCGTATTATACGTATTTGAATATTTATTTGTACTTAATTTGGATAATCCAGTATATAAAGATTTTGCATATAAGCCTTGCAAACGTGTATTCGAAGTTTTCATATACTGGATAGATATAGAATCACGCTCTAGTCGCCCGGAGATGGTTCTGATGGTCGCTATAGTACGTACATCATCGGAATTTATATTCGAGTTTCAAAAGTGGGATGTCTATATGATTCCAATTGACTGGTGTGAGATCCAAAACTAGATAGGGTTTATTGTTGTGAATTGGCATCAAAAGCATGATTTTCTGTATATGTATCAAAATTAGGAATTTGAAATGTTAATCCACTAGTTGATTGATGATTGTGTTTTGTGATTATTTATTTAAACCATTATGTGAATGAACGGTAAATTTAGGCCAAATTGAACCAAATATTGAACTGTATTGAAAATTGTTTGAAATTGCATGCATATACATGTGTATCCATTGAACAGGTTATAGCAAGGAGGCTAGAGCAGAGGAATAAAATTGTTTGCCCGACAAATAGGTACATGTTTACTAATTTCTGGGGTTTTTGATGATTTTATGAGCCGATTGGCTAACAGCTTGGCTGTTTCTTTTTGGATTGGAGAGGCCTGAATGGCAATTTTGGGATTTTCCCGGTGCTCCCGTACAGGGGAGGCTATGGCGAAATTTTTCGAAAATTTAGGGTGTTAGCCAAATTTTTGAAAAATTTGAAAAATTCTTAGAAACTGAAAAGTTGAAGAACTTAAGCCATAATGAAAATAATGAAAGTTGAGTTAGTTTGTAAAACAACTTTCAGCTCTGTTCCTTTTCGAGAACGAAAAGATTTTAAGTAGGGGAGATTGTAATAACTCGGAAAATCCGAACCAATTTAAAAAAATTTATTTTGCCAATTTTGAATATTTAAAATGAATTATTTTAAATAATTACGACAAGAAATTTATTTTGAATAGAATTGGAACGTATATATTTATTTAAATAGTCGTTAGAATATAAATATTTATTTTTAATTATAAAAGGAATTGAAAATGGCGCGGTAGTTTGAAAATTCGATTTCAAATTTCAAATGAATGTACAAGATTCAAAATAAACCGGATTTTAGCAAAACCAAAAATATTAGAATCTATTAGAGAATATCTTACCAACGAATCCGCAATAATGAAATTTCATAGCAGGAATAAAAAGTTATGCCCAGATGAAAATTCAGAATTAGTCGCTATGGAATTTTGGCCCATAAAAATGGAAATTTTGCAAACGACCTCCGTTTTTGACGAAACCACTTTTGTTGGATCCAGGATGTCAAGTTATTGCTAGATTCCAAAAATTCATAATTTTCTGAATCAATATGTGAGCGTGGCGAAAGAAAACGTGTTTTATCAGTTTCAGTCAATTTGGATCGATCAGAAAATGGCCATTTTTCAAACGGTCTTCAAATTTGACGAAATTAGTTATGTTAGGACCGTATAATCAATACGAAGCTAGAAATAATTTTTTTGGAATTTTTAGAATTGGTATGTGACCCTAGTAAATTGAAATGTACGTTTAAAATTCAATATAATGATTTATATTTTAATTTAAACGGAAACTGATCGAAACAGTCCGATTAGCTTATGGGACATATCACATTGCGTTCGGAATGGGGGTAATTAGCTATGGTGACGGTCGTTGGGCTCGATCCAGAGTTCAATTTTAAACTAACTTTTTGAAATTAAAAATAGAATTAAATATATAATTATATATTGGGGTCAACCCCCTTTCTTCCTTCCACAGTCCAAATCGAAATAAGAAAAAGGAAAACTCCCCCTTCCCATGACATTGACGCGCTCCTCACCAGGCGTTCGTCGCTGCCGCCTCAGGAGGTTGCCGCCCTCCGTCGATCGGCACCTCCACCATCACCACCCCTCCTTTTCTTTCCTCCCTTCCCATGTTCATCTCGAGACCCCAAGAAAACTGCCGCACACCCCCCTTAATCCTCCGCCATGTCTCATCTCCTCCAACTCCGATGGTGAAGCGCCCCCCCTTTGACCTGCGACGTGGACCCCCTCCGATCCGAAAACCCTAAGAACCAGTATGTTTTTTTTCAATTTCTTAGATTTTTAATAGGATTAAGGTTACCTTTTTTTAATATGATTAAAGTTTACATTTTTAATAGGATAAAGTTTGGATATTTTTTATGATAAAGTAGGATTTTAATATGATGAAAATATGATTTTTATATTAAATAGATAATAAAAATTTGATGATTATATTTTTATCATAGTAAATATTATATTTTTATAAGTGGAAAGTTCGATATTTTTATATATAGAAAGACGATATTTTTATATATAGAAAGGCGATATTTTTATATATAGAAAGGCGGGATTTTTATATATGTTAAAACATAGTAAAAATTTGATTTTTTACTTATATAATTGCAAAGTAAAAATGTGATTTTTACCTATGTAACGTTGTTATAAAAATATGACAATATTTTTAGAAAGATAAAAATATAAATTTTTTAGCCTATGTACACTATTAATAAAATAGTCATGTTATGGAATAACTTTTAATTCGGTAAAAATATGATTTTAAGATTATATATGCGATGAATAAAACACGGCGAAGATTTTCTACATAACAAGAGTCGCGGTGTTGGGTTTAGCTTCAAGGTGAGCACTTCTCACTTTTAATTTTATTTTCTAGTTAAAATATATACTAGGATGCAGACGGTGCTTAGCAGCACTCGACACTCGTCGTCCACTGAAAATAGATGACTTGTTTGTTTGATTGATTGTGTTGTGAAAATTGGTTGTGTGATGTGGAATGGAATAAAATATTTTATAGTTAAAAACATTTTATAGTTAATTTTTTTTTTAACGTGTATATAAATAAAATAAATATTTACAAACAAATCGGACGATTTGTTTATGTACACACCTTTGACTGATATTGATTGGGACGATAAATTTTACACATCGCCCAACTAAACAAATAAAATTTATTATTTGTTGATTGAAACCCCACACGGGTATTGGGATGATATATGACATACACTAGTCCCAGTGATTAGCTGTATGTCAAACGATTGGTTGACAAACTGTTATAAGCGTTGAATATTTATATTTAATGCTTATGCAGTGTAAAATGCACTATGGATGATGGTTGACTGTGTTTGATTGTTGTTGTGTACATGTATGTATGAAATCCATATAAATCAAATTATATGGTGATTGACTGTGTCTGATTCCAGTTCACAAAGTATAAATATTTTGAAATAATGATTATTTTAAAATGACGAAGATTTTAAAACAATATTCAGTAAAAGAATTAAAATCTGATTTTGATGTCCGATTAGGGATGGATACGAATAAATTTAAACATATAAAGCCGTGTTTATTAGATTAACGTCATTTTGACGTGAACGATATTTATATCGATTTTATTCATTTTATAATGAATATCGAAAAGTGATTTCAAAATCTGATGTTTTGAAAATGTTGAAGTGATATAGAATATTCAATTTTGATTTGAATTTGAAATTGAATTGAAATCGATTTAAAATGAATTCAAAACAAACCGAAATTGAATTGAAATCAATTTGAAGTGAGTTCAAAACGAATTGAAATTGAATTGAAATGAATTTAAAACGAATTTATAAAGGAAAAATTCAATTTTGATTTGGAATTGAATATGAAGTTGAAACTATTTTGAAAAAAAAATTATAATGATTTATAAAATACGTTTTAAATGGAAATCGACAAAATATATATTATATATATTATATATATAATATAATGGCCTGAATAGAACGCGCCGAGCTGCGGCAGTTCGCGAATTTCGACCATTGACTTCGAATGGACGTTACGGGAGATCCGACTGTCGGATTCTCCTAAAACTGGAACCGCTTGGTTCGTATCGAAAAGATCTTTCTATCGAATGCATGAAATTAATAAACTAATGGTTGGATTTGGAATTATGTCCAAATCAAATTTGGAAAAGGTCGATGTAAGTGCAGTTCAATGGTCGTTTATGGAAATCGACTGTACAGGCCTTGATAAAATTATTCAAAATATCAATAATTTGTGTAAAATCATAATAAATTATTTGGAAAGAATTGGGATGAAAAATCCCATATTTGAAAAGATAAAAATGTATTTTATCAAAATGAACTAGTTATGAACTAGAAAAATAAATAAATTGGATTTGAAACGGTTTTAAAAATAACCAGGATTTCCAATATATGAATTGGAATGGATTTGAATCAAAATTATCTTCCGAATATTTCGATATTGGATTTCATGATTATACGGATATTGTGGAGGAATTCGGAAGATATATATATATCGTTATTCCAATACAATATTTGTTGGTTTCAGAATTTGATATTGAATATAAGACGATATATTTTCTATTCAGAGCCTTGTATTTAACACCAAATTGGATTTTGGGTTTGTCGTGAATGGTATCTTTAATAATACTGTTCTCGAACTGAATGTAGTTAAGAAAGTTAGAAACTGGCTGGAGGTTAGTTAAGTTGAATGGTTTTCTGGGTATTGATCTGATGTTGGTTTCGGCCTTCGGGGTTAATATTTAGGGAATTGTACTAATTTACGGTTAGAGACTGATTGGATTTTGGGTTTGTGTGAACTGTGTTTTTAACGACATTCGTTCTTTAACCTGATTTACAGTGAAATGAGATTTGGAATTTATAAATCTTTTTATTAAGATTTAACGGGAATTTTCCAAAGTAAAGTTTTCCAATTTAATATATTTAATTGGAATTGAATTGAAATTGGTCTTTGGGTTTATCGTGAACGGTGTTTTAAATAACACTGGTTCTTTAACCCGATTAACAATGGAGTTAAGAGAATCAGAAACTAACTGGAAATTAGTTAAGTTGAATGGTTTCTTGGGTATTGATCTGATGTTGGTTTCGGCCTTCGGGGTTAATACTTAGGGAATTGTTCACTTGCTAATTTACGATTAGTGGCTGATGGAATGGAATGTGATTTTGGGTTTATCGTGAACCGTGTTTTAAATTACATTGGTTCTTTAACCAAGTTAAAGACAGGATATGGTTTGAATTGATATCCAAAGGAAGATTAATGAATAAATTTAAAGAATTTATCATTGATAAAATTAATGGGAATCTTTCCCAAAGTATGTGAATTTTTGAATAAAAGAATATTCAGAATTGGAATGAGGCGTATGTTGTGGTTTATAACACTACCCATTCTGAATAACTGATTCGACGATAGGTCGACGATGAAGACGGTGGTTGAAAACCGAAGGTCTTCACATCGTTTAGATGATTACTGATGTCTTGATTAGGCTGTACACCCAAGCCGAGGTAATAAGTGGTGATCGTCCAGGCGTACTTGGAGATCAACGGATATGCGAGGACCTCTCCACTGTATTGGACATGTGGGGGAGGAATAAGGTGCCTCCGGTTTCGTTCAGATCCGGAACAGACTTATAAATGGATTGTGTGTCTGACACTGGATTTTATTCTATGCTGATTGGTTTCTATTAAATATATATCTATTTGGCGGCGGAGAATTTATTCTCTTGCTTAACGCCCTTCTCTGAGACATACGAGCTCAGAGGTTATATATCGATAGATATCAGTCGCATGGCATGAATTGCCTGTGTGGTATGCTGAGATGCAGTGATCAAGGCTTTTGTTGAAAAGGAGAGTCTTGTGGTTGATGATCAAAGCACGACCTTAATACAGCGTAGCTTTATGTATAGCTTTGGTTCGCGAGCCTCACACCTCGGTATGAGTTAAAAACGGGATAAGGACCGCTAGGTGAACATGACGTTTCTTTCTAGCTATGGGTGGTGTCAGCGTTTTAGTAGCCCTGACATCGTTGATTATTATACCCTTGTAGACATTGGAATGCGAGGCGCCTCGGATATATCGGTCTCTTCGGAGCCGATGGATGGGTCTGATAGGACCAGGAAACGTGTGTTCAGGAATTGCCGACCCTCAACCGTAACGAAGGACCGGCCCAACCGATTCCAAGGGCTACCCAGAGTGTGTAGTCCTGGAGCATTTGCTAGAGTGTCTCGAAGCCGGTGAGGAGCTTGCCCCTTGCCTCGACTCATGACGAAAATCCAATTTCCAATACGTGATATTTCGGTTTTATTTGTAGAGCCTAGTATGGCAACATGATAGATGGTACCTATGCCGCCTATGATTGATACATTTATATTTGAAGTTGTTTTCATACACTTTACACTATAATAGTGTCAAAATGATTTGTTTTAAACTTACCAAGCATGTTTGGCTACTATAAAGGAAAACCCTATCGTCCAGCTTGCGTTGCATTATGTGATGGGACCTGGGTCTTATAATAGCTTCATTTTTCCAAAAAGCATTGCGCTGTTTTTTCTATGCACCAGTATTCTTTGGCAGAAACCTGTTCCGTGTTATACGGCGTGGTCCCTTGAATTACTCTATTTTAGAGTAAAGTTTTAAATAACTGTTTTAGTTCTCATACCAGTCACATGACTGACCTGGGTTTATTGTTTTTACCTAAACTCTAGGTGCCCCTATTTTCCACATGGGCAGCTAGTAGTTTTGGTTTTGCAGATTTATATTCACAGGATCCTGGTTTACAGCTGGAATGATATTCGGAAAGCTCTGTATCTGTTTATCTCTTTCAGTTGTGTTTATGTATTATTTTCCATTGCTATGTAATGTATTGTAATCTCTGATATTTACTGAATGTATTTTATTTATTCATACTCTGTATATTCTTGTATTCTGATGGAATTGTTGTAATTAACAATGAAATGTTCTACTGTTTGGGTTCTGATTCATCTTGTTCTCAAAGCAATTCATTCTTTCCTTCACGGGGAAGTTCGGGTCGTCTCAGTTTACAAGTAGACAAATGATAAACATAAGATTTTGGGAACAACACATATTCGAAAATAAAGCCCTATATAATATATGCTAAGAATAACACTTCGCATGATTTCCATTATAAGTTTTAATATGTATAAGTAAATAAATATTTTCAACCAAATATGCTATTTTTACATGTATTTAGAAAATTTACATATAGATATTTTGTGTATTCTAAAGAGGAAGTTTCAAATTGGTGGCGTCGAGGTTGGGATATCAAGTGTATGGAGATTTTGGGACATACGCGTAGCTAACGTATGTACTAAATTCTATGTGTACTAGATAAATATATATTCGCACTATAGTCGCTTGAAATGAACCTAGTGGTTGTCGTGAAATCACTAGTGTTTATTTCCAAGTTTCGAAAGTGACGACGATGTATAATTCCAGTTGAGATGTCGAATTAATACTTAAACCACATTTTGAAAGAATAAAAAAAAATTGATTTTGATACTGCGTTAGAACTAGAGATTGGTTCTGAAAGGAAAAAAAGGGATACATGTACAAGTGTTTATGAAAGTTTATACTTATGAACATTTATATTTAGACAAGCGTTGTATGGAAATTTATATACGCAAATCTGTAAAATTTAGGGGAAACTAAGAATTTAACATTATTGAAAAGGCCATTGCTAAAAAGTTACATGTATCATTACATATCATAAAATTTTGATTAATATACGTTTAAAATCACGACCAGAGCTAAAGTTTTAAGTGTGGGATAAGACTATTTTTCCAGTTTTTAACTTTGTAAATAAATTGAAATGTGAACATATTGAATTTGGTAAAGGCGATCACTTATAATGAATTGGATTTGGTTTTATAAATCTTATCAAAAGGAAAATTTTGACAAGAGGGAAATAAATCGAGTACACAGGAAAAACGAAAAATTCCATGATGAGGATTTAAAGTGAAAGAAAAGAAGAAAATGAACAAACATAAGTGAAATAGCAAGGTTATGACGTGAATGAACCAAATGAAATGTAATGGGATAAGACAAGTTGAGCGACAAGGTATATACGAAAAAATGGGCTATATGCTTACGTGAAACAGATCAAATTATGTGCTTAGCCCAAGGTATTATGTTAACAAACCTTAACGAATGAAATTAAGAAGATTTTGAGATATCGAATCCAACATATGCAAGAAATTTGATTCTGGAAATATTACTTTTGAGGATTTGGTTTCGGAAATTTTGAAATTAATGTTCTAGAATTAACCTGTGAACAATACTAGTTTGAAATATGTATATGCTAATCAGAGTAGCGTAGCGAAAGCATGGTGATATTTTTAGAAATTTTCCCGAATATAGGAAATGTGACCTTTTCAGACACGATTTAATATTTGGAATAAGAATGAATATAAATTCCTATACCATTGTGTAAAGGATTTTGAATCGAGATACATTTTGAAATAATGTTTGAAAGGGAAATTATTCAACTATATGAATTATAGATGATCTATAAGATATGAATTTGGAGGTCTTGAAAATTCTATATTATGGGACTATGAAATTAATTTGGAAATGTTTCAAAACAAAATGGAATTTGATTTAAAGGAGAATTGACATGACACGTAAGCTATAAACGGTTTTCTTAAACCAATAAAATTTGAAAAGCTTGCTTGATTTAAAAGAACAATAAGCAAATTTTTGAGTTTTAAAATCAATAACTTATTTTAAAATATTTATGATATTTCATATGACGCTTCCTTTTCGAGGACGAAAAGTTCTAAGTGGGGGAGGCTGTAACGAACCGGTAGCTTCGAAATATTTAAATGTAAGTTAAGTTAAAAGTTAACGATAAAATAAATATTTATTGTAACACCCCGCCTCCGCCAGGGCCACTCTTGCAAGTACACTGGCTTTGGAGGGGTGTTGGACAAGGTAAACATGCATGAAGATACCACAAGACAGAATATATGAGTAAAACAGAGTAAATAAAGTAGCGGATAAAATTACTATTTCAGAACCATAGTCAAGTTACATCAGAGTACTTAGCCATTATTTTCCAACTACTACAAGTCTAAAACCATAAGCTGAAAACTGGAAATAACATAAAGTAAACTATCCCCAAAGTAGACGTGGTAAAGCCATAGCGAGCTCAAGTCCAAACCGTACATGAGGTATCCAGAAAGCAAGCTAAAGATCCAAGCTAGGTGCTAGTGTTACCACCCTGAGAACCTGGGGGGGGGGAACGGAAGAAAAGAGGCAAAAGAAAACGGGTCAGTCAAAAAGACTGGTAAGTCCTACCTACTATAAGTATAAAAACTAATAAAGTTAACTGGACATGTAAAACAGAGATGAAACATAGGATGATAACTGGCATGGTGAAAAGTTAACAAGATAGATCAAGTGTGGCATCGCATATACAAGGTTAAGTTGCACCAGGTGTACTAGTATTCTAATCCATATCAAGTATAAACAAGAAATTATCCCTTGGCCCAAAGTGGGACCAACATCATGAGGTGACCTAAATCAAGGTCCAACTACTCGGTCTAGTCGATCGGCTCCCTATAAGCCAAACTCGTCGTGTATCGGTGTCAGACGGCCTAATCATGGAATGTAGTTAACTGTGCAAGGTCCACCCTAGGGTGTATCCAGCCCTAAGGTGTAAACCACAGACACAATTCAAGCACACATAGTCTAAACCTACCGGTGCCCATGTTCAACTCCGGACTTAATGTGCACGACCATGGTCCGCCTGAACAACCGGTGCACTATTCAGTCGTCTCTTTTGGTCTCTTACAATCAGTCCAGTAATCGTGCCCCACCCTAGCCTAGTCCAGGGTATCCAGATACTCCCAAGTGGGTTACTGCTGAAAAGGACCATGTAACTAGGATTTCAAGCGGGTAAAGTGTGGTTAACCCTATCCTAACCATGTATTGAGTTGGTCAAGTGTATCCAAGCAGTTCATGACTTAACCCTATCAATACATCGTGTTTAATTGGTTAAGTATTCAAGTAGTCCATGACTTAACCCTACCAACCCATCGTGTTTAATTGGTTAATTATTCAAGTGGTCCATGACTTAACCCTACCATGTGGCATTAATTAACTTAATGCACCCCAACCTCTCACATTAGTCTTTGTTGTGGTTACTAGTTAAGTCGGGCGGGTCCGGGTAGCTTTACACCACAACCTAGTCTAACCTCGGGTTTTAAGTGCGATGTGACCAACTACTCACATTGGGTCCTATTGTTTGTAGCTACTAGTTAGGCCGGTCGGTTCCGGGTAGATTTATGCTACAAACTCAACCCAACCTCGAGTTGGCCACTTTCATGTTTTCTACATGTCATGTCCATGTTCATGTTTTTCAAGCATAATCACATGTCATATTTCAAAACCATGTTTTTATGTCATTAAAGTTACCTAACTACCCATACGCATTCCCATCGCATGTACGTTTCGTCACAACACAAATTGGATTAAAAGAGGGAACTTAGAAGCATGACAAAAATGGGCATAAGGTGATAGGATTTGGCCACAAGTTAAACATGGTGGCACATGAGGCAAAATGTGTTCATTAAACTTGCATATTTCATTATAAGCCTCAAAACATGCATGACATCAAACTTAGCAAATAGGTGATACATGGTCATAGATGGCATAGGATGATAACTAGTGATTCGCATATAACATCATATGCAAGTTAACATTAAGGTTATAAGAGTTTCTATGTTGCATTATGCAACATTTCCAAACAAAGCTCATAGCTTTCAATCCACAAAGTCAAGGTGATAGCTTTACAAACATACATAGAACAAATCTATGCATAACATGATAGATTCAAAGCACAAATCATACTTAGGCCCAAACTCAAACTTGCAACATGTCATATTTAACTTCATAGTTTAAATCTAAGAGTAGAATAGGGCTTACAATTCGTGGCTAAGTGATTTAGAATAATATATAATAAGATTGAGACGAAGCCACTAGCAAATCCGCAAAGAAAATAATATACTCCACTCTAAGCCTTGAGAAATAAGTAAAATAGCTTCTATGACGAAGAAAGATGGATCTTTGAACTAAGAAAGATATCTTCTTGGACTTAGATTTGATTTGGAACACTCATGCTCTCATGAAGAAGGTGGAGGCCATGATTAGAGAGCATTTTGGCAGCACTTAGTTGTAGGATTAGTTTGTGTGAGTTTAGGGTAGGCTTAGGGGTCTTTTTATAGTGTTTAGGATTAGTTTTAGCCATAGGATTAACCCTAAATCAAATCTGAGCCATCAAATCACATCAGAAACTAACAAACAGGGCCAGAAAACATAAGCAGGTGCACCAGGCCAAAATGGCCCGACCGGGGAGGTCGACCCCCAGGTCGACTCTAGAGTCGACCTGGACTGGGGCAGGTCGACCCCTAGGTCGACCCCCAGGTCGACCTGGCCTGGCAGGTCGACCCTAGGGTCGGCCCCCAGGTCGACCTGGTGAGTTGGGCGGGAACTTTCCCGCCTACTCTGATTGGGCTGAAATTCAAATCTGTTTTCGAAATTTGAATTTTCTGAAACTTCATCGGGCCATAATTGGGTCATACGGACTCCGATTTACAAAATTTCGGACTCTATTTCGCGTATTTTTCCGAGACGAACGCAATGGCACAGCCTGTTTCCCTTGATTTATGTTTTAAAATTTAATTCTGCCTTGATTTACGTTATAACATGTTGTTCAAAAATACGGGTTGTTACATTCTCCCCACCTTAAAGGATTTCGTCCCCGAAATCTTCAAGTTAGGAAGAACGTATCCTACCATCCATCATCCATCTACTCAAAACATCATCCACGAGCAGTCATTGTCCTTAAAAGATTCTAAATGATGTATGAACATATGCAAAGGTGTGTGTATATGTACTTATCTAATGCGAAAATCAGGCGGTTACTGATTCAGTAAACCTCCTTAATGCAAAGTATGTTAGTGAAATGAGTCCATATTTATGCAAATTCCTAACATAATTCATAATCTCTACATGAGTGCACATAACATCCATCCATATGCAACATCCATGTGATAGCATACAAGTTTCATCCATGAATAAGCATAAACACTCATGCATATGCGGTATGAAAGTGTGTGAGCCGATCTTAGTGCCTAACGTGTATCATGCATCCACGAGTAACCACTTGCAAACACTTGCAACCACTTGCAAACATCAAGCATAACATGTTTCAAATACATGTTTCAACCAAAGGGTTTCTACCTAAGGTTCTCATGACAAGATTTACGAAACAAGATAAACTAGATAAACATGGATAGCAAAAGAAAGATATGCCAACTAGGAAAAGAGATTGAAAATGTACCCTCAAAATGAAATGGATAAAGCGCACGCATCTTCTCCTCAGTTTCCCAAGTTGCATCTTCATCGGCTTCACTCCACTGAACCATTACTAACTTGACTTCTCGATTCCTCAGTTTCTTGATCTCCGTTCCCAAGATACGAATCGGAGCTCGCCTCAGGGTTGCCTCTTTCTCTACCTCCATGTCTTCAAGAATGCTAGGCTCAACTGCCTCGGCTGACTCATGTAGGCATTTTCGGAGATGCGAGACATGAAAAACATTGTGCACTCCGGCCAGCTTCTCGGGCAATTCCACCTTATAAGCCATCTTCCCAACTCTTTCTATAATAGGGAAGGGTCCTACGAACCTTGGTGCTAGCTTCCCAACTGCTCCAAATCGAACTACATGACGCAAAGGAGAAACCTTCACAAAGACCATATCTCCCACTTCAAACTCCAAGTCTGTCCTTCGCTTATCTGCATAGGATTTCTGTCTGTCTTGGGCCGCTTTCATCCGCTTTCGAATCAACTCAACCTTCTCGGATGTGTCCCTTATCATGTCGGGCCCAAGTATAAGCTTATCCGTCGTCTCCCACCAACATGTTGGTGACTTGCACGGCCTCCCATACAAGGCTTCGAATGGTGCCATTCCTATGCTTGCCTGATAGCTGTTATTATAAGCAAACTCTACGAGAGGAAGATGATCTTCCCAAGTGCCACCAAAGTCAAGAATGCATAGCCTCAACAGATCTTCTGGTACCCTATTCACCCTTTCGGTCTGGCCATCCGTTTGTGGGTGATAGGCCGTACTGAGGTTCAACCGCGTACCCATCGCTTCTTGCAAACTACTCCAAAATTGGCTAGTGAAGATTGGGTCACGATCGCTAACTATGCTGGAAGGAACTCCATGCAACCGCACTATCTCTCGAAGATAAACAGATGCTAGCCATGATGCGGTCCTCTTGCTCTTCACCGGAATAAAGTGAGCACTCTTCGTAAGCCTATCAACTATGACCCATATGCCAGTATTCCCCTTCCTTGATCTCGGCAATCCATCCACAAAATCCATAGAGATACTTTCCCACTTCCATAGCGGGACCTCCAATGGATGCAATAGCCTACCGGGCTTCTTCGACTCGGCCTTCACTTGTTGGCAAACAATGCATCTAGAAACAAACTCTGCCACATCCTTTTTCATCCCATCCCAAAAGAAAATGCGCTTCATATCCCGGTACATCTTATCCCCTCCGGGATGTATGGTCATCCTCAAGTGATGCGCCTCCTCAAGGACTTTATTTACTAAGTCTCCCACTCATGGGACACATAGTCTTCCATCACGCCTTAGCCATCCCTTGTCATCAATAGTATATCTAGCGAGGGGACTTGACGTCTCACCCCGGATCAACTTGTCCATGATCTCGACTATCTGCGGGTCTTCCCTCTGTGAAGCCCCAACTTGATCAAGAAATATAGGTCTAAGCTCAAGGGATGCTAACGAACCAGTCATCGACTCAACAGCCAGTGTGAAATCAAAGGTTGCCAAGAACTCTAGGCTCTTCATCTCAACAAACAAGGGACTCAAAGTCAACCTTCTTCTGCTTAGAGCATCCGCCACAACATTACCTTGCCAGGGGTATAAGCTATCTCGAAGTCATATGATGCCAAGAATTCCATGCACCTTTGCTGCCTTAGATTCAAATCTTTCTGCGAGAAGAGGTACTTGAGCGACTTGTGATCAGTATATAACTCAAACCTTTCGCCTAGAAGATAGTGGCGCCAGGATTTGAGTGCAAAGACGATCGCCGCCAACTCCAAATCATGAGTGGGATAGTTCTTCTCATGAACTTTGAGTTGCCTACCCCCAAAGCATATCACTCTCCCTTCTTGCATCAGGACAGCGCCTAATCCCGTGCCACATGCATCGGTGTACATGGTAAACAACTTCCCTCCATCAGGTAATGCTAGAACTGGAGCTGTGGTGAGGGCTTTCTTGAGCCTTTGAAAAGCAAGCTCACATTCTAAGTCCCATGCAAAGACTAAGTTCTTCTTTGTTAACTTAGTAAGAGGAGCTGAAATCCTAGCAAAGACCTTAATGAACTTTCTATAGTAGCCTGCTAGACCGAGAAAGCTTCTCACTTCAGTTGCATTCTTCGGAACTTTCCAGTCTTGTACCGCCACCACTTTAGCGGGATCCACAGCCAAGCCCTGCTTAGAAACTATATGCCCAAGGAACCGAACTTCCCTTCTCCAGAAATGGCATTTAGAGAACTTGGCTTTCAACTGATGAGCCCTAAGCGTATCCATAACCTCCTTGAGGTGTGTAGCATGCTCTTCCTCGTCCTTAGAGAAGACCAGAATATCATTCACAAAGACAACCACAAACTTGTTAAGGAACTCCCTGAACACCCTACTCATCAAATCAACAAAGTATGCGGGTGCATTAGTCAAACCGAACGGCATGACTAGCCATTCAAAGAATCCATCTGGAGTCCTAAACGGAGTCTTGTCAATACTATCCTCAGCCACTCTAAGCTGATGGAATCCGGTGGCTAGATCGAGCTGAGAGAAAACAGAAGCACCAACAAGCTGGTCAAAGAGATCATCAATCCTCGGTAACGGGTGTCTATTCTTCTTTGTCAGCTTGTTCAACTCACGATAATCAACACATAGACGAAGCGAACCATCCGCCTTAGTAGCGAATACCACCGGAGCACCCCATTCTGAAATGCTTCGCCTAATGAAATTTTTCTCAAGCAACTTCTTGATTTGCTTGCTAAGCTCTCTTCTTTCTCGCGGGGCCATGTGCCTAACAGGCAATGAAACTGGCTTGGCATTATCAACAAGATATATACGAAAATCTATCTCTCATTTAGGGGGTAACCCCTTCACCTCATCAAAAACATCAGGATATTCTCGGACCACCCTCACAGATTGAAGATTGTCAATAGACGAGTCGAGGGATTCAAGATAACATAACATGACGGGATCCAGAGGGTTACAAGAAATCTCTAGGGTATTTCCAAGGCGAGTCATAAGCCTCACTACCCTATGCTCACAATCGAGAATGGCTCCATAACTGGACAACCAATCCATGCCCAAAATCAACCCGTACCCCATGAACCCGAGAACATAAGCATTACATGTGAATTCTACGGTCAAGATAGAAATCCTCAAATCCACGCAGATCATAGATAAATGGGCAGAACCCCCAATTGGATTTGAAACACTAACGGGATCCTCAACAAGACTAGTACTTAGGTGCAAATTTTCTACAATGTCAGAGGAAATAAAGGTATGCGATGCGCCAAAATCAAATAAAGTTCGAACAGGAAAACCAGAAATATAGACAAGACTTTCTACAGAAACACTACCTCGGTTCGGAATTGGAGCAGTGTTGAGAGCATGCATCTGCCCTCCAGAAGGTCCTGCTCGCTGAGTCTGTCCTTGCCCTTGCTTCTTTGGGCAATCCTTATTGAAGTGTCCAGTCTCTCCGCAATGAAAGCATTCTCCCAACTTCCTCTTCTTTTTCCTACAATCTTTGGCTATGTGTCCAACGATCCCACAGAAGTTGCACTTTCTTGTGTCCCTTGCCTTGTTGTTGTTGGCCTTGTTACCCTTGTTGTTCTTGTTGTTCTGACTGCTCTGGTTGCTCTGATTCCCTCCCCACTTGGAGTCCGCCATCTTGGTTTGAGTATCATTAGGCTTGACTTCTTTCTTGCCATTCTTATCATCTACCTGAAGCAATGCCATGTCTACTAGGCTTTCAAAAGTGGCCCCCATGGGTATATGAGACATGGCTAAACCTTGTAGTGGCTCATTCAACCCTCGTGCAAAGTGTTGAGCCTTCTTCTGGGGTGTGTTAACCATGTCCAAACCGAATCGAGCAAGCTGGTTAAACTTATTCACATACTCCCTCACTGTCATGTCCCCTTGCTTCAAAGATATAAACTTCTCCATTTGCAGATTCTCCTCAGCAGATGATAGAAAATTAAGCCCAAACCTCATCCTAAAGTCGGCCCAAGTCTCTATAGGCCTAGTAGCGTTGGTGACCTCCCACCAATAAGCAGCTTCCTCTTTCAATAGCCATACTGTCAATAGAACTTTTCTACGGTCTTCCACATCAAAGATGGTGAAGAGGTCTTCAGTTTCTTTTAACCAATTTCTTGCCTCAACAAAAGCCTCCGTCCCAATAAAATTCTTGCCGCCCATCGCCTTAAAGTCTTTGCAAATCTTTGCGAAATCCGCTTGTGGACGCTGAGGAGGAGGAGTAACCTCCGGTACGGTGGGAGTGTTTGCTGGGCCCGCATCGTTGGCCCTAGCTTCCAAGTACCTTCGGAACCATCCGGGTATGGGTACTCCCTCGGGAAGGTTAAGATCGGCCATGCTGAAAAAGGAAAAGATAGATTTAGAACGAGGAACCAAAGGATAGCGCTAATGTCTTTTGGGGAATAGCCTTTCAAAATAAACTAGACTTTTCTTGGAAAATACTTAATTGGTTTTGAAAATAGTTTTTCAAAAGGTAAGTTTTTAAAAACCTTTTGTTCAATCTCGTAAACCTTATGCTCTGATACCAAATGTAACACCCTACCTCCGCCAGGGCCACTCTTGCAAGTACACTGGCTTTGGAGGGGTGTTGGACAAGGTAAACATGCATGAAGATATCACAAGACAGAACATATGAGTAAAACAGAGTAAATAAAGCAGCGGATAAAATTACTATTTCAAAACCATAGTCAAGTTACATTAGAGTAATTAGTCATTATTTTCCAACTACTACAAGTCTAAAAACATAAGCTGAAAACTGGAATTAACATAAAGTAAACTATCCCCAAAGTAGACGTGATAAAGCCATAGCGAGCTCAAGTCCAAACCGTACATGAGGTATCCAAAAAGCAAGCTAAAGATCTAAGCTAGGTGCTAGTGTTCCCACCTTGAGAACCTGGAGGGGGGGGATGGAAGAAAAGAGGCGAAAGAAAACGGGTCAGTCAAAAAGACTGGTAAGTCCTACCTACTATAAGTATAAAAACTAATAAAGTTAACTAGACATGTAAAACAGAGATGAAACATAGGATGATAACTGGCATGGTGAAAAGTTAACAAGATAGATCAAGTGTGGCATCGCATATACAAGGTTAAGTTGCACCAGGTGTACTAGTATTCTAATCCATGTCAAGTATAAACAAGAAATGATCCCTTGGCCCAAAGTTGGCCCAACATCATGAGGTGACCTAAATCAAGGTCCAACTACTCGGTCTAGTCGATCGGCTCCCTATAAGCCTAACTCGTCGTGTATCGGTGTCATACGGCCTAATCATGGAATGTAGTTAACTGTGCAAGATCCACCCTAGGGTGTATCCAGCCCTAAGGTGTAAACCACAGACACAATTCAAGCACGCACAGTCTAAACCTACCGGTGCCCATGTTCAACTCCGGACTTAATGTGCACGACCATGGTCCGCCTGAACAACCGGTGCACTATTCAGCCGTCTCTTTTGGTCTCTTACAATCAGTCCAGTAATCGTGCCCCACCCTAGCCTAGTCCAGGGTATCCAGATACTCCCAAGTGGGTTACTGCTGAAAAGGACCACGTAACTAGGATTTCAAGCGGGTTAAGTGTGGTTAACCCTATCCTAACCATGTATTGAGTTGGTCAAGTGTATCCAAGCGGTTCATGACTTAACCCTATCAATACATCGTGTTTAATTGGTTAAGTATTCAAGTAGTCCATGACTTAACCCTACCAACCCATCGTGTTTAATTGGTTAAGTATTCAAGTGGTCCATGACTTAACCCTACCATGTGGCATTAATTAACTTAATGCACCCCAACCTCTCACATTAGACTTTGTTGTGGTTACTAGTTTAGCCGGGCGGGCCCGGGTAGCTTTACACCACAACCTAGTCTAACCTCTGGTTTTAAGTGCGATGTGACCAACTACTCACATTGGGTCCTATTGTTTGTAGCTACTAGTTAGGCCGGTCGATTCCGGGTAGATTTATGCTACAAACTCAACCCAACCTCGAGTTGGCCACTTTCATGTTTTCTACATGTCATGTCCATGTTCGTGTTTTTCAAGCATAATCACATGTCATATTTCGAAACCATGTTTTTATGTCATTAAAGTTACCTAACTACCCATACGCATTCCCATCGCATGTACGTTTCGTCACAACACAAAATGGATTAAAAGAGGGAACTTAGAAGCATGACAAAAATGGGCATAAGGTGATAGGATTTGGCCACAAGTTAAACATGGTGGCACATGAGGCAAAATGCGTTCATTAAACTTGAATATTACATTATAAGCCTCAAAACATGCATGACATCAAACTTAGCAAATAGGTGATACATGGTCATAGATGGCTAGGATGATAACTAGTGATTCGCATATAACATCATATGCAAGTTAACATTAAGGTTATGAGAGTTTCTATGTTGCATTATGCAACATTTCCAAACAAAGCTCATAGCTTTCAATCCACAAAGTCAAGGTGATAGCTTTACAAACATACATAGAACAAATCTCTACATAACATGATAGATTCAAAGCACAAATCATACTTAGGCCCAAACTCAAACTTGCAACATGTCATATTTAACTTCATAGTTTAAATCTAAGAGTAGAATAGGGCTTACAATTCGTGGCTAAGTGATTTAGAATAATATATAATAAGATTGAGACGAAGCCACTAGCAAATCCGCAAAGAAAATAATATGCTCCACTCTACGCCTTGAGAAATAAGTAAAATAGCTTTTATGACGAAGAAAGATGGCTCTTTGAACTAAGAAAGATAGCTTCTTGGACTTAGATTTGATTTGGAACACTCATGCTCTCATGAAGAAGGTGGAGGCCATGATTAGAGAACATTTTGGCAGCACTTAGTTGTAGGATTAGTTTGTGTGAGTTTATGGTAGGCTTAGGGGTCTTTTTATAGAGTTTAGGATTAGTTTTAGCCATAGGATTAACCTTAAATCAAATCTGAGCCATCAAATCACGTCAGAAACCAACAAACAGAGCCAGAAAACAAAAGCAGGTGCACCAGGCCAAAATGGCCCGACCGGGGAGGTCGACCCCCAGGTCAACTCTAGAGTCGACCTGGCCTGGGGCAGGTCGACTCCCAGGTCGACCTGGCCTGGCAGGTCGACCCTAGGGTCGACCCCTAGGTCGACCTGGTGGGTTGGGCGGGAACTTTTCCCGCCTACTCTGATTGGGCTGAAATTCAAATCTGTTTTCGAAATTTGAATTTTCTGAAACATCATCGGGCCATAATTGGGTCATACGGACTCCGATTTACAAAATTTCAGACTCTATTTCGCGTATTTTTCCGAGACGAACGCAATGGAACAGCCTGTTTCCCTTGATTCATATTTTAAAATTTAATTCTGCCTTGATTTACGTTATAACATGTTATTCAAAAATACGGGTTGTTACATTTATATTTGGATTTTTATTTAGAATTTGGAATTTTATCTATTTTGAACCAATTTGAATCTTTAAAATTTAAGTGCCTTTGTTGTTTAAAATACGAACGCTATTGAAATAAGAGTAACTAACATTTCTATTTATTTGCAACTTTAATATTGATCTTGTGATTTGGTTTATAAAAAAAATATGCTTATACTTGAAGCCCAATTTAGAAATGGGATTGTTATTTATTTTGGACGGAATTAGAATATGCTATATATGGACTATTTTGTAAATTATATGTACGTTTTACTAATAAAGACTTTTACTTTACTAATCAACTTTAAGTTGTACATTTATTTGGAAATCTAACGTTGAATGTTATCTTATTTAATTTAGAAAGAAATTGTTATCATTGGAAAATATTGATTTCAAATAAAAGTAAAGTTTAACATTAATAGTGATTAATTTTGTTTGGAATAAACTACTAAACTTAAATTTATGTCAAGACGATACCATTTGTAGAACAGTTAAATGAAGAAGAAAAAGGAAAAAAAGGGAAAATTTTGAATTAATAATTTTCAAAGAAAAAGAGGATGTATTAATAATTTTAAAACTTTAAAAGGAGAAATAAAATGAATAAATTACTCTAGTATTGAAAACAAATTTTATTTTTATTCTAAATTTAATGGTGGATAAATACTTCTTGTTAATAAAATTTAGAAATTATAACGCGCACGGTTTAAATGTGCGTAAAACGGATTAACGTTCGCGCATTCACTATGTTGTCTGTTCATGTCTACGCAAATAAATGATAAATAAAAATAATTAAAAAAATAAATAAAAAGAAGAAAGGAGAGAAATTAAATTTTATGTTAATTAAATATCTAAAATTTAACGTGGATAAGTTTCAATATTTGTCAGCGTTGTTTATCCGTCGTCCGCATTCACAAAATAGACATGAAAATGTATGTAAACAGCTTAACATTCATTTGCGCCTTCTGCATTGTCTGTTTATGTCCTCATGAATTAACAAAATAATAATTAAAGAAAAAAAGGAATGTTATTATAGTTTCCGACAGCATTAAAAATAAGGAAGAAATTAATGGTGTGAACACATAGTTGAACCATGTAATAATAGTAGGAAATTTACAGTCAACGTTCGTCCTTATCCCTATTAACTAGGTCACACTCTTTCTCTCAAATATTTATTCACGTTGCCTCTTTAGTTTGAAAAGTCATCTCTCCCTAAAAATATGGTAACTGTACATCAATATCTCTCTCTCTCAGAGCAAATATTCTAAAATTACTATGCTATATTATGAAATTTCCTTCTATCAGTAGAAAATATATGGAAAGAGTATACCAAGATTTAGCAACTATTCATGAATAGGAACCCAATGGTACGCTCTAATAAAATAATTCGAATGCAGAAATAAAAGGCGTACCTTTTCTTCTTCTCCTCCTACTATTTCCTTCTTCACGCAATCAACATTCATCCACCTAACCGTTTCTTGCTACCAAATTCTAACAAAGAAGAAAGAAAAAAAAAAAAAAAATCAACCAAAAAAATTCCAGTAGACAAGGGAGGAACAAAGCCTTGAAATGGAAAAAGGAAATCACACAACAGTTTCACGTGAGAGGCTGAAAAGGAAAAAGCTATGAACCCATGGTTCCTTGCGCCAGCTGAAAAAAAATGGAAAGAAAGCCAACCACCTGAGTTCGAGAATGCCAAAAAGCTAAGCACCCCATTCTCTCTTCACATAAATCACTTGTCCTTCTAACCCATTGTTGTCAGTACCCAAACCGCAAATGTACGTGTTTTTCCATCCACTCTTGCATGTCCACCGTTCATCAACTTGGAGCTGAACCCTCCCACTCCCGCAGCTCCAACTATATATATATATATGTGTGTGTGTGTGCGCGCGCGTGTGTGTTTATACAATATTTTAAAATTAATATACATATAAATTTTTCCAACTATGTATATTTGTACATTATTTTCAATTTAATATACATATAGTTTTCTAACTATATATATGTTTATCCATTACTTTCAACATACATCTACCATTTTCAAAACTTAACTTTTCTAAATGTATATTTTTAAATTCAAATAAAGATCTATGCCCAATCTAGTCTTGTGAATCCAAAGGATAAAATAAGGGATTTCAAGCAATAACGATATTTTATGGAAGTTGAACTTAAAATCATATAGTTGATAAAAGGAATGGTGAATATTGGTTTATAATCTTATTCAAACCAATGATAAATGATTTGAGTAATTGATTTTTGAGGGCAATACTTGAAATAAATCATTTTGTGGTACTTGAAATATGATTTCAAAATCTAATGGCCACGATGTGGAAAATTAAAGCATTCGGTTGTTAAAGAGACCAAAGACGGAAAGTGGCATACTCTCTGTCAGTGCCGATACAACTTTAACAAATGTGTACATGATCGAGTATCGGAACGACGACAGGATGGCTTGGAAGCAATCACTAGATCGAAGAAAGCGAACGATGACGAAATAGCCTTGACCTTCGGGTCATAATTAAAATGACTAAAACAGGAGCTATACCGTGACTAATTGAGGTCACACCTCATATCGGACACGCTTCTTCGATACCATCTCTATTAATATTGTGATTGATTTGGGCGCACCCTATTGATTTGGGAGTGTGTTCCAAGGTAGGCGGTAGTGGCTGCTATGCGTTACCACCGGTCCGGGAGTGCAGCTGGTAGAATCCTACCCTGGGTATTGCCTCGAGTGCCTTGTCATATTTTATCCTACACGAGCCCCATCTTATTTTGATTTAGTGTTACTTTCTATGGAGTGCCCTCTGATAACACCAGTGCGGTGAATTTACAGTACTGTATAGACTGTGATGCCCATAAATTGCATAAGGGTAATATGGTAATCTCGCTTACGCAATTTTCATTATATTTACTTTACTGAATAGACATTACAATAATAGCGTACTATTATATATGTATCAGTTTCATGGATCCTTAGAGGATGGAAATCCCAAACATCCTTTAAGTTATTGTACGTTTCAGTGGACACTTCATTTGAGTTAATTCACTTATATGAGACTGTTGGTCCTGACTCGTGTATTTTGTTTGTTTTATTTCTTGCAAAATGCCCATGTCAGACCAAGTATTTCAGCTTGGAGATATATCTGTTAGAGCTTGAAAGTCGTTGGAGATCCGGCTATCCATCTGTTATGTCATATGCAGTTATACCCATTTCTGCTTTTTACTGAATATCAGTATGGTTCTATATTTTCTTCGCTGTACCTATGTTTGTTTCTGCACTCTGATATTATGTAAATTTAAAGATTTTGTACAAATTTTACTTCCATTGTGAGATATTCTATGTGTGTGTCTATAATTCTGTGATGATTTGTATTTCAACTTCATAAGCAACAACAATCTGACATTTTTGAATTGTTTGAGTTGGTTTAATTATCGACTTAAGACGGTCAAAAAGCCAGGTCGTTACATGTGTGTGGCATAGACATTCCCTGACATATGTAACCTGCTAAAAATATAGGGTATGGACTTTAAGTAAACACCATATTTCAGTCACACTGTAACAATTCAGATTTTTCCCGGACCTAATTGATCGCAAAATCGACTAAGACCATTCAAGAACCCGAATACGCTAACTCTGGGCCTACAACACATCAGAACAAATAAAAGCAGACTTTTATAAACATTATAATAATGTTACATCAGAGTGCATAATATATCAGAGTACATCGAATATAATACAACAACGGAAGATAAATTTACAATGAATGTAATACACTGCACAACGGGAAAATAAAGTAATATAGTGGAAGACTATCAATGCTCTGGACATAGCTTTATGCTTCGATCTAGAATCCTTCTCAATATATCTGCAAAATAAGCTACTCGACTGCCCATGTGGAAAAGAGGGCACCCGAGTTTGCAAAGTGAAACAAACTACAGTTCAGTCATGGGACTGGTATGAGAAATCGTTCCTAAGTTATCTAACAATATGGCTAATCACGGGACCACGCCGCTAACGCGAAACGGGTTTACTCCATTGGATTTCCAGTGCATAAATTATATAATTTTTTATTCAAAACAACGCAATGCTTTTAAAAAAAAATTAAATCATTATAAGACTCAAGTCCCATCACACAATGCAACGCAAACCGGAGGATAGAGTTTTACCTTATAATGATCAAACATGCTTGATATGTAGGAAATAATATTTTAATATTATTATTAGTGTCAAATCAGTTTTAAAATACTTCAAAGTAAATGTATCAATCCTAGACGGCATAGTACCCCATCCTACTATGTCGCCATATATAGGTTTACAATCAAAAGCGTAATGTCGTATTGGAAATTGGGTTTCCATCATGAGTCAAGGCTAGGGACTATCTTTTTGCCGATTTGAGACACTCTAGCAATGTCTTAGAATCCCCGCAGTGAACCCTTGGATCCTGCAGGGCCGGTCCACAAATATACCTTAATGGATTAGTTATGCCTGAAAATACATTTCCCAGTCCTATTGAACCTATAAAATGATCACAATCGACCAATAAATCCGAGGCGCCTCGTAATCCATCAACCACATAAGTAAAATGCCAGGGCTTGCAAAACCTCGATACCACTTCTAGCTAGAAAGAAACGTGTGCACTCCCTGCGTTCCCTTGTCCCGTTTTTGACTCATACCGGGGTGTGAGGCTCGCAAGGTAACACTATACACAAAGCTATGCCGAAATAGGCTATGCTTTGATCATCAACCATAAGGCTCTGCTTTTCAACAAAAGCCTGGATCATTTGCATCTTTGCATGCCACATTGACAATCTATGCCATGCGATCGATAACTACCAATATATAACCTCTGAGCTCGTGCGTCCCAGAGAATGGTGTTAAGAAAGAGAATAAATTCTCCGCCACCACAATATATATTAAATAGAAATCAATTTAATTTACATGGAATGGAATCCAATGCCAGACACACATCCATTTACATGTCCGTTCTAGGTCTGAACGAAACCGGAGACACCTTATTCCTCGTCTCGTATGTCTAATACGGAAGAGAGGTGCTCACATATCCGGACAATCAACAAGTAAGTCCGGACAACTACCACTTTAACCCCTTCCTAGGACCGACCCAGTTCAGGGCATCAGTAGTCGCCCATTCGATGTGAAGATCGCTGGTCTTTAATCACTGTCTTCAACATCTTCGACTTTTAATCATCGAAGTAATTATTCAGAATGGGTTAAACTCGTACTTTCCGAATAACTCGCGTATTTTATAATAAAAAATTATGTGCTACAAAAACACATCATTTGCCTCATTCCAATTCAGAATATTCTTTTAATAAAATATTCATAGTAAAAGGGAAAGATTCCCCTCAATTTTATCAAAGATAAATTCTTTTAAATTTATTCTTTAATCTTCTTTTTGAAGATTCAATAAAACTCCAATTTGATTTTAATATAAAAAATCATTACTTTTTTATTATTCAACTTTTAAGAACTTAATCGTGTCTTTAACTAGGTTAAAGAACCAATGTCATTTAAAACACAGTTCACGATAAACCCAAAATCATCTTCCATTAAATATGGAATTTCCATTGAAATTAAATCAATATGTAAGCGATATAAATTTCCGTATCAGACTAATAATATAAATGGAATAACGGCAAAGCCTTTTAAATTCCATATATAGTAGCAATCTTTTTTTACAGAAGCCTATTTCGATTATTATCAAATCGAATTTCTACTCAATTCCAATTTAATATATTAAATGGTAAAACTTGACTTTGGAAAATTTCTTTTTAAATCTTAATAAAAAGATTTATAAATTCTAAATCATATTTTCACTGCCAATTAGGTTAAAGAACAAATATCGTTTTAACAACACTGTTCACAATAAACCCAATTCACATATCATTTTATTTCAAGTAATAAATATAATTGGAAACTCTAATAGGCTTAATTAAAAGATCTATTCCTTCCATACGGGGTTTAAGAACAGTGTTATTTAAGACACCATCCAAGACAACCCAAAATCTAATTCTTTTATTTAATTCCAATTAAATATCAATTAATTGGAAGACTTCATTAAATCTTAATTTAAAAGATTTATTTTAGTTAATAACTAATTCATTTTGATAAAAATATATTTTATCTTTTGTCCATCCAAAAACGGACATAAAAATCATCATTTTATTCTTTGTTGAATATTATTTTAAAATATTCATTATTTAAAAAATATTTTTTATATAAAAAGACTCTTTATGTAAAAATATTCTTAATATTACAATACTCTTTATTTTAAAAATATTCTTTATGTTAAAAGACATTCTGAATCAGAATGCGACTCGATCAGTTGTCATATAATTTCGGCTATATGGATTTCATACATCGCATGACCACGACAATAATGATAAATAATCATTAAACAATCAATTCACATCCAAAGTGGAATTTATAACTGTGTGAGCATTAAAATGAATAAATAACGCTCATCGCAGCCTATCAATCCATCGATTGACATTCAACTAAATATTGGGAATAGTGCATGTCAAATATCATCCCAATACCCATGTGGGGTTTTCAGCTAACAACAGTTCATCTAAATAAATAATTGGTTAATGAATTTAGTCAATTTTAATTCCGCTAACATGTTGATGATAAATAACAAATATGTTGTTATATTCCTAATGTTAAATAAAAATGTATTTTACTCGCAAAATTTCCCTACATGTATCTAATGAATAATTTGACAATACAAACGTCACTTTGATTTGCATACAAATTCTAGTGTATAATTTAACAATAAAATGTCACTTTAATTTACATGCAAGTTCTAATGCATGTTTTGACAAATAAAATGATTCTTATATTTGCATGTAAATACTAATGTATGTTTTTCAAATAAAAACGATTCTTATGTTTGCATATAAATTCTATTGGATGTTTGCAAATAAAAATGATTCTTTCTTATTGAACAAAAATGTATATTTTTGCAAAAATGTGTATTTTGTTCAACAATTCTAATTTGACAAAATGAACCTTTTCTATTTTCTTACATTACATTAAAAATGTGAATTTTTAATGAAAACATGTTTTTATTTAAAACATGAACCCTTTTCTATTTTTATTTTAATTCAACAAAATGATAGAACTTGATATTTCATTTTTGTTGAAAACTCTAGTTCAACAAAATGTATAAAAATGGATATTTCATTTTTGTTGAAAACTCTAGTTCAACAAAATGTATAAAAATGGATATTTCATTTTTGTTGAAAACTCTAGTTCAACAAAATGTATAAAAATGGATATTTCATTTTAGTTTTGTTGATAAAAATGATTATTTTTATTTCAACTAGCATGTTTGACAAAAATGATTATTTTTATTTTCAACTAACATGTTTGACAAAAATGATTATTTTTATTTTCAACTAACATGTTTGACACAAAATGTATATTTTTATTTCAACTAACATGTTTGACACAAAATGTATATTGTGTTTAACTTAATTCTAATTAACAAAAATGTATATTCTTGTCTAACTCAATTCTAATACAACAAAAATGACATGATTATTTTGTCAATTCTAATTTCAATAAAAATGACGTGATTAATTTGTCAATTTTTAATGCAAAATAAATTGATATATCTATTTTGTTAATTTTTAATCAAACACAAATGACAATTATATTTTGTCAATTCCAATTAACACAAATGACAATTATAATCTAATAAAACATTTTATAACAAAATGTTGTTTTATTTCTAATGCAACATTTTATAACAAAAAATGTTATTTTATTCTAATGTGACATTTTATAACAAAAATGATATTTTATTCTAATGTACATTTTATAACAAAAATGATATTTTTCTCTAATGTACATTTTATAACAAAAATGTTAATTTATTCTAATGCAACATTTTATAACAAAAATGTTATTTATTCTAATGCAACATTTTATAACGAAAATTTTATTTTATTCTAATGCAACATTTTATAACAAAAATGATATTTTATTCTAATGGACATTTTATAACAAAAATGTATTTTATTCAAATGCAACATTTTATAACAAAAATGTTATTTTATTCTAATGCAACATTTTATAACGAAAATGACATTAAAAAAATACAATGAAAATTATAATTTTCATTGCCTAATCTTTTTAAGAAAAAGCTTAACATAAAAATAATATATATCTTTTTTGTCTCATCTTTTAAATGAAAACAAAACTGCATTAAAAATCTAATCTTTTTAATGGAAACAAATCTACATTAAAATTGTAATCTTTTTAATGAAAAACAAAATTACATTAAAAATGTAATCTTTCTAATGAAAACAAAATTACATTAAAAATGTAATCTTTCTAATCTAATCTTTTTAATGAAAGCCAAATTACATAAAAATGTAACCTTTCTAATCTATTCTTTTAAATGAAAACGAACAATGAACATTTTTGTTCATAAATACGATAAAGAGAATAACCTTTATTGTAAAACAAATCTTAACTATTCATATGTTCCTACATGACAAATAAAGAATAATTTTTCATTGCTTAACAAATCATGATAATTCTAATATTTTATACTTGATAATAAAAGAATAATTTTTCATTGTCTAACAAATCATGATAATTCTAATATTTTCTATTTGACAATAAAAGAATAATTTTTCATTGTCTAACAAATCATGACAAATTTCATGATTAATGCAATCTAATAGATTATTGAAATCAAAATCAATCCAATCCAACCTCGTACAATACACGTGTAAATTTTGACAACGTACATAGGAAGATTTTACATCGTAATTAAAATAAATTTTAATTTTAAACAAGAGATCTCACTTTTCTTTTTATTTCTTCTAAAATTGTAGAATGTCCCAAAAATTATGCGGTCTCCTCTGAAATATAGATCTTGATTCAAGGATTCCAACACGTCTGAAATTTCCGAATTTCATTTTCATACAAACAAGTTATGTTTTTTACAAAATTTAATTACATAAATTAAATTAATTAAATAAATCCTTTCCCTTTATTACCATTAATCATGTTTTAAAGAAACATTGTTGCTGATAATACATCTTCCACCTTCCAGATGTTGTTCACCCAAGAACCCATTTCGTCCGTATAGAATCGAAGGTCATTCCTTTCTCTTTAATTTCCTCTTTCGTATCATCTTCAATTATAGAATAGGTCGAGAGAGAGAATCGAAGAAATTTCGGAGCTTTTCTGCCATTGAAAATAGAAGGGGCGGTGGCTATGTTTGGGAAATAAGGTTTTAGGGAAGTTTAGGACATTTTATAGTGGAGACAATAAATATATATATATATATATATATATGCATGTATGTATATATTTTTTATTTAGTTATATATATATATATTTGATTTTTACTTGTCTCTACATATTTAGTAGATGACAAATGAAAGTTAATTAGCTTACTAGGCATGATGGGACCACACTTATTTTTCATTCAAATTTCAAAAGTAAAGAGAAAGGGAAATAAAGGAAAAATGAATGTTTGATTCATTTTCTCTAATTGTTAATTGGTGCAACTTTTTAAATTTCAAAACACATAATTAAATATCACATTTCATCAAAAGTGTGATTTCTTATGTTACTGCATTTTTATCACAACAGGAACCTTCTTAATGAATCATATTTTATTAAAAAAATATGTACTTTTCATGTACACACATTTTTATTAATCTATGAACCGTTTTTAATCAAAAAATGTAATCTTTTTAATCATTCTTTTATTACGTTAAAAATATAATCATTTTAATGTCAAACAATGATCATTTTTTATGTATACCACAAAAATGCTAGTATTTATGTAAACATTTTTTCATTTCAAACAACGAGTTTTATTTAATGATTCGTTTACATTAAAAATGTAAATTTTAATGTGAAAACATTTCCAAACAATGAATCTTATTCAATTACATTATAAAAAATGTAATCATCAAGCAATGGATATTTTATATATATATAATTTAATTTAATAATAGAATTTTTTTGATGCATTTTCTATTTAAAATTTCTTAAAATAAATTTTTAAATTGGCTCTGATTTTCCGGGTTGTTACAATCTCCCCTACTTAAAATCTTTTCGTCCTCGAAAAGGAACAGGGCTTAAAGTTGTTTAATTAACTAATTTGATTTTTATTCTTTTATTTGGTTTCAATAATTTTATTAGTTGAACTAATAATCACTCAACACAATCATCAATCAATTAATTGATTAGATTTTCAAATATATATAACTTTTATACATTTAAAAATCATATTTTCTAAGATCGGACTATATATATAATCACAAATACGTTAATTATAAACTTGTCACTCTCAACTCATTATAGGGCATTACTACCCCCATCTCTAACGAGTTTTCTCATTCTAGGATACTACTGATTCTATCTTTAATGAGTATTCTTTTATAGGATATTACTAATCCTACCTCTGATGAGTCTTTTGTTCAGTTCTAACGAGTTGTACCCCAAAGATTTGAGCTAACCAAAGCTCTGATACCAACGGTAACGATTCAGATTTTGCCCGGACCTAATCGATCGCAAAATCGACTAAGACTGTTCAAGAACCCAAATACGCTAATTTTGGGCATACAATACATCAGAACAAATAACAACATACTTTTATAAACATAATAATAAAGGTACATCAGAGTACAGAATATATCAGAGTACATCGAATATAATATTGATACAACGGAAGATAAATTTACAATGAACGTAATACACTGCACAACGGAAATATAAACTAACACAGCGGAAGACTATCAATGCACTGGACACAGCTTTAAGCTTCGATCCAGAATCCTGCTCAATATATCTACAAAATAAGCTACTCGACTGCCCGTGTGGAAAAGAGGGCACCCGAGTTTGCAAAGTGAAACAAACTACAGGTCAGTCATGGGACTGGTATGAGAAATCTTTCCTAACTTATCTAACAATATGGCTAATCACGGGAACACGCTACTAATGCGGAATGGGTTTACTTTATTTGATTGCTAGTGCATAAATTATATAATTTTTTATTCAAAACAACGTAATGCTTTTTAGAAAAATAAAATCATTATAAGAATCAAGTGCCATCACATAATGCAATGCAAACCGGAGGATAGATTTTTACCTTATAATGATCAAACATGTTTGATACGTAGGAAATAATATTTTAATATTATTATTAGTGTCTAGTCAGTTTTAAAATACTTCAAAGTAAATGTATCAATCCTAGACGGCATAGTACCCCATCCTACTATGTCGCCATATATAGGTTTATAATCGAAACCATAATGTTGTATTGGAAATTGGGTTTCAATCATGAGTCAAGGCTAGAGACGATCCCCTTGCCGATTCGAGACACTCTAGCCATGTCTCAGGATCCTTCGCAGTGAACCCTTGGATCCTGCAGGGCCGGTCCACAAATATACCTTAGTGGATTAGTTATGGCTGAACACACGTTTCCCGGTCCTATTGAACCTGTAAAATAATCAAAATCGACCAATAAATCCGAGGCGCCTCATAATCCATCAACCACATAAGTAAAATGTCAGGGCTTGCAAAACCCTGATACCACTTCCAGCTAGAAAGAAACGTGTGCACTCCCTGCGTTCCCTTGTCCCGTTTCTGACTCATACCAGGGTGTGAGGCTCGCGAGGTAACACTATACACAAAGCTATGCTGAAATAGGCTCTGCTTTTCAACAAAAGCCTTGATCATTTGCATCTTGGCATGCCACATTGACAATCCACGCCATGCAATCGATAACTACCAATATATAACCTCTGAGCTCGTGCGTCCCAGAGAAGGGTGTTAAGTAAGAGAATAAATTCTCCGCCACCATAGATATATATTAAATAGAAATCAATTTAACTTACATGGAATGAAATCCAATGTCAGACACATATCCATTTACAAGTCCATTCTGGGTCTGAACGAAACCATAGACACCTTATTTCTCGTCCCGTATTTCCAATACGGAAGAGAAGTGCTCGCATATCCGGACAATCAACAAGTACGTCTAGACAACTACCACTTTAACCCCTTCCTAGGAGCGACCCAGTTCAGGGCATCAGTAGTCGCCCATTCGATGTGAAGATCCCCGGTCTTCAATCACCGTCTTCAATGTCTTCGACTTTTAATTGTCGAAGTAATTATTCAGAATGGGTTAAATCCGATCTTTCCGAATAACTCGCGTATTTTATAATCCAAAATCAGGTGCTATAAAAACACATCATATGCCTCATTCCAATTCAGAATATTCTTTTATTAAAATATTCATATTAAAATGGAAAGATTCCCCTCAGTTTTATCAAAGATAAATTCTTTTAAATTTACTCTTTAATCTTCTTTTTATAGATTCAATAAAACTCCAATTTTATTTTAATATCAAAAATCATTATTTTATTATTATTCAACTTTTAAGAACTTAATCTTGTCTTTAACTGGGTTAAAGAACCAATGTCAATTAAAACACAGTTCATGATAAACCCTAAATCATCTTCCATTAAATATGGAATTTCCACAGAAATCAAATCAACATATAATCGATATAAATTTTCGTATCAGACTAATAATATAAATGGAATAACGGCAAAGCCTTTTAAATTCCATATATAGTAACAATCTTCTTTTACAGAAGCCTATCTCGATTATCATCAAGTCGAATTTCCACTCAATTCCAATTTAATATATTAAATTAGAAAACTTGACTTTGGAAAATTTCTTTTTAAATCTTAATAAAAAGATTTATAAATTCTAAATCGTATTTTCATTGTCAATTGGGTTAAAGAATAAATGTCATTTTAAAAATACTACTCACAATAAACACAATTCACATATCATTTTATTTCAAGTAATAAATATAATTGGAAACTCTAATAATCTTAATTAAAAGATTTATTCCTTTCATACGGGGTTTAAGAACAGTGTTATTTAAGACACCATCCACGACAACCCAAAATCTAATTCTTTTATTTAATTCCAATTAAATATCAATTTATTGGAAGACATCATTAAGTCTTAATTTAAAGGATTTATTTTAGTTCATAACTAATTCATTTTGATAAAAATATATTTTATCTTTTGTCTATCCGAAAACGGACATAGAAATCATCATTTTATTCTTCGTTAAATATTATTTTAGAATATTAGTTATTTAAAAATATTCTTTATATAAAAAGATTCTTTATGTAAAAATATTCTTAACGTTACAATATTCTTTATTTTAAAAATATTCTTGATGTAATAACCCGGTCATCCAACGATTTTAGATTTAAATATTTTGTTTAAATATATCGTCGTATCTGATGTGTCACTCAAAATGTCGTTTTCCACAAACGGTAAAATTAGGACTTGGGACAACTTCCATTGAGTTCAATACGTCATTCTTTTTGACTATAAGCATTGATATGTTCCGAGCTTCGGAATTTTGGCACCTTGGCTAGGGCTTGGTTGAGCTAACCTAGCTCACTCCATATAATCATTCTCCAAACACTTAGGAAAATAGAAATTGGAGGAGGGAATAGGAAATAGAAATTCCCTAAGCTATGGTTCTTGATTTCAAGCTCAATTCATGTGTTAACTTGATTTCAAGACATGGATAAGCTCTCTACCCTCCCTCTCTACCTTATACTCCTCTCAATTTCGGATTTTTAGAGTGCCCTAACACTCATGCGTCTTCATTTGTGTTCATGAGGTGATTATTAAGAAGTGATTGAAGAAAGAAAGCTTCTTTGCTTGGATTTGTGCTTGTTCTTCCTTGCTGGAGCTTGTTCTTGTCATTCAAGAACCAAAGGTGAGTTCCTTTTGAACTCACATCTATGCCACAAGCCACTGGCTTGTAAAAGTGTAATCTAGTGATCATTCGAGTTTGCATGTGCTTGTGAATTGGTTAGGTTAGGGAAGCTTAGCCGATTTCATGTATTTATGTTTCATTAAGTTGACAATTATGATAAGGTTTGCTCATACGATCTAATGTATATGATATGAGTTGATTTGGTGATGTTGTGGGCTCCGTTGTCCCCCGACAAGTTATCAGTCTTCACAAGTCGCTTGAATCGCTTTGATATGCTTTTGTTTGTTCATTTGAAGTAGAGATTATGACATATGTTGTTTACACGATCAACGCACATGATGTAAGTTGATTAAGTGGTATTGTGAAGTACCATTGTCACGCCCGGCAAGTTCTAAGACTTCACAATTCGCTTATATCGCGTTTATTTGTTTTGGTTTGGAAATTTGGTTCATTTAGAACCTATACTCGAATTCTTTGCATTCGAGCTTTGCGAGTCGATACGGTGGATTGGAGAGGTCTCGTTGATGTCCCGAAGAGGTCAGGAGCCTCGACGATCGGCACCAGACACTCGCGAGAGGGACGAATCCCCCTGGTACTGGCCTGGGCAATAAACCAGGCCTAAACCAGTCGACCGACCAGAAAGGTGGCGGTCGACCGGTTCTATTTCTAGGCAAAACCGGTCGACCGCCCATTCGGACCGGTTGACCGGTCTGCCTGAGCCTGGGCTACTTTGCCCAGGCCCAGCCCTGTTTCGATAGTGCACTCCTATGCACGATCATGTTGGTTTTTGGACTCCTCTTTGGATCTTTCGTGCATGTCGATGGTCTTCGAATTCACCAGAGATTATCGTAAAGCCGTGCGCTCCTTTTGGTATATTGAATTTATTCGGTACTCTTGTTAAGATGATTCACGCCATTAAAACGTGAATTATCCTTCGAGCCTATTCCGATGTAGTTTAAAACCTTCGGGTGCTAGTTTGGGATTTTGATTCGTTCATTGATCGAAATTACAACCGTTATCCCTTGATTTCCCGTATGTTGTTGTGACATGAGTTTATGTTTCATGATGTTCGTGTTCTATTCGTTACGGCGAAGGTTTTCATGAATAATTGAACCACAATGAATAACGGGGTTTTATATTGTCAATGGGCATCGAACCAACGTTTAATCAATTTTTAAATTCAAATCCTTTTAAAATAAATTCGGTTTCTAAACCCGGTTCTGATTCTATTGATTTATATACGATTCCTTATCCTATCGATTGGACGAGAAATTTAGTTTATTTACCTTAGTAAAGCTGAGGATCGTGACCCCTTATACGTTTACTTCAGCGAATAACTCTTGGACTCGTGCGTTCGAACATGTGTGATGATTTTCTCTGTTTTGAATAAAAACCAATTACGGGTTCGTGAATATTCGAGAATAGCATGTGGTTATGGTACATGTCGCTATTTCCTTACAATAACTAGCTCGGAGTAATTTCTATTCACCTGGATCGATGTGATACTTTATGACTTGTGTTTTGTGGTCCTCGATCGCCCGAGTGGGATTTACGATTCTTGAATTTCACCTATCGGACTTTGGTCCAACCTTCACGATTTATGTTTTGAGAATGAACAAACAACGGGCTAGTAAATATTCGAGAATAGCGAATGATAACGGGACATTTAGCTATTTTTTTATATTAACTATCTCGGTGCAATTCATACTCACCCGGATCCATGGTATCTGCCGCTATGACATAGTTGTTTGGTTCGCGATAGCCCGAGTGGGAAATTACAATTTGTGACCTTCATCTATGGGACTTCGGTCCAACTTTCTACGATTTTCTATGATTTATGTTTTCCTTTACCGGGGTCACGACCCGGCTTCGTGGGGAGCTTCGGCTCAAACCTATGGGTTCGGTACCTAGAGATCGTATCTCATCTATGAACATACCTGCCCCCTCTTTACGTTGTTTTCTAGAGATTTCATGATTTATATGTTTTCTCTCTTCCTGGGTCACGACCCGGCTTCGTGGGGAGCTTCGGCTCAAACCTATAGGTTCGCTACCTAGAGATTGTATCTCATCTATGAACATGTCTGCCCCTTTATGATGTTTTCTGGATTTCAAGTGATTTCTGAATTCTTGATTACTTTGATGTGATGCACGTCAATTTGAGAAATGATTTATGATTCATGATTTACTTTGATGCGATGGTCATCAATTTGATGTGTATTTGGCATTCCGCTGCCATTCGTCTGTTTAGTTTATTTGGCACTCCGCTGTCATTTCCTGTTGTATGCTATTATTTGAATGTTGCATTCTATATTAGCTAGGAGATTATTTAGAGATATTTGTGTCCTGACATTCCATTGTCATTTCCTGATTGTGTCGACATGCCATGTTCATGTCATCCTGTGTTATATCTCTTGCTATCTCAGTTTATTTTATAAGTAAAGCTAGGCTGATCCTTTTATTGTTTATTTCCTTATAAATAATACTCTGGTCAGGCCGAGTCATTTTAGGTACTCCTCTAGGAATCATCGCAGGATTGATCTTCCGCTTTCAGCTTGTTACTCTGTCTCCGCAGATTTATGTACTATTGTACCTATGACATTATCTATTGTTGTGTACATATTCTATTATTTGGATCGTGGTATTTGTATCTATTCTTTTGGATTTAGTGGATCTTTGTTGACCACTAGCTTGTTGTATACATTCTTGGTTTATTCATATCTATTCCGCCTTTGTGATATGATTATTCTGTGTCTGGCTTTGAGATATACCATATTTATATTATTGTTGTTGTCTATTATATATTGCTTTCCGGATTGCATATAGCCGTTGTGTAGTTGCCCTATGTGTCGAATGGTCATGTCAAAAATTTAATCGGTATCAGAATTCGATGTGAATTCCCCACACGGGGTAATCGTACAATCGGTCGCCCTTCACTAACCTCATTCTCCGTTATGGTCTACGACATTTCTCTCAAATGAACTGGACGATAGTGGTTATAGAGGCGGGGCGTTATAGTTGGTATCGGAGCCACTTTTCGGAACAGTGTAAGATAGTATGACGATGATATTGTCTTAAGCCTCTCTCGGAATTGTGCTTTAGGGTTTTAGTTAGAGTCTTAAGACCCGACATAGCTTATCTTCCTTTACGATTCCATTTTGATTGAATTCGCGTCCTTTGAATTCAACTTGAGACTAACTTTTTCCTCCTTTTCCCTTAAAGAAGCGAAATAGTTGGTCGTAGTTGTGCAAGTGTCGGTCCACCCAGTGTACCTCCTATGAAGGGGTGTTTGAGTAACTAGTGACCTATTTTTGGTCCTTTAGAATAGTTATCGACTCGTTCTCCTTCGGGTTGATTTCTATAGTCCATCTAGGGCCCGTGTGCTCTTGTGGTGCTTTTGTTTTATTCTTTGACTCGAGTTGCTAATCGATGTCGGTTTGTCCTATTGTGTATCACACTTGTCTTGTTGATCATTTATGATCCTTGTGGTTGATTGATCATTGGATATCTTGCCCGTGCGTCGTTATGCATGTCGTAAGCGCCTTTAATCCTGATATTTCTTGATTTCTAGTTGAGATTGTTTCGTACGTTGATATGTACCTAACATGGTCTATTGATCACTTGTCGATCGGTATGGAGATACCATGTCGTTGTGACTAAATCTACTCCCTGGTTGTCAGCTATGTAGTCCTAGTTCGGTGTGAGATCATCAAGCCTTCGGGCTAAAACAACTCATTTGTTACCTCATTGTGTCGGTATGAGTTACCAAGATTTGTGCTAAATTAATTCAACAAATGCGCAAAGATACATTTTTGTTACCTCATTGCGTTCCAAACTCAAGATGAAGAATCAGGGAAAGCATCCCGCTTCTTGTGATCCCTCTTCTTGAGTCAGGGTACGTATCATTAATTCCTTAATGTCATTTACCTTGTTCAGAGATTATTTCATTTATGTTCTTTTGATATACGTCGATCGTGTTCTTTGTTATCAAAAAATATCGTTTGTGTTTTATTCGTAAGTTGATAAAGGAATTTTATTTCCTTTATGCCATCCCGAATGATTTATTGAATTTTTATATTTTCGTGAGATCTGCATGAATGTTAGATATTGTGAGGACTTTCTTATGTTAACTTGTCCATTGGGTGCATTAAGGATCTCGAACGAGATATGGGACGCCATGTTGTTGTTCGGAATTCCTAAACACCATTATGTGACAATCCAACATTCTAAATGATTCCTAAAATCAAAATTCACTTCTAATAAGTTAATCAAAATAATAATATTTTGGATTTTTGCGATTTTTCATAATCGTTTTTTATCTTTCTAGATAATTTATTTCCAGATTTCCTTGAAGCAATTCCAAGAATTTGAGTGATTCAAGATTTTCAATTAGAAATTATCTTGAATCTTTTCTTTGAGTAAATTAAAAAACTCCTGGAACAACCCAAAGAGTTATTCATTTATGTCTCTTGTTGCTGGATTTCAGATCTTTTATTTTCGAGAATTCTTAGTGATTGAGAATCTCGCCTAATTCTTAATCCTTGTTTCGTTTTACTAAAGAGAATTTAGTATTCTTGTGATTCCATGGGTCTTCTTATTTTCTCTAGTGAACGATCACTCGAGAGAATGGGAGTTCCCGTTGGGGAGGGAAAATTTGAGATTTTGCGATCCACAGCAAACTCAATAGTTCCTTCCTTCGAATCTATGATCTAGTCGATCATCCGGAAGTACTATAGTCAATTCACTTATGAATTTAGCCTTGCGTTCTTCTTAGAAATGAATATCGAAAGGATGAGCTCTTTTGATATTCATCCCTTGTTTGTTTGAATCATTTAGGTCGACAATTGTCTCTGCACGTTTGTTAACCCTTTTGAATCAAAATTTTTGGGGATTACAACCGCTTTGGTTTAATCTCATCTTGTTATAGAAATTGTCTGTTGCTTCTTTGATTTATTACTGATGTTTTTGCAATTTGAGATTTTTAGCGGAAAATTATCTTAAATCCTATTGTCCTGAAGTGGTAAGTTGTGCACTACTTATCCATCGTCTTCTCGATGTTTCTGATTTTCTAGAACTGATAATCGAGTTTTTGAATATTGGGAATTTCGTATAATTCCTAATGATTCGTCCTTATGGTTACTAAATGAGATTTAGTACCTGGTCAAAAATCGATTTCCCCTTGTAGTTCATTGGTATTCAGTTACCAATATTTGTTTATCAGTTTCTAGCTGGTTGGTATTTCGTTAGCAACCTTGAATCGTTGATATTAAAATTGATTATTCCTTCGAAAATTGCTTTCCTTAGCTAAATTCGTTGGAATCTCTATGTTGTGTTTTGATGTGTCAGCCACCTTATCGCGGGACTAAAGCGCTCCGGTTCGATATTCGCTACATCGTCGTGATTGAGTTTGGGGATGGATTAGTCAACCATCGTAAATTCCTATTTCATATCCTTAGAGAAATATCTACTATCGATATCTCGCGTGTGTCGGACGCAGTCCCGTTTCTCCTTGAAATTCCAAATTAGATTCGTTTGGTTTTTGTGCATTCTATTGATTCTCATTCCCATGAGAATCATACAAAGAAAGGCGAGTCTATTTGAATTCATAGCGCTTATGAATTTTTCTGGAATTATTTTACCCGTTTGGGATGACTACCTTCATAGGTAATGGAATTCGAGATTGAACTCTAGTTTTTATGATCTTGCGAGACGAAATTGGGATCTCACCTAGCGGTTGGTGTGATCTTTCCATTTCGTGTCGGTTCTTGTTGTACCACTTCATGGTATAATTTTTGGTTATTACTTATTACTTTATTCTTAAGGAATTGCGGGGACGCAATTCTTTTAAGGGGGAAGTCTGTATCAACCCGCTCATTCAACAATTTTATATTTAAATATTTTATTTAAATATATCGTCGTATCCGATGTGTCACTCAAAATGTCATTTTTCACAAATGGTAAAATTAGGACTCGGGACCACTTCCATTGAGTTCAAAACGTCTTTTACGACCTTTTGATTATAAGCATCGATATGTTCCGAGCTTTGGAATTTTGGCACCTTGGCTAGGGCTTGGTTGAGCTAACCTAGCATACTCCATATAACCAAATCAGCCCCTTCTCTTCGTTCATTCTCCAAACACTTAGGAAAATAGAAAATGGAGGAGAGAATGGGAAATAGAAATTCCTTAAGCTAGAGCTCTTGATTTCAAGCTCAATTCATGTGTTAACCTGATTTCAAGACATAGGTAAGCTCTCTACTCTCCCTCTCTACCTTATACTCCTCTCAATTTCGGATTTTTAGTGTGTCCTAACACTCATGTGTCTTCATTGGTGTTCATGAGGCGATAATTGAGGAGTGGTTGAAGAAATAAAGCTTCTTTGCTTGGATTTGTGCTTGTTCTTCCTTATTGGAGCTTGTTCTTGTCATTCAAGAACCAAAGGTGAGTTCTTTTTAAACTCACATCTATGCCACAAGCCACTAGCTTGTAAAAGTGTAATCTAGTGATCATTCGAGTTTGCATGTGCTTGTGAATTGGTTAGGTTATGGTAGCTTAGCCGCTTTCATATATGTATGTTTCATTAAGTTGACAATTGTGATAAGGATTGTTCATACGATCTAATGTATATGTATGTTTCATTAAGTTGATATTTTTATTTTCAACACAAGAATATTTTTATATTCAACACATGAATTTTTTATTTTCAATTCCACACCACAAACCAAATTCACACAAACAAATCAGTCCAAGCACACAAACAAACAAATCGTCCATGGTCTGTGGACAACGGGGAGCAATTCATACATGCAGATATAAAATAAATAACTATACAAAGAATTTAGTAAGAGAGTTCTCACCTTGGGGATCCACTCCGCCAACCTTTATTTCTGAACGGTTTGGATTTGGACTTAATTCCAGTCGATTCCATCGCTATCTTTACCCGCTGTTCATAGTAAAAATCACATTTTTAATATGATGTTTATATTAAAAATCACATTTTTATATCGTTACTTCATATATAAAAATCATATTTTTGTTTAACCATTCAAACAATATAAATCGTATTTTTACTTTGCTACATATATGATAAAAATCACATTTTTATATCGCCACTTCATATATAAAAATCATATTTTTATATCGTTATACATATAATAAAAATCGTATTTTTATTATATCGCTACATATATAAAGATCAAATTTTTATCACTTCGCTATATATATAAAAATTACATTTTTATAACACTACCATATATATAAAGTTCATATTTTTAGAATGTTATCGCCTATATAAAAATCCAAATTTTGCATCTCTACTTCATATATAAAAATCCAATTTTTTTATTCTAATATTGTTCACATGAAAATCACATTTTTATGACTACACTTTCCATATAAAAATCAAACCTTTATGGTGTTATCATATCTATAAAAATCATATTTTTATAATGTTATTACACATATAAAAATCCTATTTTTATTACAAAATACTTTATATAAATTTCAGATTTTTTATTTCATATAAAAATCATATTATTAAAAATATAAAATAAATAAAAATGGAGATAAACACTCACCGGGGCATTTGGAGGTGCAAAGAGAGAAGAGAGAGGGGGGAAGGAAGGAGGAGGGGCTGGCCGACGTGGGGGAGGCGGTGTGGTGGCAAGGTCTAGGAGGTGGTGGCTGTTGGCGGTGGGTCCCTATTTGCCGGAGGTGGCGGTTTTGTGGTGGGTTTTTGGTGGGGGTTCAGTTTGTGGAAGAGAGAGGGGAGAGGAGGCGAGGGGGGGGGGGGGGGAGGTGGCCACTACGGCGGCGGTTGACACGGGGAAGGCAGCGATAGGGGTGGCGATCGCCAAGGGGGCAGCTGTGCCCTAGGTTTTTTTTTCGATTTCTGTTTTATTCGGGGAGAGAGAAAGTGAGATGGGAGGGGGTGTTATTTTATATAATTATTATTTTATTATTATTTTTCTCCAAAAAGTATGATTTCATATATGGACTACGAACGAGACCCAGTGACTGTCGCCCCTAGCTAATTACCCCCATTCCGAACATAACGGGATATGTCCCATAAACTAATTCAGCCGTTACGATCAGTTTTTATTTAAATTAAAATATAAATCCATTTATATTACATTTGAACGCATATTTTAATTTACTAGCGTCACATACTGACTCAAAAAATTCCAGAAAAATAAATCTGGCTATGTTTTGACGATACGGTCCTAACAAAACCAATTTTGTTAAATTTAAGACCGTTTGAAAAATGGCCATTTTCTGGCTGATCCAAATTGACTGAAACTGACAAAACACGTTTTCTTTTGCCACGCTCACATATTGATCCCAAAAATTATGAAAATTGGAATCTAGCAATAATTTGACATTTCGGATCCAACAAAAGTGGTTTAATCGAAAACGGAGGTCGTTTGCAAAATGGCCATTTTTAAGGGCTTTATTTCCATAGTGACTATTCTGAATTTTCAACTGGACATAACTTTTTACTCCCATTATGAAATTCCAATTTTCCAGATTTGTTGGAAAGATATTTTCAAACAGATTCAAATATTTCTGGTTTCACTAAAATCTGGTTTATTTTGAATCCTGTACATTCATTTGAAATTTTAAATCAAATTTTCAAACTACGGCGTCATTTCCAATTCCTTTTATAATTAATATAAATATTTATATTCTGACTTCGATTTAAATAAATTTATACATTCAAATTCTATTCAAAATAAATTTATCATCGTTATTATTTAAAATAATTCATTTTAATTATCCGAAATTCATTAAAATTGCCAAAATAAAAAAATTTAAATTGGTTCTGATTTTCCGGGTTGTTATAGTACGTCTGGACGATCACCACTTATTACCTTGTCTTGGGTGTACGACACAATCAAGACATTAGTAGTCATCCAAACAATGTGAAGAACTCTGGTCTTCAACAACCGTCTTCATCGTCGACTTATCATCGAATCAATTATTCAGAATGGGTATAAACCCGGCCTTTTCGAATAATTAACATATCTTGTAATTAAGTGCTATATAAAAACACAACATACGTCACATTCCAATTCTAAATATTCTTTTATTCAAATAAATCATATCCTTTGGGAAAGGTTCCCATTAATTTTATCAAATATAAATTATTTTTAATTTATACTTTAATCTTCCTTTGGATATCAATTCTAAAGCAAATTAATGTTTATCCAATTAGTCGGGATTAACGAGCTATACCGAAGTAATCATTTCTTTTATTATCCCAATCCAACCTATTCATCCTATGGAGCAAAACTGGTGATACTCCATATCTGGCACCATTGTGTTATCGGTAAAGTTAATTACCATTTCTCGTTCAAATCTAATTAAAGAATTAACTATCACCTGGAGTAAAACTGGTGGTACTCCATTCTCGATCATTTCCCAAATTTGATAATTTAAATTATCACATTCTCATTTCAATCTAATTAAAGATTCATTAAAACTTCACTTAGTTTTAATCTCATAAATCATTACTCAATGATTATTTAGCTTTTGGAAAACAAACATGCCACACTCGACAATCTACACCGTACCATTGATTTATGCTGATATATAACCTCTAAGCTCGTACATCTCAGAGAAGGATGATAAGAAAGAGAATAAATTCTCCACCACCAAACAGATATATATTTAGCAGAGATCAACAATACAGTTCAAAATACAATGTAAGACATGTAATCCTGTCTTTAACCGGGTTAAAGAAATAATGTTATTTAAAACACCGTTCACGATAAACCCAAAATCACATTCCATTAATCATGGAATCTTCGCGGAAAACAGATCAATATATAATCGATATCAATTTCCGTATCTGACTACTAACATAAATGGAATAACGACAAAGCCTTTTAAATTCCATATATATTAACAGTCTTCCTCCACAGAAGCTCACTTCGATTATTACCAAATCGAATTCCATTCCATCCCAATTTATTTTATTAAATTGGAAAACTTTACTTTGGAAAATATCCATTAAATATTAATTAAAAGATTTATAAATTCCAAATCACATTTCACTGTTAATCGGGTTAAATAACGAATTCCATTAAAAACACAGTTCACAATTAACCCAATTCACATTCCATTTTATTCCAATTACTAAATATAACTGGAAACTCTAATAATCTTAATTAAAAGATTTATTCTTTTCACATAGGGTTTAAAAACAGTGTTATTTAAGACACCATTCACGACAAACCCAAAATCTAATTTGTTATTAAATATAAGGCTCTAAACAGAAATTATATCAGCTTACATTCAATATCAAATTCTGATACCAACACATATCGTATGGGGAATAACGATATATATCTATCTTTCAAATTCCTCCATAATATCCATATAGTCACGGAATCCAACATCGAAATATTTCGGAGATGATTTCTGTTCAAATTCATTCCAGTTTATATATTGGAAATTTTCGTTTATATTAAAACCCATTTACAAATCCATTTTATTTATTTAAAAATTATTGGATTTCAAATCTGGTTAATAACTAGTTCATTTTGATAAAAATATATTTTTATCTTTACAAACATGGAATTTTTCATCCTAATTATTTCCAAATCATTTATTATGATTTTACACAAATTATTAATATTTTTAATAAATTTATCAAGGCCTGTGCAATCATTTCCATAAACGGTCATCGAACTGCATTTACAGCGACCTTTTCCAAATTTGATTTGGACATAATTCCAAATCCAACCATTAGATTTCAAATCTCTTATATTCGTTGGAAAGCTATTTTCGTTACTATCCCAACGGTTCCGTGTTTAGGAGAATCCGACAGCCGGATCTCCCGTAATATCAATTCGAAGTCAATGGTTGAAATTCGCGAACGTTCGTAGCGCATCGCGTTCTATTCAGGGCATTAAATATATATATTATATATATATTTCATCGATTTCCATTTGAAACGTATTTTATAAATCATTTATAAATTCGTTTTAAAACGATTCCCACTTTCATTTCAATTTTAAGTCGAAATTGAATACTCCTTATCATTATAATATTTAAATGATAATATTTTCAAAACATCATACTTTGTATTCATTTCCTTTTTGATATACATTATAAAAATGAATAAAATTGTTATAAATATCGTTTGCGTTAAAATGGCGCATATCTAATCAACATGGCTTCATACATTTCAATATTTTCGTGTCCATTCAAAATCGGACATCAAATTCACATTTTTATCCTTCATTGAATATTATTTTAAAGTATTTCTTATTTTAAAATATTCATTATTTTAAAATATTCAATAATTTAAAACATTTGTTCCTTCTGAATTGGAATCAGACCCAATCAATTACCATATAATTTTAGTTATATGGATTTCATACAATACATGTATATAACAACAATGATAAACAATCAACCATCATCCAGAGTGCCTTACACAACTGCATAAGCATTAAATATAAATAATTAACACTTACAACAGTCTGTCAACCAATCGATTGACATACAACCAAACAATTGGGATTAGTGTACGTCAAATATCATCTCAATACCTGTGTGGGGTTTCAACCAACCAATGCTGAATATTATTTGTGCAGTTAGGCGATGTGTAAAATTTATCGACCTAATCAATGTCAATTAAATGGGTGTACATAAACAAATCGTTCGATTTGCAAATGAATATTTATTTTCATTTCAGGAGATTTTATATTGTTCATATATACGTTAAAAAATATATTTTTAACGATAAAATATTTATTTTAACACTTTAATATTTTTAGTAGTCCATACACTCAATAAAAATGGTATTTTTATTGTTTAAACAGTTTATTCAACACATGAATATTTTATATAGTCCATACATTCAATAAAAATGGTATTATTATTATTCAAATATTTTATTCACAATCAATTTTATAGTCACAATCCAAATTTCCATAATACAATTCAAACAAACAACCATGGTTTGTACAATAAATAGTTTCGGGGGCTTCTAAGTCCCGTCTGCATTCTAGTATATATTTAACTGTAAAATAATTAGAGTGAGAAGGAGTTCCCACATAGGGATCCACTCCTTCAGTGTGATAACCCGTAACTTCCCCGGTAAGGAAAGCCCGGATTACTTTGAGGACAAGACAAATCAAAACACAAACATAAGAACATTTCATTGTTAATTACAACAATTCCATCAGAATACAAGAATATACAGAGTATAAATCGATATTACACATTCACTAAATATCAGAGATTACAATACATTTCATAGCAGCGAAAAAATAATACAATACACAACTGAAAGAGATAAACGGATACAGAGCTTTCCGTATATCGTTCCAGCTGTAAATCAGGATCCTGTGAATATAAATCTGCAAAACCAAAACTACTAGCTTCCCGTGCGGAAAATAGGGGCACCCAGAGTTTAGGTTAAAACAATAAACTCCAGGTCAGTCACGTGACTGGTGTGAGAACTAAAACGGTTATTAATCTTTATTTTAAAGTTAGGTAAATCAAGGGACCACGTTGTATAACACGGAACGGGTTTCCTCCCAAGTATACCAGTGCATAAAACAACAGCGCAATGCTAAATGAAGAAAAATGAAGCTATTATGAGACCCAGGTCCCATCACACAATGCAACACAAACCGGAGGATAGGGTTTTACCTTATAATAGCCAAAGAATGCTTGATACGCTAAATTTCATCTTTTATTATTACTATAAGTGTATATTGTCAAAACAATTTCAATTATAAGTATCAATCATAGACGACATAAGAGCCCCATCCCATTATGTCGCCATACTAGGCTCTACAATCAAAAAACCGCAAAGTCACGTATTGGAAGTTGGGTTTCCATCTGCGAACCGAGGCAAAAGATAGTCCTCTACCGATTCGAGACAATCTATCCCATGTCTCAGGAACAGCCGCAATTGCCCCATGGATCGTACGGGCCGGTCCACCGATGTGGTTTATTATGCCTGAACACTACGTTTCCCCTCCCTTTGGGGCGTAAATGAGCCAAATGGCTCCATCGGCTTCACACAGTCACCGATATATCCGAGGCGCCTCGCAACAGCAATAACCACATAAGTCAAACTTGTCAGGGCGTGTAAAACCACTGACGCCACTTCTAGCTAGAAGGAAATGCATGCCCTCCTTGAGGTCCTCTCCCGTTTCTGGTTCACAACCGGGGTGTGAGGCTCTCGAATCAACGCTACACAAAGCTATGCCACACAGGTCGTGCTTTGATCATCAACCACAAGACTCTGCCTTTCAATAGAAGCCTTGATCATATTGCCACTTAGGCATGCCACACAGGCAATTCACTCCATGCGTTTGATATCCATCAATATATAACCCCTGAGCTCGTACGTCTCAGAGAAGGGCGTTAAGCAAGAGAATAAATTCTCTGCCGCCAAACAGATATATATTTAATGGAAGTAAATCACACAGTATAAAATCCAATGTCATACACACAGTCCATTTACAAGTTTGTTCTGGGTCTGAACGAAACCGGAGGCACCTGGTACCTCGCATATCCATCGATCTCCAAGTACGTCTGGACAATCACCAACTGATTCCCTCCTTTTGGGTGTACGGCCCAATCAAGATCATCAGTAATTATCCAAACGACATGAAGACCTCCGGTCCTCGACCACCGTCTTCATCCTCGACACCACGTCGAATCAGTTATTCAGAATGGGATAAACCCTGTCTTTCTAAATAACTCGCGTATATTATAAACAAGTGTTACACAAACACAACATACGCCTCATTCCAATTCAGAATATTCTTTTATTCAAATATTCTTATACTTTGGGAAAGGTTCCCATTAATTTTATCAAAGATAAATTCTTTAAATTTATTCTTTAATCTTCTTTTGAATATCAATTCAAATTAGTCGGGATTAGCGATCCACACCGGAGTAATCATTTATTTTATTTCCCAATCCCAATCTATTAATCCCATGAAGTAAAACTGGTCATACTTCATATCTAACACCACGGTGTTATCGGTAAATTCAATTACCGTTTCACGTTCAAATCTAATTAAAGATTTAACTATCGCCTAGAGCAAAACTGGTGATACTCCATTCTCGATCACTTAAATCTAATTAAAGATTCATTAAAACTCCACTTAGTTTTAATCTTCCCAAAAAAACAATATCAATGATTGTTTAACTTGGGGAATCACATTCTGTCTTTAACTGGGTTGAAGAACCAATGTCATTTACAACACGGTTCACGATAAACCTAAAATCACATTCTATTAATTATCGGGTTAAAGAACAAGTGTTATTTAAAACACCGTTCACGATAAACCCAAAAATCAATTCAAATTCAATTCCAATTAAATACCATTTAATTGGTACACTTCATTAAATCTAAATAAAAAGATTTAATCTTTTTCTCAACTGGGTTTAAGGACATTGTTAATGAAGACACCATTCACGACAAACCCAAATCACATTTGATATTAAATACAAGACTCTGAATAGAAAATATATCGGCTTATATTCAATATCAAATTTTACGACCAACAAATATCGTATTGGAAATACCGATATAAATATATCTTTCAAATTTCCATAACAATATCTGTATAATCACGAAATCCAACATCGAAATATTCCAAAGACAATTTCGATTCAAATCCATTCCAATTCAATTATTGGAAATTCTGGTTACTTTAAAAACCCTTTCAAATCCACTTTATTTATTTTAAAAATAAATAGAATTATAATTCTAGTTCAAAACTAGTTCATTTCGATAAAAAAACTATTTTTATCTTTACAAATTTGTAATTTTTCATCCCAATTCTTCACAAATCATTTCTTATGATTTTACACAAATTATTACTATTTTTAATAATTTTATCAAGGCCCGTACAGTCGATTTCCATCAACGGCCATCGAACTGCACATACATCGACCTTTTCCAAATTTGATTTGGACATAATTCCAAATCCAACTATTAGATTTCAAATATCTAATATTCGTTAGAAATCTCTTTTCGATACGAACCCAACGGTTCCGGTTTTAGGAGAATCCGACGGTCGGATCTCCCGTAATATCCATTCGAAGTCAATGGTCGAAATTCGCGAACTGCCGCGGCGCGGCGCGTTCTATTCAGGCCATTATATAATATATATATATATATATATATATATATATATATATTGTATATTTCGTCGATTTCCATTCAAAACGTATTTTATAAATCGATTTAAATTTGTTTTCGAAATGATTTCAACTTCATATTCAATTTCGAATCAAAATTGAATATTCCACATCATCGATATACAAATAATAATATTTTCAAAACGTTATATTTTGAAATCACTTCCTTTTCTATATTCATTATAAAAACAAATAAAATCGATATAAATATCGTTCACGTCAAAATGGCATCAATCCAATCAACACGGCTTTTATTCAACACATGAATTTATATTCTATTCAACACATGAATTTATTTTCTATTCAACACATGAATTTATTTTCTATTCAACACATGAATTTATTTTCTATTCAACACATGAATTTATTTTCAATTCAACACATGAATTTATATTCAATTCAACACATGAATTTATTTTCTATTCAACACATGAATTTATTTTCTATTCAACACATGAATTTATTTTCAATTCAACACATGAATTTATTTTCAATTCAACACATGAATTTATATTCAATTCAACACATGAATTTATTTTCTATTCAACACATGAATTTATATTTAATTCAACACATGAATTTATTTTCAATTCAACACATGAATTTATTTTCTATTCAACACATGAATTTATATTTCTATATTGGAATGAGGCCCAATCAATTACCATATAACGTTTGTTATATGGATTTCCATACAACACATGTATATAATAGCAACGATAAATAATCAACCATCATCCAGAGTGCACCACACAACTGCATAAGCATTAAATATAAATAATTAACGCTTACACAGTCTGTCAACCCATCGATTGACATACAACTAAACAATCGGGATTAGTGTACGTCAAATATCATCCCAATACCCATGTGGGGTTTCAAATCCAAAAACACATTTTATTTGTGCGGTTGGGCGATGTGTAAAATTTATCGTCCCAATCAATATCAGTCAAATCAGTGTATATAAACAAATCGTTCGATTCGTTTATAAATATATATTTTATATATACGTTAAAAATTATATTTTTAACTATAAAATATTTTCCACTATAAAATATTTTATTTCATTTCACAACACAGCAATCAAACAAACAAGTCATCCATGGTCTGTGGACGACGGGTGTCGGGTGCTGCTAAGCACTGTTTGCATCCTAGTATATATTTTAAACTAGAAATAAATTAAAGGTGAGGAGTTATCACTTTTGGGTTCCACTCCTCCATTCTCTATTGCTGAACGGTTTGGATTTGTATTCGTTTCCAGTCGGTTCCATCACAGTCTGTTTCAAACGATTTTTATATTAAACATCACATTTTTATCTCAACACTAAACGGATAAAAATCACATTTTTATACTGTCCAGATATAAATAAAAATCACAATTTTATACTGTTCAGATATATAAAGATCTCATTTTTATTCTTCTACTGTATATATAAAAATTATATTTTTATATCTGCTTCTCATATGACAAAAATTATATTTTCCTCTTCTATTTTAAAAACAATGTAAATTTTCTATTTTAAAAAAACAATGTATAAACATCGCTATTTTATTTTTGTCAAACACATTTTAAAAACATCGTTAATTATATTTTGAATCAATGTATATTTTCTTTCATAAACAAGGTATATTTTATTTTCAAAAATCAATTCTATTTTATTTTAAAAACAATGATATTTTTAAAATCATGCCAATGTAAATTTTATTAATAGAAAACAATGTAAATTTTACTTTTTAAAACAATCCTAATTTAAATAAATAATAAGGAAAACAAGGTTTTTACACAATTTTATCAACTAATTAAAATTAATTAAAGTTAATTATTGAATTAAGGGGTATTACCCCTTTCCTGTTGAAGCCCGATCCCTTATAACCCTTCAGAAAACGACGAACTGCACAACCCCCTTGCTTGATGTTTTCAAAGCCATACGCGCCCACCTACATCAGACCGGACGACGATCTAAGGTGCCAATGAGAAGCCCCTTCACACCCAGTCTCCACCGCGTTAAGTTGTGCCACCTTTGATGGCCCGTCGCCACCAGAATCTCCAATCGAAGTCGGCTCTTTTGAGCCCTAAATTCGAGCTTAGCGCTTCACTATTCCCCATCATACTTGTATGGATGGGAAGAACTAAGGAGGATCTGCGATTTTGTTTAAGAGGAGGGGATCGATTCTGCGTGGATTTTTCAGAAATTGGGGGAAGAGAATCGATGGTTTAGATCGTCCAATTCAAGTGGGGGGGGGCGCGGGTCTCCTTCTGGGTTGACCACGAGAATGTCCAGTTAGGGTTTGACCAAGTATTCCTAGGGTATATTTATATAAATTAAATATTATTTTAATCCTCTAATTAATTCGTTCTGCATCCGAACTCCAATCGAACACCAATTACTGTCGCCCCTTGCTAAATACCCCCATTCCGAACACAATGGGATATGTTTCGTAAGCTGATTCGATAGTTTCAATCAGTTTTCATCAAAATCAAAATATAACTCTATATATTGAATTTGAACGCGCCTTTCAATTTATCAGGGCCACGTACTAACTAGAAAAATTCCCCAAAAATATTTTCTAGCTTCGTATTGACGATACGGTCCTAACAAAACTAATTTCATCAAATTCTGAGACCGTTTGAAAAATAGCCATTTTCCAGTCGATTAAATTCAACTAAAAATGGTCAAATGCGTTTTCCTTTGCCACGCTCACATATTGATTCAGAAAATTACGAATTTAGAAATCTAGCGATAACTTGGTATCACGGATCCAACAAAAGTGGTTTCGTCGAAAACCGAGGTCATTTGCAAAATTTCCATTTTTAAGGGCCAGAATTCCATAGCGACTATTCTGAAATTTCAACTGGACATATCTTTTGATTCCCGACATGAAATTTCAATTTTTCGGATTCGTTGGACTGATAATCTCAAATAGATTCAATTACTTTTGGTTTCACTAAAATCCGGTTTATTTTGCACCCGGTACATTCATTTGAAATTTGAAATCGAATTATTGAACTACCGCGCCATTTTCAATTCCTTTTATAATTATAAATAATTATTTATATTCTAACGACGATCTATATAAACATATACGTTCGAATTCTATTCAAAATAAATTTCTCGTCGCTGTTATTTAAAATAATTCATTTTAAATATTCAAAATTCACTAAAATTGCCAAAATAAATATTTTAAATTGGCTCGGATTTCCGGATTATTACAGTCAGTGTTTATTTCTGAATTTCTGGTACGGTTCCGGTTTGAATTTGGCTGAAATTCTAACGTGCTCCGTTTCTGTCCTAGTCAGTTCTATTGCGTAGCTTTCGTCTCTACGACTGCAACGCAAGTTGTTTCGTTCCATTCTGATTAAAAGTGAACAAGTTATAGCATTTTAAAGAGTAATTACCTTTCAATATAATTAATTAATAATTAATTAATTAAACCCTTTAATTTCTCTCCCCTTATTCTCATTTTCCTTTAGCCGAACCTTGCTCCTCCATTGATTTTCACATCGCACCACCAACGCCAACGTCGAACCACCATCCGCCGCCGCCCAGAAGTGCGCCCGGCCTTGCTTCACTGATTCCAACTCGTCCCATCGTCCAACGATCACCATTGCCCCCCAATTTCACCTCAAACTGTGTGCGCTTCAAACTCCCGCCACGTCCACGACAACCCACCGGAGGTCGAGCGCCTCCACCAAAAGCAAGCCCCTGATGTTCCAATTCTTTTCCCCTCCAAGACCATCACCTACGGTGGCGTCAGGAAGGAGATCGACGGGGAGGAAGTTGGGTGCTCGTGGACCATTCGTTTTAGAATGACGGCGGAATTTTCTGAATTGGGGAAAATAAATTTAGGGTTATAAAAATTTCTATTGGTCCATTATATATAATTATTTTATTTAATATTCTTTTAATTTCCAAAAATACATGTTAATTAATACAAACTCCAAATCAAACCCAACGACTGTCGCCCCTAACCAAATACCCCCATTCAGAACACAATGAAATATGTTTCGGAAGCCAATTTGACTATTCCGATCAGGTTTCATCAAAATTAAAATATAAATTAATATAACGTTCAAAATTGATTTCAACGTAAATTTTAATTTACCGGGGCCACATACTGACTCTAAAAATTCCAAAAAAATAAATCTAGCTATGCTTTGACGATACGGTCCTAACAAAACTAATTTTGTCGAATTTGGAGACCATTTTAAAAATGGTCATTTTTCAGTCGATTAAATTCAAACTGAATTGACCAAACATGTTTAAATTCACCATGCTCACATATTAATTCCAAAAATTATGAAAATTGGAATCTAGAAATAATTTGACATTTCGGATCCAACAAAAGTCGTTTCGTTGAAAATGGAGGTCCTTTGCAAAATGGCTATTTTTAAGGGCTTTGTATAATGTAAAAAATATATAAATTCCATAGCGACTATTTTAAACTGGACATCACTTTCAATTTATATTATGAAATCTCAGTTTTTCACATTCGTTAGAAAGATATAATTAAACAGATTCAAATATTTTTGGTTTTATTGAAATTCGGTTTATTTTGAATCCTGTACATTCATTTGAAATTTGAAATCGAACTTTCAAACTACCACACCATTTCGCGTTCATTTTATATTTAAAGTAAATTTATACGTTCTAACTTCGATTAAAATAAATTTTTAGTCGTTATTATTTAAAATAAGCCATTTTAAATATTCAAATTACATTAAAATAGCTAAAATAAAAAATTTAAATTGGTTTTGAAAATCCGAGTTCTTATAGTGTATAAAACTGTAAATAAACGTCCCTCAACCACAAAGAAACCATTGTAACCACAAGAAATCAATTTATAATTAGATAAGATTACAATAACTTATAAATCAGTTTAGGGAGTTTCATCTCAATTTTTTATCGTTATTATAACAATCGCTTTTTGGATTAAATTAAACATGGCTTTAATTTAACCTAAAAATTCAGCTTGCTCCAAATTCAACCAAATCTGTTTAGTTGCGAAGCTCTAGCTCCACGATTCCAACGTTTCTAGTTTCATGCAATTCAGACTTAATATGAACGAGTTTAAATAGTTCTAATATTGAATACATTAAAATATAATTAACTTAACTATTCATCTTCTCCCCCAACTTGTTCACCACGATCAAAAGCTCGCTGCCACTACCTAGAGCAACCGCAACACCGCCACCGACCACTGCCAGCACCGTGTCACCACCCAGGCCCTACGCATCCAGCCCCGGTCCCAATTTGCCACCATTCGCTAGTATTTCACCACTTCACACTAATAACGTATTGGCTCCTCAGGTCGCATCCGACCTCCAAACGCTACGAAATTTGGACATCGGTCTGAATTGACATTTTGAGCAACTTTCCATTTTGGCACTTCGCCTAAACGCCCCCATCACCTCGAAAAACAAAAAAAACCCAAAACCTGGTGTAACAACCCGTATTTTCAATAACCTGTTATAACGTAAATCGAGGCAGAATTTAATTTATAAATCTGAATCAAGGGAAACGGGCTATGCTATTGCGTTCGTCTCCGAAAAATACGCGAAATTGAGTCCGAGTTTTCGAAAATCGGAGTCCGTATGACCCGATTAAGGCCCAACGAAGTTTTCAGAAAATTTCAAAGTAAAAACAGATTTCAAATTCAAGTTTGAATTTGAAAAATTAGGTCAGATTGGGCTAGGCAGGAAAATTCCCGCTAGAGCACCCAAGTCGACAGCCCTGTCGACTTGGGAGTCGACTTGGTTGGACCCAAGTCGACAGCCCTGTCGACTTGGCTGTCGACTTGGTTCAGCCGGGCAGTTTTGCCTGGTGCACCATTTGGGGTCTTGGTTAGGTTTTAGGGCCAGATTCGGTTTTGAGGGCTGAGATTGGAACTAGGGTTTAATTCTAAGGCTAGAACTAATCCTAATCTCTATAAATAAGCCCCTAACCTAACCCTAAATCATCATTATTCATTCAAGTAACTAAACTATGGCAAAATCATTCCTCTCATGGCCTCCACTCTCTTCATAAAATTCCTTAATAAATTTCTATGAGAGATTTTCCATGCATACAAGTGTTTTCAAGCTTGTATGAGTGTCATTAGCTTGCATTCAAGTCAAGTTTCCATATTTACATCATAAAGCAAGGGTTTTGATCATTTTGGCTCAAGGGATTTTCTATTAGAGCTTGCATTTTGGGTCTATTTGATTTGCATAAGGGCTTTGTCATATTTTTGTGTCTTCATAAGCATTGTAAGCCCTATTCTACTTTCATACTTAAACTCTAAAGTTAAATGTATGATATGCAAGTTTGCCATGATATGCAAGTTTACTATGTCATGTTATGCAAGTTTGATATGCAAGTTCGTCATATGATATGCAAGTATGTTATGCAAGTTTGGAATGATCATTTTGTTCATGTTATCATGTTATGCAAGCTTATCTTGAGTATATGAACATAAAGCTTCAAGCTTTATGCTAAAGGTTGCATTTTGGCAACATGTAGGTTATCATATCTCTTATGATAACTTGCATGTGAGGCTAAATGCGAACTTATGGCCATTTCTACATGTCATTTATCACCATGTATCACCAATATGCTAAGTTTGGTTTTATGCATGCTTTTGAGGCCTAAAAATGTAATATGCAAGTATATGAACATGTGTACATTTCATATGCCACCATGTTGAACTTGTGGCTTCAACACCTTTATGTCATGATTATGCCATGTTCCCTCTTTCTATCCTTTATGCGCTATTGCGATATGTAAGTGATGGGATTGCGTTTGGGGTTGGGTAAACTTAAAAGACATAAAAACATAAGATTGGGAATTTACCTATTAAGTTAGGTCTACCCATTGGGAATTTACCTATTAAGTTAGGTCTGCCCAAATGCTTGAAAACTTGTAATATGTTTTGGAAACATGATGGACATGACACTTAGAAAAGATAAGTGTGACCAACTCGAGGTTGGGTTGAGTTTGTAGCGTAAACCTACCCGGAACCGACCGGCTTAACTAGTTGCTACAAACAATAGGACCCAATGTGAGAAGTTGGCCATGTGGTACCTTGAACCCGAGGTTAGACCAAGTTGTGGTGTAAAGCTACCCGGACCCGCCCGGCTTAACTAGTAACCACAACAAGGTCTAATGTGAGAGGTTAAGGCACGTGAAATTAATTAATGCCTCATGATTAGGGTTAAGTCATGGTCCACTTAATACTTAACCAATTTGGGCTTGGTAGATTAATCAGGGTTAAGTCGTGAACCCATCGTTACACTTAACCAAGTTAATCCATGATTAGTAAAGGGGTTAAACCGTACTTAACCCACTAGAAAAATCCTAGCAATGGGGGTCCACTCCAGCAGTAATCCCAAGTTTGTATCATTAAGACCCTAAGGACTAGGCTAGGGTGGGGGCACGATTACTGGACTTGAGTTAAGTGACCAAAAACGACGGCAGAGTGGTACGCCGGTGTAGTTCCGGGCGGACTATGGTCGTGCACACAGTCCGAAGCCGGGGAAAACATGCACGGGTACCAGTAGATCGAGACTGTGCACTTATGTTTATGGTGTCCAGGGGTTGACACCCTAGGGCTTGATACACCCGACGGGAGACTCGGCACAGTCTGACTACAATTATGTTTGGGCCGCATTGACACCAACACGTGACGAGTTAGGCTTATAGGGAGCCGATCGACTAGACCGTTTGGTTGGACCGCGTATTAGGGTCACTTCATGTTATTGGGCCAAAGCTTGGGCCAAGGGATCAATACTTGTTTATTCAAGTCATGTTAGTTTGCTAGTACACCTGTGGTGCAAAACCTTAAACCTGATTATGCGATGACACCTTTATCTACCTTGTTAGTTAATCATCATGCTAGTATGTTGTTATCCTTATGATCATCCCTGCTTCTCATGCCAGTTAACTTTACCAGTTTACATTGATTGTAGTAGGGCTTACTCAGTCTTTTTGACTGACCTGTTTTTCTTTCGCCTCTTTTCTTCCGTTTCCCCCCCCCCCCCCCAGGTTCTCAGGGTGGGAACGTTGGAGCTTAGCTTGGATTCCTGATCGCTTGCTTGTGGGATTTTAGCTCATGTACGGTCTTGACATGAAGCTAGCTATGGTTATCACTTATTTTGGGGATAGTACTTATGTATTTCAGTTTTTCAGTGATGTTGTTTTTATCTAGACTTGTGTATTTGGAAAGTTGACATTATGTTGTACCAGACTTGTTTTGAAATGGTTTGAAATCTTCCGCTGTTTTACTTATCTTATTTACTCTGTTTATATATATACATATGTTCTTGTTCTGCCTTGATATATCATTATGCATGTTTACCTGATTCAAACGCCCCTCCAAAGTCAGAGTGCTTGCAAGAGCCACCCTGGCGGAGGGGGGTGTTACATTTGGTATCAGAGCATATGGTTTACGAGAAGGAACAAAAAGGTTTTTTTAAAACTTTTGGAAAACTATTTTCAAAACCAAGTATAAAGTATTTTCCAAAGAAAAGTCTAGTTTATTTTAAAAGCTATTCCCCAGAAAGCCATTAGCAAAATTCCTTCGTTTTTCTCCATTCTGAATCTGTCTTTTTCTTCGTTTTCAGTATGGCTGATAACTTTGCTATTCCGGAGGGACTACACGTACCTGTTTGGTATAGGACACTTTTGGAGGCTAGGGCGACCGAAGCCAGCCCCGCAGATGTTCCTCCTCCTCCTCCGGTAGTTAATGTTCCTCCTCCTCCTGTCGTTGATGTTCCTCCTCCTCCTGTCGCTGAGGTTCCTCTTCCTCCTCCCCCTCAGCATCCTCAAGCTGACTTCGCAAAGACTTGCAAAGATTTCAAAGCAATGGGAGGCAAGAATTTTCAAGGCATTGAGACTTTTGTAGAGGCCAGGAATTGGTTGAAAGAGACCGAGGATTTATTTGCTATATTTGGGTTAGACGATCAGAGGAAGATCTTGTTGGCGGTTTGGCTTATGAAGGATGAAGCCGCTTATTGGTGGGAAGTCACCAATGGTACTAGGCCTGTTGAGACTTGGACCGATTTCAGGGTAAGGTTCGTGCTTAAGTTTTTATCTTCTGCTGAGGAGAATCTGCAAATGGAGAGGTTCATAACTTTGAAACAAGGAGATATGTCTGTCAAAGAATATGTGAACAAGTTCAATCAGTTAGCTCGTTTTGGCTTGGATATGGTGAATACTCCTCAGAAGAAGGCTCTTCGTTTTGCTAGAGGATTGAATGAGCCGTTGCAGGGATTGGCTATGTCACATATTCCCCATGGGGCCACGTTTGAGAGCTTGGTTGATATGGCGTTACTTCAGGGAGATGTCAAGAAAGAGATCAAGGTGAATGATACTCAAGCCAAGAAAACTGATTCCCAGTGGAAAGGAAATAGGGTAATCCAAGTGGTCAGAGCAGTCTAGGCAATCAGAACAAGAACAAGAACAAGAGTCAAGGCAACAAGGGAAACAACAACAAGGGCAAGAACAACAAGGGGAAGTGACATTATTGCGGTTCAGTTGGGCATCTTATTAAGGATTGTAAGAAGAGGAAAAGGAAGAATGGTGAATGCTTTTTCTGCGGTGAGACTAGACATTTCAGTAAGGATTGCCCGAAGAAGCAAGGGCAAGGCCAGGGTCAGACTCAGCGTGCTGGACCTTCAGGAGGGCAAGTTCATGCTCTCAATACCGCTCCAGTTCCCGATCGAGGTAGTATTTCTGTTAAGAGTCTTGTATATATTTCTGATTTTCCAGTTCGTACCTTGTTTGATTCTGGTGCATCGCATAGCTTTATCTCATCTGATCTTGTTGATAGTTTGCACCTTAGTACTAGCTTGGTAGATGATCCCGTCTATGTCTCAAATCCTATTGGGGGTTCCGCCCATTTGTCTATGATATGTGGGGATTTGAGGATCTCTATACTGAGTGTAGAGTTCTTGTGTAGTGCTTATGTTCTTGGTTTTAGGGGATACGGATTGATATTGGGCATGGATTGGTTGTCTAGATATGGAGCCATCCTTGATTGTGAGCATAGGGTTGTGAGGCTCGTGACTTGCCTCGGAAACACCCTAGAAATTTCTTGTAATCCGAGAGGTCCCGTCATGTTGTGCTATCTTGAATCACTCGACTCGTCAATGGAAACTCTTCAGTCTGTGAGAGTGGTTCGAGAGTATCCGGATGTTTTCGATGAAGTTAGGGGGTTGCCCCCTAAGCGAGAGATTGATTTCCGCATTTATCTGGTGGATAATGCAAAGCCGGTTTCTTTGCCCGTTCGTCACATGGCTCCGCGTGAAAGGCGGGAGCTAAGTAAGCAATTGAAGGAGTTGCTTGAGAAGAACTTCATTAGACGAAGTATATCTGAATGGGGAGCGCCTGTGGTATTTGCTACCAAGGCAGATGGTTCTCTCCGACTTTGTGTTGACTATCGAGAGTTGAATAAGCTGACTAAGAAGAACAGACACCCGTTACCGAGGATTGATGATCTCTTTGACCAGCTTATCGGTGCTTCTGTTTTCTCTCAGCTTGATCTTGCTACTGGATTCCATCAGCTCAGGGTAGCTGAAGATAGTATAGACAAGACTGCGTTCAGAACGCCAGATGGATTCTTCGAATGGCTTGTCATGCCGTTCGGCTTGACTAATGCACCCGCATATTTCGTGGACTTGATGAGTAGGGTGTTCAGGGAGTTCTTGAACCAGTTTGTCGTGGTCTTCGTAGATGATATTCTGATCTTCTCTAAGGATGAGGAAGAGCATGCAAGGCATCTCGTGGAGGTGATGGATACGCTTAGAGCGCATCAGTTGAAGGCCAAGTTCTCCAAGTGTCACTTTTGGAGAAGGGAAGTTAGATTCCTTGGGCATATAGTATCTAAGCAAGGCTTAGCGGTGGATCCCGCTAAGGTAGTTGCAGTTCAGGATTGGAAGACTCCAAGGAATGCAAACGAACTGAGAAGTTTTCTAGGTCTTGCAGGCTTTTACCGGAAGTTCATCAAGGACTTCGCGAAGATTTCCGCTCCTCTCACTAAATTGACGAAGAAGAATTTAGTTTTTGCTTGGAGCATAGAATGCGAGCTTGCTTTTCAGAAGCTCAAGAGAGCTCTCACATCAGCACCTGTTCTAGCTTTGCCCGATGGAGGGAAGTTATTTACGGTATACATCGATGCATGTGGCACGGGGTTAGGAGCTGTTCTGATGCAAGATGGAAGAGTGATATGCTTTGGCGGTAGACAACTCAAAGTGCATGAGAAGAATTATCCCACTCATGACTTAGAATTGGCAGCAATAGTATATGCACTCAAGGCTTGGCGCCATTATCTTCTGGGAGAAAGATTTGAGCTTTATACCGATCACAAGTCATTGAAGTATCTCTTTTCTCAGAAGGATCTGAATCTGAGGCAACAAAGATGGATGGAATTCTTGGCGTCTTACGATTTTGAGATAGCTTATACCCCTGGCAAGGGGAATGTGGTAGCAGATGCATTGAGTAGAAAAAGGTTGACTCTGAGTCCTTTTTTCGTTGAGATGAAGAATTTAGAGTATGTGGCAATCTTTGATTTCTCTTTGGCGATTGAGTCGATGACCGGTTCTTTAGCATCTCTGGAACTCAGACCTACCCTTCTTGATCAAGTTGGGGCTTCGCAGAGAGAAGACCCTCAGATAGTTGAGATTATGGATAAGCTGATTCGGGGAGAGGCGTCTAGTCATCTCGCTCGATATTCTATTGATGACAAGGGTTGGCTGAGGAGAGACGGAAGGTTATGTGTTCCAATGGTAGAAGATTTAGTAAGAAAAGTTCTTGAGGAAGCGCATCGCTCTAAGTTGACTATACATCCGGGCGGAGATAAGATGTATAAAGATATGAAGCGCATTTTCTTTTGGCCTGGGATGAAGAAGGATGTGGCAGAGTTTGTCTCTAGATGTATCATTTGCCAGCAAGTTAAGGCCGAGTCGAAGAAGCCCGGTGGGCTATTGCATCCTCTAGACGTTCCACTATGGAAGTGGGAGAGTATTTCCATGGATTTTATCGATGGGCTACCAAGGTCAAGGAAAGGGAATACGAGCATTTGGGTTATTGTGGATAGACTTACGAAGAGTGCTCATTTCATTCCGGTGAAGTGCAAGAGGACCGCATCTTGGCTAGCGTCTGTATATCTTCGTGAGATTGTGAGACTACATGGAGTCCCTTCTAGTATAGTCAGTGACCGTGACCCAATTTTTACAAGTCAGTTCTGGAATAGCTTGCAAGAAGCTATGGGCATGAGGTTGAATCTAAGTACGGCTTATCACCCACAGACGGACGATCAAACCGAAAGGGTGAATAGGGTACTCGAGGATCTGTTGAGGCTTTGTATTCTGGATTTTGGTGGTACTTGGGAAGACCATCTTTCTCTTGTTGAGTTTGCATATAATAACAGTTATCAGGCAAGCATAGGGATGGCACCATTTGAAGCTTTATATGGGAGGCCGTGCAAGTTGCCTACATGTTGGTGGGAGACTACAGATGAGCTTATACTTGGGCCTGATATGATCAGAGATACATCCGAGAAGGTCGAGTTGATTCGGAGACGGATGAAAGCAGCCCAAGACCGACAGAAATCCTATGCTGATAAGCGAAGAACTGATTTGGAGTTTGATGTTGGGGATATGGTTTTCGTGAAGGTTTCTCCTTTGCGGAATGTGGTCCGATTTGGAGCCGTTGGGAAGTTAGCACCGAGGTTTGTTGGACCATTCCCTATTATAGAGAGGATCGGGCAGATGGCTTATAGAGTGGAGTTGCCCGAGAAGCTTGCCGGAGTACACAATGTTTTTCAAGTCTCGCATCTCCGGAAGTGTTTACATGAATCAGCAGAGGTTGTTGAGCCAAGTGTTCTGACAGATGTGGAAGTGGAGAAAGAGTCTACCCTGAGGAGAGCTCCGACTCGTATCTTGGGGACGGAGACCAAGAAGCTAAGGAATCGAGAGGTCAAGTTGGTGAAGGTTCAATGGGGTGAAGCCGAAGAAGACGCAACTTGGGAAACCGAGGAGAAGATGAGTGGGCTTTATCCATTCCTTTTTGAGGGTACACTCTCAATCTCTTTTCTTTGTTAGCATATCTTTCTCTTTGCTATCCATGTTTATCTAGTTTATCGTGTTAATCTCGTCATGAGAACCTTAGGTAGAAACCCTTTGGATGAAACATGTGTTTGAAACATGTTATGCTTGATGTTTGCAAGTGGTTGCAAGTGTTTGCAAGTGGTTACTCGTGGATGCATTATACACATTAGGCACTAGATCGGCTCACACACTCCTCATATTGCATATGCATGAGTGTTTACGCTTATTCATGGATGAAAATTTTTGTGTTATCACATGGATGTTGCATATGGATGTATGTTATGTGCACACATATAGATGTTATACATTATGTTAGGAATTGCATACATATGGATTCATTTCACTAACATAATTTGCATTGATGATATTTGCATTAGATAAGTACATAAACACACACCTTTGCATATGTTCATACAACATTTAGAATCTTGTAAGGACGATGATTGCTCGTGGATGATGTTTTGAGTAGATGGATGTTGGATGGTAGGATATGTTCTTCCTAACTTGAAGATTTCGGGGACGAAATCCTTTAAGGAGGGGAGAATGTAACAACCCGTATTTTCAATAACCTGTTATAACGTAAATCGAGGCAGAATTTAATTTATAAATCTGAATCAAGGGAAACGGGCTATGCCATTCGTTCGTCTCGGAAAAATACGCGAAATAGAGTCCGAGTTTTCGAAAATCGGAGTCCGTATGACCCGATTAAGGCCCAACGAAGTTTTCAGGAAATTTCAAAGTAAAAACAGATTTCAAATTCAAGTTTGAATTTGAAAAATTAGGTCAGATTGGGCTAGGCGGGAAAATTCCCGCCGGAGCACCCAAGTCGACAGCCCTGTCGACTTGGGAGTCGACTTGGTTGGACCCAAGTCGACAGCCCTGTCGACTTGGGAGTCGACTTGGTTGGACCCAAGTCGACAGCCCTGTCGACTTGGCTGTCGACTTGGTTCAGCCGGGCAGTTTTGCCTGGTGCACCATTTGGGGTCTTGGGTAGGTTTTAGGGCCAGATTCGGTTTTGAGGGATGAGATTGGAACTAGGGTTTAATCCTAAGGCTAGAACTAATCCTAATCTCTATAAATAAGCCCCTAATCTAACCCTAAATCATCATTATTCATTCAAGTAACTAAACTATGGCAAAATCATTCCTCTCATGGCCTCCACTCTCTTCATAAAATTCCTAAATAAATTTCTATGAGAGATTTTCCATGCATACAAGTGTTTTCAAGCTTGTATGAGTGTCATTAGCTTGCATTCAAGTCAAGTTTCCATATTTACATCATAAAGCAAGGGTTTTGATCATTTTGGCTCAAGGGATTTTCCATTAGAGCTTGCATTTTGGGTCTATTTGATTTGCATAAGGGCTTTGTCATATTTTTGTGTCTTCATAAGCATTGTAAGCCCTATTCTACTTTCATACTTAAACTCTAAAGTTAAATGTATGATATGCAAGTTTGCCATGATATGCAAGTTTACTATGTCATGTTATGCAAGTTCGTCATATGATATGCAAGTATGTTATGCAAGTTTGGAATGATCATTTTGTTCATGTTATCGTGTTATGCAAGCTTATCTTGAGTATATGAACATAAAGCTTCAAGCTTTATGCTATAGGTTGCATTTTGGCAACATGTAGGTTATCATATCTCTTATGATAACTTGCATGTGAGGCTAAATGCGAACTTATGGCCATTTCTACATGTCATTTATCACCAAGTATCACCAATATGCTAAGTTTGGTTTTATGCATGCTTTTGAGGCCTAAAAATGTAATATGCAAGTATATGAACATGTGTACATTTCATATGCCACCATGTTGAACTTGTGGCTTCAACACCTTTATGTCATGATTATGCCAAGTTCCCTCTTTCTATCCTTTATGCGCTATTGCGATATGTAAGCGATGGGATTGCGTTTGGGGTTGGGTAAACTTAAAAGACATAAAAACATAAGATTGGGAATTTACCTATTAAGTTAGGTCTACCCATTGGAAATTTACCTATTAAGTTAGGTCTACCCAAATGCTTGAAAACTTGTAATATGTTTTGGAAACATGATGGACATGACACTTAGAAAAGATAAGTGTGACCAACTCGAGGTTGGGTTGAGTTTGTAGCGTAAACCTACGCGGAACCGACCGGCTTAACTAGTTGCTACAAACAATAGGACCCAATGTGAGAAGTTGGCCATGTGGTACCTTGAACCTGAGGTTAGACCAAGTTGTGGTGTAAAGCTACCCGGACCCGCCCGGCTTAACTAGTAACCACAACAAGGTCTAATGTGAGAGGTTAAGGCACGTGAAATTAATTAATGCCTCATGATTAGGGTTAAGTCATGGTCCACTTAATACTTAACCAATTTGGGCTTGGTAGATTAATCAGGGTTAAGTCGTGAACCCATCGTTACACTTAACCAAGTTAATCCATGATTAGTAAAGGGGTTAAACCGTACTTAACCCACTAGAAAAATCCTAGCAATGGGGGTCCACTCCAGCAGTAATCCCAAGTTTGTATCATTAAGACCCTAGGGACTAGGCTAGGGTGGGGGCACGATTACTGGACTTGAGGTAAGTGACCAAAAACGACGGCAGAGTGGTACGCCGGTGTAGTTCCGGGCGGACTATGGTCGTGCACACAGTCCGAAGCCGGGGAAAACATGCACGGGTACCAGTAGATCGAGACTGTGCACTTATGTTTATGGTGTCCAGGGGTTGACACCCTAGGGCTTGATACACCCGACGGGAGACCCGGCACAGTCTGACTACAATTATGTTTGGGCCGCATTGACACCAACACGTGACGAGTTAGGCTTATAGGGAGCCGATCGACTAGACCGTTTGGTTGGACCGCGCATTAGGGTCACTTCATGTTATTGGGCCAAAGCTTGGGCCAAGGGATCAATACTTGTTTATTCAAGTCATGTTAGTTTGCTAGTACACCTGTGGTGCAAAACCTTAAACCTGATTATGCGATGACACCTTTATCTACCTTGTTAGTTAACCATCATGCTAGTATGTTGTTATCCTTATGATCATCCCTGCTTCTCATGCCAGTTAACTTTATCAGTTTACATTGATTGTAGTAGGGCTTACTCAGTCTTTTTGACTGACCTGTTTTTCTTTCGCCTCTTTTCTTCCGTTCCCCCCCCCCCCCCCAGGTTCTCAGGGTGGGAACGTTGGAGCTTAGCTTGGATTCCTGATCGCTTGCATGTGGGATTTTAGCTCATGTACGGTCTTGACATGAAGCTAGCTATGGTTATCACTTATTTTGGGGATAGTACTTATGTATTTCAGTTTTTCAGTGATGTTGTTTTTATCTAGACTTGTGTATTTGGAAAGTTGACATTATGTTGTACCAGACTTGTTTTGAAATGGTTTGAAATCTTCCGTTGTTTTACTTATCTTATTTACTCTGTTTACATATATACATATGTTCTTGTTCTGCCTTGATATATCATTATGCATGTTTACCTGATTCAAACGCCCCTCCAAAGTCAGAGTGCTTGCAAGAGCCACCCTGGCGGAGGTGGGGTGTTACACCTGGACAGAAAAACAGCCCACCATCGTTCATGTCGATTTTTCGGCCACCTCCATCCACTTTCAAGCTAAATGCCCAACTACAAAGTTGTAGCCTTCTCTCTCCTCTCTAACTTCCTTGTTGACTACTTTTTCTAATTCTCGACCGTTCGCCCCTAAAACACCAAAAAACGGGTGTCTTCTGCACTTCGGGTTAGATCCCAACCAAACCACAACTCCAATCGCTAGCAAGTTTTTATAGTAGCTATTACTCATCATACACTACAACTTTCATATTGGAGCTTTCTGCTAATTCTCGACGGTTTGTGAGATAAAAATTGAAAGATGAGGAGGGGCTTTATTGCAAAAATGCAAAGGCTGAAATTTGTGGAGGAGGAAAATGGAGTTGAGGTGTATATATAGAGGTAGGAATAATCTTGTAGTGTAAGCCTCGGGTATTAGTTTATAAAATTTTATAGTGACGCTACTTGTATTTAGCATTTAAAAATTCGCTCGGGCACACACAAGCTCCGTTCAAGATGAAAATTGATGCACATCTATGGTTTGTCATTACGGTCCTAATGAAACTTTTTTCGTCTAATTCTGAGCCCGTCTGCTCAAATGACACTTGTTCGAGCTTGAATTATTGAATGATTTTCTACATCGACGTTTATATCTCATACGACCACATTCTAACTCCGGTGGAAACGAAATTTAGAATCTTATCATAATTCACTATTCGGATCCAACAGAATTATTTTCATTGAAAACGGAGGTCGTTTGCAAAATGACTATTTTTAGTGCCTATGTAATATTATTATAATATTATAAAATTCCAAAATTATCAAATTATATAATAAACTAATTATTATCGTATATATATCCTAATGGGATTGTATATAACTTCCAATTTAATATTCACTAATTTCGGGTTAAACGACATCCATATTATATATAAAACCTTATTTATATAATTAATAAATCGATAAAATATTAGTTAATTACATAACAACTATTTGGAAATTTGATTTGGACATAACTTACAAGATATATAATGAAACATCGATTTTTCACACTCGTTAGAAAGATATAGTTAAATAGATTCTAGCGTTTCTTGTTTCAACAAATTTTTTCTTATATTGAATTGTGTACAATCATTTAAAGTTCAAAACGTAATATTACGAACAATCGCGACGTTGCAAGCTCATTTTTAATTATATTATAAATTTTACGTTCAAACCTTATTTTAAATAAATTTCCAGTCCTAAATCATTAAAATAAATCATTTTAAATATTTAATATCCATTAAATATTTCTTACTAAAATCGGGTCGTTACATTCTCTCCCATTTAAAAAGATTTCATCCTCGAAATCGAAGATGGAATTGAAGATCGTTTACATAACCAACTCAGCCTTCGTTCTAGCCAATGCAAGTTCTTTGACTTTTCAGTTTCTAAGAACTTTCCGAATTCCTCAAAAATTTTCCGTAAAATTTTGCCATAACCTCCTTTGTACAACCCTATCGGTATAACCACAACTCAACTCTCTAGGCCCTCATCAACCAAAAGAAAATCCCAAAGCCAAATGACTTTCCAGTCGTCTCATAAAATTACCAAATCGAATCAATGCGGTAAATATATACCTTTGTGTTGGGCATACAATTTTATTCCTCTTCTTAGCTTCCATATAATAACTTGTCCAATATATATATATATATATATATATATATATATATATATGTGTGTGTGTGTGTGTGTGTGTGTGTGCGTGTGTATGTATATATATATATATCCAATCCCAACTAATTGCTAACTCAATTCAACATTCACATTAAATTTGATTTATCTCACTTATTTTTCGTTTTCCATATTGGTTTTATCATTCCAATTTTATTTAACTTTTCTTAAGTTAAAATTTAATTCGTTTAATTCACTACTATCCTTCCAATCTATTTAAGTTTTACTAGTTAAAATTAAAGCTCATATTATTTTCAAACACTTATTTAAATGTGTTTATGTATCCCTTGACGTTTCAGTTAGAATTATATTGTCGTCCCACTTTCGAAATTTGAAAAATAAACACTGATAATGCCTCGGTCATCAACATAATCATCCTCAATCTACTAGAATTTGATTTTATATCTATCCAATATATTTGAGACTTTGGATATACATTTGCAAGACGTATATGCAAAATCTTCTTATACTCAATAGTCCAATTCTTAACGTCAAATAAACACTCAAACTCTTATTATAAGTTATAATCTTTCAAAACTAAGTTCATTTTTATATATAATCATCTTCAAACTCATTCTAGGGTATTACTAACCCTATCTATAACAAGTCACTCTTCTAGGATATTACTAATCCTAGGTCTAATGAGTTCTTTCCTTCTGTTCAAACGAGTCGTACCCCCAAAGATTTGAATAAACCACAGCTCTGGTACCAAGTCTGATGGCCCGAAAATTCCCTCCTTTCGAATGGATTACAAACCACACAAGTCCGATCCAAACAGCAGAAATCCTCGAGTCTCTTGGGATTATGACTGATAAGAACTGAAACAAACAATTTTTTTCATTATCATTACAATAATTTACATCATATCACATCTTACATTAGAGTATATTAGTAAACATAATGGTCCGCGGAAATAACAATACCAGAATAACACATACACAGCGAAAAACATAAACTTAGTGGAAGACGTATAATGCTCTGAACATAGCTTGAAGCTTCAATCCATCATCTTCTATAAAATATCCGCAAACCAAAACTACAAGCTGCTCGTGTGGAAAATATGGGCACCCCAGAGTTTAGGCGGGAAAAACAATAAACTCCGAGTCAGTCATGGGACTGGTGTGAGAACTAAAACAGTAATAAATCTTTATTTTAAAGTTAGGTAAATCACAGGACCACGCCTACAACACAGAACGTGTTTTCTCAACATTAATACCAATCATAAACTACTCGCAATGCTTTTTGAAAAATGAAGCTATAATAAGACTAAAGTCTCATCACACAATGTAATGCAAACCGGAGGAAAGTGGTTTACCTTATAATAATCAAACATGCTTGATACAGGAAAATAAATACTTTTAGTACTATTACTAGTGCATAGTGTCGAAATCACTTTCACAAATAAATGTAACAATCTTAGGCGGCATAATACCCCATCCTATTACATCGCCATATAGGTATACAACCGAAAAACGTGAAGGCACTTATTGGAAATTAGATTCCGTCAATGAACCAAGGCAAAGAATCTTCCTTAACTGCATACGGAACACTCTAGCAAATGTCCCAAGAACATACATTGGGTCCTTTGGATCGGCATAGTTGGTCAGCACTAAACGGTTTATTAGAATCTTACTTGAACATAACGTTCCCCCAGTCGTTGTTTGACCATCATTCGAGGTGCCTCTCCAACATCCACATAAGTAAACCTGCCTGGGCTCCATAGCATGGCATCACTATTCACCTAGAAGGGAACGCTAACCCATATCTCTGTTGTGCACCATCCTAGTTTCAGCTCATTATGGGGTGTGAGGCCCTAGAGTCAACATCCACAAAGCTCTGCTTTTCAACAATAGCTTTGATCTATCTACCCGCAACACTTATCACACCACATTGTCAATTCACAGCATATTATCGTTATCTATTAATATATAACCCTCTGAATACCAGAAGTATCAGAGGAGGACGTTAAGAAAAAGAATAAATTCTGCGCCACCAACTGATATGACATCAATAGAAACCAATTGGTTATGTTGTAAAGTACAACGTCATACACACATCCATTTACAAGTCCATTCTGGGTTTGAACAAAACTGAAGGCAACTTATTCCTCGTCCAATTAAGGAGAGTGGCTCTTGCACATCCAGACAATCAACAAGTACGTCCAGACAACTGCCACTTAAACCTCATCTTTGGGGTACACTCCAATCGATACATCAGCAATAATCCAAATTATGTGAAAATCGTTGATTTTCATTCACCATCTTCAAGTATTTTTAACACTCGTCGTATAGTTATTCAGAATGGGTCGAAACTTGGTCATTCCGAATAACTCTCGCATCTTTCAAATCAATTAAGATAAACAAGATGTCCTAATTCTTTTTTTTTGGCAAGGACGAACAGTTTTTATAATGATCGCAAACACTTATTATTAAAACCAATAATAATTACGAATATTCTAGGAGGTTGGCGGTAACCAGCATACTATTTGATTTTTCAGGTGGACCGTCCACCACAGACGGTTTTATAGTGGATTGTCCACTTTGACCAAATTGGCTTATAGTACTGGAGCTAAACCAAATTATTCTAGAGTACAAACACATTTCTCACTCCGTGCGGGGAGTATTACATCTGTTTTACACAAGAATATAAAACAGAAAATTACTTATTCCAAGGAATATGACACGCAACAGAAAAGGAACAGCAATAGTCTTTATTGTGGCCCCTTACTTCTAAGATGACATCAGGTCAGTACACACTATGCCAATCCAGACATAAGAGAAGACCAACCTAGAACATTACCTTCCACAAAACCTGTTTACCTCGAGCCAAAAAATTGTAGCTAGTACTAGAAAATTACGTTTTGAAGCTTCCAATGAGACTTGACATATTTCCATACCATTGCATCTTACACAGAGTAATACCATCAAGCATGTTCACATTAATCGGAGTAAGCTCTGACATGCATATTCTCCACCGACCATGATGGCTAAGGTCAGAGCCGTAGCTTCTTGTGGATATCCCATGGTCAATAAAGAAACCTAACCAAGCATAGACCAACCAATGTATAAAATTAAAATTTATAGCGAAGGTACCAAGTAGCTAACTTGGAACCACGTTCACTGAACTCCACCAAACATCCACCAAGCAACCAAAAAGCCATTACCACACATACAACACCAGAGCTGACAAGACAACACTCAGACAGACATAACCAACTGAGATACCCAAAAGTTACAACGAAAAATCCCGAACAGCTGTTAATCCCCGTTATCTCATCGAGTAAAAGGACAAGCCCAAGTTCATTGCATACTCAATAAATATAGGAAAGCATACCAGGATGAGGTAGGAGTGTCGCGATACATAACAGTGGGAAAATCCAGACCAAGCTTCCAAGTTAGCTACCAATACAACTGTCCCAAGGCAGGCCGCGACGAACCCATATTGTTGAATACCTACTTCGCGACGACCACAGTATTTGTTGAATACCTCCTTCGCGACGACCACAGTAGCACTACAGAGCCCAAAAAGGGTTCTCGACGGAAGAATTGAGGAAATCACAGCATAGGAGTTGCCAAATTCAGGAAGAGATACCACGCTCTGGAACATTTGCTAAGTCTATAGATAAAGAGGATCAGTTGTAGGTGAAGCGTAGGAGTAGTAAAAAAGGGGAGGATGGGAAAATATGGTTAGATAAGATCTATGATTTTAGGATTTTGGGTATACTTCACGTAGACAAAAACAAAGAACGGAAAGAAAGTAGATAGAGAGGAGAGAGGTGAGACTGGAATGAAAGAGGCTAGAAAGAGAAAGTGAAGAGAAAAAGAATTTTCCTTGGTTGCCATTAACAAAGACACCCAAATCTGAAAGTTATGACACGATTTTTTAAGATGTCCTAAATCTTATTCCATTTTGGGAGTATTCTTTGTAACGACCCGCATTCTACGCATCGGAGGATCGTAGAATATTTATTTCTTTTTCTTATGAAGTCGTATGGTTTTGTAACTTTGGGAACGACTATTGGGGTCATTTCCCATGTTCATGATTTTTTCCAATTTTTAATTGACCGTTTTGCCCCTATAGAATCTTATTTCGCCCATAACTTTTGAATGGTAAAGAGTTCTGACCTGAAACCACTTCCATTGGATTCGTATGATGGTTTCACTTTCCGTAGAGTGGTCGTTTGGGAGATATGGCTGAAATAAGGTTTGGAAGGTGAAAAATAGCTTAAATGGGCTTAATTGGGTGATTAGCAGCTAGGTCCATTAGGGATTTCGGGATTAGGGGTATTTAAGGGCTGATAGGGGCTAGAGAAACCCTCTTTTGTCATTTTTCAGCCGCCACTTTCATTCTCCTAACCCTAGTAATGGCCTCCACTCTCAAGATTCTTTATTTAAACACCTCCTAATTGCTTTCTAATCGAAGATTAAGCTAAGCTACATCAAATCAAGGCAAATAAACACCAAATCAGAGTTGGAGCTGCTGTTTTGCATAGGAATTCGACCCAACCAGTAGAAAAGTTTCAGATCTAATATTTTTTGTTGCTAAGGTGAGTGATTTGCATTGTTTTTCAATAATTATGGCTAATTAGGGATGATTAGTGTTAATTAACGAAATTATACATGATTAAATTCTGGAAAAATGTTTAGACATTCTTAAATATTATTTTAAGTCTCTATTGGAAATTTGGGTTAATTTGGATATGTTTTGCTAATCCTATCATTAGTTATGCTTAAACATGATTAAGGGTAAAACATGGGTTTTGGGTATGTTTGATCCATATTAACATGTTAGATTGTTGTTTTGGTGTTTATGGTTGATTATGTATGTTGCTATTATTATTTGGAATGCTTCATGATTGCTTAGCAAAGTTGGAATGGTCAAAAACGCCGTCATATGGCGTAAATAACTCGCAGGAAAAGTTGCAGAAAATAGTACAGTATCCCATTCGTGAAGCACCCTCATGACTCGATGTCTAGGATCGTGAAACACCCTCACGACCCGACCCCTAGGATCATGAAGCACCCTCACACCCCGAGCGTAAGGAAGATGGCGGACCCTAGGATGGCGACCGTAAGGAATAGGGCGAACCCAAGAAGGGCGACCGTGAGGAAGATGGCAAACCCTAGGAGGGCGACCGTGAGGAATAGGGCGAACCCTAGGAGGGCGACCGTGAGGAAGAGGGCGAACCCTACGAGGGCGACCGTGAGGAATAGGGAGAACCCTGGGAGGGCGACCGTGAGGAAGAAGGGCGAACCCTAGGAGGGCGACCGTGAGGAATATGCAAGGTGGACCACGAGCCGATGCCAGAGCGAGCCGAGGAAGCTGACCACGAGCCGGATGTTATGAAACGTCACGAACCGACCCAGAAGAAGATGTCCATGAGCAAATCACGACCCGGACTGGGAAATCACGAACCATACATATCTGAACTAAAGTGTGAACATGTATGGAAGCTTTGAGCTACGAAACAAACAGGAATAATGATCGAAAACCCGAGATGCAAAGGTAATCCATATGAGAAGTTGTGAGTCAGGATCTAAACGGGAACCAACGAGTTGACTTCATGATTGGACTTTGCTGCGGGACATGTGCAAAGGAATTATCGATACCTATAACTTTGGTTCACGACTAAGAGACGGATTAGGGGCTCGTACTGATAGTTGTACGGGGTTGGACTCCGTCGTGGTCCAAAGATTAGGTGACCAAAGTAGTGGACATCGTATGCTTTACGCGCTGAGTGAGAGATGTGAGGTTGATTGCTATGTCTGATGTTTGCTATCACCATGTCATGCACACCCCATATTACTTTTACTCTTTGTGTTAGTGTTACCTTAGAGTAGTGTATATCTTGATGTGCTAACTCTTTGGTTGCAGGTCCAGGTTCAGGTATGATTGGATTATACCTGTTATTGTTCTGTTTTGTTGCTTATTGCTCATACCAGACTTTTGTCTGACCCAGAGTTTTATGTCTCTTCTGATTACTCTGGGTGCTCCTTAACGAGTAGACTAGAGACATGTTAAGTGGTAATGCACGAGTAGCTGTCCGGAGATGAGCAGGAGGCTTCCACGTATGATATACATATATATTCCCTGTGTTGTTGTTGGTCACTGCTTCGGCATTAGTAGTGTACCTTTTCTTTCTTTTGCTTTAGAGACAGTAATTTGAAGTTGTAATAATGATGTTGGATCATAAGCTGTATTATGGATTCCGCTACTATGATGATTAAGTTTTCAGCTTATGCACTGTCTCGCCTGTTTTATGTCAAAGTTATGTTGTTATTATATTTTATTCCATGCGGTGTGAGATATATTACAAGTTCCTTTGGTATTTTTAGCTTCACACCCTTTTTTCTTTGGCGACCATCCCGTGCTAGTTGGACATCGGCACAACGCATTTCGGAGAAATGTCGGCTAGTCCGAGGCGGGCCATCACATTTGGTATCAAAGCCTAGGTTGCGTAGTTAACCTAGGGAAAGGCACCAGGGAGAGATAGTATACGTATATGAGAGCGCGTATTTGTTATATTTTGGTTTTCAAAAGCTATATATGCTATTAGTATATCTAAGGATGAAGTCGTACTGCACGAGCACCACATTGAGATGGTTAATCGTTTTCTCTTTACAGATTGAACGATGAGCCGATATACGAGGAGTACGGGTTCAGAGGCCAATAGTAGGAATGTCCCTGATATAAGGGCGATGTTTACTACCTTCATGTGACAGATGCTAGGGATGCTCGGGGAGCAGTTCCTGATGCTGCTAACGGTGGTGGTGCAGTAGTAAAGGCGCCTAGATCCGATTTCGCCAAGCTCAACAAGGATTATACTAGTCATGGTGGGAAGCCATTCCACGGAACGGAGTCGGCTACGGAAGTTCAAGATTGTCTTGATAGTTGTAAGCGCATCTTTGAGGATTTAGGGATCGAGGATGCAATGAAGAGGAAGCTAGCATCGCGTCAACTTCAAGGACGGGCTATGAATTGGTGGAATGCTATTAAAGCAACTACTCCTGAGGATCAAGTTACTTGGAATTAGTTTAGGATTTGCTTCAGTGATAAGTTTATTCCAGCTGCTCAGAGATCAGTACTATTCAAGAGATTTTTGGAACTTAAGCAGAATGGTAGGGCAGTCTCGGAATATATTGCTGAGTTTGATACTTTATTGAATTATGGATTATCCCTTATCGACACTGCCAGAAGAAGAACGAGAAGTTCATAACTGTCTTAGATGGGTATTTGGGTGGGAGAGACTAATAAACCACATTGATGAGACGTTTGAATCTATTGTGGGAAAGACATTGAGATTGGAGAGTGTAACACCCCGAATTTCAATTAACACTAATGGTTAGTAATTAAAGTATAATTAATCTCAGATGTGAGAATCAGGGGAAACGGGCTGCGTCATTGCGTTCGTCTCGGAAAAATACGCGAAATAGAGTCCAAGTTTGCGTAAAACGGGTACCGTATGAAAGAGATATGGACGAACGAAGTTAGGCAGAAAAACCCGAAACAGGCCAGAAATGCACTGGCGCACTTGTGAAGTGCGCCAGCACAAAAATACACTGGCGCACTTGGGAAGTGCGCCCATGTCCGGACAGGAAACCTGCACAGTTTCTAGAGAGTTCTGTGGTTGGGTGCACCAGTTTGGGGTTTGGGCTTGGTCTTAGGGCTGGTTTCTGGAAGGTTCCAAAATCTAAGGGTCCTAATCTAATTTAGGGTTAATCTAAGGGCCTAAAACACTCACCTAATCTATAAATACACCCTAATACTACCCTAATTCATACTAAAAATAGAAATGATGCCACCATGCCGCCAAAATCAAACTTGAGAGGAACCTCCACTAGTTTATGAAGAAAGTTACAAGCTAATCAACCTCTAATCATCATCTTCTTCTTGTATAGCAACTAGTTCTACTACATAAGTTTGCTAATCTTGGTTTTGGTGAGTTTCTATCACTTTAATAACCAATTGCTAAATTAAGTAGATGAGATATGATGAGATCATGCGGTTTTGTATGCGGATTTGTGGGTTTTAAGTCATATGATATGATGTTAGTTTGCTAATCTATGTTTAATGTTAACCCTATGTTTATGCAAGTTAAGTATGTGGGTTTATGCAAGTTAAGTGATGGGTTTCATGCATGCTAAGCATTGGGTTTCATGCATGCTAAGCATTGGGTTTTATGCATGCTAAGTATTTGATTTTATGCATGCTAAGTGTTTGGTTTTATGCATGCTAAGTATTTGATTTTATGCATGCTAAGTATTTGATTTTATGCATGCTAAGTGTTTGGTTTTATGCATGCTAAGTATTTGATTTTATGCATGCTAAGTGTTTGGTTTTATGCATGCTAAGTATTTGGTTTTATGCATGCTAAGTATTTGATTTTATGCATGCTAAGTATTTGATTTTATGCATGCTAAGTGTTTGGTTTTATGCATGCTAAGTATTTGATTTTATGCATGCTAAGTGTTTGGTTTTATGCATGCTAAGTATTTGATTTTATGCATGCTAAGTGTTTGGTTTTATGCATACATTATGACATGCAAGTTTACCCTTTTTCTAAATAAGATGCATACATATGCAAGATGACGCCTTTGTAAGCTATGCATACATATGCATGTTTACCCTATTATGATGCAAGTTCATATGCAAGTTTGTCTCTTTTTTATGATATGCATAACATATGCGAGTTTGCCTCTATGTATGACATGTTATGCAAGTTCACATGCAAGTTTATGTGCAAGTTCATATGCAAGTTTATGTGCAAGTTCATATGCAAGTTTGTCTCTTTTTATGACATGCATAATGCAAGTTTGGGTTAAATGCTAGTTGGGTTTAATGTATGCTCATATATGCAAGTTGACACCTTTTGAACCCATGATAAAGTTATAAGCTATGTTGGTTAAACCCATGACATTTGTGATGAATCTTCCCTTTTATTATGTCACGTTACGAGAACGAATTACGTGGGGAACGATGGGGTTAATATGCATGTTAATAAAATGATGTGGAATGGGTATGCTTAAGAGTAACATAAATTAAATGGACATAATTGGGAATTTACCTATTGAGTTAGGTCTACCCATATTATGGAGTTGGGAATTTACCTATTGAGTTAGGTCTACCCATACTACGGAGTTGGGAATTTACCTATTGAGTTAGGTCTACCCAAATTCTGGAAAACATGATTAATTAATTAGGGATAATTAATATAAATTATGAGGGTGATTAATTAGCTGTAATTAATCGACTAAGACACGAGGTTGGACTCAGTTGTAGCGTAAAACTGCCCGGACCCAACCGGCTTAACCAGTTGCTACAAATGTTAGCCCAATGTGAGAGGTCTTAGGCACAAATTAAATATGTGATTAAAGTAAAGACACGAGGTTAGACCCTTTTTATGACGTAAGGCTGCCCGGACCCAACCGGCATATCCAACAGTCATAAAAGACGGTCTAATGTGAGAGGTCTTTATGAGGTCATGATCTTAATTAATTAATTAAGAAACACTTAACCATATTAGCATGTAGAGGGACATGAGGGGTTAAGTGGGGGCCTTGGGTGGCAATAGAAAATACGATTAGAATACTTAACCAAAGTGGAACATGTAATTAAAACACGGTTAAAGGGTTAAGTAAGTGCTTTGGGTGGCATGTGGAAATCTAGTGGGTGCCTTGAATGGCAATTAAAATATGATTAATGACTTAACCAGAATTTATAACATGTGAGTGGACATGGTTAAAGGGTTAAGCGGGATTCACTAGAAATAACAAGCTTAGGTGGTAGCTTGTGGGGGCCCATTTCAACCAATATCCCAAACGTATCTTAGTGGGCTCGACTCTAGTCGAGTGACGGGACACGCATATTGGGCTTGACTATAAGAGGCCAAAATAGGTTAGCGGTGGCAACGCATGACCAACGGGTTTCATATGCGTGTGTGGACCCGGGCTGGTAAATAAGACGTTGTTGCATCGTGTAGATATAAGCCGTGCACCGTTAGTTTTATCAGGTTTCCACGTTGGGGAATGGTATACCCCACGGTGGGGCCAGCACGGGTATCTACGTTAGGGAGCCGATCGAATGGGGAGTAGTGTGTACACCTAGTGGATTGTAGGGCCCTGTGGCGTCTACTCAGTCACCTAGGGGTACGCGAGAACTACTAAGTTAATTTTATAACTCCATGGGTGGGATCAACCTTTAAGTTAGGAATGACTGGTGTGGTACAGTTTAGTAATTTACCTTTGGAAGGGTAGATGCGTCTTTACGTTTCTTAGTTTATCCTAAGTCTACCAAGCTTCTTAGTGTAGCCATTCATCCCCAGACGACACCGTATATCAAGCTTATGTCTTCTCTGGTTACTTTAATGATTGTATTGTTAAAGTTATAGGACTCGCTCAGACTTATGTCTGACCCCGTTGTTTTTATCTTTTTTCCCAACCCTCAGGTTAACAGAGTGAGCCCAGTACGAGTGGGCTTTGATCAGGCTGCTTTATTCTCTTTTGGAGCTTGGACCATAGATGTAGAGCTCAGCTTACCCTTTCTTTTATGGCTATCAGTTCATGTATTGGGATTATGTACTTTTATTTATCAGGGTGGATATTTTGTACTTGACTCTTATTATGGTTTTGTGATGTAACCAAACATGTTTTACTTTCCGCTGCAATGAAATGATGTTTTAAAATTTTCAAGTATTACTTATATCTGTCTTGTTGTAATTTTTCTGTTCTATATTCACTTAAAATACTCCACCGATGTTATGGCATTCCCTTAGCGAGTGACCATAGCGGGTGTGGGGTGTTACAGAGAGTCTTTATCCTAAGTCAAAGACCGAAGTTGCTATTGCATTTGCAGGGGAGCCAAAACCGCAAGCAGGTGGTGAAGGCAAGAAGAATTCTCATAACAAGAGGAAGCAGAACCAAACCAAGGATGGTCATAATAAGAAGAATAAGAATGATGGCGAGTGATTTAGCTGTGGCAAGAAGGGCCACTATGCCAGTGATTGTCAGGAAAACCTGGGGAAAGGAAGTGCTTCAATTGCAGCCAAGCGGGACATCATAAGGATAAATGTCCACAACCCCCTAAAGAGAAGAAGATTGTGAGAGCATATGCTATCAACGTTGTTCCTTCTTCGTTGAATGCCCCAACTACGGCGCAGAAGGGAAAGAGTGTCGTTATTCAAGGTATGCTTTCTATTCATGATGTTCTTGTTCGAGTTTTGTTTGATACCGAGACATCCCATTCCTTCATACCTGGTGACCTGGTAGATTGGTTGGAATTGGAACTTGAGATTGTTGATAGACCGTTAGTTGTGACGAACCCGATCGGTGGTTCGACTAACCTTTTGCATGATTTGTTGTATGTAGTCTTATCGAGTCATGGATATATGTTTGCTTGTGATTTCTTAGTTGTTTTGCTAGTATCATCTCACGTAGATTGTCTGAATTCGGAGGAGATGCTCGTTGAGTGCTTGTCTGATATTGGTTTAGGCCTTTGGGGCTTGTACTTAGGGAATGTCGAGTTCGACTAGGATGGTTTGCATGCGATATAAATAGTTGTTGTGATTTCCACTGAATGATATCTCGGCTTACTCGAGGAGTGGTGTGCAGACTTGACATGATAAGACTGTTCAATGGTATGGAGTGTTGCGAGTTGGATTTGATAGGGCTATGAGACGACTCGAGTGGAACTCAAGAAACTTGCAAAGTAATGAATTGTTTAGAACCCTATGTTGATGTTCTCGTTGGTTCAAGAATGGTAGAACTTCGAAGGGATAAGATGTGCTCGTTGATCGTGGAGATACAACGAAGGTTAGGACGATTCAAGTTGGACTTGAACTCGTAAAATAAAAATGGTTGTTCGTTGATCTTGGAGATGCAATGGATAGGGAGATGACTCATGTTGGACTTGAGTTTGTGCTCGAGTTTGTGGGTAATGGATACTCGAGACTGGGTCTGAATATGTGGGTAGCTCTTCTGATGAGAGTACCAAGAAATCATCGATAGTTGGAGTGTTCTATGCGGACTCGAAGCAGGGGTATCTGGGGACGCCCGTTACCTTGGATCCATTGGACGTGATCTAGTTATCCTTGGAGGATAAACGTGCGTTGAACGTGCGGTAGTTCATTTGGGACCGGGGCTTCCATTAGCCCTTGGGATTGGTTGGACCAGTCAGGTAGGCGTCGACTTATTTATGGCTTTAGCAAGTGATAGATAGGACATGCTTGATGGATGCTATGGTTTCTGTTTTTGTTTCTATTTTTATTCCCTTGAGTAGACTATCACCTGTAGGATTCTGGTAATAGAGAATGAAGAGATGACGGTATACACGGATGCATGTGGTACCAGACTAGGTGTTGTACTGATACATTCAGTAGGAGACATGCCAGTTTAGATGCTATGTTTCTTGAATGAAAGTAATTTGTGTATATCGTGGGATATGATTTCAGACCTAAGTATGGATTGGATACAGAAATGTTAGCAAGTTTGACGGTTATACTGAGTTTGATTGAGCGGATTAGTTCCAGTTAGAGCGACGATCCTAACCTAATAGAAATCATCTCTAAGGTTGGGATGAATATCGATGGTGAGAAAATGAACAAGTATGGACTTGATAGAAAAGGATGGCTTCGAAAGAATGGGAGACTAGTTGTATCCAACGTTAATGGATTGAGAGATGAAGTACTTAGAGAACGTCATTACTCGAAATTGACTATACATCCCGGTGGTAACAAAATGTATTGAAACATGAAGCAAACCTATCATTGGGAAGGGATGAAGAGGGATGTTGGGAAGTTTATCTCCAAGAGTATGAATTGCCAATTAGTTAAAGATGAGCAAAAGAAGCCTAGTGGTTTGTTACAACCGTTGGAAACTCCCGAATGGAATTGGGAATAAGTCTCAATGGACTTCATCGATGGTTTATCAAGGACTAGACCGGACCATGATAGTATTTGGGTAATTGTTGATCGATTGACCAAAAGTTGGATTACCAGACAAGATGGCGGGAGTTCACAACTATTTCATGTTTCCCAGTTAAGGAAGTTTGTGCACGACCCTAATGTGGCTATTTCACCAGATCAGTTGGATGATATCGAGGTAGAACCTGAGGCGGTTAAGAACTGCAGACCTATTCGTATTGTCGAGCGTGATACGAAGCAGCTTCGAAGGAAGACGGTCCAAACTAGTCAAAGTCCAGTGGGGTGATAATGAGAGAGACTGTACTTGGGAAACAGAGGAGAACATAAGGAAGACATATCTAGAGCTCTTTGCCTGGTAAGGTTTTAATATCGATATAGTACTCCCTTGTTAGTAAACCGCATGCTAGGATAGGCTTGTTGTGTGGTTATGTATGTTTGATTGTTGCAAATGATTGATAGGCATGCGAGATCCTATGTATGTTTTGGTTAAGGAATTTCGGGGGCGAAATTTCTTAAGGGGGAGAGAATGTAATGACCCGCATTCTACGCATCAGAGGATCGTAGAATATTTATTTCTTTTTCTTATGAAGTCGTATGGTCGTGTAACTTTGGGGAATGACTATTGGGTCACTTCCCATGTTCATGATTTTTGCCGATTTTTAAATGACCGTTTTACCACTAGAGAATCTTGTTTCGCCCATAAATTTTGGTTGGTAAGGAGTTTTGACCTGAAACCACTTCCATTGGATTCTAATGATGGTTTCTCTTTCCTTAGAGTGGTCATATTAATCAAACGGACTTACCGTTTGGGAGATATTGCTGAAATAAGGTTTGGAAGGTGAAAAACAGCTTAAATGGGCTTAATTGGGTAATTAGCAGCTAGGTCCATTAGGGATTTCGAGATTAGGGGTATTTATGGGCTGATAGGGGCTAGAGAAACCCTCCTTTGTCATTTTTCAGCCGCCACTTTCATTCTCCTAACCGTAGTAATGGCCTTCACTATCAAATTCTTCATTTAAACACCTCCTAATCGCTTTCTAATCGAAGATTAAGCTGAGCTACATCAAATCAAGGCAAATCAACACCAAATCAGAGTTGGAGCTGCTGTTTTGCATAGGAATTCGACACAACAAGTAGAAAAGTTTTAGATTTAAGATTATTTGTAGCTAAGGTGAGTGATTTGCATTGTTTTTCACTAATTACGGCTAATTAGGGGTGATTAGTGTTAATTAGCGAAATTATACATGATTAAATTCTGGAAAAATGTTTAGGGATTCTTTAATATTATTTTAAGCATCTGTTAGAAATTTGGGTTAATTTGGATATGTTTTGCTAATCCTATCATTAGTTATGCTTAAACATGATTTAGGGGAAAACATGGATTTTGGGTATGTTTGATCCATATTAACATGTTAGATTGTTGTTTTGGTGTTTATGGTTGATTATGTATGTTGCTATTACTTTTTGGAATGCTTCATGATTATTTAACAAAGTTGGAATGGTCAAAAACATCGACGTATGGTGTAAATAGCTAATAGGAAAAGTTACAGGAAATAGTACAGTATCCCGTTCGTGAAGCACCCTCACGACCCGATCCCTAGGATCGTGAAGCACCCTCACGAACCGACCCCTAGGATCGTGAAGCACCCTCACGAACTGACCTCTAGGATCTTGAAGCACCCTCACACCCCGAGCGTGAGGAAGAGGGCGAACCCTAGGAGGGCGAGCGTGAGGAAGAGGGCGAACCCTAGGAGGGCGACCGTGAGGAAGAGGGCGAACCCTAGGAGGGCGACCGTGAGGGATATGCAAGGTGGACCACGAGCCGATGCCAGAGCGAGCCGAGGAAGCTGACCACGAGCCAGAGGTTATGAAACATCACGAACCGACCCAGAAGAAGATGTCCATGAGCATATCACGACCCGGACTGGGAAATCACAACCCGCACATATCTAAACTAAAGTGTGAACATGTATGGAAGCTTGGAGCTACGAAATGAATGGGAATGATGACCAAAAAACGAGATGCAAAGGTAGTCCAAATGAGAAGTTGTGACTCAGGATCCAGACGGGAACCAACGAGTTGACTTCATGATTGGACTTTGCTGCGGGACGTGTGCAAAGGGGTTATCGATACCTATAACTTTGGTTCACCACTGAGGGACGGATTAGGGGCTCGTAGTGATAGTTGTACGGGGTTGGACTCCGTCATGGCCAAAAGATTAGGTAACCAAAGTAGTGGATATCGTATGCTTTTCGCACTGAGTGAGGGATGTGAAGATAATTGCTATGTTTGATGTTTGCTATCACCATGTCATGCACACCCCGTATTACTTTTACTCTTTGTGTTTGTGTTACCTTAGAGCATTGTACATCTTGCTGTGCCAACTTTTTGGTTGCAGTCCAAGTTCAGGTATGATTGGATTATACATGTTGTTGTTTTGTTTTGTTGCTTATCACTCATACCAAACTTTTGTCTGACCCAGAGTTTTATGTCTCTTCTTATTACTCTGGGTGCTCCTAAACGAGTAGACTAGAGACAGGTTAGGTGGTAATCCGCGAGTAGGTGTCCAGAGACGAGCAGGAGGCTTCCACGTATGATATACATATATACTCCATGTATTGTAGCTGGTCACTGCTTCGGAATTAGTAGTGTACCTTTTATTTCTTTTGCTTTAGAGAATAATTTGAAGTTGTAATAATAATGTTGGATCATAAGCTGCATTATGGATTCCTCTGCTATGAATATATGGTTTTTAGCTTATGAACTGTCTCGCCTATTTTGTGTCAAAGTTATGTTATTATTATATTTTATTCCATGCGCTGTGAGATATACTACAGGTTCCTTTGGTAGTTTTAGCTTCACACTCTTTTTCTTTGGCGACCATCCCGTGCTAGTTGAACATCGGCACAACACATTTTGGAGAAATGTCAGCTAGTCCGGGGCGGGCCGTCACATTCTTACATTCAATCATCCTTTACACTGGAAACTATGCCACCAAATCTTATCAAAGATTTACATTATTTAAACTATTTGTATAAAACTCTCCTTGGAAATCATTTTTCCGTCCCCATCCTATTCATCTCATGTAGCAAAACTAGTGGTACTCCATATCTAATACCACTCTTATTTTGGTAAGTTTAATTACCCTCTTTCATTTTAAATCTACTTAAATACTTCATTAAAACTCTAACTTAGTTTCAATATCCATTTCATCCATCCAAATCTTTGTTTGAAGATTTATTAAAACTCTAATTTAGTTTTAATCCTTCTTTTAACTGGGTTAAAGAAAAAAATATTATTTTAAAACATCTTTCGTGATAAACCCTTAACTAGCTTATATTAAATATCAGAATTCAAACAGAGTTATATCAACTTATATTCAACATCAATTTATGTAATCAACGAACGTTATAAGTGGAATGATGATCTCAACCATCTTCCAAATTCCTCGAAATTATAAATGTCTGCACAACTGTAATCAATAACAAATATCTGAAGATCATTTCCATCAAAATCCAATTTTTATTTAAAACAGAAATATTTTCTAAATCAAAAGATTTATCTAAACACTTAGTTCTAATCATGGGTATATTTGATAAACTAACTAATTTAAGTTTATTTCACTTAAATTTACTAAACACCGTTTTACCATTTTCAGCCAGTTAGACTGAAAATGCAAATATCTAAAAATATAGTTTGAAACTACTTATTTCTTTTTCAAATCACTTTGAAATCTTGTATTATGATTTATCATTGTTTTTCTCTATTTTTAATATTTTTAAAACAGATCCTTTTCTTAAAATCCATTTACAGGCCATTAATGGTACTCGCGCTGTTTTCATTCAAAATTGATTTGAACTTAGCTCTAGATCTAAACATTGGATTTTAAAACTCTTATAATCATTTGAAAGCTCTTATCATTTCAGACCTAATGGTTTTTATTTCGACAGAATCCGATGGTCGGATCTCTCAGATTGTCAGTTTGAAGTCACTAATTGAAATTAGCGAACTATAGCTGCGCGATGAGTTCTGTTCAAGCCAAACTTCGATTTTATATTAAAATAAAATCAATTTTCTTCTAAAATAGTTTATTAATTATCTAAATAATTATTGAAAACTATATTTTCAATATTTCATTTCAAATCCAAATATTTCCATTACTTGGTTATTATATTATTATTTTATTATTAAAATGATATTATTTTTCAAACTTCATTATTTTGAAACCAAATTATTCTGACATCCCTTGAAAATTAAATAAGATGGTTTTGAAAAGGAAATTCTTTTAAAATATTTCTTAGATACCCTAACCGAACTTCACTTTTTCTAGTTACTATATATTTAAAATTAAAAACTTGAACATGCCATAATTATGTGAAAATTTATCCAAAACCATTTCTATCTTTTGCAAATGTTCATCATAATGAATTATACTTTGCGCCCATCCAAAATCGGATGTTAAAATTTGACTTTTATTTTTCACCTATTATTGTATTAATAAAATATACATTAAAAAACATTTTTATACATGGAGACTTATCCAATGGGCTAATAATCATAATTTTTTGTCACACTCAATCATGATAATCACATACCATATTATTCTCAACTATGATAACATTAATCATGAATATCGTGACATATTTCACAACATATAAGCATTAAACGAATACTCTTTATACGTTTTTGTTTAACCACAGTCAATCAACAGATAATTTCAACATCAATGGGCTTTATACCTATATCCAACAACCACAATCAACAGTCGTAAGATAAGCGTGATAATTTTTAACGCTTAAATGTACATATAAACAGTGTGTATAAATTGTAAATAAACATCCATAAACCACAAAGCAACCAATGCAACCACAAGAAATCAATTTATAATCAGATAAGATAATAATAACAACTTATAAATCAATTTAGGGAGTTCTCACCTTGATTTTTGATCGTTATTATAACAATCGCTTTTTGGATTAAATTAAACGTGGGTTTAATCTAACCCAAAATTTCAACTTTCTCTAAATTCTACCAAATTAGTTTTGTTGTGAAGCTGTGGACTCCACAATTGCAATGTTTCTAGTTTCACGCAATTTTGAGTTAATATGAATAAGTTATAATAGTTTGAATATTGAATACATTAAAATATAATTAACTTAACTATTAATCGTCTTCCCTAACTTGTTCACCACGATTTGAGGCTCACCTACGCCTCCTGGAGTCACCGGAGTACCACCACACACCACTCCCATCACCGCGCCACCACCCAGGCCCCAACCCTCCAGCCCCAGGCCCCACTTCGCCACCATTTGCCGGAATTTCACAGATTCACACTGATCACGTTTTGGCTCCACAGGCCGCATCCAATATCCAAACGCTACAAAATTTGGACACCAGACCCGACTTGACATTTCGCGCAACCTTCCATTTGGGCACTTTGCCTGAAAAAGCCCCCATCACCTCGAAAAACACAAAACCCGAAACCTGGACTGAAAACCAGCCCACCCCTGTTCATGTCGATTTTCCAGCCACCTCTGGCCACTTTCAAGCAAAATGCCCAACTACAAAGTTGTAGCTCTCTCTTTGCTCTCCAAATTCCTAGTTGGCCACCTTTTCTAATTCTCGACCCTTTGCCCACAAAACACCAAAAAAGGGAATTCAGCCCTTGCGCTTCGGGTTAGATCCCGCCCAAATCACAACTCTAGTCGCAACTAAATTTTACAGTAGCTAGTACTCATGATACACTACAACTTTCATATTAGATATTTTGGCAAGTTCTCTATGGTTTGTGAGATAAAAATTGAAAGATGAGGAGGGGCTTTAATGTAAAAATGCAAAGGCTGAAATTTGTGGAGGAGGAAACTGGATTTGTGGTGTATATATAGAAGTAGGAATTAGCTTATAGTGTAAGCCTCGGGTATAGTTTATTAAATTTTATTGTAACGTTGCTTGTTTTTGGCGTTTAAAAATTGGCACGGGCACACACAAACTCCATTCGGCGGGAAAATTAGTACACACCTATGGTTTTTCATTACAATCCTAGTAAAACTTGTTTCATTGAATTTCGAGTCTGTTTGCTCAAGCGACACTCGAATTATTGATCGAATATCTACATCGATGTTTATATGTCACACGACCACATGCTAACTCTAGTGTGTGCGAAATTTGGAATCTTACAATAATTTACAATTCTGGATCCAATAAAATTGGTTTTATCGAAAACGGTGGTCGTTTGCTAGTTACGTTTAAGGCCCATGTAATATTATTATAATATTATAATATTATAAACTTATCCAGTTTGATAGTAAACAAATTATTATTATCGTATATATATCATAATGGGATTGTATATAACTTTCAATTCAATATTTACTAATTTCGAGTTAAACGACATCCATATTATATATAAAATCCTATTTATATGTTTAATAAAGGGTAAGTTTCTCTCACATCGCTAAAACGTTTAGAAATTCATCTCAGGTCCCTCCCTTAATTTTTTATAAATTAGGTTCTTATTTTTCGAAAATACATCAAAAAATCAAAAAAATCATGAAAATTCACAATTAAATGAAACATGTAAACATCATCAAATTCATGCATTAAAACCACCAAAAAACGCATCAAAAAAAAACACGAATCTCCAGTATATTGCGTCAAGCGATGCAATTGTTGCATACCTTTTAGCCACAATTGCAGTTATGCATCAACTGTAGTATTATTGCTAAAATGTGTAACGTCCCATAATTTTCAGTATATTTAGATTTCAATTTAAATTAATCAAATTGGAATTTATAGGGAAAATCAAATTTGTGTTAATTTTAATGATGATGATTGTTTAAATTGAGTAAATAGATTTTTCAAATTTAGTTTTGAAAAGCAGTAATTTGAAATTGAATATTTAAATAATTAAATTAATGTGGGTGAGTTAATTTAAAAAGGGAATTCAAATTTAATTGATTTAATGGTGGAATTTTAAGTCGTTAATTTATAACTGAAATTTCAATCAAGATTCAAATAATCAAATTATGATTTGAAATGTGTGAAACTTATTTGTAGAAATTTATTTAAGTTATAATTTGATTTAAATTTGAATTCAATGAATATTTAATTTGAATTTAAAACGGTTAATCGAATAATTGAATATTTAATTAATTGATTGATTAACAGTGAAATTTAACCGTTTTGGCAACTGTCTCGGAATCTGACGAAACTGGCGCCATTGGATTCAGAACGAGGAATTATGATAGGATTTCAATTTGCGTTACAATCCGACTTACTGTTTGACCGTACGAGAGAAAATGTGAACGAGGTCTTTGTAAATGGATAATTGGGTATTTCTCATATTTGGGCCTCTTATATCTATACAAATAAACCCAACTACCACCTCTCAGCTCATTCCATCTGTACGTTACTTTTTCTCCATCAAATTTTTCTCTAATGGCAGAAAATCAAATTCTAAACCTAGTTCAACATAAAAATCCAAGCTTTGAAAATAAAATCTCTTCAAACCCTAGAGTATTATATGTCAAACTGAAGCTCTCGACGATACGAACTCGAGGGTGGTCTCAGATCTGACATGCAATGTACGGTTTGACCAGAAATCTTGGTCAAAGGTTTCAGATTTCGAGTTTCTAGGGTTTAAATTGGGACTTTGCGATTTAGGCGTCAATTGCAGAAATCAGGATATGGGTTTTGTTGCTCTCGTCGATAGGAATCGATTGGTGGTGGTGGCTCGTTGTACGGTGGCCTGAGGAGGTCGAATTTCATCGGAAAAGGGTTGAAAACCCGCTTCTTTCATGGGTTCGCCAGCGGCAAAGGGGACCACCGGAAGTGGTGGGTCCGGTCCTGGAAGATGCGCCTCGGGAAGAGCTCCGAGATGAGGGTGGTCGCTGGTCGTGATTTGGTCGGAGGTGCTGGCAATCGACGGTCGAAGTAGCTTCGGTTTTGGGTTCTTTTGGCACGAGTTACTGTAGCAATTAGGAGAAAGGAGCGGGAGTCAGCTGATAAAGGGGGGTGACGTGTCAAGATTCGAGTGGGTGAGAATATTATTTTATTAACTTATATATTTTTAATTTCAATTAGAAAAACGCTGATAACTTCTTCATACGAGCTCGGATTGACGCGCGGTTTGTTGCGTTAGGATCGTGGCGAAATTGCGGACGTTTTGGCACTAACCTGGCTGCGTTTGGAGACTGTCAAATTTTGGGCTTCTTTTGGATGTCCGATCCAAATAAGACCCAAAGGTGAGTGATTCTTCGCTCACGAAATACTGAATTATTCCCATATTTATGGAATTAAATTATGGAACAAGTTTGGTTGCATGGTTGTGTTGGATTGTTGATGTGTTGTTTAATTTTGACATGCAAGTGTGTTAACATGCAAATTTAGGTAAATGATTAGTTATTTAATCGAATTTAAATTTCTAATTTGAAATTCGAACCCGTGCGAAATCCTGAAACAGTTTAATGCTGATCAGTTGAATGGAATCGTTGTGATGGATGTTGGTTGAAAATTTATTACTGAATTTATATTGACATTGCTGATGCTCCTTATTTCAGTATATTGTAGTGCATGTTGATTTGTGACGATAAATTCCCTTTACCCTTGATGTTACGGGCATCTAATGAATCCGGGATTTATCGATAAAATAAATTAAGAACATAGAGTGAAATGATAAATCTCTGTGACCCTGATTTGGATTGAAATGATAGATCAATCCCTGAAATATCGAGGAATTAAATCTAAAATCACTTGGCCATTGGATAGATAATTATATACTGACATCGGTTGGTTAAATGATTTTAAATATTTGGAAATTTATTGATGGAATTTTTATTCTAGAAGAATGTGCCGATACTCGATAAATTCATTTCTTTAAAGATTCTGAACTTGGGATGTTATTAAAAAGGCTCAAGGAAATTTTCCCTAACAAAGAGGAAATGTTTAAATTGGAATTTGAATACGATTTGAAATCATTCAAATTAAGAGTGTGGATTTGAAGGAAATAAATTCTTATAAAATTAAATTTTTGGGAAAATGGGAATCGAGGGTACTCTAAGTTGTTTTAACTCGGTTTGAATATAGATTTGAACACTTGATATCGAATAGTTGTTTGAACGATGTTGAAATGAGGTATGGAACTAAAATGAACTCCATTGAGACCAGAGTAGAGATTCAAGTGTTTGAATTTGGAAAAAAGAACGATTATGGTTAAAGAAGTTTATTATATATATATATATATATATTTTCCACACCTGTTTCCAAATAATTATTCTTTCTTAAATTTTATTATTTATCTTTACTTATAAACTATTGTATTTTGAATAAATTTTTCCTTAAAATTTATTTTTCAAAATTTTCTAGTAAACCTTTATTTTAGATATATACATAATATTTAAATTATTTATTTATTGTAATTATTATATTCTATATATATATTTATAAAATAAAATTATTATTATTATTTTATAAACATTTAGGTTTGCAAGTATTTTTGAAATTATAAATTTCTTCCAAAGGGAAAATGTTTGAATTTGGACCGCTGGTTCAAATGGAGTTGAGATAGGAATTCATCCCATTTAAATATGAACCGATTTAAAACGTTTTATGGAAACATGAATTATATGCTTCTTGAATAAATGGATCTCCTAAAGGATCAAAATGGGTTGTAATGGAACAAATATACTCTATGGAATATGAATGGATTTCAACATAAATCGATTTGGAATAATTTGAATTTTTGAGATGAAATATATTCTATTTGAGTATAAGACGATTTGGAAATATTATACGGTTATAATATAAGAATATGGAAATATATTCTAATTTAGAATATAATCGGTTTGGTATGATTTATGATATCTTGACATGAAATTTTATTCTATTGAATATAGATTTGGTTCGAAACAGAATATGATATTTTGATATGGAATCGAACCTTTGAGAAATGTAAAAGAACCGACCGATGTGGAAGATGTAAACGTTGGTTGTTAAAGAGACCGGAGTCGACATAAGGCATACTCTCTGTCAGTGTCGATACCACTTTGACAACTGTGAACGTTATGACGTATCCAGATTGAGTATGATGACTTGGAGGCATTTATTGAATTGAAGAAGATGAACAATTGCGAAATAGCCCTGACCTTCGGGTCAGAATTGAAATGACTAAAACAGGAGCTATACCGTGACTAATTGAGGTTAGCGCCTTTGATCGGACACACTTCTTTGATTCTATTTATATTACTGTGATGATGATGATTTGGGCCCATTTATGATTATGGGAGTGTGTTCCGAGGTGGGCGGTAGTGGCTGCTATGCGTTACCACCGGTCCGGGAGTGCAATTGGTAGAGTCCTACCCTGGGCATTGCCTCGAGTGCCTTGTCATATATACCCTTATCGAGCCCCTACGATTTTGATTTAGCGTTGCTTTCTATGGAGTGCCCTCTGATAACACCAGTACGGTGAATTTACGGTACTGTATAGACCGTTGATGCCTATAAACTGCGTAAGGATAATATGGTAATCCCGCTTACGCTATTTTTCAGTATTTACACTTTACTAAGTAGACATTATCATAATAGCGTATTATACTATGTATGTATTAGTTTAACGGATCCTTGAGAGATGGAAAATCCCGTAACATCTCTTGAGTTACTGCACCCATGATGCTCAAGTTTTTTCGTATTTTAATTTGACTAATATGAGAATGATTTAGTGTTGATCTGAGTGTTTGTTGTGTTTTCTTTTTATGCAATACGCTCGGGTTAGCAGACATCTGCAGTTGCCGAAGATGACTGTGCCTTGGAGATCGAAGACGAAGATTGGTATATATCTATCTGTATATATATATATGTGTGTAATTCCGCCGCATTTTATTTTCGCTGCCATGTTGTGAAATCTTTATATGTATAACTCTGATAGTCATTTGTATATATTTCAATTTGTTTTAACTGTTACTTAATTATTATATATTGTCCTTCCGCTGTGAGATTCTGAGATTTTGTTTTTTTTTCTCTTCTTTCTTCTTTTTTCTTCTTTTCCCAATAACTGCCTGTATTTGTGATTTGTTTGGGTCGACACGTGTGGTTTATTGTCGATTTTGAACGGTCAAAAATGTGGGTCGTTACAGTTGGTATCAGAGCGATGGTTAGCGATAACCTTGGCTCTGTTGGGAATTAACTCATTAGAGATGGGGTTAGAAATGCCCTAGAATGAGTTTGAGTGATATGAGAGAGCGTACTTGTATTTTGATATAAATTGGTTTATATTATGTTGAGTTGTTCTGTTGAATATTTATGGATTCTGGTCGATATCTGGGACGCCATACAATCGATAGGAATTTCTAAATAATCGAATAGAATGATTGACATAATATGGTTTTCAACCATATTTTAAAATATATTGAATATATATATATTTAGTTCAAGTATATATGTATTTGTTTAGTAGGTGGTGATATAAAATTTATACTTATTACGGTTGATTCGATAATAAATTTAATAAGGAATTTAAATGGTCTAAGAAATATATGAAAATGAAATGATACCTTTAAGTATAATTGAATGAGAAAGGTTTGAGATTGAAATAGAAATGAACTTGAAACTTGATCCTGGGTTACTCTTGAAGTGGTATTATGAAATTTTGGAAAAAATATATCGTATTATAAGTAGTTTTCTAAAGAATTTTTAAGGATTAAAGTGTGTAATCCCTGCTCGGACATCAGAAAAGATTTCGGTAATGAGTGCACGCATTATCGATAATTATTCTGAAGAGTCTAAGTGGGGGAGAGACCACTCAATAATTATAGTAATTGGTTGTGACAAAGGATTTGGAATTTAACTCCATATGGTATAAAATTATATATATATAAAAAATGTTATTTAGAGTCAAGTTTAAAATTTACCAGGTATTGGAATTCCTAGGTTCTTTGATAATCCAGGAGTCGGATCAAGATTTATAAATTGTATAAGTACACATAAGTTGTTCTAGAATTTAGTTTCTCAACCCTGAATCAAGCATTTAAGTTAATCTAAATTCATGATACTGGTTAAGTACTGAAGTGACTCGTTACATTAGAATTTTGATTTTTAGAATATGAATTTGACTTAAGTATTTATGATGAAGAAAAGTGGTCGTTGTCATACTTACACAGGTGCGATAATAAGTTTAAAGGAATTATAGGTTGGTCGGCTGGAGTTTGTGGGGAAAAAAAAATCAAAATCAAGTATGAACTTGGTTCAATTGAAGTCGACCAAAATGTATTGGAGAATTTAGTTGATATAAGTGTTAGAGAAACATGTAAGTTAACTTTGAAATAAAACTCGACTAAGGACAACCAAGAATGAAATGGAAGAATTAGTGGGTAAATAAGAAAGGAAATAGCCTATGCTTTGGTTAATAAATAAGTAAGTGAAATTAGTCGAGAACTAGTTGGAAAGGGATTTAAATTAATTACTAAATCATGACTTGCTAATAAATATAAATAAGCAAATAAACGACAAGTTAATATATATGTGAAGTTAAAGCATACAAAATCCAAATGGGATAAATCTTATTTGAATAGTATATGGAGTATAAGTCTTGGTATAAATAATAAAATGAATGGAATTAAAACTTTTGTCGAATAAAATATAACTTAAGTCATGCGGAAATCGAGTTAAATAGGGTTTAACTTAGGAAATCGAATAAGAATGGTTGAGAACTAAATACAAATTTGAGTTGAACAACCCTTAATTCAAACCATGATTCGAGAGTTATTAATGATTCGAGAAATGGAATAAACTTTCACTTAAAATGGAAATGGGAATAAGTGAATAAGATAATGATTAAGGGTATGGTTAGGAAAATGAACAAGCAACTGAAATATGGAATAAGACCAAATTTAGTTCGAGTCAAGTGTATTGACTCGATAAGAGTTAACATAGAGGACCATATAATGGTTGCTTGAGAATTTAGTACTTAGAAAAGAAATGAGTTAAATTTTGACATATTGATTCATGGTAATGAATTAAAGATCTAACGTAATCAAGTCCGTTGGAAATTTTTAAAAATGAATTCAAGTTCATTCGAAATTTAATGCTTGAGAATGAAATGAGAAAAATAGAAATTTTATTGGAATAAAGTAAGTACTTGAATATGAATTCATTCTAGGATAATGTAGTGAATGTAAAGGATCGAATGGACAAACGAGAACGGACGAAGTGGGTGAGTTGGAAGTAAACTCAAATAAGATAGACGATAATGGAATATAAGTAATGGAATGGAAATTCATTTAATAAAAGTGAAATGAGCGTGAATATATTGAAGCAATAAAAGTATGAGAATATTGGAGCGATAACCCTTTTAAATGGTTAAGTGTTGCTTAAGTTTAAAATCCGAAAGGTAGAAACCCCAAATATAAATCAATGTTTATGCAAGAATATGAACTATTCGATAAGCTGAAACTAAAGTGACCATAACTTTTGAATGGATGGATGGAATTTAACGATTCCGGACTTTTTGGAAACCTAAGGAACTGAAATAAAACTTTTGTGAAAAGTGCCTTGCCTAATTTTCAAGTTAATTATGTTGAAAACCAAGAACTAGTCGTAGTTGTATGCATAGAAAATTAAAATCTGAACTGAATATCTATATTGTTTTGACCATAACTCCCAAACGAAACGTCGGATTTTAATGTACAAGTACAATTCGGAAAGGCCAGAATGTAAACTAAAACATTTCCTTTATATGCTGAGTATAATTTCAATGTTTAAATGGCTAAAAACTGTGTTGAAGAGTTCAGGCCTGCAATTTTATTTGCCTGGGCTGAAGCGTTTGCTGTCGCTAAAACAGTCGTAACTTTTGAACGAATTATCCGAATTCGATGAGTCCGGACAATTCGGAAAGCTTGAAACAAAAACTACAACTTGTGCCTAGTGTGTCTCAATCAAATTACAACTTTTAAAGAGTGACAATTGATGATTTGTTCGCTGGTCTATTATGAAAATCTTGGTTTTGTAGTGGATGTTTAAGTTATGTTGTGTAGGTCATATGAAATTGCTATGTATTGTTATATGTTGATTCTTATACATATTTGAGTGTTCTAGTAGGTGCAGGGAATAGGATTATGCTCGGAGCTCGCTTGCGCTTAAAAACCTAAAAAGCTAAGGTAAATAAAGTTGCATAAACCGCTAAAGAGGTACGCTTTGTTACAAGGTTGGGGTTTTGTTTTGTTTTTGTGTTTTCCCCTAGTTCAGGGATGCCTCATAGTTGATGAGATGTATGTTTGGGTTGATATATGTATCAGGATATTTCCCGGGGCTCTCCGTACAAAGGAGATGCTGCCGAAATTTTCCGTGATTTCGGAAGTTAGAAAAATTTATGAGTTTTACAGCCTTATGACTTATTTTATAAATACTACTTTATAAGTACGGGTTTGAAAGTATGATTTCAATAAATACTTTATTTCGTTCTCTTTTCGAGGACGAAAAGATTCTAAGTGGGGGAGAATGTAATGTCCCATAATTTTCAGTATATTTAGATTTCAATTTAAATTAAATAAGTTGGAATATATAGGGAAAATCAAATTTGTGTTAATTTTAATGATGATGATTGTTTAGATTGAGTAAATAGATTTTTCAAATTTAGTTTTGAAAAGCAGTAATTTGAAATTGAATATTTAAATAATTAAATTAATGTGGGTGAGTTAATTTTAAAAGGGAATTCAAATTTAATTTATTTAATGGTGGAATTTTAAGTCGTTAATTTATAACTGAAATTTCAATCAAGATTCAAATAATCAAATTATGATTTGAAATGTGTGAAACTTATTTGTAGAAATTTATTTAAGTTATAATTTGATTTAAATTTGAATTCAATGAATATTTAATTTGAATTTAAAACGGTTAATCGAATAATTGAATATTTAATTAATTGATTGATTAACAGTGAAATTTAACCGTTTTGGCAACTGTCTCGGAATCTGACGAAACTGGCGCCATTGGATTCAGAACGAGGAATTATGATAGGATTTCAATTTGCGTTACAATCCGACTTACTGTTTGACCGTACGAGAGAAAATGTGAACGAGGTCTTTGTAAATGGATAATTGGGTATTTCTCATATTTGGGCCTCTTATATCTATACAAATAAACCCAACTACCACCTCTCAGCTCATTCCATCTGTACGTTACTTTTTCTCCATCAAATTTTTCTCTAATGGCAGAAAATCAAATTCTAAACCTAGTTCAACATAAAAATCCAAGCTTTTAAAATAAAATCTCTTCAAAACCTAGAGTATTATATGTCAAACTGAAGCTCTCGACGATACGAACTCGAGGGTGGTCTCAGATCTGACATGCAATGTACGGTTTGACCAGAAATCTTGGTCAAAGGTTTCAGATTTCGAGTTTCTAGGGTTTAAATTGGGACTTTGCGATTTAGGCGTCAATTGCAGAAATTAGGATATGGGTTTTGTTGCTCTCGTCGATAGGAATCGATTGGTGGTGGTGGCTCGTTGTACGGTGGCCTGAGGAGGTCGAATTTCATCGAAAAAGGGTTGAAAACCCGCTTTATTCATGGGTTCGCCAGCGGCGAAGGGGACCACCGGAAGTGGTGGGTCCGGTCCTGGAAGATGCGCCTCGGGAAGAGCTCCGAGATGAGGGTGGTCGCTGGTCGTGATTTGGTCGGAGGTGCTGGCAATCGACGGTCGAAGTAGCTTCGGTTTTGGGTTCTTTTGGCACGAGTTACTGTAGCAATTAGGAGAAAGGAGCGGGAGTCAGCTGATAAAGGGGGGTGACGTGTCAAGATTCGAGTGGGTGAGAATATTATTTTATTAATTTATATATTTTTAATTTCAATTAGAAAAACGCTGATAACTTCTTCATACGAGCTCGGATTGACGCGCGGTTTGTTGCGTTAGGATCGTGGCGAAATTGCGGACGTTTTGGCACTAACCTGGCTGCGTTTGGAGACTGTCAAATTTTGGGCTTCTTTTGGATGTCCGATCCAAATAAGACCCAAAGGTGAGTGATTCTTCGCTCACAAAATACTGAATTATTCCCATATTTATGGAATTAAATTATGGAACAAGTTTGGTTGCATGGTTGTGTTGGATTGTTGATGTGTTGTTTAATTTTGACATGCAAGTGTGTTAACATGCAAATTTAGGTAAATGATTAGTTATTTAATCGAATTTAAATTTCTAATTTGAAATTCGAACCCGTGCGAAATCCTGAAACAGTTTAATGCTGATCAGTTGAATGGAATCGTTGTGATGGATGTTGGTTGAAAATTTATTACTGAATTTATATTGACATTGCTGATGCTGCTTATTTCAGTATATTGTAGTGCATGTTGATTTGTGACGATAAATTCCCTTTACCCTTGATGTTACGGGCATCTAATGAATCCGGGATTTATCGATAAAATAAATTAAGAACACAGAGTGAAATGATAAATCTCTGTGACCCTAATTTGGATTTAAATGATAGATCAATCCCTGAAATATCGAGGAATTAAATCTAAAATCACTTGGCCATTGGATAGATAATTATATACTGACATCGGTTGGTTAAATGATTTTAAATATTTGGAAATTTATTGATGGAATTTTTATTCTAGAAGAATGTGCCGATACTCGATAAATTCATTTCTTTAAAGATTCTGAACTTGGGATGTTATTAAAAAGGCTCAAGGAAATTTTCCCTAACAAAGAGGAAATGTTTAAATTGGAATTTGAATATGATTTGAAATCATTCAAATTAAGAGTGTGGATTTGAAGGAAATAAATTCTTATAAAATTAAATTTTTGGGAAAATGGGAATCGAGGGTACTCTAAGTTGTTTTAACTTGGTTTGAATATAGATTTGAACACTTGATATCGAATAGTTGTTTGAACAATGTTGAAATGAGATATGGAACTAAAATGAACTCCATTGAGACCGGAGTAGAGATTCAAGTGTTTGAATTCCGAAAAAAGAACGATTATGGTTAAAGAAGTTTATTATATATATATATATATATATATATATATATTCCACACCTGTTTCCAAATAATTATTCTTTCTTAAATTTTATTATTTATCTTTACTTATAAACTATTGTATTTTGAAAAAAAAAATCCTTAAAATTTATTCAAAATTTTCTAGTAAACCTTTATTTTAGATATATACATAATATTTAAATTATTTATTTATTGTAATTATTATATTCTATATATATATATATTTATAAAATAAAATTATTATTATTATTTTATAAACATTTAGGTTTGCAAGTATTTTTGAAATTATAAATTTCTTCAAAAGGGAAAATGTTTGAATTTGGACCGCTAGTTCAAATGGAGTTGAGATAGGAATTCATCCCATTTAAATATGAACCGATTTAAAACGTTTTATGGAAACATGAATTATATGCTTCTTGAATAAATGGATCTCCTAAAGGATCAAAATGGGTTGTAATGGAACAAATATACTCTATGGAATATGAATGGATTTCAACATAAATCGATTTGGAATAATTTGAATTTTTGAGATGAAATATATTCTATTTGAGTATAAGACGATTTGGAAATATTATACGGTTATAATATAAGAATATGGAAATATATTCTAATTTAGAATATAATCGGTTTGGTATGATTTATGATATCTTGACATGAAATTTTATTCTATTGAATATAGATTTGGTTCGAAACAGAATATGATATTTTGACATGGAATCGAACCTTTGAGAAATGTAAAAGAACTGACCGATGTGGAAGATGTAAACGTTGGTTGTTAAAGAGACCGGAGTCGACATAAGGCATACTCTCTGTCAGTGTCGATACCACTTTGACAACTGTGAACGTTATGACGTATCCAGATTGAGTATGATGACTTGGAGGCATTTATTGAATTGAAGAAGATGAACAATTGCGAAATAGCCCTGACCTTCGGGTCAGAATTGAAATGACTAAAACAGGAGCTATACCGTGACTAATTGAGGTTAGCGCCTTTGATCGGACACACTTCTTCGATTCTATTTATATGACTGTGATGATGATGATTTGGGCCCATTTATGATTATGGGAGTGTGTTCCGAGGTGGGCGGTAGTGGCTGTTATGCGTTACCACCGGTCCGGGAGTGCAATTGGTAGAATCCTACCCTGGGCATTGCCTCGAGTGCCTTGTCATATTTACCCTTATCGAGCCCCTACGATTTTGATTTAGCGTTGCTTTCTATGGAGTGCCCTCTGATAACACCAGTACGGTGAATTTACGGTAATGTATAGACCGTTGATGCCTATAAACTGCGTAAGGGTAATATGGTAATCCCGCTTAAGCTATTTTTCGGTATTTATACTTTACTGAGTAGACATTATCATAATAGCGTATTATACTATGTATGTATTAGTTTAACGGATCCTTGAGAGATGGAAAATCCCGTAACATCTCTTGAGTTACTGCACCCATGATGCTCAAGTTGTTTCGTATTTTAATTTGACTAATATGAGAATGATTTAGTGCTGATCCGAGTGTTTGTTGTGTTTTCTTTTTATGCAATACGCTCGGGTCAGCAGACATCTGCAGTTGCCGAAGATGACTGTGCCTTGGAGATCGAAGACGAAGATTGGTATATATCTATCTGTATATATATATATGTGTGTAATTCCGCCGCATTTTATTTTCGCTGCCATGTGGTGAAATCTTTATATGTATAACTCTGATAGTCATTTGTATATATTTCAATTTGTTTTAACTGTTACTTAATTATTATATATTGTCCTTCCGCTGTGAGATTCTGAGATTTTGTTTTTTTTCTCTTCTTTCTTCTTTTTTCTTCTTTTCCCAATAACTGCCTGTATTTGTGATTTGTTTGGGTCGACACGTTTGGTTTATTGTCGATTTTGAACGGTCAAAAATGTGGGTCGTTACAAAATGTCAGCAATAATACTGCAATAATTGCATCGTTTTATGTAGTACTTCATTCCCCATGTTTTTTCAACCATACACCATTTTTAAGCATTGTTGGTTACATTTCAACAATGATAAGCAATAATTGCATACATATCAGCACATATTGATAAGCCTTCATCAGTCTTAACAATGTTGCATACATTTCTGCAATCATACACAATAATTGCATACATTTCAGCAACAATTCGTAAGCCATGCAAAATTGTTCATCTTTAATTGCATACATCTCAGCAAGTATAACCAATAATTGCATAAATGTACCCAATAATTCATCCATATTTTTAATGTAAACTCAGGATGAATTGTTGCATACATGTACGCAATTATTAGTTATAACCGTTGAATTTTCTAAATTTCTTTTATTTTTTTTCAGAATGCTTCTGCGAATATTTGCAATTTTTTTATTTTTATTTTTTATTTTTTATATACCAGCGCTTTTTTGTGTGAAAAACACGTAACATTGGAAAATAGTGACCCACTTTGTATTTAATCATTGGGGGGGGAGGCGTTATACCAAACTTGAAAATACGGACGTGACACTAATTTTCACTTTAAAATATCAATAAAATATTAGTTAATTCTATATCGACTATTTGGAAGTTTGATTTGGACATAACTTAAAATCTATACAACGAAATCTCGATTTTTCACACTCGTTAGAAATATATAGTTAAATAGATCTTAATGTTACTTGTTTCAACAAATTTTGACTTATATTGAATCCTATACAATCATTTAAAGTTCAAAACGTAATATTACAAACTACCACAACGTTACGAGTTCGTTTTTAATTACATTATAAATTTTACGTTCAAACCTTATTCTAAATAAATTTCCAGTCCTAAATCCTTAAAATAAATCGTTTTTAAATATTCAATATCCACTAAGTATTTCTTACTAAAATTCGCGTCCTTACACTTCTCTGACCATCAAATTAAATCAATCCAACTAGATAATGAAAGAGAATTTACTTCTCAAGTATTTAATGATTATTGTTTATCATTGGGAATTAAAGTGGATCTTGTAACTCGTGTTCACACTCAAAATGGTCTAGTAGATTCATTAATTAAGAATTTGCAACATATTGCTAGGTCATTGCTTATGCAATTAAAGCTGCAGGTTTCAGCTTAGGGACATGTAATTTTGCATGCATTCAAATTGATTAAAATTAGACCAATGACTTATCGTCGATTTTCACCATCAAAGCTTTTAGTTGGATCCCAACCAAATATTTCACATCTATGAAATTTTGATTGTACTATGTGTGTACCCATATGCCCTCACTTTGTACTAAAATGGGCCCTCAATGGAAGTTAGGAATTTTTGTGGGATTTGACTCATCTTCGATAATTCGTTATCTTGAACCTCTTAGAGGTGATGTATTTACTGCAAATTCTGCAGATTGTAAATTTAATTAGTCAATTTTCCCGCTGTTAGGGGAAGAAAGATCGTTCCAATAGAACGACATGAAATTTCATGGAATAATCCATCTATTCTTCATTTGGATCCACGTACCAAACAACGACAATACGAGGTACGAAAAATTATGCATATTCATAATATTGCAAATTAAATGGCGAGATGCATTTATTGACGCTGCAAAAATAACTAAATATCACATTCCAGCCGTAAATGCACCACCTATAATTGAAATGCCTGAAGGGCCAATAACAACAAATAAATATAAAGCTAGACAAAAACATGGAAGACCAATAGGTTCAAAAGAATTAGCACATAGAAATAGAAAGTCTTACGAAAAATCACCAATTCGCAAACCTCTCGAAGAGGCCACAAATGATCCAAAGGACAACTCAAAAAAAAATCCAATTCTTCTGAAATTAGGTATAGGTTAACTAACAGCAATGCAACTATTACCTTTTTGATCCACATAAAGCAAAATCACAAATTAGGTATAGGTTAACTAACAGCAATGCAGCTATTTGATGAGATCTACAAAACAAACATTGCCAACAACATCATCCAATTATTCTGAAATATTAGCAGTACATGAAGTTAGTTGAGAATCTAGTTGATTAATTAAGATCATTGATTGGACATATTCGAAGTACATATCAACTTCCCTCAATTACAGAAGAATCAACTGTTATTTATGAAGACAATGCAGCATTCATACCTCAAATTTAAGAAACTTATATCAAGGACGATAGGACGAAGCACATTTCTCCTAAATCTTTCTTTTCACATGAACTACATAAAGACAATAAATAGAAGTGAAGAAAATATAGTCTCGAGAACATCCAGCAGATTTATTCACGAAGACACTTCCAAAATCAACATTTCAGAAGATGATTTATAAAATGGGGTTTTTAGGCACAAGGACAAAATTAACAAAAAATTTATCCATAAGTACAAGAGGCTAAAATTTTAACCATGAGGACAAATTTTCGTGTAAATGGAGGAATTCAGGGGCCCGCTATCATTTCACACTTTACATTAAAATTTGTCCTCATGGTTAAAATTTTATCCTCTTGTCCTTATGGATAAATTTTTTGTTAATTTTGTCCTTCACAATATTTTCCTGTTATAAAATTGTATGCGTCACTTGAATCACCGAACTATTTGAATAAGATCTTATGAATCAGGGGGTGCATATATAATTATGCTATAACGTATTCTTTTCCTTCACTAATATTTTTCCCAATAGGTTTTTATTAGTAAGGTTTTTAATGAGGCATTATCTACCATCAGTATCTACCCTCATAGTAACATTGTAAACATGTTACCTAAAGATGAAATAAAATTGCACTCGTTTTCCTATTTAGGATTTTCCAAAAGAGTATTTAATAAAAAGGTTTTTAATGAGGCAATTAATTTTTTCATCTTTGCCTATGCATATTCAAGGGGAAGTGTTGTAATATGTAAAAGTGTTAAGGGTGAATATGCTAATATGCTAATGGACATTACTGTAAATTTACAGGGCATGTAGGCCTTATAAATGGAGTGGTTGTTTGCATTATTTGTACAACTCAATCAATATAGAAATAAAAGGTCTCTTCTTTTATCTCTAATGGTTTCCCTTCTTTTATCTGTTTTATTTTATTTTATGCCATTGAATACTTATTTTAATTAATTAATTGTTGCTTAATAATAAAATGTGCATATAGAATAATATTTTTGATAATTATGTCATCATGTAGTCAAGATAATAAAAGTACCGATAATTATTTGAATTAAAATAAGAATTTATTAAACATAATTTTGATTACTTTTATAATAATATATATTATTATTTATTATAATTACATCTAATATTATGATTATAATTATGATATGATTTGAATAAAACCAATAATAATTATAACAATTAATGTCATTATTCTTATAATAATAATTATAGCCAAGTGATTTATGTTTACAAATCCAAAATTCCTAATTCCATTTTTCAAATACATTAACTTTTTCTTTCATTATTTTTAAAAATATTAAAATTATACATTGCAAATGATATGCAATACCTACGAACTTCACAAAACATTATTAATTTTTTTAATAAAAATAAATTGTATGAATAATAGTAACCGACCTTCAGTAAATTATTTAGGTGCATTAATTTTAGCACTTATATAAGTCATACTTGTAAAGTAATAAAAAACCTTATCAGATCCCTTAGGATCGGAGGACTTTGGAACAATTTGTGATATTTTTAAAATTGTAGAGAGGGCGTATGCGTTATCTGAGGTATGCCTATGATTTTGAGCAACTTCTTCAATTTTTAAAGGAAATTCAAACGAAGCATTGGCTTTTCTTGCACTGCATAGATTTAGTTGCAAGTAAATACGAGATAGAATAGTCAAATGCGTTAGGCAGGTATTGGAATATTTCTAGGTGAATTGTTAATTTTCAATTAAAGTTGGCCAAATGCTAGAATTTTACACATGTATTTTCTTACAGGAATGTCGGCAGCAAGCATCAAATAAAATTCACTACTAAAGTTCTAGATAATAGAATATATATAATATTTATTAAAAATAATGCCACAAGTAACAATATTATTGCATCAACTCTCGTTAGTGGATATGGAAATAAAATTTAATATTCCATTATTCTGAGTTTGCTTGCATTTTATAGGATGGAAAATTATTTTCAAAATTTTTACATTAAAATGGAATATAGGCGATGTCCATCATTTCCACCTGTTGAAAACGTTGTTGGTAACAAAGGTAAACTTATTTCCCTTGGTAATCTCAACTTTGTGTAATAATCATCAGCAACATGCATTGAAGATATAGTTCATGCATTCAATTTTTGAAAGATCCAAGGAATGTTTAAACCATATGCATTCTAGTCCAGTTTGCGATAATGCTGACAAAGCTTTCGATGTATGTATGTACGTACGTAGGTAGGTATGTATGAGAACAACAATATAACTTGAGCTTCATGTCACTATTTGGTGTTGACATGGGTTTGTTAGATGTTCACTTAACAAATGTATGGTTTGGAGAACCATCATTTATATTTCATTGCATCATTTAATCAGCCACTAGACTAAGATTATATAATGACTATATCTAAATGAATTTTGGAGGTATTCCATTTTTGTATATGTTGAGATATTTTGACTCTTATATGTTATGTGGATCTCCTTTTCGAGATTTCTATGTTCATTTGTACAATTTTTATAGGCATTTTCCTATATAAATAAAAAATGACAAACAAAGGGTCTATAGCTCAGTGGTAGAGCAATTGACTGCAGATCAATAGGTCACTAGTTCGATCCCGGTTGGGCCCTTTACCAATATCACTTTATTTTATTTTATGTGTGGTGTTCACATATACGGAAGCTTAGACCTTTCCCTTTAATTAAGGGGTACAACTAAATGCACTCTTCAATTCTTGTTAAAGCCATGATACTAGTGGCAACTTAGTAAATGAGCAAAAATTTCTATTTGATAGCACGACCACCTATTCCCATATAATACTCGTTTTTTTTCTTGAAAATATAAAGTAAACATTTTAGGCTTGTCTAGTAATAACTTCACCAATTATCAAAATCTCAACTCCCTAGTTATGACACATTATTCTCCGAGTGATTATATAATAGTTACATGTACTAAGTTGGGATTTCTATATATTATATAATTAGTAGTATGATTAGTTGGAAATATTATTTCCTTACCAAATGGGTCTGTGGTTTTGAGTTGTTATGAGTTTAATATATTCTTACTAATGGTTGTGTGGTGTTGAGAATGATCTTTTACGTACAATTCAACCCTTCCCCTTTTGTTATAATACCCGCTATTGTTCATGATGCATCTAATGCGACGACAGGAGTAATGGATCATATCAAGAGTAAGAGGACAATATGCATTCATTGTTGTTTAATATATTATAGATAAATTTAAATTTTTATAATATCCTTGTATCAATAAGTTATTCTAGTAAAGTTCGTTTGAGATGTAATTGATTCGTAGTTGTATCAATGTGTTCTACACAATGGTGTTGGTTTGACTATATCTGAATGTATTGAAATTTTATTTATTTGTTTATTATTTTATTTTATTTTGTATTTCTCTGATACATTATTGGTTAAAAAACAAATTTAGTTAAACTTAAATAAATATATCCTGAAACACTTATTTAAAATGCATTACTCGAATTCTCCATTCATAATATACAAATGTATCTATTATTCACCAATAGTCTCTCCTCAAATGCTCTTCTCCAATTCTCTACTTAATTAACAAGAAATGGACACTTCTTTAATTTTAATTTTGTTACAATGTTATTATTGAGACATCTTTGCTCTTGTACTATATGATGACCTTAGATACAAATGGATATGTTTATTTGTTTGACATGTGTGGGATAGAGCCTATGTTAATAAAGAAAAAGTATATCAAATAGGTTCTTAAATTCAGGCATTCGAATTAATATAGATAACTAATATTTAACTTTAAAACGTGAATGGGCAATTTAATATTTATGGAAACTAATTCGATAATCTCAATTGACTCCATTTAGTCTATTAGTGCGAACTATAAATCATTTATAAATTTATGAAAAATAATATATACTTTGATTTGAATCAATGATTGAATCGTATAATAAAATAATATTTTCATATGGAAATTTATTATTTTGCAAACAATCTTTGAATTTGACAAAATCAGTTTCACCGGATCTAGAATAGTGGATTATTGAACAGTTTCTAGTTTCACGATGATCAGAAAATATGGTAGATCGTATGAGCTCGAAACACTCAAAGGAAAAATTAATTGAGTACACTATTGAACAACCTAGCCTAAATAATCTAATTACAAACTTAACCCTCCCCCTCTATAATTTAAATTCTTCACAGTTAATAAAATGCATACATATAAATAAATAAAGGGAAAAATAAAAAGAAATCTAACACGTGTTCAAAAAGTTAAGAAATTGAACATGTGTCTTTTCCTCTTTATCTCCTTTTTCCATAAGCTTCTCTTCTTTCCACCTCATCTTTTTTTCTTTCTTTTTCAGGTCTCACTTAGAAATAAACTCTCCTCAATAAGAAAAAAATCGAAAAATTAGTGGCCACCAACACCTCGTCCTTAATATCCTCTACCTCTTTTTCCTTCACTCTCTCCGCCCACATCACTGCAGCACCCATCATTCACGTAAAACTCGTCGTTCCCAAAATTAGTCACTCCATCCCTAAGCTCACTCCAATCGAGTGCCATCTTAGTTCTCGTTTAAATTATATTTGTGCGATTTGATTTTTTTATAAGAGAACTCAGGTGGAAACAAGGACTATGATGTTTGGATGGTTGCTATAATTTATACTCGATTAGTACACACTAGGATTAACAACAACAATTGACTGATTTACTGACAAGCAAATCGGATAATCAATTTTGTTTAGCCCATTCTCAATATTGTTTTTAAGAGCATGAATGTTGTATATGTTGAAATAATTAATTAAAACAAAAAACTAACTGACGAAGAACAAAAAATAAATAAGAAAGAGATAAGAAGAAGAGAAGATGAATATAAATTAAGGGGCTACATCTTTACTGAATTTGAATCCATTTCTTTTTATTACATGGCTTATATTTATAGACTAAATAAATGACAGAAACCAATATTATTCTTTAGCATATTCTTTGGCATATTCTTTGGCATATTCTTTATTCTCCAACATATTCTCTAAGCATATTCTAATATTCCTTCAACATTAAATGTTTATTCTTCAACATATTCTTTGGCATTTATTACATTCCATTATCTTCAACATTTGACATTTATTACATTCCATTATCTTTAACATGTCCCCTCAAAATCACAATGCGAAAAATCGTGAATTTGCCAAATAGAAACTGCAAACTGAAGAGTAGAAAGATCGAGAAACCATTTCAATACTATTAGAGAGTAATACCAAACACCAAATCTTCAATCTGAAACTCCATAATAACACTACACAACTATCTTCAATTTGATCGGTAAGCAAAAAATCTGAGCGGCCAAATGACAAAACTAGTCCCGGATGTGTTTGTATGTTTGCATCCCCGAACACACAAAGAAAACAAAACAAACAAAAATGGGATGAGTTTGCATATGTTTGCATCCCCGAAACATATCAGATGAAAACAAAAACAAATCAATAGAGATGAATCAACATATATTTGCATCCTCCAAAGATACCTTACAGTACCATCTACCACCTTCAATCAACGTCAATTGCCCTCCTAATAAAAAGGGTTACCGATACAGACATCAAATAAACAACTTCAAACTAATGTTACTTTCTAACAACTCAATCATCTTCATTACATGCCCCTGCTACAACCTCTCCTCTCTTCCACAGTTCACACGCCAGAGCCATACTTTACAACCATACCCAAATCAAATTCTTCCATAGTTCAACATCCACGAACAAGCCAAAACGGCTTTCTCCAAAATGCCTCAACACAAACCCCATACTTCATCAAACAACATTTGCAATTCATCACCACGCACAAACATCCTCCTACCTCACAGAAAACAACAACCACATCCAGACACAAATTTCAACATATACAACACCATACATGTAACAATCCGGAAAATTAGAATCAATTTAAAATTTTATTTTAAGGAAATTTTGTTAGAAAATGCGTCAGAATTTAAAAATTCCGTTATTAAATTGAAAAAAAATTAAATAAAATTATGATGTTATTTATGAATGATTTCAAATTTATTTCTAAAAAACAATTATTTGTAATTAGATAAATAGTGATTTATTACAATTGAAATTAGTATCAAATTGTATGTATATTTATTTATTTTATTTATTCTTGCATAAGAATTGAAGAGGTTGATTTAAAATAATATGTAGATTTTAAATAAATTATGACAACATGTCATTATGTTATAATATGTGGTGTTAGATAAACATGTCATTATGTTATTTAATATTATGTGTTTTGAAATTTAAAAAGTCACATAACTTTCTTATAGTCATCATTAAACAATAAGTTATGCATTCATTACTTTCAGTTATTCTCTTTCCTGATGTAATTTTCTTTTGAATTTTGAATAAGACATAGTTGCTGATTAGATTGACATGTCATGTCAATGAATTTATTTCATTTGTAACCTACTACATATGTAAAGATACAAGTGAGGAATAAAGTAAAATATAAAACCAAATAAAAAAAAGGGAAAGTCAAATCCTTCATAAAATAAATAAAATTTGAAATCGTATTCAATGGAAATTAGAGGCGTGTCATTCATTGCAAGAATAATAATAATAATAAATAATACCGTAAAACTTTTAATGGTATCTATGTAATAACACATGATATTTAATACTATTTGTTTTGAAATTTGAAAAGTTGCAACTTTCTAACAAATAGCATTAAATAATTAATCTAGAATTCATTTCTTTCCGTTCATTCTCTCTCTCATTGTCATTTATTCTTGAAATTTGAATGAAAAATAAGTATTGTCCCATCATGCCTAGTCAGCTAATTTAATTTGGTAACTTATTATATGTGAAGAGACATATTAGGGTAATGAAATAAATGTTGGTTCATTAAAAATAAAAAATTTAACGTATATATAGAATCGATAAAATATACATGCTATGGAGTAGATATTAGTTAATTAAGAAAATATAATTTTTAGCTGATGTAAGTGATGAAAATAAGAAATGAGAAATAAATACGTCACCTCAGATAATTTATTTCCTTTGTAACATACAACATATGAAGAGAGACAAGTAAGGAATAATATATATATATATATATATATATATATATAATCAAATAAAAAATAAAAATTATTATTTCCTCCTACTATATAACATCCTAAACACTTCCAAATCCTAACCTAATTTCTTTCTCTGGTCAAAATAATGGCCTTCTTCTTCTTTCTTCAACATGAAAAGACCCACTATCTTTCATTTTTTTTTAATTACACGAGCTTCCTAAAATCATGAAACAAAATTCCTTGATGTCCTCTTATCTTATGCGTCACATTGATATCCATTTTTTATTCATTCGATGCTGCTTTTGGAGATGAAGGGCGGAGCTTTTTGGGTTCGATTTGAACGTGGCTACCTGGAGCGTCAATGAAGAAAAAAGGGACTAACTTCCCTTAGTGATGTAACTAAATAGATTAATTATATTTAATTTATAAATTACGTAATTCAAATGTTTAATCGCGTGTATCTCATTCAAACGAAAACAGAATTAGATGATTTTAGAGGCGCCGGAATCGTGGTGAAAAGATCTACGCCATGAAACCAATCTGGACAAATTTCGAACGTTGTTGGAATTTTGATAAAATTAAACTATTGATTAATTTTGTTAAAACAAATCGTTGTTTAAACGATTTTCGAAACCGATCAAGGTGAGAACTCTCTCACTAAATTCTTTTGTACAGTTATTTATTTTTATAACTGAATTTGTGTTGATTGTCTGTTAGCTCACCTCCCTCGTCCACAAATCATGGACAATTTAAATTGATTGTATTGAGTTGTGATTTCGATGTGAGATTTCTTTTTCAATAATTAAAAATAAATTAATTATTATAATGTTTAGAAATCCTGGTATGTACGTGATTTGATTCAAATTGTTTGATGTTGTTATGATGATATGATATTTTGTTGTATTAGATTTGAAAATATAAGATTGTCATTTTATTGAATTAGAAACAATAAAATATAAATGGTCAATTTGTTAAACTAGAATCAACAAAATATAGAATTTTCATTTTATTGAATTAAAAATATAAATGGTCATTTTGTTGAACTAGAATCAACAAAATATAGAATTTTCATTTTATTGAATTAGAACCAATAAAATATAAATGGTCATTTTGTTGAACTAGAATCAACAAAATATAGAATTGTCATTTTATTGAATTAGAACCAATAAAATATAAATGGTCATCTTGTTGAACTAGACAGCAAAATATAGAATTTTCATTTTACTGAATTAGAACCAATAAAATATAAATGGTCATTTTGTTGAACTAGAATCAACAACATATAGAATTGTCATTTTATTGAATTAGAACCAAAAAACTATAAATGGTTATTTTGTCGAACTAGAATCAACAACATATAGATTTGTCATTTTATTGAATTAGAACCAATAAAATATAAATGGTCATTTTGTTGAACTAGAATCAACAACATATAGAATGGTCATTTTATTGAATTAGAACAATTAAAATATAAATGGTCATTTTGTTGAACTAGAATCAACAACATATAGAATGGTCATTTTATTGAATTAGAACCAATAAAATATAAATGGTCATTTTGTTGAACTAGAATCAACAAAATATAGTTGTCATTTGTGTTAAATTAGAATTGACAAAATATAATTGTCATTTGTGTTAAATTAGAATTGACAAAATATAATTGTCATTTGTGTTAAATTATAATTGAAAAAATATAAATTGTCATTTGTGTTAAATTAGAATTGACAAAATATAAATTGTGATTTGTGTTAAATTAGAATTGACAAAATATAAATGTCATTTTTGTTTAATTAGAATTGTCAACAACACAAAAATATCATTTTCATTTGTGGTATTGAAATAGAATTGTTAAATTATAATTGTCATGTTCAACAAATTAGAATCGTTAAATTAGGAAAGATTAAAAATGTTCATTTGTCTGAAATGAAAATAAGTTAACGATAAAATCTACATTTTTATCGTATACGTAGGAAAGATTATAAATGTTCATTTGTTTGAAATGAAGATATGTTAACAATAAATATTCACATTTATTGTCATATTAAAGATTGAAATTTGTGTACAAATAAATATTAACTTTTATTTGTTATGGTAAAGATAGGAATTTGTATACAAATAAAGATATCCTTTTTTTTGTCATAAGCAACATAGAAAACTTGTTTACAATAAAAATAATCCTTTTTATTGTATATAAGCAGCATAGGAAATTTGTTTACAATAAAAATTCCATTTTCATTGTATATGTAGAACACGAAATGTGATTGAATCAAATACAATTGGTTGCTGATATTGATTGTGATGGATTGACTGTTTGGTTTGTGCTCAACCAGTTTATGAGCAAAATATGTTTTACATTTAGCATTTGGGTTGAGTAAAAATATCTATGTGCTAACACCTTGTGAAATACTTCACGATTTGACTATAAGGTGTTTAGCGATGTTGTTTATTTCAAAATTTAATAAATGATTTTGAAATGAAATTTCTAAAGTAAAAAGAATAGTATTTCCGATTTTGGACAGGGAACGTTTTATAAAATGTTTTACAAAACAGAAAAGATTTCGAGGACTATACCCGATGATTTTGAAATGATTTGAAAGTAGAAATCTATATAGATTTGATTATACTTGTGATTATGTTGTGAAATGATTCTCCCTACTTCGGGATATAAAATGATTTAGCAAGTATGTGGCTGAAGATGCCGGTGACCCGAAATTGACTAATAGTGTGAGGACGTGCATGTCTTCCCCAATTGGTGGGATGGTGCATTGTCTGTGTAGCCGTTAGGTGCACATACATATATATTGGTTCGGTTAGGGTGCGTACTGCCCAGTCCTGAGGGAACATGACCGATGTTTGGTTTCATACTTGTTTGTATACATTGTTACGTGTTTGAATTCATATTTCCAGATGTTTTGTTTTGAAATCCCAAAATGAAATCTACTTTATTATAAAAGCTAGATATGTATTTCAAATGATTTGAAATAAAAGAAATCGGGAAATAAAGTCCAAAGAAATAATTTCTGTAAAAAGAATTGGATTTTGAAATCTAAGTTTAGGGATTGAGCCTAAATGGGTCGATTAAGGAATTGCATGTTGATTGATGCATTATAGATCCATATCTTGATTTATGGTTGATGTTTTTGCACTGGCAATCCAGTGGAGTAAACTCGTTCCGGGTTAGCGGCGTGGTCCTGTGATTGACCTTATTATTAAATAGGTTAAGTAAGATTTCTCATACCAGTCCCATGACTAACTTGTAGTTTGTTTCACTTGCAAACTCGGGTGCCCATATTTTCCACACGGGCAGTCAAGTAGCTTATTTTACAGATATATTGAGTAGGATCCTGGATCGAAGCTTAAAGCTGTGTCCAGAGCACTGATAGCCTTCCGCTGTGTTAGTTATTTGTTGCCGCTACATTGTATTACAATTATTGTAATTTAATCTTCTGTTGTGGTATTTGTTTCGATGTACTCCGATATTATGTACTCTGATGTAACATTATTGTAATGTTTATAAAAGTCTTCTGTTATTTGTTCTGATGTGTTGTACGCCCAAAGTTAGTATCAAATCTTTGGGATACAACTCGTTACAGTTGGTATCAAATACCTGGTTAGCTCAAATCTTTGGGATACAACTCGTTAGAACTGAACAAAAGACTCATCAGAGATTGGATTAGTAATATCCAATAAGAATACTCATTAGAGATAGGATCATTAGTATCCTAGAATGAGAAAACTCATTATAGATGGGGTTAGTAATGCCCTAGAATGAGTTGAGAGTGACAAGTTTATGATTAACGTATTTGTGATTATATATATAATCCGATCTTAGAAAATATGATTTTTGAATTTATAAAAGTTATATATATTTGAAAAGCTAGTCAACTAATTGATTGATGATTGTGTTGTGTGATTATTAGTTCAACTAATAAAATTCTTGAAACCAATAAAAGAATGAAAATTAAGTGGTTAGTTAAATAACTTTTAGCTTCGTTCCTTTTCGAGGATGAAAAGATTTTAAGTGGGGGAGATTGTAACAACCCAGAAAATCAGAACTAGTTTAAAATTTTATTTTAAGGAAATTTTGTTAGAAAATGCATCAGAATTTAAAAATTCCATTATTAAATTAAATTATTAAATTGAAAAAATAAAATAAAAATAAAATTATGATGTTATTTATGAATGATTTCAAATTTATTTCTAACAAACAATTATTTGTAATTAGGTAAATAGTGATTTATTAGAATTGAAATTAGTATCAAATTGTATGTATATTTATTTATTTTATTTATTCTTGCATAAGAATTGAATAGGTTGATTTAAAATAATATGTAGATTCTAAATAAATTATGGCAACATGTCATTATGTTATAATATGTAGTGTTAGATAAACATGTCATTATGTTATTTAATATTATGTGTTTTGAAATTTAAAAAGTCACATAACTTTCTTATAGTCATCATTAAACAATAAGTTATGCATTCATTACTTTCCATTATTCTCTTTCATTATGTAATTTTCTTTTGAATATTGAATAAGACATAGTTGCTGATTAGATTGACATGTCATGTCAATGAATTTATTTCATTTGTAACCTACTACAAATGTAGAGACACAAGTGAGGAATAAAGTAAAATATTTAACCAAATAAAGAAAAAAAAAGAGAGTCACCTCCTTCATAAAATAAATAAACAAAATTTGAAATCGTATTCAATGGAAATTAGAGGCGTGTCATTCATTGCAAGAAAAATAATAATAATAATAAATAATACCATAAAACTTTTAATGTTATCTACGTAATAACACATGATATTTAATACTATATGTTTTGAAATTTGAAAAGTTGCAACTTTCTAACAATTAGCATTAAATAATTAATCTAGCATTCATTTCTTTCTGTTCATTCTCTCTCTCTCTCTCACATTGTCATTTACTTTTTAAATTTGAATTAAAAATAAGTATTGTCCCATCATGCTTAGTTAGCTAATTTAATTTGGTAACCTATTATATGTAAAGAGACACATTAAGGTAATGAAAAAAATGTTGGTTCATTAAATATAAAAATTTTAACGTATAAATAGAATGGATAAAATGTACATGCTATGGAGTAGATATTAGTTAATTAAAAAATATATAATTTTTAACTAATGAAAGTGATGAAAATAAGAAATGAGAAATAAATACGCCACCTCATCCAATTTATTTCTTTTGTAACATACAACATATGAAGAGAGACAAGTAAGGAATAATATATATATATATATATAAATCAAATAAAAAAACAAAATTATTATTTCCTCCTACTAGATAACATCCTAAACACTTCCAAATCCTAACCTAATTTCTTTCTCTGGTCAAAATAATGGCCGCCACCTTCTTCTTTCTTCAACATGAAAAGACCCACTAACTTTCATATTATTTTTTAATTACACGAGCCTCCTAAAATCATGAAACAAAATTCCTTGATGTCCTCTTATCTCAAGGGTCACATTGATATCCATTTTTTATTCGTTCGATGCTGCTTTTGGAGATGAAGGGCAGAGCTTTTTGGATTCGATTTGAACGTGGCTACTTGGAACGTCAATGAAGAGGAAAGGGATTAACTTCCCTTAATGATGTGACTAAATAGATTAATTATATTTAATTTATAAATTATGTAATTCAAATGTTTAACCGTGTGTATCTCATTCAAACTAAAACAGAATTAGATGATTTCAGAGGCGCCGGAATCATGGTGAAAAGATCTACGCCATGAAACCAATCTGGACAAATTCGAACTTTGTTGGAATTTTGATAAAATTATAAAACAAATCGTTGTTTAAACGATTTTCGAAACCGATCAACGTGAGAACTCTCTCACTAAATTCTTTTGTACAGTTATTTATTTTTATAACTGAATTTATGTTGATTGTCTGTTAGCTCACCTCCCTCGTCCACAGATCATGGACAATTTAAATTGATTGTATTGAGTTGTGATTTCGATGTGAGATTTCTTTTTCGATAATTAAAAATAAATTAATTATTATAGTGTTTAGAAATTCTGGCATGTACGTGATTTGATTCAAATTGTTTGATGCTGTTATGATGATATGATTTTTTTTTTTTGTATTAGAATTGAAAATATAAGATTGTCATTTTATTGAATTAGAACCAATAAAATATAAATTGTCATTTTGTTGAACTAGAATCAACAAAATATAGAATTGTCATTTTATTGAATTAAAAATATAAATGGTCATTTTGTTAACTAGAATCAACAAAATATAGAATTGTCATTTTATTGAATTAGAACCAATAAAATATAAATGGTCATTTTGTTGAACTAGAATCAACAAAATATAGAATTGTCATTTTATTGAATTAGAACCAATAAAATATTAATGGTCATTTTATTGAACTAGAATCAACAAAATATAGAATTGTCATTTTATTGAATTAGAACCAATAAAATATAAATGGTCATTTTGTTGAACTAGAATCAACAACATATAGAATTGTCGTTTTATTGAATTAGAACCAATAAAATATAAATGGTCATTTTGTTGAACTAGAATCAACAACATATAAAATGGTCATTTTATTGAACTAGAAACAATAAAATATAAATGGTCATTTTGTTGAACTACAATCAACAACATATAGAATTGTCATTTTATTCAATTAGAACCAATAAAATATAAATGGTCATTTTGTTGAACTAGAATCAACAAAATATAATTGTCATTTTTGTTAAATTAGAATTGACAAAATATAAATGTCATTTGTGTTAAATTAGAATTGACAAAATATAATTGTTATTTGTGTTAAATTAGAATTGACAAAATATAAATGTTATTTTTGTTTAATTAGAATTGTCAAAAACACAAAAATATCATTTTCGTTTGTGGTATTGAAATAGAATTGTTAAATTACAATTGTCATGTTGTTAAATTAGAATTGACAAAATATAAATTGTCATTTGTGTTAAATTACAATTGACAAAATATAAATGTCAATTTTGTTTAATTAGAATTGTCAACAACACAAAAATATCATATTCATTTGTGGTATTGAAATAGAATTGTTAAATTATAATTGTCATGTTCAACAAATTAGAATTATTAAATTAGGAAAGATTAAAAATGTTCATTTGTTTGAAATGAAAATATGTTAACGATAAAATCTACATTTTTATTGTATACGTAGGAAAGATTTTAAATGTTCATTTGTTTGAAATGAAGATATGTTAACAATAAATATTCACATTTACTTGTCATAATAAAGATTGAAATTTGTGTACAAATAAATATTCACTTTTATTTGTTATGTTAAAGATAGGAATTTGTATACAAATAAAAAACTCCTTTTTTTTTCATAAGCAACATAGAAAACTTGTTTACAATAAAAAAAATCCTTTTTATTGTATATAAGCAACATAGGAAATTTGTTTACAATAAAAATTCCATTTTTATTGTATATATAAAACATGAAATGTGATTGAACGAAATACAATTGGTTGTTGATATTGATTGTGATGGATTGACTGTTTGGATTGTGCTCGACCAGTTTATGAGCAAAATATGTTTTATATTTACCGTTTGGGTTGAGTAAAAATATCTATGTGCTAACACCATGTGAAAGACTTCACGATTTGACTATAAGGTGTTTAGCGATGTTGTTTATTTCAAAATTTAATAAATGATTTTGAAATGAGATTTGTTAAGTAAAAAGAATAGTATTCCTGATTTTGGACTGGGAACGTTTTATAAAATGTTTTATAAAATAGAAAGGATTTCGAGGACTATACCCGATGTTTAGGAAATGATTTGAAAGAAGAAATCTATATAGATTTGATTATACTTGTGATTATGTTGTGAAATGATTTTCCCTACTTTGGGATATAAAATGATTTAGCAATTATGTGGCTGAAGATGCGGGTGACTCGAAATTGACTAACAGTGTGAGGACGTGCATGTCTTCCCCAATTGGTGGGATGGTGCATTGTCCGTGTTGCCGTTAGGTGCGCACACACACACACGCACACACACACACACACACACACACACACACACACACACACATATATATATATATATATATACATATATATAGGTTCGGTAAGGGTGCGTACTGCCCGGTCCTACGGGAACATGACCGATATTTGGTTTCATACTTGTTTGTATACATTGTTACGTTTTGAAATTCACATTTCCGAATGTTTTGTTTTAAAATCCCGAAGTGAAATCTACTTTATTATAAAAGCTAGATATGTATTTCAAATGATTTGAAATAAAAAAAAATCAGGAAATAAAGTCCAAAGAAATAATTTCTGTAAAGTGAATTGGATTTTGAAATCTAAGTTTAGGGATTAAGCCTAAATGGGTAGATTAAGGAATTGCATGTTGATTGATGCATTGTAGATCCATATCTTTATTTATGGTTGATGTTTATGCATTGACAATCCAATGGAGTAAACCCGTTCCGTGTTAGCGGTGTGGTCCTGTGATTGACCTTATTATTAAATAGGTTAAGCAAGATTTCTCATACCAGTCCCATGACTGATCTGTAGTTTGTTTCACTTGCAAACTCGGGTGCCCATATTTTCCACACGGGTAGTCGAGTGGCTTATTTTACAGATATATTGAGCAAGATTCTGGATCAAAGTTTAAAGCTGTGTCCAGAGCACTGATAGCCTTCTACTGTGTTAGTTATTCATTGTCGCTACATTGTATTACAATTATTGTAATTTAATCTTCCGCTGTGGTATTTATTTTGATGTACTCTGATATTCTGTACTCTGATGTAACATTAATGTAATGTTTATAAAAGTCTTCTGTTATTTGTTATGATGTGTTAAATGCCCAAAGTTAGTGTATCTGGCGATTTCCCACGAGGGGAATTTTTCGGGTCTTTACAATACAACACAAACTTCAATCACCTGTGATCTCCTACCAATACACCAAAACCGAGACAACACAACTTCCATCAACCAAACTACAACATCTCTCCACGTTCATCTTCACAAAACAATCCCTTTCACCATCAATTTCACCATTCAAACTTTCCTAACAACAAACCATTTCTTTTTTAGAAACGACAAATAATAGATCTCAAAATTACCAACAACGCTCGTCCACTACAATCATGTAACAACCCGAAAATCTGGGCCAGTTTAAAATTTTTATTTTGGCAATTTTAGCGAATTTTGTTTATTTAAAATGAATTATTTTAAATAATATCGACGAGAAATTTATTTTGAATATTATTCGAACGTATATATTATATACGTCGTCGTTAGAATATAAATAATTATATATATAATTATAAATAGAATTGAAAATGGCGCGGTAGTTCGATAATTCGATTTCAAACTTCAATTGAATGTACCGGGTGCAAAATAATCCGGATTTTAGCGAAACCAAAAATAATGGGATCTAATTGTGAATATCTTTCCAACGAATCCGAAAAAATCGAAATTTCCTAACGGGAATCAAAAGATATGTCCAGTTGAAAATTCTGAATAGTCGCTATGGAATTCAGGCCCTTAAAAATGGACATTTTGCAGATGACCTCGGATTTCGACGAAACCACTTTTGTTGGATCCGCAGTGTCAAATTATTGCTAGGTTTCAAATTTCATAATTTTTCGAATCAATATGTGAGCGTGGCAAAGGAAAACGCGTTTGACCAGTTTTAGTAGATTTTAATCGACTGGAAATTGGCCATTTTTCCAACGGTCTCAGAATTCGACGAAACTAGTTTTGTTAGGACCGTATCGTCAATACGAAGCTAGAAAATATTTTTCTGGAATTTTTCTAGTTAGTATGTGACCCCGGTAATTTGAAATGTACGTTTAAAATTCAATATAGCGATTTAAATGTAAATTCAACGGAAACTTATCGATACGATCGAATCAGCTTGCGATACATATCCCATTGTGTTCAGAATGGGGGTGAAACGCTATGGACGACAGGCGGTGGGCCTCGTTTTGAGGTCGAAATAAAAAGTCAACTTTTAGAAATTAAATTAAATAAAAAAAAATTTAATATTCTCCCCCTTTTCTCTCCTATACCTCCAGGCCCCCCCCCCCGTTATTTCATTTAATCAAAGAAAAAAAAAAGAATCGAACGGAGAAAAAACCGACGCGCAACCCTAGACCGCCGTTCCTCCACCCTTCACCGCCGCCATCGTCAGCGCGCCCCCTCCATGGCCACCGCACAACCTCGTCCTATCTCCTCTCCCCTCAGCGCTCCGCGCGAACCCAACCGCCTGCCTCCCTAGTTCGAAACCCCGAGCGCCACCCTCGAGGAGCCCTCCGTCGATCTGCGAAAACCCTCCCCCCCCCCCCCTCTGTAAGTTTTTTTTTGTTTTGTTTTGTTAATTTATTTATTTTTATGTATTAAAAACTGTTTTTTTTTAAATTCAAAACTGATTTTATAAGGATTTAAAACTGTTTTTTTTTTAAGGATTTAAAACCGTTTTTTTTAAGAGAATAAAAAAACCTGATTTTTTTTAAAAGAAATAAAAACCTGATTTTTAAAAGGAATAAAAACTGATTTTCAAAAGCATATAAAAACGGATTTTTGGAAAAGGTTTAAACTTCAAAGGGAAAAGGGTTTGAGCTTTAGAATGAACTTTAAAAAGAAAAATCATATTTTCATATATTGAAAGTCGAAATAAAAATATGATTTTTATATATTGAAAGTCGAAATAAAAATATGATTTTTATGTATTGAACTTCGGAATAAAAATATGATTTTTATGTATTGAACTTCGGAATAAAAATATGATTTTTATGTATTGAACTTCGGAATAAAAATATGATTTTTATGTATTGAACTTCGGAATAAAAATATGATTTTTATGTATTGAACTTCGGAATAAAAATATGATTTTTATATATTGAAATTCGAAATAAAAATATGATTTTTATGTATTGAACTTCGGAATAAAAATATGATTTTTATGTATTGAACTTCGGAATAAAAATATGATTTTTATGTATTGAACTTCGGAATAAAAATATGATTTTTATATATTGAACTTCGAAATAAAAATATGGTTTTTATATATTGAACTTCGAAATAAAAATTCGATTTTTATATATTGAATAGCGAAGTAAAAATGTGATTTTTACATATGTAGAGAATACGGGCAAAGAAAGTGAAAAGAGGCAGAACGACGAAGAATTCTGCAAATGAAGAACCGTGGAGCTAGGATAGCTATATGTGAGAATTTCTCACCTTTCAATTTCATTTCTATTTAGATATATATACTAGGATGCAGACGGTGCTTAGTAGCACCCGACACAATCGTCCACAGACCATGGACTTGTTTGTTTGGTTGCATAGATTAGTTATATGATGTGATTTGAATTTGGTTGTTTGGTGATTTTGATTGATGTGTGAATGGCGTGGGCCTTCACTAGACCGGGGATAAGGCTAGGCCTCGTCCCGTTTCTAGTATCGTGCCGTTATGCCGCCGAAATTTTCTAAAATATGTTAGAAAAATAAAAATATCATTTTATTGAATAAATGAATCGAATAGAATATTCATAGGTTGAATAAAACAGTTTGATCGTTAAAAATATAATTTTTAACGTGAATGTGAATAAATAAATATTCATTTACAAACCAGACGGTTTGTTTATGTACACTTATTTGAAGGACATTGATTGGGTCGATAAATTTTACACATCGCCCAACTACACAAATAAAATATGTGTTTGATTGTTTGAAACCCCACACGGGTGTTGGGATGAAATTTGAAGTTCACTCATCCTGATTGATTAAATATGTCGATCGATTGATTGACATGCTGTTATAAGCGTTAGATATCTATATTTGATGCTTATACAATGTAGTACACTTTGGTTGATGGTTGATTATTTTTCAATGCTATTATATACATGTGTTGTATGAAAATCCATATAATTAACTTTATATGGTGATTGATTGGGCCTCATTCCAATTTGAAAAATAAAGAATATTATAAAATAAAAGTTCATGTGTTGACAGTACTCATCCATTGAGATTGGTCATGTGTTGAACGAAATATTTTAGTAATAAAATTTACATCCTTATCGATATAAAATAAAAGTTCATGTGTTGACAGTACTCATCCATTGAGATTGGTCATGTGTTGAACGAAATATTTTAGTAATAAAATTTACATCCTTATCGATATAAAATAAAAGTTCATGTGTTGACAGTACTCATCCATTGAGATTGGTCATGTGTTGAACGAAATATTTTAGTAATAAAATTTACATCCTTATCGATATAAAATAAAAGTTCATGTGTTGACAGTACTCATCCATTGAGATTGGTCATGTGTTGAACGAAATATTTTAGTAATAAAATTTACATCCTTATCGATATAAAATAAAAGTTCATGTGTTGACAGTACTCATCCATTGAGATTGGTCATGTGTTGAACAAAATATTTTAGTAATAAAATTTACATCCTTACCGATTTAAAATAAAAGTTCATGTATTGACAGTACTCATCCATTGAGATTGGTCATGTGTTGAATGAAATATTTTAGTAATAAAATTTACATCTTTATCAATATAAAATAACGGTTCATGTGTTGACAGTACTCATCCATTGAGATTGGTCATGTGTTGAACGAAATATTTTGATAATAACAACTATTTTGAAAAAGAAATATTTGAAATAGAATATTTGAAAATAGAAATTTATGAAGCCGTGTTGATTAGATTGACGCCATTTTGACGTGAATGATATTTATATCGATTTTATTCGATTTCGAAATGAATTGAATATATAACGATTTTGAAATGAATTGAATATATAACGATTTTGAAATGAATTGAATATAAAACGATTTCGAAATGAATTGAATATAAAACGATTTCGAAATGAATTGAATATATAACGATTTCGAAATGAATTGAATATATAACGATTTCGAAATGAACTGAATATATAACGATTTCGAAATGAATTGAATATATAACGATTTCGAAATGAATTGAATATAAAACGATTTCGAAATGAATTGAATATATAACGATTTCGAAATGAATTGAATATAAAACGATTTCGAAATGAATTGAATATATAACGATTTCGAAATGAATTGAATATATAACGATTTCGAAATGAATTGAATATATAACGATTTCGAAATGAATTGAATATATAACGATGTCGAAATGAATTGAATATATAACGATTTCGAAATGAATTGAATTGAAAACGAATTCAAATTGAATTGAAAGCGAATTGAAATGAATTCAAATTAAATTGAAATTTGAATTGAATAGAAATGAATTTTAAAATGAATTTATAAAGAGGAATTCAATTTTGATTTGAATTGAAATGGAAGTTGAAATTGCTTTTGAAACGAATTTAAAACTATTTATATAATTCGTTTTAAACAGAAATCGATGAAGTATATATTATATATATTATATATATAATATAATGGCCTGAATAGAACGCGCCGCGCCGCGGCAGTTCGTGAATTTCGACCATTTATTTCAAACGGACATTACGGGAGATCCGACCGTCGGATTCTCCTAAAACCGGAACCGTTGGGTTCGTATCGAAAAGAGCTTTCTAACGAATGTGATAAATTAGAAATCTAACGGTTGGATTTGGAATTATGTCCAAATCAAATTGGAAAAAGGTCGCTATACGTGCAGTTCGATGGCCATTGGTGGAAATCGACTGTACGTGCCTTAATAAAATTATTAAAAATAGTAATAATTTGTGTAAAATCATAAGAAATGATTTAGAAAGAATTGGGATGAAAAACTCCATATTTGAAAAGATAAAAATAGATTTTTATCGAAAGGAACTAGTTTTGAACTAGGATTATAATTCTATTTATTTTTAAATAAATAAATTGAATTTGAAAAGGGTTTTAAAAATAACCAAAATTTCCAACGATTGCATTGGAATGGAATTGAATCGAAATTGTCTTCGGAATATTTCGATGTTGGAATTCGTGATTATACGGATGTTGTTATGGAAATTTGAAAGATATATATTTATATCGTTATTTCCAATACGACATTTGTTAATCGTAGGATTTGATATTGAATATAAGCCGATATATTTTCTATTTAGAGCCTTGTATTGAATATCAAATGTGATTTGGGTTTGTCGTGAGTGGTGTCTTCACTAACACTGTTCTTGAACCCAGTTGAGAAAAAATTAAATCTTTTTATTTGGATTTAATGAAGTGTACCAATTAAATAATATTTAATTGAATTGATATTGATTTTTGGGTTTATCGTGAACAGTGTTTTAAATAACACTTGTTCTTTAACCCGATAATTAATGGAATGTGATTTTGGGTTTATCGTGAACCGTGTTTTAAATGACACTGATTCTTTAACCCAGTCGAAGATTAAAACTAAGTGGAGTTTTAATGAATCTTTAATTAGATTGAAATGATCGAAAATGGAGTATCACCAGTTTTGCTCCAGGCGATAGTTAAATCTTTAATTAGATTTGAACGTGAAATGGTAATTGAATTTACCGATAACACTGTGGTGTTAGATATGAAGTATTACCAGTTTTACTTCATGGGATGAATAGGTTGGGATGGGGAAATTAAAATAAATGATTACTTCGGTAAGGTTCGCTAATCCCGACTAGTTTGAATTGAGATTCAAAAATAGAATAAAGAATAAATTCAAGGAATTTATCTTGGATAAAATTAATGGGAACCTTTCCCTATGAATGTGAAATTTAGAAACTAACTGTCGGTTAGCCAAGCAGAATGGTTTTCTGGATATTGATCTGATGTTGGTTTCGGCCTTCGGGGTTAATATTTGGGAAATTATTCTCTTGATTAATTTACGGTTAGTGACTGATGAATTGGAATGAGGCGTATGTTGTGTTTGTGTAACACTTATTTAAAATATACGCGAGTTATTCGGAAAGACCGGGTTTATCCCATTCTGAATAACTGATACGACGATAAGTCGAAGATGAAGACGATGGTCGAAGACCGGAAGTCTTCACGTCGTTTGGGTAATTACTGATGATCTTGATTGGGCTGTACACCCAAGAAGATGGAAACAGTTGGTGATCGTTCAGACGTACTTGGAGATCGATGGATATGCGGGGTACTAGGTGCCTCCGGTTTCGTTCAGACCCGGAACGGACTTGTAAATGGACTGTGTGTCTAACATTGGATTTTAGTCCGTGTGATTGATCTCTATTAAATATATATCTGTTTGGCGGCGGAGAATTTATTCTCTTGCTTAACGCCCTTCTCTGAGACGTACGAGCTCAGGGGTTATATATTGATGGATATCAATCGCATGGAGTGAATTGCCTGTGTGGCTTGCCTAAGTGGCAAATGATCAAGGCTTCTATTGAAAAGCAAAGTCTTGTGGTTGATGATCGAAGCACGGCCTTTGTGGCGTAGCTTTGTGTAACGTTGATTCGCGAGTATCACACCCGGTATGAATCAAAAACGGGAGACGGACCTCAGGGAGGGCATGCGTTTCTTTCTAGTTATGAGTGGCGTCAGTGCTTGAACTGGCTGACGAGTTTGACTCATGTGGATGTTACTTATTATTACTTGCTGAAAAGCGAGGCGCCTCGTGATATCGGTTTCGGCCGATGCTTCTGGTCGGCTGACGGGCCAGGCTTACGCCCCAAAGGGCGGGGAAACGCAGTGTTCAGGAATTTTAATCCACATCGGTGGACCGGCCCTGTCGCTCCGAGGGTCACTCGAGCTCTGATCCTGAGACACGGGCTAGAGGTCTCGAATCGGTGAGGATCTTGCCCCTAGCCTCGGTTCATACCATAAATGATAACCCAACTTCCAATACGACATTTGCGGTTTTGATTGTAAACTTATATATGGCGACATAGTGTTATGGGCCATTCATGCCGCCTATGATTGATACTTATGATTTGAAGTGTTTTATACACTATGCACTTATAATAGTATCAAATGATTTGTTTTAAACGTATCAAGCATTCTTTGGCTGTTATAAGGTAAAAACCCTATCCCCCGGCTTGCGTTGCATTGTGTGATAGGACCTGGGTCTTATAACAGCTTCATTTTTCTTTATTTAGCATTGCGCTATTTGTTTTATGCACTGGTATTCTTGGGAGGAAACCCGTTCCGTGTTATATGGCGTGGTCCCTTGATTTACCTAATGATTTAAAATAAAGATTAATAACTGTTTTAGTTCTCACACCAGTCACATGACTGACCTGGAGTTTATTGTTTTAACCTAAACTCTGGGTGCCCTTATTTCGACACGGGCAGCTAGTAGTTTTGGTTTTGCAGATTTATATTCACAGGATCCTGGTTTACAGCTGGAACGATATCCGGAAAGCTTTGTATCCGTATATCTACTTCTAGTTGTGTATTGTATTATTTTCCGCTGCTATGTATTTAAATGTAATTTAAATCTCTGATATTTCTGTGTAATATTCGTTTGTACTCTGTATATTCTTGTAATCTGATGCATTGTTGTAATATACAATGAAACGTTCTTTTGTATGCATTCTGATTTGTCGTGTTCTCAAACGATAGGGCGTTTCGAACGGTCTGGGTCGGTTTAGCGACTGGTTCGGATCGAGCGAAATTCCTTGCCGTCACAAATCACCCCCAATAAATAACCGATCTCAAAACTAACAAAGAAGAAATGGTAGAAGTAAAAAGAAGAAGAAAATAACAGATCCGCGACATCAACCCGCTCTGATACCATGTTGAAATAACTAATCAAAAAAAAAAAAAAAAAACCCGATGAAGAACAAAAATTAAATAAGAAAGAGATGAAAAGAAAAAAAGAAGAATATAAATTAAGGAGCTACATCTTTACTGAATTTGAATCTATATCTTTCTATTACATGACTTCTAATTATATACTAAATAAATGAAAAAAAACCAATATTATTCTTTAGCATATTCTCTGGCATATTCTTTGGTATATTTTTTCTTCAACACATTCTATGGCATTTATTACATTCCATTATCTTCAACAGTATAATGTCGTTGTCCAAATTGATCGTTGCATTAAATATGCTTATTGTGAAGCAGGCATCCATGTCTGTAATCAAGATTTCTTTGAACTGCATGACTAAATGATGGAAAACTACTTATATCATTGTGTACTAGAATAAAATCTCTTAATCTTGAATTGCTAAAAAGTAGTCTAATTATAAATAAGCTGAAAAGATCAAAAGATTTTTTTTTAATGCTTTTAGAGTTGATCATTATAAACCAGTTTGATTAACAAAGCATATGTGGAATTTGATTATAGCATTGGTTTATTGGGGTGAGCTTACACCTAATATGTTTTCCTTATACGCATCCTACACAGTGGAAAAATTTTTTTGATCTAGCTTGAACTATCGTGTATAGGTAAAAATAAAATCTGCTTCTGCCTGTTTAATTCAGATTATCTTCTTGCAATTTTTAGGAGCATGTTACTTTGTGAAAAATATCTGCAAAATCAGAAAGACATAAAGCAACGTAAAGTTAAGTTTGATTAATATGCTTAATTTTATCCAACTTCAGTGATTGATGTTACAAGTTTATAAGCAATGTGTACTGATTTGAGCTATAGTTCATATTTCTTCCTGATTTTAGCAAGTTATAGTTGGAATTATTTGATTTGATTTGTAGTGTAAATACGAAGTAGGGAGCAAATTTAAGTTGTTTGAGAGTAGAAGGGTCGAAGCTGTCTATTTGAACAATTACGGCTTCAAATTGCGACACATTACTATCGTAAGCGGAGCTGAGAGATGGCGATAAAGCAGTAGTTGTCAGAAGTTATATTGGAGATGAGATTGGTTAGAGGGAGAGCAGCGACTCAAGTGGAGGTGTTTTCGGATGCTCAAGTGTGTGAAGGTAAGATGCGCCAATGTACAGACAGTGATGCGTATTGTTGCAAATTTTAGAGTATGATTGGTAATGATATCACCATGGTTAGCAGGTCAAGATTGAGTGAAGATTGCATCCGTGAGGTTAGGTTTGAGAATAGTTGAAGTTACTCCTTTCGTGGCACCCCTTTTGCACCCCTATATTAGCCACACATTTATAATATTAAATAGGTTAGTAGGGGGAAAAAGAATTAGTGGAAAAAGAGAGAAACGAGATTGTGTGGTAGAAATCAGGGGGCTAAAAGGGTGTTGCACTATTTGAATTGCTATTGATCCTATCTCATTTATATCTATATATATACATGTGTGTGTGTGTATGTGTCTTGGAGGCCTAAAAGTTAGAAGCGGAAAGAAGAAGAATTATTTTGGAAGAAGATTAGCATAGGTAGTCGAGTCATTTGGTGTTGATTTGTTGGTTTGCCGTCATGTTTGGTTCGAACTAGGCTTGATGTAGTTGTGCTCCACATGCAACGTTCGATTCGTGTGTCAACTTAGTGCTTCATTTCGACCACGAAAGATGGGTTTACTCAATCATGATTGTCTTTTTCCTTAAGTAAATTAAGACTTTAAAAGCCACATGTAGTGTTAGGATTGATTGAGAGATCTTATGAATGTTGTTATATAACTTGTGCACATGTGACATGCATAAGAACGATATATATGACACGAAAACTGTATAAGTAATTGTTTGATATGCGTTGATTAATATGAGATACCTGAAATGTAACATTTGTTTATTCTCAAAATACAGGTCCCTATCGATTTAGGAAAAATTACTATGGGTTGAAACGATACATGCATGAACAATTGTATAGGCTTTAGAGATTGAAATTTATTTTAGAAATTTTAAATTAAGATTTCTATTAAAACTCAGACTTTGATAATTTTATTAAGATTCAACATATAGTAAGAAGTTATAAAAAAATTGTATTTATAAGTTAATATATGTTTTAAAATATAAATTGATTTTTTTGTGAAAATTAATAATATTTATTAGTAAAATATATGAAATTTAAATGATTCGATACCATAAAATAAGTTTAGAAGAAAATGAATTTATATATATATATATATATATATATATATATATATATATATAGAGAGAGAGAGAGAGAGAGAGAGAGAGAGAGAGGGAGAGAGAGAGAGAGATTTGTGATATTTTTAAAAATGTAGGGAGGGCGTATGCATTATCTAAAGTGTGCCTATGATTTTGAGCAACTTCTTCAATTTTTAAAGGAAATTCAAAAGAAGCCATAGGTTTTTCTTGCGCTGCATAGATTCAGTTGCAAGTAAATACGAGATAAAATAGTCAAATGCACTAGGCAGGTTTGGGTCTTACTCTTTCAAGTAGTGGAACATTTCTAGGTGAATTATTAATTTTCAATTAAAGTTGGCCAAATGCTAGAATTTCACATATATTTTCTTATAGGAATGTAGGCAGCAAGCATCAAATAAAATTCACTACTAAAGTTCTAGATAATAGAATATTTATTTGAAATCATGCCCCAAATAACAATATTATTGCATCAACTCTCGTTAGTGGAGATGGGTATAAAATTTAATAATCCATTATTCTGAGTTTGCTTGCATTTTATAGGACGAAAATTTATTTTCAAAATTTTTACATTAAAATAGAATATAGGCGATGTCCATCATTTCCACTTGTTGAAAATGTTGTTAGTAACAAAGGTCAACTTATTTCCTTTGGTAATCTCAACTTTGTGTAATAATCATCAGCAACATGCATTGAAGATATATTTCATGTATTCAATTTTTGAAAGATCCAACGAATGTCTAAACCATATGCATTCTAGTCCAATTTGCAATAATGCTGACATAGCTCTCGATGTAGGTATGTACGTACGTAGGTATGTATGAGAACAACAATATAACTTGAGCTTTCGTATCACTATTTGGTGTTGAGATGGGTTTGATAGATGTTCACTTAATGAATGTACGGTTTGGAAAACCATCATTTATATTTCATTGTATCATTTAATCAACCACTAGACTAAGATTATATAATGACAATATCTAAACGAATTTTGGAGGCATTCCATTTTTGTATATGTTAAGATATTTTGCCTCTTATATGTTACGTGGATCTCCTTTTCGAGATTTCTATGTTCGTTTGTACAATTTTTATGGTCATTTTCCTATATATAAAAAATGACAAATAAAGGGTCTATAGCTCAGTGGTAGAGCAATTGACTGCAGATCAATAGGTCACCGGTTCGATCCCGGTTGGGCCCTTTACTCATATCACTCGAATTTTATTTCATGTGTGGTGTTCGCATATAAGGAAGTTTTAGAACTTTTTATTCAATTACGGGATACAACTAAATGCACTCTTCAATTCATGTTAAAGCCATGATGCTAGTGGCAACTTGGTAAATGAGCAAAAGTTTCTATTTGATTGCACAACCGCCCATTCTCATACAATACGTGTTTTGTTTTCTTGAAAATATAAAATAAATATTTTAGGCTTGTCTAGTAATAACTTCGCTAATTATTTCAGGTCTCACTTAGAAATAAAGTCTCCCCAATAAGAAAAAAAATCGAAAAATTACTGTCTCCGCCCACATCATCGTAGTACCCATCATTCACGTAAAACTCGTCGTTCTGAAAATTAGTCACTCCATCCCTAAGCTCCCTCCAATCGAGCGCCATCTTAGTTCTCGTTTAAACTATATTTGTGCAATTTGATTTGTTTTTTATAATTGAGCTGAGGTGGAAACTAGGGCTGTGATGTTTGGATGGTTGCAACAATTTATACTCGATTGGTGCACACTAGGATTAATAACAATAGCCGAGCAATTTACTGACAAGCAAATCGGAAAATCAATTTCATTTACCGCATTCTGAGAATTGATTTTAAGAGCTTGAATGTTGTATAATGGCGATGTCCAAGTTCATCGTTGCATTCAATATGGTTATTGTAAAGCAGGCGTCCATGTCTGTAATCAAGATTTCTTTTATCGAAATGACTAAATGATGGAAAACTACTTATATCATTGGAAACTAGGGCTATGATGTTTGGATGGTTGCAACAATTTATACTTGATTGTTGCACACTAGGATTAACAACAATAGCCGAGCGATTTACTGACAAGCAAATAGGAAAATCAATTTTGTATACCGCATTCTCAATATTGATTTTAAGAGCATGAATGTTGTATAATGACGATGTCCAAATTGATCATTGCATTCAATATGGTTATTGTAAAGCAGGCGTCCATGTTTGTAATCAAGATTTCTTTGAACTAAATGACTAAATGATGGCAAACTACTTATATCATTGGAAACTAGGGCTATGATGTTTGGATGGTTGCAACAATTTATACTCGATTGGTGAACACTAGGATTAACAACAATAGCCGAGCGATTTACTGACAAGCAAATCAGAAAATCAATTTTGTTTACCGCATTCTCAATACTGATTTTAAGAGCATGAATGTTGTATAATGGCGATGTCCAAATTGATCGTTGTATTCAATACGGTTATTGTAAAGCATGCATCCATGTCTGTAATCAAGATTTCTTTGAACTAAATGACTAAATGATGGCAAACTACTTATATCATTGCGTACTAAATAAAATCTCTTAATCTTGAATTGCTCACAAGTAGTGTAATTATAAATAAGCTGAAAAGATCAAAAAGATTTTTTCTATTGCTTTTAGAGTTGATCATTATAAACCACTTTGATTAACAAAGCATATGTGGAATTTGATTGTAGCATTGATTTATTGGGGTGAGCTTACAACAAATATGTTTCCCTTATACGCATCTTACACAGTGGAAAATAATTTCTGATGTAGCTTGAACTATCGTGTATAGATACAAATCGGGGCCGCTTATGCCTGTTTATGTCGGATTATCTGCTTGCAATTTTCAGGAGCATGTTACTCTGCGAAAAGTATCTGCAAAATCAGAAAGACATAAAGCAACGTAAAGTTAAGTTTGATTAATATGCTTAATTTAATCCAACCTCAGTGATTAGTGTTACAAGTTTATAAGCAATGTGTACTGATTTGAGCTGTAGTGTAAATACGAAGCAGGAAGCTGATTTAAGTTGTTCGAGAGAAGGGTCAAAGTTGTCCATTTGAACAAATACGACTTCAAATAGCGACTCACTCCTGTCATAAGCGGAGCTGAGAGATGGCGATAAAGCAGTAGTTGTCGGAAGTTATATTGGAGCCGAGATTGGTTTCGAGGGAGAGCAGCGACTCAAGTGGAGGTGTTTTCGGATGCTCTAGTGTGTGAAGGTAAGGTACGGCAACGTACATATAGTGACGGGTATTGTCGCAAATTTTAGAGTATGGTTGGTGGTGATACCACCATGGTCAGCAGGTCGAGATTGAGTGAAGATTACATTCGTGAGGTTAGATTTAAAAATAGTTGAAGTTACTTCGTGTCATTGGGAATTATGCATTGCATGTACATGGTGGAATATATATTTTGGCGGCCTAAAAGTTGGAAGCAGAAAGAAGTAGAATTACTTTGGAAGAAGATTAACATGGGTAGTCGAGTCGTTTGGCGTTAATTTTGTTGATTTGCCGTCGTGTTTGGTTCGAACTAGGCTTGATGTAGTTGTGCGCCACGTTTAGCGTTCGATTCATATATCCACTTAGTTCTTCGTTTCGACCACAAAAGATGGGTTTACTCAATCATGACTATCCTTTTCCTTAAGTAAATTAGCACTTCAAAAATGACACATGTGGTGTTAGGATTGATAGAGAGATCTTACTAATGTTGTTATATAACTTGTGCACACGTGACACGCATAAGAATTTCATAAATGACACGAAAACTGTATAAGTCATTGTTTGATATGTGATGATTGATATGTGATACCTGGAATGTTATATTTGTTTATTCTCAAATTATAGGTTCCTATAGATTTAGGAAAAATTACTATGGGTTGAAACGATACATGCCTGAACAATTGTATAGGCTTTAGAGATTGAAATTGAAATTTATTTTAAAATTTTAAATTAAGATTTTTACTAAAACTCATATTTCGCTAATTTAGTTAAGATACAACATATAGTTAGAAGGTATAAAAAATTCTATTCATAAGCTAATATATGTTTTAAAATATAAATTGAATATTTTTTGTGAACTTTAATTATATTTATTTGTAAAATATATGAAATTTAAATGATTTAATATCATAAAGTAAGTTAAAAAGAAAATGAATTTATACATATAAATATAAAATATAACTAAAAGATTTTCAAGTACTTCAATTTTAAGATAAATTAAGATTGAATTACAACTTAATTATGCAAATGAAACGATAACAATAAGGACTTGTAATAAATTGACTTAAGATGTGGTTTGACAGATGTTTTCAAAAATTTCAATATAAGTAAATATTTTATGATGTGTAATAAACAAAATAATTCAAATTTAACTTTTACAAACATACTTTTAATAATCTTAATTGCATATAAACATTTAACTTTATAACTTTAATGTAAGATTTAAATTTCATGACTTTAATATAATAAACATAGAATGATAAAGTTAAGTTAAAGGTCTATTAAGTTCATTGTCAAATTTATTAAGTTATGACATAAACATATATATAGACACACACACACATTGATTTAAAGTGGAACATTATAACTTGACTAATGAAGTTAAAATATATCTCTATGAATTGAATTGCTTTAAGTGAAATAAATTTGAAATTATATTTGAAGTTAACAACACTACGCCATAGATGACATATCGTAACGTAAATCCATGGTGTTGCTAGCTACAATGTTGTTATTGCTATGTTGTTTTTTGTCTATTGCAACACACGTTTCAATGTGTTAACATAGATATCAACATGTGTCGCATTAGCAGCGTGAATAGCTCTGGATATATTTTAATTAAAAAAATTAAAAAAGAAATTACACCTCAGCGATCCACATCATTTGTTAAAACCAAATCTTAACCATTCATGCACTATCTGCTGGGCTTTCTCTTTTTGCCGCTAACATTTTCATTCATGCGCTTGCTTTTCATTTGGTTATCTCCTAAATCATCAATTCTAGATCTAGACTTCCAATTTTAGGGTTATTTAGAAAATCAAAAATGGATCTGCAGCCCTCTCCTTTCAATTCTCGGTTTCCTCATGTTCCCATTCGTATGGTCCAATGAGTCTCTGATTTGATACAATGCCAGCAACGAAGCGATGGTGGTGGAGTATGAATCTCATACTCCGAATTCGCTAGGTCTTCATCAAGTTCATTGAAATCCGTACTAACATCTCGCAATCTCCCGCAATTATAGTTTATTTTCTTGAAGGTTCAATTTCTAATTTATTTTATTGCGATTAACTAATTTACATATGTATTTCTGTGTAGATTTTGGTCAACTTTTAGATTTGTGTACGAAAATAGTATGGACTAACTAATTTTGTTCGATTTTGTTTGATTTATAGGTTAACTAATTTATGGTGATTCATATTTTTTGTTTTAACTGCTTTCTAGATTTACGTTTCTAGTGATAATCCGCACAATCTCCAGCAAATTCGAGACCGCATCTGAGTATTGATTCAATTCAGGCATCTCTCGATTGCGAAGCTTCACCACGCATCTACCTTCAACCGATTCAGGACATACCATTGAACTAGATCCGATCAACGAAAGGTATAAATGATGTATTAATTTTGCGATTTGGAGAGATTTACCCTGAAAGGACTTGACTTCATATTGTTTCGATTTACTGGAGATTTATACCTTCCAACATTATGCTATTTACTAGGAAAGTGTGTTGCTGATAACTGTTTTGCATTTTCGAATGTCTAACGTTCCAAATAATTATTACTAGAATCTAAAACGTAATGGTTTCATCGTCATCTATCTGAATATGAAACCCAGCAAAAACCGGCATATACCAGAGGCTTTTCTACATTTGTTGTTCAGTCCTTTTATGAATTGAAACTGATATTCGAAAATATTGTACAGTCGAAGGCCCAAAAGATGTTCAACAACTAAAGGTATAATTTGCTGACTTTTTATTTTTATCTTTTGTACAGTTATTGTAGACTTGAAGTAGGGAATTGATTTATGAGATTCTGATGCATTAACTTATAGGAAGAATATTCTAAAATAGCGGCAAGTACGAAGCTAAAAGGACAATATGGACTGAATTGGGATGATTATAAGCAAATCAAATTTAGCCAATGTGTAAGTTCCAAAATTTAAATTGTGAAAATTTATACAAGTTACATACACAAAATAAATGAATAATCATTTTATAATATTCTCAAATAGGTGATAAACGAGACCCTTCGATTCGGAAATGTTGTAAAATTTCTTCATTGGAAGGCGATCAGAGATGTACCTTACAAAGGCATGAACCTTTTATCTCTATAACTCAACACTGCATGCTTAAACAAACTATCATGATGTCTGAAAATGGATGTATGATATCGAAGGTTATGATATTCCATGTGGTTGGAAAGTACTTCCAGTTCTTGCAGCAGTTCATTTAGATCAAGATTTATATGCAAATTCTCACCAATTTGACCCATGGAGATGGCAGGTCAGTTCCTTAAGCTATGTTATAAGTGACTTTCTGTTCTATTTACTTACAGTCCAATACCATTCATTCAAAGTTTCAACCCAAACACGCTGCATATGTATGTATTATTCTCTAAGTTTATAAATGTGATCTTTTTTTATTTTTGTTTTTGCGACAAAAGGCTGCAACTAGTAAAGCTACACAAGCAACTTCATGCCATATGGAGGATGGCCACGTCTTTGTGCAGGGTCAGAGTTAGCCAAGCTTGAAATGACGGTCTTTTTGCATCATCTAGTACAGAAATTTTGAGCACTCTGTGAACTGTGCCTAAAGCCAGTTCGATTATGAGAGTAGGGGGTTGCAGAGATAGCATTTTGCCATGTTAACCTTTGTGAGTACCCATACCGATTTGTTTGGTTTTTCTTTTTCTTTCTTCTTTTTCCCTTCTTTGCAAACAAAATAGTTATTAAATATCATTCAATTCCATTGTAGATGTAAATGCTACTAACAGTAAAGACGAGTTGATGAACTTTATCCAATAAAAAGGTGTCTCTTCTCAACTGCCTTTACATGATGAATATTGAAGGTATACATTATTGTCTGAAATATGGAACACACTGAGAGTTACATAACCGACTAAATTTTTGACTGTGTTAACTTTCTCTCTCCAGATTTGGAAGATTTTCATGTGTAAATCCGTTCATAAATATTAGGCAGTGTTGATCCGGGTTTGAACCAGGTCCAAAATTAGATTGTTAAAAGCCTTTACTGTTAACTTGTATTCACATAATAATCAAATGTAGAAAAAGAATGGAGTTCAAAATGAGCTATGCATTTGGGATTTTAGAATTATTTACAGTGTACACCAGAAAAGAAAATGAAATTCACTTTTTGCGCAGTTTGAATCAAGTGGTGGAAGTACACCTTTGCAATCGCATGTCATAAACATCATAGAAGTGTATATGAAGAGGGTGATGCAATCAAGAGAAGAAAGCGCTATGCTCGACCTTCGGTTGATATTCATATGAAAATATACTACTTTGAGGGAATGAAACCCTGGAGCTCTATAGTTCAATGAAGTGAATCTGTTCAGGCCAAGGGATCAAATAAGCTTTGACTTGGTTAAACTTCCATATGTTAAAAGATCATCCCTGGCTACATCAATATCGGCAACAGTCAAAATGTCTTAAATCCTCCTTTATGAGTCCATCTATGAAAGTTGCATGCACGCTTCATCTCTTAGGTTGTCATAATATCATAAGGGAAAAATTAAAGGTAGTAGTTTATATAATCATTTTCATGTATTTTTTCTTGTTTATGGCTATATGTGTGAGTCTTCATATGAGTGAATCGAGTGACAATGTAGCGAGGAATGTAAATATGAATGATTGTAATATACGAGTGAATGTACAATAGTGGAGTTAAAACATTTGTACCATTTGAAATATTGAAATAAAATATTTATTTAAATAAAATACTGTGTTATAATAATCTATATTATAATTACTGAGTTAACAATCGAGTATTCTCACCCAAACCATTTGTCCATTGGATAAATTCCGACTCACAAGATAATGGCTATCCTAATCGCTGCAATCTCTTCTGCTTATTTCCTCCGATCTACATAAGAAATCTGCGATCTCCTTCCTTTAATTTCATCTTACCCTCGAGATGAGTCTCCAAACCGATTTGATAGCACGTTTTCAATCGAATTTATCCAGTGGTGGATTTTATGGTCTGATTATAAGTTCTATCTCAGGTACTCATTGCTAACTTGAATTTCTCCTTTTTTATATTGAAACTTTTAGATTTCATTCAAATATAGTTTTTAATTGCCCTAAATCAACTTCTATCCAAGCATCGTTTCGAGTCTATTGCCTTTTTTTACTAACATGCTAAATTTTTTTTCATCAGACCATGGATTATAGGAGAGTCGATTCAGACTTTTTTCTTAGGTTTTAAATGGACGGTTCAATTCATACATCATTTTTTACGTTCGATTCAAAGTTTGATCTTAGGTACTCATTATTAGCCTAAACTTCGTTGATTATTATATTCAATTTTTTACGTTTTCTGCACATATTTTTTTCTCTTGCCTCAGTTTCACTTATATTCAGATGCGGTTTAGAGTTTATTGCTTTTGAAACTGCTCCAGACTGCTTAGGTATTTCAGTTGATTAAACTATAACTATTTCTTTAACAGTAGCCACCCTACTATTGATCGTAGTGCTTTGCTTCATGTTCATTTCTGTTGTTGTGCATCATGTTCAATAATTTTATGGTTTGTGCCTATCTGTATGTTTGTGGATGTATTATATACAAAACCTATGTGTATATATATGTATAGATATCATATTGTAAGAATATATGCCATGTATCATTCCATAGAAAACACATTATCTATGTATGTACATAAAATCTCATGCCAATTAACTAACTTACCTGGATTTATTATTGCCTTGCTTCAATCTTTTATACAGCAATCAATAACCTTGCTGGTATTGTTGCCCCCCTAATATTTTCTTGACCCAACTTTGTTGCTAATGAATTAATATTTTCAAGATACCATATTGGTGTTAAAATGTAAAAAAAAAAAAAAAAAAAAAAAAAAAAAAAAAAAAAGACTTAACTGACCCAATCACTTGTAAGCTTCTGTTGTTCTACACCTATGTTCTTTCATCAACAGGTTTGACTATTGATATTTATTAGCCTCAATTTTTTGAAATGATAAACCTTGGAAGCTTATTAAATTAGTTTACTAAGAAAGTAGAAGTTTCCATGTTAACAATTATTTGGAGCTTACTGAAATAAGTTTCATAGTCAATTAGTTCATTAAATTTACGAAATGCGCATACACATATCTATACGACATGTTACCTTATAATATATTTTTAGCTTTTTAGAAATAGAAATTTGATTTACTACTTTCTACTTTCTTATTCTGACCATCCACTATACATAGTTCTGATGTGTTGTTATTATTAGTTGAACTTTCATTTGTGCAAATTCCTTCATCCCTTTTTACTCATAAGATGCATAACTCTTTTATATTTATCAATTTAATGGGTGATTTGATGCATTTTGTTCCTACGATCTACACCGCCTTGCTTTTACCCAAATGGTTAATCTTTGCTTTGACATACTTTCATGCTTTTGATCAATTAAAATTCTCATTTTTGCAGCTTTCATATCATTAACTCAAACCATTGTTGGGTTCTTTTTCAGCTTTCTGGTTCTATTTTATTCTTTAATTTTATTTTCTTCGACCCTAAATTCATTGTTACTAAAGGCATGCAATAAATGAATATCATTGTGTTATACACAAGTGCAAACTGGAAAGAATATTGCATTTTTCTTTAATGACCGTTGAATTTATCTATGAACGCTGCGCTGTATAACACAATGATATTAATGAAAGCATGCATGTGGAGCACAACGCTTAGGGTACAAATGGTGAATTATGTAATATTGATCTTTGCTATTCTTAAGTAAGGACAGTGCAAAAGACAATACTAATTTTCTAAATGTGTTTGATCAGTTATGAAAATTGAGAGCAGGGCACTTCATTTAATTAAGGCACATTTCAGTACGTTACTTAATTTATCATATAAACTAGGGAACTAATGACAAATATCAACTCCTTTAAGTCTGAATATATTTGTGTATCATTTTCTAAAATTTTAGAGGTTTGATTTTACCCAATCCAATCCTTCTTACATTAACAAAAGAACAATTATATGCATGTAATTTATTATTATTATTTTTTAATTGTTTGTTCCCTTCAATTTTGCTTCAAGGAAAAACAGATGGAGAATGAATTTCTGTATAGTTTCCAACGTAGAAGTTTCATGCCAGTTGCATTTAGTTTTGATCCAAGAGATATAGAGCTTTGGCTGGGAAGAGAGTGATGTCAAGTAACATGCATGCGACGTGGTATGTCAGGTAATCATTTATTATTGGGAGGCAGGTCCGTAATATTTGAGTTTTTAGTTAATAGATTTACATGAATAAAACAGTATTCTTAAGTTTACAAATGTAAGAATTTCTCTAATGTGCTTATTGCAACCATTTTTCTTTATTAATACAATTTTGTTGCAAATGCAAAGATTGTCCCCAGTGAGCCACATGTGCATTCCTCAACTTATATGTCACAAAATTTTCTTCTCATGTGTTTTACTTTGGGACAATCGCTAAATCATCCTGCACTCTACTCGAGTCCTCACTTTCTACCCTTTCCCTCCATGGTTTTGCTTTTGATTCAATTAATAGATGCTTATTCACTCTTGCACGACTTCTACAATTTGGTGAATATTTGTTCATGGAATCTCCGTTTCATCTCCATTGTTTTTCCACCTTTTATTCAACTAACTGTCATTGTTCACATGATGTGGCCTTCCAAGAAAATATGTTATTTCTATGAACAAATATTTTTAAGGGATAATCCTTAATCAATGATAATATTCAGTTAATATTAAACTTAAAATATATTTGGTAGCACGGGTTCACATTATTGGACATACTTATTGATTTTAGTCATATTCCATCCTAATGCACGAGTATGTGTCTTTAGAACAACACTTACAAAGTTGGCAGAAACTTTTCACACATTATGCTTAAGTTATGTTAATACTGACATGAATATCCAATGCTCCATAGTTCTTCTTTGCTGCTTTAAAAGGGGAGTGTCGTTCTTCATGTTAAGTATAAAAAATTGTTACTTATCGAAAAATGAAGATCTAAAAAATGGCGACCGCTTGCTCCGATTCTCTTCTTCCTTTTGCCCTAACCGCTAGTCTTCTCATTCCCTTCCATCCATCTCGACCTTCGTCTTCCATCTCCTTTACCTCTCCCGCTCCCTCTTTTAGTTACCCTGTTCTTTAGTTTTTAGGTTTCTCTTTTCCCCCGTCTAAACACTAGTCTGGTTTTCCGGTCTTTTGGCTCTCGGTGTTTTTTTTCTTGGCCATCATCAATCGCTTCCAACATCGTTCGAGATCCATTCTCACTTCGCAACTGTTTATGCCTACTGATTTCTCTATTCTTGCTTTTCTCGCAACGGAAGTTCTTTTCAGATCTGATTTGTTTCACTGTTTTTCTGTCTGCTTATCTCCATGTTTCTTCTTTCCAGCGTTCCTCCTTCTACTATCCTCTGATAAACACCAGTTTTCACCTCCTTTTCCTTGTACTGTGTATCCATCTGTTTTTCACTGACAATCGTCAATAGCAGGTGGGTCGGCTTTTGTCTTACAGCGGGGTAAAGTGTATCTGCTCTGGTGTTGATGTTTGTTTGTTGGGTTTAGTGGGATGGTGGACTCATTTGGTCTTTGGGAGATGCTTGTTGCTGCTAGTTGTGTTCTTGTTGGTCTTGCTCCCTGTTTTATTGTACCCGTTCCCGCTTTGCCTCCTCTTCATAACGAGCTACAGTTTTCTCCTCCTCTCTTTGCATGGTGGCCTCTTCAGTAAAGTCATCCTTCATAATTTGTCTCGTGACTAGCCTTTCTGGATCTGGTATACTGAGTTTCTTCCATTGAGTTTAGCACTCTTCACCAAGCTTGGTGGACGTTCGATTTATGGTGGGATGGTTCCCTTTGTTGTTGTTCGTTTCGTTACAATTGGAGGTATGTTCTTCGTTTTTGAAGGTTCATGTGCTTAGTTGGGTATGTGGTTTTATCTTGATGCTTGGATCAATCTCTTTGGCTTTGTTGCGAGGTTTCATGTTTGTAGCCTAGATCTGTTGGCTGTGGGATGGTATGCTCCTTCCGTAGCGTGGGTTATTCCCATGTTATGTGGTGTATCTATCTTTGGTGTTGGTGTGGTGCTTTTGCTTGGTGATGGTCGTTGTCCTATTTGTGATGTATCTTGGTTGTATTAGTTTACTAGGTTGTTTTGTGCTTCTGCTTTTGTTGTATTTTCTAATTTGTATGCCATCGGAGACTGGCTTGAGTCTCCCTATTGTAATATATTTTATTTTCGTTGAAAAAAAAAACCAAGTTAGCTATGTAAGATCATACTTTAAAATATATTGTTTGAAAAATGATTTTTGTTTTATAGATATGTATTTTAATCCTATATTACACATCTCATTATTAATGAATCTAACTATTGTAACCCGACCTATCAACGTCTTCTGTGTATGTCTGCAAACGTCATTTAGAGGCCACAATTCGTTATGAAACTTTTTTTTTTAGTTTTACCATTATAAGCATGTATTAGTAACCATTGAAGAATATATCAATTAATAGAGGTTTTTATGCCTTTAGTCTGCCTTTTATATGTATTTTACATTTTTTTGAAGAGAGCGATTTTATTAGAACTTCAGTTTGAGCATAGCAGAATGACTCAATTTATTACAACACTAGATTTAGCCTTACTTGGTATACAATACTCCTGCATGAAAATATTTTACCCTAATACAAACATGATATCTTCCAAAATGTGTGTGCTTGAACACGTAACATTTCCTTTATGTTAGATACAAGTTTTTCCAATTTAAAATAGAAGAGCTCAATAGAAAACTCTATCTAATCTTTTTTTTATATTTATTTTCCCTTTTTATCTAGAAAAAATGAAGAAAGAAAAAGAAAATAGAAAGTGATCCAAAAATGTTCCACATTGAGTGAGAAACTATTACTCTTTTTTTTTAAAACTGAGGTGTTTACCGCTTTCAGTTGAATCTATTTTACCATTTCTGATGTAATTTTAATTTATTTCATCAAGGGCTTTCTATTATTAAATTTGAAAGTAAAAAAGCGTTTGTTTCATGTAAAATACGGTTTGGGGACCCATTCAACTCCCTGTCTATGATTATGTTTTGTCTGTAGTTGAAAGACAAATGCTCACATGGCCCAAACATTCATCCGGTTTGTGGAAGATATATTTTTTAAGTTGTATATTTCCTCATTGTTTTCGTCTTATTTTCTGTTAGGCTGCACTGAGTGAAATTCAACATTTTATTTGAAACATGAGTTTCATATTGCTTTAGTTCAACAATTGTTTTAGACTCTCTATTGCTTTGGTCCATATTCATACTGTCCACGATACAACAATATGCATTTTACAAGTTCTTTATCATCTGTGTCTTCTCAATAGGTTTGCATACAAAAGTAGTTTTCAATCTAACAATGATCAAATGGCATTTAATATAACTGTAAAACCTAAAATGAAAAATCATTTGAAACCTGTTAAGCATTTTGGAAGTTAGAGTCAGTAGAACGAAGCAAGAAAATCAATTGTTATGACATGGAAATTGGCATTTTTATTGCATAATTTTTCCAAATACTAATTTGAAATGTAAAAGTTGCGGATTTGTGATATTTTATAAAATTTGATTATTAGAAATTATTGTTTTTGATTTTCAAATGACATACTTTTTGACATAGGTGTTGCAAGTAATTACATATTCTTCATGATGAATAGTTATTTTGGAGCCAAAACCTTTTGTTTGGACCAGCGAAAAGTTAAAATAGCAAAATTTCTTTGATGATTTCTACTTTTTGGAAATTGGGTGTTTTATTAGGTGTGGAATTTCACTGTACACTCCTAGTGTGTTTCTTAAATGAAATTAACCCTACTTCAGTAGAATGATCTCTATCTCTCTCTATATACACACACGTATATATATATATATATATATATGCATATATATGTGTATATATATATATATATATATATATATATATATATATATATATACATATATATATAGAGAGAGAGGCAGGTTCAATGACACCCCAAATAGTGAGCACCCCTTTAGCCTACCACTTTTCCACCACTCATTTCCCACTAACTCCCCTTTTCTCTCCTTCCACTAACTCTCTCACTTCCCACTCACTTTTTTTAATATAAATGAGAGGTGGAAATCAGGGGGCTTTTGGGGTGCTCCATTTTTAGGGTGCAACGGAACGCTTGCCATATACACACACACACACACACACACACACACACACACACACACACATATATATATATATATATAAACATATCACAAAAATGATGTACATAAAGATATAAGAAACATGCTTGGTGTTTTTACATTGAATAAAGCATATACATTAAGCTAAGTGTTTCTCTTTGCACATTCTATTTTCTACATATTGAGCAAGTTGACTTCTCATTTGGGCTCAAACCAGCTTTATTGGTAACTGGCTAATTTCATATTAATTTACACACATATTTCAACCATCATTCACATCATTGAATAAAAAAGTTACGAACTTTTATTCCTAATTTTTTTTCCGACGATAATGATGTTGAAATTAATGATTCAAATATTAGTGGAGAAGGAAAGAAATTGATTGATTGTCAATCAATTAATTGGCTTGTTTATGGAAAGGGATAAGAGGAAGATTTTTTTTTTGGAAGAAAAATAATTAATAGGCCAATCAATCAATTGATGAAGAAAGGGAAAGAGATTGAGACCATAATTATGCCATCCATTTATGCTCCAGTCAAATCAAGGAAGATATTTATTTTTCTTCATGTCCTAGAAACTTCTATTCTTTATCTCCAAGAAATCCCTATATAATTAGGGGTCATGTTATTGTATGAAAAAAAAAGAGAAATCCACCATTAGTCTTCTCTCTATTGTAATCTGTTGTACTCATTTCTTCACTGAGAAATAAAGGTTGTTGGGTCTCCGTGGACGTAGGCAAAGCCGAACCACGTTAAAAATTGGTGTGCTCTTTCCTCTATTTTTGTTCTCTCTATAAATTTGTGCCACTTGTTTTTATTTTTGGCGTTGTTGAAATTGTTGACAGACTAGATCATTGGGTTAATTCGTATTCCGCTGCCCAAATCTCTGATTTTGCACTACAGATTGGTATCAGAGCCAGTCGTCCGGTTCAAAGACTTTTTCAACCATGTCAAATTCCGCAAAGAATAACGGTGGTAGAAGCGCTACAAATTATGGAGTTGCTAGATTTGATGGAAAGGGGGATTTTGGCACATGGAAGATGAAGATGGAAGCGGTGTTGAAGAAAGAGAGGACATTTAAAGTTGTCTCAGATCCAGAGAAATTGAAGAAATTACCACCTGAAGAGTTAGAAGAATTGGAAGAGGATGCTCTTACTACCATCCAACTTAGCCTTTCTGACGAAGTACTTAGAGAGTTTTCTCATGTGAAAACTGCTAAGGAATTGTGGGATGCTCTTCAGAGAAAGTTCTACGACAAGTCTCTCACCAACCGCATCATCTTACAGCAACAACTTTATTCTTTCAAAATGAGGCCTGGAACAGATGTATTTGCTCATATAGATGCCCTCAACACACTTGTCATGAATCTTCGAGCAGCTGATGTAAAGATTGAGGATGAGGCGCAAGCTGTTATTCTTTTATGTTCTTTGCCTGCAGAGTATAACACTTTTGTTAACTCTATGATCTATGGGCGTTCGTCTATTTGCTTGGAGGATGTGAAGACAAATTTGCATAATGAGATGTTGAGAGGAAAGTTGGCAAGCATGAGCATGGAGAATGATTCTGAAAGCCTTGTTGCACAGAGAGGAAGAAGTCAAAGTAGACCCAAATATGGTGGAGACAGAGCTAAGTCCAGATCTCAGTCAAGAGGAGCTCGGAAGGGAGTTTGTCATTATTGCAGAAAATCTGGACATTATATTGCAAATTGCCCCAAGTTGGAGAATAAAAACAAAGCTGTTCCCCAGAAGGCTTCAGCATCTACAGCGGAGACATCAGATTCAGATAATGATCCTGGCATTTTTACAGCCTCTGCCTCTCCTATGAAGAGCACTATGTGGATTATTGACTCAGGTGCATCCTATCACATGACACCGGATAGGCACGTTTTTTCCACTTATCGTCAGTTTGATGGAGGAGAGGTTCTCATGGGAAATAATGCTGCTTGTCGCATGATTGGTATTGGAACAGTAAAAATCAGGATGTTTGATGGTGTTGTTCGCACTTTATGTGATGTCAGGCATGTGCCTGATTTAAGGCGTAGTTTGATCTCCATTGGAGCATTGTGCAATTTTGGCTTAAAGTGTGTAATAGAAAAAGATTCATTAAAAATTACAAATGGCTCATTGATAGTGATGAAAGGGGTAAAAGCTGGAAATCTGTATTTGCTGAAGGGTACAACTGCTGTTGTGGAGTCTGCTTCAGTTATTGATTCAGTTGATTCCGATTCTACCAGATTGTGGCATTTTCGTATGGGCCACATTGGAGAGCGCAGTTTAGAAGTATTGAGAAAGCGAGGCTTGATTGACGGTGTTCATCATTCAAAACTTGACTTTTGTGAAGGATGTGTACTTGAAAAGCAGACGAAGGTTTCTTTTGGCATTGCAGAGCATAAGTCTAAAGATGTTTTAGAGTATGTTCATACTGATGTTTGGGGCCCCGCACCATGCCTATCTTATGGAGGAGCCAGGTATTTCGTTTCATTTGTTGATGATTTTTCTAGAAAAGTATGGGTTTACTTTATGAAGTCCAAAGATGAAACTTTTGATAGGTTTCAAAGTTGGAAATCTCTTATTGAGAAGCAGTCTGGAAAGAAAGTGAAGGTTCTTCGTTCAGATAATGGTGATGAATTCACTTCTCAAAAATTCATCAAATTTTGTGAGTCCGAGGGAATCAAAAGACACTACACCACACCAGGAGACCCTCAGTCAAATGGGGTTGCAGAGAGAATGAATCGGACTTTGTTGGAAAGAACTCGTTGCTTACGGCTGACTGCAGGATTAAATAAGAGATTTTGGGCAGAAGCATTATCTACGGCGGTTTTCCTTATCAACCGCACACCTTCTACCGCCATAGATATGAAGATTCCTGAAGAAGTATGGAAGGGAGGGCCTGTATCATATTCCTTTCTCAGAGTGTTTGGTTGTCCAGCTTATGTGCATGAGAGCAAAGGGAAGTTGGATCCAAGATCGCGCAAGTGTATTTTTCTTGGTTATAAGAAAGGAATTAAGGGTTATAGGATGTGGTGTCCTACTACCCAGAAGATTGTTACTAGCAGGCATGTTACATTTGATGAGAAGGCTATGTTGAAGGTGGAGCCTTCTTCTTCAGTTAATGATGATGTTGAGAGGACAAATTCAGAATACCAAACACAAGGCAGATCATCAGACTTTCGTACAAGTAAAAATGGTGATTCAGATGACACCGTGGTTGATAGGGAAGAGATAGAAGATCAATCTCAAGGTGGAGCTCAAATTCAAACTCGACCAACGAGAGAGAAGAAAAGACCTACATGGCTTGATGATTTTGTGGGATTAAGCATTGAAGATATTGACTTTGATGACATGGCAGCTTATGCATTAAGCATATTTCATGATGAACCAAGAGACTACAAAGATGCCATTAGTTCAGTTGATAGCTCCAGTTGGCTAGTAGCAATGGAGGAGGAGATTGAGTCTTTGCACAAAAATCACACTTGGGATTTAGTGCCACTTCCTTCCGGCAAGAGAGCAATTGGATGTAAATGGATCTATAAGGTGAAAGATGGCGGCAATGGTGACTTGAGGTACAAAGCAAGATTAGTGGCGAAGGGTTATGTTCAGAAGAAAGATGTGGAGTTTCATGATATTTTTTCTCCAGTCGTTAGACATACTTCCATTCGCATTCTTTTGGCATTGGTTGCTCACTTTGACATGGAGTTGGAACAACTAGATGTCAAGACAACATTCTTGCATGGTGATCTTGAGGAGGACATTTATCTACAGCAGCCAGAAGGGTTCATTGATAGCAGCAGGCCAGGTCATGTTTGTAAACTTAACAAATCTCTTTATGCCTTAAAACAGTCTCCTAGACAGTGGTATAAGAAATTTGATAAGTTTATGATCTCACATGGTTACTCTAGAAGCTTTAAGGACCAATGTGTCTATTTTAAAAATTGTAATGATGATATCATCTATTTGTTACTTTATGTTGATGATATGTTGATAGCTTCTAAGAGTATGTCAAAAATTTCGGAGTTGAAAATGGAGCTCAGTAAGGAATTTGAGATGAAAGATTTGGGAAATGCACAAAGAATTTTGGGGATGAATATTCAGAGGGATAGAAAGCAAAGAGTTTTGAGGCTCACTCAAACTCAATACATCGAGAAAGTCCTATCTCGATTCGGTATGGAGAATGCTAAACCGGTGGCTACTCCATTAGGCTCTCAATTCAAGCTATCCAAAGATATGTGTCCCACATCGGATGAAGACAAAAGGGATATGTGTAATATTCCTTATTCTAGTGCGGTTGGAAGCCTTATGTATGCTATGGTATGCACAAGGCCTGATTTAGCTCATGCAGTTGGTGTTGTCAGTCGATATATGTCTAACCCAGGTAAAGAGCATTGGCAAGCAGTGAAGTGGATACTCAGATATCTTTGTGGCACTTCTTCAGTTGGCTTGTTATATGGTGGAGTAGATGGAGACATCTCTCTTAGAGGATACTGTGATTCAGATTATGCTGGGGATAGAGATGGACGGAAGTCGGTGTCGGGCTATGTTTTTACACTTGGCATAGGCCCGATTTCGTGGAGATCAAAGTTGCAGTCAATCGTAGCTTTGTCGACTACCGAAGCAGAGTTAATGTCGATTGTGGAAGCAACAAAGGAAGGATTGTACTTACTTCAGTTGTTGGATGATCTTTCAATGGAGCAGCGGACAGTGGAGCTATTTTCAGATAGTCAGAGTGCGATTCATCTTGATGAGAATCAGGCTTATAGTTCACGGACGAAGCACATTGATGTTAGAGGCTTCTTTCTTATGCTTGAGGAAGAACGAAGCAAGATCAAATTATTGAAGGTGGGTACTTCAGATAATCCTTCAGATATGATGACCAAGTCACTTCCAAAGGACAAGTTTGAGCATTGCTCAAACTTGATCAGTTTGCTTCCTGTTACTTGAGCGCCATTGGGCGCTGGGCCCAACAACTTCTATGTTGATTGTTGAAGATGAGTTAATGAAGAAAGATTGCTATATTTGAATCAAGGTGGAGTGTTGAAATTAATGATTCAAATATTAGTGGAGAAGGAAAGAAATTGATTGATTGTCAATCAATTAATTGGCTTGTTTATGGAAAGGGATAAGAGGAAGATTTTTTTTTGGAAGAAAAATAATTAATAGGCCAATCAATCAATTGATGAAGAAAGGGAAAGAGATTGAGACCATAATTATGCCATCCATTTATGCTCCAGTCAAATCAAGGAAGATATTTATTTTTCTTCATGTCCTAGAAACTTCTATTCTTTATCTCCAAGAAATCCCTATATAATTAGGGGTCATGTTATTGTATGAAAAAAAAAGATAAATCCACCATTAGTCTTCTCTCTATTGTAATCTGTTGTACTCATTTCTTCACTGAGAAATAAAGGTTGTTGGGTCTCCGTGGACGTAGGAAAAGCCGAACCACGTTAAAAATTGGTGTGCTCTTTCCTCTATTTTTGTTCTCTCTATAAATTTGTGCCACTTGTTTTTATTTTTGGCGTTGTTGAAATTGTTGACAGACTAGATCATTGGGTCAATTCGTATTCCGCTGCCCAAATCTCTGATTTTGCACTACAAATGAATACATATTTTTTTAATACTATGTAGCACACTGGGTTTATAATTGGAGTGATGCATTGCTTTTAAACCGTTAGAGCTAGCTCATTAAGTTTTTGAATATATTATATAACGTTGCAAACCATGAAGCGCTTCTGTTGTGTCTCTTTCAGCTCATAGTATTCTGTTTTACTCCTTATAAACGAATTTTGTAAGGCTTGATCACATACTATAAAAGATTATTAATCGATTGTATTACATCCAGTGTGATGCTTCAGCAAAAGATTATTGATACAGCAGAAATTGCATTTCTTTATATACATCCATATCACATCTACTCATGAATGAACTTGGTTATATTTTGCTTATCTTAATCTATGGAACATTCTTTTAGAATAATATGTTTGTTGTTTGTAGTCATGTTATGAGTGCTATTAACTAAAATATCAATAACTATTTTGGCTGATTGTATGGATGATGGAAAAGCAAAGAATTTTTTTTGTGTGTCTAAAGCTGTAAATTTTTCTGTGTTTATACTGTTATTTTTTCTTAGATATTGCCTCCCTTTTGTTAAACTTTTTTTTTAAATGATGAATTTTTTTATGGCATAGTTATTTATTTTATGCTAATCATATAAAAAGTCTGTCAATTAAAAACTCAAATAATGTGTCTACTGGGTAAGTTTTAGAATGATATTGATTACACAAACATACTGTCCATAAAGTTTCATTCTCTGAGTTTTTGGATATATACTGGCTTTTGATTTTAGAATCAATCCTTTTGCTTAGAACATATACTTACTTGCTTAAATTTTTATGAACTATGCAATATAGATTAAAAATTAAATTAAAAACGCTACAAATATTATGTACTTCAACATCTGTCTATAAAGCATGCATTCTTCAGTCTATTACAGAATATTTGCCATATCCGAGGATAAATTGTAGGCACCTAAAATAAATTACAGATTCGAAATAATAGATATTGGTGGAAACCACCCAACTAAAACCCAATCCACCTTAAAATAAATAAGGAATAAAAAGTGGTCATATGATATAAAGTCAATTTAAAGAATCCGGGTGGTTGAGTTGAAACTTGATGGTATGCATTTCTTTGTACATCACCCAGAGTATGTATTATAAAGTAGATGCATTTGTTTTCTTGAGGTTTTAATGGGAAAAAAATCGATGTACCTATGTCTACAAGTTCTTTTTATACGCTTATGATAGTGATATTATTATTTTTTAATCATTTGCAGGTTGCGCATGAAAATTCTGTTTTAGCAGCAACCAATTAATTGCGAACATTAATTCATTATTGATTAACAGTGGGCAGGTAATGTTCATTTACATATTATATCATTTGTATATAACTGTCTATTATGTATTAAATTTTTTTTAGCATATCATTCATGAAATTTCTACGCTACATTTTTATTATTATGATTGGACACTTATAAATGGAGCTATGTTTGATCTGTTAATTTATTTATTTTTGTGTGCAGTGGTAATGCCTTGTATCATTTGTTTCATTAACAATTATTAATTAAGTTCAGAATAGTCTGAAACATGCTAATGTGAGGAGGTGCTACAACGTATATACATAAGAAGCTGAGATAGGGTGCGTTTGATTTTCAATAGAAATGTTGGGTATTCCAGCCCATATTTGGCATAATTTTATGCAGACATATTTGGCATAATTTTATGCAGGCATATTTGTCATAATTTTATGCAGGCATATTTAGCATATATTTTTATGCATGCCATGCTTAATTTGTGGGTGAGATTTATTGGTTTTGTCTTTTTCTCAGATTTGTTGTGCAAGCATGCCTTTTGTGCAACAATATCTTTTCTTTTCAGGAAAGACATTTGGGAGATTACTCACATTTTTGGTATGCACATTAAAAGAAAAGAGGGTTAATATAACCAGATCTGGTCACATAAGGCAGTAGCAGTTTTTGGTCATTTTATCATCTTCTTCAAGGTGTTTTGGTCTTCAAGATTGAGGTTTATTCTTGCTCGATTCACCGCTGGCCTGAAATGCACACATAGGGTGTTTTCTTACACCTTTTTTCATCTCTTATTGTTTTTGGATTCCGGTGATTAGAAGCGAATCTTTTGTAAACATTTTGGGGCTGTTTTCCCTTTTTGGTTTATCAATAAGAGAAGAGGGTAGACTCCTTAAGAGGTCTCGTGGTTTTTACTCTTCACATCGAAGAGGTTTTCCACGTATAAAATCTTGTGTCTTGCTATTTTACTTTCATCGTATCTTTTTTTATTTGAATGGTGTGTTGACTGATTGTCTTGTGTGTGATATTATGGGTGTAGCTTGAAGTAACCCCTAATCGATCCTATCAAATTGGTATCAGAGCTTGAGGTAGGTTATTTATCACACTATGGAGTCGAGCAGTCATAGCTCAATGATTAAGTTGACATCAACCAACTATTCTATTTGGAGACCTATGATGGAAGACTTGTTATATTGCAGGGATTTACATGACCCAATTGAAACCGTCACTAGTTCGAGTGGTATTATCTCTAAACCTTCTAAACCCGATAAAATTGAAGAGAATGAATGGATAAAGTTGAAAAGGAAAACTTTAGGAACCATTAGACAATGGGTTGACATTAGCATTTTTAACCATGTGTCACAAGAGACCGATCCATATGATTTGTGGAAGAAATTAGAAGGTTTGTATGAGAGGAAAACCGCCCATAACAAAGCTTCATTGATTAAAAGGCTTGTTAATCTAAAGTTGAAAAGTGGAAAGTCAGTTTCTGAGCATCTTAGTGATTTCCAAGACATTATTAACAAGTTGACAACTATGAAGATCATTTTTGGTGATGAATTGCAAGCTTTGTTCTTATTGAGTTCTTTGCTAGATAGTTGGGAAACTTTAGTTGTGACCATTAGTAATTCAGCTCCAGATGGTGTGCTATCTTTGGATGTGATCAAAGAAAGCATGTTTAATGAAGAAATTTGAAGAAAGGAGATTGGAGTTGACAATTCACAAGCTCTTGTTGTGGAGAATAGAGGAAGAAGCAAGAGCAAAGGACCCAAAGGCCGTGATAACTCAAGAGGAAGATCCAAGTCTAGTGATGGAAAGAATCACTTCATATGCAATTATTGCAAAAAGCCTGGCCATATTAAAAAGTATTGCTTTCGTTGGAAAAGAGAACATGGGAAGAAGAATGATTTTCAGAAAGAAGGCGATGATAAAAATGTGGCAGCAGTAGCCTCTAAAAGTGATGATGATGTCACTTTAATTTGCGCAACTAGTGAATGCCATCATGTTAGCAGTACAGATTCTGAGTGGCTGGTTGATACAGGTGCTTCATATCAATGTGTTCCTAAGAGAGAGTATTTTTTGAGTTATCAAGCAAGTGATTTTGGCATTGTCAAAATGGGTAACCAGAGTTCAGCAAGCATAGTTGGGATTGGTGATATTCGTGTGGAGACTAATGTTGGATGCATGCTTACATTGAATTCCAGATTTGCGTCTTAATTTGCTTTCAGCTCATATTCTTGATCAAGAAGGCTTTCGTCACACATTTGAGAGTGGCAAGTGGAAATTATCCAAGGGATCCATGACAATTGCAAGAGGCGAGTTGTGTTGTTCTTTTTACAAGACATATTTGACTGTATGTTTTGGTGAGCTCAATGCAGTGGAAGAAAAAGACTCTCCTAATTTGTGGCATCGAAGATTGGGACACATGAGTGAAAAGGGTTTGAAATGTTTAGCAGGTAAATCTCTTATTCCTGTCAATACTACAATTTCTCTTAACCCTTGTGATCATTGCTTAGTAGGAAAACAACATAGAGCTTCTTTTGCTAGAAAGTCTACAAGAAAGCAGGCTAAGTTGGAGCTTGTACATTCGGATGTATGTGGTCCTATTGAGGTTGAATCCAATGGTGGCAACAAATATTTTGTCACTTTTATTGATGATGCTACTAGAAAGACATGGATTTACATTTTGAAGACCAAAAGCCAAGTGTTTGAAACTTTTCAGAAGTTTCATGTTATGGTGGAAAGGGAGACAGAAAGCAAGTTGAAGTGCCTTCGTACAGACAATGGTGGAGAGTATACCTCACATGAGTTCAAGAATTATTGTGCGCAATATGGTATTCGACATGTGAAGACAGTTCCAGGCACTCCCCAACACAATGGTGTAGCTGAGAGGATGAATAGAACCATTGTGGAGAAGGTGCGATGCATGTTGAAGATGTCCGATCTACCAAAGTCATTTTGGGCTGAAGCAGTGAATACAGCAGTTTATCTGATCAACCGTTCTCCATCTATTCCATTGGGGCTTGACATTCTAGAGAGAGCATGGAAGGGATGTGATCCTGTATATACACATCTTAGAGTATTTGGATGCAAGGCATACATGCATGTGCCAAAAGACCAAAGGTCAAAGCTGGATTCCAAGACTAATCCATGTGTTTTTGTTGGCTATGGTGATGAAGAGTATGGGTTCAAACTATATGATCCAGAAAAAGGAAAGGTAGTAAGAAGCAGAAATGTAGTGTTCTTTGAGCATGAAAAAGGTGCAGATCTTTTGAGTGCAAGGTATCATACTAGCTTAGATTTTTTTATTGATACTACTGATGTTTCTTTGTCCCCTACTCGTGGTTTTGTTGAACAGCTAATACAGGCTGATCTTGATGCAATACATGAAGGTGTTGATGATGCACAACTTGATGGTGCACATTTTGATGATGTTCATGATGATGTTCATGATGAAGCTCAACCAAATGGAGAAGTGGCTTATGAGCAGGGGGAGCAAATTGCCCCACAAGTGGATGATGCTCAAGTTAGAAGGTCAACCAGAGAACATAAACCATCTACAAGATATCCAAGCACAGAATATATCTTAGTTATAGCTGATGGTGAGCCCAAGAGCTTCCAAGAAGTGTTGTCTAGTCGAGACAAAAATCTTTGGCTTGAGGCTATGAAAGAGGAGATGGATTCTTTGATGAAGAATCAGACTTTTGAGCTAGTGAAACTTCCAAAAGGCAAGAAAGTTTTGAAAACAAATGGGTTTTCAAGAACAAGAAAGATGGTGAGAAGATAGTAAAGCGCAAAGCTAGATTGGTAGTCAAAGGATGCAATCAGAAAAAAGGCATTGATTTTGATGAGATTTTTTCAACAGTTGTCAAGATGACTTCTATCAGAATCATTTTGGGTTTAGCAGCAAGTTGTGACCTTGAATTCGAACAACTTGATGTAAAAACCGCATTTTTACATGGTGATTTGTAGGAAGAAATCTACATGGAACAACCTGAAGGATTTGAAGAAAAGGGAAAAGAAAAACTTGTTTGCAAGTTGAAGAAGAGTCTTTATGGACTTAAGCAAGCACCAAGGCAGTAGTATCACAAATTTGATTTGTTTATGACAAGCGATGGTTACAAGAGGACTGTTGCAGATCCTTGTGTGTATTTTAGAAAGTTTCCTGGCGATATCTTCATTATTATTCTTTTATATATGGATGACATGTTGGTAGTTGGACAAAACTTAGAATTGATTAGCAACTTGAAGAAAGATTTGTCCAAGTCATTTGACATGAAGGACATGGGTCCTGCAAAGCAAATCTTAGGCATGGAGATTGTTCGTGATAGAAAAGCTAGGAAGTTGTGGCTATCTCAAGAAAAATATATTGAACGTGTGCTTGAAAAGTTCAATATGAAGCATGCTAAGCCGGTTTGTACACCACTCGCATCTCATTTTATGCTAAGTAAGAGGGATTGTCCAACAACGGAGAAGGAAAAAGCAAGTATGTCTTCTATTCCTTAGTCATCTGCAGTTGGTTCATTAATGTATGCTATGGTGTGCACTAGGCCAGATATTGCACATTCTGTTGGTCTGGTGAGTAGATACTTATCCAATCCTGGTAAAGTTCACTAAGATGCAGTAAAGTGGATTTTCAGATATTTGTGAGGTACTTCTAGATTTTGCTTATGTTTTGGAGGTAGCAAACATGTTCTTGAGGGGTATCTAGATGCAGACATGGCTGGTGATATTAATAGTAGAAAATCTACCTCCGGTTATGTGTTCACATTTTCAAGGGGAGCAATTTCTTGGCAATCCAAGTTACAAAAGTGTGTGACTTTATCTACAACCGAGGCAGAGTATATAGCAGCTGTGGAAGCAAGTAAAGAGATGCTTTGGTTGAAGAGGTTCCTTCAAGAGTTGGGTTTGCAACAAGAAGAGTATATAGTATTCTGTGATAGTCAGAGTGCTATGGATTTGAGCAAGAATTCCATGTATCATGCACGCACTAAGCATATTGATGTTCAGTATCATTGGTTAAGAAATGTGATTGAAGAAAATATGCTCAAGTTAAAGAAAATTCATACAAACAAGAATGGTGCAGATATGTTGACTAAAGTGGTTCCAGGAAACAAGTTTGATGTTTGTAGCAAGCTTGTGGGAATGAGTTTCAAATGATGATTGAAGCATGCACATCTTCCCTAAGTTGGGCTGGAGGGGGAGATTGTTGGGTATTCCAGCCCATATTTGGCATAATTTTATGCAAACATATTTGGCATAATTTTATGTAGACATATTTAGCATATCTTTTTATGCATGCCATGCTTAATTTGTAGGTGAGATTTATTGGTTTTGTCTTTTTCTCAGATTTGTTGTGCAAGCATGCCTTTTGTGCAACAATATCTTTTCTTTTCAGGAAAGACATTTGGGAGATTACTCACATTTTTGGTATGCACATTAAAAAAAAAGGGTTAATATAACCAGATCTGGTCACATAAGGCAGTAGCAGTTTTTGGTCATTTTATCATCTTCTTCAAGGTGTTTTGGTCTTCAAGATTGAGGTTTATTCTTGCTCGATTCACCGCTGGCCTGAAATGCACATATAGGGTGTTTTCTTACACCTTTTTTCATCTCTTATTGTTTTTGGATTCCGGTGATTAGAAGCGAATCTTTTGTAAACATTTTGGGGCTGTTTTCCCTTTTTGGTTTATCAATAAGAGAAGAGGGTAGACTCCTTAAGAGGTCTCGTGGTTTTTACTCTTCACATTGAAGAGGTTTTCCATGTATAAAATCTTGTGTCTTGCTATTTTACTTTCATCGTATCTTTTTTTATTTGAATGGTGTGTTGACTGATTGTCTTGTGTGTGATATTGTGGGTGTAGCTTGAAGTAACCCCTAATCGATCCTATCAAGAAAGGGGTATATGGAAGGGGCCGGAAAGAGGAAAAATCGATGAACGGGAGGAAGGGACACACGAAGGGGGCAAAGTGTGTAAAAGGATGTAAAAGCAGATAGCAAACGAACGGGGAAACTGAAAGCTCGAATTCTCACATTCAGTTCGGAAGGGGCAAAGTGGCAGGTCCCACGTGTTCGCGTCGGACGCTTCCGACGCATCTGACGCGGATGCAAATTTTTTTCCCTTTCCAGAAATCAAACGCACCCATAGTCTCCTATCAATCTGTAGATAAAGATTTCTTAGTTCTTGAAAATGTCCACTGGAACAAAACTTTATTACCACCTTCTGATCGGTTTTCTTTCCAAAGAGCATATTGGTTTTCTCCACTTATCCATTTTGCTAATGTGTATAAAACCTTTGCCCTGGTATTACTATTATATGTTAAAATGTGCATATATTTATTTAATGACTATTTTTTTTCATGCGTATTCCATGTATTCTACATGTCTGATGTTACTTTATTTGATGTTTTGACATTCTTGAACACATGAATTTGATTGCATGAGGAGAGAAAAACAGCTGTAAACATGAGTTTTTTCAGTCTTTTGGGTATTCTCAAAACTGTTATAAGAAGTCAACGTAGTAAGCATTTACATGGCTGTCGTTGAATTTGATAGGAGTTACTTTCAATGAATACGTAAAAGCACGATACTGCAAAGTGCAACAAAAACTTATTTTAGTAACAAGAATTTCCTGCTTAATCGCCAGTCAAACTTGATGCAATCTCCGTGAGCACATTGTTGATCGTCAGACCGCATGTACGATTGCAGTATAGATCGTTTATTAAGTGATTTTGGACTAAGCCCCTTTGGCATCAATTAATCGTGTTAAGTAATAGTAATATCTATTTATATATGATTTATGATTAGCACAACGTTTGCTAATGTTCTAATGTTAATAGCGTGGATGTTTCATGATATTACCCTGATTGTATATTAAAATAATGTGATAACTACATAACTTTCAATAAATGTCAGGAGGAAGTGCCAAAGTCTTTTAATAGGCTTATTTCGAAATACAACAAAAATAAGGCTGCAGCCCGTGTGCGTAGCACGGGTTCGCACTTGTATTTATTATAATATTATGAAATCTTTGATTAATAACGGTTGAGGTGTAATTACTTTTAGCAGTTGTAAAACAAAATTTAACAACTGCAATAAATAGTTGTAAAAAAAGTTGATTTTATTATGATTGTCATCTATACTAGACATATTACAACTTTTTTTGGCAGTTGTGAAAGGGTGTTTTTTTGTTGTATTGGTACCTGTGGCAACATGTACCGATATTGTCATAGGGTCGCAAAGGCGTTGTCTTTGGCTCTAAGGCAACGCGTCAAAAGGCAGCCCCAAGAAAGTGTTGCGACGGATCATTTTTTGTCTATAGCAACACTTTTTGGTATCTACTGCGTCACTTCTCTCGGTTGGCGTTGGCTATCTATGGCGTAGTGCAATGTGAAATTGATTCAAATAATTTAACTATAATCAAATTTATTAAGTCAAATTTATTTGCGAAGATATGTGTAAATAAACTGATTGGATATGAATTCAGTATTATAAAACCCAAGTAAGCTACGATATTTGGAATATATGATTTGTTTTAAGGTAAAATCAATAGTTTGACTTAAATAAAACAAACAAATGGTATTGTTTAAGTCAAATGAATGACAATTATTTCTGAAATTAATATTTTGAGTTTTGATTAATTGCTATAATAAAACGTGTAAAGTTGGATTAAAGTGAATTTAAAGATATAATATAGACATTAAATAAATAAAGGTGAGATGAGTTTACTTAGTGTATGATTTAAATTAGAAGACAAGTGAAGTAGCGTATTTAATCATTTCATCAACTCTGAGGTGGGTTGTTAATGACGACAGGGTTACTTTTCCTTTCTTCAATTCTACGCTTTCTTCCCCACAAATCTCTACCTCCTCTGTTCTAAATCATTTCATCCTCCTTTGACTATTCTTCTCTCCCCTGATTTCGCGTGCGTAGCTCACCTCGAAACCGCGATTTAGATTAACAAATCTAACCCCTAAAAATCCTCCGTCCTCCGGCTACCATGCTTCTATTTTTTCCTCTCTTTTGCATATCTCGTCTCTCCCATCCACGCTCCTCCCCCTTATCTTGGTGTGTGTGGCGGTCATTATTTGTAGGTCTCTTACCACTTATTTGGTCCACTACACTTGTTTTTGTGTGTGCCACCTGAACGATACCTATAATGCGCTTTACCTGGAATCCTTGCAACTTCGTGCTACACATTTGCTTGGTATATATTATCCGGCGATAGTCTGACTATGCCAGGAGGTTGGGGTCAGTGCGATGATCGCTGAAATTTATGTTGTGGTTTCAAAACTGTGTAGGGTGTTTCTAGATATGGTTTTGGCTTACACGATGAGAGAAGGTTATGGAGACTACGCAGAGCTCCCATATCGAGTTGTAACTTGATTCTCTGCCTTGCTACACGTTACACCCTCGTGTTGTGAGGGTGCATAATGGAGAGCGATATTCAATGTTAGGTTTTGGGTTGTCGTCTTGTTGTCTCTGTACAGTGGGCGGTGGTATGGGTTGACATTTTTTGCTATGGAGTTACGGGTTATTCTTTTTATGCTATCAGAGTTCTGGAGTTTGGTAGCTTAATAAGGAAAGGAGGTCGTCGTTGTTAACTGATTAGGCAAACATGGTGAAACACCTGGCTCTCAAATTGCTTGGTAAGTTGGTGATTACTGTGTGTTCTTCTATGTCTGGCTACTATGCCAAGATTCATGCTATATGTCAAAGCTTTCTGGCTATGTTGAGTTATGTTAAGACGGTGAGGCCTTGATTGGTAGCTAATTTTGTCAACCTGCTATCAGTGGCGTAGCCAGGAATATTTTCGGGGGGGGGGGGGGGGGCAAGATAACAATCGAGGGGGTTCGGGGGCGGTAGCCCCCGAATTTTTTTTCTTTTCATGTTGTCTATATGGTTATGTATATAAATATCATTTCACACCATCAAACAAATACAAATAAATATAATTATATCACAATATTCGATTACAAAAACGATCAATTATTGATCTTTGAAACAACAAAACATGCATATATTGTACTATTTTAAAGTTGTCCACGTCGAGTTCTCATGTTTTGAAAGCGATCGAGAATTGTATTGTTCCTAATCTCTTTGAATATATCTTTTTCAATGTATGCAACGCAACTATCATTCAGCCATTCATCTCCCATTCGATTTCGTAGGTCATTCTTCACTATATTCATAGCAGAAAATGCTCTCTCCACAGTTGCAGTTGAAACGGGTAAGATAAGTGATAATGTCAAGAGCTTGTAAACCAAATTATACACAATATTTTTTTTTATCAACACCATCTTCCTAGCCAAATCACCGATCCCTTTCACATCTTTAAACATCTCATTAGACTTCATATCAATTTCATAAATTTCCAATTGATTATAAAGATCCATACGTTCTGCTTCAGAAAAATCATCGGGATAAAATTCAGATAATCGAATTAGCTTCACTTTGTCAAAAGAGGCAAATGAATCGACTGGACTAAGAGAGGACATACAAAGAAGTAATTCTGAATTTACCTCATCAAAGCCGTTGTTAAGCTCAACAATCCGCTTATCTAGACAAAGATAAAACAAATCAACTCGATAATGATGTAAATTTGTAATCATTGGTCTTCTTCTTGATCTACCCAAAAGCATGTAATTCTCATCCATATTCGAAATAGGAATTTGTTGATTGGTGCAGAACGAGTTAACCTCTTTTAGAAGAGTGTCCCATGCACTAGCTCGCATTTTATTTAACCTCTCTTTAGATACTTTTACCAATATCAATGCATTTACGATATCTTGATCTTTTCGTTGTAGTGCCTTGGAAAGATCATTAGTAATTGCAAGAACACTTTTCATCAAATGCAAAAGAAATATGAAATCATAAGACTGCAACACTTTGATTAAATTTAAAGGTTCCCCTTTTTTATCACCAGACATATCTTCCACTAGATCGGTAAGGACATCAATAACCGAAGGAAACATAATAATCAAATTGACTAGTGTACCATAATGTGAACCCCAACGTGTGTCACCTGGTCGTTTCAAACTACGTTCTTGATTTAATCCCTGTCCACTAGATAGTTCACCACTTTCAAGCTGATTAAATATTCTATTTGCTTCTTTTTCTCTAAAAATGTCCCGACGTTTGCATGAAGCTCCAGCTAGATTTACCAAATTATTGACCAAGTAAAAAAAACTCGGAAATATGGTCTATATCTTTGGCGACACGAACAAGTGCTAATTGAACTTGATGTGCAAAACAGTGAACATAGAAAGCAGACTTGTTCTCATTTAGAACAAGTGTTTTAAGGCCATTAAACATGCCTTGCATATTACTTGCACCATCATAGCCTTGGCCTCGCAACATAGACATACTCAATTCATGTTTACCAAGAAAAGCATCAAGTGATGTTTTTAGAGAAATTGATGTCGTATTAGGAACATGCACCATGCCTACAAACCTTTCAATAACACTTCCTCTCTCATCCACAAATCTTATAACAATTGTCATTTGTTCTTTAATTGATGTATCACGAGCTTCATCAATCAATAATTTAAATAGTCCTCCGAAAAGATGTAGATGTTGTAAGATAATGTCTACAATTTCCACAGCAATACAATTGACTATATCTTTTTGAATATCCGGTGACGTCATCTTATTATTTTATGGTGCATTTTTTAGAACAACCGCATCAACCGATGGCTTTTCGTGAGCGAGCTATTGTAGAAGCTCAAGAAAATTTCCTTTGTTCATTGATTCTTCGGATTCATCATGGCCACGAAAAGGCAAATCTTTATGTAACAAGTATCGAATGCATACAAGAGTTGAGTTTAATCGATGTCGATAGTCAATTTTGCTTTGCGTTGATTGTCGCTCGATTGCCATTGCAATATGCTGATTTTGATTCATCAAATTCTCGGCCTTTATATATGCTGCTCTATGAGTATCTGACATAGCATGTTCTTTAAGCCTTTCATTACGTTTCTAATTCCTAAACCCCTCCCGAATAAATACATCACTTGTATTTCTACTCATTGATTGCGGACGAAATAAGTAGCCTAGCAAGCAATATACTCCATCTTCTTTTACACTATATTCCAACCAATTCTTATAATCGGCAAACCAAGATTGATTAAAACGTCTAGCTCTTCCACCAATTATTGTTTGTGGAAATACTTGCAACGAAGGCTGACAAGGACCTTTTTGTAAGTATGCCCTTCTTACTGTATCTCGATCATTTGGATCATAATCCAAAATTTGATGTCTTAAACTAGGATCGGATGGAAGATTTGATAAATCGACTTGAATACGACTTTGAATTACTGAACTTGCAATAATTGGGTTTTGATTATCATCATCAACTGCATTACTAGAAGGTGTAGCAGCTTCAGCATCAGTGTAAACATCTTCAATGGTTCTCTTAAAATATTTTCGCATATCTAGCATATTACAAAAAAGAAAAAATTATTTTTTCAACGCTCAATTAAAGGCATTGATAACATATTATAATCTGTCATGCTCATCCTATGCAGGTAGCACACAAAATAATAAAATGCATAACTTACTTTTATACCATAATTTTCATGTAATTTACTTTTATACCATAATTTTTATAATTTGGATAAGTTTAATCCTATGCAGGGAGGGCTTATGCAGCATAAAGTATTCTGCTCAACAAGGGAGGGCTTATGCAACATAATTAACTAACTGCATCTCGATACCTTTTGAATTCGCTTAAACTAATTAACTAACTGCATTCACATTAGAAGACAAATCCAAAATTAAATTGACAAATCCAAAATTAAACATAAAAGTGTACCCATTGGAAGAGCGGCGTGGAGGAGGAGCTGGAGGGGCGGAGGAGGAGCTGCGATCTGCGATTTCTGGAGGCGGCGGGAGGATTGGGTTTCCGGAGCGATTAGGTTTCCATGAGCGATTCCTTTGAGCGATTAGGTTTCTGGAGCGAGAGCGTTTCCCTTTCTTCTTTTCTTCTGAGCGACGGTTTTTTTTTTTTTTTAATTTCGATGAAGCATTATGGGGGGGCACGTGCCCAGGCCAGCTCGCACGTGCCTCCGCCCCTGCCTGCTACGCAATTCTTGATATGGATATACTGATTCGGCAAGTTTGATCTTCTTGGAAGTGATGATTGCAGAGGCTTTCCTGCTATGGTCACATGGTTGTTATCACTGTAGGCACTAGGTCTTCTTTAGTAGAGTTGGTGCGGATATGTGATGGAGTGTGTCAGCTTGCTCTGGCACAAGGATATGTTATGTTCCTTTTCATGGCATGGGTTGATGGTTTGTAGTGCGGTCTTGTCGGTTGTACGTTTACAGGTGGCATAAAGAAAATAAAGCATATTGGTTTATGACACAGATATAAAACAAAAAGTCGGCCACCACTATTCGTATAGATGGTAAAATAGACCAAAGTCAGTACCATTGAGGGATTCAGGTACCAAATCAAACGTAACAAAAGAAAAAACATTGAGATTTAGCACAACAGAAGATCAATACTTTCATGTTAACCAAAAGTAAAAAATATAAAATTTAACGAAAAACAAACTAAATTATTCGAGGGTAGACTGTAGAGAAAAGACAAATAAATAGATCAAACGAGGTAATCTGATCTAATCGAATCTAATAGAATAAGTAAAGAGCATACAGTTACGGAGAAGAGAGAAGGGCTGGAGGACTTGGGTTCGCCTGAAGGAGTGGAGGACTTGGAATCGGATTTGCAAATTTTTGCTATCTAATTTAATTTGGAACGGCCGATGAATGAAAAAGCGTTGGGAGGTAGGAAATAGGGTTAAGCACGGACATTTACATTTTTGCCCCAAAAAAATTCAAGTTGACGGAAATTTTCAACACATATATGCATTGGCAAAATAGGAGATGTAGATTTGTATTTACGGTAACACTTTTTTTTACTTAACAACGCTTATTTCGGTGACTAAGCTGCAAAGTGAATAAGTGTTGGCGTCTAGAAAAAATAAGTGTTGGCATCTAGAAAAAATAAGTGTTACCAAATGACTGTTTTGAGGTAGTGTAACCAAATTTATTAAGTCAAATTTATTTGCGAAGAAATATGTAAATAAACTGATTGGATATAAGTTCGGTATAATAGAACTTAGTAATCCATGATAACCGGAATATATGATTTTTAAGGTAAACTCAATAGTTTGACTTAAATATAACAAATAAATAGTATTGTTTAAGTCAAATGAATGTAAATTTTTTTTTAAGTTAATATTTTGAGTTTGGATTAATTGCTATAATAAAACATGTATAGTTGGATTAAAGTGAACTTAAAGATATATAATATAGACATTAAATAAATAAATGTGAGATGAGTTTACTTAATGTATGATTTGAATTAGAAGATAAGTGAAGTAGCGTATTGAATAATTTCATCAATTCTGAGGTGGTTTGTTAATGGCAACATGGTTACTTTTCCTTTCTTCAATTCTATGCTTTGTTCCCCACAGATCTCTATCTCCTCCATCCTAAATCATTTCATCCTCCTATGACTATTCTTCTCTCCCCAAATTTCACACACGTAGCTCACCTCAGAATCACGACTTAGATTAACAGATCTAACCCCTAAATATCCTCCATCCTCCGGCTACCATCTATTTTTCCCTCTCTTTGGTAGATCGCGTGTCTCCCGTCCACGCACCTCCCTCTTATCTTGCCGTGTGTGGCGGCCAATATTTGGAGGTCTCCTACCACTATTTTGGTCCACTGCACTTGTTTTTGCAGGTGGCCCTGAATGATACCTATAATGTGCTTCGCTAGGAATCCTCGCGACTTCGTGCTACACATTTCTTGGTGTATATTGTCCGACGACAGCCTGACTATGTCAGGAGGTTCAGGTCAGTGTGTTGTTTGCTGAAATTTATGTTTTGGTTTCGAAACAGTGTTGGGTGTTTCTAGATGATGTTTTCAGCTTGCACGATGATAGAAGGTTATGGAGACTACGAAGAACTCCCTTGTCGAGCAGTAACTTCATTCTCTGCCTTGCTACGCGTTCCACCCTCGGGTTGTAATGGTGCATAATGGAAAGAAATATTCAATGTTTGCGTTTGGGTTGTCTTTTTGTAGTCCCTGTATAGTGAGCGGTGTTATGGGTTGACGTTAGTTGCTATGGAGTTTATGGGTTATTCTTTTTATGCTATCAGAGCTCTGGAGTTTGGTAGCTGGATACGGGAAGGAGGTGGTCGTTGTCAATTGATTAGGCAAACATGGTGAAGCCTCTGGCTCTCGAATTGCTTGGTAAGCTGATGATTACTGCATGTTCTTCTCTGTCGGGCTACTATGTCAAAATTCATGCTGTATGTTAAAGCTTTCTGGTTATGTTGGGTTGTGTTAAGACGGTACCACCTTGTTTGGTAGCTAATTTTGTCAACCTGTTATGCAGTTCTTGATATGGAAACACTGATTCGAAAAGTTTGTGTTATCACAGAGAAACCCTAATTCGAAATTGGGTTAACAGAAAATAGAAAAAGATGTAAGATGAAAGTTTACCGATTTGTATTCCGATTGCAAGTTTGATTGTCAAATCCGAGTCCATCACTTTGCTGTTCCCTTAAAACAGATTTGCTCCCCCTACGGCGCGGCGGGTTAAGATGAGCAACTGTTTCCCAAGGTGAAATGGAATCAGTCCGCAAGGCTGCGCTGGCGATGCGAACGGCGACGAACTCAAGAGAAGTTTTTTCGAGAACAAGCGTGTGTGGGAGTAAGAAGATGGTTAGAATTCGATGGTTTCAGTGAAGAAAACGGTTCTGATTCTTCTTATTTATATCTGTAGTGGGTGACGATTTGGTTCGGATGCATCGTTTGGAAAGGTAGCGACCCGTTTCTAAACGTTGCAACCCATTTGAATTTCGTATCTGCTCAAAAGATGACCGTTAAGCCCAGCAGTTTCGGCCCGCTAACGCACAATGTACAGTGCAGCAAAAATATAGTTTCGGCCCGCTAATGTACAATGCACAATGCACATTGCAAAGTGCTAAGTGCTAAGTGCCTACAAGACGCCTCAAACGCCCATTCGCACACGCGTACGGGAGCGGGCGCGGGCGCGGGCACGGGCACGAGCACGGGCTCGGGCTCGGGTTCGGGTACGGGTGCGGGTGCGGGGTGGTGCGATGCACCACCCCTTTTGGTCCCCATTGTTGGTCCATAGCACTCTCTAAGAATTTATAATAGTCTCTATACTTAAGTATATATACCCTTATAACTTCTTATACCCTACAATGTGGGACTATTCCTACATTGTGGGATACACTACCCTACACCTTCATTATTCATTCATTCCAACAATCCCCCACATGAATGAATAATTCTTTAATTTTGTTCTTAACTTAGTGAAATTATGTTGTATCGGTTAAAGTAGCACAATGGCCTTGAACTTTCCTAGTGTTTATCTATTTGACCTACTAGTGAATCAGTAGACTTGTGAATGTCCTTGAACTGTAAGCTTTTTGTATAGGTCAAGATAGATAACACACAACATGATTTCTAAACTTCCTTGGTTCTCTGTTTGTGTTCCTTTTTGCCATGAACACCCGCTTGGTCTCATGAGTGTTTTAAAGAATTCGACCTTACAATTCTTTTTGAAGCGGCGCCTTCACACTCACATAGGTGATTCTATGAAGAGTATCCTGTAATACTCCACTTGGGTCTTTTATAACACCACAGTATAGACATCATTAAAAGCTAAACTTATCCTTTTCTCCGACGGGTTGTGCACTGACTTATCATAGGAATGGTTTGTATTTTAACAGTGCCATTAAGTTTATCTATAAACTTAGTTGTCCCTTTGAACCTAGATCTTGGGATCTCCATTCAACTAGGTGGGGTTTCCGTTTAAGAAAACTTTTAATTCATAGGTCTTAAACCCATTCCCATCGATAAGGTTTGAACTTTCTCTCTTGGCAAGCCTTTGGTAAGTGGATCCGCTATGTTATCCTTTGACCTTACATAGTCTATAGTGATAACTCCATTAGAGAGAAGTTGTCTTATGGTTTTAAGTCTACGACGAATATGTCGAGACTTACCATTATACAATGTACTATTTGCCCTTCCTATAGCAGATTGACTGTCACAATGTATACATATTGGAGGTACAGGTTTTTCCCAATTTGGAATGTCTTCCAAAAAACCCCTAAGCCAATCTGCTTCTTCTGCGGCTTTATCTAGAGCAATGAACTCCGATTCCATTGTCGACCTTGCTATGCAAGTCTGTTTGGATGATTTCCATGAGATTGCTCCATTTCCTAATGTAAACACATATCCACTTGTGGATTTTGTGTCATTTGAGCCAGTTATCCAATTTGAGTCGCTATAACCTTCTACCACTAAAGGATAATTTGTATAATGCAAACGAAAGTTCTGTGTATATTTTAGATATCCAAGAACTCTTATTATCGCTTTCCAATGATGTTTACCAGAATTGCTGGTAAATCTACTAAGTTTACTTACAGCATATGCGATATCTGGTCTTGTGCAATTCATTACATACATGATACTTCCTAATATGCGAGAATATTCAAGCTGATATATACTGTCACCTGTGTTCTTAACCCAATTTTGGTTCATATCTACTGGTGATTTTGCAATAGTTATATTGTATTGCTTGAATTTTTCAAGTATCTTGGCTATGTAATGTGATTGGGATAATACATATCCCTGTGGTGTTCTTACAATTTTGACACCCAATATTACATCAGCTAGTCCTAGATCTTTCATATCAAATCTAGAGGACAACATATCTTTTGTTGATGTTATTATGGCTTTATTATTCCCTATGATTAATAAGTCATCAACATAGAGACATACAATGACATATCCAATATGTGTGTATTTTATATAAACACATTTATCTGATTCATTTATTTTGAATCCATTTGATAACATAGTTTCATCAAATTTCTCATGTCATTGTTTTGGTGCTTGTTTAAGACCATAAAGTGATTTAATCAATTTACATACTTTGTTTTCATTTCCTGGGCTTACAAACCCTTCAGGTTGCAGCATGTATATTTCTTCCTCTAACTCACCATTCAAAAATGCCGTCTTTACGTCCATTTGATGTATTTCCAAATTTAGTATAGACGCGATTGCAATAAGCATCCTAATGGATGTTATTCTAGTTACTGGTGAGTAAGTGTCAAAATAATCCAGATCTTCTTTCTGTCTGAATCCTTTGATTACTATATGAGCTTTATACTTATCTATTGAGCCGTCAGCCTTGAGTTTTTTCTTAAATATCCATTTATATCCTAGTGGTTTTGATCCTTTAGGTAGATCCACTAGTTCCCATGTATGGTTTTGTAAAATGGATTCTATTTCACTGTTGACAGCCTCCTTCCAGTATGGAGCCTCAGGTGATGACATTGCTTGTTGGTAAGTAAGAGGTTCATTTTCTATCATATATTCATAGAAATCGGGTCCAAAGGTTTTCGAAGTCCTTTGACGTTTGCTCCTTCTGGGTTCTTCTACCTCAGTTCCCACATTTCTCTCATTCGAGTTTTGATTAATATTTTCCTCAAGAGTATATGTATCTCTTGATCTCTTTTGAACAATCGTTTCAGTAGAGGTTTTTAGAGGATAAATGTGTTCAAAGAATCTCGCATTTCGTGACTCGATAATGGTGTTTTCATAAATGTCATCAATTTCAGATTTGTACACCAAAAATCGATATGCACTACTATTATAAGCATATCCAATGAATATGCAATCTATAGTCTTTGGTCCAATTTTGACCTTTTTCGGTTTTGGTATTTCTACTTTGGCAAGACACCCCCACACTTTTAAGAATTTGTAGGATGGTGGTCTATTTTTCCAAAGTTCATGTGGAGATTTAAAGGTATTTTTCCGAGGTATTTTATTCAGTATATGATTAGCTGAAAGTATTGCTTCACCCCAGAAATTATCTGGTAATCCAGAACTGATAAGTAGAGCATTCATCATTTCCTTTAGGGTACGATTCTTACGTTCTGCTATTCCATTTGATTGAGGAGAGTATGGTGCCGTCGTTTGATGGATTATACCATTTTGAGCACAAAATTCCTCAAATGGGAATTCATATTCACCACCTCTATCACTTCTCAATGCTTTTATCTTTTTGTTTAGTTGATTTTAAACTTCTACCTTGTATTGTTTAAACATTTCGAAGGCTTCATCTTTACTCCTTAATAGGTACACATAACAGTACCTAGTGCAATCGTCGATGAATGTGATAAAGTATCTTTTACCTCCTCTGGTTTGACACAATTTTAGATCACATACATCTGTATGTATCAAATCTAAAGGTTCGGTGTTCCTTTCAACATTATGAAAGGAGGTTCGAGTCATTTTAGCTTCTGTGCATGTTTCACATTTATAATTTGAGTCTATGACAAATTTAGGTATAAATTCTAAGTTTATCATTTTCCGCAAAGTATCAAAGTTAACATGACCTAATATGTTATGCCATATATTAAATGACTCGGCGATATAAATAGAAGATTCCACTTTATTCATATCCTTTGGTACAATAGTCATTACATTCATTTTGAACAGACCATCACTAACATACCCTTTACCCACATACACTCCATTTTTAGACAATACAAAACTATCAGAAACAAAGACCAACTTGAATCCATTCTTGCTCAGTAGTGATCCCGAGACCAAGTTCTTCCGAATGTCTGGAACGTGGAGTACGTCATTCAAAGTGAGTTCTTTACCAGAAGTCATTTTGAGAACCACTTTTCCCTTGCCTTCAACCTTTGACGTGGAGGAGTTTCCCATAAAGAGTTGCTCTTCTTGTGTCGCAGGCTTGTAGTTGGAGAACATCCATTTGTTGGTGCAAATATGTTTTGTGGCACCAGTATCCACAAACCATTCCTTCGTGTTGCCAATCAAATTGCATTCGGAGATTACAGCAGATAAGTTCATTTCTGAAACATCATCCGAGAGCCTATCACATTCAGTAACGTTGGCTTCGTCTTTCTTCTTCTTTGGTCCTCTGCACTCAACTGCTTTGTGACCTTTCTTGCCGCAATTATGGCAATTTCCTTTGAACTTCTTAGCCTTTTTCGCATTCGGATTATGCTCCCTTTTTCTTTTGTTGTTTTTGTCGGACTCGACCACATATGCTTTAGCTACCATGGTGTTTGTTGCCTTCTTTTCAGATTTTCTGTTATCTTCCTCGATTCTAAGACGAACAACCAGATCCTCCATGGACATCTCCTTGCGCTTATGCTTCAAGTAGTTTTTGAATTCCTTCCATGATGGAGGTAATTTTTCTATCGCTGCAGCGACTTGGAAAGATTCACTCAATTCCATTTTTTCATCATGAATTTCATGGAAAATGACTTGAAGTTCCTGAATTTGGCTGACAACTGTCTTAGAGTCGACCATTTTGTAATCCAGAAATCTTCCGACTATGAATTTCTTTATGCCGGCGTCTTCAGTCTTATATTTCTTTTCCAGTGCCTGCCAGAGGATCTTTGCATTTTTGACAGTACAATATACATTGTACAGAGTGTTGTCGAGGCCATTCAGTATATAATTCTTGCAAATGAAGTCTGAACTCTTCCAGGCAGTGAGCGCTTCGACTTTTGTGGCGTCAGGCTCGAGTTCATCCACTTTCGGAGGGTCCTCTTCAAGGTACTTGGCCAGTCCTAGTGTGGTCAAGTAAAAAAGAATTTTCTGTTGCCAACGCTTATAATCCACACCAGTGAATTTCTCTGGCCGTTCCCCATGCGAGAAAGGTACATGTTGAGGAACCAAAGTACCGGTCTGAGCGGGAGGGACAGTGGGTGGTACGGGTTGCTTGTTTGCCGAACTGTTACTGTCTTGAGTCATCGTCTGCAAGCAGTTGACTTCAATCAGTAACACGTTTTATACACAAGCACAAATCTGTTTTAAGATTGTTATCACAGAGAAACCCTAATTCGAAATTGGGTTAACAGAAAATAGAAATAGATGTAAGATGAAAGTTTACCGATTTGTATTCCGATTACAAGTTTGATTGTCAAATCCGAGTCCAGCACTTTGTTGTTCCCTTAAAACAGATTTGCTCCCCCTACGGCGCGGCGGGTTAAGATGAGCAACTGTTTCCCAAGGTGAAACAGAATCAGTCCGCAAGGCTGCGCTGGCGATGCGAACGGCGACGAACTCAAGAGAAGTTTTTTCGAGAACAAGCGTGTGTGGGAGTAAGAAGATGGTCAGAATTCGATGATTTCAGTGAAGAAAACGGTTCTGATTCTTCTTATTTATATCTGTAGCGGGTGACGATTTGGTTCGGACGCATCTTTTGGAAAGGTAGCGACCCGTTTCTAAACGTTGCAACCCATTTGAATTTCGTATCCGCTCAAAAGATGACCGTTAAGCCCAGCAGTTTCGGCCCGCTAACGCACAATGTACAGTGCAGCAAAAATATAGTTTCGGTCCGCTAATGCACAATGCACATTGCAAAGTGCTAAGTGCCTACAAGACGCCTCAAACGCCCATTGGCACACGCATACGGGAGCGGGCGCGGGCACGAGCACGGGCTCGGGTTCGGGTTCGGGTACGGGTGCGGGTGCGGGGTGGTGCGATGCACCACCCCTTTTGGTCCCCATTGTTGGTCCATAGCACTCTCTAAGAATTTATAATAGTCTCTATACTTAAGTATATATACCCTTATAACTTCTTATACCCTACAATGTGGGACTATTCCTACATTGTGGGATACACTACCCTACACCTTCATTATTCATTTATTCCAACAGTTTGATCTGCCTAGAAGTGATGATTGCAGAGGCTTTCATGCTGTGGTCATGTGACTGTTAGCACTAGGTCTGCTTTCGTAAAGTTAGTGTGGCTATGTGATTAAGTTTGTCAGCTTGCTCTGACACTAGGATATGTAATGTTCCTTTTCATGGCATGTGGTTGATGGTTTGTAGTGCGGTCTTGTCGGTTGTATGTACTTACTTTTGCCTGGATATTTGTTTAATTTCCTCCCTGCGTGGAGTAGAAATGTAGTGTAGTCTCGTTATTTTAGGCTAGCTCTAGTGTCGTAAGCTTATGAAGTAAAGTGGACGGAACACTGAAAGTTCCCTAAGTGGTGGACGGTCCATCTTAAAAACCGACGTAGCTGATTGTCAACTAACAATCACCTGTGCTATATTGTATTTTATTATTAGTTATAATAAAACGTGTTTGCGGTCACCTTAAAAACTAGTCGGCTTTGCCAAAAAAATATTCCACCGATTTGTAGGGATGGAAGTTTCATATACATTATAGGAAATAGCGTAAATGAAAAAATTAGCAAAAAAAAATATCCATAAGGATAAGGAGCAAAAAAATTAACCATAAGGACAAACTTTATTATAAAGTATGAAATAATAATGGGCCCCTGAATTCCTCCCTTTACATTAAAAAGTGTCCTTGTGGTTAAAATTTTAGCCCCTTGTCCTTATGGAGATTTTTTTGTTAGGCATGTCCTTGTGCTATAAAACCCCTATAAATTATTTTGTCGTGCACTGTAGTAAGCATTTCTCTTAAGTTAATTTATGTATATGAGAATGTTAGTCCTGACTCGAGTTTATTACTTTCTTTTATGCTTGTGTGAGACCAAGTATTGCAGCTTGAGATTACATCTGTCGAAGCTACAGACTTGTGAAGATCTTGTTCGTGTCCATTATTTTGGTCATTTTATATGCATTAATGAAATTTTCGTATTGGCCTTGGTCTGTGTTTAATTTTGTAACACTGATGTATTATATTATATTATTCGGCTGTGAGAGATTGTATTATTCTGTATCTACCATTCTGTGGTTGATTCTTATTAAATCCATATCAATAAGAATGTGTTGTTTCAAACGATTCGAATGGGTTTTATCATCAACTTGAACTATTGGAAATAACAGGTCTTTACAAATTGATAATAGAGCTAGGTCAGATAAAATCTTAGATTAAGGGTTTAAACTCATTAGAGATAAGGTAGAAATACGATAGAATGAGTGAAATCGTCACTAGAATCATTCTTGCAAGAGTGTATTTCAAAATACAAATTATTTTAAAATTTAAATATTTATGAATCTCCACTCTTTTAAGTACATCTTTCGTTTATAAGCTTCTCTCTTCAGTAAGGATTTTCCTTAGGTCTAAATCTCGATCTTTTTCTAAATTCATCTTTGAGTTTTCAAGATTAACCATAGAAATTTAAGCATAAGTTATAAGTGTATTAATAACTTGGTTTATTAACTATGGAATTTGAAAAAATATTTTGAAATTATCATAGCATAAAAATGGACTTAAAAGAAAATTTAATACATTTAACAAAGTGGAAAATAGGCATAAGGACAAACTTTGGAAAAAAAATTAGTCTGATGGACGTCAAGTTTTATTTTTAGGTTGAAGGACAAATTTTGAAAAAAAATTAGGTTGAAGGACAATCCTAAATATAATTAGCATTTTCTGCAGTGTAAAACTAGATAATGCTAGTTAAAACTAGCATTTTCGTGTGAATATAATGCTAATTACATTTAGCATTTTCCTTCAGCTTAATATTGGTTCATGGTTTGTCCTTCAGACTAAAAATAAAACTTGGTGTCCTTCAGCCTAATTTTTCGGCAAAGTTTGTCCTTCTCCTTAATTACCTCTTATAGAATATATGTGTAACACCCCACCTCCGCTAGGGTCACTCGCAAATGAATGCACTAGCTTTAGAGGGGTATTATTGGTAAACATGTACAGAAATATTACAAGACAGAACATATATATATAAAACAGCGGAAGTAAAACAAATTTCATTACCTTATAAAATAAGGTCTAAAAAGCCTTTTACTTCAAAATACATCAAAACCTGTCTTGCAATAATAAAGAAGCATAAAACCATTTCACAAATTATTCCCCAAGTAAAACAGTAAAGTAGTCATAGCCAAGAGAAGTCCAAGCCATGCGTGATGACCTTCAAACAGAAGAAGTCCAAACTAACAATAGCATTTCCTCCCTGTAACCTTGGGGGGGGGGGAACGGAAGACAAGAGGCGAAACAAAACGGGGTCAGTCATAAAGACTGGTAAGCCCTATCTACTATCAGTATATAAACTAGTAAAGTTAACTGGCATGAGGAACTGAGATGAACATAAGTATGATGACAAGATAGATAAGCTAAACCAAAATAACAGGATGAACTACGGTACCAAAATAAACGAGTGTGTCATGATAAACTACGGTGTCAAGATAAATCAAGGTACCACATCGTCAGGTTTCTATCAAGTATACTATCCCAAGGTATTTATCATGTATAACATCCTAAGGTATATATCATGTATATTTGCTCTACACCCCTCGTACTAGTATCCCAACCCGCGTCATGTGTTAACTATGAATGTCCATTGCCCAACGCCACGTAATGGTCCATGTCAACCTAATATATAGCATATGTAGGTTTTCCCAACTCGTATGTTTCTTTCCATGTATAAGTTTAGTCCTTTGCCGTAGGCCATACGGGCTTTCCCATGTAAACGTCTTATCCTTGAAGTTATTTTGGACTGCTACCCTTGATCTAGTTATGTTTTCTTACCATGAACTATCGCGTGTCCACTTAGGATTTATGCCACCTAGGACCACTAGGGATTATGCTACCTAATGAATGTTTCCGTGTCTTGGTTTGGGTTCAGCCACCTAGGGCCACTAGGGATTATGCCACCCGTCAACCACGCCCTTTATCACACGTATGTATCATGAATCGTTTTCCATGTCTAGATGCACATGTTCCTCAATGTGCCATCCGAGTTCCGTGCCAGGGCAAATCACGAAATACGGGACTCGGTCGGGAGCTTTAAGTCGTCTGCTGATGCAGATATCAAGGTATGTTTTTGTACCCGTGGCTATGGTCCCACGTGACCCCTCCCTCAACTACTGAAAGGCAATCCAAGAAAAATCATGTATGAGAACTACACTAAGGCCCATCGATGCCCACTTCCAGATAGCCAACCTCACCCATAACTTAATAGCTAGTATATGGTCTTTTGGGAGTTCCCTGCCTTTCCGTACGTACACGATTGACTAAAGATAGTAGGTAGTCGGTGACATGCTATCCCGGGGAAAAATCAAGTATCGTCGACTCCACGCTAATCCATCTCAGTCTTTAGGTCGCTCGCATAGCAACCAAGGCATACTCTTGTCTCTTCTACCGCAGACCTTAACCCCTGTGAGGTCGGGTTTCATGGACCACTCGCCACCTCACAGAGGGATACCAAGAGTACCCTCACGTTCCCCGAAGCTTTCACTTCGTCACTCGGTTCGCTGGAGCTTTTATCCTAGTCAGATAACTTGCTCCTCCTCATATACTAAGCGATGACCAACCGTACCAGGTTACTCATCTCTTTATGAACTAGTCCCATGTCCTTAGCTAAGAATTATTACTTAGTTACCCATAACTAAGGTTTACCACTTAGCCCCTCTTTCCTTGTTAACTACGATTTCCAACCTAGTCCTTTGAGCTAGGGTTTTGTCAAATGGGTTAAGTGTTTTTATCCAAGTTCGTGACTTGACCCGCCTACAAATCATGTCAAGATTGGCTAAGTACTCAAGTTCAAGGCTTAGCCATACAAGTTGGTTAAGTGTACCAAGAAGCTCATGACTTAACCCTATCAAGTCAAATTGGTTAAGTATTTATTTGCCTTAACCCTATCAGATTTTCATGTTAGATTGATTAAGCATGGATTATCTTAATCCCATCAGATTATCGAGTCGGATTGGTTAAGTATGGGTTAGCTTAACCCCATCCACTAATCGTATTACAATGGTTAAACCTAATCTTAAATGGTCTTGTGACTTAACCCTTATCAGGTCCACCTATTAGATTGGTTAAGTATAGGTTACTTAACCTCATCAAATCATCACGTATAATTGGTTAGGTATAAGTTACTTAACCCCATTAAATTATCATGTTAAATTGGTTAAGTATTGGTTACTTAATCCCATTGAATAACCAAGTTTAGATTGGTTAAGTGTTTAACTTAACCCCATCGAATTCCCGTGTTTAGATTAGTTAGGTATAGATTAGTTAACCCCATATAATTACCGTGTTTAGATTAGTTAAGTCTTAGTTACTTAACCCCATCTAATTACCGTGTTTAGATTAGTTAAGTCTTAGTTACTTAACCCCATCTAATTACCGTGTTTAGATTAGTTAGGCGTAAATTACTTAACCCCATCCCCTAACTGTCTTGTATGGTTAAGTGTCATTAAGAAATCAAGCCCGGTCCCACTTAACCTACCCATTTGTGTCATATTGGTTAAGTGTCATTAGTCAAATTTACTTAACCTTATCATGTGGCATCAATTTAATTAATGCACTCTCAAACTCTCACATTACACTTTGTTGTGGTTACTAGTTAAGCCGGGCGGGTCCGGGTAGATTTACACCACAACCTAGTCTAACCTCGGGTCTTAAGCGCGACATGACCAACTTCTCACATTAGATCCTATTGTTTGTAGCCACTAGTTAAGCCGGGCGGGTCCGGGTAGATTTATGCTACAAACTCAACCCAACCTCGAGTTGGCCATTTTCATGTTTGGTCTAGTGTCTTGTTACACTTACAACCCATACGTGTCAAGTTTCCAAGTCCCATGCTCATAGCCAAAGTTACATGTTGTCACGTTTATACCAACTTACCCAAATCATGTTTCATGTCATTAAAGTTTCCCCATAACCTAACCCCAACGCTTTTAAACTCGCATATACATTTACAACAACGCATAATGGATTTAAAGAAGGAACTTGGCAAAGGCATGACAAAAAGGGTATAAGGCCACAAGTTAAACATGGTGGAAATGAGGCATAAATGTGCTCACAAACTTGCATGTTACATTGTCAAGCCTAAAAAACATGCATAACATTCCAACTTGGCAAATAGGTGATACATGGTCATAGATGACATGAAATGATGACAAGTAACTCGCATATAACATCACATAAGGGTTATGACTTCATATGCAAGTTAACCTAAAGGTTATGAGGGTTCTCATGTTGCATAATGCAACATTTCAACATAAAGGTTATAGCTTTTAACCCACAAGATCAAGGTAATGACTTTATAGACTTGCATAACATGATAGCATGTATCATACTTAATGATCAAACCCAAACTTGCAACATTCATTTAACTTTATAGTTAATATCTAAGAGTAGGAGGGGGCTTACAATGCTATGAAGGCACAAATCAACATATAAAACAAAGATTGAGACGAAGCCATTCATGCTATCACCCAAAAACCCCAAAAGAACAAGCTCCAAATGAAACCCTTGAGAAAATATCAATAAAAATCCTTGCTTTGAAGAAGAAAGGTTTCAACTTTGGCTTTGAATGAAGCTTATGAGATCTCATGCAAGATCCTTGCTTTTTGGTCAAGAAAAGGTTGCAACTTTGGCTAGAATGCAACTTATGAACTCTCATACAAACATGAAATCACTCAAATGATCATAGAATCTCTCATGAATGAAGAAAAGAGGCTCCTTTACTTTGAAACTAGCTTAGAACACTTAAGCTATCATGAAGAAGAAGATGGAGGCCATGGGTTGAAGTGGAGGCCATGATGAGGAATCATTTTGGCATAGTTTAGTTGTAGGATCAATTTATGAGGGTTTTAGGAGAGGGTTAGGGGTCTTTTTATAGAAGACTAGGATAGTTTTAGCCATAGGATAAACCCTAGAACCAATCCTAGCCTTTAAAGCATGTCTTGGGGAAGAAGTCACATGTAGGAACCATTTAGGGCCTTTAGATTAAAGCTGAACCATGAGAACCATTCAAATGCAAAATCTGCATTCGAGCGAATCGGCCCACGGGTTGACAGCCAAACACCCTGGATTAACCCCTAGTCGACCCAGCAAGCTCGGGTCGACCTCAAAAATCGGCCGGTTCGGTTATTCCCCTCTCCCAATTCGCTGTTTTGAACATTTTTGCATATTTATTTATTAAATTTTCAATTATATATATATATATCAATATATATATATTTCTCTGCGCAACCCATTTCACTTAATTAAGTATACTTTAATTTGTGAATTTTTATGTTCAAATTACGGGGTGTTACATTCTCCCCTCCTTAAAGGATTTCGTCCTCGAAATCTCTAAGTCAAGAAGAATCTATCCTACCAACCAAACAACCATCTACTCAAACCATCAAACACTGGCATCATTGTCCTTAGACGATTTCTAATGCCATATGAACATATGCAGAACGTGTGTGTATATGCTCCTTAGCTAATGCTAATGATCAGGCCTGAATGATCTTTCTAATGCAAAATATGTTTAGTGTCATGAGTTCAACATGTATGCGAATAGTCCTAGTCATATAAGTACTATATGCGTGCACAAACATTCATTCATATGCAACATCCGCATGATAACACATTCAATTTCATCCATAAACAAGTATAAATACTCGTGCATATGCAACATGAAACGTGACCGCGTCAATCTAGTATCTAATGTGTATTCGCGCATCCACGAGCAACTACTTGCAACCATTTGCAACCATATCAATCATAACATGTTTCAAATACATGTTTACATCCATAGAGTTCTGTCTAAGGTTCCCAAGATAAGATCGAGGAGATAAACAAGACAAACTTCTTACGGGGTTTGTAACAGAAATAGGACCGAGAGGATATCCACCAAGCGATAGCATGCAAGTAAGCTCTACAGGTGAACCAAGGATCACAGATACACTCTTAAAAAGAGACATGATGCGCGCGTCTGAGCCGCATTTCCACGAACTTAATTCCATTGTGCCTTAACCGCCTTTGACTTCATGGTTTCGTAGCTCCTTGATTCCTATTTCCAAGGTATGAGTCGGAACTCTTTTCACTGTCGCCTCTCGTTCCACTTTCATTTATTCTTTCCCTAGTATACTTGGCTCAACCATATCTACGTACTCATGCAAGCTCTCCAAAATTCACTAGTGAATTCTGGATCTCGTTTACCAATGCCAATTTATGTTACCACGTGCACTTACTAGGGTGATTCCTATAACCCATGCTTAAGCGGAATGAACCATCCGTCTTATTGGCGGACGTTACTCGATTGGATCAGAGATTTCCGATAAATGCATCAAGAGATTCTAGGTAACTTACCATGACAGAACCTAAAAGGTTACACGAGACTTCGAAGGTATTACCAAAGCAAGCCAAGAGTCTGACTACCCTCTTTTCAAAACCGAGAATGGTATCCCTTACTGGATAACCACTTTACCCCTAGAATCCATCCATAGCTCAACAATAGAAGTATTGCTTCTAATCTCAACACTTGGCATAGACGTTCTCAAATCCAACAAGTCATGAATAAATGGACCGACTCTCCAACCAGATTTTGGGACAAAAACTGGGATCCTCTACCATGCTAGTACTAAGGTGCAGAGACTCAACTATCCAAGCAGACTTAAATGATACGATGGTCAAGACAAAGTCTAGACGGGATGATAGAAAAGAACGACTAAACCTTTACCAGAAACGGTACCATTTCTTTTAGGTACCCTAGAAATGGGAGCGTACAATTGCCATCTCCGATGATCTTGTCGTTGTCCTCCTTGATGGACTAAGCCATAGCAACAGTTGCTTATCCTTAAGCTCGCGTCCTTTATCCTTGTTCTTATTATCCCTTCTTATAACTTCGGTAACCGGTCTCTCGAGAACTTCCTCCATCGCACGGGAAAACACTTACGTAGCTAGACAAGGATTAGTCGCAGTTAAAACTACTGTGACTCCAGATGGAGGAAAGAAAGGGAAAAGAGATTCGATCAAGGGAACAAAGGATAGTGCTAATGGCTTTTGGGGAATAGCCTTTAAAAACTTTTCTTGAAAAATGCTTCTTTGTAAACGGTTTCTCAAATAGTTTTCAGAAGGTTTTTTTAAAAACTTTTGCCCAGTCTGGTAACCTTCTTCTCTGATACCAAATGTAACACCCCACCTCCGCTAGGGTCACTCGCAAAGGAATGCACTAGCTTTAGAGGGGTATTATTGGTAAACATGTACAGAAATATTACAAGACAGAACATATATATATAAAACAGCGGAAGTAAAACAAATTTCATTACCTTATAAAATAAGGTCTAAAAGCCTTTTACATCAAAATACATCAAAACCTGTCTTGCAATAATAAAGAAGCATAAAACCATTTCATAAATTATTCCCCAAGTAAAACAGTAAAGTAGCCATAGCGAAGAGAAGTCCAAGCCATGTGTGATGACCTTCAAACAGAAGAAGTCCAAACTAACAATAGCATTTCCTCCCTGTAACCTGGGGGGGGAACGGAAGACAAGAGGCGAAACAAAACGGGGTCAGTCATAAAGACTGGTAAGCCCTATCTACTATCAGTATATAAACTAGTAAATTTAACTGGCATGAGGAACTGAGATGAACATAAGTATGATGACAAGATAGATAAGCTAAACCAAAATAACAGGATGAACTACGGTACCAAAATAAACGAGTGTGTCATGATAAACTACGGTGTCAAGATAAATCAAGGTACCACATCGTCAGGTTTCTATCAAGTATACTATCCCAAGGTATTTATCATGTATAACATCCTAAGGTATATATCATGTATATTTGCTCTGCACCCCTCGTACTAGTATCCCAACCCGCGTCATGTGTTAACTATGAATGTCCCTTGCCCAACGCCACGTAATGGTCCATGTCAACCTAATATATAGCATATGTAGGTTTTCCCAACTCGTATGTTTCTTTCCATGTATAAGTTTAGTCCTTTGCCGTAGGCCATACGGGCTTTCCCATGTAAACGTCTTATCCTTGAAGTTATTTTGGACTGCTACCCTTGATCTAGTTATGTTTTCTTATCATGAACTATCGCATGTCCACTTAGGATTTATGCCACCTAGGACCACTAGGGATTATGCTACCTAATGAACGTTTCCGTGTCTTGGTTTGGGTTCAGCCACCTAGGGTCACTAGGGATTATGCCACCCGTCAACCGCGCCCTTTATCCCACGTATGTATCGTGAATCGTTTTCCATGTCTAGATGCACATGTTCCTCAATGTGCCATCCGAGTTCCGTGCTAGGGCAAATCAAGAAATACAGGACTCGGTCGGGAGCTTTAAGTCGTCTGCTGATGCAGATATCAAGGTCTGTTTTTGTACCCGTGGCTATGGTCCCACGTGACCCCTCCCTCAACTACTGAAAGGCAATCCAAGAAAAATCATGTATGAGAACTACACTAAGGCCCATCGATGCCCACTTCCAGATAGCCAACCTCACCCATAACTTGATAGCTAGTATATGGTCTTTTGGGAGTTCCCTGCCTTTCCGTACGTACACGATTGACTAAAGATGGTAGGTAGTCGGCGACATGCTATCCCGGGGCAAAATCAAGTATCGTCGACTCCACGCTAATCCATCCCAGTCTTTAGGTCGCTCGCATAGCAACCAAGACATACTCTTGGCTCTTCTACCGCAGCATTAACCCCTGTGAGGCCGGGTTTCATGGACCACTCGCCACCTCACAGAGGGATACCAAGAGTACCCTCACGTTCCCCGAAGCTTTCACTTCGTCACCCAGTTCGCTGGAGCTTTTATCCTAGTCAGATAACTTGCTCCTCCTCGTATACTAAGCGATGACCTACCGTACCAGGTTACTCATCTCTTTATGAACTAGTCCCATGTCCTTAGCTAAGAATTATTACTTAGTTACCCTTAACTAAGGTTTACCACTTAGCCCCTCTTTCCGCTATCCTTGTTAACTACGATTTCCAACCTAGTCCTTTGAGCTAGGGTTTTGTAAAATGGGTTAAGTGTTGTTATCCAAGTTCGTGACTTGACCCGCCTACAAATCATGTCAAGATTGGCTAAGTACTCAAGTTCAAGGCTTAGCCATACAAGTTGGTTAAGTGTACCAAGAAGCTCATAACTTAACCCTATCAAGTCAAATTGGTTAAGTATTTATTTGCCTTAACCCTATCAGATTTTCATGTTAGATTGATTAAGCATGGATTATCTTAATCCCATCAGATTATCGAGTCGGATTGGTTAAGTATGGGTTAGCTTAACCCCATCCACTAATCGTATTACAATGGTTAAGCCTAATCTTAAAAGGTCTTGTGACTTAACCCTTATCAGGTCCACCTATTAGATTGGTTAAGTATAGGTTACTTAACCTCATCAAATCATCACGTATAATTGGTTAGGTATAAGTTACTTAACCCCATTAAATTATCATGTTAAATTGGTTAAGTATTGGTTACTTAACCCCATTGAATAACCAAGTTTAGATTGGTTAAGTGTTTAACTTAACCCCATCGAATTCCCGTGTTTAGATTAGTTAAGTATAGATTACTTAACCCCATCTAATTACCGTATTTAGATTAGTTAAGTCTTAGTTACTTAACCCCATCTAATTACCGTGTTTAGATTAGTTAAGTCTTAGTTACTTAACCCCATCTAATTACCGTGTTTAGATTAGTTAGGCGTAAATTACTTAACCCCATCCCCTAACTGTCTTGTATGGTTAAGTGTCATTAAGAAATCAAGCCCGGTCCCACTTAACCTACCCATTTGTGTCATATCGGTTAAGTGTCATTAGTCAAATTTACTTAATCTTATCATGTGGCATCAATTTAATTAATGCACTCTCAACCTCTCACATTAGACTTTGTTGTTGTTACTAGTTAAGCCGGGCGGGTCCGGGTAGATTTACACCACAACCTAGTCTAACCTCGGGTCTTAAGCGCGACATGACCAACTTCTCACATTAGATCCTATTGTTTGTAGCCACTAGTTAAGCCGGGCGGGTCCGGGTAGATTTATGCTACAAACTCAACCCAACCTCGAGTTGGCCATTTTCATGTTTGGTCTAGTGTCTTGTTACACTTACAACCCATACGTGTCAAGTTTCCAAGTCACATGCTCATAGCCAAAGTTACATGTTGTCACGTTTATACCAACTTACCCAAATCATGTTTCATGTCATTAAAGTTTCCCCATAACCTAACCCCAACGCTTTTAAACTCGCATATACATTCACAACAACGCATAATGGATTTAAAGAAGGAACTTGGCAAAGGCATGACAAAAAGGGTATAAGGCCACAAGTTAAACATGGTGGAAATGAGGCATAAATGTGCTCACAAACTTGCATGTTACATTGTCAAGCCTCAAAAACATGCATAACATTCCAACTTGGCAAATAGGTGATACATGGTCATAGATGACATGAAATGATGACAAGTAACTCGCATATAACATCACATAAGGGTTATGACTTCATATGCAAGTTAACCTAAAGGTTATGAGGGTTCTCATGTTGCATAATGCAACATTTCAACATAAAGGTTATAGCTTTTAACCCACAAGATCAAGGTAATGACTTTATAGACTTGCATAACATGATAGCATGTATCATACTTAATGATCCAACCCAAACTTGCAACATTCATTTAACTTTATAGTTAATATCTAAGAGTAGGAGGGGCTTACAATGCTATGAAGGCACAAATCAACATATAAAACAAAGATTGAGACGAAGCCATTCATGCTATCACCCAAAAACCCCAAAAGAACAAGCTCCAAATGAAACCCTTGAGCAAATATCAATAAAAATCCTTGCTTTGAAGAAGAAAGGTTTCAACTTTGGCTTTGAATGAAGCTTATGAGCTCTCTTGCAAGATCCTTGCTTTTTGGTCAAGAAAAGGTTGCAACTTTGGCTAGAATGCAACTTATGAACTCTCATACAAACATGAAATCACTCAAATGATCATAGAATCTCTCATGAATGAAGAAAAGAGGCTCCTTTACTTTGAAACTAGTTTAGAACACTTAAGCTATCATGAAGAAGAAGATGGAGGCCATGGGTTGAAGTGGAGGCCATGATGAGGAATCATTTTGGCATAGTTTAGTTGTAGGATCAATTTATGAGGGTTTTAAGAGAGGGTTAGGGGTCTTTTTATAGAAGACTAGGATAGTTTTAGCCATAGGATAAACCCTAGAACCAATCCTAGCCTTTAAAGCATGTCTTGGGGAAGAAGTCACATGTAGGAACCATTTAGGGCCTTTAGATTAAAGCTGAACCATGAGAACCATTCAAATGCAAAATCTGCATTCGAGCGAATCGACCCACGGGTTGACAGCCAAACACCCTGGATTAACCCCTAGTCGACCCAGCGAGCTCGGGTCGACCTCAAAAATCGGTCGGTTCGGTTATTCCCCTCTCCCAATTCGCTGTTTTGAACATTTTTGCATATTTATTTATTAAATTTTCAATTATATATATATATCAATATATATATATTTCTCTGCGCAACCCATTTCACTTAATTAAGTATACTTTAATTTGTGAATTTTTATGTTCAAATTACGGGGTGTTACAATATGGATAAGTTCAAGCCATTAAAATGAAGTAATTAAAGAATTTTAAATATCATTTATAAATAGGAATTTCTCATTTTAAAAAAATTATAAGTTAAATATTAATTGGTTAACCTTTTAAAACATTGCTACTAAAATAAATAATTTATTTTATAAAATCAACTAACTATAAATAATATTAAATAGGTGAATCATTAAAATTTAAATCATGAATAAAGGGCATATCTTTAATTTAAACCATTATAAATAAAATGATTTATAATTTGAAATCATTTATTAAAATAGGCTTAATGACTGCAGTCGATTAACGGTTAAGTCTCTATCTTAAAGAAAACCAAAAGTAACTATAGGTGTCAAAAACTAAAATTTAGAAAATAGGGACCCAATAGATCATAGTCGCCTGACTGCGGGCATTAACCCCTCGACTTAAGCCATGACACACAATAGATCGTAGGTACACGATGGTTACGTCGCTATCCCAGCGAAACCATAGGTAAACGGAAGGCAATTGTGACGGCCGGGAATTTCGCTCGATCCGAATCAGTCGTTAAACCGATCTAGACCGTTCGAAACCCCTGATCGTTTGAGGACAAGACAAATCAGAACCGAAACAGAAGAACATTTCATTGTTGTTACAACAATTCCATCAGATATAAGAATATACAGAGTATAAATGAATAAATTACATTCGATAAATATCAGAGATTTAAATACAGTACTGCAGCGGAAAATAATACAAAGCACAACTGAAGGTGATATACGGATATAGAGCTTTCCGGATATCATTCCAGCTGTAAACCAGGATCCTGTGAATATAAATCTGCAAAACCAAAACTACTAGCTGCCCGTGCGGAAAATAGGGGCACCTAGAGTTTAGGTTAAAATAATAAACTCCAGGTCAGTCATGTGACTGGTGTGAGAACTAAAACAGTTATTTAAAACTTTACTTTAAAAGAGAGTAATTCAAGGGACCACGCCGTATAACACGGAACGGGTTTCCTCCCAAGAATACCAGTGCATAGAATAAACAACGCAATGCTTTTTCGAAAAATGAAGCTATTATAAGACCCAGGTCCCATCACACAATGCAACGCAAGCCGGAGGATAGGGTTTTCCCTTATAAAAGCCAAACATGCTTGGTACGTTTAAAACAAATCATTTGATACTATAATAAGTGTATAGTGTCAAAACAATTTCAATCATAAATATCAATCATAGGCGGCATAGCTACCATCTACTATGTTGCCATACTAGTTCTACAATTAAAACTGAATCAGACGTATTGGAAATTGGATTTCCGTCATGAATCGAGGTAAGGGGCAAACTCCTCTCCGCGTTCGAGACACTCTAGCAAATGTCCCAGGGCTACGCACTCTGGGAAACCCCTGGATGCTTCAGGGTCGGTCCTCACTTACGTTAGAGGATTGGCAATTCCTGAACACACGTTTCCCGGTCCTTACAGACCTATAATCGAGGCGCCTCGCATTCCAACTACCACATAGGTGAAAAGTATATAAATGTCAGGGCTGGTAAGTCACTGACACCACCAAAGCTAGAAAGAAACGTCGTGCTCTCCCTGCAGTCTGTATCCCCTTTTTAACTCATACCGAGGTGTGAGGCTCGCGAATTCACGTTATACACAAAGCTGTCACGTAGGCGTGTTTTGATCATCAACCACAAGACTTTGCTTTTCAACAGAAGCCTTGATCATTGCATCTTAGCGTGCCACACAGGCAATTAATGCCATGCGACTGATGTCCATCGATATACAACCTCTGAGCTCGTACGTCTCAGAGAAGGACGTTAAGCAAAAGAATAAATTCTTCGCCGCCAAACAGATGTATATTTAATAGAAATCAATCAACACAGAATAAAATCCAATGTCAGACACACAATCCATTTACAAGTCCGTTCTGGGTCTGAACGAAACCGGAGGCACTTTCCTCGCATATCCATCCATCTCCAAGTACGTCTGGACGACCACCAACTATTTCCATCCTCTTGGGTGTACTTCCCAATCAGGATCGTCACTAATTATCCAAACGATGTGAAGACTTCCGGTCTTCAACCACCGTCTTCATCTTCGACATATCATCGAATCGGTTATTCAGAATGGGTGTAAACCCGGACTTTCCGAACAACCCGCGTATATTAAAACGAATGTTACACAAACACAACATACGCCTCATTCCAATTCATATTCTCAGGGAAAAGTTCCTATTAATTTTAGCCAAGATAAATTCTTTAAAATTTATCCTTTAATCTTGCTTTGGATGTCGTTTCAAACCAAATTATGGTTTTCCAAACAAGTCGAGATTAGCGAACCACAACGAAGTAATTATTTATTTTATTTCCCAATCCCAACCTATTCATCCCATGAAGCAAAACTGGTAATACTCCATATCTAATACTATGGTGTTATCAGTAAAATTAATTACCATTTCACGTTCAAATCTAATTAAAGATTTAACTATCGCTTTGGAGCAAAACTGGCGATACCCCATTCTCGTTCATTTCTAAATTTGATAATTTAGATTATAGATTCACATTTCAACCTAATTGCAGATTCGTTAAAATTCCTTTTACTGGGTTAAAGAACTAGGTGTTATTTAAAACACAGTTCACGACAAACCCAAATCACATTCTATTTATTATCGGGTTAAAGAACTAGTGTTATTTAAAACACCGTTCACGACAAACCCAAATCACATTCTTTTATTATCGGGTTAAAAAACTAGTGTTATTTAAAACACCATTCACGATAAACCCATTTCAAATCCAATCAAATATATTAGAAATTCCGATTATTTAAAACCCCTTTTTAAATCTAATTTATTTATTTAAAAATAATTGGGTTTTAAATTTAGTTCAAAACTAGTTCATTTCGATAAAAATCCACTTTTATCTTTTCAAATATGGAGTTTTTCACCCCAATTTTTCCCAAATCATTTCTTATGATTTTACACAAATTATTACTATTTTTAATAATTTTATCAAGGCCCGTACAGTCGATTTCCAACAATGGCCATCGAACTGCACTTACAGCGACCTTTTTCAAATTTTATTTGGACGTATCTCCAAATCCAACCGTTAGATTTCCAATTTCTAATATTCGTTAGAAAGCTCTTTTCGATACGAACCCAACGGTTCCGGTTTTAGGAGAATCCGACGATCGGATCTCCCGTAATGTCCGTTTGAAATAAATGGTCGAAATTCACGAACTGCCGCGGCGCGGCGCGTTCTATTCAGGCCATTATATTATATATATATATAATATATAATATATATTTCATCGATTTCTATTTAAAACGAATTATATAAATAGTTTTTAATTCGTTTCAAAAACAATTTCAACCTTTATTTCAATTCAAATCAAAATTGAATTTTTCCTTATAAATTCCTTTTAAAAATCATTTCTATTCAATTCAAGTTTCAATTCAATTTGAATTCATTTCACTTCGTTTTAAATTCAATTCGAATTCGTTTTCAATTCGATTCAATTCAAAGTGGTTTTCTATTCGATTCAATTCAAATTGGTTTTCTATTCGATTCAATTCAAATTGGTTTTCTATTCGATTCAATTCAAATTGGTTTTCTATTTGATTCAAATTCGTTATATATTCAATTGAAATCAAATTCGTTATATATTCAATTGAAATCAAATTCGTTTTCTATTCAAATCAAATTCGTTATATATTCAATTGAAATCAAATTCGTTATATATTCAATTTAAATCAAATTCGTTTTCTATTCAAATCAAATTCGTTATATATTCAATTGAAATCAAATTCGTTTTCTATTCAATTGAAATCAAATTCGTTTTCTATTCAAATCAAATTCGTTATATATTCAATTGAAATCAAATTCGCTTTATATTCAATTCAATTCGAAATCGTTTTATATTCAATTCATTTCGAAATCGTTTTATATTCAATTCATTTCGAAATCATTTTATATTCAATTCATTTCGAAATCGTTTTATATTCAATTCATTTCGAAATCATTTTATATTCAATTCATTTCGAAATCGTTTTATATTCAATTCATTTCGAAATCATTTTATATTCAATTCATTTCGAAATCGTTTTATATTCAATTCATTTCGAAATCATTTTATATTCAATTCATTTCGAAATCATTTTATATTCAATTCATTTCGAAATCATTTTATATTCAATTCATTTCGAAATCGTTTTATATTCAATTCGAATTCAATTCGTTATATATTCCATTCATTTCGAAATAGCTTTCTTTTCTATTCAAATTCGATTGATTTTCTATTCTATTCAAATTCAAATTTCATTTCAAAATATTCGATTTCGAAATCACTTTTCAATATTCCTTTTAAAATGAATAAAATCGATATAAATATCGTTCACGTCAAAATGGCGTCAATCTAACCAACACGGCTTCATATATTTCTCTTTTCAAATATTCTATTTCAAACATTTCCTTTTCAAACATTTCTATTTCAAATATTTCGTTTTCAAATATTTCTATTTCAAATATTTCGTTTTCAAATATTTCTATTTCAAATATTTCGTTTTCAAATATTTCTATTTCAAATATTTCTATTTCAAATATTTCTATTTCAAATATTTCGTTTTCAAATATTTCTATTTCAAATATTTCGATTCCAAATATTTCGTTTTCAAATATTTCGTTTTCAAATATTTCTATTTCAAATATTTCGATTCCAAATATTTCGTTTTCATATATTTCATTTTCAAATATTTCGTTTTCAAATATTTCTATTTCAAATATTTCTATTTCAAATATTTCGATTCCAAATATTTCGTTTTCATATATTTCGTTTTCAAATATTTCTATTTCAAATATTTCGTTTTCAAATATTTCTATTTCAAATATTTCGTTTTCAAATATTTCTATTTCAAATATTTCGTTCAACACATGACTAATCTCAACGGATGAGTACTGTCAACACATGAACCTTTATATTATATTGTTAAAGATGTTAATTTTATTATTAAAATATTTCGTTCAACACATGACTAATCTCAACGGATGAGTACAGTCAACACATGAACCTTTATTTTATAATATTCTTTATCTTCTAAATTGGAATGAGGCCCAATCAATTACCATATAGCGTCAACTATATGGATTCCATACAACACATGTATATAATAGCATTGAAAGATAATCAACCATCAACCAAAGTGCACTACACTGTATAAGCATCAAATATAGATATCTAACGCTTATAACAGTCTGTCAATCAATCGATCGACATATTTAATCAATCAGGATGAGTGAACTTCAAATTTCATCCCAACACCCGTGTGGGGTTTCAAATCAACAAACACAGATTTTAATTGTGCAGTTGGGCGATGTGTAAAATTTATCGTCCCAATCAATGTCGTTCAAATAGGTGTACATAAACAAACCGTCCAGTTTGTAAATGAATATTTATTTATTCACATTCACTATATTCATATTCACGTTAAAAATTATATTTTTTTAACGATAAAACATTTTATTTTAACATATGAATTTCTATTCAGTTCATTCTTTAAAAAAAATGATATTTTTATTTTCTAATTTATTTTAGAAAATTTCGGCAGCATAACGGCACGATACTAGAAACGGGACAAGGCCTAGCCTTATCCCCGGTCTAGTGAAGGCCCACGCCATTCACATATCAATCAAATCAATTTCATTTCACCAAACAATTCAATTCAAACCAAATATTCTGACTAACTACTCAGCCAAACAATTTAACAAACAAGCCATCCATGCTCTGTGGATGACGGGTGTCGGGTGCTACTAAACACCGTCTGCATCCTAGTATATATATATATATATATATATATATATATATATATATATATATATATAACTAGAAAAAGAAATTGAAGAGTGAGAAGTTCTCACCGATAGCTATCCAACTTCACGACACTTCATTTAGAGAAATCTTCATCGTTATCGCATCTTCGTCATCTTCGTTGCCCGTAGCCACTACATATATAAAAATCACACATTTTTATATTTTGATGTCTTTAAAATAAAAATCACATTTTTATTTATTCACTTTCAATTTAAAAATCATATTTTTATAATCGCTTCCTACATTTAAAAATCGAATTTTTTCTATGCTATTCAATATATAAAAATCGAATTTTTACTACGATGTCATATAGATAAAAATTCCATTTCAAAAATATAGATTTCACCTTTATAAAAATAAAGATTTCGCCTTTATAAAAATATGAAGTTTTCGCCTTTTCAAATATGAAGATTTCGCCTTTTCAAATATTAAAAATCCGAACTTTTAGATATTAAAAATACGAACTTTACGAAAGCAAAAATCCTATTTTTTTCTCTAAAAATATACTCTTTCCTATTTAAGCAAAAATCATATTTCTACATCTTCTATATAGTAAAGATTATATTTTTAATAATTTAAAAATATAAAAATCATATTTTTATCACTTTAAAAATATAAAAATCATATTTTTCATCCTATCATATTATACATATGTAAAAGCTGGATTTGTAAATGCTATTATAAATGAAAAAAAAAACTGATTTTATTATAAAAGAATAAATTACTTAACTAAATAAATAGAAGTAAATAACCAAATTGAATATATAAATAAAATAACTTAAAGTTGAATTGGAAGCGAGGGGGGGGGTTTGCTGACCAGCGGTTGTAGGTAAAAGGGGGCGCAGGCGAGATACGGCAGGTCAAGGAGAGCTGCGGCGTCTTCTTGGTGGTCGGGCGGCCTTCTCGTGGTGGTGGGTTTTGGGTTCAGGGGGTGCACGATCGGACAGGGAGGAGGGTTCGTCGGGCTTCAGTGGGGGGGGGGGCTCTCGATCCGACGAGGGGGGGGGGGGGTAGCTGGAGATGGCGGCGGTGGGTGTTTGGTTGGTCGCGGGTCCTAAGGTAGAAGAGGAGAGTGACTCGCGAGGGGGGGGGGTAGCTGGAGATGGCGGCGGTGGTCCTCCGAGGGTGGCGGCGGGTTTTCGCATTTGCTTTCTTTTTCTTTTTTCTTTTCTTTTTATCTTCTGAATTTGGAAAAATTGAATGGAGGTGGGGGGGGGGGGGGGGCAGAGTATAAGGGGGAAGGGGAAAGTTTAATTTATTTAATTATTTTAATTGCAAAAAGTTGACTTTCACAAACGACCTCTAAACGAGGCACATCGTCTGTCGTTCATAGCGTTTTACCCCCATTCCGAACACAATGGGATATGTATCGCAAGCTGATTCGATAGTTACAATCAGTTTCCGTCAAAATCAACATATAACTCTATATATTGAATTTGAACGCGCATTTCAATTTACCGGGGTCACATACTAACTAGAAAAATTCCAGAAAAATATTTTCTAGCTTCGTATTGACGATACGGTCCTAACAAAACTAGTTTCGTCGAATTCTGAGACCGTTTGAAAAATGGTCAATTTCCAGTCGATTAAGATCAACTGAAACTGGTCAAACGCGTTTTCCTTTGCCACGCTTACATATTGATTCGAAAAATTATGAAATTTGGAACCTAGCAATAACTTAACATCACGGACCCAACAAAAGTGGTTTCATCAAAATCCGAGGTCGTTTGCAAAATGGCTATTTTTAAGGGCCTGAATTCCATAGCGATTATTCAGAATTTTCAACTGGACATATCTTTTGATTTCCGCTATGAAATTTTGATTTTTCGGATTCGTTGGAAAGATATTATCAATTAGATCCTAATGTTTTTGGTTTCACTAAAATCCGGATTGTTTTGCACCCGGTACATTCAATTGAAGTTTGAAACCGAATTATCGAATTACCGCGCCATTTTCAATTCTATTTATATATATAAATATTTATATTCTAACGACGACGTATATAATATATACGTCGAATTCTATTCAAAATAAACTTCTCGTCGATTATATTTAAAATAATTTATTTTAAATATTCAAAATTCGCTAAAATTGCCAAAATAAAAATTTTAAACTGGTTCAGAATTTCCAGGTTATTACAATCTCCCCCACTTAAAACTTGTCATCCCCGAAAAGGAACAAAGTCGAAAGTGGTTTGATTAATCAACTCTACGTTCGATCGGGCTTCCATTCTCTAACTTTTCAGTTTCTGAGAATTTTTAAATTTTCAAAAATTTGGCTAACACCCTAAATTTTCGAAAAATTTCGCCATAACCTCCCCTGCACCGGGAGCCACGGGAAAATCCCGAAATTGCCATACAGGCCTTCTGATCTCAAAAAGAAAAAGAAAAAGCCAAGCGGCTAGCCAATAGGCTCATAAAATCATCATCACCCAAACAAAACAGTAAAATTATGTAGTAAACATGTACCTATTTGTCGGGCAAACAAATTTTATTCTCTGCTCTAGCCTCCTTGCTATGACATGTTCAATGTAAGTATATGTATATGCAAGCAAATGCGATCAATTTTCAATATAATTCAATATTTGATGCAATTAGGCTAAATGGCTCAAAATTATCAAACAAATAAACAAACAACACAAACATCAATCAATTAGTAGATTAACGTTTCAAATCCATAATTTTGATATATATATACAGAAAATCATGTTTTTGATGCCAATTCACAACAATGTATTCTAGCTATATAAGTTTTGGTTCTCACACCAGTCTAATGGAAATATATAGATATCACACATTCGTCACTCGAAAATAAATGCTGGTGATGGTATACTTCATCATTAGGACCATGTCCGGGCGACTAGAGTGTGACTCTATATCTATCTAATATATTAAAACTTCGAATATACGTTCATGACGCGTATATGCAAAATCTTTATATATTAGATTGTCCAAATTCAAAATAAATAAATACTCAAATACGTTTTAAAATGGTTTAAATTTCAAAACAAAATTGTTTTCATTTGAAAAATATACTCTTCACACTTGTTCTAGGATACTACTGATCCTATCTCTAACGAGTCATTCTAATTGGACATTACTAATCCAATATCTGATGAATTCTTTCATATGGTTCAAATGTGCCTTGTTCTCGAGCTCTGTAAACCAAAGCTCTGATACCAAATGTGACGGCCGGGAATTTCGCTCGATCCGAATCAGTCGTTAAACCGATCTAGACCGTTCGAAACCCCTGATCGTTTGAGGACAAGACAAATTAGAACCCAAACAGAAGAACATTTCATTGCTGTTACAACAATTCCATCAGATATAAGAATATACAGAGTATAAATGAATAAATTACATTCGATAAATATCAAAGATTTAAATACAGTACTGCAGCGGAAAATAATACAAAGCACAACTGAAGGTGATATACGGATACAGAGCTTTCCGGATATCATTCCAGCTATAAACCAGGATCCTGTGAATATAAATCTGCAAAACCAAAACTACTAGCTGCCCGTGCGGAAAATAGGGGCACCTAGAGTTTAGGTTAAAACAATAAACTCCAGGTCAGTCATGTGACTGGTGTGAGAACTAAAACAGTTATTTAAAACTTTACTTTAAAAGAGAGTAATTCAAGGGACCACGCCGTATAACACGGAACGGGTTTCCTCCCAAGAATACCAGTGCATAGAATAAACAACGCAATGCTTTTTCGAAAAATGAAGCTATTATAAGACCCAAGTCCCATCACACAATGCAACGCAAGCCGGAGGGTAGGGTTTTCCCTTATAATAGCCAAACATCCTTGGTACGTTTAAAACAAATCATTTGATACTATAATAAGTGTATAGTGTCAAAACAATTTCAATCATAAATATCAATCATAGGCGGCATAGCTACCATCTACTATGTTGCCATACTAGTTCTACAATTAAAACCGAATCACACGTATTGGAAATTGGATTTCCGTCATGAGTCGAGGCAAGGGGCAAGCTCCTCTCCGCGTTCGAGACACTCTAGCAAATGTCCCAGGGCTACGCACTCTGGGCAACCCCTGGATGCTTCAGGGCCGGTCCTCACTTACGTTAGAGGATTGGCAATTCCTGAACACATGTTTCCCGGTCCTTACAGACCTATAATTGAGGTGCCTCGCATTCCAACAACCACATAGGTGAAAAGTATATAAATGTCAGGGCTGGTAAGTCACTGACACCACCAAAGCTAGAAAGAAACGTCGTGCTCTCCCTGCAGTCCGTATCCCGTTTTTAACTCATACCGAGGTGTGAGGCTCGTGAATTCACGTTATACACAAAGCTGCCACGTAGGCGTGCTTTGATCATCAACCACAAGACTTTGCTTTTCAACAGAAGCCTTGATCATTGCATCTTAGCGTGCCACACAAGCAATTCATGCCATGCGACTGATGTCCATCGATATACAACCTCTGAGCTCGTACGTCTCAGAGAAGGGCGTTAAGCAAAAGAATAAATTCTCCGCCGCCAAACAGATGTATATTTAATAGAAATCAATCAACACAGAATAAAATCCAATGTCAGACACACAATCCATTTACAAGTCCGTTCTGGGTCTGAACGAAACCGGAGGCACTTTCCTCGCATATCCCAAAAACAATTTCAACCTTTATTTCAATTCAAATCAAAATTGAAATTTTCCTTATAAATTCCTTTTAAAATTCATTTCTATTCAATTCAAGTTTCAATTCAATTTGAATTCATTTCACTTCGTTTTAAATTCAATTCGAATTCGTTTTCAATTCGATTCAATTCAAAGTGGTTTTCTATTCGATTCAATTCAAATTGGTTTTCTATTCGATTCAATTCAAAGTGGTTTTCTATTCGATTCAATTCAAATTGGTTTTCTATTTGATTCAAATTCGTTATATATTCAGTTGAAATCAAATTTGTTATATATACAATTGAAATCAAATTCGTTTTCTATTCAAATCAAATTAGTTATATATTCAATTGAAATCAAATTCGTTATATATTCAACTGAAATCAAATTCGTTTTCTATTCAAATCAAATTCGTTATATATTCAATTGAAATCAAATTCGTTATATATTCAATTGAAATCAAATTCGTTTTCTATTCAATTGAAATCAAATTCGTTTTCTATTCAAATCAAATTCGTTATATATTCAATTGAAATCAAATTCGCTTTATATTCAATTCAATTCGAAATCGTTTTATATTCAATTCATTTCGAAATCGTTTTATATTCAATTCATTTCGAAATCATTTTATATTCAATTCATTTCGAAATCGTTTTATATTCAATTCATTTCGAAATCATTTTATATTCAATTCGTTTCGAAATCGTTTTATATTCAATTCATTTCGAAATCATTTTATATTCAATTCATTTCGAAATCATTTTATATTCAATTCATTTCGAAATCATTTTATATTCAATTCATTTCGAAATCGTTTTATATTCAATTCGAATTCAATTCGTTATATATTCCATTCATTTCGAAATCGCTTTCTTTTCTATTCAAATTCGATTGATTTTCTATTCTATTCAAATTCAAATTTCATTTCAAAATATTCGATTTCGAAATCACTTTTCAATATTCCTTTTAAAATGAATAAAATCGATATAAATATCGTTCACGTCAAAATGGCGTCAATCTAACCAACACGGCTTCATATATTTCTCTTTTCAAATATTCTATTACAAACATTTCCTTTTCAAACATTTCTATTTCAAATATTTCGTTTTCAAATATTTCTATTTCAAATATTTCGTTTTCAAATATTTCTATTTCAAATATTTCATTTTCAAATATTTCTATTTCAAATACTTCTATTTCAAATATTTCGTTTTCAAATATTTCTATTTCAAATATTTCGTTTTCAAATATTTCTATTTCAAATATTTCGTTTTCAAATATTTCTATTTCAAATATTTCGTTTTCAAATATTTCGTTTTCAAATATTTCTATTTCAAATATTTCGATTCCAAATATTTCGTTTTCAAATATTTCGTTTTCAAATATTTCTATTTCAAATATTTCGATTCCAAATATTTCATTTTCAAATATTTCGTTTTCAAATATTTCGTTTTCAAATATTTCGTTTTCAAATATTTCTACTTCAAATATTTCGTTTTCAAATATTTCTAGTTCAAATATTTCGTTTTCAAATATTTCTATTTCAAATATTTCGTTTTCAAATATTTCTATTTCAAATATTTCGTTCAACACATGACTAATCTCAACGGATGAGTACTGTCAACACATGAACCTTTATATTATATTGTTAAAGATGTAAATTTTATTATTAAAATATTTCGTTTAACACATGACTAATCTCAACGGATGAGTACAGTCAACACATGAACATTTATTTTATAATATTCTTTATCTTCTAAATTGGAATGAGGCCCAATCAATTACCATATAGCGTCAACTATATGGATTCCATACAACACATGTATATAATAGCATTGAAAGATAATCAATCATTAACCAAAGTGCACTACACTGTATAAGCATCAAATATAGATATCTAACGCTTATAACAGTCTGTCAATCAATCGATCGACATATTTAATCAATCAGGATGAGTGAACTTCAAATTTCATCCCAACACCCATGTGGGGTTTCAAATCAACAAACACAGATTTTAATTGTGCAGTTGGGCGATGTGTAAAATTTATCGTCCCAATCAATGTCATTCAAATAGGTGTACATAAACAAACCGTCCGGTTTGTAAATGAATATTTATTTATTCACATTCACTATATTCATATTCACGTTAAAAATTATATTTTTTTAACGATAAAACATTTTATTTTAACATATGAATTTCTATTCAGTTCATTCTTTAAAAAAAATGATATTTTTATTTTCTAATTTATTTTAGAAAATTTCGGCGGCATAACGGCACGATACTAGAAACGGGACAAGGCCTAGCCTTATCCCCGGTCTAGTGAAGGCCCACGCCATTCACACATCAATCAAATCAATTTCATTTCACCAAACAATTCAATTCAAACCAAATATTCTGACTAACTACTCAGCCAAACAATTTAACAAACAAGCCATCCATGGTCTGTGGATGACGGGTGTCGGGTGCTACTAAACACCGTCTGCATCCTAGTATATATATATATATATATATATATATATATATATATATATATATATATAACTAGAAAAAGAAATTGAAGAGTGAGAAGTTCTCACCGATAGCTATCCAACTTCACGACACTTCATTTAGAGAAATCTTCATCGTTATCGCATCTTCGTCATCTTCGTTGCCCGTAGCCACTACATATATAAAAATCACACATTTTTATATTTTGATGTCTTTAAAATAAAAATCACATTTTTATTTATTCACTTTCAATTTAAAAATCATATTTTTATAATCGCTTCCTACATTTAAAAATCGAATTTTTTCTATGCTATTCAATATATAAAAATCGAATTTTTACTACGATGTCATATAGATAAAAATTCCATTTCAAAAATATAGATTTCACCTTTATAAAAATAAAGATTTCGCCTTTATAAAAATATGAAGTTTTCGCCATTTCAAATATTAAAAATCCGAACTTTTAGATATTAAAAATCCGAACTTTACGAAAGCAAAAATCCTATTTTTTTCTCTAAAAATATACTCTTTCCTATTTAAGCAAAAATCATATTTCTGCATCTTCTATATAGTAAAGATTATATTTTTAATACTTTAAAAATATAAAAATCATATTTTTATCACTTTAAAAATATAAAAATCATATTTTTCATCCTATCATATTATACATATGTAAAAGCTGGATTTGTAAATGCTATTATAAATGAAAAAAAAACTGATTTTATTACAAAAGAATAAATTACTTAACTAAATAAATAGAAGTAAATAACCAAATTGAATATATAAATAAAATAACTTACAGTTGAATTGGAAGCGGGGGGGGGGGGGGGGGTTTGTTGACCAACGGTTGTAGGTAAAAGGGGGCGCAGGCGAGATACGGCAGGTCAAGGAGAGCTGCGGCGTCTTCTTGGTGGTCGGGCGGCCTTCTCGCGGTGGTGGGTTTCGGGTTCAGGGGGTGCACGATCGGACAGGGAGGAGGGTTCGTCGGGCTTCAGGGGGGGGGGCTCTCGATCCGACGAGGGGGGGGGGGGTAGCTAGAGATGGCGGCGGTGGGTGTTTGGTTGGTCGCGGGTCCTAAGGTAGAAGAGGAGAGTGAGTCGCGAGGGGGGGGGGGTAGCTGGAGATGGCGGCGGCGGTCCTCCGAGGGTGGCGGCGGGTTTTCGCATTTGCTTTTTTTTTTTTATCTTCTGAATTTGGAAAAATCGAATGGAGGGGGGGGGGGAGGTGGGGGGGGGGCAGAGTATAAGGGGGAAGGGGAAAGTTTAATTTATTTAATTATTTTAATTATTTTAATTGCAAAAAGTTGACTTTCACAAACGACCTCTAAACGAGGCACATCGTCTGTCGTTCATAGCGTTTTACCCCCATTCCGAACACAATGGGATATGTATCGCAAGCTGATTCGATAGTTACAATCAGTTTCCGTCAAAATCAACATATAACTCTATATATTGAATTTGAACGCGCATTTCAATTTACCGGGGTCACATACTAACTAGAAAAATTCCAGAAAAATATTTTCTAGCTTCGTATTGACGATACGGTCCTAACAAAACTAGTTTCGTCGAATTCTGAGACCGTTTGAAAAATGGTCAATTTCCAGTCGATTAAGATCAACTGAAACTGGTCAAACGCGTTTTCCTTTGCCACGCTTACATATTGATTCGAAAAATTATGAAATTTGGAACCTAGCAATAACTTAACATCACGGACCCAACAAAAGTGGTTTCGTCGAAATCCGAGGTCGTTTGCAAAATGGCTATTTTTAAGGGCCTGAATTCCATAGCGACTATTCAGAATTTTCAACTGGACATATCTTTTGATTTCCGCTATGAAATTTTGATTTTTCGGATTCGTTGGAAAGATATTATCAATTAGATCCTAATGTTTTTGGTTTCACTAAAATCCGGATTGTTTTGCACCCGGTACATTCAATTGAAGTTTGAAATCGAATTATCGAACTACCGCGCCATTTTCAATTCTATTTATATATATAAATATTTATATTCTAACGACGACGTATATAATATATACGTCGAATTCTATTCAAAATAAACTTCTCGTCGATTATATTTAAAATAATCTATTTTAAATATTCAAAATTCGCTAAAATTGTCAAAATAAAAATTTTAAACTGGTTCAGAATTTCCGGGTTATTACAGCAATCTCTTCCCCTTGAATTACGCTATCCTAACAACAAACATATGGATCGTAGTTACATGATGTTTGCGTCGCTATCCAAGCGAAACCATAAGAAACTGTGGGTGTAACCCCAGCTTTACGCTATTGGGTTTTCCAAAGATTTAAGAAATAAAATAATTTACTTTTTAAAACATTATTTAAATAAGGCTTAGCAATCATAACGGTACTTAAATAAGCTGTCATTTATTGAATTCAATTTCTAGTCATAACACTAGTATTTACATAACAAGTATATATGTAAATAATCATCATTTAGCAATTTACAGCTAAAGTATTTCATATAACAATCAATACTGCCATCAATGAATAATATAGCAAAGGAAGATTTATTCTGCTTAACAGATGTAAATAGACAAATTTATCCAATTTATTTATAGGTGCTTATTTGGCCAAAATAGATAACACCAATCATATCTCAGTTTTATTACATTATAACTAAACAACGTAATTAATTTAATATTATCCATAATTTCCCATAGGTTCAATTCTTCAATAACTTGAGTAAAAATAAACTCAAAATATCTAATAGCAATTCGAGATGCTACATCGTGATCCTAAATTAGATTCATCCAAACTAATAGCATTCCAAGATGCTATCTCGCAAATCCAAGATTTAATTCAATCACCAGTCACTTTATCAATCCAAACATGCAGTTAACAATATGGTTATTTTAACTAAACAAATCAACTAAGAATCCACGCAAATAAATAGATAAAAATATTTTACTTACTTAGTAGATCAGAAAGGTGGTTTTACTCACATTGTATCCATTATCGCTTTCGCGATCAAATTCTGCTCAATTCCCAACAGCGTTTCAAATTAACCAAAAATTTCCAATAGCTTCAAATTCCATCAATCCAACTTCACTTATGTAGTTTACGCTGATATGAGACAAACGCAATAAACCACTTTCAATTTGGACCTAGAACGAGTAAATTATACAATTTATAAGATTTCTATTTCATTTAATAGATTAATTTCACTACTTACCATTTTAAAGCACCAGTCAACTTCTAATCCCTTTCCCAATCTCAAGTGCCTGTACACGACCGACCAAAAAAACCCAAAGCTCTATACTTCTCTCTCCTTCACCCACGTCCTACATAGCCTAGAATCCAACGACAATACCTCTGCTCTCCATCTATTCACGAGAATACTCCCTCAGTAGACATCCAGCGAGGCATGAACGCTTCTTTTTAAATCGTGACATAGCAGCAGGTCGAGAACATCTCTTTCTAACTCACGGGTTAAGTATTCTTTGGGAAACGGAAACAAAGATGGTAGGGTGAGTTGTATAATTTTGATGGAGTAGTGTATGATAGAAGCTTTTACTTGCTTGTATTTAGTTTTATATTGATTTTCCGGTATCTCATCGCACATAAGTTCGATCTCACAAAAACTCCAAACGACCCAAAAAAAAAAAAGTACTTTCACATTCAAAATTACTACACGGCTTCAAAACCATACAGATATATATTGGTTATTGAATTTAAGGAAAAAAAAAAAATCATAAAACACTGCTATTTTAATATGAAAACAGAATTATAATTCTACAATGCCAAACGATACACTTTTTAAATGCGCACAATCATATAATAAATCCGACCAGTGTGAAACTTGACAACTCACAATAATTTACTATTCCGATTTTAATGGAATTAGTTTCGTCGAAATCCAAGATAATTTGCCAAATTCCTTGATTTACATGTTAAATACAATGACATATTATTAAGCGACTTTTAAATCGCTTAAAACCAATGATAATAACTTATTATTACCATTCTAATCCAAATAAATTATAATTAAGGATCTTTTGAGGCCATTAAAATTAATAATTGAGTTCAAATCCAATGTGTTTACAATATTTTTGAATTGAATTTACTATTTCACTATTCAGATTGAATTAATAACTCAAAACGGTTGAATTATAGTTATTTAAATTGCCAAATCAATATTTGAAATATTCAATCATTAAAAACTCGGGTTGTTACATTATGGATGATATCAATGTATAATGCTACGTTTGTTGATCCGTGACTTGTGTTATAAATTATAATTGTGTTTTGCTCTTGATAAATTTTATACCCACTGAGTTATTGTATTGATAAGGATTAAGTATGTCGGTCCATTTGAGGTATGAAAATATTGAGCATCTTAACGACGAAATTGATACCTATTCAATACAAGACGCATGGTCCCTCCTAACCAGCCCTTTTCTCCCCATTAATACACATCATTACTCGTTAATGCCCTTTATTAATGTGGGTATCGCGGTGTGACATTACATTTAATATTTGAAATCTTCTAACGAGAATTTTCGTTGTTACATTCTTGATCATCTATACCAGTGATTGCTTGATCGAGAGTTAGTTCTTGAGTTTGATTTATTTTTATTGCCTAACATAGAATTGAAGGTAACTAAGTTCTTACCTATGTTGACTAGAAGAAGTCTTCCAATTTGCTTTTTTTGGAGTTGCTAGATTAATGTTCGTTCTTTCATGAAATGGAGTACCATGATACTTATCAAAATTGAACATGAACGCTGGCGGTAGGTTGTTAGCAGAGCTTCATAATAGTGAATACACAATATCCGCAACAGTACCCATTCCGCCATTAACCAAACCATTTTGCACTAAAAGATTACTTTGTAACTTCACTCAAGAACCTACCGAAAGATAAATGCATCTTCTTAAACCTTTTGCAACATCAAAAGAAGCATGAAATGCTACTGCATTGTTATTGAAAGAAGTACAAAGTTAAATCTAATATTTTTTGTTATGTTTGCTGGATGCAATTCTAGTTCGAGAAAGATAAAAAGCATTCTTACATTTCCCTCTCCTAGTTTGATCAAATTGACCAAACTCTGGTTTTGAAAGTTTCCGACCATCAAAATAGATGAATCTCTACTTAATCTTTCTAAAGTCCCATCTAATGGTGCTTGTTCTTCTCTAGCTTGGCTGAATATATATGATAGCCTTACTCAGTTACCGAAACTCATATATGAAGGCCCACTACGTTGTTGCAAGAGATTATAACCTTTTAAGTGTAATTAACTATCCCATATAAAGAGATAATTGTCGTATATAACTGCCTAAACAGTAGAAATATCACTGGAAAAAAACCATTTATTGTAAAAGTATCACGATATCATAAATTAATATTCTTCATCATTGTTCTACAAAGCATCCTATATTCATCTGTTATAATCGACTTTGTACTGTTAAAGTCATCTTGCATACTCCAGCATTACTCTCCTAAAAGTTCTTTGTAAGATGATTTCCTTTATGTAGGCATTGAAGGTTTATGATTAATTATGCTACCATCAATGTTAAATGCAGCCACTCCCGTTGGAGCCAAAATGTGAAGTGCTTTTCTAGTTCTAAAATGAGTAATGGCTGTTCTAACAGTGGAATTTACAAGAGTTGATTTTCCAATATCAGCATGACCACACATAGTCATTCAAGTAGATTCTCCTTTTAATATGGCATTATATATCGTATTAAGTGCAATCCTCTGATCTTTAGACAAGTTATCAATAGGAACAACAGTTAAATTAATTTACTCTATTTTGCATGTTCTATGGTATAACATAAATTCGTATTGACAAAATTACATTAAATATCTATATTAGGATATCACTAAAGTGCTTCATTCCAGTTTTGCGAAATGTTGAATTCTCCTAACCCCATTTATACCTCCTACTCTAAAACAAAACAATGGACCCATTGAGGCTGCTATCATCCACTGTTCTTGTTGGTTTTCTTTTATATCATTTTCAGTGGTGTCATTTTCAAGGTCGTCTTCAATAGCATTTCTAAATGATTTGGGTTGAATCCAATCTAAATTAACATGTCTTTCAGACCAAGTATCAAAAATTTCTTTTGCTTCACTTAAGTTTCGATAGTGATGGCGTGGTAGTAACAGAATTCATATTGTGTAAATTATAGCTCCATATTGTAAAATATAGTGACAATCTTCTAATTTTTTTGTACTTCAAATTAATTGGATAATATTCATAAAAGTTAAAATAATGGAAAATAAAAATTTGCAGCACCTATTGTTTGCGAATTTTTTTTTTACATTTTTCGCTGAATGGAGGAATGCTGGTACTTAATTCTTGCATTATTCATTCATTCACCCCTATTCGAAATTTGTGACATCCTTCACAATAGTAAGGGAAGTATTTTCCCATATTCAGCAGTGAGAGATTTTCTCGTTCGCTTAGTCGATCCATATACCTTATAATGAAAATTGTGTTCGATTCAACTACACCTACGTCTATTTTTGTATTTTGATTTCCAATTATCGTTGACATCATGGATTTTGAAGTTGCCATAAGTGGCTCTATTGCTCCAAACAAACGTACTGGAGGGTAAGACTTTAGAAGATGACATACGTCACATGTAGAAATGTCTAGCTTATACACTCTCAAGAAGTATTTTTTTAGTGGCGGAATCTGATGTCAGTAAGGAACGATGAATATATTATCATTCATATTTTCCCATCTTTATCAATGGTTTTGAAGGTCGATGCAAAAAAAAACTAAATTCCCTAAATATATTGTGATAACAACTTAGTTATCTACTTATATGAAAGTTGTATCATGTCCATTTCAAATAAAACAATTATAACATGCCAAACTTTGGTATGATTGTTTCCAAACATAGTGTAATAACCCGGAAAATCTGAACCAGTTTAAAATTTGTTATTTTGGCAATTTTAGCGAATTTTGAATATTTAAAATGAATTATTTTAAATAATATCGATGAGAAATTTATTTAGAATATAATTAGAACGTATATATTATATACGCCGTCGTTAGAATATAAATATTTTTATATAACTATAAAAGGAATTGTAAATGGCGCGGTAGTTCGATAATTCGATTTCAAACTTCAATTGAACATACCAGGTGCAAAACAATCCGGATTTTAGTGAAACCAAAAATGATAGGATCTAATTGATAATATATTTCTAACGAATCCGAAAAATCAAAATTTCGTAGCGGGAATAAAAAGATATGTCCAGTTGAAAATTCTGAATAGTCGCTATGGAATTCAGGCCCTTAAAAATAGCAATTTTGCAAACGACCTCGGATTTCGACGAAACCACTTTTGTTGGGTCCGTGATGTCAAATTATTGCTAGATTCCAAATTTCATAATTTTTCGAATCAATATGTGAGCGTGGCAAAGGAAAATGCGTTTGACCAGTTTCAGTTGATTTTAATCGACTGGAAAATGGCCATTTTTCCAACGGTCTCGGAATTCGACGAAACTAGTTTTGTTAGGACCGTATCGTCAATACGAAGCTAGGAAATATTTTTCCGGAATTTTTAGAGTTAGTATGTGACCCCGGTAAATAAAAATGCGCGTTCAAATTCAATATATAGAGTTATATGTTGATTTTAACGGAAACCGATCGAAACGATCGAATCAACTTACGATACATATCTCATTGTGTTCAGAATGAGGGTAATTAGCTATAGACGACAGGCGGTGGGCCTTGTTTCGAGGTCGAATGGAAAAGTTACTTTTTGAAAATTAATTAATTAAATAAATTAAAAATAAAAATATCTCCCCCTTTAAACAACCAGACCCCCCCCCTCGTTCAACTAATTTCAAAGCAGAAAAAGAAAAAAGAAAAAAACCCTAAACTATCGACAACCCCCCCGTCGATCTCGATGCCGCCTGCCACCAGTCGCCCCCGCCTCCGATGGTCCTGGCGCCACCTCCGAACCCACCCCCCTGCCCTCACGACACAGCCCCCCTTTGATCACCGCAACCAACCCTAGCCGCCTCCCATCGAACGCGCCGCCACCCTGGAGCCATCCGCCTATTCCCCCCTCCTCATCGCACCACCTGCATCGAAGTCCGCCGCCACCACCAGAGGGCGCAACACCACCCGACACAGCCCACCCCCTCCACCTGTTTACAGTGAGTATTTAATTAATTTTAATTATAGTAAATCTGAATTTTTGACAATAGGAAGAACTGATTTTTTTTTTTTTTTTTTTTTTTTTTATAAAAGACTTGATTTTTATAATGGTAAAGTTTATATTTTTACTTATGAAAGTTTATAATTTTATTATAGAAATAGATTATATTTTTGTTAATGAAAATATATAGTTTTTGTAAAGAAAGATTGGATTTTTCACGATAGAAAGATTGGATTTTTCACGATAGAAAGATTGGATTTTTCAAAATAGAAAGTTATAATTTTTCATATAGAAAAGGCGATATTTTTAACCTTAAAAAGGCGGATTTTTAATGAATGAAAGACGATATTTTTAAAGGTGAAAAGATCGTATTTTTTATTTGAATGTAGAAAGATCGGATTTTGATATAGTGGTAAGTTAAAAATTTGATTTTTATATTTTTAAAGAATTAAAAATATGATTTTTATATTTTTAAAGTATTAAAAATATGATCTTTACTATGTAGAAGATGTAAAAATATAATTTTTACATGATAGGAATATTAAACATAGCATCTTTATATGTGTAGCAAAATAAAGATTGATTTTATAAGACGATATTTTGAGATGAGTAGTGAAGTAAAAATATGATTTTTACTTCGAGAAAAATATAATTTTTTTATTATAGAAAGGCAAATCTATATTTTTGAAAAGGCAAAATCTTTTTATATAGCAGCGAAGTAAAAATTCGATTTTTATATATTGAATAGCGTAGTAAAAATTCGATTTTTATATATTGAATAGCATAGTAAAAATTTGATTTTTATATATTGAATAGCGAAGTAAAAATTCGATTTTTATATATTGAATAGCGAAGTAAAAATTCGATTTTTATATATTGAATAGCATAGTAAAAATTCGATTTTTATATATTGAATAGCGAAGTAAAAATGTGATTTTTACATATGTAGTGACTACGGGCGACGAAAGTGATAAGAGACGAGAACAGTGAAGATTACCTACATTAGAAGTGCCGTGGAGTTAGGATAGCTATTGGTGAGAACTTCTCACTCTTCAATTTCTTTTTCTAGTTATATATATATACTAGGATGCAGACGATGTTTAGTAGCACCCGACACCCATCATCCACAGACCATGGATGGCTTGTTTGTTTAATTTGTGTAGTTGGTTAGATTATTTGGTTTGAACTGAATCGTTTGGTGAAATGAGTGGATTTGATTGATGTGTGAATGGCGTGGGCCTTCACTAGACCGGGGATAAGGCTAGGCCTCGTCCCGTTTCTAGTATCGTGTCGTTATGCCGCCGAAATTTTCTAAAATATGTTAGAAAATAAAAATATCATTTTTATTGTGTAAATGAACTGAATAGAAATTCATGTGTTGAAATAAAATATTTTATCATTAAAAATATAATTTTTAACGTGGAAGTGAATAAAATAAAATATTCATTTACAAACCGGACGGGTTGTTTATGTACACCTATTTGAAGGACATTGATTGGGACGATAAATTTTACACATCGCCTAACTACACAAAGAAAATATGTGTTTGATTGTTTGAAACCCCACACGGGTGTTGGGATGAAATTTGAAGTTCACTCATCCTGGTTGATTAAATATGTCGATCGATTGATTGACAGACTGTTATAAGCGTTAGATATCTATATTTGATGCTTATGCAGTGTAGTGCAATTTGGTTGATGGTTGATTATTTTTCCATGCTATTATATACGTGTGATGTATGAAAATCCATATAATTAATATTATATGGTGATTTATTGGGTCTCATTCCAATTTAGAAAATAAAGAATATTATAAAATAAAGGTTCATGTGTTGACAGTACTCATCCGTTGAGATTAGTCATGTGTTGAACGAAATATTTTAATAATAAAATTTACATTTTTATCAATATAAAATAAAGGTTCATGTGTTGACAGTACTCATCCGTTGAGATTAGTCATGTGTTGAACGAAATATTTTAATAATAAAATTTACATCTTTATCAATATAAAATAAAGGTTCATGTGTTGACAGTACTCATCCGTTGAGATTAGTCATGTGTTGAACGAAATATTTTAATAATAAAATTTACATCTTTATCAATATAAAATAAAGGTTCATGTGTTGATAGTACTCATCCATTGAGATTAGTCATGTGTTGAACGAAATATTTTAATAATAAAATTTACATCTTTATCATTATAAAATAAAGGTTCATGTGTTGATAGTACTCATCCGTTGAGATTAGTCATGTGTTGAACGAAATATTTTAATAATAAAATTTACAACTTTATCAATATAAAATAAAGGTTCATGTGTTGAAAGTACTCATCCGTTGAGATTAGTCATGTGTTGAACGAAATATTTTAATAATAAAATTTACATCTTCATCAATATAAAATAAAGGTTCATGTGTTGACAGTACTCATCCGTTGAGATTAGTCATGTGTTGAACGAAATATTTTAAAAATAGAAATATTTGAAATAGAAATATTTGAATAGGAAATATTTGAAAAAGAAATATTTGAAATAGAATATTTGGAAATATATGAAGCCGTGTTGATTAGATTGACGCCATTTTGACGTGAACGATATTTATATCAATTTTATTCATTTTAAAATGAATATTGAAAAGTGATTTCGAAATCGAATATTTTGAAATGAAATTGAATTTAAATTGAATAGAAAATGAATTGAATTTAAATTGATTAGAAAACGAATTTGATTTCAATTGAATATATAACGAATTTGATTTCAATTGAATATATAACGAATTTGATTTCAATTGAATATATAACGAATTTGATTTCAGTTGAATATATAACGAATTTGATTTGAATTGAATAGAAAACGAAAATGAATTGAATTGAATAGAAAACCAATTTGAATTGAATCGAATAGAAAACGAAAATGAATTGAATCGAATAGAAAACTAATTTGAATTGAATCGAATAGAAAACCAATTCGAAATGAATTGAAAACGAATTCGAAATGAATTGAAAACGAATTCGAAATGAATTGAAAACGAATTCGAATTGAAAACGAATTCGAATTGAAAACGAATTCGAATTGAATTGAAAACGAATTGAAATGAATTCAAATTGAATTGAAATTTGAATTGAATAGAAATGAATTTTAAAACGAATTTATAAGAAAAAATTCAATTTTGATTTGAATTGAAATGGAAGTTGAAATTGTTTTTGAAACGAAATTAAAACGATTTATAAAATTCGTTTTAAATAAAAATCGATGAAATATATATTATATATATATAATATAATGGCCTGAACAGAACGGGCCGCGCCGCAGTAGTTCGTAAATTTCGACCATTGATTTCGAACGGATATTACGGGAGATCCGACCGTCGGATTCTCCTAAAACCGGAACCGTTGGGTTCGCATCGAAAAGAGCTTTCTAACGAATATTAGAAATTCAAAATCTAACGGTTGGATTTGGAGATACGTCCAAATCAAATTCCGTTGTTGGAAATCGACTGTACGGGCCTTGATAAAATTATTAAAAATAGTAATAATTGGTGTAAAATCATAAGAAATGATTTGGGAAAAATTGGGATGAAAAACTCCATATTTGAAAAGATAAAAATAGATTTTTATCGAAATGAACTAGTTTTGAACTAATTTTAAAACCCATTTATTTTTAAATAAATAAATTGAATTTGAAATGGGTTGTAAATAGAATGTGATTTGGGTTTGTCGTGAACTGTGTTTTAAAGGACATTAGTTCTTTAACCCTGTAAGAGGAGTTTTAATGAATCTGCAATTAGATTGAAATGTGCGTTGATAATCTAAATTATCAAATTTGGAAGATAAGTGAGAATGGAGTATCACTAGTTTTGCTCCAAAGCGATAGTTAAATATTTAATTAGATTTGAACGTGGAATGGTAATTAATTTTACCGACAACACTGTGGTGTTAAATATGGAGTATTACCAGTTTTGCTTCATGGGATGAATAGGTTGGGATTGGGAAATAAAATAAATAATTACTTCGGTGTGGTTCGCTAATCTCGACTAGTTTGAAAAACCATAATTTGGTTTGAAATGACATCCAAAGGAAGATTAAAGGATTGATTTTAAAGAATTTATCTTGGATAAAATTAATGGGAACCTTTCCCAAAAGATATGAATATTTAAATAAAGGAATATTCTGGATTGGAATGTGGCGTTTGTTGTGTATGTGCAACATTTGTTTTTAATATACGCGGGTTGTTCGGAAAGATCGGGTTTATACCCATTCTGAATAACCGATTCGACGATATGTCGAAGATGAAGACGGTGGTCGAAGGCCGGAAGTCTTCACATCGTTTGGATAATTACTGACGATCCTGATTGGGCTGTACACCCAAGAGGATGGAAATAGTTGGTGGTCGTCCAGACGTACTTGGAGATGGATGGATATGCGAGGAAAGTGCCTCCGGTTTCGTTCAGACCCAGAACGGACTTGTAAATGGATTGTGTGTCTGACATTGGATTTTATTCTGTTTTGATTGATTTCTATTAAATATACATCTGTTTGGCGGCGGAGAATGTATTCTTTTGCTTAACGCCCTTCTCTGAGATGTACGAGCTCAGAGGTTGTATATCGATGGACATCAGTCGCATGGCATGAATTGCCTGTGTGACACGCTAAGATGCAATGATCAAGGTTTCTGTTGAAAAGCAAAGTCTTGTGGTTGATGATCAAAGCACGGCCTACGTGGCAGCTTTGTGTATAGCGTGAATTCGCGAGCCTCACACCTCGGTATGAGTCAAAAACGGGATACGGACTGCAGGTAGAGCATGACGTTTCTTTCTAGCTTTGGTGGTATCAGTGACTTACCAGCCCTTACATTTATATACTTTTCACCTATGTGGTTGTTAGAATGCGAGGCGCCTCGATTATAGGTCTGTATGGACCGGGAAACGTGTGTTCAGGAATAACTAATCCTCTAACGTAAGTGAGGACCGGCCCTGAAGCATCCAGGATTGCCCAGAGTGTGTAGTCCTGAGACATTTGCTAGAGTGTCTCGAGCGCGGAGGGGAGCTTGCCCCTTTCCTCGACTCATGACGGAATCCAATTTCCAATACGTGATATTGCGGTTTTAATTGTAGAACTAGTATGGCGACATAGTGGTATGGGACATTCATGCCGCCTATGATTTATATTTACGATTGAAACTGTTTGGATACTATACAATAATTATAGTATCAAATGATTTGTTTTAAACGTACCAAGTATGTTTGGCTGTTATAAGGTAAAACCCTATCCTCCGGCTTGCGTTGCATTGTGTGATGGGACCTGGGTCTTATAATAGCTTCATTTTTCGAAAAAGCATTGCGCTATTTATTCTATGCACTGGTATTCTTGGTAGGAAACCCGTTCCGTGTTATACGGCGTGGTCCCTTGAATTACTCTCTTTTAAAGTAAAGTTTTAAATAACTGTTTTAGTTCTCACACCAGTCACATGACTGACCTGGAGTTTATTGTTTTAACCTAAACTCTGGGTGCCCCTATTTTCGACACGAGCAGCTAGTACTTTTGGTTTTTGCAGATTTATATTCACAGGATCCTGATTTACAGCTGGAACGATGCTCGGAAAGCTCTGTATCCGTGCATTACTTTCAGTTGTGTTTTGTATTATTTTTCCGCTGCTATGTAATTTATTGTAATCTCTGATATTTATCGAATGTAATTTATTTATACTCTGTATATTCTTGTATTCTGATGGTATTTTTGTAATAACAATGAAATGTTCTTCCGTCTGCGTTCATTTGTGTGTTGTTCTCAAAGTATCCGCTCTTTCCTTCACGGGGAAGTAACGGTCCTCACATTTGGTATCGGAGCTTTGGTTTACAGAGCTCGAGAACAAGACACATTAGAACCATACGAAAGAATTCATCAGATATTGGATTAGTAATATCCAATTAGAATGACTCGTTAGAGATAGGATCAGTAGTATCCTAGAACGAGTGTGAAGAGTATATTTTTCAAATGAAAACAATTTTGTTTTGAAAATTTAAATCGTTTCATACGTATTTGAATATTTATTTATTTTGAATTTGGACAATCGAGTATATAAAGATTTTGCATATACGCGTCATGAACGTATATTCGAAATTTTAATATATTAGATAGATATAGAATCACATTCTAGTCGCCCGGACATGATTCTGATGATGGCGCGCCATTACCAGTATTTATTTTCGTGTTTCGAAGGTGTGATATCTATATATTTCCATTAGACTGGTGTGAGAACCAAAACTTATATAGATAGATTTATTTGTTGTGTTTTGGCATCAAAAACATGATTTTCAGTATATGAATCAAAATATATGAATTTGAAACTTTAATTCACTAATTGATTGATGTTTGTGTTGTTTGTTTATATGTTAGACAATTTTTGAACCATTATGCCTAATTGAATCAAATATTGAACTGTATTGAAAATTGGTCGCATTTGCTTGCATATACTAGTACTTACATTGAACAGGTCATAGCAAGGAGGCTAGAGCAGAGAATAAAATTTGTTTGCCCGACAAATTGGTACATGTTTACTATAATTTACTGTTTTGTTTGGGTGATGATGATTTTATGAGCCTATTGGCTTTTTTCTTTTTCTTTTTGAGATCAGAAGGCCTATATGGCAATTTTGGGATTTTCCCGTGGCTCCCGGTGCAGGGGAGGTTATGGCGAAATTTTTCGAAAATTTAGGGTGTTAGCCAAATTTTTGAAAATTTGGAAATTCTCAGAAACTGAAAAGTTGGAGAATGAAAGCCAGATCGAACGTAGAGTTGATAAATCAAACCACTTTCGACTTTGTACCTTTTCGGGGACGAAAAGTTTTATGTAGGGGAGATTGTAATAACCCGGAAAATCTGAACCAGTTTAAATTTTTTTATTTTGGCAATTTTAGCGAATTTTGAATATTTAAAATGAATTATTTTAAATAATATCGACGAGAAATTTATTTAGAATATAATTAGAACGTATATATTATATACGTCGTCGTTAGAATATAAATATTTTTATATAATTATAAAAGGAATTGAAAATGGTGCGGTAGTTCGATAATTCGATTTCAAACTTCAATTGAACATACCAGGTGCAAAACAATCCGGATTTTAGTGAAACCAAAAATGATAGGATCTAATTGATAATATCTTTCTAACGAATCCGAAAAATCAAAATTTCATAGCGGGAATAAAAAGATATGTCCAGTTGAAAATTCTGAATAGTTGCTTTGGAATTCAGGCCCTTAAAAATAGCAATTTTGCAAACGACCTCGGATTTCAACGAAACCACTTTTGTTGGGTCCGTGATGTCAAATTATTGCTGGATTCCAAATTTCATAATTTTTCGAATCAATATGTGAGCGTGGCAAAGGAAAACGCGTTTGACCAGTTTCAGTTGATTTTAATCGACTGGAAAATGGCCATTTTTCCAACGGTCTCGGAATTCGACGAAACTAGTTTTGTTAGGACCGTATCGTCAATACGAAGCTAGGAAATATTTTTTCGAAATTTTTAGAGTTAGTATGTGACCCCGGTAAATAAAAATGCACGTTCAAATTCAATATATAGAGTTATATGTTGATTTTAACGGAAACCGATCGAAACGATCGAATCAGCTTACGATACTTATCCCATTGTGTTCGGAATGGGGGTAATTAGCTATAGACGACAGGCGGTGGGCCTTGTTTCGAGGTCGAATGGAAAAGTTACTTTTTGAAAATAAATTAATTAAATAAATTAAAAATAAAAATATCTCCCCCTTTAAACAACCAGACCCCCCCTCGTTCAACTAATTTCAAAGCAGAAAAAAAAACCCTAAACTATCGACAGCCACCCCCCCCCCATCGATCTCGATGCCGCCTGCCACCAGTCGCCCCCGCCTCCGATGGTCCTGGCGCCACCTCCGAACCCACCCCCTGCCCTCGCGACACAGCCCCCCTTCGATCACCGCAACCAACCCTAGCCGCCTCCCATCGAACGCGCCGCCACCCTGGAGCCATCCGCCTATTCCCCCCTCCTCATCGCACCACCTACATCGAAGTCCGCCGCCACCACCAGAGGGCGTAGCACCACACGACACAGCCCACCCCCTCCACCTGTTTACAGTGAGTATTTAATTAATTTTAATTATAGTAAATCTGAATTTTTAACTATAGGAAGAACTGAATTTTTTTTTATTTTATAAAAGACTTGATTTTTATAATGGTAAAGTTTATATTTTTACTTATGAAAGTTTATAATTTTATTATAGAAATAGATTATATTTTTGTTAATGAAAATATATAGTTTTTCTAAAGAAAGATTGGATTTTTCACGATAGAAAGATTGGATTTTTCACGATAGAAAGATTGGATTTTTCAAAATAGAAAGTTAGATTTTTTCATATAGAAAAGGCGATATTTTTAACCTTAAAAAGGCGGATTTTTAATGAATGAAAGACGATATTTTTAAAGGTGAAAAGATCGTATTTTTTATTTGAATGTAGAAAGATCGGATTTTGATATAGTGGTGAGTTAAAAATATGATTTTTATATTTTTAAAGAATTAAAAATATGATTTTTATATTTTTAAAGTATTAAAAATATGATCTTTACTATGTAGAAGATGTAAAAATATAATTTTTACATGATAGGAATATTAAAAATAGCATCTTTATATGTGTAGCAAAATAAAGATTGATTTTTATAGGACGATATTTTGGGATGAGTAGTGAAGTAAAAATATGATTTTTACTTCGAGAAAAATATAATTTTTATATTATAGAAAGGCAAATCTATATTTTTGAAAAGGCGAAATCATTTTATATAGCAGCGAAGTAAAAATTCGATTTTTATATATTGAATAGCATAGTAAAAATTCGATTTTTATATATTGAATAGCATAGTAAAAATTCGATTTTTATATATTGAATAGCGAAGTAAAAATTTGATTTTTATATATTGAATAGCGAAGTAAAAATTCAATTTTTATATATTGAATAGCATAGTAAAAATTCGATTTTTATATATTGAATAGCGAAGTAAAAATGTGATTTTTACATATGTAGTGACTACGGGCGACGAAAGTGATAAGAGACGAGAACAGTGAAGATTACCTGCATTAGAAGTGCCGTGGAGTTAGGATAGCTATTGGTGAGAACTTCTCACTCTTCAATTTCTTTTTCTAGTTATATATATATATACTAGGATGCAGACGGTGTTTAGTAGCACCCGACACCCGTCTTCCACAGACCATGGATGACTTGTTTGTTTAATTTGTGTAGTTGGTTAGATTATTTTGTTTGAACTGAATCGTTTGGTGAAATGAATGGATTTGATTGATGAGTGAATGGCGTGGGCCTTCACTAGATCGGGGATAAGGCTAGGCCTCGTCCCGTTTCTAGTATCGTGCCGTTATGCCGCCGAAATTTTCTAAAATATGTTAGAAAAATAAAAATATCATTTTTATTGTGTAAATGAACTGAATAGAAACTCATGTGTTGAAATAAAATATTTTATCGTTAAAAATATAATTTTTAACTTGGAAGTGAATAAAATAAAATATTCATTTACAAACCGGACGGGTTGTTTATGTACACCTATTTGAAGGACAATGATTAGGACGATAAATTTTACACATCGCCCAACTGCACAAAGAAAATATGCGTTTGATTGTTTGAAACCCCACACGGGTGTTGGGATGAAATTTGAAGTTCACTCATCCTGATTGATTAAATATGTCGATCGATTGATTGACATGTTGTTATAAGCGTTAGATATCTATATTTGATGCTTATACAGTGTAGTGCACTTTAGTTGATGGTTGATTATTTTTCAATGCTATTATATACGTGTGATGTATGAAAATCCATATAATTAATATTATATGGTGATTGATTGAGCCTCATTCCAATTTAGAAAATAAAGAATATTATAAAATAAAGGTTCATGTGTTGATAATACTCATCCGTTGAGATTAGTCATGTGTTGAACGAAATATTTTAATAATAAAATTTACATCTTTATCAATATAAAATAAAGGTTCATGTGTTGACAGTACTCATCCGTTGAGATTAGTCATGTGTTGAACGAAATATTTTAATAATAAAATTTACATCTTTATCAATATAAAATAAAGGTTCATGTGTTGACAGTACTCATCCGTTGAGATTAGTCATGTGTTGAACGAAATATTTTAATAATAAAATTTACATCTTTATCAATATAAAATAAAGGTTCATGTGTTGATAGTACTCATCCGTTGAGATTAGTCATGTGTTGAACGAAATATTTTAATAATGAAATTTACATCTTTATCATTATAAAATAAAGGTTCAAGTGTTGATAGTACTCATCCGTTGAGATTAGTCATGTGTTGAACGAAATATTTTAATAATAAAATTTACATCTTTATCAATATAAAATAAAGGTTCATGTGTTGACAGTACTCATCCGTTGAGATTAGTCATGTGTTAAACGAAATATTTTAATAATAAAATTTACATCTTTATCAATATAAAATAAAGATTCATGTGTTGACAGTACTCATTCGTTGAGATTAGTCATGTGTTGAACGAAATATTTTAAAAATAGAAATATTTGAAATAGAAATATTTGAATAGGAAATATTTGAAAATGAAATATTTGAAATAGAATATTTGGAAATAGAAATATATGAAGCCGTGTTGATTAGATTGACGCCATTTTGACGTGAACGATATTTATATCGATTTTATTCATTTTAAAATGAATATTGAAAAGTGATTTCGAAATCGAATATTTTGAAATGAAATTGAATTTAAATTGAATGGAAAATGAATTGAATTTAAATTGATTAGAAAACGAATTTGATTTCAATTGAATATATAACGAATTTGATTTCAATTGAATATATAACGAATTTGATTTCAATTGAATATATAACGAATTTGATTTCAATTGAATATATAATGAATTTGATTTGAATTGAATAGAAAACAAAAATGAATTGAATTGAATAGAAAACCAATTTGAATTGAATCGAATAGAAAACGAAAATGAATTGAATCGAATAGAAAACCAATTTGAATTGAATCGAATAGAAAACCAATTCGAAATGAATTGAAAACGAATTCGAAATGAATTGAAAACGAATTCGAAATGAATTGAAAACGAATTCGAATTGAATTGCAAACGAATTCGAATTGAATTGAAAACGAATTGAAATGAATTCAAATTGAATTGAAATTTGAATTGAATAGAAATGAATTTTAAAACGAATTTATAAGGAAAAATTCAATTTTGATTTGAATTTAAATGGAAGTTGAAATTGTTTTTGAAACGAAATTAAAACGATTTATAAAATTCGTTTTAAATAGAAATCGGCGAAATATATATTATATATATATATAATATAATGGCCTGAATAGAACGCGCTGCGCCGCGGCAGTTCGTAAATTTCGACCATTGATTTCGAACGGACATTACGGGAGATCCGACTGTCGGATTCTCCTAAAACCGGAACCGTTGGGTTCGCATCGAAAAGAGCTTTCTAACGAATATTAGAAATTCAAAATCTAACGGTTGGATTTGGAGATACGTCTAAATCAAATTTGAAAAAGGTCGCTGTAAGTGCAGTTCGATGGCCGTTGTTGGAAATCGACTGTACGGGCCTTGATAAAATTATTAAAAATAGTAATAATTGGTGTAAAATCATAAGAAATGATTTGGGAAAAATTGGGATGAAAAACTCCATATTTGAAAAGATAAAAATAGATTTTTATCGAAATGAACTTGTTTTGAACTAATATTAAAACCCATTTATTTTTAAATAAATAAATTGAATTTGAAATGGGTTGTAAATAGAATGTGATTTGGGTTTGTCGTGAACTGTGCTTTAAAGGACATTAGTTCTTTAACCCTGTAAGAGGAGTTTTAATGAATCTGCAATTAGATTGAAATGTGCTTTGATAATCTAAATTATCAAATTTGGAAGATAAGCGAGAATGGAGTATCACCAGTTTTGCTCCAAAGCGATAGTTAAATCTTTAATTAGATTTGAACGTGGAATGGTAATTAATTTTACCGACAACACTGTGGTGTTAAATATGGAGTATTACCAGTTTTGCTTCATGGGATGAATAGGTTGGGATTGGGAAATAAAATAAATAATTACTTCGGTGTGGTTCGCTAATCTCGACTAGTTTGAAAAACCATAATTTGGTTTGAAATGACATCCAAAGGAAGATTAAAGGATTGATTTTAAAGAATTTATCTTGGATAAAATTAATGGGAACCTTTCCCAAAAGATATGAATATTTAAATAAAGGAATATTCTGGATTGGAATGGGGCGTTTGTTGTGTATGTGCAACATTTGTTTTTAATATACGCGGGTTGTTCGGAAAGACCAGGTTTATACCCATTCTGAATAACCGATTCGACGATATGTCGAAGAAGAAGACGGTGGTCGAAGGTCGGAAGTCTTCACATCGTTTGGATAATTACTGACGATCCTGATTGGGCTGTACACCCAAGAGGATGGAAATAGTTGGTGGTCGTCCAGACGTACTTGGAGATGGATGGATATGCGAGGAAAGTGCCTCCGATTTCGTTCAGACCCAGAACGGACTTGTAATGGGATTGTGTGTCTGACATTGGATTTTATTCTGTGTTGATTGATTTCTATTAAATATACATCTGTTTGGCGGCGGAGAATTTATTCTTTTGCTTAACGCCCTTCTCTGAGACGTACGAGCTCAGAGGTTGTATATCGATGGACATCAGTCGCATGGCATGAATTGCCTGTGTGACACGCTAAGATGCAATGATCAAGGCTTCTGTTGAAAAGCAAAGTCTTGTGGTTGATGATCAAAGCACGACCTACGTGGCAGCTTTGTGTATAGCGTGAATTCGCGAGCCTCACACCTCGGTATGAGTCAAAAATGGGATACAGACTGCAGGGAGAGCACGACGTTTCTTTCTAGCTTTGGTGGTGTCAGTGACTTACCAGCCCTGACATTTATATACTTTTCACCTATGTGGTTGTTGGAATGCAGGCGCCTCGATCATAGGTCTGTAAGGACCGGGAAACGTGTGTTCAGGAATAACTAATCCTCTAACGTAAGTGAGGATCGGCCCTGAAGCATCCAGGATTTCCCAGAGTGTGTAGTCCTGAGACATTTGCTAGAGTGTCTCGAGCGCGGAGAGGAGCTTGCCCCTTGCCTCGACTCATGACGGAATCCAATTTCCAATACGTGATATTGCGGTTTTAATTGTAGAACTAGTATGGCGACATAGTGGTATGGGACATTCATGCCGCCTATGATTTATATTTTTGATTGAAACTGTTTTGACACTATACACTAATTATAGTATCAAACGATTTGTTTTAAATGTACCAAGCATGTTTGGCTGTTATAAGGTAAAACCCTATCCTGCGGCTTGCGTTGCATTGTGTGATGGGACCTGGGTCTTATAATAGCTTCATTTTTCGAAAAAGCATTGCGCTATTTATTCTATGCACTGGTATTCTTGGGAGGAAACCCGTTCCGTGTTATACGGCGTGGTCCCTTGAATTACTCTCTTTTAAAGTAAAGTTTTAAATAACTGTTTTAGTTCTCACACCAGTCACATGACTGACCTGGAGTTTATTGTTTTAACCTAAACTCTGGGTGCCCCTATTTTCGACACGGGCAGCTAGTAGTTTTGGTTTTTGCAGATTTATATTCACAGGATCCTGATTTACAGCTGGAACGATGCTCGGAAAGCTCTGTATCCGTGCATTACTTTCAGTTGTGTTTTGTATTATTTTTCTGCTGCTATGTAATTTATTATAATCTCTGATATTTATCGAATGTAATTTATTTATACTCTGAATATTCTTGTATTCTGATGGTATTGTTGTAATAACAATGAAATGTTCTTCCGTCTGCGTTCATTTGTGTGTTGTTCTCAAAGTATCCGCTCTTTCCTTCACGGGGAAGTATCGGGTCCTCACACATAGCAACGCACCAAAAAAAAGAAAAGAATAAGTACAGAAGAAAAACATATTTTATAATAAAAACAGTATATTATCATGATTACAATATTTCGATATATTTGCAAATAGATCATTAGCATTTCCCACCTTATTATATTGTATCGTTCTCTCTAATTAATTTCAAGAGTAGAAATAATATTCTTATGCATGATGTCTTGTTTTTTTATTCATCTCAAAATTTTCCATCAATAATCAGGAAGTTAAGACCGAAAAATGAATGGTTTCTGGTATGCATTGTTTTTCCTTTCCTATTGTGGAACCTAAAAATGTACTACAAAAGATTTTCGAATTATCCAATGCAATCTTTTTTGGACAATCTCTATTGTGACAATTCAGTTGTTTTTTAGAAACTTGTTACTTTATTATATATATATATATGATATTATTTTACATCCTTAGTAGTACAACTCAAAATGAATGACATACTACTCACTCTGAAAAACTCATTCGTACTGAGGCACAACACCAACTAAAGATATGAAATCTAAAGACAACATAAAAATCTATCTAGTCTAACCTATATATAAGACACTCTACATAAGTCATAAAAAAGGCATAAAACCCCTTTACATAGACATATTCTCGAAGTCGTAAAGGAAGCGCCCTGACCAGAAACTGAAAGTGCCTCCAACTTTTTAAACTTCTCCGCCTTCTTTTTCCTATCCTTAATTTTAGACACTAGTGAATTCGAAGTAGCATTATCAATTACACCAAATTCGGAAGCCGCCTAAACTCAAAATGCTCCTCGTTATACCGGATCTTACAAACTGCCTAGTCCATAATTTTTTAATGGAATTTGTCTTTAGTAGGAATGTAACGACCCGGAATTTTGGGGCCAATTTAAAATTTTTATTTTCGAAATTTAATGGGTTTTAATATTTAAAATAATTTATTTTAAATAATAACGACTAAAAATTTACTTTAAAACGAATAAATTTAATTAAATTATAAAAGGAGTTTAAAACAGTGCTGCAGTTTGAAAATTTGAATTTGAACTTTGACTGACTGCACAGGATTCATTTTAAATCGGAATTGAAACCAGAAATATTTAAATCTGTTTAATAATATCTTTCTAACGAATCTGAAAAACTGAAATTTCAGCGCAGAAATAAAAAGTTATGTCCTGTTTAAAAGTTAGGAAAGTCGCTGTAGAATTTATATATATTTTAATTAAATATATAGCCCTTAAAAATAGTCATTTTTCAAACGACCTCGGTTTTCGACGAAACCACTTTTGTTGGAACCAGAATGTCAAATTATTGCTAAGTTTCAATTTTCATAATTTTTCGAATTAATATGTGAGCGTGGCAAAGGAAAATGTGTTTTGACTGTTTCAGTCAAATTTAATCGACTTGAAAAAGGCCATTTTTCAAACAGTCTCAGAATCCAACGAAATTAGTCTTGTTAGAACCGTATCGTCAAAACATAACTTAAAAATGTACGTTTGAATTTAATAATTAAATGATTTATAATTTAATTTAAAGAAAAACATATTGTAACAGCCGAACTGGGTTACAAAACAGATTCCAATGCGTCTGGGATGGGGGTATTTAGCTAGGGGTATCATTCCTTGGTTTCGATTCAGAGTTAGTATCGTCGAATAAATAATTTTTGAATTAATGAATTAAAATATGCTAGAAATACGCATATAAATACGCCCTAAATACCCAAACCCTAATACACTATATGGAGCCGCCGTTTTCACCATTTCAATCGCCAAAAAGCTCTAGATTTTGATCCTTAATCTCTCCCTCATCTTTTCGAATTAATTAAGGAATCAATACTCAAATCGAAGAGCAAAGCGAGGCCATCATTTCTGTACGGTTTTGATTGGGTGTAGATTGACGTGGTGATCGGGATTCGGCCGAGAAGGGGCGGTGTTTGGAGGTGGATTTGCAAGGCAGGGTGGTGCGAGTTGGCCAAGTTTTCGGGTGGTGGCGGAGCACTTCACGGCGGTCGAGGTGAAGGTGTTCGATGATGTTCCGGTGGCCGAGATACGATGAGTGGTGGAACCCTAATATTGAATAATGGGTTTTGTACATTCGTTAGCTTCCTGGCACGATGTAGAAGAAGAAGACTAAAGGGGCGACCCGAATTAAGTCTGATGGGAATTAAGGATAATGAACTGATTAGTAATTAATTAATTATTATTTGAGATTAGTAAAGGTTTAAATGATTGCAACTTTTTCATATTAGATCAGAAATTAACGAAACAAGTTGCGTTGAGATCGTATTGAAGAACACTACAACATGAAGCTGACTAGGACCATTTCTAAGCACATCAAATCTGGACCAAATTTCAGATCTGAACCACTCAGATTCAAACCAATGTGAGAAATCTATTTTATTTCTTCCCTTTATAATTGGAAATAAATTCTGAAATTATTGTTAAAAATTTGCAGTTAATTTATACTGTTATTATTCTGTGTTAATTGTGTATACACATCTGTTTGTTTGATTTAGATTGTGGCGATAGAATTGTTACATTTCTGTTGATTAGAATTAGATTGAACAAATTCATTATTTTGTTCATTTTATGGTTAGAATTAACTTTTCTATTAATTTGAATTAGACTAAACAAAATTATCATTTTGTTTGTTGTACTATTAGAATTGAAACAAAAATTCACTTTTTGTTATAGAATAGAATCTACATTTTATGTAAATATGACATTAAAAATAGAATTTACATTTTATGTAAATATGAAAAAAAATAGGATTTACATTTTATGTAAGAAGTGATATTAAAACTGGAACTTACATTTTCATTGTAAAAGGTGACATTAAAGAGTGATTGACATTTCCATTGTAAAATGTGACATTATAGTAAAATTAACATTTTATTTAAAAATATATTTTGTATATAAAATAAATATTTTTATACATTAAAAAGAATGATATTTTTGTGTTAAACTTGTTTAGTGAACAAAATTCACATTTTGTTAATATTAAAAGGATTATAACAAAATTTACATTTTGTTAACATTTTTTTGTATATTAAGAATGAATTAGAAAAATGATCATATTTTTACAAACAGAATATGCTGACATTAAAAATCTACCTTTTAATGTAAAATACAATATTAGAGAAATGTTCATATTTGAAAAAGCAAAATGTGTTAACATTAAAATCGTATATTCAAAGAAAGAGTTACATTTTCATGTAGTAAAAGAAATAAAAGATTTCATCTCTATGTGATATTAGAAATATTCATTTTGTCCGTTAGAATGAATTCCACCAAATATTCATTTTTGTGTCAAAGAATGATTAGTAAAAATGAAAACAACCTTTTATTTGAAATATGTTTTGCAAAATAAATAACATTTTTGAATTGACATTTGTTTTATGAATAAAAATCTACATTTTGTTAACATTAAAAGGTTTAGTCAAAAATCTACATTTTGTTAACATTAAAAGGATTAGTCAAAAATCTACATTTTGTTAACATTAAAAGGATTAGTCAAAAATCTACATTTTGTTAACATTAAAAGGATTAGTCAAAAATCTACATTTTGTTAACATTAAAAGGTTTAGTCAAAAATCTACATTTTGTTAACATTAAAAGGATTAGTCAAAAACCTACATTTTGTTAACATTAAAAAGATTAAACAAAAATCTACATTTTGTTAACATTAAAAGGATTTGATAAGAATTAACATTTTTGTTAACATTAAAAAGAGAAAGTTAAAAATGTATATTTTTATACATTAACAAGTTATGAAATGAAAATGTATAGTCCTATACATTAAAAAGTTATGAATTGAAAATGTATATTTTTATACATTAAAAAGTGAAGGACTTAGTAATGAACATATTGTTTAAAAATGTTAAATAGGATTTAAAAGAACATTTTTGTACATTAGAAAGACTAGAAGGACATTTTGTTTTAGAAATGATCATAGAAATAAAAATCACATTTTTATGAAATATGATTATTGAAAAGAAAAATATACATTTTTATCAAATGTAAAGGAATAAGGAAAATATACATTTTTACCAAATGTAAAAGAATAAGAAAATATACATTTTCATCAAATGTAAAAGAGTGAGAAAAATATGCATTTCTATCAACGGTAAGAGTGATAAAATTATGCATTTTAGTCAAGGGTAAAAGAATGGAATAAAAACATTCATTTTTGTCAAATGTTAATGAATGAAATAAAAACATTTATTTTGTGAAATGTAGTAGAATGAGAATAGAAACATTCATTTTATCATTTAAGAAGAATGAGATTAGAATATAATCAGTTGTCATTTAAAGATAAAAGACCAAGATATTAATTTTTGTCATTTAAAAATGAATGGAACGAAAATATACATTTTTTGACCATTAAAGAAAAGAAAAGGATTACACGAAAATATACATTTTTGGCCATTTAAAAAGGATTACACCAAAATATACATTTTTGGCCATTTAAAAAGGATTACACCAAAATATATATTTTTGGCCATTTAAAAAGGATTACACAAAAAACTAGAAATATAAGTTAAACTTTTTATTGTCGATTAGCTACCATAAAAAGATCATATATTAAAAATATGATGTTAGCGTTGGTTTGAAATATATGTTTGTTGTATGGAAATGTTAAATGTATCTGAGATAAATGTTGGTATATTCAAATTTAATATTTCACTACCATTTACAACTTACCCAACTTGTTTATGTGATTGGGATGATAATTTTCACACATCGCCCAAGTGCACAAATGATTTATTATTTGCTTGATGGATGAAACCCCACACGGGTATTGGGATGATATTGGATACACACTAATCCCAATATTTAGTTATCTGTCAATCGATGGATTGATAGTCTGTGATGAGCGTCAGTCATCTACTTTAATGCTCACACAGTTATAGATTCCACTTTGATCGTCATTTGGATGTTTGATAATTATTCATCATGATTGTTGATTTCATGCAATATATGGATGTTGATTGGGTCACATTCCAATAAAGAATATTCTAGAAAAAGAATTTTTTGGAAATATATTTTTGAAAAAGAATATTTTAGAAAAGATTATATTTTGGAAAATTATATTTTTATTGAAATGAACTAGTTACTAACTAGAATAAATCATTAAATTTATATTTAATGAAGTTTTCCAATTTGTTAATATTTAATTGTAATTTAATTAAATAAATTGGAATTTTGGTTTGTCGTGAATAGTGCCTTAAATAACACTGTTCTTAAACCCTGTATGAAAGGAATAAATCTTTTAATTAAGATTATTACAGTTTTCAATTATATTTAATAATTGAAATAAGAAATGTGAGTTGGGTTTATAGTGAACTGTGTTCTTAAGTGACATTTGTTCTTTAACCCAACTAACAGTGGAAATTATGATTTGGAATTTATAAATCTTTTATTAAGATTTAAATGAGAATTTTCCAAAGCCAAGTTTTCCAGTGTAATATATTTAATTGGAGTCGAATGGAATTCGAATTAATAATAACTGAGATAAGCTTCTGTAAAAGAAGACTGATACTACATATGGAATTTAAGAGGCTTTGCCGTTATTCCATTTATATTATTGGTCGAATACAGAAATTTGTAACGATTATATATGGATTTGATTTCGGTGAAGATTCCATATTTTGTGGAAGATGATTTTGGGTTTACCGTGAACTATGTTTTAAATGACATTAGTTCTTTAACCCAGTTAAAAATAAGATTAACTTCTTAAATCTAATTAATCATTGAATAATGATTTGTGATATTTAAAACCAAATTGGGTTCTTAATAAATCTTTAAAAGAAAGATTTAAGAATAATTTAAAGAGTTTATCTTTGATAAATAATGCGAATATTTTATTTGAAAGAATATTCTGAATTGGAATGAGGCATTGGATGTGTTTTATAGTACATGATTTTTAATTATAAAATACGTGAGTTATTCGGGAAGACCGGGTTCAACCCATTCCGGATAATTTCTACGACGATGAAAAGTCGAACATGAAGACGGTGATTGAAGACCGACGATCTTCACATGGAATGGATGTGTTGCTACAGAGACCCTTGATGGGAGTAGCTATCTTGAAGGGGCTTCAGTGGTGGCCGTCCGGACTATTGTTGATTGATTCAGATTTGGTTTTCGCTCAGACCCAGAGCATAAGCTAGTAAATGGATGCGTGTCTGACATTGGATTTCGTTCCATGTGAATTAAATCGATTTCTGTTAATGTATGTCTATTTGGTGGTGGAGGATTATTCTCTACTTAACACCCTGGTATATATTAACAATGATTGATCGCATGGCGTGAATTGTCAATGTGGCATGCTAAGATGCAACTGATCAAGGCTTTTGCTGAAAAGCAGGGCCTTGTGGGATGATCAAAGTATAGCCTATTACGGCATAACTTTGTGTATATCGTGACTTCGCGAGCCTCACACCCCGGTATGAGTCAAAAACGGGATATGGACCGTAGGGAGTGCACACGTTTCTTTCTAGCTAGTGGTAGTGTTAGTGCTTTAACACGGTCCGACATTTTACTTATGTGGATGATGGATTTTGAGGCACCTCGGGTTTTTATAGGTCGATAGTGGTCATACTATAGGTTCAAAGGAACCGGGAAGAGTGTGTTCAGGCATAACTAATCCACTGCCGATAGGCGGGGACCGGCCCTATCGCATCCAAGGGTTCACTGCAGGGGATCCTGAGGCATTTGCTAGAGTGTCTCGAATCGGAGAGGAGCTTGCCCCTAGCCTCGACTCATGATGGAAATCCAATTTCCAATACGACCTTGCGGTTTTGAATTTAGAACTAGTATGGCGACATGATATATGGTACCCATGCCGTCTATGATGGATACATTATGATTGAACTGATTTTATTAGAATATATACACACTAATACTAAATCCGTTTTACCGTATCAAGCATCTTTTGACCATTATAAGGTAAAACACTATCCTCCGGTTCGCGTTGCATTGTGTGATGGGACTTGGGTCTTATAATGGTTTCATTTTTCTAAAAAGCATGGCGTTATTTAGCGATTTACCTTATTTTATGCACTGACAATCCAATGGAGTAAACCCGTTCCGCGTTAGCGGCGTGGTCCTATGATTAGCCTTTTTATTAGACAAGTCTAGTTAAGATTTCTCATACCAGTCCCATGACTGACCTGTAGTTTGTTTCACTGGCAAACTCGGGTGCCCTTATTTCCCACACGGCAGTCGAGTAGCTTTTCGCAGATATATTTACAGGATCCTGGTACAGCTGAAGCAGTATTCGGAAAACTCTGTATCCGTGTATTCCTTCCAGTTGTATATTTGTATTATTTTCCGCTGCTATTTAAATGTAATTTAAAACTCTGATATTATTGTATTTCTATTATGTAACAAGCATTCATACTCTGTTATATTCTTGTATTCTGATGTAATTGTGTAATCAGCAATTAAATGTTCTTCAGTTTGTGTTCAAATGTGTGTTGTTCTCAAAGCAATCCAGCCTTTCCTTTACTGGGAAGTTTGGGTCGTTTCAAGGAACTTCCATATCATCATCATCATTGAGCATAGAATGTGTTTTAATAGTAACTTGAGATCCCGTTGAATCCTGAAATACATGTAACTGCGTGTATTGTTCCATGCACTCCTCACGAGATACAGACTTACCAGTAGAACCTTAATATTTTGTGTCTTCATCATCTAAAGAAGGATCAGCTGTTACCTGTTTTCCTTTATTCGAAGCTAAATTAGAATCAAAATAGCTCTTACTTCATAAATATGAATTGTTAGGAAGTTGAACATCAGAAGACTATAGACCAACATGAATTTCCACATTGCACAATTACTAGTCTTTTTGCTTGGGAAGCCAAACTTTAGTAAATTTACACCTATCTACATGTCCAAAACTATGGCAGCTCGAGCATACTAGGGACACCATTCGTATTCCACATTTTGCATTTATAATCTGGTCTGTAACGATCCAGAATTTTTAACCAATTTAAAACTAAAATTTGGATATAAAATTTGGAATTTTTAAATAAATAATGGATTTAATTAGATTTAAATATGAATTTGGAATTAATAATAAATATAGTTTTTAGTCTAAATATGTTTAGATTATAAAATAGATATTTTAATTTTTCAAAATATGATGGTATAATTTTCGTAATAATATATCGGGTTTTATTATAATAAAATTTTCCTAATACGTATTTATAAAACTATTTTTAAGTGTATCCTTTTATAGTTAAATAATTACATTTTAAATATAAAAATAAAGTAAAATAATCATTTTGAATGTTAAATAAGTTGCTAACGTTGTGTAGTTTTGATAACATAAGTCGTTGAGTATTTAAACAATTTAACGTAGCCCAACACTCGAGTTTTGCAACACATATAAGACGTTTCTATTTTTGCAACACCCTAAAAGCGTTACTAAGGTGTTTCTATTATAAACCGTATAAACGTACATGGTTTTGGAGCGGAAGAAAATTGTTTCCAAAAGTGGGTTTACCACATATGTATGCATGCATGCAGTAATGCGACTTGGGGAGCTATGTGTCCAAAGGAAGAATGACAAAAATGCCCTTGGAAATTCCTATGAAAGAATTGTAACACCCCGTAAAATACATAAATATTAATAATAAATAAATAAGAATAAAAAAATAAACAATTTAATAATAATTCAAGAAAATGAGATTTTGCAGCTTTAAGAATTTTGGCTACAAAAATCTTTTTTTTTGGGATTCTTGGTGAAATTCTGAATTGTTTTCATATATAATATGATGAAAACGGTCAATGTATGAAGAAGTTAGAAACAAATAAATTTGGACAGTAAAACGCAGAAAAAAAAAATATATGTAATTATTTGTGTAATATATATATATATCCAAAATATATTTAAAAATAAGAGGGAGAATTTGAAATTCAAACAAATGATAACATTATGGGGACAGAGATTATTTTATATAAGGAATAAGATTAAGAAATAAAGCAACGTATAAATTAAATGAACACCATAGCGCAACATACGTCCATTGGGCATTTCAGCGACCAGGAGGTCGACCGCACCCATAGGAGGGGTGTTGACCGCTTGATGACTGAACAACCCAATGAATCTATGTTTGGTTAAGGTTTTCTAAAGGTATATATATATAAATAGAAGGCCTAGATTAAATCTGAATAATCTAACGGCCTACGCTCACATGAGCAACTATATATAGGGCATCATTTCACACAATAGAATCCTATCCACTTTCTTATTCCTACCTTTATGTTGCCCTTTTGCCATTGCTAAATTCCAGAAAAGGTTAGGAATTTCTTCTATTCCTCTAACCTTCATTCTTATCTTCTCTAATCTAAATTCATATAGGTTTTCTAGTATGAACTCTAGAATTAAGTGTGTGTATTTATATATATAAGATTCTAAAATATGTTTCTTACATATATATTAGGGGGATTGGAGCACGCTTGTCGCAAAGGTTGAGCACATATCTAGATGTACTACAAAAATCCTATTTGTTCTTCCTCATTCTGTGAGTGGAATATCGTGTTCTTAGGCATATTCTATTTTTTTATAGATTAACGTGTTGATAGCTATGCCTAAGAGGATATGGAAATCAATAATATCAACACAAAAAACCCAAAATCCTCTATTTTATATATGCATAAGAATTGCCATGTTATTTGGGTTTTGTGTATTTTTGATCTTAATATTGGATTAAGGATGAAAGGGTTGTTGTTGTTTCTACTTTGTGTAATCCACCCTTATGAACATTTGATTGTAACTAAAAGGGTTCAAATTTGGTTATTTCATGATTTAATTAGGTTTGAATTCTATTTTGAATCCAAGCATATTCATACTTGAAACATGTCAAATGTAAACGTTTTTATGTGCGTAACACCAAAAAGGGGTTAATTAGGTAAAGTGGAAATTATACACATACATGAATATATTATGTGTGTATGTAATACTCTATCTTTGATCCATTATTGAAATCATTCCAACAAGCCTAGGATGCAAGTTGAAATTTGTGTGTATATATATATATATATTCCATTCACTGCTATTTATTATTTTCTTCTTATGCCATCATGCCTAAATTGTAGTGTTAAAGATATGGAAAAACTAACTTGCATAACTTGATTTAGAAAATTAATAATTTCTATCTCGTTAGAACGTTCTCTTGTTCATACAAACATTAACGTTACTTAGGCGTTAGAATTATTATACTAATATAAACGTAATCAATGTATCTAACGTAATACTAGCGTAATAAGTGCGATTAGGATAGAATTCGAATTTGAAATGTCCCCATATGTATAAATATATTTGATTGCTTGTGTGTGCGTATAGAGTGGCTTTACATGTAAAAATAATGATACATAGACACAAGGTTAGTTGTCATTTGTGGTATAAATCTGCCCGGTACTAACTGGAAAATCCAGCAACCACAAGTATGCCCAACTAATGTGAGAGGTCTGGGTGCCATGGGCCATTCAAACTTAGTACACTAGACATGAGGTTAAACGAACTTGTAGTAGAAACCTGCCCAGAACCGCCTGATATATCCTGCATCTACATGTATACCGTAACACCCCGCATTGTTAATTAAAGATAATAAAATGGGAATAAGTTAATTAAATGTTCATAATTAAGTGGAACCGACATCACCATTGCGTTCATCTCGGAATTCTGGTTCAGATAGACCCCAACTTTGGGTAAAACGGATAACGAATGAAGAAATTAGGGGCTTTAGAAGTTTGTATACATATAACAAGCTTATATATAAATAAATATATCCAGAAAATCAAATCATACAACGCGGGAGAACTGGACGGGAAATAGACCCATTAGGGGTTGACCCACACCCTTGGGGGTCGACTCACACAAAGGTGTGTCGAACTTAGGGTCGAACCAGGGGTCGACCCACCCTAGATCTGGGCAGATTTTTTGATGAATCTCGATTATTTCTGGACCATATTTGTGCCGACTCAGTTCCGTGTGTGCATAAACACCTATAAATAGTCTAGCAGAGCCTAGCCTAAATCTTATATTTTTTGAGAGGCTGCCTAAGCTCTGTCATTCTTTTTGCTCCTCAAATCTCTTCAAAAAAAAAAATAGAATAATTAGTTTAAGGAAATTCTGATTCAAGGTCTGGAGGAAAAGAATGTTTATCTGCAAAGGGTGTTCAAACGTCTAACCGAAGTAAGTTAAATTCTTGGATCCGGTCAATTTAAATCTCTCCTTTTTCTTTTAGTTGAGAATTGTGGATCCACGGTTATTTAGATTCTAAAATCAGTTAGGGAGCCATGGAATGCTACGTCTGGACCAGATTCACGAATTGGCAAGCTAATAGTGTGAGTGATTTAAGTTATGCCTTTTTGATAATGGTATATTTATCGTCTGGCATTCCCTGTAAATATGTATAGTAAATCTGCTGAAATGATTAATCTACTAAAATGTAAATCTACTAAAATGTAAAAACCTATTCAACTATGTGGAAACGATTACTGTTGTATACATACATGTTCTAATAACTTGTTAATTAGGTACTGTAAGTTAAGTTACAGTGAAATTGGGATAATTACATGTTAATCTGTGGCATATTATGTATTTGAACCCTTAACTGTAAGAATTGTAATAATTACATGACAATTTGTTAGATTGAAATAATTACATGATTGAATGATTACATGTTATTCTTTTAAAAGGGAGTTAATTACATGCTATAAAGAACATGCGACATGATAATTAGTTAAAATACTTTTAATATGATAATATGTATGACATGTAAAAATAGATTACAATAAAATTTGATAAGAATGGATATGCCTAAATTTATAGTAAATAGAAAATTATAACTGCATTTAGACACGAGGTTAAATTCAACTTGTGTTAAAAGTTTGCCCGGAACTACCCAGCAAATCCAGCATCCACAAATTGTTAATTTAATGTGAGGGGTCTAGTGCGTAGATATACATGTAACAGTGCTAAGACATGAGGTTACGTCCAACTTGTGGTAGAAGTCTGTCTGGAACCGCCCGGCAGATCCAGAATCCACAAGTGGTCGGCTTAATGTGAGGGGTTAATGCATAAAGATATATATGAATCTGTGCAAATAACATGATAGAAATAAATAGCATTAATTGCAATTAATGGAAATGAATGAAAGTTACAACAGTAAAAGAAGTGGAATGAACGGGGAATGATAATAACCTATTATAATTAATTACATAAATGAGAATGTTATATAATAGGTAGGCTTGTCCTAGGGACAAGTGGAAATTATATCATAAGTTATAATAAATAGAAAGGAAACTTATTAATAAACCTTAGTTAAGAGAACTAAGTTAATAAGTAAACAACGACATGTTGTAGTGATAGTGTAAGATGGAATTATGATTAAATAAGAAAGAACAAGGTGAATATATGGGATGAAATAAGTTATATTTAATCATAAATAATAAGTGACATGTTAAACAGAAAACATGTGAATTGAGATAAAATATACTTAATTACGTATTAAGGGGAACATGTTATTGTAACTATGGAATCAGATAATGAATAATGTAAAGATATTATAGACCATGGATTACAATCTAGAAAATAACATGTTAAAGGCTTATTAATGAACTTAAGTGAGTTAAGTTATTTAACTGAAATTAATAAGCAAGAGGAACTTGGTAACTTGAATAAGAAGTCAATACAACTAGGAATAACCAAGTTGAATCGAGACTTAAAAAGGAAGAGCAAGCATGTAACTAAATGATTAGATACAGGGCCAAATAACACATTAACCCGAGGTGCTTGGACTAGTCCGTACGTGTGAAGGTGATTAACCCAATGGGGGTAGATCATCGCAGTGTCATGAGGAATGAGGGGAGCGCATGTCCATCTGATTATTTTGTTGTTCTGGTAATATTCTGCTGGCTTTGAAGGACTGTAAAGGGAAGAACGCAGCTTCCGGGGACATGGAGGGTACTCCTGGTAGTCCTCTGTGTGGTAACACCGTTCAGTCAGTGCTCGCAGAGGTTAGGTCTGCGCGTTACAACCCGGTGAGTATACCTTGACTGCCACAATGATGGGCAGTCAGAAGGTTGTAGGGTGGCATAGGTAATTCGACGAACAGGTAGCCTTGTGACTAGGTGGGTTATGACCATTTTATCGGTTGCCTCTGGCGGGTCGTGGATAACAGTCGTCGGGTACCAACCATCGACAGTCAGCATGATGCGTGATGCGGAAAGATAGAGAGCTAAACCTACATATCATCGACCTTTCGCTATCAAGGCTTTGGTGTGGGACATGCCAATTAGGATGTTGATTGTTGTTTACTAGGCCATGTCACTAGCTCTCAATATTGTTTGTTTTTCACTAGTTGAGGGAGGGGTCGGGTGGGACCATAGCCACTCAAAATGCTGACCTTAGCATATGTGTATACATATATCTGAAAAGCTTCCGACCGAGTTCTGTGTTTCTCGTTCAACCCTATTACGGAACTCGGTGCACAATAAAGAACATGTGCGGTTAAGGCATCGAGTATGATTAACGATACGTACATGGGAAAGTCTAGATACATACATGTCTGCTCTGGGCGGTGTATCGTAGACTCTAAGGCATTACTTTGTGATGGAATATGATTTGATCGAATGGTTCGAAGGTGGCAGTTCGTGCGCTTACGTGGCATAGCGACTGCGGTTCCATGCGGAACGTAGCACGGCTATATAGAGATCCGTACGTCGTTAGGGCGTAGGATGAGGGACTGCGTATATTTCTGTGGCATTACGGCGGGGACCGTGCAAGTGGGGTATTATGGTGTGTACCTTAATGGTGGGGGTAGCTACATATATACTGTATTAGGTTAATCCACAGGGGAGTAAATGGGTACGACGAGTGTGTAAGCCTTGAGTGTTGTTAAACTAAGTAACCTAATAAACGAGAAATTATTACTGAATGGTATATGTAGGGTTATCCAAAATGTGTAGTTTTAATCCAGTCACCAGAACTTATGTTCTGACCCCCTCCTCATAACATACTCATAGGTTAGATTTGTGGCAGAGATATGATAGCTTTGGAATACTGTTAGGCAGTATTATTATTGTTGGATCTCGCTATATGGTGTTTTGATTATGACAACTATACATGTACATATATATTATTATCGACTAATTCTGTGTTGTAGGAAGATACTTTTGACAATCAGATTCAAGAATACAAAACGAAGATCACTTATATGTTGTAAGATTCTGTTAGTCCTAGATTTATATGTTAAAGTCTTCCTTGATGATTACACACACGTTTTATATATATAGTTCTTTTATTATAAAATAGGCAAGGTATAGGCTGATAACAGAAAATAGACGTCTGGTCTTAAAATTTCAGATGTCTGTTTGCTGAAACAGATTGTTTTCAAATACAATATTCAGACGTCTGTTTCAAATATTTCAGACATCTGAATTTGTTCTGAAATGCACTATTTCCTTGCAGCTTTAATTTTAACTTACAAACAGACATCTGAAAATTATTTTCAGACATCTGATTTTGAAAGGTAGCAACTTCTATGAAGGGACACAACTATTTAATTCATAACTCTTCATCAAAACCTTTCGTGATCAATTGTATCTTTTTATGTATTATAAATAGAGAGTTGATTAATTGATCCAATCACCGAATTTTATTCTAATTCTCTCTATCTTATTCAAAGCTCTCTAATTTCTAAAAAGCGATCTATTTTCATACTTGAGACTTTTAAACTTCCATATTCTTTCGCGTACTTCACGATGATCATCAAGGAAAGGCTATAGGAAGGGTGTACTTAATATTAGACAATCCGTGTTATCAAGAACACAAAAGAGTCAACAATTATTCTGTATTAGTGAAGACCTCTTCAGTGGTTGAGGCAAGAAATCCCGTTCGGCTGTTCGGGTAGTCGTAAACTGAAACACCCCACCTCCGTTAGGGTCACTCTCAAAGGGAATGCCCTAATTTTGGTGGAGGTTTATAAGTATAAGTCACAGATACACAAGACAGATATAAATACACATATTTTTGAACAGTGGAAACAACAGCAACTTTTATTTCATCAAAAATACGTGTTACACAAACCCCTGCCATAATTGTCTTACAATATTTCCAAAAAACATTACATTTCCATAACTGTCTTGATTTCATAATTTAAAGAAGCATAAAAACAAAAGTAAACTGCATAAGTCCTCATAGTTGCTATCCAAAGCCATAGCCCAAAATGAAAGAGATCTAAGCAATGCATTCTTTCTCTTCAAGCTGGATGTGAAAACTGGTCAAGCTGCGGTATTCCCTCCCTGTGGACCTGGGGGGGAACGAAAGGAAAGAAGACGGAAGAAAAGTAGAGTCAGACATAAAGCCTGAGTAAGTCTAGGACTATTCAGTCTATGAATAAAGAATTGGGCATGATAAGTATAAAATGGAAATGGGAAAGCACTATAAACTAAGTTAAGTTGTCTAGAGTCGAATATACTATCGTACCCCATATTAATCTCTGCATCCATATAAACTAGTTCCCAACAGGCACCCCGTAATCAGGGTGAAGTGATCCATTTCTAATGATCGGCTCCTACTCGCATAGTTACATGTCTTACGGCCCCCGATGTTGTAGTTACCTATGCTGGTCCCACCATGGGTTGTATCAAGTCCCATGGTGGCGGCCCGACACAATTCTAGAATACACAGGTATACTACTGGTGCCCAGTGCCTAATTTTTCTGCGCCAGAGTGTGTGCACGCCCGCACCCCGTTAGAACCTACACTGCTACACCACCGCCGTCGATTTGACCTCTTACAGTCAGCCCAGTAATCGTGCCCCACCCTGCCTAGTTTAGGGTATCCTGATACACCTTGTAGGGTTACTACTGAAAAGGGTCCCCCGCTACTAGGTTTTCTATTTCTAGCCAACATGCTAAGTTGGTTAAGTGTTTTGTAAACCTAACCCCCAATCAGTCTGTATAGTTTAGCATGTTCCATTTTGATTAAGTATTAATTCAATTTACTTAATCCTATCAATCCTGACTCAGCCTTAATTGTCTTATTAAAGCCTCGACCACTCACATTAGACAGGTATTGTTGTGGCTGCCTGTTGCCGGTTGGGTCCGGGCAGTCTTACGCCACAACTCAGTCTAACCTCGGGTCTTTATTGGGCTCAATGTTTAACCACCCACATTGGATAGGTATTGTTGTGACTACTGGACAGCCGGGCGGTTCCGGGCAGGTTTATGTCACAACACAATCTAACCTCGGGTTAAACACATCGTATTTTCTAAATTTACATATTTTGTCTCTTTTCTTTTTATATGTAAATATTTGCGGCCCATTATTCAAATTCATCTCTATTGGGTAAAATTAATTTATACCACTTAATTGTTTTCAAGGTCGTTGGCATGCTTCAAACATGCCAACACATATGTTTATATTTTTAACCCAACGTCACTACCCCCGTTTTATACGTTCGCTATAATATAACATATGTTGGGTTTAACATTTAAGCCCAACTTAGCCACATGAAAAAGGGGAGGCTTAGAACATGGTGTTTATATATTCTAAGTAACATCAAAAAGGGGAGTGTGAACGCATGAACTTGCAACATAACGATCTAATTAACATAATTTAGGCACTTGTAAACTTGCATTGTAATAGCATATAATCCTGACATGAAACATACCTAACATGAATCATGGTTTTAATCTAGTCATGTAAACTTGCATTTAAAAATGTGAATCTAACTTAATTATGTGTCACATATATTATCATATGATTTTGATAACAACATAGGCCTAAAACATGTTTTCAATTAGGCATAACACCAAACATAGTCTAGTCATGTTCATAGAGTCAACACAAGTTCACAAAGACGCTTACTTTTGTCTCTAATACAAAAGTATGGTTTTACACTTGAATCATGATGCCAATTCCAACATAAATTCATATGAGTCATAATACCCTAATGGATCCAACTACACTTAAAGTGATTATAAAAAAATATACATCATGTTGGCATAATAGTGAACCATATACTTGCATGAATTTCAAATAAACTACCACAAACATATAGTCGTTAACTTTCAACATGAATCATATACTTGCAATTATCCAATAGGTGTTGTAATAAACTACCACAAACATATAGTTGTTAACTTTCAACATGAATCACATACTTGCAAATATCCAATAGGTCTAACATCGTTATACCACAACATCCCAAATCGATTAGAATCATAGCAACATACAATTATGAATTATTATCACCACAAATTAAGTACAATTCCATTTCTCATTTTTACACAAATCAAAACACAATTATTCATTCACATCGGAATTTCCTTCTACTTACAACGTATGACGACTCTTCAATTTAGGTTTCTGAATTCTGAATTTGGAGATGCTATCCTTTGTTGTAGGCGTTGTTTTGATTTAGTTGTCGTTGCTTTAAGCTTTTGAATTGTCTCCTAATCGTCTCTCAATTTTGACAGCTACTCCTAGTCTTTCCTCAGCAGCATGACGGTCTCATTCTCATTTTTTATTTGTATGAATTAGGTGGAGTCTTAGGTCCTTTTTATAGAGTTTGTGAATTGATTAGAACCGTCGATGGAGCTTTGATTAATAATAGACGTTCGTTTGAAAGAGAGACCAATCAGGAGCTGACACCTAGCCCTAGTGACAAGGCAAGACTCAGAAATTCGGCCAAGCACAGACCAGGCCAGCCAGGAGGGGCTGGGTTCGACCTGGCTCAGGGGCCAGGTCGACTCCCCAGTCGATTCCCAAGTCGACTACCCAGTCGACCTGGGTGCCTTGGGCGGGAAAATTCCCGCCCAGTCCATTCTGGTCCGATTTTTTTTTGAAATTTGAATTTGTTCTGAGCTGTTTCTGTCTGTTTGAATTTTAAACTGAATTCTGAAACTTCCGGAGGCCATATCTTCTTCATATAGAGTCCGTTTTACGCAAAGTCGGACTCTATCCCAAGAAGAATTCCGAGACGAACGCAATGGCGTATCCCGTTTCCCTTAATTCTTTGATTTGAAATTAATTATACTTTAATTTGTGAATTTCACTGTAATAGAATACACGGGGTGTTACATTCTCCCCCACTTAAAAGGATTTCGTCCCCAAAATCTTCCTGTTTAGGAAGAATGTATATCCTAACATCCAAACGTCCATCTACTCATCCATCAAACACGAGCATCCATTGTCCTTAAAAGACTTCTAATGCTTCATGATCATATGCGAAGTGTGTGTACATGTACTTATCTAATGCAAAATCAGGCGGCCTACTGATTCAGTTGACCTCCTTAATGCAAATTATGTAAGTGTCATGAATCCATTATGTATGCAAATTTTCCTATTCATGATTCTACATGAGTGCACAATCATTCATATATAAATGAACATCCATATGACAACACATTAAACTTCAACCATTTACGAATATAAATACATATATGCATATGCAATATGAAGTGACTGAGCCGATCTAAAACCTAGATTGTGTATGTATATGCAACCACGAGCAACCACTAGCAATCACTTGCAACCACTTGCAACCATCATCCATAACATGTTTCAATTACATGTTTTCATCCAAAGGGTTCCTACCTAAAAGATAAGGTCGAGGAGATATACCTAAAAAGATAGATAAAAGCATAACTTAGGGAAAAAGAGATCAAAGGTGTACCCTCGAAAAGAAAAGGGTATGCTGCGCGTATTCTAGCTTCAGTTTCCCAAGTTGCGTCTTCCTCGGCGTCGCTTCACTGAACTTTGACGAGCTTGACTTCGCGGTTGCGTAGCTTTTTCACTTCCGTTCCTAATATGCGGGTTGGAACTTTCCTCACGGTCGCTTCGCGTTCCACTTCAGCTTCCTCAAGGATGTTTGGCTCTACTACTTCAGCAGATTCATGTAGACATTTTCGGAGGTGCGAAACATGGAAAACGTTGTGAACTCCGGCCAGCTTTTCGGGTAGCTCTAATCTATAGGCCATTTTCCCAATTTTCTCGATGATAGGAAATGGCCCTACGAACCTTAGTGCTAGCTTTTCTGTGGTTCCAAAACGAACAACGTTCCTTAGCGGAGATACCTTAAGAAAAACTCTGTCCCCAACCTCAAATTCAAGGTCGGTCCTCCTCTTGTCGGCGTAGGATTTCTGTCTGTCTTGGGCTGTCTTCATCCTTCTTCGTATCAAGTCTACTTTCTCTGAAGTCTCTCGGATCATATCTGGCCCAAGTATGAGCTTATCAGTAGACTCCCACCAACAAGTGGGCGATCGGCACGGTCTTCCATATAAAGCTTCGAAGGGTGCCATTCCGATGGTGGCTTGGTAGCTGTTGTTGTAGGCAAATTCCACCAAAGGAAGATGGTCTTCCCACGTCCCTCCGAAGTCAAGGACACATAGTCTTAAAAGGTCCTCGAAAACTCTGTTCAATCTTTCTGTCTGGCCGTCGGTTTGGGGATGATAGGCTGTGCTCAAGCATAACTGTGTGCCTACCGCTTCTTGCAGACTCCGCCAAAACTCACTTGTGAAGATAGGGTCTCGGTCACTAACAATGCTGGAGGGTATTCCATGGAGTCGAACAATTTCCTTGAGATAAAGAGATGCTAGGGATGAGGCAGTTCTTTTACTCTTGACAGGTAAAAAGTGGGCGCTTTTAGTAAGCTTATCCACTATTACCCAAATGCTAATTGTTGCCTCTTCTAGACCTAGGCAGCCCATCAATGAAGTCCATTGAGATGCTATCCCACTTCCACTGTGGGACCTCTATAGGATGGAGCAAACCGCCAGGTTTCTTCTGTTCCGCCTTAACCTGCTGGCAAACCATACACTTTGAAACGAATTCTGCCACGTCTTTCTTCATGCCGCTCCAAAAGAAAGTTCTCTTCATGTCATTGTACATTTTATCTCCGCCTGGATGTATCGTCATCTTGGAGTGATGTGCTTCCTCGAGAACCTTCTTTACTAAATCCCTTGTCTGTGGGACGCATAGTCTTCCGTCTCGCCTTAGCCAACCCTTATCGTCGATGGAGTATATGTTGAGGTGACTTGAAGTCTCACCCCTAATTAGCCTATCAATCGTTTCCACAAGCTGAGGGTCTTCGCGTTGTGCTGTCCCTATTGAGTCCACTATAGTCGGGTGTACTTCGAGAGATGCTAGCAAGCCCAGTACAAAATCGGAGGAGGGCCTAAAGTCAAAGCTGGCTATAAACTCTAGGCTTTGCCTTTCAACAAACAGCGGGCTTAGGGTCAGTTTCTTTCGGCTCAACGCGTCTGCCACTACGTTGCCTTTACCCGGAGTGTAGGAGATCTCGAAATCGTACGAGGCAAGAAACTCCATCCATCTCTGTTGCCTCAAGTTAAGGTCCTTCTGCGAGAAGAGATATTTCAATGATTTATGGTCAGTGTAAAGTTCGAATTTCTCACCTAGGAGATAGTGGCGCCAAGATTTAAGCGCAAAGACGATGGCAGCTAACTCAAGATCGTGGGTCGGGTAGTTCTTTTCGTGCACTTTCAACTGTCTCCCTCCATAAGCTACTACCCTTCCTTCTTGCATTAAGACAGCGCCTAGACCTGTCCCACATGCATCTGTGTAAACTGTGAACATCTTGCTTCCATCTGGCAACGTCAGAACTGGGGCTGTTGTAAGAGCCCTTTTTAGTCGTTGGAAAGCAAACTCACAATCCAAGTCCCAATTGAACACTAGATTCTTCTTTGCCAGCCTCATGAGTGGAGCTGATATTTTTGCAAAGTCTCTGATGAATTTCCGATAGAAGCCTGCTAGCCCGAGGAAGCTTCGGACTTCTGTTGCATTCCTTGGTGTCTTCCAATCCTGTACCGCTACTACCTTAGCATGGTCCACAACTAACCCTTCTTTGGATACTATGTGCCCAAGGAACCTCACTTCCTCTCTCCAAAAGTGGCATTTGGAGAATTTGGCTTTTAGCTGATGGACTCGCAGAGCTTCCATGATTGCCCTTAAGTGCTGAGCATGTTCTTCTTCACTCTTTGAGAAGATCAAGATATCGTCTACGAAGACCACTACGAACTTGTTGAGGAATTCTTTGAACACCCTACTCATCAGGTCCACGAAGTAAGCGGGTGCGTTTGTCAAGCCAAAAGGCATGACAAGCCATTCAAAGAAGCCGTTTGGGGTTCTGAATGCTGTCTTATCGATGCTATCTTCAGCCACCCTTAGCTGATGAAATCCGGTCGCTAAATCGAGTTGGGAGAAAACAGACGCTCCTACAAGCTGATCAAACAAATCGTCAATTCAGGGGAGAGGGTGCCTATTCTTTTTCGTTAGTTTGTTGAGCTCCCTATAGTCAACACATAGACGGAGTGAACCGTCCGCCTTTGTGGCGAACACCACTGGAGTGCCCTATTCTGAAATGCTCCTTCTAATGAACCCCTTCTCTAGAAGCTCTTTAACCTGTTTACTGAGTTCTTTCCTTTCCTGTGGAGCCATGTGTCTAATGGGCAATGCAACGGGCTTTGCATTATCTACAAGATATATGCGAAAGTCAATCTCCCGCTTCGGAGGTAAGCCCTTCACCTCTTCGAAGACATCCGGATATTCACGGACCACTCTAACCGATTGCAAACTCTCAACAGAAGCATCTAGCGATTCGAGATAACTAAGCATAACCGCATACGAGGGATTACAAGTAATTTCCAGAGTGTTACCGAGTTGGGTCAGAAGCCTAACCACCCTTTTCTCACAATCAAGGATGGCACCATTACTGGATAGCCAATCCATGCCCAAAATCAAACCATATCCCGAGAAGCCCAAAACAAAGGCATTACATCTAAATTCTACGCTTAGAATAGAAATTTTCAATCCCACACAGATCATAGACAAATGAGCCGAGCCCCCGATTGGATTTGAAACAATTAAGGGGTCCTCTACCATACTAGTTTCTAGGTGCAGAGATTCTACTAAAGCAGATGAGATAAAGGAGTGTGATGCGCCAGAATCAAATAAAGTGCGAACTGGGTGATCATAAAGATAAACTACACTTTCTACAGAAGTATTAATACCTCGCTGTTGCAGAGGTGGCGCTTCTATCACATGAACCTGTGCCCCTGAGGTGGATCCAGCCCTCTGCCCCTGCCCTCGCTTCTTTGGGCAATCCTTAGCCATGTGGCCTGTCTCACCGCAAGAAAAGCACCCACCATTCATCTTGGCCTTCTTTTTCCGGCATTCTTTCACTAAGTGCCCCACTTTGCCACAGAAATTACACTTCCTCTTCTCTTTGTTGTCTTTCCCGCCCTTCTTAAAGTCTGTCTTCTTAGGCTGTAAACCCTCTTAATTCCCTTGAGAGCCTTTTGCCTTTGTCTCCTTCTTGCCCTTGTCCTCTTCGTTCAGCAATGCCATCTGTACCAATTTTCGTACGTAACCCCCATAGGTATATGGGTCATGGCCAAGCTGTGTAATGGCTCATTCAATCCTTTGACAAAACGGAGAGCCTTCTTGTGCGGAGTGTTGACTAGGTCCAGTCTGAACCTAGCCAGCTGATCGAACTGATTAACGTACTCTTTGACTGTCATATTCCCTTGCTTGAGAAATAAGAATTTTTCCAATTGAAGACTCCTTTCAGCTTCTGAGAGAAATTTAGCCTCAAACCTTGCCCTAAAGTCCTCCCATGTTTCCACTGGTCTTTCTGCATTGGTGACTTCCCACCAGTAGGAAGCCTCGCCTTTAAGTAGCCATACTGCCAGTTGTACCTTCTGCCTATCTTCTACCTCAAAGATGACGAATAAGTCCTCGGTTTCCTTCAGCCAATTCCTGGCTGCCACGAAGAACTCGGTTCCATGAAAGTCCTTTCCTCCAATAGCTTTAAAATGTTTACATATCTTAGCAAAAGTATTACCACGCGAAGGAGGTGGAGGAAGAGGTGCTGCTGCAGCTGGATGATTTCCTGCAGCTGGGGGAGGAGGAACAGTAGGACCTGGCTGATTGGCCCTTGCTTCCAAGAATCGTCTAAACCAACCAGGTATTGGTACACCCTCGGGCAAGTTGAGTTCTTCGGACATGCTGAAACAAAAAGGATAGATTCAAAATGAAGGATAAAGGATAGTACCTATGGCTTTGGGGGGACTATGCCTTTTTAAAATGAAATAACATTTTATCTTTAAAAATGCTTCTTTAAATTTTCTTTTGAAAATAAATTTTCAAAACTTTTTATCTTATCTGGTAAACCTATGCTCTGATACCAAGTGAAACACCCCACCTCCATTAGGGTCACTCTCAAAGGGAATGCCCTAATTTTGGTGGAGGTTTATTTGTATAAGTCACAGATACACAAGACAGATATAAATACACATATTTTTGAACAGCGGAAACAATAGCAACTTTTATTTCATCAAAAATACGTGTTACACAAACCCTACCATAATTGTCTTAAAATATTTCCAAAAAACATTACATTTCCATAACTGTCTTGATTTCATAATTTAAAGAAGCATAAAAACAAAAGTAAACTGCATAAGTCCCCATAGTTGCTATCCAAAGCCATAACCCAAAATGAAAGAGATCCAAGCAATACATTCTTTCTCTTCAAGCTAGATGTGAAAACTGGTCAAGCTGCGGTATTCCCTCCCTGTGGACCTGGGGGGAGGGGGGAAACGAAAGGAAAGAAGACGGAAGAAAAGTAGAGTCAGACATAAGCCTGAGTAAGTCTAGGACTATTCAGTCTATGAATAAAGAATTGGGCATGATAAGTATAAACTGGAAATGGGAAAGCACTATAAACTAAGTTAAGTTGTCTAGAGTCGAATATACTATCGTACCCCATATTAATATCTGCATCCATATAAACTAGTTCCTAACAGTCACCCCATAATCAGGGTGAAGTGATCCATTTCTAATGATCGGCTCCTACTCACATAGTTACATGTGTCTTACGGCCCCCGATGTTGTAGTTACCTATGCTGGTCCCACCATGGGGTGTATCAAGTCCCATGGTGGCGGCTCGACACAATTCTAGAATGCACAAGTATACTACTGGTGCCCAGTGCCTAATTTTTCTGCGTCGGAGTGTGTGCACGCCCACACCCCGTTAGAACCTACACTGTTGCACCACCGCCGTCGATTTGACCTCTTACAGTCAGCCCAGTAATCGTGCCCCACCCTGCCTAGTTCAGGGTATCCTGATACACCTTGTAGGGTTACTGCTGAAAAGGGTCCCCCGCTACTCGGTTTTCTATTTCTAGCCAACATGCTAAGTTGGTTAAGTGTTTTGTAAACCTAACCCCCAATCAGTCTGTATAGTTTAGCATGTTCCATTTTGATTAAGTATTAATTCAATTTACTTAATCCTATCAATCCTGACTCAGCCTTAATTGTCTTATTAAAGCCTCGACCACTCACATTAGACAGGTATTGTTGTGGCTGCCTGTTGCCGGTTGGGTCCAGGCAGTCTTACGCCACAACTCAGTCTAACCTCGGGTCTTTATTGGGATCAATGTTTAACCACCCACATTGGATAGGTATTGTTGTGACTACTGGACATCCGGACGGTTCCGGGCAGGTTTATGTCACAACGCAATCCAACCTCGGGTTAAACACATCGTATTTTCTAAATTTACATATTTTGTCTCTTTTCTTTTTATATGTAAATATTTGCGGCCCATTATTCAAATTCACCTCTATTGGGTAAAATTAATTTATACCACTTAATTGTTTTCAAGGTCGTTGGCATGCGTCAAACATGCCAACACATATGTTTATATTTTTAACCCAACGTCACTACCCCCGTTTTATACGTTCGCTATAATATAACATATGTTGGGTTTAACATTTAAGCCCAACTTAGCCACATGAAAAAGGGGAGGCTTAGAACATGGTGTTTATATATTCTAAGTAACATCAAAAAGGGGAGTGTGAACGCATGAACTTGCAACATAACGATCTAATTAACATAAATTAGGCACTTGTAAACTTGCATTGTAATGGCATATAATCCTGACATGAAACATACCTAACATGAATCATGGTTTTAATCTAGTCATGTAAACTTGCATTTAAAAATGTGAATCTAACTTAATTATGTGTCACATATATTATCATATGATTTTGATAACAACATAGGCCTAAAACATGTTTTCAATTAGGCATAACACCAAACATAGTCTAGTCATGTTCGTAGAGTCAACACAAGTTCACAAAGATGCTTACTTTTGTCTTTAATACAAAAGTATGGTTTTACACTAGAATCATGATGCCAATTCCAACATAAATTCATATGAGTCATAATACCCAAATGGATCCAACTACACTAAAAGTGATTATAAAAAAAATATACATCATGTTGGCATAATAGTGAAACATATACTTGCATGAATTTCAAATAAACTACCACAAACATATAGTCGTTAACTTTCAACATGAATCATATACTTGCAATTATCCAATAGGTGTTGTAATAAACTACCACAAACATATAGTTGTTAACTTTCAACATGAATCACATACTTGCAAATATCCAATAGGTCTAACATCGTTATACCACAACATCCCAAATCGATTAGAATCATAGCAACATACAATTATGAATTATTATCACCACAAATTAAGTATAATTCCATTTCTCATTTTACACAAATCAAAACACAATTATTCATTCACATCGGAATAGCACTCTACTTACAACGTATGACGACTCTTCAATTCAGGTTTCTGAATTCTGAATTTGGAGATGCTATCCTTTGTTGTAGGCGTTGTTTTGATTTAGTTGTCGTTGCTTTAAGCTTTTGAATTGTCTCCTAATCGTCTCTTAATTTTGACGGCTACTCCTAGTCTTTCCTCAGCAGCATGACGGTCTCATTCTCATTTTTTATTTGTATGAATTAGGTGGAGTCTTAGGTCCTTTTTATAGAGTTTGTGAATCGAATAGAAACGTCGATGGAGCTTGGATTAATAATAGCCGTTCGTTTGAAAGACAGACCAATCAGGAGCTGACACCTAGCCCTAGTGACAACGTAAGACTTAGAAATTCGGCCAAGCACAGACCAGGCCAGCCAGGAGGGGTTGGGGTCGACCTGGCTCAGGGGCCAGGTCGACTCCCCAGTCGACCCCCAGGTCGACTACCCAGTCGACCTGGGTGGCCCAGGTCGACTACCCAGTCGACCTGGGTGCCTTGAGCGGGAAAATTCCCGCCCAGTCCATTCTGGTCTGATTTTTTTGAAATTTGAATTTGTTCTGAGCTGTTTCTGTTTGTTTGAATTTTAAACTGAATTCTGAAACTTCCGGAGGCCATATCTTCTTCATACGGAGTCCGTTTTACGCAAACTCGGACTCTATCCCAAGCAGAATTCTGAGACGAACGCAATGGCATATCCCGTTTCCCTTAATTCTTTGATTTGAAATTAATTATACTTTAATTTGTGAATTTCACTGTAATAGAATACACGGGGTGTTACATAAACCTATTCCTCCGGGTGAAGTGAGGGTTGGCATGTTAGTGAAATTTCAGAAGTGAGTCTGGGACTGGACGTAGGATAGTGGTCCGAACCAGTATAAATCGACTGTGTGATTTACTGCTTATTATTCTACTGTATACTCTATATCCTACTCTTCATACTATACGTTCCTATACAGCTGCATATCCTCTTTCAATTGGTATCAGAGCAAGGGATTCTAGAGATCGTAACAACATCCTAGAAATATATGGCAATAAGAAATCTAGTCAAGGAATTAGAAAGAAGAAGAGCAACAAAGCAGAATCAAAAGAACAATGTCTATGGCTAAAGTCAGATTACAATCGGTATGTGTAGATTCATTATATAAAGATCTTTTGTTAGACCATGAAAAATTGTTAAAAGATTTTAAAAGTTTGGGTAAACTTAATGCAATTATTTTAGTCAAATCTAAGGATTGTGGGCAAGAAAATTCCAAATTAAAAGACGAATATAATTTTTTAGTAAAACAAGCCAATTGTTTCGAAAATACTTTAGAAGAGTTTGTTTTTCAAAATTATTTCCTTCAAAAAGAAAATGAGCGACTAGAAGATAAAAACAAGGTTCTTTTAAAGGAAATTGATCTTTTTCAAATAAAAATGCGTCTATAGAAGATTCTTTAAATGATTCATGTTCTTTAATTTTGTCTCTTGAAAAAAAGAATGAAGCTTTAATTGGAAAGAATTTAGAATTATCTAAAGAATGTGATTTCTTAAAAGTTAATAATAATACTTTGCAAAAAGAAATTTGTGACTCAAAAGAAAATTTTGAAAATTTACAGTCGTCTTTTAATTCAGAATCTCAAATTGAGAATAGTACTTCGAAAAGGAAGAATTCTGAATTAAATAAGGAAAATGATAATTTAAAAAGTAGCAAAATTTCTTTTGAAAGTGTTAATCGTGACTTTGGAATCAAATTTGAAAAATGTACAAATAAGTTTGCAAAATTCAATAAAGGTAAAAATGATTTAAATGTGATTTTATCTAGTTCTAGACCTTTACACGACAAAAGTGGTTTAGGATATAATAAAACTAATCAGAGGAATAGTACTAGCTATTCTTTTATGAAAAATATCACTGTTAGTACTAAAGCATAAATAAATCCAAGATTCAATTTTTATCGAAATTCGAATACTCCTATGACTAGAAATATTTATAATAAATCTAGAAGTACCAAAGGAAATATCAATACAAATTATTTAAGTATTTGGGTTCCTGTAAATTGGAAAAATAGAGAAAGATATATAGATAATTATTTTGATTCAGTAACTAAAAATGAAAATTTTATTTTTAAAGGTTCCATTACACCCTCTTGGGTATGGTTACCTTCCATTTAACCTTTGGACCCTGACAAAGGAAGTGGGTACCAAAGCATTTATCATATTTTTTTGCAGGTACATCACAACAATAAGGTTATTCCAATATCTCTGAAATTTTTGGAAAAAGATCTCAAAATGAAGGAATAAATTGGAAAAATTGGTAATCTTATATATTTATATTGATATGCAATTATTCTTTTACACATCATATTTCATATTATTGGTCAATTGATATATTATATCATTTCTACATATTTTTATGCAGTTTCTTATACTTCATATATCACAAGCCCATAAGTAAATAAAGCTTACAATTTCTCTTTTGACTTATATATGAATATATCTCTAAATGATTGTGTTAATATGCTTTCGTATGATCAAATTTTAGCTTGTGACATGAAATATATATTTACCTTGAATATAAACTTACAAGTTATATATAAACATGAATATCATATGCATAACTCAGAAAAACTATATATTCAGCCGACTAAATCCCAGATTCAGTTGTCTGAATATTCAAGGGATCAAAATTTTATCCTATAATTCAGTCGCTTGAATGAACTTAAAATGTCTATCATCTGCCTTTTTGTTTATGCTTATTACGTATGTGTATCGTTTGTGTGTTTGTGCATATTCGTGAATTATTTACATAAGTATCTCCTTTTTGTCAATGACAAAGGGGGAGAAATATATGATAATATATGCATATTGATAGGGGGAGTCACATATATAGTTGTCATTATCAAAAAGGGGAGAGAATGTTGGATCTCGCTATATGGTTTTTTGATTATGACAACTATACATGTACATATATATTATTATCGACTAATTCTATGTTGCAGTAAGATACTTTTGACAATCAGATTCAAGTATACAAAATGAAGATCACTTATATGTTGTAAGAGTCTGTTAGTCCTAGATTTATATGTTAAAGTCTTCCTTCATAATTACACACACACGTTTTATATATATAGTTCTTTTATTATAAAATAGGCAAGGTATAGGATGATAACAGAAAATAGACGTTTGGTTTGAAAATTTCAGACGTCTGTTTGCTGAAACAGATTGTTTTCAAATACAATATTCAGACAACTGTTTCAAATATTTCTTACGTCTGAATTTGTTCTGAAATGCACTATTTCCTTGTGGCTTTAATTTTAACTGACAAACAGACATCTGAAAATTATTTTCAAACATCTGATTCTGAAAGGTTGAAACTTCTATGAAGAGACACAACTATTTAATTCGTAACTCTTTATCAAAACCTTTCGTGATCAGTTGTATCTTTTTATATATTATAAATAGAGATTTGATTAATTGATCCAATCACCAAATTTTATTCTAATTCTCTCTATCTTATTCAAAGCTTTCTAAGTTCTAAAAAGTGATCTATTTTCATACTTGAGACTTTTAAACTTCCATATTCCTTCACTTACTTCACGATTATCATCAAGGAAAGGCTATAGTAAGGGTGTACTTAATATTAGACAATCCGCGTTATCAAGAACACAAAAGAGTCAACAGCTATTCTATATTAGTGAAGACCTCTTCAGTGGTTGAGGTAAGAAATCCTGTTCGGGTAGTTGTAAACCTATTCCTCCGGGTGAAGTGAGGGTTGGTGTGTTAGTGAAATTCCAGAAGTGATTCTGGGACTGGACGTAGGATAGTGGTCCGAACCAGTATAAATCGACTATGTGATTTACTGCTTATTATTCTACTATATACTTTACATCCTACTCTCCATACTATACGATCCTATACAGCTGCATAGCCTCTTTCAATTATCTGGGTAAGGTTATATTTCGATTATATTATATTTTATCCATTCTGCTGTGAGAGGTTTATCGAGCTCTGATATGTTATATCTCTATCTTTTCTGCAGGATACCACAGAAACCAACATGGGTTTCAATAGATTAGAATTTTGAAAAAAATTCGATCTGTCGGAATTTGGGTTGTTTCATCGTACACGGTTTGATGTAAGAGGTCTAGTGTGTGTGTGTGTGTGTGTGTATATATAACTATATATATAAGTCTATCATGTGCAAAAATAAGCATGTTTACTACACTTGTAGAAGGTCTTTAGTGGTTGGCTCTCTTCTTATCTAATTTGGGTCTTAAGTGGTTAGGACTAGGATCCCTCCAAAAGTTTATTCCTTGGAGAGGAACCAAAGTCATGGGATTCACCTTTATTAGATTCAAAGTAAGGCTTTGGGTCCTCCTTCCCTAAAAGGTGTTAGGTATAAGTGGTAATGGAGTAGGGTAGTCCACGGGGGATGTCCACCTCCTCTAGAAGCTTGTAAGGGCTCAACTAGGGACATGCTTGGTCTATAAAATATATGTGGCCAGTGCATGCTCATCAACTGTCTAAGGGAAGTCTTAAGCGATATACGTGTCCTACCATAATATCAGTTAAGTTGTAACGTTCGCAACACTACTTCTCATATTACAATTGAGAGTATAGACTTTAAGAACATTGACGTATTAGGGTGGGGTCTTAAAGGGTTAGGGTTCGCCTCAGGGTTATAAGAAATCATAAGAATCCACCTTTAATAGGGCCATAAGTGATCGATAATGCCCACCTCGTTGGGTCTTTACCCTAAAAACACCGATGAGCGATTGACTTGGATATCCACCTCATTGGTTAGATACTTGGGGTTTATGTGAGTGTTGTAATGAACTGGTAGTTTCGACATATTTAAATATAAGTTAAGTTAAAAGTTAACGATAAAATAAATATTTATATTTGGATTTTTATGTAGAATTTGGAATTTTATCTATTTAGAACCAATTTGAATCTTTAAAATTTAAGTGCCTTTGTTGTTTAAACTACGAACGCTATTGAAACAAGAGTTACTACCATTTTTATTTATTTGCAACTTGAATATTGATCTTGTGATTTGGTTTATAAAAGGAAAATATGCTTATACTTGAAGTCCAATTTAGAAATCGGATTGTATTTATTTTTGACGGATTTAGAATATGCTATATATGGATTATTTTGTAAATTATATGTATGTTTTTACTAATAAAGACTTTTACTTTACTAATCAACTTTAAGTTATACATATATTTGGAAATCTAACGTTGAATGTTATTTTATTTAATTTAGAAAGAAATTGTTATCATTGGCAAATACTGATTTCAAATAAAAGTAAAGTTTAACATTAATTGTGATTAATTTTGTTTGGAATAAACCGCTAAACTTAAATTGATGTCAAGACGATTCCATTTGTAGAACAGTTAATGAAGAAAAAAAGGAAAAAATTGAATTAATAATTTTCAAAGAAAAAGAGGATGTATTAATAATTTTAAAACTTTAAAAGGAGAAATAAAATGAATAAATTACTCTAGCATTGAAAACAAATTTTATTTTTATTCTAAATTTAATGGTGGAAAATATTTCTTGTTAATAAAATTTAGAAATTATAACGTGCATGATTGAAGTGTTCGTAAAATGGATTAACGTTCGCGCATTCACTACATTGTCCGTTTATGTCTACGCGAATAAATGATAAATAAAAATAATTAAAAGAATAAATAAAAATAAGAAAGGAGAGAAATTAAATTTTATGTTAATTAAATTTATAAAATTTAACGTGGATAAGTTTCAATATTTTTCAGCGTTTCACAAAATAGACATGAAAATGTATGTAAATAGTTTAATGTTCATTTGCTTTTTCTGCTTGTCCGTTTATGTCCTCATGAATTAATAAATAATCATTAAAGAAAAAAAGAATGTAATTATAGTTTCCTTGACCACATTAACAAACAAGGAAGGAATTAATGGTGTGAACACATAGTTGAACCATGTAATAATGGTAGGAAATTTTCGGCCAACGTTAGTCCTTATCCCTGTTAACTAGGTCACATTCTTTCTCTCAATATTTATTCACGATGTCTCTTTAGTTTGAAAAGTCATCTCTCCCTAAAAATATGGCAACAGTACATAAATATCTCTCTCTGTCAGAGCAAATATTCTGAAATTACCGTGCTAGATTATGAAATTTCTTTCTGTCAGTAGAAAATATATGGAAAGAGTATACCAAGATTTAGCAACTATTCATGAACAGGAACCCAATGGTACGCTCTAATAAAATAATTCGAAAGCAGAAATAAAAGGTGTACCTTTTGTTCTTCTCCTCCTACTCTTTCCTTCTTCACGCAATCAACATTCTTCCACCTAAGAGCAAGTCCAACAAAAGGTTGGAAATCCAATTTTTATAAATCTACACTCGTTTTGGCCTCCAACTGAGTTTGCAAAGTCCGTTTGTTCCGAAATCTGGGAGAAGAGTTTCGGAATGTCCAAACTCCCGAAGCGGTTGTTGAACAAACGCGTCGGATTACGCATCTGTTCAACAAGCGCACGCTTGTTCAACAACTGCTTGTACTCAAGCGGTTGTTTAACAGACGCGTGGAGTGCTTAATGAAAATTTTGTGATATTTATCTTCCTTCCACCAAAATTTTGACACGAAGATGTAATTAAACAAAAACAATCAACATTTGCAAAAAAACTTAAGATACATGATTGCACTAACATTTAACAGATACATGATTTCACTAACATTTAACGGATACATAGTTTCCGATATTGATTAAAGGATACAAAGTACAATATTAGAACTACTAAAGCAATGAAAACACAACAACCAAGGGTAAACAGTTTCACTGACTTCCAACAAAGTTCCATAAATGATTTATTAAATCTTGCTGGAGTCTTCGATGAATGTGTGCGTTACGGTAAGCCATTTGGCTTTCGACGTGAAACTCAAGATCTAGTTCGCTTTCAATCATATTTTCACTCCAAATCTCAGGTGGTGGAGCAGTGCAGTCGTAATTGAAATCATCCTCCATGTCTCTTTCGTCCTTTATAATCATGTTATGTAAAATAACATAAGTATACATTATCCTAGTCATTTTAATTGGAGACCAAAGTCTGCATGGATTACTGACTATGGCAAATCTTGATTGTAAAACGCCAAATGCTCTTTATACATCCTTTCTTTGCCCTTCTTGCAGTGCGGCAAACTTTGCTTGTTTATTGTTTTGTGGGTTCGGTATTGTCTTGACAATCGTACTCCATTGCGGGTATATACCATCGCCTAAGTAATATACATGGTTATACTCGTGACCCTCTAAAGTAAAATGATGTGGAACTGATCTACCGTTCGCCAAATTGTTAAACAACGTTGAGCGTTCAACTACATTTAAATCATTGTTCGAACCTGGCATCCCGAAAAAAGCATGCCATATCCACAAGTCTTACGACGCTACAGCTTCAAGTATAATAGTTGACGTATGAGACTTACCCTGATAAGCTCCAGCATATGCTTTAGGACAATTATTCCACTCCCAATGCATGCAGTCTAAAGATCCTAATATCCCTGGCCATCCTCTGCTACCGTGCATATCCATTAACATTGCAATGTCGGCTTCGTTTGGTCTACGCAAGTATTGATTACCGTAAACGTCTACGATAGCTTGGCAGAAATGGTCTAAGCATTCTAGTACTGTGCTTTCTGCCATTTTCAAATTTTCGTCTTGAGCGTCAGCAGGACCTCCATAGGCTATCATACGCAGTGCAGCTGTCATCTTTTGAATTCCGGTGAGCCCCATTTTCATAGTAGCATTGCGTTTGTAGATAAAGTAGGAATCGTGTTGTTTAATACATTCTAGGATTCAAAGAAACAAAGGGCGCCTCATTCGGAATCTCCTTCTAAACTCTGTACTTGTATACCTCGGATTTGAGACAAAATAATCTTCCATTAGTCCCTCGTTGTGCAATGCATGATGTCGATTTTTATATCGACGGCCTACAACAGAACCTCCATGAGATTTGCTAGATTCACCATCTCTTAATGTACCTATAAGCTGTCTTTGTCGTCGAAAATGATCATCCACCATAACATCAAACTCTTCGTCACTATCATCGAACAACAAACACTCTTCGGTGGACATTGTGGTCTTTTGAGTTTTTGAGTGTATACAGTACAAATTGTGGACTGTGTCTGAGTAGTGAATGCTGCAAGTTTTCCTCCTTATATAACATAGTTTTTCTACATTTTGGTCTTCATTACCATAATGTGACATGCATTGGTTACCGCAGTATGCTTGTCATAAAGCAAGTCATGCATTGGTTACTGGAGTATCACTGACATAAAGCAAGTCGTGCATCGGTTACTGGAGTATGCTTGTCATTAAGCAAATCATGCATTGGTTACTGGAGTATCACTGACATAAAGCAAGTCTTGCATTGGTTACTGGAGTATCACTGACATAAAGAAAGTCATGCATTGGTTACCGGAGTATCACAGACATAAAGCAGCACTTCTTTTAAAGCAGCATTTGCTGTATTACTGATATAAAGCAACAGTTACAGTGGTTGTACCATCTTGTACTGGTTGTATTGTATTGTTATCTTTATGTCTCTTTCTGTTGTACTTGTAATTTATTATGTTAGTGTTAATACTCGTATTGTTGTTTTTTGAGAATAACACCAATAAATCCAACAATAAACTTAGGGATACAACTATAACACCATTAAACTTAAGGATACAACAATAAGCATAAATAATGTTATCTGGACTTGTGTATGAACGGAACAAGGAGGAGGAAAAAGATGGTGGTTTCGTTCCAGATACACAAGTTGAAGAGGCGGAAGAACCAGTTCAAAATGAAATTGTTCGTGGTACTCAACAAATAGTTGAAGTTCAAAAAGCAAAAGGACGTCCACGCAAAAACATAAGAAGGCAAGTGGTTAACCGTAATCGTCCCAACCAAGGTGAAGCTAGCTCCAGTGGTACTACAGCAGATTTCTCTCCTCAGGACTTACTTATACTCGTGAAATGTAACACCCCACCTCCGCTAGGGTCACTCACAAAGGGAATGCACTAGCATTGGTGGAGTATTATCTAGGTAAACATGCACAGAAATATTACAAGACAGAACATATAAAAACAGCGGGAGAAAACATGATTTCATTACTTAAAACCTTTTACATCAAAGTGCCATTAAATTACTTACATCGAAACCTGTCTTGCAATAATAAAGAAGCATAAAACCATAGTCATAAATTATTCCCCAAGTAAAGCAGTAAAATAGCCATAGCCAAGAAAAGTCCAAGCCATAGATGATAATCTTGAAGCAGAAAGATCCGCACTAAGTAGCAACATTTCCTCCCTGTAAACCAGGGGGGGAACGGAAGAAAAAGAGGCGAAACAAAACAGGGTCAGTCATAAAGACTGAGTAAGTCCTAGTGACTTTCATCCTAAAAACAGGTAAGAGTAACATGACATGTATAAACCGAAAGTAAATATAAGCATGATGACAAGGTAAACAGATCAAACTAAGATAATAGGATAAACTCAAGTAACAAGACAACCATGGTAACAGGATAACCAAAGTAAACTCGGAATAGCATCGCATGTCTAACGTCCTCTGCACCAACCGTACTAGCATCCTAACTCGTATCATCCCTTCCATGTATATGTATAGACCCTTGCCGTACATCGTACGGGTTCCATCCTGTTATTCTATACTACTACAACGTAGTGTCACCATCCTTGAAGTCGCTCGGACTGCCATCCTTGTTCTGGCCAGATTCCCTTATCATGAATTATCGCGTGTTCAACTAGGATTTATGCCACCTAGGACCACTAGGGATTATGCTACCTATTGAGCAATTTCTAGATTTGATTAGGGTTTATGCCACCTAGGACCACTAGGGATTACGCTACATAATGGACGTTTTCGACTAGGGTTTATGCCACCTAGGACCACTAGGGATTACGCTACCTATCGAACAACGCCCTACGTCACGCTTTAGTCGATTGGCTCCCTACAAGACCTAGCTCGTCGTGTGTCGGTGTCATACGGTCCAATCACGAATGTAGCTACTCTGTGCTAGGTCAACCCTAGGGTGTATCAAGTCCTAGGGCTGTCAACCACTGACACCATCCCAAGCACGCACAGTGTAAAACTACTGGTGCCCATGCCTACTTTTTCAACTTCGGACTACGTGCACGACCATAGTCCGCCTGAACCTACAATGGCGCACCAAACTCAGCCGTCGTTTTGGTCGCTTACAATCAGCCCAGTAATCGTGCCCCACCCTAGCCTAGTCCCTAGGGTATCGTGATACATCCAAGAGTGTTACTGCTGAAAAGGATCGCGTAACTAGGGTTTCCGTCCAACAGGTTAAGCGTTGTCATCTAAATTCAAGACTTTACCCCTATCAGTCTAGCATGTCTACTTGGTTAAGTTGGGTCATTCAAGTTCGTGACTTAACCCGTCTACATGTCATGTCAAGATTGGCTAAGTGTTGTCACCCACGTTCATGACTTAGCCCTACGAATCACGTGTCAAGTTAGTTAAGTGTATTCCAGCGGTTCATGCCTTAACCCTACCCAAGTCATCGTGTCAAATTGGTTAAGTTTATTTAAGCTTAACCCCATCAAATTACCGTGTTGGTTTGGTTAAGTGTATTCAAGTGACTCATGACTTAACCTCATAAAGTTATCATGTTAGATTGTCTAAGTATATCCAAGTGATTCATGACTTAACCCCATCAAGTTACCATGTTAGATTGGTTAAGTATATTCAAGCGATTCATGACTTAACCCCATCAAGTTATCATGTTAGATTGGTTAAGTATATTCAAGCGATTCATGACTTAACCCCATCAAGTTATCATGTTAGATTGGTTAAGTATATTCAAGCGATTCATGACTTAACCCCGTCATGTTACCATGTTAGATTGGTTAAGTATATGTTAACCTCACCCGATCCACTAGTCAAATTATAACGGTTAAGTGTTACCCTCGTGAGTTTACTTAACCTTACCCATCCACGTTATATTGGTTAAGTGTCATTAGTCTAATCAAGTTACTTAACCCACCCGTTCATGTCATATTGGTTAAGTGTCATTAGTCTAGTCAAGTTACTTAACCCACCCGTCCATGTCATATTGGTTAAGTGTCATTATTCTAATCAAGTTACTTAACCCACCCGTCCATGTCATATTGGTTAAGTGTCATTAGTCTAGTCAAGTTACTTAACCCACCCGTCCATGTCATATTGGTTAAGTGTCATTATTCTAATCAAGTTACTTAACCCACCCGTCCATGTCATATTGGTTAAGTGTCATTAGTCTAGTCAAGTTACTTAACCCACCTATCCATGTCATATTGGTTAAGTGTCATTATTCTAATCAAGTTACTTAACCCAACCGTCCATGTCATATTGGTTAAGTGTCATTAGTCTAGTAAATTACTTAATCCACCCGTCCATGTCATATTGGTTTATTATTTATTAATGCATCAACCTCTCACATTGGTCTTATTTGCGGTCACTGGATATGCCAGGCGGTTCCGGGCAGAATTACACCGCAAATCCATTCCAACCTCGGGTTCATGCATTAACACAACCTAATCTTTGCCTACGACCTCTCACATTAGACTATTATTGTTGTGGTCACTGGATATGCCGGGCGGTTCCGGGCAGAATTACACCACAACTCAAGTCTAACCTCGTGTCGAAGACATCCGTTAGATTGTTAATTACATATGTGTCATCTAAGTCAAATTCCCTACTTTACATATTACTATACATATGCCCAAGTTCCACCCTTCATGCCCATGAAAATATGTACCAAATTCTAGCCACTTTACATATGTCCAATTCTCGCCTATTTGCATGTATGTCAAGTTTATGCCAATTTTCCCAAATCAAGTTCTAGCCAAAATTACATTTTGTCGCATTCATGCCCAAATAACCCACATCATGGTTCATGTTCCCAATTCCACTTATGCCTAACTTACATAAGCCCAATCCCTTGATTTAACTTACATAGCCCCCAAAACTCGTGATTTAATTAATATGCCAATTCATGTATGGCCAAACATGCTAATTACATTGGCAATACCCCAAATTTACCGTATACAAATCACATGTAAATCGTAGTCAAGGCCTAGGTCCGAAATCGACCAAGGTTCATCAAAAGAAAATAAATAGGGGAAGGTAGAATCTTTGCATAAAACAAGATCCGAGAGAAAAACATCATTACATGCATGATAAGGACATGAAAGAGTGATTTGCAACATGCATAGGTTCAAATTAATGCTATAGCAACATCCCCAAAGGTCAAGATCAAAAATGAACAAGAAAGAACATGGATTGAATATCATGCATAGATCCAATTTCAACTTTATCACATGTCATATTCATGTTATCGTTTCAATCTAAAAGCATCTAGAACTTACAAAGCGTGGCTAGTGAATTAGGAGTAAGAATCGTCATAGAATCGTTGTAGCGACGTTGATTTACTCTCTTGATTTGATGTAGGAAGCTATCTCCTTTGTCATGGATCTAGTTTGAATGCTCAAGCCCTTGAAGTTGGAGATGGAGGCCATGATCAAGAGAGATTTTGGCAGCACTTAGTTGCTAGAATGATTTTTAGTGATTTAGGTTAGGTCTTAGGGTGTTTTTATAGAAGTTAGGACTAGTTTAGGCCCTTAGATTAACCCTAGTTTAGATCTGAACCACTGAAAATCGTCACAGGCCAACCCATTAGACCACACAAGCAAGCAGGTGCACCAGGCTAACCTGGCTCGACCAGGGAGGTCGACCCCCAGGTCGACTCCCCAGTCGACCTGGGGGGGGGGGGGGGGGCAGGTCGACTCCCCAGTCGACCTGGGGTAGGGCAGGAAAATTTCCCGCCCAATCTGTTTGGAGCTGATTTCGAATTTCGGGCTGAATTTTGAATTTTCTGAAATCTTCTATGGGCTATATCTCGGTCATACGGACTCCGATTTACGAAATTTCGGACTCGTTTCCAACCAGAATTCCGAGATGAACGCAACGGCGCAACCCGTTTCGCTTGATTCTTATTTTAAAAGTTAATTCTGCCTTGATTCTTGTCTTAATGCGTTATTAAAAATTCGGGTTGTTACATTCTCCCCTCCTTTAAGGATTTCGTCCCCGAAATCTCCAAGTTAGGGAGGATGTGTCCTACCATCCAATCATCCATCTACTCAAAGCATCATCCACAGGAAGCCATTGTCCTTAAAAGATTTCTAATGCTGTATGAACATATGCAGAAAGTGTGTGTATATGTTCCTTATCTAATGCGAATGATCAGGCCCGATTGATCTTCTAAATGCAAAATATGTTTAGTGCCATGAATCCACATGTATGCAAATAGTCCTAGTCACATAAACGCTATATGTGTGCACAAACATTCATCCATATGCAATATCCACATGCTAACACATTCAATTTCATCCATAAATAGGTATAAACACTCATGCATATGCAACATGAAAATGTGTCTGAGCCGATCTAGTGCCTAATGTGTATTCATGCATCCACGAGCAACCACTTGCAAACACATGCAACCATCAAGCATAACATGTTTCAAATACATGTTTCATCCAAAGGGTTTCTACCTAAGGTTCTCAAGATAGGATCGAGAAGATAAGCAAGATAAACTTCTTTTCAGATTACAAGAAATCCCTTTCTAAGCCCAATCTCTATCCTATAAATCCCAAAAGGTTTAGTCAACCTAACGGACACCTTCAAATCCTGACATGTATTATTAACCGATGAGTCATACCCCCTATGGAGTTTGCAACAGAAATAAGATCGAAAATAGGACCGAGAGGATATGTATAAAAGATAGCATGCGAGTAAGCTCTACAGAAAAACAGGGATCAAGAATATACTCTTAAAAAGAGATATGATGCGCGTATCTAATCTTCAGTCTTCTAAGTCGCATTTCCTTGAGCTTAATTCCATTGTGCTTTGACCATTTTTAACTTCATGATTTCGTGGCCTCTTAACTCCTATTTCCAAATATGAGCTGGAACTCACTTCATTGTCGCCTCTCGTTCCACTTTTACTTATTCTCCCTATGGTATATTTGGCTCAACCATATCTGTGTACTCTTGGTTTTCATGCAAGCTCTCCAAAATTCACTAGTGAACTCTGGATCTCGTCTACTCACTATACGACATTTCACGCAGAAGAACTATCTCTTGAAAACAAACAAATGCCAACCATGTTACCAAGTGTACTCACTAGAGTGATTTCCATATCTCATGCACAAGCGAAATGAACCGTCCGCCTTAGTGGCGAACTCTACTCGAACGGATTACCAACAAATGCATCAAGAGATTCTAGGTAACCAATCATGACAGAACCCTAAAGGTTACATGAGACTTCGAGGGTATTACCGAGGCAAGTCAAGTGTCTAACTACCCTCCTTTCCGACCCGAGAATGGCACCCTTGCGGGACGACCACTTCATTCCTAGAATCAACCCATAGCTCAAAAACCTAAGCATTTCCCCCAAAAGTCATAGATGTCCTCAAATCCAAACAAGTCATGAATAAATTGGACGATCTCCCAACAGGATTTGAGACAAAACGGGACCTTCTATTGTGCTAGTACTAAGGTGCAGGGACCCAACTATCGAAGCAGGATTTAAAAACAAAGTCCTGACGGGATGATAGAAAGGAAAAGCTAAACTTGTACCAGAAACGTTACCACCCCTCTTAGGCACGCTAGTAGTGAGAGTATACAATTGCCCTCTCGACGACCTTGTTCTTTGCCCATGTCCTTGTCCTATAGTACTTGACTACCTTCTTGTGCTGAGCCTTATTCGCCTTACCCACTCCCATCCTTTCTTGTATAACACGATAACGGGTCTCTTGGGAACTTCCTCCATCGCATGGAAAACATTTACGTAGCTAGAAAAGGATTAATCACAGTTAAAATTACTGTGACTACAGGCGGAGGAAAGAAAGGAAGAGAGATTAAATCAAGGGAACAAAGGATAATGTTAATGCCTTTTTGGGAAATAGTCTTTTTCTTTAAAACTTTTCTTGAAAAATGCTTCTTTGTAAAAATGGCTTTGAAAATAGTTTCAGAAGGTTTTAAAACTTTTGCCCAGTCTGGTAACCTTCTGCTCTGATACCAAATGTAACACCCCACCTCCGCTAGGGTCACTCACAAAGGGAATGCACTAGCTTCGGTGGAGTATTATCTAGGTAAACATGCACAGAAATATTACAAGACAGAACATATAAAAACAGCGGAAGAAAACATGATTTCATTACTTAAAACCTTTTACATCAAAGTGCCATTAAATTACTTACATCGAAACCTGTCTTGCAATAATAAAGAAGCATAAAACCGTAGTCATAAATTATTCCCCAAGTAAAGCAGTAAAATAGCCATAGCCAAGAAAAGTCCAAGCCATAGATGATAATCTTGAAGCAGAAAGATCCGCACTAAGTAGCAACATTTCCTCCCTGTAAACCTGGGAGGGGGGGGGGGGAACGGAAGAAAAAGAGGCGAAACAAAACAGGGTCAGTCATAAAGACTGAGTAAGTCCTAGTGACTTTCAGCCTAAAAACAGGTAAGAGTAACATGACATGCATAAACCGAAAGTAAATATAAGCATGATGACAAGGTAAACAGATCAAACTAAGATAACAGGATAAACTCAAGTAACAAGACAACCAAGGTAACAGAATAACCAAGGTAAACTCGGAATAGCATCGCATGTCTAACGTCCTCTGCACCAACCATACTAGCATCAATACTCGTATCATCCCTTCCATGTATATGTATAGACCCTTGCCGTACATCGTATGGGTTCCATCACGTTATTCTATACTACTACAACGTAGTGTCACCATCCTTGAAGTCGCTCGGACTGCCATCCTTGTTCTGGCCAGATTCCCTTATCATTAATTATCGCGTGTTCAACTAGGATTTACGCTACCTAGGACCACTAGGGATTATGCTACCTATTGAACAATTTCTAGTTTTGATTAGGGTTTATGCCACCTAGGACCACTAGGGATTACACTACCTAATGGACGTTTTTGACTAGGGTTTATGCCACTAGGACCACTAGGGATTACGCTACCTATCGAACAACGCCCTACATCACGCTTTAGTCGATCGGCTCCCTACAAGACCTAGCTCGTCGTGTGTCGGTGTCATACGACCCAATAACGAATGTAGCTACTCTGTGCTAGGTCCACCCTAGGGTGTATCAAGTCCTAGGGTGTCAACCACTGACACCATCCCAAGCACGCACAGTGTAAAACTACTGGTGCCCATGCCTGCTTTTTCAACTCCGGACTACGTGCACGACCATAGTCCGCCTGAACCTACAATGGCGCACCAAACTCAGCCGTCGTTTTGGTCGCTTACAATCAGCCCAGTAATCGTGCCCCACCCTAGCCTAGTCCCTAGGGTATCGTGATACATCCAAGAGGGTTACTGCTGAAAAGGACCGCATAACTAGGGTTTCCGTCCAGCAGGTTAAGCGTTGTCATCTAAATTCAAGACTTAACCCCTATCAGTCTAGCATGTCCATTTGGTTAAGTTGGGTCATTCAAGTTCGTGACTTAACCTGTCTACATATCATGTCAAGATTGGCTAAGTGTTGTCATTCACGTTCATGACTTAGCCCTACGAATCACGTGTCAAGTTGGTTAAGCATATTCCAGCGGTTCATGCCTTAACCCTACCCAAGTCATCGTGTCAAATTGGTTAAGTTTATTTAAGCTTAACCCCATCAAATTACCGTGTTGTTTTGGTTAAGTGTATTCAAGTGACTCATGACTTAACCTCATCAAGTTATCATGTTAGATTGGTTATGTATATCCAAGTGATTCATGACTTAACCCCATCAAGTTACCAAGTTAGATTGGTTAAGTATATTCAAGCGATTCATGAATTAACCTCATCAAGTTATCATGTTAGATTGGTTAAGCATATTCAAGCGATTCATGACTTAACCTCATCAAGTTATCATGTTAGATTGGTTAAGTATATTCAAGCGATTCATGACTTAACCCCGTCAAGTTACCATGTTAGATTGGTTAAGTATATGTTAACCTAACCCGATCCACTAGTCAAATTATAACGGTTAAGTGTTACCCTCGTGAGTTTACTTAACCTTACCCATCCACGTTATATTGGTTAAGTGTCATTAGTCTAATCAAGTTACTTAACCCACCCGTCCATGTCATATTGGTTAAGTGTCATTAGTCTAGTCAAGTTACTTAACCCACCCATCCATGTCATATTGGTTAAGTGTCATTATTCTAATCAAGTTACTTAACCCACCCGTCCATGTCATACTGGTTAAGTGTCATTAGTCTAGTCAAGTTACTTAACCCACCCGTCCATGTCATATTGGTTAAGTGTCATTATTCTAATCAAGTTACTTAACCCACCCGTCTATGTCATATTGGTTAAGTGTCATTAGTCTAGTCAAGTTACTTAACCTACCCGTCCATGTCATATTGGTTAAGTGTCATTATTCTAATCAAGTTACTTAACCCACCCGTCCATGTCATATTGGTTAAGTGTCATTAGTCTAGTCAAATTACTTAACCCACCCGTCCATGTCTTATTGGTTTATTATTTATTAATGCATCAACCTCTCACATTGGACTTATTTGCGGTCACTGGATATGCCGGGCGGTTCCATGCAGAATTACACCGCAAATCCATTCCAACCTCAGGTTCATGCATTAGCACAACCTAATCTTTGCCTACGACCTCTCACATTAGACTATTATTGTTGTGGTCACTGGATATGCCGGGCGGTTCCGGGCAGAATTACACCACAACTCAAGTCTAACCTCGTGTCGAAGACATCCGTTAGATTGTTAATTACATATTTGTCATCTAAGTCAAAATCCCTACTTTACATATTACTATACATATGCCCAAGTTCCACCCTTCATGCCCATGAAAATATGTACCCAATTCTAGCCACTTTACATATGTCCAATTCTCGCCTATTTGCATGTATGTCAAGTTTATGCCAATTTGCCCAAATCAAGTTCTAGCCAAAATTACATTTTGTCGCATTCATGCCCAAATAACCCACATCATGGTTCATGTTCCCAATTCCACTTATGCCTAATTTACATAAGCCCAATCCCTTGATTTAACTTACATAGCCCCCAAAACTCGTGATTTAATTCATATGCCAATTCATGTATGCCCAAACTTGCTAATTACATTGGCAATACCCCAAATTTCCCATATACAAATCACATGTAAATCGTAGTCTAGGTCTAGGTCCGAAATCGACCAAGGTTCATCAAAAGAAAATAAATAGGGGAAGGTAGAAACTTTGCATAAAACAAGATCCGAGAGAAAAACATCATTACATGCATGATAAGGACATGAAAGAGTGATTTGCAACATGAATAGGTTCAAATTAATGCTACAGCAACATCCCCAAAGGTCAAGATCAAAAATGAACAAGAAAGAACATGGATTGAATATCATGCATAGATCCAATTTCAACTTTATCACATGTCATATTCATGTTATCGTTTCAATCTAAAAGCATCTAGAACTTACAAAACGAGGCTAGTGAATTAGGAGCAAGAATCATCATAGAATCGTCGTAGCGATGTTGATTTACTCTCTTGATTTGATGTAGAAAGCTTGCTCCTTTTTCATGGATCTAGTTTGAATGCTCAAGCCCTTGAAGTTGGAGATGGAGGCCATGATCAAGAGAGATTTTGGCAGCACTTAGTTGCTAGAATGATTTTTAGTGATTTAGGTTAGGTCTTAGGGTGTTTTTATAGAAGTTAGGACTAGTTTAGGCCCTTAGATTAACCCTAGTTTAGATCTGAACCACTGAAAATCGTCACAGGCCAACCCACCAGACCACACAAGCAAGCAGGTGCACCAGGTTAACCTGGCTCGACCAGGGAGGTCAACCCCCAGGTCGACACCCAGGTTGACTCCCCAATCGACCTGGGGGGGGGGGGGAGGTCGACCCCCCAGTCGACCTGGGGTAGGGCGGGAAAATTTCCCGCCCAATCTGTTTGGAGCTGATTTCGAATTTCGGGCTGAATTTTGAATTTTCTGAAATCTTCTATGGGCCATGTCTCGGTCATACGGACTCCGATTTACGAAATTTCGGACTCGTTTCCAACCAGACTTCCGAGACGAACGCAACGGCGCAACCCGTTTCACTTGATTATTACTTTAAAATTTAATTCTGCCTTGATTCTTGTCTTAACGCGTTATTAAAAATTCGGGTTGTTACAGAAATCCTATATCGAAGTTGATAAGAGAGATTTGCTGCTGTTGCAAAATGGAGGAGGGCTTACCCATGAAGAATTTTGGTCTATGATAACAAGATTACATAACAATCATCGTAAATGCACCACTATATGAACTTCTACTGAAATTCATATGGCTCATCGGCATTTCGTTGATACTTGTGAACGATACCAGAAGATTATAGAGACAGTTGAAGATGAAAACATATTTAAAACGAATCGGGCAACTTATGATTCTCGTTACCTTGCAGAGTATGGGACTGATTTTGTTGGGTACGAAGCGTACAAACTGCGTTATAGTTGGATAACCCGACACGGTGCTGAATAGGCAAACGATTTTGCTTATTGCTTGTACGTACATCATAAGTTTTAGTAGTTATTTCATTGTTACTTCTTGTAAGCAACTTTGTAGTCAAAATTTCGGTATCAAGTTATGTTCTTCCAATGTGAATATAAATTAAAAACACATATGAAACAGTATGTACACATATTAAAATAGTAGTACAAAATTTTAAACGAAAAATATATTAAAATAGTATTAGAAATTAACATAATTATATTAAACACAATTTGTTTAAAATTAACATAATATATACACATATGAAAATAGTGGTCCCACGCGGTAGTTAAACAAACGCGTGGATCCACGCGGTTGTTAAACAAACGCGTGGTCTACGCACTTGTTGAACAACTGCGTAAATCCACGCGTTTGTTTAACAACCGCGTGCATCCAAAACTGTTGGGAAATTTGCCTGTTCCGATTATTCGAAGTGTAGAAATTTAGAATTCTACACCCGAACAGTTGGAGATGCTCTAACCATTTCCTGCTACTAAATTCTCTCTTCACATAAATAAAATGGAAAAAAACAAACAACCACCTGAGTTCGATAATGCAAGAAAGCAAAGCACGCCATTCTCTCTTCACATAAACCATTTCTCCTTCTAACCCTTTGTTGTCAGTACCCAAACCGCAACTGTATGTGTTTTTCCATCCACTCTTGCATGTCCAAGTTCATCAACTCGAAGCTGCACCCTCTCACTCCAGCAGCTTCAACTCAAACCTGCCATTGCTTTAACCCTCTCAAGCTAGCCTCTCCGATGTGAAGTTCTCCTCCCCGAGCACTATACAAAATTCGTGAGCAGCTCCTCGCTCCAGTTTTAGAAAACAGTACAAGCTGCACCTCACTCTCGCCAACGCCGCCCATTCGCTTCCAAACCATTTCCTGAGTCCACACTTCACGTTGTTCACCAACAACGCCCAATCGTCTACTCCGGCACTGAAGCCCTGTTCTCTTCTTCCCCCTCTCCGATGAAACATGCTGGGCTGGAGACAACATGCGCCTCCTCACTTGTTTGCACTCAACTCCGGCGCAAACCGGACAACGTTCATCAACTACGGCAAGTGCAAGGCCTTCCCTTCCTTCTTGCCCGTCAAGAACCACACGGAACAAAAGAAAAGAAATCAATCAAGAAGCAACAGCCTTCTCCAGCAGTTAGCATTGGAGCTCCGCCTTTCAGTGTAGTTCTGGTCAAGCCGCCAGCTTCCATCTGACCTCCATCGTCCGGTTCAGCGAATTGAAACAGAGTTGCCATGAGTCCCTAGTCCATTTTCTTTATTCTTTTAACAATATGCATGCACACATATATAAATTAAATATATATGTGTTGCATGGGTTCTTGAGTAAATCATCTTGACACCTTGTTGAAAACGCATTCCGCGATGGCCATAAGAACTATCCTTGTTTTTCTACTTGCTGTAGCAAGTGTAAGTGCATGCAATGCATAGAGGCATGTTTGAATGGCCACTAGTTTGATCAAATAAAGAGTGCGTGGCTCCTTTTGTTCCTTTAACAATCTACTGTGATTTATCAAGGCAGCCATCACCTTTACTTCGCAAATAAAAAAAAATCATACCTCTCTGTTTTGAACAAAAAGGGTATATAGCTGTGTGGTTTGACATGCAACTCAAAATTGAGAGGTCACTAGTTCAAACTTGGCTATAACCTATTGGTTTTGGTCAATTATTTTTTTTGACTAAAATATTTTGGCATAAATTTACACATAAAATTTAGTCCGCATTTCTAAATAAAAATCGTACCTTTGTTCTAGGTAACAAATTCGTCCTTGTAGCGGTTAGCGTCGTTCTACTCATATCGTGTCTCCTCATTTGCTACGGAAAGTGAGTTTTTCTCACTCACAGACTAACTGATCATTAAGTGAATTAAACATTTGAGATGTTGAATGAAATGTTAGGGTGCTCTAGATTTGTTTGCCATGTGATTGTGCACGTGCAACACACTCTGTTATCTCATATGACACTATGGATGTATGCTTGACATGCTATGTTTATTGTTTTCACCATGCAAGTTCCCTTTTGATTAGAAACGATTACGGTGAAATGATACATACCCGAAGCCCTTGTGCATTCGAATCGATTTTGGATGCGGGTTGAAATGAGACATATCCGGTATTCGAATATTTTTAAAGAACGGATTAAAATGATAAATATCTGTATCACTTGACCATAAGATAGAAAATTTTATATGAATACCGTGGTCAATAAAATAAAAATATTTTCAAATTACTTTATCGATTTTGTAAATTCTAATGAAATCCCTATATAGCGTTAAGAAAGTTTTAAAAGTAATTTTGTTCAACTATTTACTTGAAACTTTTATGAAATCCAATTTGTATTAAATAAGTTTTAAAGTGATTGTTGCAAGTTAACACCAAGTTTAATTTATTTAAATAAATTCTTTATGACTTTATGTTCATATAATGAATTTAATAATGTGACAAATTTTGAATTCAATGGTTGAATGTAAGCAATCTACAAAGATTTGATAAATTTTTCCCAAAATTATTTTGATATATGATTTGTTAATGAATTTTCACCTTGAAAATATAAGAAGGATTTGTTAAAATAAAAGGTACTAAGTTCAAGCATAAAAAAGGATATGTTTATTTAAGTCATGGTGAATTCGAGTTTGATAACAAGCTAGAACTTAACAAATCACATTTTGATTTACAGCCGACGCTAAAAGAGATTTGGTAATTTATTATATGAAATGGATATGTCGAATCCAAGGTAAACATTGGTTTGAAAATCGTTTTAACCATGAAGTGTTGAATTTAAAACAAATAAATGGGGATTTGTTTAAAGGTAAAAATTTTGATGGGAAAAGAAATTCTTAGACATGGATTTGGATTTGGATTGGATCAATACCATTTGAATTAAATTTCAATTTCATAGAAGTAAAATTTTCCTCATTACTTGATTTTGTAAATATTTTTCTATATAATGGTTGGATTACTTTAACTATATGAATTTTATATTACTTTTCCAACTATATATATATATATATATATATGTGTGTGTGTGTGTGTGTGTGTATGTGTGTGTGTGTGTGCGCGCGCGTGTGTGTGTTTATACAATATTTTAAAATTAATATACATATAAAATTTTCCAACTATGTATATTTGTACATTATTTTCAATTTAATATACATATAGTTTTCTAACTATATATATGTTTATCCATTACATTCAACATACATCTACCATTTTCAAAACTTAACTTTTCTAAATGTATATTTTTAAATTCAAATAAAGATCTATGTCCAATCTAGTCTAGTGAATCCAAAGGATAAAATAAGGGATTTCAGGCAATAACGATATTTCATGGAAGTTGAACTTAAAATCATATAGTTGATAAAAGGAATGGTGAATATTGGTTTATTATCTTATTCAAACCAATGATAAATGATTTGAGTAATTGGTTTTTGAGGGCAATACTTGAAATAAATCATTTTGTGGTACTTGAAATATGATTTCAAAATCTAATGGCCACGATGTGGAAAATTAAAGCATTCAGCTGTTAAAGAGACCAAAGACGGTAAGTGGCATACTCTCTGTCAGTGCCGATACCACTTTAACAACTATGTACGTGATCGAGTATCGGAACGACGACATGATGGCTTGGAAGCGATCACTAGATCGAAGAAAGCGAACGATGACGAAATAGCCTTGACCTTCGGGTCATAATTAAAATGACTAAAACAGGAGCTATACCGTGACTAATTGAGGTCGCACCTCATATCGGACACGCTTCTTCGATTCCATCTCTATTACTATTGTGATTGATTTGGGCGCGCCCTTTTGATTTGGGAGTGTGTTCCGAGGTGGGCGGTAGTGGCTGCTATGCATTACCACCGGTCCGGGAGTGCAACGGGTAGAATCCTACCCTGGGTATTGCCTCGAGTGCCTTGTCATATTTTATCCTACACGAGCCCCATCTTATTTTGATTTAGTGTTGCTTTCTATGGAGTGCCCTCTGATAACACCAGTGCGGTGAATTTACAGTACTGTATAGACTGTGATGCCCATAAATTGCATAAGGGTAATATGGTAATCTCGCTTACGCAATTTTCATTATATTTACTTTACTGAATAGACATTACAATAATAGCGTACTATTATATATGTATTAGTTTCGTGGATCATTAGAGGATGGAAATCTCAAACATCCTTTAAGTTATTGTACGTTTCAGTGGACACTTCATTTGAGTTAATTCACTTATATGAGACTGTTGGTCCTGACTCGTGTATTTTGTTTGTTTTATTTCTTGCAAAATGCCCATGTCAGACCAAGTATTTCAGCTTGGAGATATATCTGTTAGAGTTTGAGATTCGTTGGAGATCCAGCTATCCATATGTTATGTCATATGCAGTTATACCCATTTCTGCTTTTTACCGAATATCAGTATGGTTCTATATTTTCTTCGCTGTACCTATATTTGTTTCTACACTCTGATATATGTAAATTTAAAGATTTTGTACAAATTTTACTTCTGTTGTGAGATATTCTGTGTCTGTGTCTATAATTCTGTGATGATTTGTATTTCAACTTCATAAGCAACAACAATCTGACATTTTTGAATGGTTAGAGTTGGTTTAATTATCGACTTGAGACGGCCAAAAAGCCAGGTCGTTACATGTGTGTGGCATAGACATTCCCTAACATATGTAACCTGCTAAAAATATAGGGTATGGACTTTAAGTAAACACCATATTTCAGTCACAATGTAACAATTCGGATTTTTCCCGAACCTAATTGATCGCAAAATCGACTAAAACCATTCAAGAACCCGAAAACGCTAACTCTGGGCCTACAACACATCAGAACAAATAAAAGCAGACTTTTATAAATATTATAATAATGTTACATCAGAGTATAGAATATATCAGAGTACATCGAATATAATACAACAGCGGAAGATAAATTTACAATGAATGTAATACACTGCACAACGGGAAAATAAAGTAATATAGCGGAAGACTATCAATACTCTGGACATAGCTTTATGCTTCGATCTAGAATCCTTCTCAATATATCTGCAAAATAAGCTACTCGACTGCCCATGTGAAAAAGAGGGCACCCGAGTTTGCAAAGTGAAACAAACTACAGTTCAGTCATGGGACTGGTATGAGAAATTTTTCCTAAGTTATCTAACAATATGGCTAATCACGGGACCACGCCACTAACGCGGAACGGGTTTACTCCATTGGATTGCCAGTGCATAAATTATATAAATTTTTTATTCAAAACAACGCAATGCTTTTTAGAAAAATGAAATCATTATAAGACTCAAGTCCCATCACACAATGCAACGCAAACCGGAGGATAGAGTTTTACCTTATAATGATCAAACATGCTTGATACGTAGGAAATAATATTTTAATATTATTATTAGTGTCTAATCAGTTTTAAAATACTTCAAAGTAAATGTATCAATCCTAGACGTCATAGTACCCCATCCTACTATGTCGCCATATATAGGTTTACAATCAAAAGCGTAATGTCGTATTGGAAATTGAGTTTCCGTCACGAGTCAAGGCTAGGGACGATCTTCTTGCCGATTTGAGACAATCTAGCAATGTCTTAGGATCCCCCGCAGTGAACCCTTGGATCCTGCAGGGCCGGTCCACAAATATACCTTAATGGATTAGTTATGCCTGAAAATACATTTCCCAGTCCTATTGAACCTATAAAATGATCACAATCGACCAATAAATCCGAGGCGCCTCGTAATCCATCAACCACATAAGTAAAATGCCAGGGCTTGCAAAACCTCGATACCACTTCTAGCTAGAAAGAAACGTGTGCACTCCCTGCGTTCCCTTGTCCCGTTTTTGACTCATACCGGGGTGTGAGGCTCGCAAGGTAACACTATACACAAAGCTATGCCGAAATAGGCTATGCTTTGATCATCAACCATAAGGCTCTGCTTTTCAACAAAAGCCCTGATCATTTGCATCTTTGCATGCCACATTGACAATCTACGCCATGCGATCGATAACTACCAATATATAACCTTTGAGCTCGTGCGTCCCAGAGAATGGTGTTAAGCACGAGAATAAATTCTCCGCCAACACAATATATATTAAATAGAAATCAATTTAATTTACATGGAATGGAATCCAATGCCAGACACACATCCATTTACAAGTCCGTTCTAGGTCTGAACGAAACCGGAGACACCTTATTCCTCGTCCCGTATGTCTAATATGGAAGAAAGGTGCTCGCATATCCAGACAATCAATAAGTACGTCCGGACAACTACCACTTTAACCCCTTCCTAGGACCGACCCAGTTCAGGGCATCAGTAGTCGCCCATTCGATGTGAAGATCGCTGGTCTTCAATCACTGTCTTCAACGTCTTCGACTTTTAATCGTCGAAGTAATTATTCCGAATGGGTTAGACCCGTTCTTTCCGAATAACTCGCGTATTTTATAATAAAAAATTATGTGCTACAAAAACACATCATATGCCTCATTCCAATTCAGAATATTCTTTTAATAAAATATTCGTAGTAAAAGGGAAAGATTCCCCTCAATTTTATCAAAGATAAATTCTTTTAAATTTATTCTTTAATCTTCTTTCTGAAGATTCAATAAAACTCCAATTTGATTTTAGTATCAAAAATCATTACTTTTTTATTATTCAACTTTTAAGAACTTAGTCTTGTCTTTAACTAGGTTAAAGAACCAATGTCATTTAAAACACAGTTCACGATAAACCCAAAATCATCTTCCATTAAATATGGAATTTCCATTGAAATTAAATCAATATATAATCGATATAAATTTCCGTATCAGACTAATAATATAAATGGAATAATGGCAAAGCCTTTTAAATTCCATATATAGTGGCAGTCTTTACAGAAGCCTATTTCGATTATTATCAAATTGAATTTCCACTCAATTCCAATTTAATATATTAAATTGGAAAACTTGACTTTGGAAATTTTCTTTTTAAATCTTAATAAAAAGATTTATAAATTCTAAATCATATTTTCACTGTCAATTAGGTTAAAGAACAAATATCGTTTTAAAAACACTGTTCACAATAAACCCAATTCACATATCATTTTATTTCAAGTAATAAATATAATTGGAAACTCTAATAGGCTTAATTAAAAGATCTATTCCTTCCATACGGGGTTTAAGAACAGTGTTATTTAAGACACCATCCACGACAACCCAAAATCTAATTCTTTTATTTAATTCCAATTAAATATCAATTAATTGGGAGACTTCATTAAATCTTGATTTAAAAGATTTATTTTAGTTAATAACTAATTCATTTTGATAAAAATATATTTTATCTTTTGTCCATCCAAAAACGGACATTGAAATCATCATTTTATTCTTTGTTGAATATTATTTTAAAATATTCATTATTTAAAAAATATTCTTTATATAAAAAGACTCTTTATGTAAAAATATTCTTAATATTACAATACTCTTTATTTTAAAAATATTCTTTATGTTAAAAGACATTCTGAATCAGAATGCGACTCGATCAGTTGCCATATAATTTCGGTTATATGGATTTCGTACATCGCATGACCACGACAATAATGATAAATAATCATTAAACAATTAATTCACATCCAAAGTGGAATTTATAACTGTGTGAGCATTAAAATGAATAAATAACGCTCATCGCAGCCTGTCAATCCATCGAATGACATTCAACTAAATATTGGGACTAGTGCATGTCAAATATCATCCCAATACACATGTGGGGTTTTCAGCTAACAACAGTTCATTTAAATAAATAATTGGTTAATGAATTTAGTCAATTTTAATTCCGCTAACATGTTGATGATAAATAACAAATATGTTGTTATATTCCTAATGTTAAATAAAAATGTATTTTACTCGCAAAATTTCCCTACATGAATCTAATGTATAATTTGACAATACAAACATCACTTTGATTTGCATACAAATTCTAGTGTATAATTTAACAATAAAATGTCACTTTAATTTACATGCAAGTTCTAATGCATGTTTTGACAAATAAAATGATTCTTATATTTGCATGTAAATACTAATGTATGTTTTTCAAATAAAAATGATTCTTATGTTTGCATATAAATTCTATCGGATGTTTGCAAATAAAAATGATTCTTTCTTATTGAACAAAAATGTATATTTTTGCAAAAATGTGTATATTGTTCAACAATTCTAATTTGACAAAATGAACCTTTTCTATTTTCTTACATTACATTAAAAATGTGAATTTTTAATGTAAACATGTTTTTATTTAAAACATGAACCCTTTTCTATTTTTATTTTAATTCAACAAAATGATAGAACTTGATATTTCATTTTTGTTGAAAACTCTAGTTCAACAAAATGTATAAAAATGTATATTTCATTTTTGTTGAAAACTCTAGTTCAACAAAATGTATAAAAATGGATATTTCATTTTTGTTGAAAACTCTAGTTCAACAAAATGTATAAAAATGGATATTTCATTTTAGTTTTGTTGATAAAAATGATTATTTTTATTTCAACTACCATGTTTGATAAAAATGATTATTTTTATTTTCAACTAACATGTTTGACAAAAATGATTATTTTTATTTTCAACCAACATGTTTGACACAAAATGTATATTTTTATTTCAACTAACATGTTTGACACAAAATGTATATTGTGTTTAACTTAATTCTAATTAACAAAAATGTATATTCTTGTCTAACTCAATTCTAATACAACAAAAATGACATGATTATTTTGTCAATTCTAATTTCAATAAAAATGACGTGATTAATTTGTCAATTTTTAATGCAAAATAAATTGATATATCTATTTTGTCAATTTTTAATTAAACGCAAATGACAATTATATTTTGTCAATTCCAATTAACACAAATGACAATTATAATCTAATAAAACATTTTATAACAAAATGTTGTTTTATTTCTAATGCAACATTTTATAACAAAAAATGTTATTTATTCTAATGTGACATTTTATAACAAAAATGATATTTTATTATAATGTACATTTTATAACAAAAATGATATTTTTCTCTAATGTACATTTTATAACAAAAATGTTATTTTATTCTAATGCAACATTTTATAACAAAAATGTTATTTATTCTAATGCAACATTTTATAACAAAAATGTAATTTTATTCTAATGCAACATTTTATGACAAAAATGTTATTTTATTCTAATGGACATTTTATAACAAAAATGTATTTTATTCTAATGCAACATTTTATAACAAAAATGTTATTTTATTCTAATGCAACATTTTATAACGAAAATGACCTTAAAAAAGTACAATGAAAATTATAATTTTCATTGCCTAATCTTTTTAAGAAAAAGCTTACCATAAAAATGATATATATCTTTTTTGTTTCATCTTTTAAATGAAAACAAAACTGCATTAAAAATCTAATCTTTTTAATGGAAACAAATCTACATTAAAATTATAATCTTTTTAATGAAAAACAAAATTACATTAAAAATGTAATCTTTCTAATGAAAACAAAATTACATTAAAAATGTAATCTTTCTAATTTATTCTTTTTAATGAAAGCCAAATTACATAAAAATGTAACCTTTCTAACCTATTAATTTAAATGAAAACGAACAATGAACATTTTTGTTCATAAATACGATAAAGAGAATAACCTTTATTGTAAAACAAATTTTAACTATTCAAATGTTCCTATATGACAGATAAAGAATAATTTTTCATTGCTTAACAAATCATGATAATTCTAATATTTTATACTTGACAATAAAAGAATAATTTTTCATTGTCAAACAAATCATGATAATTCTAATATTTTCTATTTGACAATAAAAGAATAATTTTTCATTGTCTAACAAATCATGACAAATTTCATGATTAATGCAATCTAATGGATTATTGAAATCAAAATCAATCCAATCCAACCTCGTACAATACACATGTAATTTTTGATAACGTACATAGGAAGATTTTACATCGTAATTAAAATAAATTTTAATTTTAAACAAGAGATCTCACTTTTCTTTTTATTTCTTCTAAAATTGTAGAATGTCCAAAAATTCTGCGGTCTCCTCTTAAATGTAGATCTCGATTCAAGGATTCCAACGCGTCTGAAATTTCTGAATTTTATTTTCATACGAATAAGTTATGGTTTTTACAAAATTTAATTACATAAATTAAATTAATTAAATAAATCCTTTCCCTTTACTACCCTTAATCATGTTTTAAAGAAACATTGTTGCTGATAATACATCTTCCACCTTCCAGATGTTGTTCACCCAAGAACCCATTTCGTCCGTATAAAATCGAAGATCATTCCTTTCTTTTTAATTTCCGCTTTGGTATCATCTTGAATTATAGAATTGGTCGAGAGAGAGAATCGAAGAAATTTCGGAGCTTTTCTGCCATTGAAAATAGAAGGGGGCGGTGGCTACGTTTGGGAAATAGGGTTTTAGGGAAGTTTAGGACATTTTATAGTGGAGACAATATATATATATATATATATATATATATATATATATATATATGCATGTATGTATATATTTTTTATTTAGTTATATATATATATTTGATTTTTACTTGTCTCTACATATTTAGTAGATGACAAATGAAATTTAATTAGCTGACTAGGCATGATGGGATCACACTTATTTTTCATTCAAATTTCAAAAGTAAAGAGAAAGGGAAATAAAGGAAAAATGAATGTTTGATTCATTTTCTCTGATTGTTAATTGGTGCAACTTTTTAAATTTCAAAACACATAATTAAATATCGCATTTCATCAAAAGTGTGATTTCTTATGTTACTGCATTTTTATCACAACAAGAACCTTCTTAATGAATCATATTTTATTAAAAAAAAATGTACTTTTCATGTAAACACATTTTTATTAATCTATGAACCGTTTTTAATCAAAAAATGTTATCTTTTTAATCATTCTTTTATTACGTTAAAAATATAATCATTTTAATGTCAAACAATGATCATTTTTTATGTATACCACAAAAATGCTAGTATTTATGTAAACATTTTTTCATTTCAAACAATGAGTTTTATTTAATGATTCGTTTACATTAAAAATGTAAATTTTAATGTGAAAACATTTCCAAACAATGAGTCTTATTTAATGATTCATTTACATTATAAAAAATGTAATCATAAAGCAATGGATATTATATATATATATATATAATTTAATTTAATAATAGAATTTTTTTGATGCATTTTCTATTTAAAATTTCTTAAAATAAATTTTTAAATTGGTTCTGATTTTCCTGGTTGTTACAATCTCCCCTACTTAAAATCTTTTCGTCCTCGAAAAGGAACATGGCATAAAGTTGTTTAATTAACTAATTTGATTTTTATTCTTTTATTTGGTTTCAATAATTTTATTAGTTGAACTAATAATCACTCAACACAATCATCAATCAATTAGTTGATTAGCTTTTCAAATATATATAACTTTTATATACTTAAAAATCATATTTTCTAAGATCGGACTATATATATAATCACAAATACGTTAATTATAAACTTGTCACTCTCAACTCATTCTAGGGCATTACTAACCCCATCTCTAACGAGTTTTCTCATTCTAGGATACTACTGATTCTATCTTTAATGAGTATTCTTTTATAGGATATTACTAATCCTACCTCTGATGAGTCTTTTGTTCAGTTCTAACGAGTTGTACCCCAAAGATTTGAGCTAACCAAAGCTCTGATACCAATTGTAAAGATTCAGATTTTGCCCGGACCTAATCGATCGCAAAATCGACTAAGACTGTTCAAGAACCCGAATACGCTAATTTTGGGCATACTATACATCAAAACAAATAACAGCATACTTTTATAAACATAATAATAATGTTACATCAGAGTACATAATATATCAGAGTACATCGAATATAATAATAATACAGCGGAAGATAAATTTACAATGAACATAATACACTGCACAACGGAAATATAAACTAGCACAACGGAAGACTATCAATGCTCTGGACACAGCTTTAAGCTTCGATCCAGAATCCTGTTCAGTATATCTACAAAATAAGCTACTCAACTGCCCATGTCGAAAAGAGGGCACCCGAGTTTGGAAAGTGAAACAAACTACAGGTCAGTCATGGGACTGGTACGAGAAATCTTTCCTAACTTATCTAACAATATGGCTAATCATGGGAACACGCTACTAATGCGGAACGAGTTTACTTTGTTGGATTTCTAGTGCATAAATTATATAAATTTTTATTCAAAACAACGTAATGGTTTTTAGAAAAATAAAATCATTATAAGACTCAAGTCCCATCACATAATGCAATGCAAACCGGAGGATAGATTTTTACCTTATAATGATCAAACATGTTTGATACGTAGGAAATAATATTTTAATATTATTATTAGTGTCTAATCAGTTTTAAAATACTTCAAAGTAAATGTATCAATCCTAGACGGCATAGTACCCCATCCTACTATGTCGCCATATATAGGTTTACAATCGAAACCATAATGTTGTATTGGAAATTGGGTTTCAATCATGAGTCAAGGCTAGAGATGATCTCCTTGCCGATTCGAGACACTCTAGCCATGTCTCAGGATCCTCCGCAGTGAACCCTTGGATCCTGCAGGGCCGGTCCACAAATATACCTTAGTGGATTAGTTATGGCGGAACACACGTTTCCCGGTCCTATTGAACCTGTAAAATGATCAAAATCGACCAATAAATCCGAGGCGCCTCATAATCCATCAACCACATAAGTAAAATGTCAGGGCTTGCAAAACCCTGATACCACTTCCAGCTAGAAAGAAACGTGTGCACTCCCTGCATTCCCTTGTCTCGTTTTTGACTTATACCGGGGTGTGAGGCTCGCGAGGTAACACTATACATAAAGCTATGCCGAAATAGGCTCTGCTTTTCAATAAAAGCCTTGATCATTTGCATCTTGGCATGCCACATTGACAATCCACGCCATGCAATCGATAACTACCAATATATAACCTCTGAGCTCGTGCGTCCCAGAGAAGTGTGTTAAGTAAGATAATAAATTCTCCGCCACCATAGATATATATTAAATAGAAATCAATTTAACTTACATGGGATGAAATCCAATGTCAGACACATATCCATTTACAAGTCCGTTCTAGGTCTAAACGAAACCAAAGACACCTTATTCCTCGTCCCGTATTTCCAATACAGAAGAGAGGTGCTCGCATATCCGGACAATCAACAAGTACGTCTAGACAACTACCACATTAACCCCTTCCTAGGAGCGACCCAGTTCAGGGCATCAGTAGTCGCCTATTCGATGTGTAGATCGCCGGTCTTCAATCACCGTCTTCGATGTCTTCGACTTTTAATCGTCGAAGTAATTATTCAGAATGGGTTAAACTTGGTCTTTCCGAATAACTCGCGTATTTTATAATCAAAAATCAGGTGCTATAAAAACACATCATATGCCTCATTCCAATTCAGAATATTCTTTTAATAAAATATTCATATTAAAAGGGAAAGATTCCCCTCAGTTTTATCAAAGATAAATTCTTTTAAATTTAATCATTAATCTTCTTTTTAAAGATTCAATAAAACTCCAATTTTATTTTAATATCAAAAATCATTACTTTATTATTATTCAACTTTTAAGAACTTAATCTTGTCTTTAATTGGGTTAAAAAACCAATGTCAATTAAAACACAGTTCATGATAAACCCTAAATCATCTTCCATTAAATATGGAATTTCCACAGAAATCAAATCAACATATAATCGATATAAATTTCCGTATCAGACTAATAATATAAATGGAATAACGACAAAGCCTTTTAAATTCCATATATAGTAACAATCTTCTTTTACATAAGCCTATCTCGATTATCATCAAGTCGAATTTCCACTCAATTCCAATTTAGTATATTAAATTAGAAAACTTGACTTTGGAAAATTTCTTTTTAAATCTTAATAAAAAGATTTATAAATTCTAAATCATATTTTCACTGTCAATTGGGTTAAAGAACAAATGTGATTTTAAAAATACTATTCACAATAAACACAATTCACATATCATTTTATTTCAAGTAATAAATATAATTGGAAACTCTATTAATCTTAATTAAAGGTTTATTCCTTTCATATGGGGTTTAAGAATAGTGTTATTTAAGACACCATCCACGACAACCCAAAATGTAATTCTTTTATTTAATTCCAATTAAATATCAATTAATTGTAAGACATCATTAAGTCTTAATTTAAAAGATTTATTTTAGTTAATAACTAATTCATTTTGATAAAAATATATTTTATCTTTTGTCTATCCGAAAACGGACATAGAAATCATCATTTTATTCTTCGTTAAATATTATTTTAGAATATTAGTTATTTAAAAATATTCTTTATATAAAAAGATTCTTTATGTAAAAATATTCTTAATGTTACAATATTCTTTATTTTAAAAATATTCTTGATGTAACCCGGTCATCCAACGATTTTAGATTTAAATATTTTATTTAAATATATCATCGTATCTGATGTGTCACTCGAAATGTCATTTTCCACAAATGGTAAAATTAGGACTCGGGACCATTTCCATTGAGTTCAATACGTCGTTCTTTTTTTACTATAAGCATTGATATGTTCCGAGCTTCGGAATTTTGGCACCCTGGCTAGGGCTTGGTTGAACTAACCTAGCTCACTCCATATAATCAAATCAAACCCCTTCTCTTCATTCATTCTCCAAACACTTAGGAAAATAGAAATTGGAGGAGGGAACGGGAAATAGAAATTCCATAAGCTAGGGTTCTTGATTTCAAGCTCAATTCATGTGTTAACTTGATTTCAAGACATGGATAAGCTCTCTACTCTCCCTCTCTACCTTATACTCCTCTCAATTTCGGATTTTTAGTGTGCCCTAACACTCATGCATCTTCATTTGTGTTCATTAGGTGATTATTAAGAAGTGATTGAAGAAAGAAAGCTTCTTTGCTTGGATTTGTGCTTGTTCTTCCTTGCTGGAGCTTGTTCTTGTCATTCAAGAACCAAAGGTGAGCTCTTTTTGAACTCACATCTATGCTACAAGCCACTGGCTTGTAAAAGTGTAATCTAGTGATCATTCGAGTTTGCATGTGCTTGTGAATTTGTTAGGTTAGGGAAGCTTAGCCGATTTCATGTATTTATGTTTCATTAAGTTGACAATTATGATAAGGTTTGTTCATACGATCTAATGTATATAATATGAGTTGATTTGGTGATGTTGTGGGCTCCGTTGTCCCCCGACAAATTATCAGTCTTCACAAGTCGCTTGAATCGCTTTGATATGCTTTTGTTTGTTCATTTGTAGTAGAGATTATGACATATGTTGTTTACATGATCAACGCACATGATGTAAGTTGATTAAGTGGTATTGTGAACCCGACAAGTTCTAAGACTTCACAATTCGCTTATATCGCGTTTATTTGTTTTGGTTTGGAAATTTGGTTCATTTAGAACCTATACTCGAATTCTTTGCATTCGAGCTTTGCGAGTCGATACGGTGGATTGGAGAGGTCTCGTTGATGTCTCGAAGAGGTCATGAGCCTCGACGATCGGCACCAGCCACTCGCGGGAGGGACGAATCACCCTGGTTCTGGCCTGGGCAATAGATGAGGCCTAAACCAGTCGACCGACCGGAAAGGTGGCGGTCGACCGGTTCTATTTCTAGGCAAAACCGGTCGACCGCCCATTCTGACCGGTCGACCGGTCAGCCTGAGCCTGGGCTGCTTTGCCCAGGCCCGACCTTGTTTCGATAGTGCACTCCTATGCACGATCATGTTGGTTTTTGGACTCCTCTTCGGATCTTTCGTGCATGTCGATGGTCTTCGAATTCACCAAAGATTATCGTAAAGCCGTGCGCTCCTTTTGGTATATTGAATTTATTCGGTACTCTTGTTAAGATGATTCACGCCATTAAAACGTGAATTATCCTTCGAGCCTATCCCGATGTAGTTTAAAACCTTCGGCTGCTAGTTTGGGATTTTGATTTGTTCGTTGATCGAAATTACAACCGTTATCCCTTGATTTCCTGTATGTTGTTGTGACGTGAGTTTATGTTTCATGATGTTCATGTTCTATTCGTTATGGCGAAGGTTTTCATGAATAATTGAACCACAATGAATAATGGGGTTTTATATTGTCAATGGGCATCGAACCAACATTTAATCAATTTTCAAATTCAAATCCTTTTAAAATAAATTCGGTTTCTAAACTCGGTTCTGATTCTATTGATTTATATACGATTCCTTATCCTATCGATTGGACGAGAAACTTAGTTTATTTACCTTAGTAAAGCTGAGGATCATGACCCCTTATACGTTTACTTCGGCGAATAACTCTTGGACTCGTGCGTTCGAACATGTGTGATGATTTTCTCTGTTTTGAATAGAAACCAATTACGGGTTCATAAATATTCGAGAATAGCATGTGGTTACGGGACATGTCGCTATTTCCTAACAATAACTAGCTCGGAGTAATTTCCATTCACCTGGATCGATGTGATACTTTATGACTTGTGTTTTGTGGTCCTCGATCGCCCGAGTGGGATTTACGATTCTTGAATTTCACCTATGGGAGTTTGGTCCAACCTTCACGATTTATGTTTTGAGAATGAACAAACAACGGGCTAGTAAATATTCGAGAATAGCGAATGGTAATGGGACATTTAGCTTTTTTTTATATTAACTATCTCGGTGCAATTCATACTCACCCGGATCCATGGTATCTGCCTCTATGACACAGTTGTTTGGTTCGCGATAGCCCGAGTGGGAAATTACAATTTGTGACCTTCATCTATGGGACTTCGGTCCAACTTTCTACGATTTTCTATGATTTATGTTTTCCTTTACCGGGGTCACGACCCGGCTTCGTGGGGAGCTTTGGCTCAAACCTATGGGTTCGCTACCTAGAGATCGTATCTCATCTATGAACATACCTGGCCCCTTTTTACGTTGTTTTCTAGAGATTTCATGATTTATGTGTTTTCTCTCTTCCTGGGTCACGACCCGGCTTCGTGGGGAGCTTCGGCTCAAACCTATGGGTTTGCTACCTAGAGATCGTATCTCATATATGAACAGGTCTGCCCCTTTTTGATGTTTTCTGGATTTCGAGTGATTTCTGGATTCTTGATTACTTTGATGTGATGCATGTCAATTTGAGAAATGATTTATGATTCATGATTTACTTTGATGCGATGGTCATCAATTTGATGTGTATTTGGCATTCCGCTGCCATTCGTGTGTTTAGTTTATTTGGCACTCCGCTGTCATTTCCTGTTGTGTGCTATTATTTGAATGTTGCATTCTATATTAGCTAGGAGATTATTTAGAGATATTTGTGTCCTAACATTCCATTTTTCATTTCCTGATTGTGTCGACATGCCATGTTCATGTCATCATGTGTTATATCTCTTGCTATCTCAGTTTATTTAATAAGTAAAGCTAGGCTGATTCGTTTATTGTTTATTTCCTTATAAATAATACTCGGGTCAGGCCGAGTCATTTAAGGTACTCCTCTGGGACTCATCGCAGGATCGATCTTCCGCTTTCAGCTTGTTACTCTGTCTCCGCAGATTTATGTACTATTGTACCTATGACATTATCTATCGTTGTGTACATATTCTATTATTTGGATCGTGGTATCTGTATCTATTCTTTTGGATTTAGTGGATCTTTGTTGACCACTAGCTTGTTGTACACATTCTTGGTTTATTCATATCTATTCTGCCTTTGTGATATGATTATTCTGTGTCTGGCTTTGACAGATACCATATTTATATTATTGTTGTTGTCTATTTTATATTTCTTTCCGGATTGCGTATAGCCGTTGTGTAGTTGCCCTATGTGCCGAATGGTCATGTCGAAATTTTAATCGGTATCAGAATTCGAGGTGCATTCCCCACACGGGGTAATCGTACAATCGGTCGCCCTTCACTAACCTCATTCTCCGTTATGGTCTACGACATTTCTCTCAAATGAACTGGACGATAGTGGTTATAGAGGCGGGGCGTTACAGTTGGTATCGGAGCCACTTTTCGGAACAGTGTAAGATAGTATGACGATGATATTGTCTTAAGCCTCTCTCAGGAATTGTCTTTAGGGTTTTAGTTAGATTCTTAAGACCCGTCATAGCTTATCTTCCTTTACGATTCCATTTTGATTGAATTCGCGTCCTTTGAATTCAACTTGAGACTAACTTTTTCCTCCTTTTCCCTTAAAGAAGCGAAATAGTTGGTCATAGTTGTGCAAGTGTCGGTCCACCCAGTGTACCTCCTATGAAGGGGTGTTTGAGTATAGTGACCTATTTTTGGTCCTTTATAATAGTTATCGACTCGTTCTCCTTCGGGTTGATTTCTATAGTCCATTTAGGGCCCGTGTGCTCTTGTGGTGCTTTTGTTTTATTCTTTGACTCGAGTTGCTAATCGATGTCGGTTTGTCCTATTGTGTATCACATTTGTCTTGTTGATAATTTATGATCCTTGTGGTTGATTGATCATTGGATATCTTGCCCGTGCATCGTTATGCACGTCGTAAGCGCCTTTAATTCTGATATTTCTTGATTTCTAGTTGAGATTGTTTTGTACGTCGATATGTACCTAACATGATCTATTGATCACTTGTCGATCGAAATGGAGATACCATGTCGTTGTGACTAAATCTACTCCCTGGTTGTCAGCTATGTAGTCCTAGTTTGGTGTGAGATCAGAAAGCCTTCAGGCTAAAACAACTCATTTGTTACCTCATTGTGCCAGTATGAGTTACCAAGATTTGTGCTAAATTAACTCAACAAATGCGCAAAGATACATCTGTGTTACCTCATTGCGTTCCAAACTCAAGATGAAGAATCAGGGAAAGCATCCCGCTTCTTGTGATCCCTCTTCTTGAGTCAGCGTACGTATCATTAATTCCTTAATGTCATTTACCTTATTCAGAGATTATTTCATTTATGTTCTTTTGATATACGCCGATCATGTTCTTTGTTATAAAAAAATATCGTTTGTGTTTTATTCGTAAGTTGATAAAGGAATTTTATTTCCTTTATTCCATCCCGAATGATTTATTGAATTTTTATATTTTCGTGAGATCTGCGTGAACGTTAGAAATTGTGAGGACTTTCTTATGATAACTTGTCCATCGGGTGCGTTAAGGATCTCGAACGAGATATGGGACGCCATGTTGTTGTTCGGAATTTCTAAACACCATTTGTAACAACCCGTATTTTCAATAACCTGTTATAACATAAATCGAGGCAGAATTTAATTCTAAAATCTGAATCAAGGGAAACGGGCTATGCCATTGCGTTCGTCTCAGAAAAATACGCGAAATAGAGTCCGAGTTTTCGAAAATCGGAGTTCGTATGACCCGATTAAGGCCCAACGAAGTTTTCAGAAAATTTCTAAGTAAAAAACAGATTTCAAATTCAAATCTGAAATTGGGAATTGGGCCAGTTTGGGCCAGGCGGGAGAATTCCCGCCACAGTACCCAAGTCGACAGCCCTGTCGACTTGGGAGTCGACTGGGTCTGACCAGGTCGACAGCCCTGTCGACTTGGCTGTCGACTTGGCTCAGACGCCCAGTTCTGCCTGGTGCACCAGTTTAGGTTTGTGTTGAGCTTGGGGGCCAGATTCGATTTGGAGGGTTGAGATGAGAACTAGGGTTTAATCCTATGGTCTAAATCACTATCCTAATCTATAAATAAGACCCTAACCTACCCTAAATCATCATTAATCTATCCTACAACTAAACTATGACAAAATCAAACCTCTCATGGCCTCCACTCTCTTCATACAATTCCTAAACAAATTTCTAAGAGATTTCCATGCATACAAGTGTATTTAGGCTTGTATGATCCTCTTTAGCTTGCATTAAAGTCTTGTTTCTCTATTGGCATCATAAAGGAGGAGTCTTGATCAAGTTTGCTTGCATTTTTGGGTTTTTAATTAGTTGCATAAGGGGTTTCTTACATTTGCTATACTCATTTGAGTCCGCATAAGCATTGTAAGCCCTATTCCTCTCATAATTGAACTTTGAAGTTAAATGCATGACATGCAATTTGTCATATGTTATGCAAGTTAGTTTATGCAAGTATGATATGCAAGTTGTCATATGTTATGCAAGTTTATTTATGCAAGTATGATATGCAAGTTGACATATGTTATGCAAGTTTATTTATGCAAGTATGATATGCAAGTTTTCATATGTTATGCAAGTTTATTTATGCAAGTATGATATGCAAGTTGACATATGTTATGCAAGTTTGTTTATGCAAGTATGATATGCAAGTTGTCATATGTTATGCAAGTTTGGGATGGTCATATGGTTCATGTTATCATGTTATGCATGCTTTTTGGGCCTAAAAATGTAATATGCAAGTGTGTGAACACATGAACGTTTCATATGCCACCATGTTGAACTTGTGGCTTTAACACTTTTATGTCATGATTATGCCAAGTTCCCTCTTTCTATCCTTTATGCGCTATTGCGATATGTAAGCGATGGGATTGCGTTTGGGGTTTGGGTAAACTTAAAAGACATAAAAACATGAGCTTGGGAATTTACCTATTAAGTTAGGTCTACCCATTGGGAATTTACCTATTAAGTTAGGTCTACCCAATTGCTTGAAAATTTGTAACATGATGGACATGACACTTAGAAAAGATAAGTGTGGCCAACTCGAGGTTGGGTTGAGTTTGTAGCGTAAACCTACCCGGAACCGACCGGCTTAACTAGTTGCTACAAACAATAGGACCCAATGTGAGAAGTTGGTCATGTTGTACCTTGGACCCGAGGTTAGACCAAGTTGTGGTGTAAAGCTACCCGGACCCGCCCGGCTTAACTAGTAACCACAACAAAGTCTAATGTGAGAGGTTAAGGCGCATTAATTAATTAATGCCTCATGATTAGGGTTAAGTCATGGACCATTTAATACTTAACCAATTTGGGCTTGGTAGATTAATCGGGGTTAAGTCGTGAACTCATCGTTACACTTAACCAAGTTAATCCATGATTAGTGAAGGGGTTAAACCGTACTTAACCCACTAGAAAAATCCTAGCAATGGGGGTCCACTCCGCAGTAATCCCAAGTTTGTATCATCAAGGCCCTAGGGACTAGGCTAGGGAGGGGGCACGATTACTAGGCTGGAGGTAAGCGACCAAAAGCGACGGCCGAGTGGTACGCCGGTGTAGTTCTGGGCGGACTCTGGTCGTGCACATAGTCCGTAGCCGGAGAAAACAAGCACGGGTACCGGTAGACCGAGACTGTGCACTCATGTTTATGGTGTCCAGGGGTTGACACCCTAGGGCTTGATACACCCGACGGGTGGACCCGGCACAGTTCGACTACATTCATGTTTGGGCTGTATTGACACCAACACGTGACGAGTTAGGCTTAGGGAGCCGATCGACTAGACTGTTGGGTTGGACCTCGTGGTAGGGTCACTTCATGTTATTGGACCTCGTATGAGGGTCACTTCATGTTATTGGGCCAAAGCTTGGGCCGTGGGATCAATACTTGCGTATCCAAGTCATGATAGTTTGCTAGTACACCTGTGGTGCAAAACCTTAATCCTGATTATGCGATGACACCTTTATCTACCTTGATAGTTAATCATCATGATGTTATCCTTATGTTCATACCTGCTGCTCATGTCAGTTAACTTTATCAGTTTACATTGATTGTAGTAGGGCTTACTCAGTCTTTTTGACTGACCTGTTTTCTTTCGCCTCTTTTCTTCCGTTTCCCCCCCCCCCAGGTTCTCAGGGAGGGAATACAGGAGCTTAGCTGGATCTTACCTGCTTTCTTGGATAGCTCATGTATGCTTGGGACTTGAGCTCGCTATGGTTTTTCCGCTTTGGGGATAGCTACTTATGTTTTTCTGTTCAGTTTCAGATGATGTTGTTTTATGTACTAGACTTGTTTATTTGGGAAATTGACATTATGATGTAGCAGACTTGTTTTTGAATTGGTTTAAAATTCTTCCGCTGTTTTATCTATGTTATTTACTCTGTTTACATATATACATATGTTCTTGTTCTGCCTTGATATATCATTATGCATGTTTACCTGATTCAAACGCCCCTCCAAAGTCAGAGTGCTTGCAAGAGACACCCTGGCGGAGGCGGGGTGTTACAATTTGGTATCAGAGCATATGGTTTACGAGAAGGAACAAAAAGGTTTTTAGAAAACTTTTGGAAAACTATTTTCAAAACCAAGTATAAAGTATTTTCCAAAGAAAAGTCTAGTTTATTTTAAAAGGCTATTCCCCAAGAAGCCATTAGAAAAATCCCTTCGTTGTTCTCCATTCTGAATCGGTCTTTTTCTTTTTTCAGTATGGCTGATAACTTTGTTATTCCGGAGGGAGTGCATGTACCCGTTTGGTATAGGAGACTTTTGGAGGCTAGGGCGACCGAAGCCAGCCCCACAGATGTTCCTCCTCCTCCTCCGGTAGTTAATGTTCCTCCTCCTCCTCCTCCGGTGGTTAATGTTCCTCCTCCTCCTGTCGCTGAGGTTCCTCTTCCTCCTCCCCCTAAGCATCCTCAGGCTGACTTCGCAAAGATTTGCAAAGATTTCAAAGCAATGGGTGGCAAGAACTTTCAAGGCACTGAGACTTTTGTAGAGGCCAGAAATTGGTTGAAAGAGACCGAGGATTTGTTTGCTATCTTTGGGATAGATGATCAGAGGAAGATCTTGTTGGCGGTTTGGCTTATGAAAGATGAAGCCGCTTATTGGTGGGAAGTTACTAATGGTACTAGGCCTGTTGAGACTTGGGCCGATTTGAGGGCAAGGTTCATGCTTAAGTTTTTATCTTCTGCTGAGGAGAATCTGCAGATGGAGAGATTCATAACTTTGAAGCAAGGAGATATGTCTGTCAAAGAATATGTGAACAAGTTTAATCAGTTAGCTCGTTTTGGCTTGGATATGGTGAATACTCCTCAGAAGAAGGCCCTTCGTTTTGCTAGGGGATTGAATGAGCCGTTACAAGGATTGGCCATGTCACATATTCCTCATGGGGCCACGTTTGAGAGTTTGGTTGATATGGCGTTACTTCAGGGAGATGTTAAGAAGAATGATGCTCAAGTCAAGAAGACTGATTCCCAGGGAAAGGGAAATCAGGGTAATACAGGTGGTCAAAGCAGTCAAGGCAATCAGAACAAGAACAAGAGTCAAGGCAACAAGGGGAACAACAACAAGGGCAAGAACAACAAGGAGAAGTGCCATTATTGCGGTACAGTTGGGCATCTTATTAAGGATTGTAGGAAGAGAAAAAGAAAGAATGGTGAATGCTTTTTATGCGGTAAGGCTGGACATCTTAGCAAGGATTGCCCGAAGAAACAGGGGCAAGACCAGGGTCAGACTCAGCGTGCTGGACCCGCAGGAGGGCAAGTTCACGCTTTCACTACCGCTCCAGTTCCCGATCGAGGTAGTATTTCTGTTGAGAGCCTTGTATATATTTCTGATTTTCCAGTTCGTACTTTGTTTGATTCTGGTGCATCGCATAGTTTTATCTCATCTGATCTTGTTGATAGTTTGCACCTTAGTACTAGCTTGGTAGATGATCCCGTTTGTGTCTCAAATCCTATTGGGGGTTCCGCCCATTTGTCTATGATATGTGGGGATTTGAGGATCTCTATACTGAGTGTAGAGTTCTTGTGCAGTGCTTATGTTCTTGGTTTCAGGGGATACGGATTGATATTGGGCATGGATTGGCTGTCCAGATATGGAGCCATTCTTGATTGTGAGCATAGGGTTGTGAGGCTCGTGACTCGCCTCGGAAACACCCTAGAGATTTCTTGTGGTCCGAGAGGTCCCGTCATGTTGTTCTATCTGGAATCACTTGACTCGTCAGTGGAAACTCTTCAGTCTGTGAGAGTTGTCCGAGAGTATCCGGATGTTTTTGATGAATTTAGGGGGTTGCCCCCTAAGCGAGAGATTGATTTCCGCATTTATCTGGTGGATAATGCAAAGCCGGTTTCTTTGCCCGTTCGGCACATGGCTCCGCGTGAAAGGCGGGAGCTAAGCAAGCAAGTGAAAGAGTTGCTTGAGAAGAACTTCATTAGACGAAGTATATCTGAGTGGGGAGCGCCTGTGGTATTTGCTACCAAGGCGGATGGTTCTCTCCGACTATGTGTCGACTATCGAGAGTTGAATAAGCTGACTAAGAAGAACAGACACCCGTTACCAAGGATCGATGATCTCTTTGACCAGCTTGTCGGTGCTTCTGTTTTCTCTCAGCTTGATCTTGCTACTGGATTCCATCAGCTCAGGGTAGCTGAGGATAGTATAGACAAGACTGCGTTCAGGACTCCAGATGGATTCTTCGAATGGCTTATCATGCCGTTCGGCTTGACTAATGCACCCGCATATTTCGTGGACTTGATGAGTAGGGTGTTCAGGGAGTTCTTGAACAAGTTTGTCGTGGTCTTCGTAGATGATATTCTGATCTTCTCTAAGGATGAGAAAGAACATGCAAGGCATCTCGTGGAGGTGATGGATACGCTTAGAGCGCATCAGTTGAAGGCCAAGTTCTCCAAGTGTCACTTTTGGAGAAGGGAAGTTAGAATCCTTGGGCATATAGTGTCTAAGCAGGGCTTAGCGGTGGATCCCGCTAAGGTGGTTGCAGTTCAATATTGGAAGACTCCAAGGAATGCAACCGAAGTGAGAAGTTTTCTAGGTCTTGCAGGATTTTATCGAAAGTTCATCAAGGACTTCGCGAAGATTTCTGCTCCTCTCACTAAATTGACGAAGAAGAATTTAGTTTTTGCTTGGAGCATAGAATGCGAGCTTGCTTTTCAGAAGCTCAAGAGAGCTCTTACATCAGCACCTGTTCTAGCTCTGCCCGATGGAGGGGAGTTATTTACAGTATATACCGATGCATGTGGCACGGGGTTGGGAGCTGTTCTGATGCAAGAAGGAAGGGTGATATGCTTTGGCGGTAGACAACTCAAAGTGCATGAGAAGAATTATCCCACTCATGACTTAGAGTTGGCAGCAATAGTATATGCACTCAAGGCTTGGCGCCATTATCTTTTGGGAGGAAGATTTGAGCTTTATACCGATCACAAGTCATTGAAGTATCTCTTTTCTTAGAAGGATCTGAATTTGAGGCAGCAAAGATGGATGGAATTCTTGGCATCCTATGATTTCGAGATAGCTTATACCCCTGGCAAGGGGAATGTGGTAGCTGATGCATTGAGTAGAAGAAGGTTGACCCTAAGTCCTCTATTCGTTGAGATGAAGAATTTAGAGTATGTGGCAACCTTTGATTTCTCTTTGGCGATTGAGTCGATGACCGGTTCTTTAGCATCTCTGGAACTCAGACCTACCCTTCTTGATCAAGTTGGGGCTTCGCAGAGAGAAGACCCTCAGATAGTTGAGATTATGGATAAGCTAATTCGAGGAGAGACGTCTAGTCATCTCGCTCGATATTCTATTCATGACAAGGGTTGGCTGAGGAGAGACGGAAGGTTATGTGTTCCAATGGTAGAAGATCTAGTAAGAAGAGTTCTTGAGGAAGCGCATCGCTCTAAGTTGACTATACATCCAGGCGGAGATAAGATGTACAAAGATATGAAGCGTATTTTCTTTTGGCCTGGGATGAAGAAGGATGTGGCAGAATTTGTCTCTAGATGTATCATTTGCTAGCAAGTTAAGGCCGAGTCGAAGAAGCCCGGTGGGCTATTGCATCCTCTAGACGTTCCACTATGGAAGTGGGAGAGTATTTCCATGGATTTTATCGATGGGCTACCAAGGTCAAGGAAAGGGAATACGAGCATTTGGGTTATTGTGGATAGACTTACGAAGAGTGCTCATTTCATTCCGGTGAAGAGCAAGAGGACCGCATCTTGGCTAGCGTCTGTATATCTTCGTGAGATTGTGAGACTACATGGAGTCCCTTCTAGTATAGTCAGTGACCGTGACCCAATCTTTACAAGTCAATTCTGGAATAGCTTGCAAGAAGCTGTGGGCACAAGGTTGAATCTGAGTATTGCTTATCACCTACAGACGGACGGCCAAACCGAAAGGGTGAATAGGGTACTCGAGGATCTGTTGAGGCTGTGTATTCTGGATTTTGGTGGTACTTGGGAAGACCATCTTCCTCTTGTTGAGTTTGCATATAATAACAGTTATCAGGAAAGCATAGGGATGGCACCATTTGAAGCTTTATATGGGAGGCCGTGCAAGTCGCCTACATGTTGGTGGGAGACTACAGATAAGCTCATACTTGGGCCTGATATGATCAGAGATACATCCGAGAAGATCGAGTTGATTCGGAGACGGATGAAAGCGGCCCAAGACCGACAGAAATCCTATGCTGATAAGCGAAGAACGGATTTGGAGTTTGATGTTGGGGATATGGTTTTCGTGAAGGTTTCTCCTTTGCGAAATGTGGTCCGATTTGGAGCTGTTGGGAAGTTGGCACCGAGGTTTGTTGGACCATTCCCTATTATAGAGAGGATCGGGCAGATGGTTATAGAGTGAAGTTGCCCGAGAAGCTTGCCGGAGTGCACGATGTTTTTCATGTTTCGCATCTTCGGAAGTGTTTACATGAATCAGCAGAGGTTGTTGAGCCGAGTGTTCTGGAAGATGTGGAAGTGGAGAAAGAAGCTACCTTGAGGAGAGCTCTGATTTGTATCTTGGGGACGGAGACCAAGAAGCTAAGGAATCGAGAGGTCAAGTTGGTGAAGGTTCAATGGGGTGAAGCCGAGGAAGACGCAACTTGGGAAACCGAGGAGAAGATGCGTAGGCTTTATCCATTCCTTTTTGAGGGTACACTCTCAATCTCTTTTCTTTGTTAGCATATCTTTCTCTTTGCTATCCATATTTATCTAGTTTATCGTGTTAATCTTGTCATGAGAACCTTAGGAAGAAACCCTTTGGATGAAACATGTGTTTGAAACATGTTATGCTTGATGGTTGCAAGTGGTTGCAAGTGATTGCAAGTTGTTGCTCGTGGATGCATTATACACGTTAGGCACTAGATCGGCTCACACACTCCTCATATTGCATATGCATGAGTGTTTATGCTTATTCATGGATGAAAATTGTGTATGATCACATGGATGTTGCATATGGGTGTATGTTATGTGCACACATATAGATGATATACATTATGTTAGGAATTGCATACATATGGATTCATTTCACTAACATAAATTGCATTGATGATATTCGCATTAGATAAGTACATGTACACACACCTTTGCATATGTTCATCCAGCATTTAGAATCTTGTAAGGACAATGATTGCTCGTGGATGATGTTTTGAGTAGATGGATGCTTGATGGTAGGATACGTTCCTCCTAACTTGAAGATTTCGGGGACGAAATCCTTTAAGGAGGGGAGAATGTAACAACCCGTATTTTCAATAACCTATTATAACATAAATCGAGGCAGAATTTAATTCTAAAATCTGAATCAAGGGAAACGGGCTATGCCATTGCGTTCGTCTCAGAAAAATACGCGAAATAGAGTCCGATTTTTCGAAAATCGGAGTCCGTATGACCCGATTAAGGCCCAACGAAGTTTTCAGAAAATTTCTAAGTAAAAAACAGATTTCAAATTCAAATCTGAAATTGGGAATTGGGCCAGTTTGGGCCAGGCGGGAGAATTCCCGCCACAGTATCCAAGTCGACAGCCCTGTCGACTTGGGAGTCGACTGGGTCTGACCAGGTCGACAGCCCTGTCGACTTGGCTGTCGACTTGGCTCAGACGCCCAGTTCTGCCTGGTGCACCAGTTTGGGTTTGTGTTGAGCTTGGGGGCTAGATTCGATTTGGAGGGTTGAGATGAGAACTAGGGTTTAATCCTATGGTCTAAATCACTAGCCTAATCTATAAATAAGACCCTAACCTACCCTAAATCATCATTAATCTATCCTACAACTAAACTATGGCAAAATCAAACCTCACATGGCCTCCACTCTCTTCATACAATTCCTAAACAAATTTCTAAGAGATTTCCATGCATACAAGTGTATTTAGGCTTGTATGATACTCTTTAGCTTGCATTAAAGTCTTGTTTCTCTATTAGCATCATAAAGGAGGAGTCTTGATCAAGTTTGCTTGCATTTTTGGGTTTTTAATTAGTTGCATAAGGGGTTTCTTACATTTGCTATACTCATTTGAGTCCGCATAAGCATTGTAAGCCCTATTCCTCTCATACTTGAACTTTGAAGTTAAATGCATGATATGCAAGTTGTCATATGTTATGCAAGTTAGTTTATGCAAGTATGATATGCAAGTTGTCATATGTTATGCAAGTTTATTTATGCAAGTATGATATGCAAGTTGACATATGTTATGCAAGTTTATTTATGCAAGTATGATATGCAAGTTGTCATATGTTATGCAAGTTTATTTATGCAAGTATGATATGCAAGTTGACATATGTTATGCAAGTTTGTTTATGCAAGTATGATATGCAAGTTGTCATATGTTATGCAAGTTTGGGATGGTCATATGGTTCATGTTACCATGTTATGCATGCTTTTTGGGCCTAAAAATGTAATATGCAAGTGTGTGAACACATGAACGTTTCATATGCCACCATGTTGAACTTGTGGCTTTAACACTTTTATGTCATGATTATGCCAAGTTCCCTCTTTCTATCCTTTATGCGCTATTGCGATATGTAAGCGATGGGATTGCGTTTGGGGTTTGGGTAAACTTAAAAGACATAAAAACATGAGCTTGGGAATTTACCTATTAAGTTAGGTCTACCCATTGGGAATTTACCTATTAAGTTAGGTCTACCCAATTGCTTGAAAATTTGTAACATGATGAACATGACACTTAGAAAAGATAAGTGTGGCCAACTCGAGGTTGGGTTGAGTTTGTAGCGTAAACCTACCCGGAACCGACCAACTTAACTAGTTGCTACAAACAATAGGACCCAATGTGAGAAGTTGGTCATGTTGTACCTTGGACCCGAGGTTAGACCAAGTTGTGGTGTAAAGCTACCCGGACCCGCCCGGCTTAACTAGTAACCACAACAAAGTCTAATGTGAGAGGTTAAGGCGCATTAATTAATTAATGCCTCATGATTAGGGTTAAGTCATGGACCATTTAATACTTAACCAATTTGGGCTTGGTAGATTAATCGGGGTTAAGTCGTGAACTCATCGTTACACTTAACCAAGTTAATCCATGATTAGTGAAGGGGTTAAACCGTACTTAACCCACTAGAAAAATCCTAGCAATGGGGGTCCACTCCGCAGTAATCCCAAGTTTGTATCATCAAGGCCCTAGGGACTAGGCTAGGGAGGGGGCACGATTACTGGGCTGGAGGTAAGCGACCAAAAGCGACGGCCGAGTGGTACGCCGGTGTAGTTCTGGGCGGACTCTGGTCGTGCACATAGTCCGTAGCCGGAGAAAATAAGCACGGGTACCGGTAGACCGAGACTGTGCACTCATGTTTATGGTGTCCAGGGGTTGACACCCTAGGGCTTGATACACCCGACGGGTGGACCCGGCACAGTTCGACTACATTCATGTTTGGGCCGTATTGACACCAACACGTGACGAGTTAGGCTTAGGGAGCCGATCGACTAGACCGTTGGGTTGGACCTCGTGGTAGGGTCACTTCATGTTATTGGACCTCGTATGAGGGTCACTTCATGTTATTGGGCCAAAGCTTGGGCCGTGGGATCAATACTTGCGTATCCAAGTCATGATAGTTTGCTAGTACACCTGTGGTGCAAAACCTTAATCCTGATTATGCGATGACACCTTTATCTACCTTGATAGTTAATCATCATGATGTTATCCTTATGTTCATACCTGCTGCTCATGTCAGTTAACTTTATCAGTTTACATTGATTGTAGTAGGGCTTACTCAGTCTTTTTGACTGACCTGTTTTCTTTCGCCTCTTATCTTCCGTTTCCCTCCCCCCCCCCCCCCCCCCAAGGTTCTCAGGGAGGGAATACAGGAGCTTAGCTGAATCTTACCTACTTTCTTGGATAGCTCATGTATGCTTGGGACTTGAGCTCGCTATGGTTTTTCTGCTTTGGGGATAGCTACTTATGTTTTTCTGTTCAGTTTCAGATGATGTTGTTTTATGTACTAGACTTGTTTATTTGGGAAATTGACATTATGATGTAGCAGACTTGTTTTTGAAATGGTTTAAAATTCTTCCGCTGTTTTATCTATGATATTTACTCTGTTTACATATATACATATGTTCTTGTTCTTCCTTGATATATCATTATGCATGTTTACCTGATTCAAACGCCCCTCCAAAGTCAGAGTGCTTGCAAGAGACACCCTGGCGGAGGCGGGGTGTTACACCATTATGTGACAAACCGACATTCTAAATGATTCCTAAAATCAAAATTCACTTCTAATAAGTTAATCAAAATAATAATACTTTGGATTTTTGCGATTTTTCATAATCGTTTTTTATCTTTCTAGATAATTTATTTCCAGATTTCCTTGAAGCAATTCCAAGAATTTGAGTGATTCAAGATTTTCAATTAGAAATTATCTTGAATCTTTTCTTTGAGTAAATTAAATAACTCCTGGAACAACCCAAAGAGTTATTCATTTATGTCTCTTGTTGCTGGATTTCAGTTCTTTGATTTTCGAGAATTCTTAGTGATTGAGAATCTCGCCTAATTCTTAATCCTTGTTTCGTTTTGCTAAAGAGAATTTAGTATTCTTGTGATTCCATGGGTCTTCTTATTTTCTCTAGTGAACGATCACTCGAGAGAATGGGAGTTCCCGTTGGGGAGGGAAAATTTGAGATTTTGCGATCTACAACAAACTCAATAGTTCCTTCTTTCGAATCTATGATCTAGTCGATCATCCGGAAGTACTATAGTCAATTCACTTATGAATTTAGCCTTGCGTTCTTCTTAGAAATGAATATCGAAAGGATGAGCTCTTTTGATATTCATCCCCTGTTTGTTTAAATCATTTAGGTCGAGAATTGTCTCTGCACGTTTGTTAACTCTTTTGAATCAAAAATTTTGGGGATTACAACTGCTTTGGTTTAATCTCATCTTGTTATAGAAATTGTCTGTTGCTTCTTTGATTTATTACTGATGTTTTTGCAATTTGAGATTTTTAGCTGAAAATTATCTTAAATCCTATTGTCCCGAAGTGGTAAGTTGTGCACTACTTATCCATCGTCTTCAAGATGTTTCTGATTTTCTAGAACTGATACTCGAGTTTCTGAATATTGGGAATTTCGTATAATTCCTAATTATTCGTCCTTATGGTTACTAAATGAGATTTAGTACCTGGTCAAAATTCGATTTCCCCTTGTAGTTCATTGGTATTCAGTTACCAATATTTGTTTATCAGTTTCTAGCTGGTTGGTATTTCTTTACCAACCTTGAATCGTTGATATTAAAATTGATTATTCCTTCGAAAATTGCTTTCCTTAGCTAAATTCGTTGGAATCTCTATGTTGTGTTTTGATGTGTCAGCTACCTTATCGCGGGACTAAAGCGCTCCGGTTCGATATTCGCTACATCGTCGTGATTGTGTTTGGGGATGGATTAGTCAACCATCGTAAATTCCTATTTCATATCCTAAGAGAAATATCTACTATCGATATCTCGCGTGTGTCGGACGCAGTCCCGTTTCTCCTTGAAATTCCAAATTAGATTCGTTTGGTTTTTGTGCATTCTATTGATTCTCATTCCCATGAGAATCATACAAAGAAAGGCGAGTCTATTTGAATTCATAGCGCTTATGAATTTTTCTGGAATTATTTTACCCGTTTGGGATGACTACCTTCATAGGTAATAGAATTCGAGATTGAACTCTAGTTTTTATGATCTTGCGAGACGAAATTGGGATCTCACCTAGCCGTTGGTGTGATCTTTCCATTTCGTGTCGGTTCTTGTTGTACCACTTCATGGTATAATTTTTGGTTATTACTTATTACTTTATTCTTGAGGAATTGCGGGGACGCAATTCTTTTAAGAGGGAAGTCTGTATCAACCCGCTCATTCAACAATTTTATATTTAAATATTTTATTTAAATATATCGTCGTATCCGATGTGTCACTCAAAATGTCATTTTTCACAAATGGTAAAATTAGGACTCGGGACCACTTTCATTGAGTTCAAAACGTCGTTTATGACCTTTTGACTATAAGCATCGATATGTTCCGAGCTTTGGAATTTTGGCACCTTGGCTAGGGCTTGGTTGAGCTAACCTAGCACACTCCATATAACCAAATCAGCCCCTTCTCTTCGTTCATTCTCCAAACACTTAGGAAAATAGAAAATGGAGGAGAGAATGGGAAATAGAAATTCCCTAAGCTAGAGCTCTTGATTTCAAGCTCAATTCATGTGTTAACCTGATTTCAAGACATAGGTGAGCTCTCTACTCTCCCTCTCTATCTTATACTCCTCTCAATTTCGGATTTTTAGTGTGTCCTAACACTCATGTGTCTTCATTTTTGTTCATGAGGCGATAATTGAGGAGTGGTTGAGGAAATAAAGCTTCTTTGCTTGGATTTGTGCTTGTTCTTCCTTGTTGGAGCTTGTTCTTGTCATTCAGGAACCAAAGGTGAGTTCCTTTTGAACTCACATCGATTCCACAAGCCACTGGCTTGTAAAAGTGTAATCTAGTGATCATTCGAGTTTGCATGTGCTTGTGAATTGGTTAGGTTAGGGTATCTTAGCCGCTTTCATATATGTATGTTTCATTAAGTTGACAATTGTGATAAGGATTGTTCATACGATCTAATGTATATGATATGAGTTGATTTGGTGATGTTGTGAAGCTCCGTTGTCCCCCGACAAGTTCTAAGTCTTCACAAGTCGCTTAAATCGCGTTGATATGCTTTTGTTTATTCATTTGAAGTAGAGATTATGACATATGTTGTTTACACGATCAATGCACATGATGTAAGTCGATTAAGTGGTGTCGTGAACTACCATTGTCACACCCGGCAAGTTCTAAGACTTCACAATTCGTTTATATCGTGTTTATTCGTTTTGATTTGGAAATTTGGTTCGTTTAGAACCTATAATCGAATTCTTTGCATTCGAGCATTGCGAGTCAATACAGTGGATCGGAGAGGTCTCGTTGATGTCCCAAAGAAGCCACGAGCCTCGACGTTCGACGTCGGATACTCGCGGGGGGGGGGGGGGGGGTATCCCCTTGGTTTTGGCCTGGGAAACAGCCCAGGCCTAAACCGGTTGACCGGCCGGAAAGGTGGCGATCGACCAGTTCTGTTTCTAGGCAAAACTGGTCGACCGCCCATTTTGAGCGGTCGACCGGTTCTGTGGGCAAAACCGGTCGACCGCCCATTCTGACCGGTCGATCGGTCAGCCTGAGCCTGGGCAGTTTTGGCCAGGCCCGACCCTGATTCGATAGTGCACTCCCGTGCACGATCATGTTGGTTTCTGGACTCCTCTTTGGATCTTTCGTGCATGTCGATGGTCTTCGAATTCACCGGAGATCATCGTAAAGCCGTGCACTCCTTTTGGTATATCGAATTTATTCAATACTCTTGTTAAGATGATTCATGGCATTAAAACGTGAATTATCCTTTGGGCCTATTATGATGTAGTTTAAAACCTTCGGGGGCTAGTTTGGGATTTTGATTCGTTCGTTGATCGAAATTACAACCATTATCCCTTGATTTCCTGTATGTTGTTGTGACGTGAGTTTATATATCATAATGTTCGTTTTCTATTCGACACGACGACGGTTTTCATGAAAAATTGAACCACAATGAAAAATGGGGTTTTATATTGTCAATGGGCATCGAACCAACGTTTAATCAGTTTTTAAATTCAAATCCTTTTAAAATAAATTCGGTTTCTGAACCCGGTTCTGGTTCTATTGATTTATATACGATTCCTTATCCTATCGTTCGGACGAGAAATTTAGTTTATTTACCTTAGTAAAACTGAGGACTATGACCCCTTATACGTTTATTTCGGCGAATAAATCTTGGACTCGTGCGTTAGAACATGTGTTGTGATTTTCTCTGTTTTGAATAGAAACCAATTATGGGTTCATAAATATTCGAGAATAGCATGTGGTTATGGGACTTGTCTCTATTTCCTTACATTAACTAGCTCGGAGTAATTTCTATTCACCCGGATCGATGTTATCCTTTACGACTTGTGTTTTGTGGTCCTCGATCGCCCAAGTGGGATTTACAATTCTTGGATTTCACCTATGGGACTCCGTTCCAACCTTCACGATTTATGTTTTGAGAATGAACAAACATCGGGTTAGTAAATATTCGAGAATAGCGAATGGTTATGGGAGATTTAGCTATTTCCTTATATTAACCATCTCGATGCAATTCATACCCACCCGAATCCATGGTATCCGCCTCTATGACATAGTTGTTTGGTTCGCGACCGCCCGAGTGGGAAACTATGATTTGTTACCTTCATCTATGGGACTTCGGTCCAACTTTCTATGATTTTCTATGATTTATGTTTTCCCTTACCAGGGTCACGACGTGGCTTCGTGGGGAGCTTCGGCTCAAACCTATGGATTCGCTACCTAGAGATCGTATCTCATCTATGACCATACCTGCCCCCTCTTTATGATGTTTTCTAGAGATTTCATGATTAATGTGTTTTCTCTCTTCCGGGGTCATGACCCGGCTTCGTGGGGAGCTTCGGCTCAAACCTACGGGTTCGCTACCTAGAGATCGTATCTCATCTACGAACAGGTCTGCCCCTTTATGATGTTTTCTGGATTTCGAGTGATTTCTGGATTCTTGATTACTTTGACGCGATGAGCATCAATTTGAGAAATGATTTATGATTCATGATTTACTTTGATGCGATGGTCATCAATTTGATGTGTATTTGGCATTCCTTTGCCATTTATGTGTTTAGTTTATTTGGCATTCCACTGTCATTTCCTGTTGTGTGCTATTATTTGAATATTGCATTCTATATTAGCTAGGAGATTATTTAGATGTATTTGTGTGCTGACATTCCATTGTCATTTCCTGATTGTGTCGACATGCCATGTTCATGTCATCATGTGTTATATCCCTTGTTATCTCAGTTTATTTGTTAAGTACAACTCGAGTGATCCGTTTATTGTTTATTTCCTTATAAATAATACTAGGGTCAGGTAAATAATACTCGGGTCAGGCCGAGTCATTTTAGGTATTCCTCTGGGACTCATCGCTGGATTTATCTTCTGCTTTCTACTTGTTACTCTATCTCCGCAGCTTTATGTACTTTTGTACCTATGACATTATCTATCGTTTTATACATATTCTATTATTTGGATCGTGGTACCTGTATCTATTCTTTTAGGTTTAGTGGATCTTTATTGACCACTAGCTTGTTGTACACATTCTTGGTTTATTCATATCTATTCCGCCTTTGTGATATGATTATTCTGTGTCTGGCATTGAGATATACCATATTTATATTATTGTTGTTATCTATTTTGTACTACTTTCCGGATTGCATATAGCCGTTGTGTAGTTTCCCTATGTGCCGAATGGTCATGTCGAAATTTTAATCGGTATCAGAATTCGATGTGCATTCCCCACATGGAGTAATCATACAATCGGTCGCCCTTCACAAACCTCATTCTCTGTTATGGTCTACGACATTGCTCTGAAATGAGCTGGACGATAGTGGGTATAGAGGCAGGGCGTTACACTTTATATTAAAAGACATTCTGAATCGGAATGCGACTTAATCAGTTATCGTATAATTTCTGCTATATGGATTTCATGCATCGCATGACCACGACAATAATGATAAATAATCATTAAACAATTAATTCACATCCATAGTGGAATTTACAACTGTGTGAGCATTAAAACGGATAAATAATGCTCAACGCAGCCTGTCAGTTCATCGATTGACATTCATCTAAATATGGGGACTAGTGCATGTCAAATATCATCCCAATACCCGTGTGGTGTTTTCAGCCAACAACATTTCATCTAAATAAATAATTGGTTAACGAATTTAACCAATTTTAATTCCGCTAACATGTTGATGATAAATAACAAACATGTTATTATATTCCTAATGCCAAATAAAAATGTATTTTACTCGCAAAATTTCCCTACATGTATCTAATGTATAATTTGACAATAAAAACGTCACTTTGATTTGCATACAAATTCTAGTGCATAATTTAACAATAAAATGTCACTTTAATTTACATACAAGTTCTAATGTATGTTTTGACAAATAAAATGATTCTTATATTTGCATGTAAATTCTAATGTATATTTTGCAAATAAAAATGGTTCTAATATTTGCATATAAATTCTATTGGATGTTTGCAAATAAAAATGATTCTTTCTTATTGAACAAAAATGTATATTTTTGCAAAAAAGTGTATTTTGTTCAACAATTCGAACTTGAAAAAGTGAACCTTTTCTATTTTCTTACATTACATTAAAAATGTGAATTTTTAATGTAAACATGTTTTTATTTAAAACATGAACCTTTTTCTATCTTTATTTTAATTCAACAAAATGATAGAACTTGATATTTCATTTTTGTTGAAAACTATAGTTCAACAAAATGTCTAAAAATGGTATCTCATTTTTGTTGAAAACTCTATTTCAACAAAATGTATAAAAATGGATATTTCATTTTCATTGAAAACTCTAGTTCAACAAAATGTACAAAAATGGATATTTCATTTTTATTGAAAACTCTAGTTCAATAAAATGTATAAAAAAGGATATTTCATTTTTGTTTTGTTGACAAAAATGATAATTTTTATTTCAACTAACATGTTTTGATTATTTTTATTTTCAACTAACATGTTTGACAAAAATGATTATTTTTATTTTCAACTAACATGTTTGACACAAAATGTATATTTTTATTTCAACTAACATGTTTGACACAAAATGTATATTGTGTTTAACTTAATTCTAATTAACCAAAATGTATATTCTTGCCTAACTCAATTCTAATACAACAAAAATGACATGATTATTTTGTCAATTCTAATTTCAATAAAAATGACGTGATTAATTTGTCAATTTTTAATGCAAAATAAATTGACATATGTATTTTGTCAATTTTTAATTAAACACCAATGACAATTATATTTTGTCAATTCCAATTTAACACAAATGACAATTATAATCTAATAAAACATTTTATAACAAAATGTTATTTTATTTCTAGTGCAACATTTTATATAAAAAAATGTTATTTTATTCTAGTGCAACATTTTATAACAAAAATGATATTTTATTGTAATGCAACATCTTATAACAAAAATGTTATTTTATTCTAATGCAACATTTTATAACAAAAATGTTATTTTATTCTAATGCAACATTTTATAAACGAAAATGTTATTTTATTCTAATGTACAATTTACAACAAAAATGTTATTTTATTCTAATGTACATTTTATAACAAAAATGTTATTTCATTCTAATGCAACATTCTATAACAAAAATGTTATTTTATTCTAATGCAACATTTTATAACAAAAATGTTATTTTATCCTAATGTACAATTTACAACAAAAATATTTTTTTATTCTAATGTACATTTTATAACAAAAATGTTATTTCATTCTAATGCAACATTTTATAACAATAATGTTATTTTATTCTAATGTACATTTTATAACAAAAATGACATAAAAAAATAAAATGAAAATTATAATTTTCATTGCCTAATCTTTTTAATGAAAAAGCTTACCATAAAAATGATAAAAAAAAATTTTGTCTCGTCTTTTAAATGAAAACAAAACTGCATTAAAAATCTAATCTTTTTATTGAAAACAAATCTACATTAAAATTGTAATCTTTTTAAAGAAAAATAAAATTACATTAAAAATGTAATCTTTCTAATGAAAACAAAATTACATTAAAAATGTAATCTTTCTAATCTATTCTTTTTAATGAAAACCAAATTACATAAAAATGTAATCTTTCTAATCTATTCTTTTTAATGAGAATCAACAATGAACATTTTTGTTCATAAATACGATAAAGAGAATAACCTTTATCGTAAAACAAATTTTAACTAGTCATATGTTCCTACATGACAAATAAAGAATAATTTTTCATTGCCTAACAAATCATGATAATTCTAATATTTTATACTTAACAATAAAAGAATAATTTTTCATGGTCTAACAAATCATGATAATTCTAATATTTTCTATTTGACAATAAAAGAATATTTTTTCATTTTCTAACAAATCATGACAATTTTCATGATTTAATGCAATCTAATAGATTATTGAAATCAAAATTAATCCAATCCAACCTCGTACAATACACATGTAAATTTTGACAACGTAAATAGGAAGAATTCACATCGCAATTAAAGTAAATTTTAATTTTAAACAAGGGATCTCACTTTGCTTTTTGTTTCTTCTAAAATAGTAGAATGCCCGAAAAATTCTGCGATCTCTTCTGAAATGTAGATCTCGATTCAAGGATTCCAACGCATCTGAAATTTCTGAATTTCGTTTTCATATGAACAAGTTATGGTTTTTACAAAATTGAATTACATAAATTAATTTAATTAAATAAACCCTTTCCCTTTATTACCCTTAATCACGTTTTAAAGAAACGTTGTTGCTGATAATACATCTTCCTCCTTTCAGATGTTGTTCACCGAAGAACCCATTTCATCCATATAGAATCGAAGATTATTCCTTTCTCTTTAATTTCCGCTTTGGTATCATCTTGAGCTATATAATAGGTTGAGAGAGAGAATCGAAGAAAGTTCGGAGCTTTTCTGTAACGACCCGAATTTCGCCTGACCCCAATCGATCGCAAGATCGATTAAGGCCGTTCAAAACCCACGTACATTAACTTTGGGCATACAACACATCAGAACGACAACACAGACTTTTATAACATCAGTAATAAATGTTACATCAGAGTATAGAATATATCAGAGTACATCAATAAATAATACAGTGGAAGATACATTTAAAATAAATTAAATACATTGCAGCGGAACTACTCTCAGCGGAAGGCCATCAATATTCTGGACCAAGCTTCAGACTTCAATCTAGGATCCTGCTTAACTATATCTGCAAAAAGTTACTCGACTGCCCGTGTGGAAAGAGGGCACCCGAGTTTGCAAAGTGAAACAAACTACAGGTCAGTCATGGGACTGGTGTGAGAATTCTTAACTTAACCTATCTAATAAATAGGCTAATAACAGGACCTCGCCGCTAACGCGGAACGGGTTTACTCCATTGGATTGCCAGTGCATAATTAAAGTAAATCGTCAAATAATGCAATGCTTTTTAGAAAAATGAAACCATTATAAGACCCAGGTCCAATCACACAATGCAACGCACACCAGAGGATAGGGTTTTACCTTATAATGGTCAAAAGATGCTTGATACGTAACATACGATATTATTATTAGTGTGTATATATATATATATATTTAAAACATTCAAATATAATATCAATCCTAGACGGCATAGGTACCATATACTATGTCGCCGTATATAAGTTTACAATCAAAACCGCAAGGGCGTATTGGGAATTGAGTTTCCATCATGAGAACGAGGCTAGGGATCGTCCTCTTACGATTCGAGACACTCTAGCAAATGCCTCAGGATCACACCTATGGGCAACCCTTGGATGCGGTAGGGCCGGTCCCTACCTAAAGGTAGTGGATTAGTTATGCCTGAACATACGTTTCCCGGTCCTTATGGACCTATAATATGACCACTTTCGGCCTATAAACACGAGGTACCTCAATCCAAAATCCACATAGTAAAATGTCGGGCCATGTTAAAGCCCAAACACCACTCTAGCTAGAAAGAAACGTATGCACTCCCTACGGTCCATATCCCGTTTTTGACTCATACCGGGGTGTGAGGCTCGCAAAGTCACGATATACACAAAGCTATGCCTAAGGAGACTGTGCTTTGATCATCAACCACAAGGCCTACTTTTCAACAATGCCTTGATCATTTGCATCTTAGCATGCCACATTGTCAGACTCTACCATATTATTGATCATCTACCAATATATATATAACCTCTAAGCTCATACGTCTTAGAGAAGGGTGATAAGTAAAGAATAAATTCTTCACCACCAAACAGAAATATATAATCAGTAGCGTTCAACAAATACAGTAGAAAGGAATACAATGTCAGACACGCAATCCATTTACAAGTCCGCTCTAGGTCTGAGCGAAACAACGTGTCCGTCGATCTCCTAATGCGTTTGGACGATCATTACCAAATACCTTGCCTTGGAAGGCCAATCCCAATTCAAGATACCAGTCATCATCATCCCAACGATGTGAAAATCTTCGGTCTTCAATCACCGTCTTCATCTTCGACTCTTGATCGTCGTGATGATTATTCAGAATGGGTTAAACCAGGTCTTTCTGAATAACTCGCGTATTTTGGGATAAAAACAAATATTGGAAAATCACACATTTCGTCACATTCCAACTTCGAGTATTCTTTTAATAAGATATTCGATTTAAAAGATTCTCATAAATTTTATCAAAGATAAACACTGAAAATAAAATCTATAAATCAATTTCCGAAATATGGAATTTCACAGAAATCAAATCAATACATAATCGATATAGATTTCTGTATCGGACTAATAATATACATGGAATAACGGCAAAGCCTCTTAAATTCCATATATAATATCGGTCTTCTTTTACAAAAGTCCATTTCGATTTATTACCAATTGAATTTCCACTTAATTCCAATTTAATATATTAAATTGAAAAACTTGATTTTTAGAAAATGCCCTTTTTAATTCTATAAAATAGATTCATAAATTCCAAATAATAATTTCAATGTAAATTGGATTAAAGGACAAATGTCGTTTAAAACAACGTCCACGATAAATCCACTTCACATCTCAATTTATTTCATATCACCTAATATAATTGCAAATGCTAGTAATCTTTTAAAAACATATTTTAAAAATAATCATAAAAATATTCTTTATATAAAGTCTCTAAATGAGAAGTATTCTTTATTTTAAAAATCTTTATCTTTTACAAATATTCTTTGTTTTAACATATAGTTGATTAAAAATATATTACGAAAATATATACACTTTATATAAAAAGGATTTCTAATGTAAAAATATTCTTATTTAAAAGAACACCTGAATCGAAATGCGACTCAAACATTTACCATATAATCTGGGTTACATGGATTTCACACACATCATATATATGATAATAACAGTAAAACCATCAAATCATCCATCTACATCCAAAGTGTAAATTCCACTGTGTAAGCGTTAAAATTAAATAATAACGCTCATCGCAGCTTGTCGATCTAACGATCAACATACAACTAAATATTGGGATTAGTGTATATAAATTTCATCCCAACACCCATGTGGGGTTTCAACCAACAAACAAATAGTAAGCTAATTTGTGCACTTGGGTGATGTGTGAAAAATTATCGTCCCAATCACATACACAAGTCGGGTAACTTGTGAATGGAAGTGTAATGCACAGTACATATAATGATGACAAGAAAATAATTGGTTTCAACAAATGTAAACTGGCATAAGTAAATAATTGGTCTTAACTAGTGTGAATTGACAAAAGTGAATATTTGTTTTAACTAGTATAAATTGACTAAAATGAATAGTTGTTTTTAACTAGTATAAATTGACTAAAATGAATAATTATTTTTAAACTAATGTAAATTAACAAAAATGAATAATTGGTTTTAACTACTATAAATTTACAAAAATGAATAATTTGTGTTTCAATTCTGATAAAATATGCGCATGCTATATTTTGTTTCATTCTTTTAATTTAGACAAAATGAGTGTTTTTGTCTATTTTACTTTAATGATAAAAATGTGAATGTTTAGTTATTCAAATGTAACTTTTAAATTCTATCCTTTATTTCATACAATCTTTATTCATATCAAAATTATAAATCAAGAATATAATTTTAAATCTGATGGTTTGTTTGCATTGATGAATTGCAAACAAAGATGAACTTTATTTTAAGGTTTTATTTGCAACAAGGAATGCAAATAACAAATGTAACTTTTATTTTTATTTAAAAGTATATTTGAGTGAATGTAAAAAGAACCTCATTTCCAAAGTGTATTTACATTATTGAATGTAAATAAAAGAAACAAATTTTATTTAAATGAGCATTTACATTTGTGAAAGCAAATATAGAATAGTTTTGTTTATAAATTTTATTTACATTAGTGAATGTAAATAAGAGAACAAAATTTATTTTCAAAGTATAATTTAAACAAATTCTGTTAAATGTATAAAAGTGTGTACATCGGGGTTGGAAAATGTAGATAAAGAAAATAGACTATCGTTTCATTGAATGTTTACATTGATAAATGCAAATAAAAGAATAAACCTTAATTTTCAATGCAAATATATTGATAAATGCAAACAAAGAAATAAACTTTATTTTCAATATATGTTTGTATTTGCATTGGTGAATGCAAATGAATAATTTGTTTTCAATATACATTTTGCATTGGTAAATGCAAAAAGAACAATTTCTACTTTCTATATATATATATATATATATATATATATATATATATATATATATATATGCATGGCTGAATGTAAATAGAAGAACAAACTTTATTTTCAAAACATGTTTACGTTTGCAAATGCAAATAAAAGAACAAAACTTTATTTCCAATATGTGTTTGCATTTGTGAATGCAAATAAAAGAATAAATTTTATTTTTAATGTTTATTTGCATTAGTGAATATAAATAAAAGAATAAACTTTAATTACAATGTATATTTATATTTGTGAAGGTAAATAAAAGAATAGACTTTAAATTAAAGGTATATTTACATTTGTGAATGTAAATAAAAGAATAAACTTTGTTTTCAATACATATTTACATTTGTAAATGTAAATAAAAGAATAAACTTCATTTCCAATATATACTTGCATTAGGAAATGAAAATAAAAGAATAAATTTTATTTTCAACATATATTTGCATTGGTGAATGCAAATAAAAGAGTAAAATTTACTTTCAAGGTATGTTGCATTAGTGAATGCAAATAAAAGATCAACTTTAATTTCAATTCTAGAATAACATAAAAGGGTATTTTATTGTTTTACACTTTCCGATGTATTCTAATCACAAATGAAAGAATCCTTTTATTTGTTTATACTTTTCTATACATTCTAATAACATATAAAAGAATGTTTTATATGTTATTATTTTTCTATGTATTTTAATGTCAAATAAAAGTGAATTTATTTGTATAAAAAATTCAAAATTTCAAATGGCAAATAAAAAGTAAATTTTATTTGTCTAATAAATTCTGAGTTTCTCAAGTGACAAATAAAAGTGAATTTTATTTGTGAAATAGATTCTAAGTTTCAAGCGACAAATAAAAGTGAATTTTATTTGTGCAACAAATTTTAAGTATATATTTATGTTGCAGCAGGTATATAAAAAGATGGACTTTATTCCTATGTTTGTTTTAGTATTACAAACACCAACAAAAAGGGTGACTCATTTCTATGTATGTATTTATGTTGAAAAACACAAACAAAAGAATGGTTCTTTCTCTATGTTATTATTTGTGTTGAAAAACACAAATAAAAGAATGATTTTTTTATGTTATTATTTGTGTTGAAAAACACAAATAAAAGAATGGTTTCTATCTTGAATTGACAAATAAATTTAATTCAACAAAAACGACAATTTTTAATCTTTAAAATTTAAGTTGAATCGATACTCTAAATTAATTCAAGCAAAGTGACAACATATGAATCGATAAGCTAAACCAACCCCACAAAAGTGTCGAACTACATATTTCGATACTGAATTGAAAATCTAAATTCAACTCAATAGACTAAAGGATGAATAGTAATATTTATCTAAAACATATGAATTTATAATTATTTATCTAGATCTTGAATTGGCAGTCTAAACCAATTCAATAAAATAAGGGGTAAATGATCATATTTATTCAACACATATGAATCTTATAATTATCCATCACAGCCATAGAACAATCACATACAATATCAACACAACCGATCTAAAATATATATAACTACAAATAAAAATAAATAAATTCATGAATTATTTTAAAACGAGAGATTCCTCACCGTCATGTCGCGATTTGTCAAATTTTCAAGTTGTTTTGAATTGCCTCGTTTCAGTCTAGTATTGTAGTTCTCCTTCGTACGGTCACAACGAATCTGAAAACGTTAAATTTCGTTTTCGTATGCGTTAGTTATGAACATAATAAGATTAACAATTATTTTTAAAATTAAATTAGCAAAAGAGATTAAGGCCTTAAACCATTCTTCCAATTCCACTGTAATCGGCCGCAAGTTAAACCCACAAGCTCTGACCTAGGGTTCAAAATTGCTCGTGCTATGGGACGCTGGAGGGTGATCAAACACTGGCACTGCGAAGAGGGGAGTGAGACGCACAAGTAGGGCCCGCAAAGGTGAAGCTCGGTTGAGCTGAATGGGAGCGGCGGCGGTGTGTTTGGCCGTGGTTTGGGCGAACGGTTCTCGGTCTTCGAGGCGCTAGGTGATGATCTAACCGTACAGAAACGTAGAGGAGGAGAAGAGCTTTTATTTGATGTAAAGTTTGCGTTCTAATTCGTTGAGAGGAGGGAGATTTTAAAAGGAGAAGATAGGGTGTTTTCGGCCATGGATTGGAGAGGGCGGCGGCTGGAAGATGAATTAGGGTTTCGGATTTAATATTATTTTATTATTTAATCTCGAAAAATGTGCTTAAAAGGTGGATTTTCGGACTTTCTCTGATTTGGGCCTGCTTACTGTCGTTCATAAGGTTTTGACACCTTCTGAACGCAATGGAATAGGTCCCGTGGCCCAATTCCGAAATATGTACGATTTTTATTTAAAATTGCATAAAAAATTAATTAATTAAATATGGACCGTACATTAAAATATGCCGGGGCCACATACGACCTCAGAAAATTCTAAAAAAAAATATTTTTAGCTTTCTTATAACGATACGAATCCAACAAAATTATTTTCGTCGAATTCTGAGATTGTTTGAAAAATGGCTTTTTTTAAGGCATTTAAATTTAACTTAAAATAGTCAAAACACATTTTATTTCGTCACGCTCACATATTAATTCGAAAAATTCTAAAAATTGAAACCTAGCAATAATCTGACATTCTGGTTCCAACAAAAGTGGTTTCGTAAAAAACGGAGGTCGTTTGAAAAATGACTATTTTCAAGGCCAATATAATATTAAAATTACATTTTTAAACAAATAATTTCTGAAACTCAAAATATATAAATGTTTACTGTTTTTCAATGCAGAAACGTCATTCCGAACTCAATGGAAGTGGTTTCGAGTCGAAATTCCTTCATATGTGAAAAGTAGCCTTTCGGGCCATATATAATATATATATATTCTACAGCGACTTTTCTAAAAATTGAATTGGCCATAACTTTTGATTTCCACTATGAAATTTCAATTTTTCAGATTCGTTAGAAAGATATTTTTAAATAGATTCTAATATTTTTGGTTTCACTAAAATCCGTTAAATTTTGCATCCTGTACGGTCAGTCAAAGTTCAAGTTTGACTTTTCAAACTACTGCGTTATTTCTAATTCCATTTATATTTAAATTAAATTTATTCGTTCTAACTTTGACAAAAATAAATTCTAACCATTATTATTTAAAATAAATCACTTTATATTCCCAAAATTCATTAAAATTTTCTAAAATAAAAATTTTAAATTGGTTCAGAATTCGCGGGTTGTTACATTTTCTGCCAATGAAATAGAAGGGGGCGGCGGATACGTTTGGGAAATAGGGTTTTAGGGGAGTTTAGGACATTTTATAGTGGAGACAATATATATATATATATATTATTTAGTTATATATATTTGATTTTTACTTGTCTCTACATATGTAGTAGGTGACAAATGAAATTTAATTTGCTGACTAGGCATGATGGGACCACACTTATTTTTCATTCAAATTTCAAAAGAAAAGAGAAAGGGAAATAAAGGAAAAATGAATGTTTGATTCATTTTCTCTGGTTGTTAATTTGTGCAACTTTTTATATTTCAAAACACATAATTAAATATCATATTTCATCAAAAGTGTGATTTCTTATGTTACTACATTTTTATCACAACAAGAACCTTCTTAATGAATCATATTTTATTTAAAAAATGTACTTTTCATGTAAACACATTTTTGTTGAACTATGAAACGTTTTTAATCAAAAAATGTAATCTTTTTAATCATTCTTTTATTACATTAAAAATGTAATCATTTTAATGTTAAACAACGATCATTTTTTACGTATACCACAAAAATGTGAATTTTTATGTTAACATTTTTTCATTTCAAACAATGAGTTTTATTTGATGATTCATTTACATTAAAAATATGAATTTTAAGGTGAAACATTTCCAAACAATGAATCTTATTTAATGATTCATTTACATTATAAAAATAGTAATCATCAAGCAATGGATATTTATTTTATATATAATTTAATTTAATAACATAAAAATTTGATGCATTTTCTATTTAAAATTTTTTAAAATAAAATTTTAAATTGGTTCTGATTTTCTGGGTTGTTACACACACGGAACTTTATATTTTGACCCCTCTCCTTAACATATCCAACTGGTTAGTAGATGAGGTAAAGTTTATGGACGAGGACATGATGGGAGATGAAGACGAGGACGAAGTCGTTATGCTATTATTAGTAGTTATTGTTGTACTTCTTATGGAAACAACTGAGAATTTTTTATTTGATGTACCCATGGAACATATGTAATCTTGACTGCTGTATTTATGTGATTTTTAAATAAGTGGTAGGTCTAATTTCCGTATTATACTTTCTCTTTCCGTTGTGTGAGATTTCCATTCAAAGTATATATCTATGATATCGGTGAAAATGTAATTCCTTACAGGAACCAACGACCCGTTCAGATGGTTCTAAGTTTTGACCTGCCTTTTCTGGGTCGAAATTTAGGCCCATTCCTAGCAGGTTGTTACAAGAAGGGCCATACTCTTCATTTTTCATCACTTCCTACACCATTCTCTACTCTCCTTATTTTCCTTGCTTCTTCCTCCGACGATCGGGAATTTCGCTTGATCCGAATTAGTCGCTAAACCGACCAAGACCGTTCAAAACCCCTGATTGTTTTGAGAACACGACAAATTGGAACGCAAACAGAAGAACATTTCATTGTCAATTACAACAATTCCATCAGATTACAAGAATATACAGAGTATGAATAAATATTACACAGAAAATATCAGAGATTACAATAAATTACATAACAGCAGAAAATAATACAAAACACAACTAGAAGTAATACACGGATACAGAGCTTTCCGAGTACTGTTCCAGCTGTAAATCAGGATCCTGTGAATATAAATATGCAAAACCAAAACTACTAGCTGCCCGTGTCAAAATAAGGGCACCCAGAGTTTAGTTTAAAACAATAAACTCCAGGTTAGTCATGTGACTGGTGTGAGAACTAAAACAGTTATTTAAAACTTTACTTTAAATCAGATATATCAAGGGACCACGCCGTATAACACGGAACGGGTTTCCTCCCAAGAATACAAGTGCATATAACAAAACAGATCAATGCTTTTTGGAAAAATGAAGCTATTATAAGACCCAGTCCCATCACACAATGCAACACAAGCCGAAGGATAGGGTTTTCCCTTATAATAGCCAAACATGCTTGGTACGTTAAAACAAACCATTTGATACTATTATAAGTGTATAGTGTCAAAACAGTTTCAATCATAAATATCAATCATAGACGGCATGGGTACCATATATCATGTCGTCATACTAGGCTCTACAAATAAAACAGCAAAGTCACGTATTTGGAAATTGGATTTCCATCTATGAACCGAGGCCAGGGATCGTCCTCTACCGATTCGAGACTATCTAGCCCAAGCCTCAGGCAAGCGTGCATGCAAGCCTTGGATCGTCAGGGCCGGTCCACCGATGTGGATTATTATGGCTAAACACTACGTTTCCCCGCCTTTGGGGCGTAAATGAGCCAAATGACTCCGTCGGCTCCACACAGTCAACGATATATCTGAGGCGCCTCGCAACAGCAACAACCACATAAGTCAAACTCGTCAGGGCGTGTAAAACCACTGACGCCACTTCTAGCTAGAAGGAAATGCATGCCCTTCCTGATGTCCTCTCCCGTTTCTGGTTCACAACCGGGGTGTGAGGCTCGCGAATCAACGCTACACAAAGCTATGCCACAAAGGCCGTGCTTTGATCATCAACCACAAGACTTTTCTTTTTAACAGAAGCCTTGATCAATTTCCACTTAGGCATGCCACACAGGCAATTCACTCCATGCGTTTGATATCCATCAATATATAACCTCTGAGCTCGTACGTCTAAGAGAAGGGCGTTAAGCAAGAGAATTAATTCTCTGCCGCCAAACAGATATATATTTAATAGAAATCAATCACACAGAATAAAATCCAATGTCAAACACACAGTCCATTTACAAGTTCGTTCTGGGTCTGAACGAAACCGGAGGCACCTTATACCTCGCATATCCATCGATCCCCAAGTACGTCTGGACGATCACTAACTGATTCCCTCCTCTTGGGTGTACGGCCCAATCAAGATCATCAGTAATCACCCAAACGACGTGAAGACCTCCGGTCTTCGACCACCGTCTTCATCCTCAACACCACGTCGAATCCGTTATTCAGAATGGGCTAAACCCGGTCTTTCTGAATAACCCGCGTATACAATAAACAAGTGTTACACAAACACAACATACGCCTCATTCCAATTCAGAATATTCTTTTATTCAAATATTCTTATACTTTGGGAAAGGTTCCCATTAATTTTATCAAAGATAAATTCTTTAAATTTATTCTTTAATCTTCCTTTGAATATCAATTCAAACCAAATTATGGTTTATCCAAACTAGTCGGGATTAACGAACCTTACCAAAGTAATCATTTGTTTTAATTTCTCAATCCCAACCTATTCATCCCATGAAGTAAAACTGGTCATACTTCATATCTAACACCACCGTGTTATCGGTACATTCAATTACCGTTTCACGTTCAAATCTAAATAAAGATTTAACTATCGCTTTGGAGCAAAACTGGTGATACTCCATTCTCGATCACTTCAATCTAATTAAAGATTCATTAAAACTCCACTTAGTTTTAATCTTCTCAAAAATCAATATCCTGCCTTTAACTGGGTTAAAGAACCAATGTCATCTAAAACACGGTTCACGATAAACCCAAAATCACATTCCATTAATTATCGGGTTGAAGAACAAGTGCTATTTAAAACACCATTCACGATAAACCCATAAATCAGTTCAAATTCAATTCCAATTAAATACAATTTAATTGGTACACCTCATTAAATCTAAATAAAAAGATTTAATCTTTTTCTCGACTGGGCTTAAGAACAGTGTTAATGAAGACACCATCCACGACAAACCCAAATCCCATTTGATATTAAATACAAGGCTCTGAATAGAAAATATATCGGCTTATATTCAATATCAAATTCTACGACCAACTAATATCGTATTGGAAATAACGATATAAATATCTTTCAAATTTCCATTACAATATCTGTATAATCACGAAATCCAACATCAAAATATTCCAAAGATAATTTTGATTCAAATCCATTCCAATTATTCGAAATTCTGGTTACTTTTAAAACCATTTCAAATCCAATTTAGTTATTTAAAAATAAATAAATTATTATTCTAGTTCAAAACTAGTTCATTTCGATAAAAATCTACTTTTATCGTTTTAAATTTGGAGTTTTTCATCCCAATTCTTCACAAATCATTTCTTATGATTTTACACAAATTATTACTATTTTTAATAATTTTATCAAGGCACGTACAGTCGATTTCCATCAACGGCCATTGAACTGCACTTACAACGACCTTTTCCAAATTATATTTGGACATAATTCCAAATCCAACTGTTAGATTTCTAATTTCTAATATTCGTTAGAAAGCTTTTTTCGATACGAACCTAACGGTTCTGGTTTTAGGAGAATCCGACGGTCGGATCTCCCGTAATATCCATTTGAAGTCAATGGTCAAAATTCGCGAACTGCCGCGGCGCGGCGCGTTCTATTCAGGCCATTATATATATAATATATATATATGATATATATATTTCGCCGGTTTCCTTTCAAAACGTATTTTATAAATCGTTTTAAATTCGTTTTCAAAACGATTTCAACTTCATATGCAATTTCTAATCAAAATTGAATATTCCACATCATCGATATGCAAATGATAATATTTTCAAAACGTTATATTTTGAAATCACTTTCTTTTCTGTATTCATTATAAAAATGAATAAAATCGATATAAATAACGTTCACGTCAAAATGGCGTCAATCTAATCAACACGGCTTTTATTCAACACATGAATGTTTATTCTATTCAACACATGAATATTTATTCTATCCAACACATGAATTTATTTTCTATTCAACACATGAATTTATTTTCTATCCAACACATGAATGTATATTATTCCACACATGAATTTATTTTCTTCAACATATGAATTTTCATTCTATTCAACACATGAATATTATTTTCTTCAACACATGAATTTTCTTTTATATTCAACACATGAATATATATTTTCTTCAACACATGAATTTTCTTTTATATTCAACACATGAATATATATTTTACTATTCAACACACGAATTTTATATTTCTTATTTCCCCAATTGGAATGAGGCCCAATCAATTACCATATAATGTTAATTATATGGATTTTTTACACCACATGTATATAACAGCAACGATAAATAATCAACCATCATCCAGAGTGCACCACACAACTGCATAAGCATTAAATATAAATAATTAACGCTTACACAATCTGTCGACCAATCGATCGACAAACAGCTAAATAATTGGGATTAGTGTACACCAAATATCATCCCAATACCCGTGTGGGGTTTCAAATCAACAAACACAAATTTTTATTTGTGCAGTTGGACGATGTGTAAAATTTATCGTCCCAATCAATATCAGTCAAATCAGTGTATATAAACAAATCTCCGATTTGTTTATTACTATTTATTTTATATACACATTAAAAATTATTATTTTAACTATAAAATAATTTCCACTATAGAATATTTTATTGCATCCCACATCACACAATAAAATTTCACAACACATCAATCAAACAAAAAAGTCATCCATGGTCTGTGGACGATGGGTGTCGGGTGCTACTAAACACCGTTTGCATCCTAGTATACATTTCAAACTAGAAATAAATTAAAGGTGAGGAGTTCTCACCGAGGGTTCCACTCCTCCATTCTCTATTTCTGAATTTCAGAACAGTGCTGACTTGCCTGAAATCCCAACTTCATTTTCACGCTGTTCATATTAAAATCACATTTTTAATATGACGCTTTTTACATTAAAAATCATATTTTTATTCTCTATAAAATATAAAAAAAATCATATTTTAGCTTCGCCACTACATATGTAAAAATCGAATTTTTATTGCTTCATTTCAACAAATAAAAATCATATTTTTATTTCTTCTTCATATATTTTTACTACGCTTCTTTCTATATAAAAATTATATTTTTATATTTCTACTTCATATATAAAGATCGAATTTTTACTAACTATATAATATAAAAAACGTATTTTTATTCTTCTAATAATATAAAAATCATATTTTTATTCTCTATAAAATATAAAAATCATATTTTTATACCTTCTATATTATAAAATCATATCTTTCTTCTATAAAAACATAATCTTTTTATATACAAAAATATATTCTTTTCATATGTAAAAATATATTCTTTTTATTTTAGAGATCTAATCTTGTTCACTTCAAAGATCGAATCTTTATATTAATAAAAACCGAATCTTTCTATAAAATAAAATTCTTATCTTCAATTCAAATCCATATAAATAAAAAAATTATTTTTATTTTGCCAATCTGTATGTAAAAATCAAATTTTTTATTATACATCTCACATGATAAAAATCACGACTTTATCATGCTATATATAAATCTGAATTTTAAAAATGATTTAAACATTAAATCTGAAAAGGAAATTGAATAATAAATAAAATAAAATAAAAACTCACCCTTTTTCTTTGTTGAAAATGGATTTTTAGAAGGGTATGGGCTCGCTGCGTTCACTGGAGCTATAGGAGGCGGGTTTTCTGTTGAACTACGAAGGGAAGGGGCTGCAATAGTTGCCGGAGGCTTCAGGGGTGGCGGGTGGAGGGAGGTAAGGGGAGTGGCGGTGCCTGATATCGGGATTTGGGGTTCGGGTCTCGTTCGAGGGCTGGAGGTGGGGGGGGTGCTTCGCGCCGCCGCACTGGAAGAAGGAGGTGGGGGCGATCGTTGGAGGGGAGGCGGTTAGGGGGGGGGTGCGACGTCGCCCCTCTGGTGGCGCGCAACGTCTACGGGTGGGGCTCCGCCCTTTTTTCCTAGTTTGACTTCTCAGAAGAAAGAAAGAGGGGGATATATAATAATATATATTATGTTATTTAATTAATTTCAAAAAAGAAACCTTTTATTTTGACCTCGAAATCAAACCCACCGCCTATCGTCCATAGCTAATTACCCCCACTCCGAACACAATGGGATATGTTTCGTATGCTGATTCGATCGTTTCAATCAGTTTTCATCAAAATCAACATATAACTCTATATATTGAATTTGAACGTGCATTTCAATTTACCGGGGCCACGTACAGACTCTAAAAATTCCCAAAAAATATTTTCAAGCTTCGTATTGCCGGCACGGTCCTAACAAAACTAATTTCATCGAATTCTGAGACCATTTGAAATATGGCCATTTTCCAGTCGATTGAAATTGACTAAAACTGTTAAAACACGTTTTCCTTTGCCACGCTCACATATTGATTCAAAAAATTACGAATTTTGGAATCTAGCAGAAACTTGAAATCACGGATCCAACAAAAGTGGTTTCGTCGAAAACCGGGGTCGTTTGCAAAAAAATTATTTTTAAAGGCCAGAATTCCATAGCGACTATTCTGAATTTTCAACTGGGCATAACTTTTTATCCCTGCTATGAAATTTCAATTTTTCGAATTCGTTGGCAAGATATTCTCAAATAGATTCAAATATTTTTGGTTTCACTATAATTCGGTTTATTTTGAATCCTGTACATTCATTTGAAATTTGAAATCGAATTTTCGAACTACCGCGCCATTTCAGGCTCGTTATATAATTAAAATAAATTATTTATATTCTAACGACGATTCGAATAAATATATACGTTGTAATTCTATTCTAAATAAATTTCTCGTCGTTATTATTTAAAATAATTCATTTTAAATGTTCAAAATTCACTAAAATTGCCAAAATAAAATTTTTAAATTGGCTCGGATTTCCGGGTTATTACAATATCCCCCACTTAAAACTTTTCGTCCCCGAAAAGGAACGAAGCCGAAAGTTGTTTCACAAATCAACTCAACTTTCATTATTTTCTTTACGGCTTAAGTTCTTCAACTTTTCAGTTTCTAAGAACTTTTCAAATTTTTCAAAAATTTGGCTAACACCCTAAATTTCCGAAAAATTTCGCCATAGCCTCCCCTGCACCGGGGACTTCGGGATATTTCAAATAGCCTCCCATGGCCCTCATCAATTCAAAAAGAAACAGCCAAGCGGCTAGCCAATAGGCTCATAAAATCATCCAAAACTCAATAAATTCGTAAACATGTACCTATTTGTCGGGCAAACAATTTTATTCTTCTGCTCTAGCCTCCTTGCTATGACCTGTTCAATGTAAGTACAAGTATAAGCAAGCAAATGCGACAAATTTTCGATATAGTCACTATTTGATACAATTTGGCTAAAGGTTCAACATTTTAATTAATCAAACTATAATCAAACAACACAACCAGCAATCAATTAGTTGATTAATGTTTCAAATTCATAACCTTGATATATAGTCAAAAATCACATTTTTGATGCTAAGTCACAACAATATATTCTAACTATATTTTGGTTCTCACACCAGTCTAATGGAAATATATAGATATCACGCTTTCGGCACTCGAATATAAATATTGATGATGTGGCCGCATCATCAGAATTATCCCCGGGCGACTAGAGTGTGACTCTATATCCATCCAGTATATTGGAGGCTTCCAATACACGTGGATCAGACGTATAATAAAATCTCTATATACCTGATAGTCCAAATCAATATAAATAAATAATCAAATACGAATAATTGATTTAAATTTTCAAAACAAAATTTGTTTTCAATTTTATTTTTCAAATCAACACTCTTTACACTCGTTTAAGGATACTACTGATCCTATCTCTAATGAGTCATTCTCATTGGATATTACTAATCCAATCTCTGATGAATCCTTTCATTTGGTTCTTACGTGTCTTCTTCTCCAAGCTCTGTAAACCAAAGCTCTGATACCAACTGTGACGATCGGGAATTTCGCTCGATCTGAATCAGTAGCTAAACCGACCAAGACCGTTCGAAACCCCTGATTGTTTTGAGAACACGACAAATTGGAACGCAAACAGAAGAACATTTCATTGTTAATTACAACAATTCCATCAGATTACAAGAATATACAGAGTATGAATAAATATTACATAGAAAATATCAGAGATTACAATAAATTACATAGCAGTGGAAAATAATACAAAACACAACTAGAAGTAATACACGGATACAGAGCTTTCCGAGTACCGTTCCACCTGTAAATCAGGATCCTGTGAATATAAATCTGCAAAACCAAAACTACTAGCTGCCCGTGTCAAAATAAGGGCACCCAGAGTTTAGGTTAAAACAATAAACTCGAGGTCAATCATGTGACTGGTGTGAGAACCGAAACAGTTATTTAAAACTTTACTTTAAATCAGATATATTAAGCTACCACGCCGTATAACACGGAACGGGTTTCCTCCCAAGAATACTAGTGCATATAACAAAACAGCGCAATGATTTTTGAAAAAATGAAGCTATTATAAGACCCAAGTCCCATCACACAATACAACACAAGCCGGAGGATAGGGTTTTCCCTTATAATAGCCAAACATGCTTGGTACATTAAAACAAATCATTTGATACTATTATAAGTGTATAGTGTCAAAACAATTTCAATCATAAATATCAATCATAGACGGCATGGGTACTATATATCATGTCGCCATACTAGGCTCTACAAATAAAACCGCAAAGTCACGTATTTAGAATTTGGATTTCCATCTATGAACCGAGGCCAGGGATCGTCCTCTACCAATTCGAGACTGTCTAGCCCGAGCCTCAGGTAAGCACGCAGCCAAGCCTTGGATCATCAGGGCCGGTCCACCGATGTGGATTATTATGCCTGAACACTACGTTTCCCCGCCCTTTGGGGTGTAAATAAGCCAAATGACTCCATCGGCTCCACACAGTCATCGATATATCCGAGGCGCCTCGCAACAGCAACAACCACATAAGTCAAACTCGTCAGGGCGTTTAAAACCACTGACGCCACTTCTAGCTAGAAGGAAACGCATGCCCTCCTTAATGTCCTCTCCCGTTTCTGGTTCACAACCGGGGTGTGAGGCTCGCGAATCAACGCTACACAAAGCTATGCCACACATGCCGTGCTTTGATCATCAACCATAAGACTTTGCTTTTCAATAGAAGCCTTGATCAACTGCCACTAAGGCATGCCACACAGGCAATTCACTCCATGCGTTTGATATCCATCAATATATAACCTCTGAGCTCGTACGTCTCAGAGAAGGGCCTTAAGCAAGAGAATAAATTCTCCCCGCCAAACAGATATATATTTAATAGAAATCAATCACACAGAATAAAATCCAATGTCAGACACACAGTCCATTTACAAGTTCGTTCTGGGTCTGAACGAAACCGGAGGCACCTTGTACCTCGCATATCCATCGATCTCCAAGTACGTATGGACGATCACTAACTGATTCCCTCCTCTTGGGTGTACAGCCCAATCAAGATCATCAGTAATCACCCAAACGACGTGAAGACCTCCGGTCTTCGACCACCGTCTTCATCCTCGACACCACGTTGAATTCGTTATTCAGAATGGGATAAACCCGGTCTTTCTGAATAACTCGCGTATATAATAAACTAGTGTTACACAAACACAACATACGCCTCATTCCAATTCAGAATATTCTTTTATTCAAATATTCTTATACTTTGGGAAAGGTTCCCATTAATTTTATCAACGATAAATTCTTTAAATTTATTCTTTAATCTTCCTTTGAATATCAATTCAAACCAAATTATGGTTTATCCAAACTAGTCGGGATTAACGAACCTTACCAAAGTAATCATTTGTTTTAATTTCTCAATCCCAACCTATTCATCCCATGAAGTAAAACTGGTCATACTTCATATCTAACACCACTGTGTTATCGGTACATTCAATTACCGTTTCACGTTCAAATCTAAATAAAGATTTAACTATCTCTTTGGAGAAAAACTGGTGATACTCCATTCTCGATCACTTCAATCTAATTAAAGATTCATTAAAACTCCACTTAGTTTTAATCTTCTCAAAAATCAATATCCTGCCTTTAACTGGGTTAAAGAACCAATGTCATCTAAAACACGGTTCATGATAAACCCAAAATCACATTCCTTTAATTATCGGGTCAAGTGCTATTTAAAACATCGTTCACGATAAACCCATAAATCAATTCAAATTCAATTCCAATTAAATACCATTTAATTGGTACACTTCATTAAATCTAAATAAAATGATTTAATCTTTTTCTCGACTGCCTTAAGAATAGTGTTAATGAAGGCACCATCCACAACAAACCCAAATCCCATTTGATATTAAATACAAGGCTCTGAATAGAAAATATATCGGCTTATATTCAATATCAAATTCTACGACCAACAAATATCGTATTAGAAATAACGATATAAATATCTTTCAAATTTCCATAATAGTATCTGTATAATCACGAAATCCAACATCGAAATATTCCAAAGATAATTTCAATTCAAATCCATTGCAATTCAATTATTGGAAATTTTGGTTACTTTTAAAACCATTTCAAATCCAATTTATTTATTTAAAAATAAATAAATTATTATTCCAGTTCTAAACTAGTTCATTTCGATAAAAATCTACTTTTATCTTTTCAAATTTGGTGTTTTTCATTCCAATTCTTCACAAATCATTTCTTATGATTTTACACAAATTATTACTATTTTTAATAATTTTATCAAGGCCCATACAATCGATTTCCATCAACGGCCATCGAACTGCACTTACAACGACCTTTTCCAAATTTGATTTGGACATAATTCCAAATCCAACCGTTAGATTTCTAATTTCTAATATTCGATCGAAAGAACTTTTCGATACGAACCCAACGGTTCCAGTTTTAGGAGAATTCGACGGTCGGATCTCCCGTAATATCCATTCGAAGTCAATGGTCGAAATTCGCGAACTGCTGTGGCGCGGCACGTTCTATTCAGGCCATTATATATATAATATATATATATATATTATATTTCGTCGATTTCCTTTCATAACGTATTTTATAAATCGTTTTAAATTCGTTTTCAAAACGATTTCAACTTCATATTCAATTTCTAATCAAAATTGAATATTCCACATCGTCGATATACAAATGATAATATTTTCAAACGTTATATTTTGAAATGACTTTCTTTTCTATATTCATTATATAAATGAATAAAATCGATATAAATATCGTTCATGTCAAAATGGCGTCAATCTAATCAACACGGCTTTTATTCAACACATGAATGTATATTCTATTAAACACATGAATATTTATTCTATCCAACACATGAATATTTATTCTATCCAACACATGAGTTTATATTTATTATTTTCCCAATTGGAATGAGGCCCAATCAATTACCATATAATGTTAATTATATGGATTCTCTACACCACATGTATATAACAGCAACGATAAGTAATCAACCAGTGCACCACACAACTGCATAAGCATTAAATATAAATAATTAACGCCTACACAGTCTGTCGACCAATCGATCGACATACAGCTAAATAATTGGGATTTGTGTACACCAAATATCATCGCAATACCCGTGTGGGGTTTCAAATCAACAAACACATATTTTTATTTGTGCAGTTGGGCGATGTGTAAAATTTATCGTCCCAATCAGTATCAGTCAAATCAGTGTATATAAACAAATCTCCAATTTGTTTATTACTATTTATTTCATATACACGTTAAAAATTATAATTTTAACTATAAAATAATTTCCACTATAGAATATTTTATTCCATCCCACATCACACAATAAAATTTCACAACACAACAATCAAACAAACAAGTCATCCATGGTCTGTGGACGACGGGTGTCGGGTGCTACTAAACACCGTCTACATCCTAGTATGCATTTCAAACTAGAAATAAATTAAAGGTGAGGAGTTCCCACCGAGGGTTCCACTGCTCCATTCTCTATTTCTGAATTTCAAAACAGTGCTGACTTGCCTGAAATCCCAACCTCATTTTCATGCTGTTCATATTAAAATCACACTTTTAATATGATGCTCTATACTTTAAAAATCATATTTTTATTCTCTATAAAATATAAAAATCATATTTTTGCTTTTCCACTACATATGTAAAAATCGAATTTTTATTGCTTCATTTCAATAAATAAAAATCATATTTTTATTTCTTCTTCATATATGTTTACAACGCTTCTTTCTATATAAAAATTATATTTTTATATTTCTACTTCATATATAAAGATCGAATTTTTACTAACTATATAATATAAAAAACGTATTTCTATTCTTCTAGTAATATAAAAATCATATTTTTATTCTCTATAAAATATAAAAATCATATTTTTATACTTTCTATATTATAAAATCGTATCTTTCTTCTATATAAACATAATCTTTTTATATACAAAAATATATTCTTTTCATATGTAAAAATATATTCTTTTTATTTTAGAGATCTAATCTTGTTCACTTCAAAGATCGAATCTTTATATTAATAAAAACTGAATCTGTCTATGAAATAAAAATAGTATCTTCAATTCAAATCCATATAAATAAAAATCATATTTTTATTTTGCCAATCTATATACAAAAATCAATTTTTTTATTATACATCTCACATGATAAAAATCACGACTTTATCATGCTAGATATAAATCAGAATTTTAAAAATGATTTAAACATTAAAACTGAAAAGGAAATTAAATAATAAATGAAATAAAAACTCACCCTTTCTCTTTGTTGAAAATGAATTTTTTGAAGGGGAGGGGCTCGCTGCATTCACTTGAGCTAGGGGAGGCGGGTTTTCTGTTGAACTGCGAAGGGGAGGTGCTGCAACATTCGCTGGAGGCTTCAGGGATGGCGATTTGATGGTTGGTGGAGGGAGGTAAGGGGAGTGGCGGCAGCTGAAATCGGGATTTGGGATTCGGGTCTCGTTCGAGGGCTGGAGAGGGGGGGGGGGGTTGCTTTGCGCCGCCGCGCTGGAAGGAGGAGGGGGGCGATCGTTGGAGGGGAGGCGGTTGGGGGGGTGCGGCCTCGCTCCTCTGGTGGCGCGCAACGTCGACGGGCGGGGCTTCGCCCTTTTTCTTTTTTTTCCCAGTTTGACTTCTCAGAAGAAAGAAAGGGGGGTTATATAACAATATATATTATTTTATTTAATTAATTTCAAAAAAGCAACTTTTTTTTGACCTCGAAATCGAACCCATCGCCTGTCGTTGATAGCTAATTACCCCCACTCCGAACATAATGGGGTATGTTTCGTAAGCTGATTCGATCATTTCGATCAGTTTTCGTCAAAATCAACATATAACTCTATATATTGAATTTGAATGTGCATTTCAATTTACCGGGGCCACATACGGACTCTAAAAATTCCCAAAAAATATTTTCTAGCTTCGTATTACTGGTACGGTCCTAACAAAACTAATTTCATCGAATTCTAAGACTGTTTGAAAAATGGCCATTTTCTAGTCGATTGAATTTGACTGAAACTGTTAAAACACGTTTTCCTTTGCCACGCTCACAAATTGATTCGAAAAATTACGAATTTTGGAATCTAGCAATAAATTGATATCACAGATCCAACAAAAGTGGTTTCGTCGAAAACCGAGGTCGTTTGCAAAATTTCCATTTTAGAGGGCTAGAACTCCATAGCGACTATTCTGAATTTTCAACTGGGAATAACTTTTTATCCCCGCTTTGAGATTTCAGTTTTTTGGATTCGTTAGAAATATATTCTCAAATAGATTCAAATATTTTTGGTTTCGCTAAAATCCGGTTTATTTTGAATCCTGTACATTCATTTGAAATTTGAAATCGAATTTTCGAACTACCGCGCCATTTCAGGCTCGTTATATAATTAAAATAAATTACTTTTATTCTAAAGACGATTCAAATAAATATATACATTCTAATTCTATTCAAATAAATTTCTCATCGTTATTATTTAAAATAATTCATTTTAAATATTCAAAATTCACTAAAATTGCCAAAATAAAAAATTTAAATTGCCTTGGATTTCCGGGTTATTACACTTCCCCTCCTCTTGGCCATGGCCTCCTCCCCCTCTACCACCTAGCATCGACCACCTTCTCATCTCCAAAACTGACACCACCACCTCCTCCCTCCTCCCAATTTTCATGGCTACTCTCCTACACCCTCTCGGCCTCTCCCTTCCGGCCATGCCACCCACCACCCAGTCCTCCACCACCGACCCCACATCCGCCTCCGTCCGCCTCCCATACCCCATGGACTCCACCTCCAAACCTTGTACCCTCCTTTAAAAAAGAAAGAAATTATTATATATATTGGTTAGCGAGAAGAAAATTATACGTAATGCAGTGACGTTGCCCAATGGTTCTGATGAAGTCCTGCCATGAAGAATTTAGGAACTAAGCGAGTGAGAACTTCTGAAACTGCTTTTAATTAAGTTTGTATTAGTGAGAACTCTGATTCAAGGATATTTATAGTTAATTTAGTTTAACTAGTTGTATTTGGATAATTATCGATGTTAGTTATATATGCGTGATGATGATTGAATTTTTTTGTAGTTAGAAACATTGATACACTAATAAGCATTGATTACCGTAAGGCTTGCACGTAGATTATAACGATATTTGATATGGTTGACATGAATGTTCACATGTTGTTAGTTGATGTTTGAATGTGATCACACACCTATAACACCATAGTTATGGTATTATAGAAGTGATTAGTTAAGTCCCCGTTTAATATAAACATGTTTTATTTTATTATAATATTAAAATAACGTACAAAAAAGAATTTTAAATTTGGTATTCAAAATAGTTTGGAAATGTAATTAAAGTACATACAAACAACTTTTGTAAAGGTGGAAACCTAATTGAAAGCAATTTTGGCTATATATGGCATGTACAAGTTTGAAAATGGTTTCGAATAACAGTTTTCAAAAGTTAAGTTGAGTTAGGTATATAATTGTTAGTTTGAATTCAAACCGATTATTCCGTTAGTCTTATATAATATATAATTGGTGCATACAAATTTTGAAGTTCATCGGATTAATTTTTGAAAAATAATATTATTTTATTAATATAATAATATTATATAATATCAATTTTGAATTTAAATTGAATTTGAAGTTTAAAATTTGAAATACTGTTTTCAAACGAGTTTATAGATGTCTACAAAAGTTTATTATCATATTTGAAGTGAATCGGATGAGCCTTTATTATAAGTCGTAATATGGTCTGAATAAGATGTGTCATGCAGCGGTAGTTCGTGAATTTCGACCATAAACTCTGAACGGCTATAACTTATTCAATTTAAATCGAACTAGCACGAAACGAAAAACGTTTACTTTCTAATAACAATAGTTTTCAAATGGAAAAGGAAATTTTTATATCCGATGTGTAACTTCCAAGTTATGTTTAGATCTATTTTGAATAAATGTCGTTGTAGACGTAGTTTATAGACCATAATGGTAAATAGTTGTTTCAGGATTATTAAAAATATGGAATACTTTTGTAAAATCATATGAATTATTTAAAAGTGTTTTGAAGTGTAGAATGATAGTTTTGGATAATGTAAATGTTATTTTGAACAAATTGGCCAATATAAGCTATTTTGCGATGTTTTTATAGTACTTTTGAAATACCTTTATAACATTTTTCTATAAATGCTATATGTTGAAGGTTTTTAACTTATGAATCCTTATTAGAAACTTAATTAATCATTTTCAATGGTTTTTGAAATATATTTAGAAGTTTATAGTACTTAAGCATATTTTTTTAAGTAAGATAAATTGGTTTTCCAATTATTAATGAAATTGGGAATGGTTGAAAGTGATCTTCAAATGTCATTATTAAGGCCATAAGTAAATTTATTAAGTTCGTAAGTGAAACAGGCATTGATGCAATTCTATCAAGTTCCGGTAAGAAATGATTTCAGTTTAAATCTTTTGGAAAAAGGTTTACCAAAATAACAAGATGGGTGTGGATAGAAATAATATTCAGATATTTGATATGTAATTCCATTGTTGGACGTATACTATCTGAGTAACTTGGAAGATATTCATATCGATATTCCACTTGTAATGTTCGCTAATTTTGGGAATTAATATTGGATATAAGCTGATATAATTTATGTTTGAATCTTATACTCAATATTAATCATTTTGGGATTAACATCATTTATGGATTAAAGGATATGTTTAGTTTGTGGAACTAATGAATAAATCTTTGATTTAGATATAAAAAGGGATTTGGAGACTTGAAGGAACTTCGTGTTAAAAGATTTAAAGGAATAAATCTTGGGTTTTGAATTTTAAAAGAAATGGTTTCCGTTAACGATAAGTAGATTAAAAGAAGATTTTTAGTTAACCAAGAAAATGGAGGCTTGATTAAAATCTGATGTAATCCATAATTGTTTTTCCAATTGTGCTAAATATTAGGAAAGACCGGGATCATAAATAATGTCCAAAAACCACTCCAAACAATTATACGACGTTACGGAGCAACTGAAGACGTTGTTTGAAGATCGGGAATCTTCACATCGAGTGGACTGCTTATTGATGCCTTGGGTAGCTCCCAATATGAGGTTATAAGTAGTAGTGGTCCAGACGTACTTGGTGTTTTCAGGATGTAACGTCCCGTATTTTTATGGTATTATAATTAATTTATTTAATTATTTAAATAGAGATTCAGAGATTGAAATGGTCGTTTAAATTAAATAACTTTGAATGTTCAATTAAAATAATAATTAAATAATATATTCAATTCTGAAATAATCAGAATTAGCTGAAATGGCAATATGGTGTGAATTGGGCAATTCAAGATATATAATACAGTTTAAAATTTAATTACAATAACGAATATATTTAATTTACGATAGTTGAGAGTATAAATTATATTATAAATATAATCGAGCTCGAAATGGCATGGCAGTTCGTAATTTGGCGATTTGAACTTTAGAAGAATATACAGAATCCGTTTTAAGCCGGTTTTCTGTGAAACAAGAGATGTTCAGAGCTGGTGAAGTATATTTTTCTAATGGAAGAGAAAAATCAGAATTTCGTCGTATAGAATTTGAGTTATGTCCAAATCAAATTTTCAAAAAGTCGCTATGGAAATTCCTTTTTAATTTATATCGATTTATTTATATTATAAAAGGATTTTAATATAAATTGAATGTTGGTATAACTGGGAACTTCGGGATATCGAGTTATGAAACCCGATATGGAGCTCTATGATTTTCTAGTGAGAATATATATGATAATATTTATTTATAAATATTTAATTTAATTGTTTTTAAATATATTTAATATTTAAAAGGGTTTATTTAGAGCTTTAAAAATAGCCAGCTTTGCAAACGAACTCTGTTTTCGAACGAAACTAATTTTGTTGGATCCGCAATATTAAAGTATTGCTAGATTTCAATTTTTGTTTTTTTGGGGTCAGTATGTAGCCGTACGGATTTTAATGTGAAAAACAGTTAGTATTTTGATGGTTAAAAATACGCTATGTGAGGAAAAGAAGTTGGAATTCGACGAAACCAGTTTCATTGGGTCCGTAATGTCGAAATGTACCTGCATGCCCATTTTCATGATTTTTGGATATTTTGTGTGAGCATAGGAATGTTAAAGGACAAATAGAATCAGCGGTTCATTAAATTTGAATATTAAATTGAATATTTAAATATTTAAATTTACATATAAATATACTTCCATCTTTCCTAAACCTAAATCTATTCCTCTGATAGTCAAAAATTCAAGCTGCCAGTTTTTTCCCTCTTCCAAGCATAAACGCGAGCTTCTCAAATCACTGAAAAATAAAATAAAATCCTATAAATGGAAACACATATATATTTAGGATATTTGAGTTCTTCTCTTCACTATGGTATAAGATTTGGGGGGTTCGAACCTACTTTTGTTCGCTGTGTATTTACACAGTGTATGTAGGGTTTGAAATTCCTTCGAAACAAGGAAGAATGGCTTTAATTCAATGTTGCTGTTAGATTCCTGGGATGAAATGGAGTATTGGTGCGGAGTTTGGTGAATTTTTGCAACTAAAATTGTCGATGTTGTACTGTGCTGGGTGCGTCGAAGACCGGAAGTCACACTGAGTAGGAAAGGGCCGAGTTACGGAAAGGTGGTATCGAATTGAAGAGATTCGGAAGGGGGATGAAATGGTGGCTTTTATGTGTGACTCGGTGGAGAGATGGATGTGTGGTGGAGAGGTGTACGAGTGGAAATGGTGTTCTATTTCTTCCTAGAGTCGCGGTAACCTGTTTAGGGAAGAAAGGGTAGTTGGGACTGGGTATTTACAAGTAGATGAGTCGGAAAAGAAAGTAAGCCCAATTAAAATTTAGTTTATTTAAATTTAAATAAGCGTGATAGTTTATAAAATGTATAACTTTATCATACGTGATCGAAATTCAGCGAAACAAGATCCATTGGGATCATATGGATGAGCGCTACACAATGGAACTGACGAGGAGTGAATCAGAGCTGATTACAATTTATAGCAAAATAAATTGTCCGATCCGAATTGAAGACAATTATCGTTAATTTAACGATGATCATCCAATGTGAGTAAAACTCTTCAACTCTATCAGTTCATATTTTTATAACGTATATTTACAACTGATAAATGATGATTGATTGTTGTGTATTAACTATTCGGTTGAACCGCTATGTAATTTGTTGAAATTATAGATCTGGTTATATATATATATATATATATATATATATATATATTGATTCTGTTTAGCAGAATACTTCATAGTGAAATGAAATTGATGTTAATTGTATTTTTTAACATCTATGGATGATAGGAAACAGGTCGGAGGAATCCGATTGGATTCCTCAACATTTATTTTATTGTTTTTCATCTATGATGATATATGATGTAATATATAATCTTTTGTTGATGATGTGTGTTAGAATGATATTGATCATTGTTATTTGGTATTTTAAATGCCATAAGGAATACTGGAATGTTAAAAAGGAAAATTTCAATGCTGTATTGAAAAAGAAATATATATAAAATCAAAGGATTTTATAGAAAGAGATATTTATAAAATCAAAGGATTTTATAAAAAGAAATATTTTTAAAATGAATAGAATTTTATAAAAGAAATTATTAATATAATAAATAAGATTATATAAAAGGAAATATTTGTAAAACATTTACAAATAGAATACTGAAAGGAAATATTTGTAAAACATTTACAAATAGAATTGAAAGGAAATATTTGTAAAACATTTGCAAATATAATATTGAAAGGAAATATTTGTAAAACATTTACAAATAGAATATTGAAAGGAAATATTTGTAAAATATTTACAAATAGAATTGAAAGGAAATATTTGTAAATGAAAGGAAATATTTGTAAAACATTTACAAATAGAATTGAAAGGAAATATTTGTAAAACATTTACAAATAGAATTGAAAGGAAATATTTGTAAAACAATTACAAATAGAATATTGAAAAGAAATATTTGTAAAACATTTACAAATAGAATATTGAAAAGAAATATTTGTAAAACATTTACAAATAGAATATTGAAAAGAAATATTTGTAAAACATTTACAAATAGAATTGAAAGGAAATATTTTTAAAACATTCACAAATAGAATATGAAAGGAAATATTGTAAAACATTTACAATAGAATTGAAAAGGAATATTTGTTTGTTAAATAAATGGAGTAAGATAAAAGGAGTATTTCATTGTTAAATAAATGGAGTAAGATAAAAAGGAATATTTCATTGTTAAATAAATGGGGTAAGATAAATGGAATATTTATTTGTTAAATAAATGGAGTAAGATAAAAGGAATATATATTGGGAAAATAAATAGAAAGATAAAAGGAATTAGAGTTAATCGAATAAGAGGTAATCGAATATTAGTTATTCGAAGAGAGTTAATCGAATATTAGTTATTCGAAGAGAGTTAATCGAATATTAATTATTCGAATAAGAGTTAATCGAATATTAGTTATTTGAATAAGAGTTAGTTGAATATTAGTTAGTTGAATAGAGTTTACTCGAACAGAGTTAAAGGAATTAATCAAATATAGTTTATTCGAATATAGTTAATCGATTAGAGTTAATCGAATTAGAGTTAATCCAATAGAGTTAATCCATTAGAGTTAATCCATTAGAGTTAATCAATTAGAGTTAATTGAATTAGAGTTAATCGAATTAGAGTTAATCCATTAGAGTTAATCGATTAAGAGTTAATCAATTAGAGTTAATCGAATTAGAGTTAATCCATTAGAGTTAATCCATTAGAGTTAATCAAATTAGAGTTAATCCATTAGAGTTAATCGATTAGAGTTAATCAAATTAGAGTTAATCGAATTAGAGTTAATCCATTAGAGTTAATCGATTAGAGTCAATCGATTAGAGTTAATCGAATTAGAGTAAATCAAATAGAGATAGTCAAGTAATAGTAAATTGAATATTAGTTATTCGAATATAGCTAATTTATTTGAGTTAATTAAAAAGGAGTTATCGAATATTAGTTATTCGAATAGAGTTAAAGGAGTTAATCGAATATTAGTTATTCGAATAGAGTTAAAGGAGTTAAATTGAATATAATTTATTCGAAAGGAGTTAATCGAATATAGTTTATTCGAAAGGAGTTACCAAATATAGTTTATTTGAAAAGGTGTTATCGAATAGAGATTATTCGAAAGAGAGTTATATGTTGAAATTCGATTGTATCGAATTTGGGAAAGTACACTATCTGTTTTTAATCAAGATTTAATGATTTATTTGTAAATTGCCTATTTAGTTATTTAGTTAAATTAAGGAATAAAAGTTATATTTTGAAGTTAAATAATTCAGTAGTAGGGATTATAACGCTATAGTTATAATGTAGTGACCCGAAAATCCGTAACATCGGAGTTGACTATATACATCATACGTCCAACCCAAATATCACGAAAATACGGAACATTTTTTTTTAGAAGAAAGAGATAGAAGAAGAACAGAAACAACAACACAGAATCTCACATCGCAGCGGAACAAAATATAATATATCATATCTTTGAAATACAAAATCTTAACTGTATAACATACACTTATCAGAGTACAACACTTACAACATAGCGGAACAAACTATAACTAGATAACGCTGAAGCCTCCTGCTCCAAGCTCCTTTAGATATATCTGAAAAATCCTGAACTACTTGACTGCCCGTACAAATTTAGGCACCCAAGAGTTTAGGTAGAACAAAACAAATAAACTCCGGGTCAGTCATGGGACTGGTATGAGTAAAACAGTTTAAAAACAGTTCGAACAAGTAAACGATATCTCATAAGACCACGCCGCATAACGGAATGGGTTTTTCCCTTATGAGAATCCAAAATATCTTTATATCAAAACCTTTTGATATTATAATAATGTCTATCAACCACAGTATATATATAATCATCTAGCAGAAACGCTTTCATCTCACGTTCTACATATATGGTATACAATCAAAACCGCAAGCACGTATTGGGTAATGGATTTCTGTAACAACCCGTATTTCGATAACATGATTAAAGACGAGAATCAAGGCAGAATTTAATTTTAAATTCTGAATCAAGTGAAATGGGCTATGCCATTGCGTTCGTCTCGGAAAAATACACGAAATAGAGTCCGAGTTTTCGAAAATCGGAGTCCGTATGACCAAGATATGGCCTCGCGAAGTTTCACGAAAAATTCCCAAATTAAAGTATACTTAATTAAGTGAAATGGGTTGCGCAGAAAAATATATATATATTGATATATATATATATAATTGAAAATTAAATAAATAAATATTCAAAAATGTTCAAAATAGCGAATTGGGAGAGGGGAATAACCGAACCGGCCGATTTTTGAGGTCGACCCGAGCTCGCTGGGTCGACTAGGGGTTAATCCAGGGTGTTTGGCTGTCAACCCGTTGGCCAATTCGCTCAAATGCAGATTTTGCATTTGGATGGTTCTCATGGTTCATCTTTAATCTAAAGGCCCTAGATGGTTCCTACACTTGACTTCTTCCACAAGACATGCTTTGATGGCTTGGATTGAATCTAGGTTTAATCCTATGGCCTAAAACACTTGCCTAATCTATAAATAAGACCCTAACCTATCCTAAACCCTCAGTATTCATTCATGCAACTAAACTATGGCAAAATTGCTACTCTCATGGCCTCCACTCAACTATCCTAGCCTCCACTTCATTTCTATGAGAGGTTTCATGATCATGAGAGTATTAGAGAGTCCCTATGTTAGTATGAGGGCTCCTCAAGTTGATTTCAAGGCAAAAGTTTTGGTCTTTGTTCATAAAGATGGTGTATTTGTTGATTTGGAGCATCCATCTTTGGGTTTTTGGATGATGGCATGCATAAGCTTCATCACAAGCTTTAGTTTAATCGATTTAGGCCTTCATAGCAATGTAAGCCCTTCCCTACTCTTAGATATTAACCATGAAGTTAAATGTTCATGTTGAAAGCTTGGGTTTGATTAATTAGAATGATGCATGCTATCATGTTATGCAAGTTTATGAAGTCATTATCTTGATCTTATGAGCTAAAAGCCACAACCTTTATGTTGAAATGTTGCATTATGCAACATGAGAATCTTCATAATCATTATGTCACTTGCATATGAAGTCATAATCCGTATATGATGATATATGCGAGTTTCTAGCCATCATTCCATGTCTTTTGTCACCATGATTCGCTTATGTACCAAGTTTGGGTTTATGCATGTTTTTGAGGCTTAAGAATGTAACATGCAAGCTAATGAACACATTTGTGCCTCATTTGCCACCATGATTAACTTGTGGCTTAATACCCATTTTTGTCATTCCTTTGCCAAGTCTCTTCTTTTAATCCATCACGTTGTTGCGAACGTATATGCTAGTTTAAAAAGCGTTGGGGTCACATTATGGGGAAATATAATGACATGAATATGACTTGGGTAAATGGGTATAAACATGACAACATGTAACGTTAAATATGACATGTGTTTATACTTGAAAACATGACTTGAAGTATAACATGGAAGTTGACATGTAAGTATGCATAAAAACATAAGCTTGGGAATTTACCTATTAAGTTAGGTCTACCCATTGGGAATTTACCTATTAAGTTAGGTCTACCCAATTGCTTGAAAACTTGACTATGAACATGACACTAGACTAAACATGAAAGTGGCCAACTCGAGGTTGGGTTGAGTTTGCAACGTAAAACTACCCGGAACCGACCGGCCTAACTAGTAGTTGCAAACAATAGGACCCAATGTGAGAAGTTGGTCATGTTGTGCTTGAACCCGAGGTTAGACCAAGTTGTGGTGTAAAACTACCCGGAACCGACCGGCTTAACTAGTAACCACAACAAAGTCTAATGTGAGAGGTTGGGGTGCATTAAGTAATTAATGCCACATGATAGGGTTAAGTTAATTTGATTAATGACTCTTAACCAAATATGACATGGGTAAATGGGTTAAGTAAATTGGTTAGGCTAATGATACTTAACAAAACATGACAAGGTTGGGTAGGTTAAGTGATTTGATTTGCCTAATGACGCTTAACCATTTTTATACGACTAGTGGACGGGGATTAAGTTAACCAACACTTAATCAATCCAACATGATAATTTGACAAGGTTAAGTAAGTTTTCTTAATGACACTTAACCATACAAGATGATTAGGGGATGGGGTTAAGTAATTTACACTTAACTAATCCGACACGGTAATTAGATGGGGTTAAGTAATCCACACTTAACTAATCTAAACACGGCAATTCGATGGGGTTAAGTTAAACACTTAACCAATTTAAACTCGGTAATTCAATGAGGTTAAGTAACCAATACTTAACCAAATTAACGTGATAATTTAATGGGGTTAAGCAACTTATACTTAACCAATTATACATGATGATTTGATGGGGTTAAGTAACTTACACTTAACCAATCTAATACGCGGACCTGATAAGGTTAATGTGACGGCAAGGAATTTCGCTCGGTCCGAACCAGTCGCTAAACCGACCCAGACCGTTCGAAACGCCCTATCGTTTGAGAACACGACAAAACAGAACGCGTACAGAAGAACATTTCACTATATATTACAACAGTGCATCAGATCACAAGAATATACAGAGTATAAATGAATAATACACAGAATTATCAGAGATTTAAATTACATTTGAATACATAGCAGCGGAAAATAATACAATACACAACTAGAAGAGATATACGGATACAAAGCTTTCCGGATATCATTCCAGCTGTAAACCAGGAACCTGTGAATATAAATCTGCAAAACCAAAACTACTAGCTGCCCGTGTCAAAATAAGGGCACCCAGAGTTTAGGTTAAAACAATAAACTCCAGGTCAGTCATGTGACTGGTGTGAGAACTAAAACAGTTATTAATCTTTATTTTAAATCATTAGGTAAATCAAGGGACCACGCCGTATAACACGGAACGGGTTTCCTTCCAAGAATACCAGTGCATAAAACAAACAGCGCAATGCTAAATAAAGAAAAATGAAGCTGTTATAAGACCCAGGTCCTATCACACAATGCAAACGCAAGCCGGGGGATAGGGTTTTCCCTTATAACAGCCAAAGAATGCTTGATACGTTTAAAACAAATCATTTGATACTATAATAAGTGCATAGTGTATAAAACAACTTCAAATCATAAGTATCAATCATAGGCGACATGAGCGTCCCATGCCACTATGTCGCCATATATAGGTTTACAAATAAAACCGCAAATGGCACGTATTTGGAAATTGGATTTCCGTCTATGAACCGAGGCAAAAGATAGTCCTCAACCGATTCGTGACTCTCTAGCCCGAGCCACAGGACCCAGACTCAGGTGGGCCCTTGGAGCGACAGGGCCGGTCCACCGATGTGGATTAAAATGCCTGAACACTACGTTTCCCCACCCTATGGGGTGTAAGTCTGGTCCGTCAGCCGACCAGAATGCATCGGCCGAAACCGATATAACCGAGGCGCCTCGCAACAGCAACAACCACATAAGTCAAACTCGTCAGGGCGTGTAAAACCACTGACGCCACTTCTAACTAGAAAGAAACGCAAGTCCTCCCTGAGGTCCGTCTCCCGTTTTTGGTTCATACCTGGTGTGAAACACGCGAGGTAAACGTTACACAAAGCTACGCCACAAAGGCCGTGCTTTGATCATCACCACAAGACTTTGCTTTTCAACAGAAGCCTTGATCATTTGCATCTTAGCATGCCACACAGGCAAACCATCCTATGCAACCGATATCAGTCACACAGAATGAAATCCGATGTCAGACACACAGTCCATTTACAAGTCCGTCCTGGGTCTGAACGAAACCGGAGGCACCTAGTACCCCGCATATCCATCGATCTCCAAGTACGTCTGGACGATCACTAACTGTTTCCATCTTCTTGGGTGTACAGCCCAATCAAGATCATCAGTTATCACCCAAACGACGTGAAGACCTCCGGTCTTCGACCATCGTCTTCATCTTCGACTTATCGTCGTATCAGTTATTCAGAATGGGATAAACCCGGTCTTTCCGAATAACTCGCGTATATATTATAAAAGTGTTACACAAACACAACATACGCCTCATTCCAATTCATTAGTCACTAACCGTAAATTAATCAAGAGAATAATTCCCCAAATATTAACCCCGAAGGCCGAAACCAACATCAGATCAATATCCAGAAAACCATTCTGCTTGGCTAACCGACAGTTAGTTTCTAAATTTCACGTTCAAATCTAATTAAAGATTTAACTATCGCCTGGAGCAAAACTGGTGATACTCCATTCTCGATCTTTTCAATCTAATTAAAGATTCATTAAAACTCCACTTAGTTTTAATCTGTGACTGGGTTAAAGAATCAGTGTCATTTAAAACACGGTCCACGATAAACCCAAAGTCACATCCCATTAATTATCGGGTTAAAGAACAAGTGTTATTTAAAACACTGTTCACGATAAACCCAAAAATCAATTATCCATTCAATTCCAATTAAATATTATTTAATTGGTACACTTTATTAAATCTAAATCAAAAGATTTAATCTTTTCTCAGCTGGGTTCAAGAACAGTGTTAGTGAAGACACCATCCACGACAAACCCTCATCACATTCATTAATTATCGGGTTAAAGAACAAGTGTTATTTAAAACACTGTTCACGATAAACCCAAAAATCAATATCAATTCAATTCCAATTAAATATCATTTAATTGGTACACTTCATTAAATCTAAATAAAAAGATTTAATCTTTTCTCAACTGGGTTCAAGAACAGTGTTAGTGAAGACACCATTCACGACAAACCCAAATCACATTCGATTAATTATCGGGTTAAAGAACAAGTGTTATTTAAAACACTGTTCACGATAAACCCAAAAATCAATATCCATTCAATTCCAATTAAATATCATTTAATTGGTACACTTCATTAAATCTAAATAAAAAGATTTAATCTTTTCTCAACTGGGTTCAAGAACAGTGTTAGTGAAGACACCATTCACGACAAACCCAAATCACATTCGATATTCAATACAAGGCTCTGAATAGAAACTATATCGGCCTATATTCAATGTCAAATTCTACGATTAACAAATGTCGTATTGGAAATAACGATATACATATATATCTTTCAAATTTCCATAACAACACCTGTAATATCACGAATTCCAACATCGAAATATTCCGAAGACAATTTCGATTCAAATCCACTCCAATGCAATCATTGGAAATTTTGGTTATTTTCAAAACCATTTCAAATTCAATTTATTTATTTAAAAATAAATAGAATTATAATTCTAGTTCAAAACTAGTTCATTTCGATAAAAATCTATTTTTATCTTTTCAAATATGGAGTTTTTCATCCCAAACTTTCACAAATCATTTCTTATGATTTTACACAAATTATTACTATTTTTAATAATTTTATCAAGGCCCGTACGGTCGATTTCCATTAACGGCCATCGAACTGCACTTACAGCGACCTTTTTCGAATTTGATTTGGACGTATCTCCAAATCCAACCGTTAGATTTCAAATTTCTAACATTCATTAGAAAGCTCTTTTCGATACGAACCCAACGGTTCCGGTTTTAGGAGAATCCGACGGTCGGATCTCCCGTAATGTCCGTTTTAAATAAATGGTCGAAATTCGCGAACTGCCGCGGCGCGGCGCGTTCTATTCAGGCCATTATATTATATATATAATATATATAATATATATTTCATCGATTTCTATTTAAAACGAATTATATAAATAGTTTTGAATTCGTTTCAAAAACAATTTCAACTTCCTTTTCAATTCAAATCAAAATTGAATTCTTCTTTATAAATTCGTTTTAAAATTCATTTCTATTCAATTCAAATTTCAATTCAATTTGAATTCATTTCAATTTGCTTTCAATTCAATTCGAAATCGTTTTCAATTCAATTCATTTCGAAATCGTTTTCAATTCAATTCATTTCGAAATCGTTTTCAATTCAATTCATTTCGAAATCGTTTTCAATTCAATTCATTTTGAATTCGTTTTCAATTCAATTCATTTCGAAATCGTTTTCAATTCAATTCATTTCGAAATCGTTTTCAATTCAATTCATTTCGAAATCACTTAAAATTGATATAAATATCGTTCACGTCAAAATGGCGTCAATCTAATCAACACGGCTTCATAAATTTCTATTTTCAAATATTCTATTTCAAATATTTCTTTTTCAAATATTTCTTTTTCAAAACTGGAATGAGGCCCAATCAATTACCATATAAAATTAATTATATGGATTTGCATACAACACATGTATATAATAGCATTGAAAATAATCAACCATCAACCAAAGTGCATTACACTGTATAAGCATCAAATGTATATATTCAACGCTTATAACAGCCTGTCAATCAATCGATCGACATATTTAATCAGTCAGGATGAGTGAACTTCAAATTTCATCCCAACACCCGTGTGGGGTTTCAAACAATCAAACACAGATTTTATTCGTGCAGTTGGGCGATGTGTAAAATTTATCGTCCCAATCAATGTCATTCAAATAGGTGTACATAAACAAACCGTTCGGTTTGTAAATGAATATTTATTTATTCACATTCACGTTAAAAATTATATTTTTAACGATAAAACATTTTATTCCAACATATGAATTTCTATTAAGTTCATTCTTTAAATAAAATGATATTTTTATTTTTCTAACACGTTTTAGAAAATTTCGGCGGCATAACGGCACGATACTAGAAACGGGACAAGGCCTAGCCTTATCCCCGGTCTAGTGAAGGCCCACGCCATTCACACATCAATCAAATAAATTAGTTATGCAAACCACACAATTTGGAGTAAGAGTCTAACCTAGCCTTACTCCTTCGCCTTATAACGGCGCACGTCTAATCCTAACCAATTTATCGATTCGATTTTTCACACCACAAACCACATTCAAACCAATATCGCAATCAATCACCAAACATCCAAACAAACAAGTCCATGGTATGTGGACGGGTGTCGGGTGCTTCTAATAAGCACCGTCTGCATCCTAGTATATATATATATAACTAGAAAAATAGAATTAAGAGTGAGAAGTTCTCACATATAGCTATCCTAGCTCCACGGCACTTCTAATGCAGGGAATCTTCGCCAACTCGCCTTCGTTGCCCGTATTCTCTACATATGTAAAAATCGAATTTTTACTTCAAAGTTCAATATATAAAAATCGAATTTTTATTTCAAAGTTCAATATATAAAAATCGAATTTTTATTTCAAAGTTCAACATATAAAAATCGAATTTTTATTTCAAAGTTCAATATATAAAAATCGAATTTTTATTTCAAAGTTCAATATATAAAAATCGAATTTTTATTTCAAAGTTCAATATATAAAAATCGAATTTTTATTTCAAAGTTCAATATATAAAAATCGAATTTTTATTTCTATTGATTTCGCCTTTTCCATTTCAAAGATCTAATCTTTTCTTTTACTTTTTAAAGTTTAAATCTTTTACCTTTTAAAAATTCAAATCTTTCAAACCTTTTAAAAATAAAAATCTTTTTAAACCTTTTAAAAATAAAAATCTTTTATAAACCTTTTTAAAAATAAAAATCTTTTATAAATTCTTTTTTTCTAATCTTTTAAAAAAATCAGTTTTTCTAATCTTTTAAAAAAATCAGTTTTCTAATCTTTTAAAAAAAATCAGTTTTTCTAATCTTTTAAAAAAATCAGTTTTCTAATCTTTTAAAAAAATCAGTTTTTTTAAAATTAACATAAAATCAGTTTTATAAAATTCCTAAAATCAGTTTTTAATCAACATCAATTTTTAATCAACATCAATTAATAAATTAACTAAATTACCTTCTTTTTTTCTGTTATCTCACGCCGGAGGGGAGAGGAAAAGCAGCGATCGTCGGCGGTGGGGGTCGCGTCAGAGGCGGGATGGTTGTCGCAGCAGGGGAGGGGCGTTCGAATGGTGCTTCGACCTTGGGGGGGGGTGCCGACGGGGTTCAAAGGTTTTTTCCCGCGAGTTCGGCGAGAGGACGGAGCAAGTGGAGGAGAGGGAGGGGAGTCTCCGTCGCGTCGAAGTGGGAGAGGGGGAGGTCGGCCTCCTGGTGGCGGCGCCAGGACCACAGGCGATGGGCGAACGGTCCTCCGTCGAGCCCTTTAGGGCTCCGCCCTCTTTTCTCTCTTTTTTTTTTTTTTTTTTTTTTTATTGTTGGATCGAAATGAAACGTTAAAGGGGGGGGGGCCAGAAGGAGATAAAGGAGGGAAGGGGGAATTAAATTTTTTTTTTTTTTATTATTAATTATTTATTTAATTTTGGTAATAAGGGTTGACTTTTACATACGACCTCGATACGAGGTCCACCGCCTGTCGCCCATAGCGTTTAACCCCCATTCCGAACACAATGGGATATGTATCGCAAGCCGATGCGGCTGTTACAATCAGTTTCCGTTGAATTTTCATTTAAATCACTATATTGAATTTTAAACATACTTTTCAAATTACCGGGGCCACATACTAACTAGAAAAATTCCTGAAAAATATTTTCTAGCTTCGTATTGACGATACGGTCCTAACAAAACTAGTTTCGTTGAATTCTGACTCCGTTTGAAAAATGGCCAATTTCCAGTCGATTAAAATCAACTGAAACTGGTCAAACGCGTTTTCCTTTGCCACGCTCACATATTGATTCGAAAAATCATGAAATTTAAAACCTAGCAATAACTTGACATCACGGACCCAACAAAACTGGTTTCGTCGAAATCCGAGGTAGTTTGCAAAATTGCTATTTTTAAGGGCCTGAATTCCATAGCGACTATTCAGAATTTTCAACTGGACATATCTTTTGATTCCCGCTATGAAATTTCGATTATTCGAATTCGTTGGAAAGATATTTACTATTCGATTCCATTATTTTTGGTTTCACTAAAATCCGGATTGTTTTGCACCCGGTACATTCAATTGAAGTTTGAAATCGAATTATCGAACTACCGCGCCATTTTCAATTCTATTTATAATTATATATAAATATTTATATTCTTACGACGACGCGTATAATATATACGTTCTCTTTATATTCAAAATAAATTTTCTCGTCGATCTTATTTAAAATAATTCATTTTAAATAATCAAAATTCGCTAAAATTGCCAAAATAAAAATTTTAAACTGGCCCAGATTTTCGGGTTGTTACAATCTCCCCCACTTAAAACTTTTCGTCCCCGAAAAGGAACAAAGTCGAAAGTGGTTTGATCATTCAACTCTACGTTCGATCAGGCTTCCATTCTCTGACTTTTCAGTTTCTGAGAATTTCTAAAATTTCAAAAATTTGGCTAACACCCTAAATTTTTGAAAAATTTCGCCATAACCTCCCCTGCACCGGGAGCATCGGGGAATTTCAAATAGCTTCCCCGGTCCTTCAGATCTCAAAAAGAAAAAGAAAAAGCCAAGCGGCTAGCCAATAGGCTCATAAAATCATCATCACCCAAACAAACAGTAAATTATGTAGTAAACATGTACCTATTTGTCGGGCAAACAAATTTTATTCTCTGCTCTAGCCTCCTTGCTATGACCTGTTCAATGTAAGTATATGCAAACAAATGCGACCAAATTTCAACACAATTCATTATTTGATTCAATTAGGCTAAATGGTTCAAAATTTATCAAACAACCAAACAAGCAACACAAACATCAATCAATTAGTGAATTAGAGTTTCAAATTCATAATTTTGATACATATACAAAAATCAGATTTTTGATGTCAATTCACAACAAAGTGTTCTAACTATATTAGTTTTGGTTCTCACACCAATCAATAGGAAATATATAGAAATCTCACTTTCGACACTCGAATATAAATGCTGATGATGATGCACCATCATCAATATCATCTTCGGGCGACTAGAGTGTGATGCTATATCTATCCAGTATATTAAAATTTCAAATACACGTGGATCAGACGTATACGAAAAATCTTTATATACTGCATTGTCCACATCAATATAAATAAATAATCAAATACGAATAATTGATTTAGATTTTCAAAACAAAATTGTTTTCATTTGAAAAATATACTCTTCACACTCGTTCTAGGATACTACTGATCCCATCTCTAACGAGTCATTCCCATTGGATTTTACTAATCCAATATCTGATGAATTCTTTCGTATGGTTCTAATGTGTCTTGCTCTCTAAGCTTTGTAAACCAAAGCTCCGATACCAACTGTGACGGCAAGGAATTTCGCTCGGTCCGAACCAGTCGCTAAACCGACCCAGACCGTTCGAAACGCCCTATCGTTTGAGAACACGACAAAACAGAACGCGTACAGAAGAACATTTCACTATATATTACAACAGTGCATCAGATCACAAGAATATACAGAGTATAAATGAATAATACACAGAATTATCAGAGATTTAAATTACATTTGAATACATAGCAGCGGAAAATAATACAATACACAACTAGAAGAGATATACGGATACAAAGCTTTCCGGATATCATTCCAGCTGTAAACCAGGAACCTGTGAATATAAATCTGCAAAACCAAAACTACTAGCTGCCCGTGTCAAAATAAGGGCACCCAGAGTTTAGGTTAAAACAATAAACTCCAGGTCAGTCATGTGACTGGTGTGAGAACTAAAACAGTTATTAATCTTTATTTTAAATCATTAGGTAAATCAAGGGACCACGCCGTATAACACGGAACGGGTTTCCTCCCAAGAATACCAGTGCATAAAACAAACAGCGCAATGCTAAATAAAGAAAAATGAAGCTGTTATAAGACCCAGGTCCTATCACACAATGCAAACGCAAGCCGGGGGATAGGGTTTTCCCTTATAACAGCCAAAGAATGCTTGATACGTTTAAAACAAATCATTTGATACTATAATAAGTGCATAGTGTATAAAACAACTTCAAATCATAAGTATCAATCATAGGCGACATGAGCGTCCCATGCCACTATGTCGCCATATATAGGTTTACAAATAAAACCGCAAATGGCACGTATTTGGAAATTGGATTTCCGTCTATGAACCGAGGCAAAAGATAGTCCTCAACCGATTCGTGACTCTCTAGCCCGAGCCACAGGACCCAGACTCAGGTGGGCCCTTGGAGCGACAGGGCCGGTCCACCGATGTGGATTAAAATGCCTGAACACTACGTTTCCCCACCCTATGGGGTGTAAGTCTGGTCCGTCAGCCGACCAGAATGCATCGGCCGAAACCGATATAACCGAGGCGCCTCGCAACAGCAACAACCACATAAGTCAAACTCGTCAGGGCGTGTAAAACCACTGACGCCACTTCTAACTAGAAAGAAACGCAAGTCCTCCCTGAGGTCCGTCTCCCGTTTTTGGTTCATACCTGGTGTGAAACACGCGAGGTAAACGTTACACAAAGCTACGCCACAAAGGCCGTGCTTTGATCATCACCACAAGACTTTGCTTTTCAACAGAAGCCTTGATCATTTGCATCTTAGCATGCCACACAGGCAAACCATCCTATGCAACCGATATCAGTCACACAGAATGAAATCCGATGTCAGACACACAGTCCATTTACAAGTCCGTCCTGGGTCTGAACGAAACCGGAGGCACCTAGTACCCCGCATATCCATCGATCTCCAAGTACGTCTGGACGATCACTAACTGTTTCCATCTTCTTGGGTGTACAGCCCAATCAAGATCATCAGTTATCACCCAAACGACGTGAAGACCTCCGGTCTTCGACCATCGTCTTCATCTTCGACTTATCGTCGTATCAGTTATTCAGAATGGGATAAACCCGGTCTTTCCGAATAACTCGCGTATATATTATAAAAGTGTTACACAAACACAACATACGCCTCATTCCAATTCATTAGTCACTAACCGTAAATTAATCAAGAGAATAATTCCCCAAATATTAACCCCGAAGGCCGAAACCAACATCAGATCAATATCCAGAAAACCATTCTGCTTGGCTAACCGACAGTTAGTTTCTAAATTTCACGTTCAAATCTAATTAAAGATTTAACTATCGCCTGGAGCAAAACTGGTGATACTCCATTCTCGATCTTTTCAATCTAATTAAAGATTCATTAAAACTCCACTTAGTTTTAATCTGTGACTGGGTTAAAGAATCAGTGTCATTTAAAACACGGTCCACGATAAACCCAAAGTCACATCCCATTAATTATCGGGTTAAAGAACAAGTGTTATTTAAAACACTGTTCACGATAAACCCAAAAATCAATTATCCATTCAATTCCAATTAAATATTATTTAATTGGTACACTTTATTAAATCTAAATCAAAAGATTTAATCTTTTCTCAGCTGGGTTCAAGAACAGTGTTAGTGAAGACACCATCCACGACAAACCCTCATCACATTCATTAATTATCGGGTTAAAGAACAAGTGTTATTTAAAACACTGTTCACGATAAACCCAAAAATCAATATCAATTCAATTCCAATTAAATATCATTTAATTGGTACACTTCATTAAATCTAAATAAAAAGATTTAATCTTTTCTCAACTGGGTTCAAGAACAGTGTTAGTGAAGACACCATTCACGACAAACCCAAATCACATTCGATTAATTATCGGGTTAAAGAACAAGTGTTATTTAAAACACTGTTCACGATAAACCCAAAAATCAATATCCATTCAATTCCAATTAAATATCATTTAATTGGTACACTTCATTAAATCTAAATAAAAAGATTTAATCTTTTCTCAACTGGGTTCAAGAACAGTGTTAGTGAAGACACCATTCACGACAAACCCAAATCACATTCGATATTCAATACAAGGCTCTGAATAGAAACTATATCGGCCTATATTCAATGTCAAATTCTACGATTAACAAATGTCGTATTGGAAATAACGATATACATATATATCTTTCAAATTTCCATAACAACACCTGTAATATCACGAATTCCAACATCGAAATATTCCGAAGACAATTTCGATTCAAATCCACTCCAATGCAATCATTGGAAATTTTGGTTATTTTCAAAACCATTTCAAATTCAATTTATTTATTTAAAAATAAATAGAATTATAATTCTAGTTCAAAACTAGTTCATTTCGATAAAAATCTATTTTTATCTTTTCAAATATGGAGTTTTTCATCCCAAACTTTCACAAATCATTTCTTATGATTTTACACAAATTATTACTATTTTTAATAATTTTATCAAGGCCCGTACGGTCGATTTCCATTAACGGCCATCGAACTGCACTTACAGCGACCTTTTTCGAATTTGATTTGGACGTATCTCCAAATCCAACCGTTAGATTTCAAATTTCTAACATTCATTAGAAAGCTCTTTTCGATACGAACCCAACGGTTCCGGTTTTAGGAGAATCCGACGGTCGGATCTCCCGTAATGTCCGTTTTAAATAAATGGTCGAAATTCGCGAACTGCCGCGGCGCGGCGCGTTCTATTCAGGCCATTATATTATATATATAATATATATAATATATATTTCATCGATTTCTATTTAAAACGAATTATATAAATAGTTTTGAATTCGTTTCAAAAACATCACGGACCCAACAAAACTGGTTTCGTCGAAATCCGAGGTAGTTTGCAAAATTGCTATTTTTAAGGGCCTGAATTCCATAACGACTATTCAGAATTTTCAACTGGACATATCTTTTGATTCCCGCTATGAAATTTCGATTATTCGAATTCGTTGGAAAGATATTTACTATTCGATTCCATTATTTTTGGTTTCACTAAAATCCGGATTGTTTTGCACCCGGTACATTCAATTGAAGTTTGAAATCGAATTATCGAACTACCGCGCCATTTTCAATTCTATTTATAATTATATATAAATATTTATATTCTTACGACGACGCGTATAATATATACGTTCTCTTTATATTCAAAATAAATTTTCTCGTCGATCTTATTTAAAATAATTCATTTTAAATAATCAAAATTCGCTAAAATTGCCAAAATAAAAATTTTAAACTGGCCCAGATTTTCGGGTTGTTACAGTTAAGTCACAAGACCTTTTTAGAATATACTTAACCATTGTAGTACGATTAGAGGATGGGGTTAAGCCAACCTATACTTAACCAATCCGACTCGATAATTTGATGGGATTAAGATAATCTATGCTTAATCGATCTAGCAAGATAATCCGATAGGATTAAGGTAAGCTAGTACTTGACCAATTTGACTTGATAGGGTTAAGTCATGAGCCTCTGGGTACACTTAACCAACTTGTGGGACTAAGTCTTGAACTTAAATACTTAGCCAATCTTTGACGTGATTCGTGGGCGGGTTAAGTCATGGACTTGAATGATAACACTTAACCCAATAGACAAACCCTAGCTAGAAGAACTAGGTAGAAAACCGTGGTTAATCAAGGATAACGGGAAAGGAAGCTAAGTGGTAAACCTTAGTTAAGGGTAACTAAGTAATAATTCTTAGCTAAGGACATAGGACTAATTCCCAAAACGATGAGTAACCTGATACGGTAGGTCATCGCTTAGTATACGAGGGGGAGCAAGTTATCTGACTTGGATAAAAGCTCCAGCGCACTGGGTGCCGAAGTGGAAGCTTCGGGGGACGTGAGGATATTCTTGGGATCCCTCTGTGGGCTGCCAGGTAATTATACTAGGCCCATGAGAGGTTAAGGTCTGCGTTAGAAGGACCAAGAGTATGCCTTGGTTGCTATGCGAGCAACCTAAAGACTGGGATGGATTAGCGTGGAGTCGACGATTCTTGTTTTTGCCCTGGATAGCGCATCGCCGACTACCTACCATCTTTAGTCAATCGTGTACGTGCGGAAAGGCAGGGAACCCCCAACAGACCATGTGCTTGCTATCGATTCATGGGTGAGGTTGGCCCGTAGGAAAGTGGGATATAGTGGGGCCGTGAAGTGGTTCTTATACATGATTTTTCTTGGATTGCCTTTCAGTAGTTGAGGGAGGGGTCACGTGGGACCATAGCCACGGGTACAAAAACAGACCTTGATATCTACATCGGCAGACGATTTAAAGCTTCCGACCGAGTTCCGTATTTCTTGATTTGCCCTGGCACGGAACTCGGATGGCACATTGGGGAACATGTGCATCTAGACATGGAAAACGATTCACGATACATACGTGGGATCAAGGGCGCGGTTGACGGGTGGCGTAATCCCTAGTGGTCCTAGGTGGCCAAAACCCAAACCGAGACACGGAAACATTCATTAGGTAGCATAATCCCTAGCGGTCCTAGGTGGCATAAATCCTAAGTGGACGCGCGATAGTTCATGGTAAGGAAACACAACTAGATCAAGGGTTGCAGTCCAAAACAACTTCAAGGATAAACCGTTTACATGGGAAATCCCGTACAGCCTACGGCAAAGGACTGAACTTATACATGGAAAGAAACATATGAGTTGAGTAACCTATATATGCGGCATATTAGGTTGACATGGACCATTACACGACTTTTGAGTAAGGGTCATTCACGGATAACACGTAATACAGTTGGGGTACTAGTACGGTAAGTGCAGAGCAGATATACAGGATAGATGCCATGGGACGTTATACGCGATAGATATCTTGGGATATTATACTTGATAGAAACCTGACAATGTGATACCTTGTTTTATCTTGACACCGTAGTTTATCACGACACCCTAGTTTATCTGAGTTCAGTAGTTCATCCTGTTATTTTGATTTAGCTTATCTATCTTGTTATCATGCTTATGTTCATCTCAGTTTCTCATGTCAGTTAACTTTACTAGTTTTTATACTAATAGTAAATAGGGCTTACTCAGTCTTTTTGACCGACCCGTTTTGTTTCGCCTCTTTTCTTCCGTTTCCCCCCCCAGGTTACAGGGAGGAAACACTGCTGTTTAGTTCGGACTTCTTCTGCTTGAAGGTCATCATGGATGGCTTGGACTTTTCCTGGCTATGGCTACTTTACTGTTTTTATTTGGGGAATAATTTATGAAAAAGTCTTTATGCTTCTTTACTATTGCAAGACAGGTTTTGATGTACTCTGATGTAAAAGGCTTTAGACCTTATGTATTCATGTTTATGAAAGTTCGATTTTACTTCCGCTATTTTATATGTTCTGTCTTGTGATATTTCTGTGCATGTTTACCAATAATGCCCCTCTAAAGCTAGTGCATTCCTTTGCGAGTGACCCTAGCGGAGGCGGGGTGTTACACGTGGTATCAGAGCAGAAGGTTACCAGACTGGGCAAAAGTTTTTAAAGACCTTCTGAAAACTATATGAAAATCGTTTATAAAGAAGCATTTTTCAAGAAAATTTTCTTTTAAAAGAAAAAGGCTATTCCCCAAAGGCCATTAGCACTATCCTTGTTTCCTTAATTGAATCTCTTTTCCTTTCTTTCCTCCATCTGTAGTCACAGTGGTTTTAACTGCGACTAGTCTTTTCTATCTACGAAAGTGTTTTCCTTACGATGGAGGTGGTTCTCGAGAGACCAGTGGCCGCGTTATAAGAAAGGATAGTGAGGAAGAGGATAAAGGATATGAGCTTAAGGATGAGCAACTTGTTGGTATGGCTCAGCCCAGGACGAGAGAGAAGGATGAACAATGAAACCCATGACGAGAGAGTACCTTTGGCATGGTAAAACGGGACGGATAGTTAAGTATTATGGGAAAAGGACAAGATCATCGGGAGGGCAGCAGTATGCTCTCATTTCTAGGGTACCTCGGAAGGAGGGTGACGATCTTGTTAAAGGTTTAGCTTTTCTTCTCTATCATCCCGTTAGGACTTTGTTTTGATCATCGTATCATTTAAGTCTGCTTCGATAGTTGAGTCTCTGCACCTTAAGTACTAGCGTAATAGAGAATCCCATTTTTGTCTCAAAGTCCTATTGGAGAATCAGTCCATTTATACATGACTTGTTTGGATTTGGGAATGTCTATGCCAAGTGTTGAGTTTGGAAGTAATGCTTATGTTTTTAAGCTATGGATGGATTCTAGGGATGAAGTGGTTATCCAGTAAGGGGTGCCACTCTCGGTTTTGATAGGAGGGTAGTTAGACTCTTGACTAGCCTTGGTAATACCCTCGAAGTCTCGTGTAACCTTTTGGGTTCGGTCATGGTTAGTTACTTAGAATCCCTTGATGCCTTTATGGGAAATTGGAAGCCCAATCGAGTGGTGTTCGCCGATAAGACGGATGGTTTATTTCACTTATGCATGGGTTATAGAAATCACCTTAGTAAGTGCGCTTGATAACCTGGTTGGCATCTGTTTACTTTCAAGAGAAAGTTCTTCTATGTGGAATACCTTGTGGTACGAGGTCCGAGATTCATTAGTGAATTTTGGAAAGCTTGCATGAGATCATGAGTACACATTCATGTTTGCGTCAAGTATTCTAGGAAAAGGATAAGTGCAAGTGGAACGAGAGGCGACGAAGAAATGGGTTCCAGCTCATGTTATGGAAACAGGAATAAGAAGCTACAAAATCGCGAAGTTAAAAGACGACTTTGATGGTCAAAGACTAGATACGCTCATGATATCTCTTTTTGGGAGTATATCCTTGATCCCTGTTTTCCTGTAGAGCTTGCTTGTAGGCTATCTTTTGTGGACATCCCCTCGGTCCTATTTTCTGTTACAAACCCCGTAAGGAGTTTGTCTTGTTTATCTTCTCGACCCTGTTTCAGGGAATCCAAGGTAGAACCCTATGGATGTAAACATGTATTTGAAACATGTTATGATTGATATGGTTGCAAGTGGTTGCAAGTGGTTGCTCGTGGATGCGCGAATACACATTAGATACTAGCTCGACTCGATCACACTTCATATTGCATATGCACGAGTATTTATACTTGTTTATGGATGAAATCGAATGTATTATCATGCGGTTGTTGCATATGAATGAATGATTGTGCACGCATATAGTATCTATATGACTAGGACTATTTGCATACATGTTGGATTCATGGCACTATACATATTTTGCATTAGAAAGATTATTCAGGCCTGATCATTAGCATTAGCTAAGGAACATGTACACACACGTCTTGCATATATTCATACAGCATTAGAAATCATCTAAGGACAATGGTTGCTCGTGGATGATGTTTAGAGTAGATGGATGATGGATGGTAGGATATGTTCTTCCTAACTTGGAGATTTCGGGGACGAAATCCTAAAAGGTGGGGAGAATGTAACAACCCGTAGTTCGATAGCATGATTAAAGATGACAAGGCAGAATTTAATTTTAAATTCTGAATCAAGTGAAACGGGCCATGCCATTGCGTTCGTCTCGGAAAAATACGCGAAATAGAGTCCGAGTTTTCGAAAATCGGAGTCCGTATGACCAAGATATGGCCTCGCGAAGTTTCACGAAAAATTCCCAAATTAAAGTATACTTAATTAAGTGAAATGGGTTGCGCAGAAAAATATATATATATTGATATATATATATATATATATATATTTGAAAATTAAATAAATAAATATGCAAAAATGTTCAAAATAGCGAATTGGGAGAGGGGAATAACCGAACCGGCCGATTTTTGAGGTCGACCCAAGCCCGCTGGGTCGACTAGGGGTTAATCCAGGGTGTTTGGCTGTCAACCCGTGGGCCGATTCGCTCAAATGCAGATTTTGCATTTGGATGGTTCTCATGGTTCATCTTTAATCTAAAGGCCCTAGATGGTTCCTACACTTGACTTCTTCCCCAAGACATGCTTTGATGGCTTGGATTGAATCTAGGTTTAATCCTATGGCCTAAAACACTTGCCTAATCTATGAATAAGACCCTAACCTATCTTAAACCCTCATTATTCATTCATGCAACTAAACTATGGCAAAATTGCTACTCTCATGGCCTCCACTCAACTATCCTAGCCTCCACTTCATTTCTATGAGAGGTTTCATGATCATGAGAGTATTAAAGAGTCCCTATGTTAGTATGAGGGCTCCTCAAGTTGATTTCAAGGCAAAAGTTTTGGTCTTTGTTCATAAAGATGGTGTATTTGTTGATTTGGAGCATCCATCTTTGGGTTTTTGGATGATGGCATGCATAAGCTTCATCACAAGCTTTAGTTTAATCGATTTAGGCCTTCATAGCAATGTAAGCCCTTCCCTACTCTTAGATATTAACCATGAAGTTAAATGTTCATGTTGAAAGTTTGGGTTTGATTAATTAGAATGATGCATGCTATCATGTTATGCAAGTTTATGAAGTCATTATCCTGATCTTATGAGCTAAAAGCCACAACCTTTATGTTGAAATGTTGCATTATGCAACATGAGAATCTTCATAATCATTATGTCACTTGCATATGAAGTCATAATCCGTATATGATGATATATGCGAGTTTCTAGCCATCATTCCATGTCTTTTGTCACCATGATTCGCTTATGTACCAAGTTTGGGTTTATGCATGTTTTTGAGGCTTAAGAATGTAACATGCAAGCTAATGAACACATTTGTGCCTCATTTGCCACCATGATTAACTTGTGCCTTAATACCCATTTTTGTCATTCCTTTGCCAAGTCTCTTCTTTTAATCCATCACGTTGTTGCGAACGTATATGCTAGTTAAAAAGCGTTGGGGTCACATTATGGGGAAACATAATGACATGAATATGACTTGGGTAAATGGGTATAAACATGACAACATGTAACGTTAAATATGACATGTGTTTATACTTGAAAACATGACTTGAAGTATAACATGGAAGTTGACATGTAAGTATGCATAAAAACATAAGCTTGGGAATTTACCTATTAAGTTAGGTCTACCCATTGGGAATTTACCTATTAAGTTAGGTCTACCCAATTGCTTGAAAACTTGACTATGAACATGACACTAGACTAAACATGAAAGTGGCCAACTCGAGGTTGGGTTGAGTTTGCAACGTAAAACTACCCGGAACCGACTGGCCTAACTAGTAGTTGCAAACAATAGGACCCAATGTGAGAAGTTGGTCATGTTGTGCTTGAACCTGAGGTTAGACCAAGTTGTGGTGTAAAACTACCCGGAACCGACCGGCTTAACTAGTAACCACAACAAAGTCTAATGTGAGAGGTTGGGGTGCATTAAGTAATTAATGCCACATGATAGGGTTAAGTTAATTTGATTAATGACTCTTAACCAAATATGACATGGGTAAATGGGTTAAGTAAATTGGTTAGGCTAATGATACTTAACAAAACATGACAAGGTTGGGTAGGTTAAGTGATTTGATTTGCCTAATGACGCTTAACCATTTTTATACGACTAGTGGACGGGGATTAAGTTAACCAACACTTAATCAATCCAACATGATAATTTGACAAGGTTAAGTAAGTTTTCTTAATGACACTTAACCATACAAGATGATTAGGGGATGGGGTTAAGTAATTTACACTTAACTAATCCGACACGGTAATTAGATGGGGTTAAGTAATCCACACTTAACTAATCTAAACACGGCAATTCGATGGGGTTAAGTTAAACACTTAACCAATTTAAACTCGGTAATTCAATGAGGTTAAGTAACCAATACTTAACCAACTTAACGTGATAATTTAATGGGGTTAAGCAACTTATACTTAACCAATTATACATGATGATTTGATGGGGTTAAGTAACTTACACTTAACCAATCTAATACGCGGACCTGATAAGGTTAAGTCACAAGACCTTTTTAGAATATACTTAACCATTGTAGTACGATTAGAGGATGGGGTTAAGCCAACCTATACTTAACCAATTCGACTCGATAATTTGATGGGATTAAGATAATCTATGCTTAATCGATCTAGCAAGATAATCCGATAGGATTAAGGTAAGCTAGTACTTGACCAATTTGACTTGATAGGGTTAAGTCATGAGCCTCTGGGTACACTTAACCAACTTGTGGGACTAAGTCTTGAACTTAAATACTTAGCCAATCTTTGACGTGATTCGTGGGCGGGTTAAGTCATGGACTTGAATGATAACACTTAACCCAATAGACAAACCCTAGCTAGAAGAACTAGGTAGAAAACCGTGGTTAATCAAGGATAACGGGAAAGGAAGCTAAGTGGTAAACCTTAGTTAAGGGTAACTAAGTAATAATTCTTAGCTAAGGACATAGGACTAATTCCCAAAACGATGAGTAACCTGATACGGTAGGTCATCGCTTAGTATACGAGGGGGAGCAAGTTATCTGACTTGGATAAAAGCTCCAGCGCACTGGGTGCCGAAGTGGAAGCTTCGGGGGACGTGAGGATATTCTTGGGATCCCTCTGTGGGCTGCCAGGTAATTATACTAGGCCCATGAGAGGTTAAGGTCTGCGTTAGAAGGACCAAGAGTATGCTTGGTTGCTATGAGAGCAACCTAAAGACTGGGATGGATTAGCGTGGAGTCGACGATTCTTGTTTTTGCCCTGGATAGCGCATCGCCGACTACCTACCATCTTTAGTCAATCGTGTACGTGCGGAAAGGCAGGGAACCCCCAACAGACCATGTGCTTGCTATCGAGTCATGGGTGAGGTTGGCCCGTAGGAAAGTGGGCTATAGTGGGGCCGTGGAGTGGTTCTTATACATGATTTTTCTTGGATTGCCTTTCAGTAGTTGAGGGAGGGGTCACGTGGGACCATAGCCACGGGTACAAAAACAGACCTTGATATCTGCATCGGCAGACGATTTAAAGTTCCCGACCGAGTTCCGTATTTCTTGATTTGCCCTGGCACGGAACTCGGATGGCACATTGGGGAACATGTGCATCTAGACATGGAAAACGATTCACGATACATACGTGGGATCAAGGGCGCGGTTGACGGGTGGCGTAATCCCTAGTGGTCCTAGGTGGCCAAAACCCAAACCGAGACACGGAAACGTTCATTAGGTAACATAATCCCTAGCGGTCCTAGGTGGCATAAATCCTAAGTGGACGCGCGATAGTTCATGGTAAGGAAACACAACTAGATCAAGGGTTGCAGTCCAAAACAACTTCAAGGATAAACCGTTTACATGGGAAAGCCCGTACAGCCTACGGCAAAGGACTGAACTTTTACATGGAAAGAAACATATGAGTTGAGTAACCTATATATGCGGCATATTAGGTTGACATGGACCATTACACGACTTTTGAGTAAGGGTCATTCACGGATAACACGTAATACAGTTGGGGTACTAGTACGGTAGGTGCAGAGCAGATATACAGGATAGATGCCATGGGACGTTATACGCGATAGATATCTTGGGATATTATACTTGATAGAAACCTGACAATGTGATACCTTGTTTTATCTTGACACCGTAGTTTATCACGACACCCTAGTTTATCTGAGTTCAGTAGTTCATCCTGTTATTTTGATTTAGCTTATCTATCTTGTTATCATGCTTATGTTCATCTCAGTTTCTCATGTCAGTTAACTTTACTAATTTTTATACTAATAGTAGACAGAGCTTAATCAGTCTTTTTGACTGACCCGTTTTGTTTCGCCTCTTTTCTTCCGTTTCCCCCCCCCCCCCAAGGTTACAGGGAGGAAACACTTATGTTTAGTTCGGACTTCTTCTGCTTGAAGGTCATCATGGATGGCCTGGACTTTTCCTGGCTATGGCTACTTTACTGTTTTTATTTGGGGAATAATTTACGAAAAAGTCTTTATGCTTCTTTACTATTGCAAGACAGGTTTTGATGTACTCAGATGTAAAAGGCTTTAGACCTTATGTATTCATGTTTATGAAAGTTCGATTTTACTTCCGCTATTTTATATGTTCTGTCTTGTGATATTTCTGTGCATGTTTACCAATAATGCCCCTCTAAAGCTAGTGCATTCCTTTGCGAGTGACCCTAGCGGAGGCGGGGTGTTACAATTTCCAACTATGACAAGGTATGGAACCACATTCCGCTGGTATATCTCTAGACGAGAATACACCGAGTTCAACAAGAACATCTTGCAACTCAGCCACACATGACCGACCACTCATTTCGCTTGAGTGTATCGAATGTATATCACCAACGATTGGGATCAGCAACCGTTTCCCGAATGGGACAGCATCGACAATAGATTTTTAGAAGTAAATGAAACTCTAGATCAGGTGATTATACACCCTAATAGGTGCGACCTACATAGCCATGGTGCCTGCCCGATTTCTGTCATTTACCGGATGATGAGGCTAGAAGCTACGCTTTATCATCATACCAGATTCACTTTGAATGCCACATCGTCAAATCCATCAAAAATCACTAATTGACGTCTACAACAGTACATTACGTGTCAGCTAAAAGAAATTTCCTCCTCCGCTTCCACTCTTGGTACAGTTGAAGAAATCAATGTACGTGACCTTTCTGGAAATACTCTGTCAGACATTCATCCATACAAGTCACCCAGGAACAGGATGAACTGAAGGCACTATTTCTATTAATAGAAAAAGTCCTTGCATTCTACTCCGTCTTCGATTATCTTTATATAATCTGATTCGCACGCTACTGCCAATACGGAGTGGTTCTTCGGATAATAATCCAACCGGTCTCTCCATATTGACAACGATGGTCAAAACTTCGATAGTCTGTGATTTAACTATCGAATAAAAACAAGTGTTTCGATAGTCGATGATTTAACTATCGAATAAAACAAGTGTTCATCCAAACATCCAACAAATCACTGAACCTTTAATTAATATTCCATTAATTAAATCTCTTCTCTATTTCTTATCAATATTTGTTAACCAAATATTTTCAATAACCATATTGGCCTTATACATTATTTGGAAAATATTTCCATATACCGCCTTCCTTTATTTTCTAAACTTTTAGAAAATATCTTTTATTTATAATTGGAAAATACTCCAATTACTTATCTCTTTTCCGACTCGTTTATTTCTATACTTAGGAAACGTTCATTATTCTATTTCCAAGCTTTGCACATATTTGGGTTAAAACAGATGTTGTGTAAAACATCGTTACGACAACCCAAATATTGTATTTAACTAATTCTTATTCCACATTGATCTTCGAGCCTGAATCTTGCTACTTATCGGTATATCATGAAATCAACCAAGTTGGGGTATAATTACCTCTCAGACCTTGATTGAATAACATTTAACGTCAAAACAGACAAGACTACTTACTCGAACAATCAATAACATACAACTACTGATTCACTTTTAAACACATATAAACTTTCTCTTTCTATTCCTACGAGATTTTATTCTTATACCTCCCTTTTTATTTATACTATTCTATCTCTAAGTTCGTTTTCTTATCGACTTCTATATATATCGATACGTTGATTTCTAACTATCAAATTATCTTAAAAATATTCTATCTCCTTAAATTCCCGGAAAAATTCGCCATAACCTCCTTTGTACCGGGAGCATCGGGAAATTTCAAATAGCTTTCCGGGTCCTTCTCATCTCAAAAAGAAAAAGAAAAAGCCAAGCGGCTTGCCGATACGGCGCATAAAATCTCATATGGAAATAAAATACGTACCTTTTTGTCGGGCATTCTATTTATTTCACTTCTATACTTTATTCCAAACCTGTCTCCTGTATGTGTATACCTGTCCAATCTATTTTAACTATACCAATCGTTTTAACTCAATTTGTTAATTAAATCTGTTAATTAACTTCTCAGTCTATTTCACCGTCATATTTGAACATGACATGTTCAAATATATTTTTAACTTGCATATTACACATTCTAATTATACTAATACTCTCGTTCCCTTATCGACTTCTCTATTCAAATTCCAATTCAATTCTATTTGAATTCTCTTTATTTAAACTTCATTTGAATTCTATTTGCATCCCTATATTTAAACTTCATTTGAATTCTATATTCAAATTCTATAGTTAAACTCCATTTGAATTCTATATTCAAATCTATTCAAATTCTATTGTTTAAATTCCATTTAAATCCTATATTCAAATCGTTTAAAGTCCCTTTGAATTTCTATATTCAAATCTATAGTTTAAAGTCCATTTGAATTTCTATATTCAAATCTATTTTTTTAAAGTCCATTTGAATTCTATATTCAAATTCCATTTGAATTCTATATTCAAATCTATAGTTTAAAGTCCATTTGAATTTCTATATTCAAATCTATTTATTTTAGATCCCATTTGAATTTCTATATTCAAATTCCATTTGAAATACTATGTTCAAATTCTATAGTTAAACTCCATTTGAATTCTATTATTCAAATTTTATTTCAATTCCTTATATTCAAAGTCCATTTGAATTCTCTGCATTATTTATAAACAACGTTTATAACTTCAATTCAAATCCCACCTTTCCATTTATAAACAACGTTTATAAATTCAATTCAAATCCCATATTTTCATTTATAAACAAAGTTTATAAATTCGATTCAAAACCCACCTTTCATTTATAAACAAAGTTTATAAATTCAATACTCGTTTTATATATCTTCAAAACAAGTAAATATTTCCTATAGTTCATTAAAAATTCAAATTCTATTTATAAAAAATAAAATTCACTTTTCAAAACTCAAATACCCTTTCAGGGTATTTTATAAATCAATATCCCAAGCCCTAGTGATATTTAAACAATCAAATCAACCAATTTTCAATCACTTGATTTTTAACACATCATATATGAATATATATGAATTCAAACAACCAACAAACAGATAATATATTTTTGAGGAATCCAGTTGGATTCCTCCAACCTGTTTTCCTACATCCACAGACGTTAGTCAACATAGTAATACCCATCCTGCTTCGAGGCAGGATATCACGGTATGAAGGTCATCCACTAATCATAGCGTGGGGCGTATAGGGTAATCATCCGCTATGGTACAGCGGGCATCCGCTAATGAAACTGCGGGAATCCAACCAATCATCAACCCAATATATATATATAATAGTCAACCAATCCTAAATAACTATATATATTTTTAAAACAATCAGACAACATTCAAAACAAGCACAGACAATTATTTTTAACTATATAAAAATAAATTCTACATAAAAGGTGAGATTTACTCACCAGGGTTTTAAATTGATCCACTCTAGTTTCTTTTTGAATTGAATCGAACCATGTTTGATTAAATTCAACTACTTGCTAATTCCATCCACTACTAGCTTGAAAAACTCATTGTCACGGACCAGTCCATCTTGTTTTATTGTTGAGATTTCAGGACCTTGTACTAGTCAATACAAGATCTATAAGGAACTAGTAATTTAAATTAGCAACCAATTTTAAATTAACTAATTTTTTTTTTGAAATATAATTAGTTACCTTAATCCTTGATTTTAGGCTAATAACTCCCCTTCTTCCCTATAAATCTACGGTTTCAATCCACCCAGACAAGAACGAATAACACCGTCATTTCCAACTCACTGCTCCAATATTGATTTCATCTTTGTATTAATTAAATACAAGACTTATAAGGAATTTGATCAACTAAATTAGCAACCATAACTTAATTAACTCTATTTAGTTAATTACTAAATTAAATAATAATAATAATTACCTTGGTTATGTTTTTATCATCTTCTCCCCAAACCTTAGTTCAAAAATCGCAAGGTCTGATACCAGAAATCTGACCAACTTTGCACCATCCACTTCTCCAAAACCTACTGCCAAAACTGCACCCACATTCGAACTCCTCTGCCTATCTCGCTCAACGTCAGACAGTTGCCAATGTACACATCAGACCATCGAACCCCATCTCACCCATCGGAATCCCTCCTTAACACAGTCACACTCCGACCCAGATCTCCTCCGACTTCGTCGAGACCTCCACCAGTGACTATCGCGACTTTGAATGCCCCAACAACAATCGCACCCAACTTCATCTCTATTTGCTCCTTCCAGAATCTATCGATCAACGCACTACACCTCCATAAGCACCACGCCGAACTCCTTTCAATTTCAAACAACACGAGATCCGCCTCCTTTGAAATCATGAGCGCCTCGGGCCTTGGGTGGACCTTCGAGCGCCAATCGGTTTTCGAGAATCGCGACATCGTTTTGTTTATCTTCTTCCTTGAACTCAAGATGGTTTTCGATTTTATTTTTCTGAGGATCGGGCTTTGATTTTTTAAAAGGGAGCGGCCCTTTTTATAATGCTGAAACTTGATTTAAGTTTGTGGACAAAAAGGTCGCCATGAGTTTGGTTTAGTATGTGATAATAAAGGTGCCACGGGTTTGATTAGTTTGTGATAATAAGGGCGCCAAGGGTTTGGTTAGTTTGTGGTAACCGTTATCCTTAAATTTAAATTATCATGTTGATTCTGAACTCCTTACTGAACCCAACAAGTGACATTCCTAGGGTAAAACCACTATTCTGAACCCACTGGGATAAGTATCGAAGTCCAGTTCGATCATCCGGAACAGATATTAATTTAAATCGATTAAATAAAATTTTAAAACAATAAATTCTGTGACAATTAATTAATATTCTTATTCGAATTCAAACAGAATTTTCTATTGATCATTTGAACTGGAATTTAATTCAGAATTAAATTTTTATTCAATCAACTTCGTATTCTGATAACTTGATATATTCGATATTAAATCGAAATTGATTATTAAATTGATAACTCAAATATAAAATTCCACTTATATTATCCACCCAATATTTAAATTAAATATTAAATATTCAAAAATTACCCCATAAGGATCCGGGTCATTACAATCTTCCCCACTTAAAATAATTTCGTCCTCGAAATTGCTAAGGTAGAAAAATTGCTACAAACCCATTAACTTTTCAGAACTTATTTATGTTGATACTCAACATTTCAACCTTCCTTACGTAACTCTCTTTCGAATAAATCCCTATTTGATAACTCCTCCCTTCGAATAACTATATTCGATAATCTCTATTTCGAATAACTAGATTCGAAAACCCTTCTTCGAATAAACTATATTCGATTTACTCTATTCAATTTTACTCTTATCAATTAACTCTATTGGATTTTACTCTTATCGATTAACTCCATCGAATAACTAAATTCGATAACTCCTTCGAATAACCAATATTCTATAACTCACTTCGATTAAACTAATCGATAAATCTTTTCAATTAAACTATAATCGATAACTCATTTCGATTAACAAATAATCGATAACTCCTTCGATTCACTAATAATCGATAACTCCTTCGATTCACTAATAATCGATAACTCCTTCCGAATAACCAAATTCGATAATTCCCTTCGAATAAACTATATTCGATAGCTCCTTTAACTCTATTCGATTAAACTATTATTCGATTAACTCCTTTTATTCTATTCGAATAACTAATATTCGATAAATTCTAATTGAATAACTAATATTCAATTTACTCTACGGATTAACCCTAACTGATTAACTCTAACTGGCTAATTCTTAATCTAATCGATTTATTCTAACTCTAATCGATTATTTCTAACTCTAATCGACTTCCCTTATTCGAATAAAACCTATTGGATAACGTTTATTCATTTATAAAGATTTACTTTTAGTAACAGTTCTTCACTTTATAAATGTTCTCTTTAATAACATTACTTCACTTATACAAGTGTTGTGTACCCCTTCCATTTAAAACTATCGGTGTTAAAAACCAATATCTCTTCTCTATATAAGTTCAGACTTATATATTCCATTTATCGAATGATAAATATTTAATTTAATTTATAAACTGTTATTTATAAATTAATCTTTTCTATTTATCCGTTAAAAACAGATTTCCATTTTCTATTCATCTTCTGAATATTCCTTTGATTTATTTCTATTTATTTGACAAATAAATATCTCATCTATAACATTCTATTTATTTTCTATAAATAAATATTTCCATTGAATCTATCTGTAAATGTTTTACAAATATTTCCTTTTTTAAAATTCCATTTGTAAATGTTTTTACAAATATTTCTCCTTCTATTTGTTTGCACATAACTTCCTTTGTATTTGTGTTACAAATATATTTCCTTTATATTTGATTTACAAATATATTTTCGTTTTTCATTCCCAATTCATATTTCATTCACATTGATTTTACTCCATTTATTCATTTCGATCCATTTAACTTACCTAAGTTAAATTTAATTTCAATCATTCAAATTCACATTAACTAGTTGCTAATTAACCGTTTTGCCTATTTCACCCTTTTTATTTGAATATAACTTGTTCAAATATATGTCAACTTAATTATAAACTAATCTAATTATATTTTCAACTCGAGTTATATATTCGATTTCGAATATAAATTTTCAATCTCTTTCACTTATCCAAAAACCCAATTTCGACTCAAATTTCCTTTAACCGATTATTTTCCAATTTAGTTAATTCTATTTAACCATTTAAAAATATGATTTTTGTCTTAAAAATCATTTCACTTATTTAACTGAGGTTCATATTTATTTTATATCTCCAGTCTGGATTTTTCTAATACCAATTCAGATTTTATTTACTTTAAAAATCCTTTTACTTATATATATAAACCATTGTGGTTTTTTAATGGTTTCTAGCGCTGCTTTTCTAAAAATTTGATTTTGATATAACTCAAAATCTATACGACGAAATCCATATTTTTCTCTTTCATTAGAAAACTGTTGTTCAACCGGTCCTGACGATTCTTGTTTCAAAGAATTCCGACTTAATTTGAGTCCTGTATACTAAATTGAAGTTCGAATCGCCAATTTACGAACTACCGCGCTATAGCGAGCTCGTTTTAATTATAATTAAAAATATAAACGTTTTAACTTTGTTTATAATATATTCAACTCCATTCTGATATATTTTTAATATATATCAAATCCATCCCAACATAATATTCCCGATCTATTTCTCTTCAAATATTCAAATCCTATATATTTACAATATTCAAATTCCATTTGAATTTCTTTATTCAAACTCTATATTTGAATTTCCTTCTATTCAATTTCTATTTGAATTTCTTCTATTCAAATTCTATTTGAATTTCTTATTTCCAATCTCTATTTGAAATCCTTTATCTTCAATCTCTATTTGAAATCCTTTGAATTTAAATTCTATTTTAACTCCTTTGAATTCAAATTCTATTTCAAACTTTATATTTTCTTTGAATTCTAATATTCAACCTCCACTTTATATTCTCTTTGAATTTCTATTTAACCAAATTCCATTTGAATTCTAATATTCAAATCTCTATTTGACTTTTCTTTATTCAAAACCATTTGAATTCCTTTGAATTCAAATTCCATTTCAATTTTTCTTATACAATTTCTATTTGAATTTTCTTTGTTCAAACTCATTTGAATTCCTTTAAATTCAAATTCTATTTCACTTCTATTTGAATTATATACATATTCAAATTCCTTTATTTTACTTCTAGTTGAAATCTATATTCCCATTTCCCGTTTCAAAATTCCTTTGAAGTTATATAAATATATACCTATATTTATATCTATCTCAAATTCAAAACATTTGAATTTTCAAACAACTTGTTTCTTTTCAAACAAATTTCCATCAAAATTTCTCTAAGGCAGCAATTCATCACTTAGAAACTCGAAAATGAACACTGGTGATGTTGCGACCATCATCAGAATTATTTCCCAGCTACTGAATGAGTTCAGTGCTTTATTTCTTTCAAACTCCATTTAGAAAAATATTTTCCAAACTCCCAGGATTTTAAATTCTTAATTCTGGTTGGAATTCAATTTCAATTTATCACATTTGTATATTTGATTTCATATACAAATTCCAATGGTTATATATATAACTATTTCTGTTTTTATAATCTAATTCGATTATAATCCTAACAATCAACTTAACTATTTAAAAACAATATCGTGTCCAATCTTCTGTTCAAGTGTTTATAAACTCCTATCGACATCGTGGCGTCCCACAATTCGACCAAAATTTATAATCCACTCAACAGACTAGTCAACACAATATAAAACAGTTTTTATATCAAATAACAAGTACGCTCTCTTGTATATATATACGCTCAACTCATTCTAGGATACTACTGATCCTATCTCTAATGAGCACATTTCCACACAGCCTAGGTATTCGCTCAACCTAAGCTCTGATACCAACTGTAGTGACCCGAAAATCCGTAACATCGGAGTTGACTATATACATCATACGTCCAACCCAAATATCACGAAAATACGGAACATTTTTTTTAGAAGAAAGAGATAGAAGAAGAACAGAAACAACAACACAGAATCTCACATCGCAGCGGAACAAAATATAATATATCATATCTTTGAAATACAAAATCTTAACTGTATAACATACACTTATCAGAGTACAACACTTACAACATAGCGGAACAAACTATAACTAGATAACGCTGAAGCCTCCTGCTCCTAGCTCCTTTAGATATATCTGAAAAATCCTGAACTACTTGACTGCCCATACAAATTTAGGCACCCAAGAGTTTAGGTAGAACAAAACAAATAAACTCCGGGTCAGTCATGGGACTGGTATGAGTAAAACAGTTTAAAAACAGTTCGAACAAGTAAACGATATCTCATAAGACCACGCCGCATAACGGAACGGGTTTTTCCCTTATGAGAATCCAAAATATCTTTATATCAAAACCTTTTGATATTATAATAATGTCTATCAACCACAGTATATATATAATCATCTAGCAGAAACGCTTTCATCTCACGTTCTACATATATAGTATACAATCAAAACCGCAAGCACGTATTGGGTAATGGATTTCCAACTATGACAAGGTATGGAACCACATTCCGCTGGTATATCTCTAGAGGAGAATACACCGAGTTCAACAAGAACATCTTGCAACTCAGCCACACATGACCGACCACTCATTTCGCTTGAGTGTATCGAATGTATATCACGAACGATTGGGATCAGCAACCGTTTCCCGAATGGGACAGCATCGACAATAGATTTTTAGAAGTAAATGAAACTCTAGATCAGGTGATTATACACCCTAATAGGTGCGACCTACATAGCCATGTTGCCTGCCCGATTTCTGTCATTTACCGGATGATGAGGCTAGAAGCTACGCTTTATCATCATACCAGATTCACTTTGAATGCCACATCGTCAAATCCATCGAAAATCACTAATTGACGTCTACAACAGTACATTACGTGTCAGCTAAAAGAAATTTCCTCCTCCGCTTCCACTCTTGGTACAGTTGAAGAAATCAATGTACGTGACCTTTCTGGAAATACTCTGTCAGACATTCATCCATACAAGTCACCCAGGAACAGGATGAACTGAAGGCACTATTTCTATTAATAGAAAAAGTCCTTGCATTCTACTCCGTCTTCGATTATCTTTATATAATCTGATTCGCACGCTACTGCCAATACGGAGTGGTTCTTCGGATAATAATCCAACCGGTCTCTCCATATTGACAACGATGGTCAAAACTTCGATAGTCTGTGATTTAACTATCGAATAAAAACAAGTGTTTCGATAGTCGATGATTTAACTATCGAATAAAACAAGTGCTCATCCAAACATCCAACAAATCACTGAACCTTTAATTAATATTCCATTAATTAAATCTCTTCTCTATTTCTTATCAATACTTGTTAACCAAATATTTTCAATAACCATATTGGCCCTATACGTTATTTGGAAAATATTTCCATATACCGCCTTCCTTTATTTTCTAAACTTTTAGAAAATATCTTTTATTTATAATTGGAAAATACTCCAATTACTTATCTCTTTTCCGACTCGTTTATTTCTATACTTAGGAAACGTTCATTATTCTATTTCCAAGCTTTGCACATATTTGGGTTAAAACAGATGTTGTGTAAAACATCGTTACGACAACCCAAATATTGTATTTAACTAATTCTTATTCCACATTGATCTTCGAGCCTGAATCTTGCTACTTATCGGTATATCATGAAATCAACCAAGTTGGGGTATAATTACCTCTCAGACCTTGACTGAATAACATTTAACGTCAAAACAGACAAGACTACTTACTCGAACAATCAATAACATACAACTACTGATTCACTTTTAAACACATATAAACTTTCTCTTTCTATTCCTACGAGATTTTATTCTTATACTTCCCTTTTTATTTATACTATTCTATCTCTAAGTTCGTTTTCTTATCGACTTCTATATATATCGATACGTTGATTTATAACTCTCAAATTATCTTAAAAATATTCTATCTCCTTAAATTCCCGGAAAAATTCGCCATAACCTCCTTTGTACCGGGAGCATCGGGAAATTTCAAATAGCTTTCCCGGTCCTTCTCATCTCAAAAAGAAAAAGAAAAAGCCAAGCGGCTTGCCGATACGGCGCATAAAATCTCATATGGAAATAAAATACGTACCTTTTTGTCGGTTATTCTATTTATTTCACTTCTATACTTTATTCCAAACCTGTCTCCTGTATGTGTATACCTGTCCAATCTATTTTAACTATACCAATCGTTTTAACTCAATTTGTTAATTAAATCTGTTAATTAACTTCTCAGTCTATTTCACCGTCATATTTGAACATGACATGTTCAAATATATTTTTAACTTGCATATTACACATTCTAATTATACTAATACTCTCGTTCCCTTATCGACTTCTCTATTCAAATTCCAATTCAATTCTATTTGAATTCTCTTTATTTAAACTTCATTTGAATTCTATTTGCATCCCTATATTTAAACTTCATTTGAATTCTATATTCAAATTCTATAGTTAAACTCCATTTGAATTCTATATTCAAATCTATTCAAATTCTATTGTTTAAATTCCATTTAAATCCTATATTCAAATCGTTTAAAGTCCCTTTGAATTTCTATATTCAAATCTATAGTTTAAAGTCCATTTGAATTTCTATATTCAAATCTATTTTTTTAAAGTCCATTTGAATTCTATATTCAAATTCCATTTGAATTCTATATTCAAATCTATAGTTTAAAGTCCATTCGAATTTCTATATTCAAATCTATTTATTTTAGATCCCATTTGAATTTCTATATTCAAATTCCATTTGAAATACTATGTTCAAATTCTATAGTTAAACTCCATTTGAATTCTATTATTCAAATTTTACTTCAATTCCTTATATTCAAAGTCCATTTGAATTCTCTGCATTATTTATAAACAACGTTTATAACTTCAATTCAAATCCCACCTTTCCATTTATAAACAACGTTTATAAATTCAATTCAAATCCCATATTTTCATTTATAAACAAAGTTTATAAATTCGATTCAAAACCCACCTTTCATTTATAAACAAAGTTTATAAATTCAATACTCGTTTTATATATCTTCAAAACAAGTAAATATTTCCTATAGTTCATTAAAAATTCAAATTCTATTTATAAAAAATAGAATTCACTTTTCAAAACTCAAATACCCTTTCAGGATATTTTATAAATCAATATCCCAAGCTCCAGTGATATTTAAACAATCAAATCAACCAATTTTCAATCACTTGATTTTTAACACATCATATATGAATATATATGAATTCAAACAACCAACAAACAGATAATATATTTTTGAGGAATCCAGTTGGATTCCTCCAACCTGTTTTCCTGCATCCACAGACGTTAGTCAACATAGTAATACCCATCCTGCTTCGAGGCAGGATATAGCGGTATGAAGATCATCCACTAATCATAGCGTGGGGCGTATAGGGTAATCATCCGCTATGGTACCGCGGGCATCCGCTAATGAAACTGCGGGAATCCAACCAATCATCAACCCAATATATATATAATAGTCAACCAATCCTAAATAACTATATATATTTTTTAAACAATCAGACAGCATTCGAAAACAAGCACAGACAATTATTTTTAACTATATAAAAATAAATTCTACATAAAAGGTGAGATTTACTCACCAGGGTTTAGATTGATCCACTCTAGTTTCTTTTTGAATTGAATCGAACCATGTTTGATTAAATTCAACTACTTGCTAATTCCATCCACTACTAGCTTGAAAAACTCATTGTCACGGACCAGTCCATCTTGTTTTATTGTTGAGATTTCAGGACCTTGTACTAGTCAATACAAGATCTATAAGGAACTAGTAATTTAAATTAGCAACCAATTTTAAATTAACTAATTTTTTTTTTAGAAATATAATTAGTTACCTTAATCCTTGATTTTAGGCTAATAACTCCCCTTCTTCCCTATAAATCTACGGTTTCAATCCACCTAGACAAGAACGAATAACACCGTCATTTCCAACTCACTGCTCCAATATTGATTTCACCCTTGTATTAATTAAATACAAGACTTATAAGGAATTTGATCAACTAAATTAGCAACCATAACTTAATTAACTCTATTTAATTACTTACTAAATTAAATAATAATAATAATTACCTTGGTTATGTTTTTATCATCTTCTCCCCAAACCTTAGTTCAAAAATCGCAAGGTCTGATACCAGAAATCTGACCAACTTTGCACCATCCACTTCTCCAAAACCTACTGCCAAAACTGCACCCACATTCGAACTCCTCTGCCTATCTCGCTCAACGTCAGACAGTTGCCAATGTACACATCAGACCATCGAACCCCATCTCACCCATCGGAATCCCTCCTTAACACAGTCACACTCGGACCCAAATCTCCTCCGACTTCGTCGAGACCTCCACCAATGACTATCGCGACTTTGAATGCCCCAACAGCAATCGCACCCAACTTCATCTCTATTTGCTCCTTCCAGAATCTATCGATCAACGCACTACACCTCCATAAGCACCATGCCGAACTCCTTTCAATTTCAAACAACACGAGATCTGCCTCCTTTGAAATCATGAGCGCCTCGGGCCTTGGGTGGACCTTCGAGCGTCAATCGGTTTTCGAGAATCGCGACATCGTTTTGTTTACTTCTTCCTTGAACTCACGATGGTTTTCGATTTTGTTTTTCTGAGGATCGGGCTTTGATTTTTTAGAAGGGAGCGGCCCTTTTTATAATGCTGAAACTTGATTTAAGTTTGTGGACAAAAAGGTCGCCATGAGTTTGGTTTAGTATGTGATAATAAGGGTGCCACGGGTTTGATTAGTTTGTGATAATAAGGGCGCCACGGGTTTGGTTAGTTTGTGGTAACCGTTATCCTTAAATTTAAATTATCACGTTGATTCTGAACTCCATACTGAACCCAACAAGTGACATTCCTAGGGTAAAACCACTATTCTGAACCCACTGGGATAAGTATCGAAGTCCAGTTCGATCATCCGGAACAGATATTAATTTAAATCGATTAAATCAAATTTTAAAACAATAATTTCTGTGAAAATAAATTAATATTCTTATTCGAATTCAAACAGAATTTTCTATTGATCATTTGAACTGTAATTTAATTCAGAATTAAATTTTTATTCAATCAACTTCGTATTCTGATAACTTGATATATTCGATATTAAATCGAAATTGATTATTAAATTGATAACTCAAATATAAAATTCCACTTATATTATCCAGCCAATATTTAAATTAAATATTAAATATTCAAAAATTACCCCATAAGGATCCGGGTCATTACATATAATCAGTGTTTTAAATAAAGAAGTGGATTCGTAAATAGAATCTGAGAGTTACGTAAGGAAGTTGTGAAAGATTTAGATGGTGAACTTTTTCTATTTCGAAGTTAGAAATGTTGTTCAGTTAAGGTCTGAGAGGTAATTATACCCCAACTTGATTGACTTCGTTTTTAACTAAGGAATGGTTAAGGTTCTATAGTGAAGGTTGGTTAAGTGAATTTAGTTAATGAGTGTAATGTTTGGATTTGGCATAGCGATGTTTTATTTAAACATCTGTTTTAATCCCATGAATGAGTTTTGGAAACATTTTCCAAATATATTTAGAGATATTTTCTAATCATAGAAAATGAAATGTTTGATGATAATGAATACTAGAATGATAGTGATATGTGGAAAAGAGATGGAAATGTTTTCCAATGTTAATAACGTATATTTTCTAAATTTAGAAAATAAGAAATGTTGAATATATGGAAACAGGAATAGGGAAATGGATAATTGAATGACAAATTAAATTAAAGTGGATCAGTGTTGACTGATAATTTGCTCGATAGAATTTCAATTTGGAAATAATATCGTTTTTTGTACACATATTGTTCTTTGATAGTTAACTCACCGACTATCGAAGTTTTTGAACACTTTTCCATCGTCAATACAGAGAGACCGGGATCAGATTCATGACCTGAGAACCACTCTGTATGGGTGTTAGCGTTGCGATAAAATATGATGAAGAAAATTGAAGATGGAGTTATGCAAGGGCTGTTCTGGCGATCCTAGGTAGCAATTGCCTAAGATGGATTTAAAAAATAGTTCCTTTGGTTTGTCCAGGCCTAGGACGACCTGTATGGAAGAATATCTGACAGAGTATATGTAATAGATCGCGTAAGTTTATCTCTTCAAACGTATGTACGTTTGGTGGCGGAGGAATTCGTTTCTCTTAGCTGTATACCCGATGTACTTTTGAGGAAATCAATTTGAGATTTGGCGGGTATTACGATGTGACAGTCAAAGTGAATAAATGTGTGATCTGTCAGAGATAAGCGTGGCCTCTATCCTCACAACTGGGAAATGACAAAAATCGGGCAGGCAGCATAGCTAAGTGGTTGGCTGCCAATTATGGTGTATTATCACCTATCTAGAGATATTCATTTCATTCTTTAATCTATTCGATTCTGTCCCATTTGGGAAACGGTTGCTGATCCCAACCGTTGTTGATATACATTCGATACACTCAAGCGAAATGAGTGGTCGGTCATGTGTGGCCAGGTTGCAAGATGTTCTTGTTGAACCCAATTTATTCCTCTCTAGAGGTACACTATCGGAAGGTGGTTCCATACCTTGTCATAGTTGGAAATCCATTATCCAATAAGTGCTTGCGATTTTTATTGTATACTATATATGTAGAACGTGAGATGAAAGCGTTTCTGCTAGATGATTATTATATTGTGGTTGATAGACACTATTATAATGTCAATGAGTTTTGAAATAAAGATTATCGTTTGTTTCAAAATGATTTGAAAGTTAAATCAAATTAATTTGGATTCTCATAATTGAAAAACCTGTTCTGTTATACGGCGTGATCTTATGAGATATCTTTTTTTTCAAACTGTTTTTAAGTTGATTTACTCACACCAGTCCCACGACTGATCCAGAGTTTGTTTTGTTTTCCCTAAACTCTTGGGTGCCCAATTTTGTACGGGCAGTCAAGTAGTCAGGATTTTACAGATATACTTGGAGACCTTGGAGCAGGAGGCTTCAGGATTATATAGCTATTGTTATTTCCGTTGTGTTGAAAGTGTTGTACTCTGATAACGTTACTGTATACATATACTAGTTTTATTTCAAATTTATGTATCTATTATATATTGTTCGTTCTATGTGAGATTCGTGTTTACTCTGATGTTGTATGTGCTTCTTCTTCTTCTTCTATTCTAAGTTTCTATCTTATCTATTCTCAACCTCTGTTTTCTTTCTATTAGTTTTCTGGTTTCCAGTATAATTTGGGTTGGACTTGTGTTATTTGGTCAGCTCAAATTGTACCGGAATTTCGGGACATTACAGTTGGTATCAGAGCTTAAGGTTAAGTAATTTCCTTGGCTCTGTGGCGTAACTTAGTAGAGATGGGGTTAGTAATATTCTAGATTGAGTGTATATATACGAGTGAACGTATTTGATATAAAAATTGTTTTATATTGTGGAGATTTATTGGTTGAGTTGTTTATGAATTTCGGTCGATCAGTTTGATCCACTGTATCGGTAGGAGTTTTTAAACACTCGAATACGATGGATCGACACGATATGTTTTGAAAAGAGGGTAAATGAAAATAATTTTACCCAAAATATATTTTGATATAAAGAAAATATATATATTGGAAATATTATAGTATTGGATGTGTTAGTTGTAGTTATAATCGAGTAAGATTATAATTGAAATGGTTAAATAAATAACCAATCAGAATTCATATAAGTGTTATGAAATGAATTAAATCTGAATTTAAATCAGAATTGAAATTAAAAACCCTGGAGGTTTGGAAAAGTGATTGTAAACGGATCTGAGTTAAGTATATGGGAATTTTAAAATCCTGGGAGATTTTAAATTTTTTTACAACCATTGAGAAAGATATTTTGAAAGTGATTTCAAAATGAAGGTGTTTTAATATGGTTTTGAAATAGTTATAGTATTGAACTCACTTTGATAAGTTGGAAAATAACCCTGATGATGATGGCCACATCATCAGTGTCATTTTCGAGTTGCTAAGTGACGGATTACTACCAAAGATTTTGTTTTTGAATTGTTTTATGGAAAACAAGTTGTTTTGAAATTTGAAAAGGAATATTTGATTTTTGAAGGAGCTAAACTATATAAAAACCCCCAGGAAAAGATTGTTTGAATTAAAACAAATTTAAATGGAAATTTGTGAAAACCTAGCTGGAATTGAATAGAAACCAATTAACTGGAAATTGAATTGGAATATAATATATCAAGTGGAATAAGATTTTGAATTGTGAGATAAGAATCTGAAATGGTATTGGATTGGTGAGTTAGAGATTGAAATCGAGAATGGAACTCGAATTTGAAATGGAATTTGACTTGGGTATAAGTGGATGATTGGTTTGAGGACAAAATAGACTGGAGTTTGATTGGGATGACATTAGTATATGCTGAATTAACAGTAGATGGAAAGAATATAATGATATGCCCGACAAAAAGGTACAAGTTTATATTTTATATTGTGTATAAGATTTTGTGAGCCGAATTGGCAAGCCGTTTGGCTGTTTGATTGCCTTTTGGGTTGAAGAAGGCCTAGAGAGGCGAATTGTAGTTGTACCGATTGAGCCATACAAAGGAGGTGCTGACGATTTTTTTCGAAAAGTTAAGGTGTTAGAAAATTTTCAGGATTTTTGGAAATTTTCATTAGTAGGAAGGAATAAATATTTTATTAAAATTAAATTGGTTCAGTTGTAACTGAAGTTAAGAAGTAAACAAATAATTTTAACCCAGCAATAGGTTGTGTTTTCTACCTTAGCAATTTCGAGGACGAAATTATTTTAAGGGGGAAGAATGTAACGTCCCGTATTTTTACGATATTATAATTAATTAATTTAATTATTTTAATAGAGATTTAGAGATTGAAATGGTTGTTTAAATTAAATAACTTTGAATATTTAAATAAAATAATAATTAAATAATATATTCAATTCTGAAATAATCAAAATTAGTTGAAATGGAAATATGGTGTCAATTGGGCAATTCAAGATATATAATTCAGTTTAAAACTTAGTTACGATAACAAATATATTTAATTAAAGATGGTTGAGCGTATAAATTATATTATAAATATAATCGAGCTCGAAATGGCGCGACAGTTTGTAATTTGGTGATTCGAACTTTAAATGAATATACAGGATCCGTTTTAAGCAGGATTTCTGTGAAAGAAGAGATGTTCGGAGTTGGTGAAGTATATTTTTCTAATGGAAGAGAAAAATCAGAATTTCGTCGTATAGATTTTGAGTTATATCCAAATCAAATTTTCGAAAAGTCGCTATGGAAATTCCTTTGTAAATTATATTGACTTATTTATATTATAAAAGGATTTTAATATAAATTGAATGTCGATATAACTGGGAACTTTGGGATATCGAGTTATGAATCCCGATATAGAGCTGTATGATTTTCTAGTGTGAATATATACGACAATATTTATGTATAAATATTTAATTTAATTGTCTTTAAATATAATTAATATTTAAAAGGGTTTATTTAGAGCTTTAAAAATAGCAAGTTTTGCAAACGAACTCCGTTTTTGACGAAACTAATTTTGTTGGATTCGCAATATTAAACTATTGCTAGATTTCAATTTTTGTTATTTTGGGGTCAGTATGTGGCCGTACGGATTCTAATGTGAAAAACAGTCAATATTTTGACGGTTAAAAATACGCTGTGTGAGCAAATGAAGTTGGAATTCGACGAAACCAGTTTCGTTGGGTCCGTAATGTCGAAATTTACTTGCATGCCCATTTTCATGATTTTTGGATATTTTGTGTGAGCATAGGAATTTTAAAGGATAAATAGAATCAGCTGTTCATTAAATTTGAATATTAAATTGAATATTTAAATATTTAAATTTACCTATAAATATACTTTCATATTTTCTAAACCTAATCCTATTCCTCTGATAGTCAAAAATTCAAGCCGCCATTTTTTTCCCTTTTCCAAGCATAAACGCGAGCTTCTCAAATCACAGAAAAGTCAAATAAAATCCTACAAATGGAAACATATATATATATATATATATATATATATATTTAGGATATTGGAGTGCTTCTCTTCACTATGGTATAAGATATGGGGGTTCGAACTTACTTTGGTTCGTTGTGTATTTACATAGTGTATTTAGCGTTTGAAATTCCTTCGAAACAAGGAAGAATGGCTTCAATTCAATGTTGCTGCTAGATTCCTGGGATGAAATTGAGTATTGGTGCGGAGTTTGGTGAATTTTTGCAACTAAAACTGTCGATGTTGTACTGCGCTGGGTGCATCGAAGACCGGAAGTCGCACTGGGTAGGAAAGGGCCGAGTTAGGGAAAGGTGGTATCGAATCGAAGATATTCGAAAGGGGAATGAAATGGTGGCTTTTGTGTGTGACTTGTTGGAGATATGGAAGTGTGGTGGAGAGGTGTACTGTGACGACCCCAAACCCCAGTACGTCGGTGGCAAGGGTAATCTTTGGAATATAACACATAAACAAATAACAGCAGAACATATATAATTAAATACACCAGATAATGTACAATAGAATACACTGGATAAACATAATCATCCGAGTTACATAGTATACAGGATCATACTTAGTACAAAATACAGTTCAACTTTACATAAAATGTCTACAGCGGAAATCTAAACATAATATGTACAATTGGAGCTGAACAACATAAAAAGAGATAAATGATAGAATCCATCTTCAGCTCCAGCTCTCCAGAAAGAGCTTACTAAAACCTGAATACAAGGTTGTCCGTGTAGAAAAAGGGGCACCCGAGTTTGCAAATGAAAAAACTACGAGTCAGTCATGGGACTGGTATGAGAAATCTACTAAACTTACTTTAATATATGGCCAATCATAGGACCACGCCACTTTCGCGGAACAGGTTTACTCCATTGGATTACCAGTGCTTTAAAACAAGTAAATCTTTTAAACATCGCAATGCTAATGAAGCCATTATAAGACTCAGTTCCCATCACACAATGCAACACAAACCGGAGGATAGAGTTTTACCTTATAATGGCCAAAATATGCTTGATACGAATAAAACAAAAGCATTTGATATTATTACTAGTGTTTATATGTTTCAAAAACAATTTCAATCATAAGTATAAATCATAGACGGCATTAATGCCCCCATACCACTATGTCGCCATATATAGGTATACAATCAAAACCACACGATGCCGTATTTGGAAATTGGATTTCCGTCATGAACCAAGGCAAAAGATAGTCCTTACCGAATTCGAGACGCTCTAGCCCATGTCTCAGGATCAGAGCTCGAGTGACCCTTGGATCGTCAGGGCCGGTCCACCAACGTGGATTAAAATGCCTGAACACTGCGTTTCCCTGCCCTTTGGGGGCGTCAATGAGCCAAATGACTCCATCGGCTGCACATAGTCACCGATATATCCGAGGCGCCTCGCAATCCAACAACCACACAGGTGAAAATAATATAAATGTCACGGCTGGTAGGTCACTGACACCACCCTAGCTTGAAGGAAACGCATGTCCTCCTTGAGATCCTCTCCCGTTTCTGGTTCATACCGGGGTGTGAGGCTCGCGAATTAACGTTATACACAAAGCTATGCCACACAGGCCGTGCTTTGGTCATCAACCACAAGACTTTTCTTTTCAACAAAAGCCTTGATCATCTGCGACTTAGACATGCCACACAGGCAATTCACTCCATGCGACTGATATCCATCAATATATAACCCCTGAGCTCGTACGTCTCAGAGAAGGGCGTTAAGCAAGGGAATAAATTCTCCGCCACCAAACAGATATATATTTAACAGAAACCAATCACACAGAACAAAATCCAATGTTAGACACACAGTCCATTTACAAGTTCGTTCTGGGTCTGAATGAAACCGAAGGCACCTTATACCTCATGCATCCGCACAATCGACAAGTACGTCCGGACGACTACCACTTCAGCCACTTCAAGGTAGCTACTCCTATCATGAGCATCAGTAGCACCCCTCCATTCGACGTGAAGATCATCGGTCTTGCACCATCTTCATATCTTCGACTTCTAATCGTCGATCACTTATTTGAAATGAGAATTAACTCGGTCTTTTCAAATAATTCACGTATATTTAGAATTTCAAATCAATTCATTTCAATGGTTAAATTATTCGACATCAATAATTCTGTTCTTTAATGTAATTTTCACGCCAAACACATTCAACCATCAAATATCAAATAAACTGAGCAAATTCAGTTTATTTCCATTCCATATCGTTTATAATATTTTATCACGATTTATCGCTATTTTTATTTATTTAAAAATAGCCAATTCATTCAAATGACGCTTCAGGCCATAACGCGGCCGTGGCGCTGTTTTTCTTCAGATTTGATTTACATATATATGAAAGTCTAACCGTTGGATCTTCACAAATTTTATATCATTAGAAAGATCTTTTCAAAACGAATCCAACGATTCCAGTTTTGGGAAAATCCGACAGTCGGATCTCCAGGTACAATTGTTTGAAGTTACGATTTCAAAATACGAACTGCAGCGTCGTTATTCGATTTATTTAAATTAAATTTATAATATAATCGATTCTGGAGCTGTTTTTCTGCAGATTTGAATTAAACATTCCAGACAATCCAACCGTTGGATCATTACAAAGTTGGTGTCGTTGGAAAGATATTTCCAAAGCGAACCCAACGGTTTCAGTTTCGGGAAAATCCGATGGTTGGATCTCCCACAATAATTGTTTGAAATCACAGTTTCAAAATACGAATTGCAGCTTCGTTATTTGATTTATTTTATTTATATTTATATATATGTATAAATATAATTCATTCTTCGATTTCAAAACCATATTCGCTTCATATATTTGATAAAAATAATATTTTTCTCCAGTAGATATTTATTTCAACACATCACTATTTTTAACAGTCCATATATCTAATAAAAATGTGATCTTTATTGTAAAACAATTTATTTCAAAACACGATTATTTTATATAGTACATACATAAGGTAAAAATGTTATTTTTATCTTTCAAAGAATTTATTCAACACATGAATTTCTATTCAACACATAAATATGGTTTCAACACATGAAAATAATACTATAGTTTATATATATATAATAAAAATGTGATTTTTATTGTTAAAACAATTTATTTAAAACTCGAATAATTAATATAGTCTATATATGTGATAAAATGTTAGTTTTATCTTTCAAAGAATTTATTCAACACATGAATTTTTATTTAACACATGAATTTCTATTCAACACATGAATATGGTTTCAACACATGAAAATAATTCGAACACATGAATATTATTGAAAACTTCGACAGCATAACGACAGGGTAGTTAAAACCGGCACCGTCCCGAGTACGGCTCCTCGCTCTACCTTAAAGCCTCGCAGCTTTTGACAATGGGGATTTTCAATATCTAGTTCGTACGCAGATGAATTTTCCCATATACTAATCCTATTGGGATTTCAACCACAAACAATCATTTCAAATCAACCATTCATGATATTCACCAAATTTCACATCAACTAATAATCCAAACAATATCACAACCAATATATATCGTCCATGGTCTGTGGACGAGGGGAGTATATATATACGTATATAACTATATTCCAATTTCATTTCAATATCATTTCAATTCATTTCAACGCATATATCATTTTTACAACGCATATATAACTTATACATCGAACATACAACTTATACAATGCTTATACATGTGGTGTACAACGCTTATATAACTCATACATCGACTATATAATTTATACATCATTGTTTCCATATCGTTTATAAATCATAAATCTCATATTGGGTTCCACTCCTCCAAAAATTGTAGAAGGCTCAGAAAAATATCCGGTCTCTTCTAGAATGTAGAAGACGTCCGCACGAGTCCACTATCTCTTGTTTCACTGGATTTCGTCAATATACGAAAAACATATGATTTTTATAAGTTAATCAACCATTTGCAACACTTAAATTGTTATAAATAGTTAATTAAATAACAACTGTTACCTCAGTTAAATCTTCTAAAATAGGTTTGGAATTATCGCGAAATCCGTTGCGTTAGAGGCTGATCGGGGTTGACCACGACCTCCGCCTACGAGAGGGATTTCCGGCGAGGTGGGTTTTGCTTAGATCGAGCTCCAGGTGGCGGCGGAATCCTGTTCGACGCCATCGAACTTTGCAGGCTCCGTTATCGACGAAGACAAGGCGAGGGAGGGCGAGAGTGGTACCGATTTAAAGCCTGAAGGACCCTCTACAAAAACCCCAACAGGAGTGTTTGATATTGGTGCGTGGATTGGAAGATAGAGAGGAGAGAAGAAGGGAGCTCGTATCGCCGTCGAGGAGCTGGTAAGGGGGGGTTTCGTGATATTTAAAAAAAAAAATGAAAGAAAAAAAAATCTGATTTGCCAATATTTATTATTTCAAAAAATTAGGGTTTTCTCACATGAACACCAATTCAAACCCAACGAATGTCGCCCCGAGCTGAGTACCCCTATTCCGAACACAATGGGATATGTTTCGTAGGCCCATTCGACTGTCTCAGTCAGCTTTTCTTCAAATTAAAATATAAAACATTCAGTATTTGATTTGAACATACATTTCAATTTGCCGGGGCCACATACTGATTCCAAAAATTCCAGAAAAATAAATCTAGCTATGTTTTGATGATACGGTCCCAACAAAACTAGTTTCGTCGAATTCTGAGACCGTTTGAAAAATAGCCCTTTTCTGGTCGATCCAATTTAACTAAAATCAACCAAACACATTTTCCTTCGCCACGCTCACATATTAACTTCAAAAATTATGGAATTTGAAACCTAGCAATAATTTGACATCCCGGATCCAAAAAAAGTTTTTTCGTCGAATTCAGAGGTCGTTTGCAAAATGTCTATTTTCGAGGGCTATATATTCTCTATAGCTACCTTTCTGAAAATTCATTTGGCTATAACTTTTGATTCTCGCTACGAAACTTCAATTTTTCAGATTCGTTAGAAAGATATTCATAAACAGATTTAAATAATTTTGGTTTCACGCGCTAAAATCAGTTTTATTTTGCACCCGGTATAGTCAGTCAAAGTTTGAATTCAAATTTTGAAACTACCGCGCCTTTTTAGGCCTTGTTTATAATTTAAAATAATTATATTTATTTTCAAACATCGATTCAAACATTCTTTTTGTCGTTATTATTTAAAATAATTTATTTAAAATATTTAAAATCCAATAAAATAGCCAAATTAAAATTTTTAAACTGGTTCAGATTTTCCGGGTTGTTACAGGTACGAGTGTAAATGGCGTTGGATTTCTTCCTGGAGTCACGGTAATTAGTTTAGGGAAGAATGGGTAGTTGGGCCAGGATATTTACAAGTAGATGGGACGAAAAAGAAAGTAAGCCCAATTAAAATTTAGTTTATTTAAATTTAAATAAGCATGCTAGTTTATAAAATAAATAACTTTATCGTACGTGATCGAAATTCAGCGAAATAAGATCTTTCGGGATCATATGGACGAGTGCTACACAATGGAACTGACGGGGAGTGAATCAGAGCTCGTTATAATTTATAGCAAAATAAATTGTCCGATCTGAATTGAAGACAATTATCGTTATTTAACGATGAGCGTCCAATGTGAGTAAAACTTACCAACTCTATAAGTTCATATTTTTATAACGTATATTTAGAACTGATAAATGATGATTGATTGTTGTGTATTGATTGTTTGGTTGAACTACTATGTAATTTGTTGAAATTATAGATCTAGTTATATATATATATAAATTGATTCTGTTTAGCAGAATACTTCGTAGTGAAATGAAATTGATGTTAATTGTATTGTTTTACATCTGTGGATGCAGGGAAATAGGTCGGAGGAATCCGACTAGATTCCTCAACATTTATTTTATTGTTTTTCATGTATGATGACATATGATGTGATATATGATCTATTGTTGATGATGTGTGTTAGAATGACATTGATCATTGTTATTTGGTATTTTAAATACCATAAAGGAATACTGGAATGTTAAAAAGGAAATTTTCAATGTTGTATTGAAAAAGAAATATATATAAAATCAAAGGATTTTATAGAAAGAGATATTTATAAAATCAAAGGATTTTATGAAAAGAAATATTTTTAAAATGAATAGAATTTTATAAAAGGAATTATTTATATAATAAACAAGATTATATAAAAGGATATATTTGTAAAACGTTTACAAATAGAATATTGAAAAGAAATATTTGTAAAACATTTACAAATAGAATTGAAAGGAAATATTTGTAAAACATTAATAAATAGAATTGAAAGGAAATATTTGAGAAACATTTAAAATAGAATTGAAAGGAAATATTTGTGAAACATTTACAAATAGAATTGAAAGGAAATATTTGTAAAACATTTACAAATAGAATATTGAAAGGAAATATTTGTAAAACATTTACAAATAGAATATTGAAAGGAAATATTTGTAAAACATTTACAAATAGAATTGAAAGGAAATATTTGCAAAACATTCACAAATAGAATATGAAAGGAAATATTGTAAAACATTTACAATAGAATTGAAAAGGAATATTTATTTGTTAAATAAATGGAGTAAGATAAAAGGAGTATTTCATTGTTAAGTAAATGGAGTAAGATAAAAAGGAATATTTCATTGTTAAATAAATGGGGTAAGATAAAAGGAATATTTATTTGTTAAATAAATGGAGTAAGATAAAAGGAATATATATTGGGAAAATAAATAGAAAGATAAAAGGAATTAGAGTTAATCGAATAAGAGGTAATCGAATATTAGTTATTCAAAGAGAGTTAATCGAATATTGTTTATTCGAAAAGAGTTAATCGAATATTAGTTATTCGAATAAGACTTAGTCGAATTTTAGTTAATCGAATAGAGTTTATTCGAATAGAGTTAAAGGAATTAGTCGAATATAGTTTATTCGAATATAGTTAATCGATTAGAGTTAATCGAATTAGAGTTAATCCATTAGAGTTAATTGATTAGAGTTAATCGAATTAGAGTTAATCCATTAGAGTTAATCGATTAAGAGTTAATCGATTAGAGTTAATCGAATACGAGTTAATCCGTTAGAGTTAATCGATTAGAGTTAACGAATTAGAGTTAATCCATTAGAGTCAATCGGTTAGAGTTAATCGAATTAGAGTTAATCGAACTAGAGTTAATCCATTAGAGTTAATCGATTAGAGTTAATCGAATTAGAGTAAATCAATTAGAGATAGCCGAGTAATAGTTAATCAAATATTAGTTATTCGAATAGAGCTAATTGATTTGAGTTAATTAAAAAGGAGTTATCGAATATTAGTTATTCGAATAGAGTTAAAAGAGCTAATCGAATATTAGTTATTCGAATAATGTTAAAGGAGTTAAATCGAATATAATTTATTCGAAAGGAGTTAACCGAATATAGTTTATTCGAAAGCAGTTATTGAATATAGTTTATTCGAAAAGGAGTTATCGAATATAGATTATTCGAAAGAGAGTTATATGTTGAAATTCGATTGTATCGAATTCGAGAAAGTACACTTTCCGTTTTTAATCAAGATTTAATGATTTATTTATAAATTGCCTATTTAGTTATTTAGTTAAATTAAGGAATAAAAGTTATATTTTGAAGTTAGATAATTCAGAATTAGGGATTATAACGCTATAGCTATAATCAGTGCTTTTAATAAAGAAGTGGATTCGTAAATAGAATCCAAGAGTTACGTAAGGAAGTTGTTAAAGGTTTAGATGGTGAACTTTGTCTATTTCGAAGTTAGAAATGTTGTTCAGTTAAGGTTTGAGAGGTAATTATACCCCAACTTGATTGACTTTGTTTTTAACTAAGGAATGGTTAAGGTTCGATAGTGAAGGTTGGTTAAGTGAATTTAGTTAATGAGTGTAATGTTTTGAGTTGGCATAGCAATGTTTTATTTAAACATCTGTTTAATCCCATGAATGAGTTTTGGAAACATTTTCCAAATATAATCAGAGATATTTTCTAATCATAGAAAATGAAATGTTTGATGATAAAGAATACTAGAATGATAGTGATCTGTGGAAAAGAGATGGAAACGTTTTCCAATGTTAATAACGTATATTTTCTAAATTTAGAAAATAAGAAATGTTGAATATATGGAAACAGGAATAGGGAAATGGATAATTGAATGACAAATTAAATTAAAGTGGATCAATGTTGATTGATGATTTGCTCGATAGAATTTCCATATGGAAATAATATCGTTGTTTTTACACATATTTTTCTTTGATAGTTAACTCACCGACTATCGAAGTTTTTGACCATTTTTCCGTCGTCAATACGAAGAGACCGAGATCAGATTCATGACCTAAAAACCACTCTGTATAGGCGTTTGCGTTGCGATCAAATATGATGAAGAAAATTGAAAACGGAGTTATGAAAGGTCTGTTCTGACCATCCTCGGTACCAATTGCCTAAGATGGATTTAAAGAATAGTGCATTCGATTTGTCCAGTCCTAGGACGACCTGTATGGAAGAATGTCTGACAGAGTATATGTAATAGATCACGTAACTTGATCTCTTCAAACGTAGGCACGTTTGGTGGCGGAGGAATTCATTTCTCTTAGCTGTATACCCATTGTATTTTTGAGGAAATCAATTTGTGATTTGGCGGGTATGACGATGTGACATTCAAAGTGAATGAATGTGTGATCTGTCAGAGATAAGCGTGGCCTGTGGCCTCACAACCAGGAAATGACAAAAATCGGGCAGGCAGCATGGCTAAGTGGTTGGCGGCCAATTGGGGTGTATTATCACCTATCTAGAGATATTCATTTCATTCTTTAATCTATTCGATGCTGTCCCGTTCGGGAAACATTTGCTGATCCCAACCGTTGGTGATATACATTCGATAGACTCAAGCAAAATGAGTGGACGGTCATGTGTGGTCGGGTTGCAAGATGTTATTATTGAACCCAGTGTATTCCTCTCTAGAGGTACACTATCGGAAGGTGGTTCCATACCTTTTCATAGTTCGAAATCCATTATCCTATAAGTGCTCACGATTTTTATTGTATACATGTATATAGAATGTGAGATGAAAGCGTTTCTGCTAGATGATTATTATATTATGGTTGATAGACACTATTATAATATCAATGAGTTTTGATATAAAGATTATCGTTTCTTTCAAAATGATTTGAAAGTTAAATCAAATTGATTTGGATTCTCATATGGGAAAAACCCGTTCCGTTATACGGCGTGGTCTTATAAGATATCATTTTATTCTCAAACTGTTTTTAAGTTGTTTTACTCACACCAATCCCATGACTGACCCAGAGTTTATTTTGTTTTGTTTTCCCTAAACTCTTGGTTGCCCAATTTTGTACGGGCAGTCAAGTAGTTAGGATTTTACAGATATACTTGGAGACCTTGGAGCAGGAGGCTTCAGGATTATATAGCTATTGTTATTTCCACTATGTTGTAAGTGTTGTACTCTGATAACGTTACTGTATACATATACTAGTTTATTTCAAAGTTATGTATCTATTATATATTATTTGTTCCGCTGTGAGATTCATGTTTACTCTGATGTTGTATGTGCTTCTTCTTCTTCTATTCTAAGTTTCTATCTTATCTATTCTCACCCTCTGTTTTCTTTCTATTAGTTTTCTGGTTTCCAGCGTAATTTGGGTTGGACTTGTGTTATTTGGTCAACTCAAATTATACTGGAATTTCGGGACACTACACCGGATTTGCAAGGGCCTCTCTCTTTTATTAGATGAAGAATAAGGTACCTTCGCTTTCGTTCAGAACTAGAACAAATTTAAATGAATGTGTGTCTGACATTGTATTTTGTAGTGTGTGATTGATTCTTACTGAACATATTCCCGATTGGTGGTAGAGAATTCATTCTTTTAGCATAACACCCTTCTTTGTAACGTGCGAGCTCAAAGTTTATATGGTTAGTGATTGTAAATTATATGTTATGAAATGACAGTGTGGCATATTAAGTGATGAGCCATTGATGATCAAAGCATGGATTTGTGAAGCGTAGCTAATAAGACTTCGACAAGCCTCACACCCTTATAAATGGCCAAAAGATGAAAGATGCAGCAAGGATATGGGGTGTCATTTCCTTCTAGATAAAAAGTGTACCATGGTATGAAGCCTGGGTATTACTTATGTTGCAACTTCTACTTATGTGGTTGTTGATGACATGGGATCCGGGGTAAAGGTTGGTAACGACCAGGAGATGAATACTCTAGCATGCTCTAAGATATCCATGTTAGATCTCGCTTTATAGAGTTTTGATCATGACATCTATACATGTACACATGTTATTGTCAACTAACTTTGTTTTCCAGGAAGAAACTCTACAATAGATTCCAAAAACTCAATTAAAGATTATTTTTAGAGTCTATATGTATTCGTATATATGTTTTTTAAAATCTTCCTTGGTGATACACACACATGCACATTTTAATTTATATATTTTTCTAATAAAACATGCACATGATATAGGCACATATCAGTAAACAGAAATATAAAATTTTCAATTCGTATGCCTATCTGCTGAAACAAAAATAAATATTGAGAACAATATTCAGACATCTATTTTTAATAATTCTGACGTTTGAATATGGGCTAAAATAGTATGTTTCTTTGTTGTATATATATATTTGTTCAAGACGAAATTCTGAAATTTTATTTCAGATTCTGAATACAAATAGATACTACTTTCTAGTGAAGAGACACAACTCTTAATTCATATCCAGCCATCAAATGTAACGACCCATATTTTTGGGTCGATTTATAATAAATATTTAATAGGTTTTAAATATTGAGTTGATAATATAAATGAAATTTTATATTGAGTTATTGATTTAATAATCGAAATACGATTATTTTGAATATGTATAATTATCGTAATATGAGAATCCAAAAATAATTCAATTCGAATTTCTAGCAGAGTCAAATTGATTCAAATGATTTATATAAATTCTATATGAATTAATCGATAATAATAACAATTATTTATTGTACATGAATTTATTGTTTTGAATTTAATTTATATCGTTCTAAATTAATATCTTCTCCATATGATCAAACTGGACTTCGAAACATATCTCAATGCGTTCAAAATAGTGGTGTAACGCTAGAAACGCCGGTTGTTGCGCTCAAATAGGAGTTCGTAACCGCGAAGTATATTTTTATAATATATAGCGGATAAGCTCGAACTCAAATCGCCGGTTAAATCAAAATCAAATCGATATCTGTTTAAAAAGAAACAAAATCTCTTTAAACTATAATCACATTAAATAGAATGTACTTTGCGCAGAAGAATTTCTTAAGGATGAAGTCTTCATCTTCTATAAAACTGACACCCACTGTTATTCTCCATTTTCGTTCTCAGCAAAATCAACAAATTGAACAGAAAGTTCTTAAATTAAGAATGGTCGACCTCTGTAAATCCTACACAAATATACCCTTCAAAAAAAACTGTAACACCCCGTGTATTCTATAGCTGTGAAATTAACAAATTAAAGTATAATTAATTTGAAATCAAAGAACTAAGGGAAACAGGTTACGCCATTGCGTTCTTCTTGAAATTCTGCTTGAGATAGAGTCTGAGTTTGCGTAAATTGGACTCCGTATGAAAAAGATATCCTTAAATTAAAAATTGCAGCAAAACATGAAAAAAGAGGAATGAGAAAATAATAATGTTTAGCATTGTTCTAACTTTTGTAAGCAAAAGACTTAGTAGCTCATTTGTTTGGAACACATGACTTGCATACAAGATGTACAGAGTTCGATCCCCGCCAGCCCCTTATTTTTGTTTTAGGGGAATGGCTTAAAATAGCCTAGTGTGAATGCAGTTCAAAAAGTGGTTTAGTGTGAAAATGGGTAATTGGGAAGATAGATAAAAAAAAAAGAAGAGAAATATATATATATATATATACACATATACGTATACATACACATATATATATATATATATATATATATATGACATGTACGTATCATGAGGCGTATGTTGCGCATTTTTGCCTGCCAAGAATTGTTTTTTTTATAAGTGGCCTTCTCTAATTGGATTCATGACAAATTAAAGGAAAAGAAATATTTAACATATTCGTACATATGTGCATTTATGTCATAAACATACAAATTAAATAAAAATGTGTGGATGCAAGCAGTGAAAAGAAAGGTTTATGCATAATATTTGTATGCAGTAAATGGGGATTTTCAAAGAGGAAGAATATGAATAGGTTAGACTTAATTTTCTATTAATAGGAATGTCATTTATAAACCTGCAATTGACATCAATGTGGCACTGAATAAGAAAAATATGGTATGTGATATTATTTTGTGAACATAACATGCAAACATATTAATATGACGAATATTTATCTGGCATTTAATTTAAAGATATGTCAATAGGGCATTGATTTGAAAACATGCTATTAACATTTATCTGTACATGTTAATTTGAGAAATATATAAATATGTTGAGAAATATATAAATATGCTAATTTACAATGAAAAGGATACATTAATATTGTCATTCTTGTTAATTGACATGTATATATGAATAATTAATGTATACGGTAAAAGGAAAGATGTATCTATTAAATACGTATTTATGTTTGATGGATTGGCAATAAATAATAAATGTTGATAATGTACATTAAGGGAGTAATTATGGCATAAGTGTGTTAGGAATTATTTATATATAGAATTTGTCCTAAATGAGAAATGTGTACATTGTAGGAAATATATATATATGCTAAAACATGGAATTGCATGTAATTGGAATAGTAATTATGCCATAATTCAAAATGGGGGTAATTTGCATGCATAGTAATTATGACATAATTTAAAATGGGAGTAATTTACAGTCCTTAATTGTGAACATAATTGGCCTCTTTTGAAATTGATGGCCTTGATTTACCCTAGCATCATCGGACGGCTCAAATTAACTTGCAACTCTATAAAAATGACCCTAGACTCTACCTAGGTTTCTTACACAATTCTCTAGCCTCCATTGCTCTCTTCTTTTAATAAAAATAAAAATAAAAATGGCGTCGCTGCTCTGCTGGAATTAAAACTAGAAGATAATCAACATCAGCCTAAGCAACTCAATTCAAACTAGAGGTTAAAGTTCTGCAAAGATTCTACAACAAGTTAAAGTTCTTTCTTTAATCCAATCAAGGCAAGTACAGTTATTCTCCGCTATAAACGTTAATTATAATTTTGATATGCATTTAAATCTGAGTTTGAGGTTGTATTCTCTTCTGTTAGATCTGTTTTCTGTGACTGTTCTATATTCCTTTCTTCTTTTCTGTTTCTATAGCCAGGCTACCACGAGCCTGTGCCTAATCTCATAAGAGATGAACGTATGAACGCAAGTTTTGGGATGAATGATGAGAAATTTGACAAAACCAAATTGAATGTATGACTTTAGGTCTGAGGCATAAAATATATTGGACATATGACTTGGGATTAGATGCATAAATTTGACTATGAACATATAATTTATGCATGTTGTATGCATAGTTATGTTGCAATTTAGACCTATGCATATTTTGTGATAAAAGAAGAAGAGGAACCACTGTAAAGATTACATATGATTTGAGACTTTGGACAAAATGCATATAAAAAGGCAAGATCTGATTTTTAGAAGATATGGTTTAAAGATTTATATTATTGGGGATAGTTTGCATAATAATTCATGACATGAAAAGAAGGAAGATATGGAAACTTAAGATTTACATTAATTAGGATATCTATTATTGTAATTACTCCTAAATAGGGATTTTTGGATATATGACATGCATTGAAATTAATGGCTATATTTGGTATAATCTATATTGGAACATATGTTATATGGCAAATTATGTCCATATTCTGCGCTTAAGCAAACATGGAATATATGTTGTGAATCATGAAAAAATTATGTAGGCATATGAAGTTAGGCCTAATTTATGACTAGGCAAGACATGTAAATAGAACCTTTAGAATTATTAGATTTGCTAAATCTGCTAATTTGCTAAGTTGCCTAAACTGCTAGTTTTGTTATATTGCCCAGACTGCTAATTAGATTGAAATGCCAAATCTGTTAAATTTGTCTGTTGAGATGCCTAATCTGTTATATGCCAAAATCTGCTAAGTGCTAAATCGGTTAAATCTGTTAAGTTACCCAATCTGCTAAAATCTGTTATCTGCTATATCAGTTGAGTTGATGTGATCATTCTGTTATTGATATAATCTGAATTGGCATATATATTGGGTGTGCGCATAAACGGTAAATAATTAATTAATTGGCCGCAAAGATGAATATGGCTAACTCGAGGTTAGAATGAGTTTGCGACGTAAATCTGCCTAGAACCGCCCGGCACATCCAGTGGCCGCAAACAATAGGTTCTAATGTGAGAAGTTAGTCATAACATGCGTAAGACACGAGGTTAGGTCTGGCTTGTGGCAGAAGTCTGCCCGGAACCGCCCGGCATATCCAGCGGCCACAAGCTACCGACCTAATGTGAGAGGTCTGTGCATTAATAATTAATTAATGCAAATCTAAGATAAGAATGACGTCTAAAACGTATTGGGGAAAATAGGGTTAAACCAAAGGGGATTAATAGATGTAGTAAAACCCGTCCATGAATCTGTAGGCCCAATACAAAGTTAGACAAATCTGAAAAATCTGTACATCTGACCCCTTAGTCTGAAAACTTGTTAACTTAATTTGTGAATTAGTAAATCTGTATTCTGTATGTCTGAACTTGTAAACAAGTTAATCTGAAATCTGTTAGTCTGGGGACACAAGGTTGGGAGGGGAATTACTTGTGTCATCTGTTGTTTGGGACCCATATTAGTCAGTAACCCTTTCTGGTATCAAAACTTTGACCCAACAGTAAGTAGGGTCCGGGCACGCTTACTGAACTAATTATAAGTGGTTCATTCTGATAATGGCGAGGGGTGTTGATGGTGCGTTCCAACCGGGTCATGTGCGTGCATGGATCCCGGTCTGCCTCTGAGGATGTAAGACGCCGTGACATCTGTAAATAGGTCTGTGCCAATTGGTTGTCACTTTAGGGAGTGATACACCCTACTGTGGGGCCGACACAGGATATTTATGTATTAGGGAGCCGATCGCTTGGGGTAGGGTTTTAGGGTACACTTAGTTCTGTCTGTTTCTGTTGGTACCGTCTGTTTCTGTTGGGTGGTAACACCTGTCTGTTTCTGTGTGGTACCGTCTGTTCGGGTGGTAAAGGCCCATTACTAGTGTACACCTAATTCTACATTCTGTTTCCGTAGGGATAAATCTGTTTCTTCTTCTGTCTGTTTCTGATCGGGTAGTAAAGGCCCATTATTAGCATTCTGTTTCTGTTAAAGTATTCTGTACCCGTTCCTGCTTCAATTTAGACATTAGGGAGACCCCTAATTCTGTTATACTAGTATTAGTGCAGAGAAGTGTAAAACAATAGTTTATATCATTCTGTTTTTCTGTTATATCTGCTACACCTGTTATAGTTATCTCACATCCAGTTTTACGTTCATATCATATTATTATTATCTGTTCATATGCTGAAAGTCACTGGACTTGCCAGACTTTTTGTCTGACCCTTGTTGTTTCGCCTCCTTTCTTCCATTTCCCCCCAGGTTATCCAAGGAGGGAAATACTTTAGCTTGATCCGGACTTCTCTTTGCTTGAAGTGCTTAAAGTATGGCTTGGCTCTGTATAGCTTCCGTTCCATGGGGATTATGATTTTAAACTATGCATTTTGAAGGCTTTTGTACAAGACTGATATTTTGTACTTGAATTCTGAAATTGAAACGATGTAACCATATTAATTTCTGTTTCCGCTGTAATAAAGTTAAATTTTTTTTTTCAAGTACTGTTTTATCTGTCTTGTAAATTTCTGTTCTGTTTACTAAAATGCTCCACCAAAGTTAAGGCATTCCCTTAGTGAGTGACCTTAACGGAGGTGGAGTGTTACACTTGGTATCAGAGCCAGGTTACCGGATTTGATAAAGAATTTTTGAAAACTATTTTCAAAAAGGTTTTGAAAAGGAAGTATTTTCAAAAGTAAAGCTTATTTTGAAAAACATAGTCCCCTAAGCCATATATCTATCTTTTGATCCTCTGCTTGAATCCTTGTTTCCTTCTTTCTTGAGTCTCTGGGGCTCCCGGTTTTCTGGGGGGTAACCTCATCAAAGGGCAAAGTAGTGCCCGACTTCCATCGATAGCTGTAGTAGTTTCACCTGCGGCTAGTTTTCTTTAGAGCTTTGAAGGATTTTTCCGGGCGATGGAGGCAGCTTTCGAGGGATTGGTCAACATGTTACACAAGGATAGTAAAGATGAGAATGATGAGGTTTGGCTAAGGAGCACAACCCAAAAGGTGAGAAACTCATATAGACTTAGTTCACAATGGAGGAAAAAGGGAAACACAAAAGAAGGAAGGAAAGATTGAAGATAAGGAGGAGGAAAGTGTTTTACTTATGGAAGCTCGACTCATCTGAATAAGGATTACCGAAAGAGGAAGGGGAGGGTGCTTGCTTCAACTGTGGGGAGATGGGACACTTCACTAGGGACTGCCCGAAGAGACGAGGACAAGGAGGGCAGGCGAACACTCTTGAGGCTAGTAGCTAGGATAGAAATAGGAAAATTTCTATAGTAGGTTTAATTTCTTTATCTGATTATGGAGTTAAGACTTTTTTTTCTTCTGATTCTGGTATTTTGGTTTTGTAATCGGTACTCTGCACTTTAATACTAGTATTATTTTTGAATTCCGCTATAGACTCAGACCCATAAGGGTTATGGATCATCTGTTTGAGATTGGGGTTTGAGGGATATCTGTGTTAGGAGTCAAGTATGATGCATACATTCTGAGTTTTCGTGGGGTATGATTTTATCATGCTTAGCTTCCTAAGAATCATTAGGGAACCTGATCTGTACCAGTAGTCTGTAAATATCTAAATACTTTTGATAGGATTTCCAGTTTTGACATTGTCTAAAGAAGGTAATCCTCTGGGTGTCAATTTGATGTTGGTTTCGGTCTTTGGGGCCGATACTTAGGACCCATGTCTAATGGGAACCAAATTTTCGTTCTATCTGTACTCGCTTCCATCATTCGACTGTATCCTATCGATCGAATATTTGAACTTTAGGTAGAAACTAATGGGTGTAAACATGTGTTTGAGACATGTTATGTTTGATGGTTGCAAGTGGTTGCTAGTGGTTGCTCGTGGATGCATATACACACACTAGACACTAGATCGGCTCGAAAACACTCTCATACTGCATATGGATGAGTGAGCATTTTTCAATTCTTGTGGATGCAAAATGGTTGATTCAGCACATGGATGTTGCATTTGAGTGAATGGTTGTGCACTCATATAGAAATAATATATATCATCAGAATTCTATTGCATACATGTTGGACTCATGGCACTGACATAATTCGCATTAAGGAGGTCAACTGAATCAGTAGACCGCCTGATTTTTGCATTAGGTAAGGAACATATACACACACTTTTGCATATGTTCATACAACATTAGAAGTTTTATAAGGACAATGGATGCTTGTGGATGATGGTTGAGTAGATGGGTGATTGGATGGTAGGACACATTCTTCTTAACTTGAAGATTTCGGGGACGAAATCCTTTTAAGTGGGGGAGAATGTAACACCCCGTGTATTCTATAGCTGTGAAATTAACAAATTAAAGTATAATTAATTTGAAATCAAAGAACTAAGGGAAACAGGTTACGCCATTGCGTTCTTCTTGAAATTCTGCTTGAGATAGAGTCTGAGTTTGCGTAAATTGGACTCCGTATGAAAAAGATATCCTTAAATTAAAAATTGCAGCAAAACATGAAAAAAGAGGAATGAGAAAATAATAATGTTTAGCATTGTTCTAACTTTTGTAAGCAAAAGACTTAGTAGCTCATTTGTTTGGAACACATGACTTGCATACAAGATGTACAGAGTTCGATCCCCGCCAGCCCCTTATTTTTGTTTTAGGGGAATGGCTTAAAATAGCCTAGTGTGAATGCAGTTCAAAAAGTGGTTTAGTGTGAAAATGGGTAATTGGGAAGATAGATAAAAAAAAAAGAAGAGAAATATATATATATATATACATATACGTATACATACATATATATATATATGACATGTACGTATCATGAGGCGTATGTTGCGCATTTTTGCCTGCCAAGAATTGTTTTTTTTATAAGTGGCCTTCTCTAATTGGATTCATGACAAATTAAAGGAAAAGAAATATTTAACATATTCGTACATATGTGCATTTATGTCATAAACATACAAATTAAATAAAAATGTGTGGATGCAAGCAGTGAAAAGAAAGGTTTATGCATAATATTTGTATGCAGTAAATGGGGATTTTCAAAGAGGAAGAATATGAATAGGTTAGACTTAATTTTCTATTAATAGGAATGTCATTTATAAACCTGCAATTGACATCAATGTGGCACTGAATAAGAAAAATATGGTATGTGATATTATTTTGTGAACATAACATGCAAACATATTAATATGACGAATATTTATCTGGCATTTAATTTAAAGATATGTCAATAGGGCATTGATTTGAAAACATGCTATTAACATTTATCTGTACATGTTAATTTGAGAAATATATAAATATGTTGAGAAATATATAAATATGCTAATTTACAATGAAAAGGATACATTAATATTGTCATTCTTGTTAATTGACATGTATATATGAATAATTAATGTATACGGTAAAAGGAAAGATGTATCTATTAAATACGTATTTATGTTTGATGGATTGGCAATAAATAATAAATGTTGATAATGTACATTAAGGGAGTAATTATGGCATAAGTGTGTTAGGAATTATTTATATATAGAATTTGTCCTAAATGAGAAATGTGTACATTGTAGGAAATATATATATATGCTAAAACATGGAATTGCATGTAATTGGAATAGTAATTATGCCATAATTCAAAATGGGGGTAATTTGCATGCATAGTAATTATGACATAATTTAAAATGGGAGTAATTTACAGTCCTTAATTGTGAACATAATTGGCCTCTTTTGAAATTGATGGCCTTGATTTACCCTAGCATCATCGGACGGCTCAAATTAACTTGCAACTCTATAAAAATGACCCTAGACTCTACCTAGGTTTCTTACACAATTCTCTAGCCTCCATTGCTCTCTTCTTTTAATAAAAATAAAAATAAAAATGGCGTCGCTGCTCTGCTGGAATTAAAACTAGAAGATAATCAACATCAGCCTAAGCAACTCAATTCAAACTAGAGGTTAAAGTTCTGCAAAGATTCTACAACAAGTTAAAGTTCTTTCTTTAATCCAATCAAGGCAAGTACAGTTATTCTCCGCTATAAACGTTAATTATAATTTTGATATGCATTTAAATCTGAGTTTGAGGTTGTATTCTCTTCTGTTAGATCTGTTTTCTGTGACTGTTCTATATTCCTTTCTTCTTTTCTGTTTCTATAGCCAGGCTACCACGAGCCTGTGCCTAATCTCATAAGAGATGAACGTATGAACGCAAATTTTGGGATGAATGATGAGAAATTTGACAAAACCAAATTGAATGTATGACTTTAGGTCTGAGGCATAAAATATATTGGACATATGACTTGGGATTAGATGCATAAATTTGACTATGAACATATAATTTATGCATGTTGTATGCATAGTTATGTTGCAATTTAGACCTATGCATATTTTGTGATAAAAGAAGAAGAGGAACCACTGTAAAGATTACATATGATTTGAGACTTTGGACAAAATGCATATAAAAAGGCAAGATCTGATTTTTAGAAGATATGGTTTAAAGATTTATATTATTGGGGATAGTTTGCATAATAATTCATGACATGAAAAGAAGGAAGATATGGAAACTTAAGATTTACATTAATTAGGATATCTATTATTGTAATTACTCCTAAATAGGGATTTTTGGATATATGACATGCATTGAAATTAATGGCTATATTTGGTATAATCTATATTGGAACATATGTTATATGGCAAATTATGTCCATATTCTGCGCTTAAGCAAACATGGAATATATGTTGTGAATCATGAAAAAATTATGTAGGCATATGAAGTTAGGCCTAATTTATGACTAGGCAAGACATGTAAATAGAACCTTTAGAATTATTAGATTTGCTAAATCTGCTAATTTGCTAAGTTGCCTAAACTGCTAGTTTTGTTATATTGCCCAGACTGCTAATTAGATTGAAATGCCAAATCTGTTAAATTTGTCTGTTGAGATGCCTAATCTGTTATATGCCAAAATCTGCTAAGTGCTAAATCGGTTAAATCTGTTAAGTCACCCAATCTGCTAAAATCTGTTATCTGCTATATCAGTTGAGTTGATGTGATCATTCTGTTATTGATATAATCTGAATTGGCATATATATTGGGTGTGCGCATAAACGGTAAATTATTAATTAATTGGCCGCAAAGATGAAAATGGCTAACTCGAGGTTAGAATGAGTTTGCGACGTAAATCTGCCTGGAACCGCCCGGCACATCCAGTGGCCGCAAACAATAGGTTCTAATGTGAGAAGTTAGTCATAACATGCGTAAGACACGAGGTTAGGTCTGGCTTGTGGCAGAAGTCTGCCCGGAACCGCCCGGCATATCCAGCGGCCACAAGCTACCGACCTAATGTGAGAGGTCTGTGCATTAATAATTAATTAATGCAAATCTAAGATAAGAATGACGTCTAAAACGTATTGGGGAAAATAGGGTTAAACCAAAGGGGATTAATAGATGTAGTAAAACCCGTCCATGAATCTGTAGGCCCAATACAAAGTTAGACAAATCTGAAAAATCTGTACATCTGACCCCTTAGTCTGAAAACTTGTTAACTTAATTTGTGAATTAGTAAATCTGTATTCTGTATGTCTGAACTTGTAAACAAGTTAATCTGAAATCTGTTAGTCTGGGGACACAAGGTTGGGAGGGGAATTACTTGTGTCATCTGTTGTTTGGGACCCATATTAGTCAGTAACCCTTTCTGGTATCAAAACTTTGACCCAACAGTAAGTAGGGTCCGGGCACGCTTACTGAACTAATTATAAGTGGTTCATTCTGATAATGGCGAGGGGTGTTGATGGTGCGTTCCAACCGGGTCATGTGCGTGCATGGATCCCGGTCTGCCTCTGAGGATGTAAGACGCCGTGACATCTGTAAATAGGTCTGTGCCAATTGGTTGTCACTTTAGGGAGTGATACACCCTACTGTGGGGCCGACACAGGATATTTATGTATTAGGGAGCCGATCGCTTGGGGTAGGGTTTTAGGGTACACTTAGTTCTGTCTGTTTCTGTTGGGTGGTAACACCTGTCTATTTCTGTGTGGTACCGTCTGTTCGGGTGGTAAAGGCCCATTACTAGTGTACACCTAATTCTACATTCTGTTTCCGTAGGGATAAATCTGTTTCTTCTTCTGTCTGTTTCTGATCGGGTAGTAAAGGCCCATTATTAGCATTCTGTTTCTGTTAAAGTATTCTGTACCCGTTCCTGCTTCAATTTAGACATTAGGGAGACCCCTAATTCTGTTATACTAGTATTAGTGCAGAGAAGTGTAAAACAATAGTTTATATCATTCTGTTTTTCTGTTATATCTGCTACACCTGTTATAGTTATCTCACATCCAGTTTTACGTTCATATCATATTATTATTATCTGTTCATATGCTGAAAGTCACTGGACTTGCCAGACTTTTTGTCTGACCCTTGTTGTTTCGCCTCCTTTCTTCCGTTTCCCCCCCAGGTTATCCAAGGAGGGAAATACTTTAGCTTGATCCGGACTTCTCTTTGCTTGAAGTGCTTAAAGTATGGCTTGGCTCTGTATAGCTTCCGTTCCATGGGGATTATGATTTTAAACTATGCATTTTGAAGGCTTTTGTACAAGACTGATATTTTGTACTTGAATTCTGAAATTGAAACGATGTAACCATATTAATTTCTGTTTCCGCTGTAATAAAGTTAAATTTTTTTTTTCAAGTACTGTTTTATCTGTCTTGTAAGTTTCTGTTCTGTTTACTAAAATGCTCCACCAAAGTTAAGGCATTCCCTTAGTGAGTGACCTTAACGGAGGTGGAGTGTTACAAAAACTATCCCCTTCTTTAATTTAATAAGCCGTGCCTTCTTCCTTTTATTTCCTTAACTCGAAATCCATTTACTTTCCTCTTTCGAAATAAAAATAAAAATCGCGAATTCATTTAAATCGAAGACCTCGATTCCACGGATCTCTATGTCACTCGAATTTGGGGATTTCGACTGTCTCACGATGCTGAAGAGGATGGATACTAGACATCATGATTTAAAAAGGATTTGAAATCAAGTCTCATGATGGAAACCAGGGTTTTGGGATCTCGATTTCGAGCAATGCAATGGTGAAGTGAAAATGGTGGAAGGGGTCAACTGGTATGGAGTTCGAACTGGCATAAGAAAGGGGAAGTCAATTGGTTTTGCCTAGGTACTTCGATGGTGGATTTCAATGGAGGAGCAGCTAGGTGAGTTTCTGGAAGAAGGCTGATAACCGGCTGTGATTTTTTGGGTAATGCAGTTTGTTATTTGGGAAGGGGATGTCGAGCTCGGAAAATCTGGGTGGCGGACAGAAGATGGTTGTTGTATTGCAACATTCGGCAGTGAGGATGGCAGCAAATTGATCGGATGTTGGTGTAAATTCTGAAAGAGGGTTTGTTGATCTGAAGGGGGAGTTCCTGTTCGACAGTTTTTGGTTTGTTGATGTTAAAGGAGTTGGGTATAAACAGTGATTGTTTGGGGTTGACAAGTAGGGATGGGCGTTGACAGGCTTTGTCTCAGGGCTGTATGGAGAAAAAGGGAAGAGAACAATTGACTAGAAGGTGGCAACATTCTGGTTGTAACTGTGTTGATTAGGAGAAAAGTTTGGATGTAAGTAAATTCTTTTATTTATAAATTTAATCAGAGTTTTAAAATATAAGTTATAATTTTAAAAATCTTATATCTTGTGTTGTTATAAAATAGATTCGAACGAGATGGCCAGGTTCAAATTTGTATTGGAATAAATATGATATAAAATCACGGTGAGTAAATCTCACTCATTTATTATTTAGAATTATTTTTAGTCGTTAAAAATAATTTATGGTTGTTTGGATGCGTTTTAATTATTATTGTGGCTATTTAAAATATATATTAGTTATTTAGGATTGATGTTTGTGGTTGTTATATATATATATATATATATATATATATATATATATATATATATATTGGTGGTTGGGTTATGGTAGTATCATTAGCGGATGCCCGCAGTATCATTAGCGGATGACCCTATACGCCCCACGCTATGATAGTGGATGACCTTCTATACCGTGAAATCCTGCCTCGAAGCAGAATTGATATTATTTATGTTAACTAACGTCTGTGGATGCAGGAAAAACAGGTTGGAGGAATCCAACTGGATTCCTCAAAAATATTATTATTTGTTTGTTCTCATATATATTGTCATATATGATGTGTTAGAAAATCCATGGTTGAAAATTGGTATTTTTGAAATTTAAAGGGAAAATTCTATTTATCTAAAATAGAATTTGAATTTAAATTGGACTATAAATATATTAACTTGTTTGAATACATATAACAAGTAGTCAATTTATAAACGTTGTTTATAAATTAATAATACGAGATTTGAAGTGAAATTATAAACAATGTTTATAAATAAAGTGGAAAAATTATCATCGGATAATTTGAATATTTAAGTTCAAATGTGAATTTAAAAATAGAAAAGGGGAAATCGTTTTAAAGAAATAAACAGTGGAATTTATTCTGATGTTCAGAATATTAATTGAACCAAAATAAATCCATAAGGATTTATGATTTGAATTCAATTAATTCGAATTTATTTAAATAGAAGTTAAATTGAATATGAAAATAAATTAGGTGTTATATAAATAAGTTGTTATAAATAGAAATTTCTAGAATAAGATTTTGGTTTTAAATAGATTTCGAAATAGACTTGTTTGAATATAAGACAAGGAAATTTATAAAATGGTGTTTATAAATATAACGAATTAATTATCAAGATATAATTTGAATATTTAAATTCAAATATGAATTTAAAAATAGAATTTGAAATCATTCGAAAGGGAACAACGGTTTTTATTCTGTAAGTTCGGAATATCAAAGGGATTGAGTTTCAAATAGAATTTTGAAAAGGGAACTTGTTTAAATATGTGAAATAAGGAAGTTGAATTAATAAATAGTGTTATAAATTATCATTTGGATAATTTAAAACATTTAAATTCAAACAGGAATTTTACAGTAAATTGGCAAGTGTTTTGAAACAAAACGATTGATTATATTTTAGAATTCGGAATATAAGCTAAATTGAGAAGAATTCAACGGGTTTATAATTGAATTCGATTATATCGAATTCTATAAATAATTTATTTATATAAGGAATTGGAATTAAATATAAAAGATCGAAGTATAAATAAATATATTACCGAGTAAGGAAAAATCGACAATTATAGATAATCGAAAATATTATGTTGTGTTGGAAAACTGATTTGATATATATAAAAAATATATCATATTGGAGTTGAATTTATTATAAACGAAGTTTAAATGTTTATATATATATATAATTAAAACGAACCCGCCACAGCGCGGTAGTTCGTAAATTGGCGTTTCAAACTTCAATTGAGTATATGGAACTCAATTTAAGTCGGAATTTTGTGAAACAAGAATCATCAGCACCAGTTGAATAATGATTCTGTAATGGAAGAGAAAAATCTGGATTTCGTCTTATAGATTTTGAGTTATGTCAAAATCAAATTTTCAGAAAAACAACGCCATAACCCTTATAAAACCATAACGGTTTATTTAATTAAATATAAGGATTTTAGGCAAATAAAAATTAGATTTACATTAGAAGAATCCATACTAGAGTTGTAAAATATATCTGAACTCAAGTGGAGTAATGGAATGATTTTCGAAACAAAAATTATATTTTTGAATATTAAATAGGATTAACTAATTTGAATAATAATTCATTAATCGAGTTTTGAATCAAAATTGGCGTTGGATAAGTAAATTGGTTTTGTGAATTCATATTCGAAATCGAATATGAAAATCAAGATGGAAATGAAATTCTACTTGTTTATAAGCGAATTAAAATATATTTGAACATGATATGTTCAAAATAAAGGGATTTGGCAAAATTGCTAACTAAAGAATAAATTAGCAAATTGAGTTAGGAATGACTGGATTGAGTTGGGATAAATCGGAAAACAGGTGGACATAGATTAGACAGGTTTGGAGTGAAATGTATGAAGATTATAATTTTTGTGCTCGACAATAAGATACACATTAATTCCATATGAGATTTTATGCGCCGAATCGACAAGCCACTTAGCTTTTTGATTATTTTTTTGAATGGAAAGGGCCTAGAGAGGCGAGGTTGAGGTTTGAAATATCGACCATAAAAAGTAGGTTATGGCGAAATTTTCCAGAAATTTAAGGAGTTACAATATTTTAAAGAAAATTGGATAACTAGAAAACAAATGTATATATATAGAATTCGATAAGGAAATGAACTTAAAAATAGAATATTATAAACAAAAAGGAAATCTATAAATTAGATTCGTTAAAAATAGAAAGAGAAGCGTACACATGTTTTAGAAATGGAAAATTGGTTTAATATGGTCTTGATTATTCGAGTTAGCAGTCTTGTCTATTTTGAAGTTAATAATATTTTCAGTAAAGGTCTGAGAGGTAATTATATCCCAACTTGAGTGATTTCATTGTTAGCTGATAAATAGCAAGAGTTAGTCTTGAAGAGAAATGTTTTAAAGAAATCTAGTCGAATGTAGTATTTTGGGTTGTTGTAACGATGTTTTACACAACATTCGTTTTAACCAAATAAGTGGGATTTTGGAAATATATTAATAAATATTTCCTAAGTCTAAAAATGAACGGGCGTGAAAGAGGTAAGTAAGTGGAATGTTCTCCAATTATAAATAGAAGATATTTTTCTAAGTATAGAAAATAAAAGAAGACGATATACTGAAATATTTTCCAAATAACGTAAGAGGCGAAGAAGATGATTACTGAAAATATCGAGTTAATAGATATTGATAAGGAAATGGAGAAGTGGAAATATTAATTAAGAGGCCCAGTGATTTGTTTGATGGTTGGAATATTTGTTTATTTTTCTTTGATAGTTAATAACCAACTATTGAAGTATTTGCCAATATCATTGTCAATACGGAGAGACCGGTTGGATTATTATCCGAGAACCACTCCGTATTGGCAGTAGCGTTGCGAATCAGATTATATAAAGATAATCGAAGATAGAGTAAAGTGCAAGGGATTTTTCTACTAATGGAAATTGTGCCTTCGGTTTCGTTTAATCCCAGAACGAACGTATATGGACGAATGTCTGACAGAGTATTTCCAATGATCGCATGTGTTGGTCTGTATAGATATATATGGTGGCAGAGAATTTATTCTCTTAGCATAATATCCAGAATATATTTTTGCAAATCGATTAATGATTTATGTATTTGACAATGTGACATTCAAAGTGATTGTGCTATCAATGAATGATAAGAAATTTTAGCCTCAGGCCTCAACAACCAGGGAATGACAAAAATCAGGAAGGAAGCATGGCTATGTGGATTGCTCCCATTTGGGTGTATAATCACCTATCTAGAGAAATTCCCCTTGCTTCTTTAATCTATCGATGCTGTCCTTTTTCGAGAAACGGTTGCTGATCCCAATCTTTGGTGATATACATTCGATACACTCAAGCGAAATGAGTGGTCGGTCATGTGTGGGCCGGGTTGCAAGATGTTCTTGTTGAACCCCAGTATATCCCCTCTAGAGTACACTGATCGGAAGGTGGTTCCATACCTTGTCATGTTGGAAATCCAATCTCCAATAAGCGCCATGCAGTTTTTGATTTTATATTATATATGGAGCGTGAGATGCAAGCATTCCGCTAGATCCTATTTATTTGATGTAGACATTATTATAATATCACTGGATTTGATATCAAAAATATTTTGTGTTATCGTAAGGTAAAAACCATCCGTGTTTATATGTGGTTCGGATCTTAAGATTATCATTTCTTTCGAAAGGATTTTTAAAGTTAAACAAATGATTGGAGTTTACTCACACCAGTCCCATGACTGACCCAGAGTTTATTTTGTTTTTGTTTTCCCTAAACTCTTGGGTGCCCAAATTTGTATGGGCAGTCAAGTAGTCGGGATTTTACAGATTCACTTGGAGGAGTTTGAAGCAGGAGGCTTCACCAGTTAGCTATAGACTATCATATATTCCGCTATGTACCATGTTGTATCTGGAAACAGGTGTTTATAACTGTTCCAGAAATAGCTGTTGTGCTCTGATGATGGTATGTATATAAAGTTACCGAATTATATTTCAAAGTTTATGTTACCTAATATATTTTATTCGTTCCGCTGTGAGTTTGTGATCTTCGTTTTCTTCTATTCTAATATTTCTTTCTTTCTATTTCTCATCCTCTAACTTCTTTCTAATAATGATTCGTATTTCTGTGCAATTTGGATTGGACGTGTGGTGTTATTAGTCAACTCAGATAGTACGGATTTGCGGTTCGTTACCTCAATTCTCTTCGTGAATGATTGCAGATATTTGTATATTATAAATAGTCTTGCAAACAATCATTTTCTTAACCGAATTTTATTCTAATTCTTTCTATCTAATCTATAACATTCAGATTTACAAGAGCACTCTATTTTCATACTTTTGAGATTACAAATCTTTTCAATGTTCCATATTCTTTCACGAACTACACTATTATCATCAAGGAAAGACTATTGGAAGGGTGTGCTTAAATTTGACATATAAGTGTTATTTCGAACACAAGTAGTCAGCAATTTGAGGCACAAAATCTCATCTGGTTGTTTGGGGTTTGCAGAACTATTCCTCCTGATTAAATGAGGGTTGTTGGTAGTTAGATTCCAGAAGGGAGTTTGGGATATGACGTAGAATGAAGGTTCGAACCAGCATAAAAATCTTGGTGTCAATTTTATTTTTTACCGATATTCTGCTATATGCACATTACTATGCTTATATTTCCATATTATATGATCCTACTGTTGCAAAGTATCTTTCATTTGGTACCAAAGGAAGGACATCTTATCACCATAAAACCAATATTCGATATGTTTATAATATGTAAGATAACACAAGTACCGGCACAACCACTTCCACTACTTTTGTTGATGGACAATCTTCACAAAGACCTCCACTATTCAATAGGCTGCACTACAATTATTGGCCTACAAGAATGAGGATCTATATGTGAGCAACTAGTTTTGATGATTTGAATGCAAGTCAAACTGAATTCACAACACCCACAACTTAATATTCTACATGGAAAATAAATTAGAAAAATGAAGCAAGTGCGAATGCCAGAGCTATGAATATGCTATTTTGTGCTTTGGATAGAAATGTATTCAATCGTGTTAACATCTTTACTATTGCACATCAAATATTTGAAACACTCGAAACCATACGTGAGGGTACAAACAAGGTCAAACAAACAAAGATCTCAATGCTAAAGTACCAATTACAGAACTTTAGATGAGATAGAATGAAACCATCAACAACATGTACTCAAGACTCCAAGACATTCTTCATGCCTTAATAGGACTAGGAGAAAAATACCAGGATTTTGATATTATATTTAAGTTCCTAAATTCACTAACTAATGAATGGGAAAGAAAAGTTTTAACTATCGAGGAAGCAAATGATCTTTCTGCAATGAAGCTAGAAAAATTAATTGCAATTCTTATGTTCAACGATGTTAACATGCAAGCTAAAAAGAATCAAGCAGAAGAAAGAAATATTATAGCTTTTCAAGCTGAAAAGGAAGAATTGGATTCAGATGATGAGAATCTAGCATTTATCGCCAATTTTTTTAAAGAAATTCTTAAAATATAGAAAAGGAAATAAAAATGGGTTTAAGAAGAATTTCTCAAATAAGCCTTCATCCTCAAGTATAGAATGTTTTAATTATCACAAGAAAGGACACATGCTCAAAGATGTCCGGAACAAAAGAAAGAAAATCAAAAAACTTTCAACAACAAAAAAAACAAAGGTAAATTCAAAAAGAAATCTTTTTATGTAACATGGGACGATTCAAATTCATCCTCATCAGATAGTGATAGTGATAGTGACAGCAATGACGAACAAGCAAATGCATGCTTGATGGTTCAAGACACTGAGGTTAGTGATTTATCTTATGATTATTTAATCAAAGTAAATATTGAATTTTTAAATACTATAAAAATTCTTAAAAAGAAACTTAAGGAAGCTCGTGAAAATCAAAATAAAGAAGAATTTGAAAGGGATATACTGAGAGACAAGAAATTTTTTTTTGGAAGAACTTGAAAAGTTCACGAATCTCTTTCTAATTCAGATACACAACTTTCACTTTTGAGTCAAGAAATTGAAAATCGAAAGGCAAAGAATGATTCTATTATTTCTGAAAATCACAATTTCAAAACTAAAATTAAATAAGTAGAGTTAGAAAATACCAGTATTTAAACCAGACTAGATAGCATTTCTAAAAATATTTCTAACTTTAATGAAGGAAGAGAAAACTTATCTAAAATTATAGAAAATCTCAATCTTCTTCCAATAAAAATGGGTTAGGTTTCAAAAAGGAATAAAAAATCCTCCAAAGAAAATTGCTAATTTTAATAGGAATAATGATTTGTAGTATTGAAAAATAAGGTATCACTTTGTTTACCAAAATATACTGAAAGGAAAACTAAAATCAAAATATGGGTTCAAAAACAAACAATAGTTTGATTAGGAACAAATATATCAAATCATTTATGGAAACTATTCATACCAATAAAAACTATATTTATAAGAGGGATAATGAATCCACTTGGGTTTAGTTTCCTAAGATCTAACTCTTAGAATCCTATTAAAAAGTGGGTACCAATGTATTTAAAAAAAAATTACAGGTCCGACTCAAAAAGAGAAAATGGATATTAGATAGTGGGTGCTCAAAACACATGATTGGAGACAAAGATATGCTTACAAACATTACACATTTTGATGGTGGCTCTGTTACTTTCGGAGATAACTCAAAAGGCTATATCATTGGCAAAGGAGATTTGTGCAACTGCGGTTGTAATAACCCGGAAATCTGAGCCAATTTAAAAATTTTATTTTGGCAATTTTAGTGAATTTTGAATATTTAAAATGAATTAATTTAAATAATAATGACGAGAAATTTATTTTGAATAGAATTAGAATGAATATATTTATTTGAATCGACGTTATAATATAAATATTTTGTTTTAATTATAAAAGGAATTGAAAATGGCGCGGTAGTATGAAATTTCGATTTCAAAGTTCAAATGAATGTACAGGATTCAAAATAAACCAGATTTTAGCAAAACCAAAAATATTAGAATCTATTTGAGAATAACTTTCCAACGAATCCGAAAAATTGAAATTTCATAGCGGGAACGAAAAGTTATGCCCAGTTGAAAATTCAGAATAGTCGTTATGGAATTTTGGCCCTTAAAAATGGAAATTTTGCAAACAACCTCTGTTTTCGACGAAACACTTTTGTTGGAACCAGAATGTCAAGTTATTGCTAGATTCAAAAATTCGTAATTTTCTGAACCAATATGTGAGCGTGACACAGGAAAACGTGTTTTAATAGTTTAAGTCAATTTTGATCGACCAGAAAATGACCATTTTTCAAACGGTCTCAGAATTTGATGAAATTAGTTTTGTTAGAACCATATATACAATACAAAGCTAGAAAATATTTTTAGGGAATTTTTAGAGTTTGTATGTGGTCCCGATAAATTGAAATGCGCGTTCAAATTTAATATATAGATTTATTTTTTGATTTTGATGAAAACCAATTGAAATGATCGAATCATCTTATGATACATATCCCATTGTGTTCGGAATGGGGGTAATTAGCTAGGGGTAACAGTCGTTAAGCCTTGTTTGGGGTTCGAAATTAAAAGTTACTTTTTTGGGAATTAATTAAATAAATAAATTAAATATATATATTATAACGAAACCACCTCTCCCCTTCATAACAGTCAACGGATGGAAAATTAAAATAAAACCCTCTCATGCAACTCTTTCACCTATCGCCTCCCCCAAGACTTCGTCAGCTGTGCCGCCTGGCCCCACGCCACGCCCAGCTCCGGCTTCCACCCTCGACTCCCCCACTCCCTCCCCGTTCTCCTATCCTCTGTGGCTCGAGCCCGTGAAGAAACCCCTCACCCAAAGTAAGAAAACCAGCCGCCACCACGGACTGGACACACCGCCGGCCTCAGGCGCCTCCGCCTCCTCAATCCACGCTGCAACGATTTCTCCCCTCTAGTCGACGCAAACAGCAAGAAGAACCCCCTTCTTTGCTGAAAACAATTCTGTTGAGTTTTATTTATTCAATTTAGTTTAGCTAATTTATAAAGTACGATTTAAAATCAGTTTTCTATGAAAAAAATGAAAGGGTAGGAATTTTATACTTTAAAAAGATTTGATTTATATATATATAAGTTCATAATAAAAATATGATTTTTATTAATGTAGAGTAATAAAAATATTATTTTTATTTATGTAGAGTATAAAAATATAATTTTTATATATATAGTGAAGTAAAAATATAATTTTTATTATATTACTAGCAAGATAAAAATATAATTTTTATCATGGAAGTAGCAGTGTAAAGGAGTGATTTTTACATATGTAGTAGAGATATAAAAATACGATCTTTATGTATAAAAATTTAATTTTTATATAGAAAGTGGCATTGTAAGAATCTAATTTTTATGAATATAGCGAAGAGATAAAAATGTGATTTTTTATCCATGTAGCGGTCAAATAAAAATGTGATTTTTATTTATGACCAACGTGGAAAGATAGATTTGGAATATCGGGTAAATCAAAACCATTGTCCGCTAAAGAATGGAGGAGTGGAACCCTCTGTGAGAACTCCTCACTTTTATTTTATTTTCTAGTTAAAATATACGACATCCGTCATCCACAGACCATGGATAACTTGTTTGTTTGATTGATGTGTTGTGAAATTTTATTGTGTGATGTGGAATGAATAAATATTTTATAGTTAAAAATATAAGTTTTAACGTGTATACAAAATAAATATTTATAAACAAATTGTATGATTTGTCTATGTACACCCATTTGACTGATGTTGATTGGGACGATAAATTTTACACATCGCCCAACTACACAAATAAAAATATGTGTTTTTTGATTGGAAACCCCACACGGGCGTTGGGGTGATATTTGGCGTACAATAATCCCAATTATTTAGCTGTATGTCAATCGATTGGTTGACAGACTATGTAAGCGTTAATTATTTATATTTAATGCTTATGCAGTTGTGTGGTGCACTCTGGATGATGGTTGATGATTTATCGTTGCTATTATATACATGTGTTATATGGAATCCACATAATTAACATTATATGGTAATTGATTGGGCCTCATTCCAATTTGGAAAACAGAGAATATTATAAAATGAAAATTCATGTGTTGAATTGAATGAAAATTCATGTGTTGAATAAAAGAATAATCATGTGTTGAATAAAAGAAAACTCATGTGTTGAGAATATTATAAGATTCCTCTGGTTTCGTTCAAACCCAGAACGGACTTGTAAATGGACTATGTGTCTGACATTGGATATCATTCTGTGTGATTGATGGATATTGGTTGCATGGAGTGGTTTGCCTGTGTGGCATGCTAAGATGCAAATGATCAAGGCTTCTGTTGAAAAGCAGAGTCTGGTTGATGATTAAAGCACCGCCTGTGTGGCACAACTTTTTGTAGCGTTAATTCATGAGCCTCACACCCCGATTGTGAACCAGAAACAGGAGAGGACATCTGGGAGGGCATGCATTTTTTTCTAGCTAGGGTGGTGTCAGTGACCTATCAGCCCTGACATTTATATTATTTTCACCTGTGTGGTTGTTGGATTGCGAGGATCCTCGGATAAATCAGTGACTATGTGGAGCCGATGGAGTCATTTGGCTCATTTACGCCCCAAAGGGCGGGGAAACGCAGTGTTCATGCATTATAATCCATTTCGGTGGACCGGCCCTGACGATCCATGGGGTAGTTGCGGCTGTTCCAAAGGCTCGGGCTAGAGAGTCTCGAAGCGGTAAGGACGATCCCTTGCCTTGGTTCACAGATGGAAATCCAACTTCCAATACGTGACTTTGCGGTTTTAATTGTAGAACTAGTATGGCGACATAATATATGGTACCCATGCCGTCTATGATTGATATTTATGATTGAAATTGTTTTTACACTATACACTTATAGTAATAATAAAAGATGAAATTTAGTGTATCAAGCATTCTTTGGCTATTATAAGGTAAAACCGTATCCTCCGGCTTGTGTTGCATTGTGTGATGGGACGTGGGTCTTATAATAGCTTCATTGTTCTTTACTTAGCATTGCGCTGTTGTTTTATGCACTGGTATTCTTGGAAAGAAACCCGTTCTGTGTTATACCGCGTGGTCCCTTGATTTACCTAACTTTAAAATAAAGATTAATAAATGTTTTAGTTCTCACACCAGTCACATGACTGACCTGGAGTTTATTGTTTTAACCTAAACTCTGGGTGCCCCTATTTTCCGCACGGGAAGCTAGTAGTTTTGGTTTGGTAGATTTATATTCACAGGATCCTGATTTACAGCTGAAGCGATATTCGGAAAGCTCTGTATCCGTGTATTACTTCCAGTGGTGTTTTGTATTATTTTCCGCTGTAGTAATGTATTTAAATCACTGATAATTTATTATGTGTAATATTTATTCATACTCTGTATATTCTTGTATTCTGATGGAATTGTTGTAATAAAAAATGGAATGTTCTTCTGTTTGTGTTTCGATTTGTCGTGTTCTCAAAACAATCAAGGGTTTCGAACGGTCTTGGTCGGTTTAGCGATCGATTCGGATCGAGCGAAATTCCCAATTGTTATATGTGGTATCAGAGCTTTGGTTTACAAAGCTCGAGAACAAGACATATTAGAACCAAATGAAAGAATTCATTAGAGATTGGATTAGTAATATCCAATAAGAATGACTCATTAGAGATGGGATCAGTAGTATCGTAGAACTAGTGTGAAGAGTGATATTTTGAAAATAAAATTAAAAACAATTTTTGTTTTGAAAATTTAAATTAATTATTCTTATTTGAATATTTATTTGTATAGAATTTGGACAATCCAATATATAAAGATTTTGCATATACAACCGATCCATGGGTATTCGAAATTTTAATATACTGGATAGATATAGAATCACACTCTAGTCACCCGGGGATGAAGCTATTGATGGCTATATAGCATCAATTGTCTATGTTTGAGTTTCGAAAGTGGGATTTTTATATATTTCCATTGGCTGGTGTGAGAACCAAAATATAGTTAGAATATATTATTGTGACATGGCATCAAAAATGGATATATATATATATATAAATAAATTATGAATTTGAAACGTTAATCAACAAATTGATTGATGGCTGTATTGTTTGATTATTAGTTTAACTAATGAGATTGTTGAAACTAATATGTTCATAAATGGTAAATGTAGACAAATTGAACCAAATATTGAGCTGTACTGAAAATTGTTTGAGAATGCATATATGTACATGTATATACATTGAACAGGTTGTAGCAAGGAGGATAGAGAAGAGGAATAAAATTGTTTGCCCGACAAATAGGTACTTGTTTATTGTATTTCTTGGGGTTTTTGATGATTTTATGAGCTGATTGGCTAGCCGCTTGGCTGTTTCTTTTTCTTTTTGGATTGGAGAGGCATGTATTGCAATTTCAGGATTTTCCCGGTGCTCCCGTGCAGGGGAAGTTATGGAGAAATTTTTCAAAAATTTAGGGTGTTAGCCAAAATTTTGAAAAATTTGAAAAGTTCTTAGAAACTGAAAAGTTAAAGAACTTAAGCCATAATGAAAATAATGAAAGTTGAGTTGGGTTGTAAAACAACTTTCAGCTTCATTCCTTTTCGGGGATGAAAAGTTTTAAGTGGGGGTGATTGTAATAACCCGGAAATCTGAGCCAATTTAAAAATTTTATTTTGGAAATTTTAGTGAATTTGAATATTTAAAATGAATTATTTTAAATAATAACGACAAAAAATTTATTTTGAATAGAATTAGAATGAATATATTTATTTGAATCAACGTTAGAATATAAATATTTTATTTTAATTATAAAAGGAATTGAAAATGGCGCGGTAGTTTTAAATTTCGATTTCAAAGTTCAAATGAATGTACAGAATTTAAAATAAACCGGATTTTATCGAAACCAAAAATATTAGAATCTATTTGAGAATATCTTTCCAACGAATCCGAAAAATTGAAATTTCATAGCGAGAACGAAAAGTTATGCCTAGTTGAAAATTCAGAATAGTCGCTATGGAAATTTAGCCCTTAAAAATGGAAATTTTGCAAACGACCTCTGTTTTCGACGAAACCACTTTTGCTGGAACTGGAATGTCAAGTTATTACTAGATTCAAAAATTCGTAATTTTCTAAATTAATATGTGAGCGTGACACAGGAAAATGTGTTTTAACAGTTTCAGTCAATTTTGATCGACAAGAAAATGGCCATCTTTCAAACGGTCGCAGAATTTGACGAAATTAGTTTTGTTAGAACCGTATCATCAATACAAAGATAGAAAATATTTTTCGGGAATTTTTAGAGTTTGTATGTGGTCCCGGTAAATTGAAATGCGTATTCAAATTCAGTATATAGATTTATATTTTGATTTTGACGAAAACGAATTGAAACGATCGAATCAACTTACGATACATATCCCATTGTGTTCGGAATGGGGGTAATTAGCTAGTGGTGACATTCGTTGGGCCTCGTTTGGGGTTCGAAATTAAAAGTTACTTTTTTGGGAATTAATTAAATAAATTAATTAAATATATAAATTGTAATGAAACCCCCTCTCCCCTTCGTAACAGTCAACGGAGGGAAAATTAAAATAAAACCCTCTCACGCATCTCGTTCACCCGTCGCCTCCCCCTAGACTTCGTCAGCCGCGCCGCCTGGCCCCACGCCATGCCTAGCTCCGGCCTCCACCCTCGACTCCCCCTCTCCCTCCCCGTTATCCTCTCCTCCGTGGCTCGAGCCCGTAAAGAAACCCCTCACCCAAAGCAAGAAAACCCACCGCCACCACAGACAGGGCACACCGCCGGCCTTAGGCGCCTCCGCCTCCTCGATCCGCGCTGTAGCGATTCCCCCCCTCTAGTTGACACAAACAGCAATAAGAACCCCCTTCTTTGCTGAAAACAATTCCAGTGAGTTTTATTTATTCAATTTAGTTTAGCTAATTTATAAAGTACGATTTAAAATCCGTTTTCTATGAAAAAAAATGAAAGGGTAGGAATTTTATACTTTAAAAGGATTTGATTTTTATATATATATCTTCATAATAAAAATATGATTTTTATTAATGTAGAGTAATAAAAATATGATTTTTATTTATGTAGAGTAATAAAAATATAATTTTTATATATATAGTGAAGTAAAAATATAATTTTTATTATTTTACTAGCAAGATAAAAATATAATTTTTATCATGGAGGTAGCAGTATAAAGGAGTGATTTTTACATATGTAGTCGAGATATAAAAATACGATCTTCATATATAAAAATATGATTTTTATATAGAAAGTGGCGTTGTAAAAATCTAATTTTTATAAATATAGCGAAGAGATAAAAATGTAATTTTTTATCCATGTAGCGGTGAAATAAAAATGTGATTTTTATTTATGAACAGCGTGGAAAGATAGAGTTGGAATGTCGGGTACATCCAAACCATCGTCCGCTAAAGAATGGAGGAGTGGAATCCTCGGTGCGAACTCCTCACTTTTATTTTATTTTCTAGTTAAAATATATACTAGGATGCAGACGGTGCTTAGTAGCACCCGACACCCGTCGTCCATAGGCCATGAATGACTTGTTTGTTTGATTGATGTGTTGTGAAATTTTATTGTGTGATGTGGAATGAATAAATATTTTATAGTTAAAAATATAAGTTTTAACGTGTATATAAAATAAATATTTATAAACAAATCGGACGATTTGTTTATGTACACCCATTTGACTGATATTGATTAGGACGATAAATTTTACACATCGGCCAACTGCAAAAATAAAAATATGGGTTTGTTGATTGGAAACCCCATACGGGTGTTGAGATGATATTTGGCGTACACTATTCCCAATTATTTAGCTGTATGTCGATCGATTGGTTGACAGACTGTGTAAGCGTTAATTATTTATATTTAATGCTTATGCAGTTGTGTGGTGCACTCTGGATGATGGTTGATAATTTATCGTTGCTATTATATGCATGTGTTGTAGGGAACCATATAATTAACATTATATGGTAATTGATTGGGCCTCATTCCAATTTGGAACATAGGGAATATTATAAAAAGAAAATTTATGTGTTGAATAGAATGAAAATTCATGTGTTGAATAAAAGAATATTCATGTGTTGAATAAAAGAAAACTCATGTGTTGAGAATATTCATGTGTTGAAAGGATTCATGTGTTGAACGAAATATTTATACAATAAAATTCACATTTTTATTGTAAGTAAGAATTAATAAATATTCATGTGTAGAATAAAGTATATATTCATGTGTTAAATAAAGTATATATTGATATGTTGAAGAAAATATTCATTTGATGAATAGAATAACGAAGTTATTGAAATATATAAAGCTGAGTTGGTTAGATTGACGCCATTTTGACGTGAACGATATTTATATCGATTTTATTCATTTATGTAATGAATATCGACAAGGAAACGATTTCGAAATATAATGTTTTGAAAATATTATCATTTGTATATCGATGATATGGAATATTCAATTTTGATTAGAAATTAAATAGGAAATTGAATAGGAAGTTGAAATCATTTTGAAAATGAATTTAAAACGATTTATAAAATACGTTTTAAAAGGAAATCGATGAAATATATAATATATTTATTATGTATATACTGGCCTGAACAGAACGCGCCGCGGCAGTTCGCGAATTTCGACCATTGACTTCGAATGGATATTACGGGAGATCCGACCGTCGGATTCTCCTAAAACCGGAACCATTGGGTTCGTATCGAAAAGAGCTTTCTAAGAATACAAGCAATTAGAAATCTAACGGTTGGATTTGGAATTATGTCCAAATCAAATTTGGAAAAGATCGCTGTAAGTGTAGCAAAATGGCCGTTTATGGAAATCGACTGTACGGGCCTTGATAAAATTATTAAAAATAGTAATAATTTGTGTAAAATCATAAGAAATTATTCGGAAAGAATTGGGATGAAAAATTCCATATTTGAAAAGATAAAAATAGATTTTTATCGAAATGAACTAGTTTTGAACTAGAATTATAATCCATTTATTTTTGAAATAAATAAATTGGATTTGACAGGGTTTTAAAAGTAACCAGAATTTCCAATAATTGAATCGAAATGGATTTGAATCGAAATTGTCTTTGGAATATTTCGATGTTAGATTTCGTGATTATACAGATATTGTTATGGAAATTTGAAAGATATATTTATATCGTTATTTCCAATACGATATTTGTTGGTCGTAGAATTTGATATTGAATATAAGCCGATATACTTTCTATTCAGAGCCTTGTATTTAATATTAAATGGGATTTGGGTTTGTCGTGAATGGTGTCTTCATTAACACTGTTCTTAAACCCAGTTGAGAAAAAGATTAAATCTTCTTATTTAGATTTAATGAAATATACCAATTAAATGGAATTTAATTGGAATTGAATTTGAATTGATCTTTGGGTTTACCATGAACGGTTTTTTAAATAACACTTGTTCTTTAACCCGATAATTAATGGAATGTGAATTGGGTTTATCGTGAATTGTGCTTTAACGACATTCGTTCTTTAACCCGATTTACAGTGAAATGGGATTTGGAATTTATAAATCTTTTTGATAAGATTTAAAGGAGATTTTCCAAAGTAAAATTTTCCAATTTAATAAAATAAATTGGAATGGAATGGAATTCGATTTAGTAATAATCGAAGTGAATTTCTGTGGAGGAAGACTGCTAATTTGTCTAGATTTTAAAAGGCGTTGCCGTTATTCCATTTATATTATTAGTCGGATATGGAAGTTTATATCTATTATATATATCGATTTGTTTTCCAGGAAGATTCCATTGTAAATAGAATGTGATTTTGGGTTTATCGTGAATCATGTTTTAAATGACATTGGTTCTTTAACCCAGTTAAAGATGGGATATGATTTCCCAAGTAAAATAATCATTGATAGTGATTATTGGGAAGATTAAAACCAAGTGGAGTTTTAATGAATCTTTAATTAGATTTAAATGGTCGAGATTGGAGAATCACAAATTTTGCTCTAGGCGATAGTAAAATCTTTAATTAGATTTGAACGTGAAATGGTAATTGAATTCACTGATAACAGCGTGGTGTTAGATATGATGTATGACCAGTTTTACTTCATGGGATGAATAGGTTGGGGTTGGGAAATTTAACAAGTGATTACTTCGGTAAGGTTCGCTAATCACAACTAGTTTGGATAAACCATAATTTGGTTTGAATTGATATTCAAAAGAAGATTAAAGGATAAATTTAAAGAATTTATCTTTGATAAAATTAATGGGAACCTTTCCCAAAGTATAAGAATATTTGAATAAAAGAATATTCTGAATTGGAATGAGGCGTATGTTATGTTTGTGTAACACTTGTTTATTATATACGCGAGTTATTCAGAAAGACCGGGTTTATCTCATTCTGAATAACTGATTCGACGATGTGTCGAGGATGAAGACGGTGGTCGAAGACCGGAGGTCTTCTCATCGTTTGGACAATTACTGATGATCTTGATTGGGTTGTACACCCAAGAGGAGGGAATCAGTTAGTGATCGTTCAGACGTACTTGGAGATCGATGGATATGCGAGGAATAAGATTCCTCCGGTTTCGTTCAGACTCAGAAAGGACTGGTAAATGGCCTGTGTGTCCGACATTGGATATCATTCTGTGCGATTGATGGATATCAGTTGCACGGAGTGGTTTGCCTGTGTGGAATGCTAAGATGCAAATGATCAAGGCTTCTGTTGAAAAGCAGAGTCTTGTGGTTGATGATCAAAACACCGCCTGTGTGGCACAGCTTTGTGTAGCGTTAATTCGCGAGCCTCACACCCCGGTTGTGAACCAGAAACAGGAGAGGACATCAGGGAGGGAATGAGTTTCTTTCTAGGTAGGGTGGTGTCAGTGACCTACCAGCCATAACATTTATATTTTTTTCACATGTGTGGTTGTTGGATTGCGAGGAGCCTCGGATAAATCAGTGACTATGTGGAGCCGATGGAGTCATTTGGCTCATTTACACCCCCAAAGGGCGGGGAAACGCAGTGTTCAGGCATTATAATCCACATCGGTGGACCGGCCCTAACAATCCATGGGGCAGTTGCGGCTGTTCCTGTGGCTCGGGCTAGAGAGTCTCGAAGCGGTAAGGACGATCCCTTGCCTCGGTTCACAGATGGAAATCCAACTTCCAATACGTGACTTTGCGGTTTTAATTGTAGAACTAGTATGGCGACATGATATATGGTACCCATGTCGTCTATGATTGATATTTATGATTGAAATTGTTTTGACACTATACACTTATAGTAATAATAAAAGATGAAATTTAGCGTATCAAGCATTCCTTGGCTATTATAAGGTAAAATCTTATCCTCCGGCTTGTGTTGCATTGTGTGATGGGACCTGGGTCTTATAATAGATTTATTGTTCTTTACTTAGCATTGCACTGTTGTTTTATGCACTGGTATTCTTAGGAGGAAACCCGTTCCGTGTTATACCGCGTGGTCCCATGATTTACCTATCTTTAAAATAAAGATTAATAACTATTTTAGTTCTCACACGAGTCACATGACTGACTTGGATTTTATTGTTTTAATCTAAACTCTGGTTGCCCCTATTTTCTGCATGGGCAGCTAGTAGTTTTGGTTTTGCAGATTTATATTCACAGGATCCTGATTTACAGCTGAAGCGATATTCGGAAAGCTCTGTATCCGTGTATTATTTCCAGTTGTGTTTTGTATTATTTTTCGCAGCAGTAATGTATTTAAATCTCTGATAATTTATGATGTGTAATATTTATTCATACTCTGTATATTCTTGTATTCTGATGGAATTGTTGTAATAAACAATGAAATGTTCTTCTGTTTGTGTTTCGATTTGTCCTGTTCTCAATACAATCAGGGGTTTCGAATGGTCTTGGTCGGTTTAGCGATCAATTTGGATCGAGCGAAATTCCCAATTGTTACAACGGTATATCAAATTTACCACTTGTCACAAATGTCTCTCCAGTTAAAATTTCATAATTTATTATGCATTAGTCAATTATGCGACGAAGGCTTTAAAATAACATTTTCAGATAATAAATGTAGTATTCTCAATCAAAATAAAAATATTATTTTTGAAGGAAATAGAGATAGAAATATCTATATTTTAAATATGAAAATTAATTATAATGAAGATATGAATTAAATAGCTAAATATAATGATCCTTGATTATGGCACAAAAGGTTTTGTCAAATTAATTTTAGATCGATACGAAAACTCTGATAAATAAATTAGTAAAAGGTTTGCCAAAAATAAACTTTAAAATAAACAATATTTGCAATGATTGCCAATTGGGAAAATTAACTAAATCATCCTTTAAATCTAAGAAAGTTATTTCAATTGAACAACCACTAGAATTATTACATATGGATTTATTCAGACCAATACAGGTTCAATCTATTAATCGTAATCGATATATATTTGTAATATTCGATGACTTCTCTAGATATATATGGAAAATTTATGAAAAACAAAAGTGATACTTTTGTTCATTTCAATATTTTTCCAAAAGAATTCAAAATACAAAAAATTTAAAAGTAAAAAATCATTCAAAGTGATCATTGAGCTTACTTTGAAAATGAATTATTTGGATTATTTTGTAAAAAGAAAGGAAAAAAATCATAATTTGTCATTTTCTATAACTCCACAATAGAATGTAGTTGTAGAAAGGAAAAATAGAATGTTATAAGAATGTGCAAGAACTTTATTAAATGGAAGTACTTCACCAATGCATTTTTAGGCAGAAGCTGTAGCAACTACTTGTTATGTACTGAATCATATTTCCATATGACCTCTAACTAAAAAAACACCTCATATGAATTATTTAACAGAAGAAACCCTAATATTTCTTGTTTTAAAATTTTTGGTTCAAAATGTTTTATACTAAATATAAAAGATCAACTCGGATAATTTGATCCAAAAGCTGATCATGGAATATTTGTAGGATACTCTGAACGAAGTAAGGCATATCGTGTTTTTAATAACCAAAAAAATATTGTAGAAGAAACATTACATGTATCTTTTGACGAGAACTTTAATGAAAATACAATTATCAAAGACGATGAAGAATTTATAGTTGACACTGAAAACACAAATCTTGAAAATAATGAAAATAGTATTCATAGCAATACCAATGAATTAATATCCCCTCCTAGGATCTTACGTGATCACCTGCATAAAATATAATTGGTGAAATTGATTCCTAAGTTCGAACAAGAAGTCAACTAAACCAAATGGGACATTGTAACGACCCGCATTCTACGCATAATAGGATCGTAGAATTTTTTTTTCTTTCACGTACGAAGTCGTATGGTCATGTAACTTTGGGAGACGACTATTGGGGTCATTTCCCATGTTCATGATTTTTTCCGATTTTTAAATGACCATTTTGCCCCTAGCTGATATTGTTTTGGCCATAACTTTTGATTGGAAAGGAGTTTTGACCTGAAACCACTTCCATTGGCTTCAGATAATGGTTTACCTTTCCGTAGAGTGGTCACATGTGAAAAACGGACTTACCGTTTGGGAGATATGGCTGAAACAAGGTTTAGAAGATGAAAAACAGCTTAACCGGGCCTAATTAGGGTGATTAGCAAGAGGGCCCATAACCCATTTTGGGATTAGGGTTATGAGGAGGCTGAAATCAGTTAGAGAACGATCTTATTTTCATTTTTCCGCTGCCACTTTCATCCTTGAAACCCTAACAATGGCCTCCAACATCTAGAATCATCTCTAATCACTGTTTAATCAAGGATTAGGCTTAGCAACACCAAATCAAAGGAGATTTTCACCAAATCATGCTGTTAGACATTAGTATTCGCCCAAATCAGCGAGGTTTCAGTTCTGAAAATTTTATTTGTGGCCAAGGTGAGTGATTTGCATAGTTTTGCACTAGTTATGGTTGATTAAGGGTAATTAGTGATAATTAGCGAATTTAAACATGATAAAATTCTGGAAAAATATTTATAAAATTTGAAATGATGTTTTAGGCCTCTGTTAGAAAATTTGGATAGTTTAGTTAAGTTTTGCTAATCCTATCATTAATTATGCCTAAACATGCTTAAGGGGAAAATATGGGTTTTGGCTATGTTTGATCCGTTTTAACTTATCAAATTATTGTTTTGATGTTTGTGGATGTTTATATATGTTGCTACGACTGTATGGCATGCTTTGTGATTGATTAGAATAGTTAGAATGGTCGAAAACGTCGTCGTATGGCGTAAAACAATTGTTGGAACAGCGGCAGGAAATTATGTAGAGACCGGATCGGATCGCCCCCTCCTTCCAAACCCGACCCGAATGTGTAGCCCCCATCACGAGCCATCTCCACGAGCCAAAGGACTGGACCGCGTCACGAGCTGAATGCTTCACGAGCTAGAGTTTAAGACCACGACCCGATCCAACCTGGTGAAGACGGCGCGACCCGAACCGGTGTGACACCTCGACCTGATCCGCTTGCACAGGCTAAGGGAGCTTGACCAAACTGGAGCATCATCCCGATCTGGAGATGAAGCCGACCCTATCCAATCCGCTGAAGGGTACTCGAACCGATCCGAAGGGAGCTGGTGACCACAGACTGAATGAGGGAAGAGAACCGATCTGAACTAGAGGGGAACTACGAACCGAGCCGAATGAAGAAGACCGATCCGGGAAAGAAGACCAATAACCCAAGATGCAATTGTAGTCCAAGTAGGAAGTTTATACTTAGGATCCAGATGGGAACCCATGAGTGAATATCATGATTGGGCTTTGTTGCGGGACGTGTGCTAAGGAGTTATCGATGTCTATACCTTTGGATCACTATGTGTAGGGAGTACATGAACGGATTCAGGGCCACAGTGGCCTAGGTACGACTAAAGAGATATAGACCAATGAAGTGGGGTCATTTGTAAAGTGCTGGTCATGACTCCATGTGGTAAGCTTGGTAGTAGCAGTAGTTGTACAAGTCGAACTCTGTCACTACTTCGATGGGTCTTGTGATTGACAATGGTGGACATCGTATGCTTTACGCACTGAGTGAGAGATGTGAGGATGGTTGCTATGTTTTATTTGTTTGCCATCATTATGACATGCACACCCCCCACCCCCGTTATCTTTACACCATCTGTTCAGTGGCACCTTAGAGTATTGTACGGTATGTAGTGCTAACTCTTTGGTTGCAGGTCCAGGTTCAGGTATGGTTTAGTATACCTGTTATTGTTCTGTTTAGCTGCTTATCACTCATACCAGACTTTTTGACTGACCCAGAGTTTTATGTATCTTCTTATTACTCTGGGTGCTCTCACGAGTAGACTAGAGACAGGTTAGCTGGGTATGCACGAGTAGTTGATCCGGAGACGAGCAGGAGGCTTCCACGTATGATACATATAGATATTCTCCCTGTGTTGTTGAAGATCACTGCTTGGGCATTAGTAGTGCATCTTCTACTTTAGCTTTCTTTTTCTTTAGAGACAGTTTAAAATTGTAATAATGATGTTGGATCATAAGGTGTATTTGGATTTCCGCTGCTATGTTGGTTTAGTTTTCAACTTATGCACTGTCTCGCCTGTTTTATGTCAATATTATGTTATTATTATATTTTGTTCCATGCGCTGTGAGACATTCTATAGGTTCCTTGTTAGTTCATTATTTTTTTTCTTTTCTTCTGACGACCATTCCGTGCTAGCTGGGCATGTGTACAGCGCACTAACGGAGGAAATGCCGGCTGGTGCGGGGCGGGCCGTCACACTTGGTATCAGAGCTCTAGGTTGCGTAGTTAACCTAGGGAAGTTATCAAGGAGAGATAGTATACATATATAAGAGAGCTTATTTTTGATTATTTTGGCTTTCAAAGACATATATATTATATATATTATTAGTATAGCTAAGGATGAAGTCGCACTGCACTAGCACCACTATGGAGATGGTTAATCGTTTTCTCTTTACAAATTGAACGATGAGCCGATACGCAAGAGGTGCCGGTAGAGGAGCCAATAATGGGAATGCTGCTGACATGAGGACGATGTTTACTGACCTCATGAGGGAGATGCTTTGGGATGTGCAGAGGGCAGCTCCCAATGCTGGTAATGGTGGTGGCCCAATAGTGCAGGCGCCTAGGGCCAATTTCGCCAAGCTGAATAAGGATTATACTAGTCTTGGTGGGAAGCCGTTCCACGGAACGGAGTCGGCTACGGATGTTCAGGATTGGTTGGATAGTTGCAAGCGTATCTTCGAAGACTTGGGCATCGAGGATGCGATGAAGAGAAGGTTAGTATCCCGTCAGTTGCAAGGACGGACAATGAATTGGTGGAATGCTATAAAGGCAGCTACTCCCGAGGATCAGATTACTTGGGATCAATTTAAGGCTCGCTTTAGCGATAAGTTCATTCCAGCTGCTCAGAAGTCAGTGTTGTTCAAGAAGTTCTTGGAGCTTAAGCAAAATAGCAGAGCTGTCTCGGAGTATATTGCTGAATTCGATACTTTATCGAAATATGGGTTATCTCTTATTGATACTGCTGAGAAGAAGAACGAGAAGTTCATAACTGGTTTGGATGGATACTTGGGGGAAAGGCTTATTAACCACATCGATGAGACGTTTGAATCGATTGTGGGGAAAGCATTGAGGTTAGAGAGTCTTTAACCTAAGTCGAAGATTGAGGTTGCATCTACAGAGGAGCCAAAGCCGCAAGCAAGCAGTGTAGGCAAGAATGGTTCTCAGAATAAGAGGAAGCAGAACCAGAATAAGGATAGCCAGAAAAAGAATAAGAAAGATGTTGAGTGCTTCAGCTGTGGTAAGAAGGGCCATTATGCTAGTAATTGTCGGGCCAAGCCAGCAGATAGGAAGTGCTTCAACTGTGTCCAAGTAGGACATCACAAGGACAAGTGTCCGCAGCCCCCTAAAGAAAAGCAGATGGTGAAAGCATATGCCCTTAATGCTATTCCCTCTTCGTCGAATGCCCCAACTGCGGCGAAGAAGGGAAAGAATGTCGTTATTCAAGGTATGCTTTTTATTTATGATGTTCCTGTTCGAGTATTGTTTGATACCGGAGCTTCCAATTCCTTCATATCTAGTGACCTAGTAGATAGGTTGGGATTGGAGCCCGAGATTGTCGATAGACCTTTAGTAGTGACGAACCCGATTGGTGGTTCGACTAACCTTAGCATGATTTGTCGTAATGTGGTCTTATCGAGTCATGGATGCATGTTCGTTTGTGATTGCTTTGTTTTGGGCTTTACTAGGTTTGGCATTATTTTGGGAGTCGATTGGCTCCAAAGATACAGGGTGGTGGTAGACTGTGAGGGCTATTTGGTGACAGCTAGAGCGGATGACGGGTGGAGGGTAGTGTTTACTGGTCTACCCGGTGATGGGGTAATGGCTAGTTTTCTAAATTCTCTCGACATCCCGCAAAGTGAGTTGTCAGGTTTGCCTGTGGTTGGCCAGTATCCGGACTTCTTCGAAGAAGTGACCGGGCTTCCACCACACCGAGAGATTGAGTTCGTATTGATTTAGTGAAAGATACCAGACCTATAGTGATGCCACTTCGTCGTATGGCACCAAGGGAGCAGCGAGAGCTCGGGGTGCAAGTCAGCGATCTTTTGAAGAAGGGATTTATCAGAAGGAGTGTTTCTGAATGGGGAGCAGCAGTTGTGTTTGCTACCAAGGCGGATGGTTCCCTTCGTTTGTGTGTAGGCTACCGCGAGTTGAATAAGGTGACGAGGAAGAACAAGTATCCTCTACCACAGATAGATGATTTGTTTGATCAGTTGAGTGGCATGAGAGTAATTTCTTAGTTGGATCTTATGATAGGTTTCCATCAGCTTAGAGTGGAAGCTGATAGTATAGCTAAAACGGCGTTTCGGATGCCGTCTGGATTTTCTGAGTGGTTGGTCATGCCATTCGGGCTGACCAATTCCCCAGCATATTTTGTGGATCTTATGAATAGGGTATTCAGAGATCAGTTGAATAAGTTTGTTCTAGTGTTCGTGGAGGATATTTTGGTCTACTCGAGGACAGAGGAAGAACACAAGGAACATTTAAGAATAGTGATGGAGGTGTTGAGAAACCACCAATTGAAAGCAAAGTTTTCTAAATGTCACTTCTGGAGGAGGGAAGTGAGATTCTTGGGCCATGTTGTTTCAGAGAACGGTATTGCCGTGGATCCTGCGAAGGTGGCTACGGTACAAGATTGGTCTACGCCCAAGAATGCAACGGACATAAGAAGTTTCTTGGGATTAGCTGGATATTATCGTAAGTTTATCCAAGATTTCTCCAAGATAGCAGCACCGTTGACTCAATTGTCTAAGAAGAATCAAGACTTTGTCTGGGACGAAAGGTGCGAGAATGCATTCAAGATTCTAAAGGAAAAGTTGACATTGCACCAGTGTTAGTCATTCCTAAAGGGAATTAAGAGATGACAGTATATACAAATGCATGTGGCACAGGGCTAGGTGTTGTATTGATGCAAGGGGGTAGGGTTGTAGCTTATGCAAGTCGGCAACTGAAACCACACGAGAAAAGATACCCTACCCCTGATTTGGAACTAGCAGCGATTGTATTCGCATTGAAGATGTGGAGACATTATCTCTTGGGAGAAAGATTCGAGTTGTTTACCGATCATAAATCATTAAAGTATCTTTTCTCTCAAAAGGATCTAAATCTCCGACATCAAAGTTGGTTAGAATTTTTAGCTTCCTATGATTTCGACATCGCATATACACCAGGAAAGGGCAATGCAGTGGCTGATGCATTGAGTAGAAGACATGCCGGTTTAGGGGCTATGTTTCTAGAATGGAAGCAGCTGGAGTACATCACGGGGTATGATTTCAGACCAAGTACGAATTGGATCCAGAAATGTTAGCAAGTTTGATGATCAGACCCACTTTGATTGAGCGGATTGGTTCCAGTTAGAGGAATGATCCTAACTTATTGGAAATCATCTCAAAGTTAGAGATGGGAATCGATGGAGAGATGAAGAAGTGCAGGCTTGATCGAGATGGATGGCGTAGAAAGAATGGAAGACTAGTTGTACCCAATGTCAATGGATTGAGAGATGAAGTGCTTAAGGAATGTCATCGCTTAAGACTGACTATACATCCCGGTGGTAACAAGATATATCGAGACATGAAGCAGACCTACTACTGGGAAAGGATGAAAAGAGACATTGGGAAGTTTATATCAAAATGCATGAACTGCCAGCTAGTTAAAGCTGAGCAAAAGAAGTCTAGTGGTTTGCTACAACCATTAGAAATTCCAAAATGGAAATGGGAACAAGTGTCAATGGATTTCATTGATGGGTTACCAAGGACTAGATCGGGTCATGATAGCATTTGGGTGATTGTGGACCGATTGACCAAAAGTGCAAGATTTATACCCGTCAAGTCGAATAGGACGACAACTAAGTTAGCTGAACTATATGTAAAGTGGGTAGTGAGATTTCATGGAATACCCAAAGGCATTGTGAGTGACCGAGATCCATTGTTCACTAGTGGATTTTGGAAGAGCTTACAAGAGGCGTTAGGATTAGAATTACTTCTTAGTACCGCGTATCATCCTCAAACCGACGGTCAGATAGAGAGGGTGAATCGTGTATTAGAAGATCTCTTGAGAGCTTGTGTACTGGATTTTGGTGGGTCATGGGATGACCATTTGCATCTAGTAGAGTTTGCATATAACAATAACTATCACTCCAGTATTGGTATGGCTCTATTTGAAGCTTTGTACGGAAGACCGTGCAACTCACCGTCATGTTGGTTAGAAACTGGTGAGAAGTTTGTGCTTGGACCAGATTTGATAAGAGAAACATCAGCTAAGATTAAAGTTATCCAACAGCGAATGAAGACTGCCCAAGATAGGCAGAAAAGTTATGCTGATAAGAGGAGAAGAGAATTAAAGTTCTCCATTGGCGACTTGGTGTTTGTCAAGATTTCTCCGTTGAAGAGCGTGATACGATTTGGCAGGAGAGGCAAGTTAGCATCAAGATTTGTTGGTCCATTCCTTGTTCTTGAGCAAATTGGGAATTTGGCATACAAAGTTGAACTACCAGAGAAGATGGCAGGAGTTCACAACGTATTTCATGTTTCCCAGTTAAGGAAGTTCATCCACGACCAAGATGTGACTATTTCACCTGATCAGTTAGATGATATCGAAGTTGAACCCGAGGCGGTTGGGAACCGCAAGTCTATGCGTATTGTTGGGAACGATACGAAGCAACTTCGAAGGAAAGCGATGAATCTAGTCAAAGTTCAGTGGGGAGAGAATGAGAATGACTGTACATGGGAGACAGAGGAGAGCATTTGGAAGACGTATCCAGAACTCTTCGCCTGATAAGATTTTAACTTCGATCTAGTTTTTCCGCATGCTAGGATAGGCTTGTTTGTTTGTTTTCCATGTTTGATTGTTGTATATGATTGGTAGGCATGCGGGATCCTTTGTATGCTTAGGGGTTAAGGAATTTCGGGGACGAAATTTCTTAAGGGGGGAGAGTGTAACGACCCACATTCTACGCATCATAGGATCGTAGAATATTTGTTTCTTTCATGTACGAAGTCGTATGGTCATTTAACTTTGGGAGACGACTATTGGGGTCATTTACCATGTTCATGATTTTTCCCGATTTTTAAATGACCATTTTGCCCCTAGATGATACTGTTTTGGCCATAACTTTTGATTGGAAAGGAGTTTTGACCTGAAACCACTTCCATTAGCTTCGGATGATGGTTTACCTTTCCTAGAGTGGTCACATGTGAAAAACGGACTTACGGTTTGGGAGATATGGGTGAAACAAGGTTTAGAAGATGAAAAACAGCTTAACCGGGCCTAATTAGGGTGATTAGCAAGAAGGCCCATAACCCATTTCGGGATTAGGGTTATGAGGAGGCTGAAATCAGTTAGAGAATGATCTTATTTTCATTTTTCAGCTGCCACTTTCATCCTTAGAACCCTAACAATGGCCTCCAACATCTAGAATCATCTCTAATCACTGTTTAATCAAGGAGTAGGCTTAGGAACACCAAATCAAAGGAGGTCTTCACCAAATCAGTATTAGAGCTACTGTTAGACATTAGTATTTGCTCAAATCAGCGAGGTTTCAATTCTGAAAATTTTATTTGTGGCCAAGGTGAGTGATTTGCATAGTTTTGCACTAGTTACGGTTGATTAAGGGTAACTAGTGATAATTAGCGAATTTAAACATTATAAAATTCTAGAAAAATATTTATAAAATTCGAAATGATGTTTTAGGCCTCTGTTAGAAAATTTGGATAATTTAGTTGATTTTTGCTGATCCTATCATTAATTATGCCTAAACATGCTTAAGGGGAAAATATGGGTTTTGGCTATGTTTGATTCGTTTTAACTTATCAAATTATTGTTTTGATGTTTTTGGATGTTTATATATGTTGCTATGACTGTATGACATGCTTTGTGATTGATTAGAACAGTTAGAATGGTCGAAAACGTCGTCGTATGGCGTAAAACAATCGCTGGAACAACGGTAGGAAATTATGCAGAGACTGGATCAGATCGCCCCCTCCTTCCGAACCCGACCCGATCGTGTAGCCCCCATCACGAGCCATCTCCACGAGCCAAAGGACCGGACCGCATCATGAGCTGAATGCTTCACGAGCTAGAGTTGAAGACCACGACCCGATCCAACCGGGTGAAGACGGCGCGATCCGAACCGGTGTGACATCTCAACCCGATCCGCCTGCACAGGCCAAGGGAGCTTGACCAAACTGGAGCATCATCACGATCTGGAGATGAAGCCTACCCGATCCGATCCGCTGAAGGGTACTCGAACAGATCCGAAGGGAGTTGGTGACCACGGACTGAATGAGGGAAGAGAACTGATCTGAACTAGAGGGTAACTGCGAATCGAGCCGAATGAAGAAGACCGATCCGGGAAAGAAGACCAATAATCTGAGATCCAAAGGTATTCCAAGTAGGAAGTTTATACTCAGGATCCAAATGGGAACCCACGAGTGAATTTCATGATTGGGCTTTGTTGTGGGACGTGTGCTAAGGAGTTATCGATGTCTATAACTTTGGATCACTATGTGTAGGGAGTACGTGAACGGATTCAGGGCCACAGTGGCCTAGGTACGACTAAAGAGCTATAGACCAATGAAGTGGTGTCATTTGTAAAGTGCTGGTCATGACTCCATGTGGTAAGCTTGGTAGTAGCAGTAGTTGTACAAGTCGAACTCCGTCACTACTTTGATGGGTCTAGTGATTGACAGTGGTGGACATCGTATGCTTTACGCACTGAGTGAGAGATGTGAGGATGGTTTCTATGTTTGATTTGTTTGCCATCATTATGACACGCACACCCCACCCCCGTTATCTTTACACCATCTGTTCAGTGGCACCTTAAAGTATTGTATGTTATGTAGTGCTAACTCTTTGGTTGCAGGTCCAGGTTCAGGTATGGTTTAGTATACCTGTTATTGTTCTGTTTAGCTGCTTATCGATCATACCAAACTTTTTGTCTGACCCAGAGTTTTATGTCACTTCGTATTACTCTGGGTGCTCTCACGAGCAGACTAGAGACAGGTTAGCTGAGTATGCACGAGTAGTTGATCCGGAGACGAGTAGTAGGCTTCCACGTATGATACATATAGATATTCTCCCTGTATTGTTGAAGATCACTGCTTGGGCATTAGTAGTGCATCTTCTACTTTAGCTTTCTTTTGCTTTAGAGACAGTTTAAAATTGTAATAGTGATGTTGGATCATAAGCTGTATCTGGATTTCCACTGCTATGTTGGTTTAGTTTTCAGCTTATGCACTGTCTCGCTTGTTTTATGTCAATATTATGTTATTATTATATTTTGTTCCATGCGCTGTGAGACATTCTACAGGTTCCTTGTTAATTCATTCTTTCTTTTCTTCTGACAACCGTTCCGTGCTAGCTGGGCATGTGTACAGCGCACTTACGGAGGAAATGTCGGCTGGTGCGGGGCGGGCCATCACAGACATGTTGCTTTTCTTTCAACTATTGATCCTAAAAACACTAAAGAAGAATTAAAAGACGAATAATGGATCATTGCAATGCAAGAGGAATTAAATCAGTTCGAATGAAATGATGTTTGGGAATTAGTTTCTCGTCCTGATGATAAGTCAGTTATTGGAACCAAATGGGTATATAAAACCAAAGCAGATGTACAAAGAAATATTACTCAAAATTAAGAAGTTTAGTAGCACAATGCTATAATCAATAGGAAGGAATCGATTACGAAGACACGTTTTCTCCTGTTGGAAGACTAGAAGCAATACGAATTTTATTAGCATACGCTTTCTTTCGTAATTTTAAGCTTTACCAAATGGATGTAAAAAGTGCGTTTTTAAATGAATTTATAAAAGAAAATGTTACGTCGAACCCCCCATTATTTAGTCATGAAAGATATCTGAATTATGTGTATAAACTTAAGAAAGCACTATATGGTCTAAAACAAGCACCACGTGCTTGGTATGTCAAACTTAAGAGTTATTTACATAATTCGGGATTTCGAGTTGGAAAATCAGACCAAACTCTATTTATTAAAAACACTAGTGAAGATATTTTAATTATTCAAATATATGTAGATGACATTATATTCGGTTCAACTAACGGAAATTTATTTAAGGAATTTTCAAATATAATAGTCAAAGAATTGGAAATGTCACACATGGGAGAATTATCATATTTTCTACGATTACAAATCAAATAATTATCAAATGGTATATTTATAAATCAAGAAAAATATTTTAATAATTTAATTAAATGATTTGGAATGAAAACACATCTGAAAAACCTACTCCTATGAGTACTACAGCTCATCTCGATAGAGATGACAATGGTAAAAGTGTTGACCAAAAGTTGTATAGAAGTTTGATAAGATCTTTACTTTACTCAACTACAAGTCGACCAGACAACATGATGAGTGAATGTTTATGTGCTAGACTCCAAGCAAATCCTAAACAATCGCATTTAAGAGCAAAAAAATGAATACTGTGATATCTTAACAATACTAAGGATTTCTGTCTTTTCTATCCGAAAAAATGTTCATTTGATTAGTATCTTTCCGCGATGCTAATTTCAATGGATTATGGACTGATATACAAAGTACAAGTGGCACATGCTATTTCATTGGAAAATCATTTGTCTCTTGGTTTAGTAAGAAACAGAATTGTGTCTCGCTCTCAACATGTGAAGAAGAATATATATCTGCGGCTTTAGCATGTGCTCAGGTTACATATATGCAACAGATACTTAGAGATTTTAAAATAAATTTATCTAAATCAATAATTTACTGCGATAATTAAAAGTGCAATTAATTTATCTAAAAATCAAGTAAATCATTCATGTACAAAACATATTGATATTCTTCGTCATTTCTAACGAGACAATATCGAAAAAGAAATTTCAATTTATAACATATTTCTATTGAAAATCCAATTGCTGACATTTTTACTAAACCATTAGTAGAAAGTTTACATATCAAACTATGCTGAGAATTAGGGATAATCTCACTTAAAGATGTTACATATACATAAGAATACAATAAAGTACAATTTTTGCAAAAATAAAAATATTTTAGAGTCATGACTAAGATAAGATTCGAACTTGAGTCACTTGTTTATAAATATGTTGTCTTAACCATTTAAGCCGAGTACTTGAATTGTTTACATCATATTAACACACAAACTTAACTCTTTAAAACCATCCATCTAAACATTATGTATAAACCATTAACTCAATCTCAGGCTCTGAATTCCTAGTAATGCAACACCACAAACACTTTTTGTTTATTTCATACTATAAATATATATATATACTTGTCAACGATATACTCATAATCACAAGCTTTCTTTTCAAATAAAATAAAGAAATTTAAACTTTCTTTACAAATGGCATTACAAAACTCGAGAACTTCAAAATCTTCATACATTTCAATAACAACTGATAGCTCTGCCGAATCGCAATTTCTTCTTCATCCAACATTGGCTCATGAACCAGTGTATAAGGGGTCAAACTACCGCATTGGATTTACGCTAGAAGCTAATAAAACTAAGCGCCAATTATACGTTTCTCCGAATACAAAAAAGAAGATAGATGAGATTCATCACTATCAGCAACAACAGCTTAATATTCAAAGTGAATTATATTTCGAGCAAAAGGTCATGGCAACACGTTTTAGCTTCTTTGAACAAACAGAATTAAAATTCTGTAGATCGAAGAAAAAAGACATATGTGAACCTTTACCACGTCCTATTAATCCTCTTGATCCATCATCTTCATTTCGTGCGGCTAATGACACAAAAAATCCCTGGATATCAGCTGAATCACATAAGCAAGCAAGTATCTGGTCACCATTAAAGCCTTAGGATGAAGATACAAAAGATGATGAAAAACTTTCAAAATATCATTAGGATTCATATATATATACACACAGACACACTTTTGTATATATAAATACAATGTATCTTCTAAGATTTTTTTTTTGTAATAAGTTTTATGATACAAATAATTCTATTACAAAAGGAAGGAGGAAAATTGTATTTTCTAGAAACAGACGTTTGTCCATATTAAATCAGACGTCTGACCACACAAGTAAACATAATTTTCATTCTAGATTCAAATGTCTGAAAATATATAAATAGATGTCTGAAAATGGGTAAGAATGAACTGTTTCCATGCCATTTGAAAATTTCACAAAATCAGACGTCTACTTAAATTTTTCAGACATCTGAATTCTACTGAATCGCTTTTTTAAAAAGGTACAACCCTACTTTATTACCTACCACTTCATCTATTACATTCATTTTTTACTTTCCACTTTTCACAACAAAAAACCATAGCTCCATTACTTCAAAAACTTCAAAAATAACATTTCTACACAATCAAAATCAATGACATCTGGACCAAAACGCTCAACACAAGAAGAATCGGAACCTCTTTCTGACGATCAAATTCAACAATGGCTATGGAATGACACTGCTAAAGAAAAGTACAAATCCATGAAAAACTCAAAAAATCGAAAGAGCGTTTGTATAATTCGATGTTTTCTCTCATTACCGTCTTCTACAATAAGCTAGACAATTCAATTTCGAATCTTCAGTCAAATACAATGTCAATAATGTTAAAATATACCCTTTGCTCATCAAAATTTTCCTAGCCAATTTAAATTTGGATCACCAATCACTAAGAAATCGAATGGATTGTGTTTGGTCTATGGTTTGTGGAAAACGAATTCTTCTACCCATCCGACGTTTAGGACAATTCTTACATTGTGCATGGAAAGGTATTGATATTAACTCTATTTTAGTTAATATGGAAGAAAGAGATGAAGTGTCCCATAAGTTCTTATCTGACACCTTAATTAATATAAAAGATCTTACGTCCACTAGTCTCTTGAATCGTACTTTATTCCGAGCCGTTCAACTAAGGGAACAAAATTTTGAGAAAGTTTACAAACATGTCTTTCAAGCGTTATATGCTATTTATTCTAACAAACAAGTAAACTGGGCTAAGATTATTCTTGATGAATGGATGGATACTACACAAAAACGGATGTATAAGATGATTCATTCTGGTGCTTATATAACATGCATAATTCTTGAGAGCGGAGTTGACATACCCGATACCGGATATTTAAGCACCAGAGAAATTGGTCCAAAAACCTTAGAACTTATGGATATTGATCCCAAACTATCTGCAATAACCAACAAATCTGAGCCAATTTAAAAATTTTATTTTGGCAATTTTATTGAATTTTGAATATTTAAAATGAATTATTTTAATAAATAACAACGATAAATTTATTTTGAATAGAATTAGAATGTACATATTTATTTGAATCGTCGTTAGAATATAAATAATTATTTATAATATAAAAGGAATTGAAAATGGCGCGGTAGTTCGAAAATTCGATTTCAAAGTTCAAATGAATGTACAAGATTCAAAATAAACCGGATTTTAGCGAAACCAAAAATATTAGAATCTAATTGAAAATATCTTTCCAATGAATCTAAAAAATTGAAATTTCATAGTGGGAATAAAAAGTTATGCCCAGTTGTAAATTCAGAATAGTCGATATGGAATTCTGGCCCTTAAAAATGGAAATTTTGCATGCGACCTCTGTTTTCGACGAAGCCACTTTTGTTGGATCCGGGATATTGAATTATTGCTAGATTCCAAAATTCGTAATTTTTCGAAGCAATATGTGAGCGTAGCGAAGTAAAACGTGTTTTAACAGTTTCAGTCAATTTCGATCGATCAGAAAAGGGCCATTTTTCAAACGGTCTCGGATTTTGACAAAATTAGTTTTGTTAGAACCGTATCGTCAATACGATGTTAGAAGATATTTTCGGGAATTTTTGGAGTCCGTATGTGGCTCCGGTGAATTGAAATGTGCGTTCAAATTCAATATATAGAGTTATATTTTGATTTTGACGAAAACTGATCGAAACGGCCGAAGTGGCTTACGAAACATATCGCATTGTGTTCGGAATGGGGGTAATTAGCTAGGGACGATGGTCAGTGGGTTCGATTTCGAGTTCAAAATAAAAAGTTGCTTTTTGAAAATAAATTAATTAAACATATATTTAATATTAACCCCCTATATCCTCCTATTCCTAGTCAACGCCCCCCCAATATTATCGTATAGAAGAAATAAAAAAAATAAGAAAAACGATAGCTATGATCTCGATCTCGCCGCCCACGCCTTCGCCATCCACCAGACGTCGAAGCCGCTCCATGGATCGCCCCTCTTCGTCTCTGCCTCCACCCAGAGGCGGAACCCTATCCCCAACCCCCTAAAAGCCCGACGCCCTAATCAACACCCCCTCCCGTCGATGAACACCGCCGTGCCACCCAGCCCTACACCGCCGTGCAGGAGCCGCCGCCCTCCGACGTTGGCCACCGCCCCTCTTACGCAGTGGACCCCCCTCGCTGGAAAATTATGTGAGTTCTTTTGTATCTTGATTTATTTATATAATTAGTTTTTTATATAAAAATCAGTTTTTTTGCTTTGTTAAAAAGTTAACATTTTTACTTGTTCATTTACAAGAGAAAAGTAATGATTTTTATTTGTTCATTTGCAAGATAAAAATAGGATTTATATATATATAAAATAGCGATAAAAATTCAATTTATATATATATATATATAGAATAGAGATAAAAATTCAATTTTTATACATATAGAATAGAGATAAAAATTCGATTTCTATATATATAGAATAGCGATATAAATTCGATTTTTATATATGAAGTAGCGATGAAAAGATTATATTTTTATATATAGTAAAGATTATATTTTTATATATAGTAAAGACTATATTTTTGTATATAGTAAAGACGATATTTTTATATATAGTAAAGACGATATGTTTATATATAGAAAGGTGATATTTATATATATATATATATATATATATATATATATATAAAGGCAGGATTTTTATATATGAAGCGAAATAAATATTCGATCTTTATATAAGAAGTAGAAATATAGAAATATAATTTTTATATAGAAACAAGCGTTGTAGAATATATGAAATTGAAATAAAAATATGATTTTTATTTATTGGGATAAAGCGATAAAAATATGATTTTTACTGTGAACAGCGGGAAAATATGGCGATGGTATCGACTCAAATCAAAACGAAACCCGAACAGTTCAGAAGGAAAGCAAGAGAAGTGGAACCCTCGGTGAGAACTCCTCACTTTTATATTAATTTCTAGTTTGAAATATATACTAGGATGCAGACGGTGCTTAGCAGCACCCGACACCCGTAGTCCACAGACCATGGATGACTTCTTTGTTTGATTGATGTGTTGTGAAATTTTATTGTGTGATGTGGAATAAATAAATATTTTATAGTTAAAAATATAATTTTTAACGTGCATATAAAATAAATATCTATAAACAAATCGGACGATTTGTTTATGTACACTCATTTCACTGATATTGATTGGGACGATAAATTTTACACATTGCCCAACTGCACAAATAAAATTATGTGTTTGTTGATTTGAAACCCCACACGGATGTTGGGATGATATTTGGCGTACACTAATAATATTTATTTAGCTATATGTCGATCGATTGGTTGACAGACTGTATAAGCGTTAATTATTTATATTTAATGCTTATGCAGTTGTGTGGTGCACACTGGATGATGGTTGATTATTTATCGTTGCTATTGTAACAACCCGTATTTTTGAATAACATGTTATAACATAAATGGAGGCAGAATTAAACTGTAAAATCTGAATCAAGGGAAACGGGCTATGCCATTGCGTTCGTCTCGGAAAAATACGCGAAATAGAGTCCGAGTTTTCGAAAATCGGAGTCCGTATGACCAAGATATGGCCTCGCGAAGTTTCACGAAAAATTCCCAAATTAAAGTATACTTAATTAAGTGAAATGGGTTGCGCAGAGAAATATATATATATTGATATATATATATATATATATATAATTGAAAATTAAATAAATAAATATGCAAAAATGTTCAAAACAGCGAATTGGGAGAGGGGAATAACCGAACCGGCTGATTTTTGAGGTCGACCCAAGCTCGCTGGGTCGACTAGGGGTTAATCCAGGGTGTTTGGCTGTCAACCCGTGGGCCGATTCGCTCAAATGCAGATTTTGCATTTGGATGGTTCTCATGGTTCATCTTTAATCTAAAGGCCCTAGATGGTTCCTACACTTGACTTCTTCCCCAAGACATGCTTTGATGGCTTGGATTGAATCTAGGTTTAATCCTATGGCCTAAAACACTTGCCTACTCTATAAATAAGACCCTAACCTACCCTAAATCATCATTATTCATTCATACAACTAAACTATGGCAAAATCAATCCTCTCATGGCCTCCACTCTCTTCATAAAATTCCTAAATCAAATTTCTAAGAGATTTCCATGCATACAAGTGTATTTAGGCTTGTATGATCCTCTTTAGCTTGCATTAAAGTCTTGTTTCTCTATTGGCATCATAAAGGAGGAGTCTTGATCAAGTTTGCTTGCATTTTGGGGTTTTAATTTGTTGCATAAGGGGCTTCTTACATTTGCTATACTCATTTGAGTCCACATAAGCATTGTAAGCCTATTTCTACTCTTGTATTTTAACTATGAAGTTAATATGTTATGTTGCAAGTTGAGTTTGGGGTTAATCATGATATGTGCTTTGATCTTATGATTTTATGCATAAGCTTACTCTATGCATGTTAGTAAAGTCATTACCTTGGCTTTATGCATAGAAAGATGTGATCGTTGGTTGGAAATGTTGCATGATGCAACTTTGAAACTCTCATAAACCTTGTGTTAACATGCATATAATGTTATATGCATGTTACTAGTCCTTATCTCATGCTATCTATGGCCATGTTCCGCCTATTTGCCAAGTTTGATGTTATGCATGCATATGAACCTTATGCAAGTTGAAACCATGTTATGCATGCATATGAACACTATGCAAGTTAAAATGATGTTATGCATGCTTAGGAATATTTTGCAAGTTGATAACATGATATGCAAGTTTGTGATCACATCTTTGTCTCATATGCCACCATGTTTAACTTGTGGCTCCAACACCTTTATGTCATGATTTTGCCAAGTTCCCTCTTTCTATCCTTTATGCGCTATTGCGATATGTAAGCGAGGGGATTGCGTTTGGGGTTGGGTAAACTTAAAAGACATAAAAACGTAAGCTTGGGAATTTACCTATTAAGTTAGGTCTACCCATTGGGAATTTACCTATTAAGTTAGGTCTACCCAATTGCTTGAAAATTTGTAATGTGTTTTGGAAACATGATGGACATGACACTTAGAAAACATGAGGATGGCCAACTCGAGGTTGGGTTGAGCTTGTAGCATAAACCTACCCGGAACCGACCGGCTTAACTAGTGGCTACAAGCAATAGGACCCAATGTGAGTAGTTGGTCATGTTGCACGTGAAACCCGAGGTTAGACTAAGTTGTGGTGTAAACCTACCCGGACCCGCCCGGCCTAACTAGTAACCACAACAAGGTCTAATGTGAGAGGTTGGGTGCATTAAATTAATTAATGCCACATGGTAGGGTTAAGTCATGGACCGCTTGAATACTTAACCAATTAAACACGATGGGTTGATAGGGTTAAGTCATGAACCTTGGGTACACTTAACCAACTTGGTACTTGGATGAGTTGGGTTAACCACGTTTAACCCATTAAGGAAACCCTAGTTACGTGGTCCTTTGCACCAGTAACCCTCTTAGTTGTATCATGATACCCTAGGGACTAGGCTAGGGTGGGGCACGATTACTGGGATGACATGTAAGCGACCAAGATGACGGCTGTGTAGGTGCGCCGGTGTAGGTTCAGGCGGGCCATGGTCGTGCACATGGTCCGGAGTTGAAAAAGCAGGCACGGGCACCAGTAGGTTTAAACTGTGCGTGCTTGGTTTGTGTCAGTGGTTGACACCCTAGGACTTGATACTCCCTAGGGTGGACCTAGCACAGTTTAGCTACACTTCGTAGTTGGGCCGTATGACACCGACACTTGACGAGTTAGGCTTTAGGAGAGCCGATCGACTAGACCGTGCTAGTTGGACCTTGGTTTAGGTCATTCATGATGTTGGGCCAAACTTGGGCCTGGGGATCACTTCTTGTTTACACTTGACATGACTTGTGATACTAGTACACTTGGTGCAAACCTCAACCTTGTATATGCGGTGCCACACTTGATCTATCTTGTTGACTTTTTCCATGCCAGTTATCATCCTATGACTCATCCTTGTTTACATATACAGTTAACTTTATTAGTTGTTGTACAATAGTAGGTAGGACTTACCAGTCTTTTGACTGACCCATTTTCTTTCGCCTCTTTTCTTTCGTTCCCCCCCCCCAGGTTTACAGGGCGGGAATACCAGTACTTAGCTTGGATCTTAGCTGCTTTTCCTGGATAGCTCATGTATGCTTTGGACTTGAGCTCGCTATGGTTTTCTACCTTGGGGATAGCTACTTTATGTTTTCCTTTCCAGTTTCCAGTTTTATGTTTCTAGACTTTGTTTATGGAAAATAATGATCAAGTACTGTGTTGTAACTTAACTTATGGTTTTGATATGCTAGTTTTTATCCGCTGCTATATTTACTCTGTTTTTTTTACTTATATGTTCTGTCTTGTGATATCTGCATGCATGTTTACCTTGTTTAAACGCCCCACCAAAGTCAGTGCCCTTGCAAGAGTGGCACTGGCGGAGGTGGGGTGTTACATTTGGTATCAGAGCATAAGGTTTACAAGATTGGAGCAAAAAGGGTTTTAAAGTTACTTTTAAAAGCTATTTTCAAAACCAATTAAGTATTTTCCAAAGAAAAGTCTAGTTTATTTTGAAAGGCTATCCCCCAAGAGCCATAAGCACTATCCTTCATTTCCTCGTTCTAAATCTATCTTTTCCTTTTTTTTCAGCATGGTCGATCTCAATCTTCCTGAGGGAGTCACCATTCCCGGATGGTTCCGGAGGTACTTGGAAGCTAGGGCCAACAATGCAGGTCCAGCAACCACTCCCACTATCACTGAGGTTCCACCCCCTCCTCCTCCTCCTCAGCAACCACAAGCCGATTTCGCCAAGGTTTGCAAGGAATTCAAGGCAATGGGTGGCAAAAAATTTATTGGGACGGAGACTTTTGTGGAAGCAAGAAATTGGTTGAAGGAGACCGAAGATCTCTTTGCCATCTTTGATATAGAGGACCGTAGAAAGGTTCTGTTGGCGGTTTGGCTACTAAAGGAGGAAGCTTCTTATTGGTGGGAGGTCACCAGTGCTACTAGGCCCGTAGAAACCTGGGCCGACTTTAGGGCAAGGTTTGGGCTTAAGTTTTTATCGTCTGCGGAGGCAAATTTGCAACTAGAGAAGTTCATAGCCTTGAAGCAAGGAGACATGACGGTGAGAGAATATGTGAATAAGTTCAACCAGCTTGCCCGATTCGGTTTGGACATGGTCAATACTCCCGAGAAGAAGGCTCTATGTTTTGCACGAGGGTTAAATGAGCCATTACAAGGTCTAGCCATGTCACACATACCCATGGGGGCCACTTTCGAGAGCCTAGTAGACATGGCATTGCTGCAGGGAGAGGATAAGAATGGGAAGAAAGAAGTCAAGCCCAATGAGACTCAGCCTAAGAAGGCAGACTCCAAGTGGGGAGGGAATCAGAGTAATCAGAACAACAAGAACAACAAGAACAACAAGGGCAACAAGAACAAGGCAAAGGACACAAGAAAGTGCCACTTCTGTGGGATTGTTGGGCACGTGGCCAAGGACTGTAGGAAGAAGAGAATGAAATTGGGTGGATGCTTTCATTGTGGAGAGACGGGACATTTTAGCAAGGATTGCCCTAAGAAGCAGGGGCATGGACAAACTCAGCGCGCAGGTTCATCTGGAGGGCAAGTGCATGCTCTCAACACCACTCCAGTTTAGGACCGAGGTACTATTTCTGTGGAAAGTCTTGTTTACATTTCTGGTTTTCCTGTTCGCACTTTGTTTGATTCTGGCGCATCGCATACCTTTATTTCTTCTGATGTTGTTGGAAGTTTGCACCTAAGTACTAGTCTTGTTGAGGATCCCGTTAGTGTTTCAAATCCGATTGGGGGTTCAGCCCATTTATCTATGATCTGTATGGATTTGAGGATTTCTATCTTGACCGTATAATTCTCGTGTGATGCTTATGTTCTCGGGTTCACGGGATACGGGTTGATCTTGGGCATGGATTGGTTGTCCCGCTATGGAGCCATTCTCGATTGTGAGCATAGGGTGGTGAGACTCATGACTCACCTGGGTAATACCCTAGAGATTTCTTGCAACCCGCTAGATCCCGTCATGCTATGTTATCTTGAATCTCTTGACTCGTCCATCGATGATCTGCAATCTGTAAGGGTGGTTCGAGAATACCCTGATGTCTTTGAAGAAGTTAAGGGGTTACCCCCTAAGCGAGAGATAGATTTCCGCATTTATCTGATTGATAATGCTAAGCCAGTCTCCTTACCAGTTAAACACATGGCCCCGCGTGAAAGGAGAGAGCTCAGTAAGCAAATCAAGGAGCTACTTGAGAAGAATTTTATTAGGCGAAGCATTTCTGAATGGGGTGCTCCTGTAGTGTTCGCTACTAAGGCGGACGGCTCGCTTCGTCTATGTGTTGATTATCGAGAGTTGAACAAGCTGACCAAGAAGAATAGGCATCCATTACCGAGGATAGATGACCTCTTCGACCAGCTTGTTGGTGCTTCTGTTTTCTCTCAGCTTGATTTAGCCACCGGATTTCATCAGCTTAGAGTGGCCGAAAACAGCATTGATAAGACTGCATTTAGGACTCCAGACGGATTCTTTGAATGGCTTGTTATGCCATTCGGCTTGACTAATGCACCCGCCTACTTCGTAGATTTGATGAGTAGGGTGTTCAGGGAGTTCCTTAACAAGTTTGTTGTTGTCTTCGTGGATGATATTCTGATCTTTTCAAAAGACGAGGAAGAACATGCTAGACACCTCAAGGAAGTGATGGATACGCTTAGAGGCCATCAGTTGAAAGCCAAGTTCTCCAAATGCCACTTTTGGAGAAAGGAAGTCCGATTTCTTGGGCATATAGTTTCTAAGCAGGGTATAGCTGTGGATCCCGCGAAAGTGGTTGCAGTTCAAGACTGGAAGACTCCTAGGAATGCAACCGAAGTGCGAAGCTTTCTCGGTCTGGTGGGCTACTATAGGAAGTTCATTAGAGACTTCGCTAAGATTTCGGCCCCTCTCACTAGATTTACGAAGAAGAACTTAGTCTTTGCATGGGACTTAGAGTGTGAGCTTGCTTTTCAAAGGCTCAAAAGGGCCCTTACCACAGCTCCAGTTTTGGCATTACCCAATGGCGGTAAAATGTTTACCGTGTATACCGATGCATGTGGCACGGGGTTAGGCGCTGTTCTGATGCAGGAGAGAAGAGTGATATGTTATGGGGGTAGGCAACTTAAAGTTCATGAGAAGAACTACCCCACTCATGACTTGGAGTTAGCGGCGATTGTCTTTGCACTCAAGTCCTGGCGCCACTATCTTTTAGGCGAAAGGTTTGAGTTGTATACTGATCACAAATCACTCAAGTATCTCTTCTCGCAGAAAGATCTGAATCTTAGGCAGCAAAGGTGGATGGAATTCTTGGCATCATATGACTTCGAGATAGCTTATACCCCTGGCAAGGGTAATGTTGTGGCTGATGCACTAAGCAGAAAGAGGTTGACCCTAAGTCCTCTATTCGTTGAGATGAAGAATTTAGAGTATGTGGCAACCTTTGATTTCTCTTTGGCAATTGAGTCGATGACCGGTTCATTAGCATCTCTGGAACTCAGACCTACCCTTCTTGATCAAGTTGGGGCTTCGCAGAAAGAAGACCCTCAGATAGTTGAGATTATGGATAAGCTGATTCGAGGAGAGACGTCTAGTCATCTCGCTCGATATTCTATTGATGACAAGGGTTGGCTGAGGAGAGATGGAAGGTTATGTGTTCCAGTGGTAGGAGATCTAGTAAGAAAAATTCTTGAGGAAGCGCATCGCTCTAAGTTGACTATACATCCAGGCGGAGATAAGATGTATAAACATATGAAGCGTATTTTCTTTTGGCCTGGTATGAAGAAGGATGTGGCAGAGTTTGTTTCTAGATGTATCATTTGCCAGCAAGTTAAGGCCGAGTCGAAGAAGCCCGGTGGGCTATTGCATCCTCTAGACGTTCCACTTTGGAAGTGGGAGAGTATTTTCATGGATTTTATTGATGGGCTACCAAGGTCAAGGAAAGGGAATACGAGCATTTGGGTTATTGTGGACAGACTTACGAAGAGTGTTCATTTCATTCCGGTAAAGAGCAAGAGGACCGCATCTTGGCTAGCGTCTGTATATCTTCGTGAGATTGTGAGACTTCATGGAGTCCCTTCTAGTATAGTCAGTGACCGTGACCCAATCTTTACAAGTCAGTTCTGGAATAGCTTGCAAGAAGCCATGTGCACGAGGTTGAATCTAAGTACTGCTTATCACCCACAGACGGACGGTCAAACCGAAAGGGTGAATAGGGTATTCGAGGATCTGTTAAGGCTTTGTATTCTGGATTTTGGTGGTACTTGGGAAGACCATCTTCCTCTTGTTGAGTTTGCATATAATAACAGTTATCAAGCAAGCATAGGGATGGCACCATTTGAAGCTTTATATGGGAGGCCGTGCAAGTCGCCTACATGTTGGTGGGAGACTACAGATAAGCTTATACTTGGGCCTGATATGATCAGAGATGCATCCGAGAAGATCGAGTTGATTCGAAGACGGATGAAAGCGGCCCAAGGCCGACAGAAATCCTATGCTGATAAGCGAAGATCTGATTTGGAGTTTGATGTTGGAGATATGGTTTTCGTGAAGGTTTCTCCTTTGCGGAATGTGGTCCGATTTGGAACCGTTGGGAAGTTAGCACCGAGATTTGTTGGACCCTTCCCTATTATAGAGAGGATCGGGCAGATGGCTTATAGAGTGAAATTGCCCGAGAAGCTTGCCGGAGTACACGATGTTTTTCATGTCTCGCATCTCCGGAAGTGTTTACATGAGTCAGCAGAGGTTGTTGAGCCAAGTGTTCTGGAAGATGTGGAAGTGGAGAAAGAAGCTACTTTGAGGAGAGCTCCGATTCGTATCTTGGGGACGGAGACCAAGAAGCTAAGGAATCGAGAGGTCAAGTTGGTGAAGGTTCAATGGGGTGAAGCCGAAGAAGACGCAACTTGGGAAACCGAGGAGAAGATGCGTGGGCTTTATCCATTCCTTTTTGAGGGTACACTCTCAATATCTTTTCTTTGTTAGCATATCTTTCTCTTTGCTATCCATGTTTATCTAGTTATCGTGCTAACCTTGTCATGAGAACCTTAGGTAGAAACCCTTTGGATGAAACATGTATTTGAAACATGTTATGCTTGATGGTTGCAAGTGGTTGCAAGTGGATACTCGTGGATGCATGATACACATTAGGCACAAAGATCGGCTCACACACTCTCATATTGCATATGTATGAGTGTTTATGCTTATTCATGGATGAAAATTTTTGTGTTATCACATGGATGTTGCATATGGATGTATGTGATGTGCACACATATAGATGTTATACATTATGTTAGGAATTGCATACATATGGATTCATTTCACTAACATAATCTGCATTGATGATATTTGCATTAGATAAGTACATATACACACACCTTTGCATATGATCATACAACATTTAGAACCTTTTAAGGACAATGATTGCTCGTGGATGATGTTTTGAGTAGATGGATGATGGATGGTAGGATACGTTCTTCCTAACTTGGATATTTCGGGGACGAAATCCTTTAAGGAGGGGAGAATCTAACAACCCGTATTTTTGAATAACATGTTATAACATAAATGGAGGCAGAATTAAACTGTAAAATCTGAATCAAGGGAAACAGGCTATGCCATTGTGTTCGTCTCGGAAAAATACGCGAAATTGAGTCCGAGTTTTCGAAAATCGGAGTCCGTATGACCAAGATATGGCCTCGCGAAGTTTCACGAAAAATTCCCAAATTAAAGTATACTTAATTAAGTGAAATGGGTTGCGCAGAGAAATATATATATATTGATATATATATATATATATATATAATTGAAAATTAAATAAATAAATATGCAAAAATGTTCAAAACAGCGAATTGGGAGAGGGGAATAACCGAACCGGCTGATTCTTGAGGTCGACCCGAGCCCGCTGGGTCAACTAGGGGTTAATCCAGGGTGTTTGGCTGTCAACCCGTGGGCCGATTCACTCAAATGCAGATTTTGCATTTGGATGGTTCTCATGGTTCATCTTTAATCTAAAGGCCCTAGATGGTTCCTACACTTGACTTCTTCCCCAAGACATGCTTTGATGGCTTGGATTGAATCTAGGTTTGATCCAATGGCCTAAAACACTTGCCTACTCTATAAATAAGACCCTAACCTACCCTAAATCATTATTATTCATTCATACAACTAAACTATGGCAAAATCAATCCTCTCATGGCCTCCACTCTCTTCATAAAATTCCTAAATCAAATTTCTAAGAGATTTCCATGCATACAAGTGTATTTAGGCTTGTATGATCCTCTTTAGCTTGCATTAAAGTCTTGTTTCTCTATTGGCATCATAAAGGAGGAGTCTTGATCAAGTTTGCTTGCATTTTGGGGTTTTAATTTGTTGCATAAGGGGCTTCTTACATTTGCTATACTCATTTGAGTCCACATAAGCATTGTAAGCCTATTTCTACTCTTGTATTTTAACTATGAAGTTAATATGTTATGTTGCAAGTTGAGTTTGGGGTTAATCATGATATGTGCTTTGATCTTATGATTTTATGCATAAGCTTACTCTATGCATGTTAGTAAAGTCATTACCTTGGCTTTATGCATAGAAAGATGTGATCGTTGGTTGGAAATGTTGCATGATGCAACTTTGAAACTCTCATAAACCTTGTATTAACATGCATATAATGTTATATGCATGTTACTAGTCCTTATCTCATGCTATCTATGGCCATGTTCCGCCTATTTGCCAAGTTTGATGTTATGCATGCATATGAACCTTATGCAAGTTGAAACCATGTTATGCATGCATATGAACACTATGCAAGTTAAAATGATGTTATGCATGCTTAGGAATATTTTGCAAGTTGATAACATGATATGCAAGTTTGTGATCACATCTTTGTCTCATATGCCACCATGTTTAACTTGTGGCTCCAACACCTTTATGTCATGATTTTGCCAAGTTCCCTCTTTCTATCCTTTATGCGCTATTGCGATATGTAAGCGAGGGGATTGCGTTTGGGGTTGGGTAAACTTAAAAGACATAAAAACGTAAGCTTGGGAATTTACCTATTAAGTTAGGTCTACCCATTGGGAATTTACCTATTAAGTTAGGTCTACCCAATTGCTTGAAAATTTGTAATGTGTTTTGGAAACATGATGGACATGACACTTAGAAAACATGAGGATGGCCAACTCGAGGTTGGGTTGAGCTTGTAGCATAAACCTACCCGGAACCGACCGGCTTAACTAGTGGCTACAAGCAATAGGACCCAATGTGAGTAGTTGGTCATGTTGCACGTGAAACCCGAGGTTAGACTAAGTTGTGGTGTAAACCTACCCGGACCCGCCCGGCCTAACTAGTAACCACAACAAGGTCTAATGTGAGAGGTTGGGTGCATTAAATTAATTAATGCCACATGGTAGGGTTAAGTCATGGACCGCTTGAATACTTAACCAATTAAACACGATGGGTTGATAGGGTTAAGTCATGAACCTTGGGTACACTTAACCAACTTGGTACTTGGATGAGTTGGGTTAACCACGTTTAACCCATTAAGAAAACCCTAGTTACGTGGTCCTTTGCACCAGTAACCCTCTTAGTTGTATCATGATACCCTAGGGACTAGGCTAGGGTGGGGCACGATTACTGGGATGACATGTAAGCGACCAAGACGACGGCTGTGTAGGTGCGCCGGTGTAGGTTCAGGCGGGCCATGGTCGTGCACATGGTCCGGAGTTGAAAAAGCAGGCACGGGCACCAGTAGGTTTAAACTGTGCGTGCTTGGTTTGTGTCAGTGGTTGACACCCTAGGACTTGATACACCCTAGGGTGGACCTAGCACAGTTTAGCTACACTTCGTAGTTGGGCCGTATGACACCGACACTTGACGAGTTAGGCTTTAGGAGAGCCGATCGACTAGACCGTGCTAGTTGGACCTTGGTTTAGGTCATTCATGATGTTGGGCCAAACTTGGGCCTGGGGATCACTTCTTGTTTACACTTGACATGACTTGTGATACTAGTACACTTGGTGCAAACCTCAACCTTGTATATGCGGTGCCACACTTGATCTATCTTGTTGACTTTTTCCGTGCCAGTTATCATCCTATGACTCATCCTTGTTTACATATACAGTTAACTTTATTAGTTGTTGTACAATAGTAGGTAGGACTTACCAGTCTTTTGACTGACCCATTTTCTTTCGCCTCTTTTCTTTCGTTTCTCCCCCCAGGTTTACAGGGCGGGAATACCAGTACTTAGCTTGGATCTTAGCTGCTTTTCCAGTTTTATGTTTCTAGACTTTTTTTATGGAAAATAATGATCAAGTACTGTGTTGTAACTTAACTTATGGTTTTGATATGCTAGTTTTTATCCGCTGCTATATTTACTCTGTTTTTTTTACTTATATGTTCTGTCTTGTGATATCTGCATGCATGTTTACCTTATTTAAACGCCCCTCCAAAGTCAGTGCCCTTGCAAGAGTGGCACTGGCGGAGGTGGGGTGTTACAGCTATTATATACATGTATTGTAGGGAATCCATATAATTAACATTATATGGTAATTGATTGGGCCTTATTCCAATTTGGAAAATAAAGAATATTATAAAATGAAAATTCATGTGTTGAATATAAGAGTATTCATGTGTTGAATAAAAGAAAATTCATGTGTTGAATAAAAGAATATTCATGTGTTGAATGAAAGAGAATTCATGTGTTGAATAAAATATATATTCATGTGTTGAATAAAAGAGAACTCATGTGTTGAACGAAATATTTATACAATAAAGTTCACATTTTTATTGTAAGTAAGAATTAATAAATATTCATGTGTTGAATAAAGTATATATTCATGTGTTGAAGAAAATATTCATTTGTTGAATAGAATAACGAAGTTATTGAAATATATAAAGCTGTGTTGGTTAGATTGACGCCATTTTGATGTGAACGATATTTATATCGATTTTATTCACTTTTATAATGAATATCGAAAAGGAATCGATTTCAAAATATAATGTTTTAAAAATATTATAATTTATATATCGATGATATGGAATATTCAATTTTGATTAGAAATTGAAATCGTTTTGAAAACGAACTTAAAACGAATTATAAAATACGATTTAAAAGGAAATTGACGGAATATATAATATATATATATATATACACATATTATATATATAATGGCCTGAATAGAACGCGCCACGCTGCAGTAGTTCGCGAATTTCGACCATTGACTTCGAATGGACATTACGGGAGATTCGACCATCGGATTCTCCAAAAACCGGAACTGTTGGGTTCGTATCGAAAAGAGCCTTCTAACGAATATTATAGATTTGAAATCTAATGGTTGGATTTGGAATTATGTCCAAATCAAATTTGGAAAAGGTAGATGTAAGTGCAAGTCGATGGCCGCTGATGGAAATCGACTATACGGGCCTTGATAAAATTATTAAAAATATCAATAATTAGTGTAAAATCATAAGAAATGATTTGGAAAGAATTAGGATAAAAAATTCCATATTTGAAAAGATAAAAATAGATTTTTTTCGAAATGAACTAGTTTTGAACTAGAATTATAATCCCTTTTATTTTTAAAATAAATAAAGTGGATTTGAAATGGTTTTAAAAGTAACCAGAATTTCCAATAATTGAATTGGAATGGATTTGAATCGAAATTGTCTTTGGAATATTTCGACGTTGGATTTCGTGATTATGCAGATATTGTTATGGAAATTTGAAAGATATATTTATATCGTTATTTCCAATACGAAGTTTGTTGGTCGTAGAATTTGATATTGAATATAAGCCGATATATTTTCTATTCAGAGCCTTGTATTTAATATCAAATGGGATTTGGGTTTGTCGTGAATGGTGACTTCATTAACACTGTTCTTAAACCCAATTGAGAAAAAGATTAAATATTTTTATTTAGCTTTAATGAAGTATACCAAATAAATAATATTTAATTGGAATTGAATTGGAATTGATTTTTGGGTTTATCGTGAACGGTGTTTTAAATAAAACTTGTTCTTTAACCCGACAATTAATGGAATGTGAATTGGATTTACAGTGAACTGTGTTTTAATGACATTTGTTCTTTAACCCGATTTACAGGGAAATGTGATTTGGAATTTGTAAATCATTTGTTAAGATTTAAAAGGAGATTTTCCAAAGTAAAGTTTTCCAATTTAATAAAATAAATTGGAATGGAATGGAATTCGATTTGGTAATAATCGAAGTGAATTTCTGTGGAGGAGGACAACTAATATATCTGGAAATTAAAAGGCTTTGCCATTATTCCATTTATATTATTAGTCGGATATGGAAGTTTATATCGATTATATATATTGTTTTGTTTTCCATGAAGATTCCATTGTAAATGGAATGTGATTTTGGGTTTATAGTGAACCATGTTTTAAATGACATTGGTTCTTTGACCCAGTTAAAGACAGGATATGATTTCCCAAGTTAAACAATCATTAATATTGATTTTTGGGAAGATTAAAACCAAGTGGAGTTTTATGAATCTTTAATTAGATTGAAATGATCGAAAATGGAGTGTCACCAGTTTTGCTCCAGGCGATAGTTAAATCTTTAATTAGATTTGAACGTGAAATGGTAATTGAATTTACCGATAACACCGTGGTGTTAGATATGAAGTATGACCAGTTTTACTTCATGGGATAAATAGGTTTGGGTTGGGAAATTTAACAAGTGATTATGAAGTGACCCGAACTTCCCCGGTCTCCGAAGAGATGAGAAAGAACGAATTACTATGAGGACAGGACAAATCAGAACGCAGACGGAAGAACATTTCATTGTTATTACAACAATTCCATCAGAATACAAGAATATACAGAGTATAGATGAATAAATTACATTCGATAAATATCATAGATTACAATAAATTACATAGCAGCGGAAAATAATGCAAAGCACAACTGAAAGTGATATACGGATACAGAGCTTTCCGGATATCATTCCAGCTGTAAACCAGGATCCTGTGAATATAAATCTGCAAAACCAAAACTACTAGCTGCCCGTGCGGAAAATAGGGGCACCCAGAGTTTAGGTTGAAACAATAAACTCCAGGTCAGTCATGTGACTGGTGTGAGAACTAAAACAGTTATTTAAAACTTTACTTTAAAAGAGAGTAATTCAAGGGACCACGCCGTATAACACGGAACGGGTTTCTTCCCAAGAATACAAGTGCATAGAATAAACAACGCAATGCTTTTTTTTGAAAAATGAAGCTATTATAAGACCCAGGTCCCATCACACAATGCAACGCAAGCCGGAGGATAGGGTTTTCCCTTATAATAGCAAAACATGCTAGATATGTTTAAAACAAATCATTTGATACTATAATAGGTGTATAGTGTCAAAACAATTTCAATCATAAATATCAATCATAGGCGGCATAGCTACCATCTACTATGTCGCCATACTAGTTCTACAATTAAAACCGAAATATCTCGTATTGGAAATTGGATTCCATCATGAGGTGAGGCAAGGGGCAAGCTCCTCTCCGCTTCGAGACACTCTAGCCAATGCCTCGGGACTACACACTCTGGGTAACCCCTGGATGCTTCAGGGCCGGTCCTCACTTACGTTAGAGGATTATTTATTCCTGAACACACATTTCTCGGTCCTTACAGACCTATAATCGAGGCGCCTCATCCAACAACCACATAGGTGAAAAGTATATAAATGTCAGGGCTGGTAAGTCACTGACACCACCAAAGCTAGAAAGAAACGTCGTGCTCTCCCTGCAGTCCTTATCCCGTTTTTAACTCATACCGAGGTGTGAGGCTCGCGAATTCACGCTATACACAAAGCTACGCCACGAAGGCCGTGCTTTGATCATCAACCACAAGACTTTGCTTTTCAACATAAGCCTTGATCTATGCAACTCAGCGTGCCACACAGGCAATTCATGCCATGCGATTGATATCTATCGATATATAACCTCTAAGCTCGTACGTCTCAGAGAAGGGCGTTAAGCAAGAGAATAAATTCTCCGCCGCCAAACAGATATATATTTAACAGAAATCAATCAACACAGAATAAAATCCAATGTCAGACACACAATCCATTTACAAGTTCGTTCTGGGTCTGAACGAAACCGGAGGCACTTTCCTCGCATATCCATCCATCTCCAAGTACGTCTGGACGACAACCAACTGATTCCCGCATCTTGGGTGTACAGCCCAATCAAGATCATCAGTAATCACCCAAACGATGTGAAGACTTCCGGTCTTCAACCATCGTCTTCATCTTCGACATATCGTCGAATCAGTTATTCAGAATGGGTATAAACCCGGACTTTCCGAACAACCCGCGTATATTAAAAACAAATGTTACACAAACACAACATACGCCTCATTCCAATCCAGTAGCCACTAACCGCAAATTTCATATTCTTAGGGAAAGGTTCCCATTAATTTTATTCAAGATAAATTCTTTAAAATTTATCCTTTAATCTTCCTTTGGATGTCATTTCAAACCAAATTATGGTTTTCCAAACTAGTCGAGATTAGCGAACCACACCGAAGTAATTATTTATTTTATTTCCCAATCCCAACCTATTCATCCCATGAAGCAAAACTGGTAATACTCCATATCTAACACCACGGTGTTATCGGTAAAATTAATTACCATTTCACGTTCAAATCTGATTAAAGATTTAACTATCGCTTTGAAGAAAAACTGGTGATACTCCATTCTCGTTCACTTTCCAAATTTGATAATTTAAATTATCAATTCACATTTCAATCTAATTGCAGATTCATTAAAACTCCTTTTACTGGGTTAAAGAACTAATGTCTTTCAAAACACAGTTCACGACAAACCCAAATCACATCCTATTTATTATCGGGTTAAAGAACAAGTGTTATTTAAAACACTCTTCACGATAAACCCATTAATAAATTCTATTTAAAACTCTTTTCAAATCCAATTTATTTATTTAAAATAAATGTGTTATTACTTTAGTTCTAAACTAGTTCATTTCGATATAAATCTATTTTTATCTTTTCAAATAGGGAGTTTTTCATCCCAATTTTTCCCAAATAATTTCTTATGATTTTACTCAAATTATTACTATTTTTAATAATTTTATCAAGGCCCGTACAGTCGATTTCCATCAACGGCCATCGAACTGCACTTACAACGACCTTTTTCGAATTTGATTTGGATGTATCTCCAAATCCAACCGTTAGATTTCAAATTTCTAATATTTGTTAGAAAGCTCTTTTCGATACGAACCCAACGGTTCCGGTTTTAGGAGAATCCGACGGTCGGATCTCCCGTAATGTCCGTTTGAAATAAATGGTCGAAATTCGCGAACTGCCGCGGTGCGGCGCGTTCTTCTCAGGCCCTTATATTATATATATAATATATATTTCGTCGATTCCTATTCAAAACGAATTTTATAAATAGTTTTGAATTCGTTTCAAAAACAATTTCAACCTTTATTTCAAATTCAAATCAAAATTGAATTTTCTATTATAAATCCTTTTTACTTTCATTTCTATTCAATTCAAATTTCAATTCAATTTGAATTCATTTCAATTCGTTTTCAGTTCAATTCGAGTTCGTTTTCAATTCAATTCAAATTGGTTTTCTATTCAATTCAATTCAAATTCGTTTTCTATTCGATTCAATTCAAATTGGTTTTCTATTCAATTCAAATCAATTTGGTTTTCTGATCAATTCAAATCAATTTGGTTTTCTATTCAATTCAAATCAATTTGGTTTTCTATTCAATTCAAATCAATTTGGTTTTCTATTCAATTCAATTCAATTCGTTATATATTCAATTCAGTTCAAATTCATTATAAATTCAATTCAATTCAAATTCGTTATAAATTCAATTCAATTCAAATCGTTATAAATCAATTCAAATCAAATCGTTATAAATCAATTCAAATTCAAATTCGTTTTAAATTCAATTCAATTAAAATTCGTTATAAATTCAATTCAATTCAAATCGTTATAAATCAATTCAAATCAAATCGTTATAAATCAGTTCAAATTCAATTCGAATATAATCGATATAAATATCGTCCGCGTCAAAATAGCGCATCTCTAATCAACACGGCTTTATATTCAACAAATGGATCTATATTACTTTCAATACACGACTCTATATCTTTGTCAACACACGACTAATCTCAACGAATGAGTACTGTCCACGTGTGACTATTTTTGTTATTTAATATATTTTATGAAAATTAAGGTATCTATCGTTTGATATTAAATCAGACTCCAGCCGTAAATTAGAAGAGAACGATTCCCTGAATATTAACCCCGAAGGCCGAAACCAACATCAGATCAATATCCAGGAGACCACTCATCTCATCTATTTTCCAGTTAGTTTCTAATTTTATATATGATAAAGATATAGATTTTATTGTTAAAATATTTCTTTCAACACATGACTAATCTCAACGGATGAGTACAGTCAACACATGAACCTTTATTTTATAATATTCTTTATTTTCTAAATTGGAATGAGGCCCAATCAATTACCATATAAAGTTAATTATATGGATTCCATACAACACATGTGTATAATAGCAACGATAAATAATCAACCATCATCCAAAGTGTACTACACTGTATAAGCATCAAATATAGATATCTAACGCTTATAACATTCTGTCAATCAATCGATCAACATATTTAATCAATCAGGATGAGTGAACTTCAATTTCATCCCAACACCCGTGTGGGGTTTCAAACAATCAAACACAGATTTTATTTGTGCAGTTGGGCGATGTTTAAAATTTATCGTCCCAATCAATGTCAGTCAAATCAGTGTACATAAACAAACCGTCCGGTTTATAAATGAATATTTATTTATTCACATTCACTATATTCATATTCACTATATTCATATTCACTATATTCATATTCACGTTAAAAATTATATTTTTAACGATAAAACATTTTATTTTAACATATGAATTTCTATTCAATTCATTCACAAAATAAAAATGATATTTTTATTTTTCTAACTTATTTTAGAAAATTTCGGCGGCATAACGGCGCGATACTAGAAACGGGACGAGGCCTAGCCTTATCTCCAGTCTAGTGAAGGCCCACGCCATTCACATATCAATCAAATCAAATAATCTAACCAACTACACAACCAAACAAACAAGTCCATGGTCTGTGGACGATTGTGTCAGGTGCTATTTAGCACCGTCTGCATCCTAGTATATGTATACAACTAGAAAAAGAGATTTTGAGTGAGAAGTTCTCACCAATAGCTATCCCAAGTCCACGACACTTCTTATGTAGAAAATCTTGTCGTTCTTGCTTTTTGTTACTTTTGTTGCCCGTAGCCACTACATATATAAAAATCACATTTTTATAATCTACATTATATAAAAATCTTATCTTTATATCTTCTATAAGTTAAAAATCGGATTTTTATCCTCTCTATAATATAAAGATCATATTTTTATTTACTTCATATGTCAAAAACTGTAGAAGCTTTAAAATGGAGAAAACTCACTTTTTTTCTAACGCCCGGATTCACTATTCGGGTTCCAGAATTTGCAAACGTACTTCAATCTTCACACCATCTTTTTTTTAGCTTAAACACGCCATTCCGGACAACTTTCGCCTAAGGGTCTTTTTGCCGAAAATGCTCCAATTCGCCAGAACTCGTGAAAGTACACGAATTTTACCGCTTTTGAACAGCAGACTTCGAACGCGTTTTCCAAGCAGCTCCGGACTCCAAAACATGACTTCCATATAGCCAAATCGAAGAGAATTTCGTGCTCGACAACTTAGGTCTAGAGGGACTTTGGCCAAAAGCGCACCGTTTGGGAGTTATTGGCGAAATACGGTCAGGGACTTATTAGCAAAACGGGCGATTAGTATAAAATGGGTTTTTGGTGACCGGGGGGCCCACGACCGGAGTTGGGGTGGACTGAGGGGGGCGCCGGACCTGATTGGACATGGGGAGTCCGCTGGTGGTCGGCGGTCGTGGAGGTGGTGGCCGTGGTGGCCGCGGTGGTGGTGGTTGGCTCGTAGGGTTTGTGATTGGAAGAGAGAAAGAGGAGGAGAGAGAGAGAGGGGGAGGAATAGGAGGAGGAGGGGAGAAGGAGGAGGCCGACGGTGGTGGTGGAGGTGGAGGAGAGGGGCGACAGCGGAAAGGAGGAGGCGGTGGCCATTAATGAGTTTTTTTGAAGAAAGAGGAAGAGGAAGAAAGTGAAAAAGAAAAGGAAATAAAAGTGTTTATATGCTAGTTTCTCGCGTATCGCCTGAACGCTGACTATCCCCAATCGCCGCGGATTTCGGACACGAGATAGTAGACGTGAAGACGAGTCCAACGAAACAAGTTTCGTCGAATTCCGAGTTCGTTTGACCATTCAAAAAAAATCACGAAAATGCTCAGATAAGCTCTAAAAATGCTATTTTGGCGCACCTTTTCTTCTCGCACGCTCACATGCTAACTTCAAAAATCATGCCCTTTTGGATTTAACCATTTTTAGACGATACGAATCCCGAAAAAAAAAAAAAAAATCGAATTTTGAGGTCGTATCAATAATGTTCCTTTGTAAAATGACTGCTCGCTTTACCCGGAACTGTTTCAGCTCGCACGGCCACATACTAACTCCGTTCGACGCGCCATTTGGAACTCAACAATGATTTGTCATTATGAATCCATAAAAATTTATCTCGTCGGATTCTGAGCTCGTATGCAAAATTTCACTTTTTAAGGGCTATGTTTTGTTAACCGAACAACTCCAGCCCATAGCCACTATTCCGGATATCGGAATATATCGAAGCTTATACTTTTCGGAGTTCTAAACGACATTTTGAACTCAATGGAAGTGGTTTCGAGTCCAAATTCACCCGTATGCAAAATTTGACTTTTTGGGCCATGTATAATTTACATAACAACTATTCTGAATATTCAACTGGGCATAACTTTTGATTCCCGCTATGAAATTTTGATTTTCCAGATTCGTTGGAAAGATATTCACGAATACATCCTGATATTTTTGGTTTCGCAAAAATCCGGATTGTTTTGCACCCGGTACATTCATTTGAAGTTTGAAATCGAATTATCGAACTACCGCGCCATTTTCAATTCCTTTTATAATTATATATAATTATTTATATTCTAACGACGACGTATATAAATATATACATTCAAAATAAATTTTCGTCGATATTATTTAAAATAATCCATTTTAAATATTCAAAATTCACTAAAATTGCCAAAATAAAATTTAAACTGGCCCAGAATTTCCGGGTTATTACAGATTACTTCGGTAAGGTTTGCTAATCCGGACTAGTTTGGATAAACCATAATTTGGTTTGAACTGATATTCAAAAGAATATTAAAGGATAAATTTAAAGAATTTATATTTGATAAAATTAATGGGAACCTTTCCCAAAGTATAAGAATATTTGAATAAAAGAACATTTTGAATTGGAATGAGGCGTATGTTGTGTTTGTGTAACACTTGTTTATTATATACGCGAGTTATTCGGAAAGGCCGGGTTTATCCCATTCTGAATAACTGAATCGACGATGTGTCGAGGATGAAGACGATTGGTTGAAGACCGAAGGTCTTCACATCGTTTGGATAATTACTGATGATCTTGATTGGGCTGTACACACAAGAGGAGGGAATCAGTTGGTGATCGTCCAGACGTACTTGGAGATCGATGGATATGCGAGGAATAAGGTTCCTCCGGTTTCATTCAGAACCAGAACAGACTTGTAAACGGACCGTGTGTCTAACATTGGATTTCATTCTATGTGATTGATAGCCATCAGTTGCATGGCGTGAATTGCCTGTGTGGCATGCTGAGATGCAAAGGATCAAGGCTTTTGTTGAAAAGCAAAATCTTGTGGTTGATGATCAAAGCATCGCCTGTGTGGCATAGCTTTGTGTAAAACGTTAATTCGCGAGCCTCACACCCCGGTGTGAACCAGAAACGGGAGAGGACTTCAGGGAGGGCATGCGTTTCTTTCTAGCTAGGGTGGTGTCAGTGACCTACCAGCCCTGACATTTATATTATTTTCACCTGTGTGGTTGTTGGATTGCGAGGCGCCTCGGATATATCGGTGACTATATGGAGCCGATGGAGTCATAGGACTCATTTACACCCCCAAAGGGCAGGGAAACGCAATGTTCAGGCATTTTAATCCACATCGGTGGACCAGCCCTGACGATCCGAAGGCTTGACTGAGTACTTGCCTGAGACATGGGTTAGATTGTCTCAAATTCGGTGAGGACAATCCCTTGCCTCGGTTCACAGATGGAAATCCAACTTCCAATAAGTGACATTTGCGGTTTTGATTGTAGAGCCTAGTATTGGCGACATGATATGTGGTACCCATGTCGCCTAGGATTGATACATTTATGATTGAAGTTATTTTATACATTATGCACTTATAATAGTATCAGATGATTTGTTTTTAACGTACCAAGCATGTTTGGCTATTATAAGGGAAAACCCTATCCTCAGGCTTGTGTTGCATTGTGTGATGGGACCTGGGTCTTATAATAGCTTCATTTTTCCAGAAACCATTGCGCTGTTTTTATATATGCACTGGTATTCTTGGGAGGAAACTTATTCCGTGTTATACTGCGTGGTCCCTTGATATATCTGATTTAAAGTTAAGTTTTAAATAACTGTTTTAGTTCTCACACTAGTCACATAACTGACCTGGAGTTTATTGTTTTAACCTAAACTCTGGGTGCCCTTATTTTCAACACGGGAAGCAAGTAGTTTTGGTTTTACAGATTTATATTTACAGGATCCTAATTTACAGCTGGAACGATATCCGGAAAGCTCTGTATCCATATATCTCTTTCAGTTGTGTTTTGTATTATCATCTCTGATATTTTTCTGATGTATAATATTTATTCGTACTCTGTATATTCTTATTCTGATGGAATTGTTGCAATTAGCAATGAAATGTTCTTCTGTTTGTGTTCCGATGTGGCTTATGCTCAACATAATCTGGGCTTTCCTTCGCGGGGAAGTTCGGGTCATGTCAGCTTGGTATCAGAGCTTTGGATTACAGAGTTCGGAGAACAAGACATGTTAGAACCAAGCGAAAGAATTCATCAGAAATTAGATTAGTAATATCCAATGAGATTGACTCGTTAGAGATGGGATCAGTAGTATCCTAGAACCAGTGTGAAGAGTATATTTTTAAAATGAAAATGAATTTTGTTTCGAAAATTTAAACATTATTCAATGTATTTGAATATTTATTTGTATTGAATTTGGGCAATCCAATATATAAAGATTTTGCATATATGTCTGATCCATGGGCATTCAAAGTTTTAATATATTGGGTAGATATAGAATCACACTCTAGTCGCCCGGAGATGATTCTGATGATGAGGCCTCATCATCAGTGTCTGTGTTCGAGTTTCGAAGGTGGGATATCTATATGATTCCAATTGGCTGGTGTGAGGACCAAAATTAGATAGGGTCTATTGTTGTGATTTGGCATCAAAAATCTGATTTTGGACTATGTATCAAAGTTATGAATTTAAAAAGCTAATCAACTAATTGATTGTTGATTATGTTGTTTGATTATTGTTTTGATTAATTAAAATTTGGAACCATTAAGCCAAATTGTATCAAATGTTGAACCGTATTGAAAATTGTTTGGAAATGCATGCATGTGCATATATATATATATATATATATATATATATATATATATATGTGTGTGTGTGTGTGTGTGTGTGTGTGTGTGTTTGTGTGAATAGGTCATAGCAAGGAGGCTAGAGCAGAGGAATAAAATTGTTTGCCCGACAAATAGGTACATGTTTATTGTACTTCTTGATGATTTTATGAGCCGATTGGCTGTTTCTTTTTCTTTTTGGATTGGAGAGGCCTATATGGAAATTTCGGAATTTTCCCGGTGCTCCCGTGCAGGGGAGGTTATGGCGAAATTTTTCGAAAATTTAGGGTGTTAGCCAAATTTTTTAAGAATTTGAAAAGTTCTTAAAAACTAAAAATTTGAAGAACTTAAGTCATAATGAAAATAATGAAAGTTTAGTTGGTTTGTAAAACAACTTTCAGCTTCGTTCCTTTTCGGGGACACAAAGTTTTAAGTGGGGGATATTGTAATAACCCGGAAATCCAAGCCAATTTAAAATTTTTATATTGGCAATTTTATTGAATTTTGTATATTTAAAATGAATTATTTTAATAAATAACGACGAGAAATTTATTTTGAATAGAATTAGAACGTATATATTTATTTGAATCGTCGTTATAATATAATTAATTATTTATAATTATAAAAGGAATTGAAAATGGCGTTGTAGTTCGAAAATTCGATTTCAAAGTTCAAATGAATGTACAGAATTCAAAATAAACTGGATTTTAGCGAAAACAAAAAAATTAGAATCTATTTGAAAATATCTTTCTAACGAATCCGAAAAATTGAAATTTCATAGCGGGAATAAAAAGTTATGCCCAGTTGAAAATTCAGAATACTCACTATGGAATTCTGGCCCTTAAAAATGGAAATTTTGCAAGCGACCTCTGTATTCGACGAAACCACTTTTGTTGGATCAGGGATGTCGAATTATTGCTAGATTCCAAAATTCGTAATTTTTCGAAGCAATATGTGAGCGTGGCGAAGTAAAACGTGTTTTAACAGTTTTAGTCAATTTCGATCGACTAGAAAAGGGCCATTTTTCAAACGGTCTCGGAATTTGACGAAATTAGTTTTGTTAGAACCGTATCGTCAATACAAAGCTAGCAGATATTTTTCGGGAATTTTTAGAGTTTGTATGTGGCCCCAAAAAATTGAAATGTGTGTTCAAATTCAATATATAGAGTTATATTAAGATTTTGACGAAAACTGATTGAAATGGACGAACTGGCTTACGAAAAATATCCCATTGTGTTCGGAATGCGGGTAATTAGCTAGGGACGACAGTCGGTGGGTTCGATTTCGAGTTCGAAATAAAAAGTTGCTTTTTGAAAATAAATTATATATATATATATAATATTAACCCCCTATATCCTCCTATTCCTAGTCATCGCCAACCTATATTATCATACAGAAGAAATAAAAAAAGAAAAGAAAAAAACGATAGCGATGATCTCAATCTCGCCGCCCACGCCTTCGCCACCCACCGGACGCCGCCACTGCCACTCCATGGATCGCCCCTCCTCGTCTCTGCCTCCACCCAGCGGCGGAACCTGATCCCCTAAAAGCCCGACACCCTAATCAACACCCCTTCCCGTTGATGAACACTGCTGCGCCACCGTGCAGGAGCTGCCGCCCTCCGACGTTAGCCACCGCCCCTCTGACGCCATGGACCCCCCTCTTCACTGGAAAATGATGTAAGTTCTTTTGTATCTTGATTTATTTATACAATTAGTTTTTTATATAAAAATCCCTTTTTTTGCTTTGTTAAAAAGTTAACATTTTTATTGTTCATTTACATGAGAAAAGTAATGATTTTTATTTTTTCATTTGCAAGATAAAAATAGGATTTATATATATATAGAATAGCGATAAAAATTCGATATTTTTATATATAGTGTTTGCTCCAAATTTGGGACCAAACACCAAAGGTGTAAAGCTACACTTCACCGATTCGGTAAGAATATGGAATCGTGTAATCACAAAATAAACGAATAAAAACAAGTAAGAACACAAAGGAGTTTTTATAGTGGTTCGATTCAATACGAATCTACATCCACTTTCAATCAATTCTCATTATGATATTCAAGCTTACAATATATGAATTTTCCCTCATTACAATCATTTCTCTCTTTTAACTCTCTTGACAATCTACTTTCACTTGAGTTTGGCGAGGAAAAAGAAAAAGATTTTTCTTTGTGATGAATCTTTAACCACTTATGTGCTTTGATCTTCTTCCATGATCTTCATAGATTTCATAGTGAACTAGCATTCGATTTTGGCTTTGGAGAGGATTAGAGATCATTTGAATGATGCTTGAGAGATTTATGGTGTAGCTTGAATGAGATTGAGGGTGTTTAGATTCAATTGTAGAAAGATCTAATGATCATTAACTTGGATTTGATCTTCATGGAGTTAGAAAAGTGTTGATGAATCCATAGAAGCCATTAGAGAAGTTGTAGATGAGCTTTGAATTTGACGGAGTCTCCTTGTAGGAATGAATTTTCGGTCCCCCTTGCAAATGAATTATGAGGGGTATTTATAGGTGATTTTCAGACCAGATGGCAGTTTCGTAATTAGCTGACAAAAGCCGCCATGAGTCAGGTCGTATGGCAACATGATTTGATGCAACATAACCAGTTCCTTCGAATTAAAGCTTCCGTGCGCCTCTGAAATGGCTACGGTATGATAGGGCACGACTTATCTCAGTCACGACATAATGCTAATCCTATCTCCATATCATACTCCTTCTACGACTTGTACATCATGTCGCTGAACGACGTGGGTGATATCAGTAAAATAACGTCATGCCACTGACCGACATGAGTCTTATCCTTCTGAGATTGCCTTGACTCCCGCCGTTGGGACGTCATGATTTATACCGCAACATTGTGTCGTTCAATGCCTTGAGCTTGCAACACGTCATGACGGTATGTCATTCGGATGACAGCTGGATGCGGCATGAGTAGGTTACGACATAAGGGCAAGATGGCATGGCATGTTTCTTGAGTCTGACTTAGCTCTCGCGACATGGTTTTACTCCAAATCTTTAACAACGACTTACTCTTTATATTGTAAAACGATATGGTGGTAGGGAGGCATGACTCATGTCGTATGCCCCTATGCTTCTTAGCGCTTTTGGCTTATGGCACGTCACGACGCCATGTCGGATGATGACTTGCTCTAGCTTTGTTTCTATAAATAGGGCACGACATGACTTTACAATGACCTATTTCATATTACTATACGACATAGAGCGCTATGGCGTGGTTCTTGCCTTACTCTTTAGAATCTGAATGACATGGTCTTCATTGTATGAACCGGTGACGCCATGCGGACTTGCGATATGAAGAGAACTCCGCCATGGTATCAGAACGTCATGATTGCTGAATGTTTTATGTCATGCTTGCACGATATGAATAGGTGCGATTTGACTGGACTTCCTCCCTTGCGACATGACTCTCATGACTTAGTTAAAGCGACATGACTCACTTACCCTTCTTATGGGTTAACATTTTCCCCTCGAAGTTCGCATTATTGATAATAATGCTGACTTCGACTCTTATGTATGCATTCCATGGGTGTTAAGTCGATGAGTGATCTCACGGTGTGGGACAAGTCATTTCCTAGCTCATGTCGCATGTCGTATGTGTCATCTTTACATCGAATGTTTTCATGTCTCCATGGGCTTTAAATGAAGTCCCATTCGGCCCAATCCATGATAACACCTTTATATTGTCTTTTAAAGCCATGCAACCCTTCATATGCCCTATTCCTCTCTCCATTTTGAAGCTTTACCTCGTTAATGGCGGATAAGATTCAGAGAAATATTATCGCCTCTCTCATAAGTGACTTGTCTAACCAAGCCAACGCCTTTATCAAGATCATCACGATTGGATTCTAACTGACTTCAACGAGCTCCATCAATCCGATTCATCACCTATACTCTCGATTTTGAAGAATCCTTCCTTCGACGACCATTCAGAAGTTTTTGCAAGTAATTGTTAGATCTAAATTCCTCTTTGTTCTTTTGAATACTAGGACTCGTATAGAATTTAGGGACTTTCACTCATTTTTGATAAAGTGATGATCTCATGAATTGATTTTGACTGTTTTGTGTTTTTGGGATGTTTGTGAATCAAAAACGGGTTAAATTAGAATGGTTATACCGTGTATAAGGGTTTTGACATTCTTTGATCTTCTTTGAGCTCTGATTTTTTATGTAATACACACGACCCGAGGCTTCCAAACAAAGAGTAAAAGATGCCTTAACTGTCGAGCGTAACGTTGATGCCATGTTGGCTGTAGAGAAGGATTTCTCCAAACAATATCGGGAAGATGTCGCCAATCTATGTAAGGAGGTAAAGTCCTTGAAGGATTCCAACCAGACACTGCTGGCCAAGGTCGAATCTCTTGAGAAGGACAAGATGACTGCAGAAGAAACCCACAAACATGCTATGGATGAAGATGATGATGACATGTTCCGCTTCTACGTGTATAGTGTCATGAGCCGTGGGAGTTTGCATTACTTAGGGGATAGTTTTGCACGTACTTTGGCGCTTGTTTGGGAGCGAGTGCTTGAGATTAACGGTGATGATTGTAGTGAGGACGAACTCATTGACAAACTCTTAGACGACAGGTCCAAAAAGGCTTTGGCAGAAGGAAAGGCACAACTAATGGACGAGAGGACCGATACTTCTGGTGAGAAAGTTCAAACTCAACTTGATGTCAACCTTCCTGTTGATCCCTCAGCCTTTGAAGCTTCTGTCTAACAGACATTAGCTAACCCAGTTGATGCTCCTAAAGGTAAAGACGTCACTATTGAGGGGAATATTAATACAGAGGATATTGCTGATGAACATGGTGGAAATTATGAGGCTGATGATGACAATCCCGATCACTGGAGAATCGAGCATAGGGATCCCTTAGAGGGTCTTCTAGATACAGGTAAAATTGAAACTAACTTTACCCTTTCGTGCTTAGAGTCCATTTTCGATTCACCTGGGTCCCTTCCTTATTATGCTCAATGTTTCCATACTTTGAATTTAATTTCACCCCTGTCTTCTCCTGCCATAGGCAATGCAACGACAACAGGATCTATTAGGACTGACTCACCATTGACAACTTTCCCTCATACTTCTGTCATTACTCCCCCTCCTCCTAGTAACACACCCTTGCTTATTACAGCTCCTGGATCACAAGATGTAATGATCGGAGCCTTCTCGGATTTGGATGTTGTTGACTACAGCCTTAGTGACGACCTTGAAGTTATAAATGCAGACGAAAGTCCCCAAATTACCACCAAGGATAAAGGAAAGAAATGTGCCAAGACCTCATTGTCTAAGAAGAAGAAGAAGGAGATGGAATGTATCGTTTTTTCTTCCCAAGAGAATCAGAGTAATGTGGAAGAGACTGCTCCACCTTTACTTAGCAAGCCAGCTTTGAGATCAGTGATAGGAGGAAATGATCATACTTAGTAGTTTTTCAACTTGTTTGTTAATTACTTTCTTTTGCATGTTGTATTCAGGTCGGTTGTATATGCGGGCGTCGGTCCCAGCTTATTACTCTTGTACTTGTTGTCTTTATGCACTCTGTCATCTGATGTTTTACACTTTAACATGTGACGTTATGATATAGTTCTGCTTTGTTGTCAGGAAATTGTGTCCTGCTTTCCATGCCATAAATTTTGCTTTTAGCCTCGCTGTACTTGTTTATTTTATATTCCATGCCTGTTCTACATCTGTAATTCAAACTGTATGTTACTACAGGCTGAGTTAATTCAACCAACATTATTGTTTTGTAAAATCCAGTTTTGTTGGTTGGAATGACCTAATGCCGGGTTTTCATGAGATTATGACCGGATTGTAGTATGTTTAAGAGAGCGTCATTAGATTTTATTAATGTAATGGTAATGCCCCCATACCATAATTGGTTTTAATATTTTGAAAATTAGGCATGGTTTTTTACAGTTAGATAAAGAAATCTATTATCTATAATAACTGAATGGGCCAGTTACTTGTGGTTTTTATCAAATGACTTTGAGGAAAGTTTTTTTTCTTTTTTTTATTCCGTCATTAACTAAATTTGGAAGATTCGGCTTGTGACCAGATGCCCTTGAAAATATCTTTGACTCATTGTTCGTTGAATCTGAATAATTCATACGCTTGTTGAACTTGTCGGATGCCTCCAAAGAGGTCTTTGGGTCCATCGGTAACTGGGTTTGAAGGACCCCGAATCGATAGCTGATTTGGAAGATCCAGCATCTGAGCGGATGCCTCCAATGAGGTCATCTAAAACCCTGTGTTTATATCGCTATCCGGCCATGTATTAATGGCGTCGGAAATGAATCGGGTGCCCCTCGTGGAGGTCTTGGGTTAAAAGCCCGGTGTTTGTATCGCTATCCAGCCATATCTTAATGGCGTCGACGATGAACCGGGTGCCCCTCGGGGAGGTCTTGGGTTTGAAAGCCCGATGTTTGTATCGCTATCCAGCCATATCTTAATGGCGTCGACGATGAACCGGGTGCCCCTTGGGGAGGTCTTGGGTTTGAAAGCTCCGTGTTTGTATCGCTATCCAGCCATATCTTAATGGCGCCGGCGATGAACCGGGTGCCCCTCGGGGAGGTCTTGGGTTTGAAAGCCCGGTGTTTGTATCGCTATCCAGCCATATCTTAATGGTGTCGGCGATGAACCGAGTGCCCCTCGGGGAGGTTTTGGGTTTGAAAGCCCGGTGTTTGTATCGCTATCCAGCCATATCTTAATGGCATCGGTGATGAACCGGGTGCCCCTCGGGGAGGTCTTGGGTTTAACGTCACATTGTTCCAGGTGGCTGACGCTAGTTTATTTGTCTGATTCTGGTTGTGACTTTTCAATACTAGAACTTTGAACTCTGTTATTAAGAATGTGCCCCTATGGTGAAATTCAAAACTTTGTCCGTAGTTTGGGTGTTACATCGTTTTAGGTTTAGAGTTCTTGATGCCCCTTATTTATGGCTTTGCACTTCACACCCTCCGTAGCAAAAGTGTGTGGATGTTTGAATATCAAGTAGCAGATGCTTGAGATTTCCCATTGGGGATGTGCTGTAGCTCTCTTCAAACCTTATTTGATTTTAAATGCTCTTTCATTTGCTCAAAAAACCTGTAATTAAAATCGATGTCAGCAGCTTGAAATAAAAAACTTGCAAATGTACGATTTTAGACTGGTAAAGTGATTTGTTTCACTAATTTGTGCAAACTTTGCATGTTATTCATAAAGCATGATATATTTACAATTCGTGATGTATGTATAATGCACAATATGTGAAAGGAACTGCAAATAAAGTAACGGCGAAGATGAATGCTATTCCATGCTCGAGGGAGTGCGAATCCGTCTGTCGTTTTTAACTCAAAAGTGCCATCTGCAAATTTCTGACTTATCATGTATGGCCCCTCCCAATTGGGTCCGAATACCCCGGTTCCTGTCATAATTCTTTTCAGGACGAGGTCCCCGACTTGAAATGTCCTTTGGTTGATTTTTGTGTTGAAATATCTGGCTACTTTCCGTTGATGGGCCGATATCTTAAGCTCTGCTTCTTTTCGCTTTTCCTTGAGTAAATCAAGTGCCTCCAACTGCATCTCTTCATTCTCCTTCTGGTTAAAGTGGATTCTGCGGTGAGTTGGTACTTCCAGTTCCACTGGGATCATAGCTTCTGGCCCGAATGCAAGTGATAATTGGGTGTGCCCCGTAGCAGTTTTATGTGTTGTCCGGTAAGCCCACAACGCAAAAGGTAATTCATCAACCCAGTTGCCTTTGGCTTTTTCAAGACGCTTCTTGATGGTTGATTTTAGTATTTTTTTGATGGCTTCCACTTGCCCGTTTTCTTGCGGGTGAGCCACAGCTGCAAAACTCTTTTTGATCTTATATTTAACGCAGAAGTCTAGGAATTCATTACTTTCAAACTGGGTTCCATTATCGATGATGATCTTTGTGGCACTCCAAACCTGCAAATGATGTTTTTAAAAACAAAATTGATCACTTTCTTTGACGTGATAGTAGCCAAAGGTTCTTCTTTAGCCCATTTGGTAAAGTAGTCGACAGCTACTATAGCATATCTCATATTCGCTTTTACGGCGGGTAATATCCCAATTAAATCTATGCCCCAGACCGCAAATGGCCATGGGCTGACCATTTGAGTTAGCTCTGTGGGAGGTGCTCTTGGAATCTAAGCGAATCTCGGGCACCTGTCACGCTTCTTTACATAAGCCATGGCATCCAAGTTTACAACAGGCCAGAAATAGCCATATCGCAGGACCTTCTTGTCTAAAGTTTGATCGTCGGTGTGTCCTCCGCATTCTCCTTCGTGCAACTCTACCAAAATCGCTCTAGATTCCTTCTTAGTCACACATCGCAGCAATGGCATGGAGAATCCTCGCCGGTACAGCCTTCCGTCTTGAATGAGGTATAAAGGGGCCTTACACAATATCTTCCTTTTGTTTTTCCGTTCTTCAGGTAGTGTCCCATTGAGGATATATCCTTTGAATGGAGTCATCTATGATGTAGGTTCTTCAACAGTTTCCATTATCCAGTCAACACTCATTTCCTCAATGGTTGGGGTAGAAAGGACTTCGATGGGGATTAAACCCAGTTGCTGAGCATCTGATGAACTAGCATACTTAGAAAGAGAATCTTCTTTTGAGTTTTGTTCTCTTGGGATGTGAGATATAACATAGTGGTCAAGGTTGTTTAGAAGTTCCATAACTTTGATTAGATAAGAAGGGAGATTCCCAGTTTTGGTTTGGAAGTCTTTGCGTACTTGGCCCACTACCAACTGAGAGTCGCTGAGAATCTGCAAAGCTTTTAGGTTTAGCTCTTTTGCCAACTTTAACCATGTTATCAATGCTTCATATTCGGCCTCATTATTATTTGATAGAAATTCCAATCTCAAGGCATAGCATAAAGAGTGACCTTCTGGGGTTTCTAAGACAATTCCAGCCCTTGAACAATAGTCGTTTCTGGATCCATCGAAGTATAGTTTCCAAGAAATCTCTGCTTCCGCTGATTCTTTAATCTCTTCTCCTCTATTTGTAAACTCAGCAATAAAATCCGCTAGGGCTTGGCCATTAATGGCCCTTCGAGGTTGGTAAGTGATGTCATATTGACTTAGCTCAATGTTCCATTTTAGCAGCCTTCCTGAAGTTTCTGGACGGAAGAGAATTTGCCTTAATGGTTGGTCAGTGAGAACCTTAATAGGATGAGATTGGAAATAAGGTCTCAGCTTTTTTGAGGCAACCAAGAGGCAATTGCGAGCTTCTCTAGCTTAGGGTTATTTAGCTCTGCCCCTGCGAGCCACTTGCTAATGTAATATACCGGCAATTGCACTCCCACTTCTTCTCGGGTTAGTGATGCGCTCAAAGCATGCGACGAAACTGCTAGATATAAAAATAGATCCTCCCCATCTTTAGGTTTCGATAACATTGGTGGTTATTCCATATGTCTTATCAATTCCTCGAAAGCCACCTGGCACTCTGAGGTCCAGTGGAAGTCCTTCTTTTCTTTTTTCAAAGCATCGAAAAGCGGAATACATCGATCCGTTGCTTTGGAAACGAACCGGTTCAACGCTGCTACCTTTCCATTTAAGCTCTGGAGTTCCTTTTTTGTCCTTGGGGCATGCATTTCCCTTGAAGCCGCAATTTGAGAGGGATTCACTTCGATGCCCTTAGCATTGACGATGAACCCGAGAAATTTCCCCGAAGAGACTCCGAATGAACATTTTAACGGGTTTAGTTTCATCTCGTATTTCCTGAGTATGTGAAACATTTCTGCCAGGTCCTCGAGATGATCTTCGACCTTCTTTGATTTAACTAGCATATCGTCTATATATACTTCCATTGTATTCCCTATCTGAGATTTAAACATGGAGTTTACAAGACGTTGGTAAGTTGCTCCTACATTTTTCAGTCCAAATGGCATGACTTTGTAGCAGTAAAGTCCTCTATCTGTTATGAAACTCGTGTTTTCTTCGTTTGGCTTGTGCATCATAATTTGATTATTTCCGGAATTTGCGTCCATAAAAGATAGTAACCCGTGCCCCGCTGTTGCATCTATGAGTTGGTCAACTCGGGGCAAAGGAAAACTGTCTTTTGGGCACGCTTTATTAAGATCCGAGTAATCTATACACACTCTCCACTTTCCATTGGTCCTTTTGATAAGCACCGGGTTAGAAACCCAATCTAGATACATAGATTCTCGTATGAAATTATTTTTGAGTAGCCTATCTACTTCTTCTTTTAGAGCTCCAGATCTTTCAAATCCCTGCATTCGTCTTTTTTGTTTCACAGGAGTCAACTTTTGATTTATATTCAACTTATGAACAATTACATTCAGTGGGATCCCACACATATCTGAGTTTTCCAGGCAAATACATCTAATTTTTCTTCTAAAAACAAGATTGATTCCTTTTGCAGCTTCATACCAAGCTGAGATCCTATCTTCAAGATCTGGTTAGGGTTCTTGTCGGATACTGGAACGGGGATAGTATCTTCGGCCGGCGCTGCTCTATTTTCCCCCGTACTATTTTTCCTTGGATCAATTGTTTTCCGAGCAACACTGTGCTCACCAGTATGGTTTTTTTTTCTTTAGTTGCTATAAGAGGGTTTTTTGGATGCGGAACGATGGCTCTACATCCTTCTTCAATTCCTTCTTCCTTGCCTCTGCCAATTCAACCAAATAGCACTCTCTTGCCGCTTGTTGATCACCTATAATTGTACCAACACCATTCTCTGTTGGGAATTTCATCGTGAGGCACCACGGAGCCATAGTTATTATGAATGCTGCAAGAGTAGGTCTTCCTAGGAAGGCATTGTAAGCAGAGGGTTCATCGATTATAACAAAGTCCTGTACCAGTGCGTCTTTCTGCTCTCCTTCTCCGAGCTCTACTAGTAGACTGATAACACCAATTGGTTGAACAGGTTGACCAGTGAATCTGTGGACCTTGTTCTAACAGGCTTTTACATCGCCCATGGAAAGTTTCCTTCTATGGAATGCGCTAAAGAAGAGGATATTAACTGATGCTCCGCTATCGACTAACACCCTTCTAACTACGGCTGGGCCCAAACCAATGGTTATCACCATTAGATCCTCTGTAGGTGTTATGCTCTCTGCCGGATCTTCATCTTTAAATGTGATGTCATCTCGCAGGATTCTCGGAACTTTTTCTGATAAAACCTCACTCATGATCATGAGTTCACCTCTTTTCGAAAAGTCCTTCACCTCAAGAGCATACTTCACCATGTCCCCCCAGCTTTTCACAACCAGGTAGGGCCTCCTGAAATGGTGTTTATGATCATCCTTGGTATAGCGACAACTGAAGCATTCTCATTTTGTTTAGGCTGTCCTGTAGAGGCTCCTTGGTATTGAGCTGGTTGAGCATTCTGGGAGTTCTTTGTATACTGTTGAAGCCTATTTTTCCTTATCAATTCTTCAATTAAGCTTTTCAAATGTCTACATTCGTTCGTGCTATGCCCCGGCTAGTTATGAAATCGATGGAACCTACCGGACTTTATTGCGTTATCAGTGACTCTTAACTTCCCTGGCTCTGGGTATTCTTCAGTGTCTTTGTTCGCCATATAAATGTTTTCTATGGTATCGTTAAGGGGACTCATTTCAAAATTATTGAAGAAATGAAGTTTTTTGTTGTTTCGACCATCTTTCCCTTCACCCCCCCCCCCCTTTTTGATTTCCTCCGGCGTTTTTCTGTCCTCCTTGCACGTTTACGTCTTTTTTCTCTGATGGCTCTTTATTTTCTATAGCTCCTAATGTATAGGCCGGATCCTCATCCACGCCTGTATATTCCTCTGCTTTGTCAAATAGCTCCTCGAGAGTTGCGGGCTTCTTCTTCTTGATCCTCCACCCGAGTTTGTTCCTTTTATTTATTTCTCCTTTTAGAGCTATCAAGGCCAAACGTGACTCATAATTTTCAACTTCCTCCGCAGTTGTGTTAAAACGAGGAAGGAAGATTTTAATGGATTCCCTTGGCGCTTGTTCTAGCTCATTCAGTTCCATCACATCACACACCTTAGTCGCTTGAAGCCTGAATTGCTGTGTGAACAGCTTAGCCAAGGTGGCAAAGTCATCTACGGATTTTGGCAGGATTTTTGTGAACTAGAGTGAAGCTACTCCCTCCAAGTAAGTGGGGAAGTATAAACATTTGAGTTCTTCAGTAGCACGTGCCCCATCCATGTGCTGATCATACCTGAATAGGAACACGTTGGGATCGCCAGTTCCATTATAAGCTTGTACAACTGGAGGTTTGAATTTATTTGGATATGTCGCCATTTTTATTCTTTCTGTAAGTGGGGTTTTTGTAGGAGCAAATCCCCATTCCTTCTCATCATCCACCTTTTTCTGGCTCTCATTCATAATCTTTCGTACCATTCCGAATATATGCTCCTCCTCATTGAGTTGGTCCACGAGGCGGATGCCTTCCTCTTTCCCAGATGTTTGCCCACGCAAACGATCACGGTTTAGATTCCGGGGCCCTGGACCTTCCGCATGGGGAAGTGCCCCTTTGGTGGAACCAAACGCTTGTTGAGGGGTCGCTTTTCCAGAGTGGTTATGAGAAGGTGGCTTCATTCCCCTGTGACTAGGATTTGCATTCTCTTGGACAGAATTTCCCTTATTCGGGCTTGAGGAAGAAGATCCAATATCTTCCGTTCCAGTGGTTTTAGCAGTTTTAAGATGGTTTGCACTCATGGTGACTTTGGCCGTTGTGGCTTGCATGGCGAACATGGATTCAAGCTTCTCCATCATGGCCTCATTCGCAATATCAATTCGACTAGTCAGTCCTGCTGCCACTTTATCCAACTCCCTCCTTGTTACGGCAGTTCCGGCTTTAGAACTTTCACCGACTTCAAACTGATTAGTAGACGGGGTGTTTTCCATGTTAGTGGCATTATCGACAGTTTCGACACTTTTACTTGTAGCTTTCTTCGATGGTCTACCTGGCTTACCCATGGCTTTAGAGGTAAGTATCTTAATTCGGACAACTTAGACAATCAGAGTGTACTCAAAATTCCAATGCAGGGCCTTCCACCTTTTGAGACAGCGAGAAATGGATTGGCACTCTGGGTCCTATGGTGGGCACCAAATGTTTGCTCCAAATTTGGGACCAAACACCAAAGGTGTAAAGCTACACTTCACCGATTCGGTAAGAATATGAGATCGTGTAATCACAAAATAAACGAATAAAAACAAGTAAGAACACAAAGGAACTTTTATAGTGGTTCGATTCAATATGAATCTACATCAACTTTCAATCAATTCTCATTATGATATTCAAGCTTACAACATATGAATTTTCCCTCATTACAATCATTTCTCTCTTTTAACTCTCTTGACAATCTACTTTCACTTGAGTTTGGCGAGGAAACGGATAAAGTTTTGGCTTTGTGATGAATCTTCAACCACTTATGTGCTTTGATCTTTTCCCATGATCTTCATAGATTTCATAGTGAACTAGCATTCGATTTTGGCTTTGGAGAGGATTAGAGATCATTTGAATGATGCTTGAGAGATTTATGGTGTAGCTTGAAAGAGATTGAGGATGTTTAGACCCAATTATAGAAAGATCTAATGATCATTAACTTGGATTTGATCTTCATAGGGTTAGAAAGTGTTGACGAATCCATAGAATCCATTAGAGAAGTTGTAGATGAGCTTTGAATTTGACGGAGTCTCCTTGTAGGAATGAATTTTCGGTCCCCCTTCCAAATGAATTATGAGGGGTATTTATATGTGATTTTCAGACCAGATGGCAGTTTCATAATTAGCTGACAAAAGCCGCCATAAGTCAAGTCATATAGCGACATGATTTGATGCGACATAATTGGTTCCTTCGACTTAAAGCTTCCGTTCGCCTCTGAAATGGTAACGGTATGATAGGGCACGACTTATCTCGGTCACGATGTAACGCTAATCCTATCTCCATATCATACTCCTTCTACGACTTGTACATCATGTCGCTGAATGACATGGATGATATCAGTAAAGTAATGTCATGCCACTGACCGACATGAGTCTTATCCTTCTGAGATCGCTTTGACTCCCGTCGTTGGGACGTCATGATTTGTACCGCAATATTGTGTCGTTCAACGCCTTGAGCTTGCGACACGAGACGTCACGACGGTATGTCATTCGGATGACAGCTGGATGCGGCATGAGTAGGTTGCGACATAAAGGCAAGATGGCATGGCATGTTTCTTGAGTCTGACTTAGCTCTCGTGACATGGTTTTGCTCCAAATCTTGAACAATGACTTACTCTTTATATCGTAAAACGATATGGTGGCAGGGCGGCATGACTTATTTCGTATGCCCCTATGCTTCTTAGCGCTTTGGGCTTATGGCACGTCACGACGCCATGTCGGATGACGACTTGCTTTAGGTTTGTTGCTATAAATGGGGCACGACATGACTTTACAACGACCTATTTCATATTACTATACGACATAGAGCGCTATGGCGTGGTTCTTGCCCTATCCTTTAGAATCAGAACGACATGGTCTTCATTGTATGAACCGTTAACGCCATGCTGACTTGCGATATGAAGAGAACTCCGCCACGGTATCAGAACGTCATGATTGCTGGATGTTTTATGTCTTGCTTGCACGATATGAATAGGTGCGATATGAGTGGACTTCCTCCCTTGCGGCATGACTCTCACGACTTAGTTAAAGCGACATGACTCACTTACCCTTCTTATAGGTTAACATATAGAATAGCGATATAAAGTCAATTTATATATATATATAGAATAGCGATAAAAATTCAATTTTTATGTATGAAGTAGCGATGAAAAGATTATATTTTCATATATAGTAAAGATGATATTTTTATATATAGTAAAGACGATATATTTATATATAGTAAAGATGATATTTTTATATATAGTAAAGACGATATTTTTATATATAGAAAGGTGATAATTTTATATATAGAAAGGCAAGATTTTTATATATGAAGCGAAATAAAAATTCGATCTTTATATAAGAAGTAGAAATATAGAAATATAATTTTTATATAGAAAGAAGCGTTGTAAAATATGAGAAATTGAAATAAAAATATGATTTTTATTTATTGGGATAAAGCGGTAAAAATATGGTTTTTACTGTGAACAACGGGAAAAGATGGCGATGGTATCGACTGAAATCAAAACGAAACCCGAACAGTTCAGAAGGAAAGCAAGAGTAGTGGAACCCTCGGTGAGAACTCCTCATTTTTATTTTTATTTCAAGTTTGAAATATATACTAGGATGTAGACGGTGCTTAGCAGCACCCGACACCCATCGTCCATAGACCATGGATGACTTGTTTGTTTGATTGATGTGTTGTGAAATTTTATTGTGTGATGTGGAATAAATAAATATTTTATAGTTAAAAATATAATTTTTAACGTATATATAAAATAAATATTTATAAAAAAATCAGATGATTTGTTTATGTACACCCATTTGACTGATACTGATTGGGACGATAAATTTTACACATCGCCCAACTGCACAAATAAAAATCTGTGTTTGTTGATTTGAAACCCCACACGGGTGTTGGGACGATATTTGGCGTACACTAATCCAATTTATTTAGCTGTATGTCGATCAATTGGTTGACAGACTGTGTAAGCGTTAATTATTTATATTTAATGCTTATGCAGTTGTGTGGTGCACTCTGGATGATGGTTGATTATTTATCGTTGCTATTATATACATGTGTTGTAGGGAATCCATATAATTAACATTATATGGTAATTGATTGGGCCTCATTCCAATTTGGAAAATGAAGAATATTATAAAATGAAAATTCATGTGTTGAATAAAAGAATATTCATGTGTTGAATAAAAGAAAATTCATGAGTTGAATAAAAGAAAATTCATGTGTTGAATAAAAGAAAATTCATGTGTTGAATAAAATATATATTCATGTGTTGAATAAAAGAGAATTCATGTGTTGAACGAAATATTTATACAATAAAGTTCACATTTTTATTGTAAGTAAGAATTAATAAATATTCATGTGTTGAATAAAGTATATATTCATGTGTTGAAGAAAATATTCATTTGTTGAATAGAATAACGAAGTTATTGAAATATATAAAGCCGTGTTGGTTAGATTGACGCCATTTTGACATGAACGATATTTATATCGGTATTATTCACTTTTATAATGAAATTCGAAAAGGAATTGATTTCAAAATATAATGTTTCGAAAATATTATCAATTATATGTCGATGATATGGAATATTCAATTTTGATTAGAAATTGAATAGGAAGTTGAAATCATTTTGAAAACGAATTTAAAACGAATTATAAAATATGATTTAAAAGGAAATCGACGAAATATATATAATATATATGTATTATATATATATATATATATATATATATATATATAATGGCCTGAATAGAACGCGCCGCGCTGTGGCAGTTCGCGAATTTCGACCATTGACTTCGAATTGACATTACGGGACATCCGACCGTCGGATTCTCCTTAAACCGGAACCATTGGGTTCGTATCGAAAAGCGCTTTTCACAGAATATTAGAGATTTGAAATCTAATGGTTGGATTTGGAATTATGTCCAAATCAAATTTGGAAAAGGTTGTTGTAAGTGCAAGTTGATGGCCGTGGATGGAAATCGACTGTACGGGCCTTGATAAAATTATTAAAAATATCAATAATTAGTGTAAAATCATAAGAAATGATTTGGAAAGAATTGGGATGAAAAATTCCATATTTGAAAAGATAAAAATAGATTTTTATCTAAATGAACTAGTTTTGAACTAGAATTATAATCCCATTTATTTTTAAAATAAATAAAGTGGATTTGAAATCATTTTAAAAGTAACCAGAATTTCCAATAATTGAATTGAAATGGATTTGAATCGAAATTGTCTTTGGAATATTTCAATGTTGGATTTCGTGATTATTCAGATATTGTTATGGAAATTTGAAAGATATATTTATATCGTTATTTCCAATAAGATATTTGTTGGTCGTAGAATTTGATATTGAATATAAGCCGATATATTTTCTATTCAGAGCCTTGTATTTAATATCAAATGGGATTTGGGTTTGTCGTGAATGGTGTCTTCATTAACACTGTTCTTAAACCCATTTGAGAAAAAGGTTAAATTTTTTATTTAGATTTAATGAATTATACCAATTAAAGAATATTTAATTGGAATTGAATTGGAATTGATTTTTGGGTTTATCGTGAACGGAGTTTTAAATAACACTTATTCTTTAGCCCGACAATTAATGGAATGTGAATTGGGTTCATCGTGAACTGTGTTTTAATGACATTCGTTCTTTAACCCGATTTACAGTGAAATGTGATTTGGAATTTATAAATCTTTTGTTAAGATTTAAAAGGAGAATTTCCAAAGTAAAGTTTTCCAATTTAATAAAATAAATTGGAATGTAATGGAATTCGATTTGGTAATAATCGAAGTGAATTTCTGTGGAGGAAGACAACTAATATATCTGGAAATTAAAAGGCTTTGCCGTTATTCCATTTATATTATTAGTCGGGTATGGAAGTTTATATCGATTATATATATCGATTTGTTTTCCATGAAGACTCCATTGTAAATGGAATGTCATTTTGGGTTTATAGTGAACCGTGTTTTAAATGACATTGGTTCTTTGACCCAGTTAAAGACATGATATGATTTCACAAGTTAAACAATCATTAATATTGATTTTCGGGAAGATTAAAACCAAGTGGAGTTTTAATGAATCTTTAGTTAGATTGAAATGATCGAAAATGGAGTATCACCAGTTTTTCTCCAAGCGATAGTTAAATCTTTATTTAGATTTGAACGTGAAATGGTAATTGAATTTACCGATAACACCATGGTGTTAGATATGAAGTATGACCAGTTTTACTTCATGGGATGAATAGGTTGCGGTTGGGAAATTTAACAAGTGATTACTTCGGTAAGGTTCGCTAATCCCGACTAGTTTGGATAAACCATAATTTGGTTTGAATTGATATTAAAAAAAAGATTAGAGGATAAATTTAAAGAATTTATCTTTGATAAAATTAATGGGAACCTTCCCCAAAGTATAAGAATATTTGAATAAAAGAACATTTTGAATTGGAATGAGGCGTATGTTGTGTCTGTGTAACACTTGTTTATTATATACGCGAGTTATTCAGAAAGGCCGGGTTTATCCCATTTTGAATAACTGAATCGACGATGTGTCAAGGATGAAGACGGTGGTTGAAGACCGGAGGTCTTCACATCGTTTGAATAATTACTGATGATCCTGATTGGGCTGTACACCCAAGAGGAGGGAATCAGTTGGTGATCGTCCAAACATACTTGGAGATGATGAATATGCGAGGAATAAGGCTCCTCCGGTTTCGTTTAGACCCAGAACGGACTTGTAAATGGATTGTGTGTCTGACATTGGATTTCATTCCGTGTGATTGATAGCCATCAGTTGCATGGCGTGAATTGCCTACGTGGCATGCTGAGATGCAAAGGATCAAGGCTTTCATTGAAAAGCAAAGTCTTGTGATTGATGATCAAAGCACCGCCTATGTGGCATAGCTTTGTGTGTAACGTTAATTCGCGAGCCTCACACCCCGGTGTAAACCAGAAATGGGAGAGGACTTCAGGGAGGGCATGCGTTTCCTTCTAGCTAGGGTGGTGTCAGTGACCTACCAGCCCTGACATTTATATTATTTTCACCTGTGAGGTTGTTGGATTGCGAGGCACCTCAGATATATCGGTGACCATGTGGAGCTGATGGAGCCATAGGACTAATTTACGCCCCAAAGGGCGGGGAAACACGGTGTTCAGGCATTTTAATCCACATCGGTGGACCGGCCCTGACGATCCAAAAGTCTTGACTAAGTACTTGCCTGAGATATGGGCTAGATTGTCTCGAATTCGGTGAGGACGATCCCTTGCCTTGGTTCGCAGATGGAAATCCAACTTCCAAGTCGTGACATTTGCGGTTTTGATTGTAGAGCCTAGTATTGGCGACATGATATATGGTACCCATGCCGCCTAGGATTGATACATTTATGATTGAAGTTGTTTTATACACTATACACTTATAATAGTATCAAATGATTTGTTTTAAATGTACCAAGAATGTTTGGCTATTATAAGGGAAAACCCTATCCTCCGGCTTGTGTTGCATTGTGTGATGTGACCTGGGTCTTATAATAGCTTCATTTTTTCCAAAAAGCATTGCGCTATTTTGATATATGCACTGGTATTCTTGGGAGGAAACTCGTTCCGTGTTATACGGCGTGGTCCCTTGATATATCTGATTTAAAGTTAAGTTTTAAATAACTGTTTTAGTTCTCACACCAGTCACATGACTAACCTGGAGTTTATTGTTTTAACCTAAACTCTAGGTGCCCTTATTTTCGATACGGGCAGCTAGTAGTTTTGGTTTTGCAGATTTATATTCACAGGATCTTGATTTACAGCTGGAGCAATATCCGGAAAGCTCTGTATCCATATATCTCTTTCAGTTGTGTTTTGTATTATTTTCCACTGCTATGTAATGTAATTTAAATCTCTGATATTTTTCTGATGTATACTATTTATTCGTACTCTGTATATTCTTATTCTGATGGAATTGTTGTAATAAGCAATGTATTGTTTTTCTGTTTGTGTTCCGATGTGGCTTGTGCTCAACTCAATCCGGGCTTTCCTTCATGGGGAAGTTCGGGTCATGACACTATCAGCATTAGAGTACATGTATTTTCAGGCTTGGCAATAAAACATTGCATCACAACTGGTGGCATCAACAACAGAACAATCTCTTTGTCGCCGTCGACTCGAACTTGAGGAAGAAGGCTTTCAAATGGTTACTCCCGATATCCCCTCTAAACAAGCCTTGGTCATGCTCTCCCGAAATCAATCTTAGCCTCACACAGACCTTAAAAAGTTTGAGCATACGACGACTAAGAAATTCAACTCTTTAAAAGGCTTCCTCAATAAAATTTGGGATAAAATTTCTTGCATCGGAACTCAATCTTCTCAATCCCGTAATCCAACTCATTTCAGTGGTCCTCAAGTTCCAATGACGATGAAGCATTAAATTCAAGCGCCGGTAATGATGATCCTAAAGGTAGTGATACTAGTGTTGCTCCTAGAATGTATGCTACTGAAAGTTGGTAAATTGGTATGATATTTTATGGTACTTCTGCATTGTAACAAATTTCTATTACTAAAGTTTGTAATAATAGTTTGGTACTTTGGTTATGCGGGCACAAAACATTAATATGCGCTTGCATATGTGGTTATCGTCTGAATGCATGTGAATATTTGTGCTTGTTATCTATGTCGTGTTTGTTGTGCATATTCATGTGTATTGCATTATGATAATATCTCCTTTTTTCCAATGACAAAGGGGGAGAAACATATGAAAATATATGCATATGGCAGAGGGAGTTACATATATAGTTGTCATTATCAAAAATGGGGAGAATGTTGGATCTCACCTTATCGTGTTTTGATCATGACAACTATACATGTACAAATATTATTGTTAACTTACTTTGTTTTATAGGAAGAAAATCTACAACATATTCCAAGAGCTCAATTGAAGATTGTTTTTAGAGTCTGTATGTATTGGTATAGAGTCTGTATGTATTTTTAGAGTCTATTTGCATGTATTTATTTATTTATTTTTCTTAAAAAACATGCATAGGACATAGGCACATATTAGCAAATAGACATCTGAAATTTTAAATTTAGACGTCTGTCTGTTGAAACAAAAATACGTATTCAGCACAATATTCTGACATCTGTTTTGAATAATTCAGACATCTTAATATTGCCCGAAATAGCCTATTTCTTTGTTTATATATATCTATTTAAAAACAGACTTTTGAAATTTTATTTTATACTTCTGAAAAAGAATAGATGCAACTTTCCAGTGAAGGGACACAACTCTTGAATCATAACCAACCATCAAATATATTCGTGAATGATTGTAAATATTTTTATGCTATAAATAGACTTGCAAACAATCATTTTCTACACTGAATTTTATTCTAATTCTTTCTATCTAATCTATAACATTCAGATTTACAAGACCACTCTATTTTCATACTTTTGAGATTACAAATCTTTTCAGTCTTTCATATTTTTCACGAACTATACTATTATCATTAAGGAAAGATTATAGGAAGGGTGTACTTAAGTTTGACATGTCAGTGTTATTAAGAACATAATTAGTCAACAAAAACTTTATTATTGTCAAAGTCTTCTTTAACAGTTGAGGCACGAAATCTCGTTCGGTCGTTCGAGTGTTTGTAGACCTATTCCTTCGGATTAAGTGAGGGTTGTTAGTAGTTAAATTTCAGAAGGGAGTATGGGACAGGACGTAGAATGAAGGTTCGAACCAGTACAAAAATCTTGGTGTCACTTTTATTTATTACTGATATTCTTCTATCTACACATTACTCTATTTATATTCTATATTATATGATCCTAACGCCGCAAGGTATCTTTCAATCCAGTTAAGGGATAACCTGACCTTGCGTTGGTAGAGGGTCGGTTTTCTTCTCAGGGCATCCCTTAGAGGTGTTCCCATCGGCAAGGAAGTTCCTTAGCCTAGTTATTTGATGGAAATCCATTTTCAACTGCGGGCCAATATGATTTCAGTTGTATACAATACGTCATCATAGGATATGGTACCTTTGTTGACTGAAATTGATACATTTACTTGTCAAATGATCTTTCTACACTATGAACCAATAATAATATCTAAGGATTTTCAGATACCAATTATTTTTTGTTACTATACGAAGAAACCTCGCCCAAGTCTGTGTTTGCATTGTGTATGTGCCGCGAGACCTTATGGTAGCTTCATTTTCCAAAAAGCATTGCGAATTTCTATGCACTGGTTTTCATAAAGGAAAACCAATTCTATGTTATATGGCGTGGTCTTATGATTTACCTTACTTTAAAGTAAGCCTAAAAACAACTGTTTTCACTACAACAATATTGCCTTTTAATAGCATGTTACATGATCAGTACAGGAATAGAATTTTATCACAATCATAGTAAAACCACTACTTGGCTGCCAAAACTAACTGGTACACCAATTATAAGAAAAAGTTCATCAAATAACTTGAAAGTCTAACTTGTACCACTAATTTCTATCAAACGTACATTTCTCTTTGAACATACGAAAACTTTCATATATTTTTTACATGAATGAACATTATTGATTCAATTATGAAACACCCCACCCTCCATTAAGGTCACTCACAAGGGACTGCCTTAACTTTGGTGGAGGTTTGTAAGTAAAAGTCACAGATAACACACAAGACATATATAAACACACACACACACACACACACACACACACACACAAATATATATATATATATATATATAAGCAGCGGAAAACATCAGACTTTTATTTCATAAAATAATTGTTCATACAACACATTTCCATAATTGTCTCATAACAACTTCCAAAACGTTGCAACATCATTTCTGTCTTGGTTTTTAAATAAAGAAGCATAGAACGTGATTAAAACTGCATAAATCCCCATAGAGTGTGACCAACAGCCATAGCCAAGGAAACAGACTCCAAACCGTACATCAACTATCATGAAGCTTTAAAAGATTCTGACTAAGCTGAGTTATTTCCTCCTTTTGGACCTGGGGGGAAGGGGGAACGGAAGAAAAGAAGACAAAAGAAAAAAGGGACAGACATAAAGCCTGGTAAGTCTAGTGACTCTTCAGTATGAGAATAAGAATAAGGGCATGATAGGTATAAACTGGAACAGGAAAGTATCATAAACTAAGATAAAGTAGTTCTGAAACGAATATACTATTGCACCCCACACTATATCTCTGCACCTACTTGTATTATCCTAACTGTCACCCATGCTGGAGGTAAAGTGATCCCCTTTTCTAAAGATCGGCTCCTACTCGCATAATCATCTGTGTCTTACGGCCCCCAAAAATTGTAGATACCTATGCTGGCCCCACCATGGGGTATATCAAGTCCCATGGTGGCGACCCGACACAAACCTTAGAATGCATAGATTATACTACTAGTGCCCCCAGTACCCTATTTGTCTGCTCCGAAGTGTGTGCACGCCCGCACTCCGTTAGAACCCACATTGTTGCACCCACCGTCGTCGTTTTGACCGCTTACAATCAGCCCAGTAATCGTGCCCCACCCTGCCTAGTTTCAGGGTACCATGATATCTAATTGGGTTACTACTGAAATGGGTCCCCGTTACTAGGGTTTTCTAGTCAAACATGTTAAGTGGTTAAGTGTCTGTATTTACCTAACCCCACCCATCAATTTCATTAACATGTTGAATTGGTTAAGTGTTTTAGTTAGCTTAACCCTACCATCCTGACTTGTCTTTCCTTAGCCTTTTAAAGCACCGACCACTCACATTAGATAGATATTGTTACGGTTACTGGATGTGCTGGTCGGTTCCGGGCAGATTTACACCGTAACTCAGTCTAACCTCGGGTCTTAATTGGGCTCAATGCTTAACCACCCACATTGGATAGGTATTGTTGTGACTACTGGACAGCCGGGCGGGTCCGGGCAGATTTACAGCACAACTCAATCCAACCTCGTGTTAAGCATATTCGTATTTTCTAAATTTACATATTTGTCTTTATTACTGAATATATGTAAATTTGTCAACAATTAAATGTTATGGCCCACATTCCAAGTTTAACATTTTTGGTATAAGAATTTATACCATTTAAATGCCACCAATTTTGGCATGTGACAAACATGCCAATTTCATATATTTTTATGTCAAGTTTTATTAATATCCCCAACATTACCCCGCTTAAACATTAGGCTAACAATCTTAGCCTAATTTTCGTTCGAATAATTTTAGCGTATAATATTAGGCTAAAAACCTAGCCTAATTTAGTGCACATAAATAGGCATAAGGGAATTCATAAACATAAACATAACATTGGTGTAAACTTGGCATTTTTGGCATAGTCAATATGAACATCAGAGGTGTGAACTTGCAAAATAGCCAACATGAATGTCATAGATGTGAACTTGCAAAATAGTCAATATACATATATGTGAATTTGCCACATAGCCTAAATCAATTTACATATATGTGAATTTGCATTGAAATAAGGGTCTAACCAAACAGGTGTCACATGAGTTAGCATATGATTTAGACAACATAAGTCTAAACTTATTTTTGGATCTAGGCATAACATCGAACATCACTAGCACATGACAAGAATATGACATTTTCATAAATAAGTATAACTTTATGACAAGTGTGTGAGCTAGATTCAATCACATATCTAATTACAACATGAAACATGTACTAAAGTGGATATTGACATGGATCAAATTAGAAACTTGCAACTTTTGTATAAACATAGGGGCATGTATATGAACATAACCATTTAGGCGTAAAGGTTCTTGCATAAAGTATATACATGAGGTTCTAATCACAAACAACCTATATAATCTTATAAACATGGACTATACAACTTGCTTGTGATGTTGTTGTCATTCTAAAAGTACAATAGGATCAACATCAATCTTAATTATACCACAATCATCCCAATTTCATTCGCAACACAATCATTTCAATACATAGATAATAATTAACATCGTCGTTACATAATAGCACAATTCCACTTCCAATTTACATCGAATCAAGTCTTAGTTTTATTCTCATCGGAAAAATCACTATACTTACAACGAACAACGAACTTGGATTCTGGATTCTGAATTCTAAATTTGATATGCTTTCCTTTGGGTAGACTAACGTTGTTTTGATTCGTTTTTTTACTTTAGTATTGGCTTGTCTCTAAGCTTTCTAACTGACGGCCACTCCTAGTTTCTTTCCAGCAGCATGACGGCTTTAGTTCTATATTATTTGTGTGAATTTAGGGTTAGACTTGAGTTGTATTTATAGAATTTCAATCTAATTAGAGCCGTCGATGAAGCTAGAGTGAATCCAGACCATCCATCTCAAGAGAAGCCAATCAGAAAGTGACATGTAAGGCTAAGTGACTCAGCCAAGCCTCAGAAATCGACCAGAACCTGATCAGGCCAGCCAAGGCCCGACCAGCAGGTCTTTCTGGCCTGGGCGCACTTGGTAGGTGCGCCAGTGCTAAAATTGTACTGGCGCACTTCCCAAGTGCGCCAGTGCATTCTGACCCATTTCTGATTTTTGTGCCCAACTTCGTTCCTCCATATCTTCTTTATACGTTATCCGTTTTACGTAAACTAGGACTCTATCTCAAGCAGAATTTCAAGACGAACGCAATGGCGTAACCCATTTTCCTTGATTTCATCATTTAAAATTAATTATACTTTAAATTTTTAAGTTGCAGTTAACAGAAAATTCGGGGTGTTACATTCTCCCCTCCTTAAAGTCGTCCCCGAAATCTTCAAGTCTAGGAGAACGTAAGTCCTAACATCCAATCATCCATCTACTCAACCAACAAACACAGGCGTCCATTGTCCTTAAAAGACTTCTAATGCTTTATGATTATATGCACGGTGTGTGTATATGTCCTTAACTAATGCAAAATCAGGCGGTCTACTGATCCAGTTGACCTCCTTAATGCAAATCATGTAAGTGTCATGAATCCATTATGTATGCAAATTTGTCCTTACTCATAATTCTACATGAATATGAATACATATATGCATATGCAGTATGAAGTGATTGAGCCGATCTAAAACCTAGGTTGTGTGTGTATATGCATCCACGAGCAACCACTAACAACCACTTGCAACCATCAACCATAACATGTTTCAAATACATGTTTACATCCAAAGGGGTTTCTACCTAAGGATAAAGGATAATATCGAGGAGATATACCTAAAAAGATAGATACAAGCACAACTTAAGGAAAAAGAGAGGTCAAAGATGTACCCTAAAAAAGAAAAGGGTAGGTCGCGCGTATTCTATCCTCAGTTTCCCAAGTCGCGTCTTCCTCGGCGTCGCTCCATTGAACCTTAACAAGCTTCACTTCACGGTTGCGTAGCTTTTTGATTTCAGTTCCTATGATTCGAGTTGGAACTCTCCTCACAGTTGCTTCGTGTTCCACTTCGGCTTCTTCTAGAATGCTTGGCTCCACCACTTCCGCTGATTCATGTAGACATTTCCGGAGATGAGAAATGTGAAAGACGTTGTGAATTCCAGCTAATCTTTCAGGCAGATCTACCCTATAAGCCATTTTCCCAATCTTCTCGAATATAGGGAACGGTCCTACAAATCTTGGTGTTAGCTTACCTGCGGATCCAAAGCGAACGACGTTCCTTAAAGGGGATACCATAAGGAAAACCCTGTCCCCAACCTCAAACTCAAGGTCGGTCCTTCTTTTGTCGGCGTAGGATTTCTGTCTGTCTTGGGCAGTCTTCATTCTCCTTCCTATCAAGTCCACTTTTTCTGAAGTCTCTCTGATCATGTCTGGCCCAAGTATAATCTTGTCAGTGGACTCCCACCAACAAGTTGGTGATCGGCAAGGTCTTCCATACAAAGCTTCAAAGGGCGCCATACCGATGGTGGCTTGGTAATTGTTGTTATAGGCGAATTCCACTAAAGGAAGGTGATCCTCCCAAGTCCCTCCAAAGTCAAGAACGCACAGTCTTAGAAGATCTTCTAGTACTGTATTCACCCTTTCTGTCTGACCATCAGTTTGGGGGTGATAGGCCGTGCTAAAAAACAACTGTGTGCCGACAGCTTCTTGCAGACTCCACCAAAATTCGCTTGTGAAGATGGCGTCTCTGTCACTCACTATGCTGGACGGTATTCCATGGAGTCGAACTATTTCCTTGAGATAAAGAGAAGCTAGAGACGAAGCAGTTCTTCTACTCTTGATAGGTATAAAGTGGGCGCTTTTAGTAAGCCTGTCCACTATCACCCAAATGCTAGTATTGCCTCTTCTTGACCTAGGCAACCCATCAATGAAGTCCATTGAAATGCTATACCACTTCCATTGCGGGACTTCTAGAGGATGAAGCAGTCCTCCAGGTTTCTTTTGTTTTGCCTTGACCTGTTGGCATGTCACGCACTTAGAAACGAAATCTGCCACGTCCTTCTTCATGCCGCTTCAATAGAAAACTCTCTTTACGTCCTTGTACATCTTGTCTCCACCTGGGTGTATTGTCATCTCGCCTTAGCCAACCCTTATCATCGATGAAGTACCTATTGAGGTGACTGGAAGTTTCACCCCTAATTAGTTAATCAATCACATCCACAAGCTGTGGGTCTTCTCGTTGTGCGGCCCCTATTGAGTCTAAGAGAGTAGAGCGTACTTCGAGAGATGCTAACAAACCCGGTACAAAATCCGAGGAGGGCCTAAAGTCAAAACCGGCTATATACTCCAAGCTTTTCCTTTCTACAAAGAGAGGGCTTAAGGTCAGTTTCTTTCGGCTCAATGCGTCTGCTGCTACGTTGTCTTTGCCAGGAGTATAGGAAATTTCAAAATCATACGAGGCAAGAAACTCCATGAACCTTTGCTGCCTCAAGTTAAGATCCTTCTACCAGAAGAGATATTTCAATGATTTATGGTCAGTATATAATTCGAACTTCTCACCTAGGAGATAATGGCGCCAAGACTTAAGCGCAAAGACGATGACAACCAACTCAAGATCGTGGGTTGGGTAGTTCTTTTCATGCACTTTCAATTATCTTCCACCATAAGCTACTACCCTCCCTTTTTGCATCAAAAAAGCGCCTAGCCCCGTACCACAAGCATCCGTATATACTGTGAACATTTTGCTTCCATCTGGAAAAGTCAGAACTGGGGCTGTTGTGAGAGCCCTTTTTAATCGTTTGAAAGCAAAATCGCAATCCAAATCCCAAGTGAACGCCGGATTCTTCTTTGTTAGCCTTGTGAGTGGAGCTAAGATTTTCGCGAAATCCCTAATGAACTTTCGGTAAAAACTGGCTAGCCCAAGAAAGCTTTGAACTTCGGTTGCATTTCTTGGTGTCTTCTAATCTTGCACTGCCACCACTTTCGCGGGGTCCACAGCCAACCCCTCTTTCGACACTATATGCCCCAGAAATCTTACTTCCTTTCTCTCCAAAAGTGGCACTTGGAGAATTTGGCTCTTAGCTGATGTGCACGGAGAGTATCCATGATCTCTTTCAGATGCTGAGCATGTTCTTCCTCATTCTTTGAGAAGATTAACATATCATCTACGAATACCACCACGAATTTGCTGAGGAATTCTCTGAACACCATGCTCATCAGGTCTACGAAATAAGCGGGTGCGTTCGTCAAACCGAAAGGCATGACAAGCCACTCAAAGAAACCATCTGGGGTTCTGAACGCCGTTTTATCAATGCTATCTTCAGCCACCCTTAGCAGATGGAACCCAGTAGCTAAATCAAGTTCGGAGAAGACCGATGCACCTACAAGCTAATCAAACAAATCGTCTATACGGGGAAGCGGGTGTCTGTTCTTTTTAGTCAGCTTGTTTAGCTCCCTATAGTCCACACAAAGGCGTAGTGAACCATCTGCTTTGGTGACGAACACCACTGGAGCACCCCATTCCGAGATACTCCTTCTTATAAACCCCTTCTCGAGAATCTCCTTAACTTGCTTACTGAGCTCCTTTCTCTCCTTTGGAGCCATGTGTCTAACAGGCAGAGCTACGGGCTTTGCATTATCAACAAGATATATGCGGAAGTCTATTTCCCGCTTCGGAGGTAAGCCTTTCACCTGTTCAAAGACATCCGGATATTCCCAGACCACCCTAACCGACTGCAAATTCTCAACAGAAGCGTCCAGCGACTCTAGATAACTAAGCATAACAGCATTCAAGGGATTACAAGAAATTTCTAGAGTGTTACCGAGCCGAGTCAAGAGCCTAACCACTCTTTTCTCACAATCAAGAATGGCACCATTACTGGATAACCAGTCCATGTCTAAGATCAGTCCATATCCTAAGAAGCCCAAAATAAAGGCACTACATCTAAATTCAACACTTAGAATAGATATTTTCAAATCCAAGCAAACCATCGACAAATAAGCCGAGCTCCCAATTGGATTTGAAATAACCAAGGGATCTTCTACCATACCAGTGTCTAGGTACAAAGATTCTACTAAAGCAGATGAAATAAAGGAGTGTGATGCACCATAATAAAATAAAAGAGTGCGAACTGGATGATCATAGAGATAAACTAAGCTTTCTACAAAAATATTTCTACTTAAGGTTCTCAAGGTAAGATTGAGAAGATAAGCAAGATAAAACAAAGCATCTAGAAGAAGAGTTAAAGATGTACCCCCAGAAGGTCCTGCTTGTGGGCCTTGCCCTTGCTTCTTATGGCAGTTCTTGCTGATATGTCCAGTATCACCACACTGAATGCATGCTCCCCTCATCCTCTTCTTCTTTCTACAATCCTGGACTATATGCCCAACAATGCCACAGAAATAACATTTCCTTTTCTCACGTGCCTTATTATTATTGTTGTGGTCCTTTCCTCCTTGACTATTATCCGTCTTCTTGTTCTGCGATTTTTCCGCTTGTTGTTTCACGTAGAGGAGGAGGAGGAGTAAAAGCATCTATAGCTAGGGAGTAAGGTCCCCAGACATGCTGAAACGAAAAGGAAAGATTCAAGACAAAAGGATAGAGAGATAGTGCATATGGCTTTTTGGGAATTATGCCTTTTAAAAACAATGCTTTTTCTTGAATACAATGCTTCTTTAGACTTCTTTTTGAAAATAGTTTCAAATTTTTTTATCTAGTCTGGTAAATCTATGCTCTGATACCAAGTGAAACACCCCACCCTCTATTAAGGTCACTCACAAGGGACTGCCTTAACTTTGGTGGAGGTTTGTAAGTAAAAGTCCCAGACAAAACAAAAGACAGATATAAACACACACACACACACACACTCACACACACATATATATATATATATATAAGTAGCGGAAAACATCAGACTTTTATTTCATAAAATACTTGTTCATACAACACATTTCCATAATTGTCTCATAACAACTTCCAAAACATTACAACATCATTTCTGTCTTGATTTTTAAATAAAGAAGCATAGAACGTGATTAAAACTGCATAAATCCCCACTGAGTGTGACCAACAGCCATAGCCAAGGAAAGGGACTCCAAACCGTACATTAACTATCTTGAAGCTTTAAAGGATTCCGACTAACCTGAGTTATTTCCTCCCTGTGGACCTGGGGTGGGGGGGGGGGGGGGGAGGGAGGGGGAACGGAAGAAAAGAATACGAAAGAAAATAGGGTCAGACATAAAGCCTGGTAAGTCTAGTGACTCTTCAGTATGAGAATAAGAATAAGGGCATGATAGGTATAAACTGGAACAGGAAAGTATCATAAACTACGATAAAGTAGTTCTGAAACGAATATACTATCGCACCCCACACTATATCTCTGTACCTACTTTTATTATCCTAATTGTCACCCCATGCTGGAGGTAAAGTGATCCCCTTTTCTAAAGATCGGCTCCTACTCGCATAATCATCTGTGTCTTACGGCCCCCAAAAATTGTAGAAACCTATGCTGGCCCCACCATGGGGTGTATCAAGTCCCATGGTGGCGACCCGACACAAACCTTAGAAAGCATAGGTTATACTACTGGTGCCCCCAGTGCCCTGTTTGTCTGCTCCGAAGTGTGTACACGCCCGCACTCCGTTAGAACCCACACTATTGCACCCACCGCCGTCGCTTTGACCGCTTACAATCAACCCAGTAATCGTGCCCCACCCTGCCTAGTTTTAGGGTACCATGATACCTAATTGGGTTACTGCTGAAATGGGTCCCCGTTACTAGGGTTTTCTAGTCAAACATGTTAAGTGGTTAAGTGTCTGTATTTACCTAACCCCACCCATTAATTTCATTAACATGTTGAATTGGTTAAGCGTTTTAGTTAACTTAACCCTACCATCCTGACTTGTCTGTCCTTAGCCTTTTAAAGCACCGACCACTCACATTAGATAGATATTGTTACGGTTACTGGATGTGCCGGTCGGTTCCGGGCAGATTTACACCGTAACTCAGTCTAACCTCGGGTCCTTATTGGGCTCAATGCTTAACCACCCACATTGGATAGGTATTTTTGTGGCTACTAGACAGCCGGGCGGGTCCGGGCAGATTTACATATCAACTCAATCCAACCTCGTGTTAAGCATATTCGTATTTTCTAAATTTACATATTTGTCTTTATTACTGAATATATGTAAATTTGTCAAATTAAATGTTATGGTCCACATTCCAAGTTTAACATTTTTCGTACAAGAATTTATACCGTTTAAATGCCACCAATTTTGGCATGTGACAAACATGCCAATTTCATATATTTTTATGTCAAGTTTAATTAATATCCCCAACGTTACCCCGCTTAAACATTAGGCTAACAATCTTAGCCTAATTTTCGTTCGCATAATTTTAGCATATAATATTAGGCTAAAAACTTAGCCTAATTTAGCACACACAAATAGGCATAAGGGAATTCATAAACATAAACATAACATAGGTGTAAACTTGGCATTTTTGGCATAGTCAATATGAACATCATAGGTGTGAACTTGCAAAAGAGCCAACATGAATGTCATAGATGTGAACTTGCAAAATAGTCAATATACATATATGTGAATTTGCCACATAGCCTAAATCAATTTACATATATGTGAATTTGCATTGAAATAAGGGTCTAACCAAACGGGTGTCACATGAATTAGCATATGATTTAGACAATATAAGTCTAAACTTGTTTTTGGATCTAGGCATAACATCGAACATCACTAGCACATGACAAGAATATGACATTTTCATAAATATGTATAACTTTATGACAAGGGTGTGAACTAGATTCAATCGCATATCTAATTACAACATGAAACATGTACTAAAGTGGATCTTGACATGGATCAAATTAGAAACTTGCAACTTTTGTATAAACATTGGGGCATGTATACGAACATAACCATTTAGGCGTAAAGGTTCTTGCATAAAGTATATACATGAGGTTCTAATCACAAACAACCTATATAATCATATAAACATGAACTATACAACTTGCTTGTGATGTTGTTGTCATTCTAAAAGTACAATAGGATCAACATCAATCTTAATTATACCACAGGCATCCCAATTTCATTCGCAACACAATCATTTCAATACATAGATATTAATTAACATCGTCGTTACATAATAGCACAATTCCACTTCCAATTTACATCGAATCAAGTCTTAGTTTTATTCTCATCGGAAAAATCACTATACTTACAACGAACGACGAACTTGGATTCTGAATTCTGAATTTGATATGCTTTCCTTTGGGTAGACTAACGTTGTTTTGATTCATGTTTTACTTTAGTATTGGCTTGCCTCTAAGCTTTCTAACTGACGGCCACTCCTAGTTTCTTTCCAGCAGCATGACGACTTTAGTTCTATATTATTTGTGTGAATTTAGGGTTAGACTTGAGTTGTATTTATAGAATTTCAATCTAATTAGAGCCGTCGATGAAGCTAGAGTGAATCCATACCATCCATCTCAAGAGAAGCCAATCAGAAAGTGACATGTAAGACCTAGTGACTCAGCCAAGCCTCAGAAATCGACCAGAACCTGACCAGGCCAGCCAGGGCCTGACCAAGAGGTCTTTCTGGCCTGGGCGAACTTGGCAGGTGCGCCAGAGCTAAAATTGTACAGGCGCACTTCCCAAGTGCGCCAGTGCAATTTTGTTCTGGCGCACTTCCCAAGTGCGCCAGTGCATTCTGACCCGTTTCTGTTTTTTCCACCTAACTTCGTTCGTCCATATCTTCTTCATACGGTATCCATTTTACGTAAACTAGGACTCTATCTCAAGCAGAATTTCGAGATGAATGCAATGGCATAACCCATTTTCCATGATTTCATCATTTAGAATTAATTGTACTTTAATTTGTTAAGTTACAGTTAACAGAAAATTCGGGGTGTTACAAACAAATTGCTTAAAATATGAATTTTCATCGAGTTTGATTTGAAAAAATATTGCACCTTGTAAGTGCGGTACAAATATAGTTGTAACTTTTGATATATTTGCCTCACTTTTTGTAGTTATTTTTTATTAAAATGTAATTTAATATAGAACAAAGTTTTTGTTTGTCGCTTTTAATTTTTTAAAATCTATTGGCATTCAATTCAGTTTGAATTTGAATTCAAGAGAAGACATGGAAATTTTATTGTTCTTAGAATTCTAGTGCTAAAGTTTCCAACATAACTATTGAATAGTTTATCCAATTTTGATGAACTGGCACTAATCAAAAAGCTAGTGATATAAACAATAACTTTGATATGAAGAGATATGGAAATTTTCACTGGTTTTTAGTCTAAAGACATCTATTAGTCAAGCGGGCCTCTGCATGTTTTAAAACCTATCATATTCGTACTCAAAAAATTCGCCGTAAATTGATTTATGATGCACATTTCCGTAACCTAAATGATATTTATTTTGACAACGACAGGGATAAGTATCTTCATCGTCGCCTTCCACACTGTCTCTACCTCAACCACGACAGTGATCATAATACAAAGTGTAGTCAGAGTGATCTAGCTCGACCACGACAGTGATCTATCTCAACCACGACAGTGATTTTACTCAATACATAAATTGAAATTCCTAAAATTTACATATTTGATTGGAATCTATAAAATTACAAAAGTACAAAACCAAGATCGTTGCCCTTGATAAACTCTTTATTAGCCCGACACATGGAATTCTACATCTTGAAAGAGTGCACAGATTGGCAAGAGAAAAACCAGGTTTTCTCCAACATCCATGATAACATGTGGGTTCATGTAACATATTTCCTATTGTATTTACTGCCAATGTCATGTCGTAAAGCTCAAAGATAAACTATATCAATACCTTTTGTTATGCTACAGTTTACCCAAAAATACAATTCTGTTAATGAAAATACCAACATTGTTTCTTGTGGACTTCAAATTTCATATAGCTTAACTTGGTCCATACTACAACGTAGAATACATTTTTAAGGTATCAATTAGTTTTAAAAAAACATTCATGTTTAGACAAACTATTTTTGTGCTTAATACCTTTAAATAATCAATATATTAATCCACCTTATAGTTAACTGAATAAAACTTAAAAATAAAGACCTGAAACAAACAAAATATTAAATTTGATGACTATTGAAATTAAGTATCCAATTGCTATCGGTTACTTTGTTGTTAACCAATTGCTTACTGAAATTTCTACCAAATATTAGTTTCTTTATGTCTATTTTATTCTGATTATCACTTTCAATGTAACGACCCGGGGTTTTACGACCTTGAGTACTCAACATAAATCCCAATGCCGACTATTCAAGCATCAGAAATACCGGATAGTCCATGATAGAAATTAGAGGGTGAGAATAAGTAAGATAGAAACTTAGAATAGAAGAAGAAGAAGAACGTGCAACATCATAATAACACGAATCTCACAGCGGAACGAACAATATATAATAGATAACATATCTTTGAAATAAAATCAGTATATGTATACAGTAACATTATTAGAGTATAACACTTACAACACAATGGAAATAACAATAGCTATATAATCCAAAAGCCTCCTACTCCAGCTCTTCAAATATCTATAAAATCCCGACTACTTGACTGCTCGTACAAAATTGCGCACCCAAGAGTTTAGGGAAATCAAAACAAAAGAAACTTTGGGTCCGTCATGTGACTGGTGTGAGTAAACTCAAATCATATGTTTAACCTTTCAAATCCTTTTGAAACAAAGGATAATCGTAAGACCGATCCACATATAAAATCTGAGGGTTTTTACCCTATGACAAACCAAAATATTCTTTATATCAAATCTCTTCTGATATTATAATAATGTCTAAATCAAGTAGATAGCAATCTAGTAGAATGCTTTCATCTCACGTTCTACATATATAATATACAATCAAAACCGCTTGCTCTTATTGGGGTATGGATTCCAACTATGACAAGGTATGGATCCACCTTCCGATCAGTGTACTCTAGAAGCGATACACTGGAGTTCAACAAGAACATCTTGTAACTCGGCCACACATGACCGACCATTCATTTTGCTTGAATGTTCTGAATATATTATCACCTTATGGTTGGTATACCAACATAACCATTCCCGGGAGATACAGAAGCGAAAGAAGTAACAAATGAATATTCTCTAGATGGTAACAATATACCCTAATTGGGTGCGACCCACTTAGCCATGCTGCCTGCCTGATTTCTGTCATTTCCCAGTTGATGAGGCTCGAGGTCATAACGTATCTTTTGACAAATCACTCTTTTAATTACTTTGAATGCCACATCGTCATACCCGTCAAATCACAAATTGATTTCCCCAAATATACCACATGTATAAGCTAAGAGAAACGAATTTCTCTGCCACCAACGTAAATACGTTTGAAACGATCAACTTGTGCGATCTTCCAGATATACTCTGTCAGACGTTCTTCCATTCATGTTGTCCTTGGATTGGACAATCCGAAGGCACTATTCTGTAAAACAGGATAGCCCTTGCATAACTCCATCTTTAATTATCTTCATCATATTTGATCGCAAAGCTAACGCCATACGGAGGGGTTTTCAGATAATATATCTGATCCCGATCTCTCCGTATTGACAACGAAAATGGTCAAAATCTTCGATAGTCGGTGATTTAACTATCGAAGGAAAACATGCGTGCAACCTACGATATTATTTCCAGATGGAAATTCTATCGATCAATCATCAATCAACATTTATTCATTTCCCCATTTCTCGTTTCCATATATTAATCAAACCCTTATTTTTTTTAATTTTAGAAATATACGTTATTAACTTTGGAAAACGTTTCCATTTCTGATTCACGCATCACTATCTTTTCACATATATCAGTCTCTAACTGTAAACTAGTAAGAGAACAAACCCCTACGTATTAACCTCGAATGCCGAAACCAACATCAGATCGATACCCAAAAAGTCATTCAATTCAACTAATTTCCAGTCAGTTCTAATTCCTTTAACTCCATTTTAAATTCCTATTTCAAACCTTATTTCCTTTATAATATTTTATTTGCAGAATATTTACTTTAAATAAATATCATCTTACACCCGTGTGCGAAGCACAGGTCTAAGCCTTCCTAATGTAAAATTCTCTTTTTATAGAACTCTATTCACTTTCCAAATATTTCCTTGTATAATTCTGTTCACTTTCCAAATAAATATTCCTTTTATAATTATAATTAATTCCTATAAATATTTCCTTTTATATTTGTTTTACAAATATTTCCTTTTATATTCAATATCCACTTTGAAATTCCTTTATATAAAATCATTTGATTTTATATAAATATATTTTATTTTCAATATACATGTTGAAAATTCCCATTTTAAATTCTAGTATTACTAATGGTATTTAAAATACCAAACAACAATGATCGATATCATTCAAACACACATAATCAACAACATATTATATATCACATCATATATTTCAATATATGAGAAACAACAAAATAAATGTTGAGGAATCCAGTTGGATTCCTCCGACCTGTTTCCCTGCATCCACAGATGTTAAACAATATAATAACATCGATTTCATTTCGATATGAAATATTCTGATAAATGGAATCAATATTTAATTAACGATTTATAGGTATATCGTTATCTATAATTACAACCAATACATAAGAAGTTCAACCAAACAGTCAACACACAGCAATCAGTCATCATTTAGCAGTTCTAAAAATATATTATAAAAATAATACCGTTTAGAGTTGGTGAGTTTTACTCACATTGGACGATCATCGTTAATAACGATAACCATCACTTGATTCAAACAGACAATTTGTTTTGCTATAATTTGTAACGAGCTCTGATTCGCTCCCAGTCAGTTCCATTGTGTAGCCACCATCCATATGATCCCAACGAATCTTTTTTCGCTGAATTTCGTTTTCGTATGATCAAGTTATGAATTTTACAAGTTCAATACACATATATTTTAAATTAAACTTAAACAAATTTCAAATTGGGCTTTACCCAAATGATCGGCCCATCCCCCCTAATGAAACTAGACCCGTATTATCGTTCTTCTCCACTCCCCTGAGATATTTCGAAACCAATACTTCATCGTTGACCATAGATTTGACCACCAACCTCGCTACCTCGTCCACCGACCGACCTCGCAACCACTGTCGTTCGAACCTACGCCTCATACCGCACCTGCCAATCACCATCACCCCAACTCTGGCGTCCTTAACCACACTCTGACCTGCTGCCTCTCCCTTCGCCTCCTATAGGAGGTGCGACAGTTTCCAGACCGAAACCCCACCAATCTAGGCCAACATGTGCGCCTCTCCGCGCTGAACTCCCCCGTACCTTCAATATCAGCTCAGACCACCCACAACATGATCCCGCTCCTCGCCATAGCTCACTGGTCTAATGTCGAGCTCCACAGATTCGAAGCGCACCTAAAACGAGTGCTACAGAATTGGAGCTCTCGAGCATACGAGGCTATTGGACCTTACATCACCCAATATCATTGAGTGGTTCGCCGGATTTAATTCCTTGAAGTTTCATAGGAGGCGGCGGTCATTTCTTTCTATGGAGATGTAAAGGAATTAGGTTGTAACATTTGGAAGGGGGTTATTTATATCATTTAATGTTGATTTATCTTGTGGATTATTGAATGCCATGAATGTTTTGAGGACCAAGGGAAACTAGCGGCTGAGAAGAAGAATTGTGGCTTGCATTCTGATCGGAGAGAGGAATGAAAGTGTTAAGATATTTTAAAATATATTAAGTTAAAAAGGTAGGTTACTTGTTATATAAAAGTTCTCTTCGTATACAAACTGCTACGGACAAAAATAAAAATATAGTCATGTCGAGTATTTCAACACGATTCCAAAAATATAAAAATATCGGTAGGTTAACTCATATTGTGAAACCCCAAAATATTGATATAGGGTGCAAAATACTCTAAATAAAAAGTTGCATATTTAATTAATTAAAAATTACAGTAAATTTCTAAAAATTGAATTATAACTACATTTAGGAGGATTTGTCCAAATTCGATACCAATATTTAATTATAATTACGTTATAGCTCATAGCGATTTCATAGCGACTATTTGAAAAGTTGATTTGGTCATATCATACAATCTATAAAGCGAAACCTCCATTTTTCTCCTCCACTAGAAATATATACTTCACAAGCTCCGAACGTTTCTTGTTTCACAGAAATTCGGCTTAAAACGGATTCTATATATTCGTTTAAAGTTCGAATCACCAAATTACGAACTGCCGCGCCATTTCGAGCTTGATTATAATTATAATATAATTTATAACTTCTAAAGCCGTTTATTGAATATAAACATTATTATAATTCAATTTTAAAATGAATTAAATATTTTAAATTGTCCAATTCACATTATATAGTCAATTCCCTATTTCCGACCATTTCAGAATTAAATATATTATTTTATTATTTAATTTAATTAAATATTCACTATTATTTAATTCTATGACCATTCAAATATCTAAATCACTATTTATATAATTAAATAAATTAATTATTATATGGTAAAATACAGGTTGTTACATTCAACCACAAAAATAATTTTCTGTTACGTCAACCCTTCCAATGTAAATAGGATAAAATAGTACGACAAAACCAACCTAATCGACAATGTACTATTCATTGTAGATAGTATAGATTGTATATAAACGAAAAAATGGAATTACGTAACAAATCAATGAAGTTGGTCTATGACATCGCTGCTAATCGATGTTCGATTGTCATCGCTAGCCGTGAGAATCGACGGGGAATTGTTGAGGCGGTTGCGGTGGAGATACGGGATACGATGCGGTGGCTAATGGCTTGTAGGCGTGAATTATTTTGATTTCAAGAGGAAAAAGAGGAAAGTGAGGGAAGAGGGAAATTTTAGTTTCCGCGGTCAGATTTTTACACTGATGTACTTGCTCCCACGTTCCAAATAGTTAAGTATTAAATAGTGGAATGGTTTTTTTAATGGCTAATTTGTTATTGGGAAAATTATTTAACAACTCAATTTGCTTTATTTTTTTTACATTATATAGCACTCTAGTTACAATGCTATAATATTTTGCTATATATATCATTTTATTGTAGGGTTTAGTTCTCACACCAGTCGTATGACTAACTTGGAGTTTATTGTTCCTTCACCTAAACTCTAGGTGCCCATAATTTTCCATATGGGCAACCCGGTAGTTTAGTTTGTAGATTAGTCCTGGAATTAGGTTGAGATGAATTTAGGATTCGAGCTAGAGATTTATTCTAGATCATTCTTCTTCCGCTGAAAGTTTACATTTATTTCTTTCTTCTATATTTCTATTGTACTCTGATGATCATTGTAACTTTGATGTAAAATTATTGTTATGATAATGAAAAGTTCTTTTGTTTCTGTCCAAATGTGTAAGTACCCTTAACAATCTGTCTTTATGAACGGTTTGAGTCAGTTTAATTACCGATTAGAGCCAATAAGAAAGGCGGCTCGTTACATAAGTGGTATAAAAGCTTTGGTTTATACAAAGCTTTGGGCTTCAACTCATCTGAATAGAAGGAAAGGACTCACTAGAGATATATTAGTAATATTTTATAATGAGTAACTCATTAAATATAGGGTTAGTAGTACCCTAGAATGAGATTTTTGAGTGCTATGTGAGAGCGCATGTTTTTCACATAAAAGATGGTTTGGTTTTGGAAAATAATACGTTTCAGATATGAAAGAATTTACATTAAAATTCAAATTATGACTAAATCTGTTAAGTATTTGTGAATCTCTCCCCCGACCTGACTAGTAAAAATTTGAATATAATATATGATGATTAGAATTCACAATGATGTGCATGTGAACTGGTAATTAGATAGGCAATCCGCATATGAAAAGCTTTGGAAAATCTAAGAAATTGGTTAAAAGTATGTTTGGAAAATAATTAAGGAAAAATTTAAACTTGGATTTATGCCTAAGTGTCGATTAAGGAATTATCAATGATTTTGGATAGTCGATACATATTAAGGAGTTTGAATATAAATGTTGGACTATAGACTTGTTGGGAATAATTTCGACTTACCTGAAATTTCATTAGTTAGAATATCAAGGATAATCAGATTTAGGTTAGTATTAATTATAAATAATCAATGAACTTTTGAATAAATAGGAAATAAATATGAATACCTCGTGAATTAAGTTTCCCAATTTGACTTAGGGGGTATATGAAAATAAAAGGTTATCCAAAGTAAGGTACTTGGATAAGTTAAATAGTAAAGTAGTTTGAGATTAAATAATAATTTTGGCAAATTTTAAAATCTAAAGAGAAACAGGTTTCACGATTTTGGACTTATTAGAGACTTAAGCATTTAAACCTAGAAATAATTTCTGACTCTTTCTTTACTAAATTTCAGGGTGATAAACACCTTAGTGTTAGACAGTATTTAGCACAGTTCACTGCTAGGCATGAAAGTTGTAATGGCCCGCAAATCCGTACTATCTGAGCTGACTAATACAACACACATCCAACTCAAATAATACAGAAATACAAGTCATTAGGTTTAAAGAAAATAGAAAAGATAGAAGAAGAACAGGAAAGACAATACAGAATCTCACAACGGAAGGAATAAAATATATTATATAACATAACTTTGGAATGCAATTCTGGTTTGTACATATATACATACCATCATCAGAGTACAACTTAACATTTGATACAGCGGAAATAACTCTAGATAACTAACGGTGAAGCCTCCTGCTTCAAGCTCCTCCAAATGTATCTGTAAAACCTGAAACACTTGACTGCCCGTACAAATTTGGGCACCCAAGAGTTTAGGAAAAACAAAACAAAATAAACTCTGGGCCAGTCATGGGACTGGTGTGAGTAAACTCCAACCATATGATTTAACTTCAAAAATCCTTTGGAAGAAAAAGATAATAGTAAGACCAGTCCACACATAAACACGGACGGTTTTTACCTTACTATAACCCAAACCATTATTGATATCAAAATCCAGTGATATTATAATAATGTCTAATCAAATAAATAACCAAATAGTAGAACGCTTGCATCTCACGCTCTACATATATAGTATAAAATCAAAAAAACCACAGGGCGCTTATTGGAGACTGGATTCCAACTATGACAAGGTATGGGACCACCTTCCGATGATGTATCTCTAGAGCAAATACACCTGTGTTCAACAAGAACATCTTGCAACCCGGCCCACACATGACCGACCACTCATTTCGCCTGAGTGTATTGAATGTATATCACCAACGGTTGGGCTCAAACCACCGTTTCCCGAAAAGGGACAACATCGAAATAGATTTAAAAAGTAAAAGGAATTTCTCTAGATAGGTGATTATACATCCTAATGGGAGCGACCCACAGAGCCATGATGCCTGCCCGATTTTTGTTATTTCCCAGTTGTGAGGCTTGAGGCTATGTCTAACTTTTAGAATATCTGACCACCATACACTTTGAATGCTACATCGTCAAACCCATCGAATCACTATTTGAACTCCCTAAAAATATTACGGGTATAAAAGCTAAGAGAAACGAATTTCTCCGCCACCATATGTAATACCTTGAAAAGATCGTCTTATGTGACCGTTAGGAATACTCTTTCAGACATTCGTCCATACAAGTTGTCCTGGGACTGGACAAACATAACCGCTCTTAGCATCTCACTCCGTCTTCGATTATTTTCAGCATAATCTAATTCGCAACGCCTATGCCTACTCTCGGATATTAAATCCAACCGGTCTCTCCGTATCGACAACGATGGTAAAAATCTTTGATAGCCGGTGTTTTAACTATCAAAGGAAAAATAAACAACCATCAAACAAATTTCACAATCACTGGCCTTTTCTAATGTTTCATTTTTAATTCATTTTCTTAGCGAATTCTATATATATCGTTATATCGATTTCTCTTATCAAAATTTCCTAAAAATATTCTAACTCCTTAAATTTCCGGAAAAATTCGCCATAACCGCCTTTGTATCGGCAAATATTTCAAACCTCAACTTGCCCTTCTAGCCCCTTTCCATTCAAAAAGAAAATCAAAAAGCCAAGTGGCTTGCCGATTCAGCACATAAAACCTCATAAGGAAATTTAAACGTGTACCTTTTTATCGGGCACTTAAATTAAAGGGTGCGTTTTTTAGAGGTCCCTATTAAGTTTCAAAATATAAAAAAAAACCCGGTCATAAACTTATTGTAAATTAGGTCCCTATTTTCTGAAAAGTCATCAAAAAAATATAAAAAAAATATAAAAAAATCACGTAAATTCGTATTTAAATAAAACATGTACTCGCCCAAAAATTCAGATCATAATAAAATCAAAACATGCATCAAAATCGAAAAAATACAGAAAACAACGAAAAATGCAGTAATTTGCATCAAATCATGCACATATTTGGAATACTTGCATTCATCTGTGCAAGTATTTCTCTGTTATATTTTTACATGCAATACTTGCATACATGTGTGCAAGTATTTCAAATAGTTGCACACATGTATGCAAGTTTCTGCACACATTTTATTTTCACATGTAAATACTTGCATACATGTGTGCAAGTATTTCAAATAGTTGCACACATGTATGCAAGTTTCTGCATGCATTTTCAACTAAAACGGCTTCAGAAATACTTGCATACATGTATGCAACTATTGGCAAAAGTTGCATACATGTATGCAACTATTTGCAAGTTTTTAAATTCACAATACATCCCTGTAATTAATGTTTTCTCTGTAAACCCGCCCCCTATTTTAGCTGCCGCCTGGAATCTTCCGCCTGCCACTTTCCATACCTCCGCCTCTTTCGTTTTCTGTCCAAATTTTCAGGCGCTATCACTTAAAAAAAAAAAAAAAAATTCTAAAATCTGTAAATATTCTCGGAAGTCCACAGAAATTAAAAAAAAAAAAGTTGCATCAATGTATGCAACTTTTACGAATAGTTGCATACATTTATGCAACTATTCGAATACACATGCATATATTTATGCACGCCTGTTTGAAAAATTGCATACATGTATGCAGTTTTTCTACATAACTGCATACATGTGTGCATATATGTCAAAATACATGCAAATGTGAATAAGGTGCACGTAGGTATGCAGTTTTTAAACAAATGCATCGGCAGATGCATGTTTTAACAATATGTGCATACATGTATGCATTTATACTGCAGTTTTGACGCAGATTTGAAATAAATGCATACAGGTATGCAACTAATCGACTTATATGCATGTTTTGATGCAATTTACTGCGTTTCGTTGATTTTCTGTATTTCGTGATTTCGACGTTGTTTTTAATGTTTTTTTGATCTGATTTTTTTCACGATTAATTGTTTTAATTAAATACGAATTTACATGGTTTTTTAATATTTTTTTTATATTTTTTTATATGTTTTTGAAAATAGGGACTAAATTTACAATAAGTTTATGACCGGATGTGAGCCTAATTAAGTTTCGTTTTAGGGATGTGTGCCTAATATTCACTAAATTAAAATCTTCACATTCTCTTCCCACTCTTCATCCCATACTTCATTTCGTACCTGTTCAACCTATGCATATTCGCATTACCAATTTGTCTCACACAGGTCCAATCATTTTAACTCAAGTTTGCTAATTTACTTTCCAACTAGCTTATTCGCATATTCTAATTTTACTTTGAACATCTCATGTTCGAGCATACTTTTATTCGCTTGTATGAATACAATTCCCATATCAAATTCCCAAAGCATAACTCGAGTTTCTTATTTGGATTTCCAAATTCAATTAATCGATTCAAATTCCTTAAACAGAGTTAATGTAACGACTCGGATTTTCGGCGACTTTGGTTATCGACATAAGCACGATGTCGATAACCAAAACATCGAAAAATCCTGGTAATTAGTGAAAGAAATTAGAGGGTGAGGAAAGATAAGATAGAAACTTAGAATAGAAGAAGAAGAAGAACACAACATCAGAGTAACACGAATCTCACAGCGGAACGAATAAATATATTTCATAACATAACTTTGAAATACAAATCTGTACTTGAATATACATATCATTATCAAAGTACAGCACTTACAACACAGCGGAAATAACTATAGCTATATGATCCTGAAGCCTCCTACTCCAAGCTCTTCCAGTATATCTGTAAATCCCAACTACCTGACTGCCCGTACAAATTTAGGCACCCAAGAGTTTAGGGAAAACAACAAAGTAAACTCCGGGTTAGTCATGGGACTGGTATGAGTAAAACAGTTTAAAAACAGTTCGAACAAGTAAACGATATCTCATAAGACCACGCCGCATAACGGAACTGGTTTTTCCCTTATGAGAATCCAAAATATCTTTATATCAAAAACCTTTTGATATTATAATAATGTCTATCAACCACAGTATATATATAATCATCTAGCAGAAACGCTTTCATCTCACGTTCTACATATATAGTATACAATCAAAACCGCAAGCACGTATTGGGTAATGGATTTCCAACTATGACAAGGTATGGAATCACCTTCCGCTTGTGTACCTCTAGAGAGGAATACACTGGGTTCAACAAGAACATCTTGCAACCCGGCCACACATGACCGACCACTCATTTCGCTTGAGTGTATCGAATGTATATCACCAACAGTTGGGATCAGCAACCGTTTCCCGAATGGGATAGCATCAACAATAGATTTTTAGAAGTAAATGAAACTCTAGATCAGGTGATTATACACCCTACTTCGGTGCGATCGACTTAGCCATGCTGCCTGCCCGATTTCTGTCATTTACCGGATGTGAGGCTAGAAGTTACGCTTTATCATCACATCAGATTCACTTTGAATGCCACATCATCAAATCCATCAAATCACCGATTGACAACCTCAACAATACATTATGTGTTAGCTAAAAGAAGTTTCCTTCTCCGCTTCCACTCTTGGTACGGTTGGAGAAATCAATATACGTGATCGTCTGGAAATACTTTGTCAGACATCCGTCCATACAAGTCATCCAGGAACAGGATGAACCGAAGGCACTATTCTGTAAACAGGATAGCCCTTGCATAACTCCGTCTTCAATTTCCTTTGGCATATATGCTTCGCAACGCTTATGCCAATACAGAGTGGTTCTTTGGATAATAATCCAACCGGTCTCTCCATATTAACAACGTTAAAATGGTCAAAAACTTCGATAGTCTGTGATTTAACTATCGAAGACAAACAGGTGTGCAACCAATGATATTATTTCCAAATGGAAATCATATCGATCAAACATCATTCAACATTCATCTCCTTAGTTCATTTTCCATCTCCTGTTTCCCTATGTTCAATATTCCTTATTTTCTAAATTTGGAAAATATATGTTATTAACAATGGAAAACATTTCCATTTCTTGTTTTCTTTATTAGAAAACATTTCTGGTTTCTTATTTGGAAAACATTTCCAAAGCTCCTTCATTGGACTTAGACAGATGTTTAAACAAACTATCGCAATGCCAACTCAAACCATTTCCTTTACTGCCGAACCTTAACTATTCCTTAGTTAAAAACGAATCCAATCAAGTTGGGGTAGAACTACCTCTCAGACCTTAACTGAACAACATTTCTAACTTTGAAATTACCAAAGTTCACTTTATATTTCTTTAACTAACTTCCTTACTTAACTCTCGTTCGAATAAATCTCTATTCGATTGACTCTTTGATTTACTCTATTCACTTAACTCTTTCAAATAAACTATATTCGATTTACAAACTTTATTCGAATAAACTATATTCTATTAACTCCTTTTACTTTAACACTAATCGATTAACTAACATCGATTAACTCCTTTTAACTTTATTCTCTAATCGATTAAACTAACATCGATTAACTCCTTTACTTTATCACTAATCGATTAACTAACATTGATTAACTCCTTTTAACTTTATCACAAATCGATTAACTAACATCGATTAACTCCTTTTAACTTTATCACTAATCGATTAACTAACATCGATTAACTCCTTTTACTTTAACACTAATCGATTAACTAACATCGATTAACTCCTTTTAACTTTATCACTAATCGATTAACTAACATCGATTAACTCCTTTTACTTTAACACTAATCGATTAACTAACATCGATTAACTCCTTTACTTTATCACTAATCGATTAACTAACATCGATTAACTCCTTTTAAATTTATCACAAATCGATTAACTAACATCGATTAACTCCTTTTAACTTTATCACTAATCGATTAACTAACATCGATTAACTCCTTTTACTTTAACACTAATCGATTAACTAACATCGATTAACTCCTTTTAACTTTATCACTAATCGATTAACTAACATCGATTAACTCCTTTTACTTTAACACTAATCGATTAACTAACATCGATTAACTCCTTTTAACTTTATTCTCTAATCGATTAAACTAACATCGATTAACTCCTTTACTTTATCACTAATCGATTAACTAACATCGATTAACTCCTTTTAACTTTATCACAAATCGACTAACTAACATCGATTAACTCCTTTTAACTTTATCACAAATCGAGTAACTAACATCGATTATCTCCTTTTACTTTAACACTAATCGATTAACTAACATCGATTAACTCCTTTTAACTTTATTCTCTAATCGATTAAACTAACATCGATTAACTCCTTTACTTTATCACTAATCGATTAACTAACATCGATTAACTCCTTTTAACTTTATCACAAATCGATTAACTAACATCGATTAACTCCTTTTAACTTTATCACTAATCGATTAACTAACATCGATTAACTCCTTTTAACTTTATTCACTAATCGATTAAACTAACATCAATTAACTCCTTTATTCTATTCGAATAAATTATTCATTTATAAAGATTTACTTTTAGTAACAGTTCTTCACTTTACAAATGATTTCCCTTTTATAAAAACTCTATTCGTTTTAAAAACATTTTTCCCTTTTATTTATTTTCGAAATATTTCCTTTTATAAAATCTGTTGATTTTATATAATCCCATTATTTCAATATACATTGAAATAATTCTTTTTGCATCCCAGGGTCTTTTATGATATTTAAAATATCGAATAAAAATGATCAACATCATTCAAACACCCATAGTCCATAACTGATTATATAACACATCATATATCACAATATATGAAAAACAGTAAAATAAATGTTGAGGAATCCAGTTGGATTCCTCCAACCTGTTTCCCTGCATCACAGATGTTAAACAATATAGATAACATCACTTTCAGTTCTATATGATACATTCTGTTAAATAGAATCAATATAGAAATTTAGCTAACTGACTAGCAGTTCAATCAAACAGTCAACACACAGTCAATCAGCCAATATCTAACAGTTCTAAAAATACAACATGAAATTATAAACTGTTCAGAGTTAGTGAGATTTACTCACATTGGACGATCATCGTTAATAACGATAACCATCGCTTGATTCTGAAGGACAATTTATTTCGCTATAAATTGTAACGAGCTCAGATTCGCTCCCAGTCAGTTCCATTCTGTAGCTGTCGCCCATACGATCCCAACGGATCTGACCGTTCGTGATTCTGATATTGTATGACCCCGATATTAAAGTTTCAAGTTTAAATTAAAACAAAACTAGTTTTAAATTAATAGATTTGGGCCTTACCTTCTATTTTTCCCACTTCGGCCCATTCACGTGACCAAGGCATGCTTATGCAACTCTATGTTACCCATTACAAAACAAAGCTTCTCCTTCACTATTAGTTTTCACATGCTCCTCCTTATTTGTCGGCCCACACCTCCTTGTACAACCGACGTGGCCTTTGCATCTCCTTCTTCCCCATATTCACATATTCCCACGTCTACAGAGTAGGTGCGCCACCAATTCTCGCCAACCCCCTCCAGACATGGACACGTGGTCCCTAAGCCCAAGCTAACACTGAAAGTATACTTTGTTGGATCCCATTCCACCTGAGTTTCACGTTCCACTGTATTTCACTCCACATGCCATGATGAACCCATTCACTATTATGTATACACTTCACCCCATATGCTCCACTATAAACACCCAGGCTGTTAACCGCCTACCCTCCCCGATCTAACCAAGTCATGCGATTATTTCGGATCTCCACAATCTCCTTCGAAAACTACTTCTGGCCTTCCCTACTTCATCACGCTCGACCCTACCAGAATCCCGACACCAACCTTCTGCCTACAGCTGTGTAAAAATATACAACACAAACATTTGAAACTTGCCCCACATCAACCCACGCACTACAGGACAGCACCCTATTTCCGTTTGCCTTTAACTTCAGCATATTTCCCTTCCTCTCGCCTTTAACCTCGCTCACTTTCCCACTGCCCATCCGCTCTTTGTCAAACATACAGGACCCGCAAGTTAAAATGCAAGCTTCCTCTTCACTCCATCAACAATCCGTCTACGTCGAAGCTTCAGATTTTCGGTGGGGCATTTGTTTGATTTTCTCGTTTTCCTGAAGGAGATGAATGCGGCGGAAGTATCAGAGGAAAAGAGGATTAGGTTTCTGAACGCTAAAGTGATTATATAGGGATTCCTATGATTGAATATGCTCCACGTTTTTGCTTTGAGGCCGCAAGGATTTGTGCGACTGAAAAGAATGAATGCGTGGCCTCTTGTTTGATCGGAAAAGGGAAAGTGTATTGATATTTTATTATTAAAGTTTTACATACCCTGTTACGTATAATTCTGCTTATGTACGGACAGAAATAAAAACACCATCGTGACGAGCGAGGTGTCCCGACTCCAGAAATATAATAATACCGGTAGATTGACTCATATTTTGAAACCTCAAAATGTTGATTAGAGGGTGCAAAATACTTTAAATAAAAAGCCGCTTATTAACTTAATTAAAAATTACAGTAAAATTCTAAAAAATTAAATTATCACTATGTCCCAAAAGAACCTTGTCTAAATTCAAACCCGATATCTAGTTATATCGAATAAACCATTACGGTCGATAAACGATTCCATAGCGACTATTTTAAAATTTGATTTGGACATATCTCAAAATCTACACGACGAAATCCTGATTTTTCTCTTCCACTAGAAAGATATACTCCACCCGCTCCACACGTTTCTTGTTTCATAGAAATCCGATTCAAAACGAACCCTGTACATTCAGTTGAAGTTCGAATCGCCAATTTACGAACTGCAGCGCCATTTCGGGCTCGTTTATAATTATATTATAAACTATACGTTCAACTGTCGACGATTGAATATATTCCTTATTCAAATTCAAATTCCAAGCTGAATGAAATATCATAGATGATCCGGTTCACACCATATCGCCATTTCAGCCAATTCTGATTATTTCGGAATTAAATATATTATTTAATTTATTATTTTAATTAAATATTCATCATTACTAAATTCCACGGCCATTAAATTCACTAACCCACCATTGATATAATTAAATAAATTAATCATAATACCCCTGCCAATGCGGGTCATTACAATCTTCCCCACTTAAAATAATTTCGTCCTCGAAATTGCTAAAAGGTAGAGAACGACCCTATCGACTGGTTAGAACATATTTGTTCACTTCTTAACTTCAGTTTCAACTGAACCAATTTAATTTCAATTTAATTATTAATTAATTCTTATCAACGAAAATTTTCAAAAATCCTGAAAATTTTCTAATGCCTTAACTCTTCGAAAAATTTCGCCAGCACCTCCTTTGTATTGGTCAATACGTCAAACTCCAACTCGCCTCTCTGGGCCATCTCCAACCCAAAAGAAAATCAAACAGCCAAGCGGCTTGCCAATTTGGATCATAAATCTTATATCCAATAGGAATATAAACTTGTACCTTTTTGTCGGGCATATCAACCCCATCACTTCCATATGCTATCAACTCAGCATATACTAATATTAATCAAACCAAACTCTGATCAATTTATCCTCAACACAACCATTTGCTTTTTACCAAGCCAAATTTTCATTTCAACTCAAGTTTCGTTCTTGATCCACAACTCTTAACTTGATTATCACATTACACTTCACATTTGAATCTCACAGTCAAATTTGCCTTGATATCATTCTAATTCAAAACTCAGTTACCACTTTACTGGCTTTACTTTAATTCAAATTTTCTTTCACAAATTTCTGTTAAATTTGTTTTTAACTCGAACAGTCTTTCCCTCGGAGTTTTTAAACAGTTTACTCTTTCCAAAAATCAAAATTTTCCTTTTTGAAATTCAACTGAGCCCATAATCAATATTCCATTAGTTAAATCACTTCTCTATTTCTTTATCCATATTTGTTAACCAAATATTTGCAATAATCATATTGGCCCTTTTTTGTTATTTGGAAAACATTTCCGAATATCGCCATCCTTTATTTTCTAAACTTTAGAAAATATATGCTATTTATAATTGGAAAATATTCCAATTACTTATCTCTTTTCCGATCTCATTTATTTCTATACTTAGGAAATATTTACTTTTCTATTTCCAAGTTTACACTTATTTGGGTTAAAACGGATGTTGTGTAAAACATCGTTACGACAACCCAAATACTATATTCAACTAACTCTTATCCCACATTGATCTTCGAGCATGAAATCTTGCTATTTATTTGTTAATAATGAAATCAATCAAGTTGGGGTATAACTACCTCTCAAACCTTGACTGAAGAACATTTATAACGTCAAAATAGATATGACTACTTACTCGAATAATCAATACCATACAAGTACTTATTCATTTTTAAACACGTATACGCTTTCTCTTTCTATTCTTACTAGATTTTATTCTCAATCTTCCTTTTTGATTTTACTATTTTATTTCTAAGTTCATTTCCTTATCGACTTCTATATATATATATATATATATATATATATATATATATATATATATATATCGATACGTTGATTTCTAACTATCAAATTATCTTAAAAATATCCTATCTCCTTAAATTCCCGGAAAAATTCGCCATAACCTTCTTTGTACCGGGAGCATCGGGATATTTCAAATAGCCTCCCATGGCCCTCACTAATCCAAAAGAAAAAGAAAAAGCCAAGCGGCTAGCCGATTCGGCGCATAAAATCTCATATGGAATTAAACACATACCTTTTGTCGAGCAATCTATATATATACCTTCTATACCTTGTTCCAAACCTGTCTCATGTATATCCATACATTTCTAATTCATTTCAACTTAATCCAATCGTTTTAACTTAGTTCGTTAAGTTATTTTCAAATTACTGGTTTACTTATTTCACTTCATATTTGTGTATAACATGTTCAAATATATTTTAACTTGTTTATCAACTAATTGAATTCCTTTTCAATTCTATTTGAATTTCCTATATTCAAATTCCATTTCGATTCTCTTATTCAAATTCTATACTTGAATTTCATTTCAATTCTGTTTGAATCTTCTATATTCAAATTTCATTTTCACTTTCGATATTCAAATTCTATATTTGAATTCCTTTATATTTTCTATATTCAAATTCTATATTTGAATTTCATTTGAATTTCTATATTCAAACTCTATTTCAATTCCATTGAATTTCATATATTTAAACTCCCTTTGAATTTCTATATTCAATTTCTATTATTACTCTACATGAATTCTATATTCAACTTTCTCATTTCAAATTCTATTTTGGAATTCTATATTCACTTTTCCATTATTTAAATCTTCTTTATTCAAATCTTATTTGAATTTCTTTATTCAAATCCCCTTTGATTTTTCTTATTTACATTCTATGTTTGAACTTCCCTTATTCTAATTCCTTTTCAACCTTTCTTTACTCATTCTTTATTATAAATCCCGTTTGAAATTCAACACAACTTGTCTTTCCCAAAACAATTTCAAAACAGTATCTTTGGTAGTAATTCGTCACTTACAACTCGAAAATGAATATTGATGATGCAGCTGTCATCATCAGAATATATTTTCCAGCGATCGAAGTGAGTTCAATACTATAAAACCATTTCTAAACATTTCCACTTCGAAATTCATTTCAAAATATAATTCACCCTGCTTGTAAAACAATTTAAAATCTCCCAGGATCTTAAATTTTCCTTATTTTTAATCCAAATCTATTAACAAACACTTATCCAATTCCTCAGAGTTTTATTCAATTCCTAGTTAAAATTTCAGATTTAACTCATCTGATTTCACGTATTTCACTTATATGAATTCTGATTGGTTATTTACATAACCATTTAATTTATAATCTTACTCGATTATAATCACAACCAATATATCCAATATATATCAAAATATATGTTGGGTAAACTATTTTCATTTACCCTCTTTTCAAAACATATCGTGACGACCCATCGTATTCGAGTGTTTAGTAACTCCTACCGATACAGTGGATCAAACTGATCGACCAGAATTCATAAACGACTCAACCAACGAATCTCCACAATATAAAAATTATTTTTATATCAATAACAAATACGTTCACTCGTATATATACACTCAATCTTAGTCTAGGGTATTACTAACCCTATCTCTACCGAGTCACGCCACAGAGCCAAGTAATTCTTAACCTCGCTCTGATACCAACTGTAACAACCCGGATTTTCGGCGACTTTGGTTATCGACATAAGCACGATGTCGATAACCAAAACATCGAAAAATCCTGGTAATTAGTGAAAGAAATTAGAGGGTGAGGAAAGATAAGATAGAAACTTAGAATAGAAGAAGAAGAAGAACACAACATCAGAGTAACACGAATCTCACAGCGGAACGAATAAATATATTTCATAACATAACTTTGAAATACAAATCTGTACTTGAATATACATATCATTATCAAAGTACAGCACTTACAACACAGCGGAAATAACTATAGCTATATGATCCTGAAGCCTCCTGCTCCAAGCTCTTCCAGTATATCTGTAAATCCCAACTACTTGACTGCCCGTACAAATTTAGGCACCCAAGAGTTTAGGGAAAACAACAAAGTAAACTCCGGGTCAGTCATGGGACTGGTATGAGTAAAACAGTTCGAACAAGTAAACGATATCTCATAAGACCACGCCGCATAACGGAACGGGTTTTTCCCTTATGAGAATCCAAAATATCTTTATATCAAAAACCTTTTGATATTATAATAATGTCTATCAACCACAGTATATATATAATCATCTAGCAGAAACGCTTTCATCTTACGTTCTACATATATAGTATACAATCAAAACCGCAAGCACGTATTGGGTAATGGATTTCCAACTATGACAAGGTATGGAATCACCTTCCGCTTGTGTACCTTTAGAGAGGAATACACTGGGTTCAACAAGAACATCTTGCAACCCGGCCACACATGACCGACCACTCATTTCGCTTGAGTGTATCGAATGTATATCACCAACAGTTGGGATCAGCAACCGTTTCCCGAATGGGACAGCATCAACAATAGATTTTTAGAAGTAAATGTAACTCTAGATCAGGTGATTATACACCCTACTTCGGTGCGATCGACTTAGCCATGCTGCCTGCCCGATTTCTGTCATTTACTGGATGTGAGGCTAGATGTTACGCTTTATCATCACATCAGATTCACTTTGAATGCCACATCATCAAATCCATCAAATCACCGATTGACAACCTCAACAATACATTATGTGTTAGCTAAAAGAAGTTTCCTTCTCCGCTTCCACTCTTGGTACGGTTGGAGAAATCAATATACGTGATCGTCTGGAAATACTTTGTCAGACATCCTTCCATACAAGTCATCCAGGAACAAGATGAACCGAAGGCACTATTCTGTAAACAGGATAGCCCTTGCATAACTCTGTCTTCAATTTCCTTTTGCATATATGCTTCGCAACGCTTATGCCAATACAGAGTGGTTCTTTGGATAATAATCCAACCGGTCTCTCCATATTAACAACGTTAAAATGGTCAAAAACTTCGATAGTCTGTGATTTAACTATCGAAGACAAACAGTTGTGCAACCAATGATATTATTTCCAAATGGAAATTATATCGATCAAACATCATTCAACATTCATCTCCTTAGTTCATTTTCCATCTCCTGTTTACCTATGTTCAATATTCCTTATTTTCTAAATTTGGAAAATATACGTTATTAACAATGGAAAACATTTCCATTTCTTGTTTTCTTTATTAGAAAACATTTCTGGTTTCTTATTTGGAAAACATTTCCAAAGCTCCTTCATTGGACTTAGACAGATGTTTAAACAAACTATCGCAATGCCAACTCAAACCATTTCCTTTACTGCCGAACCTTAACTATTCCTTAGTTAAAAACGAAGCCAATCAAGTTGGGGTAGAACTACCTCTCATACCTTAACTGAACAACATTTCTAACTTTGAAATTACCAAAGTTCACTTTATATTTCTTTAACTAACTTCCTTACTTAACTCTCGTTCGAATAAATCTCTATTCGATTGACTCTTTGATTTACTCTATTCACTTAACCCTTTCAAATAAACTATATTCGATTTACAAAATTTATTCGAATAAACTATATTCTATTAACTCCTTTTACTTTAACACTAATCGATTAACTAACATCGATTAACTCCTTTTAACTTTATTCTCTAATCGATTAAACTAACATCGATTAACTCCTTTACTTTATCACTAATCGATTAACTAACATCGATTAACTCCTTTTAACTTTATCACAAATCGATTAACTAACATCGATTAACTCCTTTTAACTTTATCACTAATCGATTAACTAACATCGATTAACTCCTTTTACTTTAACACTAATCGATTAACTCCTTTTAACTTTATCACTAATCGATTAACAAACATCGATTAACTCCTTTTACTTTAACACTAATCGATTAACTAACATCGATTAACTCCTTTACTTTATCACTAATCGATTAACTAACATCGATTAACTCCTTTTAACTTTATCACAAATCGATTAACTAACATCGATTAACTCCTTTTAACTTTATCACTAATCGATTAACTAACATCGATTAACTCCTTTTACTTTAACACTAATCGATTAACTAACATCGATTAACTTCTTTTAACTTTATCACTAATCGATTAACTAACATCGATTAACTCCTTTTACTTTAACACTAATCGATTAACTAACATCGATTAACTCCTTTTAACTTTATTCTCTAATCGATTAAACTAACATCGATTAACTCCTTTACTTTATCACTAATCGATTAACTAACATCGATTAACTCCTTTTAACTTTATCACAAATCGATTAACTAACATCGATTAACTCCTTTTAACTTTCTCACAAATCGATTAACTAACATCGATTGTCTCCTTTTACATTAACACTAATCGATTAACTAACATCGATTAACTCCTTTTAACTTTATTCTCTAATCGATTAAACTAACATCGATTAACTCCTTTACTTTATCACTAATTGATTAACTAACATCGATTAACTCCTTTTAACTTTATCACAAATCGATTAACTAACATCGATTAACTCCTTTTAACTTTATCACTAATCGATTAACTAACATCGATTAACTCCTTTTAACTTTATTCACTAATCGATTAAACTAACATCGATTAACTCCTTTATTCTATTCGAATAAATTATTCATTTATAAAGATTTACTTTTAGTAACAGTTCTTCACTTTACAAATGATTTCCCTTTTATAAAAACTCTATTCGTTTTAAAAACATTTTTCCCTTTTATTTATTTTCGAAATATTTCCTTTTATAAAATCTGTTGATTTTATATAATCCCATTATTTCAATATACATTGAAATAATTCTTTTTGCATCCCAGGGTCTTTTATGATATTTAAAATATCGAATAAAAATGATCAACATCATTCCAACACCCATAGTCCATAACTGATTATATAACACATCATATATCACAATATATGAAAAACAGTAAAATAAATGTTGAGGAATCCAGTTGGATTCCGCCAACCTGTTTCCCTGCATCACAGATGTTAAACAATATAGATAACATCACTTTCAGTTCTATATGATACATTCTGTTAAATAGAATCAATATAGAAATTTAGCTAACTGACTAGCAGTTCAATCAAACAGTCAACACACAGTCAATCAGCCAATATCTAACAGTTCTAAAAATACAACATGAAATTATAAACTGTTCAGAGTTAGTGAGATTTACTCACATTGGATGATCATCGTTAATAACGATAACCATCGCTTGATTCTGAAGGACAATTTATTTCGCTATAAATTGTAACGAGCTCAGATTCGCTCCCAGTCAGTTCCATTCTGTAGCTGTCGCCCATACGATCCCAACGGATCTGACCGTTTGTGATTCTGATATTGTATGACCCCGATATTAAAGTTTCAAGTTTAAATTAAAACAAAACTAGTTTTAAATTAATAGATTTGGGCCTTACCTTCTATTTTTCCCACTTCGGCCCATTCACGTGACCAAGGCATGCTTATGCAACTCTATGTTACCCATTACAAAACAAAGCTTCTCCTTCACTATTAGTTTTCACATGCTCCTCCTTATTTGTCGGCCCACACCTCCTTGTACAACCGACGTGGCCTTTGCATCTCCTTCTTCCCCATATTCACATATTCCCACGTCTACAGAGTAGGTGCGCCACCAATTCTCGCCAACCCCCTCCAGACTTGGACACGTGGTCCCTAAGCCCAAGCTAACACTGAAAGTATACTTTGTTGGATCCCATTCCACCTGAGTTTCACGTTCCACTGTATTTCACTCCACATGCCATGATGAACCCATTCACTATTATGTATACACTTCACCCCATATGCTCCACTATAAACACCCAGGCTGTTAACCGCCTACCCTCCCCGATCTAACCAAGTCATGCGATTATTTCGGATCTCCACAATCTCCTTCGAAAACTACTTCTGGCCTTCCCTACTTCATCACGCTCGACCCTACCAGAATCCCGACACCAACCTTCTGCCTATAGCCGTGTAAAAATATACAACACAAACATTTGAAACTTGCCCCACATCATCCCACGCACTACAGGACAGCACCCTATTTCCGTTTGCCTTTAACTTCAGCATATTTCCCTTCCTCTCGCCTTTAACCTCGCTCACTTTCCCACTGCCCATCCGCTCTTTGTCAAACATACAGGACCCGCAAGTTAAAATGCAAGCTTCCTCTTCACTCCATCAACAATCCGTCTACGTCGAAGCTTCAGATTTTCGGTGGGGCATTTGTTTGATTTTCTCATTTTCCTGAAGGAGATGAATGCGGCGGAAGTATCAGAGGAAAAGAGGATTAGGTTTCTGAACGCTAAAGTGATTATATAGGGATTCCTATGATTGAATATGCTCCACGTTTTTGCTTTGAGGCCGCAAGGATTTGTGCGACTGAAAAGAATGAATGCGTGGCCTCTTGTTTGATCGGAAAAGGGAAAGTGTATTGATATTTTATTATTAAAGTTTTACATACCCTGTTACGTATAATTCTGCTTATGTACGGACAGAAATAAAAACACCATCGTGACGAGCGAGGTGTCCCGACTCCAGAAATATAATAATACCGGTAGATTGACTCATATTTTGAAACCTCAAAATGTTGATTAGAGGGTGCGAAATACTTTAAATAAAAAGTCACTTATTAACTTAATTAAAAATTACAGTAAAATTCTAAAAATTAAATTATCACTATGTCCCAAAAGAACCTTGTCTAAATTCAAACCCGATATCTAGTTATATCGAATAAACCCTTACGGTCGATAAACGATTCCATAACGACTATTTTAAAATTTGATTTGGACATATCTCAAAATCTACACGATGAAATCCTGATTTTTCTCTTCCACTAGAAAGATATACTCCACCCGCTCCACACGTTTCTTGTTTCACAGAAATCCGATTCAAAACGAACCCTGTACATTCAGTTGAAGTTCGAATCGCCAATTTACGAACTGCAGCGCCATTTCGGGCTCGTTTATAATTATATTATAAACTATACGTTCAACTGTCGACGATTGAATATATTCCTTATTCAAATTCAAATTCCAAGCTGAATGAAATATCACAGATGATCCGGTTCACACCATACCGCCATTTCAGCCAATTCTGATTATTTCGGAATTAAATATATTATTTAATTTATTATTTTAATTAAATATTCATCATTACTAAATTCCAAGGCCATTAAATTCACTAACCCAACATTGATATAATTAAATAAATTAATCATAATACCCCTGCCAATGCGGGTCATTACAGTTAACTTGGCCAAACTCTTATTAACTATTTTCAAGGAAATTAGTTAACTTCATTCGATAATTAAAAATCTGATTTCTTGTTTTCAAAAATCACTTCATTCACTCCACTTGAGTTCGCATATATTTGATAACTCAAGATTTGGATTTTTCAAATCAGAATTTGGATTTTATTCACTTAAAATCCTTTTTATTTGTTTACTAAACCGTTATGGTTTAAAAATGATTATGGCGCTGTTTTTCTGATAATTTGATTTCGACATAACTCAAAATCTATACGACGAAATCTAGAATTTTCTATTCCATTAGAAACTATCATTCAATAGGTCTGGGCGTTTCTTGTTTCATCGAATTCCGATTTATATTGAGTTCTATATACTCAATTGAAGTCCGAATTGCCAATTTACAAACTACCACGCTGCAGCGAGTTCGTTTTAATTAAATTAAATATAAACGTTTAAAAGCTTCGTTTGGCACATCAATTTCAACTCCATTTCAGTATTTAAAATAATTCAAACCCGTTATCCAGATTTGACTTAACAATTCTGACCATTCAACTTGTCAGATATTTACTTCCACAATCATAACCTGGCTATGAATTTATTCAAATCCAATTCTATATTCATTTCAAACCCACTTGGAGTTAAACTATTTATAAAATTCGATAGAATCGAATTCCAATTATAAATTCCTTTATGGGAAAAATCGATTTATTAAATATCCATTTTCATTACAAACTAATATCATCCCTTGGTAATAGTGAAGTTGTTCAAGTTAGGGTATTCTAATTACCTCTCAGACCTTAATCGACAACGTTCTTATCTTGAGATAGATAAAAGCTTGTAATATACAAACTCGATTTAAGTCTTGCTTTCTACACCATTTCTTACATTTGGAAATTTATTTCCAAATTGCACGATGAATATTACTTCATCCCATGTATAAATCTTGTTTATAAATTCACTTCTTTATTAGATTCAACTTCCATTTCAAAAATCTATTGAAACTCGACTTCTATTTTGGAGTGTTTGATTTCCCCTTTTGAATCTCAAGTGGATTTGAAAATACTTAATTACTATCTATTTTCATATTAAAACTTAAATTCCTTTTAATATAATTCCAATATCTTTTGAAATATAATTTTATTCTAGGTATTCGACATAGTCGGGTTAAAATCATAAATCCGTGTGGGTTTATTTAAAGTCAGTTTACATTCCGAATACCGAAGTAAACTTCCTCATTTCCTTCTTGAAACGATTTCGAGGTATAAATCTCTTTTTAAATTCAAATTTGAATTTTAAATACCCAAATCATCCCATGATGATTATCCCCTTCTATTTTAAACATCGTTTATAAATTTTACTTCTTGTTTTAAATACTTAAAACAAGTTTGTATTTCACATTCTATTTGAAATTCAAATTTCCACTTCGAAAGATAAATTTCCTTCTTTAAATCCCTTTCTTGAAATTAAAGTTTAATATTATCAAATGATAATATTTCTTTCCCTTAATGAACAGTGTCTATAATTCCAGCAACTTGTTTTTATTTAAAAAACAAGTTAATATTTCTCAATTTATTCGAAATCCCTTTCTTTTCCCTTTTTTTTTAAAAATACCTTTTAAGTTCATACCTGGATTTAAATAAATTATCCAATAAAATTCCCTTCTTTTATTTATAAAAATCATTTATGGATAACACTTCTTGTTTTAAATATTAAAACAAGTTCTATTTCAAATTCCATTTGAAATTTCATTTCTACTTTAGGCGAATAAACTCGCTTTTAAAATCACGCTTGAATTTACATTTCCAATTTACCCGACGATAACAATCTTTTTCTTTTCTTCACTTATAGCCATCATCTATACATTTCACTTGTTTTAAATCATTTAAAACAAGTCCTTATTTCAAATCTTATTTGAGATCAAATTCCCATCCTGTAAAAACAAATTTCCCTTTTTAGATTCAAGCTTGAATTTAAAGTTTAATATTATCAACGATAATTTTCCTTTTCAGTTATAACATTGTTATAAATTCGGCTACTTGTTTTTGTTATTGAAAACAGGTTAATATTTTATAGTTCATTCAGAATTCCACTTTTATTTCAGAAAATAAATTTTCATTTTTAATGTCAAAAATCCTTGTTGATATTTTTAAATATAAATATATAGGGCCGGTGATAATCTAATATCCAAACACACAAATCATCCATGCAATTCACACATCACACACATAAATAAATATGTAATAACAGTAAATAAATTTGAGGAATCCAGTTGGATCCCTCCAACCTGTTTTCCCTACATCCACAGATGTTAGTTACATAAATAATACCAATCCTGCTTCAAGGCAGGATATCGCGGTATAAAAAGTGGGATCCACTTATGTACGTGGGCATAGGGTCATCCGCTAATGATACTGCGGGCATCCGCTAATAGTGTTGCGGGAAATATCCGATAACCACAATAATTCAACAATTCATTCATGCACCCAAGCAACCAACAAATTTATTTTTAACGATAAAAACAAATTTAAATATAAAACTGTGAGTGAGATTTACTCACCTCGATATTCAATTTGCACTTGTACCAACTCTAATTTCTTTAGTCGTTTTCCCCAGGCTTCGTACTCTACACGAATGACTGCATTCAATTTATCCGTGCCTAAGAAAAAACCTGAATTTTATAAATAAGCTAATAAATTTCATTACAAGGTTTTGTGTTAAAAGTACACTAAAATTTAATTTTTTTAAACTTCCTGGTCTTGAATGGCTAATGATTCCGAGTTTAGATTTTTCGCATATCTAATCTACAATTTTAAAAAAATGATTTACTGAATATGTATTATATTTCATTCTCCCTTTTCAGTTTCCACATTTTAAATTAACAGTTAATAGTCTTTCCTTTTAACAGTGTACTAAATTTTAGTTTCAAATAAATAAATTCCAATAAGGATTTCACCTTATGTTGCTCAAGCCCCTGCCCTTAATCCACTGTCATGACTTCCGATCTCCAGGTAATCACAACGCACTCCTCCCCTTTACCCAGATCGAGCTCCACTAGATTATTAGACCATCGAACTCTAGATCTTCCCAAACTCCATGACTCCTTCCATCAATACATCGCACCGCAAAAACTGAACACCCTTGAAATCACACTGACTAAAATCGCAGTGTCCTTCATGCATCGAACTCCTTGCTGAAGTGAGAACCCCCTTTCCGCGATTTCCAGATAGACACACGACACCCCTTCGAAACCTTCCTTCCCCAAATTCGCGGTCGCTCCATTGTTGCTAACGAGCTTTAGGAAATCGAGCAGGCAACCATCGCAATTCCGATTTTGTTTTTGATTTATTCTTTTTTTTCTTTTTCAATCGATTGATTTCTGCAACAGTAATGAAAAGAACGAAGGCGAAGAGGAAATGAATTCCTGGTTTGAGATTTTGGGGAGAACTGAAGGATATCGGTTATTAAATTGGTGCGAAGGGAACCAATATTGCAGCTCGAGGAATCAACCATTAAATTATGGTCTCCTTGATACTGAAGGGGAAAGACAATTCGTACGCTAATTAAAGAAAAGGCAGCATAGATAGGTTGGCGCGATATTCAGTTTAGGGTGGCTGATATAAATTTTTGGTCGGCTTATGTAAAGGATTGAAAAGATTTAGATTTGAATTTTTATTTAATTAAATAACCCAAAATATCATGCGATCCCTGAATTCAACCACGAACCCCTATTTGACCGATGTTACTGGATTTTAAATGTTATTCAAACTCGATGAAATCGATTCTAACATTTAATCCGACTATATACAAGAGATAACAAATTTAATTAAGGATTTAAATTAAATTCGATTTAAAATATAAATCGATTCCAAACCATTAAATTCATCAATTTATTATTATTCTAATTCAGATAGAATTTATATTAACTGGCTGAATTGTTTCAATTCAGCTTTTACTGCAAATTTAATTATTTCCTTTTTCGTATACGATTATTTAATCTATTCAATATCAAATCGTATATCGATTATAAATGAAAATACAAAAATCCATTCATAATTCATATTAAATATTTAAAACGAATTTAAATATTTATTATAAAACAGCTAAAAATCTGGGACATTACATTCCTTCCCCCTTAAAAGAATTTCTTTCCCGAAATTACTAAGGCAGAAGAAATGCTACAGACCGGTTAACTTCTCAAAAGCACATTTTATTATTACTCAGCATTTCATATTCTATAACTCAAGTCCGATACAACTTCAAGTTTTCACGGAAATATTCCTTTTCATTTTATTTAATTGATTCTCATCATTTCGATTCATTCAACTTGCTTAAGTTAAATTTAAATTCCAGAATTCAAATCCCCGGATTTTATTTCAACTCCTTCTGAAGTCACATAAATATATCCACATATATTTTGAACCATTCCAAATTCAAAACATTTGAATTTTCAAACCAACTTGTTTTCTTTCAAACAAATTTTCATTAAAAATTTTTCTAAGGTAGCAATCCATCACTTAGAAACTCGAAAATGAACACTGATGGTGCTGCAGTCATCATCAGAATTATTTTACCGCCACTGAAGTGAGTTCAGTGTTTTATCACCTTCAAAATCCATTCAAAACGATTTTTATCCAAAATCCTTCCCAAAATAATGCTACATTGTTCTAATATACTTTGAAAAAATATTTTCCAACCTTTCGGAATTTAAATTCCAATTTACGGTTTGAATTCGATTTTAGTTGATCACATTTGCATATATTATTCATATACAAATTCTATTTGGTTATATATAACCATTTCAATTTTATAATCGCATCTGATTATAAAAATAACAAATCAACACATCCATATATAAACAATTCTTAGAAAATTATTCATTTTTATATCAAAATAAGTTTTGGGTAAAATTATTTCATTTACCCATTTTAAAACAATATTATGTCGATTCTTCTGTTCAAGTGTTTAGAAACTTCTATCGACGTCGTGGCGTCCCACGATTCGACCAGAATTCATAAACCACTCAACAGACAAGCCGCCACAATATAAAACAATTTTTATATCAACTTACAAATACGCTCTCTCATATATACACTCAACTCATTCTAGGGTGCTACTGACCCTATCTCTAATGAGTAAACCCCCCCACCAAAGCCTAGGTGTTCGCTAAACCTCGCTCTGATACCAACTGTAATGACCTGACGGCAGTGGGCTAACCTCCCACCGTGGCTTACAGAGATACCTCAGAACTGCTTTTACGGCCGGCCTCTCGACTCGACCAACCCACATTGTCGGGAGATGTAGGGGTAAGAGTCTCCCGTTCGCCACCAAATGCGAAGCGAGAACCCCCTATCATCCGTACCAATTAAGCAACCAGCTCTGATACCAACTGTAATGGCCCGCAAATTCGTACTATCTAAGCTGACTAATACAACACACGTCCAACTCAAATAATACAGAAATACAAGTCATTAGGGTTAAAGAAAATAGAAAAGATAGAAGAAGAACATGAATGACAATACAGAATCTCACAACAGAACGAATAAAATATATTATATAACATAACTTTGGAATGCAAATCTGGTTTGTACATATATACATACCATCATCAGAGTACAACTTAACATTTGATACAGCGGAAATAACTCTAGATAACTAACGGTGAAGCCTCCTGCTTCAAGCTCCTCCAAATGTATCTATAAAACCTGAAACACTTGACTGCCCGTACAAATTTGGGCACCCAAGAGCTTAGGAAAAACAAAACAAAATAAACTCTGGGTCAGTCATGGGACTGGTGTGAGTAAACTCCAACCATATGATTTAACTTCAAAAATCCTTTGGAAGAAAAAGATAATAGTAAGACCAGTCCACACATAAACACGGACGGTTTTTACCTTACTATAACCCAAACCATTATTGATATCAAAATCCAGTGATATTATAATAATGTCTAATCAAATAAATAACCAAATAGTAGAACGCTTGCATCTCACGCTCTACATATATAGTATAAAATCAAAAAAAAAACCGCAGGGCGCTTATTGGAGACTGGATTCCAACTATGACAAGGTATGGGACCACCTTCCGATGATGTATCTCAAGAGAAAATACACCTGGGTTCAACAAGAACGTCTTGCAACCCGGCCCACACATGACCGACCACTCATTTCGCTTGAGTGTATCGAATCTATATCACCAACGGTTGGTCTCAAACCACCGTTTCCCGAAAAGGGACAGCATCGAAATAGATTTAAGAAGTAAAAAGAATTTCTCTAGACAGGTGATTATACATCCTAATGGGAGCGACACACATAGCCATGCTGCCTGCCCGATTTTTGTCATTTCCCGGTAGTGAGGCTTGAGGTTACGTCTAACTTTTAGAATATCTGACCACCATACACTTTGAATGCCACATTGTCAAACCCATCGAATCACTAGTTGAACTTCCCAAAAATATTACGGGTATAAAAGCTAAGAGAAACGAATTTCTTCGCCACCAGACGTAATACCTTAAAAAGATCGTCTTATGTGACCGTTAGGAATACTCTGTCAGACATTCGTCCATACAAGTTGTCCTGGGAGTGGACAAACATAACCGCTCTTAGCATCTCACTCCGTCTTCGATTATTTTCAGCATAATCTAACTCGCAACGCCCATGCCTATACAAAGTGGTTCTCGGATATTAAATCCAACCGGTCTCTCCGTATCGACAACGCTGGTAAAAATCTTTGATAGCCGGTGTTTTAACTATCAAAGGAAAAATAAACAACCATCAAACAAATTTCACAATCATTGGCCTTTTCAAATATTTCATTTTTAATTCATTTTCTTAGCGAATTCTATATATATCGTTATGTCGATTTCTCTTATCAAAATTTCCTAAAAATATTCTAACTCCTTAAATTTCCGGAAAAATTCGCCATAACCTCCTTTGTACCGGCAAATATTTCAAACCTCAACATGCCTTTCTAGGCTCTTTCCATTCAAAAAGAAAATCAAAAAGCCAAGTGGCTTGCCGATTCGGCGCATAAAACCTCATATGGAAATTTAAACGTGTACCTTTTTGTCGGGCACTTAAATTAAAATCTTCACATTCTCTTCCCACTCTTCATCCCATACTTCATTTCGTACCTGTTCAACCTATGCATATTTGCATTTCCAATTTGTCTCACACAGGTCCAATCATTTTAACTCAAGTTTGCTAATTTACTTTCCAACTAGCTTATTCGCATATTCTAATTTTACTTTGAACATCTCACGTTCGAACATACTTTTATTCGCTTGTATGAATACAATTCCCATGTCAAATTCCCAAAGCATAACTCAAGTTTCTTATTCGGATTTCCAAATTCAATTAATCGATTCAAATTCCTTAAACATAGTTAACTTGGCCAAACTCTTATTAACTAATTTCAAGGAAATTAGTTAACTTCATTCGATAATTAAAAAATCTGATTTCTTGTTTTCAAAAATAACTTCATTCACTCCACTTGAGTTCGCATATATTTGATAACTCAAGATTTGGATTTTTTAAATCAGAATTTGGATTTTATTCACTTAAAATCCTTTTTATTTGTTTACTAAACCATTATGGTTCAAAAATGATTATGGCACTATTTTTCTGATAATTTGATTTCGACATAACTCAAAATCTATACGACGAAATCTAGATTTTTCTCTTCCATTAGAAACTATCATTCAATAGGTCCGGGCGTTTCTTGTTTCATCGAATTCCGATTTATATTGAGTTCTATATACTCAATTGAAGTCCGAATCGCTAATTTACAAACTACTGCGCTGCGACGAGTTCATTTTAATTAAATTAAATATAAACGTTTAAAAACTTCGTTTGGCACATCAATTTCAACCCCATTTCAGTATTTAAAATAATTCAAACCCATTATCCAGATTTGACTTAACAATTCTGACCATTCAACTTGTCGGTTATTTACTTCCACAATCATAACCCTGCTATGAATTTATTCAAATCCAATTCTATATTCATTTCAAATCCACTTGGAGTTAAACTATTTATAAAATTCGATAGAATCGAATTCCAATTATAAATTCCTTTATGGGAAAAATCGATTTATTAAATATCCATTTTCATTACAAACTAATATCATCCCTTGATAATAGTGAAGTTGTTCAAGTTGGGGTATTCTAATTACCTCTCAGACCTTAATCAACAACGTTCTTATCTTGAGATAGATAACAGCTTGTAATATACAAACTCGATTTAAGTCTCGCTTTCTACACCATTTCTTACATTTGGAAATTTATTTCCAAATTGCATGATGAATATTACTTCATCCCATTTATAAATCTTGTTTATAAATTAACTTCTTTATTAGATTCAACTTCCATTCCAAAAATCTATTGAAACTCGACTTCTATTTTGGAGTATTTGATTTCCCCTTTTGAATCTCAAGTGGATTTGAAAATACTTAATTACTATCTATTTTCATATTAAAACTTAAATTCCTTTTAATATAATTACAATATCTTTTGAAATATAATTTTATTCTGGGTATTCGACATAGTCGAGTTAAAATCATAAATCCATGTGGATTTATTTAAAGTCGGTTTACATTCCGAATACCGGAATAAACTTCCTCATTTCCTTCTTGAAACGATTTCAAGGTATAAATCTCTTTTTAAATTCAAATTTGAATTTTAAATACCCAAATCATCCCATGATGATTATCCCCTTCTATTTTAAACATCGTTTATAAATTTTACTTCTTGTTTTAAATACTTAAAACAAGTTTGTATTTCACATTCTATTTGAAATTCAAATTTCCACTTCGAAAGATAAATTTGCTTCTTTAAATCCATTTCTTGAAATCAAAGTTTAATATTATCAAATGATAATATTTCTTTCCCTTAATGAACAGTGTCTATAATTCCAGCAACTTGTTTTTATTTTAAAAACAAGTTAATATTTCTCAATTTTTTCAAAATCCCTTTCTTTTCCCCTTTTTTTTAAATCCCTTTTAAGTTCATACCTGGATTTAAATAAATTATCCAATAAAATTGCCTTCTTTTATTTATAAAAATCATTTATGGATAACCCTTCTTGTTTTAAATATTAAAACAAGTTCTATTTCAAATTCCACTTGAAATTTCATTTCTACTTTGGGTGAATAAACTCCTTTTAAAAATACGCTTGAATTTACATTTCCAATTTACCCGACGATAACAATCCTTTTCTTTCCTTCACTTATAGCCATCGTCTATACATTTCACTTGTTTTAAATCATTTAAAACAAGTCCTTATTTCAAATCTTATTTGAGATCAAATTCCCATCCTGTAAAAACAAATTTCCCTTTTTAGATTCAAGCTTGAATTTAAAGTTTAATATTATCAACGATAATTTTCCTTTTCAGTTATAACATTGTTATAAATTCGGCTACTTGTTTTTGTTATTGAAAACAAGTTAATATTTTATAGTTCATTCAAAATTCCACTTTTATTTTAGAAAATAAATTATCCTTTTTAATGACAAAAATCCCTGTTGATATTTTTAAATATAAATATATAGGGCCGGTGATAATCTAATATCCAAACACACAAATCATCCATGCAATTCACACATCACACACATAAATAAATATGTAAAACCAGTAAATAAATTTGAGGAATCAAGTTGGATCCCTCCAACCTGTTTTCCCTGCATCCACAGATGTTAGTCACATAAATAATACCAATCCTGCTTCAAGGCAGGATATCGCGGTATAAAAAGGGGGATCCACTTATGTACGTGGGCGTAGGGTCATCCGCTAATGATACTGCGGCCATCCGCTAATAGTGTTGCGGGAAATATCCGATAACCACAATAATTCAACAATTCATTCATGCACCCAAGCAACCAACAAATTTATTTTTAACGATAAAAATAAATTTAAATATAAAACTGTGAGTGAGATTTACTCACCTCGATATTCAATTTGCACTTGTACCAACTCTAATTTCTTTAATCGTTTTCCCCAGGCTTCGAACTCTACACTAATTACTCCATTCAATTTATCCGTGCCTAAGAAAAAACCTGAATTTTATAAATAAGCTAATAAATTTCATTACAAGGTTTTGTGTTAAAAGTACACTAAAATTTAATTTTCTAAACTTCCTGGTCTTGAATGGCTAATGATTCCGAGTTTGGATTTTTCGCTTATCTAATCTACAATTTAAAAAAAATGATTTACTGAATATGTATTATATTTCATTCTCCCTTTTCACTTTCCACATTTTAGATTAACAGTTAATAGTCTTTCCATTTAATAGTGTACTAAATTTTAGTTTCAAATAAATAAATTCTAGTAAGGATTTCACTTTATGTTGCTTAAGCCCCTGCCCTTAATCCACTGTCATGACTTTCGATCTCCAGGTAATCACAGCGCACTCCTCCCCTTTACCTAGATCGGGCTCCACTAGATTATTAGACCATCGAACTCCAGATTTTCCCAAACTCCATGACTCCTTCCATCAATACATCGCACCGCAAAAACTTAACACCCTTGAAATCGCACTGACTAAAATCGCAGTGTCCTTCATGCATCGAACTCCTTGCTGAAGTGAGAACCCCCTTTCTGCGATTTCCAGATAGACCCACGACACCCCTTCGAAACCTTCCTTCCCCAAATTCGCGGTCGCTCCACTGTTGCTAACGAGCTTTAGGAAATCGAGTAGGCAACCATAGCGATTCTGATTTTGTTTTTGATTTATTCTTTTTTTTCCAATCGATTGATTTCCGCAACAGTAATGAAAAGAACGAAGGCGCAGAGGAAACGAATTCCTGGTTTGAGATTTTGGGGAGAACTGAAGGCTATCGGTTATTAAATAGGTGCGAAGGGAACCAATATTGCAGTTGGAGGAATCAACCATTAAATTACGGTCTCCTTGATACTTAAGGGGAAAGACAATTCGTAAGCTAATTAAAGAAAAGGCAGCATAAATAGGTTGGCGCGATATTCAGTTTAGGGTGGCTGATATAAATTTTTGGTCGGCTTATGTAAAGGATTGAAAAGATTTAGATTTGAATTTTTATTTAATTAAATAACCCAAAATATCATGCGATCCCTTAATTCAACCACAAACCCCTATTTGACCGATGTTACTGGATTTTAAATGTTATTCTAACTCGATGAAATCGATTCTAACATTTAATCCGACTTTATACAAGAGATAACAAATTTAATTAACGTTAAATTAAATTCGATTTAAAATATAAATCGATTCCAAACCATTAAATTCATCAATTTATTATTATTCTAATTTAGATAGAATTTATATTAACTCGCTGAATTGTTTCAATTCAGCTTCTACTGCAAATTAAATTATTTCCTTTTTCGTATACGATTATTTAATCTATTCAATATCAAATCGTATATCGATTATAAATGAAAATACAAAAATCCATTTATAATTCCTATTAAATATTTAAAACTAATTTAAATATTTATTATAAAACAGCTAAAAATCTGGGACATTACAATAAGTAGTAACTCCGTATCTTATTCAGAGGGTTGGATGTTCAACCCACTTATTGATAATGAGATAAGCGACCCACAGCCTAAGACTTCTCCTTATAGAGAGCCCGAGAAGCCAGAGGAGCTAGCACCAGTAGAGGACATTGTAGACAGAGCAACTGACGACGAGACTTATAACTATGAGGTTGATGAGTACATAGTCTGGAAGGTGGAGACTTCTATTAGTGATGATGAGATGAGGGATTTTAATGCTAGGTTATAGTAGGATGATGATGTGGATATACTAAAGGTAGAGGATGTTCCCCAGGATGCTATGATAGTTGGTCAGCAGGAGCAGATGGATGGAGTTGATGTTGCAACTCATTTAGATATATAGATTTTGGATGGTATAGATGATGGACTAGTTGATGAGGTATGACATTAGGTTCTCGCTGAGTTAGGTATGCAGTTAGAGGATCATATTGAGCCGACTCCAGATGATCAGGGTCCTGAGCGGTTGTAATGATTTGAATTTTTCTCGGACCTAATCGATCGTTAAATCGACCAAGACCATTCAAAACCCGAATAGGCTAACTTTGGGCATACAACACATCAGAATAGATAACAGAAGACTTTTATAAACATTACATTAATGTTACATCAGAGTACAGAATATCAGAGTACATCGAATATAATTCTACAGTAGAAGATAATTTACAATAAATGTAATACAATGCAGCGGAAATGAATAAACTAGCACAGCGAAAGACTATCAATGCTCTGGACATAGCTTTAAGCTTCGATCCAGAATCCTGCTCAATATATCTGCAAAATAAGCTACTCGACTTCCCATGTGGAAAATATGGTCACTCGAGTTTGCAAGTGAAACAAAATACAAGTCAGTCATGGGACTGGTATGAGAAATATTACTTAACCTATTTAACAATAAGGCTAATCACAGGACCATGACGCTAACGCGGAACGGGTTTACTCCATTGGATTTCCAGTGCAAGAAATAAAGTAAATCGTTAAACAATGCAATGCTTTTTAGAAAAATGAAACCATTATAAGACTCAAGTCCCATCACACAATGCAACGCAAACTAGAGGATAGAGTTTTACCTTATAATGGCCAAAAGATGCTTGATACGATAAAATGGATTTGATGTTATTTTTAGTGTATATATGTTTCAAAAACATTTTAATCATAGACGGCATAGCTACCATATACTATGTCGCCATACTAGTTCTACAATCAAAACCGAATGATGTCGTATTGGAAGTTGGATTTCCATCATGAGTCAACGCTAGGAACGATCTCCTTACCAATTCGAGAAACTCTAGCAAATATCTCAGGATCACACCTACGGGCAACCCATGGATCCTGTAAGGTCGGTCAAAAAAATAACTTTAGTGGATGGGCAATTCCTGAACATACGCTTCCCGGTCCTATTGTACCTATAAAATGGTCACTATCAACCAATAAATCTGAGGTACCTCATAATCCATCATCCACTTAAGTAAAAATATTAGGGCTTGTTAACGCTGACATCACTTCTAGCTAGAAAGAAACGTGTGCACTCCCTACATTCCCATGTCCCTTTTTGGACTCTTACCAGGGTGTGAGGCTCGCGAAGTAATGCTATACACAAAGCTATGCTGAAATAGACTATGCTTTGATCATCAACCACAAGGCTCTGCTTTTCAACAAAAGCCTTAATGATTTGCATCTTGGCATGCCACATTGACAATCCACGCCATGCGATCGATAACTACCAATATATAACCTCTAAGATCGTGCGTTTCAGAGAAGGATGTTAAGCAAGAGAATAAATTCTCCGCCACCATATATATATATATATATATATATATATATATATATGTTAAATAGAAATCAATTTAATTTACATGTAATGAAATCCAATGTTAGACACACATCCATTTACAAGTCCGTTCTAGGTCTGAACGAAACCGAAGACACCTTATTCCTCATCCCATATGTCCAATACATGAGAGAGGTACTCGCATATCCATCGATCTCCAAGTACGTCTAGACGATCACCACTTATTACATTGTCTTGGGATGCCTCCAAATCAAGACATCAGTAATCATCCAAATGATGTGAAGACCTCCGGTCTTCAACCACCGTCTTCATCTTCGACTCTTAATCGTCGTAGTAATTATTAGGAATGGGTTAAACCTGGTCTTTTCGAATAACTCGCGTATTTTATAATTAATAATAAAGTGCTATAAAAACACCACATATGCCTCATTCCAATTCAGAATATTCTTTTAATAAAATATTCACATAATTAGGGAAAGGTTCCCATTAATTTTATCAAAGATATATTCTTTAAATTTATTCTTTAATCTTCCTTTTAAAAGATTCTTTAAACTCCAAATTGGATTTTAATATCCAAAATCATTACCTTATGATTTTTCAACTTTAAGAAATTAATCTTGTCTTTAACTGGGTTATAGAACCCATGTCTTTTAAAACACAGTTCAAGATAAACCGAAAATCAGTTCTCATTAAATATGGAATTTTTACAGAAATCAAATAAATATATAATCGATATAAATTTCTATATCAGACTAATAATATAAATGGAATAACGGCAAAGCCTTTTGAATTCCATGTATAATAACGGTCTTCTTCCATAGAAGCGTATCACGATTATTGTTAAATCGGATCCCATTTAATCCCAATTTAATATGTTAAATTGAAAAACTTTACTTTGGAGAATTTCCATTAAATCTTAATAAAAGATTTGTAACATCCAATTTATACTTTCACTGTTATTTGGGTTAAAGAACAAATGTCGTTTAAAACACAGTTCACAATAAAACCAATTCACATTTCATTTCATTCTAATTTCTAAATATAATTGGAAAACTCTAATAACCTAAATTAAAAGATTTATTCTTTTCTCAACTAGGTTTAAGAATAGTTTTATTAAACCCAAGAATCCAATTTATTTTATTTAATTCCAATTAACTATTTATCTATTGGTAAATTTCAATAAATCTTAATTTAAAAGATTTATTCTAGTTAACAACTAGTTCATTTGATAAAAATATATTTCTATCTTTTCAAATATGGATTTTCTCATCCAAAAATCTTTTCAAATCAATTATTATGATTTTACATAATTTTTCCATATTTTTAATAATGTTATTAATACCTGTATAGTCGGTTTCCAATAACGGCCACCGAACTGCACTTACTATGACCTTTTTCAAATTTGATTTGGACATAATTCCAAATCTAACCATTAGATTTCAAAACTCTTGTATTCATTGGAAAGCTCTTTTCGATGCGAACTCAACGGTTCCGGTTTCAGGAGAATCCGACGGTCGGATCTCCCGTCACATCAATTTGAAATTAATGATTGAAATTCGCGAACGGGACGTTGCGTGGCGCGTTCTATTCAGGCCATTATATATATAATATATATATCGTCGATTTCCGTTTAAATCGCATTTATATAAATTCCTTTTAAATCGATTCCAACATCATTTTAAATTTTAAAATCAAAATTGAATATTCTACATCTTTATCAAATTATAATATTTATATTTTCAAAATATTAATTTTGAAATCACTACTTCTCGATATTCATTATAAAATGAATAAAATCGATCGATAAACTCGTTCGGGTTAAAAATGGCGTTTCTACATAACACGGCTTCATATTTTTATATTTTTGTGTCCATCCAAAAGTGGACATCAAAATCATAATTTTATTCTACATTGAGTATTATTTTAAAATATTAATTATTTAAAAATATTCTTTATTTAAAAAAATACTTTTTATTTTTAAACATTCCTTATATAAAAGATGTTCTGAATCGGAATGCGACTCAATCGACTACCATATAATTTCATTTATATGGATTTCATACATCTTATGTCTGTAACAATAATGATAAGTACTCAATAAACAATCCATTCGCATCCAGAGTGAAATTTACAATTGTGTGAGCATTAAAATAAATAAATAATGCTCATCACAAATTGTTAGCCCATCGATTGACATATAACTAAACATTGGGACTAGTGTATGACAAATATCATCTCAATACCCGTGTGGGGTTTTCAGCCAACAACAGTTTATATAAATAAATCATTGGTTTATAAATTTAACTAATACTAATTCGGTTTGAATTATTTCTAATATCGTTAACATAATAATGATAAATGTAACAACCTGGAAAATTTGAGCCAATTAAAAATTTTTAATTTGGCTATTTAATGGATTTTAGATATTTAAAATAAATTATTTTAAAATAATAATGACGAAAAGTATGTTTGAATCGATGTTTGAAAATAAATATAATTATTTTAAATTATAAACAAGGCCTGAAATGGCGCGGCAGTTTCAAAATTTCAATTCAAACTTTGACTGACTGTACCGGGTGCAAAATAAAACGAATTTTAGTGAAACCAAAAATATTTAAATCTATTAGTGAATATCTTTTTAATGAATCTGAAAAATCGAAGTTTCGTAGCGGTAATCAAAAGTTATGGCCAAATGAATTTTCAGAAACGTCGCTATAGAATTTATATAGCCTGTGAAAATAGACATTTTGCAAACGACCTCAGAATTTAACGAAACCACTTTTGTTGGATCCGAGATGTCAAATTATTGCTAGGTTTCAAATTTCATAATTTTTGAAGTTAGTATGTGAGCGTAGCAAAGGAAAATGTGTTTGGTTGATTTTTGTTAAATTGGATCGACCAGAAAATGGCCATTTTTCAAACGGTCTCAGAATACGACGAAACTAGCTGTATTGGGACCGTATCGTCAAAACATAGTTAGATTTTTTTTTGGGAATTTTTAGAATCAGTGTGTGGCCCCGGCAAATTGAAATGTACGTTCAAATCAAATATTGAATGTTTTATATTTTAATTTGAAGAATAACTGACTGAAACAGTCGAATGCGCCTACGAAACAAATCCCATTGTTTTCGGAATGGGGGTATTTAGCTAGGGACGACAGTCGTTGGGTTTGGATTGGTGTTCGTATGGATAAAGTGGTATTTTCCGAATTAAATAAAATAAATAATTAAATATAAACCCTTGGCCAATAATATTCAATCGTTCAATACTCTGCCTCCCCGATAAGCTCCAACGAACGACGGAAACCCCCTTCCCCTTCTCTCCTCTCTATCTCACGATCCACGCACCAAAACGCCATGGTCCAGTTGAGTTTTTTGTAGACAGTGACCTCCTCTCCAAATCCATACCAATTGCTGAATTTTTCATTGAGTATTTCGTTCGTTTGAAGCCTCCAAAGTATCGCCGTTTCGAGACCGATCCTGCCTCTGCCGCCGCACTGAGTAAAGCGCCACCACCCTCAAAACGCACGCCCCTCCGTGCTCTTTGAGGTGGCGTAACCTGATCGACAGCTGGTTGCACGGATTGGAAGATAAATCCGACCCTCGTTTTGAAGAACAAGCTAAAGGTATCGGCTGATATTTATTTAAATGATTATAGCACTTTAAAGCGCTACGTTTTATGATTTTACAATAAAAATCATATCTTTTTCGTTTTTTTGTCGAAATTCAATGAAACAAGAGACACCGGGACCGCGAGGACATCTTCTACATTCTAGAAGAGACCAGATATTTTTCTGAGCCTTCTACAATTTTTGGTGGAGTGGAACCCAATGTGAGATTTCTAAATTATAAACGATATGGAAACAACGATGTATAAATTATATAGTCGAAGTATGAGTTATATAAGCGTTGTACACCTCATGTATAAGCGTTGTACACCTCATGTATAAGCGTTGTATAAGTTGTATGTTCAATGTATAAGTTATATATGCGTTGTAAAAATGATATATGCGTTGAGATAAATTGAAATGATATTGAAATGAAATCGAAATATAGTTATATACGTATATCTATATATATATATACTCCCCTCGTCCACAAACCATGGACGATATATATTGGTTGTGATATTGTTTGGATTATTGGTTGATGTGAAAATTTGGTGAATATCATGAATGGTTAATTTGAAATGATTGATTGTGGTTGAAATCCCAATAGGATTAGTATATGGGAAAATACGTTTGCGTACGAACTAGATATTGAAAATCCCCATTGTCAAAAGCTGCGAGGCTTTAAGGTAGAGCGAGGAGCCGTACTAGGGACGGTGCCGGTTTTAACTACCCTGTCGTTATGCTGCCGAAATTTTCTGAAATATTTCTGTGTTTGATTTAAATTCATGTGTTGAAATAGAATTCATGTGTTGAAATAAAATTCACATGTTGAAATAAAATTCATGTGTTGAAATATAATTCATGTGTTGAAATAAAATTCATATTTTGAAATAAAATTCATGTGTTGAATAGAAATTCATGTGTTGAATAAAATTCATGTGTTGAATGGAGTTCATGTATTGAATAAATTCTTTAAAAAATAAAAATCACATGTTTATCATGTATAAAGACTATATAAAATATTAATGTTTTAAATAAAAAAATTTAACACCAAAAATAACATTTTTACCTTATATTTAAACTATATAAAATAACCGTGTTTTAAAATAAATTGTTTTACATTAAAAATCACATCTTTATGATATATATAAACTATATAAAATAGTCATATTTTGAAATAAATTATTTTACAACAAAACTCACATTTTTATTATATATATGAACTATAGAAAATTCATGTGTTGAATAAAGGATAGAATGATAAAAATCATATTTTTATCATATGTGTAAAGTCGAAAACATTCATGTGTTGAATATATATAGATTGAACAATAAAATCTACATTTTTATTGTGAATATGAAGTGTTAAAAATGGTGATGTGTTGAAATAAATATCTGTTGGATAAAAATATCATTTTTATCAAATATATGAAGTGAATATGGTTTTGAAACCGAAGAATGAATTATATATATACATATAAATAAAATAAATCGAATAATGAAGCTGCAGTTCATGTTTTGAAACCGTGATTTCAAACGATTAGTGCAGGAGATCCGACCATCGGATTTTCCCGAAACCGCAACCGTTGGGTTCGCTTTGGAAATATCTTTCCTACGACACCAACTTTGTAAAGATCCAACGGTTGGATTGTTTGGAATGTTTAATTCAAATCTGAAGAAAAACAGCGCCAGAATCGATTATATATATATATATATATATATATATAATTAATTAAATTAAATTGAATAACGACGTTGTAGTTCGTATTTTGAAATCGAAACTTCAAACGATTGTACCGGGAGATCCGACCATCGGATTTTCCCAAAACTGAAACCGTTGGATTCGTTTTGAAAAGATCTTTCTAGTGATATAAAATTGTGAAGATCCAACGGTTAGATTTTCATATATGTGTAAATCCAATCTGAAGAAAGATAACATCACGACCGCGTTATGGCCTGAAGCGTCGTTTGAGTGAATTGGCTATTTTTAAATGAATAAAAATAGTGATAAATCGTTATAAAATATTATAAACGATATGGAATGGAAATAAACCGAATTCACCCGGTTATTTGGATATTTGATGGTTGAATGTGTTTGGCATGAAAATTATATTTAAAAACAGAATTATTGATGTCGAATAATTTAACCATTGAAATGAATTGATTCAAATTCTACATATACGTGAATTATTTGAAAAGACCGGGTTAAATCTCATTTCAAATAATTGATCGGCGATAAGAAGTCGATGATGAAGACAGTGGTTGAAGACTGGAGATATTCACCTCGGTTGGATGATAACTGATGTCTTGATTAGGAGGCATCCCAAAATATAGATAATAAGTGGTGATCGTCCAGACGTACTTGGAGATCGATGGAGATGCAAGGTATACGGTGCCTCCGATTCCGTTCAGACCCAGAACAAACTTGTAAATGGACTGTGTGTCTAATATTGGATTTTGTTCTGTGCTGATTGATCTCTATTAAATATATATCTGTTTGGCGGTGGAGAATTTATTCTCTTGCTTAACGCTCTTCTCTGAGACGTACGAGCTTAGAGGTTATATATCGATAGAAATCAGTCGCATGGAGTGAATTGCCTGTGTGGCATGCCTAAGTGGCAGATGATCAAGGCTTCTGTTGAAAAGCAAAGTCTTGTGGTTGATGATCAAAGCACGTCCTGTGTGGCATAGCTTTGTGTATAACGTTGATTCGCGAGCCTCACACCCCGGTATGAACCAGAAACGGGAGAGGACATCAGGGAGGGCATGCGTTTCCTTCTAGCTAAGGTGGTGTCAGTGACTTACCAGCCCTGACATTTATATTATTTTCACCTGTGTGGTTGTTGCTGTTGCAAGGCGCCACGGATATATCGGTGACTATGTGGAGCCGATGGAGTCATTTGGCTCATTTACGTCCCAAATGGCGGGGAAACACAGTGTTCAGGCATAATAATCCACATCGGTGGACCGGCCCTGACGATCCAAGGCTTGCCTACGCACTTGCCTGAGGGGCGGGCTAGACCGTCTCGAATTCGGTGAGGACGATCCCTTGCCTCGGTTCATGACGGAAATCCAATTTCCAAATACATGACTTGGCGGTTTTGATTGTATACCTATATATGGCGACATAGTGGTATGGGGCATTAATGCCGTCTATGATTGATATTTATGATTGAAATTGTTTTTGAAACATATAAACACTAGTAATAATATCAAATGATTTGTTCTGCTCGTATCAAGCATATTTTGGCCATTATAAGGTAAACTCTATCCTCTGGTTTGCGTTGCATTGTGTGATGGGAACTGAGTCTTATAATGGCTTCATTTTTATAAAAAACATTGCAATGTTTAAAAGATTTACTTTTTTAAAAGCACTGGCAATCTAATGGAGTAAACTTGTTTCGTGAAAGTGGCGTGGTCATGTGATTGGCCATATATTAAAGTAAGCTAAGTAGATTTCTCATACCAGTCCCATGATTGTCTCGTAGTTTATTTCACTTGCAAACTCGGGTGCCCTTTTTTCTACATGGGCAGCCTTGTATTCAGGTTTTAGCAGGCTCTTTCTGGATAGCTGGAGCTGAAGATGGATTCTATCATTTATCTCTTTTTATGTTGTTCAGCTCCTATTGTACATATTATGTTTTGGTTTCCGCTGTAGAGATATATGTATAGCTGAACTGTATTTTTTGCTAAGTATGATCCTGTATACTGTGTAACTCTGATGATTATGTTTATCCAGTGTATTCCATTGTACATTATCTGAGGTATATATTTATTTATGTTCTGCTGTTATCTGTTTATGTGTTATATTCCAAAGATTACCCTTGCCACCGTCGTACGTGGTTTTGGGGTCGTCGCAATAATGTCAAAACAAATGGACATCTTTCTACTTCTCTAATATGTTAATGTTAATATTAAACAATGCATATTTAATGATTCCTACTTACATTAAAAATATAATTTTTTTTTGTAAAAATAGTTTTATCAAACAATGCATATTTTAATGATTCCTACTTACATTAAAAATGTAATTTTTAATGTAAAAGCATTTTTTTTATTTCAACTAATTATGATTCTAATGTAATGACATTTTTAATCTAACAGGACATTTTAACTAAATGATATTTTCAATCTATCATGACATCTTAACTAAAATGATGTTTTTAATCTAACAGGACATTTTCATAATTCAATCTTTAAGAAACTAAACTACATTAAAAATGTAATTTTTAACGTGAAAACTTTTATTGAAAACTAAACTACAATAAAAATGTAATTTTTAATGTTAAATCTTTTTATTGAAAACAATGAAAAATGTAAAAGATATTTTCCTCTCCTAATCTTTTTAATGAAATAAAGTGACGATAAAAATATGGTCTTTAATAACTAATCTTTTATTGCGACAAAATGGCAATAAAAATATGTTCTTTTATTTTAACTCTTTTTGTTGTAACAAATTCACAATAAAAATATAATCTTTTATTTTCATATGATTCATTTACATTAAAAATGTAAATTTTAATGTAAAAACATTTTTCAAGTAATGAACCTTTTTGTAATGATTCATTTTTACATTAGCAATGTAAATTTTAATGTGGAAACAAAATTTCAAACAATGAATCTTTTAATATGACTCATATATACATTAAAGTTTAAATTTTAAAGTAATTTTTTTTATTAACTTGAATCTTTTGAAACAAATGTTCATTTTTCATATTTTCTCATATACAATAAAAATGTATACTTTTTATTGTTAAATATTTTATATTTCAACCAATGATCATTTTACATAATGCATGCTTTACATTAAAAATGTAAATTTTAATGGAACATTATTATCCATACAATGAATATTTTATATATTTTTCTTTTACATTAAAAATGTGAATTTTGAAGTTTCAACATTTTCAGCCCTAATATAAATGACATATTTATCTAGAGTGATATTTTTATCTAACATGACATTTTAACTAAAATGACAATTTTATAACAAAAATGTAATTTTTAATCTAACATAACATTTCTAACAAAAAATATTATTTTTATTCTAATGTGACATTTCTTACTAAAATGATAGTTTTAGTCTAATGTAACTTTTCTAACTAAAATGATAGTCTTAATCTAATGTAACTTTTCTAACTAAAATGATAATTCTAATTAAATGAAATTATTATGTTAACATGAACATTTCAAATAAAATGACAATTCTAATTAAATGACATTATTATGTTAATATGAACATTTCAAATAAAATGACAATTTTAATTAACATACCATTTTGTAACAAAATGGTATTCTTATTCTAATGCAACATTTTATAACTAAAATGTTATTTTTATTCTCATACAATATTTTATTTATTCTCATATATATACAGTAAAAATAATGGTTTTTATTGTATGCACCAATTTTGACGAACATGAATATTCCATTTATCTATATATACAACAAAATAATGGTTTTTATTGTATACACAAATTTTTGACAGACAAGAATATACACAATTCAATTCAGTTGTTCATCGTAATCACAAACAAACAATTTCAATTTAAAATAGAGATCACACCGAAGGTTTTCCACTCCGCCAAAAATTGAGATGAGCTCCAAATCTGTTCAGGTCTGTTCTGAAATGTAGGGTTTGTCAAGAGGATCGTAACGCAACTAATTTCGCGAATTTCTGAGTTTGTATGACAAAAATATGGAGTTACAAACATTTGTTTTCATAAATGAATAATTAAAATATAATTACATTTCTTAGTTACTTCATTAAGGAGTTTAAATCCTTCTTCCATCGTTACCCTTCCTGAAATCAATCGAACCCATCGTCGTTCGAATTCCCACTGTCGCACCGCCCTACGACGCGCCGGACACCATCAGCAAGCACCACTTCGAAGCCGTCGTCCGCCTCTCCCCGCGCCCTCCTTCCAGTCCAAATCGGAGGTCCCCCTTGCCCAGAAATTGAACCCAAACCGCATGTTTGAGAGCAGAGAACGAACAAAATATTCAACGAATTTTCATCACCACCGTTCATATTATAGAGCATGAAATTCTCTTCAAGATTCACTTTGGAAATTTAACTAATCGCTTTGCGGATTGGTTGAATTTTGAGGAATAGTTTCAGAGTTTTATGGCCCTCGAACGAAATGGGCGGCGGCTGTGGAAGACGAAGACTAGGGTTTTGGTTTATTAAAATAATAATATATTTCATCGTTTTACGTGTTATAAAGCCAGAAACGGGCCGACGTCCAAATCAGGTTTGCTCACTGCTTAATAATAGGTTTTGACGCCTTTTGAACGCAATGGGACTAGTGGCAAAGCCCAGTTCTGAAGTCTACAGCATGTTCCTTCAATAACATACTATTTTAAAATAAGCACATATAAATTTCAATGTACATTTCAATTTACTAGAGCCACGTACTGATTCTAAAAATTCCCAGAAAATAAATCTAGCTATGTTTTGACGATATGGTCCTAACAAAATTAATTTCGTTGAATTTGGAGACCGTTTGAAAAATGGCTATTAATATTAAAATATATATAAATTCTACAGTGACTATTCTGAATATTAAACTGGACATAACTTTTGATTCCCACTATGAAATTTCAATTTTTCTGATTCGTTGGAAAGATATTTTTAAACAGATTCTAATATTTTTTATTTCATTAAAATCCGATTTATTTTGAATGTTGTACATTTAGTCTAAGTTTAAAATCAAATTTTCAAACTACCGTGCTATTTCTAACTCCTTTTATAATTAAAATCAAAATTTTCGTTCTAACTTCGATTTAAATAAATTTTTTGTCATTATTATTTAGAATAAATTATTTTAAATATTTAAAATCTAATAAAATTTCTGAAATAAAATTTTTAAATTGGTTTCAAAATTTCGGGTTGTTACAATCTCACCCACTTAAAATGTTTTCGTCCTCCAAAAGGAACGAAGCTAAAAGTTGTTTAACTAAGAACTTAAATTTTCATTCTTTTATGAGTTCTAATAATTTTATTAGTTGAATTAATAATCACACAACACAATCATCAATCAATTAGCTGATTATCTTTTCAAAAACATATATAACTTTTACGTATATAAAAATCATATTTTCTAAAATCGGATTATATAAATAATCACAAATACATTAATTATAAACTTATCCCTCTAAACTCATTGTAGGGCATTACGAACCCCATCTCTAATGAGTTTTTCTCATTCTAGGATACTACTGATCCTATCTCTAATGAGTATTCTTTTATAGGATATTACTAATCCTGCCTTTGATGTGTCTTTTGTTCAGTTCTAACGAGTTGTACCCTAAAGATTTGAATTAACCAAAGCACTGATACCAACTGTAACGATTTGAATTTCGCTCGGACCTAATCGATCGTTAAATCGACCAAGACCGTTCAAAACCCGAATACGCTAAATTTGGGTATACAACACATCAGAACAGAAAACAAAAGACTTTTACAAACATTACATTAATTTTACATCAGAGTACAGAATATCAGAGTACATCGAATATAATTCTATAGCGGAAGATAATTTACGATAAATGTAATACAATGCAGCGGAAGTGAATAAACTAACACAGCGGAAGACTCTTAATGCTCTGGACACAACTTTAAGTTTCGATCTAGAATCCTGCTCAATATATCTGCAAAATAAGCTACTGGACTGCCTGTGTGGAAAATATGGTCACTCGAGTTTGCAAGTGAAACAAACTACAGGTCAGTCATGGGACTGTATGAGAAATATTACTTAACCTATTTAACAATAAGGCTAATCACAGGACCACGCCGCTAACGCGGAACGGGTTTACTCCATTGGATTGCCAGTGCATGAAATAAAGTAAATCATTAAACAACGCAATGCTTTAAGAAAAATGAAACCATTATATGACTCAAGTTCTATCACACAATGCAACGCAAACTGGAGGATAGAGTTTTACCTTATAATGGCCAAAAGATGCTTGATACGATAAAATGGATTTGATATTATTATTAGTGTATATGTGTTTCAAAAACATTTCAATCATAATGTATCAATCATAGACGGCATAGCTACCATATACTATGTCGCCATACTAGTTCTACAATCAAAACTGCATGATGTCGTATTGGAATTTGGATTTCCATCATGAGTCAAGGCTAGGAACGATCTCCTTACCGGTTCGAGACACTCTAGCAAATGTCTCAAGATCACACCTAAGGGCAACCCTTGGATCCTGCAGGGTCGGTCAACAAATAACTTTAGTGGATGGGCAATTCCTGAACACACGCTTCCGGGTCCTATTGAACCTATAAAATGGTAACTATCGACCAATAAATCCGAGGTAACTCGTAATCCATCATCCACATAAGTAAAAATGTCAGGGCTTGTAAATGCTGATGCCACTCCTAGCTAGAAAGAAACGTGTGCACTCCCTGTGTTCCCTTGTCCCGTTTTTGGACTCTTACCGGGGTGTGAGGCTCGCGAAGTAACGCTATGCACAAAGCTATGTCGAAATTGACTATGCTTTGATCATCAACCACAAGGCTCTGCTTTTCAACAAAAGCCTTGATCATTTGCATCTTGGCGTGCCACATTAACAATCCACGCCATGCGATCGATAACTACCAATATATAACCTCTGAGCTTATGCGTCTTAGAGAAGGGTGTTAAGCAAGAGAATAAATTCTCCGCCACCACAGATATATATTAAATAGAAATCAATTTAATTTTCATGGAATGAAGTCCAATGTCAGACACACAACCATTTACAAGTCCGTTCTAGGTCTGAACGAAACCGGAGACACCTTATTTTGTCCCATATGTCCAATACATGAGAGAGGTGCTCGCATATCCATCGATATCCAAGTACGTCTAGGCGATCACCACTTATTACCTAGTCTTGGGATGCCTCCCAATCAATACATCAGTAATCGTCCAAATGATGTAAAGACCTTTGGTCTTCAACCACCGTCTTCATCTTCGACTCTTAATCGTCATAGTAATTATTAGGAATGGGTTAAACCCGGTCTTTCCGAATAACTCGCATATTTTATAATTAATAATAAAGTGCTATAAAAACACCACATACACATCATTCCAATTCAGAATATTCTTTTAATAAAATATTCACATTATTAGGGAAATTTTCCTATTAATTTTATCAAAGATATATTCTTTAAATTTATTCTTTAATCTTCCTTTTAAAAGATTCTTTAAACTCTAAATTGGATTTAATTATCCAAAATCATTACTTTATGATTTTTCAACTTTAAGAAATTAATCTTGTCTTTAACTAGTTTAAAGAACCAATGTCATTTGAAACACATTTCACGATAAACCCAAAATCATTTCTCATTAAATATGGAATTTTCACAGAAATCAAATCAATATACAATCGATATAAATTACTGTATCAGAATAATAATATAAATGGAATAACGGCAAAGCCTTTTAAATTCCATATATAATAACGTCTTCTTCCACAGAAGCTTATCTCGATTATTATTACGTCGGATCCCATTTAATCCTAATTTAATATGTTAAATTGAAAAACTTTACTTTAGTGAATTTCCATTAAATCTTAATAAAAGATTTGTAACTTCCAAATTAAACTTTCATTGCTAATTGAGTTAAAAAACAAATATCGTTTAAAACACAGTTCACAATAAACCCAATTCACATTTCATTTTATTCTAATTTCTAAATATAATTGGAAAACTCTAGTAACCTTAATTAAAAGATTTATTCTTTTCTCAACTGGGTTTAAGAATAGTGTTATTTAAGGCACCATTCACGACAAACCCAAGAATCTAATTTATTTTATTTTATTCCAATTAAATATTTATCTATTTGTAAATTTCAATAAATCTTAATTTAAAAGATTTATTCTAGTTAATAACCAGTTCATTTCGATAAAAATATTTTTTTTCTTTTCAAATATAGAATTTCTCATCTAAAAATCTTTTCAAATCATTTATTATGTTTTTACATAATTTTTCCATAGTTTTAGTAATTTTATTAAGGCCTGTACAGTCGGTTTCCAATAAAGGCCACCGAACTGCACTTACTGCGACATTTTTCAAATTTGATTTGGACATAATTCCAAATCCAAACATTAGATTTCAAAACTCTTATGTTCATTGGAAAGCTCTTTTCGATGCGAACCCAATGGTTCTGGTTTAAGGATAATCCGATGGTCGAATCTCCCGTCACATCAATTTGAATTTAATGGTCGAAATTCGCGAACGGTCGCTACGCGGCGCGTTCTATTCAAGCCATTACATATATAATATATATCATCGATTTCCATTTAAATTGCATTTATATAAATTCCTTTTAAATCGATTCCAATCTCATTTTAAATTCAAAATTGAATATTCAACATCTTTATCAAATTATAATATTTATATTTTCAAAATATTAATTTTGAAATCACTACTTCTCGATATTCATTATAAAATGAATAAAATCGATCGATAAACTCGTTCCAGTTAAAAATGGCATTTCTACATAACACAACTTCATATTTTTATAATTTTGTGTCCATCCAAAAGCGGACATAAAAATTATAATTTTATTCTACATTGAATATTATTTTAAAATATTCGTTATTTAAAAATATTCTTTATTTTTAAATATTATTTATATAAAAGATATTCTAAATAGGAATGCGACTCAATCAACTACCATATAATTTCAGTTATATGGATTTCATACATCTTATGTCTATAACAATAATGATAAGTACTCAATAAACAATCCATTCGCATCTAGAGTGAAATTTATAATTGTGTGAGCATTAAAATAAATAAATAAATAATGCTCATCACAGATTGTTAATCCATCGATTGACATATAACTAAACATTGGGACTAGTGTATGACAAATATCATCCCAATACCCGTGTGGGGTTTTAAGCCAATAACAGTTCATATAAATAAATCATTGGTTAATAAATTTAACTGATACTAATTCGGTTTCAATTATTTCTAATATCGTTAACATAATAATGATAATGTTAAACAAATGTACATCTTTCTGCTTCTCTAATATGTAAATGTTAATATTAAACAATGCATATTTAATGATTCCTACTTACATTAAAAATATAATTTTTTTTTGTAAAAACATTTTTATCAAATAATGCATATTTTAATGATTCCTACTTACATTAAAAATGTAATTTTAATGTAAAAACATTTTTTTATTTCAATTAATCATGATTCTAATGTAATGAAATTTTTAATCTAACAGAACATTTTAACTAAAATGATATTTTCAATCTATCATGACATCTTAACTAAAATGATGTTTTTAATCTAACAGGACATTTTCATAATTCAATCTTTAAGTAACTAAACTACATTAAAAATGTAATTTTTAATGGGTAAACTTTTTATTGAAAACTAAACTACATTAAAAATGTAATTTTTAATGTGAAATCTTTTTATTGAAAACAATGAAAAATGAAAATAAAATTTTCCTATTCTAATCTTTTTAATGAAACAAAGTGACGATAAAAGTATGGTCTTTAATAACTAATCTTTTATTGCGCCAAAATGGCAATAAAAATATTTTCTTCTATTTTAACTCTTTTTATTGTAACAAATTCACAATAAAAATATAATCTTTTATTTTCATATGATTCATTTACATTAAAAATGTAAATTTTAATGTAAAAACATTTTTCAAGTAATGAACCTTTTTCTAATTATTCATTTTTACATTAGCAATGTAAATTTTAATGTGGAAACAAAATTTCAGACAATGAATCTTTTAATATGACTCATATATACATTAAAGTGTAAATTTTAATGTAAACAAAATTTTATTAACTTGAATCTTTTAAAACAAATGTTTATTTTTCATATTTTTTCATATACAATAAAAATGTAAACTTTTTATTGTTAAACATTTTATATTTCAACCAATGATCATTTTACATAATGCATGCTTTACATTAAAAATGTAAATTTTAATATTTCAACATTATTATCCATACAATGAATATTTTATATATTTTTCTTTTACATTAAAAATGTGAATTTTGAAGTTTCAACATTTTCATCCCTAACATAAATGACAAATTTATCTAGAATGATATTTTTATCTAACATAACATTTTAACTAAAATGACAATTTTATAACAAAAATGTTATTTTTAACCTAACATAACATTTCTAACAAAAATGTTATTTTTATTCTAATGTAACATTTCTAACTAAAATGATAGTTTTAATCTAATATAACTTTTCTAACTAAAATTATAGTTTTAATCTAATGTAACTTTTCTAACTAAATAGTTCTAATTAAATGACATTATTATGTTAACATAAACATTTGAAATAAAATGACAATTCTAATTAAATGGCATTATTATGTTAACATGAACATTTCAAATAAAATGACAATTCTAATTAAATGATACTATTATGTTTACATGAACATTTCAAATAAAATGACAATTTTAATTAACATACCATTTTATAACAAAATGGTATTCTTATTCTAATGCAACATTTTATAACTAAAATGTCATACAACATTTTATCTATTCTCATATATATACAATAAAATAATGGTTTTTATTGTATGCACCAATTTTGACGAACATGAATATTATATATATATATATATATATATACAATAAAAATATGGTTTTTATTGTATACACAAATTTTTGACAGACAAGAATCACTACACCAAACAGCCTATTTTGTAACATTTTCGCAGACCCTATTAGTAATGGTTAGTATTGTTACCATTTTATAACGTTTATTACCATTATATTTAGTTATAATAGTAATAACCGTTATAATAGCCCCACATTTTTGCACGCAAGGGATCGTACGGTAATTTCCCTTCCACTCATGTTTCTAAACCCTTCCATTCCTTTTCGTTAACAGTTATCCCCAAATTTTGCAAAGTTGCCGCCTAGGTTTCTTTCATCTCCATCGCTTCCTGCGGACGTCGATCCGTTCTTCGCCTCACTGCATTTTGAGATCGATTCTTTTTTCGCCGACGCCAATCCGTTCAACTACTAAGGTATCTTTTCTGACCAATATTCTTTCTCTGCCAACGCCGGCAGTCTCGTGCTTGATGTAGATTGATATTTGTGGGTCAAAGGCTTTTATTTCAGGATTAACGTATTGTGATTAACTTAATCATCTATTGAAAACATTTTTATTTCATGTTTCCAGTAAAATTATCTCAATTTTCTGAATATCTTAACTAATATGTTTGCAAGTTATATCATTGTAACATCTACCTATAATGAAGTCAAATGTAAAATTGATCCCTCTCTTGTTGCACGGTTATACAATGATTGGTTTATGCCATTGAGCAAAGTTGTCCAAGTTGAGTACCTTCTTTATTGTCTCGATTAGCTTGTGCGGTGTGATTTGTGATTAACATTGTGAGACGAGTAATTCATTAATCAAACCCAAGTGTTATCAGTTGGAGCTTCTCTTCATTTCACATAGGATAAATGTGGTGAATTAATATTATAGCCTGGTTTATAGTTTTTAAATGATGTAGTTTTAACGTTGGTTAAGTTTTATGATTTGCGAGACAGTGTGGGTTTGTTAGGATCAGTTTTCTCATTTATTTAGTATCGTTTCGTATCCTTTTGATACCAGCCAGATTTTGTCTTATTTGATATCTGACAGAAGTTCAATGCAACACTGCAACAAACGATAACAAAAAAATATGATTCACTGCATATAAAAATATATATAAACAAGAAAAGATTAAACAAGATAAGATTAAAAGATAAGATTAGCAGTTCCGTTAAGGAATAAGATTAGCAGTTCCGTTAAGTAATAACTTTCACTGTATATAAACAAGCTTAAAATAATGAATTTGGTACAAAATTTGTCACCATATTTTTAACTTATGAACTCATGTTTATCACCATATTCTTCTTTTTACTGAAATGAAAATTCAACTTATATGTTTATAGGATCGAAACTTCTGTTTTAAGTAAATATTACATTTTTCCTGCATTTTTGGAATGTGCAAATATTTTTTATTTTGGTTGAAACTTAAAGAGTGGTTTTTTCTGGATTTTGTTTTGAAGAAGGAACATTCAAACTTAAAACAGTATCATTTATATTTTCCGCCTCCCTCTTTAATGCAGAATATATTTCAACCTTAACCAATAAAATCGATCGTATATAATTTCATAAATACCATTGAAGTTATTTGAACATTAAGCAACAAGGTTAATTAATGAGTGCAATATATATACTGTGAGCTTTGTTGAATAAAACATATAAATGATGTTCAACTATTCAAGTGTTGCTTCCACATTGCTGTCATTATTATTGCTATATGATGTACATATCATTTTCATCATTCTGGAATCAATCACTAAACGTTGGCTAATAAAAGTTAAGCAGACAGGAACCTTTCATTGTAGTTGGCTACTTGCTGTGGGCATCGGATTTTTTGGGAAAAAAAGATCTATTTGCATGTTTGTACATATATCATATATGCTCTACCATCTCCTTAGCCAAAATATATCAAATATAACATTTATATTTTTCTGAAATTTAGATGTATGTAGATAATGTTCTTACTTTCAAAGTTAGGTCAATTTTGTATCAAATATAACATTTATATTTTACAAAATTTACGTGCTAATATAAGTTAGAAAATCTATCTTTATTTTGTTTTCAATTTTTTGCTTTGTCATGTCGTTCCATTGCACCTGGTTTCTGGATGGATAAGTTTTACTGCTTTAAAACATTCTATAATTACGTTCTAGGAAACAGAAGCAACACGAAAAGCAACTGATTTTTACCAACATTTTCCATTAGGTTTTACAAAAACATGAAAATGCACAAGCATAAAGTTTACAAAGCATCAAATACTTTGTAAGAAATATCCATAGATACTGAAATGTGTGTGTATATGTATATGTGTGCGTTTGCACACATCTATATGAGAACCAAATGTTTACATACTCAGTATCCCCAGAAGCGGTAAGGTTCATAATGAGGGCTGCAATACTCATCCACGGACTTTACCTACGCTCCTTTTGAGTTTGGACAACAATCATTTTAGTCGATGATGAGGTCAATGCAACACGTTTTTCATTCGGCTCGGCTCATTACACATGAGAAATCGCTATACACATCGGGATTGTAAGCTATGGTAGTTAAGTCGCTATGGCAGTTAAATTTTGATCATATGGTTTTATTTCTTTACAGGCCTAGGGAAACTATGGTAAACTTGTGATGCGAGCATTTCAATAACAAGAACTCACTTTAATTAAAATAGGATGGATGATTCTAGCCGGAAGGGGCAGAAGAATGAGAGAAGCACATCCAAACTATAAACCTGAGATAGCTTCTTTTTTTTTCCTTGTCAGGGGTTTATGGGGGAGGAAGGCTGGAAAATAGTTTTCAAAAAGATATAGTGTCAGTCTCTTACTGTTACACCAATTGATCTCCACAAAATGCTAGCTTTTATGATCATAAAAGCAATAAACTCATGAAAATAAACGTTTAGTGCAACAGCACAAAATGCACCAATGTCCAATCTTATACTTTAACAAATAGCATGTAACACCAATGTCTAATATTGAAAAAAAAATGCAGAATGTTTTTTGGAACAAATGCAATTTTTTTTAACAAATGCCATTTTTTTAAAAAAAAAATCATGCAGTTTTTTAAGTATTTCTATCATTTGTAGACTTGAATTGTGGACCAAAAATTAGTGCAGTTTTTTTAAATCAGTGCAGTTTTCTAACAAATGCAATTTATTTTAACTATTTCTATTATTTGTAGACTTGAATTGTGGACCAATTTGCGGATATGATTAATTAGCATTCACAACCAACCTACAAAATTTATTAGATCCTGGTGTAATCAATGTTTACTTGTTGCAAAATTGACATCTTGGAGTGAGAACACTTTACAGCATTAAATAACCAAAAATTATCATGTGACATAATTGGTATTTGAAAATAGTATGAAATGGATTAGGTAGTGAACTATAGTTCTAAATAAAAATGAAATTTGTTTGCTAGACTGCAGTTACATGCAAAATTATCCTTTTTGTGTCATGGACTTTATCCTTTTTGTGTGTTAGCATATTCTATGTTGTATAATGTGCTTGAGGTTTTGCATTTGCGTTTTTTGTTTTCAAAAGTGTTTAGGTTTATTTATTAATTTATTAATGATATTGGAAGTTTATTTATTAATTTATTAATGATGCTATAAAGTTATTAATTTATTTATTAAAAACATTAAAAAGGTATAAGGGTTAGACAATTATATGTAGGAAGAAACTAGCCATTTTATACCATAATGCATTAATGTTGCTTTGATATGTAATGTGGTTGCATATCAGTTTAGAATGTTGCTACAAAATTAAAAGTTTTTTAATTTATCGTATTCATTTTATTTATTATTTTGTAACACGAATATGTTATCTATCTAATTGCATTATTTTTTTCATTTACAAAAATATAACAAGCACGAGTAAAGTTCTTGCTAATGTCAAATCCTACTCCAAGAGAGTGGATTAGAATTCGATATAGGAATACCAATGAATATATACGAGGAGTTCGATATTTTATGGACTTCGTGAAGTGTCATTCACCACCCGACTTTGAAATGTGTAGCTGCCCTTGTATAAAGTGTAGAAATTCGAAGAAGTTGTCTTTTGAAATGGTTGAGAAGAACTTAATCTTTCATGGTGTAGATCTAACATACGATGAGTGGTTTCTTCATGGGGAGAGAAGCAACGTTGATGTTAGGGTTGCTAATACACCAAATGTTACATATGATGCTTACAACTCCAATCAATCTCGAGAGGAAAACCCCATAGAAAATACTCTTAGAAACTTTATTGATGATGCATATGGAGTATATGATAGCGTAGAAGGAATGCAGGATGATAGTGAGTGGAAGAAGTATCATGATTACAAGGGAAAAGCAAGCAAAAAATTATACCCCTCTTGTGAAGATGGTATTACAACATTAAGTGTCATTGTAGAGCTTCATAATTTGAAAAAAGACTTTAATTGGTCAGGAAACAGTATGACCGAGTTGTTGAAGCGATTGAAATGATAGCTTCCAAAGGAGAATACAATACCTGAGAAGTACTCCACAATGAAACAAATGTTAAAAGATTTAGGAATGAAAGAAGACTGTATACATGCTTGTGAAAGTGATTGCAAATTATTTTGGAAAGATTATAAGGATGCAGTGGAATGGCCTCAATGCCATACTTCGAGATTTAAAATGAAAAAACAAGGAGAAGTGGAAAAAATCACAAAACTACCACGAAAAGTATTGAAACACTTTCCACTTATTCTGAGATTAACAAGGCTGTACACCGTGCCTTGGATATGTCGAAAAATGTTGTGGCATAGTGAAGCAAAACCTTGTTGGAATTCGATGCGTCATCCCATTGACTCGGCTGAATGGAGATCACTTAAAAACAAATGGCCCGAGTTTGCTAGAAATGGACGAAATGTTTGGCTTGGCATTGCTACTAATGGGTTCAATCTTAGTACAAACCTATCAGGTAGCTATAGTTGTTGGCCTGTGTATATGGTTCCTTATAACTTACCTCTTTCGTTGTGCATGAAACTAGAATTTCAAATGTTGTGTTTGTTAATTCCTGGACCAAAGGCACCAAGTCAAGATATCGATGTCTATTTGGAACCTCTTGTGGATGAGTTAAAACAACTTTGGATAGGAGTGCTTGCACATGATATGGACAAGAGAGAACATTTCACTTTGAGAGCAATGCTACTATGGGGAACTCATGATCTACCTGCATTTGGAAATTTATCTGGTTGTGTAACACATGGTTACAAAGCATTAACTGTTTTTGCAATAGAAACAGAATCAGAACACATTGGCAATAAGATTGTTTATATGAAGTATAGAAGGTGTTTGAAGAGCGATCATCCATATAGAGCACTCAACCATGGATGGTATAAAGATACAGAAGATAAGAAACCTCCAACACGATTGATAGGATCGACACTATTGTAAAAGCTGCTCATATAAGATATGTACCAGGTAAATTAATGAAAACCCAAAAACATGTGACAAATGGTAGCGATCGTGATGATGAATATTTTGAAAATGAGAACGAAGACAGTTGTAACACCCCATGTCCATTAATGTCACTCTCAAAGGGAATGCATTAACTTTCATGGAGTATTATTGGTGAATAGAACAGAATATAACAAGACAAATACATATACTGGTACTTGAAAATTTTCAAAATAACATTTATTGCAGCGGAGAAATAGTTTGATTACAACTTCACAAACCAATAGTAAAAACCATGTACACTTAATATCCATCTTGACAAATTGTTTTCTGAGTACAAAAAGTAAAAAGCATAACCCCAACATAAGTAGCCATAAAAGAGATGAGCTGAACTTTACTTTTAGCAATCCAAGCACTTCCAGAAGAAAGAGAGAGAGAGAGATCCAAGATCAAGCTCCACTAGTACTAGTCCCACCCTAAGAACCTTTGGGGGGGGGGGGGAGGAAGAAAAGAGTGGAAAATAAAGGGGTCAGACATAAAGTCTGGCGAGTATAATAACTTTAACAATACAAATATTAAAGTAATTAGGATAAGGCATAAACTGGTAAAACAAGGCATGAACGTGAAACAAGTGGGCATGACAAAACAAACAGGAGGAATATTCTGGCGTTAATCACATTCCTAATCACTATAGGATAATTACTATACTGCACCACTACTAGCCACCCTAAAAGTTGATCCCGCCTACAGAACTTAATAATGATAATGGTAGTTTCGTGTACCCCTAGTTGCCTTCATAGGTGCCGCCTGCCCTTATCTCCACTAGTTGTACCCACTACACCCATGCGATCGGCTCCCTAAATCGTACATACCCGTGCTGGTCCCACAGTGAGGTGTATCACTCCCCAAAGTGGCAACCTGATACCACTAAAGATGCATGGCTTATATCTACATGATGAAACAACGTCTTACCTACCAGCCCGGGCCGACGCACGCACATGACCCTGTTGGACTTGTGTTGCTACCGCTAACCCGTTTTGACCTCTTACAATCAAACCTAGTCAGCGTGTCCCATCCTCGATCTAACTCGAGCTCACAAAGATACTTAATGGCTTACTGGTTTGAAAAGGGTCCCCATGTTTGACACAAGCTTTCCACCTATGCTTGGTCCCCGCTAGAACTTCCCACTTACCCCCTTCTTATTCATGTCTTCTCACATGTTTTCAACTTGGTTAAGTGTTTCTAATCAAATTACACATGCCACCCAGGCCACCCACTTAACCCCCATGTCCCATCACATGTTTATCTGGTTAAGTATTACTTAATTCATTAGAACCGTAACCTTGTAAAGACATCCCACATTAGACTACCATTTGCAGTTGTTGGATTTGCCGGGCGGGTCCAGGCAGTCTTATACCGCAAACGAGCCTAAATTTTGTCACCTAAATATTGTCCATAATTTCAGGTATATAAATTTATACCAATTAATGTCTCAAATTAGTTATATGCCTTTAAGGCCATTTTATGCTAATTCACAATTATGTATATTTAAAATTTTGCCATTGTCCCCACGCTATTCGTACGTTTTAATATGACATATGTTAGACTCATAGATAGTCTAACTTATAAAAAGAAAAGCAACATCACAACTTTCATAACACATAAAATAGATCTAAGAATCATGACATAAGTTTGTATAGCCAATAACTTGCATAGGCAATGGATATACATAAATTTGTTTAAACTATCATGGATCTAAATATAGATCTAAACATAAAGATGTGAACTTGCACATATGGATATGGTTTTCCTATAACTTGCATATGAATTCCATTCAAACTAGCATATGATTCACATACAAAACTAGCACAGGCAATGGGCATATAGAACATAAATTTGCATAACTATGTACTGCCATGGATCTAAATATAGATCTAAACACAAAGATGTGAACTTGCATATGGATCTAAACATGTAAATTAATGTCACATGTTTGCATATAAAATAGCATATACATCTACATGATTCACATATGAACTTGAGTATAATCCACTTACAGGCTTGCATAAGATTCGTAAACTAGCATATGATTTAACATCCCAAACTTGCATAAGATTCATATACATATGATTTAACATCCAAACTTGCATAAGATTCATATACATATGATTTAACATCCCAAACTTGCATAATATTCATATACATATGATTTAACATCCCAAACTTGCATAAGATTCATATATATATATATATATATATATATATATATATATATATATATATATATATATGTGTGATCTAACATCCCCAAACTTGCATAAGATGAATCAAGTTAAACATGTACAATTCAACATATGAAATAGATCCACAATTACAAAACTGTCAACGATAACATCATATGATTCAAAGTCATATTCTCATAATCCCAATTATAACTTATCACAATTATATTAATTAATTAATTTGTGAAAGAAATTATACTCACAAACAAAAGAATGGTCTTGTTTTTCTGGGATCTGTATTCTTAAATTGAATTGCTCGCCTTTGATGTAGACTAATTGTTATTCTAATTTAGATTAGATTAGATTTGATTTTGATTCTTCTTCTATCTTGCTTTTGAGTTGAAAGAGAATGACGACTACTCTAGGTTCTCCATTGACGACATGGCGGCTCTTGGTATGAATTAGTATGATTTTTAGGTTGATAGTTAGGTTGCTTATATAGAATTTTAATTAATTTAGAGCTGTCAGATTAACCCTAGAAGCAATCAAGACCATCCAGTCAAGATAGATAACACCTCAGCCCTAATGACTCAGCAATGAGTCGAAACAGCGTCATCTTTAAGTCTCTATCTCAAGCATAATTTCGATACGAATGCAATGGCTTGACCCGTTTCCCTTAATTCTCACATTTGAAATTAAGTATTCTTACATTCGTTAATTTAATATTCACAAAAAATTCAGGGTGTTACATTCTCCCCTCCTTAAAGAATTTCGCCCCCGAAATCTCCAAGTTAAGGAGAATGTATATACTTACGTCCAATCATCCATCTACTCAACCATCAAACACAGGAATCCATTGTCCTTACAAGATTTCTAATGCTGTATGAACATACACAAAAAGTGTGTGTATATGTTCCTTATCTAATGCAAAATCAAGCGGTCTACTGATTCAATTGACCTCCTTAATGCAAATCATGATAGTGCCATGCGTCCATTATGCATGCAAAAGAATCCTAACGATACATATTACTTCTACATGTGTGCATAACCATTCATCAAAATGCAGCATCCATATGATAACACGACCATTATACATCCATTAATTTAAATATGCACACACATTTATATGCAATATGAAGGTGATTGAGCCGATCTAGTGCCTAAAGTGTGTATACATGGATCCACGAGCAACCACTAGCAACCACTTGCAACCATCAACCATAACATGTTTCAAACACATGTTTACATCCATCGGTTTCTACGTAAGGATAAAGAATAGGACTGAGGAGATATACTTGAAAGATAGATAAAAGCATGAATAAACTTATGGAAAAAAAAAAGGTCAAGGAGGTACCCTCAAAGAGAAAAGGGTAGGCTGCGCGTATTTTCCTCTCAGTCACCCAAGTCGCGTCTTCCTCAGCATCACTCCATTGAAATTTAACAAGCTTGACTTCACGGTTGCATAGCTTTTTGACTTCCATACCCAAGATACGAGTTGGAACTCTTCTCACAGTCACTTCTCGTTCCACTTCTACTTCCTCTATTATATTTGGCTCTACCACTTCAGCATATTCATGTAAGCACTTTCGTAGTTGAGAATCATGAAAAACATTATGGACTCCAGCCAGTCTCTCGGGCAACTCTACTCTGTAAGCCATTGTCCCAATCCTTTCAATGATAGGAAATGGACCCACAAATCTTGTTGCTAGCTTTCCTATGGACCCAAAGCGAATGACATTCCTCAAAGGAGATACTTTAAGGGACACCCTATCTCCAACCTTAAACTCAAGGTGAGTCCTTCTTTTGTCTGCATAGGACTTCTGTCTATCTTGTGCAGCCTTCATCCGTCTTCTTATCAAGTCCACCTTTTCTAAGTTTTCTCTAATCATGTCCGGCCCAGGTACGAGCTTGTCTATAGACTCCCACCAATAAGTTGGTGATTGGTACGGTCTTCCATATAAAGCTTCGAAGGGCGCCATTCCTATGGTGGCTTGGTAGCTATTGTTGTAGGCGAATTCCACCAAAGGAAGAGGATCCTCCCGTGTCCCTCCAAAGTCAAGAATGCACAATCTCAAGAGGTATTCTAGTACTCTGTTCACCCTTTCCGTCTGACCATCGGTTTCGGGGTGATAAGCCGTGCTTAAGCATAATTGTGTGCCTATTGCCTCTTGCAAACTTTTCTAAAACTCGCTTGTAAAGATAGCATCTCGATCGCTCACTATGGTGGAGGGTATCCCACGGAGTCGAACTATTTCTTTAAGATAAATGGATGCTAGGGACGAGGCAGTCCTTCTACTTTTAACAGGTATAAAGTGAGCGCTTTTAGTGAGACTATCCACTATTACCCAAATACTGGTATTGCCCCTTCTTGACCTAGGCAACCCATCAACAAAGTCCATCTAAATGCTAACCAACTTCCACTGCGGGACCTCGCGAGGATGAAGCAGACCATCGGCCTTCTTCTTCTCTGCTTTGACTTGCTGGCACATCAAACACTTAGTGACGAACTTAGCTACATCACTCTTCATGCCATTCCAAAATAAAACCCTTTTTATATCTTTATACATCTTGTCTCCGCCTGGGTGTATGGTCCGTTTGGAATGGTGCACCTCTTTGAGAACCGTCTTCTCTAAATCCCTTACTTGTGGGACGCATAACCTCCCATCCCGTCTCAGCAAACCCCTATCATCGATGGAGTATCTATTGAGGTGACTAGAAGTCTCACCCCTAACTAGCTTTTCCATCACATCAACTAGCTGAGGTTCTTCTCGTTGCGCAGTTCCTATTGAGTCCAAAAGAGTAGGCCGCACCTCTAGTGATGCTAACAGACCAGGCATAATTTCAGAGGAGGCTCTAAAATTAAAGTTTGCTATATATTCCAAGCTTTGCCTTTCTACAAAGAGAGGAGTCAAGGTCAGCTTCTTCCTACTTAAGGCATCTGCTACCACATTGCCCTTGCCTGGGGTATAGGAAATCTCAAATTCATAAGAGGCAGAAATTCCATCCACCTTTGTTGTCTTAAGTTAAGATCTTTTTGCGAGAAAAGGTACTTCAACGATTTATGGTCAGTATACAATCCAAACTTCTTACCTAGGAGATAATGGCGCCAAGACTTAAGCGTAAAGACGATGGCAGCCAACTCTAGATCGTGGGTTGTGTAGTTTTTCTCATGTACTTTCAACTATCTGCTTCCATAAGCTACTACTTTCCCATCTTGCATCAAGATAGCACTTAGTCTCGTGCCATATGCATCCGTGTATACGGTAAACATCTTGCACCCATCCGGCAATGTCAGAACTAGGGCTGTTGTTAGAGCCCTTTTCAAACGTTGGAAAGCAATATCGCAATCCAAATCCCAAGTGAAAGATAGGTTCTTCTTTGTTAATCTTGTGAGTAGGGCAGAGATTTTAGCAAAGTCTTTAATGAACTTTCAGTAAAAGCTCGCTAGCCCGAGAAAGCTTTAGACTTCGGTTGCATTCCGTGGAACCTTCCAGTCTTGCACCGCAATTACTTTTGCGGGGTCCACGGCTAACCCCTCTTTGGGCACCACATGTCCAAGAAACCTCACCTATTCTCTCCAGAAATGGCATTTGGAGAATTTGGCCTTCAGCTGATGTGTACGAAGAGTATCCATGACTTCCCTGAAATGCAAAGCATGCTCTTCTTCGTTCTTTGAGAAGATCAAAATGTCGTCTATGAAGACCACCCCAAACTTATTAAGGAATTCTCTAAATACCCTACTCATCAAGTCAACGAAGTAAGCGGGTGCATTTGTCAAGACGAAAGGCATGACAAGCCATTCGAAGAAACCATCCGGGGTTCTAAACGCAGTCTTATCAATGCTGTCTTCAGCCACTCTTAGCTGATGGAACCCGGTAGCCAAATCTAGTTGGGAGAAAACAGACACACCTACAAGCTGATCAAACAAGTCATCTATTCTAGGAAGTGGGCGCCTATTCTTCTTGGTCAGCTTGCTTAGCTCCCTATAATCAACGCAAAGGCGAAGTGAACCATCCTCTTTAGTTGCGAATACTGCTGGATCACCCCATTCAGAAATACTTTGCCTTATAAACCCCCTTTTGAGCAGCTCTTTAACTTGCTTACTGAGCTCTTTTCTCTCCCTAGGAGCCATGTGTCTAACGGGTAGAGCTACGGGTTTTGCATTATCAACAAGATAAATGCGGAAGTCTATCTCCCGCTTTAGAGGTAAGCCCTTCACCTCTTCAAATACATCGGAGTATTCACGGATTACTCTAACAGACTACAAGTTTTCAACAAACGCATCAAGAGATTCTAGGTAACTAAGCATAACAAAATGTATGCGGTTACAAGAGATTTTGAGAGTGTTGCCAAGGCGATTCATAAGTCTAACCACTCTCCTTTCACAATCGAGGACGGAACCATTACTGGATAACCAATCCATGCCTAGAATCAATCCATAGTGTAATAACCCAGAAAATTGTACCCAATTTTAAAATTTTATTTTATGGAAATTTTGTAAGAAAATGCGTCAGAATTTAAAAAATTCCATTTTTTTATTATTATTTAAATTATTGAATTTAATTTTTTTTCATCAATGAAATTTATTAATTCATGTTAATGGATTAATATTTATCTTAAAGATTTATTTGAACTTTATACTCAATCAGTTAATTGTTAGATTGGTTGTCCATGTTTTATCTTTCATAACTAAGTGTAACATTAGACTGATAGTTTATGTAACACCCCACCTCCGCTAGGGTCACTCTTTCGGGGGCACTAGCTTCTGGGGGGCGTTAGAACTGGGTAAGCATGCATAATGATACATCAAGGCAGAACAAGAACATAAATGTATATATGTACAACAGAGTAAGTGAGAATAAAACAGCGGAATATCTCAAACCATCTCAAAACAAGTCTAGTACATCATAAAGTCATCTGCCAAAATAAACATGTCTAGTACATCATAAACAGAAATACTGAAATACATAGTGCTATCCCCAAAATAAAGATGATAAACCATAGCGAGCTCAATGTCCAGACATACATGAGCTATCCAGCAAACAAGCAAGCGATCCAAGCTAAGCACCACTATTCCCTCCCAGAGAACCTGGGGGGGGGGGGGGGAGGGGGGAACGGAAGAAAAGAAGCGAAAGAAAACAGGTCAGTCAAAAAGACTGGTAAGCCCTACTACGATCAGTCTATAAACTAATAAAGTTAACATCATGATGGAAACTGAGATGAACATACTGGCAATAGATAAAGGTGTCATCACATAAAGAAGATTAAGCTTTGCACCACAGTGTACTAGCAAACTAACATAACAGGTATTGATCCCTCAGCCCAAACTTTGGCCCAATAGCACGAGGTGACCTTAATACAAGGTCCAGCCCAACGGTCTAGTCGATCGGCTCCCTATAAACCTAACACGTCAAGTGTTGGTGTCCATACGGCCCACATATGGTTGTAGCCAGACTGTGCTGGGTCCACCTTCGGGTGTATCAAGCCCTCGGGTGTCAACCCCAGACACCTAAGCAATAATGCACAGTCTAAACCTACTGGTACCCGTGCCTCGAGTTTGTCCAACACCGGACTACGTGCACGTCCGTAACCCGCCTGGACCCGCACCGCTATACCACTCAGCCGTCGCTTTGGTCGCTTACATCAGTCCAGTAATCGTGCCCCGCCCTAGCCTAGCCTCTAGGGTTGTGAATGATACCGAACTGGGATTACTGCTGGAACAGACCACGTTGCTAGGATTTTCTAAGAGGGTTAAGTGTGGTTTAACCCCTCACTAATCATGGATTAAATTAGTTAAGTGTAACCAACAGTTCACCACTTAACCCCATTTAATCCCTCGTATCCCCAAAATTGGTTAAGTATTAGTGGGCCATGACTTAACCCTAATCATGAGGGATTAATTAATTTAATTATGCCTTAACCTCTCACATTAGACTTTGTTGCGGTTACTAGTTAAGCCGGGCGGGTCCGGGTAGCTTTACACCACAACTTGGTCTAACCTCGGGTCCAAGGTACACATGACCAACTTCTCACATTGGGTCCTATTGTTTGTAGCAACTAGTTAAGCCGGTCGGTTACGGGTAGGTTTATGCTACAAACTCAACCCAACCTCGAGTTGGCCACACTTATGTTTTCTAAGTGTCATGTCCACTTTATTTTCAAAACATAATTACAAGTTTAACAAATACTTGGGTAGACCTAACTTAATAGGTAAATTCCCAAGGGGTAGACCTAACTTAATAGGTAAATTCCCAATCTCATATTTTCATGTATTTTAAGTTTTACCCCAAACCCCCCCCCCCCCCCCAACGTCATTCTGTCGCTTACATATTCGTCATAACGCATAAAGGATAGAAAGAGGGAACTTGGCATAACATACATGATAAATCTTACATATCATAATAAACATGCATAACATGTTGGACTTGCATAACTTAGCATAGTGAACTTGCATAAACATGCATAACTTGTTAAACTTGCAAATCATGGCATAGTGAACTTGCATAAACATGCATAACTTGTTAAACTTGCAAATCATGGCATAGTGAACTTGCATAAACATGCATAACTTGTTAAACTTGCAAATCATGGCATAGTGAACTTGCATAAACATGCATAACTTATCGAACATGTGTAACATAGCATAGTGAACTCGCATAAGCATGCATAACTTGTTAAACATGTGTAACATAGCATAGTGAACTCGCATAAGCATGCATAACTTATTAAACATGCATAAATCCCAACTTTCATCACATATTAACTTTAGAGTTTCTAAAATGAAGGTAAGAGGGCTTACAAATATTATGAAGACACAAATCTACTAATAAAGATTGAGAAGCCCTTTATGCAAGCATATAAAAACACAAAACAAAGCTCCAATTAACAAAAATCCCAAAAACTCTAGCTTAGCAAATAAAGCTTGCAACTTGATGACGTATGCAAGCTAATGATCATTCATACAACTTAGAAATGCTTGTATGAACATCAAAATCTTCATAGGAATGATTTTTGAAGAGGGTGGAGGCTAGGGTTTTTAGGTGGAGGCCATTTGAGAATTCAATTTGACATAGTTTGGTTGCTAGTATGAATAATGAGTGATTTAGGGTAGGTTAGGGTCTTATTTATAGATTAGGCTAGTGATTTAGACCATAGGATTAACCCTAGGTTGAATTAGGTTCATCAGATTTCGGAATTCTCCAGAACCAAGCCACACAACCAAGCCCAAATCAAAAATGGTGCGCCAGGCAAAACTGCCAGGCCACCCCGTGTCGACAGGGCAGTCGACACCCTTAGACCCCTGTCGACATGCCTGTCGACATGGGGGTCTTGGCGGGAGTTTTCCCGCCTGACGCCAGTTAGCCCTAATCCTTCTTTTTAATTTAAAATTTAAATCTGTTTTTAACATGGAAATTTTCTGAAAACTTTAATGGGCCTTAACTGGGTCATACGGACTCCGATTTTCGAAAACTCGGACTCTATTTCGCGTATTTTCCCGAGACGAACGCAATGGCATAGCCCGTTTCCCTTGATTCAGATTTTAGAATTAAATTCTGCCTCGATTTATGTTATAACAGGTTATTGAAAATACGGGTTGTTACATTCTCCCCTCCTTAAAGGATTTCGTCCCCGAAATCTTCAAGTTAGGAAGAACGTATCCTACCATCCAATCATCCATCTACTCAAAGCATCATCCACGAGCAATCATTGTCCTTAAAAGATTCTAAATGCTGTATGAACATATGCAAAATTGTGTGTATATGTACTTATCTAATGCAAAGATCAATGCAAAATATGTTAGTGAAATGTATCCATATGTATGCAAATCCCTAACATAATGTATAATATCTACATGCGTGCTCAATCATACATCCATATGCAACATCCATGTGATTGCATACAAATTTCATCCAAGAATAAGCATAAACACTCATGCACATGCAATATGAGGAGTGTGTGAGCCGATCTAGTGCCTAATGTGTATCATGCATCCATGAGTAACCACTTGCAAACACTTGCAACCACTTGCAACCATCAAACATAACATGTCTCAAACACATGTTTCATCCAAAGGATTCTACCTAAGGTTCTCATGATAAGATAGACACGATGAACTAGATAAACATGGATAGCAAAGAGAAAGATATGCTAACAAGGGAAAGAGATTGAGAGTGTACCCTCAAAAAGGAATGGATAAAGCCCACGCATCTTCTCCTCGGTTTCCCAAGTTGCGTCTTCTTCGGCTTCACCCCATTGAACCTTCACCAACTTGACCTCTCGATTCCTTAGCTTCTTGGTCTCCGTCCCCAAGATACGAATCGGAGCTCTCCTCAAAGTTGCCTCTTTCTCTACTTCCACGTCTTCAAGAATTCTAGGTTCAACCACCTCAGCGGACTCATGTAGGCACTTTCGGAGATGCGAGACATGAAAGACATTATGCACTCCGGACAGCTTCTCGGGCAATTGCACTTTATAAGCCATCTTCCCAATTCTCTCTATGATAGGGAAGGGTCCAACAAATCTCGGTGCTAACTTCCCAACAGCTCCAAATCGGACCACATTCCGCAAAGGAGAAACCTTTACGAAAACCATATCCCCAACATCAAACTCCAAATCGGATCTTCGCTTATCAGCATAGGATTTCTGTCGGTCTTGGGCCGCTTTCATTCGTCTCCGAATCAACTCGATCTTCTCGGACGTATCTCTGATCATATCAGGCCCAAGTATGAGCTTCTCTGTAGTCTCCCACCAACATGTAGGCGACTTGCACGACCTCCCATATAAAGCTTCAAATGGTGCCATCCCTATGCTTGCTTGATAACTGTTATTATATGCAAATTCAACAAGAGGAAGATGGTCTTCCCAAGTACCACCAAAGTCCAGAATACAAAGCCTCAATAGATCCTCGAGTACCCTATTCACCCTTTCGGTTTGGCCGTCCGTCTGTGGGTGATAAGCAGTACTCAGATTCAACCTCGTGCCCATAGCCTCTTGCAAGCTATTCCAGAATTGACTTGTAAAGATTGGGTCACGGTCACTGACAATACTAGAGGGGACTCCATGAAGTCTCACAATCTCACGAAGATATACGGACGCTAGCCAAGATGCGGTCCTCTTGCTCTTTACTGGAATGAAATGAGCACTCTTCGTAAGTCTATCTACAATAACCCAAATGCTCGTATTCCCTTTCCTTGACCTTGGAAGCCCATCAATAAAGTCCATGGAGATACTCTCCCACTTCCAAAGTGGAACATCTAGAGGATGCAATAGCCCACCGGGCTTCCTTGACTCGGCCTTAACTTGCTGGCAAATGATACATCTAGAGACAAACTCTGCCACATCCTTCTTCATCCCAGGCCAAAAGAAAATACGCTTCATATCTTTATACATCTTATCACCGCCTGGATGTATAGTCAACTTAGAGCGATGCGCTTCCTCCAGAACTTTTCTTACTAAATCTTCTACCATGGGAACATATAACCTTCCATCTCTCCTCAGCCAACCCTTGTCATCAACAGAATATCGAGCGAGGTGGCTAGACGTCTCTCCTCGAGTCAGCTTATCCATAATCTCCACTATGTGAGGGTCTTTTCTCTGTGAAGCCCCAACTTGATCAAGAAGGGTAGGCCTGAGTTCCAGAGATGCTAAAGAACCGGTCATCGACTCCATCGCCAAAGAGAAATCAAAGGTTGCCACATACTCTAAATTCTTCATCTCAACGAATAGAGGACTTAGGGTCAACCTTCTTCTACTCAATGCATCAGCCACCACATTCCCCTTGCCAGGGGTATAAGCTATTTCAAAATCATAGGACGGCAAGAATTCCATCCATCTTTGCTACCTCAGATTCAGATCCTTCGGAGAAAAGAGATACTTCAAAGACTTGTGATCGGTATAAAGCTCAAATCTTTCTCCCAGAAGATAATGGCGCCATGCCTTGAGTGCATATACTATTGCTGCCAACTCTAAGTCATGAGTGGGATAATTCTTCTCATGCACTTTGAGTTGTCTACCGCCAAAGCATATCACTCTGCCCTCTTGCATCAGAACAGCTCCCAACCCCGTGCCATACGCATCGGTGTATACTGTAAATAATTTCCCTCCATCGGGCAAAGCTAGAACGGGCGCTGATGTGAGAGCTCTCTTGAGCTTCTGAAAAGCAAGCTCGCACTCTAAGCTCCAAGCAAAAACTGAATTCTTCTTCGTCAATTTAGTGAGAGGAGCAGAAATCTTCGCGAAGTCCTTGATGAACTTCCGGTAAAAACCCGCAAGACCTAGAAAACTTCTCACCTCGGTTGCATTCCTTGGAGTCTTCCAATCCTGAACTGCAACCACCTTAGCGGGATCCACCGCTAAGCCTTGCTTGGATACGATATGCCCAAGGAATCTAACTTCCCTTCTCCAAAAGTGACACTTGGAGAACTTGGCCTTTAACTGATGCGCTCTAAGCGTATCCATCACCTCTACAAGATGCCTCGCATGCTCTTCTTCATCCTTGGAGAAGATCAGAATATCATCCACAAAGACCACGACAAACTTGTTCAAGAACTCTCGAAACACCCTACTCATCAAGTCCACGAAATACGCGGGTGCATTCGTCAAACCGAACGGCATAACAAGCCATTCAAAGAATCCATCTGGAGTTCTGAATGCAGTCTTGTCTATACTATCTTCAGCCACTCTGAGCTGATGAAATCCAGTAGCAAGATCAAGCTGAGAGAAAACAGAAGCACCGACAAGCTGGTCAAAAAGATCATCAATCCTCGGTAATGGGTGTCTGTTCTTCTTAGTCAGCTTATTCAACTCTCTATAGTCAACACATAGTCGGAGAGAACCATCCGCCTTAGTAGCAAACACCACAGGCGCTCCCCATTCGGATATACTTCGTCTGATGAAGTTCTTCTCAAGCATCTCCTTTACCTGCTTGCTGAGCTCCCGTCTCTCACGCGGAGCCATGTGCCGAACGGGCAAAGAAACAGGCTTAGCATTATCCACCAGATAAATGCGAAAATCAATCTCTCGTTTAGGGGGCAACCCCTTAACTTCTTCAAAAACATCTGGATAATCTCGGACCACCCTTACAGACTGAAGGGTTTCCTCTGACGAGTCGAGAGATTCAAGATAGCACAACATGACGGGATCCTTCGGATTGCATGAAATCTCTAAGGTGTTGCCAAGGCGAGTCACAAGCCTCACAACCCTATGCTCACAATCAAGGATGACTCCATATCTGGACAGCCAATCCATGCCCAATATCAATTCGTATCCCCTGAAACCAAGAACATACGCACTACACAAGAACTCTACACTGAGTATAGAGATCCTCAGATCCTCACATATCATAGATAGATGAGCAGAACCCCCAATGGGATTCGAAACACAAACGGGATCATCCACTAAGCTAGTACTAAGGTGCAAACTATCAACAAGATCAGATGAAATAAAGCTATGTGATGCACCAGAATCAAACAAGGTACGAACTGGAAGATCAGAAACATAAACAAGGTTCTCAACAGAAACACTACCTCGATCAGGAACTGGAGCGGTATTGAGAGCATGAACTTGCCCTCCTGAAGGTCCAGCCTGCCCTTTCTTCTTCGGGCATTCCTTGCTGAAGTGTCTAGTCTCACCACAGGAAAAACATCCACCACTAAGCTTCCTTTTCTTCTTCCTACAATCCTTAGCAAAGTGTCCAGGCACACCACAGTAATTGCACTTTCCCTTGCCTTTGTTGTTGTTCCCCTTCTTGTTCTTGCTCTGATTCCCCTGACTGCTTTGACCACCTTGATTGCCTTTACCTTGAGAATCAGTCTTCTTTGCTTGAGTATCACTCGACTTGACCTCTTTCTTTCCATCTCCTTGAAGTAGAGCCATATCGACCAAACTCTCAAAAGTAGCCCCATGCGGAATATGTGACATCGCCAAACCCTGCAGCGGCTCATTCAACCCTCTAGCAAATCGAAGAGCCTTCTTCTCAGGAGTGTTTACCATATCCAAACCAAAACGGGCCAACTGATTAAACTTGTTCACATACTCCTTGACAGACATATCACCTTGCTTCAATGCAATGAACTTCTCCATCTGTAAATTCGCCTCAGCAGAAGATAGAAACTTGGCCACAAATCTAGCCCTCAAATCGGCCCAAGTCTCGACGGGCCTCGTCCCATTGGTGACCTCCCACCAATAGGCTGCTTCGTCCTTCAAAAGCCACACTGTCAATAAGATCTTCCTCTCGTCATCAATCCTAAAGATAGCAAACAAGTCCTCAGTGTCTTTCAGCCAATTCCTAGCTTCAACAAAAGATTCCGTGCCTAGGAATTCTTGCCTCCCATCGCCTTGAAGTCTTTACAAACCTTTGTGAACTCAATCTGAGGATGCTGAGGGGGAGGAGGAGGAAGAGGAACCTCAGCAATAGGAGGAGGAGGAACATTAGCAACGGGAGGAGGAATATTAACTACTGGAGGAGGAGGAACAGGAACCACCGGAGGAGGGACATTAGGGGGAGGATTCTCAACTACAGGAGGAGGAGTGGGAGTAGGGTTTGCAGGGCCAGCTGCCGCCCTAGCTTCTAGAAGTCTCCTATACCAGAGTGGTACATTTACTCCATCCGGGATGGCAAGATTCTCAGCCATACTGAAACGAAAGATAAGATAAGATTAGGTCAAGGGAACGAAGGATAACGCTAATGGCTTTTTGGGGAATAGCCTTTTAAAATACTAGACTTTTCTTTGGAAAATACTTTATACTTGTTTTGAAAATAGTTTTTCAAAAGTCTTTTAAAAACTTTTTGTTCTTTCTTGTAAACCATATGCTCTGATACCAAATTTGTAACACCCCACCTCCGCTAGGGTCACTCTTTCGGGGCACTAGCTTCTGGGGGGCGTTAAAACTGGGTAAGCATGCATAATGATACATCAAGGCAGAACAAGAACATAAATGTATATATGTACAACAGAGTAAGTGAGAATAAAACAGCGGAATATCTCAAACCATCTCAAAACAAGTCTAGTACATCATAAAGTCATCTACCAAAATAAACATGTCTAGTACATCATAAACAGAAATACTGAAATACATAGTGCTATCCCCAAAATAAAGATGATAAACCATAGCGAGCTCAATGTCCAGACATACATGAGCTATCCAGCAAACAAGCAAGCGATCCAAGCTAAGCACCACTATTCCCTCCCTGAGAACCTGGGGGGGGGGGGGGAACGGAAGAAAAGAAGCGAAAGAAAACAGGTCAGTCAAAAAGACTGGTAAGCCCTACTACGATCAGTCTATAAACTAATAAAGTTAACATCATGATGGAAACTGAGATGAACATACTGGCAATAGATAAAGGTGTCATCACATAAAGAAGATTAAGCTTTGCACCACAGTGTACTAGCAAACTAACATAACAGGTATTGATCCCTCAGCCCAAACTTTGGCCCAATAGCATGAGGTGACCTTAATACAAGGTCCAGCCCAACGGTCTAGTCGATCGGCTCCCTATAAACCTAACACGTCAAGTGTTGGTGTCCATACGGCCCACATATGGTTGTAGCCAGACTGTGCTGGGTCCACCTTCGGGTGTATCAAGCCCTCGGGTGTCAACCCCAGACACCTAAGCAATAATGCACAGTCTAAACCTACTGGTACCCGTGCCTCGAGTTTGTCCAACACCGGACTACGTGCACGTCCGTAACCCACCTGGACCCGCACCGCTGTACCACTCAGCCGTCGCTTTGGTCGCTTACATCAGTCCAGTAATCGTGCCCCGCCCTAGCCTAGCCTCTAGGGTTGTGAATGATACCGAACTGGGATTACTGCTGGAACAGACCACGTTGCTAGGGTTTTCAAAGAGGGTTAAGTGTGGTTTAACCCCTCACTAATCATGGATTAAATTAGTTAAGTGTAACCAACAGTTCACCACTTAACCCCATTTAATCCCTCGTATCCCCAAAATTGGTTAAGTATTAGTGGGCCATGACTTAACCCTAATCATGAGGCATTAATTAATTTAATTGTGCCTTAACCTCTCACATTAGACTTTGTTGAGGTTACTAGTTAAGCCGGGCGGGTCCGGGTAGCTTTACACCACAACTTGGTCTAACCTCGGGTCCAAGGTACACATGACCAACTTCTCACATTGGGTCCTATTGTTTGTAGCAACTAGTTAAGCCGGTCGGTTCCGGGTAGGTTTATGCTACAAACTCAACCCAACCTCGAGTTGGCCACACTTATGTTTTCTAAGTGTCATGTCCACTTTATTTTCAAAACATAATTACAAGTTTAACAAATACTTGGGTAGACCTAACTTAATAGGTAAATTCCCAAGGGGTAGACCTAACTTAATAGGTAAATTCCCAATCTCATATTTTCATGTATTTTAAGTTTTACCCCAAACCCCCTCCCCCCAACGTCATTCTATCGCTTACATATTCGTCATAACGCATAAAGGATAGAAAGAGGGAACTTGGCATAACATACATGATAAATCTTACATATCATAATAAACATGCATAACATGTTGGACTTGCATAACTTAGCATAGTGAACTTGCATAAACATGCATAACTTGTTAAACTTGCAAATCATGGCATAGTGAACTTGCATAAACATGCATAACTTGTTAAACTTGCAAATCATGGCATAGTGAACTTGCATAAACATGCATAACTTGTTAAACTTGCAAATCATGGCATAGTGAACTTGCATAAACATGCATAACTTGTTAAACTTGCAAATCATGGCATAGTGAACTTGCATAAACATGCATAACTTGTTAAACTTGCAAATCATGGCATAGTGAACTTGCATAAACATGCATAACTTATCGAACATGTGTAACATAGCATAGTGAACTCGCATAAGCATGCATAACTTGTTAAACATGTGTAACATAGCATAGTGAACTCGCATAAGCATGCATAACTTATTAAACATGCATAAATCCCAACTTTCACCACATATTAACTTTAGAGTTTCTAAAATGAAGGTAAGAGGGCTTACAAATATTATGAAGACACAAATCTACTAATAAAGATTGAGAAGCCCTTTATGCAAGCATATAAAAACACAAAACAAAGCTCCAATTAACAAAAATCCCAAAAACTCTAGCTTAGCAAATAAAGCTTGCAACTTGATGACGTATGCAAGCTAATGATCATTCATACAACTTAGAAATGCTTGTATGAACATCAAAATCTTCATAGGAATGATTTTTGAAGAGGGTGGAGGCTTGGGTTTTTAGGTGGAGGCCATTTGAGAATTCAATTTGACATAGTTTGGTTGCTAGAATGAATAATGAGTGATTTAGGGTAGGTTAGGGTCTTATTTATAGATTAGGCTAGTGATTTAGACCATAGGATTAACCCTAGGTTGAATTAGGTCCATCAGATTTCGGAATTCTCCAGAACCAAGCCACACAACCAAGCCCAAATCAAAAATGGTGCGCCAGGCAAAACTGCCCGGCCACCCCGTGTCGACAGGGCTGTCGACAGGGCAGTCGACACCCTTAGACCCCTGTCGACATGCCTGTCGACATGGGGGTCTTGGCGGGAGTTTTCCCGCCTGACGCCAGTTAGCCCTAATCCTTGTTTTTAATTTAAAATTTAAAACTGTTTTTAACATGGAAATTTTCTGAAAACTTTAATGGGCCTTAACTGGGTCATACGGACTTCGATTTTCGAAAACTCGGACTCTATTTCGCGTATTTTCCCGAGACGAACGCAATGGCAAAGCCCGTTTCCCTTGATTCAGATTTTAGAATTAAATTCTGCCTCGATTTATGTTATAACAGGTTATTGAAAATACGGGTTGTTACAATGACACTTAGAAAACATAAGTGTGGCCAACTCGAGGTTGGGTTGAGTTTGTAGCGTAAACCTACCCGGAACCGACCGGCTTAACTAGTTGCTACAAACAATAGGACCCAATGTGAGAAGTTGGTCATGTGTACCTTGGACCCGAGGTTAGACCAAGTTGTGGTGTAAAGCTACCCGGACCCGCCCGGCTTAACTAGTAACCGCAACAAAGTCTAATGTGAGAGGTTAAGGCACAATTAAATTAATTAATGCCTCATGATTAGGGTTAAGTCATAGCCCACTAATACTTAACCAATTTTGGGGATACGAGGGATTAAATGGGGTTAAGTGGTGAACTGTTGGTTACACTTAACTAATTTAATCCATGATTAGTGAGGGGTTAAACCACACTTAACCCTCTTAGAAAACCCTAGCAACGTGGTCTGTTCCAGCAGTAATCCCAGTTCGGTATCATTCACAACCCTAGAGGCTAGGCTAGGGCGGGGCACGATTACTGGACTGATGTAAGCGACCAAAGCGACGGCTGAGTGGTACAGCGGTGCGGGTCCAGGAGGGTTACGGACGTGCACGTATTCCGGTGTTGGACAAACTCGAGGCACGGGTACCAGTAGGTTTAGACTGTGCATTATTGCTTAGGTGTCTGGGGTTGACACCCGAGGGCTTGATACACCCGAAGGTGGACCCAGCACAGTCTGGCTACAACCATATGTGGGCCGTATGGACACCAACACTTGACGTGTTAGGTTTATAGGGAGCCGATCGACTAGACCGTTGGGCTGGACCTTGTATTAAGGTCACCTCATGCTATTGGGCCAAAGTTTGGGCTGAGGGATCAATACCTGTTATGTTATTTTGCTAGTACACTGTGGTGCAAAGCTTAATCTTCTTTATGTGATGACACCTTTATCTATTGCTAGTATGTTCATCTCAGTTTCCATCATGATGTTAACATTATTAGTTTATAGACTGATCGTAGTAGGGCTTACCAGTCTTTTTGACTGACATGTTTTCTTTCGCTTCTTTTCTTCCGTTTCCCCCCCCCCCCCCCCAGGTTCTCAGGGAGGGAATAGTGGTGCTTAGCTTGGATCGCTTGCTTGTTTGCTGGATAGCTCATGTATGCCTGGACATTGAGCTCGCTATGGTTTATCATCTTTATTTTGGGGATAGCACTATGTATTTCAGTATTTCTGTTTATGATGTACTAGACATGTTTATTTTGGCAGATGACTTTATGATGTACTAGACTTGTTTTGAGATGGTTTGAGATATTCCGCTGTTTTATTCTCACTTACTCTGTTGTACATATATACATTTATGTTCTTGTTCTGCCTTGATGTATCATTATGCATACTTACCCAGTTCTAACGCCCCCCAGAAGCTAGTGCCCCCGAAAGAGTGACCCTAGCGGAGGTGGGGTGTTACAGTCATGTCCACTTTATTTTCAAAACATAATTACAAGTTTAACAAATACTTGGGTAGACCTAACTTAATAGGTAAATTATCAAGGGGTAGACCTAACTTAATAGGTAAATTCCCAATCTCATATTTTCATGTATTTTAAGTTTTACCCCAAACCCCCCCCCCCCCCCCAACGTCATTCTATCGCTTACATATTCGTCATAACGCATAAAGGATAGAAAGAGGGAACTTGGCATAACATACATGATAAATCTTACATATCATAATAAACATGCATAACATGTTGGACTTGCATAACTTAGCATAGTGAACTTGCATAAACATGCATAACTTGTTAAACTTGCAAATCATGGCATAGTGAACTTGCATAAACATGCATAACTTGTTAAACTTGCAAATCATGGCATAGTGAACTTGCATAAACATGCATAACTTGTTAAACTTGCAAATCATGGCATAGTGAACTTGCATAAACATGCATAACTTATCGAACATGTGTAACATAGCATAGTGAACTCGCATAAGCATGCATAACTTGTTAAACATGTGTAACATAGCATAGTGAACTCGCATAAGCATGCATAACTTATTAAACATGCATAAATCCCAACTTTCATCACATATTAACTTTAGAGTTTCTAAAATGAAGGTAAGAGGGCTTACAAATATTATGAAGACACAAATCTACTAATAAAGATTGAGAAGCCCTTTATGCAAGCATATAAAAACCCAAAACAAAGCTCCAATTAACAAAAATCCCAAAAACTCTAGCTTAGAAAATAAAGCTTGCAACTTGATGACGTATGCAAGCTAATGATCATTCATACAACTTAGAAATGCTTGTATGAACATCAAAATCTTCATAGGAATGATTTTTGAAGAGGTTGGAGGCTAGGGTTTTTAGGTGGAGGCCATTTGAGAATTCAATTTGGCATAGTTTGGTTGCTAGAATGAATAATGAGTGATTTAGGGTAGGTTAGGGTCTTATTTATAGATTAGGCTAGTGATTTAGACCATAGGATTAACCCTAGGTTGAATTAGGTCCATCAGATTTCGGAATTCTCCAGAACCAAGCTACACAACCAAGCCCAAATCAAAAATGGTGCGCCAGGCAAAACTGCCCGGCCACCCCGTGTCGACAGGGCTGTCGACAGGGCAGTCGACACCCTTAGACCCCTGTCGACATGCCTGTCGACATGGGGGTCTTGGCGGGAGTTTTCCCGCCTGACGCCAGTTAGCCCTAATCCTTCTTTTTAATTTAAAATTTAAATCTGTTTTTAACATGGAAATTTTCTGAAAACTTTAATGGGCCTTAACTGGGTCATACGGACTCCGATTTTCGAAAACTCGGACTCTATTTCGCGTATTTTCCCGAGACGAACGCAATGGCATAGCCCGTTTCCCTTGATTCAGATTTTAGAATTAAATTCTGCCTCGATTTATGTTATAACAGGTTATTGAAAATACGGGTTGTTACAGTTTATATATATACGTTATATATATATATATATTATTTTGAGATGACATTAATAATTGAAGTCCATTTATTACACTTTCTTACAGAATTGGAAACGTTTGCTAGATGTATATCTGCCTAAATATGCATGTCCATATACATTTGCTATACTTAATTATTTTTATTGATATTTTTACGGTAATAAATATTTAAAAAAAACAATCAAGGACATTCATTCGCATTTATTCCATGTCAAAGGCAATTCAAAATTTGTACCACATATAGATTTAGTTCCATCTTAATGGATTTTGCTTTTTTTTTGTAACAAATATTTGATTGTTTAGAATATTAAAATTTTAGTTAACTAAAATTCTTCCTCATTCATTCTTAACTCGTATCAGTAATTCTCTTTGGTATAGAATTATAATTTTCCTGTAAATGTTTATGTTTACATTTTTCTAAAATTCTAAAGCACCAAATTACAAATTTTAATGGTTGAAACATGCTTGGGAAACTTCAATAGCAGTCTCTTGCTATGCACAAGCTCATTATTTAACCTAATGTATTTTTATATGGTATGAAATAATATATTAGCATTCTTACTCATTGTTTTTTTTCTCAACTCATATCCTCATTTCTCCTTGATTTAAGGTCCTATTTTCATTCAAGCCCCTTTATTCCCTTTTACTTTTATATGAAGACAACAGCATTAAACTACCAAATTTAACGAATGAAATATGTAGTGGTTTTGTAGTCTATTGTTTAGCTTAAGTTAATATTTCATTTAATAACACACACACACACACACACACGTATTATCTATCTATTTTATTATACATAAAATTGACTATTGGACTTTCTAATTCCCTCTTTACATTTATTCCCACATTAAATTAACCTTCCACAGCAATTTAAGATACAATTTTGCCACCGAACCATTTGGTAATCTCACTTTCAAAATTTAATTCCATATTAGAAATACAATTAATGGTTGTTAAATACAGCCGCTGGCATGGAAGTGGTCTATTCAAATTCTCAATCAATTCTATTTATTTATGGTTGTTAAATATATGAAGTTTGTCAAACATAGGCAGTTTCCCATAGTTATATATATTTATTTATTAACAATGAAATTTAATAATGAACATCTTAGCTTTTCTTTCTACGTTGACCGAATTAAGCTCCTAAAGAAATTTGAGGTTTAATTTTGCATTTGACACATTTCAAGTTTCTATTTCAAGGATTCATTTCATATTAGTAAATATGATTAGTGGTTATTAAATTGGGTTTATGAATGTGAATTGTTCAGATTCTCACTCTGTTAATCTCTCATTCAATCTTATTCAAAATACTCCTCTCTCATCATATTAAGGTCAAATTTCATCTTCCCCCTCCATAAAATTTATAAAAATAATAATAATAAATTAAATGAAAGAAACATTTGGTCACAAATTATCAAATTGCATGCCTTGTCCATTCATTTCAAATTCTCTTTTATAACTTCAATGCTTACATGCGTGCATTCATTTGTTCCTTTATTTAATGCATGCGTTACCCATTTATATTTTAATTCATTTCTCATACGTTACTTTTCTATATAATTTTTCTTTCTCCCTTATTTATCTTCTTCTTCCTCTTCTCATTTCTAGCCGCCGTAACCCATAAACCACCGAAACTTCAAGCTTCGATTCCTCCTCCTCCGCTCAAAATTAGACCACCCCGTAGTTATACTTTCTAAAGTACTCTCCCTCCTCTTCGATCTCATACCAAAATCGGACCTCCTCGTGCCCTGTAGCCACCGCCGTGCCCCTCTGAAGACCACACGCCGCCGCAACCTCCCCCCTTCTTGGCGAAACTCCCCATCTCCTAGCTCTCCGGCGTCACACAAACAACTCTGCAAATTATTGAGTATACCTCTAGAAATTCGGATCCAAAGTTTTGAAAATTTCTGAAATTTTCTGACCTTGATTTGAAAAGGTAAATTCCATGATTTTCCACGCTTAATTATGTTACAATTAAAGTTGTTAAATAAAAACTGATAACTTGTCCGTACGAACTCCGAATTCAGAAATTTCAAATCCATTGAAATCGTGACAGCAAATACTTTGATTAGAACTAATTGGAACAATTTCTGGACCTTTTTGAGTTTTAGATCTATATCCAATCAAGGTGAGATGCTATGTTAAATAATTAAATCAATTTAATTGTATTCTCTAGTTACTTAAATATATTGAATTGTCCATGAACTAGATCTACGATGTGATAAAATTTTGATTGATTGATTTGTTATTCTATGTTTTATGAGTTTAGATCTGATCGAAAAAACTTCAGATCTGCGTATGGTAGAAAATTTGAACCAATTATTTGTTTAAATATTTGGTTGTATCATGTTTATGGTTATTCTGTGAATCATGGAAAAATAATTATATACGTTACCCTGTTGTATTTGGTTGGACTAGATCTTGTTAGTCTAATAAAATATTATTATGTGGTTGTTAAATTGAAATATAACATTATGGTAAAGATTGGGTTTTTATTAAAATCAAAAAGGAAATGATGACGGTATGGAAAAGATTTACTTTTTGTTAAAACTAAAAAGATCAGAATTTGTACGTAATATAAATTACATTATTTTTTAATGTAATTAAAGAGTAGAATTTACATTGTAAAATTAAAAGTACATTTTATAATGTAATTAAAGAGTAGAATTCACATTGTAAAATTAAAAGTACATTTTATTATATAATTAAAGAGTAGAATTTACATTGTAAAATTAAAAGTACATTTTATTATGTAATTAAAGAGTAGAATTTACATTGTAAAATTAATAGTACATTTTATTATGTAATTAAAGAGTAGAATTTACATTGTAAAATTAAAAGTACATTTTATTATGTAATTAGAAGAATTAATTTTTTTATGTAATTAAAGTATATGTTTTTACATGTAAAATAAAATTACATTTTTTTATATGTAATTAAAGAAGGAGAATTTTCATTGAAAATAAAATTACATTTTTAATGTAATTAAAGAAGAAGAATATGCATTGAAAATAAAATTGCATTGTTATATGTAATTGAAGAATAAGATTTTACACTGTGAATAAAATTACATTTTTGTATGTAAATGAAAGAATAGAATTTACGTTGTAAATTAAAAGACAAAATTTGACATGTAATATTAGTTACATTTTTAATGTAATTAAAAAGTAGGATTTTACATTGTAAATTAAAAGACAAAATTTGACAACTAATATTAATTACATTTTTAATGTAATTAAAAATTAGGATTTTACGTTGCCAATTAAAAGACAAGATTTGACATGTAATATTAATTACATTTTTATTGTAATTAAAAAGTAGGATTTTACGTTGTAAATTAAAAGACGAAATTTGACGTGTAATATAAATTACATTTTTAATGTAATTAAAAAGTAGGATTTTGTATTGTAAATTAAAAGACAAGATTTGATATGTAATGTTAATTACATTTTTAATGTAATTAAAAAGTAGGATTTTACGTTGCCAATTAAAAGACGAAATTTGACGTGTAATATAAATTACATTTTTAATGTAATTAAAAAGTAGGATTTTGTATTGTAAATTATAAGACAAATTAAAAGATAGGAATTTTACATTATAATGTTAATTACATTTTTTTATGTAATCAATAAGAGAAATTTGACGATGGAATCAAAATCACATTTTTAATGTAATTTTTAAAGATAGAATTTTTCACCGTTAATCTAATTACATTTGTAATGTAATTAAATAGAAGGATTTGACAATGTAATTAAGGAATAAGATTTTACCGTTGTAATGTGAATTATAATTTATATTGTAAATAAAAAGGGAGAATTTTACATAGTAATTAAAAAGGTGATTTTACATTGTGATAAAAGAATGGAATTCAACATTGTAATATAATTTACATTTCTGTGTAAATATAAGAATTAAAGAATAAAGGGAGGAATTGGACATTAAATTATAATTTATATTTTTAATGTAAATAAAGGAATAAAAGAATGTATTTAAAATGTTGAAATATTATCTTCATTCTTAAATGAATTAAAATCGAATGGAGATCAGTAGTTGTTTAGCCCGTTGTTTAATCGAACGACGTTATTATGGTTGAACGGTTAATATTTATATACATATATAAATATAATTAAAATTAAACGAATCGAGCGTGGTAGTTCACGTTTTGGAATCGTACCTTTAAACGACTATATCAAAAGATCCGACCGTCGGATTTTCCCAAAACGAAAACCGTTAGGATCGCTTTGGGAAGATCTTTCCAACGATATAAACTACGTTAAAATCCAACGATTGGATTTTGAGAAACGTGTAAATCAAAATTGTTGAAAACAGCGCCAGGGTCGCCCATTTGCCAGAAGCGTCATTGAATAAAAATTTAATTATTTCAAATAATTAAAAATAGGAATTAATCATTACAAAATAATATAACGATGTAAACTGGTTTTTCAAATTATATATATATGTCAGAATTATTTGGAAAGTCCGAGTTTAAACTCATTCCAAATAATCAAACGACGTCTAAAAATCAAAGTTTGAAGACGGCGAATGAAGACCATAAATCTTCCCTCGAATGGACAACGATCAAGACCCTGAATTGACTTGCTATTAATTCAAGGGTCAGGGTAATTGCCCAAACGTACATGTAGATTTCACGGATATGCGGGTACCTCCTTTCCGTACTAGACATATGGGACGAGAGTATCTCTAGCTTCGTTCAGACCTAGAACGGGCTTATAAATGGAATGTGTGTCCGATATTGTACTCCTTTATATTGTATTTATTAATTTTCTGCCGAATGTATGAATGTTTGGTGGCGGAGAATTTATTCTCTTGCTTAACACCCTTTTGTATATTTTGGCAAAAGATTAATAGTATGATATGGATTGGCAGTGTGGCATACCAAGATGCAGTGACTAAGGTTTCTTGTTGAAAAGCAGAACCTTGTGGTGATGATCAAAGCACAGCTTGAATAAGCATAGCTTTGTGTATTACGTAGCTTCATGAGCCTCACAACCCGGTTGAGTCTAAAACGGAGCAAGGGAATGCAGGGAGAGCAGCACATTTCTTTCTAGCTAGAAGTGATGTTTGACTTTCACACGGCCCGACATTTTACTTATGTGGATGATGGAATGAGGCTCCTCGGATGATAGGTCTTATAGGACCGGGAAACGTGTGTTCATGAATTGCCAATCCGCAAAATCGAATGTGTGGACTGGCCCTGCAGGATCCAAGGGTTCACTGCGGGGAATCCTGAGACATTAGCTAGAGTGTCTCGAATCGGTAAGGAGATCGTTCCTAGCCTTGACTCATTATGGAAAACCAAATTCCCAATACGACCCTACGGACTTGATTGTATTACTAGTATGGCGACATAGTAGGATGGGGTACTATGCCGCCTAGGATTGATACATTTACTTTGATTGTTTTGAAATATATATACCCTAATAATAATATTAAAATTCGTTTTTATCGTACTACGCATGTTTAATCATCATAAGGTAAAACTCTATCCTCTGGTTTGCGTTGCATTGTGTGATGGGACTTGAGTCTTATGATGATTCCATTTTCCCAAAAGCATTGCGTTCTTTACGATTTACTTATTTATCTGTTCTGTCACTTTAAATTATGCATGGCAATCCATTGAAATAAACCAATTCCGCGTTAGCGGCGTGGTCTTTGGATTTTCCTTATTACTATTAGGTAGAGTAGTTAAGAATTATCACACCAGTCCCATGACTGACTCGTAGTTTGTTTTCACCTTTGCAAACTCGGGTGCCCTCTTTTCCACACGGGAAGTCGAGTAGTTTTTGCAGATATTTATCTCTTGAGTGGGATTCTGCATCAAAGGCTAAAGCTGTGTCCAGAGCATAGTTGTCTTCCGTTGCCTTAGTTATTTTATTTCCACTGCACTGTATTGTATTTGTTGTAATTTAAATCTTACGCTGTATTTTATTCAATGTACTCGGATATTCTGTACTCTAATGTAACATTATTATGATGTTTATAAAAGTTTTCTGTTGTTGTTCTGATGTTGTTGTATTCCCAGAGTTAATGTATTCGGGTTTTGAACGGTCTTAGTTGATTTTCCGATCGATTAGGTCTGGGCAAAATCCGTGCCGTTACACATAGCCCGAGAAGCCAAGAACGAAGGCGTTGCATTCAAACTCAACGCTCAAAATAGACACTCTCAAATCCCGACAAATCATTGAAAGATGAGCCGAACCACCAATAGGATTTGAGACTACAATTGGATCTGTAACTAGACTAGTATTTAGGTGCAGTGTTTCAACTAATGAAGTAGACATAAACGAGTGTGAAGCGCCAGAATCAAATAAAGTACAAACAGGACGATCAAACAGAAAAACCAAACTTTCAACAAAACTATTTCTACCTCTCTCCTGTCCTGGTGCCATGAGAGCCTGAATCTACCCTCTTGCCTGCCCTGGCGCTATGAGAGCCTGAATCTGCCCTCCAGAAGTGGACTCTGTTCTTTGCCCTTGCCCTTATTTCCTCGGGCAGTCTTTAATTAGATGTCCTGCCTCTCCACAGTGGAAACAGGAAATCTTCTTCTTCTTCCTACAGTCCTTGCTCAGATGGCCTGGTGTTCCAAAATTAAAGCACCTTTTCTTTCCTTGGCTATTACTGTCCTTACCACCTTTCTTAGGTTGCTGCTGTGACTTCTTTTGATCCCCTTTCTTTTTTGGTGTCTTATTAGCGTTAGCGCCTTTCTCCTCTTTATGCATAAGCGCCATGTCAACTAGTTTCTCAAAGGTAGCCCCCATCGGAATGTGGGTCGTAGCCAACCCATGTAGAGGCTCATTCAAACCCTTAACGACCTCAGGGCCTTCTTCTCAGGTGTGTTTACCAAGTCTAAGCCAAACCTCGCCAACTAATTGAACTTGTTGATGTACTCCTTTACCGATAAATTCCCCTGCTTCAATGCCAAGAATCTTTCCATGTATAAATTCTCTTCTGCTCGTGAGAGAAATTTCATCTCGAACCTATGTCTGAAATCCATCTACGTCTCTACTGGACGCTCTCCATTCGTGACCTCCCACCAAAACGAGGCTTCGTCCTTCATTAACCAAGCGCCAACTGGCCCTTCCTTCCATCTTCCACCTCGAAGATACCAAACAACTCTTCTACCTCCTTAAGCCAATTTCGAGGTTCAACGAATGTCTCTGATCCGTGAAAAGGTTTTCCACCCATTGCTCGAAAGTCATTGCATATCTTTGAAAAAGTATCAACACGGGGAGGGGGAAGAGGAGGATCTACTTCAGCTGGGGAAGGAGGAACATTTGGTGGGCCTGCGCAGTGGCCCTGGCCTCCAGATACCTTCTAAAATCAGCTGGTATCGGTATGCCCTCGGGTATCTCGGGTTCCCCAGACATGCTTAAAAAGGAAAAGGAAGAGATTCAAAACGGAGAATCGAAGGAAAGATATATGGATATTGGGGGTTATGTTTTTAAAACAAAATTTTCTCTTGAAAATACTCTCCTTAAAACATACTTTTGAAAGTATTTCCTTATAAAACGCTTTTTGAAAAACAGTTTTTCAAAATCTCTTATTTGTTCTGTAAACCTTCAGCTCTAATACCACATGTAACACCCCACGTCCATTAATATCACTCTCAAAGGGAATGCATTAACTTTCATGGAGTATTATTGGTGAATAGAATAGAATATAACAAGACAGATACATATATTAGTACTTGAAAATTTTCAAAACAACATTTATTGCAGTGGAGAAATAGTTTGATTACAACAACTTCATAAACCAAAAGTAAAACCAAGTACACTTAATATCCATCTTGACAAATTGTTTTCTGAGTACAAAAAGTAAAAATCATAGCCCAACACAGGTATCCATAAAAGAGATGAGTTGAACTTTACTTTCAGCAATCCAAGCACTTCCAAAAGAGAGAGAAAGAGATCAATGATCAGGGTCCACTAGTACTAGTCCCACCCTGAGAACTTTAGGGGGGAAGGAAGAAAAGAGGCGAAAACAATGGGGTCAGACATAAAGTCTGGTGAGTATAATAATTTTAACAATATAATTATTAAACTAATTAGGATAAGGAAAAAACTAGTAAAACAAGGTATGACCGTGCAACAAGTGGGCATGACAAAGCAAACATGAGGAATATTCTGGCGTTAATCTCGTTCCTAATCACTATAGGATAATTACTATACTGCATCACTACTATCCACCCTAAAAGTTGATCCCACCTATAGAACTTAATAATTATAATGGTAGTTTTGTGTACCCCTAGTTGCCTACATAGGTGCCGCCTGCCCCTATCTCCACTAGTTGTGCCAACTACCCCCATGCGATCGGCTCCCTAACTCGTAGATACCCGTGATGGTCCCACAGTGGGGTGCATCACTCCCCAAAGTGGCAACCTGATACCACTAAAGATGCATGGCTTATTTCTACACGATGCAACAACGTCTTACCTACCAGCCCGGGCCCACGCACGCACATGACCCCGTTGGACTTGCGTTAGCCACTGCTAACTCATTTTGACCTCTTACAATCAAACCCAGTAAGCGTGTCCCGTCCTCGATCTAACTCGAGCTCACAAAGATACTTAATGGGTTACTGGTTTGAAAAGAGTCCCCGTGTTTGACAGAAGCTTTCCACCTATGCTTGGTCCCCGCTAGAACTTCCCACTTAACCCCTTCTTATTCATGTCTTCTTACATGTTCTCAACTTGTTTAAGTGTTTCTAATCATATTTCACATGCCACTAAGGCCACCCACTTAACCCCCATGTCCCAACACATGTTTATCTGGTCAAGTGTTACTTAATTCATTAGAACTGTAACCTTGTAAAGACCTCCCACATTAGACTACCGTTTGCGGTTGCTGGATTTGCCGGGCGGGTCCTGGCAGTCTTATACCGCAAACGAGCCTAACCTCGTGTCTTTACAAGTTTTACGCATTTAATTTGTGCCTTTGACCTCTCACATTAGACTACCCTTTGTGGTTGCTGGATTTATTGGGCGGGTCCGGGCAGTCTTATACCACAAACGAGTCTAACCTCGTGTCTTAGGCGGTTAATTATTACACATAATTATTTAACCCCAAATTGGATTAATATCCCTATTCAAATTTGTCAATAAATTCCAAATTAATTTATGTCCATAATTGTCACGTAAATTATGTCCATAATTTCAGGTATATAAATTTATACCAATTAATGTCTCAAATTAATTATATGCCTTTAAGGCCATTTTATGCCAATTCACAATTATGTATGTTTAATATTTTCCCATTGTCCCCATGCTATTCGTACGTTTTAATATGACATATGTTAGACTCGCAGATTGTCTAACTTATAAAAAAAAAGCAACATCACAACTTGCATAACACATAAAATAGATCTAACAATCATGACATAAGTTTGCATAGCCAATAACTTGCATAAGCAATGGATATACATAAATTTGTATAAACTTTCATGGATCTAAACATAGATCTAAACATAAAGATGTGAACTTGCACATATGGATATGGTTTTCCTATAACTTGCATATTAATTCCATTCAAACTAGCATATGATTCACATACAAAACTAGCATAGGCAATGGGCATATAGAACATAAATTTGCATAACTATGTGCTGCCATGGATCTAAATATAGATCTAAACACAAAGATGTGAACTTGCATATGGATCTAAACATGTAAATTAATGTCACATGTTTGCATATAAATTAGCATATACATCTACGTGATTCACATATGAACTTGAGTATAATCCGCCTACAGACTTGCATAAGGTTCGTAAACTAGCATATGATTTAACATCCCAAACTTGCATAAGATTCATATACATATGATTTAACATCCCAAACTTGCATAAGATTCATATACATATGATTTAACATCCCAAACTTGCATAAGATGAATCAAGTTAAACATGTCCAATTCAACATATGAAATAGATCCATAGTTACAAAACTGTCAATGATAACATCACATGATTCAAAGTCATATTCTCATAATCCCAATTATAACTTATCATAATTAAATTAATTAATTAATTTGTTAAAGAAATTATACTAACAAACAAAATAACGGTCTTGTTTTTCTGGATATGTATTCTGAAATTGAATTGCTCACCTTTGATGTAGACTAATTGTTATCCTAATTTAGATTAGATTAGATTTGATTTTGATTCTTGCTTCTATCTTGCTTTTGAGTTGAAAGAGAACGGCGGCTACTCTAGGTTCTCCATTGACGGCATGGCGGCTCTTTGTATGAATTAGTGTGATTTTTAGGTTGAGAGTTAGGTTGCTTATATAGAATTTTAATTAATTTAGAGCCGTCAGATTAACCCTAGAAGCAATCAAGACCATCCAGTCAAGATAGATAACACCTCAGCCCTTATGACTCAGCAACGAGTCGAAACAACATCATCTTCCAAATCTGCCCCGGGGGGGGGGGAGGGTAGGTCGACCCCCTGGTCGACCTTTATGGGTATGTCGACCCCCTGGTCGAACTGGCCCTTGGGTGGGAGAATTCCCGCCCAGCCTGCTCCCCGGTTTGGATTTTGAATTTCTAATTTTCTGAACCTGAACTGTTTAAATTCTGAAACTTCGGAAGGCCATATCTTCTTCATACGGAGTCCAATTCACGTAAACTCGGACTCTACATCAAGCAGAATTCCGAGATGAACGCAATGGCATAACCTGTTTCCCTTAATTCTCACATTTGAAATTAAGTATTCTTAAATTCGTTAATTTAATATTCACAGAAAATTCAGGGTGTTGCAACAGTGAAATATCAACATGGCGCAAGAAGTCTATTATTTTTTCCTTAGAGTATTAGAGTGGTCATAAGGTGCGACATACTATTGATGCGATGCACACCGAAAAGAATGTAGCAGAGCATTTTATTAACATATTGTTTGATAAGTACAAACAATCTTCTAAATTTGCATTCAACAAAAACACAAGATGCGGTGCTGTCATGTTCTTTAGGATGCAAAACTTCCATCATTCTTTCGGACTAAATTTAGCAACTTGGTAAATACACAGCCACCTAGTTTGAATATTAGAAAGTCATATGACTATCATGTTACAATTCAATATTTTCTACCTATGATGATTCAGTGTGCATATCCAAAGAACTGTGATTTAAAATGTGCAATATTACAAGTATGCTTGTACTTCAATATTATTTGTTCTAAGGTTTTAAATCGAGAGCATGTCCAAACTTCCAAAGATATGATTGCCGAGGCATTATGTGTGCTGGCTCATTATTTCCCTTCTTATTTCTTTGACATCAGCATACAACTCATGGTGCATTTAGCTGAACAAGCATTATTATGTGGACCGGTTAATTATACATGGATGTATCCATTTGAAAGGTATACATTTCATTTACATGATTGTTAACTGATTTATGTTTTATTAGTTACATTAAATGTTGTTTTAGAGCTATAAAGGAGTGTAAGAACATACCAAGCAATAAAAGATTTGTCGAGGGATCAATTTCTGAAGCGTATCTTGTTTCGGAGTCCGTTAGATATGCAACGGAATAAATGCCAAATCCACGTGATGGTAATCATAGCTCTAAACAAGCACCGTTTTTAGATGAGAACTATGGTGATACTTATGAGCGTTCCATTATTAAGGGTAAAACAATAAAATTATCTGGCGTACAATGTGTACAAATTCGAATATGGACACTTTTCAAAATAGACATTCCAGATCGAGATGATTATTATAGGTTTTTTTAAACTCATTAAAATTTATATATACAGGTCCAAAATTTACTTTATTTTGTTGTTTTTTTTAGCGAATATCGATTATCATTAGAACAGACTCAACGTGGTAAAAAGCGGCTCCAATCGGAGGCAGAAGTAGTGATTCAGTCTGAATTTATTGACTGGTTGCATAAAAAGTTTTGTTGGATTACAATGAACTCACAATTTGATAATAAATAACATTTTGAACATATTTTACTTTTTTCAGTTAATGGAGGAAAAACGCATAGACTTCCTATTATGGTATTTTGTTAGTGGACCAACATGGGAAGCCAAAACTCACCTTAAATATAGAATCAATGGTTATCTATTCTCTCCTCAGCACTACGACGACACTCTTTCAACACAAGATAGTGGCGTTTGTATGGATGCAATTACAACATTTGTTGCAAGAGCAAAAGATTTAAACCCTACGGATGATGATACTACTTGGTATTGTATTATCCAGGAGATCATTGAAGTTGATTATTATGAATTTCATCATGTTGTGTTCTATTGCAAATGGGTCAATATAGCTGATAAAACACATGGTTATAAGGTTTGTCCTAACTCCAAATTACAGATGGTGAACTTGAAAAGGCTCAAAAGCAATGATGGAGAGTATGATGAGCCTGTCATTCTTGCATCAAAAGCTAGCTAAGTTTTTTACATAAAGAACACACAGAAGAATTCTGATTGGTCCACTGTACGACGCTCTCTTAAACGCATGACAGATAACATAGATGATTATGAGATGCCAACGAACTTTCAATCAGTTTTACAAGAGCAACGCAACTTAACAACATTGTTAAATTGTATAGAATCCAAATAGACAAATCGATTGAAGTTGTTGATGTTGCTTTATTCGTTTTGCTACCTTTTCTTGTTTTGAACATTCGTAAATGTTATCTATCAATTAATTGGTTGTGGATGTATCATCTTATGCAAGTATCTTCAGTTATTTTTTTTATGTTATCGGGTTATGCTTGCTAGAGTGTTTTTGTGTTTTGCCTCTAATTTATTAATTGTTTTTTTGGAGCATGAGTTTCTATTTTTATTTTGTGTTGTAAAACGAATGTGCTGAGTTTTTTTATGAGTTTCTATTTTTATTTTTGGTTGAAGGGGCATCCACCATTTCTACTTGTTATCTTTCAGAAATGTAAGCTACACCGTCTTTTTGCATTTCTTTCTTTTATTTGCAAGTCAAAAAAATTATAATCATGCTAATGCAATAAAATTAACAGAATGTCAGGTAGTTCATCGAGATAAACAGAAGACATAGAAAACGTCCCTCCGCCTCCTCCAAATAAAATGTACTTTATAAATGTTGAAATGGATGGTGCTAAAGGGAAAGATGGAAAGAAGTGGAGTTCCCGATGTGGTGTTTTGATCCGTACATACATTCCGATTAGTTATGATAATAGGAGGAATGTAGATATCGTTTATAAAGATGCTTTATGGAAAGCAATACTGGTATCTTACTTCTCATTTAAATCTAGTAAATCATAAACAGTTATGGTGTTACTTTTTTTTTTGCATAATAGAAGAATTTCTATTAGTTGATTCGGTTCCATTGCCAACTATTGTGATCCTGGTTCTTGTTTAAAGTTAGATATGTAAGAGACAGTTGACTTAAATTGGACTATAAGTGTGTCCTACGCAATGGAATATAGTCGGCACATTTGATATGCTTGTGGAAGGTAGAGTAGAAATTATAAAATGCAATTGTATAATTGATATGCATACAGCCTAGAATAACACAAGTTATTGACTTATAGGGTTTGTTTTGTTTGTTCTAATCAGGCATTGGTTGTTTTTTCTTTTGATTCTACAGAAAGAATTTGATATGGATATAGATCCCGATAAAGCAAGACTTATATTAGAAAAAGGGTTCTCACAAAAATTCAAAAGTGCAAAATCGAAACTACATAACAAATACCGTAAGAAGGACGATGAGCTTATACCTAGACGTATTGCAATGGAAAATCGTCCTGATAATATTGATAAAGTTCAATGGGAGAGTTTTGTTGACATGGAGTATGGTGATAGAAAGAGAAAACAATGTAAGCAGAATACTGCAAACAAAGAAAAGGTTACTATAAATCATACATTGGGCAGAAAATCATACCGTACACTCTATGATGAATTGGTATGTAGTTCAGATTTCTTAAGTAAACTTTATGATAAATTATATTATATATATTTATTTGTATATTTCATTAGAAAAACGAAAATCCGGAAAGTAAGCCTATGCGATCTCTTGTTTGGAAAATAGCACATATAAGAAAAAAACAGGCGAAGTGCTTCCGTGTGCCGCTGAAAAATATGAAAGTAATCCGAACCTTTTTTTATCAAGCTCTAGTTTGCAAGTTTATTATTCATAGAAATTCCAATCATTATTTTTAACATTTTCATATCTTCTGTGTTTACCTTATTTACTTGATTTCTTTATGGTATACCAACATCTTGATCCGTAGAATTATAGTTGGTTTAATCAATGTTCAACAAAAAGAATAAACAATTTTTTGGTTTTGTTTGTTAGTTTTTTAACAAACAAACAAAAAAAGTTTATTTTTATTTTACAAACAGCAAAAGTCATTAAAAATTGGTTGAAAAACAAGATTATTTGTTAGAACATAAATTTGAATGATTATTCGGTAAACACAACTCCATAACCATCCCTGAAGTTGATATACTTAATGATAAAATCAAGTAAGTTCAGTTTCAACAGAAAATATTTTAAATTTATAATAAAATAGTTTAATTTCTCATTAAAAAGCCGAGAATATATGAAATTTATCCCTAAAGTTGATCAAAACCCGATTTAATTTATCCATTCAATTTAATTCTAGTAAAAACAACATTGCTACATATAAAATTATATATTCAGTCTATATCTATAATAAGTAATATAAAATTAATAATATATGTGGAAGATCATTGAATATGAGAATTGAAACTACAATATATATCTCTCTATATTGAGTAATGAAAATGGAATCTGCACCTTCAATGGTCCTGAAGCAGCATAAAAGTTAAACATTCAAATTTAGGCGTAAAGCCTTGAGTATCATTGTTTTTCTCTCGCTTTTCTATCTTTTAGTTCCTGTTTTCATTTCTGAGTTCTCAGCTTCTATAGGACCATTGTATCCGCATTTCATAAAGTAGTTGAAGTTGGTGTGTTTTGGTTTAAAAAAAAAAAAGTGGGGAAAAAAAACAAAAAATTACATTGGAAATAAATGTCTATTTATAGTAACGTAGACGTATGAGTTGTAATGGCATATTTTTTTTTATAAAATAGTCATTGTTGATAAGATTTCTGGTTCAACAACACCTCAACCCATCATGAAAGTAGACATTAACATTCTTTCGCAATTTGAATCATCTGGTTTAAGTTTTATTAAGGTTTCCTGAAACCGCTCGGTTTCGGTTTCCTGAAACCGAGCGGTGCTCGGTTTTGGTTTTCTGAAATCGGGTGTCGCTAGATTTCAGTAAACTGAAACCTGTTTCATGTTTCACATAAATTAAAACCTGAAATAGGTTTCGGTTCTGAAACTTGTTTCAGGTTTCAATTTTGGTTTCAGGAAACTTAAACCTAAAACAGGTTTCAGCTTCTGGAAACTACTGAAACCGAGCTTTTTTTTTTGTTTCATAATATAGTCTGTTGAATTCAACATTGAAAGATTTTTTGCAGTGTTTCATGATTCTTGAGTGCTGCGGATTGTATTTGAGAAAGTGAAGATCAGTGTAAACTTGATGATTTCGCAATGAAAGATATAAATATTAATCTCTAACAAGAATATTAACCATGTTCTATGTAATAAAAACCTTATTTAAATTTAATACAGAAATTTTAAAATGAATGAAGACATAAATATAAAAGCATTCAGGATTCTTCAGAGTCGGTATCTTCCATGAATTCATGGGTAAATCATTTGTTTTGTAAAACGTTCATACACGGGTAAATCTTTCCATTTCGATATGGTATCACGAAGAGCCTTCTTACTGTACCCATAAACCTTATCGACATTCAACTCCCTCTTGAGTAAAATATACACTGGTAATGCTCCGACTTGCCAGTTCCATGCCAGTACCTAAGATTAAATAAGATTTAATCGTATATATAAAAAAAAAATTGTGGCATTACCAAAACCAAATGAATTGAACCTACCCACCTGCATATCATCAATATCCGCCATGATAAAAACTACTTCTTTTTTCTTTTTAGCAAGCTCATTTATAAAAGTCTCCATGTTTTTGCATTTGTCGCTCCATTTTGCAACAAAACAGATCACAATCTTGTATTGCAATAACATATTATTTACTTTATCCCCAAAATGATCCATATCTATAAATTTGACAGTCCACATTGACCCGGGGGGATTTAACAACTTCTGATGGGGGAACAGAAGCTCTTATTATATACCAAGCAGGATAAATAGTCTATGATGAGTCTTACTTCAAATTTTACCAAGTAAATTGGACACATAGAAACCAACTTCTGATAAAAATCCAGTTCTTCCAACCAATATAGCTCTAAAACAGTACGTTATGATGCCCCTTATGGTACAGTGGTATACTTCCAAATTGTCAATGTTGAGGTTTTGGGCTCAATCTCATTTAAGTATCAAAATTCTACCATTTTAAGAAGATGGATTACTGTACCATTTTGAGAAAGAAGTTTTATTTGTAGCATAAGTTCTTGATTGATTACCTGAATCATTGCTTCATGTTATTCAATAGTGGATTAGAGTTGGATTGTAATGTTTGTACATATTTGACTAAATGATATATGCATCTTTCCTCGAACTGAAAGTTAATAAAAAAAATATGTCTTGTACATTTGTTCTTATCTTTGGTCCTACTTGTTAAATGGTTTTTAATGGTCGTGGGTCACCTGTGTGCTCTGTTTATCACATTTTGGGGAAATATTATGTTCACACCTAAATAGGGGTGACCACCATCAAGATAATGATACAAATAATACTGTGAGTACTCTTAATGAATAGGTTTATTCTGGTCATTATTCAATGCTCAGTTACCACATATTATGTAATTAATTGCTTAACATGTCATCTATACATGTTTTTGCATATTTGCATGTAGCATAAATTCTGAATCTTTCTAAGCACGTTGATTTAGAGCTCTTTTAAATGCATGGTCTTACTTACTAAAACATCTGCAAAATACCAGTTACTGATTGATATACTGTATCTGGATCTACTCATATTAGTAAATATTTGTAGGGGAATGTTCGATCAAATCTACTTAAGTTCATTTGACAATATATCACCAAAGAAGAAGTTAAAATTTTCAATAATATTTCTCAGAACAATCTTTAGTTCATTGAGTTTCAAATGTATAATTAACGTAGCATTTAAAATTGTAATTTTTGCCATTCTAAGTTTTCAAAACCAGCTATTAAGAAGAGGAAATAGCAGTGACAGCAGCAAGACTCTAAATTATCAAAGTGATACTAGAGGGTTTTTCTATTATGTATAAAACCAAATCAAACAAATTTTGCTGATTGTAGTTATTTAGAAATTCCAATTGATTTTCTTTATCACTTGTATTGTTATTTTTGCAATTAAATTTTTTTACATATAATATTTTTCGTAAATCATCACTATTGGAGATTAGAATTTATCATTAAAGTATATATATAGACACACGCGCACGCGCACGCGCGCACACACACACACACAGATATATATATATATATATATATGTGTGTGTGTGTGTGTGTGTGTGTGTGTATTAATATAGTTAAAAAATTGTGACATGTAGTGCCTTTGGTTTTAATGATGCTATCTAACATTTTACCTTTTCGAATTAAAATCTAATGAAAACTAAATCTACTTTAGACAATTTCTTCCCATAAAGAGGCATTCAGGAATCTTGTTTGATCAAATGTTTTACAAAACAATTTTTTAACTTTCATCTCATGAAAATAAAAATATATCTTGTGAATCCTGGTGAAAATTCAGAACACAAGTTACACAAGTAACTTGGCTAAGGTTTACACAAGTTACCATAAAAACTTCGCTCAAGTTACACAACTAACTTGGCTCAGATTTACAAAACAATTTCTATAAGGAATTGCCACCAATGAAGAGAGAAAACACATTCTAAACAGCCCAAACAGTGTCCAAAAAAAAAAAAGTCTCCGCACTGTCACGAGTCACCATAATGCAGGCAGATAGCTTCATTTGGATATTTGTTTAGTTTGCTGCTAGTAAATTCATGTACCATATAGCTTTTTTTCCTACTTCATCCGCGATCTCCTTCCCAGTTCTTTTTGTGTAGCAACTCTTTTTTATGTAGATCAATGTAAACTTGAGCCGAGTAGCTCAGTTTACTGAGCCTTGTAGGCTTAGTAAACTGAGCCACTCAGCTCAGGTTTACTGAGCCTTGTAGGCTCAGTAAACTAAGCCAATCGGCTCAGGTTTACTGAGCCATTGGATTAGGAAACTGAGCTTATGGCTCAGTAAACCTGAGCCGAGTGTCTCAGTTACAATGAGCCTTGTAGGCTCAGTAAACTGAGCCACTCGGCTCAGGTTTACTGAGCCACTCGGCTTAGGTTTACTGAGCCATAGGCTCAATAAACTTGAGCTGAGTGGCTCAGTTTACTTAGCCTTGTACAGTAAATTTGTGCCGAGCAAAATGAATGTCAATTCTTTGGTTAACAGAATGTCAGGTAGTTCTTTGTTTGTTTTTAATCAAGCATCTTCAGTTAAACTTTCTTTGTTTTTTAATCAGGCATAGACTCATATCATTGTATTTGTTGAATATTGTAGGCTTTGGTTGAAGCAGAAGAAGCAAGACAGAGATTATAAGGTGGCGATGATGCTCTAAGTCTAGATAATTTTGATAAAGATACCATTGCTAAAGTTTTTGGAGATGATAAAAGAAGAAGTTATTGTCGTGCTATCAGCTCTACATGCAATGTAAAGCAAGTAAAAATAACACAAGCTTCAAAAGCAATAACCACGACAAAAGAGAATGCAACTAAGCAACAGTTAGCTAAATTGGGGAACAACCAAAATCAAATGCATGAAGACATCAAATCAATGAACTCAACGTTGGCGTACTTGCAACAATCTATGAAGCTTATTATCAATCAACAAGGAGGGAATACGACACCACGTGAAGAAGTTTCTTCCGATGGAGGTAATAACAATTTACATACTACTTCTATTGATGCCATTAGATCATCCACAAGAGATAAATAGTCGGTAGTGTTATTGTCGTCAACACTAAAGGAGGTAGCGAAGGGATATGTAGGAGTGCAAAAAGTTTGTCATCATAGAACTGTACTAGAAGGAGAGAAAGCCATTTGGGTGGAGGAAGTTCTGGATCTGGATGCGTTAATTTTTGATGCACCCCAAAATGGTATGTATACACTATCTGATCTTGTCGATGGTGGATTTGTAATTTGGTCCGTTAATCGTTTGCATTTTGTGTAATGGTTGTATGCAAAATTATGATACATAGATGTTATTTTGGTATTTGTTATGGATAATGAATGGTATTATGATTGTATGTTAAATTGTGAAATTGGTCAAAATGGAATTTGCTTAAGGATATAAATTGTGATATGTTGTATTTGCTTTAAGTTATTGTTATATTATATGTTGTATATTATTATTGGTGTATGCTGTATGAAATTACCTATTGCAGTCTTGGTATAATATTCACATTTGTCACAGTTATAACTGTTAGTGAATTATTACATGAAAATAGTTAGTTTTATACGCTAACAGTAAAAACTATTACATATTTCATATTTGTAACAATTATTACTGTTATAAAAATAATGATTACAACGGTTATAATTATTATTAAATTTTCAGTCCTAACGGTTTTAACTGTTACAAAGCACATATCTTGTAACAGTAATAACTGTTATAGTATGAACGCTTTATAACGGTTTTAACCATTGCAATATTCGTGACAACAGTTTGTCATGTGTGTTGTTGTAACGGTTATAACTATTATAAAGATCATTAGTAACAGTAATAACTGTTATAAAAAGCCTTTTCTGGTGTTGTGAATATACACAATTCAATTCAGATGTTCATCATAATCACAAACAAACAATTTCAATTTTATACAACACCATGAATTTTATATAGTCTGAATACAAATTTCACATCACGATTGATAATTAAATTTATAAAAAATAGAGGTCTCCTAAGGTTTTCCAATCCGCCAAAAATTGAGACGAGCTCCAAATATGTTCCGGTCAGTTCTGAAATGTAGAGTTTGTCAAAAGGATCACAACGCAACTGATTTCGCAAAATTATAAGTTCGTATGAAAAAAATATGGAGTTGCAAACATTTGTTTTCATAAATGAATAATTAAAATATAATTACATTTCTTAATTACTTCATTAAGGAGATTAAATCCCTCTTCCATCGTTACCCTTCCTGAAATCAGCCGAACCCATCGCCGTTCAAATTCCCACCGTCGCACCGCCGTACGATGCGTCGTACCACCATCAGCGAGAACCACTTCGAAGCCGACGCCTGCCTCTCCCCACGCCCTCCTTCCAGTCCAACTTGCGGGTCCCCCTTGCCCAGAAATTGAACCCAAACCGCACATGTTTGAGAGCAGAGAACGAACAAAATATTCAACGAATTTTCATCACCACCATTCATATTATAGAGCATGAAATTCCCTTCAAGATTCACTTTGGAAATTTAACAAATCGTTTTGTGGATTTGTGCAATTTTGAGGAATAGTTTCGGAGTTTTCTGGCCCTCGAACGAAATGGGCGGCGGCTGTGGAAGATGAAGACTAGGGATTTGGTTTATTAAAATAATAATATATTTCATCGTTTTATGTGTTATAAAGCTAGAAATGGGCCGAAGTCCAAATTAGGCCTGCTCATTGCCGAACAATAGGTTTTGACGCCTTTTAAATGCAAGGGATTAGTGGCGAAGCCCAATTTTGAAGTCTATAACATGTTCCTTCAATAACGTATTATTTTAAAATAAACACGTACAAATTTCAATGTACATTTCAATTTACCAGAGCCACATACTGATTCTAAGAATTCCCGAAAAATAAGTCTGGCTATGTTTTGACGATATGGTCCTAACAAAATTAATTTCGTCGAATTTGGAGACAGTTTGAAAAATGGCTATTAATATTAATATATATATATATATATATATATATATATATATATATATATAAATTCTACATCGACAATTTTCAATATTAAACTGGACATAACTTTTGATTCCCGCTATGAAATTTCAATTTTTAGATTCGTTGGAAAGATATTTTTAAACAGGTTCTAATATTTTTTGTTTCATTGAAATCCGAATTATTTTGAATCCTATACGTTTAGTCAAAGTTTAAATTCAAATTTTCAAACTACCGTGCTATTTATAACTCCTTTTATAATTAAAATAAAAGGTTTCGTTCTAATTTCGATTTAAATAAATTTTTAGTCATTATTATTTAGAATAAATTATTTTAAATATTTAAAATCCACTAAAATTTCTAAAATAAATTTTTTAAATTGGTTCCAAAATTCTGGGTTGTTACAATCTCTCTCACTTAAAATCTTTTCGTCGTCGAAAAAGAACGAAGCTAAAAGTTGTCTAACTAACCAATTAAATTTTATTTCTTTTATGAGTTCCAATAATTTTATTAGTTGAACTAATAATCACACAACACAATCATCAATCAATTAGTTGATTATCTTTTCAAAAATATATATAACTTATATATATATAAAATCATATTTTCTAAAATCGGATTATATATATAATCACAAGTACGTTAATTATAAATTTATCACTCTAAACCCATTGTAGGGCATTACAAACCCCATCTCTAACCAATTTTTCTCATTCTAGGATGCTACTGATCCTATCTCTAATGAGTATTTTTAATATGATATTACTAATCCTACATCTGATGAGTCTTTTATTCAGTTCTAACGAGTTGTACCCCAAAGATTTGAATTAACCAAAGCTCTGATACCAACTGTAACGATTTGAATTTCGCTCGGACCTAATCGATCGTTAAATCGACCAAGACCGTTCAAATTCCGAATACGCTAACTTTGGCCATGCAACACATCAGAACAGATAAAAAAATACTTTTATAAACATTACATTAATGTTACATCAGAGTACAGAATATCAGAGTACATCGAATATAATTCTACAGTGGAAGATAATTTACAATAAATGTAATACAATGCAGTGGAAATGAATAAACTAGCACAACAGAAGACTATCAATGCTCTGGACGCAGCTTTAAGCTTCGATCCAGAATACTGCTCAATATATCTACAAAATAAGCTACTCGACTTCCCGTGTGGAAAATATAAACACCATAGTTTGCAAGTGAAACAAACTACAGGTCAGCCATGGGACTGGTATGAGAAATCTTACTTAACCTATTTAATAATAAGGCTAATCACAGGACAACGCCGCTAACGTGGAACAAGTTTACTCCATTGGATTGCCGGTGCATGAAATAACTTAAATCGTTAATCAACGCAATGCTTTTTAGAAAAATGAAACCATTATAAGACTCAAGTCCCATTGCACGATGCAATACAAACCGAAGGATAAAGTTTTACCTTATAATGGCCAAAAGCTGCTTGATATGATAAAATGGATTTGATATTATAATTAGTGTATATATGTTTCAAAAACATTTCAATCATAATGTATCAATCATAGACGGCATAGCTACCATATACTATGTCGCCATACTAGTTCTACAATCAAAACCGCATGATGTCGTGTTGGAAGTTGGATTTACATCATGGGTCAAGGCTAGGAACGATCCCCTTACCGATTTGAGACACTCTAGCAAATGTCTTAGGATCACACCAACGGGCAACCCTTGGATCCTCTAGGGCCGGTCCACAAATAACTTTAGTGGATTGGCAATTCCTGAACACACGCTTCCCGGTTCTATTGAACCTATAAAATGGTCACTATCGACCAATAATCCGAGGTACCTCATAATCCATCATCCACATAAGTAAAAATGTCAGCGCTTGTAAACGCTGACACCTCTCCTAGCTAGAAAGAAATGTGTGCACTCCCTGCATTCCCTTGTCCCGTTTTTGGACTCCTACTGAGGTGTGAGGATCACGAAGTAACGCTATACACAAAGCTAGGCCGAAATAAACTATGCTTTGATCATCGACCACAAGGATCTGCTTATCAACAAAAGTCTTGATCATTTGCATCTTGGCACGCCATATTGACAATCCACGCCATGTGATCGATAACTACCAATATATAACCTCTGAGCTCGTGCGTCTTAGAGAAGGGTGTTAAGCAAGAGAATAAATTCTCCACCACCACAGATATATATTAAATAGAAATCAATTTAATTTACATAATATGAAATCCAATATCAGACACACATCCATTTACAAGTCCATTCTAGGTCTGAACGAAAACGGAGACACCTTATTCCTCGTCTCATATGTCCAATACAGGAGAGTGATGCTCACATATCCATCGATCTCCAAGTACTTCTGGACGATCACCACTTATTACATTGTCTTGGGATGCCTCCCAATCAAGACATCAGTAATCGTCCAAATGATGTGAAGACCTCCGGTCTTCAACCACCATCTTTATCTTTGACTCTTAATCGTCGTAGTAATTATTAGGAATGGGTTAAACCCAGTCTTTTCGAATAACTCACGTTTTTTATAATTAATAATAAAGTGCTACAAAAACACCACGTACGCCTTATTCCAATTCAGAATATTCTTTTAATAATATATTCACATTATTAGGGAAAGGTTCCCATTAATTTTATCAAAGATATATTCTTTAAATTTATTCTTTAATCTTCCTTTTAAAAAATTCTTTAAACTCCAAATTGGATTTTAATATCCAAAATCATTACTTTATTAAGGCCTGTACAGTTGGTTTCCAATATTTATTATGATTTTACATAATTTTTCCATATTTTTAATAATTTTATTAAGGCCTGTACATACGGTTTCCGATAACGGCCCCCGAACTGCACTTACTACGACCTTTTTCAAATTTGAATTGGATATAATTCCAAATCCAACCATTAGATTTCAAAACTCTTATATTCATTGGAAATCTCTTTTCGATACAAACTCAACGATTTCGGTTTTAGGAGAATCTGACGGTCGGATCTCCCGTCACATCAATTTGAAGTTAATGGTCGAAATTCGCGAATGGTCGCTGTGCGGCGCGTTCTATTCAGGCCATTATATATATAATATATATATATCGTCGATTTCCATTTAAATCGCATTTATATAAATTCCTTTTAAATCGATTCCAACTTCATTTTAAATTTTAAAATCAAAATTGAATATTCTACATCATTATCAAATTATAATATTTATATTTTCAAAATATTAATTTTGAAATCACTACTTCTCGATATTCATTATAAAATCGATCGATAAACCCGTTCGGGTTAAAAATGGCATTTCTACATAACACGGCTTCATATTTTTATATTTTTGTGTCCATCCAAAAGTCGACATCAAAATCATAATTTTATTCTACATTGAATATTATTTTAATATTTTTGTTATTTAAAAATATTCTTTATTTTTAAATATTCTTTATATAAAAGTTATTCTGAATCAGAATGTGACTCAATCAACTACCATATAATTTCAGTTATATGGATTTCATACGTCTTATGTCTATAACAATAATGATAAGAACTAGTGTATGACAAATATCTCATCACAGATTGTCAATCCATCGATTGACATATAACTAAACATTGGGACTAGTGTATGACAAATATCATCCCAACACCCATGTGGGGTTTTCATCCAACTACAGTTCATATAAATAAAACATTGGTTAATAAATTTAACCGATTCTAATTCGGTTTGAATTATTTCTAATATCGTTAACATAATAATGATAATGTTAATATTAATATTAAACAATGCATTTTTATTGATTCCTACTTACATTAAAAATATAATTTTTTTTGTAAAACCATTTTTATCAAACAATGCACATTTTAATGATTCGTACTTACATTAAAAATGTAATTTTTAATGTAAAAACATTTTTTTGTTTCAACTAATCATGATGCTAATGTAATGACATTTTTAACCTAACAGGACATTTTAACTAAAATGATATTTTCAATCTATCATGACATCTTAACTAAAATGATGTTTTTAATCTAGCAGGACATTTTCATAATTCAATCTTTAAGAAACTATAAAATGTAATTTTTAATGTGTAAACTTTTTATTGAAAACTAAACTACATTAAAAATTTAATTTTTGATGTGAAATCATTTTATTGAAAAAATGAAAATGATATTTTCCTATTCTAATCTTTTTAATGAAACAAAGTGACGATAAAATAACTTTAATAACTAATATTTTATTGCGACAAAATGGCAATAAAAATATGTTCTTTTATTTTAACTCTTTTTATTGTAACAAATTGGCAATAAAAATATAATCTTTTATTTTCATATGATTCATTTACATTAAAATGTAAATTTTAATGTAAAAACATTTTTCAAGTAATGAAACTTTTTCTAATGATTCATTTTTACATTAGCAATGTAAATTTTAATGTGGAAACAAAATATCAAACAATGAATCATTTAATATGACTCATATATACATTAAAGTGTAAATTTTAATGTAAACAAAATTTTATTAACTTTTATCTTTTAAAACAAATGTTCACTTTTCATATTTTCTCATATACAATAAAAATGTAAACTTTTTATTGTTAAACATTTTGTATTTCAACCAATGATCATTTTACATAATTAATGCTTTACATTAAAAATGTAAATTTTAATGTTTCAACATTATTATCCATACAATGAATATTTTATATATTTTTGTTTTACATTAAAATTGTGAATTTTGAAGTTTCAACATTTTCATCCCTAACGTAAATGACATATTTATCTAGAATGATGGTTTTATCTAACATGACATTTTAACTAAAATGACAATTTTATAACAAAAATGTTATTTTTAAGCTAACATTACATTTCTAACAAAAACGTTATTTTTATTCTAATGTAACATTTCTAACTAAAATGATAGTTTTAATCTAATGTAACTTTTCTAACTAAAATGATAGTTTTAATCTAATGTAACTTTTCTAACTAAAATGATAATTATAATTAAATGACATTATTATGTTAACATGAACGTTTCAAATAAAATGACAATTCTAATTAAATGACATTATTATGTTAACATGAACATTTCAAATGAAATGACAATTCTAATCAAATGACATTATTATGTTAACATGAACATTTCAAATAAAAAGACAATTTTCATTAACATACCATTTTATAACAAAATGGTATTCGTATTTTAATGCAACATTTTATAACTAAAATGTTATTTTTACTCTCATACAACATTTTATTTATTCTCATATATATACAATGAAAATAATGGTTTTTATTGTGTGCACCAATTTTGACGAACATGAATATTCTTTTTTTTTTTTTTTGAAAATTATGAATATTCTATTTATATATATATATATACAGTAAAAATATGGTTTTTATTGTATGCACAAATTTTTGATAGACAAGAATATACACAATTCAATTCAGATGTTCATCGTAATCACAAACAAACAATTTCAATTTTATACAACACTAACAGGAATTTTATATAGTATGAATATAAATTTCACATCACGATTGATAATTAAATTTATTTAAAATATAGATTTCACCAAAGGTTTTCCACTCCACCAAAAATTGAGACGAGCTCCAAATCTGTTCCGGTCAGTTCTGAAATGTAGAGTTTGTCAAGAGTATCGCAACATAACTGATTTCGCGAAATTCTAAGTTTCTATGACAAAAATATGGAGTTACAAACGTTTGTCTTCATAAATAAATAATTAAAATATGATTACATTTCTTAATTACTTCATTAAGGAGTTTAAATCCTTCTTCCATTGTTACCCTTCCTGAAATTATCCAAACCCATCATCATTTGAATTCCCACCGTCGCACCGCCCTACAACGCGCCGGACCACCATCAGCGAGCACCACTTCGAAACAGACTTCTCCCTCTCCCCACGCCCTCCTTCTTGTCCAACTCGCGGGTCCCCCTTGCCCAGAAATTGAACCCAAATCGCATATGTTTGAGAGTAGAGAACGAACAAAATATTCAATGGATTTTCATCACCACCGTTCATATTATAGAGCATGAAATTCCCTTCAAGATTCACTTTGGAAATTTAACAAATCATTTTGTGGATTGGTGGAATTTTGAGGAATAGTTTTGGAGTTTTCTAGCTGTCGAACGAAATGGGCGGCGGCTGTAGAAGATGAAGACTAGGGTTCTGGTTTATTAAAATAATAATATATTTCATCGTTTTACGTGTTATAAAGCCAGAAACGGGCCGGAGTCCAAATCAGGCCTGCTCACTGCCTAACAATAAGAGTTGACGCCTTCTGAACGCAATGGGACTAGTGGCGAAGCCCAATTCTGAAGTCTACAACATGTTCCTTCAATAACAAACTATTTTAAAATAAACATGTACAAATTTCAATGTACATTTCAATTTACCAGAGCCACATACTGTTTATAAAAATTCCCGAAAAATAAGTCTAGCTATGTTCTGATGATACGGTCCTAACAAAATTAATTTCGTCAAATTTGGAGAACGTTTGAAAAATGGCTATTAATATATATATATATATATATATATATATATATATATATATATATATATTCTACAGCGACTATTCTGAATATTAGACTGGACATAACTTTTGATTCCCGCTATGAAATTTCAATTATTCAGATTCGTTGGAAAGATATTTTTAAATAGATTCTAATATTTTTGGTTTCGTTAAAATCTGATTTATTTTGAATCCTATACATTCAGTCAAAGTTTAAATTCAAATTTTCAAACTACCGTGCTATTTCTAACTCCTTTTATAATTAAAATAAAAAATTTCGTTCAAACTTTGATTTAAATAAATTTTTAGTCATTATTATTTAGAATAAATTATTTTAAATATTTAAAATCCACTAAAATTTCTAAAATAAAAATTTTAAATAGGTTCCAAAATTCCGGGTTATTACAACGGGATTTAGTGCCAGAGTTTTACAAGGATGACGATGGCGAGGTTACAGATGAGGATGTGTACTTAGCTAATGATGGGATGAATGACGATTGACGATGATTTTGCTAACGACGATTCAGAGGGGTTGAGCATGTTTGGACCATCTGACGATGGGTCAAATATGTCGGACAGTTGGATAGTGGTGTTTATTGTTTTGAGACAATGTATTATTGTACATAGTTATCTTAAGTGTTTAGTTTGCACTAATATATTTTTTGGGCTAAGACATCTTTTTGGGGACTTATACCTTGTAAACAAGTATACTTTTTGTTGTTGTATATAGACCTCCTTAAGTATGTAGTACATGCTCAGGATAGTAGGATGAACCAATTTTTGTACTCAAATATGGATATTCACTACGATATGACACACTTTTTAGTTGAATATGGTATGATGTTCTGTGGTGATTCGAAATTTTCGCTATAAATACGAGATTTCTTATTTTTCAAATATAAAGATTTTATTCAAAATTTTGATATAAAGAATTTTTGATCTTGAGTTGAAAATAGGATTTTGGAATCTTACTTAACCCCATTTCCTTTTAGAGGATGAAATTTTTTCAAGGGGGTGAATGTAACGATCCAAAACATTTAACCAATTTAAAACTGGAATTTTGGATATAAAATTTAGTATTTTTGAATATGTAATGGATTTAATTGGATTTAAATATGAATTTGGAATTAGTTATAGATATAATTTTTAATATAAATATGTTTAGATAATAAAATAGATGTTTAATTTTGTCAAAATATAATGGTGCAATTTTGGTAAGAATTTGCCGGGTATTGTTATAACGAATTTTTCCCAATACATATTTATAAAACTATTTTTAAGTGTAATCTTTTCTAGTTAAATAAATATATTTTAAATATAGATAAATAAAGTAAAAAATTATTTTGAATATTAAATAAGTTGCTAACGTTGCCTAGCATTTGAATTTTGCAACATATACAACGTGTTTCAATTTTTGCAACAACCTAGAAGCTTTACTAAGGTGTTTCTATTATAAACCATACACACGTAGATGGTTTTGGAGAGGGAGAAAATGTTTCCCAAAAGTGATTTTACCACTGTTACTACAAAAATTCAACACCAAAACAAGCTGTTGGTGAAGGGGTATTGACACCCTCATAAAAGGATAAAGCTTAGAATCAGTATGAAGGAAAGAAACTGGCAGAAGATTCCGAGACGAAAGGAAGCTAACGAAAGATCAACTCCGAAAGGAAAATTACTTGGACCTAGAAGACAACGGAATGCATCAAGCCAAACCGAGGTAGATGGAAGATATATCGGTATTAGTTTGATTAATATCAATACAAAAGAAGATAAAGGCATCAAGGGTACAGGAAACCGGAACATGAGAGGAAACTTCCGAAAGCCAGCTGTCAAGACCACAGTTTGATGATCACTGAAAGGTCGCTTTGGAAACTAACAAGTAATATGCCGAAAGCATCCTTTCGGACGATCTAAACCCACTCAAAAGATTTACCAAAAGAAAACCAAAGCTTTTGGGAAAAAGAGCTATTCACACTAATTTGCTTAGTGTTGACACCAAAAGGGCGTGACAGTTCCCAGAACCTAGGTAATTATGTACAAAAACAAGCACTATGAAGACTCAAAAGCAAGACCGCAAGCTTATTAACAAAGATGAAACCACTCTCAAAACTATCTATACCAACAGGTTTTCTATTGATACCAAAGTTAGAAACAACATCTAGAAGAAGTTCCAAGGATCGAGACCAAATTACCGCGAGCCAAGACCGTCACACCAAATGCACCATCATGTTTATTAACAGTGCCAAAAGAACGGTCGAGATCCAAGCTAACCGGAACTGAAAGATAAATAGTGGCCGACACCAAGATGTTGCACCCAAAAGAGGCTTCTACTTACCCAATGGCAAAAAGGGTCCCGATTTATCTATAAATAAGACCCTAGGGGTCACATTTTGGGGGTCGAATTCTCATTTCTCAATCTTGTACTATTTTCTTCAAGAAAAAAACCCTAATTTCTCAATCAAATTAGGGATTTCTACAGTCTTTGTAATATATCTAAAATAAATAAAAAGGAGAAGTCCAGGACTTAAATATTTCACGATTCTATAATCATATTGTGTTTGCCATGGTTAAACCTGGAGTTAACATTAATTTTTCTCATGGGAAGGTTAATCACATTCATATGGGAAGAGGAATGGCTTTGGGTAAAACCAAGGAATTTCCCATTTTGATCCCTCAATATGTGACTTAACCCTTTCATAATGAATCTAATGAAACATAACCCCGAAAGGAAGCTTGTTGTAAGCTTGCGACTCGATAATTAAAACAACCAAGGTCTTTTCTAGGCTAGTTCGATGTGGAAGTATCATTTAAGTAATTGAGTGTTATGACATACTGACAACCCGGTGGTTGTGAGGAATTAGCTTGTTTTCTTCTCAACATAGTGTATATTATGTTATCCTGGGTCTAAGGGTAATCGTTGCATAATGGCATCAGCTTCCTATAACCTTAGACACCTTTCTCCCAAGGCCGTTATCGGCCCTACAGTCTCGTATGCGTTATACCCACCTCTTGAGGGAAGAGTAACTAATCTTCGGCTTAGGGCCTTAATGCCCAGGAAACGGTGGACCATATTTAACATGTTGAAATCAGGTTACTCTTTAACATCCTTTAGATCCATCAACCATTGTGTTCTAATACACACGCATTACCTAACCAGCTTCAAGTGTTATATGAAAAATACCGTTAATATTTTGGCGCTATAAGGAGGACTTGAACCTCCGACCTTGTAGTTACCTTATTGAGAACTAATTTGATGAACTTATTGCATCATGGCAAGAAAATATGAAGTCAAAAAGGTTGGAAGAATAGAATAAGGAACCAGCTCCTAAAGCTACCATTGAGGAAACGTGGATCTAACATTCATCCTAAACAATAATGAAGAAGGAACAACTTCTAATACAGTGCAACCACCAAATCCAAATGTCATGGAGAAAAATACTGCTAAGCTCATAGCTTTGGAGAAACAAATCCAGGAAATGAAAGCTCAAATAGATGTTAATTAAATACAAAAGTCTTAAAAGCTCGCTAAGTCTAGCCAAATGGAGGGTGATTAATCTCCAAAGAGAAAGACTCCCACTCAACACTCTGAGGGGATGGAGAAACTTAAAGTGGTTTCCTTTAAGAAGAAAATACACCTTTTGACAAAGGTAGATCATCAAGGAAATCAATGTAGCCAGGAGTAATTTGGGAGCTCTACTTCTAAAGGTTATAATCCTAAGAGGGTGGATTATGATAATACAGAGGCTTATCTCAAAGTCATTACCAGAAAAATTGTCAAAGACTTGTTGGGAAGCAAGGGAAAGAGAACTCAAGATGATATGGTTAATGATAATGAGAGAGTGGCCCCTTTTACTGATGAGATCATTATCACTATGATACCATCTAGGATAAAGGTTCCAACTATAAAATATCTTGGACTACTGACCCTGATGACTACCTAATGGCTTTCGATAGCCAAATGGATCTATATAATGCTTTGGGGGTCGTCAGATCTCGCCTTTTTCTGGTGACCCTCCAGGGAGCAATGGTCTAGTGGTATCATCAATATAGGGAGAATACCATTTTTTCATGGAAGTAGTATGCTTATGACTTTTCTGCCCAACTTTGCATCTGTAAAGACTCGCCAATATCAAGCAGAGGCAAGGGGAGTCTCTAGGAGATTACTTAAAAAGAATCAATATAGAAGCCTTGAAGGCAAAAGGTATGAATGATCGTGACAAGTTGATTATTGTTCATTCAGACTTAATCGAGAACAACCGTTTCTGGAAAGAACTATATATTCACAGGTATAAAGATCTACAACACTTCCACTTTCAAGCAGACAAGTTCATCTGTATGAATCAATTATACTTTACAAAGAAGTTCAGACCTCGAGGGGAAGGAGGAAAGCTGGGCTTTGGTCAAAAGCCTCAAGGTGGAAGGTTCGGTCTAGATAGGAATCCGAAAAGCCAAGATGGGAGGACTACAATTCTACCTCGGTGGCACTAAGCAAACCCATCTTCATTGTCTATGATGTGGCCAAAGAAAAGGTCAATAATTTCCCCGTATCATAAAAAGCCAAGACTTTCCCTGAAACCATGGCGGAGGAAAATATTGTGAATATCACAAGACGAATGGACACAAAACTGACTAACCAAGGTTTTGGAGGGAATCATTAAAAACCTAATCTGCGAAGGACATCTAAAAAGTTTGTTCTGAATAATCCACCTTCTACTCAGCATGCAAATGGGAAACCTAGGGCTTCAGCTAATGCGGTGGAAGCGCCGGTTGAAGAGGGCCACCTAGATCTGGGTCCTTCAATAAACCAGATCAATGTAATTCATGGTGGGCCACATCCTACTGGAACCTGCCCAACATCCCGAATCGATATCTAAGGGAGGCCTATGAGGGAATATTCTCTGTCTAGAAGGAGCCATCATTAAAGAATTCCTACTTCAACTTCAAGATGCATAATCTGGTAATTTCTCCAGAAGGGATGAAAAAAGGGGTCCATCATCCGCACAATGACCCCGTCATGATAACAGTATAAATTTGGTTTTATGTCATGGCCAAAATTCTTGTTGATACAGGGAGCACGATCGACGTCATCTTCAAACATGCTTTTGATTAGATGGGGATCCATGCAGAAAAGTTGAAACCCAGCCACAAGCCAATCTTTGGTTTCAACAACAAAGGATCAATTCTAGTAGGACAAAATTAATCTCCTAGTCCAAGTTGGGTTATCTCTGCCCCGACGGATTTTCGAGACTCTTTTCATTGTTATCAACTAACCATCCTACTATAATGCCTTCTTCGGTCGACCCGCTCTAGAGGAGATGGATGCTTTTGTCTCTTCCAAATACCTTATGCTGAAGTTCTTGAAAAAACAAGGATAGGGTACCATCAGAGGGGAATAGTTCAGTTCTCGCGAGTTTTATTTTATAACAATTAACAAATACAAAAGGGAGTATTCTACTCACTTTGATTCCTCTACTATCTTTCAACCTTCGAATAATGGATTCTTATATCTAACGTTCAAAGCTAAAATGAAAATTAATAAAACTGACAAACGTATGAATGGTAGGTATACTTCATTGAAAATGAAAAGAAAGAGAGTCGATGAAATAAACCTAGTAGAAGAAGTGGGAATCGTAAAAGACTTGGATTCTCGAGGAGACACCGAAAGAATCAAACCGATATAGGGGTTTAGAGGAAATGAGCATTGACCCGAAGGATAAGACCAAGATAATCAAGTTAGGGAAAAGGTTAATAAAACCCTTGAGAAACAACCTAGTTCAGTTCGTACAGCTCAATAAGGATGTTTTCGCCTGGACTCATTCGGATATGGTTGGAATAAACCCCATTGTTATGCGCCATGCTTTGAATATCAACCCTTCTGTAATCCCTTTTTGACAAAAGAATAGGCAAAACAGCAGAGACCAGTCAGAGGCTTTAAAAGAGAAATTTAAGAAGTTAGAAACAAATGAGTTTATCCGAAAAGTCTTAATCCTAAATGGCTAGCCAACCCTGCATTAGTGAAGAAGTCCAACGGAAAGTGGAGAACGTGTGTTGACTACACGGATTTAAACAAAGCCTGCCCAAAGATTTTTGTCCCCTTCCGCGAATAGACTAGTTGGTTGATGCATCGAGCAGACAAAAGTTCTTATCCCTTATGGATGCCTACTCTGCATACAACCAGATTCCCATGCACAAACCCGACGACGAACATACAAGTTTCGTGGATGATTGGGGAACGTTTTATTACAAACTTTCCTTTTGGGTTAAAGAACGTTGGAGCAACATACCAAAGGTTGGAGAACAGAATGTTCCAACATCAAATAGGGAGAAACATTAAGGTATATGTGGATGACATGCTAGTAAAATCAGCCAAAGCGGAAAGCCTGTAGAAGACCTAGAAGAAATTTTCAAAATCTTGAGGGATTACCAAATGAAATTAAACCCAAAAAAATGTTCTTTTGTGGTTCAGTCTGGAAAGTTTTTAGGGTATGTAACCAGTGAACATGGTATTGAGGCCAGTCCTGATCAAATCCAAGCCATAAGAGATATGGAGACAAGCAAAGAAGTCATGTGCTTAAATGGGAAGGTTGCAGCCCTTTGTCTATTCATTTCCAAAGCCACTAATAAGTGCCTCCATTTCTTTTGATGTCATAAACTAAAAGAAGAACATTGAATGGAACCAACAATGTAGAAAAGCATTTCAAGAATTGAAAGATTATATAGGGAAACCCATGGTTTTGTCTAGTCCCGAAAATGGGAAGATTTATACCTTTATATGGAAGTTTCAGAATATGCAGTAAGCTCGGTCCTCATAAGGGAAAAGGATGGAACTCAACACCCAATTTACTATGTTAGAAGAAGGCTAAAGGACGTGGAAACCTAATATCCCGTGGTGGAAAAGCTAGCATATTGTCTCATACTTATAGCATGGGAACTCAAGGGCTACTTCCAGGCACACCCCATTAAGGTTTTAACCAACGCTCCACTAAAACAAGTATTCAGCAAGCCGGAGATCTGGGAAAAGTTAATAAAATAGGGAATTGAGCTTAGCTAATACGACATTGAGTGTCACCCTCGGGCAGTGATCAAGGGGCAAGAACTCGCAGATTTTGTAAATTAGTGCTCAAGTCTCGTTACAGAACAATCGACAAAGGAAAACGACCTAAATGCTAAGTGGTAGTTTTTCATAGACGGAGCTTTAAATAAGCAAGAGCAGGGGAAGGATATATAATAATCACCCCTGACGGACATCGCCTGCATTATGCAATTAATTTGGGCTTTGCAACAACAAACAATGTAGAAGAGTACGAACCAATGATGGAAGGGCTAAACCTAGTGCTATAATTAGAGATACCCAAAATTGAGATCTTTAGTGACTCGTAGCTAATGGTAAATTAAATCAAACAAACCTACCAAACCAAGGATCCTTGGTTGGTATTATATGTGAAAGAATACTAACTATGCTTTCTCAATTTGAGGATTTTTTCTATACATTAAATTCCAAGATGGGAGAACTCTAGAGCCGACTCATTAAAAAAATTGGCTTGTTCTCAAGGAGCACCTGAAAATCAAATAATCCTTCTAGGATACCAGGAGAAACTTGTTGTATATAACACAGTTGTATACACAATTATATGATTTTTGTTTGATGATAACAACCAAAAATATTTTATTATTAAATTTGTTTGTTACTGTACTATTTCATATCTACATCTCAGAAAGAAATATAATATTAATATTTAAATGGAATACTATTGCATAAGAATTAAAAATTCAAACAGTATTTTATGTAAATATAAATATTTTATTTCATACATTCAAACAGTACAACTCTTGTAACTCCACTATCTATACATCTCACATTTCAATTTCATTTCATACATATACAGTGCTCCCCATTATAGTTCTCTGCTCACTCATATATAGTTTTATATATTGACTCATATACAGACTCGTACATTTCACTGTCTATACTCGTCTTCTGTCTTCACAGCATCCTTACTGTCAGTCCAGTCATCGTTTGCTTACCTGTCACATGAAACACACACAGTATACTGCAATAGAATTGAAACTGAATACATTCTAATGTAAATTTTAATTTTTAAAATTTTATTTGCCTCATATTTCTGGTGTGTTTCTCATCATTTTTCATGACTTGATCTAATTCATCTGTGTCTAAACATCTTGTGATATTCACAGTAAAACAGTGTAAATACCACAAGCCAGACAATTTGTATATATACAGGGACAAGAAACTATTCTGATGGTCTACAAATACACATGTGTGCACTGCCTCGCCAATCAATGTGCAACTGAGGAGTAGCCTCGTGGACCATCTCAACTCAGTGCAACATAGTCAATAAAGCCAAAGACGATAGCCTGACATGAAATATGGTTGAGCATTACTCAAAGCAAATATGTGGGCCATGCACAAGTCAACAAAGTCAAACCAGAATGACCAAGTCATAGAAATGTGATCAAACAAGATATGGTGCAGAAGGTTAGCAAATGCAGTGCAAGGTGCACACAAAAGTTTTGGTGCACACAGCAGTTCAGGAGCAAGTAAGGTCATGCAGCAAAGACCCAAGAAAACATAAGCATGCATTGTAAATGATGCAACTCAAGCTCAACTGGTCAATTACGAAGTTTATGGGTCAAACATTTCAGGAATATGATCAAGACTAGGTGGAGCATGGACATGAATTGTAATACCCCGTTTGTTGAATAACTTACTATAATATAAAAAGGGCAGAATTAAATTTTAAAATCTGAATCAAGGGAAACGGGCTATTCCATTGCGTTCGTCTCGGAAAAATACGCGAAATAGAGTCTGAGTTTTCGAAAATCGGAATCCGTATGACCCCGATAAGGCCCAAGGAAGTTTGTAGAAATTTAAAAACAGATTTTCAAAAGTGGCGGGAAAAATCACGCCAAACCCAGGGGATCGACCTGGGGGTCGACTGGGGAGTCGACCTCCCCCCCAGGTCGACTGGGGAGTCGACCTCCCCCCCAGGTCGACTGGGGAGTCGACCCTAGGGTCGACCTGGGAGTCGACCTCCCTGGTCGAGCCCAGGTGACCTAGGTGCATCGGTTTGGCTTTTGGGCTGAGTCTTGTGGCTTGTGACGAGATCTGACGGCTCTAACCTAATCTAGGGTTAATCTAAGGGCCTAAAATACATCCTAATTCTATAAATACACCCTAAGACTACCCTAATTCATACTAAAAATAGCTACAACACCGTTATGCCGTCAAATTGCAACTTGAAGGAGCCTCCATCAATCTAAAGAGGAAGATGGCTTCTCAAATCAATCTCTAATCAACTCTAGCAACTTAATCTTCTTCTTAGGAGTGCTAATCAACAAGTTGTGAGTTTTCTATAGCCTTAATGACCAATTATTGAAATGATTATGATAGGATATAATGAGGTTATGGCTATGAATGTGGATCAATGCAAGTTATGCAAGTTATATGCTATGTGTTAATGATGTTATGCATGTTATGCAAGTTATATGCTATGTGTTTGAGATGTTTTGCATGTTATGCAAGTTATATGCTATGAGTTTGAGATGTTATGCAAGTTATGCAAGCCATATGCTACATGTTCATGATGTTATGCAAGTTATGCAAGTCATATGCTACATGTTCATGATGTTATGCAAGTTATGCAAGTCATATGTTACATGTTCATGATGTTATGCAAGTTATGCAAGCTATATGCTATATGATCATGATGTTATGCAAGTTATGCAAGTGTTCATGATGCTAGTTGCTAAGATAAACATTGATCCACTATGACACCATGATTATGCAAGTTTGGTGTATGATTATATGCAAGTTCATATATGATATGTTATGCAAGTTTGGTGTATGATTATATGCAAGTCCATATATGACATGTTATGCAAGTATGGTGTTTGATTTTATGCAAGTAACATGTGCAAGTTTACACCTTAGTATGATATGCATACATATGCAAGTTAACCCCTTTACATGTCATACATACATATGCAAGTTTACCCCTTTGTATGACATAAGAAACTTATGCAAGTTAACCTCTTTATGACATATGTGATTCATGCAAGTTTGGGTTGATTATTTATGCTAGTTGGGTTTGATGCTATATGCATGTTGACACCTTTAAACCCATGTTGATGCTAATGTGTTATGCAAGTTGAACCCATTGTATTTGTGATGAATCTTCCCTTTTATGTCATGTTAGCGAATTACGTGGGGAACGATGGGGTTAATAAACATGCTAATTAAATTGTGTGAAGTTGGTATGATTATGCATACCACAAAGTGGATGGACATAATTGAGTCAATTATGTACATCGTTAAAATTGGAATTAATTAGGGAAAATTAATTCGGGGGTGATTAATTAGGTGTAATTAATCGACTAAGACACGAGGTTGGACCCTTTTGTAGCATAAGACTGCCCGGAACCGACCGGCAAATCCAGCGGCTACAAATGATTGGCCCAATGTGAGAGGTCTTAGGCACAAACTATATACGTGACAAGTGTAAAGACACGAGGTTAGGCTCGGTTATGGCGTAAGGCTGCCCGGACCCGACCGGCAAATCCAGCTGCCATAAGAGATAGTCTAATGTGAGAGGTCTCTACAACGATTACGTTCTTAATCAATTAAGAAACACTTAACCATATTAGCATGTAGAGGACATGAGGGGTTAAGTGGGTGCCTTGAGTGGCATGTGGAAAAATCTAGTAGTTGCCTTGGGTGGCAATAGAAAATACGATTAGAATACTTAACCGAAGTGAAACATGTAATTAAACATGATTAAAGGGTTAAGTAAGTGCCTTGGGTGGCATGGGAAAATCTAGTGTTGCCTTGGGTGGCAATAGAAGATAAGATTAGAATACTTAACCAAAGGGGAACATGTAACTAAACATGATTAAAGGGTTAAGTGGGTGCCTTGGGTGGCATGTAGAAATCTAGTGGGTGCCCTGAGTGGCAATTGAAATATGATTAGATGACTTAACCAAACCTTAACATGTAGGTGGGCATGATTATGAAAAAGGGGTTAAGTGGGATGCACTAGATTAAATGACAAGCTTAAGTAGTAGCTTGTGGGGGCCTTGAGTGGCAATTGAAATATGATTAGATGACTTAACCAAACCTTAACATGTAAGTGGGCATGATTATGAAAAGGGGTTAAGTGGGATGCACTAGATTAAATGACAAGCTTAAGTAGTAGCTTGTGGGGGCCTTGAGTGGCAATTGAAATATGATTAGATGACTTAACCAAACCTTAACATGTAGGTGGGCATGATTATAAAAAGGGGTTAAGTGGGATGCACTAGATAAAATGACAAGCTTAAGTAGTAGCTTGTGGGGGCCCATTTCAACCAGTAACCCAAATGTATCTTATTGGGCTCGACCCATGTGGAGGACGGGACACGCGTACTGGGCTTGAATATAAGAGGCCAAAACGGGGTAGCGGTGGCAACGCGAGTCCAACGGGTTTCATATGCGTGTGTGGACCCGGGCTGGTAGGTAAGACGTTGTTGCATCGTGTAGATATAAGCTGTGCACCATTTTCGGGTTGCCACTTTGGGGAGTGATAGACCCCACTGTGGGGCCAGCACGGGTATCTACGGTAGGGAGCTGATCGCTTGGGGAGTAGTGGGTACACCTAGTGGAGATAGGGGCAGACGCCACCTATGTAGTTAGCTAGGGGTACACGAGACTACTAATAAAATTACTAAGTTGTGGGTACACCTAGTGGAGATAGGGGCAGACGACACCTATGTAGTCAGCTAGGGGTACACGTAACTACTATTAAAAATTACTAAGTACACTTAGTGGGATCAACCTTTAAGTAGGAATTACCCTTGGGTGGGTAGAACTGGTGTGGTGCAGTGTAGGAATTACCCTTGGGTGGGTAGATCTGGGGTGGCGCAGTGTAGTATTTATCCTTGGGTGGATAGGCGCGTCTTTACCGTTATCTTAGTTTATCCTGAGTCTAGTTGGCTACTTAGTGTAGTCATTTATCCCCAGTCGTACCGTACCAGGTTTATATCATACCCTAATTACTTTAATGATTGTATTGTTAAGGTTATAGGGCTCACTTAGACTTATGTCTGACCCCGTTGTTTTTATCTTTTTCCCCAACCCTCAGGTTCTCAGAGTGGGCCTAGCACTAGTGGGATTTGATCAGATTGATTTATCTATCTTTTGGAGCTTGGACTCTTGAAGAAAAGCTCGGTTATCTTTTCTATTATGGCTATTAGTATGTAGTGGGAATATGTACTTATGTTTTAACGAGATGGATATTTTGTACTTGACTCTTGTTGGTTTTTGAGATGTAACCAAACATGTTTACCTTCTGTTGCAATGAAATGATGTTTCAAATTTCAAGTATTATTTATATCTGTCTTGTGTAATTTTTCTGTTCTATATTCACTTAAAATGCTCCACCAAAGTTAAGGCATTCCCTTAGTGAGTGACCTTAACGGGTGTGGGGTGTTACACGTGGTATCAGAGCTCAAGGTTACCAGAACATATAAAATTTTTATAAAACTATTTTCTAAAAACATTTTTGGAAGAAGTATTTTCAAAAACATGTCTTTTAAGAGAAAAGTTTTTGAAAGAAAAGCATAATCCCCAAGTAGCCATATCTTTATCCTTTGGATTCTCCGTTTTGAATCTCTTCCTCTTTCTATTTTTGAATTTCCCCTCCGCGTATAGATGTCTTTTTAAGATAAATAAGGACTTCCGTATGAAGGACGGAAGAACCACTTCAAGGGACTAAGTCGTTTGCCATGCTAAGAAGTTAGTCCAAGGAGGTGGAGGGCTTATAGGTACCTTTAAGATGGGCGAGAGAGGAAGGTTCAAATAGCTATTAGGTAAATAAAGGACGAAACCTCATCGTGGTAAGAAGGCCACAAAAGGAGAATGTGAAGGGGAAGGTTAGTTGTTTAGGAGAAATAGGACACCTTGGGGTTGTCCAAAAAGGTAAGGACGAAGTTCAGGATCTTCTGGAGGGTAGATGTATCCCCTCACGACGGGTATACCTGATGGGGGTAGGACCGTTTAAGTTGAAATTTGGTTCTCTCGATCATCCTGTTCGAACTTTATTCGACTCTGGCGCACCACATTCGTTTATCTCATCATCAGTAGTTGAGTCACTGCACCTAGACACCAGTTTAGTAGATGATCCCGTGGTTGTTTTAAAACCAATTGGGCGGGCTCCAATTATTTGTCCATGATATGTTTGGGTTTGAAGATTTCCATACTTAGCGTTGAGTTTAGAGGTGATGCTTTTGTTTGGGCTTCACGGGCTATGGGTTGATTTTGGGCATGGACTGGTTATCTAGTAATGGTGCCGTTCTTGATTGCGAAAGGAGAGTTGTTAGGCTCATGACCCGTTTGCGGAACACTCTCGAGATCTCTTGTAATCCCATAGATTCTGTTTTGCTAAGTTATTTTGAATCGCTTGACGCTTCGGTCGAGAATTTGCGATCTGTTAGAGTGGTCCGGGAATACTCGGATGAGTTTGGGAAGGTGAAGGGCTTACCTCCGAAGCGGGAGATAGACCTCCGAATATACCTGGTGGACAATGCTAAACCGGTATTTTTACCAGTGCGCCACATGGCTCCTCGTGAGAGGAGGGAACTCCATAAGTAAGTAGGGGAGTTGCTTGAGAAGGGGTTCATAAGACGAAGTATATCGGAGTGGGGTGCTCCAGTAGTTTTTGCCACGAAGCCGGATGGGTCCCTCAGACTTTGTGTAGACTATAAGAGGACTCAACAAGCTCACAAAGAAGAATAGACACCCATTGCCAAGGATTGATGATCTTTTTGATCAGTTGGTTGGCGCCTCAGTATTTCGCAGTGGGACTTGGCCACGGAATTTCATCAGTTGGGAGTGACTGAGGATAGTATAGAGAAGACCGCCTTAGGACTCCGGATGGTTTCTATGAGTGGCTGGTGATGCCATTTGGTTTGACGAACGCCCCCGCGTACTTTGTTGGTTTGATGAGTAGGGTGTTCAGGGAGTACCTAAACAACTTCGTAGTGGATGACATCTTGGTCTTTTCTAGGAGCGAAATAAGTTTTCATATGTGCTTAATAGGTTAAGCAAAGCCAGTTATTTGATCAACGGTGGTTTTGGAGCGAGACTGGCAAGGACATCCAGAGTTGGACAAGGGCTTAATTATTTAGCCGTTTTACTAGTATCATCTCACGTAGGTCGTCTGAATTCGAAGGAGGTATCCCTTTGGTGTTTGTCTGATATTGGTTTAGGCCTTTGGGGCTTGTACTTGGGGGATGTCGAGTTCGACTAGGATGGTCTGCATGAGAGATGGATAGTTGTGACGATTTTGTATGGGAGAATATCCTGGTTTTCTCCAGAAGTGGATAAAAGCATACCCTACATCTTAGGGAAGTGTTGGAGACTCTTCGAGCGCGTAGTCTTGAGACAGCAAAGGTGGATGGAGTTCTTGGCATCCTATGATTTCGAGATAGCGTACACCCCAGTAAGGGTAACGTGGTGGCAGACACCTTGAGCAGAAAAAGGTTGTCCTTGAGTCCATTGTTCGTGGAACAGCGAAGCTTGGAATTTATCTCGATGATTGATTTTAGATCTTCCATTGACTTTATACCCGGTTGGCTAGCATCCTTGGAGGTCAGACCTACTCTTTTGAGACGGATTGGCGAGGCACAGCGGGACGACCCACAGTTGGTTGAGTTGGTAGAGAGGCTCATAAGGGGGGGGGGAGTCGTCCAGCCATTTGAGTAGGTACACCCTAGACGATAGGGAGTGCTTGCGTAGGGACAGTAGACTTTGTGTACCGCAAGACGAGGGTTTGAGGAAGGCTATTCTTGATGATGCGCATCGTTCTAGGATGACCATTTATCCCGGTGGGGACAAGAGGTACCAAGACATGAAGCGAGTTTTCTTTTGGGCCGGTATGAAGAAAGATGTGGCCGAGTATGTTGCTAGATGCTTGGTGTGCCAACAAGTGAAAGCGGAGCAAAAGAAACCAGGTGGGTTGCTTCACCCATTGGAAGTTCCGCAATGGAAGTGGGATAGCGTCTCGATGGATTTTATTGACGGGTTACCCAGATCGAGAAAGGGTAATACGGGAATTTGGGTTGTGGTAGACAGACTTACTAAGAGTGCCCATTTCATACCCGTGAAGAGCAAGAGGACTGTTCCATGTCTAGCTTCGGTTTATCTTCGAGAGATAATTCAGTTGCATAGGGAACAAGACGTATTCCATGTGTCACATTTAAGGAAGTGCCTACATGAGACCACAGAGGTGGTAGAGCCGAGCCTGCTTAGGGAAGTAAAGGTAGAGCGTGATGCGATTATTCAACGAGCTCCTACCCGTATCCTTGGGTCAGAGATTAGGAAGTTGGGAAACAGAGAGGTTCGACTAGTCAAAGTGCTAAGGGGAGAAGATGAGAGTAATGCTACTTGGGAGACAGAAGCGAAGATATGTTCATTGTACCCATTTATTTTTGAGGGTATGTCTTTTAACTTCTCCTTTATCGTTTGTCTAGTACTTATCTTATCTTTAGTATGTCCTCTCATTAGTACCTTTGACCTTTAGATAGGGTAAACCTATGGTTGAAACATGTGTTTGAGACATGTTATGTTTGATGGATGCGTGTGGATGCAAGTGGTGGCTAGTGGTTGCTCGTGGATGCATATACACACACTCTAGGCACTAGATCGGCTCAATCACTTCATATTGCATATTGCATAAAATTGTGTAAGTAGCTATATTAATGGATGTATGATGGTTGCGTTATCACATGGATGATGCATTTTGGTGTATGGTTGTGCACACATGTAGAGATAGTGTGTGTCGATAGGGTTCTTTTGCATACATATTGGATGCATGGCACTATCATGATTTGCATTAAGGAGGTCAACTGAATTAGTAGACCGCCTAATTTTGCATTAGACAGGGAACATATACACACACTCTTTGCATATATTCATACAGCATTAGAAACTTTAAGGACAATGGATGCCAGTGTTTGATGGTTTGAGTAGATGGTTGTTTGGTTGGTAGGATACGTTCTTCTTGACTTAGAGATTTCGGGGACGAAATCCTTTAAGTAGGGGAGCATGTAACACCCCATATGTTGAATAACTTGCTATAATATAAAACAGGGCAGAATTAAATTTTAAAATCTGAATCATGGGAAACGGGCTATGCCATTGCGTTCTTCTCGGAAAAATACGCGAAATAGAGTCCGATTTTTCGAAAATCGGAGTCCGTATGACCCCGATAAGGCCCAAGGAAGTTTGCAGAAATTTAAAAACAGATTTTCAGAAGTGGCGGGAAAAATCCCGCCAGACCCAGGGGGTCGACCTGGGGGTCGACTGGGGAGTCGTCCTCCCCCCCAGGTCGACTGGGGAGTCGACCCTAGGGTCGACCTATGAGTCGACCTCCCTGGTCGAGCCCAGGTGACCTGGGTGCATCAGTTTGGCTTTTGGGCTGAGTCTGGTGGCTTGTGACGAGATCTGATGGCTCTAACCTAATCTAGCGTTAATATAAGGGCCTAAACTACATCCTAATTCTATAAATACACCGTAAGACTACCCTAATTCATACTAAAAATAGCTACAACACCGTTATGCCGTCAAATTGCAACTTGAAGGAGCCTCCATCAATCTAAAGAGGAAGATGGCTTCTCAAATCAATCTCTAATCAACTCTAGCAACTTAATATTCTTCTTAGGAGTGCTAATCAACAAGTTGTGAGTTTTCTATAGCCTTAATGACCAATTATTGAAATGATTATGATAGGATATAATGAGATTATGGCTATGAATGTGGATCAATGCAAGTTATGCAAGTTATATGCTATGTGTTAATGATGTTATGCATGTTATGCAAGTTATATGCTATGTGTTTGAGATGTTATGCATGTTATGCAAGTTATATGCTATGAGTTTGAGATGTTATGCAAGTTATGCAAGCCATATGCTACATGTTCATGATGTTATGCAAGTTATGCAAGTCATATGCTACATGTTCACGATGTTATGCAATATATGCAAGTCATATGTCACATGTTCATGATGTTATGCAAGTTATGCAAGCTATATGCTATATGATCATGATGTTATGCAAGTTATGCAAGTGTTCATGATGCTAGTTGCTATGATAAACATTGATCCACTATGACACCATGATTATGCAAGTTTGGTGTATGATTATATGCAAGTTCATATATGATATGTTATGCAAGTTTGGTGTATGATTATATGCAAGTCCATATATGACATGTTATGCAAGTATGGTGTTTGATTTTATGCAAGTAACATGTGCAAGTTTACACCTTAGTATGATATGCATACATATGCAAGTTAACCCCTTTACAAGTCATACATACATATGCAAGTTTACCCCTTTGTATGACATAAGAAACTTATGCAAGTTAACCTCTTTATGACATATGTGATTCATGCAAGTTTGGGTTGATTATTTATGCTAGTTGGGTTTGATGCTCTATGCATGTTGACACCTTTAAACCCATGTTGATGCTAATGTGTTATGAAAGTTGAACCCATTGTATTTGTGATGAATCTTCCCTTTTATGTCATGTTAGCGAATTACGTGGGGAACGATGGGGTTAATAAACATGCTAATGAAATTGTGTGAAGTTGGTATGATTATGCATACCACAAAGTGGATGGACATAATTGAGTCAATTATGTACATCGTTAAAATTGGAATTAATTAGGGAAAATTAATTCGGGGGTGATTAATTAGGTGTAATTAATCGACCAAGACACGAGGTTGGACCCTTTTGTAGCATAAGACTGTCCGGAACCGACCGACAAATCTAGCGGCTACAAATGATTGGCCCAATGTGAGAGGTCTTAGGCAAAAACTATATACATGACAAGTGTAAAGACACGAGGTTAGACTCGGTTATGGCGTAAGGCTGCCCGGACCCGACCGGCAAATCCAGCTGCCATAAGAGATTAGTTTAATGTGAGAGGTCTCTACAACGGTTACATTCTTAATCAATTAAGAAACACTTAACCATATTATCATGTAGAGGACAAGAGGGGTTAAGTGGGTGCCTTGGGTGGCATGTGGAAAAATCTAGTAGTTGCCTTGGGTGGCAATAGAAAATACGATTAGAATACTTAACCGAAGTGGAACATGTAATTAAACATGATTAAAGGGTTAAGTAAGTGCCTTGGGTGGCATGGGAAAATCTAGTGGTTGCCTTGGGTGGCAATAGAAGATAAGATTAGAATACTTAACCAAAGGGGAACATGTAACTAAACATGATTAAAGGGTTAAGTGGGTGCCTTGGGTGGCATGTAGAAATCTAGTGGGTGCCCTGAGTGGCAATTGAAATATGATTAGATGACTTAACCAAACCTTAACATGTAGGTGGGCATGATTATGAAAAAGGGGTTAAGTGGGATGCACTAGATTAAATGACAAGCTTAAGTAATAGCTTGTGGGGCCCTTGAGTGGCAATTGAAATATGATTAGATGACTTAACCAAACCTTAACATGTAAGTGGGCATGATTATGAAAAGGGGTTAAGTGGGATGCACTAGATTAAATGACAAGCTTAAGTAGTAGCTTGTGGGGGCCTTGAGTGGCAATTGAAATATGATTAGATGACTTAACCAAACCTTAACATGTAGGTGGGTATGATTATAAAAAGGGGTTAAGTGGGATGCACTAGATAAAATGACAAGCTTAAGTAGTAGCTTGTGGGGGCCCATTTCAACCAGTAACCCATATGTATCTTATTGGGCTCGACCCATGTCGAGGACGGGACACGCGTACTGGGCTTGACTATAAGAGGCCAAAACGGGGTAGCGGTGGCAATGCGAGTCCAACGGGTTTCATATGCGTGTGTGGACCCGGGCTGGTAGGTAAGACGTTGTTGCATCGTGTAGATATAAGCCGTGCACCATTTTTGGGTTGCCACTTTGGGTAGTGATACACCCCACTGTGGGGCCAGCGCGGGTATCTATGGTAGGGAGTCGATCGCTTGGGGAGTAGTGGGTACACCTAGTGGAGATAGGGGCAGACGGCACCTATGTAGTCAGCTAGGGGTACAAGAGACTACTAATAAAATTACTAAGTTGTGGGTACACCTAGTGGAGATAGGGGCAGACGACACCTATGTAGTCAGCTAGGGGTACACGAAACTACTATTAAAAATTACTAAGTACACTTAGTCGGATCAACCTTTAAGTAGGAATTACCCTTGGGTGGGTAGAACTGGTGTGGTGCAGTGTAGGAATTACCCTTGGGTGGGTAGATCTGGGGTGGCGCAGTGTAGTATTTATCCTTGGGTGGATAGGCGCGTCTTTACCGTTATCTTAGTTTATCCTGAGTCTAGTTGGCTACTTAGTGTAGTCATTTATCCCCAGTCGTACCGTACCAGGTTTATATCATACCCTAATTACTTTAATGATTGTATTGTTAAGGTTATAGGGCTCACTCAGACTTATGTCTGACCCCGTTGTTTTTATCTTTTTCCCCAACCCTCAGGTTCTCAGAGTGGGCCTAGCACTAGTGGGCTTTGATCAGATTGCTTTATCTATCTTTTGGAGCTTGGACTCTTGAAGAAAAGCTCGGTTATCTTTTCTATTATGGCTATTAGTATGTAGTGGGATTATGTACTTATGTTTTAACGAGATGGATATTTTGTACTTGACTCTTGTTGGTTTTTGAGATGTGTAATGGCTGGATTTTTTTTAAGCTTCTGACATTCATTTTAATAAGGAAATTTAAATGTATCTAGAAGACTCGACCAATTTAATTATGTATAATCACTTATATGTATGTGTATACATATATGATTTACACTATAACTTAATATACACATGATATATTAACTAAATGTTTTAACAACTTAAGAAATAATTGCGACACATTTTATAACATTAGGAAGTGTAGGGAAGCTAGCAACATGGAATAAGTGTGGAAATTCCTATTTTACAACTAACATGTATAAGTGTCATATACTAAGCAAACTAGTAATGAGATTAACACCTATATATTTCTATATTTATATATATAAGTATAGCATGAAAAGTATAGACATATATATACATTTCTATATACATATGCTACGGCTTAAGTATATATATAAGTACATATATACACCAAGTTCATTTGCAAGAAGTATAGTCCAACCTTTAAACAAAATCAAGTCCAAAACCCCATCATTTAGAAATAGATTTGAATTTAATCATCACCTAATCCCTACACTATTACTTGCGGCTGAACTAATAATGAGAGAAAACAAATATCAAAGAGGAAAACTATTTTTCTCTTAAGTTTTGTGATGGTAAGTATTGAGAGCATTTAATGCAAGCAAGGGGAGCATTTAATGAAAGCATAGTTTTGTACTTTGGTGAGACCAAGGAGACGTTGGTAGAAATATCTCTTGTGGAGAGTACTTTAAAAAAAGATGCTGTATAATGTTTAGGCCATACAAAGGAGAGAGAAAGGGGTAGGTAGAAGACGTGGGTTTTTACTTGTAAAAGCATAAGGGAAAAACTATTGTTTAAAGAGAAGAGTTGGCCTATATATATACACCATCATATCCATGCAAATGGTCTTTCACAAACACAAGAACACTTTGCTGAAACAAAAACCATCTACGGCAAGAAATTTGTGAAAAGCTTTTCAAGTGAGTAAACTCTCTTCTATCCCCTGTTTTCATGAAATTTGTCTATGCTGCGTTTTTTCTGTGTATGTATATGAATTTATGTGACAAGTATGAATGGTTATTGAGGTTAAATAGTTGATGTTCTTGAGAGTATTAAACCTGGAACTAAAAACTAATAAGTCAGAAAGCAGAAAGGTGTAAAAACTCCACTCTCTTTTTAGAACAAGAATGGTTTACTGTTCCTGTCACATTTAGATAGGTTTAGATGAACCGTTTTGCTTGAAGTTGTTATAAATCCATTTAGACCAGAACGGAACGTGTAAACATTTAGTAGCGAAATAAGCACAACAAGATTCCTGCTATTTCTGTTGAGTACATGCATTTGGCGCTGTAATATTAGATTATTATGAAGTGGAGCGATTAGGATACTTGCAACAGTTATATGTGGTTTATCATAATAACATACTGTAAACTTTATTGGTTGGAAAAAAGAAAAAAATTATAACAAGAATGGGATACCAGTGAAGTGATCGGCCAGGGACTGTTAGTTGCATCATATCAGGGGACTAAGCCGTAACAGGCTCACACTCATCAACGGTTGTCAGTCTGTTTTAAAACTGATAAAGCGATCGATTTAACAGATTAAATTAGTACGATCATTTCAGCAAATAAACAATTCAGCGTTAGCATCATATATGATTAGGGATAACAGTAAAGAAGAGTAGGAGGACGTTTGGGACTTGAATAGGTTCCAGCAAGTTATTAAGTAAAAAGAAAAATATAACGGCAAGAAGAAAAACCGGGGTTTGAGTTTATATATATCGAGACTGTTTAATGATGACATACCATTATGATTCGGTTTCTCAGCTCAGTCCATGTTCTATAATAATAAAAGCAGAAAACTAGAAATAGAAGAGAGTAGAAAGGAAAGGATGCAGCATGTCTCGGCCATCGTTTGAAATGGCTGCGTGTACTCCTGGACCAGGCTGGACGCAGACGAACGTAGGAGGGATGGCCACCAGAGACTGGCGGTGGAGCAGGTGTTCACAGGGAGCGGGAGGTGGTAGCAACGACGTAAAACATGGCAGGGGTATTGGGTTTGTATTGGCAGGTTCTGGGCTTAGCCTATTTTAAAATAAAATATATAAATGAGGAGAGAACAAATGAAAGTAGAAGAGAGCGGGATGAGGCTGTCTGGATGGACGGTTAAGTTGGATTCGGCCTTGGGATTGAAAGGGTTTTTGGAAAAACACGAAAGGGATTATCGGGTGTAGGGTCAACCTCAGGGAAGAGGAGTTAGTCGTGTTGATATGTTCACGGTCGATGTAGTTAAGGTTTTTGTCTGTGAACATGCGCAGCATGCACAGTATGTGCACATGCACACAAAAATGTGCACAGTAAAACTCCTGGAAACAGAGGAAAGTGGCGAAGACTTTCACAACAGTAGAAAGGCGGTGATCATGATCCGTGAAGGGTGGGTAGGTGGTGAGTTCAACCGTTCACCGACAAATTGAAGAAGAGGTGAGTGAGTAGGGGTACACGACAGAGATGAGAAGGAGCGACAGATAAAAATAAAAGAAAATGGGCTTGAATAAATTTAGAAAATAAATAAAATTTAGAAAATAATTAATTAATTAAATAAAAAGAGAATTTTTATTTAATTTGGTATAGGCAAGTGGAAGGAGGAAATGGCAGTCAGACCGAGTACAGAAGTTGACCAGAGAATTTCTACGAGTTTGAAATGTAGAAATATAAAGAAAATAATTTAAATAAATTATTAAACTAATTTATTTATGATAAATTAGAAGAAATAAAATAACTTACCAGAAGAAATCGAGTATTGAGCATCGTTTAGACAACGACGATGAATGAAGCAAAATATCGTGTGCGAAGCACGTGCTTCATTTATCCATTTCTAAATAATGAGCAAAAACTGAATAGAATACCATGTGCAACGCACGCACTTTAACCGTTCATTTTTAAAAGAACGATACTAATATCCAGATATGAACAAGATAAAACTATACTGTTTGGGTGATGAAAATTAATGTAATCATGATTAAGCCGATAACTGTTCATCGACTATAAAAAACATTTTGTACATTGTTTCGAAGAGTCCGGGATAAACATCCCACTTCGACTCAATTTATACGACGTATGTCAGAATATTGAAGACGGAGGGATGCAAGGGCTATTTTTAAATAGTACCTTCGGTCTGTTCAGTCCCAGGACAAACCCGAATGGATGAGTGTCTGACAACGTATATCAGTTAGATTCTACACATCGAATTTACGTAAGTATATTACGTTGGTGGTGGAGAAATTCGTTTCTCTTAGCTTTATTGCCCACAATATATTTGGGTAATCGAATGAGTATTTCTGACGGATATGATGATGTGGCATTCAAAGAAATTGAAGAAATAAATCTGTCAGAAGGATAAACGTGACCTCAAAACCTCACAACCAGTGAGTAACAAAAGTTGGGCTAGGCAGCATGGCTAGTTGGGTCATACCCAAGCAGGGTATATTATCACCATCTAGAGAATATTCATATTTGTTACTTCTTTTCAATTCTGTATCTCCCGGGAACGGTTATGTTGGTACCAACCGTAGAGGTGGTAATATATTCGTTACACTCAAGCTAAATGAGTGGACGGTCATGTGTGGCCGGGTTGCAGGATGTTCTTGTTGAACCCCAGTGTATCTTCTCTAGAGTACACTGATCGGTGGGTGCTCCCATACCCTGTCAGTTAGAAACCAAATTTCCATAAGCGCTCGACGGTTTTAGATTTTATTCTATGTACGTGAACGTGAGATGTAAGCGATTCACTAGATGATTATTTATTTGATAAATACTATCGTAAATATCAAACATTTTGATATTAAAATACAAGGGTCGTTTCCCATATATTAGTTATGGATTGGGCATAAGATTTCTAAAGTAATTGAATCTATTAATAACGGAACACCTTATTCCTTATTTCCCTGCTTACATCTATATAACTGTGTTTACTCACACCAGTCCCCTGACTGACCCGGAGTTTATTTTCTGTGTTTTCCCTAAACTCTTGGGTACTCATAATATTTATTATGAGTAGTCAAGTAACTCAGGTTGGAAATGGAACCTTGCGAAGTTCAAGTTGCAGGACAAGTCTAGTAGTTTTAACTATACCTATGTATCCAGTTAGATTTGTATTTCCATATCATGATGTATTATTATGTGAATGTACTATGATGTTGTAAGTTGTTGATGTATTATGATGTATCAGACCCTATGATGTAATGTATTTGTATTTTTAAATTCCGCTGTGAGATTTCTGATAACTTCTTATTCTTCTATTCTATTAGTTCTATCTTTTCTATCTCATCTTCTAATTTCTTTCAATAATGACACGGTTTTCGGAAGGTCGAAAATCGCGCCGTTACAGTTGGTATCAGTGCCTATGATCTTCGGAAACGTTTAGGCTTTGGAATAGTGAGAGAGCGTATGGTTACTAAAAACTATATTTTAATATAGGTAGATCGTAGTTACTTAGGAAATCCTTTGACATATTTTTCTGATGAGAAATTTATTTTCAATCCATGTACTCAGGGAGTTGAAAATGAGTTCTCGTGGAGGAAGAGGCCGAGGAGCAAGCGGAGCAACTACGACAAACGGACACACTATTAACCAGACCCAAGTGGATACTACTGAAGTAATCCGAGCACCAACTCAGCCTAACTTTGCTATGGTCTGTAAGAATTACACGACTCTGGGAGGAAAGATTTTCAGAGGTACTGAATCACTGGTCGGAGTCCAAGCATGGATTAGATCGTGTGAGAAGATTTTTAAAGGACTGAGGTTGGATGACGAGCATAAGCGTCTCTTAGCTTCATGGAATCTGGAAGGAGCCGCAGCAATATGGTGGGATGCCCAAACGGCTAACACTCCTGAGGAAAACTTTACTTGGGCCATGTTCAAAGAAGCTTTTGAAGGTCAGTATCTACCTGCTACTGGAAGGACAAGGATGTACCGAGACTTCATTGACTTAAAACAGGAAAGCATGTCTGTCGCTGAGTACGAAAACCAGTTCAACGCACTTTCAATCTTTGGACCGAAGCTGATAAATACTCTTTTGAAAAAGAACGAGATGTTTGTTGCTGGTCTTAGAGATAATCTGCAAGGAAGGATGATGGGACATTTGAAGGATCCATTTGTGGAACTAGTAGACCTAGCACTCAGATATGAAGCACTAGATGCAAAGAAACCAGGAGCGAGGATCCAGACTGGGGAGACGAGTGGGGCGAATGCCATGAAAAGGAAGGTCAACCCAGATTGGAAGGATAATCAGGGCCAAGCTAAGACGGGGCAACAGACTGTGGAAGGTAAATTTAAGAATGTGGTGTGTCACAACTGCAAGAAAAAGGGACACATTGCACGATTCTGTAAACAAAAAGGGAACCAGAAACCCCAGCAATACCCACAACAGCATCAGAAACCCCAGCAATACCCGAGATAGCAACAGAAACCTCAGCAACAGAATCAGAACCAGAACCAGAATCAGAGGAACGAGATGGTAGTGAAGAATCTGTGTTTCAACTGTCAACAACCAGGACACATGGTGAAAGACTGTCCATTGATGAAGAGGGAACCACAGCCTAGAGTTTTTGCAATCAAAGATGAGCCGTCTACTTCTCAGAATGTGAAAGGGAAGGGAGTGCTGGAAGGTACTTTACAGTTTAATGGAATTTACCTTCGTGTTTTATTTGATACCGGCGCTTCACACAGTTTTATTTCAGCCGAAACCATAGATCAGTTTGACCTTAAACCAATTATATCACCGAAACCCATTTGCGTATCAAACCCCATAAGGGGAAAAACTAAGCTTAAAGTGTGTTGTGAGGATATAACTCTCTTATATCTCTCACACTCTTTTCGATTTGACTTCTATGTTCTAGACTTCAAAAGTTTCAATTTCATACTTGGATTAGACTGGTTAAGCAAATTCCAAGCCAAGATAAAATGTGATAAAGAAATCATAACCCTTATAACTAGCTTAGAGCGAAAAGCTAGAATAACGTGTGGGAAACCGGGAATTCACACCTGTAGTTTTCTATACGCTTTAGAAGCACCTCAAGAAAGTCTTGACACTTTGGAAGTAGTAAGAGAATTCAAGGACGTATTCGAGGAAGTCGGAAGTTTACCTCCGCATCGAGAGATCGAATTCCGAATTGATTTAGTCCCAGGAGCTAGACAAATGATTCAACCAAAGAGACGGATGGCCCCGCAAGGAAGTTCAGGAATTAGAGAAACAAACTCGGGATTTGCTGAGTAAAGGCTTAATCCGACCAAGTTTTCTAGTTGGGGCTCTACGGTAGTTTTTGTAGTAAAGTCTGACGGGTCCTTACGACTATGTGTAGACTACCGAGAATTAAATAAAGTAACCATCCGAAATAGATACCCATTACCTAGAATTGATGACCTTTTCGACCAATTGCACGGGGCAACGGTATTCTCCCAAATGGATTTAGCAACAGGATTTCACCAACTGAGAATCTCTGAAGATTGTATTCCTTTAACAGCATTCAGAGGCCCAGATTTCTTTTATGAGTGGTTGGTTATGCCGTTCGGATTAACCAACGCACCAGCTTTCTTCGTAGATCTGATGAACAGAATCTTTAGGAAAATTCTTAATAAATTCGTTCTCGTTTTCATTGACGATATTTTAATCTTTTCAAAAACCGAAGAAGAGCACCGTGGTCATCTTAGGGTAGTGCTAGAAACTCTAAGGAAGCACGTGTTGAAGGCAAAGTTTACAAAATGACACTTTTGGAAATCGGAGGTGAGATTTTTGGGGCACATAGTAAACGGAGATGGGATATCAGTAGACCCAGTTAAGGTAAATGCAGTACAACTATGGAAACAACCTCAAACACCAACAGATATTCGTGGTTTCCTAGGACTGGCGGGATACTATCGAAGATTTATCCGAGACTACTCCAAAATATCGTCACATCTGACCAAGTTAACAAAGAAGGGCCAAAAGTTTATGTGGGACCCAAAGTGTGAAAAATCGTTTCAAGAACTAAAGAAGAAATTAACAGAAGCACCAGTATTAGCTGTTCCCGATGGAACGAGCGGATTTGCAGTATACACCGATGCTTGTGTAAGAGGAGTAGGAGCGGTGTTAATGCAGAAGGGACAAGTGATTGCATATGCAAGTAGGCAATTAAAGATTCACGAGAAGAATTACGCAACTCACGACTTGGAGTTATTGGCAGTCGTTTTCGTATTGAAGATGTGGAGACATTACCTGCTAGGGGGGAAATTCGAACTTTTCACCGATCATAAACCATTAAAGTATCTGTTCACGCAAAGAGATTTAAATCTGAGACAACAGCGGTGGTTGGAATTTCTTGCATCATATGACCTAGATATCATTTATACACCGGGAAAAGCGAACGTAGTGGCAGATTCCTTGAGTAGAAATGCGATATTATCACTTTTGGAAGTCACACCGACTCTCCAAGAAAGGATAATGAGTAATCAGGAAAGGGATGCCAAACTAGAAAAGATTATTCAAGGAGTCAAAAATGGAAAAGAGACTGACTTCGAGTTGGACAATCAAGGAGTATTGAGAATAAACGGCAGATTATGCGTACCTGACGTGGATGGGATAAGACAGGAGGTTCTAAAAGAATGCCATGCATCAAAGTTGAGCATCCATCTAGGAATTCATAAAATGAATCACGGTATGAGACGAGTATTCTGGTGGTCAGGAATGAATAAGGATATCATTACTTTCCTAAATGAATGTCTATGTTGTCAGCAAGTCAAGGGAGACCATCAAAAGACTGCTGGACTATTACGACCATTAGAGATTCCCAACTGGAAGTGGGAAATGATATCGATGGACTTCATCGATGGTTTGCCAAGAACAAGGAGAGGCTACGAAGGGATTTGGGTAATCGTAGATCGGTTAACTAAGAGTGCGCACTTTATTCCAGTGAAACCAACGCGCACTGCCATAACATTAGCCGAAGTATTCATGAAAGAGATAGTACGACTGCACGGTATTCCAACGAGCATTGTAAGCGACAGAGATACCATTTTCACAAGTAGATTTTGGGAAGCTTTGCAGAGAACGTTGGGAACGAGATTAAATTTAAGTACAGCTTACCATCCTCAAACGGACGGTCAGACGGAAAGAGTTAATTGTATATTGGAGGATCTTCTAAGAGCGTGTATTTTAGATTTTGGAGGGTCGTAGGAAGATCATTTACACCTAGTAGAATTTTCATATAATAACAGTTACCAGGCGAGTATACAGATGGCACCATATGAAGCATTATATGGAAGACCTTGTAAAGCGCCAGCATGTTGGGTAGAGTCCGGAGACAAATTGGTACTTGGTCCGGATATGATACTAGAAGCGACAGCAAAAGTGGAATTAGAGAAATTGAGAATGAAAGAAGCCCAGGATCGCCAGAAAAGTTATGCCGATCAAAGACGAAGAGATTTAGTATTCGAAATAGAAGATCTAGTTTTTGTGAAGATCTCACCAATGAAGGGAGTAGTAAGATTTGGAAAATATGGAAAGTTAGCACCAAGATATGTTGGACCTTTCCGCGTCGTAGAAAGAATTGGTTTTCAAGCATATAAAGTTGAATTACCAGAATATATGGCTGGAATTCACAACGTATTTCACGTATCACACTTGAGAAAATGTATGCACAATCCATCATTAATTCTGGAACCCTCTGTTCAGCAAGAAATAGAGATTGAGCCAGACTTGACAGTGATTAGACATCCATTCAGTATTATTGACCGAGAGGGAAAGCAACTTCGCAATAAAGTGGTGAGGCTACTAAAGATCCAGTGGAGCGAAAACCCGAAAGACTGTACGTGGGAGACCGAGAAGCAGATAAGGAAATTATACCCAGATTTTCCTACGAGTTCGGTATGATTTACTATGGTATAGGTAAAATGTAAGGAAAATTTGATTTCTACATTTCTGTGAGCATTTGCATATGTGTGTCATGATTCAGTTTATTAGGATTTATGAACTCTCTTGTATGTTTACATCACTGATGAGTTCTATTTTCTTGTTTACTGTTAGATGGCACCAATATGGAAGGCCACAGCAAGAAAGAGGGTGACACCACTCCAGTTCCTTATGCTACATACAAAGAGACAAAGGGTAGGAGATTCCGACAACAACCGAGAGATATCACCCATCGACGACGAGGACACACACATATCATCAGAAGGATCAGTGCTGGGCAGGAACGAACCAATGGAACAAAATGGAGGACACCAAGACTTTACTAATGAGGATGAAGCGATAGAAGAAGGTGGAAGTGTTGACGGGTATGGTGGAGGAGATGAGGGTGGCGAAGAAGAAGAAGAATATGAAGAAGAATATGAGGAAGAATATGAGGAGGAGTATGAGGAAGAATATGAGGAGGAAGAAGACCAAGTTATTCCGGGAACCCCAGTCATTGTACCTGAAACCCCAGTCATTGCTACGGGAAACCAGCAAGAGGAGCAAGTGGCCCAAAGGACAGCAATATGGAATAGATTGGAACAAGTTCTCGTCGAGTTTCGCATGGCAGGAGGAGGATTACAAGTATTCGGTGAGTATGGATATCCCGTGGTGAGGCTATATTTAATACCACCAGTGGGTCTGATTGATATATCTGATGACGAGGAGGAGACTGATGCAGAGGACGTAGTTGAGGTCCTTAATATATCTGATGACGAGGGGGTCGTAGAGATAATAGATATCTCTGACGACGAGTAGTAGGACAGGGACTCGAGGAGGATACTTACGTATGTATATTTTGGGGCAGTTTAGAACTTGAGTAGTCAAGTCTAGTATTATTGTATGTATCGAGACTAGTGATAATATAGAACTAGTCGTATGTGTATGTGTACTAAAGAAATCAGTTTATGAAATATTTTCTTTTGGAAACTTTCTATCTTTCTTATGTAATTTCGGGGCGAAATTCTTTTAAGTGGGGTAGTCTGTAATGGCTGGATTTTTTTTAAGCTTCAGACATTCATTTTAATAAGGAAATTTAAATGTATCTAGAAGACTCGACCAATTTAAATATGTATAATCACTTATATGTATGTATATACATATATGATTTACACTATAACTTAATATACACAGGATATATTAACTAAATGTTTTAACAACTTAAGAAATAATGGCGACACATTTTATAACATTAGGAAGTGTACGGAAGCTAGCAACATGGAATAAGTGTGGAAATTCCTATTTTACAACTAACATGTATAAGTGTCATATACTAAGCAAACTAGTAATGAGATTAACACCTATATATTTCTATATTTATATATATAAGTATAGCATGAAAAGTATAGACATATATATACATTTCTATATACATATGCTACGGCCTAAGTATATATATAAGTACATATATACACCAAGTTCATTTGCAAGAAGTATAGTCCAACCTTTAAACAAAATCAAGTCCAAAACCCCATCATTTAGAAATAGATTTGAATTTAATCATCACCTAATCCCTACACTATTACTTGCGGCTGAACTAATAATGAGAGCAAACAAATATCAAAGAGGAAAACTATTTTTCTCTTAAGTTTTGTGATGGTAAGTATTGAGAGCATTTAATGCAAGCAAGGGGAGCATTTAATGAAAGCATAGTCTTGTACTTTGGAGAGACCAAGGAGACGTTGGTAGAAATATCTCTTGTGGAGAGTACTTTAAAAAAACATGCTGTATAATGTTTAGGCCATACAAAGGAGAGAGAAAGGGGTAGGTAGAAGACGTGGGTTTTTACTTGTAAAAGCATAAGGAAAAAACTATTGTTTAAAGAGAAGAGTTGGCCTATATACATACACCATCATATCCATGCAAATGGTCTTTCACAAACACAAGGACACTTTGCTGAAACAAAAACCATCTACGGCAAGAAATTTGTGAAAAGCTTTTCAAGTGAGTAAACTCTCTTCTATCCCCTGTTTTCATGAAATTTGTCTATGCTGCATTTATGCTGTGTATGTATATGAATTTATGTGACAAGTATGAATGGTTATTGAGGTTAAATAGTTGATGTTCTTGAGAGTATTAAACCTGGAACTAAAAACTAATAAGTCAGAAAGCAGAAAGGTGTAAAAACTCCACTCTCTTTTTAGAACAAGAATGGTTTACTGTTCCTGTCACATTTAGATAGGTTTAGATGAACCGTTTTGCTTGAAGTTGTTATAAATCCATTTAGACCAGAACGGAACGTGTAAACATTTAGTAGCAAAATAAGCACAACAAGATTCCTGCTATTTATGTTGAGTACATGCATTTGGCGCTGTAATATTAGATTATTATGAAGTGGAGCTATTAGGATACTTGCAACAGTTATATGTGGTTTATCATAATAACATACTGTAAACTTTATTGGTTGGAAAAAAGAAAAAAATTATAACAAGAATGGGATACCAGTGAAGTGATCGGCCAGGGACTGTTAGTTGCATCATATCAGGGGACTAAGCCGTAACAGGCTCACACTCATCAACGGTTATCAGTCTGTTTTAAAACTGATAAAGCGATCGATTTAACAGATTAAATTAGTACGATCATTTCAGCAAATAAACAATTCAGCGTTAGCATCATATATGATTAGGGATAACAGTAAAGAAGAGTAGGAGGACGTTTGGGACTTGAATAGGTTCCAGCAAGTTATTAAGTAAAAAGAAAAATATAACGGCAAGAAGAAAAACCGGGGTTTGAGTTTATATATATCGAGACTGTTTAATGATGACATACCATTAGGATTCGGTTTCTCAGCTCAGTCCATGTTCTATAATAATAAAAGTAGAAAACTAGAAATAGAAGAGAGTAGAAAGGAAAGGATGCAGGATGTCTCGGCCATCGTTTGAAATGGCTGCGTGTACTCCTGGACCAGGCTGGACGCGGACGAACGTAGGAGGGATGGGCACCAGAGACTGGCGGTGGAGCAGGCGTTCACAGGGAGCAGGAGGTGGTAGCAACGACGTAAAACATGGCAGGGGTATTGGGTTTGTATTGGCAGGTTCTGGGCTTAGCCTATTTTAAAATAAAATATATAAATGAGGAGAGAACAAATGAAAGTAGAAGAGAGCGGGATGAGGCTGTCTGGATGGACGGTTAAGTTGGATTCGGCCTTGGGATTGAAAGGGTTTTTGGAAAAACACGAAAGGGATTATCGGGTGTAGGGTCAACCTCAGGGAAGAGGAGTTAGTCATGTTGATATGTTCACGGTCGATGTAGTTAAGGCTTTTGTCTGTGAACATGCGCAGCATGCACAGTATGTGCACATGCACACAAAAATGTGCACAGTAAAACTCCTGGAAACAGAGGAAAGTGGTGAAGACTTTCACAACAGTAGAAAGGCGGTGATCATGATCTGTGAAGGGTGGGTAGGTGGTGAGTTCAACCGTTCACCGACAAATTGAAGAAGAGGTGAGTGAGTAGGGGTACACGACAGAGATGAGAAGGAGCGACAGATAAAAATAAAAGAAAATGGGCTTGAATAAATTTAGAAAATAAATAAAATTTAGAAAATAAATAATTAATTAAATAAAAAGAGAATTTTTATTTAATTTGGTATAGGCAAGTGGAAGGAGGAAATGGCAGGAAGACCGAGTACAGAAGTTGACCGGAGAATTTCTACGAGTTTGAAATGTAGAAATATAAAGAAAATAATTTAAATAAATTATTAAACTAATTTATTTATGATAAATTAGAAGTAATAAAATAACTTACCAGAAGAAATCGAGTATTGAACATCGTTTAGACAACGACGATGAATGAAGCAAAATATCGTGTGCGAAGCACGTGCTTCATTTATCCATTTCTAAATAATGAGCAAAAACTGAATAGAATACCATGTGCAACGCACGCACTTTAACTGTTCATTTTTAAAAGAACGATACTAATATCCAGATATGAACAAGATAAAACTATACTGTTTGGCTGATGAAAATTAATGTAATCATGATTAAGCCGATAACTGTTCTTCGACTATAAAAAATATTTTGTACATTGTTTCGAAGAGTCCGGGATAAACATCCCACTTCGACTCAATTTATAAGATGTATGTCAGAATATTGAAGACGAAGGGATGCAAGGGCTATTTTTAAATAGTACCTTGGGTCTGTTCAGTCCCAGGACAAACCCGAATGGACGAGTGTCTAACAACGTATATCAGTTAGATTCTACACATCGAATTTACGTAAGTATATTACGTTGGTGGCGGAGAAATTCGTTTCTCTTAGCTTTATTGCCCACAATATATTTGGGTAATCGAATGAGTATTTCTGACGGATATGATGATGTGGCATTCAAAGAAATTGAAGAAATAAATCTGTCAGAAGGATAAACGTGACCTCAAAACCTCACAACCAGTGAGTAACAAAAGTTGGGCAAGGCAGCATGGCTAGTTGGGTCATACCCAAGCAGGGTATATTATCACCATCTAGAGAATATTAATATTTGTTACTTCTTTTCAATTCTGTATCTCCCGGGAACGGTTATGTTGGTACCAACCGTAGAGGTGGTAATATATTCGTTACACTCAAGCTAAATGAGTGGACGGTCATGTGTGGCCGGGTTGCAGGATGTTCTTGTTGAACCCCAGTGTATCTTCTCTAGAGTACACTGATCGGTGGGTGCTCCCATACCCTGTCAGTTAGAAACCAAATTTCCATAAGCGCTCGACGGTTTTAGATTTTATTCTATGTACGTGAACGTGAGATGTAAGTGATTCACTAGATGATTATTTATTTGATAAATACTATCGTAAATATCAAACATTTTGATATTAAAATACAAGGGTCGTTTCCCATATATTAGTTATGGATTGGGCATAAGATTTCTAAAGTAATTGAATCTATTAATAACGGAACACCTTATTCCTTATTTCCCTGCTTACATCTATATAACTGTGTTTACTCACACCAGTCCCCTGACTGACCCGGAGTTTATTTTCTGTGTTTTCCCTAAACTCTTGGGTACTCATAATATTTATTATGAGTAGTCAAGTAACTCAGGTTGGAAATGGAACCTTGCGAAGTTCAAGTTGCAGGACAAGTCTAGTAGTTTTAACTGCACCTATGTATCCAGTTAGATTTGTATTTCCATATCATGATGTATTATTATGTGAATGTACTATGATGTTGTAAGTTGTTGATGTATTATGATGTATCAGACCCTATGATGTAATGTATTTGTATTTTTAAATTCCGCTGTGAGATTTCTGATAACTTCTTATTCTTCTATTCTATTAGTTCTATCTTTTCTATCTCATCTTCTAATTTCTTTCAATAATGACACGGTTTTCGGAAGGTCGAAAATCGCGCCGTTACAAGATGTAACCAAACATGTTTACCCTCTGCTGCAATGAAATGATGTTTCAAATTTCAAGTATTATTTATATCTGTCTTGTGTAATTTTTCTATTCTATATTCACTTAAAATGCTCCACCGAAGTTAAGGCATTCCCTTAGTGAGCGACCTTAACGGGTGTGGGGTGTTACATGAATGAACACAAGTCGGGTGCATATTCATTCAGCATGGAAGATATACATAGTGTCTCAGCATAAACAACTCAGGCCTCATAAGACATAATCATAAAGTCCACAACAACAAACTTGAAAGCCAGCATGGACAACAGTTCAGTTTTAAGGAAGAAACACAAATATACAGAGAACATTGCAAATGCGATGAGCACAAAATAGTTTGGCAAGACTCAATTCACATTTGGCAATAAATCAATTTTTGGAAAAAGTCATGCAAAAGAATTTTTGGCAACAGTTAATCTTTTGGCATGAAGTCAAATCTAGTTTCTTTTCTGAAATCAAGTTGTTTTTGGCAAATAACAATTCATTTTTGACAAGATTCTTTTCAACTCTTTTAAGGCAGATTTACACAATGTGTTTTGGCAAGAAAACATTTTTCTCAAAAAACAATTTTGTCTTTCCAGATTTTTACAAAGGGCAGGAAGCATTTTTTTAGGAGACTTGTTTTTGCAATTTAAATCCTTCCGAAATTGGACACGTCATGTTTAAGAAAGAAATGTTTTCTCCAGAACCATGTTTAACACAAGTTAAATATGGCAACAGGTTTAATGACAAGAAATCATAAATGGATATTTCTGATATCTTGCAAGTGTAACAAATTTGATGAATCCATTTATATGATATCAGTTTTGAATTGCAAATAAATGGACAAACATAGGACAAATTACTTGCCAAATTTTCCAGAGAATTCAGTGATGAAATTAAGGCAGAAATCATGCAAGAATATCAAAGCGAAGGAATTCAAACAAGTTTTTAAAATTAACATTCAAGATTCACAATCACGTATTTCGGCCAAGAAGAATACCAGGTTTATCAATTCAGAATTCATTTCAAGTAACAAATCAGCAAGCATTTGTTTGGAATTTTTTTAAGGGGCAACAAATCAAATCTTTCCCGTTTCTCATCTCACAAATTAGTAAAGCTGTGTCATTAGTAAAGAGCATGATAGAAGCTTAATTTGTTCACATATGGTATCAGGAAATTAAAGGGTTTCCAGTTTTTTGAATCAAATATCATTTCAATACAAATTCGAGCATGAACAAATATATATGTGGCAAGCATTCATGGATAAGCAACAATCAGCTATTGACCAGAATCGTAAAGGGGCAAATTCGAGCAATTAAGGCAGCTACAAATTTCTGTACTTACCACATTTCTATCATTCATATTGGCTTTATATACCGAGGAGTTTTTCTTTTGAAGCTGAAATAATAAATATAATTAATCCATAAGTGTTTCTCTAACCTCATTTAAAAATCCAAGCTCTAGTTATGCATGGTTATGAGATTACTTATATTTAAGCTGCAACTGATCTCATTTAAAAATCCAAGATCTAGTTATGCGGTGTCAGTGTGCTCTTAAATCAAAAGAAAAAGAAAAGAAAATAATTTGAATAAATAAAAATTTATATGAAATTCTCCTTGGTGTGTAAAAATCAGCTTATCAATCCATTTTCTATCTTGTGAAATGTGTTAATGTCTTATGAAATATTATGAAATGTTGATTGATAGTTATTGGAATTTGAGATTATATAATTTTGTCACTTAAATTGAAATATTAATTATAGTCCAAATCCATCACTATTTTTGTACTTCATTTTTAAAATTCTTTTAAAAAATAATTGGAATTCATTTTAAAACTCTCTACATTATTATAATTTTCATTATAAATCTGTCATTCTACAATGTGAAATATGTCACTAGTTCTCAGTTTATTATGATTTTTGTTTGACTGATTGAGATTTATGATGACCGTTCCTTCTCTTAAGGTGAAATTATATTTCTAGTTATTTTTCATCTATATTTTGAATTCTATATCCTTTTGATGATAACAAAAGGGGGATAATGGCTTGAGATTTTGATTTATGAGTGAATATTTTATAAATATTTTAATTTTGAAAATTCTGATTCATATTCACATTCTTTTCACTCATGCACAGTTATAGGGGAAGTTTCTGTAGTAGGGGAGCTTTCAAATAGGGGGAGTTCAAAATTCACTGTCAAACACATTTATTGGATTCAAAATCTTAATATTTGTTTGTCATCATAAAAAGGGGGAGATTGTTGTATATAACGCACTTGTATACACAATTATATGATTTTTGTTTGATGATAACAACCAAATATATTTTATTATTAAAAGTGTTTGTTACTGTACTGTTTCATATCCACATCTCAGATAGAAATATAATATTAATATTTAAATGGAATACTATTGCATAAGAATCAAAAATTCAAATAGTATTTTATTTAAATATAAATATTTTATTTCATACATTCAAACAGTACAACTCTTGTAACTCCACTATTTGTATATCTCACATTTCAATTTCATTTCGTACATATACAGTTTCATATATAGTGCTGCCCACTGTAGTTCTCTGCTCACTCACACAATTTTATATATACATTCACATTGACTCATATACAGACTCATACATTTCACTGTCTATACTCGTCTTCTGTCTTCTGTCTTCACAGCATCCTCACTGTTAGTCCAGTCATCATCTGCTTACCTGTCACATGAAACGCACACACAATATACAGCAATAGAGTTGAAAATAAATACATTCGAATATAAATTTTATTTTTTAAAATTTTATTTTCCTCAATTGGTGTGTTTCTCATCATTTTTCATGACTTGATTTGATTCATCTATGTCTAGACAGCTTGTGATATTCACAGTGAAACCCTGTAAATACCACAAGGCAGACGATTTGTATATGTACAAGAACAAGAAACTTTTCTGATGGCCTGCAAATACACACGTGCATATACACACACCACTGTGCACTGCCTCGCTAATTAGTGTTCAACTGAGGAGTAGCCCCGTGAACCATCTCAACTCAATGCAACATAGTCAACAAAGCCAAAGACAATGGCCTAACATGAAATATGGTCGAACCTTACTCAAAGCAAATATGTGGGCCATGCACAAGTCAATAAAGTCAAACCAGAATGACCAAGTCAAAGAAATGTGATCAAACAAGATATGGTGCAGCAATGCAAGGTGTACACAACAGTTTTGGTGCACACAGCAGTTCTGGAGTAAGTAAGGTCATGCAAAAAAGACCCAAGAAAACATAAGCATGCATATGTAAATGTTGCAACTCAAGCTCAACTGGTCAATTACAAAGTTTATAGGTCAAACGTTTCAGGAATATGATCAAGACTAGGTGGAGCATGGACATGAATGAACACAAATCAGGTGCATATTCATTCAGCATGGAAGATATACATAGTGTCTCAGCATAAACAACTCAGGCCTCATAAGACATAATCATAAAGTCCACAACAACAAACTTGAAAGCCAGCATGGACAACAGTTCAGTTTTAAGGAAGAAACACAAATATACAGAGAACATTGCAAATGCGATGAGCACAAAATAGTTTGGCAAGACTCAATTCACATTTGGCAATAAATCAATTTTTGGAAAAAGTCATGCAAAAGAATTTTTGGCAACAGTTAATCTTTTGGCATGAAGTCAAATCTAGTTTCTTTTCTGAAATCAAGTTGTTTTTGGCAAATAACAATTCATTTTTGACAAGATTCTTTTCAACTCTTTTAAGGCAGATTTACACAATGTGTTTTGGCAAGAAAACATTTTTCTCAAAAAACAATTTTGTCTTTCCAGATTTTTACAAAGGGCAGGAAGCATTTTTTTAGGAGACTTGTTTTTGCAATTTAAATCCTTCCGAAATTGGACACGTCATGTTTAAGAAAGAAATGTTTTCTCCAGAACCATGTTTAACACAAGTTAAATATGGCAACAGGTTTAATGACAAGAAATCATAAATGGATATTTCTGATATCATGCAAGTGTAACAAATTTGATGAATCCATTTATATGATATCAGTTTTGAATTGCAAATAAATGGACAAACATAGGACAAATTACTTGCCAAATTTTCCAGAGAATTCAGTGATGAAATTAAGGCAGAAATCATGCAAGAATATCAAAGCGAAGGAATTCAAACAAGTTTTTAAAATTAACATTCAAGATTCACAATCACGTATTTCGGCCAAGAAGAATACCAGGTTTATCAATTCAGAATTCATTTCAAGTAACAAATCAGCAAGCATTTGTTTGGAATTTTTTTAAGGGGCAACAAATCAAATCTTTCCCGTTTCTCATCTCACAAATAAGTAAAGCTGTGTCATCAATAAAGAGCATGATTAAAGCTTTATTTGTTCACATATGGTATCAGGAAATTAAAGGGTTTCCAGTTTTTTGATTCAAATATCATTTCAATACAAATTCGAGTGTGAACAAATATATATGTGGCAAGCATTCATGGACAAGCAACAATCAGCTATTGACCAGAATCCTAAAGGGGCAAATTCGAGCAATCAAGGCAACTTCAAATTCAACAAATCAAGGCAAGCTATTATGATGAAATCAGAGATAATCGAAGGGTTTGAAACCCCTATAAAAACACTAAATCATCATCGGCTGAAAGGATTGGAAAAATCACAAACAATTCAGAGAAAGAAAATACAGAGATCTCACATTTTTCATGAGTGGTTTTCGATCGCAATAATCCCCACATCAAAGTAACAAATCAATCCATAGTATTTCGAAGCATCAGAGATTTGATTCCAGATACAAACGATCGAGATTTGGGAAGATTGAAGAAGACCTAGTTTTTTCAATTCGGCCCCCATTTTTGAGTGAAAGAGAACGGGCAAAAACATGTAGAAGTGGTCGGCCTACTTTAAGCTTGGCTAAGTCAACAAGGGGAGATTCAAATTCTATTTACACTAGGGTTTGTAGAGTTGTTTTAATATGTTTTTATTTTATTGTTTTTGTAATTTGAATTGAAATTGATAAAACAGTTCTAGAGTCTGTAAAATCTAGGGATTCAGTTAGGGGTTAACTGACAGTTGCTAGAGTCTGTAAAATCAAGGTAGTTCCCTAGTTTTGTCTGTAAAACTAGGCAGTTTACTAGAGTCTGTAAAACTAGGGAAAAATCTGGTCTAGGGGATATAGACCAATCTAGGGTTTTGAGCGTAGGGTTAGGACAGGAGCAGGAGCTGCGAGTTTACATGGGATTGTAAGCGAGATCTGTTTATAGCACCTAGTAGAAACCTTAGGAATGCAACAGTAGGCAGGATTTTGCCGAAGCCGGGTATCTCTGTATGTTATTTACTTTCTGTATTTTTATTTCTACAGCATTCTATGATCAGATAATTTTTAATATCCTGCTAAAATTCAATTAACCCTATTCAACCCCCCTCCCCCCTCTAGGGTTAATCTAGATCCAACAAAACTAATCATTAAGCAAGAGCAACTGAATCGGGAAAGGAGTTGTTGGTCTTAACTAGATCCCAAGACTTGGAAAGGGAAAATGATGTAGAAAAGAATATGGCTTCAGACAAGGAACCCATTTCAGCTGAAACAGAGCACCATTATGAGAACACTTAGATGGCTCCGATCATAGAATATCTTCTAAATGGAGTCCTACCTTCCAATAAGCAAGATGTGAGAAAAATAAAACACCAAGCTCCCACATTTGTGTTCATGGACAAAATGATTTATAAGAAAGGGCATTTTCTTCCCTAACTAAGGTGCGTAAGCCTGGAGAACGGGCTCAGATTATTAAAAGAAGTGCATGAGGGTTTATGTGGATATCATTCTAATGGAATTAAGTTAGCCAAGAAATCCATGCGACAAGGCTTTTATTGGCCACAGATGGTTAACCAGGCCATTGAGTGTTGTATATAACGTAGTTGTATACGCAATTTTATGATTTTTGTTTGATGATAACAACCAAATAAATATTATTTTGAATGTGTTTGTTACTGTATTGTTCTATATATACATCACAGACAGGAATATAATATTTATATTTAAATAGAATACGATTGTACGACGTTCGTATATTCATACAATATTTTATTTAAATTGAATATTATATTTCAAACATTCAAACAATACAGCTATTTGTAACTCCACTATTTAAACTCTTCACATGTATTTGTACTTGTAAATAAACAGTATACAATAGAAAATTTTGCTTGAACACGATAAAATAGTATTTTATTTCAAATAAATTTGTTGAATACAAACATCAGGACAATTCTGTTGTTACACAGCTCCTCACTATAACACACTGTCTATACATCTCGTATATATATATATATATATATATATATATATATATATATATAATCACTCATTTTACATTTTCATATCCATATACATTCACTGATACATTTATACTCGCTGACACTGTCTTTTAGTCTTCTGTCTTCACAGCATCTTCACTGTCATCATCCACATACCTGTCATATACAGAAACACACACAGTACACTGCAATAGATATAAAAACTGAATACATGCAGATTTGAATTTTATTTTTGAAATTTTATTTGCCTCAGTTTTCTCCTCATTTTACATGACTCGTCTGATTTTTTTTAATCCATGCGACCGTGTCTAGACAGCTTGTGATATTCACAGTGATACACTGTAAATATCACAAGGCAGACAACATATATATATATATATATATATGTCAATGCAGGGACAGGAAATTTTATCTGATGGCTGCACATACACACGTGTATAGATATACACGTGTGCACTGCCACGCCAATCAGTTTGCAACTGAGGAGTAGCCACATGAACCATCACGACTTGGTGCACATATGAAATAACTCATTGAAAAATCAATAGCAATTAAATGGTCAAGAAGCAACAAAGTTGGTTATGCATAACCCAAGTGTAAGTGCAAATGGAAACAAGTCAGCCAAGAACAAGGAAAAAAGATTAATGGATGTAGCCCAAATGCACATGCAAGTGGTGTACTATAAAGCAATATAGACATGGTCGAGCTAGATTAATCATGGACAGGCATGAACATGGATAAAGTCAAATCAGCATGCACAAATGTGCAATGTCAAGTGCGCATGGTGCAGCCAACCTTTTCATGACCAAATACAGGTTCAAGTGGCGTAAACAAATGCATGTAGATGTGTACATGAAGAGCATAGTCCAGAACAAAGCTAGCTATGTGGTCGAGCTCAACAAATGACAAGGGACAACTTTAGTTTTTAAAAGCATGGTGAAACATCATGTACACAAGTGTACAACTCTTCAAGGACTACTCAAACATGGTGGTGCAGAATGTATACAACATGGCATAATCATGTATATGCCACAAGTCCAAGTGAAACAATAAAATGCAACAAGACAGAAATATACATCAGCAAGACAGGGCAGAACAAATGTTATACAAGTATTTTAGCAAACAGCATGGGTTCTAGGAGCATAAACAACAAATTTAAGTGCAATGTTTCACAGTGGCCAAGCAGCCATAACAATGAATAACAATTCATGGATGTGTTCATGAATGGAATGCAAGCATGGACTAGAACTGTCAAGACACAAATACACAGCATGAACATGTTAGTGTGCATGGGTAAACAACAATGTCAAAGCAGTGATTTTTGATTTGGTCGTGCTCATGCATAAAGTCAAGCATGCAAATATCCAGCAAGTGAAATTTCTAGAAATTCATGTACAAAATCAGCTGGCATTCAAGCTTTGTTGTTTCCAGTTTTGACAAAGAAGTTTATGCAAACAGCAACTAGCATTTAAGCAATGGGAAAAAGGCAGTTTTTGGAAATCAATGCAGTGGAATGAATCATGTAGTTTTTTTTCTATGGATCTTTATTTGAAAAAGTTTTAAATAGATTCTAGATTTGGTCAATCGTTTTTGGAAAAGGTTTTTGGTTTTAAATCTGTTTTTATTAGGATAGCAATATTTTTGGCAAGTGTATATTTACAAACTTTTTGAGTATAGGAAATTTTTAGAAATGATTCATGTTATTTCCTGTTTTGAATCAAACAGGAAATTCTTTCAAAGAAGCCAATATTTCTTTCAATCGACCAAATACTTTCAAAGACAAATTTCATGTCTAATTTCTTCTCCAAAATCACGGTAGTTTCTACATAAAGGAAATCACTCTGCTGTTTTAAAAGGAAAATTTTATATTTTCCAGAAGTTTTTTATTAAGGCATCAATCATGGAAAATCATAGCAACAACAATCCCGCAAATCAAAAGGGGAAACAAGCACAAATCAAATCGAGTCATTTCTGAAATCAGAATTTTAGTGTTTCATTTTAACCTTATATACACACGCGTTACATTATTGGCAAATGCATCGAAATATCACACAATAATTCAAAGAGAAATCATCGAAAGCCAAAATCACAAATTCATAGAGCAACATTGAAAATTCGATCAAAGAATCTTACATGTTTTTGAACGCAAGCAGTGTGGATTGCCCATACCAGATCAACCGAGAGTGACAACGAATTCAAGAATTTAGAGAGCCATTTTCTTCAACAAACAAATTAATCGATTTGGGGATTAAAAAAAATCCTAGAGCCATCTCTAGTTTTTTCTAAAAGCAAAGAGATTGGGCTAAAAAGAAAAGAGGGTGCACAAATTAACAATATGGTCGGCCAAGCAAATTGTGAAGTGTTAAAGGTGATGACTCCTTTTATTTTAAATCCTAGGGTTCTTTGGATTGTTTTAGTTTTATTTGTCATTATTTTTTTGTTGTTTCAATTTGTTTTGTAAACTATCATAAATTTTTTCTAGAGTCTGTAAAATTCTAGGTGGTTCAGTTAGGGGTTAACTGACAGTTTACGAGTGTTTGTAAAACTAGGGGAAAATCTGGTCTAGTGGATATAGATCAGTCTAGGGTTTTGAGCGTAGTGTAAGAATAGGAGCAGGGTTTGCGAGTGTATATGGTCTTGTATGCGGGATCTGTTCTATCACCTAGTAGAAACCTTAGGAATGCAGCAGTCGGTTGGATTTTGCCGAAGCTGGGTATCTCTGTGTGTTATTTACTTTCTGTATTTTTATATCTACTGCATTATGTGAGCTGATTATTATCTCAATATCCCGTTAGATTATAACTCTGCAAAAATTTGTAATTAACCCTATTCACCCCCACCCCCTCTAGGGTTAATCTAGATCCAACAAGTGGTATCAGAGCAAGGTTTTTGTTTGACTCTAGAGTAATGGGTCATCCTAGTTGTCAGTCCTCTGAGAGTCAATCCAGTCGTATTCCATCTATTTTTAATGGTACAAATTTTTTAAATTGGAAATTAGAAATGGAGTTATATTTAAAATCTATTGATGTTAAATGTTGGGATACTGTATTAATGGATATGATATGATTAGTAGAAATGATATTGGGTTTAATTCTCGTGCTATTCATATTTTATATTCTTATATTGATGATGTTTAGTATAGCCTTATCTCCCATTGTTTAACTGCGCAGGAAATATAGAATACTCTCGATACGAGGTATGGAAGAATTGACAACAGCAGCTCAAAACCCAAGAAGATCAACTCAGATTCAGATCTATGCTCGGAAGAAGAAACAGATGAAAATTCAAGTAGATCAGGCGACGGAGACTCAACAGACAATGAAAGTGAAAGCTTCTCATATGAAGATTCGGTTTATGTGTGTACTGATTTAACAAAAATCATTGATAATCTCTGTCATAAAAACAAATATATAAAATCTAAAAACCACAAGTTGAATAGCAAAATTAACTGTTTGGAATCAGAATCTACAAATGTCATAAAATTAGAAAATTCTGATTGTGAAATTTGTTTGAAATTAAATTCTGATCTCGTTCATCTCAATAATAACATTCAAAGACTTGTAGAAGAAAGTCTGATTCTAAAAGATAACGAGATTGAGCTGAAAGATGAAAACAATTCTTTACAAAGGAATTTAAAAATTTTAAGACTATCAAAAAGTCCAAACATGAAATTGCTGGAAATGATAGTTTGTTGAAAACAGATCTGATTTTGAGTGAGCTTGAAAAAAAGATTGAAAATCTCAAGAAACTTGAATTTGAAAAACAAATTAAATTTGAATCAGAGATCTTTGAATCCAAGACCAAAATTAAAATGCTTGAAAATGAAAACTTGATTTTGAAACAGAATGATACTGAAAGGAGGAAGATCAGCATTAATCTTTGTTTAAATTTGATTAAAGAAAATTCTGATCTTAAATCCAAAATCAGCAATCTTGAATTGAGTTTGAAACTTTTTTCAACCGGTGAAAAATCTTTGAATATGTTGTTGAAAAACCAATTTTCTATTGCGAATAAATGTGGACTTGGCTTTGGGAAAAACAATGTATTTGAAAAACGGAATTCTAATGATTTTAAAAATCCTTCAAATCGTTTAAAAAAATATTTGTTTTGAAAATTTGAATACAAATAATTTCAAAGGGTTTTTAAAACAAAATAGAAATGAGAAAGTGTTTTTGACAAATCTTTTAAACATTCTTGGATCCCAAAAGGAAATAAAATGGTTTTTATTAAATTCAAATAGATTTGGGTTCCTAAGGGTACAAAAGTTAATTCTAATGGTTTGTTGTACAAACAAGTCTGGGTACCAAAACATATGAATACATCTGTGAGTGGTTTCACAAATTTTGTTAGACCACTCAATTCTCTAAACGGTTAGGTACCAAAGGAGGCTTAGGAACTGCATTACTAAAGAAAAATTAGATCCAAACTGCTACAAATCACAGAATCATTCACAGTTCCTTAGCCACATCTGTTGAGTTAGAAATTCTGATTTACATTCGATTCTAGTATGATCTCTAAACTCACCTTTGTAAATGTTCTATGTTTTTTTATTTTTTTATTTCTCCTTCTATCCCTTCTGTTTTTTTTCTTTGTTTGTTTTTTTGTTTGATTTATCACTGTCATATCTTTGTAACTTCTTAGGCTTCCTTAACTTCCAATTGCATAATTCATATTTTCTGGAAATTCGCTTTACTTGAATAAAACACTGATGTTTTAATCATTTCCAGATCTTGACTTTAATCTTGCAAATATCTGCGATTGGTTTTGAAGTTTGCTGAATTCACAAAAGTGTTGATGTATTCTTGTCATATCTTGAACATTGTTAATTTTGAATTCTACATTTTTGAAGATCTGAAAATGGAAATTTCACGCACTTCTGCTGTTTTCAGTTTCTTCCAATCGATTTTAGAAAAACTCAAAATATTATACTCATTATAGCATTTTGTTATTTATCAGTTGTGATAATTTCAGAAATTTACAGATTGGCTTAAATATTTTAATCTATCTTGAATCTTAGTGGTACATCTTGAAATTATTTTTATATTCATGATCAGTATGGTTGAAATTTGTTTGTCTGAAATCTTATGAAATTCTTGATATTTTGGATTTCACACCCTCCTAAATTTGAAATTATCAACCTTGTGTGAATAATTCATTATATCTCAAACTTCACATTGATTCAAGTGATTTCAAATAAATTATTTTTAAATTTTTTGGATCATGAATACCTTTTAAACATGACGTATATGATCTGAATTTTCTCTTATACTTGTCAGAGATAAGTTTGAAAATTCTTTGAAAAAGAAAGGTCTTAAATCTTTCTATTATTTCATGGTTATTTGATTAAAATATTTGTGTGTTTAAAATCATTTGAAATTATTGATTTACTAAATCACACACATATCTCGAATCAAAAATTTATAATTTGGTGTGATTGATTCATTAAATTCTGATATTTTCATATTCCTTCAAATGATTTAAAATAAACAATATTTTTAAATTTGGGATCATGAATCATCTTTTGTGACCATCTGAAATTCTGTGAAACATTTTCTGACAAGTCTGATTCATAACTGATTTCTTGTGCTGCTTTGATATCGATTTGAAAATATTTTGGAAATTTCTTGTTTATAATCTGTTTGCTGCTCTGATACTGGTTTTCAAATAAATGCTTGTTCCTGTCTATAGCTCTGATAAATGTGCCAAATTTGTTAATTTTGTCCATTTGGGCTTTATGATTAAACTCTTGCGTCTGTGATATCCTTGTTCGTCTCCAGTGTCTCCTTAAAATCCTCATTAATAGAGACATCAAGTGGTATCAGTTTGTATATGCTATGTTTTTTCTTGCTGTATATTTTTTTTTAATTCCCTCTTGCTTTGTATAACTCTTCATATTCCTCTTGTAACTGATTTTCAATTTTAAAATTTATTATTGATTATTCATTCAGAAATTGAAATCAATAACCAAATTGAACTTTGTTTATAATTCATTAGAATTATTATCAGATTTTGAAATTGTGATGAATCGTGACTGCATTATATTTTACAACAAGAGGAGATCTTATTTATATTTTCATGATGGTTGAACATTTATTGTAATATCTTTGAATTGGCAATTATTTCACGACCATCTCCTTTATCTGTCATCATTCTACCATCCATGATAATTTTATATAAATGTGGAGAGTTAAATATATTTTTTAAACCATCTTGAACAAATAGTGAAAATATTTGTGATTGAATTGTGGTTATGTTATTATTCAGTATTAGTGAAAATTGAAAATTTTCAATGATCTCGGTACAGTTGATCATATTTCATAATATAATTAATTTAGAAATTTATTTCACAGTTCATTTCTGTACCTAACCCATTTTCTATCATCCATATATTTGTTTTATATACCGAGGAGTTTTTCCTTTTAAAGCTGAAATGATAAATACATATAATTAGTATATAAGTGTGTCTTTAACCTCATTTAAAAATCCAAGCTCTGGTCATGCATGGCTAAGAGACAACTTATAATTTAAGATGCGACTGACCTCATTTAAAAATCCAAGCTCTGGATATGCGTGGTCAGTGTGCTCTTAAATTAAAATTAAAATGTGCTATAAATAGAAATCAATTTGAAATTCTCCTTGTTGTGTAAAAACCACCTATTAATCCATTTTCTAATCTGTGAAATGTGTTGAAATCTTATGAAATCTTATGATTTGTTGAGTGATAACTATTGGGATTTGAGATTATTTAATTTTTTCATTTAAATTAAATTTATAATTATAGTCAAAATCCATCACTGTTTTTTGAACCTCATCTTTAAAAAATTCTTTTGAAAATAATTGGAAATCATTGTGTTTTAAACTCTCTCCATTATATATAAATTTCATCGTAAACCTGTCATTCTGTACAATGTGAAATATGCCACCTGTTCTCAGAATATTATGATTTTTGTTTGACTGATTGAGATTTATGATAACTGTTCTTCCTCTAAAGGTGAAATTATATTTATTGGTCACTTCTCATCTATATTTTAAATTCTGAATCCTTTTGATGATAACAAAAGGGGGAGAACGGATAGAGATTTTGATTTATGAGTGAATATTTTATAAATATTTTAAAATTTGAAAATTCATATTTTTATTCAGTTCATTTCATTCATGCACAGTTACAGAGGGAGTTTTCTATGGTAGGGGAGCTAATAAATAAGGGGAATTCAAAATTTATTGTCAAACACATTTATTGTGCTCAAAATCTTTTATTTGTTTGTTATCATCAAAAGGGGGAGATTGTTGTATATAACGTAGTTGTATGCACAATTTTATGATTTTTGTTTGATTATAACAACCAAATAAATATTATTTTGAATGTGTTTGTTATTGTATTGTTCTATATATACATCACAGACAAGAATTTAATATTTATATTTAAATAGAATACGACTTTACAAACATTCATATATTCATATAGTATTTTATTTAAATTGAATATTATATTTCAAACGTTCAAACAGTACAGCTATTTGTAACTCCACTATTTAAACTCTTCACTTGAATTTGTACTTGTAAATAAATAGTATACAATAGACAAATTTGCTTGAACACTATAAAATGGTATTTTATTTCAAATAAATTTGTTTAATACAAACATCAGGACAATTATGTTATCACACGGCTCCTTTACAGCTCCTCACTATAAAACTCTGTCTATACATCTCATATATATATATATATATATATATATATATATATATATATACAATCACACATTTTACATTTTCATATCCATATACATTCACTGATACATTTATACTCGCTGACACTGTCTCTTAGTCTTCTGTCTTCACAGCATCTTCACCATCATCGTCCGCATACCTATCTTATATAGAAACACACACAGTAAACTGCAATATAAATAAAAATTTAATACATGGAGATTTGAATTTTATTTTTGAAATTTTATTTGCCTTAGTTTCCTGGTGTGTTTTCTCATCATTTTTCACGACTCGTCTGATTTTGTTTAATACATCCGATTGTGTCCTGACAGCTTGTGATATTTACAGTGATACACTGTAAATATCACAAGGCAGACAACACATATATATATATATATATATGTCAATGTAGGGACAGGAAATTTTATCTGATGGCTGAATATACACACGTGTACAGATATACATGTGTGCACTACCTCGCCAATCAGTGTGCACCTGAGGAGTAGCCACATGGACCATCTCGACTCAATGCACATATGAAATAACTCAATGAAAAGTCAACAGCAATTAAGTGGTCGAGTAGTTACAAAGTAGGTTATGCATCACCCAAGTGTAAGTGCAAATGGAAACAAGTTAGCCAAGAACAAGGAAGAAAGATTCATGGATGCAGCCCAAATGCACATGCAAGTGGTGTACTACAAAGCAATATAGACATGGTCGAGCTAGAGTAATCATGGATGGGCATGAACATGGATAAAGTCAAATCAGCATGCACGAATGTGCAAAGCCAAGTGTGCATGGTGCAGCCAACCTTTTCATGATCAAATACAAGTTCAAGTGGCATAAACAAATGCATGTAGATGTGTACATGAAGAGCACAGTTCAGAACAAAGCTAGCTAAGTGGTCGAGCTCAACAAATGACAAGGGACAACTTCATGTAACCTTTTCATTTTCATTTTACAATTGTGTGTCCTATTGATCCCTTCTTCCAACACAAAAACAAACCAAAAAAAATCACCATCACACTATGAACAGTTCAGCATCACCACAACTCAACACTACTCCACATTCAAGCCATTCTCTCGTTCGCCCACTCTGAATCAACAGACACCCACTGCTGCAACTCAACATCAGCCATAACAACACTTCAAACCACTCTAGTCCTACAAACTGCCAGTCATCAACCACCAACAGCAACAACGACTTCATGTACATCCACTCCATCCACACAACAAACTCACACCATCTTGTGCAACCATGTCCAATCACCCTAGTTCCACAATCTGCAAACCATAATATACAAAACCACATTCACCTTCTCTTTTCGCAAACTTATTATATTTCTCTTCCTCGTACCACTCTTTTTCCAAGCAACTTCTGTCACAATCATCATCTACCGGCTCCATACAGTCAAAAACCATCCCACATCCTCTTAAATTCCTTCACCAACAAACCTCTGCACAACACACACTCCACAAACTTCACCATCAAGTCCACCTAAACTCCAATAGAAACTACTACATCACTGCAACCACCCTCTTCCATCCAACATAGCTAAATACATCACCTCCTTTTATTCAAACCAGAGTTTACTTCCCTTTCCCTTCCATACTTCACACACCCCATCTTCCATCAACATACCTACTCAACAGTCGTAATCACAAAAACCTCCAACTGCAACAACTCCTAACGCCTTACACAAATCACTTCCATAGCCACTCATAATCAAAGAAAAAAAACTAGAAACCATTGCACTGCTTCAACCCATTCACCAAAAACAACCCTACCATTCACTTTTGTTGAGTAAGATTGTTTTAATGAAGGGAACAAGTCCCACATCACCAAGTTATTTGGACAATTCCAAGGTATATATGCATTGTATATGATAATGTGAATTAAATGACTTGGGCTTGAATAAGGGGCTTGGATGGGTATGCATGTGAGCTTGGTTGGGCCTATAAAATTATTACGGTCAAAAGATTGGCACTTGGGCACTTGGGCCACGTGAGTGCGTGTGTGACCGTACGGAAGTGACTTGGTTGTTGGCAACAGTCATATTTTTTGAATTTAAACAAACGGACGCATCTGTTTGTACACCACTGCTTCCAAACCGTCGTGCCTGTTCCGCAACTATATATGCATATTGTTTCTTCTCTTCGCATCATCCTTCTTCCTCCTTCTGTTTTATCTTTTTCTTTCCACTAAGAACTCCCTTTAAACTCACAAACATTTGCTAAGTTTCTGAGTTTGGTATTGTTGTATCCTGGGAAACAATCTTCCATTCCACCCATTAGCAAACTCGTTCCGAGTGGGGGAAGATATTGTTTTAAGGAAAGCGATCTCGCACCTCAAAACCATAACAATATGCTTATGTGAATTGTCAACAATCTTAAAACAATAACTGCAATGGAGAATGAGTTAGATTCAGCATTCAAAATCATGAACCAAGACTTTGTAAGATTGGACAGACTTGATGGAACCAATTTCACGTGCTGGCAAGATAAAATGAAGTTCCTTCTTACCACTCTGATTGTCTCTTGCGTCCTAGATGAAAACCTTCTGCCACTTCTCTGCCGACAGATAAAAACACAGAAGATTTGAGGAAGAAGAGGCTGAAATGCGAAGAGGACGAATTGATGTGCAGAGGCCATATACTTAACACCTTATCCGATCGTTTATACGATCTTTACACTCCATTGAAATTGCCTAAAGAAATTTGGGATGTACTGGAAGCAAAGTACAAGGCCGATAAGATTGGAACAGATAAGTTTCTTACTTTAAAATATTTCGAATTCCAAAAGAAAGATGATGTTTTGGTCATGGATCAAATGCACGACTTACAAGTTCTGGTTAGAAAACTTAATGACTTGAAGGTGCAGATTCCTGAATCAATTCAAGTTGGGGCGATAATTGCTAAACTTCCATCAAGTTGGAATAATTATCGCAAAAAGCTCTTGCATATGACTGAGGAACTAACGTTGGAAAAGATCGAAAAACACATACGAATTGAGGAAGAAAACAGAATTCATGATGGCATTTTCCCTTCTAATGATGTGAACAACGTGGTTTCTAGAAAGAAAAAAAGGCAATCAAAACTAGAACTTCGACCCAAACAATAAAAGTAAGCAAGGAAGCAACTCTAATCCAAAAGACAAAAAGAAAAAAGCATGTTATAACTGCAGGAAGCTTGGGCACTTTAAGCGTGAATGCAAGGCTCCTCCAAAATAGAAAAAGGGGAATTCTGAAAATGCAAACATGGTTGAAAACGAGGAAATGCAGGAAATTATTGCTATGGTTTCTGATCTGCAAATTGGCATGATAACTGATTTTTATATGGCTACTGCTGAAACAAAATCTTCAGATTGGTGGTTCAATTCTGGTGCCACGGTACATGTTTGCAACAACAAAGTTCTATGCAAAATCTATGTAGAGTTGGTTAACCAACAAGAAGTGCTCATGCGAAATGGAAATGGTGCAAAAGTTCTGGGAAAAGGAAATGTGGAGACTTAGTTCACTTCCAACAAGAAGAAAACTCTCACTAATGTTCTTCACGTTCCTGATATTAAAAAGAACTTGGTTTCTGCATCAATTTTATGCAAGAGTGGCATCAAATCAGTCTTGGAGGCTAATAGTTTGATTTTGTCTAAAAATGGTAGGTTTGTGTTTAAAAGTTATGCATGTAATGGGATGTTCAAACTCAGTACTAATGAAATAAAGAAATGTTCTGTTTTTACTATTGATTGTTTACCATTATGGCATGCATATTTAGGACACTTAAATTATAAATCTTTGAAGCAAATGGCAAAACATGGTCTTATTTATATTACTAATGATAATTATGATAAATGTGAAATATGCATACAAGCCAAGATTACAAAGAAACCATTCCCAACAGTTGAAAGAAATTCAGAACTCTTGGATTTAATTCATTTTGATATATGTGAATTAAATGGAGTTTTAACCAGAGGATGAAAAAGGTATTTCATTACCTTTATCGATGATTTTCCAAAATACACATGTGTGTATTTGCTAAGAAATAAAGATGAAGCTTTTGACATGTTCAAACGCTATAAAACAGAAGTTGAAAATCAAAAGAGTAGGAAAATAAAGGTCCTACGTAGTGACAGAGGAGGAGAATACTTCTCACTGAATTTTCTAACTTCTATGAAGAACATGGGATTATTCATCAGCACACTGCGCCATACACACCACAACAAAATGGTTTGGCTGAAAGGAAAAACAGAACTCTGGTTGATATGGTAAATTCTATGTTACTAAATGCTAAATTACCACTTTATTTGTAGGGAGAATCATTGTTGTCTGCGTCTCATATGCACAATAGAATCACTTCAAGGAAAACTAAATTTCTCCTTATGAACTATGGAATGGTCGAAAACCCAATCTGCGATATCTAAAGGTATGGGGGTGTATTGCCTTCTATAGGGTGACTGATCCAAAACGGACTAAACTAGGTCGAAGAGCATTGAAAAGTTTGTTTGTAGGATAAGCTGAAAACTCTAAAGCATATAAACTACTAGATTTATCCTCAAACATGATTTTTGAATCAAGGGATGTTGAGTTTATTGAAAATAAATTCAAAGATGTTTCAAATACGAATAAGTCATTAAATCCCGAAATTATTCAAACACCATCAGACGTTACTATACCTTCTGCTAGCAATAAAAGGAAAGTAACAAATGAACAAACAAAAATAAGAAGGACACAAAGAATCAGAAAAGAGAAATCTTTTGGGCCAGATTTTATATCATCTCAAGCAATAGCATTAGTCGTAGAAGGAACTCGAGATGAAGTTACTAACAAATTCCTATTGTACTGAATATAGAAGATGATCCAAAAACATACAAAGAAGCTATAATTTCCAGAGATTCTGCTTTTTGAAAGGAGGCAATTAACGATTAAATGGATTCAATTTTATCAAACTATACTTGGGTATTGGTAGCTTGCCTCAAGGGTCAAAACATATTGGTTGCAAATGGGTGTTTCGAAGAAAACGAAATAACGATGGTAGCGAGCATACTTTCAAGGCTAGATTAGTAGCTAAGAGTTTTCGGCAAAAGGAAGGAATTGATTTCTTTGATACTTATGCTCCGGTTGCAAGAATTACATCAATTCGAGTACTAATAGCATTAGCATCAATCTATCAGTTGCATATCCACCAAATGGATGTCAAAACGGCCTTCCTTAATGGTGAACTTAATGAAGAAGTTTACATGGAACAACCAGAGGGTTTTATCCTGCCTAGAAATGAAAGAAAAGTCTGCAAATTAACAAGATCGTTACATGGATTTAAACAAGCACCAAAATAGTGGCATGAGAAATTTGACTCAATTATACATCAAAATGGTTTCACATATAATAGTGCAGACAAATGTATCTACTCTAAGTTTACAAAGGAATATGGAGTAATCATTTGTTTATATGTAGATTATTTATTAATATTCGGTAGTAACTTGAAAGGAATACAAGACACCAAGAATTATTTAACTTCAACATTTAAAATGAAAGATTTGAATGAAGTTGATACAATTTTGGGTATAAAAGCTAGTAAAGATAGTCGGGGCTATGCACTAAATCAGTCACACTATATTCAAAAAGTGTTTCAGAAGTTTGGACATCTGAAAGTGAAATATGCTAATACCCAATAGACTCAAGCATAAATCTCAATATAAATTAAGGAAGATGTATTGCTCAACTCGAATACGCAAGCGCTATTGGAAGTATAATGTATGTAATGCATTGTATAAGACTTGACATGGCATATGTAATATGAAAACATGCACGATATACTAGCAATCCACGTATAGATCATTGGAAAGCAATTGGAAGATTACTGGTTACCTAAAAAGAACCAATAATCTAGGACTTGTTTACAGTGGATTTCCAAGTGTATTAGAAGGATACATTAATGCAAGTTGGATAACCAGCGCCGGTGATAATAAGTCTACTTCGAGTTGGATTTTCACATTAGGTGTAGGTGCTGTTTCTTGGGAATCAAAGAAACAAAATTGCATTTCGCACTCTACTATGGAATCAGAATTTATAGCATTGTTGCTGCCGGAAAAGAGGCAGAATGGAAACAAAATATGTTACTAGATATCATGTTATGGCCAAAACCAATGCCAGGCATATCATTACGATGTGGTAGTCAGGCTACTATGTCATGAGCATATAGTAACATATATAATGGAAAGTCAAGGCATATAAGTCTTAGACATGAGTATGTTAGACAAATAATAAATGATGGAATAATTACATATGTCTACATAAGATCTAGCGATAATTTAGCAGACCCATTCACAAAAGCTTTGAACAGGGAAATGGTAAGATCCACGTCAGTCGGAATGGGACTTAAACCTTGTATTAATCAATGATAGTGGAAACCAAACCTTAACATTAATTGACTTAACTTTAGGGTTTAATTGGTAAAAAAAATTATCATATGATTGGGAAAACACTAAATCAAATTAATGTAAACTGTTACAGGTATGAAACGGCTGAGTTAGTTTACTCATAATAAAGTTCTAGTTTGTCTGGTAATAGAGACATCGAAAAGGAAAAGGAACTTTACCTTTATGAACTTGGAAGTGGTGCCGCTTCTAAACAAGAGTTTTAAGGTTTACTCTTGCAAAAGTTCATTAAGCTGGGATGGAGCACATGGCCATAACGATGCTCACAGGCAGGGAAATTTATTGGAAATTGAAATTGCGTGTGTAGTATTTCCAACTTTATAACTCATGGAGACTTGGTTTAAGTTAAAACCACCAAGCTCTTCCTTAAAGTCCTGAAATATTCACACTAATACGTGGTTTAATCGAATAGATACCACATATGATGCGCAGTCTCTAACTAACTAAGATAAAACTGAACATCATCTGTAAAACAATCTTGTGGGGGATTATTGAGTAAGATTGTTTTAATGAAGGGAACAGGTCCCACATCACCAAGTTATTTGGACTATTCCAAGGTATATATGATTGCCTTGTATATGATAATGTAAATTAAATGACCTGGGCTTGAATAAGGGGCTTGGATGGGTATGCATATGGGTTTGGTTAGGCCTATAAAATTATTACGGTCAAAAGATTGGCACTTGGGTGCTTAGGGCACGTGGGCGCATGCGTGGCCGTTTGGAAGCGACTTGGCTATTGGCAACAGTCGTATTTTTTGAATTTAAACAGACGGACGCGTCTACTTGTACACAACTACTTCCAAACGGTCGTGCCTATTCCACAACTATATATGCATCTTGTTTCTCTTCGCATCTTCCTACTTCCTCCTTCTGTTTTTTCTTTTTCTTTCCAGTAAGAAGTCCCTTTAAGCTCACAAACATTTTCTAAGTTTCTGAGTTTCGTTTTGTTGTATCCTGGGAAACAATCTGCCATTTAACCCATTAGCAAACTCGTTCCGAGTGGGGGAAGATATTGTTTTAAGGAAAGTGATCTTGCGCCTCAAAACCATACCAATCTGCTTCTGTGAATTGTCAACAATCTTAAAACAATAACTGCAATGGAGAAGGTGGAAGATTCAGCATTCAAAATCATGAACCAAGACTTTGTAAGATTGGACAGACTTGATGGAACCAATTTCACGTGCTGGCAAGATAAAATGAAGTTCCTTTTTACCACTCTGAAAGTCTCTTACGTCCTAGATGAAAACCTTCCGCCATTTCCTCCGTGGACAGATAAAGATACAGAATATTTGAGGAAGAAGAGACTGAAACGCGAAGAGGATGAACTGATGTGAAGAGGCCATATTCTTAACACCTTATCCGATCGTTTATATGATCTTTACACTCCACTAAAATCGCCTAAAGAAATTTGGGATGCACTGGAAGCAAATTACAAGGCCAATAAGATTGGAATAGATAAGTTTCTTACTTTAAAATATTTCGAATTCCAAATGAAAGATGATGTTTCTGTCATGGATCAAATGCATGACTTACAAGTTCTGGTTAGCAAACTTAATAACTTGAAGGTGTAGATTCCTGAATCAATTCAAGTTGGGTCGATATTTGCTAAACTTCCACCAAGTTGGAATAATTATTGCAAAAAGCTCTTGCATATGACTAAGGAACTAATGTTGGAAAACATCGAAAAACACATATGAATCGGGGAAGAAAACAGAATTCGTGATGGCGTTTTCCCTTCTAATGATGTGAACAACTTAGTTTCTGGAAAGAACAGAAAAGGCAACCAAAACCAGAACTTCAACCCAAGCCAGAAAAGTAAGCAAGGAAGCGACTCTAATCCAAAAGACAAAAAGAAGAAAGCATATTATAAGTGCGGGAATCTTGGGCTTTTAAGCATGAATGTAGGGCTCCTCCAAAACAGAAAAGGGGAACTCTGAAAATGCAAACATGGTTGAAAACGAGGAAATGCAGGAAATCATTGCTATGGTTTCTGATCTACAAATTGGCATGATAACGGATTTGCATAAGGCTACTGCTGAAACAAAATCTTCGGATTGGCGGTTCGATTCTGGTGCCACGATACGTGTTTGCAACAAAAAAGGTCTATTCAAAACCTATGTAGAGGTGGTTGACGAACAAGAAGTGCTCATGGGAAATGGAAATGGTGCAAAAGTTCTGGGAAAAGGAAATGTGGAGATTCAGTTCACTTCCAATAAGAAGATAACTCCCACTAATGTTCTTCACGTTCATGATATTAAAAAGAACTTGGTTTCTACATCAATTTTATGCAAAAGTGGCATCAAATCAGTCTCGGAGGCTGATAGTTTGATTTTTTTTCTCAAAATGGCATGTTTGGTGGGTAAAGGTTATGCATGTAATGGGATGTTCAAACTCAGTATTAATGAAATAAAGGAATGTCCTGCTTATACTGTTGATTCTTTAACACTTTGGTATGCATGTTTAGGACATTTAAATTTTAAATCTTTGAAGCATATGCAAAAACATGTCTTATTTATGTTACTAATGATAATTATGATAAATGCGAAATATGCATACAAGCCAAGATTACAAAGAAACCATTCCCAACAGTTGAAAGAAATTCAGAACTCTTGGATTTAATTCATTCTGATATATATGTGAATTAAATGGAGTTTTAACCAGTGGCAGAAAAAGGTATTTCATTACCTTTATTGATGATTTTTCTAAATACACATGTGTGTATTTGCTAAGAAATAAAGAAGAAGCTTTTGACATGTTCAAACGCTATAAAACAGAAGTTGAAAATCAAAAGAGTAGGAAAATAAAGGTCCTACGTAGTGACAGAGGATGTATGGACCCGTAACTTCCCCGCGAAGTAAAGAGCGAATACCTTGAGAACAACACACAATAGAATGCAGATGGAAGAACATTTCATTGTATATTACAAAAATTCCATCAGAATACAAGAATATACAGAGTATGTATAAATATTACATAGAAAATATCAGAGATTTAAACTACATTTAAATACATTGCAGCGGAAAATAATACAAAACGCAACTAGAAGTAATAACGGATACAAAGCTTTCCGAGTATCGTTCCAGCTGCCAACCAGGTTCCTATGAAAATAAATCTGCAAAACCTAAACTACTAGCTGCCCGTGTCAAAATAAGGGCACCCAGAGTTTAGGTTAAAACAATAAACTCCAGGTCTGTCATGTGACTGGTGTGAGAACTAAAACAGTTATTAATCTTTATTTTAAAGTTAGGTAAATCAAGGGACCACGCCATATAACACGGAACGAGTTTTCCTCCCAAGAATACCGGTGCATAAAACAAATAGCACAATGCTAAATAGAGAAAAATGAAGCTATTATAAGACCCAGGTCCTATCACATAATGCAACGCAAGACGAGTGATAGGGTTTTACCTTATAATAGCCAAACATGCTTAGTACATTTAAAACAAATCATTTGATACTATAATAAGTGTATAGTGCCAAAACAATTTCAATCATGAATATCAATCATAGGTGGCAAAGCATCCCATGCTACTATGTCGCCAATATTAGGCTCTACAATCAAAACCGCAAATATCACGTATTGGAAGTTGGATTTCCATCTGTGAACCAAGGCAAAATATAGTCCTTACCGATTCGAGATGCTCTAGCTCGTGTCTCAGGAACAGAATGCATCGTCCCTTGGATCGTCAGGGTCGGTCCACCGAAGTGGATTAAAATTCCTAAACATTGCGTTTACCCACCCTTTGGGGTGTCAATGAGTCAACAAATGACTCCATCGGCTTCACATAGTCACTGATATATCTGAGGCGCCGCGCAACAGCAACAACCACATAAGTCAAACTCGTCAGGGCGTATAAAACCACTGACGCCACTTCTATCTAGAAGGAAACGCATACCCTCCCTGATGTCCTCTCCCATTTCCGGTTCACAATCGGGGTGTGAGGCTCGCGAATCAAAGTTACACAAAGCTATGCCACTCGGGCCGTGCTTTGATCATCAACCACAAGACTCTACTTTTCAACAGAAGCCTTGATCATTTGCATCTTAGCGTGCCACACAGGCAAACCACTCCATGCAACCGATATCCATCAATCACACAGAATGATATCCAATGTCAGACACACAGTCTATTTACAAGTCCGTTCTGGGTCTAAACGAAACCGGAGGCACCTAGTGTCCCGCATATCCATCGATCTCCAAGTACGTCTGGACGACCACTAACTGATTCCCTCCTCTTGGGTGTACGGCCCAATCAAGATCATCAGTAACCACCCAAACAACGTGAAGACCTCCGGTCTTCAACCACCGTCTTCATCTTCGAGTAATCGTCGAATCAGTTATTCAGAATGGGATAAACCCGGTCTTTCTGAATAACTCGCGTATATAATAAACAAGTGTTACACAAACACAACAGACGCCTCATTCCAATTCATCAGTCACTAACCGTAAATTAACAAGAGAATAATTCCCCAAATATTAACCCCGAAAGCCGAAACCAACATCAGATCAATACCCAGGAAACCGCTCTGCTTAGCTAACCTATAGTTAGTTTCTGAATTTCACATTCTTAGGGAAAGGTTCCCATTAATTTTATCAAAGATAAATGCTTTTAAATTTATTCTTTAATCTTCCTTTTGAATATCACTTCGAACTAGTCGGGATTAACGAACCACACCGAAGTAATTATTATTTTATTTCCCAATCCCAACCTATTTATCCCATGAAGTAAAACTGGTCATACTTCATATCTAACCCCACGGTGTTATCGGTGAATTCAATTACCATTTCACGTACAAATATAATTAAAGATTTAACTACCGTCTGGAGTAAAACTGGTGATGCTCCATTCTCGATCTTTTCATTCTAATTAAAGATTCATTAAAACTCCACTTAGTTTTAATCTTTGACTGGGTTAAAGAATCAATGTCATTTAAAACACGGTTCACGATAAACCCAAAATCACATTCCATTTCAATCAGTCCCTAACCGTAAATTAGCAAGTGAGCAATTCCCTAAGTATTAACCCCGAAGGCCGAAACCAACATCAGATCAGTACCCCAGAAATCATTCAACTTAACTAATCTCCGGTTAGTTTCTGATTTTCTTAACTCCTTTAGGTCTAAGAACAGTATTATTGAAGATACCGTTCACGACAACCCAAAATCACATTCCATTAATTATCGGGTTAAAGAACAAGTGTTATTTAAAACACTATTCACGATAAACCCAAAAATCAATAACAATTCAATTCCAATTAAATATTATTTAATTGGTACACTTCATTAAATCTAAATAAAAAGATTTAATATTTTTCTCAACTGGGTTTAAGAATAGTGTTAATGAAGACACCATTCACGACAAACCCAAATCACATTTGATATTAAATACAAGGCTCTGAATAGAAAATATACCGGCTTATATTCAATATCAAATTCTACGACCAACAAATATCGTATTGGAAATAACGAAATTAATATCTTTCAAATTTCCATAACAATATCTATATAATCACGTAATCCAACATCGAAATATTCCAAAGACAATTTCGATTCAAATCCATTCCAGTTCAACTATTGGAAATTCTGGTTTCTTTTAAAACCATTTCAAATCCAATTTATTTATTTAAAATTAAATAGAATTATAATTCTAGTTCAAATCTAGTTCATTTCGATAAAAATCTATTTTTATCTTTTCAAATATGGAGTTTTTTCATCCCAATTCTACCCAAATCATTTCTTATGATTTTACACAAAGTATTGATATTTTTAATAATTTTATCAAGGCCCGTACAGTCGATTTCCATCAACGGCCATCGAACTGCACTTACAGCGACCTTTTCCAAAATTGATTCGGACATAATTCGAAATCCAGCCGTTAGATTTCAAATCTCTAATATTCGTTAGAAAGCTCTTTTCGATACGAACCCAACGGTTCCGGTTTTAGGAGAATCCGACGGTCGGATCTCCCACAATATCCATTGTAAGCCAATGGTCGAAGTTCACGAACTACCGCAGCGCGACGCGTTCTATTCAGACCATTATATTATATATATAATATATATAATATATACTTCGTCGATTTCCATTTAAAACGTATTTTATAAATCGTTTTAAATTCGTTTTCAAAACGATTTCAACTTCTTTTCAAATTCAAATCAAAATTGATTTTCCTTCTAAATTCGTTTTAAATTCATTTCCAATTGATTTCAATTCAAATTGACTTCTAATTCAATTTCCGTTCGTTTTCAATTCAATTCAATTCGAATTCATTTCTATTCAATTTCAATTCTAATTCATTTCTATTCAATTTCAATTCGAACTTCAATCCTTTTCAAAATATCAGATTTTGAAATCACTTTCGATATTCATTATAAAATGAATAAAACCGATATAAATATCGTTCACGTCAAAATGGCATCAATCTAATCAACACGACTTCATATATTTCTATTTTCAAATATTCTATTTCAGATATTCTACTTCAAATATTTCTTTTTCAAATATTTCTATTCAAATATTTCTATTCAAATATTTCTTTTTCAAAACTGGAATGAGGCCCAATCAATTACCATATAATGTTAATTATATGGATTTTCTACAACACATGTATACAATAACAACGATGAATAATCAACCATCATCCAAAGTGCATTCTACACTGTATAAGCATCAAATATAAATATTTAACGCTCATAACAGTCTGTCCATCAATCGATTGACATACAGCTAATTATTGGGACTAGTGTATGTCATATATCATCCCAATACCCGTGTGGGGTTTTCAAACAATCAAACGCAGATTTTATTTGTGCAGTTGGGCGATGTGTAAAATTTATCGTCCCAATCAATATCAATCAAATCAGTGTATATAAACAAATCTCCGATTTGTTTATAAATATTTATTTTATATACACGTTAAAAATTCTATTTCCAACTATAAATATTTTTAACTATATAAATATTTTATTTCAACTATATAAATGTTTTATATCATTACACATCACATCACACAATCAACTACACATCAAAATCAAACAAGCAAGCATACAAGACGTCCATGGTCTGTGGACGACGGGACTCGGGTGCTACTAAACACCGTCTGCATCCTAGTATATATTTTAACTAGAAATAAATTTAAAAGTGAGGAGTTCTCACAGAGGGTTCCACTCCGTCGTGCTTTTCTTTTGAACCGCTGAACTGTCTGGATTTGATTGAAATTCCAATGCAGTCCTTGTCCCGTTGTTCATAATAAAAAATTATATTCTGCATAATAAAAATCATATCTTTAAACTGATCTTTCATATATAAAAATCCTATTTTTATCTAATCTATAATATTTCTTTTATACAATAAAAAATCATATTTTTCTATAACGATGCTTACATATATATAAATTATATATATATATATATATTTTCAAAACATTATATTTTCCTACTATATATGAAAGATTATGTTTTTATAGGATATTTTATATATATGAAAGATTATATATTTTTATTTATGGTATACATAATTTTAATCACGTTTATTATATAATTACATAACCTAAATTTAGTTAAAGTTTTAGAATTAACCTTGATTCGTTCAAATTGGACCTTTCTTTCTCTGGAAATCGAAATGCACCCGTCGAACTGAGGCTCCACCTAGGGTTTTCGCCGCTGGCGCCGCGGGACCAGACCTCCATCGCCGACCATCACCTGACGCGTCGCCGCCTGCCGCTCCTATTCCGACCAGCCTCACCAAGTCCTATGGTCCAACGCCACCTGGAGACGGTCTCGAACGGGCTGACTTTGCGATTGAAATTCTCCTTCCTCGTTGAACGATAGCTTCTGATACTAGGGCGGATTTGAAGAGCACAGATTTTACTTCGATTTTTGTTTATATAATCCCTTGGTTTAATTCATGTGTTGGAAGTTTTTGGGGGAAATCAAATTGAACGGGTTTCCGCCAATGTTTGAGAGGGAGGCGGTTTTTAAAAACGTTGACCGATGAATGCCCTTTGACCTTAGATTAGGGTTTGGCCATCTATATATATTTATATTTTTATATTTATTTAATTTCGAAAATACTTGTTTAACACTACGAATGTCAAGTCAAACCCAACGAGAGTCACCCCAAGCTAATTACCAACATCCCGGACACAATGGGATATGTATCACAGGCTGATTCGACTATTTCGATTAGTTTTCGCCAAATTCAAAATATAACTCTATATATTGAATTTGAACATGCATTTCAATTTACCGGGGTCACATACTAACTCGAAAAATTCTAGAAAAATATTTTCTAGCTTCGTATTGACGATACGGTCCTAACAAAACTAGTTTCATCAAATTCTGAGCCCGTTTGAAAAATGGCCATTTTCCAGTCGATTAAAATAAACTGAAACTGGTCAAACGCGTTTTCCTTTGCCACGCTCACATATTGATTCGAAAAATTATGAAATTTGAAACCTAGCAATAATTTGACATCGCGGATCCAACAAAAGTGGTTTCGTCGAAATCCGAGGTCGCTTGCAAAATGGCAATTTTCATGGGCCGAAATTCCATAGCGACTATTCTGAAATTTCAACTGGACATATCATTTGATTCCCGCTATGAAATTCCAATTTTTCGGATTCGTTGGAAAGATATTCTCAATTAGATTCTAATATTTTTGGTTTCACTAAAATCAAGTTTATTTTGAATCCTGTACATCCATTTGAATTTTGAAATCGAATTATCGAACTACCACGCCATTTTCAATTCCTTTTATATATATAAATAATTATTTATATTCCAACGTCGAGCTATATAAATATATACGTTCGAATTCTATTCAAAATAAATTTCTCGTCGTTATTATTTAAAATAATTCATTTTAAGTAATCAAAATTCGTGAAAATTGCTATAATAAAATTTTTAAATTGGCTCGGATTTCTAGGTTATTAAAATCTCCCCCACTTAAAACTTTTCGTCCCCGAAAAGGAACGAAGCCGAAAGTTGTTTAACTAATCAATTAAACTTCCAGTATTTTCACTACGGCTTAAGTCCTTCAACTTTTCAGTTTCTAAGAACTTTTCAAATTTGTCAAAAATTTGGCTAACACCCTAAATTTTCGAAAAATTTCGCCATAACCTCCCCTGCACCGGGAAAATCCCGAAATTGCCATACAGGCCCTCTGATCTCAAAAAGAAAAAAAAAAGCCAAGCGGCTAGCTAATCGGCTCATTAAATCATCATCACCCAAACAAAACAGTAAATTATGGTAAACATGTACCTATGTGTCGGGCAAACAATTTTATTCTTCTGCTCTAGCCTCTTTGCTATGACCTGTTCAATGTAAGTACATGTATATGCAAGCAAATGCGACCAAATTTCAATACAATTCATTTTTTGGTCAATTTGGCTAAAGGTTCAACATTTAATTAATCAAACTATAATCAAACAACACAATCAGCAATCAATTAGTGAATTATCATTTCAAATTCATAACTTTTATACATAGTCAAAAAATCAGATTTTTGATGTCAAATCACAACAATAGGCCCTATCTAGTTTCGGTTCTCACACCAGTCAATTGGAAATATATAGAAATCTCACTTTCGAAACTAGAAAATAAACACTGGCGATAGTGCCCCGTCACCAGAATTATCCCCGGGCACTAGAGTGCGATTCTATAACAATCCAATACATTAAAACTTCGAATACACGTTTGCAAGACATATATGCAAAATCTTTATATATTGGATTGTCCAAATCAATTTAAAATAAATAATCAAATACGAATAAGTGATTTAAATTTCAAAACAAAACTTGTTTTTACTTTTAAAAATATACTCTTCACACTCATTCTAGGATACTACTGATCCCATCTCTAACGAGTCATTCCCATTGGATATTACTAATCTAATTTCTGATGAATCCTTTCGTATGGTTCTAATGTGCCTTGTTCTCTGAGCTTTGTAAACCAAAGCTCTGATACCACACATAAGGACCTGTAACTTCCCCGCGAAGTAAAAAGCGGATACTTTGAGAATAACACACAATAGAACGCAGACGGAAGAACATTTCATTGTATATTACAACAATTCCATCGGAATACAAGAATATACAGAGTATGAATAAATATTACACAGAAAATATCAGAGATTTAAACTACATTTAAATACATCGCAGCGGAAAATAATACAAAATGCAACTAGAAGTAATACACGAATACAAAGCTTTACGAGTATCGTTCCAGCTGCCAACCAGGTTCCTTTGAAAATAAATCTGCAAAACCAAAACTACTAGCTGCCTGTGTCAAAATAAGGGCACCTAGAGTTTATGTTAAAACAATAAACTCCAAGTCAGTCATGTGACTGGTGTGAGAACTAAAACAGTTATTAATCTTTATTTTAAAGTTAGGTAAATCAAGGGACCACGCCGTATAACACGGAACGAGTTTTCCTCCCAAGAATATCAGTGCATAAAACAAACAGCGCAATGCTAAATAGAGAAAAATTATGCTATTATAAGACCCAGGCCCTATCACACAATGCAATACAAGCCGGGGGATAGGGTTTTACCTTATAATAGCCAAACATGCTTAGTACATTTAAAACAAATCATTTGATACTATAATAAGTGTATAGTGCCAAAACATTTTCAATCATAAATATCAATCATAGGCGGCATAGCATCCCATGCTACTATGTCGCCAATACTAGGCTCTACAATCAAAACCGCAAATATCACGTATTGGAAGTTGGATTTCCATCTGTGAACCAAGGCAAAAGATAGTCCTTACCGATTCGAGACGCTCTAGCCCGTGTCTCAGGAACAGAACGCAACGCCCTTTGGATCATCAGGGTCGGTCCACCGATGTGGATTAAAATGCCTGAACACTGCCTTTCCCCACCCTTTGGGGTGTCAATGAGTCAACAAATGACTGCATCGGCTTCACATAGTCACCGATATATCCGAGGCGCCTCGCAACAGCAACAACCACATAAGTCAAACTCGTCAGGGCATGTAAAACCACTGACGCCACTTCTAGCTAGAAGGAAACGCATGCCCTTCCTGATGTCCTCTCCTCTTTCTGGTTCACAACCGGGGTGTGAGGCTCGCGAATCAACGTTACACAAAGCTATGCCACTCGGGCCGTGCTTTGATCATCAACCACAAGACTCTGCTTTTCAACAGAAGCCTTGATCATTTGCATCTTAGCGTGCCACACAGGCAAACCACTCCATGCAACCGATATCCATCAATCACATAGAATGATATCCAATGTCAGACACACAGTCTATTTACAAGTCCGTTCTAGGTCTGAACGAAACCGGAGGCACCTAGTGCCCCGCATATCCATCGATCTCCAAGTACGTCTGGACGACCACTAACTGATTCCCTCCTCTTGGGTGTACGGCCCAATCAAGATCATCAGTAACCACCCAAACGACGTGAAGACCTCCGGTCTTCAACCACCGTCTACATCTTCGACTAATCGTCGAATCAGTTAATTAGAATGGGATAAACCTGGTGTTTCAGAATAACTCGCGTATATAATAAACAAGTGTTACACAAACACAACATGCGCCTCATTCCAATTCATCAGTCACTAATCGTAAATTAACAAGAGAATAATTCCCCAAATGTTAACCCCGAAGGCCGAAACCAACATCGGATCAATACCCAGGAAACCGTTCTTCTTAGCTAACCTACAGTTAGTTTATAAATTTCACATTCTTAGGGAAAGGTTCCCATTAATTTTACCAAAGATAAATTCTTTTAAATTTATTCTTTAATCTTCCTTTTGAATATCACTTCAAACTAGTCGGGATTAATGAACCACACCGAAGTAATTATTATTTTATTTCCCAATCCCAACCTATTTATCCCATGAAGTAAAACTGGTCATACTTCATATCTAACACCACGGTGTTATCGGTAAATTCAATTACCATTTCACATTTAAATCTAATTAAAGATTTAACTACCGTCTGGAGTAAAACTGGTGATACTCCATTCTCGATCTTTTCAATCTAATTAAAGATTCATTAAAACTCCACTTAGTTTTAATCTTTGACTGGGTTAAAGAATCAATGTCATTTAAAACACGGTTCACGATAAACCCAAAATCACATTCCATTTCAATCAGTCCCTAACCGTAAATTAGCAAGTGAGCAATCCACTAAGTATTAACCTCGAAGGCTGAAACCAACATCAGATCAATACCCCGGAAATCATTCATCTTAACTAATCCCCGGTTAATTTCTGATTTTCTTAACTCCTTTGGGTCTAAGAACAGTATTATTGAAGATACCGTTCACGACAACCCAAAATCACATTCCATTAATTATCGGGTTAAAGAACAAGTGTTATTTAAAACACTGTTCACGATAAACCCAAAAATCAATACCAATTCAATTCCAATTAAATATTATTTAATTGGTACACTTCATTAAATCTAAATAAAAAGATTTAATCTTTTTCTCAACTGGGTTTAAGAATAGTGTTAATGAAGATACCATTCACGACAAACCCAAATCACATTTGATATTAAATACAAGGCTATGAATAGAAAATATACCGTCTTATATTCAATACCAAATTCTACGACCAACAAATATCGTATTGGAAATAATGATATGGATATCTTTCAAATTTCCATAATAATATCTATATAATCACGTAATCCAACATCGAAATATTCCAAAGACAATTTCGATTCAAATCCATTCCAATTCAACTATTGGAAATTCTGGTTTCTTTTAAAACCATTTCAAATCCAATTTATTTATTTAAAAATAAATAGAATTATAATTCTAGTTCAAAACTAGTTCATTTCTACAAAATTTATTTTTACCTTTTCAAATATGAAGTTTTTTCATCCCAATTCTTCCCAAATCATTTCTTATGATTTTACACAAATTATTGATATTTTGAATAATTTTATCAAGGCCCGTACAGTCGATTTCCATCAACGGCCATCGAACTGCACTTACAGCGACCTTTTCAAAATTTGATTTGGACATAATTCCAAATCCAACCGTTATATTTAAAATCTCTAATATTCGTTAGAAAGCTTTTTTCGATACGAACCCAACGGTTCCGGTTATAGGGGAATCCGACGGTCGGATCTCCCGCAATATCCATTCGAAGTCAATGGTCGAAGTTCACGAACTACCGCAGCGCGGCGCGTTCTATTCAGGCCATTATATTATATATATATATAATATATATAATATATACTTCATTGATTTCCTTATAAAACGTATTTTATAAATCGTTTTAAATTCGTTTTCAAAACGATTTCAACTTCTTTTCAAATTCAAATCAAAATTGAATTTTCCTTCTAAATTCGTTTTAAATTCATTTCAAATTGATTTCAATTCAAATTGACTTCTAATTCAATTTCCGTTCGTTTTCAATTCAATTCAATTTCAATTCGAATTCATTTCTATTTAATTTCAATTAGAATTCATTTCTATTCAATTTCAATTCGAACTTCAATCCTTTTCAAAATATCAGATTTTGAAATCACTTTCGATATTCATTATAAAATGAATAAAATTGATATAAATATCGTTCACGTCAAAATGGCGTCAATCTAATCAACACGACTTCATATATTTCTATTTTCAAATATTCTATTTCAAATATTCTATTTCAAATATTTCTTTTTTCAAATATTTCTATTCGAATATTTCTTTTTCAAAACTGGAACGAGGCCCAATCAGTTAGCATATAATGTTAATTATATGGATTTTCTACAACACATGTATACAATAACAACGATGAATAATCAACCATCATCCAAAGTGCATTCTACACTGTATAAGCATCAAATATAAATATTTAACGCTCATAACAGTCTGTCCATCAATCGATCGACATACAGCTAATTATTGGGACTAGTGTATGTCATATATCATCCCAATACCCGTGTGGGGTTTTCAAACAATCAAACGCAGATTTTATTTGTGCAGTTGGGCGATGTGTAAAATTTATCGTCACAATCAGTATCAATCAAATCAGTGTATATAAACAAATCTCTGATTTAATTATAAATATTTATTTTATATACACGTTAAAAATTCTATTTCCAACTATAAAATATTTTTAACTATATAAATATTTTATTTCAACTATATAAATGTTTTATATCATTACACATCACATCACACAATCAACTACACATCAAAATCAAACAAGCAAGCATACAAGCCGTCCATGTTCTGTGGACGACGGGTGTTGGGTGCTACTAAACACCGTCTGCATCCTAGTATATATTTTAACTAGAAATAAATTTAAAAGTGAGGAGTTCTCACAGAGGGTTCCACTCCGCCGTGCTTTTCTTTTGAACCGCTGAACTGTCTGGATTTGATTGAAATTCCAATGCAGTCCTTGTCCCGCTGTTCATAATAAAAAATTATATTTTGCATAATAAAAATCATATCTTTAAACTGATCTTTCATATATAAAAATCCTATTTTTATCTAATCTATAATATTTCTTTTATACAATGAAAAATCATATTTTTCTATAACGATGCTTACATATATATAAATTATATATATATATATATATTTTCATAACATTATATTTTCCTACTATATATGAAAGATTATGTTTTTATAGGCTATTATATATATATGAAAGATTATATATTTTTATTTATGGTATACATAATTTTAATCACGTTTATTATATAATTACATAACCTAAATTTAGTTAAAGTTTTAGAATTAACCTTGATTCGTTCAAATTGGACCTTTCTTTCTCTGGAAATCGAGCTGCACCCGTCGAACTGAGGCTCCACCTAGGGTTTTCGCCGCTGCCGCTGCGGGAGGGGACCAGAGCTCCATCGCCGACCATCACCTGACCCGTCGCCGCCTGCCGCTCCTATTCCGACCAGCCTCGCCAAGTCCGGTGGTCCAACGCCACCTGGAGACGGTCTCGAAAGGGCTGACTTTGCGATCGAAATTCTCCTTCCTCGTTGAACGATAGCTTCTGATACTAGGGCGGATTTGAAGAACACAAATTTTACTTCGATTTTTGTTTATATAATCCCTTGGTTTAATTCATGTGTTGGAAGTTCTTAGGGGAAATCAAATTGAACGGGTTTCCGCCAATGTTTGAGAGGGAGGCGGTTTTTAAAAACGTTGACCGATGAATGCCCTTTGACCTTAGATTAGGGTTTGGCCATCTATATATATTTATATTTATTTAATTTCGAAAATAATTGTTTAACACCACGAATTTCAAATCAAACCCAACGAGAGTCACCCCTAGCTAGTTACCAACATCCCGAACACAATGGGATATGTATCACAGGCTAATTCGACTGTTTGGATTAGTTTTCGCCAAATTCAAAATATAACTCTATATATTGAATTTGAACGTGCATTTCAATTTACCGGGGTCACATACTAACTCGAAAAATTCCAGAAAAATATTTTCTATCTTCGTATTGACGATACGGTCCTAACAAAACTAGTTTCATCAAATTCTGAGCCCGTTTGAAAAATGGACATTTTCCAGTCGATTAAAATCAACTGAAACTGGTCAAACGTTTTCCTTTACCACGCTCACATATTGATTCGAAAAATTATGAAATTTGAAACCTAGCAATATTTTGACATTGCGGATCCAACAAAAGTGGCTTCGTCGAAATCCGAGGTCGTTTGCAAAATGGCCATTTTCAAGGGCCAAAATTCCATAGCGACTATTCTGAAATTTCAACTGGACATATCTTTTAATTCCCGCTATGAAATTCCAATTTTTCGGATTCGTTGGAAAGATATTCTCAATTAGATTCTAATATTTTTAGTTTCACTAAAATCCAGTTTATTTTGAATCCTGTACATCCATTTGAATTTTGAAATCGAATTATCGAACTACCGCGCCATTTTCAATTCCTTTTATATGTATAAATAATTATTTATATTCCAACGTCGAGTTATATAAATATATACATTCGAATTCTATTCAAAATAAATTTCTCGTCGTTATTATTTAAAATAATTCATTTTAAATAATCAAAATTCGCGAAAATTGCCAAAATAAAAATTTTAAATTGGCTCAGATTTCCGGGTTATTACAGAGGAGGAGAATACTTCACCACTGAATTTTCTAACTTCTGTGAAGAACATGTGATTATTCATCAGCACACTGCGCCATACACACCACAACAAAATGGTTTGGCTGAAAGGAAAAACAGAACTCTGGTTGATATGGTAAATTCTATGTTATTAAATGATAAATTACCACTTAATTTGTGGGGAGAAGCATTGTTGTCTGCATGTCATTTGCACAATAGAATCACTTCAAGGAAAACTAAAGTTTCTCCTTATGAACTATGGAATGGTCGAAAACCCAATCTGCGATATCTAAAGGTGTGGTGGTGTATTGCCTTCTATAGGGTGACTGATCCAAAACGGACTAAACTAGGTCCAAGAGCGTTGAAAAGTTTGTTTGTAGGATATGCTGAAAACTCTAAAGCATATAAACTACTTGATTTATCCTAAAACATGATTGATGAATTAAGGGATGTTGAGTTTATTGAAAATAAATTCAAAGATGATTCAAATACAAATAAGTCATTAAACCCCGAAATTATTCAAACACCATCAGATGTTACTATACCTTCTGCTAGCAATAAAAGGAAAGTAACAAATGAACAAACAGAAATAAGCAGGACATAATCAGAACAGAGAAATCTTTTGGTCCAGATTTTATATCATCTCAAGCTATAGCATTACTCCTAGAAGGAACTCGAGATGAAGTTACTAACAAAATTCCTATTGTACTGAATATGGAAGATGATCCAAAAACATACAAGGAAGCTATAATTTCCAGAGATTCTGCTTTTTGGAAGGAGGCAATTAATGATGAAATGGATTCAATTTTATCAAACAATACTTGGGTTTTGGTAGACTTGCCTCATGGGTCAAAACCTGTTGGTTGCAAATGGGTGTGTCGAAGAAAACGAAATAATGATGGTATCGTGCAAACTTTCAAGGCTAGATTAGTAGCCAAGGGTTTTCGGCAAAAGGAAGGAATTGATTTCTTTGATACATATGCTCCGGTTGCAAGAATTACATCAATTCAAGTACTCATAGCATTAGCATCAATCTATCAGTTGCATATCCACCAAATGGATGTCAAAACAGCCTTCCTTAATGGTGAACTTAATGAAGAAGTTTACATGGAACAACCAAGGGTTTTATCCTGCATGGAAATGAAAGAAAAGTTTGCAAATTAACAAGATCGTTATATGGATTAAAACAAGCACCAAAACAGTGGCATGAGAAATTTGACCCAATTATACTTCAAAATGGTTTCACATATAATAGTGCAAATAAATGTATCTACTCCAAGTTTACAAAGGAATATGGAGTAATCATTTGTTTATATGTAGATGATTTATTAATATTCGGTACTAACATGAAAGGAATACAAGACACCAAGAATTATTTATCTTCAAAATTTAAAATGAAAGATTTGAATGAAGTTGATACAATTATGGGTATAAAAGTTAGTAAAGATAGTGGGGGCTATGCACTAAATCAGTCACACTATATTCAAAAAGTGCTTCAAGAGTTTGGACATCTGAAAGTTAAAGATGTTCGTACCCCAGTAGACTCAAGCATAAATCTCAATATAAATGAAGGAAGATTTATTGCTCAACTCGAATACGCAAACGCTACTGGAAGTATAATATATGCAACGCATTGTACAAGACCTGACATAGCATAAGCAATATGCAAACTTGCAAGATATACTAGTAATCCTAGTATAGATCATTGGAAAGCAATTGGAAGATTACTTCGTTAACCAATAATCTAGGACTTGTTTACAATGGATTTCCATGTGTATTAGAAGGATACATTGATGCAAGTTGGATGACCAGCGCCAGTGATAATAAATCTACTTTGGGTTGGATTTTCACATTAGGTGGAGGTGCTGTTTCTTGGGCATCAAAGAAAAAACTTGCATTTCGCACTCTACTATGGAATCAGAATTTATAGCACTTGCAGCTTCCGGAAAAGAGGCAGAATGGCTATGAAATATGTTACTAGATATCAAGCTATAGCCAAAACCAATGCCAGCCATATCATTACGATGCGATAGTCAGGCTACTGTGTCACGAGCATATAGTAACATATACAATGAAAAGTCAAGACATATAAGTCTTAGACATGAGTATGTTAGACAAATAATAAATGATGGAATTATTACAATTGTCTACAAAAGATCTAGCGATAATTTAGCAGACCCATTCACAAAAGCTTTGACTAGGGAATTGGTAAGATCCACGTCAATCGGGATGGGACTTAAAACTTGTATTAATCAATGATAGTGGAAACCCAACCTTAACATTAATTAACTTAACTTTAAGGTTTAACGGGTAAAAACAAATTATCATATGGTTGGGAAAACACTAAATCAAATTAGTGTAAACTGTTACAATTATGAAAAGGCTAAGTTGAATTACTCTTAATAAAGTTCTAGTTAGTCTGGTAACAGAGACATCGAAAAGGAACTTTACATTTATGAACTTGGAAGTGGTGCCGTCTCTAAACAAGAGTTTTAAGGTTTACTCTTGCAAAAGTTCATTAAGCTGTGATGGAGCACATGGCCATAACGGTGCTCACAGGTAAGGAAATTTATTGGAAATTGAAATTGCATGTGTTGTATTTCCGACTTTATAACTCAAGGAGACTTGGTTTAAGTTAAGACCACCAAGCTCTTCCTTGAAGTCCTGAAATATTCACACTAATACGTGGTTTAATCGAATAGATACCACATATGATGCGCAGTCTCTAACTAACTAAGATAAAACTGAACATCATCAGTAAAACAATCTTGTGGAGGATTGTTGAGTAAGACTGCTTTAATGAAGGGAACAAGTACCACATCACCAAGTTATTGAAATGAAAGTGCGTGTACGTGCCAATGTAGTACACACGGATCGTGTAATATGGTGTACAACACACAAATATACAACAGCTATGAAGGATGATTTGCTAATCACAAGTATGTATCAGTAAATGCAATAAAATAGAAAAATCACACCAGGGATTTTTATACTGGTTTGGAGCACCGTCCTACGTCCAGTCCCAAAACTCTCTCTAGATTTTCACTAATCAGCAACCTCGCTTCACCCGGAGGAACAGGTTCACAATACCCGGACAACCGAACGGGATTTCACGCCTCTATCAACACGAGGACTTCACAACTTGCCTCTTAACAACACGAGGACTTCACAACTTGCCTCTAACAACACGGAGGACTTCAACCAAGATAAATAATCTTGTAGTTTGACAATGTGTGTTCTTAATAACACGAATTTGTCAATTCTTGTGCAACCTTCCTATAATCTTGTCCTCGAGTATATACTTTGAATGAGTAGATTTAAGGAAGTAAAATGCTTGTTGAATCAAATGATATTAATTTGATTTAAGGATTCAACAAGTATTTGAAACTTGGAGAGCTTTTGTTTTGCAAAGAATATGAAAATACAATTCAAAAATTAGAGAGAATATAGCATGATTTTTGGTGAAAGGAAAAGGAAGCAACAATTGATGAATGAAGATGTCTGTATGAAGAGTTGCTTTCAATTTGAAGAGCAGTTGAAGGTCAAAAATAACCAGTGGACTGGTATTTGAATATTTATACGTTATATATATTTGTGCACGTTCATTGTGCATTTCTTCCCAGAAACCGTTGACCGCCCATACTGAAACCGGTCGACCGGTTTCTGGTAACATGCTCAATGAATGTGCATTCATATATTTACATATATATATATATATATATATATATTCATAATACTGAGGTATACGATTATTTAAGGATACATTTTAACAATTATAACATGACTAAATCACTAAATAATCAACCTCTAACTTTCAATACCATTGATTCTCTTCTTTTTGACGATCATGAAACTTTTCCTTGTCATTAATCAAAATGCCATGAATCCTTGATTCAACATTCTCCCCCTTTTTGATTGATGACAACATAGCTCTGAAAAGTGTTTCTAACTCCCCCTGTATATGTACTCCCCCTGAAACATATATTAAAAAAAACTACATTCCATAATGTTAGTAACATATTTCTCCTCCTATGTCATCGACAGAAAGGAGTTGTGAGCACATAAATACCATAAGTTAAACATGAAATGCATAAGAATTGTATCATACAATACACCAGACATACCTAGAACAAGTCATGTAGCTAATAGTTAAAACATACAAACCCAAAATTAAATAAATCACTATTTATGTAAAAGTGCTGAGTTAAGTCTTGATTAAAAAATAGAAAATAATAATATAAAATGTGGATGAAAATAACTACTAAGGTGGAGAGTCAGATTCAGTCGTATCCCAATCTATTTCTTTGTTTCCTTCTTCTTCTTTGTCTCCTTCGTCTTCTTTGTCTCTTTCGTCTTCCTCCTTAGTCTCAGATGCCCCACGACCACATCCAACAGTTGCTCCAGACCTTTTGCCTTCCTCTGAAGATGACCATGTAAAAGTAGGAGGCATTGGACGTTTGCCTGGGTCTTGTATTTGCGTAGAGGAGGATGATGATGCACATGAAATTGCATCCCCAAGAATACCAAAGAAAAACTTAAGTTTTGAGAATTGTTTGTCAAGCTTTGTATCCATACGTTCGATTTTGTTGTCAGTACGCTTAAGTCTTGCTTCAAGAAGAATTGATTCCGTGCAATTTGTTCAAGTGAATCTTTAGTCGACGAGGATGGTTGAAGGAGTTTAACCTCTTCCGGTTTAGGTTTGGAGGCCTTTGATGAAGTGCTTTCTTGGGGACCTTGTTGTTGATATTGTTCGAAGGGTATGATATTCAAACAAGGCTCAGGAAGCTTCATTATCTTTCTCGTTGCTTTGTCGATACATTTTGGTTTGGATATTTTAGATTCGGGAGACTTGAGACCACAATCTAGTAGAAGTCGCATGACATATTAATTGTAGAATAAGTGTGGTCTTGTACAATCATTCACAAGCATAATCTCATCAAAGATCATATTTATCCAATTAATTTCTATATCTCCATATATCGCATACAATGCCTTAAAATTTTCTTTATATACGGCATCGAAATTAGCCACTCTCGGCAATAAAGAGTGTGTGATAGCATGATGTAAAATTCTAGCAGTAGGCCGTAGGTTAATTGCTTTTGTACTGATTTTATGATCTTCAATAAAATAATGACTGACCTTATCTCGAGTATGAATAGTACAAAAATCGGTATAGAACTTTCTTCCATTGTTAGGCGAACCGAGAATCGTGGCCATTCGTTCTTTTTGAAATGAAAACATGCTCACCACATACAACAGACCATAGACAATGAGCAGCATTCTCTAGTTTGAACTTTTCTAAGTTAAGATTAGCGCAGAACAACTTAATCATGATATGATTGATTTCCACGTTGTTTGTATAATGGCTCCACCACAAAAGAGATTAAAGAAATTTGGGAAATTTTTTGGTTTGATAAGGGTTTAAAAGAATGAGATATATAAATGGTAAGTGAATGGGTGGGATAGAGAAACCGACGTGTTGATTCGGATTTTAAAAAACAAAATTCAACGTAACCGGTCGAGCGTAAGAATTTCACCGGTCGACTGGTTTGAAACAGAAACATTTTCGGACGACTATTGGAAATTTAACCGGTCGACCGATGTAAAAAAAAAAAAATTCCAGACCCATAAACGGTCGACTGGTTGGCTTTTATCGGTCGACTGGTTTGCCTGTGATATGTTTTTCTGCTTTGTTGAGATTTTTCCGAAGCTCTACAATCTTAAAAAAAATTATTTTAAAACTTGAGAAGAACAAACAGAATACATGAAAAGAAATCCCTCAAGATATGAAAAATACTTATCAAAGTAAAAAAATAATGATATAATTAATAGGAGGTGGAGGACTTGTCTTCAAAAAATTCTTTGATATTGGTAACTATTGGTGTCCATGGAGACCAAGTTTCCTTTGCTCCTTCATTTCGCATGTAGCTACGATCCCAGGAGTTAGGACTCCTAGATGAAGATGGAGCATGTGGCATTGGTTCATGAACGCCGTGTTTATCCGTGCTACAGAAAAATGACGCCATGCGTTCTAAGAGAGTTAAACGGTCGGACGTAAGTTTTTGTTTGTAATGAAGTTGACGCTGGAGATCCATCTGATGTTTCTGGTAGTGGTGAATCTCACTTATCTTTTCTCTAGTCCGTGGGAACCAAAATAATGCTTTCCTAGCACGTTTAGACTTTGGTGTATATCTGGGGTTATGCGAACATTCTGGTCTACGTTTAGGTGTCTCCGGAGAGTAGTATTCCTCCGGTTCAGAACTAGTGACCGAGATATGTGATCATTGTGCACATTCGTCACATATGTGTGCCATATTGGATATAATTAAACACGTTTATGAATAATAAAATGGACTCAAATGTAGTAGATGCAGAAAAGAGAAGGAAAGAACACACACACAAACACACACACACACACACACACACATATATATATATATATAGGATTTTCTAAATAAAGACTAATGGTTAAAAACATTCAGAGCATATAAACCATAAAAATTTAAAGCTCATAATAATATATATATATATATATTTATTTATTTATTTATTTTACTAATAATAGCAAAAGCTACTTAATAGCTAAGATATATAGAAATGAAAGCACCATTTCGAAAAGAACTTGATGTGTTTATTTCTTTTTTCGTTTAGACTTTATACATCAAGTTCAGTTCTAGATATCAATCCTAGCTCTCTACGCAGAGAAATAAAATTTGATTCTAGTAGAGGCTTGGTAAAAATGTCCGCTGGTTGATGTTCAGTTTGGACATATTCGAGACATATTTTTCCTTTTTCAATATTATCTCTTAAGAAACGATGTCGAATATCAATGTGCTTTGTTCGAAAATGATTTATTGAATTTTTCGATGAGTTGGTCGCACTTGTGTTATCACAGTATATGATGGAGTTTGATATATGAATATCAAAATCACGAAGTGTTTGTTGCATATATAGTACTTGAGTACAAGCAAGAGCTGCTGATATATACTCAGCTTCACTTGTCGAGAGTGAAACGCTATTTTGTTTCTTACTAAACCAAGAGACAAGCGATTTTCCAATAAAATGGCACGTACCACTTGTACTTTTTCTATCCGTACGAGAGCCGCCGAAATCAGCATCACTATAGGACACTAATTCGAATGGACAATCTTTTGGGTAGAAAAGACCAAAGTCTTTGGTTTTATTAAGATTCTGTATTATACGTTTTACAGCTCGTAAATGTGATTATTTAGGATTTGCTTGAAACCATGCACACAAACAAACACTTAACATTATATCAGGACGACTTGCGGTAAGATAAAGAAGAAAACCAATCATGCTTCGATATAACTTTTGGTCAACATTCTAACCATGTTCATCTTTTTCAAGATGTGTAGTCGTACTCATAGGAGTCGGTTTACCAAATGTATTTTCTAAACCGAAACGTTTGATAAGATTCAAACAGTATTTTTCTTGATTAATAAAAATACCGTTAGAAAGGTGTTTGATTTGAAGACCAAGAAAATATGATAGTTTCCCATATGAGACATTTCAAATTTTTTGGTCATAATATTTGCAAACTCTTTGCAGAGTTTATCGTTTGTTGAGCCAAAGATAATATCGTCTGCATATATTTGGATAACTAGTATATCTTTTTGAGAATGTTTGATGAATAAAGTCTGATCGACTTTACCAATTTGAAATCCAGAATCAGTAAGATAGCTTCGTAAACATGCATACCAAGCACGAGGCGCTTGTTTTAGTCCGTATAAAGCTTTCTTAAGTTTATATACGTGATCTGGATGTTTCTCATGTACGAACAAGGGAGGTTGTTCGACATATACATTCTCTTTGATAAACCAATTCAGAAAAGCACTTTTGACATCCATTTGATAAAGTTTGAAATTATGATGACAAGCAAAGGATAATAAGATTCTAATAGCTTCAAGTTGAGAAACGGGCGCAAAAGTTTCTTCTAATCGATACCTTCTTCCTGATTGTATCCTTGTGCTACTAATCTTGCTTTATTTCTGGTAATATTTCCTTGTTTGTTGGCCTTATTTTTATAGACCCGTTTCATACCAATAACTGACTGATCAGTTGGTCTTGGAACAAGTTCCAAGACATCATTTCACTCGAACTGATTTAGTTCTTCCTGCATGGCAATGACCCAGTAATCATCAGTAGCAGCTTCTTTCGGATTTTTAAGTTCGATATTTGAAAGAAACGCAACACGACCCATTTGATTGAGTTGACTCCTTGTTCTAATTTGTGATATTACTTCTGCAATAACATTTTGAACCGGATGATCTCTTAGAATTCTCGGAGGAGATCGAAATCTTGGTGGAGAAGGTATCACAACAGGCTGAGGAATATCCTCAACAATTTCTGAGTCAAAGTCATTATTTGTGATGATAGGATTATCAGTGACTATAGTTTCTTCTTCATCTGATATATTATGAGATGGTTTAGAGAGTTCATCGAAAGAGACATGAAGTGATTCTTCAATAATTTTAGTTCTTTTATTAAATATACGATAGGCCTTGCTTTGTTCCGAATATCCGACAAATATAACTTCATCGGATTTTGGATCAAATTTTCCAAGATGGTCTTTCGTATTTAAAATAAAGCATTTAGAACCGAAAACTTTGAAGTATGAGATATTTGGCTTTCTTTGATTAAATAACTCATAAGATAGATTCTTGGTGAGAGGTCGAATGGATACATGATTCAAAACAAAACAAGCAGTAGCAACAGCTTCTGCCTAAAAATGTTTTGGTAAGGTGGATCCATTTAATAATGTTCTTGCACATTCTTGTAAAGTCCGATGTTTCTGTTCCACAACTCCATTTTGTTGTGGAGTTCTAGGAAACGAAAAATTATGATATATATACCTTTCTTTGTAAAAAAATGTTCAAATTAATTATTATCGAATTCTCCGCCATGATCACTTCTTATATTTTTAACCTTAAGTCCCTTCGATTTTTGAATTTTCTTGATGAAGGATTTGAAATGACTTTTGAATTTTCTGATACCAAATGAAAGTGCGTGTACGTGCTAGTGTAGTACACATGGATCGTATAATATAGTGTATAACACAAAAATATACAACAGCTATGAAGGATGATATGCTAATCACAAATATGTATCAGTAAATGCAATAAAATAGAAAAATCACACTAGGGATTTTTATACTGGTTCAGAGCACCGTCCTACGCCCAGTCCCAGTACTCTCTCTAGATTTTCACTAATCAACAACCTCGCTACACCCGGAGGAACAGGTTCACAACACCCGGACAGCCGAACGGGATTTCACGCCACTATCAACACGAGGACTTCACAACTTGCCTCTTAACAACACGAGGACTTCACAACTTGCCTCTAACAACACGGAGGACTTCAACCAAGATAAATAACCTTGTAGTTTGACAATGTGTGTTCTTAATAACACGAATTTGTCAATTCTTGTACAACCTTCCTATAATCTTATCCTCGAGTATATCCTTTGAATGCGTAGATTTAAGGAAGTAGAATGTTTGTTGACTCAAATGATATTAATTTGATTCAAGGATTCAACAAGTATTTGAAACTTGGAGAGCTTTTGTTTTGCAAAGAATATGAAAATGCAATTCAAAAATTAGAGAGAATATAGAATGATTTTTGGTAAAAGGAAGAGGAAGCAACCATTGATGAATGAAGATGTCTGTATGAGGAGTTTCTTTCAGTTGGAAAACCAGTCGACAGGTCAAAAATAACCAGTGGACTGGTATTTGAATATATATACGTTAAATACAAGTGTGCACGTTCATTGTGCATTTCTGCCCAGAAACGGTCGACCGACCATATTGAAACCGGTCGAACGGTTTCTGGTAACATGCTTAATGAATGTGCATTCATATATTTACATATATATATTCATAATAGTGAGGTATATGATTATTTGAGGATAGATTTTAACAATTATAACACGACTAAATCACTAAATAATCAACCTCTAACTTTTGATACAGATTCTCTTCTTTTTGACGATCATGAAACTTTTCCTTGTCATTAATCAAAATGCCATGGATCCTTGATTCAACAGTTATTTGAAACATTCCAAGGGATATATGATTGGCTTGTATACGATAATGTGAATTAAATGACTAGGGCTTGAATATGGGGCTCGGATGGGTATGCATGTGGGCTTGGTTGGGCATATGAAATTATTATGGTCAAAAGATTGGCACTTGGGCACTTAGGGCACGTGGGCGCATGTGTGACCGTACAGAAGTGACTTGGCTGTTGGCAACATTATTATTTTTTGAATTTAAATAGATGGACGTGTCTGTTTGTACACAACTGCTTCTAAATGGTTGTGCATGTTCTGCAACTATATATGCATCCTGTTTCTTCTCTTCGCATCATCCTTCTTCCTCCTTCTGTTTTATCTTTTTCTTTCCAGCAAGAACTCCCTTTAAGCTCACAAACATTTGCTAAGTTTCTAAGTTTGGTTTTGTTGTATCCTGGGAAACTATCTTCCATTCAACCCATTAGCAAACTCGTTCCAAGTGGGGGCAGATATTGTTTTAAGGAAAGCGATCTCGCGCCTCAAAACCATACCACTCTGCTTCTGTGAAGTGTCAACAACTTCAGCCTCACCATTATCATCCTGCACTCTCACGCAACCACCTCTCGTAGCAACTAATTCCATTACTCGCTTCACAACCGGCTCAATCTACTGACTTTGGTATACTTTCTTTCACTCCCACAATATCCACATTTTCTTCAACACCAAACCAGTGAAATGCCTCGCCATCCTAGTGAAAATCCAAACCAAGTCCCCACATCTCAAGATACCATACTCTTCCATTCCACCGAACTACAACACCCAATAAGACGCTGTGACGGCCCGCCCCGCACCAGCCGACATTTCCTCCGAAAGTGCGTTGTACACATTCCCGACTAGCACGGACGGTCGCCAAAGAAAGGAAAGAAGAGAATGAACTAATCAAGAACCTGTAGAATGTCTCACAGCGCATGGAACAAAATATAATAATAATATACTTGACATAAAACAGATGAGATAGTGCATAAGCTGATAACTAAAACCAACATCAACATCATCATCAGAGCAACGGAAATCCAAATACAGCTTATAACAACTTTCCAAATTACTGTCTCTAAAACAAAAGAAAGCAAAAGTAGAAGATACACTACTAATGCCCAAGTAGCGATCTTCAACAACACAGGGAGAATATCTATATATACATCATACGTGGAAGCCTCCTGCTCGCCTCCGGATCAGCTACTCGTGCATACCCAGCTAACATGTCTCTAGTCTGCTCATGAGAGCACCCAGAGTAATAAGAAGAGACATAAAACTCTGGGTCAGACAAAAAGTCCGGTATGAGTGATATGCAGCTAAACAGAACAATAACATGTATACTAAACCATACCTGAACCTGGACCTGCAACCAAAGAGTTAGCACTACATACCATACAATACTCTAAGGTGCCACCAACATATGGTGTAAAGAATACGGGGGTGGGGGTGTGCATGTCATAATGATGGCAAACAAATCAAGCATAGCAACCATCCCCACATCTCGCACTCAGTGCGTAAAGCATATGATATCCACCGCTTCGATCACTAGACCCATCGAAGTAGTGACGGAGTTCAACTTGTACAACTACTTCCACTACCAATCTTACCACATGGAGTCATGACCAAACCTTTACAAATGACCCCACTTCATTGGTCTATAGCTCTTTAGTCATACCTAGGCCACTGTGGCCCAGAATCCGTTCACGTACCCCCTACACATAGTGATCCAAAGTTATAGACATCGACAACCCCTTAGCACACGTCCCGCGGCAAAGCCCAATCATGAAGTTCGCTCATTGGTTCCCATCTGGATCCTGAGTCAAAACTATTTATTTGGACTACCTTTGCATCTCGGGTTCTGGTCACCTTCTCCGGATCGGTCTTCATTCAGTTCGTGATCATCATCTAGGCTCAAGTTCATATCAGTTCGTAGCACCCTCTCCAGATCGGTTCGTATCGTAGTGACCTTCCTCCAGTGGTTCGGGTCGGGGTGACTTTCCTCCAGCGGTTCGGATCGGGCTCCACACCTCCTGGCTTTGTGGAAAACTCCTCTGGTTCGGTCCTTCTTCCCAAGCACTCCGGATCGGGTCGGGTCTCTCAAGCTTCTCCATGGTGCATCGGTTCGGGTCAGAGTGGCACACAAGAGGCGGATCGGGTCGTGGGCTCGGGTCCAGATCATCTCGTGGATACAACAGCTTGGAGGGGCGGTTCGGTTCGCGAAGAGGTCTCCTGGTCGGTTCGGTTCGGGCCCCTTCCTCCGATCCGATCCGGATCGGCCAAATCCCTGCACCTTTTTCCAGCGACTGTTTACACCATTCGACGGCGTTTTCGACCAATCTAACTATTCTAAACAATCACAATTCATACCAAACAGTCATAGGAACATATAGCATCAACCACAAACATCAAAACAACAACTTGATAGGTTAAAATAGATCAAACATAGCCAAACCCCCATATTTTCCCTTAAGCATGTTTAGGAAAAACTAATGATATGATTAGTAAAACTTAACCAAATCAAACCAAATTTCTAACAGAGGTCTAAAACATTATTTTCGAATTTATAAATATTTTTCCAGAATTTTATCATGCTTCAATTCACTAATCTTCACTAATTACCATTAATTAACCGTAATTAGTGCAAAACTATGCAAATCACTCACCTTGGCCACAAATAAAATTTTCAGAACTGAAACCTCTCTAATTTGGGAGAATACTGATGTATAACAACGACTCTAATATTGATTGGGTGAAGATCTTCTTTGATTTGGTGTTACTAAGCCTAATCCTTGATTAAACAGTGATTAGAGATGATTCTAGATGTTGGAGGCCATTGTTAGGGTTCCAAGGATGAAAGTGGCGGCTGAAAAATGAAAACAAGATCGTTCTCTAACTGATTTCAGCCTCCTCATAACTCTAATCCCGAAATGGGTTATGGGCCCTCTTGCTAATCACCCTAATTAGGCCCGGTAAAGCTGGTTTTCACCTTCTAAACCTTGTTTCAGCCATTTCTCCCAAACGGTGAGTCTGTTCGGCTTTTATGACCACTCTACGGAAAGGTAAACCATCAAACAAATCTAATGGAAGCGGTTTCAGGTCAAAATTCCTTTCCGGTCAAAAGTTATGGTCAAAACAAGATTAGCTAGGGGCAAAATGGTCATTTAAAAATCGGCAAAAATCATGAACATGGGAAATGATCCCAATAGTCACCTCCCAAAGTTACATGACCATATGACTTCGTATGTGAAAGAAATAAATATCCTACGATCCTGCGATGCGTAGAATGCGGGTCGTTACACTCTTCCCCGCTTAAGAAATTTCGTCCCCGAAATTCCTTAACCCTAAACATACAAAGGATCCCGCATGCCTACCAACCATATACAACAATCAATCATGCAAAACAAACAAAAAAAGCCTATCCTAGCATGCAGAAAGGCTAAATCGAAGTTAAAATCTTGCCAAGCGAAGAGTTCTGGATACGTCTTCCTAATGTTCTCCTCTGTCTCCCAAGTACAGTCATTCTCATTCTCACCCCACTGAACTTTGACTAAATTCACCGCTTTCCTTCGAAGTTTCTTCGTATCTTTCCCAACAATACGCATAGGCCTGCGGTTCCCAACTGCCTCGCGTTCAATTTCGGCATCATCCAACTGATCAGGTGAAGTAGTCACATCTGGGTCGTGTACGAACTTTCTTAACTGGGAAACATGAAATACGTTATGAACTCCTGCCATCTTCTTTGGTAATTCAACTTTATATGCCAAATTCCCAATTTTCTCAAGAACTGGGAATGGACCAACAAATCTTGGTGCTAACTTGCCTCTCCTGCCAAATCGTATCACGGATCTTGACAAACACCAAGTCGCCAATCGAGAACCTTAATTCTCTTCTCCTCTTATCAGCATAATTTTTCTGCCTATCTTGGGCAGCCTTCATTCGCTGTTGAATGATCTTGATCTTAGCTGAAGTTTCTCTTATCACATCTAGTCCAAGCACAATCTTCTCACCGGTTTCTAACCAACATGACGGTGAGTTGCATGGTCTTCCATACAAAGCTTCAAATGGAGCCATACCAATACTGGATTGATAACTATTATTATATGCAAACTCTACTAGATGCAAATGGTCATCCCATGATCCACCAAAATCCAATACATAGGCTCTCAAGAGATCTTCTAATACTCGATTCGCCCTCTCTGTCTGTTCGTCGGTCTGAGGATGGTATGCAGTACTGAGATGTAGTTATGATCCTAACGCGTCTTGTAAGCTTTTCCAAAATCCACTAGTGAACAACAGATCTCGGTCACTTACAATGCCTTTGGGTATTCCATGGAATCTCACTACCCAGTTTACATATAGTTCAGCTAACTTAGCTGCCGTCCTGTTTGACTTGACGGGTATAAACCTCGCACTCTTAGTCAATCGGTCCACAATCACCCAAATGCTATCACGTCCCGATCTAGTCCTCGGTAACCCATCAATGAAATCCACTGACACTTGTTCCCATTTCCATTATGGAATTTCTAATGGTTGTAACAAACCACTAGGCTTCTTTTGCTCAGCTTTGACTAGCTGGCAATTCATGCATTTAGATATAAACTTCCCAACGTCTCTTTTCATCCCTTCCCAGTAGTAGGTCTGCTTCATGTCTCGTTACATCTTGTTACCACTAGGATGTATTTTCAGTTTTGAGTGATGACATTCTCTTAACACTTCGTCTCTCAATCCATTGACATTGGGTACAACAAGCCTTCCATTCTTTCTAAGCCATCCATCTCGATCAAGCCCATACTTGTTCATCTCCTCATCGATACCCATCTCTAACTTGAAGATGATTTCCAATAGGTTAGGATCGTTCCTCTGACTGGAACCAATCCGCTCAATCAAATAGGGTCTGATCATCAAATTTTCTAACATTTCTTTATCTAATTCACACATTGGTCTGAAATCATACCTTGCGATGTACTCCAGTTGCTTCCACTCGAGAAACATAGCCCCTAAACTGGCATGTCTCCTACTCAGTGCATCAGCCACTACATTGCCCTTTCCTGGTGTATATGCGATGTCGAAACCATAGGAAGCCAAGAATTCTAGCCATCTTGGCTGTCGGCGATTTAGATCCTTCTGAGAGAAGAGATACTTTAGCGATTTATGATCGGTAAACAACTCGAATCTTTCTCCCAAGAGATAATGTCTCCACATCTTCAACGCGAACACGATCGCTGCTAATTCCAAATCATGGGTAGGGTATCATCTCTCGTGCGGTTTCAATTGCCGACTTGCATAAGCTACAACCCTACCTCCTTGCATCAATACAGCACCTAGTCCGGTACCACATGCATCCGTATATACTGTCATCTCTTCATTCCCCTTAGGAATGACTAACACTGGTGTACATGTCAACTTTTTCCATTAGACTCTTGAATGCATTTTCACACTTTTCGTCCCATACGAAAACTTGATTCTTCTTGGTCAACTGAGTCAACGGTGCTGCTATCTTGGAAAAGTCTTAGATAAACTTACGATAATATCCAGCTAATCCCAAGAAACTTCTTATGTCCGTTGCATTCTTGGGTGTAGACCAATCTTGTACCGTAGCCACTTTCGCAGGGTCCACAGCAATACCATTCTCTGAAACAACATGGCCCAAGAATCTCACTTCCCTCCTCCAGAAGTGACACTTAGAAAAATTTGCTTTCAATTGGTGTTTTCTCAACACCTCTATCACTATCCTCAAATGTTCCTTGTGTTCTTCCTCTGTCCTCGAGTAGACCAAAATATCATCCACGAACACAAGGACAACCCGAATGGCATGACCAACCACTCATAAAATCTAGACGACATCCAAAAGGCCATTTTAGCTATACTCTCAGCTTCCACTCTAAGCTGAAGATATCTTGTCGCGAGATCCAACTGGGAGAATACTCTTGTGCCACTCAACTGATCAAACAAATCATCTATCCGCGGTAGAGGATACTTATTCTTCCTCGTCACTTTATTCAATTCGCAGTAGTCTACACACAATCGAAGGGAACCATCCGCCTTGGTAGCAAACATAACTGGTGCTCCCCATTCAGAAACACTCCTTCTGATAAATCCCTTCTTCAAAAGATCGCTGACTTGCACCCCGAGCTCTCGCTGCTCCCTTGGTGCCATACGACGTGGCATCACTATAGGTCTGACATCTTTCACCAAATCAATACGGAACTCAATCTCTCGGTGTGGTGGAAGCCCGGTCACTTCCTCAAAGACGTCCGGATACTGGCCAACCACGGGAAATCCTGACAACTCACCATGCGGGATGTCGAGGGAATTTAGAAAACTAGCCATTACCCCATCATTAGGTAGACCACTAAACACTACCCTCCGCCCATCATCCGCTCTAGCTGTCACCAAAAAGCCCTCACAGTCTACCACAACCCCGTATCTTTGGAGCTAATCGACTCCCAAAATAATGCCAAACCCAGTAAAGCCCAAAACAAAGCAGTCACAAACAAACATACATCCATGACTCGATAAGACCACATTACGACAAATCATGCTAAGGTTAGTCGAACCACCAATCAGGTTCGTCACTACTAAAGGTCTATCGACAATCTCGGGATCCAATCCCAACCTATCTACCAGGTCACTAGATAAGAAAGAACTGGAAGCTCCGATATCAAACAAAACTCTAACAGGAACATCATAAACAGAAAGCATACCTTAAATAACAACATTCTTTCCCTTCTCAGCCGCAGTTGGGGCATTCTACGAGGAAGGAATAACATTAAGGGCATATGCTTTCACCATCTGCTTTTCTTTAGGGGGTTGCAGACACTTGTCCTTGTGATGTCCCACTTGGCCACAGTTGAAGCACTTCCTATCTGCTGGCTTGGCCCGACAATTACTAGCATAATGGCCCTTCTTACCATAGCTGAAGCACTCAACATCCTTCTTATCCTTTTTCTTCTGGCCATCCCTAGTCTGATTCTGCTTTCTCTTATTCTGAGAACCATTCTTGCCTCCACCGCTTGCCTGCTGCTTTGGCTCCTCTGTAGATGCAACCTCAATCTTTGACTTAGGGTAAAAACTCTCTGACCTCAATGCTTTCCTCACAATCGATTCAAACGTCTCATCGATGTGGTTAATAAGCCTTTCCCCCAAGTATCCATCCAAGCCAGTTATGAACTTCTCGTTCTTCTTCTCGGCAGTATCTATTAGGGATAACCCATATTTCGAAAAAGTGTCAAATTCGGCAATATACTCCGAGACAGCTCTGCCATTCTGCTTGAACTAAAAAAAATTCTTAAACAACATGACTTCTGAGCAGCTGGAATAAACTTATCGCTAAAGAGAACCTTAAACTGAACCCAAGTAATCTGATCCTCTGGAGTAGTTGCTTTTATAGCATTCCACCAATTCATTGCCCGTCCTTGTAGCTGACGGGATGCTAGCCTTCTTTTCATCGCATCCTCGATACCCAATTCTTCGAAGATTTGGTTGCAGCTATCCAACCAATCCTGAACATCCGTAGCCGACTCCGTTCCATGGAACGGCTTCCCACCAAGACTAGTATAATCCTTATTCAACTTGGCGAAATTGGCCGTAGGCGCCTGCACTATTGGACCACCACCATTACCAGCATTGGGAGCTGCCCTCTGAACATCTCTAAGCATCTCTCTCATGAGGTCAGTAAACGTCGTCCTCTTGTCAGCAGCATTCCCATTATTGGCTCCTCTACCAGCACCTCTTGCGTATCGGCTCATCATTCAGTCTGAAAAGAGAAAACGATTAACCATTTCCATAGTGGTGTTAGTGCAGTGCGACTTCATCCATAGCTGTACTAATAATATATATATAGCTTTGAAAAGCAAAATAATCAAAAGCTCTCATATACGTATACTATATCTCCCTGATAACTTCCCTAGGTTAACTACGCAACCTAAAGCTCTGATACCAAGTGTGACGGCCCGCCCCGCACCAACCAGCATTTCCTCCGAAAGTGCGTTGTACACATGCCTGACTAGCACGGAACGGTCGCCAAAGATAGGAAAGAAGAGAATGAACCAATCAAGAACCTATAGAATGTCTCACAGCGCATGGAACAAAATATAATAATAATATACTTGATAAAACAGGTGAGACAGTGCATAAGCTGATAACTAAAACCAACATCATCATCAGAGTAGCGGAAATCCAAATACAGCTTATTACAACTTTCCAAATTACTGTCTCTAAAACAAAACAAAGCAAAAGTAGAAGATACACTACTAATGCCCAGGCAGTGATCTTCAACAACATAGGGAGAATATATATATGTATATATATATATTTATATCATACGTGGAAGCCTCCTGCTCGCCTCCGGATCAGCTACTCGTGCATACCCAGCTAACCTATCTCGAGTCTGCTCGTGAGAGCACCCAGAGTAATAAGAAGAGACATAAAACTTTGGGTCAGATAAAAAGCTGGTATGAGCGATAGGCAGCTAAACAGAACAATAACAGGTATACTAAACCATACCTGAACCTGGACTTGCAACCAAAGAGTTAGCACTACATACCGTACAATACTCTAAGGTGCCACTAACATATGGTGTAAAGAATACGGGGGTGGGGGTGTGCATGTCATAATGATGGCAAACAAATCAAGCATAGCAACCATCCTCACATCTCTCACTCAGCGCGTAAAGCATACGATATCCACCGCTTCGATCACTAGACCCATCGAAGTAATGACGGAGTTCAACTTGTACAACTACTGCTACTACCAAGCTTACCACATGGAGTCATCACAAAACCTTTACAAATGACCCCACTTCATTGGTCTATAGCTCTTTAGTCATACCTAGGCCACTGTGGCCCTGAATTCGTTCACGTACCCACTACACATAGTGATCCAAAGTTATAGATATCGACAACCCCTTAGCACACGTCCTGCAGCAAAGCCCAATCATGAACTTCACTCGTTGGTTCCCATCTGGAACCTGAGTCAAAACTATTTATTTGGACTACCTTTGCATCTCGGGTTTTGGTCACCATCTCCGGATCGGTCTTCATTCAGTTCGTGATCATCATCTAGGCTCGGGTTCATAGCGGTTCGTAGCACCCTCTCCAGATCGGTTCAGATCGTAGTGACCTTCCTCCAATGGTTCGGGTCAGAGTGACTTTCCTCTAGCAGTTCGGATCGGGGTCCACACCTCCTGGCTTCATGGAAAACTCCTCTGGTTTGGTCCTTCTTCCCAAGCACTCCGGATCGGGTCGGGTCTCTCAAGCTTCTCCATGGTGCATCGGTTCGGGTCGGAGTGGCACACGAGAGACGGATCGGATCGTGGGCTCGGGTCCAGGTCGTCTCGTGGATACAACAGATTGGAGGGGAAGTTCGGTTCGCGGAGAGGTCTCCTGGTCGGTCTGGTTCGAGCCCCTTCCTCCGATCCGATCCAGATCGGCCAAATCCCTGCACCTTTTTCCGGTGACGGTTTACACCATTCGACGGCGTTTTCGACCAATTTAACTATTCTAAACAATCACAATTAATACCAAACAGTCATAGGAACATATAACATCAACCACAAACATCAAAACAACAACTTGATAGGTTAAAATAGATCAAACATAGCCAAAACCCCATATTTTCCCTTAAGCATGTTTAGGAAAAATTAATGATATGATTAGTAAAACTTAACCAAATCAAACCAAATTTCTAACAGAGGTCTAAAACATTATTTTCGAATTTATAAACATTTTTCCAGAATTTTATCATGTTTAAATTCGCTAATCTTCACTAATTACCCTTAATTAACCGTAATTAGTGCAAAACTATGCAAATCACTCACCTTGGCCACAAATAAAATTTTCAGAACTGAAACCTCGCTGATTTGGGCGAATACTGATGTCTAACAGCAGCTCTAATACTGATTTGGTGGAGATCTTCTTTGATTTGGTGTTGCTAAGCCTAATCCTTGATTAAACGGTGATTAGAGATGATTCTAGATGTTGGAGGCCATTGTTAGGGTTCCAAGGATGAAAGTGGCGGCTGAAAAATGAAAATAAGATTGTTCTCTAAATGATTTCAGCCTCCTCATAACCCTAATCCCGAAATGGGTTATGAGCCCTCTTGCTAATCACCCTAATTAGGCTCGGTTAAGCTGTTTTTCACCTTCTAAACCTTGTTTCAGCCATAAGTCACAAACGGTGAGTCCTTTTGGCTATTATGTCCACTCTACGGAAAGGTAAACCACCAAACGAATCTAACGGAAGTGGTTTTAGGTCAAAATTTCTTTCCAGTCAAAAGTTATGGTCAAAATAAGATCAGCTATGGGCGAAACGGTCATTTAAAAATCAGCAAAAATCATGAACTTGGGAAATGACCCCAATAGTCGCCTCCCAAAGTTACATGACCATATGACTTGGTATGTGAAAGAAATAAATATCATACAATCCTGCGATGCGTAGAATGCGGGCTGTTACAGACGCCGACCACCACTTCCATTCAACCAATCCATACTTCACGCTTGAAAACCCGAACAACTCTAGAAAAATCCCCTACTCCAGCAGGAACCCGTAAACTAACTTCACCCTATTCGAATTCACGAAAACCCCAAACCACCAAAAATCGAACTCCATTCTTAATTTTGAAACCTCCCCTCTCTTTCCCGCTTCTGAGTTCTCAATTTCTTGGAATTGCGATTTTCGATTTTAAAACCTGTGTGTTATTGCGGTTGTTTCGGTAATGGTTTCTTGAGTTGGATATTTACCAGATTTCAGCGAGTTTGTTTTCCTTCTTTAGTAGGCCGTGCATCTAGGTTTTTAAACCAACGGGCTTTTGTATTTGTTTTCATTTCTTTTGTTTTAGTTTTACTAGTTATTTTTTTGCTGGTTTTTCAAAAAAAAAAGCTTGGGGAATTTGTGTCGAGCTTGTTTTACTTGCATTTTTTTCAATTTAGGTTGAGTAATTTTTTTAGTTTAGCTTGATGTCGTGTTTAATTATTAGTAATAGTTTTTGTTTTGCTTATCTTTTGTCATTTTTTCTTAAAAAAATTTATCTTGCCTTGTCTAAAAATTCTTTCCAGCTTGTGGAAATTCAAGAAGGAGACGTGCTAGCTCTAATTTTCTTGCTTGTTTAAAACGAATTTCCAGTAAATAAATAAACTGCTAACAATTCTGCATGCTCAGTTATCGTGGTTTAACTCTGTTTTTTTTCTTGCATTGTTGATTGCTTGCATTTGCATTTAAAAATTTCAAAACAAAAAAAAGTTCAAAATTCAAAAATAAAATAAAAATTCATTTGTAGTTGCATCGTTAATTCACGTTTAGTTTCTGTTTTGCATTCATCTCATTTTATTTTATTTTGTAAGGAGGTTAATTGTATTTTGACAAATTGATTTATTTCAAATGAATTATTTCTTGGTGTTAAGACTACGATAGAGAAATATCTGTTTATAGATATTACGGTGCTTCGTAAATATTATAGTTGTTGTTCCTATGAAGGTAGTTAAACTTTCTGCTGCATTGCTAGAGTGATTCCCGGTACACCGATAACTCCTTTCCGTTAACTGGCTAAGAAATTTTTTGTTGAAATTAATCTAAGCATCATTATATAATTTTAGAAAACTTGTAAATAAGTAATTTGTATTCATATAGTTGCATTAAGTTCATACATATATAAACAAAAAAAATCAAAAATCAAAACGAAAAAAAATCATTTGTAAATAATTTCTTTCCATTATTTTATGTCTTTTTTTAAAACATTTAAAAATCCCAAAAAAAAACCTCCATTTTATGAATACTTTTTTCTCTTTCCTAAATTCAAAAAAAGGAACCATTTTCTTAAAAATGTCTCGATTTCCTTATTCGTTGGAATTTTACAATAGTAGAGAATATAATCCATATAATTTTACACCAAATTCATATGGAAATTTTAATAACAACTATTGTACAACTAATTCAGATTTTGCACCACATAATTTTCAAAATGATGATCTACCCTCAAATCTTGAAACAAGTACTAAATGTTTACTTTAAATAAGTACACCACAAAATCAATGAATAAATGAATGGTGTAATTCATACTTGTGCAATAATTCAAGTCAAAGTTTTCAAAATAATCAAAATTTGAATACACTTCTAAGTTCAAATGATTTTGATCATAACTCTTGTCAATTCAATTTCGAACTCCAAAATGAATTTCAAATTCAAAATGGAAACGTGGATTATTCTTCAAATGATTTTGGCAATGGCAATAATTTCAATTGCGGTGCAATTGACAATATTTTTTCTTAACAATTTGTAATTGAAAATTCTCAAGTAAATAGTTATAAATTTGATTTTGTTGAACAAATGAACGAAGTTTACTATGATCACACAAATTTGTTATTTGAAACATACTTGAATTTTCATGAGAAATAAGATCAAATCCCGATGTGTAACGAATCAAATAATATTCCACCTTTTACTACAATCGACGATTTTCAAATAACAACTTTCGAAATAGAAAATGACGATCTTAATGAAGTTTTAAAACACGGTAATTGAGTTGGATTTTAATTCATTTGAGCGTGCAAAACCAAATTTAGAATTCGATCTTCCTCTTCTCGATTTCAAAATTTTGAAAACAACAAATTTAGTTTTTGAAAATAACGCTTTTAATGAAGTTGTGAATAATTCAACAAAGGAAGACGAATTTGATGAACCCAAATTTGTTGGACTTTCCGAAAATGAGTTATCGAATTCTAAAGAGGTAGAGTTAAATCACCATTTTGATATTAAAATCAATAATTTTGAAGTATTTGTCAATGATGGGTTTGAGTTCGAAATTGATGAAATTAAACTTGAACTTTAACCATTTATCATCAGAAATAAATCAACTCATTCAATATTTGATAAAATGACGCTCCGTTTTCCAAACCAACATTTAACTTCAAATTCATTTGACGTTTGGTTTTCTTGCTTAAGCTGCGTCTTTCATACTTGAAGAGACAATTGAATCGATCTTTGGAAGACCATTTTGTTTACTTCTATTCAGTATATTTTCTAATACAGCGTAAATAATAACCATTTCATGTAAATATAGGTCATATTTAAAAAGAAAAATCTTTTCCTTCTCTCTTTTCACTTGGTTGTGGGGACACAGCCGAAATCAAGTGTGGGGGGAGTTTTCATATTTATTTTGTTTTTGCATTGATATTTTTTCCTTTTTACGTTCCAAATTCAAAAAAAAATTAAAAAAAATGCATTTTAACTTACTTTTAAATAAGATATGATGGAATAAGCATACAATTTTGGTCGTACGATTAAAATGTTTGGAAAGTCACTTCTCTTAACGAATAACGAAAAAAAAGTTTGAGTTATGAACAAATTTAGTGTAACCGGTACATAGGATGATTCTTAGGTGATGGCCATTAAGTCTATTCTAAGTTGTAGTCTTTGTTTAATGAGTGGAGGACTTAAAATACAGGTATTGGCTTTTCGAGTTTTTAAAACTAAGTTGTGTTAAGCTGAAATTGCATAACTCTCTCTTTTCTTTTTATACTCAATAATAATAGTAATCCAAGAGTATCTAACATTGCTTGTAAATATAACATTAGTGTGCAAACCTGCCAAGCCCTATCCTAACCCTCACATCAGTTCGCGAGGCAATGCACGGGTGGGATACCTTGGCCTCATTTTATCAGTTGGACACCTAAGGATTACCGACATCTAGTTGACAAAGTCAGCATTGGTAGCACAATCCGCCAAGCTCTGTCCCAAACTCTCACGTCAGTCCGCAAGGCAATGCATGGATGGTATACCTTGGTCTTTTCAGTTAGGTGTGTAGCTAGTTATAAATTTTAATTTTTATAAAGATAGAGAATAAGAAATGATGCCCATACACTTCTTGACCTTATTGATTTGACTATTATTACACAAGGAAATAAGAATACCACTTTTGCAAATTGTGATAGGCAAACTAAGAATTTATTTCATGGCTACACTATGTTATAAACTGAGCCAACTGGCCAAGCTAGAAGAGATTGTAACGATAACCTGACTATTGTTTGAAGTTTTGAGTAGCAACGGACTAAAATTTCATAGTGATGACCCAAACTTGTATTAACTCACCCATGTTAAATTTAAAAGTAAATTACCCATTTGTAAATATTATTTTAAAAACTTGCACTCATCTTGTAAATAAACTTGCATTTAGGAAATTTTCGCATTATATTTGGATTTTGTGGGTAGTATCCACTGAAAATCCTCACAAGACAATGCTCGTTCTACTGGGGACGCCCAAAGTTTTAACGACTTGTTGCATACGCTCAATGCAATCGTGCTCCCTACAGAAGTGGATTTTTCTTAATTTTTTACTTTATTCAAGGAAGAATAAAAAGATAAGTGTGGGGTATTTAATGTGCACATAAATGTGCACATTTTAACTACCATATTTAATCTTGTTTTAATTAAATAAATCAAAATAAAGGGTATTTTAACATGTTAAAACCAAAAACTCAAAATTCTCAAATTATCATGCATTCGTCTTTAAATTGAGGCAATACGGTCATTTCATCATGTTCTAATACATGATTACATTTATTTGTTCCTTGTAATTGTCTCTCATAGGAATTTAGGAGCAAAAATCAAGTAGGCACATGAAGATATGAAGAAAGGCATGCACATACACAAGAGGAGGGAAATAAACAATTCATCCTATGGAAAGTGGACAACCCACCTCTCAACTGAGCCACTTACTCTTAACGTTTCATATTAGAGATTAATGCACTAATTGGATGAGACAATAAAGGCCTCATGCATTTTACATGATTGATTAGTGGCAAAACAGAAAATTAGAAGCTCCATGAAGTGGGCATTTAGGCAATTCTCAAGAAGAGTACTTAGGGTTTTAGGGTATTAGATCATGTATATATTCCCCCAACGTTCATGTAATTTTCATCTTCTTTTTATTTCATGAAAGTGTAAGATGATCAAATGAATAAAAATGGCTTCCAAGCCTCTTTCTCTTATGTCATTCTTATACTTATTTTAATTTCTATGCTTTCATTTTGTTGTTTATAATTTAGATTTATTTAATGCAATTAGTGTAGATTTACATTTCATGCAAATAAATTAGTTTAGTTTATTCTTGTTCATTAGTTTTCTCGTTCCTTTTGTTTTTGTTTAATGTTACAATCTACTTTTGTCGGCATGATACATATATTATAGGCTAATCCCTTTGGTTTAGGGGTAATGACGCCTTCTTGATTATGTAAATGCAACATATTTTGATTTTTAGGATCAAATGGTTGTTGAAGTAGTAATTACCTTGTTGTTTGAGTTTTGACTTTGATAGTCTGCAGTGTTAACAACACATAAGCTATGCTTAGTCAACATAAATGCAAGATTGCATCTTCATCTACATATGAATATGGTAATTAAAGTGTGATTAAAATTCAAATTTGATACTCCATGTTGCTAACTTAATAGTAAATAGAGTATACTTAAAGTAAATTTTAGTTTCAACTTTTGTTATCATTTCATGAGAGTATATGTAACAACCCGGAAAATCTGAGCCAATTTAAAAATTTTAATTTGGCTATTTTAGTAAATTTTAGATATTTAAAATAAATTATTTTAAATAATAACGACGAAAAGTATGTTTGAGTCAACGTTTGAAAATAAATATAATTATTTCTAATTATAAACAAGGCCTGAAATGGCGCGGCAGTTTCAAAATTTCAATTCAAACTTTGAGTGACTGTACCGGGTGCAAAATAAAACAGATTTTAGTGAAACCAAAAATATTTAAATCTGTTAGTAAATATCTTTCTAATGTGAAAATTCGAAGTTTCATAGTGGGAATCAAAAGTTATGGCCAAACGAATTTTCAGAAAGGTCGCTATAGAATTTATATAGCCCGTGAAAATAGACATTTTGCAAACGACCTCATAATTCGACGAAACCACTTTTGTTGGATCCGGGATGTCAAACTATTCTAGTTTTCAAATTTCATAATTTTTGAAGTTAATATGTGAGCGTGGCAAAGGAAAATGTGTTTGGTCAATTTCTATTAAATTAGATTGACCAGAAAATGGCCATTTCTCAAATGGTCTTAGAATTCGATAAAATCAATTTTGTTAGGATCGTATCGACAAAACAAAGCCAAATATAATTTTTCTGGAATTTTTAGAAGCAGTATGTGGCCCTGGTAGATTGAAATGTACGTTCAAATCAAATATTGAATGTTTTATATTTTAATTTGAAGAGAAACTGACTAAAACAGTCGAATGGGCCTATGAAACAAATCCCATTGTGTTCGGAATGGGGGTATTTAGCTAAGGACGACAGCCGTTGAGTTTGGATTGGAGTTCGTATGAGATAAGAGGTATTTTAGAATTTTAAAAATATATAAATTAAATAAAAAAATCTCATTGGGCCTCACTCTTTCTCTCTCCCCGTAAGCATCAGGAGTGAACGATGACCTCACCTTCCAGCCTTCTCTCCTCCATTCCTCCTCCTACACGTGAAATTCGATATAGGTCCTTTGGAGGATGCCTTGAGAGGGTCAAATCTGTACCCCTCTCGCCTGTTATCGTGAAGGGTTCGTCGAGATCGGGGGTCACGAACTCTGGCAGTTTGAAGGCCCGCCGCGCCTCCGTGCCAGCAACGAACTGGACCCCACCACCGGCGCAGCGAAGCCCCCTCCTCCCCCTTCAACGCTGTATGGTACGATCGAGCTGCAACTTCACGGATTCGGCGAAAATCTTAAACCTAGTTTAGAGTAAACACTGAGAGGTAACGGCCTTTGATTTTAAAACTGATTTCAACTCTTTAAAACCGTCGCGAAATTCGATTAACTTTTAAAAATCCTATCTTTTTCGTTTCTTGTCAAAATTCAGTGAAACAAGAGACACTGGGACCGTGGGGACGTCTTCTACATTCTAGAAGAGACCGGATATTTTTCTGAGCCTTCTACAATTTTTGGTGGAGTGGAACCCAATGTGAGATTTATGAATTATAAACGATATGGAAAACAACGATGTATAAATTATATAGTCGAAGTATAAGTTATATAAGCGTTGTACACCTCATGTATAAGCATTGTATAAGTTGTATGTTCGATGTATAAGTAATGTATGCGTTGTAAAAATAATGTATGCATTGAAATAAATTGAAATGATGTCAAAATGAAATCGAAATATAGTTATACACGTTTATCTATATATATAAATACTCCCCTCGTCCACAGACGATGGACGATATATATTGGTTGTGATATTCTTTGGATTATTGGTTGATGTGAATATTTGGTGAATAACATGAATGGTTGGTTTGAAATAATTGATTGTGATTGAAATCCCAATAGGATTAGTATATGGGAAAATTTGTCTGCGTACGAACTAGATATTGAAAATCCCCATTGTCAAAAGCTGTGAGGCTTTAAGGTAGAGCGATGAGCCGTACTAGGGACGGTGCCGGTTTTAACTACCCTACCGTTATGCTATCGAAATTTTCTGAAATATTTCCGTGTTTGATTCAAATTCATGTGTTGAATGTTGAAATTAAATTCATGTGTGGAAATAAAATTCATGTGTTGAATGTTGAAATAAAATTCATGTGTCAAATAGAAATTCATTTGTTGAAATAAATTCATGTGTGGAATGGAGTTCGTGTATTGAATAAATTCTTTGAAAGATAAAAATAACATTTTTATCATATATATAGACTATATAAATTATTAGTGTTTTAAATAAATTGTTTTAACACCAAAAATAACATTTTTACCTTATATCTAAACTATATAAAATAATCGTATTTTCAAATAAATTGTTTTACAATAAAAATCACATTTTTATTATATATATATATATAAGCTATAGAAAATATTCATGTGTTGAATGCTGAAATAAAATTCATGTGTCGAATAGAAATTCATGTGTTGAAATAAATTCATGTGTGGAATGGAGTTCGTGTATTGAATAAATTCTTTGAAAGATAAAAATAACATTTTTATCATATATATAAACGATATAAAATATTAGTGTTTTAAATAAATTATTTTAACACCAAAAATAACATTTTTACCTTATATATAAACTATATAAAATAATCGTGTTTTGAAATAAATTGTTTTACAATAAAAATCACATTTTTATTATATATATAAACTATAGAAAATATTCATGTGTTGAATAGAAATTCATGTGTTGAATGAAGCTCATGTGTTGAATAAATTCTTTGAAACATAAAAATAACGTTTTTATTATATATATCAACTATAGAAAATATTCATGTGTTGAATAAAGGACTAGAACGATAAAAATCATATTTTTATCGTATGTGTGAAGTCATAAACATTCATGTGTTGAATATATAGATTGAAAAAAAAATCTACATTTTTATTGTGAATACGAAGTACTAGAAATATTCATGTGTTGAATAAATATTTTTGATGATAAAAATATCATTTTTATCAAATATATGAAGTGGATATGGTTTTGAAATCAAAGAATGAATTATATATATATATATATATAAAATAAATCAAATAACGAAGCTGCAGTTCGTGTTTTGAAACCGTGATTTCAAACGATTAGTGCGGGAGATCTGACCATCGGATTTTCCCGAAACCGAAACCATTGGGTTCGCTTTGGAAATATCTTTCCAACGACACCCACTTTGTGAAGATCCAACGGTTGGCTTGTCTGGAATGTTTAATTCAAATCTGAAGAAAAACAGCGCCAGAATCAATTATATTTATATATATATATATATAATTAAATTAAATCGAATAACGACACTGCAGTACGTATTTTGAAATCGAAACTTCAAACGATTGTACCGGGAGATCCGACTGTCGGATTTTCCCAAAACTGAAACCGTTAGATTCGTTTTGACAAGAACTTTCTAATGATATAAAATTTCACTACAACAAAATGACCCTATTACAAAGGTGGAACACCGTTGTAATAGGGGTTTTACAACGGTGGGCAAACCGTCGTGTCTTAAGAAGTTGTAATAGCCTAATATCTTTTACAACTTTTCTGCACTGTTGCAAGACTGTTGTAATATGTATATTTTACAACTTTTTTCCACCGTTGTAATAAGTTTATTACAATAGTTATGCACCGTTGTTGTTTTAATTTTTACATTTTATTACAATTTTTATATTTTACAATTGTAATATATCCACAAATTATATACATATTACTAATAAAAGAATTCATTGCAGAACATATTATCTACAAAACTGAAAATATCAAACAAACTTAAACCATGAACCAAAACAATATATTATTAATTTCAAACTCATCATTTTTTTTACATAATACATTGACAAAACTGAAGATACAAAGACTTTATAACAGTTCTAACTTTCTTCTGCTCCTATTAATCTCCTTGTGCTCCTTTTTCTCCTTAATATCCGTTCCTAAGAAAGAAATTATCAAACTGTTAGTGCTGCAGTATAGATTTATGCATGTAACAAAAATTGGAAAAATGTGAGTGCACAAAATAAACAGCTAATACAATGCATTCAAACCATTATATACGTAAATAACCTGACCATTATATACAATGCATGTAACGTTGGATGATTCATTTTGTTATATACAATGCACTGAAAAGCTTTGCCGTGGCAAAGCTATGCAGTGCAATCACTTTACCGCGGCAAAGCTTTGCAGTGCAAAGCTTGTTGCGGCAAAGCTTTGCACTGCTACTTGCAGTGCAAAGATTTGCTGCAACAAAGCTTTGCACAGCAAAGCTTTGCGGCAGCAAAGCTTTGGCAAAGCTTTGCACAGTGTGCAAAGCTTTGCCGCAGCAAAGCTTTGCACTGTAAATAGCAGTGAAAAGCTTTGCCGTGGCAAGCTTTGCACTGCAAAGCATTGCCGCGGCAAAGCTATGCACTGCAAAGCTTTGCCGCGGCAAAGCTATGCAGTGCAATCACTGCATAGCTTTGCACTGCAAAGCTTTGCCGCAGCAAAGCTTTGGCAAAGCTTTTACATAGCAAAGCTTTGCACTGCAAATAGCAGTGCAAAGCTTTGCCGCAGCAAAGCTTTGGCAAAGCTTTTGCACAGCAAAGCTTTGCACTGCAAATAGCAGTGCAAAGCTTTGCAATGCAAAGCTTAGGCAAAGCTTTGCAAGCTTAGGCAAAGCTTTGCAAGCTTAGGCAAAGCTTTGCAGTGCAATCACTGCATAGTTATGCCGCAGCAAAGCTTTTTTGCATATTCATCAAGTTTATAAGCAAAATAGCATCCTGTGCCTAGAATTAGAACACAAAATGCACAGACAAACCAAAATAAAACTTGCAAGAACATATCACAATAATCCCAAGCAGCAAAACCATAGAACCACAAGGCTGCAAGACCATAGAACCACAACAAACCCTTCGAAACTTCCTCAAAACCAACAACCAACTAACTGTTCCTCAAATTCCTCGATAACTCAATAAACCAATTCCAAAATCCACTCAACAAGCAAGGAACCCATCGAAAAAAGCAAAATAGACATACCGTAGCAGTGCAAAGCTTAATTCGTATCACACCCAATACGAAATCATATCTGAAATCAGACAATCTGAAGGTCGAACTATAGATCTAACCCAATACGAGCCCCATGGTTCTGAAATCACATGAATCGAAATATAGATCTAACCCAAATTAAACAAACAAAATATTACAGCTAATTTAAAACGAGTAAAAAGGAGAAACTTAGCTTAATTCGAGATCGCTCGTCGTGAAGGCTCGGGGGTTGGCTGGCGATGGCCGAACTGGTGGTCTGTGGGGGTTTAGGGTTGATGGCGAATCATTGAGGAGGTCGAAGCGGTAGTTGCGAAGTCGGTTATCTCGTGTTACGGAGGAAGAAAAGGGGATCTAGGGTTTTTCTTCAATTCGGTTTTGAGAAATTTGTGAGGCGGCTTGAGTGAATGAAGGGGGTTACGATGGAATTAGGGTTATAAGGGATGGCGGGTCGGGTACGTTTGGTTGGGCCGACGGATCATAAGGGTAAATATACTTATTAATAGTATTAGATATTACTTTTTGTTATTAGTTATTACCTATTAATGTTACATATTAAATATTACTTATAAATGAAATATTAAATGTTAAATATTGATCATCAAACATTTGATGTTAAATATTAAATTATAAATAATGACGTGTATAAGTTATTATCAAGAAAAACCAATTATAAAAACCCTTTATTACAAATGTCGAGAAAAATCAATTTTTATAAATTTGTTATTGCAATTGTCGTCTATCGAACGTTGCAAATATTTAGTTAATTGTAATATGGTGATTAATTTTGAATTATTAAATATTTTGTTACATATTGATTATTTATTAAATTTATTTTTTATAGTTATTATTAGTTAATAATTATTAAATTAAAAAATTACGTTCATCATAGATTATAAACTAATTGGTACATCTTAAAAAAAACATACTTGAACCTCACACGCAAATACATGTGAACTCCAGACAGATGAATTATTTGTAAATTATTAATTAATTAAGTAATATTTATTTGTTTACTTATTATTGATTATTAATTATTACTTACTAATTAGTTATTAATTAAATGTTAATTATTAATTAGGATTATTTCATATTAACAATAGTTATTATTTAACTTTTACTTATTTCTACTTAATTATAATCGAGTAATAACTATTAAAAGCTTATAATGTATATGTCACCTAAATATTAATTAATAAGCAGTTAACATTAACTATTAAACATTAATTACCACTTATTAACTATTAATTATTTAATAAATATTATTGATTCCTAAGTTTATTATTAATTATTAATTATTATTAAATATAAATATAATTAGTTATTAAATATAGATATTATAAACATGAAGTTTGTAATGGGCATCTATTACAACTAACAAAACAAAAAGTTGTTAAATATATGTTTATTACAACTTTAGGGAATACCACCATTGTAAAAAACCATTTATTACAACGGTGCTTTTACCACCGTTGTAAAAAACCATTTATTACAACGGTGTCTTTACCACCGTCGTAAGAAACCATTTATTACAACGGTGCGTTTACCACCGTTGTAGAAAACCATTTATTACAACGGTGCTTTTACCACCGTTGTAAAATTACAGTTGTAATATGGTGTTTTTGTTGTAGTGTTTGTGAAGATCCAACGGTTAGATTTTCATATATGTGTAAATCAAATCTGAAGAAAAACAGCGCCACGGCCGCGTTATGGCCTGAAGCGTCGTTTTAATGAATTGGCTATTTTTAAGTGAATAAAAATAGCGATAAATCGTTATAAAATATCATAAACGATATGGGATGGAAATAAACCGAATTTACCCGGTTTATGGGATATTTGACGGTTGAATGTGTTTGGCGTGAAAATTACATTTAAAAACAGAATTATTAATGTCGAATAATTTAACTATTGAAATGAATCGATTTAAATTCTAAATATACGTGAATTATTTGAAAAGGCCGAGTTAAATCTCATTTCAAATAATTGATCGGTGATAAGAAGTCGACGATAAAGACGGTTGTTGAAGATCGGAGATCTTCACCTCGGTTGGATGATAACTGATGTCTTGATTGGGAGGCATCCCGAAATATGGATAATAAGTGGTGATCGACCAGACGTACGTGGAGATCGATGGATATACAAGGTATATAGTGCCTCAGGTTTCGTTCAGACCCAGAACGAACTTGTAAATGGATTGTGTGTTTGACATTGGATTTCGTTCTGTGCTGATTGATCTCTATTAAATATATATCTGTTTGGCGGCGGAGAATTTATTCTCTTGCTTAACAACCTTCTCTGAGACGTACGAGCTCAGAGGTTATATATCGATAGAAATCAGTAGCATGGAGTGAACTGCCTGTGTGGCATGCCTAAGTGGCAAATGATCAAGGCTTCTGTTGAAAAGAAAAGTCTTGTGGTTGATGATCAAAGCACGGCCTGTGTGGCATAGCTTTGTGTATAACGTTGATTCGCGAGCCTCACACCCCGGTATGAACCAGAAACGGGAGAGGACCTCATGGAGGGCATGCGTTTCCTTCTAACTGGGGTGGTGTCAGTGACCTACCAGCCCTGACATTTATATTATTTTCACATATGTGGTTGTTGCTGTTGCGAGGCGCCTCAGATATATCGGTGACTATGTGTAGCCGATGGTGCCATTTGGCTCATTGACGCCCCAAAGGGCGGGGAAACACTGTGTTCAAGCATTTTAATCCCCATCGATGGACCGGCCCTGACGATCCAAGGGCCTACCTGAGTCTGGGTCCTGAGACATGAGCTAGAGCGTCTCGAATTCGGTGAGGACGAACCCTTGCCTCGGTTCATGACGGAAATCCAATTTCCAAATACGTGACTTTGCGGTTTTGATTGTATACCTATATATGGCGACATAGTGGTATGGGGCATTAATGCCGTTTATGATTGATACTTATGATTTGAAATTGTTTTTGAAACATATAAACACTAGTAATAATATCAAATGCTTTTGTTTTATTCGTATCAAGCATATTTTGGCCATTACAAGGTAAAACTCTATCCTCCGGTTTGCGTTGCATTGTGTGATGGGAACTGAATCTTATAATGGCTTCATTTTTATAAAAAGCATTGCGATGTTTAAAATATTTACTTGTTGTAAAGCACTGGCAATCCAATGGAGTAAACCCGTTCCACAAAAGTGGCGCGGTCTTGTGATTGGCCATATATCAAAGTAAATTAAGTTGATTTCTCATACCAGTCCCATGACCGACTCGTAGTTTGTTTCACTTGCAAACTCGGGTGCCCCTCTTTCTGTACGGGCAGCCTTGTATTTAGGTTTTAGCAGGCTCTTTCTAGATAGCTGGACCTGAAGATGCATTCTATCATTTATCTCTTTTTATGCTGCTCAGCTCCTGTTGTACATCTTACGTTTTGTTTTCCGCTATAGACATTTATGTATAGCTGAACTGTATTTTGTACTAAGTATGATCCTGTATACTGTGTAACTCTGATGATTATGTTTATCCAGTGTATTATTTGTACATTATCTGGTATATTTATTTATTTCTGTTATGCTGTTATCTGTTTATGTGTTATATTCCAAAGATTACACCTGAATCGTCGTACGGGGTTTTGGGGTCATCACATCGTGGTATTAGAGCTTTGGTTAAGCTTAGTTCTGGAGTATAACCTATTAAAGAATTCGTCGGAAATAGAAACATTAGTGTTCTAGGACGAATAACTCATTACAGATAGGATCAGTAATATCCTAGTATGAGTACAGCAGAACGAAATATGCCCGATAGACACATTTACATTCAAGTATATGTTTTTATGTTTTATAATATCTTTTCTGTTGACCTAACACTTCGTCTGCTATTTGCAGAAGTACTAGAAAATGATTATCAGAAACAGAAGGAATGCAGAACCAAATCTAGAGGCTCTATTTAAGAGATATCGAAATCTGGGTGGAGCACAATTCTCGGGTAATGAATCGATTATTCAAACTCAAGCTTGGATGAGTTCCGCTGAAAGAATTTTTGAACGTTTCCAGCTGAGAGATGATCAGAAAAGATTAGTGGCATCTTGGGCGCTTAAAGAAGAAGCTTTAATATGGTGGGAAACAACCATTAAGGATAATCCAAAAGGTGATATCACCTGGGATAGATTCAAAGAGATTTTCAATGAAAGATTTACTCCTCCAGAAGCAACTGAGCGGTTATGTGATGAATTTTGTTATCTGATACAAGGAGATATGAGCATTCCAAAATATCACAAGAAATTCAATGAACTTTCTCATTTTGCCCCGCATCAAATTCAAAATCCAAAAAGGAAGAATCTGAGGTTTATTAAAGGGCTTCAAAGAAAGTACCAAAGTAAAGTAATGGGGCATGTGAAGCTTCCTTTTTCTGGAATGATATACATGGCTTATCAGTATGAAGATCTCCATAAGAAAGGTCTTTTCAACGACGAAGAGGATGTCAGTTCTAGTAACAAAGGGGAGTCTGAGACTGATAGTCCTGAGGCCAGTACGATGTCAGAGGTCAGTAAGAAGCCCAGAGCCAAGAGAAAAAGGGCAAGGTCTGGGAAAGAACCAGTAACGACTGCCACATGCTCAAGCTGCAATAGGCAAGGACATTTGGCGATAAGTTGTAAATCTTGGAACAAACGAAGGAAGGATGAATTTAAACCCAAGAAATCTCATGGTGAAAGGAAATGCCATAAGTGCCACCGAGATGGTCATGTTGCAAGAGCGTGCCAACTATCAAAGATATCTGAAGTAGTACGTGTGAATGAAGTAGCAGAAACTTCAGCACCCTCAGCTTGTCATGGAAGGTCTGATGTTTTGGAAGGCACGCTTACTATCAAAAACATTCCAGTTAAAGTACTGTTTGATACAGGCGCGTCACGAAGCTTTATTGCAAAGAATGCAATTAAGAAGTTGGATTTGAAATTGAAAAAGCTCAAAGAACCCATCACTGTCCATAATCCGGTTGGGGGTTCCCTCAATCTCAGTTGGGTATGTGGGGTGGCTGTCTCTTTTCCCAGATATCGGTTTCCTACCATCTCGATCGTCATGAATTTTACCGAATTCGATCTTATTTTGGGATTGGATTGGTAAAGCAGAGGTTAAATGCGCCGAGAGAGTTGTTAAGGCAAAGATTAAATTAGGGGATTATATCACCATACCATGTGAAGGTCCGAATTCAGATAGAAAAGACTTTTGGTCAGCTCTAGATGTTTCTCCTGCTCAAATAGAAAATATTCATGTAGTCACAGAGAATATTCCAGACCTCATAAAAGATATTCCTATCGTCAAGAATTATGCGGATGTGTTTGAAGAAGTTGTTATCTTACGTCCGAAGAGAGAAATTGATTTCAAGATCGCTTTAGTTCCGAATGCAAGGCCAATAGTGCACGCTATTCGGAGAATGACTCTAAAGGAGAAAGAAGAATTAGACAGTCAAACTTGACAGCTTATATGGAAGGGTCTGATCAGGCCTAGTATCTCAGATTAGGGAGTAGTAGTGGTGTTTGTCCCAAAGTCAGACGGTACTCTTCGACTATGTGTGGATTATCATGACTTGAATAAGCAGACATTAAAGAACAAATATCCATTGTCGTGAATTGATGATTTGTTGGATCGATTGAATGGCGCACAAGTATTTTCAAGGATGAACCTAGCTACAGGCTTCCATCAGCTTCGTATTGCCGAAGAGTGTGTTCCTATGACAACATTCAGAGGTCCAGACTTATTCTATGAGTGGTTAGTAATGCCGCTCGGCTTATGTAACGCTTCAACTTATTTTATCGATCTGATGAACCGGGTATTCAGAGAAGTCTTGAATAAATTTGTTCTGGTTTTCATCGATGACATATTAATCTTCTCTAAGTCAGAGAGCGAGCACGCGAGACATTTGGAACAAGTGTTAGAAATTCTCAGGAAGAATGTCTTGAAGGCCAAACTTTCGAAACGTATATTCTGGCAAGAAGAAGACAAGTTTCTGGGCCATGTTGTATCAAAAGAAGGAATTTCTGTGGATCCCGGTAAAATCACCGCTATTCAAAATTGGAAACGGCCTAGTGCTCCCACAGAAGTTCGAAGTTTTCTTGGATTGGCTAGTTATTATCGGAAGTTCATCAAAGATTTTTCGAAGATATCTAGTTCCTTAACAAAGCTTATGAAGAAGCACGCAAAATTCAAGTGGACTCCCAAACGTGAGGAGGCTTTTCAGAAGCTAAAATTAAGATTAACAACTGCTCTAGTGTTAACGATTATCGATGGCAATCAAGACTTGAAAGTCTGGACAGATGCCTCTAGAGAGGGCCTTGGTAAAATATTAATGCAAAGAGGTCAAGTGGTTGCTTATGCTAGCCATCAGTTGAAACCGCATGAGAAAAATTACGTTACTCATGATCTTGAGTTGTTAGCCAACGTATTTGCTTTAAAAATCTGGAGGCACTATCTTTTGTGTGAGAAATTTGAACTGTATAGAGATCATCAATCGCTAAAGTGCCTGTTCACCCAGAAAGACTGGAATCTGAGACAGCAACGTTGGCTAGAATTCCTTGCAACATACGATTTTGAGATTTTGTACATTCCAGGGAAAGCCAATGTTGTGGCCGATGCGCTAAGTCGAAAGAATGCAATAATCGCCAGTTTTATTATTACGACTTCCTTGATTGACAAAATATCTATTCTTCAGAAAGATGATAATTTTATTAAGGATATGATCAGAAGGATTCATAAAGGCGAACCCTCGGGTTTTCAAATAGATAACGATGGGATCATGAGATTAGGAGGTAGGATTTGTGTTCCCGACATCCCCGAACACAAAAGAGAAGTGTTAGACGAATGTCACAAATCCAAGCTGAATATCCATCCAGGTGTGAGAAAAATGTATATCGATCTCAAGCGAGCATTCTGGTGGAAGGCTATGAAAAGGGACGTTTCTATATATGTTAGCAAGTTTCCAACTTGCCAGCTAGTCAAAAGCGACCAACAGAAACTTGCCGGATTGTTGCAACCGCTGGACATTCCAGGTTAGAAGTGGGAACATATTTCCATGGACTTCATAGATGGTTTGCCCAGAACCAAGAAAGGAAATGACAGTATCTGGGTGATCATAGACCGCCCATTTCATACATGTCAAATCCAATATAACCGCTCAAGTCTGGCACAGATTTATTTCAAGGAAATTGTTAGGCTACATGGAGTGCCGATCAGTATAGTTAGCGATAGAGATCCAATATTTAATAGCAAATTCTGGGAGGCATTTCAAGTAGAACTGGAGACAAAACTGAACTTAAGCACCGCATATCCCTCAAATAGATGGTCAGACTGAGAGGGTGAATCGTATACTAGAGGATTTATTGCGGGCTTTTGTTCTTGATTTTGGTGGATCATGGAAAGACCATTTGCATTTGGCTGAGTTCTCATACAACAACAGCTAGCAAGCGAGTCTGACAATGTCACCATTCGAAGCATTGTATGGTAGACCATGCCGATCTCCTGCTTGTTGGGTTGAACCTTCCAGGCTTGTATTGGGACCAGATATGATTCGCGACGCTGTGGATAAAGTCGATTTCATTAAGAAACGATTGCTAGCAGCTCAAAGCCGATAGAAGAGCTATGCAGACTCGAGAAGGAGGGATTTAGCATTTGCTGTTGGCGGCTATGTGTATCTAAGGGTTTCTCCGATGAGAGGAGTAATTCGATTTGGCAAAACTCGGAAGTTGGCGCCCAGATTTATTGGTCCATTTCCTATGCTTGAATAGATTGGAACTCTCGCTTATAGAGTTCAATTGCCAGATTGGTTTCCTGGAGTACATGATGTATTTCACGTATCTCAACTTCGAAAGCATGTTCATGATCCAGAATTGATCGTGGAAGAAGCAGCGCAGTGGGATATAGAAATTACGCCAGAATTGGCTTTGAGAAGAGAGCCGCTAAAGATTATTGGCAAAGAAAGCAAAGAACTGAGGAACAAGAAGGTTCACTTTGTCAAAGTGCAATGGAGTGGAGATCCGCGAGATCGTACTTGGGAAACTAAGGAGAGTGTTAAGAAAGACTATCCTAAGTGCAGGGTGGATATCTCTGATTGACCCGGTGCAAGGTACATTTACCATATTTTGCATTTCCATTTTGTTCTCTACTTTGTTGTTGTTTTCGTTTCATGGATGTATAACTTTTAATTATATAGTCTGAATGATTTCAAAAGAGTATATGAATTAATTAGTATATTTTTGAAAGTTAACAAATTGATTGCTGGTTGAGTTGTTTGATTTTTGGTTGATTAATTGGAATTTTGAACCATTTAGCCAAATTGAATAAATATTGCACTGAATTGAAAATAGATAGAAATATATACATGTGCATTATATATGTGTGAACAGGTTATGGATAAACAGCTAAGTAGAGGAATAAAATTGTTTGCTCGACAAATAGGTACATGTTTATTGTATTTCTTGGGATTTTATGAGCTGTTTAGCTAGCCGCTTGGTTTTTTCTTTTTCTTTTGGATTGGTGAGGGCCATGGGAGGTTATTTGAAATTTCCCCAAGCTCCCCGTATAAAGGAGGTTATGGCGAATTTTTTCGAAAATTTCGGGTGTTAGCCAAATTTTTGAAAAATTTGAAAATTCTTAGAAACTGAAAAGTTGAAGAATGGAAGCCAGAATGGAAGTTGAGTTGGTTAATTAAACAACTTTCGAATTTGTTCCTTTTCGAGGACGAAAAGTTTTAAGTCGGGGAGATTGTAACAACCCGGAAAATCTGAGCCGATTTAAAATTTCTAATTTGGCTATCTTAGTGAATTTTAGATATTTAAAATAAATTATTTTAAATAACAACGACGAAAAGTATGTTTGAATCAACGTTTGAAAATAAATATAATTATTTCTAATTATAAACAAGGCCCGAAATGGCGCGGCAGTTTCAAATTTTCAATTCAAACTTTGACTGACTGTACCGGGTGCAAAATAAAACGGATTTTAGTGAAACCAAAAATATTTAAATCTATTAGTGAATACCTTTCTAAAGAATCTGAAAAATCGAAGTTTCATAGCGGGAATCAAAAGTTATGGCCAAACGAATTTTCAGAAAGGTCGCTATAGGATTTGTTTAGCCCGTGAAAATAGACATTTTGCAAACGACCTCATAATTCGACGAAACCACTTTTGTTGGATCCGGGATGTCAAATTGTTGCTAGTTTTCAAATTTCATAATTTTTGAAGTTAATATGTGAGAGTGGCAATGGAAAATGTGTTTGGTCGATTTCTATTAAATTGGATCCACCAGAAAATGGCCATTTTTCAAACGGTCTCAGAATTCGACGAAATCAGTTTTGTTAGGATTGTATCGACAAAACAAAGCCAGGTATAATTTTTCTAGAATTTTTAGAAGCAGTATGTGGCCTGGGTAGATTGAAATGTACGTTGAAATCAAATATTGAATGTTTTATATTTTAATTTGAAGAGAAACTAATTGAAACAGTCGAATGGGCCTATGAAACATATCCCATTGTGTTCGGAATTGGGGAGTTTAGCTAGGGACGACAGTCGTTTGATTTGGATTGGAGTTCGTATGAGATAAGGGGTATTTTAGAATTTTAAAAATATATAAATTAAATAAAAAAATCTCATTGGGCCTCACTCTTTCTCTCACCCCGTAAGCATCTGGAGCGAATGACGACCTCACCTTCCAGCCTTCTCTCCTCCATTCCTCCTCCTACATGCGAAATTATATATAGGTCCTTTGGAGGTTTTTGTAGCACGCCTTGAGAGCTTCAAATCCGTACCTCTCTCGCCTATTATCGTGGAGGTTTCGTCGAGATCGGGGGTCACGAACTCCGGCAGTTTGAAGGCCCGCCGTGCCTCCGTGCCATCAACGAACTGGACCCCACCACCAGCGCCGCGAAGCTCCCTCCTCCCCCTTCAACGCTGTATGGTCCATCGAGCTGCAACTTCACGGATTCGGCGAAAATCTTAAACCTAGTTTGGAGTAAAAACTGAGAGGTAACGGCCGTTGATTTTAAAATTGATTTCAATTCTTTAAAACCGTCGTGAAATTCAATTAACTTTTAAAAATTGTATCTTTTTCGTTTCTTGTCAAAATTCAGTGAAACAAGAGACACCGGGACCGTGAGGACGTCTTCTACATTCTAGAAGAGACCGGATATTTTTCTGAGCCTTCTACAATTTTTGGCGGAGTGGAACCCAATGTGAGATTTCTGAATTATAAACGATATGGAAAACAACAATGTATAAATTATATAGTCGAAGTATGAGTTATATAAGCGTTATACACCTCATGTATAAGCGTTATATAAGTTGTATGTTCGATGTATAAGTAATATATGTGTTGTAAAAATAATATATGTATTGAAATAAATTGAAATGATGTCGAAATGAAATCGAAATATAGTTATATACATTTATATATATATACACACACAACACTCTCCTCGTCCATAGACCATGGACTATATATATTGGTTGTGATATTGTTTGGATTATTGGTTGATGTGAAAATTTGGTGAATATCATGAATGGTTGGTTTGAAATAATTGATTGTGATTGAAATCCCAATAGGATTAGTATACAGGAAAATTCATCTGCGTATGAACTAGATATTGAAAATCCCCATTGTCAAAAGCAGCGAGGCTTTAAGGTAGAGCGAGGAGTCGTACTAGGGACGGTGCGGTTTTAACTACCCTGCCGTTATGCTGTCGAAATTTTCTGAAATATTTCTGTGTTTGATTTAAATTCATGTGTTGAATGTTGAAATTAAATTCATGTGTGGAAATAAAATTCATGTGTTGAATGCTGAAATAAAATTCATGTGTCGAATAGAAATTCATGTGTTGAAATAAATTCATGTGTGGAATGGAGTTCGTGTATTGAATAAATTCTTTGAAAGATAAAAATAACATTTTTGTCATATATATAGACTATATAAAATATTTGTGTTTTAAATAAATTGTTTTAACACCAAAAATAACATTTTTACCTTATATATAAACTATATAAAATAATCGTGTTTTGAAATAAATTGTTTTACAATAAAAATCACATTTTTATTATATTTAAAAACTATAGAAAATATTCATATGTTGAATGTTGAAATATAATTCATGTGTCGAATAGAAATTCATGTGTTGAATAGAAATTCATGTGTTGAATGAAGCTCGTGTGTTGAATAAATTCTTTGAAACATAAAAATAACGTTTTTATCATATATATCAACTATAGAAAATATTCATGTGTTGAATAAAGGGCTAGAACGATAAAAATCATATTTTTATCGTATGTGTGAAGTCAAAAACATTCATGTGTTGAATATATAGATTGAACTATAAAATCTACATTTTTATTGTGAATATGAAGTACTAGAAATATTCATGTGTTGAATAAATATTTTTGATGATAAAAATATCATTTTTATCAAATATATGAAGTGGATATGGTTTTGAAATCGAAGAATGAATTATATATATATATATATATATATGTATGTATGTATGTATAAATATAAATAAAATAAATCGAATAATGAAGCTCCAGTTTGTGTTTTGAAACCGTGATTTCAAATGATTAGTGCAGGAGATCCGACCAACGGATTATCCCGAAACCAAAACCGTTGGGTTCAGTTTGGAAATATCTTTCCAACGACACCCACTTTGTGAAGATCTAATGGTTGGATTGTCTGGAATGATTAATTCAAATCTGAAGAAAAACAACGCCAGAATCGATTATATATATATATATATATATAATTAAACTAAATCGAATAACGACGCTGCAGTTCATATTTTGAAATTGAAACTTCAAACGATTGTATCAGGAGATCCGACCGTCGAATTTTCTCGAAACTAAAACTGTTGGATTCGTTTTGAAAAGATCTTTCTAATGATATAAAATTTGTGAAGATTCAATGGTTAGATTTTCAGATATGTGTAAATCAAATCTGAAGAAAAACAATGCTACGGCCGCGTTATGGCTTGAAGCGTCGTTTTAATGAATTTTCTATTTTAAGTGAATAAAAATAGCAATAAATCGTTATAAAATATTATAAACGATATGGGATGGAAATAAACCGAATTTACCCGGTTTATGGGATATTTGATGGTTGAATGTGTTTGGCTGAAAATTACATTTAAAAACAGAATTATTAATGTCGAATAATTTAACCATTGAAATGAATCGATTTAAATTCTAAATATACGTGAATTATTTGAAAAGGCCGAGTTAAATCTCATTTCAAATAATTGATCGGCGATAAGAAGTTGACGATGAAGACGGTGGTTGAAGACCGGAGATCTTCATTCGGTTGGATGATAACTGATGTCTTGATTGGGAGGCATCTTGAAATATAGATAATAAGTGGTGATCGACGAGACGTACATGGAGATCGATGGATATGCGAGGTATATAGTGCCTCCGGTTTCGTTCAGACCCAGAACAAACTTGTAAATGGACTGTGTGTCTGACATTGGATTTTGTTCTGTACTGGTTGATCTCTATTAAATATATATCTATTTGGCAACGGAGAATTTATTCTCTTGCTTAACGCCCTTCTCTGAGACGTACGAGCTTAGAGGTTATATATCGATAGAAATCAGCCGCATGGAGTGAACTACCTGTGTGGCACGCCTAAGTGGCAAATGATCAAGGCTTGTGTTGAAAAGCAAAGTCTTGTGGTTGATGTCAAAGCACGGCCTGTGTGGCATAGCTTTGTGTATAATGTTGATTCGCGAGCCTCACACCCCGGTATGAACCAGAAACGGGAGAGGACCTCGTGGAGGACATGTGTTTCCTTCTAGCTGGGGTGGTGTAAGTGACCTACCAGCCCTGACATTTATATTATTTTCACCTGTGTGGTTGTTTCTGTTGCGAGGCGCCTCAGATATATCGGTGACTATGTGGAGCCGATGGAGTCATTTGGCTCATTGATGCCCCAAAGGGCGGGGAAACGCAGTGTTCAGGCATTTTAATCCACATCGGTGGACAGGCCCTGACGATCCAAGGGGCCACCTGAGTCTAGGTCCTGAGACACGGCCTAGAGCATCTCGAATTCGGTGAGGACGATCTTGCCTCGGTTCATGACGGAAATCCAATTTCCAAATACGTGACTTGGCGGTTTTGATTGTATACCTATATATGGCGACATAGTGGTATGGGGCATTAATGTCGTCTATGATTGATACTTATGATTTGAAATTGTTTTTGAAACATATAAACATTAGTAATAATATCAAATGCTTTTGTTTTATTCGTATCAAGCATATTTTGGCCATTATAAGGTAAAACTCTATCCTCAGGTTTGCGTTGCATTGTGTGATGGGAATTGAGTCTTATAATGGCTTCATATTTATAAAAAACATTTTGATGTTTAAAAGATTTACTTGTTGTAAAGCACTGGCAATCCAATGGAGTAAACCCGTTCCGCGAAAGTGGCGTGGTCTTGTGATTGGCCATATATCAAAGTAAATTAAGTTGATTTCTCATACCAGTCCCATGACTAACTCGTAGTTTGTTTCACTTGCAAACTCGGGTGCCCCTCTTTCTATACGGGCATCCTTGTATTCAGGTTTTAGCAGGCTCTTTCTAGATAGCTGGATCTGAAGATGGATTCTATCATTTATCTCTTTTTATGATGTTCAGCTCCTGTTGTACATATTATGTTTTGTTTTCCCTGGTAGACATTTATGTATAGCTGAACTGTATTTTATATTAAGTATGATCATGTATACTATGTAACTCTGATGATTATGTTTATCCAGTGTATTATTTGTACATTATATGGTGTATTTTTTTATTTCTGTTCTGCTGTTATCTGTTTTTGTGTTATATTCCAAAGATTACACCTGACACCGTCGTACGGGGTTTTGGGGTCGTCACAGTATAAATGTGGATTAGAGAGTGTATTGAATTTTGACAGCTTAAGTGTGTTAACTAATAACACAATTAGGTCGTACTTATGATAAATGCACTTACTAATTACACAAACGATCAAAAGAAAGATCATGAAATCATTATATGTTGATTTATGTGGTCATGTGGGTGAAGTTGCTTCTAAATGGCTCTCTTTCATTTGTTAACTTTCAACTTGTTCTTTGTGTTAGTTTGGTAATTTTTAGTTAATCAAAATCTCAAATGGTATAATTCAATTGAGTAGAACTTAGAAATATATTTTTCCATGGATCGACCCGTATTCACCAAATACTATAAGTGTACGTTGTGCACTTGCTGTTTAATACACTTTGCGACTGACTTCCAATTGATAGAACATTCATCGTTGAACTCGACCCCTCCCCCTTTAAGAAAAGAAAGAAATTATTATATATATATATATATTGGGTAGAGATAAGAAAATTGTACGTAACGCGGTGACGCTTCTCGACGGTTCCGGTGAAGTCATACCATGAAGAATTTAGGAACTATGCAGGTGAGAACTTGTGAAACCGCTTTTAATTAAGTTATTATTAGTGAGAACTCTGACGTAAGGATATTTATAGTTGATTTAGTTTAACTAGTTATATATGGATCATACTGGATCTTAATTATGTGTGTGATGATGATGATGATTGAATGATTGTGTAGTTAGAAACACTAATACAATTTTAAGTGTTGATTACCATAACGCTTGCATGCATATTATAATGATGTTTGATTATATGGATATGGTTGTTATGAATTTTTATATGTTACTAGTGGATGTTTGAATGTTATCGCACACCTATGACACCATAGTTATGGTATTATAGAAGTGATTAGTTAAGTGCCCGTTTAATGTAAACATGTTTTATATTATTATAATACCAAAATAATAATCAAAAATAGAATTTTGAATTTGGTATCCGAAACAGTTTGGAAATGTAATTGAAGTATATACGAACAACTTCCGTAAAGGTGGAAACGTAATTGAAAACACTTTTGACTATATATGGCATGTAGAAATTTGAAAATGATTTTGAATAACGCTTTTCAAAAGTGAAGTTGAGTTAGGTATATAAACATTGGTTTAGATTCAACCCAATTGTTCCACTAGTCTTATATATTATTTAAATTGTTGTCTAATATTTTGAATTTCATCGGATTAGCTTTTGAAAAATAATATTATTTATTAATCTAATAATAATATAATACTTGTAACACCCCATATTTTCTTAGAATATTAAATTAAAATTAAAGAGTCTAAATTTTAGAAGAAGAATTAAGTAAATGGATTGTGCCGTTGCATTCGTCTCGGAATTCTGCTTGAGATAGAGTCTGAGTTTTGCGTAAATCGGACAACGTATGAAGAAGTTATAATCCTTAGAAGTTTGTATATGCCCAAGGAAGTATATATATACATATAAAATAATTCCAGAAGTCAAAACAGGGTTCAAATCTCGAATTTGGGTCAAAGCAGGCTGAGTGAGAAATTTCCCGCTCAGGCTTGTCGACCCCACCCCCCAGGGGGAGTCGACATAGGTGTCGACCCCCCGATAAGGGTGTCGACATAGGTGTCGACCCCCCTATTGGGGAGTCGACCCCTGTTGGCCTAGATCTGGCCGATGACGTGTTTCGCCATGTGTCTCTTTCTGATTCACTGTGTGACGTGGTATTCTGCTCTGGACGATTCTGATGACTTCTAGACTGATCTGAAGGCTCTAAATCTCCCTATACAACTATAAAAAGACCCCTTAACCTATTGTTTTCTCCACATGAATTCATAGGTGTTTATATGCTGCTAAAACTTGAAGTGACCTAGCCTCCATCTTAATCAATCAAATTAGAATTTTCAAGTTAACAATCAAAGTCTAAATCAAAGGAATAGCTAATCAAATTCAAAAATCAGATCCCAGAATTCAAGACCGTTCTGTAATTTTTGAGTTCATGTTACTTTCAGAAATAAAATTTAATTGTGATTCTGACATTGTAATAAATCTGAATCTAAGATCATGCCTATTTCTATCTTTATTCTATATCCATTGGATCTATCTCATTGATATTATTATGTCCATTCTTTGTCTCTTCTTTCCTTCTTCCCTTTTTGTTTTTATAGCCAGGCTACTGTGAGCTTGAGCCAAATCTCATAAGAGATGAACGTACGTTGGGAAAATTGGGCATAATATATGATTCGAACATAGCCAGCACTAAAATTGGGTAAAATATTAAATTATATATAATTAGGCATAACTGATTTGTAACGGATTTGAGGACATAACACATGTTGTATTTAAAACATAAAGTGTATCGAACATACTTGAGATTTGAGGCATAAAGTATATTGGATATATGACTTGGGGTTTGGGGCGTAAATTGAGTCGTAAACTTGTAAGGCATATTACATGTTGTGGTTTAAGACCTAAAATTGGGGCATATTATATATGATAGTTTATGACTTGGAAGAAGAAGATTATTATGTATAGTGATATATGGCTTAGGCATGAAAACCTATAGTAAGATAGGGATGATTGTTAAATGTGAACACGCTTAAATTGAAATTTTTGGGTAATTGGCATGCACTGTAATTAAAGGCTATAATTTGGCATGGTTTATACTGTGAATCATGGTTGGGGGTTTTTGGAGAATATTTTGTGCAGTGCGATATGACTAAACCTTAGGGCATGGGTTATATTGTGATTTTTGGGGCATGACTATTATTGAAAATTTGGGAAAATTGGGTGTAACCTCTTTTGAGTAATAACTTGAATTTGAATTTGTGAGGCATAACTTGCAATCAACTTTGTTGGGGTATAACTTGAGAGTTGGAATATGACTAGTTTGGTGGATTTGGGATGATTAGCATATAAAATCTAGACTTGGACATGTATGGTAAATATGCTAAAAGATAAACATGCCTAACCCGAGGTGAGATTGAGTTGCGGTGTAAAACTGCCCGTAACTACCCGGCACATCCAGTAACCGCAACAACACAGATCTAATGTGAGAGTTTAGCGCATTTAACCCAAAACCCGAGGTTAGAATGAGTTTGCGGTAGAAGTCTTCCCGGAACTGCTCGGCACATCCAGCTATCGCAAACAACAGTTCTAATCACTACTACAAAAGTGGGCATATTCGACACTATTTTTATGTGGCCGTAGATCAAAAAAGCGTTGCCATAGGCCATTTTTTCAAATAGGCAACACCAGGGGGCGTGGCATCCGCGGCCGTTACATTAGCCACCTAAGGCAACACTTTTTCCCATCTATGGCCACGGAAAGAAAGTGTTGCATTATAGCCATAATGCAACACTATTTGCACGTAATGCAACACTATTCAGCGTTGCCTTAAGCATTAGTTAGGGCCTGGCTTCCAGTGCCGCCACGTCAGCTTTCCACGTCAGCTGTCTACGTGTCACACGACACGTCATCTCTCCATGTCAGCACTCCACGTGTCACATGCAACACCAGCTATCCACGTCAGCTGTGGGGTCCACGTGCGACGGGTAAGCAATTATATTTAATGTAATGCAACACCACTACAATATGTAATGCAACACCATTACAATGAAATGCAATATCAATAAAAGCTAACGCAACAGTAGAAGAAGGAAAATGCAACACTAATTTGATAGAAATACAATGCTTTAATTAAATATTTTGCAATACAGGTTTTGTACAAGAAACTCATCCAAAGCAATTGTTTTAATTATCCAAATATCAAAACTCAAAAATCAGCTACACCGTTTTGTTCATTGTATACAGTAAGCTCGAACTACTTCAAGAATAGGTGCACGGCATAAGGGACATTATCCTGATCCATTCCTGGCCTATTCTTTAGCGAATTCTGAATATGTACACATGTGTCCACACCTGCAAAATGTATTACTCATTTATATATATGAATCATATATATGCAGCAATCCGATTACAATAGGAAATATATATGTATGTTAGTATGTACCTATATATGAATCATATATATGCAGCAATACGATCTGCAAAATGTATCCCTCTGCCTTCCAGAATTAAATATGCACCTGATCAAATGATAACAAGTTATTTGATAAGTGGTGGCATCGAATGGCCACTGGCCTTCTTAGTAAAATGTTATGAACACCATTATTACAATTGACTTACTAACCATTGGCGATTGGTCACTCATGCCAGCCAACAAATAAGCAATTTCATATGGCCATTCGTCTTCTGAGCAAAAAGTTTTCAGTTCCCATATTACTGCCACGTACAGTGTGTCACTTCATATCCTATCAAGCTTCAGAAGCATATCGTCATCTACATCTTCAACTCCTAAACAAAACTCCATCGTCAAAAGTTAAAAAAAAATAATGGAGGACTCTTCACTATGCATCACTGCCACTGTTCTTTCAGGACATTGGACTTACGAATTTGTGCATCTCACACTTGGGCATACGCTGAAGCTTAATGAGGAGTGGACTATACGGGTTATACCCAAAAACTCTTTTCTAATAACATGCCCATCTTACAGTACGCGTGATCATGCGCTAATGTTGAAACTTTTTACAAAAATTGGAGGTGCTTTTTATGTGCAACAATGGTCTGCTGAAGAATTTGAGCCTGAACCAGCGTTCGAGGCAGAATCATGGGCCAAAGTTGTTGGCTTTCCCGAGTTCCTGAAGACAAATGTTCCTGCAATAAAAGAATTAATGACGCCAATGGGAAATGTGTGTGAAATTGACGACTGTCATTGGTCTCGAATTGACCATAGATCATTATACCTGAAAATGGAATTTTATGAAGGCATTGGCTTGGAGAATGTTTTTGCTGCTCGATTCGACAACAAGAAATACATCATTAGGGTTGAGCGCACCACACATACTCATCCTTTGATGAGGCCTGAAATTCTGTTTGTGAGCAATAGGGAGGAACCAGTGGTACCATTTTTTTGTGATCATAGGTAAATTTTACTTCCATCCACAGTTTCTTATAGTGAGACACAACCACACATGCACACACTCACATACATACATACAAGGTTATAATGCCCCACCCAAGATTCTGAAATAATAATACAAACTGGTGCTCTGTTAGATGTACATAGATGTGGTTGTGTGGCTTGAATTTGAGACACTGTTATTGTATGGCTTGAATTTCCTTCAGATGTGGTTACATGTCAAATTGTTTGATAATTAATGTGTGTTACATGTCAAATTGTTTGATAATTAAGGCATATAAACTCGTAGGTGGATCACATTATTTGAGAATTGAATCATATAATATATTAGGTGGATCACAAAATGTTTACAGAAATAGAAGTTTGATCATATAATATATTAGGTGGATCACAAAATGTTTACAGAAATAGAATTAACATACCTATTGAAGTTTGATCATCCAAAGATCACTTTGCCCTCCACAACAAGAAATTCTGGTTTGGTCGCTGACTATGCTCTATCCTTAACAGCCACTCTGACATAGACAATGACTCTGACATGGACAATGACTCTGACATGGTTGCTGGTGCTGATGCTGGTGTGGATGCTGGTGATGATGCTGGTGATGACTGGTGATGTTTGTGGATGTTGGTTTTATTTTGCTGGTAATGATTTTTGGCTTGAAATTTTGTGAATATTTGTGAAACTTTGTGAAACTTTGTGTGGTTGTGGAAGTTTGTGATGAGTGGTGATGACTGATGATGGATGCTGGTGAATGTTTTTGAATGTTTGTGAATGGTACGCTGTTTGGTTTGTGAATGCTGGTGATTTTTTAAAATCTCTGCGTACGTCTCTGGTGTATACTTATGATACTTGTGCGTGTATACTTGTGCGTGCCTTCAGATGGCTGCCTTATGATACTTGTGCGTGCATGTATACTTGTGCGCGCGTGTATACTTGTGCGTGTCTACTTGAGCGTGTGTACTTGTGCGTGTATACTTATGATACTTGAGCTTGTATACTTGTGATACTTGTGCGTGTATACTTGTGCGTGTATACTTATGATACTTGAGCGTGTGTACTTGTGCGTGTATACTTATGATACTTGAGCTTGTATACTTGTGATACTTGTGCGTGTATACTTGTGCGTGTATACTTATGATACTTGTGCGTGTATACTTGTGAGTGTATATATGCACTGCGTGTATGATGTGTATTGCAATAAAACGAAAATACTTGAGTGCCCGCTTCAGATTTTGTCAAAATCTGCGGTAAGAGGCTTAAAATTCGGATGTCACCGCAGTGCATACACACCGCAGTGCAAATTAACCTCAAGCATACAAATTAACCGCAGTGTAAGGTATGAACCTCAAGCAGTGCAAATTAACCACAATCCCCATTCCTTAACTAGCTCGACCTCTATAATAAACCAATGTCTTTTTCATGCCAGTAGCCCAGTTCTCATGGTTTATTGCTGGGTATAATTTTCGAATAAACCTCAGCATAATCCCAAATCCCAAATCAATAATAAGCGCAACTAATTACTCATAAGCGAATGGGTTTTCCAAAATGTAACAAATGAACTAATTACTCATAATCCAATCTATAATAAGCGCAACTAATTCACAGTGCAATACAAACTGAACCTAAGGGAAAAAACTGGCGATGTCAGCGCCCTGAGCAATCAAAACTAGAAAGCATTTCAAAGCTTCATCCTTTTCGGAATAGAATTTGCTGTCGAGGAGAGGATCGATACTAACGTGAATTTAGGTTTAAATTTTTGTCAATAGTAAAAAGGGGGAAAAACGATTAGATGATAGAGAAGAAAACGATTTCATGAAGGGAGAAGATCGCGCCAAAATTTCGTCAGAAGAATGAAATGACGTGGCTGTCAATGATTGGATGATGGCTAACATTAAGATCATCAGATCCATAGATGGTTTGAACCGTTGGATTAATCTTTCATCTACGGTTGGGGTTTTTATATGTTGATAACGCGGATAGCTGAGCTGGATTATATATACGTAATGCTACGCTTTTAACTGGTGTTGCACATCAGAACACTAAAATTCCCACCGCAACAGTGCATCCATGTATAATGCAACAACATATGAATGCTGTTGCAGAAGCTCGAAGAAATCATAGCTTTCGCCAAACTTTTCATGCAACGCACACAAATTAGTGTCGATTATGCTCACTTTTGTAGTAGTGAATGTGAGAGGTTGGGGCATTAATAAATTAATTAATGTTAATAAACAGATATGCTAAGAATGGTAAGGTTAAGTAAAATTTAGAACACTTAACCATTATAACATGTTAATTAGTCAAGAAGGTGGGGTTAAGTAAATTTAGAACACTTAACCGCTATAACATGTTAATTAGACAAGTGAGCAGGGTTAAGTTAACCAATATGAAATAATGATTAAGAAGCGTTAAGTTAATAAGAAACACTTAACCAGTATGACATGATGAATGAGTTAGGTTAAGTTAATAAGAAACACTTAACCAATATGACATAATAAATGGGTAGGGTCAAGTTAAAACAAGAGAGCAACACTTAACCAATATAACATGATGAGTGGTAAGGGTTAAGTTAACACAAGAAGGCAACACTTAACCAATGTAACACGAAAAGTAGGTGGGTTAAGTTAACTTGAATTGATTGATGACACTTAACCAATATATCATATTGAACGTGTGGGGTTAGGTTAATAAGATACACTTAACCAATGAAAATTGATGAACGAATGGGGTTAAGTTAATAGGAAATACTTAACCAATATAACATGATGAATGAACGGGGTTAAGTTAATAGGAAACACTTAACCAATCCAACATGACGAGTGAGAAGGGTTAATAAGAAACACTTAACCAATATGACATGATGAGTGGGTAGGTTAAGTTAACATGAATGGACAACACTTAACCAATATGACATAATGTGTGGGATGGTTAAGTACATATCGGGTTGGTGGGAAATATTAGTAAATATAGGCCCACAAACATAACCATTAAGTAAACATGTTTGCATCGGTGGGAGGTTAAGTACATATCGGGTTGGTGGGTAATATTAGTAAATATAGGCCCAAAAACTTAAGCAGTAAGAAATCCTAGTAAGGGGGACCCATTTCAGCAGTAACCCACATAGATGTATCAAGGTACCCTGAAACTTGCCAGGGTGGGGCACGATTACTGGGTTGATTATAAACGATCAAAATAGCGGCAGGGGGTACGTCAGTGTAGGTTCCGACGGATTATGGGCGTGCACGTACTCCGGAATGGAAAAAAAATAGGCACTGGGTACCGATAGATATACACTGTGCATCTTGAATTATGTCGGGTTGCTATCATAAGAACTGATACACCTTATGGTGGGACCAGCACACGGTATCTACACACAAGAGAGGGTCGATTGACACAGACACAAGGAAAATTAATATGAGTAAAGGGCCGATCGATAGGGTAGTAAGGGTACATCTAACATCTTCATGGAAATTAGGCTAATTTAGGTAAGATCCTCATACTAGATGTACACCTGAAGGCTACCATAATTGCGGGGATTGGGATCACGTTGTAATATTATCATTTTACACAAATTACCAGTTGGGACACTAGTTAGGCGGTGCAAAGATATAAAAATCAGAATAATAAAGTAGTAACAAAGCATAGAAAGAGTAGAAGTGCATTCAGTTTATCTTGCCTTATCATAACATATGCTAATCTTCTGTTATCTTGATATCCCAGTTATCACGGTATTGTCTTATATTCAGTTTATTCATGTCATGTTACTTTTACCTATTTACATACTGAAAGTTACTGGACTTACCAGACTTATGTCTGACCTAGTTTGTTTCACCTCTTTTCTTCCGTCCCCACCCCCCCCCCCCCCCCAGGTTCACAGGGAGGAAATGTTACCACTTAGCTCAGTTTTCTTTCCAAGCTCGAAGATAGTCGATGTATTGCTTTAGACTCTCTCTTCCACTGCTATGGCTGGTTCATGCTTTATTGGGGAATATCATTGTTATTTTTATGCTTCTTTTATACTTGGAAGTTTTTGAATCAAGACAGAAGTTCTGTGTATTACTTTTAAGTATGATTGAGACATTGTTGTAAAAGCTTGACTGAACCACATTGTTTATAAAATGACTTTATTTTCCGCTTCTTTATTTGTCTGTCTTGTAATTTATCTGCATTTTTTCCCTAAAACACTCCACCGAAGTTAAGGCATTGTCTTTGTGAGTGACCTTAACAGAGGTGGGGTGTTACACTTGGTATCAGAGCTGAAGGTTACCGGATCAGATGAAAGATTTGAAAAATTATTTTCAAAATGATTTTAAAAGAAGCATTTTTAAAAGAAAAGTTTTGTTTTAAAGGCATATTCCCCAAAGCCATATGCACTATCTTTTGATCCTATGTTTGAATCCTTATTTCCTTCTTTCTTGAGTCTCCGGGGCTCCTGGCTTTCTGGGAGGTGCTCATCGCGGCATGATTTCGTAGGCTTGATGAGACTAAGACACTTGTCAAAGGGTGAAGAATTGCCCAACTTCCATCTATAGCCGCTGTAATTTCACCTGCGGATAATTTTCTTTCAAGCTTCATTGGGTTTCCATGCAATGGAGGCAGCTTTCAAGAGACTTGTCAACAAGTTACACAAAGATGGAAAAGATGAGAATAAGGGAGTTTGGCTAAGGAACACAACCAAAGGATGAGAAACTCATGGATATGGGCTTGGTTCACGAAGGAGGAAAGAATAGAAAAATCTAAGACAAGAGGAAGTGTCGTTATTATGGTATAACGTGTCATATAATTAAGGACAAGGGCAAGAACAAGGGACAGGATTTTCAAGAGGGCATGTGCATGCTCTCACTGCCAGCGTACCTGAGAGGGAGTAGTAGAGTTTCTGTTGAAAAAGTCTAGTTTTTTTTTTTTTTTTTTTTTGTGATCATCCTTTTAGTACTCTTTTTGATTTTAGCGCTTCACATTCGTTTATATCTGCATCCATAGTTGAGACTTTGCACCTTAGTGCTTGTGTGGTACCCATTATTGTCTCAAATCCAATTGGTGGTTCGGCTCGTTTATCTTTGGTTTGTAAAGATTTGAGAATAGCAATATTAAGTATTGAGTCTATGTGTAATGCTTATGTTTTTGGTTTCATGGGCTATGGGTTGATTCTAGGCATGGATTGGTTAGCTAGTAATTGTGAAAGGAGGGTAGTTAAACTTTCGACTTGCCTCGGGAATACGCTCGAGATTTCATGTGATCCTAAGGGATCAGTTTGTCTCAGCTACCTAGGATCACTTGATGCATCTATCGACGATTTATGATTCGTTGGAGTAGTCCATGAGTACGCAGATGTTTTTGATTAGGTTAGGGGTTTGTCCCCTAAAACGTGAGATAGACTTCCGCATATATCTAGTTGACAATGCAAAACCAGTTGCATTACCTGTAAGACATATGAATCCAAGGGAAAGGAAGGGCTCGGTAAACAAGCAAAAGAGTTACTTGAAAAAGGGTTCATAAGGCGAAGTATTTCTGAATGGGATGCTCCAGTCATTTTCGTTACAAAGGCGGATGGTTCACTTTGCTTGTGCATAGATGATATTTTGGAATAAGGAAGAACATGCTTTGCATCTAAGGGAAGTCTCGGATACCCTCATAGCGCATCAACTTAAGGCGAATTTCTCCAAAAATGCCATTTTTGGAGAGAAGAAGTAAGGTTTCTAGGACATGTGGCATCCAAAGAAGGGATAGCAATAGATCCCGCAAAAGTAGTTGTAGTGCAAGACTAGAAGGTCCCAAGGAATGCAACAGAAGTAAGAAGCTTTCTTGGACTAGCGGGCTAATATAGGAATTTCATTAAGGACTTTGCGAAGGTATTAGTCCCACTTACAAGATTGACGAAGTAGAATCTAACCTTTGCTCGGGATATTGGTTGTGATATCGCTTTCCAACAATCGAAGAGGGATCTTACAACGACCCCAGTTTTGACATTTACCTTACGGTAGTAAAAGGCTTACAGTACACATGGATGCATGCGGCACAGACTAGGCGCCATTTTGATGTAAGGGTAAGGTCATAGCGGATGCCTTAAGAAGAAAAAGGTTGACTTCAAGTCCTCTTTATGTGAAAAGGAAAAGTTCAAAATACATATCAAACCTTGATTTTGAAACCATCGGTTAAGTTAGTATTCGGCATCGCTAGGAGTAAGACCTACGCTTTTAAATTATATAGGGACTTCACAAAGAAAAGACTCTCAGATAGCTGACGCAAGGGATAAATTAAGTAGAGAAGAGACCTCTAGTCACCTTAATAAATAAGCTTGCAAGAAGCCATGAGTAGCAGTTATGTTTGAGCACCACTTATCATCCTCTAACAGAAAAGGGTGAATAGGATTTTAGAAGGCCTTTTGAGAAAATGTTACCATGACACGGTAGAAGTTGTAGTGCCAAGTATACTATAAGAAGAAAAGGTGGAACGAGAGGCGACTGTGAAATGAGTTCCAACGCATATTCTGGAAGAAAAAATTAAGAAGCTACGCAATCGTGAAGTTAAGACAGTCAAAGCAATATGGAGTGTAGCTCAAGAAGATGCGACTTAGAAGACTGAAGACTAGATACGCGCATCATACCCTTTTTGAGGGTATATCCTTGATCTCTCTTTTTCTGTAAAGTTTATTTGCTAGCCTTTATCTTTTAAGTATATCCTCTCGATCCTATCCTCGATCCTTAGGTAGAAGTCAATGGATGTAAACATGTGTTTGGGACATGTTATGTTTGGTGGATGCAAGTGGATGTAAGTGATTGCTTTGCTCGTGGATGCATACACACACATTAGGCACTAGATCAGCTCCGTCACTTCCATATTGCATAGGCATGAGTGAATTTTTATATATATGAAATTGAAACTTGATGTGTTATCATATGGATATTGCATTTGTATGAATGATTGTGCACTCACGTAGAAGTTATAAAGTACGATTAGGAATAATTGCATATATGATGGACTCATGGCACTGACATAATTCGCATTAAGGAGGTCAACTGAATCAATAGACCGTCTAATTTTGCATTAGACAAGGACATATACACACATTATGCATATGTTCATGAAAAGCATTAGATACATTTTAAGGACAATGGATGCCTGTGATTGATGGTTGAGTAGATGGATGTTGGATGGTAGGATATGCATTCTTCTTAACTTAGAGATTTCGGGGACGAAATCCTTTAAGGAGGGGAGAATGTAACACCCCGTATTTTCTATGAATATTAAATTAACAAATTAAAGAGTACTAAATTTTAGAAGAAGAATTAAGTAAAACGGATTGTGCCATTGCGTTCGTCTAGGAATTCTGCTTGAGATAGAGTACGAGTTTGCATAAATCGGACAACATATGAAGAAGTTATAAGCCTTAGAAGTTTGTATATGCCCAAGGAAGTATATATATACATATAAAATAATACTAGAAGTCAAAAAAGGTTAAAATCTCGAATTTGGGTCAAAGCAGGCTGAGCGGGAAATTTCCCGCTTAGGGGTGTCGACCCCCCCTCTCCCGGGAGAGTCGACATAGGTGTCGATCCCCCTATAGGGGTGTCGCCATAGGTGTCGACCCCCTATAAGGGAGTCGACCCCTGTTAACCCAGATCTGGCCGATGATGTGTTTCGCCATGCGTCGCTTTCTGATTCATTGTGTGACATGGTATTCTTCTTTGGACGATTCTGATGACTTCTAGATTGATCTGAAGGCTTTAAATCTCCCTATACACCTATAAAAACACCCTTAAACCTATTGTTTTCTCCACACGAATTCATAGGCGTTTATATGTTGCTAAAACCTGAAGTGACCTAGCCTCCACCTTAATCAATCAAATTAGAATTTTCAAGTTAACAATCAAAGTTTACATCAAAGGAATAGCTAACCAAATTCAGAAATCAGATCCCAGAATTCAAGACCGTTCTGTAATTTGTGAGTTCATGTTACTTTCATAAATAAAATTTAATTGTGATTCTGACATTGTAATAAATCTGAATCTAAGATCATGCTTATTTCTATCTGTCTTTCTATATCCATTGGATCTATCTCACTAATATTATTATGTGCATTCTTTGTCTCATCTTTCCTTCTTCCCTTTTTGTTTTTATAGCCAGGCTACTGCGAGCCTGAGCCAAATCTCATAAGAGATGAATGTACATTGGGAAAAATTGGGCATAATATATGATTCAGACACAACCAGTGCTAAAATTGGGAAAAGTATTAAATTATGTATAATTGGGCATAACTGATTTGTAACAGATTTGAGGACATAACACATGTTGTATTTAAAACATAAAGTGTATCAACATATGACTTGAGATTTGAGGCATAAAGTATATTGGATATATGACTTGGGGTTTGGGGCATAAATTGAGCTATAAACATGTAAGGCATAGTATATGTTATGGTTTAAGACCTAAAATTGGGGCATACTATATATGATAGTTTATGACTTGGAAGAAGGAGATTATTATGTATAGTGATATATGGCTTAGGCATGAAAACCTATAGTATGATAGGGATAACTGTTAATCGTGAACATGCCTAAATTGAGATTTTGGGGTAATTGGCATGCACTATAATTAATGGCTATAATTTGGCATAGTTTATACTATGAATCATGATTGGGGGTTTTTGGAGAATATTTTGTACGGTGCGATATGACTAAACCTTAGGGCATGTGTAATATTGTGATTTTTTGGGCATGACTATTATTGCAAATTTGGGAAAATTGGGTGTAAGCTGTTTTGAGTAATAACTTGAATTTGAATTTGTGAGGCATAACTTGCAATCAACTTTGTTGGGTTATAATTTGAGAATTGTAATATGACTAGTTTTGTGAATTTGGGATGATTAACATATAAAATCTAGACTTGGACATGTATGGTAAATATGCTAAAAGATAAACATGCCTAACCCGAGGTTGGATTGAGTTGCGGTGTAAAACTGCTTGGAACCGCCCAGCACATCCAGTAACTGCAAAAACACAGATCTAATGTGAGAGGTTAGCGCATTTAGCCCAAAACCCGAAGTTAGAATGAGTTTGCGGTAGAAGTCTTCCCGGAACGGCCCGGAACATCCAGCAACCGCAAATAACAGTTCTAATATGAGAGGTTGGGGCATTAATAAATTAATTAATGTCAATAAACGGGCTAAGAATGGTAAGATTAAGTAAAATTTAGAACACTTAACCATTATAACATTTTAATTAGACAAGAAGGTGGGGTTAAGTAAATTTAGAACACTTAACCGTTATAACATGTTAATTAGACAAGTGAGCAGGGTTAAGTTAACCAATATGACATGATGAGTGAGAAGGGTTAAGTTAACCAATATGACATGATGAGTGAGAAGGGTTAAGTTAATAAGAAACACTTAACCAATATGACATGATGAAAGAGTAGGGTTACGTTAATAAGAAACACTTAACCAATACGACATGATGAATGAGTAGGGTTAAGTTAATAAGAAACACTTAACAAATATGACATGATGAATGGGTAGGGTTAAGTTAAAACAAGAGAGAAACACTTAACCGATATAACATGATGAATAGGAAGGGTTAAGTTAACACAAGAAGGCAACACTTAACCAATGTAACACGACAAGTGGGTGGGTTAAGTTAACTTGAATTGATTGATGACACTTAACCAATACAGCATGATGAACGCATGGGGTTAGGTTAATAAGGTACACTTAACCAATGAAGCTTGATGAATGAATGGGGTTAAGTTAATAGGAAATACTTAACTAATATAACATGATTAATGAACGAGTTAAATTTAATAGGAAACACTTAACCAATCCAACATGACGAATGAGAAGGGTTTATAAGAAACACTTAACCAACATGACATGATGAGTGGGCAGGTTAAGTTAACATGAATGGACAACACTTTACCAATATGACATAATGTGTGGGAGGGTTAAGTACATATCGGGTTGGTGGGTAATATTAGTAAATATAGGCCCAAAAACTTAACCGTTAAGTAAACATGTTTGAATCAGTGGGAGGGTTAAGTACACATCTGGTTGGTGGGTAATATTAGTAAATATAGGCCCACAAACTTAACCAGTAAGAAACCCTAGTAACGGTGACCCATTTCAGCAATAACCCACATAGATGTATCAAGCTACCCTGAAACTAAGCAGAGTGGGGCACGATTACTGGGATGATATAAGCGGTCAAAATAGCGGTGGCGGTACGTCAGTGTAGGTTCCGACTGATTACGGGCATGCACGTACTCCAGAATGGAAAAAAACAGGCACTGGGTACCAGTAGTTATACACTGTGCATCTTGAATCGTGTCGGGTTGCTATAATAGGTACTGATACACCTTATGGTGGGACCAACACAGGGTATCTACATGCAAGAGAGGACTGACTGACACAGACACAAGGAAAATTAATACGAGTAAGGAGCCGATCGATAGGGTACTAAGGGTACATCTAACATCTTCTTGGCAATTAGGCTAATTTAGGTAAGATCCTCATACTAGATGTACACTTGAAGGCTACCATAGTTGCGGGGATTGGGATCACGTTGTAATATTATTATTTTACAAAAATTACCAGTTGGGACACTAGTAAGGCATTGCATAGATATAAAAATCATAATAACAAGGTAGTAGCGAAGCAGAGAAAGAGTAAAAGCGCATTCAGTTTATCTTGCCTTATCATATCATATGCTAATCTTATGTTATCTTGATATTCCAGTTATCACGGTATTGTCTTATATTCAATTTATTTGTGTCATGTTACTTTTACCTGTTTACTTGCTGAATGTCACTGAACTTACCAAACTTATGTCTGACTAGTTTGTTTCGCCCCTTTTCTTCCGTCCCCCTCCCCCCGGTTCACAGGGAGGAAATGTTACCACCTAGCTCAGTTTTCTTTCAAAGCTCGGAGATAGTCGATGTATTGCTTTGGACTTTCTCTTCCACCGCTATGGCTGGTTCATGCTTTATTGGGGAATATCATTGTTATTTTTATGCTTCTTTTATAATTGGAAGTTTCTGAATCATGGCAGAAGTTTTATGTATTACTTTTAAGTATGGTTGAGACAATTGTTGTAAAAGCTTGATTGAACCACATTGTTTATAAAATGACTTTATTTTCTGCTGCTTTATTTGTCTGTCTTGTAATTTATCTGCATCTTTTACCTAAAACGCTCCACCGAAGTTAAGGCATTCCCTTTGTGAGTGACCTTAGCAGAGGTGGGTGTTACAATACTCAATTTTGAACTTAAATTGAATTTGAAGTTTGAAAATTGAAATATAGTTTTCAAAAGAGTTTATATATGTTTATAAAAGTCTATAATCATATTTGAAGTATATCAGATGAATTTTTATTATAAGTCGTAACATGGTCTGAATAAGACGTGTCGCACAGCGGTAGTTCATGATTTTCGACCGTAAACTTTGAACGGCTATAACTTATGAAATTTAAATCGAATTGACGTAAAACTAAAAACAATTACTTTCTAATAACAATAATTTTCAAATGAAAAAAGAATTTTTTGATTCTGGTATATAGTAGTCAAGTTATGTTTAAATCTATTTTGAATAAAGGTCATTGCAAACGTAGTTTGTAGACCATAACGGTAAATAGTTATTTCAAAATAATTAAAAATATGGAACAAATTGTATATCATAATAGATTATTTAAAAGTGTTTTGAAGTGGAGAATGATAGTTTTGGGTAATGTAAAGATTATTTTGATCAAGCTAGCCAATATAAGCTATTTTGCGATGTTTTTGTAACACTTCCACAACACCTTTGCAAGGTTTTTCTGAAAACATATATTTTAAAGGTTTTTAACTTATGAATCCTTATATGAAACTTAATTAATCATTTTTAATTGTTTATGAAATATTTTTAGACGTTAATAGTGCTTAAACATTTGGTTTTAAGTAAGATAAATTGGTTTTCAATTATTAATGAAATTGGAAATGGTTGAAAGTGATATTCGAATGTCGTTATTAAGTCCATTAGTAAACTTGTACTATTTCAGGAATTTGGAAGTTATAGTTATTGTTATCCCGCTAATAGTAGCAGTCGAGTATGGAAATTGATATCGAACAAGCATTGACGTAACTTCTATCCAATTCCGGTATGAAACAATTTCAGTTTAATTCCTTCGAAATAAAAGTTTTCTAGAATAACAAGATGAGTTTGGAAAGAAATAATCTTCAGATATTTTATATGGAATTCCATTGTTGGACCTATACTATCTGCGGAATGTGGAAGATATTCGTATCGATATTCCACTAATGGTACTCGCTGATTTTGGGGATTGACATAAGCTGATATAATTTCTGTTTTAATCTTATATTCAATATCAATCATTTTGGAATTAACTTGATTTATGGATTGAAGGCTATGTTTAATTTGTGGAACTAATTTAGAAATCTTTGATTTAGCTTTAAAAAGGGATTTGGAGGCTTGAAGGAACTTCGTGTTAAAAGATTTAAAGGAATAAATCTTGGGTTTTGAATTTTAAAACAAATAGTTTCTTTTAAAGATAAGATGGTTAAACGCAGATTTTTAATTAACCAAGAAAAGGGAGACTTGTTTAAGATCTGATGTAATCCATAATTTGTTTTTAAATTGCACTAAATATTTGGAAAGACCGAGATTAGAACTTATGTCCGAAAACCATTCCAAATAATTATACGATGTTATGGTATAACTGAAGGCGATGGTTGAAGACAGGGAATCTTCACATCGAATGGACTGCTTGTTGATGTCTTGGGTAGCTCCCAATATGAGGTTACAAATAGTAGTGATCCATACGTACTTGGAGTTTTTCGGATTTGCAAGGGCCACTCTCCTTTATTAGACGAGGAATAAGATGCCTTCGGTTTTGTTCAGACCTAGAACGGACTTCTATGGATGTGTGTCTAAAATTGTATTTTGTAGCCTGTGATTAATTCTTACTAAACATATTTCTGATTGGTGGCGAAGAATTTATTTTCTTAGCTTAACACCCTTCTTTGAGACATACGAGCTCAAAGGTTATATGGTTAGTGTATGTTATAAAATAGCAGTGCGATATACTAAGTGATGTGCTATTGATGATCAAAGCATGATTTAGTAAAGCTTAGATTTATGAAACGAGACTTCAACAAGCCTCACACCTCCGTGAATTTCCAAAATAGGAAAGATGCGGCAATGATATGTGGTGTCATCTCCTTCTAGATAAAAAGTGTACCATGGTATGGAGCCCAGGTACTACTTACGTGGCAGCTTCTAATTATTTGGTTGTTGATGACACAAGATCCTGGACAAAGCTTGGTAACGACCGGGAGATTTCATACTCAGGAGTTCTCTAAGTTATCCAGGTAAGGGATAATCCGACCTTGCATTGGTAGAGAGCCGAATTGGTTCTTGGGGCATCCCTCTAGAGGTATTCTCATCGGTAAGGAAATTCCTTAGCATGGTCATTTGTTGGAATTCCATTCTCCACTATGTGCTTATACGATTTCAGTTGTATATTCTGTCATCATAGTATATGGTTTCTATGTTAGCTAAGATTGATACATTTACTTGCAAAATGATTTTTCTATGCTATGCACTAATAATCATATCAGAGGATTTTCGTGTATCAAGCATTTTTTGTTACTATAAGGAGAAATCTCGCCCAAGTCTTCATTTGCATTATGTGTGTAGCACGAGACCTTATGGTAACTTCATTTTTCAAAAAGCATTACAAATTCTATGCACTGTTATTCATAAGGGGAGACCCGTTTCATGTTATATGGCATGGTCTTATGATTTACCCTACTTTAAAATAAACCTAAAAACAAATGTTTCGTGTTATACGGCGTGCCTATAATTTTCCACATAGGTAGCTCGGTAGTTTAGTTTGTAGATTAGTCTTGGCACCAGTTAGAGCTGGATTCAAGATTGGAGCTAAAGCTTTATTCAGGATCATTCTTCTTCCGCAGAAAGTTTACATTTATTTCTTTCTACCGTGTTTCTGTTATACTCTTGTGATCATTGTTTAACTATGATGTAAAATTATTGTTATGATAATGAAAAGTTCTTTTGTTTCTATTCAAATGTGTAAGTACCCCTAATAATCCGTCTTTATGAACAGTTTGAGTCGATTTAATTACAGGTTAGAACCGGGCAAAATGACGGGTTGTTACATGATCTTCTTTCGATAAAATTGGGATATGTCTGGAAAAGTAAAACGAGTTAGATACTTCCATAAGTACTCTAGCAAAATATGTTTTCCTAATTTCTTTCATCACATTGTCTAGTTTAAGAGGGTTACCAATAACTGACGCAATTCGACATATTCCCTCTTCAATCTAATACTCAAGAGGTAAACAAGGAAACCAGATCCATATAGGATTCGTGCAGAGCAAATGTTTATTAAGTTTTGTTCCTAGTGATCAGCGCTTCATCATCATTAATTTCTTATTATAGAAATAAGGACCACCCTCTAAAATCCTATCACAATCTTCTTTTTTGTCAACTTTGATAAAATAGAAACCATCTTCCTCAGAATAAATTATGAAATCACCTACTGGCCTCCAAACCCTAAGAACGTAGGCATTGAAAAAAGGGTAATAGGGCCTAGAACCGACAACATATATAATAATAGCATTTCCCACTATTGTTTACCTTTCTGGATAAGTTCAGGATACATTTTAACACAATTCATATTTTGATATTTCTTAGGGTGATAAAATTTAAGAGGTGCAAAAACCGGAACCTGATTTCCTGCAACAACTTCATCCCAATCATGACTAGCATCCGTAGAAGCATTTCTCTTAGAAGTTGAAAAGCCATCTCCCGATTACATAGGCAAAGGCAGAAGTAGCGGAAGTTCTTGAGAAGATGATCGTTGAGGAGGATTATCCCTAGCATTTCTGTAACCAGCTAAGTAGACTACATGCCTCTTATCAAGTCTTGTTGACCGAACAGTAAGCCACTCAACATCTAATTGCGCCTTAGTAGAATCCCTAGTTGGTGCAGTCCGATGCGCTGATCGATAAGAATGTCGTGAGATGAATAGTTGGAATCCATCATCATCAACTAGGTATGGAGGTTCGATGACAACAGAAAGTTGATTTGCCAGCACAATAGGTGATGAGGTGGTGGGAACTTGCGATGTCTAGCTTGGCGGAGGTGTAAACGGAGGCTGAAAAACTAGGAAGAGGCTTGGGATTCGCTACCCAAGCAAACTTCTTATCAGATTCTTTCATCCTAAGCAATGGGGAGAAATAGAATTTTGTAGCCATCTGCAAATCAGGGAATGAAACCTTGCCAGCCGAGCCATCACCTTCGGGAGAAGGATAATTGTCATTAGGAGGGGCTGGAGGAGAAGATTCTGTTGGCGGAGGGCCTAGAAGGGAGGAGATTGGAGTTGGAGGCTTGAAACTGGTGCTAGAACTATCAGCCATTAGAATGGATATTTCTAAGTTCATTTTATGCTCAAATTGTTATCTCATTCCATGTTACATGAGACTTTGTCAAAATTCATTTATTTCCATTTTGGTGTTTGAAATTATTAGTTAAAGCAATCTTCATTGGATAGAATTTTGTAAGTTCATTGTCGTAGGTCATTTGACATTGTTAATGATATTTTACCTCAGTAAATGCATTATAAATGACAATTATGGCGATAAATTTTCTAACTTGTGTAGGTGGTTTGAACCCAACAATGTCAAACCATACGAAACACATGCAATATTTTTTTATCCTACTTGACCATCTAAAATAGTACTTAACTATTATGTAGATCTTAAAATAATAAATGGAAATAATAACTAAAATTTTCATTGAAATTATGTTAAAGAAATTTGTTATCATGAATGCGTAACATAAAAAAGAATGGGTTATATAATAACTTCCGGATGTGTTATTTGATCATTTAGTTCACAGAAATGTGGACACATTACAAGTCTTGATCTCCACTCCAGAAGATTTCAAGACAAGACTAATTTTGATTACGCACCCTTAGTAAACAATGCACGAGAAAGCAACGTTGGAATATTAATAAATGTAATGGTAAAACATGTTTCTAAAAGAAATACATTTACGTACAACCTTTTTAAAAAGGCAAAAGGTTATGCACATGTGGAATATTTACTCCTAATTTCATGAAACTTTTCGCACAGATAATAATTACAATAGATAACACATGCATCGCTGCTTTATTTCATATTAAATCATACCATCAAGGCATAACTGATGAGAATACTTTCTAAAAAATTAAAGGAGACAAGTCATCCTTGACATAAATATTTCCATTTTTAAAAAACTGCTGACCCATGTCCTACAAAAATTTAAAGGTGAGAAAATCATGTAAGATGCAAAATTCATTTAGACAACTATTGCAAATATTTAATTAAGATATGCTTCATCGTTCCAAAAATGAATTGATAAATATTAATCAACTTCCTAAAATTTCTATATATAGCTTAACATATGTATATAGTTGAATGATCTTTCGAAAAATTATTGTATATTGTTAAACGTATATGTTTGTGTATATATAAACACATGTATACATGTTTCAGTATAAGTGGTGGGGTGGGAAGTATATATAACAAACATATATGATATTAGATTCAAAGCATTATATTATATATATATATATATATATATATATAATACATGTATGTATTTGTGTGTAGAACTGTATGTATATAGAGACACAGACACGCATAATGAAGACTTAGTTTTTTTTATATGAGGTTGATGTGAGGTAATATTTAAGTCTTTCGGTCTTTTATTAGTCTTATATAGGTCAATAGACGTCATTTAGTTTTGCATCTTTAGGTTGTGCAGTATATTTCAATATGAGTGAGTTGTCTGTCACTTGTTTGAACTTGTACAACCAAGGATGTAAAATTCATGTATGTGTGTGTATGTTTGTGTGTATATATATATATATATATTAATGAAGTACCAATTTTCTATAAAAAATTATTTGAGGTTGTTTTTTATAATGATCTATAGTAAACTAAGTTTTATGATTTAGGTTATAAAAAGAAGCTTATGATGGCTAAATAATACTATCTAATGCCTTGTCACTTAAATTTAAAAACAAACAAAAATAAAAGCAAAATATATAAGCAATAAAATCACCTAATATCAATATATACTTTTTTTGCTATACACACACATATATTTCGTGGCTTACTTAGAATATTAAATAAAATACAATCCGATAATATAGTTCTTTTATTTTTACACTTAGTACTAAACTTGTGTTGTAGAACCTCAAATTATCACAAAACCAATTGCAATGTGAACGGTGGACTCCTAATATTTATACAAAATTTATTTAATTAAAAAAAAGACAATAAAAAATGACTGCACTAATCTAAGAAACATGGTGGTAAAAAGCCCATCTGATTTGCTATAGTGAAGAAAATGCGAAGTACTATTGGAAAATTAACTTTCTTGGAAGAAAAATAACTACTTTTAAAAGTTAAAAACATATAATGAACTTTATTATGTAAAACTTTTCGAAGTTTGCTTACAATGATCAGGATGGCGTTGATATCAAAGCCTTGAATTCATAGTAATGGCAAGAATTATGCATTTGACATGTTAAATGCCCATGATCCAGATATTTTCACTACTAGAAATGAACAGTATAGCAACGCACCCTTCCAAACGACCTCCAACGGCCGTTGACCAACAGATTCCAACGGAAGCCAAAATACGTATGTTTCTTATGTATACAAAATATACGCCATTGGAAACCGTTTGCGGCCGTTTGGTTTTTAATCCGTTGGAAGCCGTTGCCACCCGTTACACGGGACTGAGCATAAAGCAACCGAGAGTTGTTGCTTCTTCCACGTTCTCTCCAAACCCATGAACTTTTTCCCAAAACCCCCAATTTTTCCCTCCTTCAATTCTGAAATCACCAATCCCACGCCATCATCCGTCTAGGAACTCTCCAAATCAATCAAGGCACTCTCTCCCCTTCTCTAATTTTTTATTCTCTCCGATTTCAAGATATGTGTTTGCCCTAAATTTTGTTTAATACCATAAGTTTAGTAATTTAAGCATAATCAGAGTATGTTCGTGTGTCTAGTGCTGTTAATTAGTTGCTAATGTAGGGTTTAATCATTTAAATTGCTAATTTATGGTTTTGATTTATAAATTACTTAGTTGTTATGATTTAGGTTTTTAATTAGTTTAATTAGTTGTTGTCAATGAGTTTTGTATTTATAGATTTACTTGATTATGTTGCTAATCTAGGGCTTAATTAGTTAAAGTTGAATATGTATATATGCATATATATAGTGTTGTATATGTATGTGTTTGTGTGTGTATATATATAGTTGATAATTAATTTATGTATTTGTTTGTTTGGTTGAGCCCCAATTCATTGAAAACAATATTTAATTTGTCGAAAACGTGCCGTGCAGGTTGAAATATTTAAGTTTGTGTTCTTTGGGCTAAGGCGCACAAAGGCGTTAAGGCGCACAAAAGCGTACAAAAAACACTTCAATTACGAAAAAATACGTATTCATAAGATGTTATATTCATAAAGCCTTAGAGAGTTTTCTTGGCCCCGTCTGATAAGTATTGTATATAATCGTTATGTGAATGTTTGCTTTATTAACAAAATGGACATTTATATTCATTGTATACAATATTTGTTGGATTTGCCCTTTGTATTGGACAAGTTACGAACATAATAACGAAATTAAATCTTGTAAAATATTTCATTTTAAACGGTTCTCAAAATTTCGAAAGCACTTCCTTTATGTTCCCTGTGTACACACAATTGTGTACTATTTAGGGAACAAAAGGGAAGTGCTGCCGAAATTTTGTTGAATCGTTTAAATTGAAAAGATTTACGCGATTTGATTACGTTATTGTATTTGTAATGGGACGTAGGATTACCTACCAGTAAATGATCAATTAGCATAACATGCATTTAACACTAAAATTGTTTTAACAAAATGTCAATGCAAATTTTATCGTCATAATTAATACGTAAAAGAAATGTTTTCATTAAAATACAATCTGAGCGTTTGAGCGATTGGACACAAAAATTATGAATCTAATTTTATATCTTACTTTATAATTTTCCTGCTTCTTAGGAAAAATGGACTATTATTTTAATGATCAAACCTGGATGTACAAACGAAGAGAAACTGATGGCACAATAAACAAACAACTTATTAATGGTGTCAGCGTGTTTATTGATTTCGCTTTAAGTAACAACATAGTAGATGCAAGTTATTGAAGCATTTAATACCGCAAATGGTTAAAATTCATTTGTGTCAGTACGGTTTTGTGCCAAACTATTTAGTTTGGGATCGTCATGGAGAACCGTTAGCATCTACTTCTATACAAGTTGAGGAGGTAGTGAATAATGAAATTGCTATGACGAATATCGTAGAATAAATGGTTGAAGATACTGCAAGTTCTATGTTCCTGGTTCAACAATTTAATGATAACGATGGTAATGATGACGATGGTAATGATGAAGAAGAAACAAATATTGAAGCCAAAAAATTATATGATTTATTAGATGCCGTGAAAAAACCCCTTTGGGAAGGCTGTGAAAGCGGAACTCAATTATCAGTAACTACTGAATACATTGCGATGAAATCTAAATACAACCTCACAGAAGCTGGATTTGCAGCTGTTGTACAAGATGCGGAGCGGCATATGCCTCCCAATAATTTAATGTGCGAAAACCATTATGAAGTAAAAAAAAATTGATGTCGGCCTTTGGTTAACCGTATCAAAAAATAGATACATGTGTAAAGGGTTGCATGCTATTTTGGAAGGAAGATATCAACCTTAAGAATTGTAGAATATGTAGTCAAGAAATATACAAACCAAGAAAGAAAAAGGGAAAGGAAGTTCCGCATAAACGTACGCATTATTTACCTATTATTCCTAGACTTCGACGGTTATATGCATCTTCTGTAACCGCGCAACATATGAGGTGGCATAAGGTGAGAACACAGGAAGAAGGTACGTTAACACACCCATCCGATGGTGAAACATGGAAGCATTTTGATCAAAAGTATCCCAATTTTTCATTTGAGAGTTGCAATGTTAGACTTGGTTTTTGTACAGATGGATTTTCACCATTTTCTCAATTTGGTTCTAAATATTCATCTTGTCCAGTAATTGTAACACCTTATAATTTACCTTCATGGATATGTATGAAAACTCCTTATATGTTTCTTACAATTGCCGTCCCTGGTCCTGATGATCCGACACAAGGAATCGATGTTTGTTTACAACCGTTGATTGAAGAATTAAAAAAATTGTGGTATGAAGGGGTAGAAACATATGATATTTCCCAAAAGAAAAACTTTCCAATGCATGCTTATCTATTGTGGACAATTAGTGATTTTCCTGCTTATGTAATGCTTTCAGGTTGGAGTACGGCTGGTCATCTAGCTTGTACGTACTGTATGGAAGAAACAAGAGCATTTTCTTTACCTATTGGAAAGAAAATTTCATGGTTTGCCTGTCATAGATGTTTTCTTCATATTAATCATCCTGTGACAGCCCGCCTCGCACCAGCCTGCATTTCCTCCAAGAGTGCGCTGTACACATGCCCGACTAGCACAAGACGGTCGTCAGAAGAAAGGAAAGAAGGAAATGAACTAATCAAGGAACCTGTAGAATGTCTCACAGCGCATCGAACAAAATATAATAATAACATACTTGACATAAAACAGGAGAGACAGTGCATAAGCTGAAGATCAAAACTAAACATCATAGCAGCGGAAAATTCAGAATACAGCTTATTACAACTTTCAAACTGTCTCAAAGCAAAAGAAAGCTAAAATGGAAGATACACCACCAATGCCCAAGCAGTGATCTTCAACAACACAGGGAGAATACTATATATGTATATTACGTGGAAGCCTCCTGCTCGTCTCCGGATCATCTACCCGTGCATCACCAGCTAACCTGTCTCTAGTCTGCTCGTGTGAGCACCCAGAGTAATAAGAGGAGACATAAAACTCTGGGTCAGACATAAAGCCTGGTATGAGCGATAAGCATCTAAACAGAATAATAACAGGTATACTAAACCATACCTGAACCTGGACCTGCAACCAAAGAGTTAGTACCACATACCGTACAATACTCTAAGGTGCCATAATAAATAGTGTAAGGATACGGGGGTGGGGTATGCATGTCACAATGATAGCAAACAAATCATCCATAGCAACCATCCTCACATCTCTCACTCAGTGCGTAAAGCATACGATATCTAGCACTTTGGAATACTAGACAAACTGAGGCAACGACGAATCCCGACTTGTAGAAACCCTGCTATGACCAAGCTAAACATATGGAGTCATGACCAAACATTTCAATGACCCACTTCATTGGTTGTAGCCCTTGGTTCTACCGATGCCATAATGGCCCTGAATCCGCCTTCGTACCTCCTACCATAGTGGTCCAAAGCTATAGACGTCGATAACCCCTTGGCACGCGTCCCGCAGCAAAGCCCAATCATGAAGCCCACTCATTGGTTCCCAGCTGGATCCTGAGTCAAAGCTCCTCATTTGGACTTCCTTTGCATCTCGGGTTTTGATCGAATTGGAGTGGGTCTTCAGAAGAGTTGTCGTGCAGTAGCAGCTCTAGGATTCTGTTCGGTTCGGTAGTCATCAACTTCATCGGTTCGGGTCGGTAGTCCACTTCAGGTCGGGTCGGTAGTCCACTTCGGATCGGGTCGGTGTCCTCCTCCGGGTCGGGTCGGGTTGCTATCCTCCTTCCAGCTCATGCTCCTTCTTCGATCAGCTCCCTCGTTTCTTCTACTCCGATCCGATCACTTTACTTCAGTCCGATCCGCTCCGCTCCCTAGTCTACTCCGATCCGATCCCCTGTCCACTCCAACTCCAAGCAATAGCCTTCCTTCCTGCCAAGTTCCTTCCAGTGACAAGTTCCAATCCAGTTCGGATTCCCTTGGTCAGTTCCCTAGTCCGATCCGACCCCTTTCTCCGATCCGAACCGGTTCGGAACCTGCACACTTCTGCAACTTTCCAGCGAGCTTTCTACGCCATTCGACGACGTTTTCGAGCAATTTAACTATTCTAATCAATCATGAAACATACCATAGAGTCATAGCAACATGTAATAGCAACCACAAACAGCAAACAACAATTCAAATGAACCAAAATGGATCAAAAGTGGCTAAAACCTCACATTTACCTATAATCCCTCTTAAGCATGTTTAAGCATACGATTAGCAAAACACATCGAAATTAACCCAAATTTCTAACAGAGCCTTAAAACATTATTTTAGAATTTTAAGAATTTTTCCAGAATTTATTTACGTATAAATTCGCTAATCTTCACTAATTACCCTTAATCACCGTAATTAGTGCAAAACTATGCAAATCACTCACCTTTGCCACAACTAGAATCCCAAAACTGAAATATTCTCTGTTTTGGCGCTGTTCCCAATCTTATACAGCAGCTCCAACCTTGCTTTGGTGCTTTTTCTTCTTAATTTAATGTTTGTTAAGCCTAATCTTCAATTAGAAGGTGATTTTTGGGTGTTTTAGAGAGATTTAGAGAGTGGAGGCCATGACTAGGTTAAGAGGAATGAAAGTGGCGGCTCAAAACTGAAATGGAAGTGATAACCTAACCCTAATCAGTCCTCCTATACCCCTAAACCCGAAATTCCCCTTGGGCCTAGCTGCTAATCACCCGGTTAAGCCCAATTAAGCTGTTTTTCACCATCTGAAACTTGTTTCAGCCATATCTCCCAAACGGTGAGTCCGTTTGGCTAATGTAACCACTCTACGGAAAGAGAAACCATCATCCGAAGCCAATGGAAGTGGTTTCAGGTCAAAATTCCTTTCCAGTCAAAAGTTATGGCCAAAACAGTGCCAATTGGGGGTAAAATGGTCATTTAAAAATCGGGAAAAATCATGAACATGGGAAGTGACCCCAATAGTCGTCTCCCAAAGTTACATGACCGTACGAGTTCGTATGTGACAGAAATAAATATTCTACGATTCTATGATGCGTAGAATGCGGGTCGTTACACTCTCCCCCCCTTAAGAAATTTCGCCCCCGAAATTCCTTAATCACAAAACATACAAGGGATCCCGCATGCCTAACAACCATATACAACAATCAAATATGCAAAACAAGCAAACAAGCCTATCCTAGCATGCGGAAAATCTAAATCGAAGTCAAAATCTTACCAGACAAAGAGTTCTGGATACTTCTTCCTTATGTCCTCCTCTGTTTCCCAAGTACAATCATTCTCGTTCTCGCTCCACTGTACCTTGACTAACTTCACCGCCTTCCTTCGAAGTTGCTTTATGTCGTGCGCGATAATACGGGCCGGCTTACTGTTCCCAACCGCCTCGGGTTCTACTTCGAAGTCCTCTAACTGATTAGGTGAAATAGTCATATCTGAGTCGTGAACGAACTTCCTTAGTTGGGAAACATGAAATACGTTGTGAACTCCCGCCATCTTCTCTGGTAAGTCAATTCTATATGCCAAATTCCCGACTAGTTCGAGAACAGGGAATGGGCCAACGAACCTTGGTGCCAACTTGCCTCTCCTGCCAAATCGTATTACGCTCTTCAATGGAGAAATCTTAACAAACACCAAGTCACCAACAGAGAATTTTAGGTCTCTTCTCCTCTTATCAGCATAACTTTTCTGCCTGTCTTGGGCTGCCTTCATTCGTTGTTGAATGATCTTGATCTTATCTGAAGTTTCTCTCACCACATCAGGTCCAAGCACAAACTTCTCGCCAGTCTCTATCCAACATGATGGTGAGTTGCACGGTCTTCCGTACAAAGCTTCAAACGGAGCCATACCGATACTGGATTGGTAGCTATTATTATATGCAAACTCTACTAGATGCAAATGGTTATCCCATGATCCACCAAAATCCAATATACATGCCCTCAAGAGGTCTTCCAAAATACGATTCACCCTCTCTGTCTGACCGTCGGTCTGAGGATGATATGCGGTACTGAGATGTAGCTCTGACCCTAGAGCCTCTTGTAAGCTCTTCCAAAACCCACTAGTGAACAACGGGTCTCGGTCGCTCACAATGCCTTTAGGTACTCCATGAAATCTCACTACCCACTTCATATACAATTCTGCTAACTTAGCTGCCGTTCTGGTCGATTTAACTGGTATGAATCTTGCACTCTTAGTCAATCGATCTACAATTACCCAAATGCTGTCATATCCCGATCTAGTCCTTGGTAAACCATCGATGAAATCCATCGAGACTTGCTCCCATTTCCATTCGGGAATTTCTAATGGCTGTAACAATCCACTAGTCTTCTTTTGCCCGGCTTTAACTAACTGGCAATTCATGCATTTGGATATAAACTTCCCAACGTCTCTTTTCATCCCTTCCCAGTAGTAAGTCTGCTTCATATCCCGATACATCTTATTACCACCGGGGTGTATAGTCAGTTTTGAGTGATGACATTCTCTAAGCACTTCATCTCTCAATCCATTGACATTGGGTACAACGAGCTTTCCATTCTTTCTAAGCCGTCCATCTCGATCAAGCCCATACTTGTTCACCTCCTCATCGACACACATCTCTAACTTGGAGATGATTTCCAATAGGTTAGGATCGTCCCTCTGACTAGAGCCGATCCGCTCAACCAAAGTGGGTCTGATCGTCAAACTTGCTAACATTTCTGGATCCAATTCGCACTTTGGTCTGAAATCAAACCCCGCGATAAACTCTAGTTGCTTCCATTCAAGGAACATAGCCCCTAAGCTGGCATGTCTTCTACTCAATGCATCCGCCACCGCATTTCCCTTTCCTGGTGTGTATGCGATGTCAAAATCATAGGAAGCTAAGAACTCTAACCATCTCTGCTGACGGAGATTTAAATCCTTCTGAGAGAAGAGATACTTTAACGACTTATGGTCTGTAAACAGCTCAAATCTTCCTCCCAAGAGATAGTGTCTCCACATCTTTAACGCGAACACGATCGCTGCCAATTCTAAATCATGGGTAGGGTATCTTCTCTCGTGCGGTTTCAATTGCCGACTTGCGTAAGCTACAACCCTACCGCCTTGCATCAATACAGCACCCAGTCCGGTACCACAGGCATCCGTGTATACCGTCATCTCTTCATCACCCTTAGGAATGACTAACACTGGTGCGCTTGTCAACTTGTCCTTTAGGCTTTTGAATGCATCCTCGCACCTTTCATCCCAGACAAAAGCTTGATTCTTCTTGGTCAACTGGGTCAATGGTGCTGCTATCTTGGAGAAACCTTGGATAAACTTACGATAATATCCCGCTAACCCCAAGAAACTTCTTACATCTGTTACGTTCTTGGGCGTAGGCCAATCTTGTACCGTAGCCACCTTTGCTGGGTCCACGGCAATACCATTCTCTGATACAACATGACCCAAGAACCTCACTTCCCTCTTCCAGAAGTGACACTTAGAAAACTTTGCTTTCAATTGGTGTTTTCTCAACACCTCCATCACTACTCTTAAATGTTCCTTGTGTTCTTCCTCTGTCCTCGAATAGACCAAAATATCATCCACGAACACAAGAACAGACTTATTCAACTGATCTCTGAATACCCTATTCATAAGATCCACAAAATATGCCGGGGCATTAGTCAGCCCGAATGGCATGACCAACCACTCATAAAATCCAGACGGCGTCCGAAATGCCGTTTTAGCTATACTTTCAGCTTCCACTCTAAGCTGATGAAAACCTGTGGCGAGATCCAACTGAGAAAATACTCTCGCGCCACTCAACTGATCGAACAAATCATCTATCCGCGGTAGAGGATACTTGTTCTTCCTCGTCACTTTATTCAACTCGCGGTAGTCGACACACAAACGAAGGGAACCATCCGCCTTGGTAGCAAACACAACTGGTGCTCCCCATTCAGAAACACTCCTTCTGATAAATCCCTTCTTCAAAAGATCGCTGACTTGCACCTCGAGCTCTCGCTGCTCCCTTGGTGCCATACGACGAAGTGGCATCACTATAGGCCTGGCATCTTTTACCAAATCAATACGGAACTCAATCTCTCGGTGTGGTGGAAGTCCGGTCACTTCTTCGAAAACATCCGGATACTGGCCAACGACGGGCAAACCTGACAACTCACTATGCGGAATGTCGAGGGAGTTTAGAAAACTAGCCAATACCCCCTTACTGGGTAGACCACCAAACACTATCCTCCGCCCATCATCCGCTCTAGTTGTCACCAACAAGCCCTCACAGTCTACCACCACCCCATATCTTTGGAGCCAATCTACTCCCAGAATAATGCCAAACCCAGTAAAGCCCAAAACAAAGCAATCACAAACAAACATGCATCCATAACTCGATAGAACCACATTAAGACAAATCATGCTAAGACTAGTCGAACCACCAATCGGGTTCGTCACTACTAAAGGTCTATCGACGATCTCGGGCTCCAATCCCAACCTATCTACCAGGTCACTAGATATGAAAGAACTGGAAGCTCCGGTATCAAACAAAACTCTAACAGGAACATCATAAACAGAAAGCATACCTTGAATGACGACATTCTTTCCCTTCTCCGCCGCAGTTGGGGCATTCGACGAAGAAGGAATAGCATTAAGAGCGTATGCTTTCACCATTTGCTTTTCTTTAGGGGGCTGTGGACACTTGTCCTTGTGATGTCCCATTTGGCCACAGTTGAAGCACTTCCTATCCGCTGGCTTGGCCCGACAATTACTAGCATAATGGCCCTTCTTACCACAGCTGAAGCACTCCACATCTTGCTTATTCTTTTTCTTCTGGCCATCCTTACTCTGGTTCTGTTTTCTTTTATTCTGGGAACCACCCTTGCCTCCACCACTTACTTGTGGCTTTGGCTCATCTGCGGATGCAACCTCGGTCTTCGGCTTAGGGTAGAGACTCTCTGATCTTAATGCTTTCCCCACAATCAATTCAAACGTCTCATCGATGTGGTTAATAAGTTTTTCCCCCAAGTACTGATCCAAACCAGTTATGAATTTCTCATTCTTTTTCTCGGCAGTATCAATAAGAGATAACCCGTACTTCGACAAAGTGTCAAATTCAGCAATGTACTCCGAGACAGCTCTGCCATTCTGCTTGAGCTCCAAGAATTTCTTAAACAACATTGACTTCTGAGCAGCTGGGACGAACTTCTCACTAAAGCGAGCCTTAAACTGCTCCCAAGTAATCTGATCTTCGGGAGTAGCTGCCTTTATAGCATTCCACCAATTCATTGCCCGCCCTTGCAGCTGACGGGACGCTAGCTTTCTCTTCATCGCATCCTCGATACCCAAATCCTCGAAGATACGTTCGCAACTATCCAACCAATCTTGAACATCCGTAGCCGACTCCGTTCCGTGGAACGGCTTCCCACCAAGACTAGTATAGTCCTTATTCAGCTTGGCGAAGTCGACTCTTGGCGCCTGCACTATTGGACCACCACCATTTCCACCATTGGGAGCTGCCCTCTGAACATCCCTAAGCATCTCTCTCATGAGGTCTGTAAACATCGTCCTCATGTCAGCAGCATTCCCATTATTGGCTCCCCTACCAGCACCTCTAGTATCTCGGCTCATCGTCAATCTGAAAAAGGAAATGATTAACGACTCCATAGTGGTGCTAGTGCAGTACGACTTCATCCTTATACTACTAATAGTATATATATATAGCTTTTAAAAACCAAAGTAATCACAAATACGCTCTCTCGTATACGTATATTATCTCTCCCTGATAACTTCCCTAAGCTAACTACGCAACCTAGAGCTCTGATACCAAGTGTGACAGCCCGCCTCGCACCAGCCTGCATTTCCTCCAAGAGTGCGCTGTACACATGCCCGACTAGCACAAGACGGTCGTCAGAAGAAAGGAAAGAAGGAAATGAACTAATCAAGGAACCTGTAGAATGTCTCACAGCGCATCGAACAAAATATAATAATAACATACTTGACATAAAACAGGAGAGACAGTGCATAAGCTGAAGATCAAAACTAAACATCATAGCAGCGGAAAATTCAGAATACAGCTTATTACAACTTTCAAACTGTCTCAAAGCAAAAAAAGCTAAAATGGAAGATACACCACCAATGCCCAAGCAGTGATCTTCAACAACACAGGGAGAATACTATATATGTATATTACGTGGAAGCCTCCTGCTCGTCTCCGGATCATCTACCCGTGCATCACCAGCTAACCTGTCTCTAGTCTGCTCGTGTGAGCACCCAGAGTAATAAGAGGAGACATAAAACTCTGGGTCAGACATAAAGCCTGGTATGAGCGATAAGCATCTAAACAGAATAATAACAGGTATATTAAACCATACCTGAACCTGGACCTGCAACCAAAGAGTTAGTACCACATACCGTACAATACTCTAAGGTGCCATAATAAATAGTGTAAGGATACGGGGTTGGGGTGTGCATGTCACAATGATAGCAAACAAATCATCCATAGCAACCATCCTCACATCTCTCACTCAGTGCGTAAAGCATACGATATCTAGCACTTTGGAACACTAGACAAACTGAGGCAACGACGAATCCCGACTTGTAGAAACCCTGCTATGACCAAGCTAAACATATGGAGTCATGACCAAACATTTCAATGACCCACTTCATTGGTTGTAGCCCTTGGTTCTACCGATGCCATAATGGCCCTGAATCCGCCTTCGTACCTCCTACCATAGTGGTCCAAAGCTATAGACGTCGATAACCCCTTGGCACGCGTCCCGCAGCAAAGCCCAATCATGAAGCCCACTCATTGGTTCCCAGCTGGATCCTGAGTCAAAGCTCCTCATTTGGACTTCCTTTGCATCTCGGGTTTTGATCGAATTGGAGTGGGTCTTCAGAAGAGTTGTCGTGCAGTAGCAGCTCTAGGATTCTGTTCGGTTCGGTAGTCATCAACTTCATCGGTTCGGGTCGGTAGTCCACTTCGGGTCGGGTCGGTAGTCCACTTCGGGTCGGGTCGGTGTCCTCCTCCGGGTCGGGTCGGGTTGCTATCCTCCTTCCAGCTCATGCTCCTTCTTCGATCAGCTCCCTCGTTTCTTCTACTCCGATCCGATCACTTTACTTCAGTCCGATCCGCTCCGCTCCCTAGTCTACTCCGATCCGATCCCCTGTCCACTCCAACTCCAAGCAATAGCCTTCCTTCCTGCCAAGTTCCTTCCAGTGACAAGTTCCAATCCAGTTCGGATTCCCTTGGTCAGTTCCCTAGTCCGATCCGACCCCTTTCTCCGATCCGAACCGGTTCGGAACCTGCACACTTCTGCAACTTTCCAGCGAGCTTTCTACGCCATTCGACGACGTTTTCGAGCAATTTAACTATTCTAATCAATCATGAAACATACCATAGAGTCATAGCAACATGTAATAGCAACCACAAACAGCAAACAACAATTCAAATGAACCAAAATGGATCAAAAGTGGCTAAAACCTCACATTTACCTATAATCCCTCTTAAGCATGTTTAAGCATACGATTAGCAAAACACATCGAAATTAACCCAAATTTCTAACAGAGCCTTAAAACATTATTTTAGAATTTTAAGAATTTTTCCAGAATTTATTTACGTATAAATTCGCTAATCTTCACTAATTACCCTTAATCACCGTAATTAGTGCAAAACTATGCAAATCACTCACCTTTGCCACAACTAGAATCCCAAAACTGAAATATTCTCTGTTTTGGCGCTGTTCCCAATCTTATACAGCAGCTCCAACCTTGCTTTGGTGCTTTTTCTTCTTAATTTAATGTTTGCTAAGCCTAATCTTCAATTAGAAGGTGATTTTTGGGTGTTTTAGAGAGATTTAGAGAGTGGAGGCCATGACTAGGTTAAGAGGAATGAAAGTGGCGGCTCAAAACTGAAATGGAAGTGATAACCTAACCCTAATCAGTCCTCCTATACCCCTAAACCCGAAATTCCCCTTGGGCCTAGCTGCTAATCACCCGGTTTAGCCCAATTAAGCTGTTTTTCACCATCTGAAACTTGTTTCAGCCATATCTCCCAAACGGTGAGTCCGTTTGGCCAATGTAACCACTCTACGGAAAGAGAAACCATCATCCGAAGCCAATGGAAGTGGTTTCAGGTCAAAATTCCTTTCCAGTCAAAAGTTATGGCCAAAACAGTGCCAATTAGGGGTAAAATGGTCATTTAAAAATCGGGAAAAATCATGAACATGGGAAGTGACCCCAATAGTCGTCTCCCAAAGTTACATGACCGTACGAGTTCGTATGTGACAGAAATAAATATTCTACGATTCTATGATGCGTAGAATGCGGGTCGTTACACATCCTTTTAGAAGAGATAAGAATTTTTTTACAGCTAATAGACATGAAACTTTACAACCACCTAAAGTATGGACAAGTGATGAAATTTATGAACTTGTACAAGATTTTCCCAAGATTCATGAAACTGGAGTACAGAAAGAAATTCAAGGTAAATCAACAATTCATAATTGGTGGAAACAAAACATATTTTGGGAGTTGCCTTATTGGAAAGATCTTCTAATTCGTCATAATATTGACGTGATGCATAATGAGAAAAACGTGTTTGATAATGTAATCAATACAATTTTGAATGTCAAAAGGAAGATGAAAGATGATTTGAAATCAAGATGTGATATTGAAGAAATATGTAATCGTCTGGAGCTTCATATAAAGCCAAATATGTAACAGTTGTCCTATAATTGCAGCATTTATGAATCACAGTATCCAAACGGCGATCTCAGCAAAGAATTCGCTAGTTGGTATACTAAATGTGTTTTTGATCCAACAAATTGTATTGTGGATGAAGGATTGAAACATTTGGCATTGGGACCAAAAAGAAATGTCAAGACATATCCAATATTCTTTGTCAATGTATATAAATTGTAACAACCCGGAAATTCTGAACCAATTTAAAACTTTTGTTTTAGAAATTTTAATGGAATTTTAATGTTTAAAATGATTTATTTTAAATAATAATGATTAAAATTTTATTTAAATGAAGGTTAGAAAGAGAAATTTTATTTTAATTATAAAAGGAGTTAGAAATAGCATGGTAGTTTGAAAATTTGAATTTGAACTTTGAGTAACTGTATAGGATGCAAAATAAATCAGATTTTAGTGAAATCAAAAATATTTAAATCTGTTTAAAAATATCTTTCCAACGAATCCAAAAAATTGAAATTTCATAGCGGGAATCAAAAGTTATTACCAGTTTAATTTTCAGAATAGTCGCTGTAGAATATATATATATATATATATATATATATTTGTATATGTATATTTTAATATTAAAAATAGCCATTTTACAAACGACCTCCGTTTTCGGCGAAACCACTTTTGTTGGAACCGAAATGTCAAATTATTGCTAGGTTTCAATTTTCATAATTTTTAGACTTAATATGTGAGCGTGGCAAAAGAAAACGTGTTTTGTCAATTTCAGTCAAATTTCATCGACTTGAAAATGGCCATTTTTCAAACAGTCTCAGAATTCGACGAAATTAATTTTGTTAGGACCGTATCGTCAAAACAAAGCCAGATATAATTTTTCTCTAATTTTTAGAGTCCGTATGTGGCCCTGGTGAATTTAAATGTACGATCAAATTAAATAATTAAATGATTTATATATTAAATTAAAAAAACAAGCTGGAGGTGATCAAACGGGCTAACGGGACCTAGCCCATTGCATTCGAAATATGGGTATTCGCCTATGGACAACTTTCGTTGGGTTTGAATTGGAGTTCGTATGAATATTGGGTAATTTCAGAATTAAATAAATTAAATAATAATAGAAATACGTATGGTATAAATATAGTACAATATAACCCTAATTCATTTCTACAGAGCCACCATCCTTACAGTTCAACGACCGACTTTGTTCCATTCTTTCTTCTCCAATTTCTCTCAATCCACAAAGTGTTAGGCCTCCATCCTTTAGAGTATTTTGAAGTACTCCTCCTCCTCTCCACATTCGTATGGTCACTTTCCCCTATCGTGCAAAATCCGACGAGTTCCCGAGCCTTGAAGGCCCGTCGGCTCAACCTCCGCCCTACCCTCAGCACGACGTCTAACTAGGCCCCACCCTAGGCGTGGGTGCACCGCACTCCCTCTACAACGTGACGTTCTCCGATCACCTTCTCGTGCCTCGACTCTCGTGCAAATCCAAACCCTAGGATCGAAGCATATAAAAAAATTGTTGGCCTGTTTATACAGAAGGAAGAAAGTTTTGGGGATTAATAATTATTTAACTAATTTAATTATATATTTAAATTTGTAAATCTTTAAACGAATGTAACTGTTTCAAACAGCGATGAAATCAGACGATTTCAGGAGCGTTGGGTTCATCGTGATGAGATCTACGTGATGGAACTGACCAGATCTGAAACTGAGCACTTTGGAAGTTCAGACAAGAAAAAAAAAGCAAAGTGAGATTTCTATTTTTAACAATTAATTAAAATTTAATTATTTTCTCACTATTTAAATCGATGTATGTATGTAATGAAATCAGATTTGTGATGTTGTGATTGAAATTTATTGTTTATTGTTGATTGCGGTGTTCATATTGTTATATCTCGATTTTAAATTAAATTCTTTCTCTGATCCGTATCTTTAGTTTTTGGACAGATTTAGATCTAAAATCAAAATCATATTTTTTTTTCAGATCTATGAATAATGATATAGTTTGAAATAAAGGTTTCATTTTTATCTTTGATTCATGAACATGGAATAGTTTAAAATAAAGGTTTCATTATCTTTATTGAGATCCAAGAATATTGATTAGTTTATGTCATCTAAAACATAATATTTATTGAATACATAAATTTTGAAATTAGATTAACAATAAAAATGGCATTTTTATTGTACACATGTACATGAGTTTTTATCGAAATTGAGATATGAGATAAAAAAACACATTTTCATGATTTACATGAAATACGGATCTTTATCAAATCAAGGTTGGAATAAAAATCTCATTTTCATGATTCACATGAAAATGAATTTTTATCAGGAATAGATTTACAATGAAATTTTCAGTTGATTTCATAAAGTATGGTTTTGGCTTAAATTTTGTTCCAAGTAAAAGGAACATACTTTTAGCGTCAACTTGTTTCAACTAAAAAGAACATCTTATTAGCGTCAATTTGTTTTCACTAAAAAGAGTATATTTTAGCGTCAATTTGTTGCCACTAAAAAGAACACGTTTTTAGTGTCGATTGGTTTCAACAAAAAAGGGACATATTTTCGATGTCAATTTGTTTTTAATAAAAAGAATCGATGTAAAAATTAATATTTTTATTGTCGATTAGTTACAATAAAAAGATCAGAAATAATAGTTCATATTTCTATTGTCATTTAGTTATAATAAAAAGATTAGTGATAATAGTTCATATTTTTATTGTCATTTAGTTATAATCAATGGATTAGAAATAAAAGTCAATATTTTTATTGTCGTTTAGTTATAATCAAAAGATTAGATATAAAAGTTAATATTTTTATTGTCGATTAGTTACAATAAAAAGATTAGAAATAATAGTTCATATTTTTATTATCATTATGTTATAATCAAAGGATTAGAAATAAAAGTTAATATTTTTATTGTCATTTAGTTAAAGTCAAAAGACTAGATATAAAAGTTAATATTTTTATTGTCAATTACTTACAATAAAAAGATTAGAAATAATAGTTCATATTTTTATTGTCATTTGGTTATAATCAAAGGATGTGAAATAAAAGATAATATTTTTGTTGTTGTTTAGTTATAATCAAAAGATTAGAAATAAAAGTTTATATTTTTACTGAAACACCCGATCTCTGTTAAGGTCACTCACAAAGAGAATGCCTTATTTTCAATGGAGCTTTTTAGGTAAAAGATGCAGATAAATTACAAGATAGACAAATAAAGCAGTGGAAAATAAAGTCATTTTATAAACAATGTGGCTCGGTCAAGCTTTTACAACAGTTGTCTTAAAAACAATACATATTACTTCTGTCTTGATTCAAAACTTCCAAGTATAAAAGAAGCATAAATATAACAATGATTTATTCCCCAATAGAGTAAACAAGCCATAGCTGAAATGAGACTGAATCCAAAGCAATACATGATGATCTTGAAGCAACAAGTAACCCAAGATAAGTAGAAGTGTTTCCTCCCTGAAAATCTGGGGGGGGGGGGCGGAAGAAAAGAGGCGAAACAAAACTAAGCCAGACATAAGTGTGGTAAGCCCAGCTACTTTCAGCATATAAACAAGCAAGAACAACATGACATGAATTAAACTGAATAAAGACATAAGCATGATGATAAGGAACATAGGATACACAGGATAAGCAACAGACAAGATAAATTAAGTATAACATCGCATGTTAACTATTTTCTGCTTCGCCACTACCCTGGTATTCTAATTTCTATATCTTTGCACCACATAACGAGTGTCCCAACTAGTAATATGTATAAAGGATAATATTACAACGTCATCCCAATCCCCGCAATTGTGATAGCCTTCAGGTGTACATCTATTATGAGGATTCCACCGCAATCAGCCCAATTGCCATGAAGATGTTAGATGTACCCTTACTACCCTATCGATCGGCTCCCTACTTGTACAAATGTTCCATGTGTCTGTGTCAATCGGCCCCCTCTTGCATGTAGATACCCTGCGCTGGTCCCACCATAAGGTGTATCAATCCTTATGATAGCGACCCGACATGAATCAAGATGCACAGTGTATAACTACTGGTAACTAGTGCCTGCTTTTTCCCACTACGGAGTATGTGCACGCCCGTAAACCATCGTAACCTACACTGACGTACCCCCTGCTGTTGTTTTGACCGCTTATAATCAGCCCAGTAATCGTTCCACACCCTGCCTAGCTCAGGGTACCGTGATACATCTATGGGGGTTACTGCTGAAATGGTTCCTCGTTACTAGGGTTTCCTGCTGGTTAAGTTTGTGGGACTATATTACTAATATTACCCACCAACCCGATATGTACTTAACCCTCCCACCGATTCAAGCATGTTTATATAATGATTAAGTTTTGTGGGCCTATATTTACTAATATTACCCACCAACCCGACGTATACTTAACCTTCCCACGAATTCAAGCATGTTTATGTGATGATTAAGTTTTGTGGGCCTATATTTACTTATATTACCCACCAACCCGACGTGTACTTAACCTTCCCACGAATTCAAACATGTTTATATAATGGTTAAGTTTTATGGGCCTATATAATTACTATTATTACCCACAAACCCGACGTATACTTAACCTTCCCACGAATTCAAGCATGTTTGTATAATGGTTAAGTTTTGTGGGTCTGTATATTTACTAATATTACCCAACAACCCGACGTGTACTTAACCCTCCTACTCGTAATGCCATGTTGGTTAAGTGGTTCTTATTAACTTAACCTTTCTCACTTATGTTGTTGGATTGGTTAAGTGTGATTATTAACTTAACCCTGTTCATTCATCAGGTTACATTGGTCAAGTATTTTCCATTTAACTTAACCCCATTCATTCATCAAGTTATATTGGTCAAGTGTCATTAATCAATTCAAGTTAACTTAACCCACCCACTCGTCTTGTCATGTTAGTTAAGTGTTTCCTACTGGTGTTAACTTGACCCTACCTCAAATCATGTTATATTGTTTAAGTGTTGCCCTCTCGTGTTAACTTAACCTTTCCATACATCGTGTTATATAATTGGTTAAGTGTTTTCCTCTTGTATTACTTAACCCCACCATATGTCATTATATATTTGTTAAGTGTATCCTCTTGTGTTACTTAACCCTACGATAAGTCATTATATATTTTGGTTAAGTGTTACTTTAGTTAAATTAACCCTATCATCTGTTTAGTTAACATATTATAACGGTTAAGTGTTCCCTTAGTTAACTTAACCCTACCCTATATCATGTCTTGTTGGTTAGGTGTCCTTTGTCCATTCATGTTTAACTTAACCCACCCATATGTCATATTGGTTAAGTATCAATTAATCTAACCCTCCCATACTTAGCATGTGTCAATAGCATTAATTCATTCATTAAAGCACCAACCACTCACATTAGACAGGTATTGTTCCGATCACTGGATGTGCCGGTCGGTTTCGGGCAGTTTTACGCCGCAACTCAGTCTAACCTTAGTTCTTATTGGGCTCAATGCCCTAACATCCCACATTAGATATGTATTGTTGTGGTTACTGGACAACCGGGCGGTTCCGGGCAGTTTTACACCACAATTCAATCTAACCTCGGGTTAGGCATATTCATCTTTCCTATAATTTACATATTCCTTATTTATGACAAATTCCACATGTAAATTATTCCCAATTTAATTATGCCATAATTATCCTTTTAATTATGCTCACAATTAATGGTGTACTAAATATACCATTCCATGAACCAATCTATGCCATGTAATTTTCATGTTTATCCTTCATATTTATATGTAAATTATAAATCAATTATTGTCATGACCCACTTTCCTTCTAAATCATGTTCATAATCTTTGGTATATAAATTATACCGTTACATGCCATAAACCATTTACATGGTTATGAGCCAAATATGTCAATTACATGAAATTTCAAGTTATTAATCAAAATTGGCTATACCCCGTCTTCCCAAACTTTCAATAATAGTCATTCTCAAAATCACTATGTCATATATTTGGCGTTCCAAATCAATAGTTAAGCCCAATCTAGTTTTAATATTCTAGTTTACAGTGTATGGTCAAAACTTGGTTTATAAGCCAACTAACCCAAACCTGCAGTTATAATGATAACAATGCCCCAATGTCAATTACAAGTTCTACCCAACCATTTCACCAAATATGTTATGTTCAGTTACTTTCCCCAATTTTGTTATGCCAATATTGTCAATCTCATGTTTATGCCCCAATAACCCAAACCTTCCTCATATTCCCGTCGTACGTATATCGCGATTCAACCTAGATCATAGGTCAATCTCGATTCTTAAATAAAAAGGAACAAATAGGAATAATATGACAATGATAGGCATAAGAACCGGCACAAGATGATAGTCCCAAAACACAAGAATTACAGATCTAATAGAATTACAGCATAACTGAATAATCTGATTTAGAATCATTGCAGGCATATAGATCTGATTAGGAACAATATTATGGACATGAAAGGCTTCAATAATAAACTAGGTTCGACAACTTGTATTGGTTCGATTGGATCGATAAGAAGCAACCCTAAGTCATAGATTCTCAAAGGCTAAGAATAGATCCAAATAGAAAATCAAGCATAGGTCCAAATTCATTTTATTCCATTTCCATACTATAATTGGTTGTCTAAATCTGAAAGTAATCGTGAACTTACAAAACAAAGGCAAGTCTTATTTTTTCTGGAATCTGAACTGAATTGCTCGCCTTTGATGTAGACTAATTGTTCTTTTAATCCTATTCAGATTGGAAGACGAAGAAGTACTAGTTCTAGCTTAGATTTCAGCAGAGTAGCGACGCCATTGTTTTATTTTTTGTGAAGGAGAAGCAATGGAGGCTAGTGAATAATGTAAGAGATTTAGGTTTTGGCTTAGGGATGTATTTATAGGAGAACAAAAGTGTTTATGGCCTTAGATATCAAGCTAGAACCAATCCGGACTATCAAAACAGCCAAAACCACGTCACAAGCCAAAGAAATCGGATCTAGGCCAAAACAGGTCGACCTGTAGGGGGAAGGTCGACCTGTAGGGGGAAGGTCGACCCCCTGGTTGACCTATGACCTAGGTCGACCCCCAGGTCGACCTCCCTGGGTAGGTCGACCCCAGGTCGACACCCAGGTCAACATGTCTGGGTATTTTTCTATGTAAATTCTGAATTTTTGTTGAATCTTCCGAAGGCCATAACTTCTTCATACGACGTTCCATTTATGCAAACTTGGACTCTATTCCAAGAAGAATTCCGAGACGAACGCAACGGATTAACCCGTTTCATTTAATTCTTCTATTAATAATTAGTTATTCTTTAATTATCTATAATGTCCTATTTTAAAATTACGGGGTGTTACATTCCCCCCTACTTAAAGGATTTCGTCCCCGAAATATTCAAGTTAAGAAGAATGTATATCCTACCATCCAACATCCATCTACTCAGCCATTCAATCACAGGAATCCATTGTCCTTAAAAAGGTTTCTAGTGTTTTTCATGAACATATGCATAGTGTGTGTGTATGTCCTTACCCAAATGCAAAATCAGGCGGTCTACTGATTCAGTTGACCTCCTTAATGCGAATCATGTCAGTGCTATGAGTCCATCATGTATGCAATTATTCCTAATCGTACTTTATAACTTCTACATGAGTGCACAATCGTTCATACAAATGCAACATCCATATGATAACACATCAAGTTTCAATTTATATATATATATAAATTCACTCATGCATATGCAATATAAAAGTGACTGAGCTGATCTAGTGCCTAATGTGTGTATATGCATCCACGAGCAACCACTAGAAAACACTTACATCCACTTGCATCCTCCAAACATAACATGTTTCAAACACATGTTTACATCCATTGGCTTCTACCTAAGGATCGAGGATAGGATCGAGAGGATATACTTAAAAGGTAAAGACTAGCAAATAAACTTTACAAAAAAAGAGAGATCAAGGATATACCCCCAGAAAGGGTATGATGTGCGTATCTTGTTGTAACACCCCGAATTTTAGCTAAAACTAAAATTCTCTAATCATAGGATAAATAATCTCAGATGTGGGAATTGGGGGTGAAGGGCTGCGTCATTGCGTTCGTCTCGGAAAAATACGCGAAATAGAGTCCGAGTTTTCGAGAATCGGAGTCCGTATGGCCCGGTTATGGCCCAATGAAGTTTGCAGAAAAATTAAAGCTTAAAACAGATTTAGAAATTTAAATTAGAATTTCAAATTAGAACCAGCGGGGGTAGGCGGGAAGCTTCCCGCCCTAACCATGTCGACAGGGCTGTCGACAGGGCTGTCGACTTGCCTGTCGACTTGCATGTCGACAGGGTGCAGCGTCCAGAGAGCCTGGGTGCACCAGGTTAGGTTTTAGGCTGGCTTGGAGGGCTGGGTTCTAGAGATTTCCTAAATCTGACGGACCTAAACTAATCTAGGGTTAATCTAAGGGCCTAAAACACTACCTAATCCTATAAATAAGACCCTAACCCTACCCTAATTCATTCATAATTAGATCTTGTAACTAAACTATGGCAAAATGAAACTTGATCATGGCCTCCACAAATCAATGAAGAGAGTTGCAAGCTAATCAACCCCTAATCATCTTCTTCTTCATATTTGGCAACTAGTTTTACTTCATAAGTTTGCTAATCTTGGTTTTGGTGAGTTCCTATGGCTTTAACAATCAATTATTAAATTGATTATGGTAGGATGTGATAAGACATGGCTATGTTTGTGGATAAATGTGTTTATGCAAGTTTGTATGATATGTGATTTGCAAGTTTTATGTTATATGCAAGGTTAATGCCATGTTTTATGATGCAAAACACTAGGTTGAACATTTATGCATATGTGACATGTTATGCAAACTATAAGTGAGAGTATATGCAAGTTATATGTAACATGATATGCAAGTTATGCATGTGATTTTATGCATGCTAAGTATTTGGTGTTATGCATGCTAAGTATTTGATTGTATGCATGTTAAGTGTTTTGGTTTATGCAAGTTAAGTGGTGTGTTTATGCATAATAAGTAATTGATTCTATGCATGCTAAGTAAGTGGTTTTATGCATGTTAAGTGTTTGGTATTATGCATAAATCATGACATATAAGTTTACCCTTTTAAATGTGATGCATACATATGCAAGATGACACCTTTATATGCTATGCATGTTTACCCTCCTTTAAGATGCAAGTCATATATGCAAGCTCAACATGTTATGCAAGTTATGTGCATGATGTTATGTAAGTTATGTGCATGTTGTTATGCAAGTTCATATGCAAGTTATGTGTATGAGGGTATGCAAGTTATGTACATGGTGTTATGCAAGTTAAGTTTATGAGATTATGCAAGTTATGTGCATGATGTTATGCAAGTTATGTATATGCTTAAATGCAAGTTTAATGTGATATGCAAGTATGTGAATGCTTATGCAAGTATGTGAATGCTTATGCAAGTATGTGAATGCCTATGCAAGTATGTGAATGCTTATGCAAGTTATGTGTAGGCTTAAATGCATGTTTAACATGTTATGCAAGTTATGAGAATGCTTATATGCAAGTTCAACATGTTATGCAAGATATATGTATGATAATATGCAAGCTCATATGCAACATGTTATGCAAATCATGTGTATGATAATGTGCAAGTTTGGGTTAAATGTGGTTGGGTTAATATATGCTCATATATGCAAGTTGACATCCTCTTAACCCATGACAAAGTTGTATGCTAAACCCATGATATTTGTGATGATCTTTCCCTTTATTATGTCATGAAATGAGAACGATTTACGTGGGGAAATGATGGGGTTGGTAAATATGTTAATTAAAGTATGATTGGGTATGATTAAGCATACCATAAAAAAAAATTAACATAAGTGGGAATTTACCTATTGAGTTAGGTCTACCCCATGGGAATTTACCTATTGAGTTAGGTCTACCCATGTTATGAAAAACTTGATATTAATTAGGGATAATCAATATGGGGGTGATTAATTAGGAGTAATTAATCGACTAAGACACGAGGTTGGACTCATTTGTAGTGTAAAACTGCCCGGACCCGACCGGCCTAACCAGTTGCTACAAATGGCAGCCCAATGTGAGAGGTCTTGGCCATAAATTAAATACGTGATTAAAGTAAAGACACGAGGTTAGACTCTGTTATGACGTAAGACTGCCCGGACCCTACCGGCTTAACCAGGCGGTCATAACAGCCAGTCTAATGTGGGAGGTCTTTATGGGAGATCACGGTCTTAATTAATTAAGAAACACTTAACCATATTAGCATGTAGTGGGACATGAGGGGTTAAGTGGGTGCCTTGGGTGGCATGTAGTAACTAGTGGGGGTGCCTTGGGTGGCATGAGGAAACTAGTGGGTTGCCTTGGGTGGCAATAGAAAATACGATTAGAATACTTAACCAAAGTGGAACATGTAATTAAGCATGACTAAAGGGTTAAGTAAGTGCCTTGGGTGGCATGTGGAAATCAAGTAAGTGCCTTGGGTGGCATGTGGGAATTAAGTAAGTGCCTTGGGTGGCATGTGGGAACCAAGTAAGTGCCTTGGGTGGCATGCAGAAATCTAGTGGGTGCCTTAAGTGGCAATTGAAATATAATTAGATGACTTAACCTTAACATGTAAGGGGGCATGATTATAAAAAGGGGTTAAGTGGGATGCACTAGATTAAATGACAAGCTTAAGTAGTAGCTTGTGGGGGCCCATTTCAACCAATATCCCAAACGTATCTTTGTGAGCTCGACCCATGTCGAGTGACGGGACACGCATATTGGGCTTGATTATAAGAGGCCAAAACGGGGTAGCGGTGGCAACGCAAGTCCAACGGGTTTCATATGCGTGTGTGGGCCCGGGCTAGTAGATAAGCCGTTGTTGCATCGTGTAGATATAAAGCCGTGCACCGTTGATATTATCAGGTGGCCACTTTAGGGGAGTGATACACCCCACTGTGGGACCAGCACGGGTATCTACGTTAGGGAGCCGATCGCTTGGGAGTAGTGGGTACACCTAATAAAGATAGGGGCAGACGGCACCTATGTAGGGGTACACGAAACTACTGGGTAAAATTACTAAGTACACCTAGTTGAGATAGGGGCAGACGGCACTTATGTAGTGGGCTAGGGGTACACGAAATTACTGGAAAAATTTTCTAAGTCCTTGGGAGGGATCAACCTTTAAGTAGGAATTACTCTTGGTGGGTAGAACTGGTGTGGTGCAGTGTAGGAATTACCCTTGGGTGGGTAGATCTGGGGTGGTGTAAGCTAGTAATTATCCTTGGGTGGATAAATACGTCGTTTCGGTTATCGTAGTACATCCTGTGTTTTGTTGGCTACTTAGTGTAGTCATTATCCCCAGAGGTACCGTATCTTGTTTATATCATACCCTAATTACTTTAATGGTTGTATTGTTAGGGTTATAGGACTCACTCAGACTTATGTCTGACCCCGTTGTTGTTTATCTTTTTCCCCACCCTCAGGTTATCAGAGTGGACCTAGCACTAGTGGGCTTGGACCAGACCGCTATATTACTCTTTTGGGGCTTGGACCGTAGAAGTAAAGCTCGGTTTATCTTTTGGCTATTATCTATGTAATGGGATTATGTACTTCTATTTTGTCAGGATGGATATTATGTACTTGACTCTTGTTATGGTTTTGTGATGTAACCAAACATGTTTTGTTAATGAAATGATGTTTTAAATTTTCAAGTATTTCTTATATCTGTCCTGTTGTAATTTTTCTGTTCTATACTCACTAAAAATACTCCACCAAAACTAAGGCATTCCCTTTGTGAGTGACCTTAGCGGGTGTGGGGTGTTACACGTGGTATCAGAGCTTAAGGTTACCGGAACAGATAAATTTTTTAGAAAAACTATTTTCTGGGAATATTTTTGAAAGGAGTATTTTCAAAAAACATGTCTTTTAAGAGAAAAGTTTTTGAAAGAAAAGCATAATCCCCAATAGCCATATCTATATCTTTCGAATTCTCCATCTTGAATCTCTTCCTTTCTCTCATTTTGAGCTTCCCCTCCGCGTATAGATGACCTTTCTAAGATAGATAAGGATGGAAAACCACTTCAAGGGACCTAGACGTTAATCAGATTAGAAGTTGGTTCAGGAAGGAGGAGGACTGGTAGGATAGACGATGAGAGGAAGGTTCAAATAGTTGTTTGGTTAATAAAGGATGAGACCTCATTGGTGGCAGGATACGAGTGGAGAATAGGGAAGAAAGAAGGCTAGTAGTTATCCTTTTGGAAGGAATAGGACACCTTATTAGGATTGTCCAAAGAAGCAAGGGCAAGGTATGGAATCTTCTGGAGGGTAGTTGTATTCCCCCACGACTAAGGTACCAGATGGGGATAGGACCGGCTAGGTTGGAATTTGGATTTCTTTATTATCCGATTCGAACTTATTTGATTCTGACGCATCGAGTTCGTTTATCTCATCCTTGTTAGTTGGGTCACTGCACTTAGACACCAGTTTGGTAGATGATCCCTTAGTTGTTTCAAACCCAACTGGGCTCCATGATGTGTTTGGGTTTGAAAGTTTCTATACTTAGCGTTGAGTTTAGATGTGATGCTTGTTGGGCTTCACGGGCTATGGGCTAGTTTTGGGCATGGACTAGTTATCCAGTAGAGGTGTCGTTCTTGATTTTGAAGGGAGAGTTGTTAGGCTTATGACCCGCTGGGGTAACACTCTCGAGATCTCTTGTAATCCCATAGAATCTGTTATGCTAAGTTATCTAGAATCGCTTGACACGTCGGTCTAGAGTTTGCGATCTATTAAAGCAGTCCGGGAATACCCGGATGTGTGTGAGGAGGTGAAGGGCTTATCTCCGAAGCGGAAGATTGACTTCCGAATATATCTGGTGGATAACCCTAAACCAGTATCTGGGCTAGTGTGCCATATGGCTCCTCGTGAGAGGAGGGAACTCCAAAAGTAAATAGGCGATTTGCTTGAGAAGGGGTTCATAAGACGAAGTATATCGGAGTGGGGCGCTCCAGTAGTTTTTGTTATGAAGGCGGATGGGTCCCTCAGACTTTGTGTAGGCTAAAGAGAACTAAAGAAACTCACAAAGAAGAATAGACACCCATTGCCAAGGATTGATGATCTCTTCGATCAGTTGGTTGGCGCCTCAGTGTCCTAGTAGTGGACTCAGCCACGGGATTTCATCAGTTGAGAGTGGCTGAGGATAGTATAGAGAAGACTGCCTTTAGGACTCCGGATGATTTTATTTTTTTATATGAGTGGCTGGTGATGCCATTTGGTTTGACGAACGCCCCCGCATACTTTGTTGATTTGACGAGAAGGGTGTTCAGGGAGTACCTAAATAAGTTCGTGATGGTCTTTGTGGATGACATCTGGGTCTTTTCTAGGAAGCGAAATAAGTTTTCGTATGTGCTCAATGGGGTGAGCAAAAGCCAGTCATGGGGAAAACGGTGGTTTTGGGGCGAGACTGGCGAGGACATCCAGATTTGGTCAAAGGCTTAATTGATTAGCCATTTTTGCTAGTATCATCTCACGTAGGTCGTCTGTACTCGAAGGAGATATCCCTTGGGTGTTTGTCTGATATTGGTTTAGGCCTTTGGGGCTTGCATTTGGGGGATGTCGAGTTCGACTAGGGTGGTCTGCGTGAGAGATGGACAGTTGTGATGATTTTGGATGATATCTTGGGTGGAGAAGAGCATGCCTTACATCTTAGGGAAGTGTTGGAGACTCTTCGAGCGCATAATCTTAGGACAGTAAAAGTGGATGGGATTCTTAGCATCCTATGAGTTTGAGATAGTGTATACCCCTGGCAAGGGTAACGTGGTGGCGGACGCCTTGAGCAGAAAGAGGTTGTCCTTGAGTTCGTTGTCCGTGGAACAACGAAGCTTGGAATTTATCTCGATGGTTGATTTTAGACCTTCCGTTGATTATGTACCCGGTTTGCTAGCTTCCTTGGAAGTTAGACCTACCCTTTGGGGGCGGATTGGAGAAGCTCATAAGGGGGGGGAGTCGTCCAGCCATTTGAGTAGGTACACCCTAGACGATAGGGGGTGCTTGCGTAGAGACGGTAGACTTTGTACCGCAAGACGAGGGTTTGAGGAAGGTTATTTTTGATGCACACCGTTCTAGGATGACCATTCATCCCGGTGGGGACAAGATGTACCGAGACATGAAGAGGGTTTTCTTCTGGGCCGGTATGAAGAAGGATGTGGCCGAGTATGTCGCTCGATGCTTGGTGTGCCAACAAGAGAAGGCGGAGCAAAAGAAACCAGGTGGGTTGCTTCACCCATTGGAAGTTCCGCAATGGAAGTGGGATAGCATCTCGAAGGATTTTATTGACAGGTTACCAAGATCAAGGAAGGGTAATACGGGAATTTGGGTGGTAGTAGACAGGCTTACTAAGAGCGCCCATTGTATACCTGTGAAGAGTAAAGAAACTGCTCCATGGCTAGCTTCTGTATATCTTCGAGAGATAGTTCGATTGCATGGGGTACCCTCTAGCATAGTGAGTGATCGAGATCCTATCTTCACTAGAGAGTTTTGGAAGAGTTTGCAAGAGGCGGTAGGGACTCAGTTGTGTTTGAGTACCGCATATCATCCTCAGACGGACGGCCAGACCGAGAGGGTGAATCATGTTTTAGAAGACCTTTTGAGGCTATGTATCTTGGATTTTGGAGGTACGTGGGAGGAGCATCTTCCATTGGTGGAGTTGCCCGACAGACTTAGTGGTGTACATGATGTATTCCATGGGAGGAAGTGCCTACATGAGACCGCAGAGGTGGTAGAGCCGAGTTTGCTTAGAGAAGTGGAAGCAGAGCGTGATGCGACGATTTGACGAGCTCCTACTTGCATCCTTGGGTCAGAGATTTGGAAGTTGAGAAACTGAGAGGTTCAACTAGTCAAAGTACAAAGGGGAGATGAAGAGAGTGACGCTACCGGGGAGACGGAAGCGAAGATGCGTTCGAGGTGCCCTTTTCTTTCGGAGGGTATGTCCTTTTGCTTCTCCTTCATCGCATATCTTGTGCTGATCTTATCCTTAGTATGTCCTCTCGTTAGTACCTTTGACCTTCAGATAGGATAGTCCTATGGTTGAAACATGTGTTTGAGACATGTTATGTATGATGGATGCCAGTGGATGCAAGTGTTTGCTAGTGGATGCATGTACACACACTCTAGGCACAAGATCGGCTCAGTCACTTCATATTGCATATTGCATAAAATTGTGTGTAGGAAGCTATATTTAGGGATGTATAATGATTGTGTTATCATATGGATGATGCATTTTGGTGAATGATTGTGCACTCATGTAGATATTGTATGTGTCGATAGGGTTCTCTCGCATACATAATGGATGCATGGCACTATCATGGTTTGCATATGTTCATACATTAGATAGGGAACATATACACACACTTTTTGCATATGCTCATACATCATTAGAAATTGTTTTTAGGACAATGGATACCCGTGTTTTGATGGATTGAGTAGATGGTTGTTTGGATGGTAGGATATGCATTCTCCTTAGCTTAGAGATTTTGGGGACGAAATCCTTTAAGGAGGGGAGAATGTAACACCCCGAATTTTAGCTAATACTAAAATTCTCTAATCATAGGATAAATAATCTCAGATGTGGGAATTGGGGGTGACGGGCTGCGTCATTGCGTTCGTCTCGGAAAAATACGCGAAATAGAGTCCGAGTTTTCGAGAATCGGAGTCCGTATGGCCCGGTTATGGCCCAATGAAGTTTGCAGAAAAATTAAAGCTTAAAACGGATTTAGAAATTTAAATTAGGATTTCAAATTAGAACCAGCGGGGGTAGGCGGGAAGCTTCCCGCCCTAACCATGTCGACAGGGCTGTCGACAGGCCTGTCGACAGGGGTGTCGACTTGCCTGTCGACTTGCCTGTCGACAGGGGCGCAGCGTCCAGAGAGCCTGGGTGCACCAGGTTGGGTTTTAGGCTGGCTTGGAGGGCTGGGTTCTAGAGATTTCCTAAATCTGACGGACCTAAACTAATCTAGGGTTAATCTAAGGGCCTAAAACACTACCTAATCCTATAAATAAGACCCTAACCCTACCCTAATTCATTCATAATTAGATCTTGTAACTAAACTATGGCAAAATGAAACTTGATCATGGCCTCCACAAATCAATGAAGAGAGTTGCAAGCTAATCAACCCCTAATCATCTTCTTCTTCATATTTGGCAACTAGTTTTACTTCATAAGTTTGCTAATCTTGGTTTTGGTGAGTTCCTATGGCTTTAACAATCAATTGTTAAATTGATTATGGTAGGATGTGATAAGACATGGCTATGTTTGTGGATAAATGTGTTTATGCAAGTTTGTATGATATGTGATTTGCAAGTTTTATGTTATATGCAAGGTTAATGCCATGTTTTATGATGCAAAACACTAGGTTGAACATTTATGCATATGTAACATGTTATGCAAACTATAAGTGAGAGTATATGCAAGTTATATGTAACATGATATGCAAGTTATGCATGTGATTTTATGCATGCTAAGTATTTGGTGTTATGCATGCTAAGTATTTGATTGTATGCATGTTAAGTGTTTGGGTTTATGCAAGTTAAGTGGTGTGTTTATGCATAATAAGTAATTGATTCTATGCATGCTAAGTAAGTGGTTTTATGCATGTTAAGTGTTTGGTATTATGCATAAATCATGACATATAAGTTTACCCTTTTAAATGTGATGCATACATATGCAAGATGACACCTTTATATGCTATGCATGTTTACCCTCCTTTAAGATGCAAGTCATATATGCAAGCTCAACATGTTATGCAAGTTATGTGCATGATGTTATGTAAGTTATGTGCATGTTGTTATGCAAGTTCATATGCAAGTTATGTGTATGAGGGTATGCAAGTTATGTACATGGTGTTATGCAAGTTAAGTTTATGAGATTATGCAAGTTATGTGCATGATGTTATGCAAGTTATGTATATGCTTAAATGCAAGTTTAATGTGATATGCAAGTATGTGAATGCTTATGCAAGTATGTGAATGCTTATGCAAGTATGTGAATGCCTATGCAAGTATGTGAATGCTTATGCAAGTTATGTGTAGGCTTAAATGCATGTTTAACATGTTATGCAAGTTATGAGAATGCTTATATGCAAGTTCAACATGTTATGCAAGATATATGTATGATAATATGCAAGCTCATATGCAACATGTTATGCAAATCATGTGTATGATAATGTGCAAGTTTGGGTTAAATGTGGTTGGGTTAATATATGCTCATATATGCAAGTTGACATCCTCTTAACCCATGACAAAGTTGTATGCTAAACCCATGATATTTGTGATGATCTTTCCCTTTATTATGTCATGAAATGAGAACGATTTACGTGGGGAAACGATGGGGTTGGTAAATATGTTAATTAAAGTATGATTGGGTATGATTAAGCATACCATAAAAATAAATTAACATAAGTGGGAATTTACCTATTGAGTTAGGTCTACCCCATGGGAATTTACCTATTGAGTTAGGTCTACCCATGTTATGAAAAACTTGATATTAATTAGGGATAATCAATATGGGGGTGATTAATTAGGAGTAATTAATCGACTAAGACACGAGGTTGGACTCATTTGTAGTGTAAAACTGCCCGGACCCGACCGGCCTAACCAGTTGCTACAAATGGCAGCCCAATGTGAGAGGTCTTGGCCATAAATTAAATACGTGATTAAAGTAAAGACACGAGGTTAGACTCTGTTATGACGTAAGACTGCCCGGACCCTACCGGCTTAACCAGGAGGTCATAACAGCCAGTCTAATGTGGGAGGTCTTTATGGGAGATCACGGTCTTAATTAATTAAGAAACACTTAACCATATTAGCATGTAGTGGGACATGAGGGGTTAAGTGGGTGCCTTGGGTAGCATGTAGTAACTAGTGGGGGTGCCTTGGGTGGCATGAGGAAACTAGTGGGTTGCCTTGGGTGGCAATAGAAAATACGATTAGAATACTTAACCAAAGTGGAACATGTAATTAAACATGATTAAAGGGTTAAGTAAGTGCCTTGGGTGGCATGTGGAAATCAAGTAAGTGCCTTGGGTGGCATGTGGGAATTAAGTAAGTGCCTTGGGTGGCATGTGGGAACCAAGTAAGTGCCTTGGGTGGCATGCGGAAATCTAGTGGGTGCCTTAAGTGGCAATTGAAATATAATTAGATGACTTAACCTTAACATGTAAGGGGGCATGATTATAAAAAGGGGTTAAGTGGGATGCACTAGATTAAATGACAAGCTTAAGTAGTAGCTTGTGGGGGCCCATTTCAACCAATATCCCAAACGTATCTTTGTGGGCTCGACCCATGTCGAGTGACGGGACACGCATATTGGGCTTGATTATAAGAGGCCAAAACGGGGTAGCGGTGACAACGCAAGTCCAACGGGTTTCATATGCGTGTGTGGGCCCGGGCTGGTAGATAAGCCGTTGTTGCATCGTGTAGATATAAAGCAGTGCACCGTTGATATTATCAGGTTGCCACTTTAGGGGGGTGATACACCCCACTGTGGGACCAGCACGGGTATCTACGTTAGGGAGCCGATCGCTTGGGAGTAGTGGGTACACCTAATAAAGATAGGGGCAGACGGCACCTATGTAGGGGTACACGAAACTACTGGGTAAATTTACTAAGTACACCTAGTGGAGATAGGGGCAGACGGCACCTATGTAGTGGGCTAGGGGTACACGAAATTACTGGAAAAATTTTCTAAGTCCTTGGGAGGGATCAACCTTTAAGTAGGAATTACTCTTGGTGGGTAGAACTGGTGTGGTGCAGTGTAGGAATTACCCTTGGGTGGGTAGATCTGGGGTGGTGTAAGCTAGTAATTATCCTTGGGTAGATAAATACGTCGTTTCGGTTATCGTAGTACATCCTGTGTTTTGTTGGCTACTTAGTGTAGTCATTATCCCCAGAGGTACCGTATCTTGTTTATATCATACCCTAATTACTTTAATGGTTGTATTGTTAGGGTTATAGGACTCACTCAGACTTATGTCTGACCCCGTTGTTGTTTATCTTTTTCCCCACCCTCAGGTTATCAGAGTGGACCTAGCACTAGTGGGCTTGGACCAGACCGCTATATTACTCTTTTGGGGCTTGGACCGTAGAAGTAAAGCTCGGTTTATCTTTTGGCTATTATCTATGTAATGGGATTATGTACTTCTATTTTGTCAGGATGGATATTATGTACTTGACTCTTGTTATGGTTTTGTGATGTAACCAAACATGTTTTGTTAATGAAATGATGTTTTAAATTTTCAAGTATTTCTTATATCTGTCCTGTTGTAATTTTTCTGTTCTATACTCACTAAAAATACTCCACCAAAACTAAGGCATTCCCTTTGTGAGTGACCTTAGCGGGTGTGGGGTGTTACACTTGTCTTCAGTCTTCTAAGTCGCATCTTCTTGAGCTTCACTCCATATTACTCTGATTGTCTTAACTTCACGATTTGCATAGCTTCTTGACCTCCATTTCCCAAAACCCACTAGTAAAGATAGGACCTCGATCACTTACTATGCTAGAGGGTATCCAATGTAGTCGAACTATCTTTCCAAGATAAACAGATGTTAACCATGATACCAAGTGTATATACTAAGATGATTAGAAGTCTCTCTTCTACTTAGCTTATCCATCATGTCACAAATCTAAGGGTCGATATCTCTCATGCAAATCATCGTAGTCGAACTTGACATCCCTCAAGTACAAGCCCCAAAGGCCTAAACCAATATCAGACAAGCACCCAAGGAATACCTCCTCCGAACTTGGATGATCTATGTGAGATGATACTAGCAAAACAACCAAACAATTGAGCACTTAAATGACTTTGGCTATCCTTGCCAATCTTGCTCCAAAACTATCGTTGATCGCATAACTGGCTTTGTATTGTCAACTAGACATATGCGGAAGTCTATCTCGAGTTTTAGGGGAAAGCCCCTAACCTAATCAAAACATCCTCGTACTTATAGGTTATTCTGACGGATCGCAAATCGTTGATAGATGCATCAAGTGATTCTAGGTAGTTAAGCCTAACTGGTCTCCTTAGGATCGCACGAAATCTCGAGGGTGTTCCCGAGGCAAGTGAAAAGTCTAACTACCATCCTTACTAGCTAAACAACCCATGCCTAGAATCAACCCATGCCTAGAATCAACCCATAGCCCCTGAAACAAAAAAAAAAGCATTATGCTTAAACCCAATACTTACGATAGATATACTCATATCCTTACAAACCAAGACAAATGAGCCGAACCACTAATTGGATTTGAGACAATAATGGGATCTTCAACTATACAGGTACTAAGGTGTAGAGACTCAACTATGGAAGCAGATATAAACGAATGTGAGGCACTAAAGTCAAGAAGAGTACTAACAGGAGGATCGGAAAGTTAAACTAATCTCTACCTCTCTCTCCAGTACGCTGGCGGTGAGAGCATGCACTTGCCCTCCTAAAAATCCTGCCCTTTGTTCTTTCCCTTGTCCTTAATTATATGACCCGTTATACCATAATAAAGACACTTCCTCTTGTCTTAGATTTTTCTATTCTTTCCTTCCTTCTTGTCCTGATTCTTCCACTTGCACCTCTTTCTTTTTACCTTCATTGGGAACCAAGTCTATATCCATGACTTCATCATCCTTGGGTTGTGCTCCTTAGCCAAACTCCCTCATTCTCATTTTTCCATCCTTGTGTAACTTGTTGACAAGTCACTTGAAAGTTGCCTCCAGCGCATGGAAAATCCCACAAAGTTCAAAAGAAAATTAGCCGTAGGTGAAACTACAGTGGCTACAGATGGAAGTTGGGCACTTATTTGTCCTTTGACAAGTGTCGTAGTCTCGCCGAGCCTACAGAACCATGTCGCAATGAGTTTACCTCCCAGAAAGCCAGGAGCCATGAAGACTCAGGAAAGAAGGAAACAAGGATTCAAACAGAGGATCCAAAAGATAATGCATATGGCTTTGGGAAATTTGCCTTTAAAAGAAAAACTTTTCTTTTGAAAATGTTTCTTTTAAAACCGTTGAAAATAATTTTTCAAATCTGATCCGGTAATCTTCAACTCTGATACCATGATAAACACCCCACCTCTGTTAAGGTCACTCACAAAGGGATGCCTTAATTTCGATGGAGCATTTTAGGTAAAAGATGCAGAACAATTACAAGGCAGACAAATAAAGCAGCAGAAAATAAATTCATTTTATAAACAATGTGGCTCGGTCAAGCTTTTACAACAGTTGTCTTAAAAACAATACATAGTACTTCTGTCTTGATTCAAAACTTCCAAGTATAAAAGATGCATAAAAATAACGACGATTTATTCCCCACTAGAGTAAAGCAAGCCATAGCTGAAATGAGACTGAATCCAAAGCAATACATGATGATCTTGGAGCAACAAGTAATCCAAGCTAAGAAGAAGTGTTTCCTCCCTGAGAACCTGGGGGAGAAATGGAAGAAAAGAGGCGAAATAAAACTAGGTCAGACATAAGTCTAGTAAGTCCAGCTACTTTCAGCATATGAACAAGCAAGAACAACATGACATGAATTAAACTGAATAAAGGCATAAGCATGATGATAAGGAACATAGGATACACAGGATAAGCAACAGGCAAGATAAACTAAGTATAACATCGCATGTTAACTATTCTCTGCTTCGCTACTACCCTGGTATTCTGATTTCTATATCTCTGCACCACATAACGAGTGGCCCAACTAGTAATCTGTATAAAGGATAATATTATAACGTGATCCCAATCCCCGCAATTGTGGTAGCCTTCATGTGTACATCTATTATGAGGATTCCACATCAACCAGCTCAATTGCCATGAAGATGTTAGATGTACTCTTACTACCCTATCGATCGGCTCCCTACTTGTAAAAATGTTCCATGTGTCTATGTCAATCGGCCCCCTCTTGCGTGTAGATACCCTGCGCTAGTCCCACCATAAGGTGTATCAATCCTTATGATAGCGACCCGACACGAATCAAGATGCACAGTGTATAACTACTGGTACCCAGTGCCTGCTTTTTCCCACTACAGAGTACGTGCTCGCCCGTAAACCATCGGAACCAACACTGACGTACCCCCTGCCGTTGTTTTGACCGCTTATAATTAGCCCAGTAATCGTGCCACATCCTGCCTAGCTCAGGGTACCATGATACAACTATGTGGGTTACTGCTGAAATGAGTCCCCGTTATTAGGGTTTCCTACTGGTTAAGTTTGTGGGCCTATATTTACTAATATTACCCATCAACCCGATATGTACTTAACCCTCCCACCGATTCAAGCATGTTTATATAATGGTTAAGTTTTGTGGGCCTATATTTACTAATATTACCCACCAACCTGACGTATACTTAACCTTCCCACGAATTCAAGCATGTTTATATAATGGTTAAGTTTCGTGGGCCTATATTTACTAATATTACCAACCAACCCGACGTATACTTAACCTTCCCACGAATTCAAGCATGTTTATATAATGGTTAAGTTTTGTGGGCCTATATAATTACTAATATTACCCACCAACCCAACGTATACTTAACCTTCCCACAAATTCAAGCATGTTTATATAATGGTTAAGTTTTGTGGGTCTATATATTTACTAATATTACCCGCCAACCCGACGTGTACTTAACCCTCCTACTCGTCGTGCCATGTTGGTTAAGTGGTTCTTATTAACTTAAGCTTTCTCACTTATTGTGTTGGATTAGTTAAGTGTGATTTATTAACTTTACCCTGTTCATTCATCAGGTTATATTGGTTAAGTATTTCCCATTTAACTTAACCTCATTCGTTCATCAAGTTATATCAGTCAAGTGTCATTAATCAATTCAAGTTAACTTAACCCACCCACTCGTCTTGTCATGTTGGTTAAGTGTTTCCTTCTGGTATTAACTTGACCCTACCGCAAATCATGTTATATCGGTTAAGTGTTGCCCTCTCGTGTTAACTTAACCCTTTCCATACATCGTATTATATAATTGGTTAAGTGTTTTCCTCTTGTATTACTTAACCCCACCACATGTCATTATATATTGGTTAAGTGTATCCTCTTGTGTTACTTAACCCTACCACAAGTCATTATATATTTTGGTTAAGTGTTACTTTAGTTAAATTAACCCTATCATCTGTTTAGTTAGCATGTTATAATGGTTAAGTGCTGCCTTAGTTAACTTAACCCTACCATCTATCATGTCTTGTTGGTTAGGTGTCCTTTGTCCATTCATGTTTAACTTAACCCACCCATATGTCATATTGGTTAAGTATCAATTAATCAAACCCTCCCATACTTAGCATGTGTCAATAGCATTAATTCATTCATTAAAGCACCAACCACTCACATTAGACAGGTATTGTTGCGATCACTGGATGTGCCAGTCGGTTTCGGGCAGTTTTACGCCGCAACTCAGTCTAACCTCGGTTCTTATTGGGCTCAATGCCCTAACATCCCACATTAGATATGTATTGTTGTGGTTACTGGACAACCGGGCGGTTCCGGGCAGTTTTACACCACAATTCAATCTAACCTCGGGTTAGGCATATTCATCTTTCCTATAATTTACATATTCCTTATTTATGACAAATTCCACATGTAAATTATTCCCAATTTAATTATGCCATAATTATCCTTTTAATTATGCTCACAATTAATGGTGTACTAAATATACCATTTTATGAACCAATCTATGCCATGTAATTTTCATGTTTATCCTTCATATTTATGTGTAAATTATAAATCAATTATCGTCATAGCCCACTTTCCTTCTAAATCATGTTCATAATCTTTGGTATATAAATTATACTGTTACATGCCATAAACCATTTACATGGTTATGAGCCAAATATGTCAATTACATGAAATTTCAAGTTATTAATCAAAATAGGCTATACCACGTCTTCCCAAACTTTCAATAATAGTCATTCTCAAAATCACTATGTCATATATTTGGCATTCCAAATCAATAGTTAAGCCCAATCTAGTTTTAATATTCTAGTTTACAGTGTATGGCCAAAACTTGGTTTACAAGCCAACTAACCCAAACATGCAGTTATAATGATAACAATGCCCCAATGTCAATTACAAGTTTTGCCCAACCATTTCACCAAATATGTTATGTTCAGTTACTTTCCCCAATTATGTTATGCCAATATTGTCAATCTCATGTTTATGCCCCAATAACCCAAACCTTCCTCATATTCCCGTCGTACGTATATCGCGATTCAACCTAGATCATAGGTCAATCTCGATTCTTAAATAAAAAGGAACAAATAGGAATAATATGACAATGATAGGCATAAGAACCGGCACAAGATGATAGTCCCAAAACACAAGAATTACAGATCTAATAGAATTACAGCATAACTGAATAATCTGATTTAGAATCATTGCAGGCATATAGATCTGATTATGAACAATATTATGGACATGAAAGGCTTCAATAATAAACTAGGTTCGACAACTTGTATTGGTTCGATTGGATCGATAAGAAGCAACCCTAAGTCATAGATTCACAAAGGCTAAGAATAGATCCAAATAGAAAATCAAGCATAGGTCCAAATTCATTTTATTCCATGTCCATACTATAATTGGTTGTCTAAATCTGAAAGTAATCGTGAACTTACAAAACAAAGGCAAGTCTTGTTTTTTGGAATCTGAATTGAATTGCTCGCCTTTGATGTAGACTAATTGTTCTTTTAATCCTATTCCGATTGGAAGAAGAAGAAGTACTAGTTCTAACTTAGGTTTCAGCAGAGTAGCGACGCCATTGTTTTATTTTTAGAGAAGGAGAGAGCAATGGAGGCTAGAGAATAATGTAAGAGATTTAAGTTTTGGCTTAGGGATGTACTTATAGGAGAACAGAAGTGTTTAGGGCCATAGATATCAACCTAGAATCAATCTGGACCATCAGAACAGCCAAAACCACGTCACAAGCCAAAGAAAATCGGATCTGGGCCAAAACAGGTCGACCTGTAGGGGGGAGGTCGACCCACTGGTCGACCTATGACCCAGGTCGACCTCCCTGGGTAGGTCGACCCTAGGTCGACCTGTCTGGGTATTTTTCTATGTAAGTTCTGAATTTTTGTTAAATTTTCCGAAGGCTATAACTTCTTCATTCAACGTCCGATTTACGCAAACTTGGACTCTATTCCAAGTAGAATTTCGAGACGAACGAAATGGCATAACCCATTTCATTTAATTATTCTTTTAATAATTAGTTATTCTTTAATTATCTCTTATGTCCTATTTTAAAATTATGGGGTGTTACATTTACTGTCGTTTAGTTGTAGTAAAAAGATCATTTTGATATGAAATGTCACGTTAGAATTATAACATCATTTTGGTTATGAAATGTTATGTTAGAATTATAATATCACTTTGAGATAAAATGTAACATTGGAAACAAAAATAACATTTTGGTTAGATCATGTTATGTCAAAATAAAATATCATTTTTGTTTAGAAATGTACATTAGAATTAAAATGACATTTTAGCTAAAAGTGTTGCATTAGATTAAAATTGACATTTTAATTAGAAAAATGATTATATTAGAATTATGATCACACTAGAAAAGGTTTTACATTAGAAAAATGTTTACATTAAAAAATGATTACATTAGAATTATGATCACATTAGAAAAGGGTTTACATTAGAAAAATGTTTACATTAGAAAATGATTACATTAAAACTATCATCACATTAGAAAAGGGGTTACATTAGAAAAATGTTTACATTTGAAATGTGTTTCCATTAGAAATATGATTACATTTTTATGTAATGCAAAAAGAATAAAAGATTTCATTTTAATGTAAAAAAGAATCATTTATGTTTTGTTTAATCAAAACATTATCATTTACCTGTTGGTAGAAAAATAATCATTTGTCATGGTATGTTTTGTTTTTTCAAAACATTACCATTTACATGTAGTAGAAAAAGAACCATTATATATTTTGTTTACTCAAAACATTATTGTTAATATGTTAGTGAATTAGAAATGTCAATATATTAGAAATGAAATTATATTAGAAATATCATTTTATTTAAAATTGTCATGTTAATTTAAAATATCATATTGTTAGAATCATGTCATGTAAATTAAAAATATTATTTTATTAGAATCATGTCATTTATCATAGAATTAAAAAGGTAATTTATGTCATTAGCTCAAAAATGTCATTTTATATAGAAATGTCATGTTACATTAAAAATGTCCTATATTTAGATTATGGTCATGTTTGAACAAAAATGTCATTTATTTAGATTATGTTATGTTAAACAAAAATGTAATTTATTTGGACATGTTCATGTTACATAAAATATTATTCTAGTAGAATATACTCATGCTACATAAAAATGTCATTTATTTACAAAATGATAAGTTGAAATAAAAATGTCATTTTATTAGAAATTGTCATGTTGAACAATATGTCATTTACTTAGAATATGATGTGTCAAATAAAAATGTCATCTTGTCAGACAGGAATAAAAATAATTCCTCGTCAAAATATATGTTTTGCTGAAATTAAATTATAAATATTTATTTATAATTTAAACAGTGAAAATTGGTTAAATTTATTAACCAATGATGTATGTATATGAACTGTTGTTGTTTGAAAACCCCACACGGGTATTGGGATGATATTTGACATACACTAGTCCCAATATTTAATTGATTGTCAATCGATGGATTGACAGTCTGTGTTGAGCGTTATTTATTTATGTATTTATTTTAACGCTCACACAATTATAACTTTCACTCTGGATGTGAATGGATGGTTTATTGATTATTTGTCATATACATGCGATGTAGGAAATCCATATAATTGAAATTATATGGAAATTGATTGAGTCGCATTCCGATTCAGAATATCTTTAAAATGAAGAACATATTAAAATAATAAATATTTTAAAATAATATTCAATGAAGAAGAAACAAGTGAAGTCGAATTAAGTAGTAAACACCATTTTTTAAACCGAACGGGTTTATCGTTCTATTTTATTCATGTTATAATGAATATAAAAAAAAGTGGTTAAAAATCTAATATTTGGAGAATATTATTATTTTATTATGATAAAAATATAGAATATTTAATTTTTATTAAAAATTGAAAATGAAGTTAAAATCGTTTTAAAATGAATTTGTAAATATTTTATAAAACATTTTAAATAGAAACCGACGATATATACATATAATGTATATATTTAATGGCCCGAATAGAACGCGCCGCGTAGCGACCGTTCGCGAATTTCGACCATTAACTTCAAACTGGCGTAACGGAAGATCCGATCATTGGATTATCCTAAAACTGGAACCGTTGGGTTCATATCGAAAAGAGCTTTCCAATGAATATAAAAGTTTTGAAATCTAATAGTTGGATTATGAATTATGTCCAGATCAATTTCAGAAAAGGTCATTGTAAGTGCAGTCCGATGACCGTTTATGGAGATCGACTGTAAAGGCCTTAATAAAATTGTTGAAAATATGGAAAAATTATGTAAAATCATAATAAATGATTTGAAAAGATCTTGGATGAAAAATTCCATGTTTGAAAAGATAAAATATATTTTTATCAAAATGAACTAGTTATTAACTAGAATAAATCTTTTGAATTAAGATTTAATGAAAATTTCCATTTAATTAATATTTAATTGAAATAAAATAAAATAAATTGGAATTTGGGTTTGTCATGAATGGTGTCTTAAATAACACTATTCTTGAACCCCGTATGAAAAGAATAAATCTTTTAATTAAGATTTTAGAGTTTTTCAATTATATTTAATAATTTAAATGAAATGTAAATAGGGTTTATTGTGAACTGTGTTTTTAAATGACATTTTCTTTAACTCATTTAACAGTGAAATATAATTTGGAAGTTTTAAATCTTTTATTAAGATGTAAATGGAAATTTTTCCAAAAGTAAAGTTTTCCAATTTAATATATTAAATTGGAATTGAATGGAATTCGATTTAATAATAATCGAGATGAGCTTCTGTGAATGAAGACCGTTACTACATATGGAATTTAAAAGGCTTTGTCGTTATTCCATTTATATTATTAGTCTAATACAGAAATTTATATCGATTATATATTAATTTGATTTCTCTGAAAATTTCCTATTTAATGGGAGATGATTTTGGGTTTATCGTGAAATGTGTTTTAAATGACATCGGTTCTTTAATCCAGTAAAAGATAAGATTAATTTCTTAAAGTTCAATAATCATAAAGTAATGATTTTTGATATTAAAACCAAATTGGGGTTTTAATGAATCTTTAAAAAGAGGATTAAAGAATAAATTGAAGAATTTATCTTTGATAAAATTAATGGGAACCTTTCACTATGTTGTGAATATTTATTTAAAAGAATATTCTGAATTGGAATGAGGTGTATGATGTGCTTTTACAGCATTTTATTATTGATTATAAAATATGCGAGTTTTTCGGAAAGATCGGGTCTAACCCATTCGGAACAATTACTACGACGATTAAGAGTCGAAGATGAAGACGGTGATTGAAGACCAGAGGTATTTACATCATTTGGATGGTTACTGATGTCTTGAATGGGCAGCCACCCAAGACAAGGTAATAAGTGGTGATCGTCCAGATGTACTTGGAGATCGATGGATATGCGAGAACCTCTCTTCTGTATTGGACATATGGGGAGGAATAAGGTGTCTCCGGTTTCGTTCAGATCCAGAACGAACTTGTAAATGGATGTATGTCTGACGTTGTATTCCTTTATGTTGTATTTGTTGATCTCTGCTAAATATATATCTGTTTGGTGTCTATCACCCTTCTCTGAGACGTACGAGCTCAAAGGTTATATATTAGCAGAAATCAATGGTATGGTATGAATTGTCAATGTGGCATGCCAAGATGCAAATGATCAAGGGGTTTTATTGAAAAGCAGAACCTTATTGTTGATGATCAAAGCACATCTTTAATTAGCATAACTTTGTGTAGCGTTACTTCGCGAGCCTCACACCCCGGTATGAACCAGAAACGGGAGTAAGGACTGCAGGGAGGACATACGTTTCCTTCTTGCTAGGAGCCGTGTCATGGTTTTTACAAGGACTGAAATTTTTACTTATGTGGATGATGGAATGAGGCGCCTCGGTTATTTGAGTCCCTAGTGGCTATATTTACGCCCCATCATTACTAATCCAACCATTGCACTTTGGTGCACCGGCCCTGAAGATCCAGGTGCAGTTGCGGCTGAGCCCAAGACATGGGCTAGATTGTCTCGAATTCGGTAAGGACTATCATTTGCCTTGGTTCATGATGGAAATCCAACTTCCAATACGACCCATGCGGTTTTGATTGTAGAACTAGTATGGCGACATAGTATATGGTAGTTATGCCGTCTATGATTGATATTATGATTGAAATGTTTTTGTAACATATATACACTAATAATAATATCAAATATGTTTTATCGTATCAATCATGTTTGACCATTATAAGGTAAAACTCTATTCTCTGGTTTGCATTCATTGTGTGATGGGACTTGAGTTTTTTAATGGTTTCATTTTTCTAAAAAGGATTGCGTTGTTTAACGATTTACTTTTTTTATGCACTAGCAATCCAATGGAATAAACACGTTCCGCGTTAGTGGCATGGTCCTGTGATTGACCTTATTATTAAATAGGTTAAGTAAGATTTCTCATACCAGTCCCATAACTGACTCGTAGTTTGTTTCACTTTGCAAACTCGGGTGCCCTCTTTTCCACACGGGCAACCTTGTATTCAGGTTTTAGCAGACTCATTCTGGATAGCTACGAAGCTGAAGATGAACCTATCTTTTCTATTTGGTTGTTCAGACTTCATTTAGTATACCATGTTTAATTCCGCTGTATTGTATTAAGTTTGTTGTAAATTTATCTTCCGCTGTATTATTTATCCGATGTACTCTGATATTCTGTACTCTGATGTAACATTATTATGATGTTTATAAAAGTCTTCTATTATTTGTTTTAATGTGTTGTAGGCCCAAAGTTAACGTATTCGGGATTTGAACGGTCTTGGTCGATTTTGCGATCGATAGGTTCGAGCAAAATCCGTAGTCGTTATAGTTGGTATCAGAGCTCAGTTTAGCTCAAATCTTTGGGGTACGAATCGTTAGAACTATACAAAAGACTCATCAGAGATTGGATTAGTAATATCCATAAAGAATACTCATTAGAGATAGGATCAGCAGTATTCTAGAATGAGAAACTCGTTAGAGATTGGGTTAGAAATGCCCTAGAATGAGTTCAGAGTGACAAGTTTATAATTGACGTATTTGTGATAATATATATAATCCAATATTAGAAAATATGATTTTTGATATATAAAAAGTTATATATATTTGATTAGTTAATCAACCAATAAATTTATTGAAAACAATAATAGAAGTAAAAATTTAGTGGTTAATTAAACAACTTTTAGCTTCGTTCCTTTTCGAGGACGAAAAGATTTTAAGTGGGGGAGATTGTAACAACATGGAAATTATGAACAAATTTAAAAAAATTGTTTTAGAAATTAAAATGGATTTTGAATGTCTAAAATGATTTATTTTAAATAATAATGATTAAAAATTTATTTAAATCGATTATAGAACGATAAATTTTATTTTAATTATAAAAGGAGTTAGAAATAGCACGGTAATTTGAAATTTTGAATTTGAACTTTGACTGACTATATAGGATGCAAAATAAATCGGATTTTAGTAAAACCAAAAATATTTAAAAATATCTTTCCAACGAATCCGAAAAATTGAAATTTCATAGCGGGAATCAAAAGTTATGCCCAGATTAATTTTCAGAATAATCGATGTAGAATATATATATATATATATATTAAAAACAGCCATTTTACAAACAATCTCCATTTTCGACCAAACCACTTTTGTTGGAACCGGAATGTCAAATTATTGCTAGATTTCAATTTTAATAATTTTTAGAATTAATATGTGAGCGTGGCAAAAGAAAATGTGTTTTGTCAATTTCAGTCAAATTTAATCGACTTGAAAATGACCATTTTTAAAACAGTCTCGGAATTCGATGAAATTAATTTTCTTAGGACCGTATCGTCAAAACAAAGCCAGATATGATTTTTCAGTAATTTTTAGAGTCCGTATGTAGCCCCGGTGAATTTAAATGTACGATCAAAATAAATAATTAAATGATTTATATATTAAATTAAAGAAAACAAGCTGGAGGTGATCAAACAGGCTGATGGGACCTAGCCCATTGTGTCCGGAACGTGGGTATTTTCCTAGGGACAACTTTCGTTGGGTTTGAATTGGAGTTCGTATGAATATTGGTTATTTTCAGAATTAAGTAAATTAAATAATAATAGAAATACGTATGGTATAAATACAGTACAATATAACCCTAATTCATTTCTACGGAGCCTCCATCCTTACAGTTCAACGACCGACATTGTTCCATTCTTTCTTCTCAAATTTCTCTCAATCCACAAAGAGTTAGGCCTCCATCCTTTAGAGTATTTTGAAGTACTCCCCCTCCTCTCCACATCCATACGATCACTTTCCCCTATCGTGCAAAATCCGATGAGTTCCCGAGCCTCGAAGGCCCGTCGGCTCAACCTCCGCCTGCCCTCAGCCCGACGTCGAACTGGGCCCCACCCTAGGCGCGGGTGCACCGCACTCCCCCCTATAACGTGACGTTCGCCGATCACCTTCTCGTTCCTCGACCCGCGTGCCACTACAGCAAAAACACCATATTACAACTTTAATTTTACAACGGTGGTAAAAAAAACCGTTGTAATAAACGTTTTTTTACAACTTTTTTCCAGAAAAGTTGTAATAAACTTATTTTTAACAACTGTGTTATTTTGACAGTTGTAATAAAAGCCTATCACAACTTTTATTTTTTGACTATTGTAATATATGACTATATTTTAATATAATTAACAACTAGTAATTAATATTTAATACATTTATATTGATTGTTTATAATTAATAACTAGTAACTACTATTAATAATCAATTAGGAAGTAATAATTAATAATCAAACCATAATAGTTAATACTTAGACATTAAGAAGAATAATTAAAAAATATAGTTAATATTACATAATTACTATTTATAAATAGTTAATATTAAATTTTTAATAATTAATGATTGTAAATCATCTTAAATAATTATGAAGTAATTTTTATTATTAGCATTTATTATTTTTTAGTTATAGTTGATAATTTTATTTAATATTTCAAGAAGTTTGAATTTTGAAATTTTCTTAATTAAATTTTCAAATATTAATATAATTTTGAAATTTTCGCAAAAACTAGAAATAAAAAATAAATTTTTATATAACATATTTTTTTATTAAATATTCAAAATTTTAGAAAACTTGTTAGTTAGCTCTTTTGCAAAATATTAGCATTAAACTCTCTCTATTTTTTTACAATAAATGAATTTCAAAGTCAAAGCCAGTAGCATATACATAATAATAAATTATAATTAACTTTTGATAGTTAATATACAGCTACAACTAAAAAGAAATAAAAAATAAGTAATAAGTAGTAATAACTATTATTGATGTGTAATATTCAATATTTTAATGAAAATCAGTTCTCAGGAACCCATATTATATTTAATATAAATTTTTACTTATTAGTTTATCTTGTAATATTTAATTGTATAAATTTTGGTTAAACTATGTTTATGTCATGAAACGATCCAAACCTCCCCGCGAAGGAAAGCCTGGATTGCTTTGAGAACAAGACGAATTAGAACACAAACAGAAGAACATTTCATTGCTTATTACAACAATTTACATCAGAATAGAAGAATATAACAGAGTATAAATAAATCATATACATTTGATCAATATCAGAGATTTAAATTACATTTAAATACATAGCACCGGAAAACAATACAAAACACAACTGAAAGTAATACACGGATACAGAGCTTTCCGAATATCGCTTCAGCTGTAAATCAGGATCCCGTGAATTTAAATCTGCAAAACCAAAACCACTAGCTTCCCGTGTGGAAAATAGGGGCACCTAGAGTTTAGGTTAAAACAATAAACTCCAGGTCAGTCATGTGACAGGTGTGAGAACTAAAACAGTTATTAATTTTTATTTTTTAAAGTTAGGTAAATCAAGGGACCACGCCATATAACAAGGAATGGGTTTCCTCCTAAGAATACCAGTGCATAAAAACTACAGCGCAATGCTAAATAAAGAACAACGAAGCTATTATAAGACCCATGTCCCATCACACAATGCAACGCAAGCCGGAGGATAGGGTTTTACCTTATAATAGCCAAAGAATGCTTGATATGCCATATTTGATTTTTTATTATTACTATAAGTGAAGAAAACAACTTCAAATATAAATGTATCAATCATAGACGGCATGGGTACCATATATCTTGTCGCCATACTAGTTCTACAATTAAAACCGCATGATATCGTAGTGGAAGTTGGATTTCCATTTGTGAACCAAGGCAAGGGATCGTCCTTACCGCTTCGAGACCCTCTAGCCCGCCCATCAGGCAAGCACTCTGTCAAGCCTTTGGATCGTCCGGGCCGGTCCACTCGATGTGGATTACAATGCTTGAACATTGCGTTTCCCCTCCCTATGGGGCGTCAGTGAGCCAAATGACTCCATCGGTCCCGGATCGACAGATATAACTGAGGCGTCTCGCTATCCATCAGGGACAAAAGTAAAATGCCAGGGCATACAAAATGCTGACATCAGGGTGTGAGGCTCGCGGATTAACGCTACACAACGCTATGCCACAAAGGCCGTGCTTTGATCATCAACCACAAGACTCTTCTTTTTAATAGAAGGCTTGATCATTTGCAATTCAGCAAGCCACACAGGCAATTCACGCTATGCAACCAATATCGATCAATCACACAGAATGAAATCCGATGTCAGACACACATCCATTTACAAGTTCGTTCTAGGTCGGAACGAAATCGGAGGCACCTTATTCCTCCCTCATATGTACAATACAAGGGAGAGGCCCTCGCATATCCGTCGATCTCCAAGTATGTCTGGACGATCACCACTTATTACCTCGCCTTGGGTGTACAGCCCAATCAAGACATCAGTAATCATCCAAACGATGTGAAGGCCTCCAGTTACCACCGTCTTCATCCTCGACATATCGTCGAATCAGTTATTCAAAATGGTATAAAACCAGTCTTTCTGAATAACTTGCGTATATAATAAACAAGTGCTATAAAAACACAACATACGCTTCATTCCAATCCAGAATATTCCTTTTATTCAAATATTCTTATACTTTGGGAAAGGTTCCCATTGATTTTATCAAAGATAAATTTTTTAAATTTATTCTTTAATCTTCCTTTGGATATCATTTCAGTCTAATTAAAGATGCATTAAAACTCCACTTGGTTTTAATCTTCCCAAAAATCAATATTAACGATTGTTCAACATGAAAATCATATCCTGTCTTTAACTGGGTTAAAAAACCAATGTCATTTAAAACACGGTTCACGATAAACCCAAAACCACATTCCATTTCTTCAGCCTCTAACCATAAAGTACCATGTGAACAATCCCTAAGTATTAACCCCAAAGGCCGAAACCAACATCAGATCAATACCCAGGAAACCATTCAACTTAACTAATCTCCAGTTAGTTTCTAATTTTCTTAACTCCATTGGATCTAAGAATAGTATTATTAAAGATACCATTCATGACAACCCAAATCACATTCCATTAATTATGGAATCTTCATGGAAAAGCAAATCAATATATAATCGATATAAATTTCCATATCCGACCAATAATATAAATGGAATAACGGTAACGCCTCTTAAATTCCATATGTATTAATAGTCTTCCTCCACAGAAGTTCACTTTGATTATTATCAAATCGAATTCATTCAATTCCAATTTAATATTTTAAATTGGAAAACATTACCTTAGTAAATTCCCATTAAATCTAAATAAAAAGATTTATCAATCCCAAATCACATTCCATTGTAAGTCGGGTTAAAGAATGAATGTCGTTAAAAACACATTTCACAATAAACCCAATTCACATTCTCTAACCGTAAATTAGTAAGAGAACAATCCCATAAGTATTAACCCCAAAGGCCGAAACCAACATAAGATCAATACCCAGGAAACCATTCAGTTTAAGTAATCTCCAGTTAGTTTCTAATTTTATTAACTCCATTGGGTTCAAGAACAGTATTATTAAAGATACCATTCATGACAAACCCAAAATCCAAATTGATATTAAATACAAGGCTCTAGATAGAAAATATATTGGCTTATATTCAATATCAAACTCTGAAATCAACAAATATCGTATAGGGAATATATATATATATATATATATATATATATATATATATATATATATCTTTCAAATTTCCATAACAATATCTGTATAATCACGAAATTCAACATCGAAATATTTCGAAGACAATTTCGATTCAAATCCATTTCCAATTTATATATTGGAAATTTAGGTTATTTTTAAAACCATTTCAAAACCAATTTATTTATTTTAAAAATATTGGATTTATTATTCTAATTTAAAACTAGTTGATTTCGATAAAAATCCACTTTTATCTTTTCAAATATGGAATTTTTTATCCCAATTCTTTTCAAAACATTTCTTATGATTTTACAGTAATTATTGATATTTTTAATAATTTTATCAAGGCCAGTACAGTCGATTTCCATAAATGTCCATCGAAATGCACTTACACCGACCTTTTCCAAATTTGATTTGGACATAATTCCAAATCCAACCGTTAGATTTCAAATCTCTAATATTCATTGGAAAGCTCTTTTCGAGACGAACCCAACGGTTCCGGTTTTAGGAGAATCCGACGGTCGGATCTCCCATAATGTCCATTCGAAGTCAATGGTTGAAATTCGCGAAGTGTCGCAGCGCGAGCGTTCTATTTTAGCCATTGTATTATATATATATAATATATAATATATATATTTCATCGACTTCCATTTAAAACGCATTTTATAAATCATTTTAAATTCGTTTCAAAATGATTTCAACTTCATATTCAGTTTCAAATCAAAATTGAATATTCCATATCATCGATATATAAATGATAATATTTTCAAAACATTAGATTTTGAAATCAATTCCTTTTCGATATTCATTATAAAAATGAATAAAATCGATATAAATATCGATCGCGTCAAAATGGCGTTAATCTAATCAACACGGCTTTATAAATTTAAATAAATTCGTGTCCATCCCAAATCAGACATCAAAATCATATTTTGATTCTTTTCTGAATGTTATTTGAAAATATTCGTTATTCTAAAATAATCGTTATTTTAAAATATTCCTTTTTTCTGAATAGGAATCAGACACAGTCAATTAGCATATAATGTGATCTATATGAATTTCATACACACATGTATACAACAACAATTAAACACATTCAACCATCATCCAGAGTGCATTCTACACTGCATAAGCGTTAGATATAAATATTCAACGCTTACACAGCCTGTCAATTAATCAATCGACATACAACTAACTATTGGGATTAGTGTATGTCCAATATCATCCCAATACCCGTGTGGGGTTTCAATCAACAAATAATGAATTTTATTTGTGCAGTTGGGCGATGTGTAAAATTTATCGTCCCAATCCATATCAGTAAAATTGGTGTTCATAAACAAATCGTCTGATTTGTAAATGAATATTTATTTTATTCACATCAACGTTAAAAATTATATTTTTAATTATAAACTATTTTACTCCATTCCACAACACATAATCAATTTTCACAACACATCAATTAAACAAACAAGTCATCCATGGTCTTTGGACGACGGGTATCAGGTGCTGCTAAGCACCGTCTACATCCTAGTATATATTTTAACTAGAAAATAAAATAAAGGTGAGAAGTTCTCACCTAGGGTTCCACTCCTCCATTCTCTATGTCTGAATGGTTCAGATTTGTCTGAAATTCCAATGCGACCTTTTCCTGTTGTTCACATTAAAAATCACATTTTTAATATGATTTTTTTGTTTTAAAAATCACATTTTTTATAATGGTACTTCATATATAGAAATCATATATTTTTACAACGCTTCTTTCTATTTAAAAATTATATTTTCCTTCATTATAAAAATCTATACTTTTCCTTATGTAAAAATTATATTTTTACTTCGCTACCACTTTAGAAAAAATATATTTTTATAGTGCTTTATATATAATGAAAATTATATTTTTACATCATCTTTCAAACAATAAAAATCATATTTTTATTATCTCTCTAATATAAAAATTATATTTTTATTATTTCTATAATATAAAAATCATATTTTTATTATCTCTACAATATAAAAATCATATTTTTATTCTTCAAATCCATATGTATAAAAATCGAAATTTTACTCGCTATTCAAATAAAGAAAAATCGTAGCTTTCATTAAATAAAAATCGCAACTTCCATTGAATAAAAAATCAGGGAAACTTACAGTGTTTAGGGTTTTGATTCGCCGAAAAAAACAAAGGGAGGGGGTTGGTGGCCGACGGGGTGTCAGGGGCGGTGGGTCAGAGGCAGCCTAGGCAGCTTGGAGGCTGACACGGTTGTGGATCCGTCTTGGTAGCGGCGGTGGATCTCCGGTTTGCTGTGGGGCGCGGAGGTTTCAATGTGGAGGGTGAACGGAGGAAGGGGCTACCAAGGTCGAGAAGGGGAAGTGGAGGGGAAGGGGGCGACGCTAGGTTGGGTGGAGGCGGCGCGATGAACTGGAGGGGCACGATTGTCGAGGTCGGCGGTTTTGTTTTTCTTCTTTTTTGTTCTCTCTTTAAATCGATTTGAATGATATGGGGGGCTAAGGAGATAAAGGTGTTGACCTTTTTAATTTATTTATATATTTAATTAAATTAAATCCCCAAAAAGTTATCTTCCCATTCGAACTCCAATCGAGGCCCAATAATTGTTGCCCCTAGCTAATTACCCCCATTCCGAACACAATGGGATATCTACCGCAATCCAGTTCGACTGTTTTGATCAGTTTTCATCAAAATTAAAATATAAATCAATATTATAGTGAATATTGATTTTAACGTACATTTTAATTTACCGGGGCCACATACGAACTCTGAAAATTCCAAAAAAAAAATATTTCTAGCTTCGTATTGACGATACAGTCCTAACAAAACTAATTTCATCAAATCTGAAGATTGTTTGAAAATTGGCTATTTTCCGGTCGATCCTAATTGACTGAAACTGTTCAAACACGTTTTCTTTTGCCATACTCACATATTGATTCAGAAAATTACGAATTTTGGAATCTAGAAATAACTTGACATCCCGGATCCAACAAAAGAGGTTTCGTCGAAAATGGAGGTCGTTTGCAAAATTTCCATTTTTAAGGGCCAAAATTCTATAGCTACTATTCTGAATTTTCAACTGGGCATAACTTTTTATTCCCGGTATGAAATTTTGATTTTTCGGATTCTTTGGAAATATATTCTCAAATAAATTCTAATATTTTTGGTTTTGTTAAAATTCGGTTAATTCTGAATCCTGTACATTCATTTGAAATTTGAAATTGAATTTTCAAACTACCGCGCCATTTCCAATTCCTTTTATAATTAAAAATAAATATTTATATTCTAACGTCGATTCAAATGAATATATACGTTCTAATTCTGTTCAAAATAAATTTCTCGTCGTTATTATTTAAAATAATTCATTTTAAATATTCAAAATTCATTAAAATTTCCAAAATAAATTTTTTAAATTGGTTTGGATTTTCTGGGTTATTATAATCTCCCCCACTTAAGATCTTTTCGTCCTCGAAAAGGAACGAAGGTGAAAGTTGTTTAACTAATCAACTCAACTTTCATTATTTTCATTGCGGCTTAAGTTCTTCAACTTTTCAGTTTCTAAGAACTTTTCAAATTTTTCAAAAATTTGGCTAACACCCTAAATTTTTGAAAAAATTCGCCATAACCTCCCCTGCACGGGAGCACCGGGAAAAACCCGAAATCGCCATACAGGCCTCTGCAATCCAAAAAGAAAAAGAAATAGCCAAGCATCTAGCCAATCGGCTCATAAAATCATCAAAAACCCTAAGAAATACAATAAATATGTACCTGTTTGTCGGGCAAACAATTTTATTCCTCTGCTTAGCTTCCCTGCTATGACCTGTTCAATATATATGCATGTACATGTATGCAACTTCAAACTAATTTCAATATGGTTCAACATTTGATATAATTTGGCTGAATTTACCTTACGTTCACATAATGGTTTGAATGAATAATCACACAAGACAATCATCAATCAACTAGTTGATTATCTTTTCAAATTTACAACTTTGATACATAGTCCAAAAATCATATTTTTGATGCAAAATCACAACAATAAGCCCTATCTAGTTTTGGTTCTCACACCAGTCAATTGGAAATATGTAGAAATCCCACCTTCGAAATTCGAACATAACTACTGATGATGACTAGTCAATCATCAGGATCATCTCCGGGCGACTAGTGTGTGATTCTATATCTATCTAGTATATTAAACTTTGAATATACGTTTGCAAGGCGTATATGAAAAATCTTTATATATTGGATTGTCTAAATTCAATACAAATAAATATTCAAATACGTATAAAGTTTAAATTTTCAAAACAAAAATTGTTTTCATTTTAAAAATATGCTCTTCACACTCGTTCTAGGATGCTACTGATCCCATCTCTAACGAGTCATTCTCATTGGATATTACTAATCCAATTTCTGATGAATTCTTTCGTATGGTTCTAAAGTTTCTTGTTCTCGAGCTTTGTAAACCAAAGCTCTAATACCAAATGAAACGACCCGAACCTCACCGCGAAAGAAAGCCCTGATTGCTTTGAGAACAAGACGAATCAGAACACAAATAGAAGAACATTTCATTGCTTATTACAACAATTTACATTAGAATACAAGAATATAACAGAGTATAAATAAATCATATACATTTGATCAATATCAGAGATTTAAATTACATTTAAATACATAGTAGCGGAAAATAATACAAAACACAATTGAAAGTAATACACGGATACAGAGCTTTTCGAATATTGCTTCAGCTGTAAATCAAGATCCTGTGAATATAAATCTGCAAAACCAAAACTACTAGCTGCCCGTGTGGAAAATAGGGGCACCCAGATTTTAGGTTAAAACAATAAACTCCAGGTTAGTCATGTGACTGGTGTGAGAACAAAAAAAGTTATTAATCTTTATTTTAAACTTAGGTAAATCAAGGGACCATGCCGTATAACACGGAACGGGTTTCCTCCCAAGAATACCAGTGCATAAAAACAATAGCGCAATACAAAATAAAGAACAATGAAGCTATTATAAGACCCACGTCCTATCACACAATGCAACGCAAGCCGGAGGATAGGGTTTTACCTTATAATAGCCAAAGAATTCTTGATACGCTAAATTTCATCTTTTATTATTACAATAAGTGAAGAAAACAACTTCAAATATAAATTTATAAATCATAGACGGCATGGGCACCATATATCATGTCGCCATACTAGTTCTACAATTAAAACCGCATAATTTCGTATTGGAAGTTGTATTTCCATCTGTGAACCAAGGTAAGTACTCTGTCAAGCCTTTGGTCGTCAGGGCCGGTCCACTCGATGGAGATTAAAATGCTTGAACACTGCGTTTCCCCACCCTTTGAGGCGTCAATGAGCCAAATGACTCCATCGGTCCCGGATCGACCGATATAACCGAGGCGCCTCGCTATCCATCATCCATATAAGTAAAATGCCAGGGCGTGCGAAACGCTGACACCACTCCTAGCTAGAAGGAAACGCATGCCCTCCCTGATTTCCTCTCCCGTGTCTGGTCCACACCGGGGTATGAGACTCGCGAATTAATGCTACACAAAGCTACGCCACAAAGGCCGTACTTTGATCATAAACCACAAGATTCTTCTTTTCAACAGAAGCCTTGACCATTTGCATCTCAGCATGCCACACAGGCAATTCACGCTATGCAATCGATGTCAATCAATCACACAGAATGAAATCCGATGTCAGACACACTTCCATTTACAAGTTCATTATGGGTCTGAACAAGACCGGAGGCACCTTATTCCTCTCCCATATGTCCAATACAGGGGAGAGGCCCTCGCATATCCATCGATCTCCAAGTACGTCTGGACGATCACCACTTATTACCTCGCCTTGGGTGTACAGCCCAATTAAGACATCAGTAATCATCCAAACGATGTGAAGACCTCCGGTCTTCAACCACCGTCTTCATCCTCGACATATCGTCGAATCAGTTATTCAGAATGGGATAAACCCGGTCTTTCTGAATAACTCGCGTATATAATAAACAAGTGCTATAAAAACACAACATACGCCTCATTCCAATCCAGAATATGATTTTTATTCAAATATTCTTATACTTTGGGAAAGGTTCCCATTAATTTTATCAAAGATAAATTCTTTAAATTTATTCTTTAATTTCCTTTGGATATCATTTCAATCTAATTAAAGATGCATTAAAACTCCACTTTGTTTTAATCTTCCCAAAAATCAATATTAACGATGGTTTAACTTGGGAAATCATATCCTGTCTTTAACTGGGTCAAAAAAACCAATGTCATTTAAAACATGGTTCACGATAAACCCAAAACCACATTCCATTTCTTCAACCTCTAACCATAAAGTAGCAAGTGAACAATCCCTTATGTATAAACCCCGAAGTCCGAAACCAACATCAGATCAATACCCAGGAATCCATTCAATTTAACTAACTTCCAGTTAGTTTCTGATTTTCTTAACTCCATTGGGTCTAAGAATAGTATTATTAAAGATACAATTCATGAAAACCCAAAGCACATTCCATTAATTATGGAATCTTCACGGAAAAACAAATCGATATATAATCGATATTAATTTCCATATCCGACCAATAATATAAATGGAATAACGGCAATGCCTCTTAAATTCCATATGTATTAACAGTCTTCCTCCACAGAAGTTCACTTCGATTATCATCAAATCGAATTCCATTCAATTCCAATTTAATATATCAAATTGGAAAATGTTACCTTGGAAAATTCCCGTTAAATCCAAATAAAAAGATTTATAAATCCCAAATCACATTCCATTGTAAATCGGGCTAAAGAACAAAACACAGTTCACAATTAACCCAATTAACATTAGCCTTTAACCGTAAATTAGTAAGAGAACAATCCCATAAGTATTAACCCCGAAGGCCGAAACCAACATATGATCAATACCCAGGAAACCATTCAACTTAACTAATCTCCAGTTAGTTTCTAATTTTCTTAACTCCATTGGGTTCAAGAATAGTATTATTAAAGATACCATTCACGACAAACCAAAAATCCAAATTGATATTAAATACAAGGCTCTAGATAGAAAATATATTGGCTTATATTCAATATCAAACTCTGAAATCAACAAATATCGTATTGGGAATATATATTTATATGTATATGTATATATATCTTTCAAATTTCCATAACAATATCTGTATAATCACGAAATTCAACATCGAAATATTCCGTAGACAATTTCGATTCAAATCCATTTCCAATTTATATATTGGAAATTCAGGTTATTTTTAAAACCATTTCAAAACAAATTTATTTATTTTAAAAATATTGGATTTGTTATTCTAATTTAAAACTAGTTCATTTCGATAAAAAAGTATTTTTAACTTTTCAAATATGAAATTTTTCATCCTAATTCTTTTCAAATCATTTCTTATGATTTTAAACTAATTATTGATATTTTTTATAATTTTATCAAGGCCAGTACAGTCGATTCCCATAAATGGCCATCGAACTGCACTTACATCGACCTTTTCCAAATTTGATTTGGACATAATTCCAAATCCAACCATTAGATTTCAAATCTCTAATATTTGCTAGAAAGCGCTTTTTGATACGAAACCAACGGTTCCAGTTTTAGGAGAATCCGACATTCGGATCTGCTGTAATGTCCATTCGAAGTCAATGATCGAAATTCACGAACTACCGTAGCGCGGTGCGTCCTATTCAGGCCATTATATTATATATAATATATATAACATATATTTCATCGATTTCCATTTAAAACGTATTTTATAAATCGTTTTAAATTCGTTTCAAAACGATTTCAACTTCATATTCAATTTCAAATCAAAATTGAATATTCCATATCATCGATATACAAATGATAGTATTTTCAAAACATTAGATTTTGAAATCAATTCCTTTTCGATATTCATTATAAAAATGAATAAAATCGATATAAATATCGTTCATGTCAAAATGGCGTTAATCTAATCAACACGACTTTATATATTTAAATATATTCGTGTCCATCCCAAATCGGACATGAAAATCATATTTTAATTCTTTTCTGAATATTATTTGAAAATATTCATTATTCTAAAATAATCGTTATTTTAAAATATTCATTCTTTCTGAACTGGAATCAGACACAGTCAATTACCATATAGTGTGATTTATATGGATTTCATAAACACATGTATACAACAACAATCAAACACATTCAACCATCATCCAGAGTGCATTCTACACTGCATAAGCGTTAGATATGAAGATTCAACGCTTACACAGCCTGTCAATCAATTGATCGACATACAACTAAGTATTGGGATTAGTGTATGTCCAATATCGTCCCAATACCCGTGAGGGGTTTCAATCAACAAATAATGAATTTCATTTGTGCAGTTGGGCGATGTGTAAAATTTATCGTCCCAATCCATATTAGTAAAATGGGTGTTCATAAACAAATCGTCTGATTTGTAAATGAATATTTATTTTATTCACATCAACGTTAAAAATTATATTTTTAACTATAAAATATTTTACTCCATTCCACATCACACAATCAATTTTCACAACACATCAATTAAACAAACAAGTCATCCATGGTCTGTGGACGACGAGTGTCGGGTGCTGCTAAGCACCATCTGCATCCTAGTATATATTTTAACTAGAAAAATAAAATAAAGGTGAGAAGTTCTCACCGAGGATTCCACTCATCCATTCTTTATTTCTGAACGGTTCAGATTTGTCAGAAATTCCAATACGACCTTTTCCCGCTGTTCACATTAAAAATCACATTTTTAATATGATTTTTTTGTTTAGAAAATCACATTTTTATAATGGCACTTCATATATAAAAATTATATATTTTTACAATGCTTCTTTCTATATAAAAATTATATTTTCCTTCGCTACAAAAATCTATACTTTTCCTTGCGTAAAAATTCTATTTTTACTTCGCTACCAATTTAGAAAAATTATATTTTTATACTGCTTTATATATAATAAAAATTATATTTTTACATTGCCTTTCAAACAATAAAAATCATATTTTTATTTTCTCTCTAATATAAAAATCATATTTTTATTATTTCTATACTATAAAAATCATACTTTTATTATCTCTATAATATAAAAATCATATTTTTATTCAAATTCATATGTATAAAAATCGAATTTTTACTCGCTATTCAAATAAAGATAAATCGTAGCTTTTATTAAATCAAAATCGCAACTTCCGTTGAATAAAAATCAGGGAAACTTACATTGTTTAGGGCTTTGATTCGCCAAAAAAAAAAAAACAAAGGGAGGGGTTGGTGGACGACGGGGTGTCAGGTGCGGTGGGTCAGAGGCGGCCTGGGCGACTTGGAGGCTGACGCGGTTGCGGATCCCTCTTAGTAGCGGCGGTGGATCTCTAGTTTGCTGTGGGGCTCGGAGGTTTCAACGTGGAGGGTGAACAGAGGAAGGAGGCTACCGAGGTCGAGGAGGGGAAGTGGAGGGGAAGGGGGCGACACTAGGTTGGGTGGAGGCGGCGCGATGAACTGGGGAGGGGCACGATCGTCGAGGTCGACGGTTTTGTTTCCCTTCTTTTTTTTCTCTCTTTAAATCAATTTGAACGAAACAGGGGGCTAAGGAGATAAAGGTGTTGACCTTTTTAATTTATTTATAAATTTAATTAAATTAAATCCCCAAAAAGTTATCTTATCATTCGAACTCTAATCGAGGCCCAACGACTGTCGCCCCTAGCTAATTACCCCCATTCAGAACACAATGGGATATGTCCCGCAAGCCAGTTTGACTATTTCGATCAGTTTTCATCAAAATTAAAATATAAATCAATATTATAGTCAATATTGATTTTAATGTACATTTTAATTTACCGGGGCCACATACGAACTCTTAAAATTCCGGAAAAAACATTTCTAGCTTCGTATTGACGATATGGTCCTAACAAAACTAATTTTGTCAAATTTAAAGACCGTTTGAAAATTGGCCATTTTCCGGTCGATCCAAATTGACTGAAACTGGTCAAATACGTTTTCTTTTGCCACACTCACATATTGATTCAGAAAATTATGAATTTTGGAATCTAGCAATAACTTGACATCCCGGATCCAACAAAAGTGGTTTCGTCGAAAATGGAGGTCGTTTGCAAAATTTCCATTTTTAAGGGCCAAAATTCCATAGCGACTATTCTGAATTTTCAACTGGGCATAACTTTTTATTCCCGCTATGAAATTTAGATTTTTCGGATTCGTTTAAAGATATTCTCAAATAGATTCTAATATTTTTGGTTTCGCTAGAATCTGGTTTATTCTGAATCCTGTACATTCATTTGAAATTTGAAATCGAATTTCCAAACTACCGCGCCATTTCCAATTCCTTTTATAATTAAAAATAAATATTTATATTCTAACGTCGATTAAAATGAATATATATTCTAATTCTATTCGAAATAAATTTCTCGTCGTTATTATTTAAAATAATTCATTTTAAATATTCAAAATTCATTAAAATTGTCAAAATAAATTTTTTAAATTGGTTCGTATTTTCTGGGTTATTACATGTCATATGAAAACGGGTATGTGTTGCTACGAAAAGATAAAAAACTGGCGGTCACCATCAGGCGGGAAAAATGAAATCTTGGCTCCAAAGTACTTCGTATCTTCAATTTTACTGTGTTATTTGAGTCGTCCAAACTTCGTCCGTGTTTGAGATGTGTTAATGGGCACTGGGATTTTTCAGCCGCCCCACTACTTTTTCTCTTCTTCAAATTCTACTTCGCTTCTTCCTCCTTAACGCTCTTTTCTTCCACTGTCTCCTCTGTTAATGGCGACTGGGAAATTGTTTCCTTCTCTTCTTCGTTGTCTTTTCCTCCTTAATCGACCTCCGTTTCCATCCCACCTCTAATCTATCCAACCCTTTCATCTCTTCACTTTTTTATCCTCCCAGCTTTCGGTCATCGTGGAGTGCCGCCTTCGAACCCTATTTTTTAGATCTCACCCTTTATTAGATCTGAGTGCCATTTCTCTACTTTATCCCCATGTTTCTCTTTCGATCTGCCCATTTACTCCTCCTTGATCCCAACCCCCCTATAGTTTTCCCTTCATTTCTTTTTTGTGTATTGTCCTTCTTAGTTGCAATCCTTCTACTCGACACTACTCATGCAGGATTACTTCGTGGCTGCAATGCCTTCATTCCTTTACTTGTTTATTATATTTAGCAGCAATGCAAGATTTCCAAGTGAGCACTATTCTGAGTTTTTCCTATGCTTGGTGAGTTATACTATCCTGTGTTTTTCTTTTTTCTGGCTCCTAAACTAGTGTAATGGTGATGATCTAGTGAATTGTTGGTGCGTTTCAGTGTAGTTTATCATTGGAGTGAGTTTTCTTGGTTCAAAAAAAAAAAAATCTGCTTAGTCTGTGATGTAGATGAAAATGAAATGTATGATAAAAATATATTATAAGTTATGTGATTGCCTTGATTTGTTGAGATGGAAGCTCAACATAGCAATGATGTGTTTAAAGGAAGAGTTGAAATTAGGTTTTTTAATGTCAAAAGTCAGTAAAGTGTGCATAAGGGAGGAGCGTTTGGTTTGCGTGTTTCAATGTCGATAGTTAGCGAAAAGGAGAAATAAGAAAAATAATGCTTAAGAGCTTTGAGATAAAGATGCGTAATAGGAGATAGACATCAGAAATCTTGTTTGTTGTATGAGTTACTTTTAATTTTTGTTTATGCCATTATCTTTTTCTGCTGTAGCCAAACGGATAAAATTGGATTAGTGGAAACACAAAGATGTATTAATTTGGTTCTACAAATTTCACACGTTGAATACTGTTTATTTAATTATCGAATTGGTCGATAAACTATGAAAACTGTTTATTTGTTAATGGTTAAGAAATCTGCTAATTTTCTAATATTTACTTGATGTTTCGCTTTCATTAGTGTTGCTTATCTTACATGTCATCTCCATGTAATTTTAACAATATTGGAAATAGTACGTTGCTTGTCTCATTAATCAGGAAAAAAGAAAACAACACAAACAAAAATGGTAACCACTGCATCACTTCTCAAATTACTCAATCCTGGCCCTTCCCTTGCTCGAGGACACTGAGCATAATGTGGATGTTAGTCACCGGAGCCCCAGGTGCCCCCGGTTCATTTGAGGTCTTATATCTTATATGTCATCGTATACTTCTCCATTACATCATTTTTATGTTGCAATACCCTTTACACATGCATACTATAAATTTCTTTGCTAGTTTAGGGGACAGATTCGTAGATGAAGGAGTCTGCAGGACCAGTCGAGAGCGTCGCTACTGAGACAAGAAGGATGGCCAGTAGTTCAGCTGCAATGGTCAGTGCAATGCACACCTTTTTCCAAATATTTAAATAAATCAGACATTGTCCTATCATGCGCCGTGTGTGTTCTGCTACAGATATTGCTCATTTCTTGTTTATTTGCCACCATCTATGTTTGGAGCTGGAGAAATATGTAGCAGGAGGTGATGAAGTTGCAGGTTAGTTTTGAGGACGATGTTTTATGCACTTGTACAGTTGGTCGACAGCTGAGACGCATCATCATAATGAGTTTAATTTTGTAGCTTTTGTGTAGAATGCTAGTTATGTTTGATGCTATTAAGATTTGGTATTGTTGGCTTAAAAAAACACTTTCTGTTCTTTTTTCTAACAATAAACGTATTCTTATGCAACAGGTTTCAGATCACTGTAGTGAACTTGCAGCAAAAAGATAAATGACCTAAAGATTTTGTTGTCTTCTACTTGTGTACTTCCATAGGATATGCAATTTTTGTGGATAACTTGGGCTTGTACTAAGTTGTTTTATAACGATCAAGTATGTAGCAATGCGTGAAATGTATTTTAATAAATTAGTTTGCAGATAATTGTAATATCTGATTTGCTTATGGAGTATTGTTACATTTAATGTATTGTTCATTTTAGTTGCAAAAGGTCTTTTTTTTTTAAAATGCAACTATCAATCACAACTGTGCATAACAGTTGTAGTAGATATTATTACAATGGTATTTAACTGTTGTAATAAAGTTTATTACAACGGTGGAAAAAAGTTGTAAAATATACATACTACAACGGTGTTGCAATGGTGCAAAAAAGTTGTAAACGATTTTAGTTTATTACAACTTCTTAATACACGACGGTCAACCCACCGTTGTAAAAATGTATATTACAACGGTGTTCCACATTTGTAATAGGGTCATTTTGTTGTAGTGTGCAAATCCAAACCCTAGGATCGAAGCATTTTAAACAAAAACTGTCAGCCTGTGAAGGAAGAAAGGTTTGGGGATTAATAATTATTTAATTAATTTAATTATATATTTAAATTTGTAAATCTTTAAACGAATGTAACTATTTCAAACAGCGATGAAATCAGATAATTTCAGAAACGTTGGATTCGGATCGATGAGATCTATGTGATGGAACTGACCAGATCTGAAACTGAGCACTTTGGAAATTCAGACAAGAAAAAAAGCAAAGTGAGATTTCTATTTTTAACAATTAATTAAAATTTAATTATTTTCTCGCTATTTAAATCGATGTATGCATGTAATGAAATCAGAACTATGACGTTGTGATTGAAATTTATTGTTTGTTGTTGATTGTGATGTTCATATTATTAGATCTCGATCTTAAATTAAATTATTTCTCTGATCTGTATCTTTAGTTTTTGGATGGATTTAGATCTAAAATCAAAATCATATTTTTGTTTTAGATCTGTAAATAATGATATAATTTGAATAAAGATTTCGTTTTTATCTTTGATTCATGAACATGGAATAGTTTAAAATAAATGTTTCATTATCTTTATTGAGATCCAAGAATATTGATTGGTTTATGTCATCTAAAACATAGTCTTTATTGAATACATAAATTTTGAAATTAGATTAACGATAAAAATGACATTTTTATTGTACACATGAACATGAGTTTTTATCGAAATTGAGATATGAGATAAAAATCACATTTTCATGATTTACATGAAATATGTATTTTTATCAAATCAAGGTTAGAATAAAAATCTCATTTTCATGATTCACACGAAAATGAATTTTTATCAGGATTAGATTTACAATGAAATTTTCAGTTGATTTCATAAAGTACGGTTTTGGCTTAAATTTTTTTTTCAAGTAAAAGGAACATACTTTTAGCGTAAATTCGTTTCAACTAAAAAGAAAATCTTTTTAGCATCAATTTGTTTTCACTATTTTAGTGTTAATTTGTTATCACTAAAAAGAACACATTTTTAGCGTCGATTAGTTTCAACTAAAAAGGAACATATTTTCGATGTCAAATTGTTTTCAATAAAAAGATTAGATATAAAAGTTAATATTTTTATTGTCGATTAGTTACAATAAAAAGATTAGAAATAATAGTTCATATTTTTACTGTCATTTAGTTATAATAAAAAGATTAGAAATAATAGTTCATATTTTTATTGTCATTTAGTTATAATCAAAGGATTAGAAATAAAAGTTAATATTTTTATTGTCGTTTAGTTATAATCAAAAGATTAGATGTAAAAGTTAATATTTTTATTCTCGATTAGTTACAATAAACAGATTAGAAATAATAGTTCATATTTTTATTGTCATTTAGTTATAATCAAAGGATTAGAAATAAAAGTTAATATTTTTATTGTCGTTTACTTATAATCAAAAGAATAGATATAAAAGTTAATATTTTTATTGTCCATTAGTTACAATAAAAAGATTAGAAATAATAATTCATATTTTTATTGTCATTTGGTTATAATCAAAGGATTAGAAATAAAAGTTAATATTTTCATTGTCGTTTAGTTATAATCAAAAGATTAGATATAAAAGTTAATATTTTTATTGTCGATTAGTGATAATAAAAAGAATAGAAATAATAGTTCATATTTTTATTGGCATTTAGTTATAATTAAAGGATTAGAAATAAAAGTTAATATTTTTATTGTCGTTTAGTTATAATCAAAAGATTAGAAATAAAAGTTCATATTTTTAATGTCGTTTAGTTATAATCAAAAGATCATTTTGATATGAAATGTCACGTTAGAATTATAACATCATTTTGGTTATGAAATGTTATGTTAGTATTATAATATCACTTTGAGATAAAATGTAACAGTGGAAATAAAAATAACATTTTGGTTAAATCATGTTATGTGAAAATAAAATATCATTTTTGGTTAGAAAGATACATTAGAATTAAAATGACATTTTATCTAAAAGTTTTGCATTAGATTAAAATTGACATTTTAATTAGAAAAAATGATTACATTAGAATTATGATCACATTAGAAAAGGGTTTACATTAGAAAATGTTTACATTAGAAAATGATTACATTAGAATTATGATCACATTAGAAAAGGGTTTACATTAGAAAAATGTTTACATTAGAAAATGATTACATTAGGACTATCATCACATTAGAAAAGGGTTTATATTAGAAAAATGTTTACATTAGAAATGTGTTTCCATTAGAAATATGATTACATTTTTATGTAATGTAAAAGAAAAAAAGATTTCACTTTTATGTAATGTAAAAAGAATCATTTATGTTTTGTTTAATCAAAACATTATCATTTACTTGTTAGTAGAAAAATAATCATTTGTCATGGTATGTTTTGTTTATTCAAAACATTACCATTTACATGTTGTAGGAAAAGAACCATTATATGTTTTGTTCATTCAAAACATTATTATTAATATGTTAGTGAATTAGAAATGTCATTATATTAGAAATGACAATATATTAGAAATATCATTTTATTTAAAATTGTCATGTTAATTAAAAATACCATATTGTTAGAATCAGTCATGTAAATTAAAAATATTATTTTATTAGAATCATGTCATTTATCATAGAATTAAAAAGGTAATTTATGTCATTAGATTAAAAATGTCATTTTATATAGAAATGTCATGTTACATTAAAAATATCTTGTAACAACCCGGAATTTGGGGCCAATTAAAAAAAAATTATTTTAGAAATTTTAAATGGTTTAATATATTTAAAATAATTGATTTTAAACAAGAATGACGAAAAAGTTTATTTTAATTGAAGCTAAAACATATAAATTTAATTTAAATAAAAAAGGAGTTTGAAACAACACTGCAGTTTGAAATTTTAATTTTAAACTTTAACTGAATATGCAGAATTCATTTTAAATCAGAATTGAGTGAAACCAAAAATATTTAAATCTGCTTAATCATATCTTTCTATTTACTGATATTTCATTCTTTAATTACATAGAAAATGTAATTTAAAAACCTATTCTTTTTATCGCATCTAAAATGACGATAAAAATGTCACTTTTATTTCTACTCTTTTTATTTACATCTAAAATGTAAATAAAAATATACCTTTTTAGTTCATACCTATACTTCTTTATTCATGTCTTTTATTTACATGTAAAATGTAAATAAACTATACTTCTTTATCCATGTCTTTTATTTACAAATAAAATGTAACGACCCAACTTTCGAACACATCGGAAGTCGTGTCATTAATAAGAATAAGAATAGATAGAAGATAAAATCACAGAAAAAACATCAGAATCTGACAGCGGAATTTTTACAAAAAAGATGATACTTCATAATATTACACAGTAGTACATATTACATCAGAACATCATAGGTCTAGTAATACAAGCCATTCATAGTACATTCTTAATTATACATATCATTGACGACTAACTTGCAGACTTATAATTATAAAATAGATAGGAGAAGTAGACCAGCACACAGAAAGTTCCATTCCAGCTTCCAAGTTTTATCCAATCCTGATTCACTTGTCTATTCATAACAAGTGTTATGAATACCGAAGAGTTCAAGGGAAACACAAAAAAATAAACTCCGGGTCAGTCAGGGGACTGGTATGAGTAAACGGATTAAAGAAATAAAAATATCTCATCAGACCACGCCGTGAATACGGAACGGGTTTTTAACTTATGAGATCAAAACACTTTGTATACTTTAAATCAGATATTATCATAGTGTCTATAAATTTTCACAAATAATTTAGAATCTAGAAGAATGCTTGCATCTCACATTCTCCTATATAGTATACAAACAAAAACCGCTTGACGCTTACGGAAATTGGATTTCCAACTATGAAAAGATATGGGACCACCTTCCAATGATGTAGCTCTAGAGGCGAATACACCTGGGTTCAACAAGAACGTCTTGCAAACCGGCCTACACATAACCGACCACTCATTTCGCTTGAGTGTATCGAATGTATATCACCAACGGTTGGGCTCAAACCACCGTTTCCCGAAAAAGGGACAGCATTGAAGAAGTAAAAGGAATTTCTCTAGATAGGTGATTATACAACCTAATGGGAGCGACCCACATAGCCATGCTGCCTACCCGATTTTTGTCATTTCCTGGGTGTGAGGCTTGAGGCTAGACTTACCTTTTCATCATCACTATTTATTTTCTTTGAATGTCACATCGTCAGAACTCGCCAACCACTAATTCACTTCCCTAAGAATATATTATAGGTATACAGTGAGAGAAATGAATTCCTCTACCACCGTATAAATACGTTTGGAGAGATCAACGTACATGATCAGTTAGAATTACTTTGTCAGACATTCATCCATACAAGTTGTCCTGGGATTGGACAAACCGAAGGCACTATTCAAGAATAGTCCTTATATATCGCCATCTTCATTTTAAAATCTCTATTGCGCGGCGTATAATCAAATCAAAGTGAAATATTTATTTCGGCCTCTTAGAAATGATTAGCGAAACATTTTATTAATCTAACATGATTATAATCTAATTTACATACATAATTACAGTAAAATTAAAATAGTATATAATCATCTTATTTATATCTGGGTATTTTGATCATGTCTTAAAAACGAACAATTTCAGTGTGCGCGCCGCACACGGTTATTCTGCCTATTTTGTTTGTCACTTTAAAAATAAATATTTACTTTATTCTTTAGAAGTTTATTACTCCTAATTATTCCTAAATCTGATTATTCACAAATGACTTAAATTTATGGTTTATAATCTATATTTCAGCCTTTTACACTTTGTATTGTTTCGTCAAATTTCCCTTTACATTTCTTATATCGATCTACTTCTTTTCTTCTATATACAAATAAATTTTTCTTTTGATTTATCAATCATGATTAAAATATGATTTACAGTCCTCATTTTATAACATACAGACAGTGTATGACCAGATTACTGTATATTAGAAAATTTAGTTTACAACCGACAATGTATGTGTAGCATACGGGTTTCCTTGTATTGACTTTAAACTTTAAATATTAGAAAGTTATTTCTAGTTCTAATTATAACCAAAGTTTATAATTTAAATTTACATTTTCTGCACCTTATTTTATTCTGGTAAAACTGCATTTGAACTTCTGTACCTGATTCACTTCCCCTTTTCCACTCAACAGTTTAAATAAAAATGTTATTTTTATTTATTTATTTATTTTAATTTATTTTATTGTTTAATTTTACATTCAAAAATCCTTCTTGTAAATGTATATATACCAAAGTACCATCTCTGCTAAAGTACTAGGTCAAGTTATCAGTGTGCGCGCATAAAAACTAGACTGGATGCCGTGATCAGCCAAAGTACCAGGCGCTCGACTAAATGCAACTTTCAGTTATCGCTGTGCGCATGCAAAAATGTCTCCAGCTACCACGATTTGAGCAAAACACCAGGTGCCATACCAAAGTACCAAAATCAGCTAAAGTACCTCCCTCCAGCTCTCTTGATTTCACGCCTGATCACAATGAAACCCCATGCTCCAAGGCACTACCACCTGGTAGTAGCACTTGCCATCTTCCCCAGTACCACATCCACGTATGTGCATGTGCACCAACACTTGAGCCTCCATTGATCTATCGTGAGCACCCTAACATGTCACAAATCTTCTCCGGACCTCGCCAACACCATCTGATCCGACCACCAGTGATTATACAGTGTTTTTACTGTTCGACGTCAATTGCTGAAAATGCATTCATCAAAGAAAGTCCCCACCGCTCCCACCTTTGATCGTCCTTCCCTTCTTGCCACGCCACCCTGACATTCCAACGCCGCCGTCCCCCCTAGACCGCACCCCTAAAATGCCCTCGCCACCGTACAGTTTCGACGAGAACCAACGTGGGCAAACAAACCAAAAAAATCTATTTCAATCTCGTTCTCCCAATCCCTTCATTTGAAAAATTATTTAGCATTTTTCCTAGAATCTCTGACCCTAGATGAGGCTCCACCGTCAACTGCATGGCGCATGGTGCCCTAGATGGTCGGAATTTGACCAATGTTCAATTTCTGATCATCTCGGAATATCTCGTGATTTAGGTAGTTAAAATTATGATTTTTCTTTTAAAAATCATTATTTCGATCCATCATTGCATTTATATACTCAAAACAAGTTTTCATGAAGTTTGAAATTCCACTTTGCTTTTAAGGAACAGAGAGCTGCTGTGTTCTTCCTTCCTTATGCTATGTTTTTCTTTTCTTAAGCTAAGGTGCTTTTGCTTTTTTTGTGAACTACCCCGAGTGTATACATTTGAACCTATACTACCCTAGTACAAACCAGTGACAATACTCCCTTCAAACCATCAAACATTGAAGCCCCTTTGGTGATTTAAAATCAATAACAGTTCTGGTTTTGTTTATAGTTGAAACAAGACAGAAATCTTGAGAAAACAAAATAATTAAAACTAAAACCACCACTGAATTCAGTACCAATACCAATCCCTAGTTATTAAGCATAGAATGGTATTCAAGCAAAGTTGCAGTCAACCAGCAACATACCATAGACAGATAGTTCAAAACAGAAGTATGTAGGAACCTTAAAACAGAAATTAGAAGTAGTTTACTCAATAGGAAAGTGCTTGAAATCCTTAGCTTTCTACTCTCCTTTACTGATCTAGTTCAAGTGTTTGTGTTGTGAGGAAAATGAGTGTGCTTGTGGCCTTTATATAGCCATATAAAAATCAGTTTTTTTAGATTTTGTTTTCGACAAAAGATTGACAACTCAGAAAAAATCCTTTCCTCTTACCAAATCAAAGCACCACCACCACATTCACATGGCTTATCTCAGCCATACTTCATCCTGAAAATCCCCTTGCACATGACCTTATTTTTCCCTATTGGTTTCTATGAATTGTCACCTTAAATGCCAAGGGTACAACCCATGATCTTTCACAAACCTTTCCTTGGTTTCAACAAATCATAGCATTCATTTGTGTACCATGTATGCTCAGTTTTTCCTTTGGTTTCTAAACCAAAATCTTCACATGACAATTTGATTTAACATACAGATATATAAAATCATTACTTGCCTTCCAAGGTTTGGCAAAATCTGAAATTTTTTGTACAATAAAGATCTCGGCCATGTGATGAAATAGACATGAAAAATCTTAGAAAAATCTATGTGTCAGAACTTATCTAGTGTAGGCAAGGTTCTTGGTGTATATGCAAGATTTGGCAAGATTTTAAGTCACATGGGTTATGACAAAGTAACCATGTTTTTGAAAAATGCAAAGTAAATGTCATTTTCAGAAAATCTTGAGAGAAAAGAAAAAGATTTAAAACTGAAAATATTTGATACAAAAAGATTTTGCCATGTGAACAATATTTTCTACAAGATTCTCTCTTTACTAGTCTAGTACTAATGTAGGTTGTATTCAAGTATATATATATATATATATATATATATATATATATATATATATATATATATATATATATATATGATAACAAGCTTGCACAAAGAAATGGTATTTCATGTTTATGTGATGTACAAGTGAACATGAAATGGCTCTTGAACTTGCTTTTGAACATACTTTGCCAAAAATAGGTTTGGCATGCTTTAATTCAAGTGTTACAAGTTTTCAAATCAAAAATTTACAAAAGACCAAATTCGAAAATCCTTTGAACAAAACATGTGAAATAAATGGCATTTTAAAACTTGTTATGTAAAAGTGTTATCATTCATATATGTGTAAAATCAATTTAAACAAACGCTATCAAATACATGCTATAATGCCTGATTGTGTAAAAATTGGTTTTAGTGAATGTTGTGATATATGCATATATAAATGTTATTATACATAAGTTTACATGTTTTGGAATTTCAAAGTCTAGATTTTAAATCATATTTATAAATACATAAGTACAATCAATTTATATCTGTGTCAGTGATTTAAAAACCCGGGACATTACAATCTACCCCCCTTATAAAAATTTCGTCCTCGAAATTTGTAAATAGTAGATTAGAGTTATCAACTTATATATAAATAATTAACACACATCAGCAATTTTCCTATTCAAAACCAAAAATATCTGTCCAAATTCCCTTTTTAACTCATTAGTCAATTTACTTAACTTCATTAAGTATTACATACAATCTTCATTTACTTAGTTAATTATCTCCATTATGGGGCTCACAAATGTGATTTAATTTCACAAATTGACCAGTTCACTTTCCCTGAGTTCATATCCAAGTCCAGCCTTAATTTCAGGAAATCCAAATTTTAATTCAATTTACAATTCTAACTCGATTTCTGGTATCAATATGATTGAATATTATTCTAATTTATTCCAACCATATTTAATTTATCTTAAGGCCGACCCTAGTTAATTAACTCCTTTCAAATAGTTGCAAAGCTTTTATCCTGCTATACTGGTGCTACTTCCTCCACAGTTTCTCCTTGATCCTGGGATCCAGTATTACGACCAGTAGTAGTGGAAGTTCCACTAGCTCGACCTCTTCGTCCTCGGTTACTCATCTTAATCACCTGAATATAACAGGTCGTCATTCCAGACTTGATTGGATATAACTAACTTAGGTATACCATCCAAGTTGATTTATTTTAAATTTTCAAAAATACGTTATCTCACACTCACCCAAAGCCTAGGTAATAAGTAACCTAAGCTCTGATACCAACTATAATGACCCGGCGATTTCGGTAGGGTTTTCAACCATCCCACAACCCCCAAGGCAGAGGGCTAACCTCCCCCCGTGGCTTACACTGGTACCTCAGAACTGCTTTTACAGCCAGCCTAGCGACTCGACCAACCCATATTGTCGGGAGATGTAGGGGTAAGAGTCTCCCGTTCACCACCTAACGCAAAGCGAGAACCCCCTATCATCCGTACCAATTAAGCAACCAGCTCTGATACCAACTGTAACGACCCAACTTTCGAACACATCGGAAGTCATGTCATTAATAAGAATAAGAATAGATAGAAGATAAAATCACAGAAAAAACAACAGAATCTCACAGCGGAATTTTTACAAAAAAGATGATACTTCATAATATTACACAGTAGTACAAAATACATCAGAACATCATAGGTCTATGATACAAGCCACGCATAGTACGTTCTTAATTATATATATCATTGACGACTAACTTGCAGAATTATAATTATACAATAGATAGGAGAAGTAGACCAGCACACAGAAAGTTCCATTCCAGCTTCCAAGTTTTATCCAAGCCTGATTCACTTGTCTATTCATAACAAGTGTTATGAATACCCAAGAGTTTAAGGGAAACGCAGAAAAATAAACTCCGGGTCAGTCAGGGGACTGGTATGAGTAAACAGACTAAAGAAATAAAAATATCTCATAAGACCACGCCGTGAATACGAAACAGGTTTTTACCTTATGAGATCAAAACACTTTGTATATTTTAAATCAGATATTATCATAGTGTCTATAAATTTTCACAAATAATTTAGAATCTAGAAGAATGCTTGCATCTCACATTCTCTTATATAGTATACAAACAAAAACCGCTTGACGCTAATGGAAATTGGATTTCCAACTATGACAAGGTATGGGACCACCTTCCGATGATGTATCTCTAGAGGCGAATACACCTGGGTTCAACAAGAACGTCTTGCAACCCGGCTCACACATGACTGACCACTCATTCCGCTTGAGTGTATCAAATGTATATCACCAACGGTTGGGCTCAAACCACCGTTTCCCGAAAAAGGGACAGCATCGAAGAAGTAAAAGGAATTTCTCTAGATAGGTGATTATACACCCTAATGGGAGCGACCCACATAGCCATGCTGCCTGCCCGATTTTTGTCATTTCCTGGGTGTGAGGCTTGAGGCTAGACTTACCTTCTCATCATCACTGTTTATTTTCTTTGAATGTCACATCGTCAAAACTCGCCAACCACTAATTGACTTCCCCAAAAATATATTATAGGTATGCAACGAGAGAAACGAATTCCTCTGCCACCGTATAAATACGTTTGGAGAGATCAATGTACGTGATCAGTTAGAATTAATTTGTCAGACATTCGTCCATATAAGTTGTCCTGGGATTGGACAAACCGAAGGCACTATTCAAGAATAGTCCTTGTATATCGCCGTCTTCAATTTAAAATCTCTGTTGCGCGGCGTATAATCAAATCAAAGTGAAATGTTTATTTCGGCCTCTTTGAAATGATTAGCGAAATATTTTATTAATATAACATGATTATAATCTAATTTACATACATAATTACAGTCAAATTAAAACAGTATATAATCATCTTGTTTATATCTGGGTATTTTGATCATGTCTTAAAAACGAACAATTTCAGTGTGCGCGCCGCACACGGTTTGTCTTCCTTTTTTGTTCGTCACTTTAAAAATAAATATTTACATTATTCTTTAGAAGTTTATTTCTCCTAATTATTCTAAATATGATTATTCACAAATGACTTAAATTTATGGTTTATAATCTATATTTCAGCCTTTTACACTTTGTATTGTTTCGTCAAATTTCCCTTTACATTTCTTATATCGATCTACTTCATTCCTTCTATATACAAATAAATTTTTCTTTTGATTTATCAATCATGATTAAAATATGATTTACAGTCCTCATTTTATAACATACAGACAGTGTATGACCAGATTACTTTATATTAGAAAATTTAGTTTACAACTGACAATGTATGTGTAGCATACGGGTTTCCTTGTATTGACTTTAAACTTCAAATATTAGAAAGTTATTTCTAGTTCTAATTATAACCAAAGTTTATAATTTAAATTTACAATTTCTGCACCTTATTTTATTCTGACAAAACTACGTTTGAACTTCTGTACTTGATTCACTTCCCCTTTTCCACTCAACAGTTTAAATAAAAATGTTATTTTTATTTATTTATTTATTTTTATTTTAATTTAATTTGTTGTTTAATTTTACGTTCAAAAATCCTTCTTGTAAACGTATATATACCATGTACCATCACTGCTAAAGTACCAGGTCATGTTATCAGTGTGCGCACGTAAAAACTAGCCTGGATATCCGTGATCAGCCAAAGTACCAAGCGCTCGACTAAATACCACTTTCAGTTATCGCTGTGCGCACGCAAAAATGGCTCCAGCTACCACGATTTGAGCAAAACACCAGGTGCCATACCAAAGTACCAAAATCAGCTAAAGTACCGCCCTCCATCTCTCTTGATTTCACGCCTGATCACAATGAAACCCCATGCTCCAAGGCACTACCACCTAGTAGTAACACTTGCCATCTTCCCCAGTACCACATCCGTGTATCTGCACGTGCACCGACACTTGAGCCTCCATTGATCCATCGTGAGCACCCTAACACGTCGCAAATCTTCCACGGACCTCGCCAACACCATCTGATCCGACCACCAGTGATTGTACTGTGTTTTCACTGTTCGACGTCAATTGCTGAAGATGGGTTCATCGAAGAAAGTCCCCACCGCTCCCACCTCTGACCTTTGATCGTCCTTCCCTTCTTGCCATGCCACCCTGACACTCCAACGCCGTCGTCCCCCCTGGACCGCACCCCTAAAATGCCCTCGCCACCGTATAGTTTCGACGAGAACCAACATGAGCAAACAAACCAAAAAAAACTATTTCAATCTTGTTCTCCCAATCCCTTCATTTGAAAAATTATTTAGCATTTTTCCTAGAATCTCTGACCCTAGATGAGGCTCCACCGTCAACTGCATGGCGCACGGTGGCCTAGATGGTCAGAATTTAACCAATGTTCAATTTCTGATCATCTCAGAATATCTCGTGATTTAGGTTGTTAAAAATTATGGTTTTTCTTTTAAAAATCATTAATTCGATCCATCGTAGCATTTATAAACTCAAAACAAGTTTTCATGAATTTTGAAATTCCACTTTGCTTTTGAGGAACAAAGAGCTGCTGTGTTCTTTCTTCCTAATGTTGTGTTTAAGAACTACCCCGAGTGTATACATTTGAACCTATGCTACCCTAGTACAAACCAGTGACCATACTCCCTTCAAACCATCAAACATTGAAGCCCCTTTGATGATTTAAATCAATAACAGTTCTGGTTTTGTTTATAGTTGAAACATGACAGAAATCTTGAGCAAACAATATAATTCAAACTAAAACCACCACTGAATTCAGAACCAATACCAATCCCTAGTTATTAAGCAAAGAATGGTATTCAAACAAAGTTATAGTCAACTAGCAACATACCATAGACAGATAGTTCAAAACAGAAGTATGTAGGAACCTTAAAACAGAAATTAGAAGCAGTTTACTCACCATGAAAGTGCTTGAAACCCTTAGCTTTCTACTCTCCTTTACTGATCTAGTTCAAGTATTTGTGTTGTGAGGAAAATGAGTGTGCTTGTGGCCTTTATATAGCCATATAAAAATCAGTTTTTTTAGATTTTGTTTTCGACAAAAGATTGACAACTCAGAAAAAATCCTTTCCTCTTACCAAATCAAAGCACCACCACCCCATTCACATGGCTTATCTCAGCCATACTTCATCCTGAAAATCCCCTTGCACATGAACTTCTTTTTCCCTATTGGTTTCTATGAATTGTCACCTTAAATGCCAAGGGTACAACCCATGATCTTTCACAAATCTTTCCTTGGTTTCAACAAATCATAGCATTCATTTGTGTACCATATATGCTTAGTTTTTCCTTGGGTTTCTAAACCAAAATCTTCACATGACAATTTGATTTAACATACAAATATATAAAATAATTACTTGCCTTCCAAGGTTTGGAATAAAAAAAATTGTACAATAAAGATCTCGGCCATGTGATGAAATAGACATGAAAAATCTTAGAAAAATCTATGTGTTAGAATTTATCTAGTGTAGGCAAGGTTCTTGGTGTATATGCAAGATTTGGCAAGATTTTAAGTCACATGGGTTATGACAAAGTAACCATGTTTTTGAAAAATGCAAAGTAAATGTCATTTTCAGAAAATCTTGAGAGAAAAGAAAAAGATTTAAAACTGAAAATATTTGATACAAAAAGATTTTGCCATGTGAACAATATTTTCTACAAGATTCTCTCTTTACTAGTCTAGTACTAGTGTAGGTTGTATTCAAGTACACACACACATACACACACACACACACACACACACACACATATATATATATATATATATGTATATATATATATATATATATGAGAACATGCTTGCACAAAGAAATGGTATTTCATGTTTATGTGATTTACAAGTGAACATGAAATGGCTCTTGAACTTGCTTTTGAATTTACTTTGCCAAAAATAGTTTTGGCATGATTTAATTCAAGTGTTACAAGTTTTCAAATCAAAAGTTTACAAAAGACCAAATTCCAAAATCCTTTGAACAAAACATGTGAAATAAATGGCATTTTAAAACTTGTTATGTAAAAGTGTTATCATTCATACATGTGTAAAATCAATTTAAACAAACGCTATCAAATACATGCTATCATACCTGATTGTGTAAAAATTGGTTTTAGTGAATGCTGTGATATATGCATATATAAATGTTATTATACATAAGCTTACATGTTTTGGAATTTCAAAGTCTGGATTTTGAATGGTATTTGTAAATACATAATGACGATCAATTTATATCTATATCAGTGATATAAAAACCTAGGACATTACATAAAATGTAAATAAACTATACTTCTTTATCCATGTTTTTTATTTACAAATAAAATGTCACTTTTAATTCTACTCTTTTTATTGTCCCTAGAATGACAATAAAAATGCTTCTTTATTCTAATCTTTCTATTGGATATAAAGTATCAATAAAAATGTCACTTTAAAATCTACCTTTTTTATTGTCCCTAAAATGACAATAAAAATATAAGTTTTTAATCTATCCATTTATTTTCATTTAAAATGTAAATCAAAATGTAACTTTTAAATATAATCTTTTATTTACATCTAAAATGTAAACAAAAATGTAATTTTAAATCAGTTCTTTTATTTACATCTAAGTGCAAATAGAGATGATGCCTTTTTAACCTATTCTTTTATTTACATCAAAAATGTAAATAAATAAAAATGAAACTTTTTAATCTATCCTTTTATTTACATTTAAAATGTAAATAAAGATGTAACTACAAATTTATTCTTTTTTTTCTACATCTAAAATGTAAATAAAAATATAACTTTTAATCTATTCTTTTTCTTATCATTAAAATTGTATATTTTAATGAATTCATGTTTTTGTTTCCAAACTATGAACACTTTGTCAATTTCCATAATGACATTAAAATATGGGTTTTAAAGACCTTTTTATTTACATCTTAAAATGTAAATACAAATGTAACCCTTTTAATCTATGTTTTAATTTACATCTAGAATGTAAATAAAAATGTAACTTTTCAACCTATGTTTTTATTTTACTTAATGCACAAAATGTATATATTTTTTTCAACCTTTTTAATTGACAAAAATGTTTATTTTTGTTCAAACCTTTTAAATGAACAAAAATGTCTATTTTTGTTTAATGAACAAAATGCTTCATTCTTTTTTTTAAATGATGTCTCATTCTTTTTAATGAACAAAATGTATACATTTTGTTCAATCATTTTTAATGAACCAAAGATGTCTATTTTGGTTAGATCCTTTTTAATGACCAAAAATGTATACTTTGGTTTGATTTCTTTTTAAATGGCCAAAAATGTATATTTCTAGTTCAACTATTCTAATTTGTCAAAAAGTTCATTTTAGTTTCGACAGTTCTAATTTGACAAAATTGTTTTTAATTCTTTTATTTAACAAAAATCTAGTTTTTGTTTTTATCTCTTTTATTTTAACAAATTGTACACTTTGTTTTCAACTAATATAACACCTTTATTTCCATACTCTTTTCTTATGTATTCTAATATCATGTAAAAGAATATTTTTATGTTGAACCAATCCTAACATTTCAACAAACACAAATTAAAAAGGACACCTTTGTTTTTGTCGACAATTCTATTTCATCAAAAACATAAAAAAGTGATATATTGTTTCGTCGTAAATTCTAACTTAACAAAACAAATAAAAGGTGATATTTTTATCAACTCAACATTTTATAAATAATATGTTATTTTTATAAATCTTAACATTTTATAACTAAATTGTTATTTTTATCTATCTCAACATTCTATAACTAAAATGTTATTTTTATTTTACAAGACATTTCTTCATAGAATTGATGTTTTTAATTAACATGTCATTTTCTAATAAAAGTGATGTTTTCTAATATCATATAAAAGAAAATTTTATATGTTATCATCTTATAACTACAATGTTATTTTCATCGATCTTAACATTTTTCAATTTAACAAAATAATTATTTTGTTTTTCCATACAATTTCTATTTTACAAAATGATTATTTTGTTTTTCTCTAAACTATTTTAGTAAAAATGAGTATTTGTCCAATTATGGTATTTTGACAGACAGTATCCCATTTTAACAATAAAGATGAGATCTTTATTGTAAATCTAAATTTAATAGACATCATTTCATGTTTAACGATAAATGAAATTTTAACGTTAATCCAAATTCAACACACATGATTTCATTTTTAACGATAAAGGTGAAATTTGATCATTAATCTAATATTCAACACACATGAAAATCACAATCAACAATTCAAATTTCAAGCATCATAGAATCAAATAGGACAATCAGTAGAGTATTACGACGTATGAATAACACTGCAATTCTGATTAACAAATTTATAGTTATATAATAAAAGAACAAAATTTCTCACATTGGTTGCGAATTTAGCCAAAATCCAAACAGCTCGGAATCGCTCCTTTTCCGTCTAGAATTGTAGAACTCGTCTCTGCGATTGCAACGCTTCAGAAATCGTTAAATTCTGATTTCCTATGAATGAGTTATGGCTTAATTAAGATTGATAACTTTTAAAATTTAAATTATTAAAATAATTAAAAGGGTTTTAACCTTCTTCCTAAATGAACAGACCAAGGCCGTCACTTTTTGAAATGGGTTCCTATCTAGGGTTGGGTTTAGCTCGCGGTTCGAGGTGCTGGAGGTTGATCGGAGTGTGCTACGCCGAGGAGGGAGGCGGCACACGTCCAGGGGGGTCCACAGCCTGAGGTGCGATCGCCACCAGTGGAGGTGGCGGTGGTTTGTTCGGGTGGGTTTTGGGGTGCTGAAACCCCTCGAATACTCAACGATTTCTGATCAATACCGTATAGAATCGAAGATGGTGAAGGCCTCTACAATATTGTCAGCTGGAGGAGGGGATATAATTGAGGAGATTAACAGGAATTAGGGGAGGAAGTGGCGATCGTTTCTGGCTATGGAATGATAAGGGCGGCGGCTACAGAAGTGTGTACTAGGGTTTTCAAATGAATTAACCTATTATTTATAATATTAAATTATTATTTTGCAAATAAATCCATAACTTCTTAACAGTCCCAATTTCAGTCCAACCGGAGTGGTCCCTAACCAATAGCCCCCGTTCCGGATCCAATGGGCTAGGTCCCGTCAGCCTAAACGACTGTCTTCAGCCTAATTTCTTTAATTTAATATTTAAATCATTTATTTAATTATTTTAATCGTACAAATAAATTCACCGGGGCTACATACGGACTCTAAAAATTCCAGAAAAAATATTTCTGGCTTTGTTATGATGATACGGTCCTAACAAAACTAATTTCATCGAATTCTGAGGCTGTTTGAAAAATGGCCATTTTCAAGTAGATTAAATTTGACTAAAACTGACAAAACACGTTTTCCTTTGCCACGCTCACATATTAATTCAAAAAATTATGAAAATTGAAATCTAGCAATAATTTGACATTCCGGTTCCAACAAAAGTGGTTTCGTCGAAAACTGAGGTCGTTTGCAAAATCCCTATTTTCAAGGGCTATATATTATATTAAAATTTATATAAATTCTACAACGACTTTTCTAAATTTTAAACTGGCCATAACTTTCTAGTTTCAAAGTGAAATTTCAATTTCTTACATTCATTAGAAAGATATGATTAAGCAGATTTAAATATTTTCTGGTTTTGCTCAATTCTGATTTAAAATGAATTCTGTATATTCAGTTAAAGTTTAAAATCAAAATTTCAAACTGCAGTGCTGTTTTAAACTCCTTTTTTATTTAAATTAAACTTATAGGTTTTAACTTCGACTAGAAAAAAATTCGTCATTATTATTTAAAATAAATTATTTTAAATATACTAAATCCTTTATAATTTCTAAAATAAAAATTTTAAATTGGCCCCAAATTACGGGTTGTTACAATCTCCCACACTTAAAATCTTTTCGTCCTCGAAAAGGAACGTAGCTAAAAGTTGCCTAGTTAACTAAATCAACTTTCATTCTATTATTGGTTTCAATAATTTTATTAGTTGATTAACTTTTAAAATATATATAACTTCTAAATATCAAAATCATATTTTCTAAGATCGGATTATGTATATAATCACAAATACGTTGTTTATAAACTTGACACTCTCAACTCATTCTAGGGCATTACTAACCCCATTTCTAATGAGTTTTTTCATTCTAGGATACTGCTGATCCTATCTCTAATGAGTATTCTTATTGGATATTACTAATCCAACCTCTGAAGAGTCTTTTGTTCAGTTCTAATGAGTTGTGCCCCAAAGATTTGAGCTAACCAGAGCTCTGATACCAACTGTAACAAAACGCATATTGCCCGACCTTAATCGATCGCTATATCGATTAAAATCGTTCAAAACCCGCATACGTTAACTTTGGGAATACAATACATTAGAACAATAACTGCAGACTTTTATAAACATTACAATAATGTTACATCAGAGTACAGAATATCAGAGTACATCGATACATAAGATACCGCGGAAGACTTATTACAATAAATTAATACAATACACAGCAGAAGACTTAAACTGATACAGCGGAAGGCTATCAATGCTCTGGACACATCTTTAAGCTTCGATCCAGGATCCTGCTAAAGAGATAAATATCTGCAAAAAGCTACTCGACTGCCCGTGTGGAAAATATGGACACCCGAGTTTGCCAGTGAATCAAACTACAGGTCAGCCATGGGACTGGTATGAGAAATCTTAACTTAACTAATCTAATAATAAGGCTAATCACAAGACCATGCCACTAACGCGGAACGAGTTTACTCCATTGGATTGCCAGTGAAACAAACAACGCAATGCTTTTTAGAAAAATGAAACCATTATAAGACTCAAGTACCATCACACAATGCAACGCAAACCGGAGGATAGAGTTTTATCTTATAATGGTCAAAAATTCTTGATACGATAAAAAGGATTTGATATTAGTGTGTATATGTTTCAAAAACAATTTCAGTCATAATGTATCAATCATAGACGGCATAGTACCCCATCCTACTATGTCGCCATACTAGTTTTACAATCAAAACCGCATGGTGTCGTATTGGAAATTGGGTTTCCATCATGAAATCGAGGCTAGGGATCGTCCTCTCCGATTCGAGACACTCTAGCAAATGCCTCAGGATTCGGATGCTGGCGAACACTTGGAGCGGTAGGGCCGGTCCACAATTAACAATAGTGGATTAGTTATGCCTGAACACAGCTTCCCGGTTCTTTTGAACCTCCAATATGGCCACTAACAACCTATAAAACTGAGGTACCTCATACTCCATCATCCATATAAGTAAAAATGTCAGGGCTGGTAGGTCGTTGACACCACTCTAGCTAGAAAAAAAACATGTGCACTCCCTACGGTCCATATTCCGTTTTTGACTCATACTGCGGTGTGAGGCTCACGAAGTCACGCTATACACAAAGCTATGCCTAAACAGGCTTTGCTTTGATCATCGACCACAAGGCTCTGCTTTTCAACAAAAGCCTTGATCCATGCATCTTAGCATGCCACATTGTCAATCCATACCATACCATTGATTCCTACTAATATATAACCTCTAAGCTCGTACGTCTCAGAGAAGGGTGTTAAACACCAAACAGATATATATTAAGCAGAGATCAATGAATACAGCATAAAGGAATACAACGTCAGACATACCATCCATTTACAAGTCCGTTCTGGGTCTGAACTAAACTAGAGGAACCTTATTCCTCGCATATCCGAACAATCAACAAATACATCCGGACAACTACCACTGCAGAACCTTCAAGGTAGCTACTCCAATCACGGGGATCAGTAGTCCTCGTCCTTTCGATGTGAAGATCGTCGGTCTTCAATCACTGTCTTCAAATCTTCGACTTAAATCGTCGTAGTAATTATTTGAAATGAGTTGAACCCAGTCTTTTCAATTAATCTTCGAATAATTATCTTTTAAATCATTTCATATCGTTCATATTTATTTATAATGATCTATCGCTATTTTTATTTATTTAAAATAGTTCAATTATAATTTAACGACGCTTCAGGTCAATGGGCGGCCCTGGCGCTGTTTTTATCCAAATTTGATTTGCACTTATCTCGAAATCTAATCGTTGGATTTTGACGAAATTTATATTATTCGGAAGAGTTTCCCAAAGCGGTCCTAATGGTTCCAGTTTGGGGAAAATCTGAGGGTCGAATCTTTCGGTATAATCGTTTAAAGTTACGATTTCAAATCGCAAAATGCAGTAGCGCGATTCATTTTATTTTAATATATATATATATATATATATATATAATTCATTCGTTCGACGATTTCAAATTATTTGTTCTTTAAATAATTTTCTACACTTCGTATTTAAGTTATTTTAAATGGACATAAGTCTATTTCAAAACATGTACATTTTCTTCATTCCTTATATGACAACAAAAATGTAAATTTTTTTATTGTTTATTTTTTCCATTTCCAACGATGAACACTTTTCTATATCCTTTACTTACATTTCATTAAAAATGTGATTTTTAATGATAACACGTATTTATATTTTAAAACATGACATTTTCCTATTCTTTTAATTACATTTTCCTATTCCTTTATATTTCATCAAAAATGTGACTTTTCTATTCTTCCTTTATTTACATGAAAAATGCAATATTTTTCCTTCATTTTTCCAATACATAATAAATGTAATATTCCACTTTCATTCTTTATTTACGTTGAAATTTGCAATCTTTTTATTTCATCTTTAATTACATTAAAAAAATGAAATATTTTTATTTACTCTTTTATTACATTGAAAAGTGTAATCCTTTATCTCATTCTTTACTGATATTGAAAAATGTATTTTTTTTCCTATCATTCTTTAATTACATAGAAAATGTAATTTAAAAACCTATCTTTTTATCGCATCTAAAATGATGATAAAAATGTCACTTATATTTCTACTCTTTTTATTTACATCTAAAATGTAAATAAAAATATACCGTTTTAGTTAATACCTATACTTCTTTATTCATGTCTTTTATTTACATGTAAAATGTAAATAAACTATACTTCTTTATCAATGTCTTTTATTAAAAAATAAAATGTAAACAAAAATGTAATTTTAAATCAGTTCTTTTATTTACATCTAAGTGCAAATAGAGATGATGCTTTCTCAACCTATTCTTTTATTTACATCAAAAATGTAAATAAATAAAAATGAAACTTTTTAATCTATCCTTTTATTTACATTTAAAATGTAAATAAAGATGTAACTTCAAATTTATTCTTTTTTTTCTATATCTAAAATGTAAATAAAAATATAACTTTTAATCTAATATTTTTCTTACCATTAAAATGGTATATTTTAATGAATTCATGTTTTTGTTTCCAAACTATGAACACTTTGTTAATTTCCATAATGACATTAAAATATGGGTTTCAAAGACCTTTTTATTTACATCTTAAAATGTAAATACAAATGTAACCCTTTTAATCTATGTTTTTATTTACATCTAGAATGTAAATAAAAATGTAACTTTTCAACCTATGTTTTTATTTTACTTAATGCACAAAACGTATATTTTTGTTTCAACCTTTTTAATTGACAAAAATGTTTATTTTTGTTTAAACCTTTTAAATGAACAAAAATGTCTATTTTTGTTTAATGAACAAAATGCGTCATTCTTTTTTTTAAAAAAAGGACGTCTCTTTCTTTTTAATGAACAAAATGTATACTTTTTGTTCAATCATTTTTAATAAACCAAAGATGTCTATTTTGGTTAGATCCTTTTTAATGACCAAAAATGTATATTTTCATTTCATTTCTTTTTAAATGGCCAAAAATGTATATTTCTAGTTCAACTATTCTAATTTGTCAAAATGTTCATTTTGGTTTCGACAGTTCAAATTTGACAAATTTTTTTTTAATTCTTTTATTTAACAAAAATGTAGTTTTTGTTTTTATCTCTTTTATTTTAACAAATTGTACACTTTGTTTTCAACTAGTATAACACCTTTATTTCCATACTCTTTTCTTATGTATTCTAATATCATATAAAAGAATATTTTTATGTTGAACCAATCCTAACATTTCAACAAACACAAATTAAAAAGGATACCTTTGTTTTTGTCGACAATGCTATTTCAACAAAAACATATAAAAGTGATATATTGTGTCATCGTCAATTCTAGCTTAACAAAACAAATAAAAGGTGATATTTTTATCAACTCAACATTTTATAAATAAAATGTTATTTTTATAAATATTAACATTTTATAACTAAGTTGTTATTTTTATCTATCTTAACATTTTATAACAAAAATGTTATTTTTATTTTACAAGACATTTCTTCATAGAATTGATGCTTTTAATTAACATGTCATTTTCTTATAAAACTGATGTTTTCTAATATCGTATAAAAGAAAATTTTATATGTTAACATCTTATAATTACAATGTTATTTTCATCGATCTTAACATTTTTCTATTTAACAAAATGATTATTTTGTTTTTTCATACTTTTCTATTTAACAAAATGATTATTTTGTTTTTCTTTAAACTATTTTAGTAAAAATGAGCATTTGTCCAATAATGGTATTTTGATAGACAGTGTCCCATGTTAACAATAAAGGTGAGATCTTTATTGTAAATCTAAATTTAATAGACAACATTTCATGTTTAACGATAAATGAAATTTTAACGTTAATCCAAATTCAACACACATGAGTTCATTTTTAACGATAAAGGTGAAATTTTATCGTTAATCTAATATTCAACACACATGAAAATCACAATCAACAATTCAAATTTCAAGCATCACAGAATCAAATAGGACAATCAGTAGAGTATTATGATGTATTAATAACACTACAATTATGATTAACAAAATTTTAATTATATAATAAAAGAATGAAATTTCTCACATTGGTTGCGAATTTAGCCAAAATCCAAACATCTCGGAATCGCTCCTTTTCCGTCTAGAATTGTAAAACTCATCTCTACGATTGCAACGCTTTAGAAATCGTTAAATTCTGATTTCCTATGAATGAGTTACAGCTTAAATAAGATTGATAACTTTTAAAATTTAAATTATTAAAATAATTAAAAGGGTTTTAACCTTCTTCCTAAATGAACAGACCAAGGCCGTCACTTTCTGAAATGGGTTCCGATCTAGGGTTTGGTTTAGCTGGCGGTTCGAGGTGCTGGAGGTTAATCGGAGAGTGCTACGCCGAGGAGGGAGGCGGCACACGTCCAGGGTGGTCCATAGCATGAGGTGCGATCACCACCAGTGGAGGCGGCGGCGGTTTGTTCGGGTGGGTTTTGGGGTGCTAAAACCCCTCGAATACTCAACGATTTCCGATCAATACTGTATAGAATCGAAGATGGTGAAGGCCTCTACAATATTGTCAGCTGGAGGAGGGGATATTATTGAGGAGATCGATAGAAATTAGGGGAGGAAGTGGCGATCGTTTCTGGCCATGGAATGATAAGGGCGGCGGCTACAGAAGTGCGTACTAGGGTTTTCAAATGAATTAACCTATTATTTATAATATTAAATTATTATTTTGCAAATAAATCCATAACTTCTTAACAGTCCCAATTTCAGTCCAACCGGAGTGGTTCCTACCCAACAGCCCCCATTCCGGATCCAATGGGCTAGGTCCCGTCAGCCTAAACGATTTTCTTAAGCTTGATTTCTTTAATTTAATATTTAAATCATTTATTTATTTATTTTAATCGTACAAATAAATTCATCGGGGCTACATACGGACTCTAAAAATTCCAGAAAAATGATTTCTGGCTTTGTTATGATGATACGGTCCTAATAAAACTAATTTCGTCAAATTCTGAGACTGTTTGAAAAATGGCCATTTTCAAGTCGATTAAATTTGACTAAAACTGACTAAACACGTTTTCCTTTGCCACGCTCACATATTAATTCAAAAAATTATGAAAATTGAAATCTAGCAATAATTTGACATTCCGGTTCCAACAAAAGTGGTTTCATCGAAAACTGAGGTCGTTTGCAAAATCCCTATTTTCAAGGGCCATATATTATATTAAAATATATATAAATTCTACAACGAATTTTCTAAATTTTAAACTGGCCATAACTTTCTATTTTCAAAGTGAAATTTCAGTTTCTTACATTCATTAGAAAGATATGATTAAGCAAATTTAAATATTTTTGGTTTCGCTCAATTCTGATTTAAAATGACTTCTGTATATTCAATTAAAGTTTAAAATCAAAATTTCAAAATGCAGTGTTGTTTTAAACTCCTTTTTTATTTAAATTAAATTTATATGTTTTAACTTCAATTAAAATAAATTTTTTTGTCATTATTATTTAAAATAAATTATTTTAAATATACTAAATCCTTTAAAATTTCTAAAATAAAATTTTTAAATTGGCCACAAATTCCGGGTTGTTACATGTCATATATTTAGACTATGGTCATGTTTGAACAAAAATATCATTTATTTAGATCATGTTATTTTAAAACAAATGTCATTTATTTAGATATGTTCATGTTACATAAAATATTATTCTATTAGAATATACTCATGTTACATAAAAATGTCATTTATTTAGAAAATGATATGTTGAAATAAAAATGTCATTTTATTAGAAATTGTCATGTTGAACTAAATATGTCATTTACTTAGAATATGATGTGTCAAAAAAAATGTCATCTTGTCAGACAGGAATACAAATAATTCCTTGTCAAAATATATGTTTTGTTGGAATTAAATTGTAAATATTTATTTATAATTTAAACAGTGAAAATTGGTTAAATTTATTAACCAATGATGTATGTATACGAACTGCTGTTGTTTGAAAACCCCACACGGGTATTGGGATGATATTTGACATACACTAGTCCCAATATTTAATTGATTATCAATCGATGGATTGACAGTCTGTGCTGAGTGATATTTATTTATGTATTTATTTTAACGCTCACACAATTATAACTTTCACTCGGGATGTGAATGGATGGTTTGTTGATTATTTGTCATATATGTGCGATGTATGAAATCCATATAATTGAAATTATATGGAAATTGGTTGAGTCGCGTTCCGATTCAGAATATCTTTAAAATGGAGAACATATTAAAATAACAAATATTTTAAAATAATATTCAGCGAAGAAGAAAAATGTGAAGTCGAATTAAGTAGCGAACGCCATTTTTTAACCCAAATGGGTTTATCGATCTATTTTATTCATGTTATAATGAATATAAAAAAAGAAGTGATTAAAAGTATAATATTTTGAAAATATTATTATTTTAATATGATAAAAATATAGAATATTCATTTTTTTATTAAAAATTGAAAATGAAGTTAAAATCATTTTAAAACGAATTTATAAATATTTTATAAAGCATTTTAAATAGAAACCGACGATATATATATAATATATATTTAATGGCCCGAATAGAACGCGCAGCGACCGTTCGCGAATTTTGACCATTAACTTCAAATTGGCGTAACGGAAGATCCGACCGTCGAATTCTCTTAAAACCAAAACCGTTGGGTTCATATCGAAAAGAGTTTTCCAATGAATATAAGAGTTTTGAAATCTAACGGTTGGATTTGGAATTATGTCCTAATCAATTTCAGAAAAGGTCGTTGTAAGTGCAGTTTGATGACCGTTTATGGAAATCGACTGTAAAGGCCTTAATAAAATTATAAATAATGGAAAAATTATGTAAAATCATAATAAATGATTTGAAAAGAACTTAGATGAAAAATACCATGTTTTAAAAGAAAAAATATATTTTTATCAAAGTGAACTAGTTATTAACTAGAATAAATCTTTTGAATTAAGATTTAATGAAATTTTCCATTTATTTAATATTTAACTGAAATTAAATAAAATAAATTGGAATTTGGATTTGTCATGAATGGTGTCTTAAATAACATTGTTCTTGAACCCCATATGAAAAGAATAAATCTTTTAATTAAGATTTTAGAGTTTTTCAATTATACTTAATAATTTAAATGAAATGTAAATTGGGTTTATTGTGAACTGTGTTTTTAAACGACATTTGTTCTTTAACTCAATTAACAGTGAAATATAATTTGGAAACTTTAAATCTTTTATTAAGATTTAAATGGAAATTTTTCCAAAAGTAAAGTTTTCCAATTTAATATATTAAATTGGAATTGAATGGAATTCGATTTAATAATAATCGAGATGAGCTTCTGTGAATGAAGACCGTTACTATATGTGGAATTTAATAGGATTTGCCGTTATTCCATTCATATTATTAGTCTTATACAGAAATTTATATTGATTTGATTTCTGTGAAAATTCACTATTTAATGGTAGATGATTTTGGGTTTATCATGAACTGTGTTTTAAATGACATTGGTTCTTTAACCAAGTTAATGATAAGATTAATTTCTTAAAGTTGAATAATCATAAAGTAATGATTTTTGATATTAAAACCAAATTGGGGTTTTAATGAATCTTTAAAAAGAGGATTAAAGAATAAATTAAAGAATTTATCTTTGATAAAATTAATGGTAACCTTTCCCTAATGTTGTGAATATTTATTTAAAAGAATATTCTGAATTGGAATGAGGCGTATGATGTGCTTTCACAGTATTTTGTTATTGATTATAAAATACGCGAGTTATTCGGAAAGACGGGTCTAACCCATTCCGAGTAATTACTACGACGATTAAGAGTCGAAGATGAAGACGGTGGTTGAAGACCAGAGGTCTTCACATCGTTTGGAAAGTTACTGATGTCTTGATTGGACGGCCACCCAAGATAAGATAATAAGTGGTGATCATCCAGATGTACTTGGAGATCGATGGACATGCGAGAACCTCTCTTCTATATTGGACATATTGGGAGGAATAAGGTGTCTCCGGTTTCGTTCAGATCCAGAACGAACTTGTAAATGGATGCATGTATGACGTTATATTCCTTTATGCTGTATTTGTTGATCTCCGCTAAATATATATTTGTTTGGTGTCTATCACCCTTCTCTGAGACGCACGAGCTTAGATGTTATATATTGGCAGAAATCAATGGTATGTATGGATTTTCAATGTGGCATGCCAAGATGCAAATGATTAAGGTGTTTTGTTGAAAAGCAGAGCCTTGTGGTTAATGATCAAAGCACAGCTTTAATTAGCATAGCTTTGTGTAGCATTACATCGCGAACCTCACACCTCGGTATGAACCAGAAATGGGAGTAAGGACTGCAGGGAGGACATACGTTTCCTTCTAGCTAGAAGTGGTGTCATGGTTTTTACAAGGCCTGACATTTTTACTTATGTGGGTGATGGAATGAGGCGCCTCGGTTATTTGAGTCCCTAATGGCTCTATTTACGCTCCATAGGGCGGGGAAACGTATTGTTCGGGCATTACTAATCCAACCATTGCACTTTGGTGGACCGGCCCCGAAGATCCAGGTGCAGTTGCGGCTGAGCCTGAGACATAGGCTAGATTGTCTCGAATTTGGTAAGGACTACCTTTTGCCTCGGTTCATGATGGAAATCCAACTTCTAATACGACCCATGCGGTTTGGATTGTAGAACTAGTATGGCGACATAGTATATGGTAGTTATGTCGTCTATGATTGATATTATGATTGAAATGTTTTTGAAACATATATACACTAATAATAATATCAAATTTATTTTATCGTATCAAGCATGTTTGACCATTATAAGGTAAATCTCTATCCTTCGGTTTGCGTTGCATTGTGTGATGGGACTTGAGTCTTATAATGGTTTCATTTTTCTAAAAAGCATTGCGTTGTTTTACGATTTACTTTATTTATGCACCGGTAATCCAATGGAATAAACTCGTTCTGTGTTAGCGGCGTGGTCCTGTAATTGACCTTATTATTAAACAGGTTAAGTAAGATTTCTCATACCAGTCCCATGACTGACTCGTAGTTTGTTTCACTTTGCAAACTCGGATGCCCTCTTTTCCACATGGGCAGCCTTATATTCAGGTTTTAGCAGACTCATTCTGGATAGCTATGAAGCTGAAGATGGAACCTATCATTTCTATTTGGTTGTTCAGAATTCATTTAGTATACCATGTTTAATTCCGCTATATTGTATTAAGTTTGTTGTAAATTTATCTTCCGTTGTATTATTTATCCAATGTACTCTGATATTCTGCACTCTGATGTAACATTATTATGATGTTTATAAAAGTCTTCTGTTATTTATTCTAATGTGTTGTATGCCCAAAGTTAACGTATTCGGGATTTGAATAGTCTTGGTCGATTTTGCGTTCGAATAGGTCCCGGCAAAATCCGTAGTCATTACATAAATTTAGCATTAAAGAATATAGTGCTGAAAAATTAACCGATAATAGCGGTGTAATTGTTAAAGGTAGTGATGATCCAAACGACCATATACACCATTTTTATGGCATGTTAAACCAGATTCTGCAAGTGACATATTTCACAAGACCCGCGGAAGAAGTATTTTCTTTTAAATGCAACTGGTTCAGCAACATTCCAGGTTCTGGAATCAATGTGCACCCAAAATATAATCTTATAGAAGTAAGACATACTTCCCATTATTATAAGTACGATCCTTTTGTACTTGCCAAACAAGCTCTTCAAGTATATTATGCTCCTTATCCTTCTATGAGAAGGGACAAAATAGATTGGTGGGCTATTTTCAAAACAAAGGCAAGGTTTAAATTTGACGGACGTAATATTCCTGACGACCAAGCTTATCAAGCAAACATGGAGGAAAATGCAGAAATAGTAATAACCGATGATCAAACAGATTTTGGACCTCTAAACGATGAATCAAATGCATTAATTGATGTATTCAAGACTACAGATGAACCATATATAGAGGAGGAAATAGAGTCGGAATCTGAAAGTGATGAGGACGGCTAACTAATACTCCTCGTTTTCAAAAGGTAATATAATGTTAATTTTTACATAGTAAGACTCAAATTCAAATTTAATAGATATTTCTTATGTTATCTGTTAACAAATAACATATCATAATAAAAAATATGTTATCTATCAAACTTATATTAAGTACAAACCTAAGTTTTTAGTATAAATTTAATTTAAGTACAATAAATTTATATTTATTTTTATGACATTTCTATGACTCAAACTCATATGATAATTAGACATATCTATGAATCAAACTTATATTTAACACTTCTATGAATCAAACTTGTAATGTTAACTAGACATATGTTATGACATTTCTATTATCAAGTACTCATGTTATCTAATACCATGTTTTGACATTTCTTTCAAGTACTCATGTTATCTAATACTGTGTTATGACATTTCTATTATCAAGTATTCATGTTATCTAATACCATGTTATGACATTTCTTTCATGTTATGTTATGTTGTTGTCTATAACAGATATGGCGTCAGGTGGCGATGAGGGTGGTCCATCGTCAGAATTATCCCGTCCTATGGTCTGGCTTAAGTCAAAAGCATCCAAAGGGTAAAAGCTAAGTTTTTAGTGTAAATTTAATTTAAGTACAATAAATTATTTAAATTTTGTTCTAGTAGCCATGTATTTTTTCTGTGTAACACAGGGGATTTGAGTTGGAGTCGTCCAATACCGTTTTGATGATATCAAAACGTGCTTATCAGGCCCGCATGACTGCATGTTGGCCCATATGGAGCTCGGTACCCAACATTGTTCAGGAAACCATATGGCAGGATTTTTTGGTACGTATGTATGATATAACATTTATTACATTAAGTTGTCATGCTCCTATTTGATAAGTTCACATGTATGCTATTTTAGAAAATAATGCAGGGTGCGGTGGAACTCTAGGAGACGGATTTGGATCTCGTTAGGTGCCACTGGAACAGCAAAATGGCAACAAATTACGAATAGACAATGAACACTTTAAAATTAGATGGGAAAAGACAGTCTTGGGTGAGCGAAACAGTGTGGAATGATCTACTTACTTATTGGAATAGTAATGAGGACTTTCTGGTAAATTTACTGCATATTTAATTTAAATTATTCTATTCAATTAATATGTGATTTAGAATAATACATTTTTTTGAATTTAAATGTATAGGCCTTGTCTGAGAGAAATGCAACTAATAGGAGCAAGAATCCGGTTACGCATCGAGGTGGGTCGAAGTCATTTCAGCATCGTCGTGAGGATCTGGTATATTTTGTAATTGCACAGTTTAAAATTTTAATTCATAACTTGTTAAAATTAATAGTTGATTTAAGTTTAAGTTTTAATTTACACACACGTATATGTGCATGCTAATTTCAGGAGAGAGCGCGTATGGCTCCTGTGTCGTACTGGGATGTTTTCGTGCATACATATGCATTGAGTCAGACTGACGACACAGGCTCAGTTTCGTACACTTGGGACCATGATGATAAGGCGCATGAGAGATATGTAAGTATAAAATAGTTAAGTTAGACTTATAATTTAATTAAAATAATGTTATCTAAATTCGTTTGTTATTTTTTTTAATAGGAGAAATTTCAGAAAAAAGGGCGCAGGTAGTGGAATCTACTGGGAGGACTGAGCTGACCACGGAAGATGAGGACAGGATATTTGATGCCGTCATGGATCCTGCTACCCGGAACAAACGATATGGTTATGGAAATCTAGAGGTAATACTAAAATTTATAATAAAAACTCAAATGTATTCGAACTGCTATTATGAAAATCTGAAATTATATACAGATTACATCATCTTAGCAGATGTATCAGAAGGCTCAGGAAATGGAAGAAATTGCATAGTTGAAAGCGCAGATTGCAGAGCTTCATGAGTGTGATCGTCGCCGTGAAGAGCAGATGGAGCTGCTTAACCAGCGGTTGGCGGAGTACATTACCCAGCACGGTACGCCACCTTCATCTTCTGTTGGAGGGAGTTGATCAGGTTAGCTTGCTTTTGATGACATCTATGTTTTGAGAGTTGGTGAGGCTTGCTAGATGATGATGGTTGTATATATTGATGTTATGATGGTTTGGACACACTACAAGGAAACAGCTCAATTTTCTACACATAATTTCCTACTCCGTTCCTACGCCACAATGCGGGGCGTAGAGAAGGCGTAGGAAATAAGTAGAAAGAGGTAACGGCGTAGGAAAGTCGTAGGAAATTTCCCATGCCATTCCTATGCCTACCGTAATATGCACAAAATTAATTAAGGCGTATAAAAGTCGTAGGAAATTTTCTATGTTAAAATTATCGCCGTAGCAAAGACGTGGGTAATCTTCTATGTCATTCCTACGCCTATGTTAATTTCCTACGCCACTATTCAAAAGACGGGGGCGTAGGAACGACATAAGCATTTTCTATGCCATTGCCACACCAAAAATTTGGTTTGTACAACAATCCAATCCAACTCATCCTCCACCATTAATATCCAACCATCAAGTTGACTTTAATTAATGGTTCAAATAACCAATCCATGCACTCTTCTTCGAATGGTTGGAATACAAAAAAAAACTTTCAATTTTCTAATCAAAATTTCCTACGTCGTTCCTACGCCAAAATGTGAAGAGTAGAGAAGGCGTAAGAAATAAATAGAAAAAGGTAATGGCGTAGGAAAGTCATAGAAAATTTTCTATGTCATAATTTCCTATGCCATTTCTACGTTTGTTATTATTTTCTGCAAATTCCGTTGGCGTAGCAAAGTTCCTATGCCAAGTCCATGGTAATAAAATTAAAATAACTTATTTTTATATGCCAATTTATTATTAGTTACTAATTAATCTTCATATGCAGTGATAGCCACAGATCATGTGAATCGTTAATGGAGATCGATTTTCGCCACCTTTCTTCCTTCTTTATCTTTTTGATCGTCTGACATTTCTTATCCCTCAGATTATAATTTCTTCCCTTGTAATCTCCTCGTACTTCCATTCCACCTTATTTGTTTTATCTCTTCCTTCCCGTAAACGTTTATTTTCCTAATTTTATTTTGTTGAGCCTTGAACCCTAATTTTCCTTAATCTGCATTTCTCACCCCTAATTCGGCCTCTCTGTGTACTCTTTCCCTATCGCATGTCCCCTGTTCAAGCCTCTTGTTGTTCAGTCTCATCTCGCTTCAACTTTATTTCTGAAATCTCACGAGTTCCCCTATATCGATTGCACCTCTCTTGGACTCACTTTCCCAGTCATCCTCCTCAATAGCGCCTCCGACCCACTCCTGGTGCTTATCCATGAATTTCAGGTGTTTTTTAATTTTGGGTTTAAATTAATTTCACTTATTTATTGGTGTTAATTACTTGATTTGAACTTTAATTTAGAATGTGCTAGGGATTCCACCAGATCAACGGAGGTTGATTTTTGCTGAGAAGCAGCTTGAGGATGGCAGGACATTAGCAGACTACCATATTCAAAAAGGTTTTAAATGTTATCCTATGATTTTAATTTTTATATGGCTCAGTCGAATTTCATTTTTTTTTTTTTGGATTGCTGAATCTTAAAGGATGCTTATTGTACACAGTAATTTGAATGGGTTAGGATGCTGCATTATCACCTGCAAAACTGAAGCTTCAGCGTATTTACAACACCATTTGGTTGTCCCCGCCATCTAGTAGATTGAAGCTTGCTACATTGTCAGTGAATGGTACGTAACACCCCTCCTCCAATGCCCAGGGTCCATCACATGAAAATTAGAAATCGCGGCCATGATCTCTATACAAAGCTTTCGAACTTATACTTCTTTACTGTTTGGAAAATTTTATCGTCGACATTGGAAAATAAGTTGGTGCCATTGAGTATTTTTTTTTCATTCAACTATGTCAAAACAAGTTTTTCTGTTTTAAATACTATTTTAAACGGGATATTTCAAATTAACAAGCAAGCTACTATTTTCAACAAAGTATTTATATTTTCTGTTTGCGTTTTATATCATAAACTAAGAAGAACAGCAAAATAAAATAAAAAATGAAGGTGTTTTAAATCAACAAAGCACTTGTACTTTCTAATGATCTATTTTTAACAGCCTGCACTAGTTATCGGATAACCTATATAAATATGAAGTATAAAGTATAAACCAAACTTTCGTGTCTGAATTTGTGTACTTACTTTATTTGTAGACTAGCCAGCGCCCAAAACAAGCTAACAAACAAACAAACAAACCGTGAATGACAAATTTTACCAAATTTGTTCTGAGAACTATTTGATCAAAACAAAATAGATGATCAAATTGTATTCTTAGAACTATTTTATGATCTATATACATTTATTCCATGTTGGCCAACACTATTTATGGTGCATCCTCTTCTTCAAAAAAATGTAGCATACATAATAAGCAGTACTTATACTGCAAAACACATATTTAGTCCATCTACCGTCTCTTTTTATAATATTATTACATAACGTAAACATGTATTAATTCATAATTTGACGACCTGTGTTCTAATAAAGCCACAAATATCACCTTAATTATAGGTATATGGTCCAAAAGATCAAATTTCCTGGTAAGGGAATTCATACCCCTAACATTCCAAAACATAAACGACATTAACTAAGCGGAGTAGCATTAGTCCCCATATTAGAGTTACCGGGGTTAGAGCTCAATTTATTTTTCTCACTATGCCATTTTTTTCCTTCTACTTGATTAATCATTTCTGTCCATGCAGGATTGTCAATAACACCTTCTGATTCCATTGCTCGGAACACAAAACTATCCTCCTCTCGCCGACTTTTTCATGTAATACCATGGCTGGAGCTTCTAGGATCAGGTAAATCAACAGTATTGTCCATCGTTTTGGATGTTAGAGTTACTTGTATGCTGATCAGTTAATTTGTCTTTGGAGACGTCCATAGCGTCTAGCCGCGAAGCGAGGAATCATTCTCATTATTTTATCTACAGGCTGACTTCGAGAATTGGAAAGAACGTTACCCGACCATTTATTAGTTGTGTGTGCCACTGCATGAAGCACTCTGAGTTGTGGACAATTGTTTAAGTAATTAGTTTGCTGCATTGTATTAATTGTAACATGATTATGTATACTCTACTGGTAGCATTCAAATTACTGTGTAATAATTTGCAGGATGCAAATATGTTGTCGAAGCTAAACCACCGCAGTGTGCCTCGATAGGAACTATCATCCTATGTGCATCCCTTTTGAGCCAAAAAGAGAAATTTCTCCGAGCTTTTTTTTCTGAGAATTTCTGATGTGTAACTGTTGTCACTATCTTCATTCATGGTATGCTTTGCTGAATTAATGACTTAAGCTATAGAAAACCATTAGTTTAACTTGATCTGTAAGTGTAAATTGCAGGACAACATCAGTGGTAGAGTTTGCCGATGTCTGTTTTTAATGGTGTGCAAATTAAGGGAAATGGCCACAGCAGCTGTGAAGGTAATCTCTTATTAATGCTTTAAAATTGACCTTGCTTGAATATGCTTTTAATTTTCAATAAAACATGCAGATCTTTAATTGTCAATCAAACATGTAGATCTTTAATTTTCAATAATACAATAAATTGATGCATCTGCATTTGCATCCAACTTGCTTCTTGTTTGCTTTTAAACTTGAATCATGGCATGATTTTCATTGCCTTTGACGTTCGTTTGCTTTTTAGTTTCGAGTTTCAAGTTATTTGTAGCTTTAGTACTTATTATACTGTGCAAGCTGACGGCTGGCTGCTTCTCTTTTAGTTTCTTCTTGGGCATCAATCAATGTCTTTCTTTCACTATTGTAGTTCTTCCTTCTATGTGTGTTTCTACATGCATGTTGTTCTAACACACCAATGCTAAACCCTCTGGTAATCTTAATTTTGACGTAAGATTTGAAACAACTGAAGAATAAATTGCTGTTGTCAATTTGATTAGCTCAAGAAGTTATAGTTTTAATTAACTTGTCGATATAAGCTTTTCAAATTATTCATTCTTCATATTTGCCTCACTGTGGCTTCTCCAACCCATTCAGAATACTCAGGCTTGAACTAATTTATTTTGACGGAGTTTCTCTCCATCGACGCAAGTGCAGATGAAGTAGATTAGTTGTAACGAAAATGAATTTCATGTAAATCAAAGTTAGAAAGAAAACTTTGTTGAGGCATGTATTTGTTCTTCTGTAAAAATCTACTGATATATAGTTTGACTTAAATTCCTTTGGCAAAACATGGCAAAATTAACCTTCTTCAAATGGAGCACTGACAAAAAATATGTGTTCTGATTGTACGTTTTTTTGTTGCTCAAGGATGGTTGGGAATAGCCTGAATACTGGGAACAGTGGCCAAAAAGCTGACTGTGAAAAATTGAGGAGAAATCGACTAAATAAGCAGTTTGTAGAGTTGGGAACAACACTCGGTAGGCTCGCATTTAATATAATCACAAAGCTAACATAATGCGTTGTAACACTATGCATGCAACACAACATTTAATCTATGTTATTCGTCGAATTACAGACCCTGACCGTCCGAAGAATTACAAAGCAACCATTCTCACAGACACCATTCACATGTTAACAGACTTAAAGCAGGACATTCATTCTTATTCCAAGAATCTCGCGAGGTACCATGAAACCACCTCAAGCTTTGCTTAATTATTCTGTCTTTTTGTTAAAAACACGCCCTTATTTTTCATGCCCCACTTTGGCGACATTCACATCGATCAGAACTTTTGGTGAGTCTTTGGATACAACTAAGACTGTCCTCTAGAATGGACCTATGGGAGTCTTTTGAATTTGAAAAGTTTGCAGCAGGAACAGAGGTAAGTCCTACTATTTGCAAAAAGATGTCAATTTTGTTTCATTATTTAAACGTCATCTATGATAGTGAAATACTTTTTACTAGTTTTGTTAACTAAATAATGAATATTGACACCTACGTGATTTCCAAGCCGCTTAAAAGTAAGTTTTAATTCATTTTTAGCACTCACTTTTGAATCAAACTCAACATCTAAATTGGTTGTAAATTTGTTGAAATTGTACCATTTTTTTGTGTTTTTGACATACTTTTACACAACTTACCTGTTTAATTCTTATTGGTATGTCTAGTCATGCAAGTATATCATTATATCACAGCTCTCATAGAGATGAGCATGATGAGAGAAACAGTTAAGTCAATTGCATAATGAATGATGGGTTTGTATTATATGATTATTTTGTTGGTAATGAAAATATGGGGTTAAAGATGAAAAGGAAAAGTTGTCATTTTGAGATATATGTAGGTGATAGCGGAAAAGCTAGCTGATTTGAGCGTGAAGTGTGTGACAATGATTATTGGAGGTGGAGACTCTGTTGCTGCCGTAGAGAAAGTTGGTCTTGCTGACAAGATGAGCCACATATCAATAGATAGAAGAGAAAAACGAGCTCGGAGGAGAGAAGGCAAATTTAAAATCGGAAATAGAGAGTCTGAATATGGAGTATCAACAAAGGGTGGGACATTCATGTCCATCTTACTAGTATCCGATGCAAGCGTTCCTTTATCTTCTGGCCCTGTCCCGATGCAAGCATTCCATTATTTTCTAGGAAGAATATGCAATAGTGAAAGAAATACCCACAGAACTATATTATAAAATGTCATGTATCATGAACACACTATTGTATTGTTTAGATGTATGAGACCTTGATTAATGTTACGTTGACTTTGTAAATATTAATTCAATATTTGAAATTAATTGATGGTGAATGATTTGGTTTCAATTTTTTTATTGGAATTGATATAGATAAGAAATAAGTATATTTAGTTTTTGTTTAATATGATGAAATAGAATATAGCGATAATATATCAAAATTACTTTAGAAAAGGCGTATAGTGGGCGTAGGAAAGACGTAGATAATTTACAGAAAAAATGCGTAGGTAAGACGTAGGTAAATTAATGGCGTAGGGAAGACGTAGGAAATGCTATACGTAAATACGTCGTAGGAATATCGTAGGAAGATCATGGCGTAGGGAGAACGTAGATAAATAATGGTGTAGATATGGCGTAGGAAACACCCTCACGGATGGCGTAGGTAAGACGTGAAAATATTATTACCTACGCAGGTTTTAGCCACGCCAATATTGGCGTAGGTATTACGTAAGTACTGCATTTACCTACGCCCCGCCTACGCCATTTTGGCGTAGGTAAAACTGCAGTTTTCTTGTAGTGACATGATGTTTTGATGGTTTGATGATCGTACGATTTAGACATGGTGTTGGTTACGATGTTTGGACATGATTATGTTGTTTTGGCGACGTTTGGTTGTTATATTATGTAAATATTGGTTAATTAATGTGTTTTGTTTTTATTTTTATTTTATATTGTGCTTGGTGTATATATGGTTGAGATTGTGAGTTACATGCTCGAAATGGAGCAGTGCATAATATATTATATATGTGGCGTGTGGTTTGAAGTGGAAAATCTGAAATTTGTAAAAAAAAAAAAAAAAAAAAAAAAAAAAAACCCTCCTACATTTTCAACGGCTATAAAAGGCCTGCGACGGCTTATAAGTCATATCATACCAACGACTTATTGTCAGAAATAATGTACATGTGGTCTTATTTATCAGTTGAAAGCCGTTGGAAATTATGCGTCATGTGCATTGGAAGTCGTTGGAAGCCGTTGGAAATTAAGCGTCGTGTGCATTGGAAGTCGTTGAAAGCCGTTGATTTGTATACCAACGGATTGACCAACGGCTTCCAACGGTTATTGATCGTTGGAAAACCCTGTTTCTCTTGTAGTGTGTTTAATTTCAGATTGGGATAAAGTAAGTTTCCAAAAAAAAAAAAAAAAAAAAAAAAAAAAAAAAAAAACTAATGTGAAGAAAGTGATGGATGCCAATTAAAATTTGCTAAGAAACTATCATAACAACTTCTACAAATAGACCATGATTTCCAGCATTAAAATTTTCAATAAAAATCCATAAAATACGAAAAAAAATCCACAAAATGAATTATTTAGCTATGGTTTAAACTAAACATAAGTATCTTTCTCGCCCAAGTTTGACCATGAAAATACTACAATAAAATTCCATGTATCATCCTAAGAGAAGAATCTGTATGAACTTGCACTCTTTATTATCGTTCTTAGGCCTCCAATTGGTCCGAACACAGTAAGCAAGACTCCAAGAATGATGCAAATCTAAATAAAAAGAAAACAAAATACTCAGCATTAATTAAGTTTTATATTCATATCATATATACTTGAAATAAATAAAAAGAAATATAACTACTTTTAAAAGTAAAAAAACATATAATGAACTTTATTATGTAAAACTTTTCGAAATTCGTTTACAATGATCGGGATGGCCTTGAATGATTTCAAAGCCTTGAATTCATAGTAATGGCAAGAATTACGCATTTGACATGTTAAATGCCTATGATTCCAGATAATGTTTAATTTCAGATTGGGATAAACTAAGTTTCAAAAAAAAGTTGAAAGGGAAGAAACTGATGGATGCCAATCAAAATTTGCTACGAAACGATCATAACAACTTCTGTAAATAGAGACAACACATCTTTACCATGATTTCCAACAATAAATTTTCCAATAAAAAACCATAAAATACAAAAAAATCCACAAATGAATTATTAAGTTATGGCTTAAACTAAACATAAGTATCTCTCTCGCCCATGTTTGACCTTGAAAATACTACAATAAATTTCCATATCATCCTAAGAGAAGAATCTGTATGAACTCGCGCTCTTTATTATCGTCCTTAGGCCTCCGATTGGTCCCAACACGGTAAGCAAGACTCCAAGAATGATGCAAATCTGAATAAAAAGAAAACAAAACACGAGTATTAAATTTTATATTTATATCATATACACTTGAAAATGAATTATTAGTTGTGTACAGAGATTTAATGCATACCCAGTTTATGCACCATGATAGGCTAAATGTTTTGGGCTTCTTAATAGCCAGCCATATTATGCAAGGAAGCTGCACAATCAATACCCATTGATTATGTAATTTAAAAAAAAAAAAAAAACTTCAGATGAACTTGAACTAAAAAATGTCGGATTATATTTTATATTGACTTAAATAGTATGTAATTGTTTGCAATTAATGTATTGCCGAATAAATAAAATTGCAAAGAGAATTTAACTTACATAATAGGTAGTAGGTGCAAATGCAAATCCTCCAAAAAATCCAAGAAGTCCTCCAAAAAATGGGATGCATATGGCCACAAATATAGTGAAAGCTTCATAGAAGAGAAATATATAAGCAAGAAATTTCCTAAAAATATATGTATTAAATGTTTACGCTATCAAGTATTAAAAGCATTACCAACATAAGTACTCCGGGCAATGAGGCGAAGAGTAAGTCCAGGTGAAAAATGCATTTTTTTTACCAGAACTGTTTCAATCATATCGAACACTGGCATGGCAAAAATCTGCACCAGTTTGTAAGTTAAATCAGAAAATAAAAAGGAAAGTCATTGGACCTTCCGAGAAAATTATGACGATTATATTCATATACCATATTTTGCTTTGCAAACCCAAATTTTGCATAAAGTATTATACATTTTTTTGCTTTACATATACCTTAGAAGTTTCAATGCTATTCTTCTTTAACATTTAATATCATACAATTGCACTTCTCTAGTTGTATTCATCATGAATTCAAGCAACTCCTCCCCAACTATATAAAAAGCATAAGAAAAAAAGAACATATCTTTAATCTTCTTTTCAAATTCTACACTAAAATCTTGGTCCTCCTCTATTTCTAATATAAAATCATTGTTTCTTTTGATTTTATTCTTAAATCAAACTCTTTTCTAGACTTTTTCATTCCTGGATAACGAGTCTTTGATTTACGTTATTGTTATATAACATAACTTGGACTTTTTTATAGTTACCGGATTAATCAGGTTTTAAATAATAACACATATAATAATGTACCACAGGTGAACATAAATAATTTATTTAACCTTTTGAAAAAATATATGGTGTATTTAAAATAAATTTGGTTTACAAGAAGACTTAGCCAAAAAATAAGTAAATTTAGACATACTTGGTAGCTTCCAATAACATGAACAACAACCATCATATTAGCAGCAGCAATAATCCATTTCGGCCTCTCCAAACTAATAAGGATATTGTCTTCAACCGCGTTTCCAAAAACCCAATAACCTAATAAAGCAACCGGAAAATAACAGATGGCAACCACGATATAAGCAACAACAACTCCCTTCCACATTGGTTTTTTCGAAGGCTTTTCAGAAGTAGATGGAATAGTTGCTTGAATTTCCAACACAACATTATGACCTGCATAAGCAAAAGCTACGTCTCCCAGTGCACTTAGGAAGCTGAATACCTTCCCTGACGAGGTAGATTCCAAACTGCTATAGTCAACATTGTGTACCTGTCCTTTAGCCGCTGAAGCCGCCCAACCGATCGTCGAATAACTGTACAAGGATTAGTTTGTCAGTTTTCTAAAGATTCTTCAACCTTCTATTATTCAAAAATAAATCACGTACCTAAGCGACATAACAGCAGCAGCCAAAGAAACACCAGATATGGAGTTGAAATTAGGAAGCTGAGCCAAAAAGAAATGGCAAGAACCAAAAATGATGATGAAGTAGGACAACTTAATATTGGTAGCACCCTCCGGTTTAACTAAATCGTGGAATTTCTTTAGGGATTTACCACCAGTGACCATGTAGACAATGTCTACTCCCACTTCACATATGAGTTGCTGTGGCACGACAATCCAAAGTCCAAGCTTTTCACCAAAGGCGTGCTGACCGAGTTCATGATATCGATCAAAACGCTTTCCAGGAACCATTTCATGCATTTCAACCATTTGCCATAAAGTGTAAAGCGTTATTACCCATGAGAGTATGAGGATCGTTACACCAGGTCCCCTATCAATATGGATTTAGTTTGTTTAACAGAATAATTAAACTCTTATATACCCCAAAAAGTTAAAGTATGAAAGCCATGAGGTCTAATGACTTTTGATTCATGGTGCACCTTATTAGAGGATTTCATCTTTATCTAAGACTTGTAGCACCATTATGTACCACCATTATAGAAATACCAATTTCGAAAGAAAAAAGTTTCTCTATATTTTATTTTACCATAATTAAAAGTATGCACATAAAAAATTAGGGAAGAACAATACCATCCAAGCTGAGCCATTGCATAAGGAAGACTAAGAACACCAGCGCCGACCATAGCTGTAACATTATGAAATGCAGAATACCACCATTTAGCAGTTCGTGATGAAGTTATTGGAAGCCATTGTTCAAGTTTCTTCTCTTCTAAACTTTGCAATTGAGGGTCCATTCTCTCTTTTTGTAAGATATTTTTATCAATTTGAAATTTAGAATGAGAAATCCCATCTTTCCCTTTGTGTACATATATAGTCGTCTGAATACAACTGTGTTTATTACGGCAATAACATTAATACGCAAAATTGAATACAATGTAACTAGATTTGTATGGTTCCAGCTATTTGTTAACTAATAAAATAATTGTGGGAATGTATTTCCAAAAATAATGGGTGGGAATGAAGAATACCGCCAACAATTTTTTTCCATTAATAATCGAGTAATAAAAATAGGTGCAATTGGTTTGATTAATACATGAAATTAATGTTTACAGACTGGATTTTTCACTCATATATTTTACACGCATAAACTTGGTTTTCGAATTGCATGGTAAGTTTTAAATGATAAGATCATTTCGTGCATGCAATAAATGAAGATTATTTTTAGGGTAATATAGCGCAAAATGTATTTGGTGAAATCCACGTCTACACAAAAAGGGCAACATTAAAAAACCGATTACGCATTTATTACTCAAGTAAATGATGAATGATGAATATGTAGTATGTGTTAAAAAACTTAAGAAAAAATGGAACGGAAATCAATGTGGGAAGTGTATTTGACTATTTTCAATTGGAATAAGTGACAGCAAAGAATACCAAACGAAGACAATATGTGCAATTGCAGTGTATTTATTGTTGTATTGATACATCTAATCTTAGAGCTGTATGGTAAGTATATAAGGGTTAGACACTTAGACCAATAATTCATGAGTGCAATAAATGCGGGATTACATATAAAATAATAGCGCAAAGGGCGTTTTAGGAAACTCATGCAACACCAAAAAGTGAGCGTTTCGGAACGTGCAGACAATGTCGCACACTTTGTACAAAAATTCATGTAACTATGGTGTGCACTTTAGTTAAACCAGAGAAATTCATCAATCCAAGGTAATTCGTTTAATCTTGATCTTATATCTAATTCCAACTTTCCACATCTAGTGTTGAATAATCAAGATCTTTCCAATAGAGCTTTGCACGTTATATGTCGATTTGTAAATGTAAGGTTTTTGGTTATGCAAATGAGGCTTGTAAATCGGTTAAGATTTGGACTCTTAAAGTTATATCAAGTTTAGGCAATGTGATGGACAAAGATGACAGTTTGGAGCATGAGGGTATGTCTAATGTTGTTTCTATAGATAAGGATAGGATTTCCAATGATGTCAATACATTAGAGAAAGGGGATAAAGGAAAAATAAAGCTTTAGGGTCAGCCAATGTCATTACAGAGAACAACATTGTGAGTAAATATAATCCTTTTTTTGTCCTAACTGATTCAAATATATGTATACATGAGAATTGTGAAATGGCTCTTGATATTAGCAAACCTGATGAGATAACTTCTGAGGTTATTAATAGGAAATAGAGGGAGGAATCATGGGCTATTATCTACTAAGGGTGATCAAGAACTTAAGATCAATAAATAGCCACAGACAGTCTCAAATGTCTATGAAGATAAATTTGATCAAATTGAGGCCAGTAATTCTATTAAGAATGATTAGTTAATGGACCGTGAAGTAGGTACATATCAGATTAAGGTTGGTAATCCTCATGGGTCTGTTTTACATGAAATAGATAGGAGTAATCCAGGTTTAGGAGTTCTCCTGAGAATTTTTCTATTTGTTATCTTCAGTACTGTTTGGTCTGGGTGTTGATCATCTTTGATTTGCTGGATATTTTTATCTATTCTTTTGATGTGGTCCTGATGGTGCGATTCTTGGTAGCTTTTCAATTTGGATTGGTGTTCTGCATTTGTGTTAGGTATTAGTATGGTCTAACTCTAAAACGAGCCGGCCATGTTACATTGGTTTATGTGTCAAGGTAACTTTTATTAATATAGTAAATGATGGATCGCCTCAGTAGTTTCATTGAAGAAAAAAACAAGTATTACCATATAAATAATTTGACTGGATCATATATGGATTTATGAAGTAACAGTTCACTGGAATTGCCTTGCATAGTGTTTTGATGAATGAAAATAGAGTATATTAGTTTCCTTCCTCTGCGACTAATTAAGTGTATTAGTTCACCGGAATTGCCAGTTTGCAGCTCTTTGCTTTGGTTTCTACATCGAACTACCAGCTGCAAAAGCCTGTCTTTACTTTGTATGTGATAAATATGTAGCAATATATTTGGAATTGCTCTTGTTCTTTTGATATTTGATCTAGCTCAGGGTTTGGAAATGGTCATCTTATGTTTGAATAATTGTAAATAGGGAATAATGCATCTCATATCATTTGAATTTACTATTAGTAATTATTTAACATTGAAATTGTGCAACGCAATGCAGAAAGTCTTGGCCGCTTCGCATGATTTAGAGAAGTTTCCAAGCCTAAAAGCTGAACTTAGCACGCACCAACCTCTCTGCGCCTTAGGTGATTAATCTTATTTTGTAACAATTCCCAACTGAAATTGTCATTTAAACGAATGAAATGCTCACCATTTTGTCATATAACCAATGTACATGACTGTATCATGGGCTATGGATTCCTAAATTACCTATGTATATTTTTGTAGCTTATTATGTTAATTGCTTTAGGTTCTTCTCTATTTTGGTTCTGCCACTAAGCCAGCTATGTGCTGCCATCATCAGTTGATGATTATTTGCTAGGGTTCCTGCTATTTATATCTTGTTCCTTTTTAGTACAAACTCACATTGACTTGTGGTGAGATGACAGCTCATAAGTTCTCACACATAGAAAGTTTTAACTCTTAAGCTTTGACATTAACGTTTGCCTTTTGGCCCTTTTCCTGATCTTTATCCTTATATGTTCTAACTCCAACTTAACTGGGTAGGACATACGGTGCTCATCTTAAGCGTTGATGGTTCAATCCCTCATCAGCTGCACATATATAGTGTTTATCCCAATAAATCATTTGATGTTTTACCACTTAATATAGTACACTCTTCAACAACTTAGTTTGATTTTGTTACCAGCAGCTTAGTTTCTTCCAAAGCTAGTGTGAAGGCCGTCTAAATAAGACAATTGAAGCTAATAAAAAGGCAGGGTCGTCCGCTTTTCCTATTTTGATCAGTGCTATAAACATTATGTATTAACTTTAAAGCTTGATTTAAAAAGAGTTTATTAACCTTTTGCTACAGTCTACGATGCATTCATTTTTAAGTAAAGTTCGGCGGCAAAGTTATTACTTACAACGTAAAAAATATTCTATATCAAAGCTAACAACAACTACGACACTTTCTGAGCTGCATTGCAGAAGTCTAGCAACGCCGCCGACTACTTGGGCAAACCAAAACGCTTCAACGAACAACATACCCAACTAAACTAGTGACAAGCATATAGGGCATCAGGATCATTTTCAACATCATCACGAACAACATACCCACTAAACTATTGACAAGCGATATCTGAATGTGAAGTATCCACTGAACCTCGACGCTCGTGATCTCCCTCTGGAGTGTAATGTTTGTGTCTTTTCCTCGGGGTACTTCATCATCATCATTAAGTTGGACCATTAATTGGCCTGGTTCTGAGGAGTTTGGGCATGAATGTTCTGGTTATGGTTGAAATAAGAAGTCTAAAGGCCAGATTATGAGAAGTGGTGGCAAGAGCTTGAGTGTTATGGGGGCATGGTTCCAATTCCTTGATTAATTGTTGGACTAAGCCGATAACGAGTAGGCTATTTTGTTTCTTCTCATGCTGTCATGAGAGTCCTTCGCTAATGGCTTCGGTTGCTTTGGTAGGGTCCTGATGAAGAGCTTCTGAAGAGATGGTTGTTATTCGGGGAATGAACACTTATTTCTCCCTCCAAGCTTGAAATATCCCTTTGGTAGATTGTTACGATGCCTCCATTAGTTCAAAGTTTTTGCTATCTATTGATTGGGATCTCCTGGACACTCTCCGATTTTCTCATCAACTCGAACATCCGAGTTTGCATGACCGGAGCATTGGGTTTAGACGAAGTAGCCACATCAGTTGTGTCATGAGCATTAAGATTAGGATTGTCAGAAGGTTGTCGTTGGAGCAATGCCTCTTGATGATTAGCATGAGAAGTTCCAACTGCTGTAGACTTAGTTTTCTTCACCATGATATCGATCTTTGTATGTAGACCACGGGAAAGTCTGAGAAAGTTCTGAAACTCGAATGGATAGGAAGAAAAGAAAAGAAATGATTTTTTTTCTATTTCTCAGTAAAACATCAACATGCTGACATTAAAATTTGGCATAACACCCAGTGTGTTCTACAAACACTAAACTAAAAAAAATGGAAAAATCAGTAAGAAATGATAGTAATGTAGTAAAAGTAGAAGATAATGATCTATAGTGGTTTGACATAAGTTCGTCTACGTCCACTTTAGAAGTTCAATCGCTTTACTGCTAAAATTTACTAAGTATAATGCACAGATTGGTAAGACTACCCAGTAAAATAGTACAAAGTAGTGACAATGCAAAAGGATCCATATTTCATTTGAAATAGGGCTATTTATAGCTGCAGATTGTGCTAGAAATCCAGAGATCCGAAATAAGGGGAGTGCACGACCCAAAGTACCAAAATGACAAAGCTAGCGAATCAATAGCGATCCCCACACTTAGCCATTTTTGGGGATCGGTCCTCAAATACTCTTTCTCCCTGGCATCCTTCATCTTCGAGTGAAATCCATTTTGGATCGATCTTGTAGAAGTTGGGAGTAGTAAAGTTGTTGAAGATTCACCGATCCGAAGTGGAGTTGTACCGATGCCACAGTTGGAGTTGTGTTTAACAATTGAATAATGCGGAGTTGAGGCTTCTGGGATTCCTACCGATCCCCATTAGGGATTTGAGACGACCCCAAACCCCGTACTGACGGTGGTAAGGGTAATCCTTGGAATATAACACAGAAACAGATAATAGCAGAACAGAAATAAATAAATACACCAGATAATGAACAATAGAATATACTGGATAAACGTAATCATCAAAGTTACACAGTATACAGGATCATACTTATTAAAAATACAGTTCAGCTATACATAATACCTACAGCGGAAAACAAACATAATGTACAATAGGAACTGAACAGCATAAAAAGAGATAAATGATAGAATCCATCTTCAGCTCCAGCTATCCAGAAAGAGCCAGCTAAACCTGAATACAAGGCTACCCGTGTAGAAAAAGGGGCACCCGAGTTTGAAAGTGAAACAAACTATGAGTCAGTCATGGGACTGGTATGAGAAATCTACTCAACACATTTAAAATATGACTAATCACAGGACCACGCCACTTTCGTGGAACGGGTTTACTCCATTGGAATGCCAGTGCTTTAAAACAAATCATTCTTTTAAACATCGCAATGTTTTTTATAAAAATGAAGCTATTATAAGACTCAGTTCCCATCATACAATGCAACGCAAACCGGAGGATAGAGTCTTACCTTATAATAGCCAAAATATGATTGATACGAATAAAACAAAGGCATTTGATATTATTGCTAGTGTTTATATGTTTTGAAAACAATTTCAAATCATAACTATCAATCATAGACGGCATTAATGCCCCATACCACTATGTCGCCATATATAGGTATACAATCAAAATCGCACAGTCACGTATTTGGAAATTGGATTTCCGTCATGAACCAAGGCAAAAGATAGTCCTTACCGAATTCGAGACTGCCTAGCCCGAGTCTCAGGATCAGAGCTCGTGTGACCCTTGGATCGTCAGGGCCGGTCCACACGAAGTGGATTAAAATTCCTGAACACTGCGTTTCGCCGCCCTTTGGGGCATAAGCGAGCCAACAAATGACTCCATCGGACCCGGATCGTCCGATCTAACCGAGGCGCCTCGCAACAGCAACAACCACATAAGTCAAACTCGTCTGGGCGTTTAAAACCACTAACGCCACTTCTAGCTAGGAGGAAACGCAGGCCCTCCCTGAGGTCCTTTCTCCCGTTTCTGGTTCATACCAGGGTGTGAGGCTCGCGATTTCACGTTATACACAAAGCTACGCCACACAGGCGGTGCTTTGATCATCTCCACAAGACTTTGCTTTTCAACAGAAGCCCTGATCACTGCATCTTAGCACGCCACACAGGCAATTCAAACCGTGCAACTGATGGCTATCAATCACATAGAATAAATTCCAATGTCAGACACACTGTCCATTTGCAAGTCCGTTCTGGGTCTGAACGAAACTGGAGGCAATATATACCTCGCAAACCCATCGATCACCACGTAGTCTGGACGATCACCACTCATTATCCATATTTCGGGATGCCTCCCAATCAGGACCTCGGTTACCATCCAAACGAGGTGAAGATCTCCGGTCTTCGACCATCGTCTTCATCTTCTATTTCTTATCGTCGATTCAGTTATTCAGAATGGGATGAACCCGGTCTTTCTGAGCAACTCGCGTATATAATAAACAAGTGCAACACTAACATACACACGCATCATTTCAATTTATTAGTCACTAACCGTCAATCAGTAAGAGAACGATTTCCCAAATATTAACCCCGAAGGCCGAAACCAACATCAGATCAACACCCAGGAAACCATTCGACTTAGCCAACCTTCAGTTAATTTCTAAATTTCACATCCATATCGTTTATAATATTTTATAACGATTTATCGCTATTTTTATTTATTTTAAAATAGCCAATTTATTCAAAACGACGCTTCGGGCCATAACGCGACCGTGACGCTGTTTTTCTTCAAATTTGATTTACACATATCTGAAAATCTAACCGTTGGATCTTCACAAAATTTACATCATTAGAAAGATCTTTTCAAAACGAATCCAACGGTTCCAGTTTCGGGAAAATCCGACGGTCGGATCTCCCGGTATAATCGTTTGAAGTTTCGATTTCAAAATACGAACTGCAGCGTCGTTATTCGATTAAATGTAATTATATATATATATATATATATATATATATATATATATATATAATCAATTCTGGCGCTGTTTTTCTTCAGATTTGAATTAAACATTCCAGACAATCCAACCGTTGGATTTTTACAAAGTTGGTACCGTTGGAAAGATATTTCCAAAGTGAACCCAACGGTTGTGGCTTCGGGAAAATCCGATGGTCGGATCTCCCGGTATAATCGTTTGAAGTTTCGATTTCAAAATACGAACTACAGCTTCGTTATTCGATATATTTTAATTCTATTTATATATATATATCGATTCTTCAATTTCAAAGCTATATTCTTTTCATACATTTGATAAAAATGATATTTTAATCTAATTGCCTACTATTTCAACACTTCACTATATTTAACAATTCATGTATATAATAAAAATGTGATTTTTATTGTAAATAATTCATTTCAAAACACTATTATTTTATATAGTTCATATAAGTAATAAAAATAGGATTTTTATTATAAAACAATTTCTTTCAAAACAAGATTATTTTATATGGTTCATATAGATGATAAAAATGTGATTTTTATTATAAAACAATTTATTTCAAAATATGAATAACATTCAACACATGAATTTCAATTCAACGAATGAATAACGATTCAACACATGAAGGTTTTCTATAGTTTATATATATATCGATAAAAATGTGATTTTTATATTTAAAACACGAATACCATTCAACACATGAATTTCAATTCAACGAATGAATATCGATTCAACACATGAAGGTTTTCTATAGTTTATATATATAGATAAAAATGTGCTTTTTATATTTAAAACACGAATACCATTCAACACATGAATTTCAATTCAACGAATGAATATCGATTCAACACATGAAGGTTTTCTATAGTTTATATATATAGATAAAAATGTGATTTTTATATTTAAAACACGAATACCATTCAACACATGAATTTCAATTCAAAGAATGAATATCGATTCAACACATGAAGGTTTTCTATAGTTTATATATATAGATAAAAATGTGATTTTTATATTTAAAACACGAATACCATTCAACACATGAATTTCAATTCAACGAATTAATATCGATTCAACACATGAAGGTTTTCTACAGTTTATATATATAGATAAAAATGTGATTTTTATATTTAAAACACGAATACCATTCAACACATGAATTTCAATTCAACGAATGAATATCGATTCAACACGTGAAGGTTTTCTATAGTTTATATATATGGATAAAAATGTGTTTTTTATATTTAAAACACGAATATCATTCAACACATGAATTTCTATCCAACGAATGAATATCGACTCAACACATGAAGGCTTTCTATTCAACGAAAAAATATAGTTTCAGCAAATGAAAATAATTCAAACACATGAATATTATTCAAAATTTCAGCAGTATAACGGCAGGGTAGTTAAAACCGGGACCGTCCCTAGTACGGCTCCTCGCTCTACCTTAAAACCTCGCGGTTTTTGACAATGGGGAATCATGCATCTAGTTCGCACGCAGGCGGCATGAATATATTTATTTCATTTCCACAAACTAATCTATGTGGGTTCAACCAAATATTTCTCAACCACAAACGGGTATTTTTCATCCACAATCAATCAATATCAACCACAAACAATTTCAATCAACCATTCGCTATCAATCAATTTTCACACCAATCACAACCAATAAATATCATCCATGGTTTGTGGACGAGGGGCGTATATATATATATATATATAGCAATTCACTTCTATTTCAACACATATATAATTTTTACAACGCATATATAACTTATACATCGAACGTACAACTTATACAACGCTTATACAAGAGGTGTACAACGCTTATATAACTCATACATCGATTATATAATTTATACATCGTCGTTTTCCATATCATTTATAAATTAGAAATCTCACATTGGGTTCCACTCCACCAAAAATAGCAGAGGGCTCAGAAAAATATGCGGTATCTTCTAGAAGGTAGAAGACGTCCACACGAGTCCACTGTCTCTTGTTTCACTGAATTTCGTCAACATAATAAAAAGATATTCAATTTACCGCGTTATTTACTTAAGGAGATAATTAATCTAAATAATTAATTTTAAATTAAGCCCTTACTTCATCTTCCCTCTTCATCGACACCTGCCGCTACCCAGAACCCATCTGCTCAAAATTTTGACCACCCGCCGCTCCACCACTGTGCCTCTGACCAACGATCCACAATCGGCAAACGGAGTGCCCGACCTTCCCCTACAACCGCCGGCAGCCACCAACCGTTCGACGCCTCCCCCTTCCTCAAAATCCGCTCCAAAGCGGTAGCCTTTCCCCTCGAAATTTGAGCTCGACAATCCACGACACTCGATCAAGTGGGTGTTGATTAGAAGATCACTCGTAGCTCTTTGTTTTTCCCTTAATTACCCTAATCTAATTCGCAGCCATCTAGGAGATAATTAGGGATTTTGCTTTGAACGTTTATGGCCATCCAATACGTTAGTGGCGGCTGTTAGGGTTTCTGAAAGAGGGGTGGTTTTATAGATTTATAATTATATTTTATTCCTTTATTCGTTTAATTATGGAATTTTAATACCGAACTCCAAACGAAACCCAACAACTGTCACCCCTAGCTAATTACCCCCATTCCGAACACAATGGGCTATGTTTCATAGGCCCATTCGACTATTCCAGTCAGTTTTCCTTCAATTTAAAATATATAACATTCAATATTTGTTTGAACGTACATTTCAATTTGCCAGGGCCACAAACTGATTCGAAAAATTCCCGAAAAATAAATCTAGCTATGTTTTGACGATATGGTCCCAACAAAGCTAGTTTCGTCGAATTCTGAGACCGTTTGAAAAATGGCCTGTTTCTGGTCGATCCAATTTAACTGTAATTGACCAAAACACATTTTCCCTTGCCACGCTCACATATTAGCTTCAAAAATTATGAAATCTGAAACCTAGCAATAACTTCACATCCTGGATCCAACAAAAGTGGTTTAGTCGAATTCCGAGGTCCTATGCAAAATGGCCAATTTCACGGGCTATATAAATTCCATAGCGACCTTTCTGAAAATTCATTTGGCCATAACTTTTGCTTTCCGCTATGAAACTTCGATTTTTTAGATTTGTTAGAAAGGTATTCACTAACAGATTTAAATATTTTTGGTTTCACTCAAATCCGTTTTGTTTTGCACCCGGTATAGTCCGACAAAGTTTGAATTCAATTTTTGAAACTACAGCGCCATTTCAGGCCTTGTTTATAATTAGAATTAATTATATTCGTTTTCAATTGTCGATTCAGACTCACTTTTCATCGCTATTATTTAAAATATTTAAAATCCATTATTTTAGCTAATAAAAAAAAATTTGGTTCAGATTTTCTGGGTCGTTACAAATTCCCCCAATTAAAACTTTTCGTCCCCGAAAAGGAACAAAGTCGAAAGTGGTTTGATTAATCAACTCTACGTTCGATCTGGCTTCCATTCTCCAACTTTTCAGTTTCTGAGAATTTTCAAATTCTTCAAAAATTTGGCTAACACCCGGAATTTTCGAAAAATTTCTCCATAACCTCCTTTGTACGGGGAGAGGTTTGGAAATTTATTGGGCCGTATTAGGTACCCAATAAATCCTAATAAGCATACACATATTTATAGTGATATATTCTGGTGTTTATAGGGGAGCGTGTATTGATAATAACTCCAAAGAATAAATTCTCGTCACCCTGTCAAAGCCTGAGGGAGTGTGTATTTTAAATGCTCCAGAGGATAAATCCTCGTCACCTCGTCCCGTGTGGGAAATAAATAGTCCATGTGCCGTATCTAATAACTAGAGAGACGTGATTATTGTCAACTCCAGACCCATGTGGGGTTTTTATTCATCTGGCAATTTTATCGTTACAATTTAAATAGTCCATATCAATCATCAGTTCAACCTGTAAAATATAGTCATCACCATACAAGCCTCTCGCTCGTATGGTAAATCTTCCACCTCGTCACACAAGCTCCAAATGCTTATGTGGTATATGATGAAATATGCCTATCTTCAGAAGTATGCCATGCAATGTAGTTCAAAATTAATTGTTACTATCTTATGGCGATATTTATTATTTCACACAGAACAACCAGCACTCCGCATCCAATGGCATTCATAGGAGGTGATATAATAATATTTCGCATCCAACTCATTAAGGTTTACCTATTTGTCGGGCACGCAAATAAAATCTTTACTCAACAGCTATCCATTTGCCTGTTCAAACATATATAATGCACATGTATATATTTCTATCTATTTTCTAATCAGTTCAGTGTGTGATTTAAATGAATAAATTCTACCATTATTCTCTTATTGATTAAATTAACTATCGTTCTAATAATTTAATTAATCTAATCTACTATCACACAACACAAACGACAATCAAATAGTTTTTAATTTTTCAAAAATATACTAATCGATTCGTATATTCCTTTACTTTTCAAATATATATCTTTTATATATTCAAAAATTATATTTCTAGAACCAGACTTTATATATAATCACAAATACGTTATTTAAAACATATTACCCTAGACTCGTTCTGAGGCACTTCTAACCCCATCTCTAACGAGTTGTTCTGATTCTGCTGTACTCGTACTAGGATATTGCTGATCCTATATGTACTGAGTTACTCGTCCTAGAACACTACTGGTTCTATCTCTGACGAGTTCGTTAATGTGTTATATACCATAGCTAAGCTTAACCAAAGCTCTGATAACAAATGAGACGACCCCAAACCCCGTACTGACGGTGGCAAGGGTAATCCTTGGAATATAACACAGAAGCAGATAATAGCAGAACAAAAATAAATAAATACACCAGATAATGAACAATAGAATATACTGGATAAACGTAATCATCAAAGTTACATAGTATATAGGATCATACTTAGTAAAAATACTGTACAGCTATACATAATGCCTACAGCGGAAAACAAACATAATGTACAATAGGAGCTGAACAGCATAAAAAGAGATAAATGATAGAATCCATCTTCAGCTCCAGCTATCCAGAAAGAGCCAGCTAAACCTGAATACAAGGTTGCCCGTGTAGAAAAAGGGGCTCCCGAGTTTGAAAGTGAAACAAACTACGAGTCAGTCATGGGACTGGTATGAGAAATCTACTCAACACATTTAAAATATGGCTAATCACAGGACCACACCACTTTCGTGAAACGGGTTTACTCCATTGGATTGCCAGTGCTTTAAAATAAATCATTCTTTTAAACATCGCAATGCTTTTTTATAAAAATGAAGCTATTATAAGACTCAATTCCCATTACACAATGCAACCGGAGATAGAGTTTTACCTTATAATAGCCAAAATATGATTGATACGAATAAAACAAAGGCATTTGATATTATTACTAGTGTTTATATGTTTTGAAAACAATTTCAAATCATAACTATCAATCATAGACGACATTAATGCCCCATACCACTATGTCGCCATATATAGGTATACAATCAAAATCGCACAGTCACGTATTTGGAAATTGGATTTCCGTCATGAACCAAGGCAAAAGATAGTCCTTACCGAATTCGAGAGTGCCTAGCCCGAGTCTCAGGATTAGAGCTCGAGTGACCCTTGGATCATCAGGGCCGGTCCACACGAAGTGGATTAAAATTCCTGAACACTGCGTTTCGCCGCCCTTTGGGGCGTAAGCAAGCCAACAAATGGCTCCATCGGACACAGATCGTCCGATTTAACCGAGGCGCCTCGCAACAGCAACAACCACATAAGTCAAACTCGTCAGGGTGTGTAAAACCACTAACGCCACTTCTAGCTAGGAGGAAACGCAGGACCTCCCTGAGTTCTTTTCTCCCGTTTCTGCTTCATACCGGGGTGTGAGGCTCGCGATTTCACGTTATACACAAAGCTACGCCACACAGGCGGTGCTTTGATCATCTCCACAAGACTTTGCTTTTCAACAGAAGCCCTGATCACTGCATCTTAGCATGCCACATAGGCAATTCATACCGTGCAACTGATGGCTATCAATCACACAAAATAAATTCCATTGTCAGACACACTGTCCATTTGCATGTCCGTTCTGGGTCTGAACGAAACTGGAGGCACTATATACCTCGCAAACCCATCGATCACCACGTACGTCTGGACGATCACCACTCATTATCCATATTTCGGGATGCCTCCCAATCAGGACCTTGGTTACCATCCAAACGAGGTGAAGATCTCCGGTCTTCGACCATCGTCTTCATCTTCGATTTCTTATCGTCGATTCAGTTATTCAGAATGAGATGAACCCAGTCTTTCTAAGCAACTCGCATATATAATAAACAAGTGCAACACTAACATACACAGCATCATTTCAATTTATTAGTCACTAACCGTCCATCAGTAAGAGAACGATTTCCCAAATATAAACCCCGAAGGCCGAAACGAACATCAGATCAACACCCAAGAAACCATTAGACTTAGCCAACCTTCAGTTAATTTCTAAATTTCACATCCATATCGTTTATAATATTTTACAATGATTTATCGCTATTTTTATTTATTTTAAAATAGCCAATTTATTCAAAACGACGCTTCGGGCCATAACGCGACCGTGGCGCTGTTTTTCTTCAGATTTGATTTACACATATCTGAAAATCTAACCGTTGGATCTTCAGAAAATTTACATCATTAGAAAGATCTTTTCAAAACGAATCCAACGGTTCTACTTTTGGGAAAATCCGACGGTCGGATCTCCCGGTATAATCGTTTGAAGTTTCGATTTCAAAATACGAACTGCAGCGTCATTATTCGATTAAATATAATTATATATATATATATATAATCAATTCTGGCGCTGTTTTTCTTCATATTTGAATTAAACATTCCAGACAATCCTACCATTGGATTTTTACAAAGTTGGTGCCGTTGGAAAGATATTTCCAAAGCGAACCCAACGGTTGCGGCTTCGGGAAAATCCGATGGTTGGATCTCCCGGTATAATCGTTTGAAGTTTCGATTTCAAAATATGAACTACAGCTTCGTTATTCGATATATTTTAATTCTATTTATATATATATATATCGATTCTTCGATTTCAAAGCTATATTCTTTTCATACATTTGATAAAAACGATATTTTTATCTAACTGCCTTCTATTTCAACACTTACACTATATTTAACAATTCATGTATATACTAAAATTGTGATTTTTATTGTAAAACAATTCATTTCAAAACACTATTATTTTATATAGTTCATATAGGTAATAAAAATAGGATTTTTATTATAAAACAATTTCTTTCAAAACAAGATTATTTTATATAGTTCATATAGATGATAAAAATGTGATTTTTATTATAAAAAAATTATTTCAAAATATGAATACCATTCAACACATGAATTTCAATTCAACGAATGAATATCGATTCAACACATGAAGGTTTTCTATAGTTTATATATATTGATAAAAATGTGATTTTTATATTTAAAACACGAATACCATTCAACACATGAATTTCAATTCAACGAATGAATATCGATTCAACACATGAAGGTTTTCTATAGTTTATATGTATAGATAAAAATGTGATTTTTATATTTAAAATACGAATACCATTCAACACATGAATTTCAATTCAACGAATGAATATCGATTCAACACATGAAGGTTTTCTATAGTTTATATATATAGATAAAAATGTGATTTTTATATTTAAAACACGAATACAATTCAACACATGAATTTCAATTCAACGAATGAATATCGATTTAACACATGAAGGTTTTCTATAGTTTATATATATAGATAAAAATGTGATTTTTATATTTAAAACACGAATACCATTCAACACATGAATTTCAATTCAACGAATGAATATCGATTCAACACATGAAGGTTTTCTATAGTTTATATATATAGATAAAAATGTGATTTTTATATTTAAAACACGAATACCATTCAACACATGAATTTCAATTCAACGAATGAATATCGATTCAACACATGAAGGTTTTCTATAGTTTATATAAATAGATAAAAATGTTATTTTTATATTTAAAACACGAATACTGTGACACCCCGTATTTTTACGCTTTAAAAATAAGAAATTTACGTACGTATGTGATGATACGCAAGCGTATAAACTAATGAACTATGAAAATAAAAGATATTCTGTTTATACTTTTAGAATTAAGTTAAACGGAATTTACCATTGCGTTCGTCTCGGAAAAATACGCGAAATAGAGTCCGAGTTTTCGAGAATCGGAGCCCGTATGACCCAGTTAAGGCCCATATCGATTTTCAGGAAATTTCAAGTATGAAGCAGCTCGAAAATTCAGAAGTTTGGTCCAGGCGGTGTAGGTGGGAATTTTCCCGCCAAAGCCCATGGCGACTAGGGAGTCGACAGGGCTGTCGACACCCCAGGACCCAAGTCGACAGGGCTGTCGACTTGGGGGTCGACTGGGCCCAAAAACACACTTCTTTGTGCTACGGCCTGGTGCACCTGGTCATCTGTTTTGGTCTAGTCTGGTGGCCTGAGACGGGTTTTAAAGGTTCGGATTGGTCCTAGGGTTAATCCTAAGGTCCTAATCACTCCTAATCTTTATAAATAAGCCTCTAAGCTACCCCTAAATCCTCATTATTCATTCATGCAACTAAACTATGGCAAAATTATTACTCTCATGGTCTCCACTCTCCTTCTAAAATTCCTAAGTAAATTCCTATGAGAGATTCATGTTCATTCAAGTGTTTTCAAGCATGAATGGATGTTGTTAGCTTGCATTCAAGTCAAGTTGCAACATTTCTATTTCAAAGCAAGGTTTTTTTATATTTGGAGCTTTCATATTGGGTATATTTGATTGCATAAGAGCTTCGTCTCAATCTTTGTTTTGCATTTCGATTTGTTCCTTCATAGCAATGTAAGCCCTTTCCCTACTCTTAGATATTAACTATGAAGTTAAATGTTCATGTTGCAAGTTTGGGTTTGATCATTAAGTATGATACATGCTATCATGTCATGCAAGTTTATGAAGTCATTATCTTGATCTTGTGGGCTAAAAGCTACAACCTTTATGTTGAAATGTTGCATTATGCAACATGAGAACCCTCATAACCTTTATGTCAACTTGCATATGAAGTCATAACCCTTATATGATGATATATGCGAGTTACTAGTCATCATTCCATGTCTTTTGTCACCATGATTCGCTTATGTGCCAAGTTTGGGTTTATGCATGTTTTTGAGGCTTAAGAATGTAACATGCAAGTTAAGGAACACATTTGTGCCTCATTTGCCACCATGATTAACTTGTGGCTTAATATCCATTTTTGTCATGCCTTTGCCAAGTCTCTTCTTTTAATCCATTACGTTGTTGCGAACGTATATGCGAGTTTAAAAGCGTTGGGTTATGTTATGGGTAATTTCTAATGACATGAAAATATAACTTAAAAACATGACTTGAAATATAACATGGAAGTTGACATGTAAGTATGCTTGAAAATATGAAATTGGGAATTTACCTATTAAGTTAGGTCTACCCATACTATGGAATTGGGAATTTACCTATTGAGTTAGGTCTACCCATATTCTTAAGAAAACTTGAATATGAACATGACACTAGTCTAAACATGAAAGTGACCAACTCGAGGTTGGGTTGAGTTTGCAACATAAAGCTACCCGGAACCGACCGGCCTAACTAGTAGTTGCAAACAATAGGATCCAATGTGAGAAGTTGGTCATGTTGTGCTTGAACCCGAGGTTAGACCAAGTTGTGGTGTAAAGCTACCCGGAACCGACCGGCTTAACTAGTAACCACAACAAAGTCTAATGCGAGAGGTTGAGGTGCATTAAGTAATTAATGCCACATGATAAGGTTAAGTAAGTTTCCTTAATGACACTTAACCATACAATACAGTTAATGGATGGGGTTAAGTTAGCTTAGACTTAACTAATCTAAACATGGAAATCGGATGGCGTTAAGTTAGCCTAGACTTAATTAATCCAACTTGGTAGTTTAAGGGGGTTAAGTTAAACACTTAACTAATCTAACACGATGATTTGATGTGGTTGAGTTAACCAATACTTAACCAATATAACGTGAAAACATGATAAGGCTAAGTCACGAATCGCTTGAATACACTTGACCGATTTGACTAAGTAAATTGATAGGGTCAAGTTAATATATACTTAACCAATCTAGAATAATAATTGGACGAGGTTAAGTCGTGAATTGCTTAATATACTTAACCAACTTGACACATGGTTTGTAGGGTTAAGTCTTGAACTTGGATACTTAGCCAATTTTGACATGATTTGTAGACGGATTAAGTCATGGACTTAAGTGACACTTAATCCATTATATAAACCCTAGTTCAGGGAATTAGGTGGATAACCGTAATTAACAAGAATAACGGGAATAAGCTAAGTGGTAAACCTTAGTTGGAGAATAGCTAAGTAATAATTCTTAGTCAAGGAATTTTGGACCAGTTCATAAATTGGATGAGTAACCCGATACGGTAGGTCATCGTTTAAGCACACGAGTAGAAGCAAGTTATCTGATTTAGATAAAGGCTCCAGTGAACGGGGTAACGAAGCAGCGGCTTCGGGGAACATGAGGATATTCTTGGTATCCCTCTGTGAGCTGCCAGGTGATCGCACTAGGCTCATGAGAGGTTAAGGTCTGCGTTAGAAGAACCAAGAGTATGCCTTGGTTGCTATACGAGCGACCTAAAGACGGGGATGGATAGGGGATAGTCGACGATACACGGTCGTGCCCTAGATAGCATTTCGTCAAGCTACCTACCATCTTTGGTCAAGCATGTACGTACTGAAAGGCAGAGAACACCCAAAATACCATAATTGCTATCTAATTATGGTTGCGGTAAGGCTAGGATGTGGGTTGGCCAGTAGTGTGTTTTCATACAGGATTTATCCTGTCTTGTCTTTCACTAGTTGAGGGAGTGGTCTCGTGGGACCATAGCCACGTATAGGAAAAACAGACCTTAGCATCTGCATCGGCAGATAAATCGAAAGCTCCCGACCGAGTCCTGTATTTCTTGATCTGCCCCGTGACAGGACTCGGATGGCACGATGTGATACATGTGCATACAGTCATGGAAAAACGATTCACGATGAATGCGTGGGAAAAAGGGCGCGGTTGACGGTTAGCGTAATTCCTAGTGGCCCTGGTTGGTTGAACCCAAACCGAAATACGAAAACGTGCAATAGGTAAGCATAATCACTAGTGGTCCTGGGTGGCATAAGTCCTAGTTGCACAAACGATGATTCATGTTGGGAAAGCCTAGCTAGGTCTAGGGTAACAGTCCAAATGAGCTTAAGGATCATGGAATTACATTGGATTAGTATAGAACCTCATGGGAAAGCTCGTACGGTCTACGGCAAGGAACTGAACATTTACATGGAAAGAAACATACGAGTTGAGTAACCTATAAATGCGATATATTAGGTTGACATGAACCATTACACGACTTTTGAGTAAGGGTCATTCATGGTTAACACATGATACGGTAGGGATACTAGTACGGTAGATGCAGAGCAGAAATACTGGATAGATACCATGGGATGTTATACGCGATAGATATCTTGGGAATATTATTCTTGATAGGAACCTGACGATGGGATACCTTGTTTTATCTTGACATCGTAATTTATCATGACACCTTAGTTTATCTGAGTTCAGTAGTTCATCCTGTTATTTTGATTTAGCTTATCTATCTTGTCATCATGCTTATGTTCATCTCAGTTTCTCATGACAGTTAACTTTACTAGTTTTTATGCTGATAGTAGATAGGGCTTACTCAGTCTTTTTGACTGACCCGTTTTGTTTCGCTTCTTTTCTTCCGTTTCCCCCCCAGGTTACAGGGAGGAAATACTGTTGTTTAGTTCGGACTTCTTCTGCTTGAAGGTCATCGTGTATGGCTTGGACACTTCGTGGCTATGGCCACTTTATTGTTTTACTTGGGGAATAATTTATGAAAAAGTTTTTATGCTTCTTTACTATTGTAAGACATGTTTTGATGTACTCTGATGTAAAAGGCTTTAGACCTTAATTACTAATGTTTATGAAAGTTCAATTTTACTTCCGCTATTTTATATGTTCTGTCTTGTGATAATTCTGTGCATGTTTACCAATAATGCCCCTCTAAAGCTAGTGCATTCCTTTGCGAGTGACCCTAGCGAAGGCGGGGTGTTACATTTGGTATCAGAGCAGAAGGTTACCAGGTTGGGCAAAAGTTTTTAAAGACCTTCTAAAAACTACTTGAAAACCATTTACAAAGAAGCATTTTACAAGAAAAACTTTGTTTTTAAAGGCTATTCCCCAAAGGCCATTAGTACTGTCCTTGTTTTATCGGTTGAATCCCCTTTTCCTTTCTCTCTTCCATCGGTAGTCACAATGGTTTTGGTTACGACTAGTTTCCGAGTTAGGAAAGTGTTTTCTATACGATGGAGATAGTTCTCGAGAGAAATAGAACTGAGTTAGGAGAAAGGATGATAATGGAAGGATAGCTGGGCAAAGGAGGGAAAAAAATATATACATAAAGGGGAAAGTCGACAGGCCTGTCGACAGGGCAGTCGACTTACCCCCCCCCCTGTCGACAGCCCTGTCGACACAAGGCGCCTGTAGGGAAAAAATATATATATATATAAAGCCGCAGCCGACGGCTTTCTTCCCCAAACCCCCATTTCTCTTGCCTCTTCCCTTCCAGCCACCAAAACTCGAAAATTCACCACTTCCCCCACCTCCCATCACCTCGTTCCTCCACTATTCTTCATAAATTTGGTCTTAAATCGAAGCTAAAGACCCTCTCTACCCGGATCTATAGTTTACCTCTTCCGATTCATGCTCGAATCACCATGGCTAATCCACCCAATCTCTACGAGCTTTACCCTCAATTAACCGCGCAAGAGGTCGAGTGGTGTGACGAGCAACAAGAGATAATCGAGCACTACGCGTGGATCGCCATTAGGAATTTGCTTTTAGGCCGACCGGTGAGGTTTGCGGATTTTGCGGGAACCGCCGTGGAAAATTTGTTTGCTAATGCGGGTTTGATTCATATTCTGGATATGCGCACGGCCGAGAGGAGAGGCTACAAACGTATGGTAAGACTTTTTGATGCTCATTTGAAAATTGGTGTGGATAATGATGGGTTAATAACCTATAGTTCAAGGGTTAAGGGTACCCATATATTTATGAATGAGATCCAGTTTGGGGACATGTTGAATATCCGTGGTACGGGACTAGATACGAACGATCTTGAGATGAATGATTTGAATGTGTGGGGTAGGATCTTTTTTTAATGGACTGATGAGACATTGGGATAGTACACATTTGCGCCCGCTAGCTAGGTTTGTGGTCAGAATATTGCAATATAATCTTGCGGGGCAAAATGCTGGGTTTGATAGAGTCCCAGTCGTTGTTAAGGCCGCCACTTATGCTATTTTTGGGGGCATACAAATGAACTGGGCAAGGACCATCTTACAGTAATACCAAATTTATAGGGAAGCAAGGCACGCCAATATTTGTTTTGGGAACTTATGGACCACGGTTTTTCATCGATATGGGGTTGATTTGCATGATGAGGATTATCTGACACTTTCTAACCATCCCTCTGTTATCATCACTGAGGCTGCACTAGGAAGGATGGGTATAAATATGCAAGATCTGCAAGATGAGCCACATCCTATGGAGCACGAGGGATTAGATGAGGGAGAGAGTGAAGGTGACGAGGAGGAAGAACCACATAATGGTCAGTTCGGATAGTTTGAGGAACCCTATCAGGCACCACAGCATGAGGACGAGCGGGAACAGACAGGGCATGCTTGGGAAGGAGCCTGGGCTCATCCGGCCCCAGCGCAGGGGGCTTCAGATACAGGTGCCTGGGATCCATGGGTTGCTAGGGATCCAGATTGGAGGACTGAGCTGAGGTATGTTTCAGAGCAGCAGGCTCGCATAATGAGGAGCCACCGGGACATAATGAAGTCACAGCAGGGGATGCTGCAGGCACAGGTAGGCCTAGCTCAGACTCAGCAGCAGATGCTTCAAGACATGGGTAGCTCCTATGATCAGTTAGGAGCGGGGATACAGGACATACAGTTAGAAGTTAGGCAGGGGAACCGACGACATGAAGAGAGGTTAGATAGCTTAGAGGAGCTCATCCGTGGCTACTTCCATCAGGGGTGACTTCTATCAGTGTATCCATAGGATAGTATTTTTTTTTCAGTACTGTTTTCTTTGTTATCTGGTAGTAACGATGTACTGAAAGCTATCTTAATATTTGCACGTTGTTTTTTTATGAAATCTGTTGTGCTTAATGTAATTATGAAATATTGCACGATAATGCCTTATAAACAAAGTAAAGCGAGAAAGTAATAAAACGGGAAATCTTTCCGTTATATAAAGTTTAGAAAATTAGATTTTTTCTAAATTAAAAATGGATGGTAAGGTCTTGGATGCGCCAATTGGATGAACTTCACTCTTTCTTGTAAGAGTGTGGGAAAATTTGGATGAAATTGCTTTCTCAAATTTTTGCATTCATTTAGAACTGCAAGTATATTTTAGGATGAGAGCATCATGTTTTCAGAAAAGAAATTTTCAAGAAATAGCATTCGTATAGGTGGTACCACAAGTTAGGCATACATATTTTTCTATATTGTGATTCACTTTTGCACATGTGCACATGGTTGCAACAATTGGCTGAACACTTATGGATGATAATGTAGGGACATAAAACCTACTATTATTGAATTTCGGGGACGAAATTCCTTAAGGGTGGGAGAATGTGACACCCCGTATTTTTACGCTTTAAAAATAAGAAATTTACGTACGTATGTGATGATACGCAAGCATATAAACTAATGAACTATGAAAATAAAAGATATTCTGTTTATACTTTTAGAATTAAGTTAAACGGAATTTACCATTGCGTTCGTCTCGGAAAAATACGCGAAATAGAGTCCGAGTTTTCGAGAATCGGAGCCCGTATGACCCAGTTAAGGCCTATATCGATTTTCAGGAAATTTCAAGTATGAAACAGCTCGAAAATTCAGAAGTTTGGTCCAGGCGGGGTAGGCGGGAATTTTCCCGCCAAAGCCCATGGCGACTGGGGAGTCGACAGGGCTGTCGACACCCCAGGACCCAAGTCGACAGGGCTGTCGACTAGGCCCAAAAACACACTTCTGTGTGCTACGGCCTGGTGCACCTGGTCATCTGTTTTGGTCTAGTCTGGTGGCCTGAGACGGGTTTTAAAGGTTCAGATTGGTCCTAGGGTTAATCCTAAGGTCCTAATCACTCCTAATCTCTATAAATAAGCCCCTAACCTACCCCTAAATCCTCATTATTCATTCATGCAACTAAACTATGGCATAATTATTACTCTCATGGCCTCCACTCTCCTTCTAAAATTCCTAAGTAAATTCCTATGAGAGATTCATGTTCATTCAAGTGTTTTCAAGCATGAATGGATGTTGTTAGCTTGCATTCAAGTCAAGTTGCAACATTTCTATTTCAAAGCAAGGTTTTTTTTTGATTTGGAGCTTTCATATTGGGTTTATTTGATTGCACAAGAGCTTCGTCTCAATCTTTGTTTTGCATTTCGATTTGTTCCTTCATAGCAATGTAAGCCCTTTCCCTACTCTTAGATATTAACTATGAAGTTAAATGTTCATGTTGCAAGTTTGGGTTTGATCATTAAGTATGATACATGCTATCATGTCATGCAAGTTTATGAAGTCATTATCTTGATCTTGTGGGCTAAAAGCTACAACATTTATGTTGATATGTTGCATTATGCAACATGAGAACCCTCATAACCTTTATGTCAACTTGCATATGAAGTCATAACCCTTATATGATGATATATGCGAGTTACTAGTTATCATTCCATGTCTTTTGTCACCATGATTCGCTTATGTGCCAAGTTTGGGTTTATGCATGTTTTTGAGGCTTAAGAATGTAACATGCAAGATAAGGAACACATTTGTGCCTCATTTGCCACCATGATTAACTTGTGGCTTAATATCCATTTTTGTCATGCCTTTGCCAAGTCTCTTCTTTTAATCCATTACGTTGTTGCGAAGGTATATGCGAGTTTAAAAGCGTTGGGTTATGTTATGGGTAATTTCTAATGACATGAAAATATAACTTAAAAACATGACTTGAAATATAACATGGAAGTTGACATGTAAGTATGCTTGAAAATATGAAATTGGGAATTTACCTATTAAGTTAGGTCTACCCATACTATGGAATTGAGAATTTACCTATTAAGTTAGGTCTACCCATATTCTTAAGAAAACTTGAATATGAACATGACACTAGTCTAAACATGAAAGTGACCAACTCGAGGTTGGGTTGAGTTTGCAACATAAAGCTACCCGGAACCGACCGGCCTAACTAGTAGTTGCAAACAATAGGACCCAATGTGAGAAGTTGGTCATGTTGTGCTTGAACCCGAGGTTAGACCAAGTTGTGGTGTAAAGCTACCCGGAACCGACCGGCTTAACTAGTAACCACAACAAAGTCTAATGTGAGAGGTTGAGGTGCATTAAGTTATTAATGCCACATGATAAGGTTAAGTAAGTTTCCTTAATGACACTTAACCGTACAATACAGTTAATGGATGGGGTTAAGTTAGCTTAGACTTAACTAATCTAAACATGGAAATCGGATGGGGTTAAGTTAGCCTAGACTTAATTAATCCAACTTGGTAGTTTAAGGGGGTTAAGTTAAACACTTAACTAATCTAACACGATGATTTGATGTGGTTGAGTTAACCAATACTTAACCAATATAACGTGAAAACATGATAAGGCTAAGTCACGAATCGCTTGAATACACTTGACCGATTTGACTAAGTAAATTGATAGGGTCAAGTTAATATATACTTAACCAATCTAGAATAATAATTGGACGAGGTTAAGTCGTGAATTGCTTAATATACTTAACCAACTTGACACATGGTTTGTAGGGTTAAGTCTTGAACTTGGATACTTAGCCAATTTTGACATGATTTGTAGACGGATTAAGTCATGAACTTAAGTGACACTTAATCCATTATATAAACCCTAGTTCAGGGAATTAGGTGGATAACCGTAATTAACAAGAATAACGGGAATAAGCTAAGTGGTAAACCTTAGTTGGAGAATAGCTAAATAATAATTCTTAGTCAAGGAATTTTGGACCAGTTCATAAATTGGATGAGTAACCCGATACGGTAGGTCATCGTTTAAGCACACGAGTAGAAGCAAGTTATCTGATTTAGATAAAGGCTCCAGCGAACTGAGTAACGAAGCAGCGGCTTCGGGGAACGTGAGGATATTCTTGGTATCCCTCTGTGAGCTGCCAGGTGATCGCACTAGGCTCATGAGAGGTTAAGGTCTGCGTTAGAAGAACCAAGAGTATGCTTTGGTTGCTATATGAGCGACCTAAAGACGGGGATGGATAGGGGATAGTCGACGATACACGGTCGTGCCCTAGATAGCATTTCGTCAGGCTACCTACCATCTTTGGTCAAGCGTGTACGTACTGAAAGGCAGAGAACACACAAAATACCATAATTGCTATCTAATTATGGTTGCGGTAAGGCTAGGATGTGGGTTGGCCAGTAGTGTGTTCTCATACAGGATTTATCCTGTCTTGTCTTTCACTAGTTGAGGGAGTGGTCTCGTGAGACCATAGCCACGTATAGAAAAAACAGACCTTAGCATCTGCATCGGCAGATAAATCGAATGCTCCTGACCGAGTCCTATATTTCTTGATCTGCCCTGTGACAGGACTCGGATGGCACGATGTGATACATGTGCATACAGTCATGGAAAAACGATTCACGATGAATGCGTGGGAAAAAGGGCGCGGTTGACGGTTAGCGTAATTCCTAGTGGCCCTGGGTGGTTGAACCCAAACCGAAATACGAAAACGTGCAATAGGTAAGCATAATCACTAGTGGTCCTGGGTGGCATAAGTCCTAGTTGCACAAACGATGATTCATGTTGGGAAAGCCTAGCTAGGTCTAGGGTAACAGTCCAAACGAGCTTAAGGATCATGGAATTACATTGGAGTAGTATAGAACCTCATGGGAAAACCCGTACGGTCTACGGCAAGGAACTGAACATTTACATGGAAAGAAACATACGAGTTGAGTAACCTATAAATGCGATATATTAGGTTGACATGAACCATTACACGACTTTTGAGTAAGGGTCATTCATGGTTAACACATGATACGGTGGGGATACTAGTACAGTAGGTGCAGAGCAGAAATACAGGATAGATACCATGGGATGTTATACGCGATAGATATCTTGGGAATATTATTCTTGATAGGAACCTGACGATGGGATACCTTGTTTTATCTTGACATCGTAATTTATCATGACACCTTAGTTTATCTGAGTTCAGTAGTTCATCCTGTTATTTTGATTTAGCTTATCTATCTTGTCATCATGCTTATGTTCATCTCAGTTTCTCATGACAATTAACTTTGCTAGTTTTTATGCTGATAGTAGATAGGGCTTACTCAGTCTTTTTGACTGACCCGTTTTGTTTCGCTTCTTTTCTTCCGTTTCCCCCCAGGTTACAGGGAGGAAATACTGTTGTTTAGTTCGGACTTCTTCTGCTTGAAGGTCATCGTGTATGGCTTGGACACTTCTTGGCTATGGCCACTTTATTGTTTTACTTGGGGAATAATTTATGAAAAAGTTTTTATGCTTCTTTACTATTGTAAGACAGGTTTTGATGTACTCTGATTTAAAAGGCTTTAGACCTTAATTACTAATGTTTATGAAAGTTCAATTTTACTTCCGCTATTTTATATGTTCTGTCTTGTGATAATTCTGTGCATGTTTACCAATAATGCCCTTCTAAAGCTAGTGCATTCCTTTGCGAGTGACCCTAGCGGAGGCAGGGTGTTACAAATACCATTCAACACATGAATTTCTATCCAACGAATGAATATCGACTCAACACATGAAAGCTTTCTATTCAACGAATAAATATAGTTTCAGCAAATGAAAATAATTCAAACACATGAATATTATTCAAAATTTCGGCAGCATAACGGCAGGGTAGTTAAAACTGGGACCGTACCTAGTACGGCTCCTCGCTCTACCTTAAAACCTCGCGGTTTTTGACAATGGGGAATCATGCGTCTAGTTCGCACGCAGGCGGCATGTATTTATTTCATTTCCACAAGCTAATCCTATGTGGTTTCAACCAAATATTTCTCAACCACAAACGGGTATTTTTCATCCACAATCAATCAATATCAACCACAAACAATTTCAATCAACCATTCGCTATCAATCAATTTTCACACCAATCACAACCAATAAACATCGTCCATGGTTTGTGGACGAGGGGCGTATATATATATATATATATATATATATAGCAATTCACTTCTATTTCAACACATATATAATTTTTACAACGCATATAAAACTTATACATCGAACGTACAACTTATACAACGCTTATACAAGAGGTGTACAACGCTTATATAACTCATACATCGATTATATAATTTATACATCGTCGTTCTCCATATCGTTTATAAATTAGAAATCTCACATTAGGTTCCACTCCACCAAAAATAGCAGAAGGCTCAGAAAAATATGCGGTCTCTTCTAGAAGGTAGAAGACGTCCACACGAGTCCACTGTCTCTTGTTTCACTGAATTTCGTCAACATAATAAAAAGATATTCAATTTACCGTGTTATTCACTTAAGGAGATAACTAATCTAAATAATTAATTTTAAATTAAGCCCTTACTTCATCTTCCCTCTTCATCGACACCTGCCGCTACCCAGAACCCATCTGCTCAAAATTTTGACCACCCGCCGCTCCACCACTGTGCCTCTGACCAACGATCCACAATCGGCAAACGGAGCGCTTGACCTTCCCCTAGAACCGCCGGCAGCCACCAGCCATTCAATTCCTCCCCCTTCCTCGAAATCCGCTCCAAATCGGTAGCCTTTCCCCTCGAAATTTGAGCTCGACAATCCACGACGCTCGATCAAGTGGGTGTTGATTAGAAGATCACTCGTAGCTCTTTGTTTTTCCCTTCATCACCCTAATCTAATTCGCAGCCATCTAGGAGATAATTAGGGATTTTGTTTCGAACGTTTATGGCCATCCATAAGTTAGTGGCGGCTGTTAGGGTTTCTGAAAGAGGGGTGGTTTTATAGATTTATAATTATATTTTATTCCTTTATTCGTTTAATTATGGAATTTTAATACCGAACTCCAAACGAAACCCAACAACTGTTGCCCCTAGCTAATTACCCCCATTCCGAACACAATGGGCTATGTTTCGTAGGCCCATTCGACTATTCCAGTCAGTTTTCCTTCAATTTAAAATATATAACATTCAATATTCGATTTGAACGTACATTTCAATTTGCCAGGGCCACAAACTGATTCGAAAAATTCCCGAAAAATAAATCTAGCCATGTTTTGACGATACGGTCCCAACAAAACTAGTTTCGTCGAATTCTGAGACCGTTTGTAAAATGGCCCGTTTCTGGTCGATCCAATTTAACTGTAATTGACCAAAACACATTTTCCCTTGCCACGATCACATATTAGCTTCAAAAATTATGAAATTTGAAACCTAATAATAACTTCACATCCCGGATCCAACAAAAGTGGTTTCGTCGAATTCCGAGGTCGTATGCAAAATGGCCAATTTCACGGGCTATATAAATTCCATAGCGACCTTTCTGAAAATTCATTTGGCCATAACTTTTGCTTTCTGCTATGAAACTTCGATTTTTCAGATTCGTTAGAAAGGTATTCACTAACAGATTTAAATATTTTTGGTTTCACTCAAATCCGTTTTGTTTTGCACCCGGTATAGTCCGACAAAGTTTGAATTCAATTTTTGAAACTACAGCGCCATTTCAAGCCTTGTTTATAATTAGAATTGATTATATTCGTTTTCAATTGTCGATTCAGACTCACTTTTCATCGCTATTATTTAAAAAATTTATTTTAAATATTTAAAATCCATTATTTTAGCCAATAAAAAAAATTAAATTGGTTCAGATTTTCTGGGTCGTTACAGGATTTCTACTATTCTCAAATGGTGGTGATCGGAGAGTAGCAGCTTCATGGTTTTCTAATGACTTGACCATGTCGATCACATGTTTTTGGGTGATCGGACTATGTTGATCACATGTTTCTAAATTGATCGATCTATTTCTGAAGATGATCGATCCAAGTACTTCGAGCGATCCAGTGAGTCAATTAGGTCATTTCTAAATGATCATTGATGTCCAGAGGTGATAGATCAGAGTTGAATCAACTTATGACCTTCAAACTATTCGTTTGATCCTAACACTTAGTCCGAGTCTGAGCAAAGTCTAGATTGTTTCTAATAGCAGGACCAACATGCGTGGTAATAACTGGCTACCTTTAGTATAAGACCCGACACCTAAGATACTCATGGTGGCAAGAGGCTTCTATTGAATAATTCTGAGTTTGTACTCATCTCGAGCCTTTTGCCAAATGATTGAAAATATCATTCGAAATCTCATGTAATTCTATCATAGGTTTCTATCTTTAAAAGTTTTAAATGATAAGAAACTGCTAAGAATTGTGCCTTTCATTATAAAATAAAGAAATGAGCTATTCAAGTTTGTACTTCGTAGTATAGACAAAATAAACCAAGAATATATAAGGGTATACTTTACAGTATGCATTAAAAGAATAGAATACGCATGGATATATTTTGCAACATGAAAAGCAAAGCCGAAACTACATTGGGTGCACTTCCACGGAAATTGGTATGAGTTGAAGTCGAGCATGATTGAAGTGCACAGTGGCGTGGTCCAAAAAAATATACCTTATTTGATGTTAACATTCGTTGAACCATAGGGTATATCAAGAATAAACTAGATATGATTTATAACTTGCGTAAGGCGGGTTGTTACAATGTATTTTTGTGAATGGCTAGGGGAAACGATTCCATGTTTTAGCAACATGGTATCACTATGTGATATGATTGAGGTATCATTTTTATATATACCTAACCTCATGTTTGACACATGTTTTTATTGTTGTTTCCTCCGTAACTCACGAGTTCTCAATTAAATAGGTAGAGTTATGGGTATAAATATGTTGCATTAGGAGTCATGAAAATAATCCCAAGGTTGATTTGTTAAGAGAATTTATTTTTGTTGCATAAGTGTGCATGTCCTTCTTAAATCATGTGTAATCATTGATTTTCTTTGCAACAACTTATTAGCCCATCAATCACTTAAACATGATTCTTTCTCTTAGCTCGATCTTTAACCTTCTCTCTTGGACTTTGATTGCTTTTTCCTTTCCTAACCACTACTTAAATATAAATATAATTTTGGTGATGTTAAAAGCAATAATAAAAGGGTATATGAATTCAATGCGAAACTTTATGGTTAATAGGTTGCGTTTTAAGTAACTTAGAATTGAGTACTAGATCTTGGAATGAGAGAAAAGTCCCCTAAAATGTGACCTCTAGGGTCTTATTTATAGAGGATTCAGACCCCCTTCTGCAGCAATCATGTGGGAAACCTTCCTTTCGTATCAACCTCTTAATATTGCTCCATGTCAGCACTTTTTTGCTTTAGTACCGACTTTAATCCTTTGCCACTTGCACTTCTTGGCATCGCCTCTATGCTTTCACCCAATAGCTGGGTATTGCTCCATTATCTTTGCTGCTTTCACTTTTGAACACCAAATCCATGCTTTCGCCTTCGAGGCTTCGGTTGCATGTCACTATCTATATGACTTTGGTATCAGCTTGTACATTTACTGTTTTTCTTGTCTTGGTATCGGCTTTATGAATTTTCCTTCATTCTGTGGTGTTTACACGATGCTAACTACTCGTTGCATGTTAGAGTCAACAACGTGCTTTTATTGCCTTCTTTTCTTGGTATTGACACCAAATTGTTTGTTCCTGTTTGTTGGTACCGATAGCATATTTACCTAGTCATTATTCTGATGTCGTCTTCGCCGATACCCTCTATATCCTTGGTGTCGACTCCATACTCTCAATCTTACTATTTCAGTATCGGTCTCGTTGTTATTATTCCAAGCATTCAGTGTTTTCTCCACTTGTTATTACTCCATTTCTTGGTGTCGGCCACTTCTATCCTTTTCTTTTCGGTGTCGGCTTCACTGTATCTTCACCTGTACTTGGTATCAAATTTCTTGTTTTTCAATCCTTCTTTTTGGTTTTAACTTCGTGTTACTTAGCCCCAAAATTTGGTGTCAGTTTAGTAGCCCCCAAAGCCTTTCCTTCTTGGTTTCGGTTTCGTTACCTCAAGCCATCTGTTTTCAGCATCATCTTCTGATTTCGAAGCTTCTACTTCTTTCTATTAGACCAATGCAAACTTTAGTGATAACATGTATCATTTTGCTTATACCAAACCTCGTGTTTGATCCATGTTTTTATTGTTATTTCCTCTATAACTCAAGCGCTTTCATTCAAGTAGGTTGAGTTATGGGCATAAATATGTCGCTTTAGGAGTCATGAAAATAAGCCCAAAGATGAATAGAAAAATAGAATTTATTTTCGCTGCTTAAGTGTGCACATCAACATTTTTAAACAACGAGCATGACATTGTATTTGTATTCAAACATAGACTCTTAAAACTATTGTGTATAATGAATTTTCTTTTGATTCTGTTGAAAGAGAAATCAACCGGAGTTGTAAAGCCCCTTAATGCACTTAGCTTGGTCTACGAACACTATGTAAGTGGTTGATGTTGACGTATGCACATCTCAAAAAAAATCATGTCGTTCTGGATTTCAAATATGTACCATTTTCTAGTCCTTGGATGACAACAGCATGTTTCGTTTTAAATAATTGTTCTTACTCCCTACACACCTATCAAATATTTAAATATAAACTTGCGGTTGATACCGACGTGTGTGTGTGTGTGTGTATATATATATATATATATATACATATACATAACCCACTTTTCTTCTTTGAAAATAATTCTAATTATGGCTATATAATAATCAGTGTTCATTTTCCAATCCTAAAGTGACAATCAAACTTCTACATATCCTCCTTAAATCATGCATGATCGTTGGTTTTCTTTGCAACAACTTATTGGTCTGTCAACCATTTAAACATGATTCATTCTCTTAGCTCGATCTACATCCTTCTATCTTGCCCTTTGGTTGCTCTTTCTTTTCTTAACCACTATTCAAATGTAAACATAATTTTGGTGATGTTTACTAAATTAATAAATAAAATTTAAAAAAAAATATAAAATTTACGATTAAATAAATAATAATGTAACATATCAAATTTTTGTTTGCAGTATTTATGAATTATAAAATCCAAGCAGCGATTTAAGAAAAGATTTCAATAGTTGGTTTAGGAACTACGTTTCTGATCCCACAAATCATGTGCTCGACGAAGGACTGAAACATTTGGCGTTTGGACCGAAAGAAAATTTAAACGTATCCAATATTTTTTGTTAATAGATACAAATTGAACACCAAAGAATACGGTGCTGAAAAATTAACAAACAATATTGGTGTATTTGTTAAAGGCAATGAAGATCCTGATAATTATACAAATGATTTTTATGGTGTGTTAACTCATATTTTGCAACTGACATATTTTACAAGGCCCGTAGAAGATGTTTATTTGTTTAGATGCAACCGGTTTAGCAATATTCTAGGTTTTGGTATTAACGTGCATCCTAATTATAATCTTACAGAAATTAAACATACCTTGCATTATCAAAGTACGACCCTTTTGTACTAGCCAAATAAACCCTATAAGCTTATTATGCCCCTTATCCATCTCATAAAAGGGATAAAAAAGACTGATCTGCAATTTCTAAAACCAACGCAAGTTTTACGTTCGATGGAAATAATATTCCTGACGAACAAACATATCAAGCAGATCTGGAGGAAAATGTTGAAATAGCAGTTACAGATAGTCAAACTTATTTTGGACCTTTAAATGATGAGACAAATGTATTACTCGAAACATTTGAGAGTGTAGAGGAAAATGACATATAACACGAAACTGAGTCTGAATCAAAAAACGATGAGGACTGAGTAATATCCGGTAATTTCACAATTATTCACATTATATTTGCCTATGTTTAATATTGCATTTATCCAAGTTATACAATTTTAACTACAACAAGTGTATAGTCACACACACAACACATACATAACATGACACATGTGTAGCATGTATTGCTTTTTTTAGTAGTTCATCATAACATAATTAATATGAATTGTAAATGTATCTATGTGGTTGGTATATTATGTCTGGCTCTGGCTCTCGATGATGTAACTCTTCCCAGTAGGTCGGTAGAGTAGTAGCGAGCCACTAGCTCGGTCAATTGTTTACTTGAAGCTTAAGGCTGACCATGTGTAAGTATCAAAATTAGTAACATAGCAATTTTTTTACATGATATATCTATAATTTTCTAAAGTTCTATTTTATATTTAACGCATGAGGGTTTGAGTTGGAGCCATCTCAAACGGTTCTGAACATTTCTAAGGATGTGTATATGGCTCGAATGAGCGATTTATGGACTAAGTAAAGCAGGATCTCCGACACCGTGAGAGAGGCCATCTGGCAATATATTCTGTTAAGTTTATACCTTTTTACAAAATGGTTAAAGAAAAATAGATAATAAGTGATATTTTCTCATTGTACAGGGCGTAGTAGATTTGCAGGAGCCTGACATCAGCCAAGTTCAATGACACTAGAATCAAAGGCCGCTAATAATTACAAGGAGAAAATGAATGAGATTAAAATAGTGAGGAGGAAACCAAGGTGGATAAGCGATGCAGTATGGAATAAGATGGTTGAGTGGTAGGAATCTACATTGACGTATTTGCTCATACCCACGTATCTAGGAAAGTAGACGAGGCTGACGACATCATATATCAATGGGGTGATCAAGATAGTGCAACAACTGCATGTGTATTCATATTTTAAATTCTATTACTCACATCGACAAGTTTATTGATTACTAGCTAGTGTAAAATAAAAATAACATTATAATATTATCCAACTGAAATTGTTTTTTGCATTATAGACAAAGTTTCAAGAGGCACGAGCTCATGCGCTTGAGGAGTCTGGTTGTGATGAGTTGACACCGGAGAAGAAAGACAACTTATTTGACGCTGTTATGGATCTGTCGTAGCGGAGCAGACGTTATGGCTTCGGTAACCTAACGGTAGTTAATCCTCTTGCATACGTACAACAAATTAGTGTTTATATATATATTTATAATATTTTATATGCTGACATAACTTTTTTCTATTTATTCTATTTCCAGGCTCGATAAGCTCAAAAGATCCAAGATAAAGCAGAAATTAAGGAACTTAGAACCATGATTGAGTAGCTATAAGAGTAGAATAGTCTGCAGGCTATACAGATGGAGCAGCTAAATCAAAAGATTGCGAAGTATGTGCACAATCATGATACTTTTTCTTCGTCGTCTGTTGCTTCCGGAGGTGGCGAAGATGCTTCTTGAGGTACGTGTTTTTTTGTGTTTGTCATTGTACAATGTATATATTGACTAGGAGATGGTGAGGATTTTATTTTGATGTCGTATATATTGGTACTCAGTGGGTGAGGATGATACTTTGGATATATTTCGATGGTTTGTATTTGGTTTGCAGACATGTAACGTTGATGTGTTGGTTTTTGAGATGTTTGGATGGTTTTTTTTTGTTTATATCAATGTTTATTGGATTTATGTTGGTTGTTTGTATTGTTATTGATTTATATGCGTGGAGTTGGACTGAAAATGGGGTGGTTGGAAGGTAATAGACTTGCTATTATATAAAAAAAATCACCTAGTTTTTCCGATGGCTGCGAACGGTTTCAAACGGCTTATAGGTTGTTGGTTTGAAACGGTTTCCAATAGCTACTCACTGTTTGTAGCCGTTGGAAATGATCCGTTGGTTCCATTGGAATTTGTTAATATTATTCCAACGGCTTCAGATGGCTGCCAACGGCTCTCTACCGTTAGCATAGCTGTATTCTCTTGTAGTGTTGATATTGTATTTATTTCTATTTACCCCTACCGGTTCATTTTAAAATAATTTTGAACTTCTACTAAATTTTACAGTTGTCCATTCCACATCAAATATCATGACTCTATTTATTTTTATCTTTATTTGCTTTCGTATCTTATTTACTATTTCACTCCCAATCGCAAAATAGATTGTTATACATTTTTTCATACTCACCATTCTCTTTCTATTTAGAGGCAAGTCAACTAACTCAAAAATGAAATTTTTTGTCAATTTACTATATGTTTTACCAAATCCTTTTACCTACTTTTATGACTTTTATCCTATGCCTAATTTGCTACATATCTATGATTAGGTTTCTTATACTTTTATTATTTTAATTTTTATTTAAAAAGGTGAGGGGTTTGGTTTTGTTAATTTAATAGACTTATTTCATAATTTATTTATCAATGCAATTGTTCTTTGGTTTGCTTCTTATACTGTATATCCAAAGGAACAATTGCGTTGATTAGTTTTTCTAAACATATGTTACACAAAGCACCACTTTTCTTTAATTCTATCTTAAAGTCAGGGTAAACCCTACTCTTTTTTTACGTGGATAATTCTTGCTATGATGTATTATGACACTATTGATACAAATGCTTATTTTTTCTTCATCAAGAGTGTACTTCAAGATAAAATTTCTCTTCTTTCTTCCAAAAAATTCAATTTGTATTTATGCTTTCAAACCATGGGAATATAGGATCGAAAATTGTCTTGCATTGTTTGGAGAACGCCAATATTCACATATATTTAATTTTTGTTTACTTAATTATTTAGGCTATAGCCATTTTCGATGGTATTTTAATTACTTGAGTTCCATTTTTGATTTAGGAACATACTGAATGAGAAATAAACTTGAAAAATGCTTGCTGCTCAAATTCATCTTGGAACAATTAAAGATCACATTAGTTTCAATCTTGAGGTAGTCAATTATTTATTTATTATTATCTATTGTTTTTGTAACTATTTGCTTGCTTTATGTAGTTAAATTGCTATTGCAATTTTATAAAAATCTTACATACTTGATTCTACTTTTTAGTTTTTGCCAATAATATGCAAACAAAAGTTTTTTAGTGATATGTATATGTATAGTTTTGTTTATTTTTCTTGATTATTACTAAATTTTTTTTGTAGTAATGCAATTGTTGAAATGCGTAATAGTTTTACATGATATTGTAAATTTGAGTTTGTTTATTTACTCAGTTATTCAAAAAAGTTGATTTTGAAACCAATCATCTATAGAATGCTACAAAAACAAAAAATAGTCCTGAGTGTATAAATATATTTTAAACAAAAAACAAAACGTAGTTGTTTGTAGTCAAGTATATAATTTTCCTATCATTTTTAACTTTGGTTGTGTCAGTTAATCAATTTTAGGTATAACAGAAAAACCTAAACTATTAAAATATATTCAAAGGTGAAAATAATAGAATTTTTTTGTAAAACATCATTTTAAAGTTTAGAAATACACACTCATAAGTCAAATGGCAATGTTATGTCGTTATAGCTAAGGTCTTAGAAGTCACGGTTTGAACCCTAAGACATTGAAATAAAGGTTGTGTTTGAATAAAATAAAACTCTTATGTCATTTAAAGGTGTGGTTTAAAACATGTTTTTGAGCAGAGTTTTCATATTAAGCCAGAAAATAAGCGGTTGATCCAAACTTCCACAAAATAATATATGTTTAAATTTTGGAAAGAGTATAGATAAGAAAGTGTAGAAACTATAAAATTTTATTATTCTTGTTATTATATATAATGTTAATTAAAATCTCCATCCAACCGTTTTGCATTGTTCCCTTCATTGCCTATTTATATTTAATATAAAGGAGAACATGTATGTAACGACCGGCATTTTTACCGTTCAAGTCGACAATAATCCACACATGTCAACCCAAATAAATCCAAAATATAGACAATTATTTGGGGTAATATTATAAAAAAAAGAGGAAGAAAAACAAAATCTCACATCGGAAGGATAAAATATAATAGTCAAATAATAGTTCATGAAGCTGTTAAAATACACATTTGATTATACTTTACAACAATTATCAGATTTATACATACCTTTACATAATACAATAATACAACGAAACATAATTGATGTATTGGGAATATACAATTAATGATATACAAAAACTCCATCTTCATCCTCCAATATAATGTGGTCTCCGCTAACTGAAAATTCAAGCTGACCCGAGCACTGATGGAAAAACAAAAACACTCGGATATAACTAAAATATTCTCTTATTAGTCAAATCAGACCATGTAACAATATAATGTCACGGCTATGGCAATTCACACCACATATCCAATGTGTCCGTGAGTGCAATAACTTAAGAGATGTTACGGGAATTTCTATCTCTTATGGATCAAATAAACTATTTACATATAATAGTATATGCTATAACCGGTAATGTCTATCAGTAAAATAAATATCAAAATAGCATTAAGGCTTTGTTGATGTACCTTAACACATTTAATTTGGCAACCAAAGTCGTAATGGGCTCGTATAAGAAAAATATGACAAGACACGTAACGCAATGCCCAAGGTAGAATTCTACCAGTATGCCCCTTCTGGCTAGTCGTAACCCATTTATAGCCGACCAAGACTATCAATTTGATGAACAAGGGTGCACCCATTGAATACAAATTCTTGGTAGCAATACAAGTGATCAATGTTGCCAGAGGTAGCAAATCTTAATGGCTAGAAGTAAGCACCTATTTTATCCATTTTAATTATGATACGAATGTCAAGGCTATCCATCATCGTTCTCTTACTTCATTCCAGTAAACATTCACCAATTCAACCACTACATTCCGGATATCATCCGTCGCATACACGGTTATCAAATTGCTTCCGGTATTGACAGAGAGTATGCAATTAAGAGTCCTCAGTTTTTTAACAACCAATCTCAAATTACACACCAGTTGGTTCATTTATATTTCAAAATGATTCACATTTGATACTAAAGTATAATATTCGTTTCAAAAAACAAGTCCATTTTGAAATCATCATATTTATTTCAAAATATAACTTCATTCAAAATCACATATATACATTTGGCATATTACTTCAATTTCCAACTTAGGTTATATTTCATTAACTGCATTCGCATTTAAATCCACGATTTAAATATACATTCCAACTTGCACACTTTGAAATTCCTATAAAAATAGTTTGAATAGCAATAAATAGTTTTAGTATGAAAAAATGATTTATATACTAAAATAGTTTGTAACCAAAATAAGTTGAATATTCATAAATATGTTTTAAAACAATTTATATTAAAATAATAAAATTTGAATTTTTTTATCAAATCAAACTATTTCCTCCATTCCAACAAATCTGGACTTGCATCCAAATTTCAAATCAATAAACTCAATTATCAATTTCGTACAGTTTCATTTTAACTAAAATCCAATTTAATTATGAACAATGACATAATTCCAGATTCGAATAAATCTCATCCTTTAAATTGTACATTTAAAAGTTTAGTTTAACTTAACACTTAACTTTCGTGATTTAAAATTACAAAGTCCATGTTTATTTTAAACCATTTCGATTTGTATCGATTCTAAGTGAAATTTCAATTTTCGATTTAAAACAAATTTATCAAATTAAATTCCATTTTTTAAATCTTAAAGTTCAAGCCTTTAAAATAAACTCATTTCGAATTAAATCCATACATCATTCGTAACTTACTATTTCCATTCAATTCTTTAATTGATTTCATTTAACTAACTCCCATTGAAATTCCAAATTAAACTCAGTTCAAATTTAAACTAATTTCAATTCTAAATAAATTTCAATTCCAATTTTATATTAATTTTGATTCCAAATTAATCGATCCCAAATTTATTTTGATTTATCCTATCCGAGTGTGATTTATGATCTTATTGATTTGAAACTGTAACGACCCAAGGATTTTCGGCCCCGGAAATTGACATAAATACCTTTACCGTAACTCATGCCGACCTTCCAAACACCGAAAACACTAGAACGTTATTAGAAAGAAATTAGAGGGTGAGATAAGAAAGAAATATTAGAATAGAAGAAGAAGAACCAACACAACACAGAGTCTCACATCGCAGCGGAACAAATATAATACAGAAATAAATCCTTAATGAGAGTTTTAAATATACTTACAATATCAAAGTACATCACACATCTGGACAGTGATCATAACCTGTCCTCATATACAATCACACAACGGAATATATACTAGATACAATACGTCTGAACACCTCCAGCTCGTCTCGGGATATCGCAGCATCCGATAACCTGAACCTGTACACCCCGGTCTAACTCGAGCATTTACAAAACACTGGGTCGGTCTGGTGAATCAGAGTGAGAGAAACACACTAAGTTTTACAATATCATCCAGTTTGATTTTAAAGTTCAAAAAGCTTTTCGAAAGAAAAGGATAATCATAAGACCAAATCCACACATAAATACGGATGGTTTTTACCCTATGATAACCCAAAACATTTTTGAAATCAGTATCTTTTCTGATATTATAATAGTGTCTAAATACAAGTAGATATCAATCTAGCGGAAGGCTTACATCCCACGCTCCACACACACACACACACACACACACACATATATATATATATATACAAATAAAACCGTAGGCACTTATTGGAGATTGGATTCCGACTATGATAAGGTATGGGACCATCTGTCGATAGTGTATCTCTAGAGGCGACTACACTGGGTTCAACAAGAACTCTTGCAACCCGACCCTCACATGACAGACCACTCATTTCGCTTGAGAGTATCGAATGTATATCACCAACGGTTGGGCTCAAACCACTGTTTCTCGAAAAGGGACAACATCGAAAAAGATTAAAGAAGCCAAAGGAATTTCTTTAGATAGGTGATTATACACCCTAATGGGAGCGACCCACATAGCCATGTTGCCTGCCCGATTTCTGTCATTTCCTGGTTGATGAGGCTTGAGGTTTAGATTAACTTTTGAACACATGGTCATCATTCACTTTGAATGTCACATCGTCAGATCCGCCAGATATCACTAATTGATGTCCACAAAAAAATACTCTAGCAGTTAAACTAAGAGAACGACCATTCTCCGCCAACAACTATAGCACGTTTGAAGAAATCAATGTACGTGATCCCTTTGGAAATACTCTGTCAGACATCCGTCCATACAAGTCATCTAGGAACAGGATGAACCGAAGGTACTCTCCTACTGCATCCAGTATAGGAATCACCCATGGATCAGTAGCGAGAAGTCCTTACAACCCGTAGATTCCAAACACGACAGAACCACAGTTTATCTCTGGCCGCTAAACCAGAGAATTTTAGTACTTCTTCTGTTTATGAAGATCTATGGTTTATCTCGATTATTCTAATATCTTCACGTATTTGTTGGTCGGAATGATTTTCAAATATAAATTCGATCCCGGTCTTTCCGTACCAACAATCGTAGTGGACAAATTTGATAGTCGGTGATTTAGCAATCAAAATAAATAGTGTTACAATCATGACAATCCAATGTGTTCATTGGTTCAGTACTCAGCATCACTTGGCCTTTTTATTAAACAAATGTAAATTAAGAACTCTTAAATCTTCCGATATTATAAATATAGTTTCGCTTCTTATTTAGCATAAGATTTTCCTTAAACAAGTTCATTTTTTTATACATAGGACATCCTTTATCATATTCAGTTTCTAGTTTTACTCTTACACATTTAACCCTATTATCTAATAATATTGGAAAATCAGTTCAACTTATTACTCGTACATTAACGTTACGAAATTTCTTTCATTCATTACTTAACAACACCCAATACTTATTCTTATTGAATAAAACTCATCTTTTACATTTCCTTTCAAATTCGAAAATATTGTTATATTCTCGCACAACCCCTTTTTACTTCCCTTTTTTTAAATCCTCATTATATATATATTTTCCAAATCCTTATTACAAATGTTGCGTTGTTATTTCTCTAATGAAATAATAAAATTTACTACTCTCTTTTACCATTACAACTTATATCATCCTCAGATAATTCTGAAGTCGTTCAAGTTGGGGTATTTTAGTTACCTCTCAGACCTTAATCAACATCGTTCATATCTAAGGATAGATACAAGTTATAATCAAAAACCAAATATCACACTCTAATCTCAACACAAATCCCATTTAACTATTTTATTTAAAAATACTGTTTCATAAGCCTTCTTCCCTTTTTGAAAATCCCTTTCTCGGGTATAACTATTTATTTCTTAATTTAATAATTAAGTAATATCTGATAAAACATCACTTTATAAATTCCATTTTTATAAATCTGGATTTGTTTACTAAATTCTACGACCCACATATTTACCAAATTCACTTCCACCAATTTCCTTTCAAATCTATTCAATCATTTCCCGTTTTGAGACTCTTATTTCAATTTCCCACTTTTGCTTAATCCCATTTTTAAGTAACGTTAATTTAGAATTAACGATATAACCTCTCAAACCTCTTTTATATAACTCTATTATTATAAAACCCTTTTCCAAAATCTCCTTTTACTTAATTCAAATAATTAGGTAACATTTATTTTAAGCTACAATATTATCTTAAAAAATCTTTTTATAACTTTGTTATAAAACTCAGGTTTAAACAAAACTGTTCATAAACTTCTTCCGCCATTCAATTGGATTTCATTTCACTTAGATTACTTCTTAAATGAATTCCCATTAAAAAGTAATTTTCTAAATTATTATTAATTAAAAATAATAATTTATTTCAATGGTTAACTACTTATGTAGTTAATTTCTTTATTATCTAAAATAAATAGCAAATCCCTTTTTAAAATCTTATTAAAATTAAACAAATATTCTTTAACCATTTTATTCACAACGCACTAACTTATTAATAATCTTAATTTAAAACGGTCGATTTAGTCAAGTCCAACCACAATTATCTCATTAACCGATTCCAATTCGTTTCCCTTTTAAATTAATTAATAATATAATTAATTTAAATAATTCCATTTAATTATTCTTAATAAGACAACTATCCAAATTTAATTTTTAGGTTAATCTCTAATCACTTGTTTAAAATTCTGATTAATATCAGAATTTACTTTATTAAATCAATTGATTATAAACTTAAATAATTAATAATAATGATTTATTTCCTTTTTACAAACCTTTACTCAAAATATATATATTCAAATCTATATTTAGCTATAAAATAAATTTTATAACCTCAGTTCTATCAACTTACCTGACGGTAAATCGATATAAATAAAACAATTTAATTTTAGGCCACTTACTGTCGATTACTCAACCAATACCGCCCATTGGTTTAAAACCAAACACATGTTGAATTTCCAATCAATGTGAAACGTCTGGAATTTTCGACCCAGAAAATCAACATAAATACACCGTCAATTTCTCGAGCATCGAAAATACAGGGACATTAATAGAAGAATTGAGAGGGTGAGAAAGATAAGATAGAACTAATAGAATAGAAGAAGAAGAACACACTGAACAGAATCAGAGTAAACACGAATCTCACAGCGGAACAATAAAATGTATGATACACATAACTTTGAATTACAAAACTGCATTGTATATATACATACCATATCAGAGTATAATACATCATATCAAAGCGGAAATAATCTCTCTATAACTAGTGGTGGAGTCTCCTGCTTCGAGCTCCCCTAAGTGAATCTGCAAAGCCTGAAACACTTGACTGCCCGTACAAATTTGGGCACCCAAGAGTTTAGGGAAAACAAACAAAATAAACTCTGGGTCAGTCATGGGACTGGTGTGAGTAAATTCCAACCATACTGTTTAACTTTGAAAATCTTTGAAACAAAAAGGAATAGTAAGACCAGCCCACAACTAACATGGATGGTTTTTACCTTACTATAATCCAAAATACTTTGATATTAAACCCCAGTGATATTATAATAATTTCTACTCAATTAAATAATCAAGTAGCAGAACGCTTGCATCTCACGTTCCACATATATATCATATAAAATCAAAACCGCAGGGCGCTTATCGGAGAATGGATTTCAATAGACAAGGTATGGGCGCACCTTCTGAATAGTGTACTCTAAAGGGGATACACTCAGGGTTCAACAAGAACGTCTTGCAACCCGGCCACACATGACCGCTCATTCATTTAGCTTGAGTGTCGCGATTATATTGCCACCACGGTTGTAGGCCATCCAACCGTCATCCGAAGATACAGAATCGAAAAGAAGTATAAATATGAATTTTCTCTAGATCGGTGACAATACACCCTGCTTGGGGATGACCCAACTAGCCATGTTGCCTAGCCCAACTTTTGTTATTCCCGGTTGTGAGGCTAGAGGCTACGTCTATCTTCAGAACATCTGATCACCATTCACTTTGAATGTCACATCGTCAAATCCGTAATCACACAATGATTACAAAAATGCACACTGGGTGTAGAATAAAGAGAAGTTACATTCTCCCCACCAACTTGGTATATTCGTAAAATCAACGGCATGACCGTTGGAAATACTCTGTCAGACACTCGTCCATACAAGTCGTCCTGGGACTGGACAAACAAAAACATCATTCTAGAACTGGACGACCCTTGCATTTAACTTCGTCTTCAATTATCTTCAGCATATCTAATTCGCAGCACTTATGCCTATACGGAGTGGTTTTCGGATAACGTATCCAACCGACCTCTCCATATCGACAACGATGGTCAAAACACTTTGATAGTCGGTTATTTAACTATCGAAGTAAAACAACATCCATTCAAATGATCACTAAACACACACAACCACGGGCACTTATTTAACATTCATTTTTATTTTTCACATTCCAATATCTTACTAGATATTTCTCAAATCCTGCTTTAGCCCTTTTTATATTTCTTGGAAAACATTTCCTATTATTATAAACTCTTATCCTCTCATTGTTCCAAAAGATATACGTTATTAACGCTCGAAACATTTCCATTCTTTTCACGTTATTTATTTTCTACACTTGGATAATATATCCTAACTTCGTTGGAAAAATATTCCAATTATAAACATTCTAATATGTCCAGCGTTCATTTTTAAAACACTATTCACTTTTAAAAGGTGAATATCATACTATTATAGAAATCTGGACCCCTTTATCAAATAACTCCTTATTTAGAAAATCAATACCATTATCTCGTTCACCGAAATCTCATACATAATTTATATTCCCAATCCACTTTATAAACTCTGTTCTCTAAGACAACTTCTTATCCAGTTTATACTAAACACTAATTACATATCCTATTATAACCTATTGGTTTAAGCTAAGTATTAACGATCCTATCAGATTATAATTCCTACAATAATTTACTTTAATACATTCGACTTCGTCGAATTATAGTTCAAATCCTAATGGTTTAACACTAATTACATTTCGAACATCGAAATGTTAACATTGGTTTCTAATACGATTCCCCAATTCTTTTTCTAAAACTCTTTCTTATATTTCTTTGAACAAACGTCGTTACTTATTTCTCTAGAATAAGTGGATTTCAAACCAAACTGTTACATTTCCTAGGAAGTGCTGCTATATAAAAAAGTCACGCTTAAGTCTAATCAACAACAGTTAATTTGTCGCCATAGCTCTAAACTTGTCATACGCTGTAATATTCTCCTTATAACTAATATCAACATTACAGTCGCGCTTATCTTATCAACAGCGTTATTTTATCGCTATAATTCTAAGACTTGCAATACGCTGCCGTATTCCTTTTATACACATCTTGACATCTCTTTCCGTTACAAGCTGTTATCGTTCCTCGATAATAGTGAAGCCGTTCAAGTTGGGGTATTCTATTTACCTCTCAGACCTTGATCGACAACGTTCTTATCTTAGAACAGACATATGTTCGTAACTCTAAACTCCTTATTTCTTATAATCTACATCAAATCGTATTTCCTTGTTTTATTTTGGGATATGGTTTTATAATACCACATCTTTATTTTGAACTCGGTTGTTTTACGATTATTTATATTCCACATTAACTTTTCGCTTTCTCTATTCCACAGTTCTATTGATAACTTCTTAAATTAAAAGGTAATTAAATCTCATTTATTTCTAAACTGTTTTCATTAGATTAATTAAAGGCCAATTAATCTTATAATCATTTTCCAAATAACAGTTGATTAAATCAACTTCATTTCATCAGTAAATTCGTTAACTGATCTTAATTACTTCTCATTAGATTAATATAATTAATCTAATAATATTTCTAAAATTGTTTATCTTAAATATAATTATCCACATATTTATTCGTCAGATAATTTCTGCTTTATAACTTATTTAAATGTCAACTATCGTTTTTATTTATTTTATAAAAACGAACTCTAACATACTGGTTTATAACAGAACTTCTATTATAAATTTAAACTTTACTTTAATTATAAAAAATATAATTTTAATAATTAACTTCGTTGATTTGCCTGACAGCCAATCAACTTCTTAACAAAACGACGGGTTTACAGTCGACTGTTATCACTTTCTAAATTGATATCGTTGATTGATTTATCGAAAACAGATGATTGAATTTCCGTTCAACATCAATATTCACATGGGGTTTTAAATATAATTCGGGTTCATACAAAACAAACAGTACATATAATTATCAAGGAATCCGGTCGGATTCCTCCAACCGGTTTCCACATCCACAGATGTCAGTCAACACAATTTACACTAACTCTATACCGGGGGTATTCTAATCGGTGGAATCAGTGTCCAACTGATGATGTGTACATATATATAATGGTATATAATATTCAACCAAATTAATTGTAATCAACCTAATCAACCATCACACAACATTCAAACAACATTAAAATATAATTGCAATATTTTTAAAAAGTTCAAAGTGAGTGAATTTACTCACCTTGGCACGTTAACCGTTAAATAACGATTTGCGTTAGTTGATTATACCAGACGTAAAATTCTGCCATAACTTCGACTAGCTCCAAATCGCTTCAAATTAGTTCCACTGTGTAGCCGCCGTCCATATGATTTCAACAGAACTGACTACGTCAAATTCCTTAACTGTATTGATTACGCGATAATATCTGTCCTCGTTCTTTTCTTTAGTACCCGGTTCCATGACTTTGTTTGCCATCATTTTCGCAACCTTTTCTTCCATTAAAAATCACAACAGACCTCGCCAAAGCTTATCTAATGTCATTCTCCTCTCCCTCATTAAAACGCACCCTGATTATCAGTCATGCATATTTTATATACTCCTAAATGCAAGATACTGTATTGTATACTCCACTGCAGATTTCAGTCTTCACCAAATGAAGCCTGGCATCACGGAAATCCGTCCTCACTTTTGTATATATCAGCCCCGTCATATTCTCACGCCTATGTCCCTTTTTTGCTACTTACATAACAGTACAATCCCATTTTCGTTTTGTTTCCTTTTATAATTAATCTGGGCTTCATGACTTCGGCCCAATCCAAAACTAAAACCCTCAAGACCCGCAACAGTATATAGGAGCTTTCTTCCCTGAAAACAAAACCGTACTTACACAGCACAATACACGTGTGCCCAACGTCCCATATAAGACATGCTCCACTATTCCTCCATGCCATACGCACCTGATTGATCTTCCCACACTCCACTAACCTCCTTTGTATAATCTTGCTACCGAGAAACATCACCCCATAACACTACTTTATTCATCCCTTACTACTTTCTTTCCAGACTTGTGAAACCATGGTGCGCACGCCTGACAAGCACCCTTTCTATTTTGCATGCTCCCATCTCCAGTATTGTTTGCCACATCCTTGTGCCTTCCGTTTTCCCATTTACATTCCTTGTTCCAAGGAAGAACGCATCCTCCAGTGAGCATCAGTCCATTGAAAACCACGCACTGCCATGATCATCCTCCCCATTCCACAAGGTTCCATGCACACACCCCCTTAGAAAGCCTATTGCTCCATCCTGGAAAATTAATGCTAGCTTCTCCTTCTTCATATATATGGATGCTGCTCCTCCCTCTCACTATGCTGTTCCCAAGAACGCACACTACACTCAACATATACACAGTGCCCCTTCTATTTATCGCAACTGCCCCCTCCATGCTCGTGGTATATCATTACACGCTCCTGGTCCATCCGCCAGTCTTGCTTGACCACCAGAACAATCCCAGAAATCGAGCACTTCCCCCTTGCATCCGCGAGTACCCAGGCATGCTTCAGGAACGCTTCAGTGAAACCCTAGATGCAGCCGTATACGTTTCAGCGAACGAATACGTTTCGAATCCTCCAAACAACATACGAGTCTGAAGAAGGACGTTTTAGATTTAGGGTTCGGACCCTTTTGGCTTGCGAAGAAATCTTGATTTGTGGGTATTGGTATTTATAATGTAAAGGAATTTACTTCAGCGTTAAGTAAAATATAGCTTAAGGTATGGGTTGCTTGGAAAATAGGGGATGGTTTGTAATCGTCCCTTCTTTTCATGTTGGTAGGTTTAGGCTATCTTCATACGCAATAGGGCATGGGATATTAAATAGGTATGGTGCTGAAGTTTGAAGGAATGGCCACGGTAGGTATATTTTGTACTTATATGGTACCCCATAACATAGAATTTTCGTTCACGTATAGACGACCCCGGACAGAAATAAAAATGCAATCGTGTCCAGCGAGGTACCACGATCCCAAAAATATAATAATACCGGTAGTTTAACTTATATTTTGAAACTCCGAAATATCGATACAGGGTGCAAAATACTCCAAATAAAAAGTTGCATATTTAATTAATTAAAAATTACAGTAAAATTCTAAAAATTAAATTATCGCTGCGCCTCAAAAGAACCTTGTCCCGATTTGCAACCGATATCAAGTTATATTCAAATAACCGTTACGGTCGATATACGATTTCATAGCAACTTTTTGAATATTTGATTTGGACATAACTTCCACTCTGTAACATGAAATCTAGGTTTTTCACTTCTATTAGAAAGATACGGTTCAACAGATTCCAACGTTTCTTGTTTCGAAGAAATCCGATTAAAAACGAGTCCGGCACACTCAGTTGAAGTTCAGAACGTTAAATTACAAACTGCTGCGATATTACGGGCTCGATTATATTTAATATATATTTTTATATGTTCAACTTCGTTTTAATTAAAATATAAATCCACTTATATTCTGAATTCAATATTTAAACTGTTTTAAATATTCAAATATGAACCGACAAAATGCGGGACGTTACAGTCCTTCCCCCTTAAAATAATTTCGTCCTCGAAATTGCTAAGATAGGGAAAACGCTACAATTTCTGTTATAAACAGGTTAAAAATCTTTTTGGTTTACTTCATAATTTCAGTTTCAATTGAACTGATTAATTCCAATTAAAATATTAATTTCTTCTTATTACCGAATAATTTTGAAAATTCTGAAAATTTCCTAACAGCTTAAATTTTCAGAGAATCTTGCCAGCATCTCCTTTGCACGGCTTATTCGGTACTACAACAACTTGCCACTCTGGGCCTTCTCCAATCCAAAAGAAAATCAAACAGCCAAACGGCTTGCCCAAACCGACTCATAAAAATCTCGTACTCGTATATAAACGTGTACCTTCTCTGTTGGGCATTCAACTCTATCTCTGCCATCTGCTATCAAACCAGCATATCCAAGCATCCTTGGTTGATCTCCCATCAATCCGTTCTCAAACCAGTCTTTCGCTTTTACTAAGCCAAATTTCTATTTCCACCCCGATTCCATTCTCAGTTCTTAACCTTGTTAAGTTTTATTACGACATTCCATTTACTGATTTATTTCTCAAATCAGTTATCTCCATCTCTAATTCAAAATTCGATTCTTATTCTCCAAGAATCAATTCATTTTTAATAACTCGAATCTGCAATATTTTTCTTTTATAATTTTCATTCTGGATCTTTCCAAATTTAGCCCAGTTTTGTTATCTTTGTTTAAATTCCACTTTTACCATTTTAACTCCATAAGTTAAATTTTTATTTCAGAATTCAAATTCCTGGGATTTATTTCAAATCAGTTTGAAATCATATATAATTCAAAACATTTGAATTTATGACAACTTGTTTCTCAAACAATACAAAACAAAATCTTTGGTAGTAATCCGTCACTTACCAGCTCGAAAATGAACACCGATAATGTCGCGATCATCATCGGAATTTATTTTCCAACCATCGAAGTGAGTTCAATAATATATTGCTTTAAAAACTCATTTATAATCACTCTATTTTTGAAATTACTTCAAAATATCTTTCACAGCACTTGGAAAACAAATTTTCAAATCTCCCAGGATTTTAAAATTCCCTTATATTTAATTCAAATTCAATTTCAATTCTTTTCCAAGTTTCTAGAGCTTTATTTCAATTCTGGTTTTTAATTCAGATTCAGCTCATCTGATTTTGCATATCATACTTATATAATATTTCGATTGGTAATTTATATAACCAACTCAATTTTAATCCTGTTCGATCATAATAATGATCACATATCCAATATATTATATTAATATCAAGATATACACTTCTTTCTATATCAAAATATACTTTGGGTAGAATTATGTCATTTACCCTCTTTTCAAAACATACTGTGTCGAATTACTCTGTTTAAGAGTTTAGAAACACCTATCGACTCAGTTTGCATTACTGTTTCGACCAGAATTCATAAACCACTCGACTGACCAGTCAACACAATATAAAACAGTTTTTATATTAATCACAAATACGCGCTCATATATATACACTCAACTCAATCTAGAGTATTATTAACTCCATCTCTATTGAGTTACGCCACAGAGCCAAGGTAATCACTTAACCTTCAGTTCTGATACCAACTGTAACGTCTGGAATTTTCGACCCAGAAAATCAACATAAATACACCGTCAATTTCTCGAGCATCGAAAATACCGGGACATTAATAGAAGAATTGAGAGGGTGAGAAAGATAAGATAGAACTAATAGAATAGAAGAAGAAGAAGAACACACTGAACAGAATCATAGTAAACACGAATCTCACAGCAGAACAATAAAATGTATGATATACATAACTTTGAATTACAAAACTGGATTGTATATATACATACCATATCAGAGTATAATACATCATATCACAGCGGAAATAATCTCTCTATAACTAGTGGTGGAGTCTCCTGCTTCGAGCTCCCGTAAGTGAATCTGCAAAGCCTGAAACACTTGACTGCCCGTACAAATTTGGGTACCCAAGAGTTTAGGGAAAACAAACAAAATAAACTCTGGGTCAGTCATGGGACTGGTGTGAGTAAATTCCAACCATACTGTTTAACTTTGAAAATCTTTGAAACAAAAAGGAAATAGTAAGACCAGCCCACAACTAACATGGACGGTTTTTACCTTACTATAATCCAAAATACTTTGATATTAAACCCCAGTGATATTATAATAATTTCTACTCAATTAAATAATCAAGTAGCAGAACGCTTGCATCTCACGTTCCACATATATATCATATAAAATCAAAACCGCAGGGCGCTTATCGGAGAATGGATTTCAACAGACAAGGTATGGGAGCACCTTCTGAATAGTGTACTCTAGAGGGGATACACTCAGGGTTCAACAAGAACGTCTTGCAACCTGGCCACACATGACCGCTCATTCATTTAGCTTGAGTGTCGCGAATATATTGCCACCACGGTTTTAGGCCATCCAACCGTCATCCGAAGATACAGAATCAAAAAGAAGTATAAATATGAATTTTCTCTAGATCGGTGACAATACACCCTGCTTGGGGATGACCCAACTAGCCATGCTGCCTAGCCCAACTTTTGTTATTCCCGGTTGTGAGGCTAGAGGCTACGTCTATCTTCAGAATATCTGATCACCATTCACTTTGAATGTCACATCGTCAAATCCGTAATCACACAATGATTACACAAATGCACACTGGGTGTAGAATAAAGAGAAGTTACATTCTCCCCACCAACTTGGTATATTCGTAAAATCAACGGCATGACCGTTGGAAATACTCTGTCAGACACTCGTCCATACAAGTCATCCTGGGACTGGACAAACAAAAACATCATTCTAGAATTGGACGACCCTTGCATTTAACTTCGTCTTCAATTATCTTCAGCATATCTAATTCGCAGCACTTATGCCTATACGGAGTGGTTTTCAGATAACGTATCCAACCGGCCTCTCCATATCGACAACGATGGTCAAAACACTTAGATAGTCGGTTATTTAACTATCGAAGTAAAACAACATCCATTCAAATGATCACTAAACACACACAACCACGGGCACTTATTTAACATTCATTTTTATTTTTCACATTCCAATATCTTACTAGATATTTCTCAAATCCTGCTTTAGCCCTTTTTACATTTCTTGGAAAACATTTCCTATTATTATAAACTCTTATCCTCTCATTGTTCCAGAAGATATACGTTATTAACGCTCGAAACATTTCCATTCTTTTCATGTTATTTATTTTCTACACTTGGATAATATATCCTAACTTCGTTGGAAAAATATTCCAATTATAAACATTTTAGTATGTCCATCGTTCATTTTTAAAACACTATTCACTTTTAAAAGGTGAATATCATACTATTATAGAAATCTGGACACCTTTATCAAATAACTCCTTATTTAGAAAATCAATACCATTATCTCGTTCACCGAAATCTCTTACATAATTTATATTCCCAATCCACTTTATAAACTCTGTTCTCTAAGACAACTTCTTATCCAGTTTATACTAAACACTGATTACATATCCTATTATAACCTATTGTTTAAGCTAAGTATTAACGATCCTATCAGATTATAATTCCTACAATAATTTACTTTAATACATTCGACTTCGTCGAATTATAGTTCAAATCCTAATGGTTTAACACTAATTACATTTCGAACATCGAAATGTTGTCATTGGTTTCTAATACGATTCCCCAATTCTTTTTCTAAAACTCTTTCTTATATTTCTTTGAACAAACGTCGTTACTTATTTCTCTAGGATAAGTGGATTTCAAACCAAACTGTTACATTTCCTAGGAAGTGCTGCTATATAAAAGTCACGCTTAAGTCTAATCAACAACAGTTAATTTGTCGCCATAGCTCTAAACTTGTCATACGCTGTAATATTCTCCTTATAACTAATCTCAACATTACAGTCGCGCTTATCTTATCAACAACGTTATTTTATCGCTTTAATTCTAAGACTGGCAATACGCTGCCGTATTCCTTTTATACACATCTTGACATCTCTTTCCGTTACAAGCTGTTATCGTTCCTCGATAATAGTGAAGCCGTTCAAGTTGGGGTATTCTATTTACCTCTCAGACCTTGATCGACAACGTTCTTATCTTAGAACAGACATACGTTCGTAACTCTAAACTCCTTATTTCTTATAATCTACATCAAATCGTATTTCCTTGTTTTATTTTGGGATATGGTTTTATAATACCACATCTTTATTTTGAACTCGGTTGTTTTACGATTATTTATATTCCACATTAACTTTTCGCTTTCTCTATTCCACAGTTCTATTGATAACTTCTTAAATTAAAAGGTAATTAAATCTCATTTATTTCTAAACTGTTTTCATTAGATTAATTAAAGGCCAATTAATCTAATAATCATTTTCCAAATAACAGTTGATTAAATCAACTTCATTTCATCAGTAAATTCGTTAACTGATCTTAATTACTTCTCATTAGATTAATATAATTAATCTAATAATATTTCTAAAATTGTTTATCTTAAATATAATTATCCACATATTTATTCGTCAGATAATTTCTGCTTTATAACTTATTTAAATGTCAACTATCGTTTTTATTTATTTTATAAAAACGAACTCTAGCATACTGGTTTATAACAGAACTTCTATTATAAATTTAAACTTTACTTTAATTATAAAAAATATAATTTTTATAATTAACTTCGTTGATTTGCCTAACGGCCAATCAACTTCTTAACAAAATGACGGGTTTACAGTCGACTGTTATCACTTTCTAAATTGATATCGTTGATTGATTTATCGAAAACAGATGATTGAATTTCCGTTCAACATCAATATTCACATGGGGTTTTAAATATAATTCGGGTTCATACAAAACAAACAGTACATATAATTATCAAGGAATCCGGTCGGATTCCTCCAACCGGTTTCCACATCCACAGATGTCAGTCAACACAATTTACACTAACTCTATACCGGGGGTATTCTAATCGGTGGAATCAGTGTCCAACTGATGATGTGTACATATATATAACGGTATATAATATTCAACCAAATTAATTGTAATCAACCTAATCAACCATCACACAACATTCAAACAACATTAAAATATAATTGCAATATTTTTAAAAAGATCAGAGTGAGTGAATTTACTCACGTTGGGGCGTTAACCGTTAAATAACGATTTGCGTTAGTTGATTATACCAGACGTAAAATTCTGCCATAACTTCGACTAGCTCCAAATTAGTTCCACTATGTAGCCGCCGTCCATATGATTTCAACAGAACTGACTATGTCAAATTCCTTAACTGTATTGATTACGCGATAATATCTGTCCTCGTTCTTTTCTTCAGTACCCGGTTCCACGACTCTGTTTGCCATCATTTTCGCAACCTTTTCTTCCATTAAAAATCACAACAGACCTCGCCAAATCTTATCTAATGTCATTCTCCTCTCCCTCATTAAAACGCACCCCAATTATCAGTTATGCATATTTTATATACTCCTAAATGCAAGCTACTGTAATGTATACTCCACTGCAGCGTTCAGTCTTCACCAAATGAAGCCTGGCATCACGGAAATCCGTCCTCACTTTAGTACATATCAGCCCCGTCATATTCTCATGCCTATGTCCCTTTTTTGCTACTTACATAACAGTACAAACCCATTTTCGTTTTGTTTCCTTTTAAAATTAATCTGTGCTTCATGACTTCGGCCGAATCCAAAACTAAAACCCTCAAGACCCGCAACAGTATATAGGAGCTTTCTTCCCAGAAAACAAAACCGTACTTACACAGCACAATACACGTGTGCCCAACGTCCCATACAAGACATGCTCCACTATTCCTCCATGCCATACGCACCTGATTGATCTTTCCACACTCCACTAACCTCCTTTGTATAATCTTGCTGCCGAGAAACATCACCCCATAACACTACTTTATTCATCCCTTACTACTTTCTTTCCAGACTTGTGAAACCATGGTGCGCACGCCTGACAAGCACCCTTTCTATTTTGCATGCTCCCATCTCCAGTATTGTTTGCCACATCCTTGTGCCTTCCGTTTTCCCATTTACATTCCTTGTTTCAAGGAAGAACGCATCCTAAAGTGAGCATCAGTCCATTGAAAACCTCGCACTACAATGATCCTCCTCCCCATTCCACAAGTTTCCATGCACACACCCCCTTAGAAAGCCTACTGCTCCATCCCGGAAAATTAACGCTAGCTTCTCCTTCTTCATATATATGGATGCTGCTCCTCCCTCTCACTATGCCGTTCCCAAGAACACACACTACACTCAACATATACACAGTGCCCCTTCTATTTACCACAACTGCCTCCTCCATGCTCGCGGTATATCATTACATGCTCCTGGTCCATCCGCCTGTCTTGCTTGACCACCAGAACAATCCCATAAATCGAGCACTTCCCCCTTGCATCCGCGAGTACCCAGGCATGCTTCAGGAACGCTGCAGTGAAACCCTAGGTGCAGCTGTATACATTTCAGCGAACGAATACGTTTCGAATCTTCCAAACAACATACGAGTCTGAAGAAGGACGTTTAGATTTAGGGTTCGGACCCTTTTGGCTTGCGAAGAAATCTTGATTTGTGGGTACTGGTATTTATAATGTGAAGGAATTTACTTCAGCTTTAAGTAAAATATAGCTCAGGGTATGGGTTGCTTGGAAAATAGGGGATGGTTTGTAATCGTCCTTTCTTTTCACGTAGGTAGGTTTAGGCTATCTTCATACGCAATAGGGCATGGGATATTAAATAGGTACGGTGCTGAAGTTTGAAGGAATGGCCACGGTGGGTATATTTTGTACTTATATGGTACCCCATAACATAGAATTTTGGTTCACGTATAGACGACCCCGGACAGAAATAAAAATGCAATCGTGTCCAGCGAGGTACCACGATCCCAAAAATATAATAATACCGGTAGTTTAACTTATATTTTGAAACTCCGAAATATCGATACAGGGTGCAAAATACTCCAAATAAAAAGTTGCATATTTAATTAATTAAAAATTACAGTAAAATTCTAAAAATTAAATTATCGCTGCGCCTCAAAAGAACCTTGTCCAGATTTTCAACTGATATCAAGTTATATTCAAATAACCGTTACGGTCGATATACGATTTCATAGCAACTTTCTGAATATTTGATTTGCACATAACTTCCACTCTGTAACATGAAATCTAGGTTTTTCACCTCTGTTAGAAAGATACGGTTCAACAGATTCCAACGTTTCTTTTTTCGAAGAAATCCGATTTAAAACGAGTCCGGCACACTCAGTTGAAGTTCAGAACGTTAAATTACAAACTGCTGCGATATTACGGGCTCAATTACATTTAACATATATTTTTATATGTTCAACTTCGTTTTAATTAAAATATAAATCCACTTATATTCTGAATTCAATATTTAAACTGTTTTAAATATTCAAATATGAACCGACAAAATGCGGGACATTACACAATGATTCAATACTCAAATCAATCACCCAAACATGACAGTTCATATGATAATATGAAAATAAATAATATATTTTGAGGAATCCGGTTGGATCCCTCCAACCTGTTCTTCCCTGTATACAAATGGTTATCTCCAAATAGATCGTTCAATTTCATTTAACTGATAATAATAAATAACGACCATTTATTCCCAACCATAGGCAATTCAAATGATTCAATCAATTAAACATGTTTATTTTATAACCATGACCAACAAGGTAAGTTACCTTTATTGGAACCAATCGTTAGAATAACGATTTGGTATTTCACTGAAATTAAATGACGGTTTAATTTCATCAGTTAAATCAGTAAATAAATATATAATTAGCAAAGAGTCAACCATTGGCAAGCAGAGCACACAAAATCAAAACTCAATATATATAAAATATAAATGGATAAAACTGAGTGAGTTCAACTCACCTTGAGTTAATACCGTTGTTGAAATTGTCGGTTATAATTAAATTAAACTTGTGTTTAATCTAATTAAAAATTTCAAGTGGCTTCCCTCTTCATCCGGACTGGATCATGAAATGTTCATCAATGCGGTTCCAGTGTTTTTGATTTGGTTTGATTTGTTATCATATGCACAGGTTATAACATTTATAACATCCATGATTTAATTAAACTAAATAATTCCTTAATTATTTTATTAATTAAATAATTAGTATAAACTAATTACGTTATTGATATTCCGGCTAATACATCTGAATTGGAAGTGACCGCCGACTTCCTTTTATCATTGCTTTTGATTTCATCTGCTATCCAAAACTAATTTAACTAAATAATGTATTATTAGTCACAATCTAGTGTAAAGTAATCACTTTGTGAACATACGAATTTACGTTTTATGTAAGAAAATAGGCCGACAGCTCATTCTGTACTGTACACCTTTTTCTCTTTCCAACGCGTTGTAGACCTGTCAGGTTTTTAAAACATTTTGATTAGGATATTATTAAGTAATTAAATCACTGATTAATTCAAATCTAATGACATACTTAGTCAAATATCGGCCAAGATGTACTCCACGCTTTTTGTCCCTCTCTGTCTTCCTTCCTGTTCGTTGTTCTATACTTCAAACCCATCGCATGAACTAAAGCTAACCACTTCTTCCTCCCTCAACCACCTGACGTTGATCAGAAGCCATCAACCGACTCGCCCCAAGGCCGCCTGTCACCGCCTAAGCACCCTCCATCCACAGAACTTCCCTAACCGCGCCACCTATCTGAGTCAATATCGGCCGCCACGATCAACTAGGTCCAATCAAGACCGTAGGATAGCTAGCTCTCACCTCACTGAAACTTTTGTAATTGGGAGTTTAATCGATTAATGCACAGATTTGAAGAAACTATGGAGGAAGATCAGTTTGATTTCAGCCATTGAATGTTTAGTGGAGGCGCAACTTATACATGTTGACCACGAGAAAGGGAAACGTAGGGTTTGACCCATTGTGTGGTATTTGTAGTGAGGACTAAACATTTTTTTTCCTAACGAAACTTCATGCTGAAGTAACACGTAAAACTAACCACAATTGACTTCTGTTTTCTGATAAAAAGACTAATCCTAGCATAGAAAAATATTCCGGACCCAATGGGACAAGTTTCGTCGAATTCCGACATCGTTTGAAAAGAATTTCTTTATAAAACCAGCGAAAAATACACATTTAAAATTTCCACGATCACTAAATAAATCCAATCAACTTCAAACTTTGAAATCCTACAATAATTAATCAATACGAATCCAACGGAACCAGTTTCTTCGCATTCTGAGACTGTTTTCCCGGTAGGCTATTTTTATACGCACCACAGTGCCATTTTGGACACCAAATTAGTCGGTCTTCAAAAATAACAAACTATATACCTATCCTGACTATAATCGACGATACGAACTCAACAGAACTAGTTTCGCGGCTTAATTTGATCGTCTATTCAAGTTATACCCAAATATCCCTTTATTAAATTAAATTAATTTAATTATGCGCTATAGAAAATAACTGGGCGTTTACGGCTACCGTGGTCATATACGACATCGGTTTGCCACGCAATTCAACATTGTATAAGAATTTAATGTTACGGTCCCAATGAAATTGATTTCATCGAAAATGGAGTCCGTTTGCAAATTGGCTATATTAAAGGCCTATAATTTAATAACAATTTCCATAACGACTATTTTAAAATTTGATTTGGCCATAATTATAACACGAAATCTGGATTTTTCTCTTCCATATAAAAATTATAATCAACACGGTTCCAAAGTTTCTCATTTCACAGAAATCCGACTTATATCGGATCCTGTACATTCAGTTGAAGTTCAAAACTCAAAATTACGAACTGCAGCGCCATTTCAAGCTCGATTTATAATTATATAAATATATAACGTTAAAACTTCAACTTAATAATGAATTAAATATTAAAATCCATTAATACTCCATATATAATATTTAAAATAGTAAATAAAATAAAATATTTGATTGCCGAAAATACGGGACGTTACATTATTCCCCCCTTAAGATATTTTCGTCCCCGAAATTGATAAGGTAAGAAAGGACGTTACAAACCCATTAATTTCTATATCCAATTTATTTTAAATCAAAAACTAATTCAATATCATAGATAAATAATTTCAAAAATAACGAAAATTTTCTTACACCTTAAATTCCCGGAAAATTTCGGTAGAGTCTCTCTTGTACGGAGTGACATCTGCGATATCGCAGAAACAAATAATATATATATCTCGACCCACACGGTCGGAAAAACAAAAACCACAACCCAAAATTTATATTTTTCGCATAAGCGTACCTTTTACGAGTGCTGTTGAACATAATTGCCCAATATATATGCGATTTACTCAACCAATATCAATTTGTCTAGCCATCAGCACCTATACTTAACTCAATTCACATATAAGTGATAAATATATGAAATTCTAAGATAATATTTCACGAATCAACAAGTATAACTATACCAATTCCAAAATCAAGCAGATAATATCAATTCTTTATCAATTACTGGGTTAAACCATAAATTCCCATTTATATGCATTTTTATTCCAGTTTAATTTTACTAGAAATTATTCTTTCGTTTATAATTCATTTAGCTCCCTTAAATTGCTGATTTTTCCATTTCAAACAAACTACCATCCAATAACAAAAATTCACAATCAACAACCAATACCCAACCCAATCAATTGAATTCACACTCAATATTAATATTTTATTTTGGTTTCACATATTTGAACATCCATCGATTAATACCAAATTGATTTCTATTTGATTATTATTTATCCATCAAATTTTCCAATTTCCAAATTTATTTTATTTCGATTTCAATATTATCCTTAATTAAATCACACTTAACCAAGCTAAGTTTTCAATTCAAATTTTCAGTCCAATTTGAATTCCATTTAAATCAATCAAACATACTAATATCTCAATAACTAGATAAAGTTATTTCCTTTCAAATACAAAAATATAGTATGGGTAAAATTATTTCATTTACCCTCTTTTCAAAAAAATACTGTATCCGCTGACAGTTCAATGCTTCTCAACACTTGAATCGATCAACAAACACAATACAAAACATTTGTATATAAAATTTACAAATACGCTCTCATATATATATATATATATATATATATATACACACACACACACTCAATCTCGATCTAGGGTATTACTAACCCAATCTCTATCGAGTTACACCACAGAGCCAAGGTTATTACTAAACCAATAGCTCTGATATCACTGTAACGACCCAAGGATTTTCGGCCCTGGAAATCGACATAAATACCTTTACCGTAACTACAGCCGACCTTCCAGACACTGAAAACACTGGAACATTATTAGAAAGAAATTAGAGGGTGAGATAAGAAACAAAGAAATATTAGAATAGAAGAAGAAGAACCAACACATCACAGAGTCTCACATCGCAGCGGAACAAATATACACAGAAATAAATCCTTAATGAGAGCTTTAAAAATACTTACAATATCAGAGTACATCACACATCTGGACAGTGATCATAACCTGTCCTCATATACAATCACACAGCGGAATAGATACTAGATACAATACGTTTGAACACCTCCATCTCATCTCGGGACATCGTAGCATCCGATAACTGAACCTAGACACCCCGGTCTAACCCGAGCATTTACAAAACACCAGGTAAGTCTGGTGAACCAGAGTGAGAAAAACATACTAAGTTTTACAGTATCATCCAATTTGATTTTAAAGTTCAAAATCTTTTCGAAAGAAAAGGATAATCGTAAGACCAAATCCACACATAAATACGGACGGTTTTTACCTTACGATAACCCAAAACATTTTTGAAATCAATATCTTTTCTGATATTATAATAGTGTCTAAATACAAGTAGATATCAATCTAGCGAAAGGCTTTCATCTCACGCTCCACACATATATATACAAACAAAACCATGGGCACTTATTGGAGATTGGATTCTGACTATGACAAGGTATGGGACCATCTGTCGATAGTGTATCTCTAGAGGTGAATACACTGGGTTTAACAAGAATGTCTTGCAACCCGGCCCTCACATGACCAACCACTCATTTCGCTTGAGTGTATCGAATGTATATCACCAACGGTTGGGCTCAAACCACCATTTCCCGAAAAGGGACAACATTGAAAAAGATTAAAGAAGCAAAAGGAATTTCTCTAGATAGGTGATTATACATCCGAATGGGAGAGACCTACATAGCCGTGCTTCCTGCCCGATTTCTGTCATTTCCCAGTTGATTAGGGTTGAGGTTTAGATTAACTTTTGAACACTTGGTCATTATTCACTTTTAATGCCACATCGTCAGATCCGCCAGATATCACTAATTGATTTCCACAAAAAATACTCTAGTAGTTAAGCTAAGAGAATGGCCATTCTCCGCCAACAACTATAGCACGTTTGAAGAAATCAACGTACGTGATCCCTTTGGAAATACTCTGTCAGACATCCGTCCATACAAGTCATCCAGCAACAAGATGAACCAAAGGTACTCTCCTACTGCATCCAATATAGGAATCACCCCATGGATCAGTAGCGAGAAGTCCTTGTAACCCGTAGATTCCAAACACGACAGAACCACAGTTTATCTCTGCCCGCTAAACCATAGATTTTTAGTAGTTCTTCCGTTTATGAAGATCTACGGTCTTCAACGCTCCATCTCGATTATCTTCTAACATATTCACGTATTTGTTGGTCGGAATGGTTTTCGAATATAAATTTGATCCCGGTCTTTCCGTACCAACAATCGTATTGGACAGATTTGATAGTCGATGATTTAACCATCAAAATAAACAACATTTCAATCATGACAATCCAATGTGTTCATTGGTTCAGTACTCAGCATCACTTGGCCTTTTAATTTAACAAATATAAATTCAAAACTCTTAAATCTTCGATATTATAAATATAGTTTCGCTTCTTATTTAACATAAGGTTTTCCTTGAACAAATTCATTTTTTTATACTTAGGACATCCTTTATCATATTCAGTTTCTATTTTTACTCTTAAACATTTAAACCTATTATCTAATAATATTGGAAAATCAGTTCAACTTATTACTCGTACATCAACGTTACGAAATATATTTCATTCATTACTTAACAACTCCCAATACTTGTTCTTCCTGAAAAAAACTCAACTTTTACATTTCCTTTCAAATTCAAAATTATTGTTATATTCCCGCACAACCCCTTTTTCTTCCCTTTATTTTAAATCCTCATTATATATATATTTTCCAAATCTTTATTACAAATATTGCGTTATTATTTCTCTAATCAAATAATAAACTTTACTAATCTCTTTTACCATTACAACTTATATCATCCTCGGATAATTCTGAAGTCGTTCAAGTTGGGGTATTTTAGTTACCTCCCAGACCTTGGTCATCATCGTTCATATCTAAGGATAGATACAAGTTATAATCGAAAACCCAATATCTCTTTCTCTAATCTCAACACAAATCCCATTTAACTATTTTATTTGAAAATACGGTTTCATAAACCTTCTTCCCTTTTTGAAAATCCCTTTCTCGGGTATAACTTTTTATTTCTTAATTTAATAATTAAGTAATATTTAATAAACCATTACTTTATAAATTCCATTTTTATAAATCTGGATTTGTTTACAAAATTCTACGACCCACATCTTTACCAAATTCACTTCCACCAATCTCCTTTCAAGTCTATTCAATCATTTCCCGTTTTGAGACTCTTATTTCAATTTCCCACTTTTGCATAATCCCATTTTTAAGTAACGTTAATTTAGAATTAACTATATAACCCCTCAAACCTCTTTTATATAACTCTGGTTATTATAAAACCCTTTTCCTAAATCTCCTTTTACTTAATTCAAATAATTAGGTAACATTTATTTTAATCTTTAATATTCGCTTAAAAATTACTTTTATAACTTTGTTATAAAACTCAGTTTAAACAAAACCTGTTCATAAACTTTTTCCACCATTCAATTGGATTTCATTTCACTTAGATTACTTTTTAAGTGAATTCCCATTAAAAAGTAATTTTCTAAATTATTATTAATTAAAAATAATAATTTATTTCAATCATTAACTACTTCTGTAGTTAATTTCTTTATTATCTAAAATAAATAGTAAATCCCTTTTTAAAATCTTATTAAAATTAAACAAATATTCTTTAACCATTTTATTCACAACGCACAAACTTATTAATAATCTTAATTTAAAACTGTCGACTTTGTCAAGTCCAACCACAATTACCTCATTAACCGATTCCAATTCGTTTCCCGTTTAAATTAATTAATAATATAATTAATTTAAATAATTCCATTTAATTATTCTTAACAAGACAATTATCCAAATTTAATTGTTAGGTTAATCTCTAATCACTTATTTAAAATTCTGATTAATATCAGAATTTACTTTATTAAATCAGTTAATAATTAATTATAAACTTAAACAATTAATAATAATGATTTATTTCCTTTTTACAAACCTTTACTCAAAAAATATATATATATATATATTCAAATCTATCTTTAGCTATAAAATAAATTTTATATCTTCAGTTCTATCAACTTACCTGAGGGTAAATCGATATAAATAAAACAATTTATTTTTAGGGCATTTACTGCCGATTACTCAACCAATACTGCCCATTGGTTAAAAACCAAACACATGTTGAATTTTCAATCAATGGTTCAATACTCAAATTAATCACCCAAGCATGACAGTTCATATGATAATATGAAAATAAATAATATATTTTGAGGAATCCGGTTGGATCCCTCCAACCTGTTCTTTCCTGTATACAAATGGTTATCTCCAAACAGATCGCTCAATTTCATTTAACTGATAATAATAAATAATGACCATTTAATCCCAACCATAAGCAATTCAAACAATTCAACCAATTAAACATGTTTATTTTATAACCACGACCAACAAGGTAAGTTACCTTTATTGGAACCCATCGTTAGAATAACGATTCGGTATTTCACTGAAATTAAATGACGGTTTAATTTCATCAGTTAAATCAGTAAATAAATAAATAATTAGCAAATAGTCAACCATTGGCAAGTAGAGCACACAAAATCAAAACTCAATTTATATAAAATATAAATGGTTAAAATTGAGTGAGTTTAACTCACCTTGAGTTAATACCGTTATAATTAAATTAAACTTGTGTTTAATCTAGTTATAATTAAATTAAATTAACTCACTTTGAGTTAATACCGTTATAATTAAATTAAACTTGTGTTTAATCTAGTTATAATTAAATTAAACTTGTGTTTAACTCACCTTGAGTTAATACCGTTATAAAATATAAATTGAGTGAGTTGAAACTGTCAGTTATAATTAAATTAAACTTGTGTTTAATCTAGTTAAAAATTTCAAGTGCTTCGCTCTTCGTCCGAACTGGCTCATGAAATATTCGTCAATGCGGTTCCAGTGTTTCTGATATGGTTCGATTTAATTATCATATGCACAGGTTATAACATTTATAACATCCATGATTTAATTAAACTAAATAATTCCTTAATTATTTTATTAATTTAATAATTAGTATAAACTAATTACGTTATTGATATTCCAGTTGATCCATCTGAATTGGAAATAACCAGCCGACTTCCTTTGATCATTGCTTTTGATTCCATCTGCGATCCAAAACTAATTTAACTAAATAATGTATTATTAGTCACAATCTAGTGTAAAAGTAATCACTTTGTGAACATACGAATTTACGTTTTATGTAAGAAAATAGGTCGATAGTTCATTCTGTACTGTACACCTTGTTCTCTTTCCAACGCGTTGTAGACCTATTAGGTTTTTAAAACATTTTTATTAGGTTATTATTAAGTAATTAAATCACTGATTAATTCAAATCTAATGATATACTTAGTCAAATATCGGCCAAGATTTACTCCAGGCTTTTTGTCCCTCTATGTCTTCCTTCCTGTTCGTTGTTCTATACTTCAAACCCATCGCATGAACTAAATCCGACCATCGCTTCCTCCCTCAACCACCTGACATAGATCAGGAGCCATCAACCGACTTGCCCAAAGGCCGCCTGTCCCCACCCAAAGCACCCTGCCTCTTGATCGCGCCCTCTATCCGTAGAACTTCCTTAACCGCGCCACCTCTCTAAGGCAATATCAGCCGCTATGATCAATTAGGTCCGATCATGACCGTAGGATAGCTAGCTCTCACCTCACTGAAACTTTTGTAATTGGGAGTTTGTTCGATTAATGCACATATTTAAAGAAATTATGGAGGAAGATTGGCTTGATTTCAGTCATTGAATGTTTAGTGGAGGCGCAGCTTAAACATGTTGACCATGAGAAAGGGAAACATAGGGTTTGACCCATTGTGTGGTATTTATAATGAGGACGAAACATTTTTTTCGTAACGAAACTTCATGCTGATGTAACACGTAAAACTAACCACAATTGACTTCTGTTTTCTGATAAAAAGGCTAGTCCTAGCATAGAAAAATATTCCGGACCCAATGGGACAAGTTTCGTCGAATTATGACATCGTTTGAAAAGAATTCCTTTATAAAACCAGCGAAAAACACGCGTTTAAATTTTCCACAATCACTAAATAAGTCCAATAAACTTGAAACTTTGAAATCCTACAATAATTAATTAATATGAACCCAACGGCACCAGTTTCGTCGCATTCTGAGACTGTTTTCCCGGTAGGCTATTTTTATACGTACATCAATGCCATTTTGGACACCAAATTAGCCGGTCTTCAAAAATAACAAACAATATACCTATCTTGACTATAATTGACGATACGAACTCAACGGAACTAGTTTCGCGGCTTAATTTGATCGTCTGTTCAAGTTATACCCAAATATCCCTTTATTAAATTAAATTAATTTAATTACGCGCTATAGAAAATAACTGGGCGTTTACGGCAACCGTTATCACATACGACATCGGTTTGCCACGCAATTCAGCATCGTATAATAATTTATCGTTACGGTCCCTATGAAACTGATTTCATCGAAAATGGAGTCCGTTTGCAAATTCGCTATTTTAAAGGCCTATAATTTAATAACGATTTCCATAGCGACTATTTTAAAATTTCATTTGACCATAATTAACAAATTATAACACGAAATCTGTATTTTTCTCTTCCATATGAAAATTCTAATCAAGATGGTACCAACATTTCTCGTTTCACAGAAATCTGACTTATATCGAATCCTGTACATTTAGTTGAAGTTCAAAACTCTAAATTACGAACTGCAGCGCCATTTCGAGCTCGATTTAAAATTGTATAAATATATAACGTTAAAACTTCGATTTAATAACTAATTAAATGTAAAATCCATTAATACTCCAAACATAATATTTAAAATAATAAATAAAATAAAATATTTGACCGGCGAAAATACGGGACGTTACAAAAACACTTAAATCAAATTTCCTTCAATATCAAATTTAAACCCAAAAATTTCAGTTATAATTCAATCTCGAGCTAAATTTTGAAATGATATGTTATCTTACTTTGACTTAGCAATACCCAAAGTTTGAATAAAAGTTTAATTTTTTAAGACAAATCAATTTCTAAATTCCAAATCACATTCTGATTATAACTTCAAATTATCAACTTCGATTATTTAAGTAATTCCATTTACCAAATGTAAATTTCAAAATTTCACTCTAGTTCGAAACTAATTTAATTTCCTTGAATTCGATTTTTTTCATAGTCAAATCATTTCATTTAACTTCAAATCATTATCCAAAATCTTTTAATTGAACTAATCTTGTGTCTGTACCTAATTTTTTATCATATGGTCAAGTGATGCTTAAAAATTTAATTTCAGTATTTCAGGAATGAATATTTATCATTGCAATCCAATTTAGGGTCATGGGTATTATCATTTCAACCTATATTCTTAATTCATTTTAAATGATTAATCGCGGGTTTATTTGATGCATGTAATATCAAGGGTAAATTGTTGGGATTAATCAACACAAACAACAATCTTACATAAATATGGCGAAAAACTGGATGAATCACACAACTCAACATCAATATGTCAACCTATGACGACCACCTACAACCCTTGCACTATACAAGAAGAAGAATGCGTTGAAAGGTGTGTCAGGCAGCTATGGATGATCATCAAGGAATGGTACATAAACGGAACCTATCGTAAAATCATAGCGCAAGGAGAAAATATAATAGAACATATACAATAGGTAGTAATAGTGAAGCAGAAACCACTAAACTTTCATAACAACTAGAAATTATTTCCCATACACGTGCATAACAACAGTAGTGTTTGTATAGTTTGCCTCACTACAACACTCAAAGAAATAGCATACAGCGGAAATCCAATTATTAGATTGTAATAAAACTGGTATGTAAGCCTCCATCTCTCCATCGATCAACATCACCGTTCCCACTAAGGCATCACCTGTTACCTACAACTTAGTCTTCCCATCCAACAATCGGATGAACAACCCAAGATAATAAGAGGAATCATAAAACCTTGAGTCGGACAACAGTCTTAATGAGCAATAAAACAACTAACAAACTTCATCAATAAAGTATATTAGAATGGGTAAATAAACGAACTAATCTACCCAGCTCCAGAGAAGAACTCACAACTACCTTCACCACACCTGACAGTGATAGCCTTTACGATCCATACATCCAAAGGAATAACAATTCATCCATGGCAACCAGAATAATCGTTTACACATAGCAATAACAACTCAGCCATTATTACAATAAGCATTCAAACGTCCATGACTGACTCTGTCTATCACCGCCAACCTTGCTTTGGAACCCTCGTTATCGTATGACTGGCTAATAACTCGTTGTCAACTGTCAAGGACCCACACGACTCCCCGGTTCTACCAAAACACTACACCCTATACATAACACGTGTCTAGGCCATACACGACACCTTGGGCACTCGACCTACAATTGGCCTTCAATCGTACCCCTACTTTGAGTCTGCTAGAACCTACGACAACAGAAATCCTCGGCCTCCTCATCTCTTGTTGTTATCAATTACGACTATTCATAAGCTCAGAACAATTTAGAGCAACCACTTCACAAAAACTCAATGCGTCCTTGATTTGTTTCCACATTTGTTGCATACGACGAACAACGAACAATTCATATCACACCAACACATCATTGTAGCAACTCCCGGTTACTATAGCATGCGACCGAACGACGTTGTAGAAATCTCCAAAATACTGTAGCAACAGATCGACCGGTCACTGCAGCACGCGACCGACCGACACTGTAGCAATCTCTAAAACACTGTAGCAATAGACCGAACAATCACGTAACACGCGACCGACCGACATTATAGCTGTAACAACCCGGAAATTCTGAACTAATTTAAACTTTTTGTTTTAGCAATTTTAATGTATTTTGAATATTTGAAAATGATTTATTTTAAATAATAACGACTAGAAATTTATTTTGAATAGAATTAGAAAGTATATATTTATTTAAATCGAAGTTAGAACAATTTTTTTAAATTTAATTATAAAAGTAATTGGAAATGGCACGGTAATTTCAAAATTCAATTTAAAATTTAAAATGAATGTACTAGATTCAAAATAAACCGGATTTTAGTGAAACTAGAAATATTTGAATCTGTTTAAAAATATCTTCCCAACGAATGTGAAAAGTCCAGATTTCATAGCGGAAATAAAAAATTATGTCCAGTGGAAAATTTGAAATAGTCGCTATGGAATTTAATATATATATGTAATATATAGCCATTTTGCAAATGATCTCCGTTTTTTACAAAACCACTTTTGTTGGATCCGAAATGTCAAATTATTGCTAAGCTCCAAATTTCATAATTTTTGGAATTAATATGTTAGCATGGCAAAGGAAAACCCTTTTGGTAATTTCAGTTTGACTTGAAACAACCAGAAAATGGCCATTTTTCAAACGGTCTCGAAACTATATGAAATTAATTTATTTTGAATCGTATCATCCAACCATAGCTAGATTTAATTTTTCGGGAATTTTGGGAATCAGTATGTGGCCCCGACAAATTAAAATATACGTTGAAATCCAAATTTGAATATTTTATATTTTATTTTGAAGAATAACTGACTGAAACAGTCGAATAGGCTTATGTAACATATTCCATTGTGTCCGGAATGGGGGTATTTAGCTAGGGTCATCAGTCGTTTGGTTTGATTTAGAATTCGGATTAGAAAACACTATTTTAGAAATAAATATAAATACCGGCCAATCAAATATTTTCTTTCATAAATATATTTTCCAAAAAAAAATCTAAAAAAACCTGTAAACTCCTATACTCGACGGCGGTTAGGCCTTTAGACATGATCTCCTGATTTCCGGTGATTCCACTTATTAAAATCGTTTGCCACTATTTTCCACACGGGCAGCTTGTAGTTTTGGTTTTGCAGATTTATTTATACAGGATCCTGGATTTACAGCTGGAGCTATATTCAGAACGCTCTGTATCTGTGTATTTCATTCATTTGTGCTAGTTATTGTATTTTCCGTTATGCATTGTATTTATACATTTTATTTCCACTGCTATGTATTTTTAATCTCTAATATTTTTCTATGTAATATTTATTCATATTCTTGTACTCTGATGTAAATTGTTGTAAATAGCAATTAAATGTTCTTCTGTTTGTGTTTTGATTTGTCTTGTTCTCGAAGCAGCCCGCCTTCTTGTTCGGTTTAGGCCATCCGGGATGCACGGGTCACTATAGTAGAAATCTCCCAAACATTATAGCAACAGACTGACCGATCACTGTAGCACGCGACCGAATGACACTGTAGCAATCTCCCAAACACTATAGCACGCGACCGACCGACACCGTAGCAATATCCCTAACACTATAGCAATAGACCAACCGATCACTGTAGCATGTGACCGAACGACACTGTAGCAATGTTAGAAACACTGTATCTACCGACCGACCGATCACTGCAGCATGCGACCGACTGGCACTGTAGCAACAGACCGACCGATCACTACAGCACACGACCGATCACTGTAGTAGCCGATCCAAAAATAACTAGACCAAAACATACCCAAACAATTATATCGACGAAATCAACTTATCCAATCCATCCAGTACCACTATAAGCATGTTCGGTGCACCAGGATGTGATGATGAAAGGGTACCTGGATGTTCGGTACACCGGGATGTCCGATGCACCGGGATGTTCGGTGCACCGGGATGTGATGATGAAAGGGTACTGCGAAGTCTCTAGTCTGGGACGCTATTTGTTGGGTACTCTGATTCATGTATGGTGGGTTAGTATGACGGAGTCCAAGTCTGGACGTTATCCGCGAGTATTGGGATGATGAGCACAAGAAAGTTTATGAGCCCACGATTGATCTTTCTTACCAGGAACCATCATGTTCGAAACCCAATCTCCACTACGAGCCTGTACGGTTTTGATTGTATGGCCTGCTGGTTACCGATAGGATTGTCAGCATAATGGGATGGGGCATTATGCTGGCTAGGATTAATACATTTATTTGCGAAAAGTTTTTTCACACTATATATAGTAGTAAAGCGGATTTTCACGTATGAAGACATTTTTCGTTATCATAAGGCAAAACTCGCCCATTTGGTGTGCGCTTGCATTGTGTGATGTGGGACGAGTTTATGATAGCTTCATTTTTCAAAAAGTCATTGCGGATTTCTATACACTGCTATTCAGATGGAGTAAACCCGTTCCGCATTGGCAGCGTGGTCTGGTGAATTACCTAACTTTAAAATAAACCCTAAAGACAACTGTTTTGAGTTCTTACACTAGTCCCATGACTGACCTGAAGTTTATTGTTCCCACACCTAAACTCTGGGTGCCCATAATTTTTACATGGGTAGCCTAGAAGTTTGGTTCGCAGATTTAGCCTTGGTGTTAGTTGAAGCAGGATTCTGGTTTAACTGGAGCTATTATGTTTGGAGCATTTGCATTCTTCCGCTGAGTTTAGTATCTTTTCCGCTATGTAACCGATGTACTCTGATGTACCTCTTGTAACTCTGATGTAATATTATTTTAATGAAAATGGTAAAGTTGTTTTTATTTTGTGCAAATGTGTAAGTGCCCCTAACAATCCGTCTTTATGAACGGTTTAAGTTGGTTTAATTACCAGCGAAAACTGAGAAAAAAGCCGGGTAGTTACATAGTGGTATCAGAGCTTTGGTTTATAAAAGCAATGGGGTATGACACATTTGAACAAATGGAAAGACTCATCAGAGATATATATCTCATTAGAGATAGGGTTAGTAATGCCCTAGAATGAGATTTTGGAGTATTATATTTGCGAGAGCGTATTTGAAAATATGAAATGAGTTTTGAAAAGTTTTAGTTTAAGAAACAAACATATTTTAGAAATATATGGTTAATTATAACGTGGATACTTAATCAAATGATTAAGGTTAAATTTACATTTTATAATTGCACATAAAATACTTCTTATGGCATGGTAATTAAGCCCTTTCCACTTATCAGGAAAACGACCCGAGTACAAATGCCTTTTGGATTTAATTTCACTATTGGGGATTTCGAAATATCGATAAACTTGGGTTAAATTTGTTAAGTTACTAATTAATATGGTTAGAAATTAAAAACTAGAATTTGAGTATTGTATTCGATGTTGAGGTTGGACTATCGAGTATAAGAAGATTTTGAATATACGCTTAGTTAACGTATATACGAAGTCTTGAGTATACTAGATTGATATAAAATCACACTCAAGTCACTTGAAGATGATTCTGTTGATGAATGCAGTATCATCAGTATGTATTTTCGAGTTAGAAAAGTGAAAATTTGATTGGGTTGTAAAAATTATACCAGGTAAACTTATTAGTAAGTGTAACAACCCAGGAAATGTGAACCAATTTAAAAAATTTAATTTGGCTATTTTGGTGGATTTTTAATATTTAAAATAAAATATTTTAAATAATAACAATGAAAAGTATGTTTGAATCGATGTTTGAAAATAAATATAATTATTTTAATTATAAACAAGGCCTGAAATGGCGCGGTAGTTTCAAAATTGGAATTCAAACTTTGACTGACTGTACCGGGTGCAAAATAAACCGGATTTTAGTGACCAAAAATAGCGGGAATCAAAAGTTATGGACAAATGAATTTTCAGCAAGGTCGCTATAAAATTTAAATAACCCGTGAAAATAGATATTTTGCAAACGACCTTAGAATTGGACGAAACCACTTTTGTTGGATCCAGGATGTCAAATTATTGCTAGGTTTCAAATTCCATAATTTTCGAAGTTAATATGTGAGCGTGGCGAAGGAAAATGAGTTTGGTTAATTTTAGTTAACTTGGATCGACCAAAAATTGGCCATTTTTCAAACGGTCCCAGTATTCGACGAAACCAGTTTTGTTGGGACCGTATCGTCAAAACATAGCTAGATTTATTTTTCTGGAATTTTTGGGATTAGTGTATGGCCCCGGCAAATTGAAATGTACATTCTAATCAAATATTAAATGTCTTATATTTTAATTTGAAGAAAAATCGACTGAAACAGTCGAATGGACCTACGAAACATATCCCATTGTGTTCAGGATGGGGGTACTTAGCTAGGGGTGATAATCATTGGGTTTGGATTGGAATTCGTTTGGAGAAAACCCTATTTTCGAATTTATATAAATATCAGCCAATAGAAAAATTCCTTTCAATAATAAAAAATATATAAAAATCTCTCAAAAACCCGCTCCACCCCCTCGATCGACAGCGGAAGAGAGTTCTCCGTTTCCCTGCCATTTTCCGACCCCTCGTTCATCGTTGACCCCCACCCCAGTTTAACTTTTTGTAGATCTCTCCTCTCTCTTCAAATAAGTACCAAGTACACCCCCCATCGTTGCTCCGTTGTCGAGATCTGCCTCGTTGAAGTCGACGACTTCACAGCGCCGTTGCCATCACCTGAGGCGATCGAACCCGACCCAACCACCATGCGCCGGAGTGCCGTTCCTTCTTCTTCCAAGTGGTGCAGCCCGATCCTCGAATCGTGCAATGGTTTGAGTGCTAGATCGACACCTTGTTTCGAACCAAACAGAAAGGTAATGGCCTTTGTTTCTTTGAATTGAAAATTACACTTTTAAGTGTTTCAAACTTCTAAAAATCGTATCTTTTTCACATGTGGTCGGAATCCAGAAACAAGAGACAGTGGACTCGTGCGGACGTCTTCTACATTCTAGAAGTGACCGGATATTTTTCTGAGCCTTCTACAATTTTTGGAGGAGTGGAACCCAATGTGACATTTCTGAATTATAAACGATATGGACATAACGATGTATAAATTATATAGTCGATGTATGAGTTATATAAGCGTTGTACACCTCATGTATAAGCGTTATATAAGTTGTATGTTCGATGTATAAGTTATATATGCGTTGTAAAAATTATATATGTGTTGAAATGGTATTGAAATGAATTGAAATGAAATCGAAATATATTTATATACGAATATATATATATACATATATATGCTTCCCTCGTCCATAGACCATGGATGATATATGTTGGTTGTGATATTGTTTAAATTATTGGTTGATGTGAAATTTAGTGAATATCATGATTGGTTAATTGGAAATGATTGATTGTGGTTGAAATCCCAATAGGATTAGTATATGGAAAAATTAGTCTACGTACGAACTAGATATTGAAATCCCCATTGTCAAAAGCTGCGAGGCTTTAAGGTAGAGCGAGGAGCCGTACTCGGGACGGTGCCGGTTTTAACTACCCTGTCGTTATGCTGCTGAAATTTTCAATAATATTCATGTGTTAGAATTGTTTTAATGTGTTGAAACCATATTCATGTGTTGAAACTATATTCATGTGTTGAATAGAAATTCATGTGTTGAATAAAATTCATGTGCTGACTGACATTCGTGTATTGAATAAATTCTTCGAAAGATAAAAATAACATTATTGCCATATATATAGACTATATAAAATATTAGTGTTTTAAATAAATTGTTTTACAATAAAAATAACATTTTTATCTTATGTATGAACTATATAAAATAATCGTGTTTTGAAATAAATTGTTTTACAATAAAAATAACATTTTTACCATATATATGAAGTATATATAATAATTGTGTTTTGAAATAAATTGTTTTACAATAAAAATCACATTTTATTATACATATGAATTGTTAAAAATAGTGATGTGTTGAAATAAATATCTGTTGGATAAAATATCATTTTTATCAAATATATGAAATGAATATGGTTTTGAAATCGAAGAATGAATTATATATATATAATTAAAATAAATCGAATAACGAAACTGCAGTTCATATTTTGAAACCGTGATTTCAAATGGTTATTGCGGGAGATCCGACCATCGGATTTTCCCGAAACCGAAACCGTTGGGTTTTCTTTGGAAATATCTTTCCAATGACACCTACTTTTTAAAGATTCGATTGTTGGATTGTCTGGAATGTTTAATTCAAATCTAAATGAAAACAGTGCCAGAATCTATTATATTTTTATATAAATATAATTAAAATAAATCGAATAACCACGCTACAGTTCTTATTTTGAAATCGTAACTTCAAACGATTGTACCGGGAGATCCGACCGTCGTATTTCCCCAAAACTGGAACCGTTAGATTCGTTTTGAAAAGATCTTTCTAATGATATAAAATTTGTAAAGATCCAACGGTTGGATTTTCATATATGTGTAAATCAAATCTGAAGAAAAACTGTGCCATGGCCGAGTTATGGCCTGAAGCGTCGTTTATATAAATTGGCTATTTTTAAATGAATAAGAATAGCAATAAATCATGATAAAATATTATAAACGATATGGAATGGAAATAAACTGAATTTGCTTGGTTTATTGGATATTTGATGGTTGAATGTGTTTGACGTGAAAATTACATTAAAGAACAGAATTATTGATGTTGAATAATTTAACCATGGAAAGGAATTGATTTGAATTCTAAATATACGTGAATTATTCGAAAAGGCCGAGTTAATTCTCATTTCAAATAATTGATCGACGGTTAGAAGTCAAAGTTATGAAGACGGTGCAAGATCGACGATCTTCACATCGAATGGATGGGTGCTATTGTTGCTCACAATGGGAGTAGCTACATTGAAGGGGGCTAAAGTGGTAGCCGTCCGGACGTACTTGTTGATCGTATGGATGTGCGAGGAATACAGACCCTCCAGTTTCATTCAGACCCAGAACGGACTTGTAAATGGACGTGTGGCTGACGTTGTATATTGACAAGGTGGCATGCAGAGATGCTGTGATCAAAGCTTTTGTTGAAAAGCAGAGCTTTGTGGTTGATGATCAAAGCACGGCTTTGAATTGCTAGCTTTTTGTTTAGCGTTGTTTCGCGAGCCTCACACCTCGGTATGAGCCAGAAACGGGAGAGGACATGAGGGAGGACATGTGTTTCCTTCTAGCTAACAGTGGTGCTTTTGGGTTTTACACGCTCGGGTATTTTACTTATGTGGATGATAGAAAGCGAGGCCTCGGTTAGTTCGGTCTCTTCAGAGCCGATGATTTGGTCGGATATGAGCAGTTGACGCCCCATAAGGCGGGGAAACGCAGTGTTCAGGCATTTCAATCCACATCGAGTAGACCGGCCCTGCCGATCCAAGGGCCCACCTATGTCTGGGTCCTGAGACACGGGCTAGAGCGTCTCGATTTTGGTAAGGACGATCCCTTGCCTTGGTTCATGACAGAAATCCAATTTCCAAATACGACATCGTGCGGTTTTGATTGAATATATATGGCGACATGATATATGGTACCCGTGCCGTCTATGATTGATAATTATGATTGAATTTGTTTTTGAAACATATAAACACTAGCAATAATATCAAATGCTTTTGTTTTATTCGTATCAAGCATCTTTTGGCCATTATAAGGTAAAACTCTATCCTCCGGTTTGTGTTGCATTGTGTGATGGGAACTGAGTCTTATAATGGCTTCATTTTTATATAAAGCATTGCGATGTTTAAATGATTTACTGGTTTTGAAGCACTGGCGATCCAATGGAGTAAACCCGTTCCGCGTTAGCGGCGTGGTCCTGTGATTGGACAAATTATAAGATAAGTAAAGTAGATTTCTCATACCAGTCCCATGACTGACTCGTAGTTTTTTTACTTGCAAACTCGGGTGCCCCTTTTTCTACATGGGCAGCCTTGTATTCAGGTTTTACCAGGCTCTTTCTGGAGAGCTGGAGCTGAAGATGGGTTCTATAATTTATCTCTTTTTATGTTGTTCAGCTCCTGTTGTACATATTATGTTTTGATTCTGCTTTAGACGTTTTATGTAAAGCTGAATTGTATTTTGTACTAAGTATGATCCTGTATACTGTGTAACTCTGATGATTATGTTTATCCAGTGTATTCTGTTGTACATTATCAGGCGTATTTATTTATTTTTGTTTTCATGTTATTTGTTTATGTGTTATTTTCCAAAGATTACCCTTGCTACCGTGGAACGTGGTTTGGGGTCGTCACAAACGTGGTATCAGAGCTTTGGTTAATCTTAGTTCTGGAATATAACATATGAATGAACTCGTCAGAAATAGAACCAATAGTGTTCTAAGACGGATCACTCATTTCAGATAGGATCAGTAATATCCAAGAATGAGTGTAGCAGAATGAAATACACCCTGATAGACACATTTACATTCAAGTATATGTCTCTATGCTTTAAAATTACCTTTTCTGTTGGCCTAACACTTTGTATGCTATTTGCAGACATTGAAAAATGAATGGGAGAAGTAGAAGAGGTGGGTCGGAACCAGATATTGAGGCTCTATTAATTAAGTATCGAAATCTGGGTGGAGTACCGTTCTCGGGCAATGAATCTATTATTCAAACTCAACCCTGGATACGCTCTGCTGAGAAAATCTTTGAAGGTTCAAAGATGAGAGATGATCAGAAAATATTACTGGCATCTTGGGCACTCAAAGACGAAGCTTTAATCTGGTGGGATACCGTTAAAGATAATCCAGAAGGTGATATCACCTGGGATAGATTTAAAGAAATTTTCAGTGAAAGATTTATTCCTCCAGAAGCAATTGAGCGGTTATACGATGAGTTCTACTATCTGATACAAGGAGATATGACCATTCCGGAATATCATAAGAAATTCAATGAACTTTCTCGTTTTGCCCCAGAGCTAATTGAAGATCCAAAGAGGAGGAATCTGAGGTTTATTAATGGGCTCCAAAGAAAATACCAAAGTAGTGTAACTGGACATGTGAACCTTCCTTATTCTAAAATGATATATATGGCTTACCAGTATGAGGATCTCGATAAGAAAGGTATGTTGCGCTATGAAGAGGAAGTCAGTTCTAGTAGCAGTAAGAGGAAATTTGAAGCTGATACCGAGAGACAAGTACACAGTCTGAGATAAGTACGACGTCTAGTGTCAGAAATAGGCAAAGGGCCAGTCAGAAAGAGGTTAAATCCGAGAAAGAACCAGTAACGACTGCCATATGCAATAACTGCAAGAAGCCAGGGCATTTGGCAATAAACTGCGGACCCTTAAAGAAGCGATTAAAAAGTGTATTTAAATTGAAGAACAAGCTTATAGAGAGTAGGGGATGCCATAAGTGCCACCAAGATGGTCATATTGCAAAAAATTGTCGACTATCAAAGAAATCTGAAGAAGTTCAGGTAAATGAAGTGGCAGAGACTTCTGCACCCACATCCAATCTAATAAGGCTAGATATTTTAGAAGGCATGCTTACTGTCAAAAACATCCCAGTTAAAGTACTGTTTGACACAGGCGCGTCGCAAAGCTTTATTGCAAAGAATGCGGTTAAGAATCTGGATTTAAATTTGAAAAAGCTCAAAGAACCCATGACTGTCCATAATCCGGTTGGGGATTTCCTCGATCTTAGTTGGGTTTGTGGAGTGCCTGTTTATTTTTCCTGTTATCAGTTCCCCACTATCGTGATCGTCATGAATTTTACAGAATTTGATCTTACCTTGGGGTTAGACTGGTTAACCAAATATGAAGCTGAGGTTAAATGCGCTGACTTAGTCGTTAAGGCGAAGATTAAATCTGTTGACTATATAACCATTCCCTGTGAAGGTCAGAATTCTGGTAGAAAAGATTTCTGGGCAGCTTTGGATGTTTCTCCTGCTCAAATAGAACCGGTACTTGTCGTTTCGGAGAATATTCCGGTCGACAATGAAAATATTCCTGTTGTCAAGAACTATGCGGATGTGTTCGAAGAAGTTGTTAGCTTACCTCCGCAGAGAGAAATTGATTTTAAAATCTCTTTAGTTACGAATGCAAGGCCAGTAGTTCACGCTATTCGAAGAATGACCTTGAAGGAAAAAGAAGAGTTAGACAATCAAACTGGACAACTAGTATGGAAGGGTCTGATCAGGCCTAGTTTCTCTGATTGGGGAGCAGCTGTGGTATTTGTTCCGAAGTCAAATGGTACCCTCAGATTATGTGTGGATTATTGTGACTTGAATAAGCAGACGCTGAAGAACAAATATCATTGCCGCGAATTGATGATTTGTCGGATCGATTGAATGGCGCACGAGTGTTTTCACAAATGGACCTAGCTACAGGTTTCCATCAGCTTCGTATTGTCGAAGAGTGTATTCATTTGACAACAATTAGAGGTCCTGTAACACCCCGCCTCCGCTAGGGTCACTCGCAAAAGGAATGCACTAGCTTTAGAGGGGCATTATTGGTAAACATGCACAGAAATATCACAAGACAGAACATATAAAATAGCGGAAGTAAAATCAAACTTTCATAACATGAATAAATAAGGTCTAAAGCCTTTTACATCAGAGTACATCAAAACCTGTCTTGCAATAGTAAAGAAGCATAAAGACATTTTCATAAATTATTCCCCAAGTAAAAACAGTAAAGTAGCCAGAGCCAAGAAAAGTCCAAGCCATCCATGAAGACCTTCAAGCAGAAGAAGTCCGAACTAAACAATAGTATTTCCTCCCTGTAACCTGGGGGGGAAACGAAAGAAAAGAGGCGAAACAAAACGGGTCAGTCAAAAAGACTGAGTAAGCCCTATCTACTATTAGCATAAAAACTAGTAAAGTTAACTGACATGAGAAACTGAGATGAACATAAGCATGATAACAAGATAGATAAGCTAAATCAAAATAACAGGATGAACTACTGAACTCAGATAAACTAAGGTGTCATGATAAATTACGATGTCAAGACAAAACAAGGTATCACATCGTTAGGTTTCTATCAAGTATAATATCCCCAAGATATCTGTCACGTATAACGCCCCATGATATCTATCCTGTATTTTAGCTCTGCACCTACCGTACTAGTATCCCCACCGTTTCATGTGTTAACCAAGAATGACCCTCACTCAAAAGTCGTGTAATGGTCCATGTCAACCTAATATATCGCATATATAGGTTACTCAACTTGTATGTTTTATTCCATGTAAATGTTCAGTCCCTTGCCGTAGACCATACGGGCTTTCCCATGAGATTCTATATTACTTTAACATAGTTCCATGATCCTTAAGATCAGTTTGGACTATTACCCTAAACCTAGCTAGGGTCTTCCAACATGAATTATTGTTTGTACAACTAGGACTTATGCTACCTAGGGCTGCTAGGGATTTATGCTTACCTATTGCACGTTTTCATATCTCGGTTTGGGTTCAACCACCCAGGGCCACTACGATTTACGCTAACCGCCAACCGAGCCCTTTTTCCCACGGATTCATCATGAATCGTTTTTCCATGACTGTATGCACATGTATCACATCGTGCCATCCGAGTCCTGTCACAGGGCAGACCAGGAAATACAGGACTCGGTCGGGAGCTTTCGATTTATCTGCCGATGCAGTTGCTAAGGTCTGTTTTTTTTTCTATACGTGGCTATGGTCCCACGAGACCACTCCCTCAACTAGCGAAAGACAAGACAGGATAAATCCTGTATGAGAACACACTACTGGCCAACCCACAATCTAGCCCTACCTCAACCATAATTAGATAGCAATTATGGTCTTTTGGGTGTTCTCTGCCTTTTCGTACGTACACGCTTGACCAAAGATGGTAAAAACCCAGTTCGCTGGAGCCTTTATCTAAATCAGATACTTGCTCCTACTCGTATACTTAAACGATGACCTACCGTATCAGGTTACTCATCTATCTATGAACTGGTCTAAATTTCCTTGACTAAGAATCATTACTTAATTATTCCTCAACTAAGGTTTACCACTTAGCCTTATTCCCGTTATCCTTGTTAACTACGGTTATCCACCTAATCCTCAGAACTAGGGTTTACATAATGGATTAAGTGTCACTTAAGTTCATGACTTAACCCGTCTACAAATCATGTCAAAATTGGCTAAGTATCCAAGTCCAAGACTTAACCCTACAAACCATGTTCACGTTGGTTAAGTATGTATCAACTTGACCCTATCAAATTACTGAGCCAAATTGGTCAAGTGTATTCAAACGATTCGTGACTTAGCCTTTTCATGTTATCACGTTGGATTGGTTAAATATTGGTTAACTTAACCTCAATAAATTCACGAGTTAGATTGGTTAAGTATAGGTCACTTAACCACATCAAATCATCATGTTAGATTAGTTAAGTGTTTAACTTAACCCCATTAAACTACCAAGTGGGATTAATTAAGTTTAGGCTAACTTAACCCCATCCGATTTCCGTGTTTAGACTAGTTGAGTCTAATCTTAACCCCATCCATTAACTGTATTTTTCGGTTAAGCGCCAGTAAGAAAACTTACTTAACCTTACCAAGTTATCGGGTTGGATTGATTAAGTGTTGGTTAACTTAACCCCGTCCACTAGTCGTATAAAAATGGTTAAGTGTCATTAGGCAAATCAAATTACTTAACCTACCCAACCTTGTCATGTTTTGTTAAGTATCATTAGCCTAATCAAATTACTTAACCCATTTGTCCATGTCATATTTGATTAGGAGTCATTAATCAAATTAACTTAACCCTATCATGTGGCATTAATTACTTAATGCACCTCAACCTCTCACATTAGACTTTGTTGTGGTTACTAGTTAAGCCGGTCGGTTCCGGGTAGCTTTACACCACAACTTGGTCTAACCTCGGGTTCAAGCACAACATGACCAACTTCTCACATTGGGTCCTATTGTTTGTAACTACTAGTTAGGCCGGTCGGTTCCGGGTAGTTTTACGTTGCAAACTCAACCCAACCTCGAGTTGGCCACACTTATATTATCTAAGTGTCATGTCCATCATGTTTCCCAAAACATGTTACAAGTTTTCAAGCATTTGGGTAGACCTAACTTAATAGGTAAATTCCCAAAGGGTAGACCTAACTTAATAGGTAAATTCTCAAGCTTATGTTTTTATGCATACTTACATGTCAACTTCCATGTTATATTTCAAGTCATGTTTTCAAGTTATATTTTCATGTCACTAGAAATTACCCATAACATAACCCAACGCTTTTAAACTCGCATATACGTTCGCAACAACGTAATGGATTAAAAGAAGAGACTTGGCAAAGGCATGACAAAAATGGATATTAAGCCACAAGTTAATCATGGTGGCAAATGAGGCACAAATGTGTTCATTAGCTTGCATGTTACATTCTTAAGCCTCAAAAACATGCATAAACCCAAACTTGGCACATAAGCGAATCATGGTGACAAAAGACATGGAATGATGATTTGTAACTCGCATATATCATCATATAAGGGTTATGACTTCATATGCAAGTTGACATAAAGGTTATGAGGGTTCTCATGTTGCATAATGCAACATTTCAACGTAAAGGTTGTAGCTTTTATCCCACAAGATCAAGATAATGACTTCATAAACTTGCATGACATGATAGCATGTATCATACTCAATGATCAAACCCAAACTTGCAACATGAACATTTAACTTCATAGTTAATATCTAAGAGTAGGGAAAGGGCTTACATTGCTATGAAGGCACAAAAGATATGACAAAGCCCTTATGCAATCAAATAAACCCAAAATGCAAGCTCTAACATAAAAACCCTTGAGCCAAAATGATCAAAACTCTTTCTTTATGACGCAAATATAGAAACTTGACTTGAATGCAAGCTAATGATGCTCATACAAGTTTGAAAACACTTGTATGCATGGAAAATTACTTAGAAATTTATTTAGGAATTTTATGAAGAGAGTGGAGGCCATGAGAGGATTGATTTTGCCATAGTTTAGTTGCATGAATGAATAATGAGGATTTAGGATAGGTTAGGGTCTTATTTATAGATTAGGCAAGTGTTTTAGGCCATAGGATTAAACCTAGATTCAATCCAAGCCATCAAAGCATGTCTTGGGGAAGAAGTCAAGTCTAAAAAATGGAGTGGTGTCTTAACCAGGCCTAAAAATGGAGTGGTGTCTTAATTGGGCTGAATTTCAAATCTGTTTTCGGATTTGAATTTTCGTGAAACTTTGCGAGGCCATATCTCGGTCGTACGAACTCCGATTTACGAAATTTCAGACTCTATTTCGCGTATTTTTCCGAGACGAACGCAATGGCGCAACCCTTTTATCCTGATTCAGGTTTTATAATTAAATTCTGCCTTGATTCTTGTCTTAACACATTGTTAAAATTTGGGTTGTTACATTCTCCCATCCTTTAAGGATTTCGTCCCCGAAATCTCCAAGTTAGGAAGAACGTATCCTACCATCCATCATCCATCTACTCAAAACATCATCCACAGACAACCATTGTCCTTATACGATTTCTAATGCCATATGAACACATGCAGAAAGTGTGTGTATATGTTCCTTAGCTAATGCTAATGATCAGGCCTGAATGATCTTTCTAATGCAAAATATGTACAGTGCCATGAATCCAACATGTATACAAATAATCCTAGTCATATAGATACTATATGCGTGCACAATCATTCATTCATATGCAACAACCACATTATAATACATTCGATTTCATCCATAAACAAGTATAAATACTCGTGCATATGCAATATGAAATGTGACCGAGTCGAGCTAGTATCTAATGTGTATTCGCGCATCCACGAGCAACCACTTGCAACCACTTGCAACCATATCAATCATAACATGTTTCAAATACATGTTTACATCCATAGGGTTCTGCCTAGGATTCCCTGAAACAGGGTCGAGAAGATAAACAAGACAAACTCCTTACGGGGTTTGTAACAGAAAATAGGACCAAGAAGATGTCCACAAAAGATAGCCTACAAGTAAGCTCTACAGAAAACAGGGATCAAGGATATACTCCCAAAAAGAGATATCATGCGCGTATCTAGTCTTTGACCATCAAAGTCGTATTTCCTCGAGCTTAATTCCATTGTGCCTTGACCGTCTTTTAACTTCGCGATTTCGTAGCTTCTTATTTCCTGTTTCCATAACATGAGCTGGAACTTATTTCTTTCTCGCCTCTCGTTCCACTTGCACTTATCCTTTTCCTAGAATACTTGACGCAAACATGACTGCGTACTCATGATCTCATGCAAGCTTTCCAAAATTCACTAGTGAATCTTGGATCTCGTTTATATACTATAAGGTATTCCATGTAGAAGAACTTTCTCTTGAAAGTAAACAGATGTTAACCAGGTTATCAAGCGCACTTACTAGGGTGATCTCTATAACCCATGCATAAATGAAGTAAACCATTCGTCTTATCGGCGCACACCACTCGATCGGGCTTCAAATTTCCAATAAAGGCATCAAGGGTTTCTAAGTAACTAGTCATGACAGAACCTCAAAAAGGTTACACGATACTTCGAGGGCATTACCAAGGCTAGTCAAAAGGTCTAACTACCCTCCTATCAAAACCGAGAGTGGCACCCCCTACTGGATAACCACTTCATCCCTAGAATCCATCCATAGCTTATAAACATAAGCATTATTTCCAAATTCAACACTTGGCATAAACATTCTGAAATCCAAATAGGTCATGTATAAATGGACTGATTCTCCAATAGGACTTTGAGACAAAAATGGGATCCTCTATTACGCTTGTACTTAAGGTGCAGAGACTCAACTACCGAAGCGGACTTAAATGATGCGGGGATCAAAACAAAGTCTTGGCGGGATGATAGAAAAGAATAACTAGATCTTCAACAAGGATGTTATCCCCCTACTCAGGTACTCTAGTGAGGGTATACAATTATCTTCACGATGATCTTGTCCTTGTCCCACAATACTTAACTATCCGTCCCGTTTCACCATACCAAAGATACTTTTTCGTTATGGGTTGAGCCATACCAACAAGTTGCTCATCCTTAAGCTCGTATCCTTTATCCTCTTTCTCACTATCCTTTCTTATAACGCGGCCACTGGTCTCTCGAGAACCACCTCCATCGCATGGAAAGCACTTTCGTAGATAGAAAAGACTAGTCGCAGTTAAAACCACTGTGACTATAGATGGAGGAAAGAAAGGAGAAGAGATTCAATTAAGGAAACAAGGATAGTGCTAATGGTCTTTGGGGAATAGCCTTTTTCTTTTAAAAGAAAATTTTCTAAAAAAATGCTTCTTTGTAAACGGTTTTCAAATAGTTTTCAGAAGGTTTTAAAAAAACTTTTGCCCAGTCTGGTAACCTTCTGCTCTGATACCAAATGTAACACCCCGCCTCCGCTAGGGTCACTCGCAAAAGGAATGCACTAGCTTTAGAGGGGCATTATTGGTAAACATGCACAGAAATATCACAAGACAGAACATATAAAATTGCGGAAGTAAAATCAAACTTTCATAACATGAATAAATAAGGTCTAAAGCCTTTTACATCAGAGTACATCAAAACCTGTCTTGCAATAGTAAAGAAGCATAAAGACATTTTCATAAATTATTCCCCAAGTAAAAACAGTAAAGTAGCCATAGCCAAGAAAAGTCCAAGCCATCCATGATGACCTTCAAGCAGAAGAAGTCCGAACTAAACAACAGTATTTCCTCCCTGTAACCTGGGGGGGGGGGAACGGAAGAAAAGAAGCAAAACAAAACGGGTCAGTCAAAAAGACTGAGTAAGCCCTATCTACTATTAGCATAAAAACTAGTAAAGTTAACTGACATGAGAAACTGAGATGAACATAAGCATGATAACAAGATAGATAAGCTAAATCAAAATAATAGGATGAACTACTGAACTCAGATAAACTAAGGTGTCATGATAAATTACGATGTCAAGATAAAACAAGGTATCACATCGTCAGGTTTGTATCAAGTATAATATCCCCAAGATATCTGTCACGTATAACGCCCCGTGATATCTATCCTATATTTTAGCTCTGCACCTACCGTACTAGTATCCCCACCGTGTCATGTGTTAACCAAGAATGACCCTCACTCAAAAGTCGTGTAATGGTCCATGTCAACCTAATATATCGCATATATAGGTTACTCAACTTGTATGTTTTATTCCATGTAAATGTTCAGTCCCTTGCCGTAGACCATACGGGCTTTCCCATGAGATTCTATATTACTTTAACATAGTTCCATGATCCTTAAGATCGGTTTGGACTGTTACCCTAAACCTAGCTAGGGTCTTCCAACATGAATTATTGTTTGTACAACTAGGACTTATGCTACCTAGGGCTGCTAGGGATTTATGCTTACCTATTGCATGTTTTCGTATCTCGGTTTGGGTTCAACCACCCAGGGCCACTAGGATTTACGCTGATTGCCAACCGAGCCATTTTTCCCACGCATTCATCGTGAATCGTTTTTCCATGACTCTATGCACATGTATCACATCGTGCCATCCGAGTCCTGTCACAGGGCAGACCAGGAAATACAGGACTCGGTCAGGAGCTTTCGATTTATCTGCCAATGCAGATGCTAAGGTCTGTTTTTTTTTCTATACGTGGCTATGGTCCCACGAGACCACTCCCTCAACTAGCGAAAGACAAGATACGATAAATCCTGTATGAGAACACACTACTGGCCAACCCACAATCTAGCCCTACCGCAACCATAATTAGATAGAAATTATGGTCTTTTGGGTGTTCTCTGCCTTTCCGTACGTACACGCTTGACCAAAGATGGTAGGTAGCCTGGCGAAATGCTATCTAGGGTACGACCGTGTATCGTCGACTATCCCCTATCCATCCCCGTCTTTAGGTCGCTCGTATAGCAACCAAGGCATACTCTTGGTTCTTCTAACGCAGACCTTAACCTCTCATGAGCCTAGTATAATCACCTAGCAGCTCATAGAGGGATACCAAGAGTATCCTCACGTTCCCCGAAGCCGCTGCTTCGTTACCCAGTTCGCTGGAGCCTTTATCTAAATCAGATACTTGCTCCTACTCGTATACTTAAACGATGACCTACCGTATCAGGTTACTCATCTATCTATGAACTGGTCTAAATTTCCTTGACTAAGAATCATTACTTAGTTATTCCTCAACTAAGGTTTACCACTTAGCCTTATTCCCGTTATCCTTGTTAACTACGGTTATCCACCTAATCCTCAGAACTAGGGTTTACATAATGGATTAAGTGTCACTTAAGTTCATGACTTAACCCGTCTACAAATCATGTCAAAATTGGCTAAGTATCCAAGTCCAAGACTTAACCCTACAAACCATGTTCACGTTGGTTAAGTATGTATCAACTTGACCCTATCAAATTACTGAGCCAAATTGGTCAAGTGTATTCAAACGATTCGTGACTTAGCCTTTTCACGTTATCACGTTGGATTGGTTAAATATTGGTTAACTTAACCTCAATAAATTCACGAGTTAGATTGGTTAAGTATAGGTCACTTAACCACATCAAATCATCATGTTAGATTAGTTAAGTGTTTAACTTAACCCCATTAAACTACCAAGTGGGATTAATTAAGTTTAGGCTAACTTAACCCCATCCGATTTCCGTGTTTAGACTAGTTGAGTCTAATCTTAACCCCATCCATTAACTGTATTTTTCGGTTAAGCGCCATTAAGAAAACTTACTTAACCTTACCAAGTTATCGGGTTGGATTGATTAAGTGTTGGTTAACTTAACCCCGTCCACTAGTCGTATAAAAATGGTTAAGTGTCATTAGGCAAATCAAATTACTTAACCTACCCAACCTTGTCATGTTTTGTTAAGTATCATTAGCCTAATCAAATTACTTAACCCATTTGTCCATGTCATATTTGATTAAGAGTCATTAATCAAATTAACTTAACCCTATCATGTGGCATTAATTACTTAATGCACCTCAACCTCTCACATTAGACTTTGTTGTGGTTACTAGTTAAGCCGGTCGGTTCCGGGTAGCTTTACACCACAACTTGGTCTAACCTCGGGTTCAAGCACAACATGACCAACTTCTCACATTGGGTCCTATTGTTTGCAACTACTAGTTAGGCCGGTCGGTTCCGGGTAGTTTTACGTTGCAAACTCAACCCAACCTCGAGTTGGCCACACTTATATTATCTAAGTGTCATGTCCATCATGTTTCCCAAAACATGTTACAAGTTTTCAAGCATTTGGGTAGACCTAACTTAATAGGTAAATTCCCAAAGGGTAGACCTAACTTAATAGGTAAATTCCCAAGCTTGTGTTTTTATGCATACTTACATGTCAACTTCCATGTTATATTTCAAGTCATGTTTTCAAGTTATATTTTCATGTCACTAGAAATTACCCATAACATAACCCAACGCTTTTAAACTCGCATATACGTTCGCAACAACGTAATGGATTAAAAGAAGAGACTTGGCAAAGGCATGACAAAAATGGATATTAAGCCACAAGTTAATCATGGTGGCAAATGAGGCACAAATGTGTTCATTAACTTGCATGTTACATTCTTAAGAAAACATGCATAAACCCAAACTTGGCACATAAGCGAATCATGGTGACAAAAGACATGGAATGATGACTAGTAACTCGCATATATCATCATATAAGGGTTATGACTTCATATGCAAGTTGACATAAAGGTTATGAGGGTTCTCATGTTGCATAATGCAACATTTCAACATAAAGGTTGTAGCTTTTAGCCCACAAGATCAAGATAATGACTTCATAAACTTGCATGACATGATAGCATGTATCATACTCAATGATCAAACCCAAACTTGCAACATGAACATTTAACTTCATAGTTAATATCTAAGAGTAGGGAAAGGGCTTACATTGCTATGAAGGCACAAAAGATATGACAAAGCCCTTATGCAATCAAATAGACCCAAAATGCAAGCTCTAACATAAAAACCCTTGAGCCAAAATGATCAAAACTCTTTCTTTATGACGCAAATATAGAAACTTGACTTGAATGCAAGCTAATGATGCTCATACAAGTTTGAAAACACTTGTATGCATGGAAAATCACTTAGAAATTTATTTAGGAATTTTATGAAGAGTGGAGGCCATGAGAGGATTGATTTTGCCATAGTTTAGTTGCATGAATGAATAATGAGGATTTAGGATAGGTTAGGGTCTTATTTATAGATTAGGCAAGTGTTTTAGGCCATAGGATTAAACCTAGATTCAATCCAAGCCATCAAAGCATGTCTTGGGGAAGAAGTCAAGTCTAAAAAATGGAGTGGTGTCTTAACCAGGCCTAAAAATGGAGTGGTGTCTTAATTGGGCTGAATTTCAAATCTGTTTTCGGATTTGAATTTTCGTGAAACTTTGCGAGGCAATATCTCGGTCATACGAACTCCGATTTACGAAATTTCGGACTCTATTTCGCGTATTTTTCCGAGACGAACGAAATGGCGCAACCCGTTTATCCTGATTCAGGTTTTATAATTAAATTCTGCCTTGATTCTTGTCTTAACACGTTGTTAAAATTCGGGTTGTTACATTCTCCCCTCCTTTAAGGATTTCGTCCCCGAAATCTCCAAGTTAGGAAGAACGTATCCTACCATCCATCATCCATCTACTCAGAACATCATCCACAGGCAACCATTGTCCTTATATGATTTTTAATGCCATATGAACACATGCAGAAAGTGTGTGTATATGTTCCTTAGCTAATGCTAATGATCAGGCCTGAATGATCTTTCTAATGCAAAATATGTATAGTGCCATGAATCCAACATGTATACAAATAATCCTAGTCATATAGATACTATATGCGTGCACAATCATTCATTCATATGCAACAACCACATGATAATACATTCGATTTCATCCATAAACAAGTATAAATACTCGTGCATATGCAATATGAAATGTGACCGAGTCGAGCTAGTATCTAATGTGTATTCGCGCATCCACGAGCAACCACTTGCAACCACTTGCAACCATATCAATCATAACATGTTTCAAATACATGTTTACATCCATAGGGTTCTACTTGGATTCCCTGAAACAGGGTCGAGAAGATAAACAAGACAAACTCCTTACGGGGTTTGTAACAGAAAATAGGACCAAGAAGATGTCCACAAAAGATAGCCTACAAGTAAGCTCTACAGAAAACAGGGATCAAGGATATACTCCCAAAAAGAGATGTCATGCGCGTATCTAGTCTTTGACCATCAAAGTCGTATTTCCTAGAGCTTAATTCCATTGTGCCTTGACCGTCTTTTAACTTCGCGATTTCGTAGCTTCTTATTTCCTGTTTCCATAACATGAGCTGGAACTTATTTCTTTGTCGCCTCTCGTTCCACTTGCACTTATCCTTTTCCTAGAATACTTGACGCAAACATGACTGCGTACTCATGATCTCATGCAAGCTTTCCAAAATTCACTAGTGAATCTTGGATCTCGTTTATATACTATAAGGTATTCCATGTAGAAGAACTTTCTATTGAAAGTAAATAGATGTTAACCAGGTTATCAAGCGCACTTACTAAGGTGATCTCTATAACCCATGCATAAATGAAGTAAACCATTCGTCTTATCGGCGCACACCACTCGATCGGGCTTCAAATTTCCAATAAAGGCATCAAGGGTTTCTAAGTAACTAGTCATGACAGAACCTCAAAAAGGTTACACGATACTTCGAGGGCATTACCAAGGCTAGTCAAAAGGTCTAACTACCCTCCTATCAAAACCGAGAGTGGCACCCCCTACTGGATAACCACTTCATCCCTAGAATCCATCAATAGCTTATAAACATAAGCATTATTTCCAAATTCAACACTTGGCATAAACATTCTCAAATCCAAATAGGTCATGTATAAATGGACTGATTCTCCAATAGGACTTTGAGACAAAAATGGGATACTCTATTACGCTAGTACTTAAGGTGCAGAGACTCAACTACCGAAGCGGACTTAAATGATGTGGGGATCAAAACAAAGTCTTGGCGGGATGATAGAAAAGAATAACTAGATCTTCAACAGGGATGTTATCCCCCTACTCAGGTACTCTAGTGAGGGTATACAATTATCTTCACGATGATCTTGTCCTTGTCCCACAATACTTAACTATCCGTCCCGTTTCACTATACCAAAGACACTTTTTCGTTATGGGTTGAGCCATACCAACAAGTTGCTCATCCTTAAGCTCGTATCCTTTATCCTCTTTCTCACTATCCTTTCTTATAACACGGCCACTGATCTCTCGAGAACCACCTCCATCGCATGGAAAGCACTTTCGTAGATAGAAAAGACTAGTCGCAGTTAAAACCACTGTGACTATAGATGGAGGAAAGAAAGGAGAAGAGATTCAATTAAGGAAACAAGGATAGTGCTAATGGCCTTTGGGGAATAGCCTTTTTCTTTTAAAAGAAAATTTCCTAAAAAAATGCTTCTTTGAAAACGGTTTTCAAATAGTTTTCAGAAGGTTTTAAAAAAACTTTTGCCCAGTCTGGTAACCTTCTGCTCTGATACCAAATGTAACACCCCGCCTCCGCTAGGGTCACTCGCAAAAGGAATGCACTAGCTTTAGAGGGGCATTATTGGTAAACATGCACAGAAATATCACAAGACAGAACATATAAAATAGCGGAAGTAAAATCAAACTTTCATAACATGAATAAATAAGGTCTAAAGCCTTTTACATCAGAGTACATCAAAACCTGTCTTGCAATAGTAAAGAAGCATAAAGACATTTTCATAAATTATTCCCCAACTAAAAACAGTAAAGTAGCCATAGCCAAGAAAAGTCCAAGCCATCCATGATGACCTTCAAGCAGAAGAAGTCCGAACTAAACAACAGTATTTCCTCCCTGTAACCTGGGGGGGGAAACGGGAGAAAAGAGGCAAAACAAAACGGGTCAGTCAAAAAGACTGAGTAAGCCCTATCTACTATTAGCATAAAAACTAGTAAAGTTAACTGACATGAGAAACTGAGATGAACATAAGCATGATAACAAGATAGATAAGCTAAATCAAAATAACAGGATGAACTACTGAACTCAGATAAACTAAGGTGTCATGATAAATTACTATGTCAAGATAAAACAAGGTATCACATTGTCAGGTTTCTATCAAGTATAATATCCCCAAGATATCTGTCACGTATAACGCCCCGTGATATCTATCCTGTATTTTAGCTCTGCACCTACCGTACTAGTATCCCCACCGTGTCATGTGTTAACCAAGAATGACCCTCACTCAAAAGTCGTGTAATGGTCCATGTCAACCTAATATATCGCATATATAGGTTACTCAACTTGTATGTTTTATTCCATGTAAATGTTCAGTCCCTTGCCGTAGACCATATGGGCTTTCCCATGAGATTCTATATTACTTTAACATAGTTCCATGATCCTTAAGATCGGATTGGACTGTTACCCTAAACCTAACTAGGGTGTTCCAACATGAATTATTGTTTGTACAACTAGGACTTATGCTACCTAGGGCTGCTAGGGATTTATGCTTACCTATTGCACGTTTTCGTATCTTGGTTTGGGTTCAACCACCCAGGGCCACTAGGATTTACGCTAACCGCCAACCGAGCCCTTTTTCCCACGCATTCATCGTGAATCGTTTTTCCATGACTGTATGCACATGTATCATATCGTGCCATCTGAGTCCTGTCACATGGCAGACCAGGAAATACAGGACTCGGTCAGGAGCTTTCGATTTATCTGCCAATGCAGATGCTAAGGTCTGTTTTTTTCTATACGTGGCTATGGTCCCACGAGACCACTCCCTCAACTAACGAAAGACAAGACAGGATAAATCCTGTATGAGAACACACTACTGGCCAACCCACAATCTTGCCCTACCGCAACCATAATTAGATAGCAATTATGGTCTTTTGGGTGTTCTCTGCCTTTCTGTACGTACACGCTTGACCAAAGATGGTAGGTAGCCTGACGAAATGCTACCTAGGGTAAGACCGTGTATCGTCGACTATCCCCTATCCATCCCCGTCTTTAGGTCGCTCGTATAGCAACCAAGGCATACTCTTGGTTCTTCTAACGCAGACCTTAACCTCTCATGAGCCTAGTATAATCACCTGGCAGCTCATAGAGGGATACCAAGAGTATCCTCACGTTCCCCGAAGCCGTTGCTTCGTTACCCAGTTCGCTGGAGCCTTTATCTAAATCAGATACTTGCTCCTACTCGTATACTTAAACGATGACCTACCGTATCAGGTTACTCATCTATCTATGAACTGGTCTAAATTTCCTTGACTAAGAATCATTACTTAGTTATTCCTCAACTAAGGTTTACCACTTAGCCTTATTCCCGTTATCCTTGTTAACTACGGTTATCCACCTAATCCTCAGAACTAGGGTTTACATAATGGATTAAGTGTCACTTAAGTTCATGACTTAACCCGACTACAAATCATGTCAAAATTGACTAAGTATCCAAGTCCAAGACTTAACCCTACAAACCATGTTCACGTTGGTTAAGTATGTATCAACTTGACCCTATCAAATTACTGAGCCAAATTGGTCAAGTGTATTCAAACGATTCGTGACTTAGCCTTTTCATGTTATCACGTTGGATTGGTTAAATATTGGTTAACTTAACCTCAATAAATTCACGAGTTAGATTGGTTAAGTATAGGTCACTTAACCACATCAAATCATCATGTTAGATTAGTTAAGTGTTTAACTTAACCCCATTAAACTACCAAGTGGGATTAATTAAGTTTAGGCTAACTTAACCCCATCTGATTTCCGTGTTTAGACTAGTTGAGTCTAATCTTAACCCCATCCATTAACTTTATTTTTCGGTTAAGCGCCATTAAGAAAACTTACTTAACCTTACCAAGTTATCGGGTTGTATTGATTAAGTGTTGGTTAACTTAACCCCGTCCACTAGTCGTATAAAAATGGTTAAGTGTCATTAGGCAAATCAAATTACTTAACCTACCCAACCTTGTCATGTTTTGTTAAGTATCATTAGCCTAATCAAATTACTTAACCCATTTGTCCATGTCATATTTGATTAGGAGTCATTAATCAAATTAACTTAACCCTATCATGTGGCATTAATTACTTAATGCACCTCAACCTCTCACATTAGACTTTGTTGTGGTTACTAGTTAAGCCGGTCGGTTCCGGGTAGCTTTACACCACAACTTGGTCTAACCTCGGGTTCAAGCACAACATGACCAACTTCTCACATTGGGTCCTATTGTTTACAACTACTAGTTAGGTCGGTCGGTTCCGGGTAGTTTTACGTTGCAAACTCAACCCAACCTCGAGTTGGCCACACTTATATTATCTAAGTGTCATGTCCATCATGTTTCCCAAAACATGTTATAAGTTTTCAAGAATTTGGGTAGACCTAACTTAATAGGTAAATTCCCAAAGGGTAGACCTAACTTAATAGGTAAATTCCCAAGCTTATGTTTTTATGCATACTTACATGTCAACTTCCATGTTATATTTCAAGTCATGTTTTCAAGTTATATTTTCATGTCACTAGAAATTACCCATAACATAACCCAACGCTTTTAAACTCGCATATACGTTCGCAACAACGTAATGGATTAAAAGAAGAGACTTGGCAAAGGCATGACAAAAATGGATATTAAGCCACAAGTTAATCATGGTGGCAAATGAGGCACAAATGTGTTCATTAACTTGCATGTTACATTCTTAAGCCTCAAAAACATGCATAAACCCAAACTTGGCACATAAGCGAATCATGGTGACAAAAGACATGGAATGATGACTAGTAACTCGCATATATCATCATATAAGGGTTATGACTTCATATGCAAGTTGACATAAAGGTTATGAGGGTTCTCATGTTGCATAATGCAACATTTCAACATAAAGGTTGTAGCTTTTAGCCCACAAGATCAAGATAATGACTTCATAAACTTGCATGACATGATAGCATGTATCATACTCAATGATCAAACCCAAACTTGCAACATGAACATTTAACTTCATAGTTAATATCTAAGAGTAGGGAAAGGGCTTACATTGCTATGAAGGCACAAAAGATATGACAAAGCCCTTATGCAATCAAATAGACCCAAAATGCAAGCTCTAACATAAAAACCCTTGAGCCAAAATGATCAAAACTCTTTCTTTATGACGCAAATATAGAAACTTGACTTGAATGCAAGCTAATGATGCTCATACAAGTTTGAAAACACTTGTATGCATGGAAAATCACTTAGAAATTTATTTAGGAATTTTATGAAGAGAGTGGAGGCCATGAGAGGATTGATTTTGCCATAGTTTAGTTGCATGAATGAATAATGAGGATTTAGGATAGGTTAGGGTCTTATTTATAGATTAAGCAAGTGTTTTAGGCCATAGGATTAAACCTAGATTCAATCCAAGCCATCAAAGCATGTCTTGGGGAAGAAGTCAAGTCTAAAAAAATGGAGTGGTGTCTTAACCAGGCCTAAAAATGGAGTGGTGTCTTAATTGGGCTGAATTTCAAATCTGTTTTCGGATTTGAATTTTCGTGAAACTTTGCGAGGCCATATTTCGGTCATACGAACTCCGATTTACGAAATTTCGGACTCTATTTCGCGTATTTTTCCGAGACGAACGCAATGGCGCAACCGTTTATCCTGATTCAGGTTTTATAATTAAATTCTGCCTTGATTCTTGTCTTAACACGTTGTTAAAATTCGGGTTGTTACAGGTCCAGACTTATTCTACGAGTGGTTAGTAATGCCGTTCGGCTTATGTAACTCTCTAACTTATATTGTCAATCTACTGAACCAGGTATTCAGAGAAGTATTGAATAAATTTGTTCTGGTTTTCATTGATGATATATTGATCTTCTCTAAGTCAGAAAGCGAACATGAAAAACATTTGGAACAAGTGTTAGAAATTCTGAGAAAGAATGTTTTAAAAGCCAAATTTTCCAAGTGTATATTATGGCAAGAAGAAGTCAAATTCCTAGGTCATGTCGTGTTAAAGCAAGGAATTTCAGTGGATCCCAGTAAAATCACTGCTATTCAGAATTGGAAACAGCCTCACACACCGCCAGAAGTCCGAAGTTTTCTCAGATTGGCCAGTTATTATTGAAAATTCATTAAGGATTTTGCGAAGACATCTAGTTCCTTAAGAATCTTACTAAGAAACATTTCGAGATTCAATTGGACTCCAGAATGTGAGGTAGCTTTCTAGAAGGTGAAGTTAAAACTGACGACTGCTTCAGTGTTAACAATAATTGATGGCAATTAGGACTTGAAAGTCTGGACAAATGCTTCTAAAGAAGGCCTTGGCGCAGTGTTAATGCAAAGAGGCCAAGTAGTTGCTTATGCTAGTCATCAATTGAAGCCACATGAAAAGAATTATGCAACACACGATCTTGAATTGTTAACCACCGTGTTTGCTATGAAAATCTAGAGGCATTATCTTTTGGGTGAGAAGTTCGAATTATATACTGATCATCAATCATTGAAGTATTTATTCACCCAGAAGGACCTGAATATGAGACAACAGCGTTGGTTAGAATTTCTCGTGGCATATGATCTTGATATCTTATATACTCTGGGGAAAGCTAATGTTGTGGCTGATGCGCTCAGCAGAAAGAATGTAATTATCGCCAGTCTTATCATCACGCCTTCATTGATTGATAACATATATGCTCTTCAAAAGGATGATCGCTTCACTCAAAAGATTAGAGAGAGAATTTAGAAAGGTGAGCCCTCGAGTTTCCAGATTGATAACGATGGGATTCTGAGGTTGAAAGGTTGGATTTGTGTGCCAAACATTGCTGAACTCCTGAGAGTAGTATTGGATGAATGTCACAAAGCCAAGCTTAGTATCCATCCAGGAGTGAGCAAGATGTGTAATGATATCAAATGCACTTTCTGGTGGAGATCTATGAAACGAGACATCTCCTTATATGTTAGTCGGTGCCCTACTTGTCAACAAGTCAAAAGCGATCAGCAGAAACTCGCTGGATTGTTGCAACCGTTGGAAATTCCAGGTGGGAAGTGGGAACAAATTTCTATGGATTTCATAGATGGTTGCCCAAAACCAGGAAAGGAAATGACAGTATTTGGGTGATCGTAGATCGTTTCACGAAGACCGCCCATTTCATACCCGTCAGATCGAATAGAACTGCTCAGAGTCTGGCGCAGATTTATTTTAGAGAAATTGTTAAACTTCATGGGGTTCCCATGAATATTGTTAGCGATCGTGATCCAATTTTTGCTAGTAAATTCTGTGAAGCATTCCAAGCAGAATTAGGAACGAAACTGAACTTGAGCACCGCTTATCATCCTCAAATAGATGGTTAGACTGTGAGGGTGAACCATATCCTATAAGATTTATTGCGGGCTTGTGTTATCGATTTTGGCGGATCATAGGAAGACCATTTGCATTTGGTCGAGTTCTCATACAACAACAGCTACCAAGCGAGCCTGACAATGTCACCATTTGAAGCAGTGTATGATAGACTGTGCCGATCTCCTGCTTGTTGGGTAGAACCTGGCAATAGACTCGTATTGGGACCCGATATGATTCGCGAAGCTGCGGACAAATTCGATTTCATTAAGAAACGATTACTAGCTGCTCAAAGCCGACAGAAGAGCTATGCAGATAAGAGAAGAAGAGATTTATCATTCGCTGTTGGCGACCACGTGTATTTGAAGGTATCTCCGATGAGAGGAGTAATCCAGTTCGGTAACGGAGAAATCGGTGCCCAAAT